>CAXDIW010000487.1:0-2506000 GCA_963989415.1 Cerceris ruficornis | reverse complement strand
CGCGGAAGCATGCAAGAAGACGCAGAAGAGTCCAAGCAGGCGCGGAAGCGTCCAAGCAGGCGGGGAAGCGTCCAAGCAGGCGCGGAAACGTCCAAGCAGGCGCGGAAACGTCCAAGTAGGCGCGGAAGCATGCAAGAAGGTGCGGAAGCGTCCAAGCAGGCGCGGTAGCGTCCAAGCAGGCGCGGAAACGTCCAAGCAGGCGCGGAAGCATGCAAGAAGACGCAGAAGAGTCCAAGCAGGCGCGGAAGCGTCCAAGCAGGCGGGGAAGCGTCCAAGCAGGCGCGGAAACGTCCAAGTAGGCGCGGAAGCATGCAAGAAGGCGCGGAAGCATGCAAGAAGGCGCGGAAGCGTCCAAGCAGGCGCGGTAGCGTCCAAGCAGTCGCGGAAGCGTCCAAGCAGGCGCGGTAGCGTCCAAGCAGGCGCGGAAACGTCCAAGCAGGCGCGGAAGCGTCCAAGCAGGCGGGGAAGCATGCAAGAAGACGCAGAAGAGTCCAAGCTGGCGCGGAAGCGTCCAAGCAGGCGGGGAAGCATGCAAGCAGGCGCGGAAGCGTCCAAGCAGGCGCGGTAGCGTCCAAGCAGGCGCGGAAACGTCCAAGCAGGCGCGGAAACATCCAAGTAGGCGCGGAAGCATGCAAGAAGGTGCGGAAGCGTCCAAGCAGGCGCGGTAGCGTCCAAGGAGGCGCGGAAACGTCCAAGCAGGCGCGGAAGCATGCAAGAAGGCGCAGAAGAGTCCAAGCAGGCGCGGAAGCGTCCAGGCAGGCGGGGAAGCATGCAAGCAGGCGCGGAAGCGTCCAAGCAGGCGTGGAAACGTCCAAGTAGGCGCGGCAGCATGCAAGAAGGCGCAGAAGATTCCAAGCAGGCACGGAAGCGTCCAAGCAGGCGGGGTAGCATGCAAGCAGGCGCGGAAGCGTCCAAGCAGGCGCGGAAACGTCCAAGTAGGCGCGGCAGCATGCAAGAAGGCGCAGAAGATTCGAAGCAGGCGCGGAAGCGTCCAAGCAGGCGGGGAAGCATGCAAGCAGGCGCGGAAGCGTCCAAGCAGTCGCGGAAGCGTCCAAGCAGGCGCCGTAGCGTCCAACCAGGCGCGGAAGCGTCCAAGTAGGCGCGGCAGCATGCAAGAAGACGCAGAAGAGTCCTAGCAGGCGCGGAAGCGTCCAAGCAGTCGCGGAAGCGTCCAAGCAGGCGCGGTAGCGTTCAAGCAGTCGCGGAAGCGTCCAAGCAGGCGCGGTAGCGTCCAAGCAGGCGTGGAAACGTCCAAGCAGGCGCGGAAGCATGCAAGAAGGCGCAGAAGAGTCCAAGCAGGCGCGGAAGCGTCCAAGCAATCGCGGAAGCGTCGATGCAGGCGCGGTAGCGTCCAACCAGGCGCGGAAGCGTCCAAGCAGGCGCGGAAGCATGCAAGAAGGCGCAGAAGAGTCCAAGCAGGCGCGGAAGCGTCCAAGCAGTCGCGGAAGCGTCCAAGCAGGCGCGGTAGCGTCCAACCAGGCGCGGAAGCATCCAAGTCGGCGCGGCAGCATGCAAGAAGGCGCAGAAGAGTCCAAGCAGGCGCGGAAGCGTCCAAGCAGTCGCGGAAGCGTCCAAGCAGGCGCGGTCGCGTCCAACCAGGCGCGGAAGCGTCCAAGCAGTCGTGGAAGCGTCCAAGCAGGCGCGGTAGCGTCCAAGCAGACGCGGAAACGTCCAAGCAGGCGCGGAAGCATGCAAGAAGACGCAGAAGAGTCCAAGCAGGCGCGGAAGCGTCCAAGCAGGCGCGGAAGCGTCCAAGCAGTCGCGGAAGCGGCCAAGCAGGCGCGGTCGCGTCCAACCAGGCGCGGAAGCGTCCAAGCAGTCGCGGAAGCGTCCAAGCAGGCGCGGTAGCGTCCAAGCAGGCGCGGAAACGTCCAAGCAGGCGCGGAAGCATGCAAGAAGACGCAGAAGAGTCCAAGCAGGCGCGGAAGCGTCCAAGCAGTCACGGAAGCGTCCAAGCAGGCGCGGAAACGTCCAAGTAGGCGCGGAAGCATGCAAGAAGGCGCGGAAGCGTCCAAGCAGGCGCGGTAGCGTCCAAGCAGGCGCGGAAACGTCCAAGCAGGCGCGGAAGCATGCAAGAAGACGCAGAAGGGGCCAAGCAGGCGCGGAAGCGTCCAAGCAGGCGAGGAAGCATGCAAGCAGGCGCGGAAGCGTCCAAGCAGGCGCGGAAACGTCCAAGTAGGCGCGGAAGCATGCAAGAAGGCGCGGAAGCGTCCAAGCAGGCTCGGTAGCGTCCAAGCAGGCGCGGAAACGTCCAAGCAGGCGCGGAAGCGTCCAAGCAGGCGCGGCCGCGTCCAACCAGGCGCGGAAGCGTCCAAGCAGTCGCGGAAGCGTCCAAGCAGGCGCGGTCGCGTCCAAGCAGGCGCGGAAACGTCCAAGCAGGCGCGGAAGCATGCAAGAAGACGCAGAAGAGTCCAAGCAGGCGCGGAAGCGTCCAAGCAGGCGGGGAAGCGTCCAAGCAGGCGCGGAAACGTCCAAGTAGGCGCGGAAGCATGCAAGAAGGCGCGGAAGCGTCCAAGCAGGCGCGGTAGCGTCCAAGCAGTCGCGGAAGCGTCCAAGCAGGCGCGGTAGCGTCCAAGCAGGCGCGGAAACGTCCAAGCAGGCGCGGAAGCGTCCAAGCAGGCGGGGAAGCATGCAAGAAGACGCAGAAGAGTCCAAGCAGGCGCGGAAGCGTCCAAGCAGGCGGGGAAGCATGCAAGCAGGCGCGGAAGCGTCCAAGCAGGCGCGGTAGCGTCCAAGCAGGCGCGGAAACGTCCAAGCAGGCGCGGAAGCATGCAAGAAGACGCAGAAGAGTCCAAGCAGGCGCGGAAGCGTCCAAGCAGGCGGGGAAGCGGCCAAGTAGGCGCGGAAGCGTCCAAGCAGGCGCGGTAGCGTCCAAGTAGGCGCGGAAGCATGCGAGAAGGCGCGGAAGCGTCCAAGCAGGCGGGGAAGCATGCAAGCAGGCGCGGAAGCGTCCAAGCAGGCGCGGAAACGTCCAAGTAGGCGCGGAAGCATGCAAGAAGGTGCGGAAGCGTCCAAGCAGGCGCGGTAGCGTCCAAGCAGGCGCGGAAACGTCCAAGCAGGCGCGGAAGCATGCAAGAAGGCGCAGAAGAGTCCAAGCAGGCGCGGAAGCGTCCAGGCAGGCGGGGAAGCATGCAAGCAGGCGCGGAAGCGTCCAAGCAGGCGTGGAAACGTCCAAGTAGGCGCGGCAGCATGCAAGAAGGCGCAGAAGATTCCAAGCAGGCGCGGAAGCGTCCAAGCAGGCGCGGAAACGTCCAAGTAGGCGCGGAAGCATGCAAGAAGGCGCAGAAGAGTCCAAGCAGGCGCGGAAGCGTCCAAGCAATCGCGGAAGCGTCGATGCAGGCGCGGTAGCGTCCAACCAGGCGCGGAAGCGTCCAAGCAGGCGCGGAAGCATGCAAGAAGGCGCAGAAGAGTCCAAGCAGGCGCGGAAGCGTCCAAGCAGGCGCGGAAGCATGCAAGAAGGCGCAGAATAGTCCAAGCAGGCGCGAAAGCATCCAAGCTGGCGCGGAAACGTCCAAGCAGTCGCGGAAACGTCCAAGTAGGCGCGGAAGCATGCAAGAAGACGCAGAATAGTCCAAGCAGGCGCGGAAGCATGCAAGAAGGCGCAGAATAGTCCAAGCAGGCGCGAAAGCATCCAAGCTGGCGCGGAAACGTCCAAGCAGTCGCGGAAACGTCCAAGTAGGCGCCGTAGCGTCCAACCAGGCGCGGAAGCGTCCAAGCAGGCGCGGAAGCATGCAAGAAGGCGCAGAATAGTCCAAGCAGGCGCGAAAGCATCCAAGCTGGCGCGGAAACGTCCAAGCAGTCGCGGAAACGTTCAAGTAGGCGCGGAAGCATGCAAGAAGACGCAGAATAGTCCAAGCAGGCGCGGAAGCATGCAAGCAGGCGCGGAAGCATGCAAGAAGGCGCAGAATAGTCCAAGCAGGCGCGAAAGCATCCAAGCTGGCGCGGAAACGTCCAAGCAGTCGCGGAAACGTCCAAGTAGGTGCGGAAGCATGCAAGCAGGCGCCGAACCGTGCAAGTAGGCACGGACGCGTCCAAGCAGGGGCGGAAGCATGCAAGAAGGCGCAGAAGAGTCCAAGCAGGCGCGGAAGCGTCCAAGCAGTCGCGGAAGCGTCCAAGCAGGCGCGGTCGCGTCCAACCAGGCGCGGAAGCGTCCAAGCAGTCGCGGTAGCGTCCAAGCAGTCGCGGAAGCGTCCAAGCAGGCGCGGTAGCGTCCAAGCAGGCGCGGAAACGTCCAAGCAGGCGCGGAAGCGTCCAAGCAGGCGGGGAAGCATGCAAGCAGGCGCGGAAGCGTCCAAGCAGGCGCGGTAGCGTCCAACCAGGCGCGGAAGCGTCCAAGCAGGCGCGGTAGCGTCCAAGCAGGCGCGGAAACGTCCAAGCAGGCGCGGAAGCATGCAAGAAGACGCAGAAGAGTCCAAGCAGGCGCGGTAGCGTCCAACCAAGCGCGGAAGCTTCCAAGCAGGCGCGGAAGCGTCCAAGCAGGCGCGGTAGCGTCCAAGCAGGCGCGGAAACGTCCAAGCAGGCGCGGAAGCATCCAAGCAGGCGCGGTAGCGTCCAAGCAAGCGCGGAAACGTCCAAGCAGGCGCGGAAGCATGCAAGAAGACGCAGAAGAGTCCAAGCAGGCGCGGAAGCGTCCAAGCAATCGCGGAAGCGTCCAAGCAGGCGCGGAAGCGTCCAACAAGGCGCGGAAGCGTCCAAGCAGGCGCGGAAGCATGCAAGAAGACGCAGAAGAGTCCAAGCAGGCGCGGAAGCGTCCAAGCAGGCGGGGAAGCGTCCAAGCAGGCGCGGAAACGTCCAAGTAGGCGCGGAAGCATGCAAGAAGGCGCGGAAGCGACCAAGCAGGCGCGGTAGCGTCCAACCAGGCGCGGAAGCGTCCAAGCAGTCGCGGAAGCGTCCAAGCAGGCGGGGAAGCATGCAAGCAGGCGCGGTAGCGTCCAAGCAGGCGCGGAAACGTCCAAGCAGGCGCGGTAGCGTCCAAGCAGGCGCAGAAGTGTCCAAGCAGGCGCAGAAGTGTCCAAGCAGGCGCGGAAGCGTCCAAGCAGTCGCGGAAGCGTCCAAGCAGGCGCGGTAGCGTCCAACCAGGCGCGGATGCGTCCAAGCAGTCGCAGAAGCGTCCAAGCAGTCGGGGAAGCATGCAAGCAGGCGCGGAAGCATGCAAGAAGGCGCAGAAGAGTCCAAGCAGGCGCGGAAGCGTCCAAGCAGTCGCGGAAGCGTTCAAGCAGGCGCGGTAGCGTCCAAGCAGTCGCGGAAGCCTCCAAGCAGTCGCGGAAACCTCCAAGCAGGCGCGGAAGCATGCAAGAAGGCGCAGAAGAGTCCAAGCAGGCGCGGAAGCGTCCAAGCAGGCGCGGTAGCGTCCAAGCAGGGGGGGAAGCATGCAAGCAGGCGCGGAAGCGTCCAAGCAGGCGCAGTAGCGTCCAAGCAGGCGCGGAAACGTCCAAGCAGGCGCGGCAGCGTCCAAGCAGGCGCGGAAACGTCCAACCAGGCGCGGAAGCATGCAAGAAGACGCAGAAGAGTCCAAGCATGCGCGGTAGCGTCCAACCAAGCGCGGAAGCTTCCAAGCAGGCGCGGAAGCGTCCAAGCAGGCGCGGAAACGTCCAAGCAGGCGCGGAAGCATGCAAGAAGGCGCAGAAGAGTCCTAGCAGGCGCGGAAGCGTCCAAGCAGTCGCGGAAGCGTCCAAGCAGGCGCGGTAGCGTTCAAGCAGTCGCGGAAGCGTCCAAGCAGGCGCGGTAGCGTCCAAGCAGGCGCGGAAGCATGCAAGAAGGCGCAGAAGAGTCCTAGCAGGCGCGGAAGCGTCCAAGCAGTCGCGGAAGCGTCCAAGCAGGCGCGGTAGCGTTCAAGCAGTCGCGGAAGCGTCCAAGCAGGCGCGGTAGCGTCCAAGCAGGCGCGGAAGCATGCAAGAAGACGCAGAAGAGTCCAAGCAGGCGCGGAAGCGTCCAAGCAGGCGCGGAAGCGTCCAAGCAGTCGCGGAAGCGTCCAAGCAGGCGCGGTCGCGTCCAACCAGGCGCGGAAGCGTCCAAGCAGTCGCGGAAGCGTCCAAGCAGGCGCGGTAGCGTCCAAGCAGGCGCGGAAACGTCCAAGCAGGCGCGGAAGCATGCAAGAAGACGCAGAAGAGTCCAAGCAGGCGCGGAAGCGTCCAAGCAGTCGCGGAAGCGTCCAAGCAGGCGCGGTAGCGTCCAAGCAGGCGTAGAAGAGTCCAAGCATTCGCGGAAGCGTCCAAGCAGGCGCGGAAACGTCCAAGCAGGCGCGGAAGCATGCAAGAAGGCGCAGAAGAATCCAAGCAGGCGCGGAAACGTCCAAGCAGGCGCGGAAGCATGCAAGAAGACGCAGAAGAGTCCAAGCAGGCGCGGAAGCGTCCAAGCAGTCGCGGAAGCGTCCAAGCAGGCGCGGAAGCATGCAAGAAGACGCAGAAGGGTCCAAGCAGGCGCGCAAGCGTCCAAGCAGTCGCGGAAGCGTTCAAGCAGGCGCGGTAGAGTCCAAGCAGTCGCGGAAGCCTCCAAGCAGTCGCGGAAACGTCCAAGCCGGCGCGGAAGCATGCAAGAAGACGCAGAAGAGTCCAAGCAGGCGGGGAAGCGTCCAAGCAGGCGCGGAAGCATGCAAGAAGACGCAGAAGAGTCCAAGCAGGCGCGGAAGCGTCCAAGCAGGCGCGGAAGCATGCAAGCAGGCGTAGAAGAGTCCAAGCAGGCGCGGAAGCGTCCAAGCAGGCGGGGAAGCATGCAAGCAGGCGCGGAAGCGTCCAAGCAGGCGCGGCCGCGTCCAACCAGGCGCGGAAGCGTCCAAGCAGTCGCGGAAGCGTCCAAGCAGGCGCGGTCGCGTCCAAGCAGGCGCGGAAACGTCCAAGCAGGCGCGGAAGCATGCAAGAAGACGCAGAAGAGTCCAAGCAGGCGCGGAAGCGTCCAAGCAGGCGCGGAAGCATGCAAGCAGGCGTAGAAGAGTCCAAGCAGGCGCGGAAGCGTCCAAGCAGGCGGGGAAGCATGCAAGCAGGCGCGGAAGCGTCCAAGCAGGCGCGGAAACGTCCAAGTAGGCGCGGAAGCATGCAAGAAGGTGCGGAAGCGTCCAAGCAGGCGCGGTAGCGTCCAAGCAGGCGCGGAAATGTCCAAGCAGGCGCGGAAGCATGCAAGAAGGCGCAGAAGAGTCCAAGCAGGCGCGGAAGCGTCCAAGCAGGCGGGGAAGCATGCAAGCAGGCGCGGAAGCGTCCAAGCAGGCGCGGAAACGTCCAAGTAGGCGCGGCAGCATGCAAGAAGGCGCAGAAGAGTCCAAGCAGGCGCGGAAGCGTCCAAGCAGTCACGGAAGCGTCCAAGCAGGCGCGGTAGCGTCCAAGCAGGCGCGGAAACGTCCAAGCAGGCGCGGAAGAATGCAAGAAGACGCAGAAGAGTCCAAGCAGGCGGGGAAGCGTCCAAGCAGGCGGGGAAGCATGCAAGCAGGCGCGGAAGCGTCCAAGCAGGCGCGGAAACGTCCAAGTAGGCGCGGAAGCATGCAAGAAGGCGCGGAAGCGTAGAAGCAGGCGCGGTAGCGTCCAAGCAGGCGCGGAAACGTCCAAGCAGGCGCGGAAGCATGCAAGAAGGCGCAGAAGAGTCCAAGCAGGCGCGGAAGCGTCCAAGCAGGCGGGGAAACATGCAAGCAGGCGCGGAAGCGTCCAAGCAGGCGTGGAAACGTCCAAGCAGGCGCGGAAACGTCCAAGTAGGCGGGGAAGCATGCAAGCAGGCGCGGAAGCGTCCAAGCAGGCGGGGAAGCATGCAGCAGGCGCGGAAGCGTCCAAGCAGGCGCGGAAACGTCCAAGTAGGCACGGAAGCATGCAAGAAGGCGCGGAAGCGTCCAAGCAGGCTCGGTAGCGTCCAAGCAGGCGCGGAGACGTCCAAGCAGGCGCGGAAGCGTCCAAGCAGTCGTGGAAACGTCCAAGTAGGCGCGGCAGCATGCAAGAAGGCGCGGAAGCGTTCAAGCAGTCGCGGAAGCGTCCAAGCAGGCGCCTTTGCTTCCAACCAGGCGCGGAAGCGTCCAAGTAGGCGCGGCAGCATGCAAGAAGGCGCAGAAGAGTCCAAGCATGCGCGGAAGCGTCCAAGCAGTCACGGAAGCGTCCAAGCAGGCGGGGAAGCGTCCAAGCAGGCGCGGAAACGTCCAAGTAGGCGCGGAAGCATGCAAGAAGGCGCGGAAGCGTCCAAGCAGGCGCGGTAGCGTCCAAGCAGGCGCGGAAACGTCCAAGTAGGCGCGGAAGCATGCAAGAAGGCGCGGAAGCGTCCAAGCAGGCTCGGTAGCGTCTAAGCAGGCGCGGAAACGTCCAAGCAGGCGCGGAAGCGTCCAAGCAGGCGCGGCCGCGTCCAACCAGGCGCGGAAGCGTCCAAGCAGTCGCGGAAGCGTCCAAGCAGGCGCGGTCGCGTCCAAGCAGGCGCGGAAACGTCCAAGCTGGCGCGGAAGCATGCAAGAAGACGCAGAAGAGTCCAAGCAGGCGCGGAAGAGTCCAAGCAGGCGCGGAAGCATGCAAGCAGGCGTAGAAGAGTCCAAGCAGACGCGGAAGCGTCCAAGCAGGCGGGGAAGCATGCAAGCAGGCGCGGAAGCGTCCAAGCAGGCGCGGAAACGTCCAAGTAGGCGCGGAAGCATGCAAGAAGGTGCGGAAGCGTCCAAGCAGGCGCGGTAGCGTCCAAGCAGGCGCGGAAATGTCCAAGCAGGCGCGGAAGCATGCAAGAAGGCGCAGAAGAGTCCAAGCAGGCGCGGAAGCGTCCAAGCAGGCGGGGAAGCATGCAAGCAGGCGCGGAAGCGTCCAAGCAGGCGCGGAAACGTCCAAGTAGGCGCGGCAGCATGCAAGAAGGCGCAGAAGAGTCCAAGCAGGCGCGGAAGCGTCCAAGCAGTCACGGAAGCGTCCAAGCAGGCGCGGTAGCGTCCAAGCAGGCGCGGAAACGTCCAAGCAGGCGCGGAAGTATGCAAGAAGACGCAGAAGAGTCCAAGCAGGCGGGGAAGCGTCCAAGCAGGCGGGGAAGCATGCAAGCAGGCGCGGAAGCGTCCAAGCAGGCGCGGAAACGTCCAAGTAGGCGCGGAAGCGTGCAAGAAGGCGCGGAAGCGTAGAAGCAGGCGCGGTAGCGTCCAAGCAGGCGCGGAAACGTCCAAGCAGGCGCGGAAGCATGCAAGAAGGCGCAGAAGAGTCCAAGCAGGCGCGGAAGCGTCCAAGCAGGCGGGGAAGCATGCAAGCAGGCGCGGAAGCGTCCAAGCAGGCGTGGAAACGTCCAAGCAGGCGCGGAAACGTCCAAGTAGGCGGGGAAGCATGCAAGCAGGCGCGGAAGCGTCCAAGCAGGCGCGGTAGCGTCCAACCAGGCGCGGAAGCGTCCAAGCAGGCGCGGAAGCGTCCAAGCAGGCGGGGAAGCATGCAGCAGGCGCGGAAGCGTCCAAGCAGGCGCGGAAACGTCCAAGTAGGCACGGAAGCATGCAAGAAGGCGCGGAAGCGTCCAAGCAGGCTCGGTAGCGTCCAAGCAGGCGCGGAAACGTCCAAGCAGGCGCGGAAGCGTCCAAGCAGTCGTGGAAACGTCCAAGTAGGCGCGGCAGCATGCAAGAAGGCGCGGAAGCGTTCAAGCAGTCGCGGAAGCGTCCAAGCAGGCGCCGTAGCGTCCAACCAGGCGCGGAAGCGTCCAAGTAGGCGCGGCAGCATGCAAGAAGACGCAGAAGAGTCCTAGCAGGCGCGGAAGCGTCCAAGCAGTCGCGGAAGCGTCCAAGCAGGCGCGGTAGCGTCCAAGCAGTCGCGGAAGCGTCCAAGCAGGCGGGGAAGCATGCAGCAGGCGCGGAAGCGTCCAAGCAGGCGCGGAAACGTCCAAGTAGGCGCGGAAGCATGCAAGAAGGTGCGGAAGCGTCCAAGCAGGCGCGGTAGCGTCCAAGCAGGCGCGGAAACGTCCAAGCAGGCGCGGAAGCATGCAAGAAGGCGCGGTAGCGTCCAACCAGGCGCGGAAGCGTCCAAGTAGGCGCGGCAGCATGCAAGAAGGCGCAGAAGAGTCCTAGCAGGCGCGGAAGCGTCCAAGCAGGCGCGGAAACGTCCAAGTAGGCGCGGCAGCATGCAAGAAGGCGCAGAAGATTCCAAGCAGGCGCGGAAGCGTCCAAGCAGGCGGGGAAGCATGCAAGCAGGCGCGGAAGCGTTCAAGCAGTCGCGGAAGCGTCCAAGCAGGCGCCGTAGCGTCCAACCAGGCGCGGAAGCGTCCAAGTAGGCGCGGCAGCATGCAAGAAGACGCAGAAGAGTCCTAGCAGGCGCGGAAGCGTCCAAGCAGTCGCGGAAGCATGCAGCAGGCGCGGAAGCGTCCAAGCAGGCGCGGAAACGTCCAAGTAGGCGCGGAAGCATGCAAGAAGGCGCGGAAGCGTCCAAGTAGGCGCGGCAGCATGCAAGAAGGCGCAGAAGAGTCCTAGCAGGCGCGGATGCGTCCAAGCAGTCGCGGAAGCGTCCAAGCAGGCGCGGTAGCGTTCAAGCAGTCGCGGAAGCGTCCAAGCAGGCGCGGTAGCGTCCAAGCAGGCGTGGAAACGTCCAAGCAGGCGCGGAAGCATGCAAGAAGGCGCAGAAAAGTCCAAGCAGGCGGGGAAGCATGCAAGCAGGCGCGGAAGCGTCCAAGCAGGCGCGGAAACGTCCAAGTAGGCGCGGAAGCATGCAAGAAGGCGCGGAAGCGTCCAAGTAGGCGCGGCAGCATGCAAGAAGGCGCAGAAGAGTCCTAGCAGGCGCGGATGCGTCCAAGCAGTCGCGGAAGCGTCCAAGCAGGCGCGGTAGCGTTCAAGCAGTCGCGGAAGCGTCCAAGCAGGCGCGGTAGCGTCCAAGCAGGCGTGGAAACGTCCAAGCAGGCGCGGAAGCATGCAAGAAGGCGCAGAAGAGTCCAAGCAGGCGCGGAAGCGTCCAAGCATTCGCGGAAGCGTCCAAGCAGGCGTGGAAACGTCCAAGCAGGCGCGGAAGCATGCAAGAAGGCGCAGAAGAATCCAAGCAGGCGCGGAAACGTCCAAGCAGGCGCGGAAGCATGCAAGAAGACGCAGAAGAGTCCAAGCAGGCGCGGAAGCGTCCAAGCAGTCGCGGAAGCGTCCAAGCAGGCGCGGAAGCATGCAAGAAGACGCAGAAGGGTCCAAGCAGGCGCGAAAGCGTCCAAGCAGTCGCGGAAGCGTTCAAGCAGGCGCAGTAGCGTCCAAGCAGTCGCGGAAGCCTCCAAGCAGTCGCGGAAACGTCCAAGCAGGCACGGAAGCATGCAAGAAGGCGCAGAAGAGTCCAAGCAGGCGCGGAAGCGTCCAAGCAGGCGCGGTAGCGTCCAAGAAGGCGCGGAAACGTCCAAGCAGGCGCGGAAGCATGCAAGAAGGCGCAGAAGAGTCCAAGCAGGCGCGGAAGCGTCCAAGCAGTCGCGGAAGCGTCCAAGCAGGCGCGGTAGCGTCCAAGCAGGCGCGGAAACGTCCAACCAGGCGCGGAAGCATGCAAGAAGACGCAGAAGAGTCCAAGCATGCGCGGTAGCGTCCAACCAAGCGCGGAAGCTTCCAAGCAGGCGCGGAAGCGTCCAAGCAGGCGCGGTAGCGTCCAAGCAGGCGCGGAAGCGTCCAAGCAGGCGCGGTAGCGTCCAAGCAAGCGCGGAAACGTCTAAGCAGGCGCGGAAGCATGCAAGAAGACGCAGAAGAGTCCAAGCAGGCGCGGAAGCGTCCAAGCAGTCGCGGAAGCGTCCAAGTAGGCGCGGTAGCGTCCAAGCAGGCGTAGAAGAGTCCAAGCATTCGCGGAAGCGTCCAAGCAGGCGCGGAAACGTCCAAGCAGGCGCGGAAGCATGCAAGAAGGCGCAGAAGAATCCAAGCAGGCGCGGAAACGTCCAAGCAGGCGCGGAAGCGTCCAAGCAGGCGCGGTAGCGTCCAAGCAGGCGCGGAAACGTCCAAGCAGTCGCGGAAGCGTCCAAGCAGGCGGGGAAGCATGCAAGAAGACGCAGAAGAGTCCAAGCAGGCGCGGAAGCGTCCAAGCAGGCGGGGAAGCATGCAAGCAGGCGCGGAAGCGTCCAAGCAGGCGCGGTAGCGTCCAAGCAGGCGCGGAAACGTCCAAGCAGGCGCGGAAGCATGCAAGAAGACGCAGAAGAGTCCAAGCAGGCGCGGAAGCGTCCAAGCAGGCGGGGAAGCGTCCAAGCAGGCGCGGAAACGTCCAAGTAGGCGCGGAAGCATGCAAGAAGGCGCGGAAGCGTCCAAGCAGGCGCGGTAGCGTCCAACCAGGCGCGGAAGCGTCCAAGCAGTCGCGGAAGGGTCCAAGCAGGCGGGGAAGCATGCAAGCAGGCGCGGAAGCGTCCAAGCAGGCGCGGAAGCGTCCAAGTAGGCGCGGCAGCATGCAAGAAGGCGCAGAAGAGTCCAAGCATGCGCGGAAGCGTCCAAGCAGTCACGGAAGCGTCCAAGCAGGCGGGGAAGCGTCCAAGCAGGCGCGGAAACGTCCAAGGAGGCGCGGAAGCATGCAAGAAGGCGCGGAAGCGTCCAAGCAGGCGCGGTAGCGTCCAAGCAGGCGCGGAAACGTCCAAGTAGGCGCGGAAGCATGCAAGAAGACGCGGAAGCGTCCAAGCAGGCTCGGTAGCGTCTAAGCAGGCGCGGAAACGTCCAAGCAGGCGCGGAAGCGTCCAAGCAGTCGCGGAAGCGTCCAAGCAGGCGCGGTCGCGTCCAAGCAGGCGCGGAAACGTCCAAGCAGGCGCGGAAGCATGCAAGAAGACGCAGAAGAGTCCAAGCAGGCGCGGAAGCGTCCAAGCAGGCGCGGAAGCATGCAAGCAGGCGTAGAAGAGTCCAAGCAGACGCGGAAGCGTCCAAGCAGGCGGGGAAGCATGCAAGCAGGCGCGGAAGCGTCCAAGCAGGCGCGGAAACGTCCAAGTAGGCGCGGAAGCATGCAAGAAGGCGCGGAAGCGTAGAAGCAGGCGCGGTAGCGTCCAAGCAGGCGCGGAAACGTCCAAGCAGGCGCGGAAGCATGCAAGAAGGCGCAGAAGAGTCCAAGCAGGCGCGGAAGCGTCCAAGCAGGCGGGGAAGCGTCCAAGCAGGCGCGGAAGCGTCCAAGCAGTCGTGGAAACGTCCAAGTAGGCGCGGCAGCATGCAAGAAGGCGCGGAAGCGTTCAAGCAGTCGCGGAAGCGTCCAAGTAGGCGCGGCAGCATGCAAGAAGACGCAGAAGAGTCCTAGCAGGCGCGGAAGCGTCCAAGCAGTCGCGGAAGCGTCCAAGCAGGCGCGGTAGCGTCCAAGCAGTCGCGGAAGCGTCCAAGCAGGCGGGGAAGCATGCAGCAGGCGCGGAAGCGTCCAAGCAGGCGCGGAAACGTCCAAGTAGGCGCGGAAGCATGCAAGAAGGTGCGGAAGCGTCCAAGCAGGCGCGGTAGCGTCCAAGCAGGCGCGGAAACGTCCAAGCAGGCGCGGAAGCATGCAAGAAGGCGCGGTAGCGTCCAACCAGGCGCGGAAGCGTCCAAGTAGGCGCGGCAGCATGCAAGAAGGCGCAGAAGAGTCCTAGCAGGCGCGGAAGCGTCCAAGCAGGCGCGGAAACGTCCAAGTAGGCGCGGCAGCATGCAAGAAGGCGCAGAAGATTCCAAGCAGGCGCGGAAGCGTCCAAGCAGGCGGGGAAGCATGCAAGCAGGCGCGGAAGCGTTCAAGCAGTCGCGGAAGCGTCCAAGCAGGCGCCGTAGCGTCCAACCAGGCGCGGAAGCGTCCAAGTAGGCGCGGCAGCATGCAAGAAGACGCAGAAGAGTCCTAGCAGGCGCGGAAGCGTCCAAGCAGTCGCGGAAGCATGCAGCAGGCGCGGAAGCGTCCAAGCAGGCGCGGAAACGTCCAAGTAGGCGCGGAAGCATGCAAGAAGGCGCGGAAGCGTCCAAGTAGGCGCGGCAGCATGCGAGAAGGCGCAGAAGAGTCCTAGCAGGCGCGGATGCGTCCAAGCAGTCGCGGAAGCGTCCAAGCAGGCGCGGTAGCGTTCAAGCAGTCGCGGAAGCGTCCAAGCAGGCGCGGTAGCGTCCAAGCAGGCGTGGAAACGTCCAAGCAGGCGCGGAAGCATGCAAGAAGGCGCAGAAGAGTCCAAGCAGGCGGGGAAGCATGCAAGCAGGCGCGGAAGCGTCCAAGCAGGCGCGGAAACGTCCAAGTAGGCGCGGAAGCATGCAAGAAGGCGCAGAAGAGTCCAAGCAGGCGCGGAAGCGTCCAAGCAATCGCGGAAGCGTCGATGCAGGCGCGGTAGCGTCCAACCAGGCGCGGAAGCGTCCAAGCAGGCGCGGAAGCATGCAAGAAGGCGCAGAAGAGTCCAAGCAGGCGCGGAAGCGTCCAAGCAGTCGCGGAAGCGACCAAGCAGGCGCGGTAGCGTCCAAGCAGGCGCGGAAGCGTCCAAGCAGGCGCGGAAACGTCCAAGTAGGCGCGGCAGCATGCAAGAAGGCGCAGAGGAGTCCAAGAAGTCGCGGAAGCGTCCAAACAGGCACGGCAGCGTCCAAGCAGGCGCGGAAACGTCCAAGCAGGCGCGGAAGCATGCAAGAAGACGCAGAAGAGTCCAAGCAGTCGCGGAAGCGTCCAAGCAGGCTCGGAACCGTGCAAGCAGGCGCGAAAGCGTCCTAGCAGGCGCGGAAGCATGCAAGCAGGCACGGAAGTATGCAAGCAGGCGCGGAAGCGTCCAAGCAGTCGCTGAAGCGTCCAAGCAGGCGCGGAAACGTCCAAGCAGGCGCGGAAGCATGCAAGAAGGCGCAGAATAGTCCAAGCAGGCGCGAAAGCATCCAAGCTGGCGCGGAAACGTCCAAGCAGTCGCGGAAACGTCCAAGTAGGCGCGGAAGCATGCAAGCAGGCGCCGTACCGTGCAAGTAGGCACGGACGCGTCCAAGCAGGGGCGGAAGCATGCAAGAAGGCGCAGAAGAGTCCAAGCAGGCGCGGAAGCGTCCAAGCAGTCGCGGAAGCGTCCAAGCAGGCGCGGTAGCGTCCAACCAGGCGCGGAAACGTCCAAGTAGGCGCGGCAGCATGCAAGAAGGCGCAGAAGAGTCCAAGCAGGCGCGGAAGCGTCCAAGCAGGCGGGGAAGCATGCAAGCAGGCGCGGAAGCGTCCAAGCAGGCGCGGAAACGTCCAAGTAGGCGCGGAAGCATGCAAGAAGGCGCGGAAGCGTCCAAGCAGGCGCGGTAGCGTCCAAGCAGGCGCGGAAACGTCCAAGCAGGCGCGGAAGCATGCAAGAAGGCGCAGAAGAGTCCAAACAGGCGCAGAAGAGTCCAACCAGGCGCGGAAGCGTCCAAGCAGTCGCGGAAGCGTGCAAGCAGTCGCGGAAGCGTGCAAGCAGGCGCGGAAGCGTCCAAGCAGGCGCGGAAACGTCCAAGTAGGCGCGGAAGCATGCAAGAAGGCGCGGAAGCGTCCAAGCAGGCGCGGTAGCGTCCAAGCAGGCGCGGAAGCGTCCAAGCAGGCGGGGAAGCATGCAAGCAGGCGCGGAAGCGTCCAAGCTGGCGCGGTAGCGTCCAACCAGGCGCGGAAGCGTCCAAGCAGGCGCGGAAGCGTCCAAGCAGGCGGGGAAGCATGCAAGCAGGCGCGGAAGCGTCCAAGCAGGCGCGGAAACGTCCAAGTAGGCGCGGAAGCATGCAAGAAGGCGCGGAAGCGTCCAAGCAGGCTCGGTAGCGTCCAAGCAGGCGCGCAAACGTCCAAGCAGGCGCGGAAGCATGCAAGAAGGCGCAGAAGAGTCCAAGCAGGCGCGGAAGCGTCCAAGCAGGCGGGGAAGCATGCAAGCAGGCGCGGAAGCGTCCAAGCAGGCGCGGAAACGTCCAAGTAGGCGCGGAAGCATGCAAGAAGGCGCGGAAGCGTCCAAGCAGGCTCGGTAGCGTCCAAGCAGGCGCGGAAACGTCCAAGCAGGCGCGGAAGCATGCAAGAAGGCGCAGAAGAGTCCAAGCAGGCGCGGAAGCGTCCAAGCAGGCGGGGAAGCATGCAAGCAGGCGCGGAAGCGTCCAAGCAGGCGTGGAAACGTCCAAGATGGCGCGGCAGCATGCAAGAAGGCGCAGAAGATTCCAAGCAGGCGCGGAAGCGTTCAAGCAGGCGGGGAAGCATGCAAGCAGGCGCGGAAGTGTCCAAGCATGCGCGGAAACGTCCAAGTAGGCGCGGAAGCATGCAAGAAGGCGCGGAAGCGTCCAAGCAGGCGCGGTAGCGTCCAAGCAGGCGCGGAAACGTCCAAGCAGGCGCGGAAGCATGCAAGAAGGCGCAGAAGAGTCCAAGCAGGCGCGGAAGCGTCCAAGCAGGCGGGGAAGCATGCAAGCAGGCGCGGAAGCGTCCAAGCAGGCGCGGAAGCGTCTAAGCAGGCGCGGAAACGTCCAAGCAGGCGCGGAAGCATGCAAGAAGGCGCGGAAGAGTCCAAGCAGGCGCGGAAGCGTCCAAGCAGGCGGGGAAGCATGCAAGCAGGCGCGGAAGCGTCCAAGCAGGCGCGGAAACGTCCAAGTAGGCGCGGCAGCATGCAAGAAGGCGCAGAAGAGTCCAAGCAGGCGCGGAAGCGTCCAAGCAGTCACGGAAGCGTCCAAGCAGGCGCGGTAGCGTCCAAGCAGGCGCGGAAACGTCCAAGCAGGCGCGGAAACGTCCAAGTAGGCGCGGCAGCATGCAAGAAGGCGCAGAAGAGTCCAAGCAGGCGCGGAAGCGTCCAAGCAGTCGCGGAAGCGTCCAAGCAGGCGCGGTAGCGTCCAACCAGGCGCGGAAGCGTCCAAGCAGGCGCGGCAGCATGCAAGAAGGCGCAGAAGAGTCCTAGCAGGCGCGGAAGCGTCCAAGCAGTCGCGGAAGCGTCCAAGCAGGCGCGGTAGCGTTCAAGCAGTCGCGGAAGCATGCAAGAAGGCGCAGAAGAGTCCAAGCAGGCGCGGAAGCGTCCAGGCAGGCGCGGTAGCGTCCAACCAGGCGCGGAAGCGTCCAAGTAGGCGCGGCAGCATGCAAGAAGGCGCAGAAGAGTCCAAGCAGGCGCGGAAGCGTCCAAGCAGTCGCGGAAGCGTCCAAGCAGGCGCGGTAGCGTCCAACCAGGCGCGGAAACGTCCAAGCAGGCGCGGAAGCATGCAAGAAGGCGCAGAAGAGTCCAAGCAGGCGCGGAAGCGTCCAGGCAGGCGGGGAAGCATGCAAGCAGGCGCGGAAGCGTCCAAGCTGGCGTGGAAACGTCCAAGTAGGCGCGGCAGCATGCAAGAAGGCGCAGAAGATTCCAAGCAGGCGCGGAAGCGTCCAAGCAGGCGGGGTAGCATGCAAGCAGGCGCGGAAGCGTCCAAGCAGGCGCGTAAACGTCCAAGTAGGCGCGGCAGCATGCAAGAAGGCGCAGAAGATTCCAAGGAGGCGCGGAAGCGTCCAAGCAGGCGGGGAAGCATGCAAGCAGGCGCGGAAGCGTCCAAGCAGTCGCGGAAGCGTCCAAGCAGGCGCGGTAGCGTCGAACCAGGCGCGGAAGCGTCCAAGTAGGCGCGGAAACGTCCAAGTAGGCGCGGCAGCATGCAAGAAGGCGCAGAAGAGTCCAAGCAGGCGCGGTAGCGTCCAACCAGGCGCGGAAGCGTCCAAGCAGTCGGTGAAGCGGCCAAGCAGGCGCGGAAGCGTCCAAGCAGGCAGGGAAACGTCCAAGCAGGCGCCGAAGCGTCCAAGCAGTCGCGGAAGCGTCCAAGCAGGCGCGGAAACGTCCAAGCAGGCGCGGAAGCATGCAAGAAGACGCAGAAGAGTCCAAGCAGGCGCGGAAGCGTCCAAGCAGGCGCGGAAGCATGCAAGAAGGCGCAGAAGAGTCCAAACAGGCGCAGAAGAGTCCAAGCAGGCGCGGAAGCGTCCAAGCAGGCGGGGAAGCATGCAAGCAGGCGCGGAAGCGTCCAAGCAGTCGTGGAAACGGCCAAGTAGGCGCGGCAGCATGCAAGAAGGGGCAGAAGAGTCCAAGCAGGCGCGGAAGCGTCCAAGCAGTCGCGGAAGCGTCCAAGCTGGCGCGGTAGCGTCCAAGCAGGCGCGGAAGCGTCCAAGCAGTCGCGGAAGCGTCCAAGCTGGCGCGGTAGCGTCCAAGCAGGCGGGGAAGCATGCAAGCAGGCGCGGAAGCGTCCAAGCAGGCGCGGAAACGTCCAAGTAGGCGCGGCAGCATGCAAGAAGGCGCAGAAGAGTCCAAGCAGGCGCGGAAGCGTCCAAGCAGTCACGGAAGCGTCCAAGCAGGCGCGGTAGCGTCCAAGCAGGCGCGGAAACGTCCAAGCAGGCGCGGAAGTATGCAAGAAGACGCAGAAGAGTCCAAGCAGGCGCGGAAGCGTCCAAGCAGGCGGGGAAGCATGCAAGCAGGCGCGGAAGCGTCCAAGCAGGCGCGGAAGCGTCTAAGCAGGCGCGGAAACGTCCAAGCAGGCGCGGAAGCATGCAAGAAGGCGCGGAAGAGTCCAAGCAGGCGCGGAAGCGTCCAAGCAGGCGGGGAAGCATGCAAGAAGGCGCAGAAGAGTCCAAGCAGGCGCGGAAGCGTCCAAGCAGTCGCGGAAGCGTCCAAGCAGGCGCGGTAGCGTCCAACCAGGCGCGGAAGCGTCCAAGCAGGCGCGGCAGCATGCAAGAAGGCGCAGAAGAGTCCTAGCAGTCGCGGAAGCGTCCAAGCAGGCGCGGTAGCGTTCAAGCAGTCGCGGAAGCATGCAAGAAGGCGCAGAAGAGTCCAAGCAGGCGCGGAAGCGTCCAGGCAGGCGCGGTAGCGTCCAACCAGGCGCGGAAGCGTCCAAGTAGGCGCGGCAGCATGCAAGAAGGCGCAGAAGAGTCCAAGCAGGCGCGGAAGCGTCCAAGCAGTCGCGGAAGCGTCCAAGCAGGCGCGGTAGCGTCCAACCAGGCGCGGAAACGTCCAAGCAGGCGCGGAAGCATGCAAGAAGGCGCAGAAGAGTCCAAGCAGGCGCGGAAGCGTCCAGGCAGGCGGGGAAGCATGCAAGCAGGCGCGGAAGCGTCCAAGCAGGCGTGGAAACGTCCAAGTAGGCGCGGCAGCATGCAAGAAGGCGCAGAAGATTCCAAGCAGGCGCGGAAGCGTCCAGGCAGGCGGGGAAGCATGCAAGCAGGCGCGGAAGCGTCCAAGCAGGCGCGGTAGCGTCCAACCAGGCGCGGAAACGTCCAAGCAGGCGCGGAAGCATGCAAGAAGGCGCAGAAGAGTCCAAGCAGGCGCGGAAGCGTCCAGGCAGGCGGGGAAGCATGCAAGCAGGCGCGGAAGCGTCCAAGCAGGCGTGGAAACGTCCAAGTAGGCGCGGCAGCATGCAAGAAGGCGCAGAAGATTCCAAGCAGGCGCGGAAGCGTCCAAGCAGGCGGGGTAGCATGCAAGCAGGCGCGGAAGCGTCCAAGCAGGCGCGTAAACGTCCAAGTAGGCGCGGCAGCATGCAAGAAGGCGCAGAAGATTCCAAGCAGGCGCGGAAGCGTCCAAGCAGGCGGGGAAGCATGCAAGCAGGCGCGGAAGCGTCCAAGCAGTCGCGGAAGCGTCCAAGCAGGCGCGGTAGCGTCGAACCAGGCGCGGAAGCGTCCAAGTAGGCGCGGAAACGTCCAAGTGGCGCGGCAGCATGCAAGAAGGCGCAGAAGAGTCCAAGCAGGCGCGGTAGCGTCCAACCAGGCAGGGAAACGTCCAAGCAGGCGCCGAAGCGTCCAAGCAGTCGCGGAAGCGTCCAAGCAGGCGCGGAAACGTCCAAGCAGGCGCGGAAGCATGCAAGAAGACGCAGAAGAGTCCAAGCAGGCGCGGAAGCGTCCAAGCAGGCGCGGAAGCGTCCAAGCAGGCGTGGAAACGTCCAAGCAGGCGCGGAAGCATGCAAGAAGGCGCAGAAGAGTCCAAGCAGGCGGGGAAGCATGCAAGCAGGCGCGGAAGCGTCCAAGCAGGCGCGGAAACGTCCAAGTAGGCGCGGAAGCATGCAAGAAGGCGCAGAAGAGTCCAAGCAGGCGCGGAAGCGTCCAAGCAATCGCGGAAGCGTCGATGCAGGCGCGGTAGCGTCCAACCAGGCGCGGAAGCGTCCAAGCAGGCGCGGAAGCATGCAAGAAGGCGCAGAAGAGTCCAAGCAGGCGCGGAAGCGTCCAAGCAGACGCGGAAGCGTCCAAGCAGGCGCGGTAGCGTCCAAGCAGGCGCGGAAGCGTCCAAGCAGGCGCGGAAACGTCCAAGTAGGCGCGGCAGCATGCAAGAAGACGCAGAAGAGTCCAAGCAGGCGCGGAAGCGTCCAAGCAGGCGCGGAAGCATGCAAGAAGGCGCAGAAGAGTCCAAACAGGCGCAGAAGAGTCCAAGCAGGCGCGGAAGCGTCCAAGCAGGCGGGGAAGCATGCAAGCAGGCGCGGAAGCGTCCAAGCAGTCGTGGAAACGGCCAAGTAGGCGCGGCAGCATGCAAGAAGGGGCAGAAGAGTCCAAGCAGGCGCGGAAGCGTCCAAGCAGTCGCGGAAGCGTCCAAGCTGGCGCGGTAGCGTCCAAGCAGGCGCGGAAGCGTCCAAGCAGTCGCGGAAGCGTCCAAGCTGGCGCGGTAGCGTCCAAGCAGGCGGGGAAGCATGCAAGCAGGCGCGGAAGCGTCCAAGCAGGCGCGGAAACGTCCAAGTAGGCGCGGCAGCATGCAAGAAGGCGCAGAAGAGTCCAAGCAGGCGCGGAAGCGTCCAAGCAGGCACGGAAGCGTCCAAGCAGGCGCGGTAGCGTCCAAGCAGGCGCGGAAACGTCCAAGCAGGCGCGGAAGTATGCAAGAAGACGCAGAAGAGTCCAAGCAGGCGGGGAAGCGTCCAAGCAGGCGGGGAAGCATGCAAGCAGGCGCGGAAGCGTCCAAGCAGGCGCGGAAACGTCCAAGTAGGCGCGGAAGCATGCAAGAAGGCGCGGAAGCGTAGAAGCAGGCGCGGTAGCGTCCAAGCAGGCGCGGAAACGTCCAAGCAGGCGCGGAAGCATGCAAGAAGGCGCAGAAGAGTCCAAGCAGGCGCGGAAGCGTCCAAGCAGGCGGGGAAGCATGCAAGCAGGCGCGGAAGCGTCCAAGCAGGCGTGGAAACGTCCAAGCAGGCGCGGAAACGTCCAAGTAGGCGGGGAAGCATGCAAGCAGGCGCGGAAGCGTCCAAGCAGGCGCGGTAGCGTCCAACCAGGCGCGGAAGCGTCCAAGCAGGCGCGGAAGCGTCCAAGCAGGCGGGGAAGCATGCAGCAGGCGCGGAAGCGTCCAAGCAGGCGCGGAAACGTCCAAGTAGGCACGGAAGCATGCAAGAAGGCGCGGAAGCGTCCAAGCAGGCTCGGTAGCGTCCAAGCAGGCGCGGAAACGTCCAAGCAGGCGCGGAAGCGTCCAAGCAGTCGTGGAAACGTCCAAGTAGGCGCGGCAGCATGCAAGAAGGCGCGGAAGCGTTCAAGCAGTCGCGGAAGCGTCCAAGCAGGCGCCGTAGCGTCCAACAAGGCGCGGAAGCGTCCAAGTAGGCGCGGCAGCATGCAAGAAGACGCAGAAGAGTCCTAGCAGGCGCGGAAGCGTCCAAGCAGTCGCGGAAGCGTCCAAGCAGGCGCGGTAGCGTCCAAGCAGTCGCGGAAGCGTCCAAGCAGGCGGGGAAGCATGCAGCAGGCGCGGAAGCGTCCAAGCAGGCGCGGAAACGTCCAAGTAGGCGCGGCAGCATGCAAGAAGGCGCAGAAGATTCCAAGCAGGCGCGGAAGCGTCCAAGCAGGCGGGGAAGCATGCAAGCAGGCGCGGAAGCGTTCAAGCAGTCGCGGAAGCGTCCAAGCAGGCGCCGTAGCGTCCAACCAGGCGCGGAAGCGTCCAAGTAGGCGCGGCAGCATGCAAGAAGACGAAGAAGAGTCCTAGCAGGCGCGGAAGCGTCCAAGCAGTCGCGGAAGCATGCAGCAGGCGCGGAAGCGTCCAAGCAGGCGCGGAAACGTCCAAGTAGGCGCGGAAGCATGTAAGAAGGCGCGGAAGCGTCCAAGTAGGCGCGGCAGCATGCAAGAAGGCGCAGAAGAGTCCTAGCAGGCGCGGATGCGTCCAAGCAGTCGCGGAAGCGTCCAAGCAGGCGCGGTAGCGTTCAAGCAGTCGCGGAAGCGTCCAAGCAGGCGCGGTAGCGTCCAAGCAGGCGTGGAAACGTCCAAGCAGGCGCGGAAGCATGCAAGAAGGCGCAGAAGAGTCCAAGCAGGCGGGGAAGCATGCAAGCAGGCGCGGAAGCGTCCAAGCAGGCGCGGAAACGTCCAAGTAGGCGCGGAAGCATGCAAGAAGGCGCAGAAGAGTCCAAGCAGGCGCGGAAGCGTCCAAGCAATCGCGGAAGCGTCGATGCAGGCGCGGTAGCGTCCAACCAGGCGCGGAAGCGTCCAAGCAGGCGCGGAAGCATGCAAGAAGGCGCAGAAGAGTCCAAGCAGGCGCGGAAGCGTCCAAGCAGACGCGGAAGCGTCCAAGCAGGCGCGGTAGCGTCCAAGCAGGCGCGGAAGCGTCCAAGCAGGCGCGGAAACGTCCAAGTAGGCGCGGCAGCATGCAAGAAGGCGCAGAGGAGTCCAAGAAGTCGCGGAAGCGTCCAAACAGGCACGGCAGCGTCCAAGCAGGCGCGGAAACGTCCAAGCAGGCGCGGAAGCATGCAAGAAGACGCAGAAGAGTCCAAGCAGTCGCGGAAGCGTCCAAGCAGGCTCGGAACCGTGCAAGCAGGCGCGAAAGCGTCCTAGCAGGCGCGGAAGCATGCAAGCAGGCACGGAAGTATGCAAGCAGGCGCGGAAGCGTCCAAGCAGTCGCTGAAGCGTCCAAGCAGGCGCGGAAACGTCCAAGCAGGCGCGGAAGCATGCAAGAAGGCGCAGAATAGTCCAAGCAGGCGCGAAAGCATCCAAGCTGGCGCGGAAACGTCCAAGCAGTCGCGGAAACGTCCAAGTAGGCGCGGAAGCATGCAAGAAGACGCAGAATAGTCCAAGCAGGCGCGGAAGCATGCAAGAAGGCGCGGAAGCATGCAAGAAGGCGCAGAATAGTCCAAGCAGGCGCGAAAGCATCCAAGCTGGCGCGGAAACGTCCAAGCAGTCGCGGAAACGTCCAAGTAGGCGCGGAAGCATGCAAGCAGGCGCCGTACCGTGCAAGTAGGCACGGACGCGTCCAAGCAGGGGCGGAAGCATGCAAGAAGGCGCAGAAGAGTCCAAGCAGGCGCGGAAGCGTCCAAGCAGTCGCGGAAGCGTCCAAGCAGGCGCGGTAGCGTCCAACCAGGCGCGGAAACGTCCAAGTAGGCGCGGCAGCATGCAAGAAGGCGCAGAAGAGTCCAAGCAGGCGCGGAAGCGTCCAAGCAGGCGGGGAAGCATGCAAGCAGGCGCGGAAGCGTCCAAGCAGGCGCGGAAACGTCCAAGTAGGCGCGGCAGCATGCAAGTAGGCGCAGAAGAGTCCAAGCAGGCGCGGAAGCGTCCAAGCAGTCACGGAAGCGTCCAAGCAGGCGCGGTAGCGTCCAAGCAGGCGCGGAAACGTCCAAGCAGGCGCGGAAGGATGCAAGAAGACGCAGAAGAGTCCAAGCAGGCGGGGAAGCGTCCAAGCAGGCGGGGAAGCATGCAAGCAGGCGCGGAAGCGTCCAAGCAGGCGCGGAAACGTCCAAGTAGGCGCGGAAGCATGCAAGAAGGCGCGGAAGTGTAGAAGCAGGCGCGGTAGCGTCCAAGCAGGCGCGGAAACGTCCATGCAGGCGCGGAAGCATGCAAGAAGGCGCAGAAGAGTCCAAGCAGGCGCGGAAGAGTCCAAGCAGGCGGGGAAGCATGTAAGCAGGCGCGGAAGCGTCCAAGCAGGCGTGGAAACGTCCAAGTAGGCGCGGCAGCATGCAAGAAGGCGCAGAAGATTCCAAGCAGGCGCGGAAGAGTCCAAGCAGGCGCGGAAGCGTCCAAGCAGGCGGGGAAGCATGCAAGCAGGCGCGGAAGCGTCCAAGCAGGCGTGGAAACGTCCAAGTAGGCGCGGCAGCATGCAAGAAGGCGCAGAAGATTCCAAGCAGGCGCGGTAGCGTCCAACCAGGCGCGGAAGCGTCCAAGCAGGCGCGGAAGCGTCCAAGCAGGCGCGGAAACGTCCAAGCAGGCGCGGAAGCATGCAAGAAGGCGCAGAAGAGTCCAAGCAGGCGCGGAAGCGTCCAAGCAGTCGCGGAAGCGTCCAAGCAGTCGCGGAAGCGTCCAAGCAGGCGCTGTAGCGTCCAAGCAGGCGCGGATACGTCCAAGCAGGCGCGGAAACGTCCAAGTAGGCGCGGAAACGTCCAAGTAGGCGCGGAAGCATGCAAGAAGGCGCAGAAGAGTCCAAGCAGGCGCGGAAGCGTCCAAGCAGTCGCGGAAGCGTCCAAGTAGGCGCGGAAACGTCCAAGTAGGCGCGGAAGCATGCAAGAAGGCGCAGAAGAGTCCAAGCAGGCGCGGAAGCGTCCAAGCAGTCGCGGAAGCGTCCAAGCAGGCGCGGTAGCGTCCAACAAGGCGCGGAAGCGTCCAAGTAGGCGCGGTAGCATGCAAGAAGGCGCAGAAGAGTCCAAGCAGGCGCGGAAGCGTCCAAGCAGTCGCGGAAGCGTCCAAGCAGGCGCGGTAGCGTCCAAGCAGTCGCGGAAGCGTCCAAGCAGGCGCGGAAGCATGCAAGAAGACGCAGAAGAGTCCAAGCAGGCGCGGAAGCGTCCAAGCAGGCTCGGTAACGTCCAAGCAGGCGCGGAAACGTCCAAGCAGGCGCGGAAGCGTCCAAGCAATCGCGGAAGCGTCCAAGCAGGCGCGGTAGCGTTCAAGCAGTCGCGGAAGCGTCCAAGCAGGCGCGGTAGCGTCCAAGCAGGCGTGGAAACGTCCAAGCAGGCGCGGAAGCATGCAAGAAGGCGCAGAAGATTCCAAGCAGGCGCGGAAGCGTCCAAGCAGGCGGGGAAGCATGCAAGCAGGCGCGGAAGCGTCCAAGCAGTCGCGGAAGCGTCCAAGCAGGCGCCGTAGCGTCCAACCAGGCGCGGAAGCGTCCAAGTAGGCGGGGAAGCATGCAAGCAGGCGCGGAAGCGTCCAAGCAGGCGCGGAAGCGTCCAAGCAGGCGGGGAAGCATGCAGCAGGCGCGGAAGCGTCCAAGCAGGCGCGGAAACGTCCAAGTAGGCACGGAAGCATGCAAGAAGGCGCGGAAGCGTCCAAGCAGGCTCGGTAGCGTCCAAGCAGGCGCGGAAACGTCCAAGCAGGCGCGGAAGCGTCCAAGCAGTCGTGGAAACGTCCAAGTAGGCGCGGCAGCATGCAAGAAGGCGCGGAAGCGTTCAAGCAGTCGCGGAAGCGTCCAAGCAGGCGCCGTAGCGTCCAACCAGGCGCGGAAGCGTCCAAGTAGGCGCGGCAGCATGCAAGAAGACGCAGAAGAATCCTAGCAGGCGCGGAAGCGTCCAAGCAGTCGCGGAAGCATGCAGCAGGCGCGGAAGCGTCCAAGCAGGCGCGGAAACGTCCAAGTAGGCGCGGAAGCATGCAAGAAGGTGCGGAAGCGTCCAAGCAGGCGCGGTAGCGTCCAAGCAGGCGCGGAAACGTCCAAGCAGGCGCGGAAGCATGCAAGAAGGCGCGGTAGCGTCCAACCAGGCGCGGAAGCGTCCAAGTAGGCGCGGCAGCATGCAAGAAGGCGCAGAAGAGTCCTAGCAGGCGCGGATGCGTCCAAGCAGTCGCGGAAGCGTCCAAGCAGGCGCGGTAGCGTTCAAGCAGTCGCGGAAGCGTCCAAGCAGGCGCGGTAGCGTCCAAGCAGGCGTGGAAACGTCCAAGCAGGCGCGGAAGCATGCAAGAAGGCGCAGAAGAGTCCAAGCAGGCGGGGAAGCATGCAAGCAGGCGCGGAAGCGTCAAAGCAGGCGCGGAAACGTCCAAGTAGGCGCGGAAGCATGCAAGAAGGTGCGGAAGCGTCCAAGCAGGCGCGGTAGCGTCCAAGCAGGCGCGGAAACGTCCAAGCAGGCGCGGAAGCATGCAAGAAGGCGCAGAAGAGTCCAAGCAGGCGCGGAAGCGTCCAGGCAGGCGGGGAAGCATGCAAGCAGGCGCGGAAGCGTCCAAGCAGGCGTGGAAACGTCCAAGTAGGCGCGGCAGCATGCAAGAAGGCGCAGAAGATTCCAAGCAGGCGCGGAAGCTTCCAAGCAGGCGGGGAAGCATGCAAGCAGGCGCGGAAGCGTCCAAGCAGTCGCGGAAGCGTCCAAGCAGGCGCCGTAGCGTCCAACCAGGCGCGGAAGTTTCCAAGTAGGCGCGGCAGCATGCAAGAAGACGCAGAAGAGTCCTAGCAGGCGCGGAAGCGTCCAAGCAGTCGCGGAAGCGTCCAAGCAGGCGCGGTAGCGTTCAAGCAGTCGCGGAAGCGTCCAAGCAGGCGCGGTAGCGTCCAAGCAGGCGTGGAAACGTCCAAGCAGGCGCGGAAGCATGCAAGAAGGCGCAGAAGATTCCAAGCAGGCGCGGAAGCGTCCAAGCAGGCGGGGAAGCATGCAAGCAGGCGCGGAAGCGTCCAAGCAGTCGCGGAAGCGTCCAAGCAGGCGCCGTAGCGTCCAACCAGGCGCGGAAGCGTCCAAGTAGGCGGGGAAGCATGCAAGCAGGCGCGGAAGCGTCCAACCAGGCGCGGAAGCGTCCAAGCAGGCGGGGAAGCATGCAAGCAGGCGCGGAAGCGTCCAAGCAGGCGCGGAAACGTCCAAGCAGGCGCGGAAGCGTCCAAGCAGTCGTGGAAGCGTCCAAGCAGGCGCGGTCGCGTCCAAGCAGGCGCGGAAGCGTCCAAGTAGGCGCGGCAGCATGCAAGAAGGCGCAGAAGATTCCAAGCAGGCGCGGAAGCGTCCAAGCAGGCGGGGAAGTGTCCAAGCAGTCGCGGAAGCGTCCAAGCAGTCGCGGAAGCGTCCAAGCAGGCGCGGTCGCGTCCAAGCAGGCGCGGAAACGTCCAAGTAGGCGCGGCAGCATGCAAGAAGGCGCAGAAGAGTCCTAGCAGGCGCGGAAGCGTCCAAGCAGGCGGGGAAGCATGCAAGCAGGCGCGGAAGCGTCCAAGCAGTCGCGGAAGCGTGCAAGCAGGCGGGGAAGCATGCAAGCAGGCGCGGAAGCGTCCAAGCAGTCGCGGAAGCGTCCAAGCAGGCGCCGTAGCGTCCAACCAGGCGCGGAAGCGTCCAAGTAGGCGCGGCAGCATGCAAGAAGACGCAGAAGAGTCCTAGCAGGCGCGGAAGCGTCCAAGCAGTCGCGGAAGCGTCCAAGCAGGCGCGGTAGCGTTCAAGCAGTCGCGGAAGCGTCCAAGCAGGCGCGGTAGCGTCCAAGCAGGCGTGGAAACGTCCAAGCAGGCGCGGAAGCATGCAAGAAGGCGCAGAAGAGTCCAAGCAGGCGCGGAAGCGTCCAAGCAATCGCGGAAGCGTCGATGCAGGCGCGGTAGCGTCCAACCAGGCGCGGAAGCGTCCAAGCAGGCGCGGAAGCATGCAAGAAGGCGCAGAAGAGTCCAAGCAGGCGCGGAAGCGTCCAAGCAGTCGCGGAAGCGTCCAAGCAGGCGCGGTAGCGTCCAACCAGGCGCGGAAGCGTCCAAGTAGGCGCGGCAGCATGCAAGAAGGCGCAGAAGAGTCCAAGCAGGCGCGGAAGCTTCCAAGCAGTCGCGGAAGCGTCCAAGCAGGCGCGGTCGCGTCCAACCAGGCGCGGAAGCGTCCAAGCAGTCATGGAAGCGTCCAAGCAGGCGCGGTAGCGTCCAAGCAGGCGCGGAAACGTCCAAGCAGGCGCGGAAGCATGCAAGAAGACGCAGAAGAGTCCAAGCAGGCGCGGAAGCGTCCAAGCAGGCGCGGAAGCATGCAAGCAGGCGCAGAAGAGTCCAAGCAGGCGCGGAAGCGTCCAAGCAGGCGGGGAAGCATGCAAGCAGGCGCGGAAGCGTCCAAGCAGGCGCGGTAGCGTCCAACCAGGCGCGGAAGCGTCCAAGCAGGCGCGGAAGCGTCCAAGCAGGCTCGGTAGCGTCCAAGCAGGCGCGGAAACGTCCAAGCAGGCGCGGAAGCATCCAAGAAGACGCAGAAGAGTCCAAGAAGGCGCGGATGCGTCCAAGCAGGTGCGGTAGCGTCCAAGCAGTCGCGGAAGCGTCCAAGCAGGCGCGGTAGCGTCCAAGCAGGCGCGGAAACGTCCAAGCAGGCGCGGAAACGTCCAAGTAGGCGTGGCAGCATGCATGCAGACGCGGAAGCGTCCAAGCAGGCGTGGAAACGTCCAAGTAGGCGCGGCAGCATGCAAGAAGGCGCAGAAGATTCCAAGCAGGCGGGGAAGCATGCAGCAGGCGCGGAAGCGTCCAAGCAGGCGCGGAAACGTCCAAGTAGGCGCGGAAGCATGCAAGAAGACGCAGAATAGTCCAAGCAGGCGCGGAAGCATGCAAGCAGGCGCGGAAGCGTCCAAGTAGGCGCGGCAGCATGCAAGAAGGCGCAGAAGAGTCCTAGCAGGCGCGGAAGCGTCCAAGCAGTCGCGGAAGCGTCCAAGCAGTCGTGGAAACGTCCAAGTAGGCGCGGCAGCATGCAAGAAGGCGCAGAAGATTCCAAGCAGGCGGGGAAGAGTCCAAGCAGTCGCGGAAGCGTCCAAGCAGTCGTGGAAACGTCCAAGTAGGCGCGGCAGCATGCCAGAAGGCGCAGAAGATTCCAAGCAGGCGCGGTAGCGTTCAAGCAGTCGCGGAAGCGTCCAAGCAGGCGCGGTAGCGTCCAAGCAGGCGTGGAAACGTCCAAGCAGGCGCGGAAGCATGCAAGAAGGCGCAGAAGATTCCAAGCAGGCGCGGAAGCGTCCAAGCAGGCGGGGAAGCATGCAAGCAGGCGCGGAAGCGTCCAAGCAGTCGCGGAAGCGTCCAAGCAGGCGCCGTAGCGTCCAACCAGGCGCGGAAGCGTCCAAGTAGGCGGGGAAGCATGCAAGCAGGCGCGGAAGCGTCCAACCAGGCGCGGAAGCGTCCAAGCAGGCGGGGAAGCATGCAAGCAGGCGCGGAAGCGTCCAAGCAGGCGCGGAAACGTCCAAGCAGGCGCGGAAGCGTCCAAGCAGTCGTGGAAGCGTCCAAGCAGGCGCGGTCGCGTCCAAGCAGGCGCGGAAGCGTCCAAGTAGGCGCGGCAGCATGCAAGAAGGCGCAGAAGATTCCAAGCAGGCGCGGAAGCGTCCAAGCAGGCGGGGAAGTGTCCAAGCAGTCGCGGAAGCGTCCAAGCAGTCGCGGAAGCGTCCAAGCAGGCGCGGTCGCGTCCAAGCAGGCGCGGAAACGTCCAAGTAGGCGCGGCAGCATGCAAGAAGGCGCAGAAGAGTCCTAGCAGGCGCGGAAGCGTCCAAGCAGGCGGGGAAGCATGCAAGCAGGCGCGGAAGCGTCCAAGCAGTCGCGGAAGCGTGCAAGCAGGCGGGGAAGCATGCAAGCAGGCGCGGAAGCGTCCAAGCAGTCGCGGAAGCGTCCAAGCAGGCGCCGTAGCGTCCAACCAGGCGCGGAAGCGTCCAAGTAGGCGCGGCAGCATGCAAGAAGACGCAGAAGAGTCCTAGCAGGCGCGGAAGCGTCCAAGCAGTCGCGGAAGCGTCCAAGCAGGCGCGGTAGCGTTCAAGCAGTCGCGGAAGCGTCCAAGCAGGCGCGGTAGCGTCCAAGCAGGCGTGGAAACGTCCAAGCAGGCGCGGAAGCATGCAAGAAGGCGCAGAAGAGTCCAAGCAGGCGCGGAAGCGTCCAAGCAATCGCGGAAGCGTCGATGCAGGCGCGGTAGCGTCCAACCAGGCGCGGAAGCGTCCAAGCAGGCGCGGAAGCATGCAAGAAGGCGCAGAAGAGTCCAAGCAGGCGCGGAAGCGTCCAAGCAGTCGCGGAAGCGTCCAAGCAGGCGCGGTAGCGTCCAACCAGGCGCGGAAGCGTCCAAGTAGGCGCGGCAGCATGCAAGAAGGCGCAGAAGAGTCCAAGCAGGCGCGGAAGCTTCCAAGCAGTCGCGGAAGCGTCCAAGCAGGCGCGGTCGCGTCCAACCAGGCGCGGAAGCGTCCAAGCAGTCATGGAAGCGTCCAAGCAGGCGCGGTAGCGTCCAAGCAGGCGCGGAAACGTCCAAGCAGGCGCGGAAGCATGCAAGAAGACGCAGAAGAGTCCAAGCAGGCGCGGAAGCGTCCAAGCAGGCGCGGAAGCATGCAAGCAGGCGCAGAAGAGTCCAAGCAGGCGCGGAAGCGTCCAAGCAGGCGGGGAAGCATGCAAGCAGGCGCGGAAGCGTCCAAGCAGGCGCGGTAGCGTCCAACCAGGCGCGGAAGCGTCCAAGCAGGCGCGGAAGCGTCCAAGCAGGCTCGGTAGCGTCCAAGCAGGCGCGGAAACGTCCAAGCAGGCGCGGAAGCATCCAAGAAGACGCAGAAGAGTCCAAGAAGGCGCGGATGCGTCCAAGCAGGTGCGGTAGCGTCCAAGCAGTCGCGGAAGCGTCCAAGCAGGCGCGGTAGCGTCCAAGCAGGCGCGGAAACGTCCAAGCAGGCGCGGAAACGTCCAAGTAGGCGTGGCAGCATGCATGCAGACGCGGAAGCGTCCAAGCAGGCGTGGAAACGTCCAAGTAGGCGCGGCAGCATGCAAGAAGGCGCAGAAGATTCCAAGCAGGCGGGGAAGCATGCAGCAGGCGCGGAAGCGTCCAAGCAGGCGCGGAAACGTCCAAGTAGGCGCGGAAGCATGCAAGAAGACGCAGAATAGTCCAAGCAGGCGCGGAAGCATGCAAGCAGGCGCGGAAGCGTCCAAGTAGGCGCGGCAGCATGCAAGAAGGCGCAGAAGAGTCCTAGCAGGCGCGGAAGCGTCCAAGCAGGCGAGGAAGCATGCAAGCAGGCGCGGAAGCGTCCAAGCAGGCGCGGAAACGTCCAAGTAGGCACGGAAGCATGCAAGAAGGCGCGGAAGCGTCCAAGCAGGCTCGGTAGCGTCCAAGCAGGCGCGGAAACGTCCAAGCAGGCGGGGAAGCATGCAAGCAGGCGCGGAAGCGTCCAAGCAGTCGCGGAAGCATGCAGCAGGCGCGGAAGCGTCCAAGCAGGCGCGGAAACGTCCAAGTAGGCGCGGAAGCATGCAAGAAGGTGCGGAAGCGTCCAAGCAGGCGCGGTAGCGTCCAAGCAGGCGCGGAAACGTCCAAGCAGGCGCGGAAGCATGCAAGAAGGCGCGGTAGCGTCCAACCAGGCGCGGAAGCGTCCAAGTAGGCGCGGCAGCATGCAAGAAGGCGCAGAAGAGTCCTAGCAGGCGCGGATGCGTCCAAGCAGTCGCGGAAGCGTCCAAGCAGGCGCGGTAGCGTTCAAGCAGTCGCGGAAGCGTCCAAGCAGGCGCGGTAGCGTCCAAGCAGGCGTGGAAACGTCCAAGCAGGCGCGGAAGCATGCAAGAAGGCGCAGAAGAGTCCAAGCAGGCGGGGAAGCATGCAAGCAGGCGCGGAAGCGTCAAAGCAGGCGCGGAAACGTCCAAGTAGGCGCGGAAGCATGCAAGAAGGTGCGGAAGCGTCCAAGCAGGCGCGGTAGCGTCCAAGCAGGCGCGGAAACGTCCAAGCAGGCGCGGAAGCATGCAAGAAGGCGCAGAAGAGTCCAAGCAGGCGCGGAAGCGTCCAGGCAGGCGGGGAAGCATGCAAGCAGGCGCGGAAGCGTCCAAGCAGGCGTGGAAACGTCCAAGTAGGCGCGGCAGCATGCAAGAAGGCGCAGAAGATTCCAAGCAGGCGCGGAAGCTTCCAAGCAGGCGGGGAAGCATGCAAGCAGGCGCGGAAGCGTCCAAGCAGTCGCGGAAGCGTCCAAGCAGGCGCCGTAGCGTCCAACCAGGCGCGGAAGTTTCCAAGTAGGCGCGGCAGCATGCAAGAAGACGCAGAAGATTCCAAGCAGGCGCGGAAGCGTCCAAGCAGGCGGGGAAGCATGCAAGCAGGCGCGGAAGCGTCCAAGCAGTCGCGGAAGCGTCCAAGCAGGCGCCGTAGCGTCCAACCAGGCGCGGAAGCGTCCAAGTAGGCGGGGAAGCATGCAAGCAGGCGCGGAAGCGTCCAACCAGGCGCGGAAGCGTCCAAGCAGGCGGGGAAGCATGCAAGCAGGCGCGGAAGCGTCCAAGCAGGCGCGGAAACGTCCAAGCAGGCGCGGAAGCGTCCAAGCAGTCGTGGAAGCGTCCAAGCAGGCGCGGTCGCGTCCAAGCAGGCGCGGAAGCGTCCAAGTAGGCGCGGCAGCATGCAAGAAGGCGCAGAAGATTCCAAGCAGGCGCGGAAGCGTCCAAGCAGGCGGGGAAGTGTCCAAGCAGTCGCGGAAGCGTCCAAGCAGTCGCGGAAGCGTCCAAGCAGGCGCGGTCGCGTCCAAGCAGGCGCGGAAACGTCCAAGTAGGCGCGGCAGCATGCAAGAAGGCGCAGAAGAGTCCTAGCAGGCGCGGAAGCGTCCAAGCAGGCGGGGAAGCATGCAAGCAGGCGCGGAAGCGTCCAAGCAGTCGCGGAAGCGTGCAAGCAGGCGGGGAAGCATGCAAGCAGGCGCGGAAGCGTCCAAGCAGTCGCGGAAGCGTCCAAGCAGGCGCCGTAGCGTCCAACCAGGCGCGGAAGCGTCCAAGTAGGCGCGGCAGCATGCAAGAAGACGCAGAAGAGTCCTAGCAGGCGCGGAAGCGTCCAAGCAGTCGCGGAAGCGTCCAAGCAGGCGCGGTAGCGTCCAAGTAGGCGTGGCAGCATGCATGCAGACGCGGAAGCGTCCAAGCAGGCGTGGAAACGTCCAAGTAGGCGCGGAAGCGTCCAAGCAGGCGCGGTAGCGTCCAAGCAGGCGGGGAAGGATGCAAGCAGGCGCGGAAGCATCCAAGCAGGCGCGGAAACGTCCAAGTAGTCGCGGAAGCATGCAAGAAGGCGCAGAAGAGTCCAAGCAGGCGCGGAAGCGTCCAAGCATTCGCGGAAGCGTCCAAGCAGGCGCGGAAACGTCCAAGCAGGCGCGGAAGCGTCCAAGCAGGCGCGGTAGCGTCCAAGCAGTCGCGGAAGCGTCCAAGCAGGCGCGGAAGCATGCAAGAAGACGCAGAAGAGTCCAAGCAGGCGCGGAAGCGTCCAAGCAGGCGGGGAAGCGTCCAAGCAGGCGCGGAAACGTCCAAGCAGGCGCGGAAGCATGCAAGAAGACGCAGAAGAGTCCAAGCAGCCGCGGAAGCGTCCAAGCAGTCGCGGAAGCGTCCAAGCAGGCGCGGAAGCATGCAAGAAGACGCAGAAGAGTCCAAGCAGGCGCGGAAGCGTCCAAGCAGGCGGGGAAGCGTCCAAGCAGGCGCGGAAACGTCCAAGTAGGCGCGGAAGCATGCAAGAAGGCGCGGAAGCGTCCAAGCAGGCGCGGAAGCGTCCAAGTAGGCGCGGCAGCATGCAAGAAGGCGCAGAAGAGTCCAAGCATGCGCGGAAGCGTCCAAGCAGTCGCGGAAGCGTCCAAGCAGGCGCGGTAGCGTCCAAGCAGTCGCGGAAGCGTCCAAGCAGTCGCGGAAGCGTCCGAGCAGTCGCGGAAGCGTCCAAGCAGGCGGTGAAGCATGCAAGCAGGCGCGGAAGCATCCAAGCAGGCGCGGAAACGTCCAAGTAGTCGCGGAAGCATGCAAGAAGGCGCAGAAGAGTCCAAGCAGGCGCGGAAGCGTCCAAGCATTCGCGGAAGCGTCCAAGCAGGCGCGGAAACGTCCAAGCTGGCGCGGAAGCATGCAAGAAGGCGCAGAAGAATCCAAGCAGGCGCGGAAACGTCCAAGCAGGCGCGGAAGCATGCAAGAAGACGCAGAAGAGTCCAAGCAGGCGCGGAAGCGTCCAAGCAGTCGCGGAAGCGTCCAAGCAGGCGCGGAAGCATGCAAGAAGACGCAGAAGGGTCCAAGCAGGCGCGAAAGCGTCCAAGCAGTCGCGGAAGCGTTCAAGCAGGCGCGGTAGCGTCCAAGCAGTCGCGGTAGCGTCCAAGCAGGCGCGGAAACGTCCAACCAGGCGCGGAAGCATGCAAGAAGACGCAGAAGAGTCCAAGCAGGCGCGGTAGCGTCCAACCAAGCGCGGAAGCTTCCAAGCAGGCGCGGAAGCGTCCAAGCAGGCGCGGTAGCGTCCAAGCAGGCGCGGAAACGTCCAAGCAGGCGCGGAAGCGTCCAAGCAGGCGCGGTAGCGTCCAAGCAAGCGCGGAAACGTCCAAGCAGGCGCGGAAACGTCCAAGTAGTCGCGGAAGCATGCAAGAAGGCGCAGAAGAGTCCAAGCAGGCGCGGTAGCGTCCAAGCATTCGCGGAAGCGTCCAAGCAGGCGAGGAATCGTCCAAGCAGGCGCGGAAGCATGCAAGAAGGCGCAGAAGAATCCAAGCAGGCGCGGAAACGTCCAAGCAGGCGCGGAAGCATGCAAGAAGACGCAGAAGAGTCCAAGCAGGCGCGGAAGCGTCCAAGCAGTCGCGGAAGCGTCCAAGCAGGCGCGGAAGCATGCAAGAAGACGCAGAAGGGTCCAGGCAGGCGCGAAAGCGTCCAAGCAGTCGCGGAAGCGTTCAAGCAGGCGCGGTAGCGTCCAAGCAGTCGCGGTAGCGTCCAAGCAGGCGCGGAAACGTCCAACCAGGCGCGGAAGCATGCAAGAAGACGCAGAAGAGTCCAAGCAGGCGCGGTAGCGTCCAACCAAGCGCGGAAGCTTCCAAGCAGGCGCGGAAGCGTCCAAGCAGGCGCGGTAGCGTCCAAGCAGGCGCGGAAACGTCCAAGCAGGCGCGGAAGCGTCCAAGCAGGCGCGGTAGCGTCCAAGCAAGCGCGGAAACGTCCAAGCAGGCGCGGAAACGTCCAAGTAGTCGCGGAAGCATGCAAGAAGGCGCAGAAGAGTCCAAGCAGGCGCGGAAGCGTCCAAGCATTCGCGGAAGCGTCCAAGCAGGCGAGGAAACGTCCAAGCAGGCGCGGAAGCATGCAAGAAGGCGCAGAAGAATCCAAGCAGGCGCGGAAACGTCCAAGCAGGCGCGGAAGCATGCAAGAAGACGCAGAAGAGTCCAAGCAGGCGCGGAAGCGTCCAAGCAGTCGCGGAAGCGTCCAAGCAGGCGCGGAAGCATGCAAGAAGACGCAGAAGGGTCCAGGCAGGCGCGAAAGCGTCCAAGCAGTCGCGGAAGCGTTCAAGCAGGCGCGGTAGCGTCCAAGCAGTCGCGGAAGCCTCCAAGCAGTCGCGGAAACGTCCAAGCAGGCGCGGAAGCATGCAAGAAGGCGCAGAAGAGTCCAAGCAGGCGCGGAAGAGTCCTAGCAGGCGCGGAAGCGTTCAAGCAGTCGCGGAAGCGTCCAAGCAGGCGCGGTAGCGTCCAAGCAGTCGCGGAAGCGTCCAAGCAGGCATGGAAGCGTCCAAGCAGGCGCGGAAGCGTCCAAGCAGCGCAGTAGCGTACAACCAGACGCGGAAGCGTCCAAGCAGTCGCGGAAGCGTCCAAGCAGTCGCGGAAGCGTCCAAGCAGGCGCGGTAGCGTCCAAGCAGGCGCGGATGCGTCCAAGCAGGCGCGGAAGCGTCCAAGCAGTCGCGGAAGCGTCCAAGCAGGCGCGGTAGCGTCCAAGCAGGCGCGGAAGCATGCAAGAAGGCGCGGAAGCGTCCAAGCAGACGCGGAAGCGTCCAAGCAGGCGCGGTAGCGTCCAAGAAGGCGCGGAAACGTCCAAGCAGGCGCGGTAGCGTCCAAGCAGGCGCGGTAGCGTCCAAGCAGTCGCGGAAACGTCCAAGCAAGCGCGGAAGCATGCAAGAAGACGCAGAAGAGTCCAAGCAGGCGCGGAAGCGTCCAAGCAGGCGCGGAAGCGTCCAAGCAGGCGCGGTAGCGTCCAAGCAGGCGCGGAAACGTCCAAGCAGGCGCCATAGCGTCCAAGCAGAAGCGGAAGCGTCCAAGCAGGCGCGGTAGCGTCCAAGCAGGCGCGGAAACGTCCAAGCAGGCGCGGAAGCATGCAAGAAGGCGCAGAAGAGTCCAAGCAGGCGCAGAAAAGTCCAAGCAGGCGGGGAAGCGTCCAAGCAGGCGCGGAAGCGTCCAAGCAGGTGCGGTAGCGTCCACGCAGGCGCGGTAGCGTCCAAGCAGGCGCGGAAACGTCCAAGCAGGCGCGGAAGCATGCAAGAAAACGCAGAAGGGTCCAAGCAGGCGCGAAAGCGTCCAAGCAGTCGCGGAAGCGATCAAGCAGGCGCGGTAGCGTCCAAGCAGTCGCGGAAGCCTCCAAGCAGGCGCGGTAGCGTCCAAGCAGGCGCGGAAACGTCCAAGCAGGCGCGGAAGCATGCAAGCAGTCGCGGAAGCGTCCAAGCAGGCGCGATAGCGTCCAAGCAGACGCGGAAGCGTCCAAGCAGGCGCGGTAGCGTCCAAGAAGGCGCGGAAACGTCCAAGCAGGCGCGGTAGCGTCCAAGCAGGCTCGGTAACGTCCAAGCAGTCGCGGAAACGTCCAAGCAGGCGCGGAAGCATGCAAGAAGACGCAGAAGGGTCCAAGCAGGCGCGAAAGCGTCCAAGCAGTCGCGGAAGCGATCAAGAAGGCGCGGAAACGTCCAAGCAGGCGCGGTAGCGTCCAAGCAGGCGCGGTAGCGTCCAAGCAGTCGCGGAAACGTCCAAGCAGGCGCGGAAGCATGCAAGAAGACGCAGAAGGGTCCAAGCAGGCGCGAAAGCGTCCAAGCAGTCGCGGAAGCGTTCAAGCAGGCGCGGTAGCGTCCAAGCAGGCGCGGAAACGTCCAAGCAGGCGCGGAAGCGTCCAAGCAGGCGCGATAGCGTCCAAGCAGACGCGGAAGCGTCCAAGCAGGCGCGGTAGCGTCCAAGAAGACGCGGAAACGTCCAAGCAGGCGCGGTAGCGTCCAAGCAGGCGCGGAAACGTCCAACCAGGCGCGGAAGCATGCAAGAAGACGCAGAAGAGTCCAAGCAGGCGCGGAAGCGTCCAAGCAGGCGCGGAAGCGTCCAAGCAGGCGCGGAAGCATGCAAGAAGACGCAGAAGGGTCCAAGCAGGCGCGAAAGCGTCCAAGCAGTCGCGGAAGCGTTCAAGCAGGCGCGGTAGCGTCCAAGCAGTCGCGGTAGCGTCCAAGCAGGCGCGGAAACGTCCAACCAGGCGCGGAAGCATGCAAGAAGACGCAGAAGAGTCCAAGCAGGCGCGGAAGCGTCCAAGCAGGCGCGGAAGCGTCCAAGCAGGCGCGGAAGCATGCAAGAAGGCGCAGAAGAGTCCAAGCAGGCGCAGAAAAGTCCAAGCAGGCGGGGTAGCGTCCAAGCAGGCGCGGAAGCGTCCAAGCAGGTGCGGTAGCGTCCACGCAGGCGCGGAAACGTCCAAGCAGGCGCGGAAGCATGCAAGAAGACGCAGAAGAGTCCAAGCAGGCGCGGAAGCGTCCAAGCAGGCTCGGTAACGTCCAAGCAGGCGCGGAAACGTCCAAGCAGGCGCGGAAGCATGCAAGAAAACGCAGAAGGGTCCAAGCAGGCGCGAAAGCGTCCAAGCAGTCGCGGAAGCGATCAAGCAGGCGCGGTAGCGTCCAAGCAGTCGCGGAAGCGTCCAAGCAGGCATGGAAGCGTCCAAGCAGGCGCGGAAGCGTCCAAGCAGCGCAGTAGCGTACAACCAGACGCGGAAGCGTCCAAGCAGTCGCGGAAGCGTCCAAGCAGTCGCGGAAGCGTCCAAGCAGGCGCGGTAGCGTCCAAGCAGGCGCGGATGCGTCCAAGCAGGCGCGGAAGCGTCCAAGCAGTCGCGGAAGCGTCCAAGCAGGCGCGGTAGCGTCCAAGCAGGCGCGGAAGCATGCAAGAAGGCGCGGAAGCGTCCAAGCAGGCGCGGTAGCGTCCAAGCAGGCGCGGAAACGTCCAAGCAGGCGCGGAAGCATGCAAGAAGGCGCAGGAGGGTCCAAGCAGGCGCGGAAGCGTCCAAGCAGGCGCAGAAGCGTCCAAGCAGTCGCGGAAGCGTCCGAGCAGGCGCGGTAGCGTCCAAGCAGGCGCGGAAACGTCCAAGCAGGCGCGGAAGCATGCAAGAAGACGCAGAAGGGTCCAAGCAGGCCTGAAAGCGTCCAAGCAGTCGCGGAAGCGATCAAGCAGGCGCGGTAGCGTCCAAGCAGTCGCGGAAGCCACCAAGCAGGCGCGGTAGCGTCCAAGCAGGCGCGGAAACGTCCAAGCAGGCGCGGAAGCATGCAAGCAGTCGCGGAAGCGTCCAAGCAGGCGCGATAGCGTCCAAGCAGACGCGGAAGCGTCCAAGCAGGCGCGGTAGCGTCCAAGAAGGCGCGGAAACGTCCAAGCAGGCGCGGTAGCGTCCAAGCAGGCGCGGTAGCGTCCAAGCAGTCGCGGAAACGTCCAAGCAAGCGCGGAAGCATGCAAGAAGACGCAGAAGAGTCCAAGCAGGCGCGGAAGCGTCCAAGCAGGCGCGGAAGCGTCCAAGCAGGCGCGGTAGCGTCCAAGCAGGCGCGGAAACGTCCAAGCAGGCGCCATAGCGTCCAAGCAGAAGCGGAAGCGTCCAAGCAGGCGCGGTAGCGTCCAAGCAGGCGCGGAAACGTCCAAGCAGGCGCGGAAGCATGCAAGAAGGCGCAGAAGAGTCCAAGCAGGCGCAGAAAAGTCCAAGCAGGCGGGGAAGCGTCCAAGCAGGCGCGGAAGCGTCCAAGCAGGTGCGGTAGCGTCCACGCAGGCGCGGTAGCGTCCAAGCAGGCGCGGAAACGTCCAAGCAGGCGCGGAAGCATGCAAGAAAACGCAGAAGGGTCCAAGCAGGCGCGAAAGCGTCCAAGCAGTCGCGGAAGCGATCAAGCAGGCGCGGTAGCGTCCAAGCAGTCGCGGAAGCCTCCAAGCAGGCGCGGTAGCGTCCAAGCAGGCGCGGAAACGTCCAAGCAGGCGCGGAAGCATGCAAGCAGTCGCGGAAGCGTCCAAGCAGGCGCGATAGCGTCCAAGCAGACGCGGAAGCGTCCAAGCAGGCGCGGTAGCGTCCAAGAAGGCGCGGAAACGTCCAAGCAGGCGCGGTAGCGTCCAAGCAGGCGCGGTAGCGTCCAAGCAGTCGCGGAAACGTCCAAGCAGGCGCGGAAGCATGCAAGAAGACGCAGAAGGGTCCAAGCAGGCGCGAAAGCGTCCAAGCAGTCGCGGAAGCGTTCAAGCAGGCGCGGTAGCGTCCAAGCAGTCGCGGTAGCGTCCAAGCAGGCGCGGTAGCGTCCAAGCAGTCGCGGAAACGTCCAAGCAGGCGCGGAAGCATGCAAGAAGACGCAGAAGGGTCCAAGCAGGCGCGAAAGCGTCCAAGCAGTCGCGGAAGCGTTCAAGCAGGCGCGGTAGCGTCCAAGCAGGCGCGGAAACGTCCAAGCAGGCGCGGAAGCGTCCAAGCAGGCGCGATAGCGTCCAAGCAGACGCGGAAGCGTCCAAGCAGGCGCGGTAGCGTCCAAGAAGGCGCGGAAACGTCCAAGCAGGCGCGGTAGCGTCCAAGCAGGCGCGGTAGCGTCCAAGCAGTCGCGGAAACGTCCAAGCAGGCGCGGAAGCATGCAAGAAGACGCAGAAGGGTCCAAGCAGGCGCGAAAGCGTCCAAGCAGTCGCGGAAGCGTTCAAGCAGGCGCGGTAGCGTCCAAGCAGTCGCGGTAGCGTCCAAGCAGGCGCGGAAACGTCCAACCAGGCGCGGAAGCATGCAAGAAGACGCAGAAGAGTCCAAGCAGGCGCGGAAGCGTCCAAGCAGGCGCGGAAGCGTCCAAGCAGGCGCGGAAGCATGCAAGAAGGCGCAGAAGAGTCCAAGCAGGCGCAGAAAAGTCCAAGCAGGCGGGGTAGCGTCCAAGCAGGCGCGGAAGCGTCCAAGCAGGTGCGGTAGCGTCCACGCAGGCGCGGAAACGTCCAAGCAGGCGCGGAAGCATGCAAGAAGACGCAGAAGAGTCCAAGCAGGCGCGGAAGCGTCCAAGCAGGCTCGGTAACGTCCAAGCAGGCGCGGAAACGTCCAAGCAGGCGCGGAAGCATGCAAGAAGACGCAGAAGAGTCCAAGCAGGCGCGGAAGCGTCCAAGCAGGCTCGGTAACGTCCAAGCAGTCGCGGAAACGTCCAAGCAGGCGCGGAAGCATGCAAGAAGACGCAGAAGGGTCCAAGCAGGCGCGAAAGCGTCCAAGCAGTCGCGGAAGCGATCAAGAAGGCGCGGAAACGTCCAAGCAGGCGCGGTAGCGTCCAAGCAGGCGCGGTAGCGTCCAAGCAGTCGCGGAAACGTCCAAGCAGGCGCGGAAGCATGCAAGAAGACGCAGAAGGGTCCAAGCAGGCGCGAAAGCGTCCAAGCAGTCGCGGAAGCGTTCAAGCAGGCGCGGTGTCGTCCAAGCAGGCGCGGAAACGTCCAAGCAGGCGCGGAAGCGTCCAAGCAGGCGCGATAGCGTCCAAGCAGACGCGGAAGCGTCCAAGCAGGCGCGGTAGCGTCCAAGAAGGCGCGGAAACGTCCAAGCAGGCGCGGTAGCGTCCAAGCAGGCGCGGAAACGTCCAACCAGGCGCGGAAGCATGCAAGAAGACGCAGAAGAGTCCAAGCAGGCGCGGAAGCGTCCAAGCAGGCGCGGAAGCGTCCAAGCAGGCGCGGAAGCATGCAAGAAGACGCAGAAGGGTCCAAGCAGGCGCGAAAGCGTCCAAGCAGTCGCGGAAGCGTTCAAGCAGGCGCGGTAGCGTCCAAGCAGTCGCGGTAGCGTCCAAGCAGGCGCGGAAACGTCCAACCAGGCGCGGAAGCATGCAAGAAGACGCAGAAGAGTCCAAGCAGGCGCGGAAGCGTCCAACCAGGCGCGGAAGCGTCCAAGCAGGCGCGGAAGCATGCAAGAAGGCGCAGAAGAGTCCAAGCAGGCGCAGAAAAGTCCAAGCAGGCGGGGTAGCGTCCAAGCAGGCGCGGAAGCGTCCAAGCAGGTGCGGTAGCGTCCACGCAGGCGCGGAAACGTCCAAGCAGGCGCGGAAGCATGCAAGAAGACGCAGAAGAGTCCAAGCAGGCGCGGAAGCGTCCAAGCAGGCTCGGTAACGTCCAAGCAGGCGCGGAAACGTCCAAGCAGGCGCGGAAGCATGCAAGAAAACGCAGAAGGGTCCAAGCAGGCGCGAAAGCGTCCAAGCAGTCGCGGAAGCGATCAAGCAGGCTGGTAGCGTCCAAGCAGTCGCGGAAGCCTCCAAGCAGGCGCGGTAGCGTCCAAGCAGGCGCGGAAACGTCCAAGCAGGCGCGGAAGCATGCAAGAAGTCGCGGAAGCGTCCAAGCAGGCGCGATAGCGTCCAAGCAGACGCGGAAGCGTCCAAGCAGGCGCGGTAGCGTCCAAGAAGGCGCGGAAACGTCCAAGCAGGCGCGGTAGCGTCCAAGCAGGCGCGGTAGCGTCCAAGCAGTCGCGGAAACGTCCAAGCAGGCGCGGAAGCATGCAAGAAGACGCAGAAGGGTCCAAGCAGGCGCGAAAGCGTCCAAGCAGTCGCGGAAGTGTTCAAGCAGGCGCGGTAGCGTCCAAGCAGTCGCGGTAGCGTCCAAGCAGGCGCGATAGCGTCCAAGCAGACGCGGAAGCGTCCAAGCAGGCGCGGTAGCGTCCAAGAAGGCGCGGAAACGTCCAAGCAGGCGCGGTAGCGTCCAAGCAGGCGCGGAAGCATGCAAGAAGTCGCGGAAGCGTCCAAGCAGGCGCGATAGCGTCCAAGCAGACGCGGAAGCGTCCAAGCAGGCGCGGTAGCGTCCAAGAAGGCGCGGAAACGTCCAAGCAGGCGCGGTAGCGTCCAAGCAGGCGCGGTAGCGTCCAAGCAGTCGCGGAAACGTCCAAGCAGGCGCGGAAGCATGCAAGAAGACGCAGAAGGGTCCAAGCAGGCGCGAAAGCGTCCAAGCAGTCGCGGAAGTGTTCAAGCAGGCGCGGTAGCGTCCAAGCAGTCGCGGTAGCGTCCAAGCAGGCGCGGAAGCGTCCAAGCAGGCGCGGAAGCGTCCAAGCAGGCGCGGTAGCGTCCAAGCAGGCGCGGTAGCGTCCAAGCAGGCGCGGAAACGTCCAAGCAGGCGCCATAGCGTCCAAGCAGACGCGGAAGCGTCCAAGCAGGCGCGGTAGCGTCCAAGCAGGCGCGGAAACGTCCAAGCAGGCGCGGAAGCATGCAAGAAGGCGCAGAAGAGTCCAAGCAGGCGCAGAAAAGTCCAAGCAGGCGGGGAAGCGTCCAAGCAGGCGCGGAAGCGTCCAAGCAGGTGCGGTAGCGTCCACGCAGGCGCGGAAACGTCCAAGCAGGCGCGGAAGCATGCAAGAAGACGCAGAAGAGTCCAAGCAGGCGCGGAAGCGTCCAAGCAGGCTCGGTAACGTCCAAGCAGGCGCGGAAACGTCCAAGCAGGCGCGGAAGCATCCAAGAAGACGCAGAAGAGTCCAAGAAGGCGCGGAAGCGTCCAAGCAGGCGCGGAAGCGTCCAAGCAGGCGCGGAAGCATGCAAGAAGACGCAGAAGAGTCAAAGCAGGCGCGGAAGCGTCCAAGCAGTCGCGTAAGCGTCCAAGCAGGTGCGGTAGCGTCCAAGCAGGCGCGGAAACGTCCAAGCAGGCGCGGAAGCATGCAAGAAGACGCAGAAGAGTCCAAGCAGGCGCGGAAGCGTCCAAGCAGGCGCGGAAGCATGCAAGAAGACGCAGAACAGTCCAAGCAGGCGTGGGAGCGTCCAAGCAGGCGCGGAAGCGTCCAAGCAGGCGCGGAAGCGTCCAAGCAGGCGCGGAAGCGTCCAAGCAGGCGCGGAAGCGTCCAAGCTGGCGCGGATGCGTCCAAGCATGCGCGGAAGAGTCCAAGCAGGCGCGGAAACGTCCAAGCAGGCGCGGAACCGTCCAAGCAGGCGCGGAAGCGTCCAAGCAGGCGCGGAAGCATGCAAGCAGGCGCGGAAGCATGCAAGAAGGCGCAGAAGACTCCAAGCAGGCGCGGAAGCGTCCAAGCAGTCGCGGAAGCGTCCAAGCAGGCGCGGAAACGTCCAAGTAGGCGCGGAAGTATGCAAGAAGGCGCGGAAGCGTCCAAGCAGGCGCGGAAACGTCCAAGTAGGCGCGGAAGCATGCAAGAAGTCGCGGAAGCGACCAAGCAGGCGCGGTAGCGTCCAAACCAGGCGCGGAAGCGTCCAAGCAGTCGCGGAAGCGTCCAAGCAGGCGGGGAAGCATGCAAGAAGGCGCAGAAGAGTCTAAGCAGGCGCGGAAGCGTCCAAGCAGGCGCGGGAGCGTCCAAGCAGGCGCGTAAGCGTCCAAGCTGGCGCGGAACCGTGCAAGCAGGCGCGGAAGCGTCCAAGAAGGCGCGGAACCGTGCAAGCAGGCGCGGAACCGTGCAAGCAGGTGCGGAAGCGTCCAAGCAAGCGCGGAAACGTCCAAGCAGGCGGGGAAGCATGCGAGCAGGCGCGGAAGCGTCGAAGCAGTCGCGGAAGCGTCCAAGCAGGCGCGGAAGCGTCCAAGCAGTCGCGGAAGCGTCCAAGCAGGTGCGGTAGCGTCCAAGCAGGCGCGGTAGCGTCCAAGTTGGCGCGGAAACGTCCAAGCAGGCGCGGAAGCGTCCAAGCAGTCACGGAAACGTCCAAGCAGGCGCGGAAGCATGCAAGAAGACGCAGAAAAGTCCTAGCAGACGCGGAAGAGTCCAAGCAGTCGCGGAAGCGTCCAAGCAGGCGCGGTAGCGTCCAAGCAGTCGCGGAAGCGTCCAAGCAGTCGCGGAAGCGTCCGAGCAGTCGCGGAAGCGTCCAAGCAGGCGGTGAAGCATGCAAGCAGGCGCGGAAGCATCCAAGCAGGCGCGGAAACGTCCAAGTAGTCGCGGAAGCATGCAAGAAGGCGCAGAAGAGTCCAAGCAGGCGCGGAAGCGTCCAAGCATTCGCGGAAGCGTCCAAGCAGGCGCGGAAACGTCCAAGCTGGCGCGGAAGCATGCAAGAAGGCGCAGAAGAATCCAAGCAGGCGCGGAAACGTCCAAGCAGGCGCGGAAGCATGCAAGAAGACGCAGAAGAGTCCAAGCAGGCGCGGAAGCGTCCAAGCAGTCGCGGAAGCGTCCAAGCAGGCGCAGAAGCATGCAAGAAGACGCAGAAGGGTCCAAGCAGGCGCGAAAGCGTCCAAGCAGTCGCGGAAGCGTTCAAGCAGGCGCGGTAGCGTCCAAGCAGACGCGGTAGCGTCCAAGCAGGCGCGGAAACGTCCAAGCAGGCGCGGAAGCATGCAAGAAGACGCAGAAGAGTCCAAGCAGGCGCGGAAGCGTCCAAGCAGTCGCGGAAGCGTCCAAGCAGGCGCGGAAGCATGCAAGAAGACGCAGAAGGGTCCAAGTAGGCGCGGAAGCATGCAAGAAGGCGCGGAAGCGTCCAAGCAGGCGCGGAAGCATGCAAGTAGGCGCAGAAGAGTCCAAGCAGGCGCGGAAACGTCCAAGCAGGCGCGGAAGCATGCAAGAAGACGCAGAAGAGTCCAAGCAGGCGCGGAAGCGTCCAAGCAGTCGCGGAAGCGTCCAAGCAGGCGCGGAAGCATGCAAGAAGGCGCAGAAGAATCCAAGCAGGCGCGGAAACGTCCAAGCAGGCGCGGAAGCATGCAAGAAGACGCAGAAGAGTCCAAGCAGGCGCGAAAGCGTCCAAGCAGGTGCGGTAGCGTCCAAGCAGGCGCGGAAGCGTCCAAGTTGGCGCGGTAGCGTCCAAGCAGTCGCGGAAACGTCCAAGCAGGCGCGGAAGCATGCAAGAAGACGCAGAAGAGTCCAAGCAGGCGCGGAAGCGTCCAAGCAGGCGCGGAAGCGTCCAAGCAGGCGCGGCAGCGTCCAAGCAGGCGCGGTAGCGTCCAAGCAGGCGCGGAAACGTCCAAGCAGGCGCGGAAGCATGCAAGAAGGCGCAGACGACTCCAAGCAGGCGCGGAAGCGTCCAAGCAGTCGCGGAAGCGTCCAAGCAGGCGCGGTAGCGTCCAAGCAGGCGGGGAAGGATGCAAGCAGGCGCGGAAGCATCCAAGCAGGCGCGGAAACGTCCAAGTAGTCGCGGAAGCATGCAAGAAGGCGCAGAAGAGTCCAAGCAGGCGCGGAAGCGTCCAAGCATTCGCGGAAGCGTCCAAGCAGGCGCGGAAACGTCCAAGCAGGCGCGGAAGCATGCAAGAAGGCGCAGAAGATTCCAAGCAGGCGCGGAAACGTCCAAGCAGGCGCGGAAGCATGCAAGAAGACGCAGAAGAGTCCAAGCAGGCGCGGAAGCGTCCAAGCAGGCTGGGGAAGCATGCAAGCAGGCGCGGAAGCGTCCAAGCAGGCGCGGTAGCGTCCAAGCAGGCGCGGAAACGTCCAAGCAGGCGCGGAAGCATGCAAGAAGACGCAGAAGAGTCCAAGCAGGCGCGGAAGCGTCCAAGCAGGCGGGGAAGCGTCCAAGCAGGCGCGGAAACGTCCAAGTAGGCGCGGAAGCATGCAAGAAGGCGCGGAAGCGTCCAAGCAGGCGCGGTAGCGTCCAAGCAGGCGCGGTAGCGTCCAAGCAGGTGCGGTAGCGTCCACGCAGGCGCGGTAGCGTCCAAGCAGGCGCGGAAACGTCCAAGCAGGCGCGGTAGCGTCCAAGCAGGTGCGGTAGCGTCCACGCAGGCGCGGTAGCGTCCAAGCAGGCGCGGAAACGTCCAAGCAGGCGCGGAAGCATGCAAGAAAACGCAGAAGGGTCCAAGCAGGCGCGAAAGCGTCCAAGCAGTCGCGGAAGCGATCAAGCAGGCGCGGTAGCGTCCAAGCAGTCGCGGAAGCCTCCAAGCAGGCGCGGTAGCGTCCAAGCAGGCGCGGAAACGTCCAAGCAGGCGCGGAAGCATGCAAGCAGTCGCGGAAGCGTCCAAGCAGGCGCGATAGCGTCCAAGCAGACACGGAAGCGTCCAAGCAGGCGCGGTAGCGTCCAAGAAGGCGCGGAAACGTCCAAGCAGGCGCGGTAGCGTCCAAGCAGGCGCGGTAGCGTCCAAGCAGTCGCGGAAACGTCCAAGCAGGCGCGGAAGCATGCAAGAAGACGCAGAAGAGTCCAAGCAGGCGCGGAAGCGTCCAAGCAGGCGCGGAAGCGTCCAAGCAGGCGCGGTAGCGTCCGAGCAGTCGCGGAAGCGTCCGAGCAGGCGCGGTAGCGTCCAAGCAGGAGCGGAAGCGTCCAAGCAGGCGCGGTAGCATGCAAGAAGGAGCAGAAGAGTCCAAGCAGGCGCGATAGCGTCCAAGCAGACGCGGAAGCGTCCAAGCAGGCGCGGTAGCGTCCAAGCAGTCGCGGAAGCGTCCGAGCAGTCGCGGAAGCGTCCGAGCAGTCGCGGAAGCGTCCAAGCAGGCGGGGAAGCATGCAAGCAGGCGCGGAAGCATCCAAGCAGGCGCGGAAACGTCCAAGTAGTCGCGGAAGCATGCAAGAAGGCGCGGAAGCGTCCAAGCAGGCGCGGTAGCGTCCAAGCAGGCGCAGAAGAGTCCAAACAGGCGCAGAAGTGTCCAAGCAGGCGCGGAATCGTCCAAGCAGTCGCGGAAGCGTCCAAGCAGGCGCGGAAGCGTCCAAGCAGTCACGGAAACGTCCAAGCAGGCGCGGAAGCATGCAAGAAGACGCAGAAAAGTCCTAGCAGGCGCGGAAGAGTCCTAGCAGGCGCGGAAGCGTTCAAGCAGTCGCGGAAGCGTCCAACCAGGCGCGGAAGCGTCCAAGCAGTCGCGGAAGCGTGCAAGCAGTCGCGGAAGCGTGCAAGCAGGCGCGGTAGCGTCCAAGCAGGCGCGGAAACGTCCAAGCAGGCGCGGAAGCATGCAAGAAGGCGCAGAAGAGTCCAAGCAGGCGCGGAAGCGTCCAAGCAGGCGCGGAAATGTCCAAGCAGGCGCGGTAGCGTCCAACCAGGCGCGGAAGCGTCCAAGCAGGCGCGGAAGCGTCCAAGCAGGCGGGGAAGCATGCAAGCAGGCGCGGAAACGTCCAAGCAGGCGCGGAAACGTCCAAGTAGCCGCGGAAGCATGCAAGAAGGCGCGGAAGCGTCCAAGCAGGCGCGGAAGCATGCAAGTAGGCGCAGAAGAGTCCAAACAGGCGCAGAAGAGTCCAAGCAGGCGCGGAAGCATGCAAGCAGGCGCGGAAGCGTCCAAGCAGGCGCGGTAGCGTCCAACCAGGCGCGGAAGCGTCCAAGCAGGCGCGGAAGCGTCCAAGCAGGCGGGGAAGCATGCAAGCAGGCGCGGAAGCGTCCAAGCAGGCGCGGAAACGTCCAAGTAGGCGCGGAAGCATGCAAGAAGGCGCGGAAGCGTCCAAGCAGGCGCGGAAGCATGCAAGAAGACGCAGAAGAGTCCAAGCAGGCGCGGAAGCGTCCAAGCAGGCGCGGAAGCATGCAAGCAGGCGCAGAAGAGTCCAAGCAGGCGCGGAAGCATGCAAGAAGACGCAGAACAGTCCAAGCAGGCGCGGAAGCGTCCAAGCAGTCGCGGAAGCGTCCAAGCAGGTGCGGTAGCGTCCAAGCAGGCGCGGTAGCGTCCAAGTTGGCGCGGTAGCGTCCAAGCAGTCGCGGAAACGTCCAAGCAGGCGCGGAAGCATGCAAGAAGACGCAGAAGAGTCCAAGCAGGCGCGGAAGCGTCCAAGCAGGCGCGGAAGCGTCCAAGCAGGCGCGGTAGCGTCCAAGCAGGCGCGGTAGCGTCCAAGCAGGCGCGGAAACGTCCAAGCAGGCGCGGAAGCATGCAAGAAGGCGCAGAAGAGTCCAAGCAGGCGCAGAAAAGTCCAAGCAGGCGGGGAAGCGTCCAAGCAGGCGCGGAAGCGTCCAAGCAGGTGCGGTAGCGTCCACGCAGGCGCGGTAGCGTCCAAGCAGGCGCGGAAACGTCCAAGCAGGCGCGGAAGCATGCAAGAAAACGCAGAAGGGTCCAAGCAGGCGCGAAAGCGTCCAAGCAGTCGCGGAAGCGTCCAAGCAGGCGCGGAAGCGTCCAAGCAGTCACGGAAACGTCCAAGCAGGCGCGGAAGCATGCAAGAAGACGCAGAAAAGTCCTAGCAGGCGCGGAAGAGTCCTAGCAGGCGCGGAAGCGTTCAAGCAGTCGCGGAAGCGTCCAAGCAGGCGCGGTAGCGTCCAAGCAGTCGCGGAAGCGTCCAAGCAGGCGCGGTAGCGTCCAAGCAGGCGTGGAAACGTCCAAGCAGGCGCGGAAGCATGCAAGAAGGCGCAGAAGATTCCAAGCAGGCGCGGAAGCGTCCAAGCAGGCGGGGAAGCATGCAAGCAGGCGCGGAAGCGTCCAAGCAGTCGCGGAAGCGTCCAAGCAGGCGCCGTAGCGTCCAACCAGGCGCGGAAGCGTCCAAGTAGGCGGGGAAGCATGCAAGCAGGCGCGGAAGCGTCCAACCAGGCGCGGAAGCGTCCAAGCAGGCGGGGAAGCATGCAAGCAGGCGCGGAAGCGTCCAAGCAGGCGCGGAAACGTCCAAGCAGGCGCGGAAGCGTCCAAGCAGTCGTGGAAGCGTCCAAGCAGGCGCGGTCGCGTCCAAGCAGGCGCGGAAGCGTCCAAGTAGGCGCGGCAGCATGCAAGAAGGCGCAGAAGAGTCCAAGCAGGCGCGGAAGCTTCCAAGCAGTCGCGGAAGCGTCCAAGCAGGCGCGGTCGCGTCCAACCAGGCGCGGAAGCGTCCAAGCAGTCATGGAAGCGTCCAAGCAGGCGCGGTAGCGTCCAAGCAGGCGCGGAAACGTCCAAGCAGGCGCGGAAGCATGCAAGAAGACGCAGAAGAGTCCAAGCAGGCGCGGAAGCGTCCAAGCAGGCGCGGAAGCATGCAAGCAGGCGCAGAAGAGTCCAAGCAGGCGCGGAAGCGTCCAAGCAGGCGGGGAAGCATGCAAGCAGGCGCGGAAGCGTCCAAGCAGGCGCGGTAGCGTCCAACCAGGCGCGGAAGCGTCCAAGCAGGCGCGGAAGCGTCCAAGCAGGCTCGGTAGCGTCCAAGCAGGCGCGGAAACGTCCAAGCAGGCGCGGAAGCATCCAAGAAGACGCAGAAGAGTCCAAGAAGGCGCGGATGCGTCCAAGCAGGTGCGGTAGCGTCCAAGCAGTCGCGGAAGCGTCCAAGCAGGCGCGGTAGCGTCCAAGCAGGCGCGGAAACGTCCAAGCAGGCGCGGAAACGTCCAAGTAGGCGTGGCAGCATGCATGCAGACGCGGAAGCGTCCAAGCAGGCGTGGAAACGTCCAAGTAGGCGCGGCAGCATGCAAGAAGGCGCAGAAGACTCCAAGCAGGCGCGGAAGCGTCCAAGCAGTCGCGGAAGCGTCCAAGCAGGCGCGGTAGCGTCCAAGCAGGCGGGGAAGGATGCAAGCAGGCGCGGAAGCATCCAAGCAGGCGCGGAAACGTCCAAGTAGTCGCGGAAGCATGCAAGAAGGCGCAGAAGAGTCCAAGCAGGCGCGGAAGCGTCCAAGCATTCGCGGAAGCGTCCAAGCAGGCGCGGAAACGTCCAAGCAGGCGCGGAAGCATGCAAGAAGGCGCAGAAGATTCCAAGCAGGCGCGGAAACGTCCAAGCAGGCGCGGAAGCATGCAAGAAGACGCAGAAGAGTCCAAGCAGGCGCGGAAGCGTCCAAGCAGGCGGGGAAGCATGCAAGCAGGCGCGGAAGCGTCCAAGCAGGCGCGGTAGCGTCCAAGCAGGCGCGGAAACGTCCAAGCAGGCGCGGAAGCATGCAAGAAGACGCAGAAGAGTCCAAGCAGGCGCGGAAGCGTCCAAGCAGGCGGGGAAGCGTCCAAGCAGGCGCGGAAACGTCCAAGCAGGCGCGGAAGCATGCAAGAAGGCGCAGAAGAATCCAAGCAGGCGCGGAAACGTCCAAGCAGGCGCGGAAGCATGCAAGAAGACGCAGAAGAGTCCAAGCAGCCGCGGAAGCGTCCAAGCAGTCGCGGAAGCGTCCAAGCAGGCGCGGAAGCATGCAAGAAGACGCAGAAGAGTCCAAGCAGGCGCGGAAGCGTCCAAGCAGGCGGGGAAGCGTCCAAGCAGGCGCGGAAACGTCCAAGTAGGCGCGGAAGCATGCAAGAAGGCGCGGAAGCGTCCAAGCAGGCGCGGAAGCGTCCAAGTAGGCGCGGCAGCATGCAAGAAGGCGCAGAAGAGTCCAAGCATGCGCGGAAGCGTCCAAGCAGTCGCGGAAGCGTCCAAGCAGGCGCGGTAGCGTCCAAGCAGTCGTGGAAGCGTCCAAGCAGTCGCGGAAGCGTCCGAGCAGTCGCGGAAGCGTCCAAGCAGGCGGTGAAGCATGCAAGCAGGCGCGGAAGCATCCAAGCAGGCGCGGAAACGTCCAAGTAGTCGCGGAAGCATGCAAGAAGGCGCAGAAGAGTCCAAGCAGGCGCGGAAGCGTCCAAGCATTCGCGGAAGCGTCCAAGCAGGCGCGGAAACGTCCAAGCTGGCGCGGAAGCATGCAAGAAGGCGCAGAAGAATCCAAGCAGGCGCGGAAACGTCCAAGCAGGCGCGGAAGCATGCAAGAAGACGCAGAAGAGTCCAAGCAGGCGCGGAAGCGTCCAAGCAGTCGCGGAAGCGTCCAAGCAGGCGCGGAAGCATGCAAGAAGACGCAGAAGGGTCCAAGCAGGCGCGAAAGCGTCCAAGCAGTCGCGGAAGCGTTCAAGCAGGCGCGGTAGCGTCCAAGCAGTCGCGGTAGCGTCCAAGCAGGCGCGGAAACGTCCAACCAGGCGCGGAAGCATGCAAGAAGACGCAGAAGAGTCCAAGCAGGCGCGGTAGCGTCCAACCAAGCGCGGAAGCTTCCAAGCAGGCGCGGAAGCGTCCAAGCAGGCGCGGTAGCGTCCAAGCAGGCGCGGAAACGTCCAAGCAGGCGCGGAAGCGTCCAAGCAGGCGCGGTAGCGTCCAAGCAAGCGCGGAAACGTCCAAGCAGGCGCGGAAACGTCCAAGTAGTCGCGGAAGCATGCAAGAAGGCGCAGAAGAGTCCAAGCAGGCGCGGTAGCGTCCAAGCATTCGCGGAAGCGTCCAAGCAGGCGAGGAATCGTCCAAGCAGGCGCGGAAGCATGCAAGAAGGCGCAGAAGAATCCAAGCAGGCGCGGAAACGTCCAAGCAGGCGCGGAAGCATGCAAGAAGACGCAGAAGAGTCCAAGCAGGCGCGGAAGCGTCCAAGCAGTCGCGGAAGCGTCCAAGCAGGCGCGGAAGCATGCAAGAAGACGCAGAAGGGTCCAGGCAGGCGCGAAAGCGTCCAAGCAGTCGCGGAAGCGTTCAAGCAGGCGCGGTAGCGTCCAAGCAGTCGCGGTAGCGTCCAAGCAGGCGCGGAAACGTCCAACCAGGCGCGGAAGCATGCAAGAAGACGCAGAAGAGTCCAAGCAGGCGCGGTAGCGTCCAACCAAGCGCGGAAGCTTCCAAGCAGGCGCGGAAGCGTCCAAGCAGGCGCGGTAGCGTCCAAGCAGGCGCGGAAACGTCCAAGCAGGCGCGGAAGCGTCCAAGCAGGCGCGGTAGCGTCCAAGCAAGCGCGGAAACGTCCAAGCAGGCGCGGAAACGTCCAAGTAGTCGCGGAAGCATGCAAGAAGGCGCAGAAGAGTCCAAGCAGGCGCGGAAGCGTCCAAGCATTCGCGGAAGCGTCCAAGCAGGCGAGGAAACGTCCAAGCAGGCGCGGAAGCATGCAAGAAGGCGCAGAAGAATCCAAGCAGGCGCGGAAACGTCCAAGCAGGCGCGGAAGCATGCAAGAAGACGCAGAAGAGTCCAAGCAGGCGCGGAAGCGTCCAAGCAGTCGCGGAAGCGTCCAAGCAGGCGCGGAAGCATGCAAGAAGACGCAGAAGGGTCCAGGCAGGCGCGAAAGCGTCCAAGCAGTCGCGGAAGCGTTCAAGCAGGCGCGGTAGCGTCCAAGCAGTCGCGGAAGCCTCCAAGCAGTCGCGGAAACGTCCAAGCAGGCGCGGAAGCATGCAAGAAGGCGCAGAAGAGTCCAAGCAGGCGCGGAAGAGTCCTAGCAGGCGCGGAAGCGTTCAAGCAGTCGCGGAAGCGTCCAAGCAGGCGCGGTAGCGTCCAAGCAGTCGCGGAAGCGTCCAAGCAGGCATGGAAGCGTCCAAGCAGGCGCGGAAGCGTCCAAGCAGGCGCAGTAGCGTACAACCAGACGCGGAAGCGTCCAAGCAGTCGCGGAAGCGTCCAAGCAGTCGCGGAAGCGTCCAAGCAGGCGCGGTAGCGTCCAAGCAGGCGCGGATGCGTCCAAGCAGGCGCGGAAGCGTCCAAGCAGTCGCGGAAGCGTCCAAGCAGGCGCGGTAGCGTCCAAGCAGGCGCGGAAGCATGCAAGAAGGCGCGGAAGCGTCCAAGCAGGCGCGGTAGCGTCCAAGCAGGCGCGGAAACGTCCAAGCAGGCGCGGAAGCATGCAAGAAGGCGCAGGAGGGTCCAAGCAGGCGCGGAAGCGTCCAAGCAGGCGCAGAAGCGTCCAAGCAGTCGCGGAAGCGTCCGAGCAGGCGCGGTAGCGTCCAAGCAGGCGCGGAAACGTCCAAGCAGGCGCGGAAGCATGCAAGAAGACGCAGAAGGGTCCAAGCAGGCCTGAAAGCGTCCAAGCAGTCGCGGAAGCGATCAAGCAGGCGCGGTAGCGTCCAAGCAGTCGCGGAAGCCACCAAGCAGGCGCGGTAGCGTCCAAGCAGGCGCGGAAACGTCCAAGCAGGCGCGGAAGCATGCAAGCAGTCGCGGAAGCGTCCAAGCAGGCGCGATAGCGTCCAAGCAGACGCGGAAGCGTCCAAGCAGGCGCGGTAGCGTCCAAGAAGGCGCGGAAACGTCCAAGCAGGCGCGGTAGCGTCCAAGCAGGCGCGGTAGCGTCCAAGCAGTCGCGGAAACGTCCAAGCAAGCGCGGAAGCATGCAAGAAGACGCAGAAGAGTCCAAGCAGGCGCGGAAGCGTCCAAGCAGGCGCGGAAGCGTCCAAGCAGGCGCGGTAGCGTCCAAGCAGTCGCGGAAGCGTCCAAGCAGGCGCGGTAGCGTCCAACCAGGCGCGGAAGCATGCAAGAAGGCGCAGAAGAGTCCAAGCAGTCGCGGAAGCGTCCAAGCAGGCGCGGTTTGTCCAAGCAGTCGCGGAAGCGTCCAAGCAGGCGCGGTAGCGTCCAAGCAGGCGTGGAAACGTCCATGCAGGCGCGGAAGCATGCAAGAAGACGCAGAAGGGTCCAAGCAGGCGCGGAAGCGTCCAAGCAGGCGGGGAAGCATGCAAGCAGGCGCGGAAGCGTCCAAGCAGACGCGGTAGCGTCCAAGCAGGCGCGGAAACGTCCAAGCAGGCGCGGAAGCATGCAAGAAGACGCAGAAGAGTCCAAGCAGGCGCGGCAGCGTCCAAGCAGTCGCGGTAGCGTCCAAGCAGTCGCGGAAGCTCGCAAGAAGGCGCAGAAGAGTCCAAGCAGGCGCAGAAGAGTCCAAGCAGGCGCGGAAGCGTCCAAGCAGGCGCGGCAGCATGCAAGAAGGCGCAGAAGATTCCAAGCAGGCGCGGAAGCGTCCAAGCAAGCGGGGAAGCATGCAAGCCGGCGCGGAAGCGTCCAAGCAGGCGCGGAAACGTCCAAGTGGGCGCGGCAGCATGCAAGAAGGCGCAGAAGAGTCCAAGCAGGCGCGGAAGCGTCCAAGCAGTCACGGAAGCGTCCAAGCAGGCGCGGTAGCGTCCAAGCAGGCGCGGAAACGTCCAAGCAGGCGCGGAAGAATGCAAGAAGACGCAGAAGAGTCCAAGCAGGCGCGGAAGCGTCCAAGCAGGCGGGGAAGCATGCAAGCAGGCGCGGAAGCGTCCAAGCAGGCGCGGAAACGTCCAAGTAGGCGCGGAAGCATGCGAGAAGGCGCGGAAGCGTCCAAGCAGGCGCGGTAGCGTCCAAGCAGGCGCGGAAACGTCCAAGCAGGCGCGGAAGCATGCAAGAAGGCGCAGAAGAGTCCAAGCAGGCGCGGAAGCGTCCAAGCAGGCGCGGAAGCGTCCAAGCAGGCGCGGTAGCGTCCAAGCAGGCGCGGAAACGTCCAAGCAGGCGCCATAGCGTCCAAGCAGAAGCGGAAGCGTCCAAGCAGGCGCGGTAGCGTCCAAGCAGGCGCGGAAACGTCCAAGCAGGCGCGGAAGCATGCAAGAAGGCGCAGAAGAGTCCAAGCAGGCGCAGAAAAGTCCAAGCAGGCGGGGAAGCGTCCAAGCAGGCGCGGAAGCGTCCAAGCAGGTGCGGTAGCGTCCACGCAGGCGCGGTAGCGTCCAAGCAGGCGCGGAAACGTCCAAGCAGGCGCGGAAGCATGCAAGAAAACGCAGAAGGGTCCAAGCAGGCGCGAAAGCGTCCAAGCAGTCGCGGAAGCGATCAAGCAGGCGCGGTAGCGTCCAAGCAGTCGCGGAAGCCTCCAAGCAGGCGCGGTAGCGTCCAAGCAGGCGCGGAAACGTCCAAGCAGGCGCGGAAGCATGCAAGCAGTCGCGGAAGCGTCCAAGCAGGCGCGATAGCGTCCAAGCAGACGCGGAAGCGTCCAAGCAGGCGCGGTAGCGTCCAAGAAGGCGCGGAAACGTCCAAGCAGGCGCGGTAGCGTCCAAGCAGGCGCGGTAGCGTCCAAGCAGTCGCGGAAACGTCCAAGCAGGCGCGGAAGCATGCAAGAAGACGCAGAAGGGTCCAAGCAGGCGCGAAAGCGTCCAAGCAGTCGCGGAAGCGTTCAAGCAGGCGCGGTAGCGTCCAAGCAGTCGCGGTAGCGTCCAAGCAGGCGCGGAAACGTCCAACCAGGCGCGGAAGCATGCAAGAAGACGCAGAAGAGTCCAAGCAGGCGCGGAAGCGTCCAAGCAGGCGCGGAAGCGTCCAAGCAGGCGCGGAAGCATGCAAGAAGGCGCAGAAGAGTCCAAGCAGGCGCAGAAGAGTCCAAGCAGGCGCAGAAAAGTCCAAGCAGGCGCAGAAAAGTCCAAGCAGGCGCAGAAAAGTCCAAGCAGGCGGGGTAACGTCCAAGCAGGCGCGGAAACGTCCAAGCAGGCGCCATAGCGTCCAAGCAGAAGCGGAAGCGTCCAAGCAGGCGCGGAAGCATGCAAGAAGGCGCAGAAGAGTCCAAGCAGGCGCAGAAAAGTCCAAGCAGGCGGGGTAGCGTCCAAGCAGGCGCGGAAGCGTCCAAGCAGGTGCGGTAGCGTCCACGCAGGCGCGGAAACGTCCAAGCAGGCGCGGAAGCATGCAAGAAGACGCAGAAGAGTCCAAGCAGGCGCGGAAGCGTCCAAGCAGGCTCGGTAACGTCCAAGCAGGCGCGGAAACGTCCAAGCAGGCGCGGAAGCATGCAAGAAGACGCAGAAGAGTCCAAGCAGGCGCGGAAGCGTCCAAGCAGGCTCGGTAACGTCCAAGCAGTCGCGGAAACGTCCAAGCAGGCGCGGAAGCATGCAAGAAGACGCAGAAGGGTCCAAGCAGGCGCGAAAGCGTCCAAGCAGTCGCGGAAGCGTTCAAGCAGGCGCGGTAGCGTCCAAGCAGTCGCGGTAGCGTCCAAGCAGGCGCGGAAACGTCCAACCAGGCGCGGAAGCATGCAAGAAGACGCAGAAGAGTCCAAGCAGGCGCGGAAGCGTCCAAGCAGGCGCGGAAGCGTCCAAGCAGGCGCGGAAGCATGCAAGAAGGCGCAGAAGAGTCCAAGCAGGCGCAGAAAAGTCCAAGCAGGCGGGGTAGCGTCCAAGCAGGCGCGGAAGCGTCCAAGCAGGTGCGGTAGCGTCCACGCAGGCGCGGAAACGTCCAAGCAGGCGCGGAAGCATGCAAGAAGACGCAGAAGAGTCCAAGCAGGCGCGGAAGCGTCCAAGCAGGCTCGGTAACGTCCAAGCAGGCGCGGAAACGTCCAAGCAGGCGCGGAAGCATGCAAGAAAACGCAGAAGGGTCCAAGCAGGCGCGAAAGCGTCCAAGCAGTCGCGGAAGCGATCAAGAAGGCGCGGAAACGTCCAAGCAGGCGCGGTAGCGTCCAAGCAGGCGCGGTAGCGTCCAAGCAGTCGCGGAAACGTCCAAGCAGGCGCGGAAGCATGCAAGAAGACGCAGAAGGGTCCAAGCAGGCGCGAAAGCGTCCAAGCAGTCGCGGAAGCGTTCAAGCAGGCGCGGTAGCGTCCAAGCAGGCGCGGAAACGTCCAAGCAGGCGCGGAAGCGTCCAAGCAGGCGCGATAGCGTCCAAGCAGACGCGGAAGCGTCCAAGCAGGCGCGGTAGCGTCCAAGAAGGCGCGGAAACGTCCAAGCAGGCGCGGTAGCGTCCAAGCAGGCGCGGTAGCGTCCAAGCAGTCGCGGAAACGTCCAAGCAGGCGCGGAAGCATGCAAGAAGACGCAGAAGGGTCCAAGCAGGCGCGAAAGCGTCCAAGCAGTCGCGGAAGCGTTCAAGCAGGCGCGGTAGCGTCCAAGCAGTCGCGGTAGCGTCCAAGCAGGCGCGGAAACGTCCAACCAGGCGCGGAAGCATGCAAGAAGACGCAGAAGAGTCCAAGCAGGCGCGGAAGCGTCCAAGCAGGCGCGGAAGCGTCCAAGCAGGCGCCGAAGCATGCAAGAAGGCGCAGAAGAGTCCAAGCAGGCGCAGAAATTCCAAGCAGGCGGGGTAGCGTCCAAGCAGGCGCGGAAGCGTCCAAGCAGGTGCGGTAGCGTCCACGCAGGCGCGGAAACGTCCAAGCAGGCGCGGAAGCATGCAAGAAGACGCAGAAGAGTCCAAGCAGGCGCGGAAGCGTCCAAGCAGGCTCGGTAACGTCCAAGCAGGCGCGGAAACGTCCAAGCAGGCGCGGAAGCATGCAAGAAAACGCAGAAGGGTCCAAGCAGGCGCGAAAGCGTCCAAGCAGTCGCGGAAGCGATCAAGCAGGCGCGGTAGCGTCCAAGCAGTCGCGGAAGCCTCCAAGCAGGCGCGGTAGCGTCCAAGCAGGCGCGGAAACGTCCAAGCAGGCGCGGAAGCATGCAAGCAGTCGCGGAAGCGTCCAAGCAGGCGCGATAGCGTCCAAGCAGACGCGGAAGCGTCCAAGCAGGCGCGGTAGCGTCCAAGAAGGCGCGGAAACGTCCAAGCAGGCGCGGTAGCGTCCAAGCAGGCGCGGTAGCGTCCAAGCAGTCGCGGAAACGTCCAAGCAGGCGCGGAAGCATGCAAGAAGACGCAGAAGGGTCCAAGCAGGCGCGAAAGCGTCCAAGCAGTCGCGGAAGTGTTCAAGCAGGCGCGGTAGCGTCCAAGCAGTCGCGGTAGCGTCCAAGCAGGCGCGGAAGCGTCCAAGCAGGCGCGGAAGCGTCCAAGCAGGCGCGGTAGCGTCCAAGCAGGCGCGGTAGCGTCCAAGCAGGCGCGGAAACGTCCAAGCAGGCGCCATAGCGTCCAAGCAGACGCGGAAGCGTCCAAGCAGGCGCGGTAGCGTCCAAGCAGGCGCGGAAACGTCCAAGCAGGCGCGGAAGCATGCAAGAAGGCGCAGAAGAGTCCAAGCAGGCGCAGAAAAGTCCAAGCAGGCGGGGAAGCGTCCAAGCAGGCGCGGAAGCGTCCAAGCAGGTGCGGTAGCGTCCACGCAGGCGCGGAAACGTCCAAGCAGGCGCGGAAGCATGCAAGAAGACGCAGAAGAGTCCAAGCAGGCGCGGAAGCGTCCAAGCAGGCTCGGTAACGTCCAAGCAGGCGCGGAAACGTCCAAGCAGGCGCGGAAGCATCCAAGAAGACGCAGAAGAGTCCAAGAAGGCGCGGAAGCGTCCAAGCAGGCGCGGAAGCGTCCAAGCAGGCGCGGAAGCATGCAAGAAGACGCAGAAGAGTCAAAGCAGGCGCGGAAGCGTCCAAGCAGTCGCGTAAGCGTCCAAGCAGGTGCGGTAGCGTCCAAGCAGGCGCGGAAACGTCCAAGCAGGCGCGGAAGCATGCAAGAAGACGCAGAAGAGTCCAAGCAGGCGCGGAAGCGTCCAAGCAGGCGCGGAAGCATGCAAGAAGACGCAGAACAGTCCAAGCAGGCGTGGGAGCGTCCAAGCAGGCGCGGAAGCGTCCAAGCAGGCGCGGAAGCGTCCAAGCAGGCGCGGAAGCGTCCAAGCAGGCGCGGAAGCGTCCAAGCTGGCGCGGATGCGTCCAAGCATGCGCGGAAGAGTCCAAGCAGGCGCGGAAACGTCCAAGCAGGCGCGGAACCGTCCAAGCAGGCGCGGAAGCGTCCAAGCAGGCGCGGAAGCATGCAAGCAGGCGCGGAAGCATGCAAGAAGGCGCAGAAGACTCCAAGCAGGCGCGGAAGCGTCCAAGCAGTCGCGGAAGCGTCCAAGCAGGCGCGGAAACGTCCAAGTAGGCGCGGAAGTATGCAAGAAGGCGCGGAAGCGTCCAAGCAGGCGCGGAAACGTCCAAGTAGGCGCGGAAGCATGCAAGAAGTCGCGGAAGCGACCAAGCAGGCGCGGTAGCGTCCAAACCAGGCGCGGAAGCGTCCAAGCAGTCGCGGAAGCGTCCAAGCAGGCGGGGAAGCATGCAAGAAGGCGCAGAAGAGTCTAAGCAGGCGCGGAAGCGTCCAAGCAGGCGCGGGAGCGTCCAAGCAGGTGCGGAAGCGTCCAAGCAAGCGCGGAAACGTCCAAGCAGGCGGGGAAGCATGCGAGCAGGCGCGGAAGCGTCGAAGCAGTCGCGGAAGCGTCCAAGCAGGCGCGGAAGCGTCCAAGCAGTCGCGGAAGCGTCCAAGCAGGTGCGGTAGCGTCCAAGCAGGCGCGGTAGCGTCCAAGTTGGCGCGGAAACGTCCAAGCAGGCGCGGAAGCGTCCAAGCAGTCACGGAAACGTCCAAGCAGGCGCGGAAGCATGCAAGAAGACGCAGAAAAGTCCTAGCAGACGCGGAAGAGTCCAAGCAGTCGCGGAAGCGTCCAAGCAGGCGCGGTAGCGTCCAAGCAGTCGCGGAAGCGTCCAAGCAGTCGCGGAAGCGTCCGAGCAGTCGCGGAAGCGTCCAAGCAGGCGGTGAAGCATGCAAGCAGGCGCGGAAGCATCCAAGCAGGCGCGGAAACGTCCAAGTAGTCGCGGAAGCATGCAAGAAGGCGCAGAAGAGTCCAAGCAGGCGCGGAAGCGTCCAAGCATTCGCGGAAGCGTCCAAGCAGGCGCGGAAACGTCCAAGCTGGCGCGGAAGCATGCAAGAAGGCGCAGAAGAATCCAAGCAGGCGCGGAAACGTCCAAGCAGGCGCGGAAGCATGCAAGAAGACGCAGAAGAGTCCAAGCAGGCGCGGAAGCGTCCAAGCAGTCGCGGAAGCGTCCAAGCAGGCGCAGAAGCATGCAAGAAGACGCAGAAGGGTCCAAGCAGGCGCGAAAGCGTCCAAGCAGTCGCGGAAGCGTTCAAGCAGGCGCGGTAGCGTCCAAGCAGACGCGGTAGCGTCCAAGCAGGCGCGGAAACGTCCAAGCAGGCGCGGAAGCATGCAAGAAGACGCAGAAGAGTCCAAGCAGGCGCGGAAGCGTCCAAGCAGTCGCGGAAGCGTCCAAGCAGGCGCGGAAGCATGCAAGAAGACGCAGAAGGGTCCAAGTAGGCGCGGAAGCATGCAAGAAGGCGCGGAAGCGTCCAAGCAGGCGCGGAAGCATGCAAGTAGGCGCAGAAGAGTCCAAGCAGGCGCGGAAACGTCCAAGCAGGCGCGGAAGCATGCAAGAAGACGCAGAAGAGTCCAAGCAGGCGCGGAAGCGTCCAAGCAGTCGCGGAAGCGTCCAAGCAGGCGCGGAAGCATGCAAGAAGGCGCAGAAGAATCCAAGCAGGCGCGGAAACGTCCAAGCAGGCGCGGAAGCATGCAAGAAGACGCAGAAGAGTCCAAGCAGGCGCGAAAGCGTCCAAGCAGGTGCGGTAGCGTCCAAGCAGGCGCGGAAGCGTCCAAGTTGGCGCGGTAGCGTCCAAGCAGTCGCGGAAACGTCCAAGCAGGCGCGGAAGCATGCAAGAAGACGCAGAAGAGTCCAAGCAGGCGCGGAAGCGTCCAAGCAGGCGCGGAAGCGTCCAAGCAGGCGCGGCAGCGTCCAAGCAGGCGCGGTAGCGTCCAAGCAGGCGCGGAAACGTCCAAGCAGGCGCGGAAGCATGCAAGAAGGCGCAGACGACTCCAAGCAGGCGCGGAAGCGTCCAAGCAGTCGCGGAAGCGTCCAAGCAGGCGCGGTAGCGTCCAAGCAGGCGGGGAAGGATGCAAGCAGGCGCGGAAGCATCCAAGCAGGCGCGGAAACGTCCAAGTAGTCGCGGAAGCATGCAAGAAGGCGCAGAAGAGTCCAAGCAGGCGCGGAAGCGTCCAAGCATTCGCGGAAGCGTCCAAGCAGGCGCGGAAACGTCCAAGCAGGCGCGGAAGCATGCAAGAAGGCGCAGAAGATTCCAAGCAGGCGCGGAAACGTCCAAGCAGGCGCGGAAGCATGCAAGAAGACGCAGAAGAGTCCAAGCAGGCGCGGAAGCGTCCAAGCAGGCGGGGAAGCATGCAAGCAGGCGCGGAAGCGTCCAAGCAGGCGCGGTAGCGTCCAAGCAGGCGCGGAAACGTCCAAGCAGGCGCGGAAGCATGCAAGAAGACGCAGAAGAGTCCAAGCAGGCGCGGAAGCGTCCAAGCAGGCGGGGAAGCGTCCAAGCAGGCGCGGAAACGTCCAAGTAGGCGCGGAAGCATGCAAGAAGGCGCGGAAGCGTCCAAGCAGGCGCGGTAGCGTCCAAGCAGGCGCGGAAACGTCCAAGCAGGCGCGGAAGCATGCAAGAAGACGCAGAAGAGTCCAAGCAGGCGCGGAAGCGTCCAAGCAGGCGGGGAAGCGTCCAAGCAGGCGCGGAAACGTCCAAGTAGGCGCGGAAGCATGCAAGAAGGCGCGGAAGCGTCCAAGCAGGCGCGGAAGCGTCCAAGTAGGCGCGGCAGCATGCAAGAAGGCGCAGAAGAGTCCAAGCATGCGCGGAAGCGTCCAAGCAGTCGCGGAAGCGTCCAAGCAGGCGCGGTAGCGTCCAAGCAGTCGCGGAAGCGTCCAAGCAGTCGCGGAAGCGTCCCAGCAGTCGCGGAAGCGTCCAAGCAGGCGGTGAAGCATGCAAGCAGGCGCGGAAGCATCCAAGCAGGCGCGGAAACGTCCAAGTAGTCGCGGAAGCATGCAAGAAGGCGCAGAAGAGTCCAAGCAGGCGCGGAAGCGTCCAAGCATTCGCGGAAGCGTCCAAGCAGGCGCGGAAACGTCCAAGCTGGCGCGGAAGCATGCAAGAAGGCGCAGAAGAATCCAAGCAGGCGCGGAAACGTCCAAGCAGGCGCGGAAGCATGCAAGAAGACGCAGAAGAGTCCAAGCAGGCGCGGAAGCGTCCAAGCAGTCGCGGAAGCGTCCAAGCAGGCGCGGAAGCATGCAAGAAGACGCAGAAGGGTCCAAGCAGGCGCGAAAGCGTCCAAGCAGTCGCGGAAGCGTTCAAGCAGGCGCGGTAGCGTCCAAGCAGTCGCGGTAGCGTCCAAGCAGGCGCGGAAACGTCCAAGCAGGCGCGGAAGCATGCAAGAAGACGCAGAAGAGTCCAAGCAGGCGCGGAAGCGTCCAAGCAGTCGCGGAAGCGTCCAAGCAGGCGCGGAAGCATGCAAGAAGACGCAGAAGGGTCCAAGTAGGCGCGGAAGCATGCAAGAAGGCGCGGAAGCGTCCAAGCAGGCGCGGAAGCATGCAAGTAGGCGCAGAAGAGTCCAAACAGGCGCAGAAGAGTCCAAGCAGGCGCGGAAGCATGCAAGAAGACGCAGAAGAGTCCAAGCAGGCGCGGAAGCGTCCAAGCAGGCGCGGAAGCATGCAAGCAGGCGCAGAAGAGTCCAAGCAGGCGCGAAAGCGTCCAAGCAGGCGCGGAAGCGTCCAAGCAGGCGCGGAAACGTCCAAGTAGGCGCGGAAGCATGCAAGAAGGTGCGGAAGCGTCCAAGCAGGCGCGGTCGCGTCCAACCAGGCGCGCAAGCGTCCAAGCAGTCGCGGAAGCGTCCAAGCAGGCGCGATAGCGTCCAAGCAGACGCGGAAGCGTCCAAGCAGGCGCGGTAGCGTCCAAGAAGGCGCGGAAACGTCCAAGCAGGCGCGGAAGCATGCAAGAAGACGCAGAAGAGTCCAAGCAGGCGCGGAAGCATGCAAGAAGACGCAGAACAGTCCAAGCAGGCGCGGAAGCGTCCAAGCAGTCGCGGAAGCGTCCAAGCAGGTGCGGTAGCGTCCAAGCAGGCGCGGTAGCGTCCAAGTTGGCGCGGTAGCGTCCAAGCAGTCGCGGAAACGTCCAAGCAGGCGCGGAAGCATGCAAGAAGACGCAGAAGAGTCCAAGCAGGCGCGGAAGCGTCCAAGCAGGCGCGGAAGCGTCCAAGCAGGCGCGGTAGCGTCCAAGCAGGCGCGGTAGCGTCCAAGCAGGCGCGGAAACGTCCAAGCAGGCGCGGAAGCATGCAAGAAGGCGCAGAAGAGTCCAAGCAGGCGCAGAAAAGTCCAAGCAGGCGGGGAAGCGTCCAAGCAGGCGCGGAAGCGTCCAAGCAGGTGCGGTAGCGTCCACGCAGGCGCGGTAGCGTCCAAGCAGGCGCGGAAACGTCCAAGCAGGCGCGGAAGCATGCAAGAAAACGCAGAAGGGTCCAAGCAGGCGCGAAAGCGTCCAAGCAGTCGCGGAAGCGATCAAGCAGGCGCGGTAGCGTCCAAGCAGTCGCGGAAGCCTCCAAGCAGGCGCGGTAGCGTCCAAGCAGGCGCGGAAACGTCCAAGCAGGCGCGGAAGCATGCAAGCAGTCGCGGAAGCGTCCAAGCAGGCGCGATAGCGTCCAAGCAGACACGGAAGCGTCCAAGCAGGCGCGGTAGCGTCCAAGAAGGCGCGGAAACGTCCAAGCAGGCGCGGTAGCGTCCAAGCAGGCGCGGTAGCGTTCAAGCAGTCGCGGAAACGTCCAAGCAGGCGCGGAAGCATGCAAGAAGACGCAGAAGAGTCCAAGCAGGCGCGGAAGCGTCCAAGCAGGCGCGGAAGCGTCCAAGCAGGCGCGGTAGCGGCCAAGCAGTCGCGGAAGCTTCCAAGCAGTCGCGGAAGCATGCAAGAAGGCGCAGAAGAGTCCAAACAGGCGCAGAAGAGTCCAACCAGGCGCGGAAGCGTCCAAGCAGTCGCGGAAGCGTGCAAGCAGTCGCGGAAGCGTGCAAGCAGGCGCGGTAGCGTCCAAGCAGGCGCGGAAACGTCCAAGCAGGCACGGAAGCATGCAAGAAGGCGCAGAAGAGTCCAAGCAGGCGCGGAAGCGTCCAAGCAGGCGCGGAAATGTCCAAGCAGGCGCGGTAGCGTCCAACCAGGCGCGGAAGCGTCCAAGCAGGCGCGAAAGCGTCCAAGCAGGCGGGGAAGCATGCAAGCAGGCGCGGAAACGTCCAAGCAGGCGCGGAAACGTCCAAGTAGGCGCGGAAGCATGCAAGAAGGCGCGGAAGCGTCCAAGCAGGCGGGAAGCATGCAAGTAGGCGCAGAAGAGTCCAAACAGGCGCAGAAGAGTCCAAGCAGGCGCGGAAGCATGCAAGCAGGCGCGGAAGCGTCCAAGCAGGCGGGGAAGCATGCAAGCAGGCGCGGAAGCGTCCAAGCAGGAGCGGAAACGTCCAAGTAGGCGCGGAAGCATGCAAGAAGGCGCGGAAGCGTCCAAGCAGGCGCGGAAGCATGCAAGAAGACGGAGAAGAGTCCAAGCAGGCGCGGAAGCGTCCAAGCAGGCGCGGAAGCGTCCAAGCAGGCGCGGAAACGTCCAAGTAGGCGCGGAAGCATGCAAGAAGGTGCGGAAGCGTCCAAGCAGGCGCGGTCGCGTCCAACCAGGCGCGCAAGCGTCCAAGCAGTCGCGGAAGCGTCCAAGCAGGCGCGATAGCGTCCAAGCAGACGCGGAAGCGTCCAAGCAGGCGCGGTAGCGTCCAAGAAGGCGCGGAAACGTCCAAGCAGGCGCGGAAGCATGCAAGAAGACGCAGAAGAGTCCAAGCAGGCGCGGAAGCATGCAAGAAGACGCAGAACAGTCCAAGCAGGCGCGGAAGCGTCCAAGCAGTCGCGGAAGCGTCCAAGCAGGTGCGGTAGCGTCCAAGCAGGCGCGGTAGCGTCCAAGTTGGCGCGGTAGCGTCCAAGCAGTCGCGGAAACGTCCAAGCAGGCGCGGAAGCATGCAAGAAGACGCAGAAGAGTCCAAGCAGGCGCGGAAGCGTCCAAGCAGGCGCGGAAGCGTCCAAGCAGGCGCGGTAGCGTCCAAGCAGGCGCGGTAGCGTCCAAGCAGGCGCGGAAACGTCCAAGCAGGCGCGGAAGCATGCAAGAAGGCGCAGAAGAGTCCAAGCAGGCGCAGAAAAGTCCAAGCAGGCGGGGAAGCGTCCAAGCAGGCGCGGAAGCGTCCAAGCAGGTGCGGTAGCGTCCACGCAGGCGCGGTAGCGTCCAAGCAGGCGCGGAAACGTCCAAGCAGGCGCGGAAGCATGCAAGAAAACGCAGAAGGGTCCAAGCAGGCGCGAAAGCGTCCAAGCAGTCGCGGAAGCGATCAAGCAGGCGCGGTAGCGTCCAAGCAGTCGCGGAAGCCTCCAAGCAGGCGCGGTAGCGTCCAAGCAGGCGCGGAAACGTCCAAGCAGGCGCGGAAGCATGCAAGCAGTCGCGGAAGCGTCCAAGCAGGCGCGATAGCGTCCAAGCAGACACGGAAGCGTCCAAGCAGGCGCGGTAGCGTCCAAGAAGGCGCGGAAACGTCCAAGCAGGCGCGGTAGCGTCCAAGCAGGCGCGGTAGCGTTCAAGCAGTCGCGGAAACGTCCAAGCAGGCGCGGAAGCATGCAAGAAGACGCAGAAGAGTCCAAGCAGGCGCGGAAGCGTCCAAGCAGGCGCGGAAGCGTCCAAGCAGGCGCGGTAGCGGCCAAGCAGTCGCGGAAGCTTCCAAGCAGTCGCGGAAGCATGCAAGAAGGCGCAGAAGAGTCCAAACAGGCGCAGAAGAGTCCAACCAGGCGCGGAAGCGTCCAAGCAGTCGCGGAAGCGTGCAAGCAGTCGCGGAAGCGTGCAAGCAGGCGCGGTAGCGTCCAAGCAGGCGCGGAAACGTCCAAGCAGGCACGGAAGCATGCAAGAAGGCGCAGAAGAGTCCAAGCAGGCGCGGAAGCGTCCAAGCAGGCGCGGAAATGTCCAAGCAGGCGCGGTAGCGTCCAACCAGGCGCGGAAGCGTCCAAGCAGGCGCGAAAGCGTCCAAGCAGGCGGGGAAGCATGCAAGCAGGCGCGGAAACGTCCAAGCAGGCGCGGAAACGTCCAAGTAGGCGCGGAAGCATGCAAGAAGGCGCGGAAGCGTCCAAGCAGGCGGGAAGCATGCAAGTAGGCGCAGAAGAGTCCAAACAGGCGCAGAAGAGTCCAAGCAGGCGCGGAAGCATGCAAGCAGGCGCGGAAGCGTCCAAGCAGGCGGGGAAGCATGCAAGCAGGCGCGGAAGCGTCCAAGCAGGAGCGGAAACGTCCAAGTAGGCGCGGAAGCATGCAAGAAGGCGCGGAAGCGTCCAAGCAGGCGCGGAAGCATGCAAGAAGACGGAGAAGAGTCCAAGCAGGCGCGGAAGCGTCCAAGCAGGCGCGGAAGCATGCAAGCAGGCGCAGAAGAGTCCAAGCAGGCGCGGAAGCATGCAAGAAGACGCAGAACAGTCCAAGCAGGCGCGGAAGCGTCCAAGCAGTCGCGGAAGCGTCCAAGCAGGTGCGGTAGCGTCCAAGCAGGCGCGGTAGCGTCCAAGTTGGCGCGGTAGCGTCCAAGCAGTCGCGGAAACGTCCAAGCAGGCGCGGAAGCATGCAAGAAGACGCAGAAGAGTCCAAGCAGGCGCGGAAGCGTCCAAGCAGGCGCGGAAGCGTCCAAGCAGGCGCGGTAGCGTCCAAGCAGGTGCGGTAGCGTCCACGCAGGCGCGGTAGCGTCCAAGCAGGCGCGGAAACGTCCAAGCAGGCGCGGAAGCATGCAAGAAAACGCAGAAGGGTCCAAGCAGGCGCGAAAGCGTCCAAGCAGTCGCGGAAGCGATCAAGCAGGCGCGGTAGCGTCCAAGCAGTCGCGGAAGCCTCCAAGCAGGCGCGGTAGCGTCCAAGCAGGCGCGGAAACGTCCAAGCAGGCGCGGAAGCATGCAAGCAGTCGCGGAAGCGTCCAAGCAGGCGCGATAGCGTCCAAGCAGACACGGAAGCGTCCAAGCAGGCGCGGTAGCGTCCAAGAAGGCGCGGAAACGTCCAAGCAGGCGCGGTAGCGTCCAAGCAGGCGCGGTAGCGTCCAAGCAGTCGCGGAAACGTCCAAGCAGGCGCGGAAGCATGCAAGAAGACGCAGAAGAGTCCAAGCAGGCGCGGAAGCGTCCAAGCAGGCGCGGAAGCGTCCAAGCAGGCGCGGTAGCGTCCGAGCAGTCGCGGAAGCGTCCGAGCAGGCGCGGTAGCGTCCAAGCAGGAGCGGAAGCGTCCAAGCAGGCGCGGTAGCATGCAAGAAGGAGCAGAAGAGTCCAAGCAGGCGCGATAGCGTCCAAGCAGACGCGGAAGCGTCCAAGCAGGCGCGGTAGCGTCCAAGCAGTCGCGGAAGCGTCCGAGCAGTCGCGGAAGCGTCCGAGCAGTCGCGGAAGCGTCCAAGCAGGCGGGGAAGCATGCAAGCAGGCGCGGAAGCATCCAAGCAGGCGCGGAAACGTCCAAGTAGTCGCGGAAGCATGCAAGAAGGCGCGGAAGCGTCCAAGCAGGCGCGGTAGCGTCCAAGCAGGCGCAGAAGAGTCCAAACAGGCGCAGAAGTGTCCAAGCAGGCGCGGAATCGTCCAAGCAGTCGCGGAAGCGTCCAAGCAGGCGCGGAAGCGTCCAAGCAGTCACGGAAACGTCCAAGCAGGCGCGGAAGCATGCAAGAAGACGCAGAAAAGTCCTAGCAGGCGCGGAAGAGTCCTAGCAGGCGCGGAAGCGTTCAAGCAGTCGCGGAAGCGTCCAACCAGGCGCGGAAGCGTCCAAGCAGTCGCGGAAGCGTGCAAGCAGTCGCGGAAGCGTGCAAGCAGGCGCGGTAGCGTCCAAGCAGGCGCGGAAACGTCCAAGCAGGCGCGGAAGCATGCAAGAAGGCGCAGAAGAGTCCAAGCAGGCGCGGAAGCGTCCAAGCAGGCGCGGAAATGTCCAAGCAGGCGCGGTAGCGTCCAACCAGGCGCGGAAGCGTCCAAGCAGGCGCGGAAGCGTCCAAGCAGGCGGGGAAGCATGCAAGCAGGCGCGGAAACGTCCAAGCAGGCGCGGAAACGTCCAAGTAGCCGCGGAAGCATGCAAGAAGGCGCGGAAGCGTCCAAGCAGGCGCGGAAGCATGCAAGTAGGCGCAGAAGAGTCCAAACAGGCGCAGAAGAGTCCAAGCAGGCGCGGAAGCATGCAAGCAGGCGCGGAAGCGTCCAAGCAGGCGCGGTAGCGTCCAACCAGGCGCGGAAGCGTCCAAGCAGGCGCGGAAGCGTCCAAGCAGGCGGGGAAGCATGCAAGCAGGCGCGGAAGCGTCCAAGCAGGCGCGGAAACGTCCAAGTAGGCGCGGAAGCATGCAAGAAGGCGCGGAAGCGTCCAAGCAGGCGCGGAAGCATGCAAGTAGGCGCAGAAGAGTCCAAACAGGCGCAGAAGAGTCCAAGCAGGCGCGGAAGCATGCAAGCAGGCGCGGAAGCGTCCAAGCAGGCGCGGTAGCGTCCAACCAGGCGCGGAAGCGTCCAAGCAGGCGCGGAAGCGTCCAAGCAGGCGGGGAAGCATGCAAGCAGGCGCGGAAGCGTCCAAGCAGGCGCGGAAACGTCCAAGTAGGCGCGGAAGCATGCAAGAAGGCGCGGAAGCGTCCAAGCAGGCGCGGAAGCATGCAAGAAGACGCAGAAGAGTCCAAGCAGGCGCGGAAGCGTCCAAGCAGGCGCGGAAGCATGCAAGCAGGCGCAGAAGAGTCCAAGCAGGCGCGGAAGCATGCAAGAAGACGCAGAACAGTCCAAGCAGGCGCGGAAGCGTCCAAGCAGTCGCGGAAGCGTCCAAGCAGGTGCGGTAGCGTCCAAGCAGGCGCGGTAGCGTCCAAGTTGGCGCGGTAGCGTCCAAGCAGTCGCGGAAACGTCCAAGCAGGCGCGGAAGCATGCAAGAAGACGCAGAAGAGTCCAAGCAGGCGCGGAAGCGTCCAAGCAGGCGCGGAAGCGTCCAAGCAGGCGCGGTAGCGTCCAAGCAGGCGCGGTAGCGTCCAAGCAGGCGCGGAAACGTCCAAGCAGGCGCGGAAGCATGCAAGAAGATGCAGAAAAGTCCTAGCAGACGCGGAAGAGTCCAAGCAGGCGCGGTAGCGTCCAAGCAGTCGCGGAAGCGTCCAAGCAGGCGCGGAAGCATGCAAGAAGGCGCAGGAGGGTCCAAGCAGGCGCGGAAGCATGCAAGAAGACGCAGAAGAGTCCAAGCAGTCGCGGAAGCGTCCAAGCAGGCGCGGTAGCGTCCAACCAGGCGCGGAAGCGTCCAAGCAGTCGCGGTATCGTCCAAGCAGGCGCGGTAGCGTCCAAGCAGTCGCGGAAGCGTCCAAGCATGCGCGGTAGCGTCCAAGCAGGCGCGGAAACGTCCAAGCAGGCGCGGAAGCATGCAAGAAGACGCAGAGGGGTCCAAGCAGGCGCGAAAGCGTCCAAGCAGTCGCGGAAGCGTTCAAGCAGGCGCGGTAGCGTCCAAGCAGTCGCGGAAGCCTCCAAGCAGGCGCGGTAGCGGCCAAGCAGGCGCGGAAACGTCCAAGCAGGCGCGGAAGCATGCAAGAAGACGCAGAAGAGTCCAAGCAGGCGCGAAAGCGTCCAAGCAGGCTCGGTAACGTCCAAGCAGGCGCGGAAACGTCCAAGCAGGCGCGGAAGCATCCAAGAAGACGCAGAAGAGTCCAAGAAGGCGCGGAAGCGTCCAAGCAGGCGCGGAAGCGTCCAAGCAGGCGCGGAAGCATGCAAGAAGACGCAGAAAAGTCCTAGCAGACGCGGAAGAGTCCAAGCAGGCGCGGTAGCGTCCAAGCAGTCGCGGAAGCGTCCAAGCAGGCGGGGAAGCATGCAAGCAGGCGCGGAAGCGTCCAAGCAGGCGCGGAAACGTCCAAGTAGGCGCGGAAGCTTGCAAGAAGGCGCGGAAGCGTCCAAGCAGGCGCGGTAGCGTCCAAGCAGGCGCGGAAACGTCGAAGCAGGTGCGGAAGAATGCAAGAAGGCTCAAAAGAGTCCAAGCAGGCGCGGAAGCGTCCAAGCAGGCGCGGTAGCGTCCAAGCAGGCGCGGAAACGTCCAAGCAGGCGCGGAAGCATGCAAGCAGTCGCGGAAGCGTCCAAGCAGGCGCGATAGCGTCCAAGCAGACGCGGAAGCGTCCAAGCAGGCGCGGTAGCGTCCAAGAAGGCGCGGAAACGTCCAAGCAGGCGCGGTAGCGTCCAAGCAGGCGCGGAAGCATGCAAGAAGACGCAGAAAAGTCCTAGCAGACGCGGAAGAGTCCAAGAAGGCGCGGAAGCGTCCAAGCAGGCGCGGAAGCGTCCAAGCAGTCGCGGAAGCGTCCAAGCAGGCGTGGTAGCGTCCAAGCAGGCGCGGAAGCATGCAAGAAGGCGCGGAAGCGTCCAAGCAGGCGCGGTAGCGTCCAAGCAGGCGCGGAAACGTCCAAGCAGGCGCGGAAGCATGCAAGAAGGCGCAGGAGGGTCCAAGCAGGCGCGGAAGCGTCCAAGCAGTCGCGGAAGCGTCCAAGCAGGCGCGGTAGCGTCCAAGCAGGCGCGGAAGAGTCCAAGCAGGCGCGGAAGCGTCCAAGCAGGCGCAGAAGCGTCCAAGCAGTCGCGGAAGCGTCCGAGCAGGCGCGGTAGCGTCCAAGCAGGCGCGGAAACGTCCAAGCAGGCGCGGAAGCATGCAAGAAGACGCAGAAGGGTCCAAGCAGGCCTGAAAGCGTCCAAGCAGTCGCGGAAGCGATCAAGCAGGCGCGGTAGCGTCCAAGCAGTCGCGGAAGCCTCCAAGCAGGCGCGGTAGCGTCCAAGCAGGCGCGGAAACGTCCAAGCAGGCGCGGAAGCATGCAAGAAGACGCAGAAGAGTCCAAGCAGGCGCGGAAGCGTCCAAGCAGTCGCGGAAGCGTCCAAGCAGGCGCGGAAGCATGCAAGAAGGCGCAGAAGAATCCAAGCAGGCGCGGAAACGTCCAAGCAGGCGCGGAAGCATGCAAGAAGACGCAGAAGAGTCCAAGCAGGCGCGAAAGCGTCCAAGCAGGTGCGGTAGCGTCCAAGCAGGCGCGGAAGCGTCCAAGTTGGCGCGGTAGCGTCCAAGCAGTCGCGGAAACGTCCAAGCAGGCGCGGAAGCATGCAAGAAGACGCAGAAGAGTCCAAGCAGGCGCGGAAGCGTCCAAGCAGGCGCGGAAGCGTCCAAGCAGGCGCGGCAGCGTCCAAGCAGGCGCGGTAGCGTCCAAGCAGGCGCGGAAACGTCCAAGCAGGCGCGGAAGCATGCAAGAAGGCGCAGACGACTCCAAGCAGGCGCGGAAGCGTCCAAGCAGTCGCGGAAGCGTCCAAGCAGGCGCGGTAGCGTCCAAGCAGGCGGGGAAGGATGCAAGCAGGCGCGGAAGCATCCAAGCAGGCGCGGAAACGTCCAAGTAGTCGCGGAAGCATGCAAGAAGGCGCAGAAGAGTCCAAGCAGGCGCGGAAGCGTCCAAGCATTCGCGGAAGCGTCCAAGCAGGCGCGGAAACGTCCAAGCAGGCGCGGAAGCATGCAAGAAGGCGCAGAAGATTCCAAGCAGGCGCGGAAACGTCCAAGCAGGCGCGGAAGCATGCAAGAAGACGCAGAAGAGTCCAAGCAGGCGCGGAAGCGTCCAAGCAGGCGGGGAAGCATGCAAGCAGGCGCGGAAGCGTCCAAGCAGGCGCGGTAGCGTCCAAGCAGGCGCGGAAACGTCCAAGCAGGCGCGGAAGCATGCAAGAAGACGCAGAAGAGTCCAAGCAGGCGCGGAAGCGTCCAAGCAGGCGGGGAAGCGTCCAAGCAGGCGCGGAAACGTCCAAGTAGGCGCGGAAGCATGCAAGAAGGCGCGGAAGCGTCCAAGCAGGCGCGGTAGCGTCCAAGCAGGCGCGGAAACGTCCAAGCAGGCGCGGAAGCATGCAAGAAGACGCAGAAGAGTCCAAGCAGGCGCGGAAGCGTCCAAGCAGGCGGGGAAGCGTCCAAGCAGGCGCGGAAACGTCCAAGTAGGCGCGGAAGCATGCAAGAAGGCGCGGAAGCGTCCAAGCAGGCGCGGAAGCGTCCAAGTAGGCGCGGCAGCATGCAAGAAGGCGCAGAAGAGTCCAAGCATGCGCGGAAGCGTCCAAGCAGTCGCGGAAGCGTCCAAGCAGGCGCGGTAGCGTCCAAGCAGTCGCGGAAGCGTCCAAGCAGTCGCGGAAGCGTCCCAGCAGTCGCGGAAGCGTCCAAGCAGGCGGTGAAGCATGCAAGCAGGCGCGGAAGCATCCAAGCAGGCGCGGAAACGTCCAAGTAGTCGCGGAAGCATGCAAGAAGGCGCAGAAGAGTCCAAGCAGGCGCGGAAGCGTCCAAGCATTCGCGGAAGCGTCCAAGCAGGCGCGGAAACGTCCAAGCTGGCGCGGAAGCATGCAAGAAGGCGCAGAAGAATCCAAGCAGGCGCGGAAACGTCCAAGCAGGCGCGGAAGCATGCAAGAAGACGCAGAAGAGTCCAAGCAGGCGCGGAAGCGTCCAAGCAGTCGCGGAAGCGTCCAAGCAGGCGCGGAAGCATGCAAGAAGACGCAGAAGGGTCCAAGCAGGCGCGAAAGCGTCCAAGCAGTCGCGGAAGCGTTCAAGCAGGCGCGGTAGCGTCCAAGCAGTCGCGGTAGCGTCCAAGCAGGCGCGGAAACGTCCAAGCAGGCGCGGAAGCATGCAAGAAGACGCAGAAGAGTCCAAGCAGGCGCGGAAGCGTCCAAGCAGTCGCGGAAGCGTCCAAGCAGGCGCGGAAGCATGCAAGAAGACGCAGAAGGGTCCAAGTAGGCGCGGAAGCATGCAAGAAGGCGCGGAAGCGTCCAAGCAGGCGCGGAAGCATGCAAGTAGGCGCAGAAGAGTCCAAACAGGCGCAGAAGAGTCCAAGCAGGCGCGGAAGCATGCAAGAAGACGCAGAAGAGTCCAAGCAGGCGCGGAAGCGTCCAAGCAGGCGCGGAAGCATGCAAGCAGGCGCAGAAGAGTCCAAGCAGGCGCGAAAGCGTCCAAGCAGGCGCGGAAGCGTCCAAGCAGGCGCGGAAACGTCCAAGTAGGCGCGGAAGCATGCAAGAAGGTGCGGAAGCGTCCAAGCAGGCGCGGTCGCGTCCAACCAGGCGCGCAAGCGTCCAAGCAGTCGCGGAAGCGTCCAAGCAGGCGCGATAGCGTCCAAGCAGACGCGGAAGCGTCCAAGCAGGCGCGGTAGCGTCCAAGAAGGCGCGGAAACGTCCAAGCAGGCGCGGAAGCATGCAAGAAGACGCAGAAGAGTCCAAGCAGGCGCGGAAGCATGCAAGAAGACGCAGAACAGTCCAAGCAGGCGCGGAAGCGTCCAAGCAGTCGCGGAAGCGTCCAAGCAGGTGCGGTAGCGTCCAAGCAGGCGCGGAAGCGTCCAAGTTGGCGCGGTAGCGTCCAAGCAGTCGCGGAAACGTCCAAGCAGGCGCGGAAGCATGCAAGAAGACGCAGAAGAGTCCAAGCAGGCGCGGAAGCGTCCAAGCAGGCGCGGAAGCGTCCAAGCAGGCGCGGTAGCGTCCAAGCAGGCGCGGTAGCGTCCAAGCAGGCGCGGAAACGTCCAAGCAGGCGCGGAAGCATGCAAGAAGGCGCAGAAGAGTCCAAGCAGGCGCAGAAAAGTCCAAGCAGGCGGGGAAGCGTCCAAGCAGGCGCGGAAGCGTCCAAGCAGGTGCGGTAGCGTCCACGCAGGCGCGGTAGCGTCCAAGCAGGCGCGGAAACGTCCAAGCAGGCGCGGAAGCATGCAAGAAAACGCAGAAGGGTCCAAGCAGGCGCGAAAGCGTCCAAGCAGTCGCGGAAGCGATCAAGCAGGCGCGGTAGCGTCCAAGCAGTCGCGGAAGCCTCCAAGCAGGCGCGGTAGCGTCCAAGCAGGCGCGGAAACGTCCAAGCAGGCGCGGAAGCATGCAAGCAGTCGCGGAAGCGTCCAAGCAGGCGCGATAGCGTCCAAGCAGACACGGAAGCGTCCAAGCAGGCGCGGTAGCGTCCAAGAAGGCGCGGAAACGTCCAAGCAGGCGCGGTAGCGTCCAAGCAGGCGCGGTAGCGTTCAAGCAGTCGCGGAAACGTCCAAGCAGGCGCGGAAGCATGCAAGAAGACGCAGAAGAGTCCAAGCAGGCGCGGAAGCGTCCAAGCAGGCGCGGAAGCGTCCAAGCAGGCGCGGTAGCGGCCAAGCAGTCGCGGAAGCTTCCAAGCAGTCGCGGAAGCATGCAAGAAGGCGCAGAAGAGTCCAAACAGGCGCAGAAGAGTCCAACCAGGCGCGGAAGCGTCCAAGCAGTCGCGGAAGCGTGCAAGCAGTCGCGGAAGCGTGCAAGCAGGCGCGGTAGCGTCCAAGCAGGCGCGGAAACGTCCAAGCAGGCACGGAAGCATGCAAGAAGGCGCAGAAGAGTCCAAGCAGGCGCGGAAGCGTCCAAGCAGGCGCGGAAATGTCCAAGCAGGCGCGGTAGCGTCCAACCAGGCGCGGAAGCGTCCAAGCAGGCGCGAAAGCGTCCAAGCAGGCGGGGAAGCATGCAAGCAGGCGCGGAAACGTCCAAGCAGGCGCGGAAACGTCCAAGTAGGCGCGGAAGCATGCAAGAAGGCGCGGAAGCGTCCAAGCAGGCGCGGAAGCATGCAAGTAGGCGCAGAAGAGTCCAAACAGGCGCAGAAGAGTCCAAGCAGGCGCGGAAGCATGCAAGCAGGCGCGGAAGCGTCCAAGCAGGCGGGGAAGCATGCAAGCAGGCGCGGAAGCGTCCAAGCAGGAGCGGAAACGTCCAAGTAGGCGCGGAAGCATGCAAGAAGGCGCGGAAGCGTCCAAGCAGGCGCGGAAGCATGCAAGAAGACGGAGAAGAGTCCAAGCAGGCGCGGAAGCGTCCAAGCAGGCGCGGAAGCATGCAAGCAGGCGCAGAAGAGTCCAAGCAGGCGCGGAAGCATGCAAGAAGACGCAGAACAGTCCAAGCAGGCGCGGAAGCGTCCAAGCAGTCGCGGAAGCGTCCAAGCAGGTGCGGTAGCGTCCAAGCAGGCGCGGTAGCGTCCAAGTTGGCGCGGTAGCGTCCAAGCAGTCGCGGAAACGTCCAAGCAGGCGCGGAAGCATGCAAGAAGACGCAGAAGAGTCCAAGCAGGCGCGGAAGCGTCCAAGCAGGCGCGGAAGCGTCCAAGCAGGCGCGGTAGCGTCCAAGCAGGTGCGGTAGCGTCCACGCAGGCGCGGTAGCGTCCAAGCAGGCGCGGAAACGTCCAAGCAGGCGCGGAAGCATGCAAGAAAACGCAGAAGGGTCCAAGCAGGCGCGAAAGCGTCCAAGCAGTCGCGGAAGCGATCAAGCAGGCGCGGTAGCGTCCAAGCAGTCGCGGAAGCCTCCAAGCAGGCGCGGTAGCGTCCAAGCAGGCGCGGAAACGTCCAAGCAGGCGCGGAAGCATGCAAGCAGTCGCGGAAGCGTCCAAGCAGGCGCGATAGCGTCCAAGCAGACACGGAAGCGTCCAAGCAGGCGCGGTAGCGTCCAAGAAGGCGCGGAAACGTCCAAGCAGGCGCGGTAGCGTCCAAGCAGGCGCGGTAGCGTCCAAGCAGTCGCGGAAACGTCCAAGCAGGCGCGGAAGCATGCAAGAAGACGCAGAAGAGTCCAAGCAGGCGCGGAAGCGTCCAAGCAGGCGCGGAAGCGTCCAAGCAGGCGCGGTAGCGTCCGAGCAGTCGCGGAAGCGTCCGAGCAGGCGCGGTAGCGTCCAAGCAGGAGCGGAAGCGTCCAAGCAGGCGCGGTAGCATGCAAGAAGGAGCAGAAGAGTCCAAGCAGGCGCGATAGCGTCCAAGCAGACGCGGAAGCGTCCAAGCAGGCGCGGTAGCGTCCAAGCAGTCGCGGAAGCGTCCGAGCAGTCGCGGAAGCGTCCGAGCAGTCGCGGAAGCGTCCAAGCAGGCGGGGAAGCATGCAAGCAGGCGCGGAAGCATCCAAGCAGGCGCGGAAACGTCCAAGTAGTCGCGGAAGCATGCAAGAAGGCGCGGAAGCGTCCAAGCAGGCGCGGTAGCGTCCAAGCAGGCGCAGAAGAGTCCAAACAGGCGCAGAAGTGTCCAAGCAGGCGCGGAATCGTCCAAGCAGTCGCGGAAGCGTCCAAGCAGGCGCGGAAGCGTCCAAGCAGTCACGGAAACGTCCAAGCAGGCGCGGAAGCATGCAAGAAGACGCAGAGAAGTCCTAGCAGGCGCGGAAGAGTCCTAGCAGGCGCGGAAGCGTTCAAGCAGTCGCGGAAGCGTCCAACCAGGCGCGGAAGCGTCCAAGCAGTCGCGGAAGCGTGCAAGCAGTCGCGGAAGCGTGCAAGCAGGCGCGGTAGCGTCCAAGCAGGCGCGGAAACGTCCAAGCAGGCGCGGAAGCATGCAAGAAGGCGCAGAAGAGTCCAAGCAGGCGCGGAAGCGTCCAAGCAGGCGCGGAAATGTCCAAGCAGGCGCGGTAGCGTCCAACCAGGCGCGGAAGCGTCCAAGCAGGCGCGGAAGCGTCCAAGCAGGCGGGGAAGCATGCAAGCAGGCGCGGAAACGTCCAAGCAGGCGCGGAAACGTCCAAGTAGCCGCGGAAGCATGCAAGAAGGCGCGGAAGCGTCCAAGCAGGCGCGGAAGCATGCAAGTAGGCGCAGAAGAGTCCAAACAGGCGCAGAAGAGTCCAAGCAGGCGCGGAAGCATGCAAGCAGGCGCGGAAGCGTCCAAGCAGGCGCGGTAGCGTCCAACCAGGCGCGGAAGCGTCCAAGCAGGCGCGGAAGCGTCCAAGCAGGCGGGGAAGCATGCAAGCAGGCGCGGAAGCGTCCAAGCAGGCGCGGAAACGTCCAAGTAGGCGCGGAAGCATGCAAGAAGGCGCGGAAGCGTCCAAGCAGGCGCGGAAGCATGCAAGAAGACGCAGAAGAGTCCAAGCAGGCGCGGAAGCGTCCAAGCAGGCGCGGAAGCATGCAAGCAGGCGCAGAAGAGTCCAAGCAGGCGCGGAAGCATGCAAGAAGACGCAGAACAGTCCAAGCAGGCGCGGAAGCGTCCAAGCAGTCGCGGAAGCGTCCAAGCAGGTGCGGTAGCGTCCAAGCAGGCGCGGTAGCGTCCAAGTTGGCGCGGTAGCGTCCAAGCAGTCGCGGAAACGTCCAAGCAGGCGCGGAAGCATGCAAGAAGACGCAGAAGAGTCCAAGCAGGCGCGGAAGCGTCCAAGCAGGCGCGGAAGCGTCCAAGCAGGCGCGGTAGCGTCCAAGCAGGCGCGGTAGCGTCCAAGCAGGTGCGGAAACGTCCAAGCAGGCGCGGAAGCATGCAAGAAGGCGCAGAAGAGTCCAAGCAGGCGCAGAAAAGTCCAAGCAGGCGGGGAAGCGTCCAAGCAGGCGCGGAAGCGTCCAAGCAGGTGCGGTAGCGTCCACGCAGGCGCGGTAGCGTCCAAGCAGGCGCGGAAACGTCCAAGCAGGCGCGGAAGCATGCAAGAAAACGCAGAAGGGTCCAAGCAGGCGCGAAAGCGTCCAAGCAGTCGCGGAAGCGTCCAAGCAGGCGCGGAAGCGTCCAAGCAGTCACGGAAACGTCCAAGCAGGCGCGGAAGCATGCAAGAAGACGCAGAAAAGTCCTAGCAGGCGCGGAAGAGTCCTAGCAGGCGCGGAAGCGTTCAAGCAGTCGCGGAAGCGTCCAAGCAGGCGCGGTAGCGTCCAAGCAGTCGCGGAAGCGTCCAAGCAGGCATGGAAGCGTCCAAGCAGGCGCGGAAGCGTCCAAGCAGGCGCAGTAGCGTCCAACCAGACGCGGAAGCGTCCAAGCAGTCGCGGAAGCGTCCAAGCAGTCGCGGAAGCGTCCAAGCAGGCGCGGTAGCGTCCAAGCAGGCGCGGAAGCATGCAAGAAGACGCAGAAAAGTCCTAGCAGACGCGGAAGAGTCCAAGAAGGCGCGGAAGCGTCCAAGCAGGCGCGGAAGCGTCCAAGCAGTCGCGGAAGCGTGCAAGCAGGCGCGGTAGCGTCCAAGCAGGCGCGGAAACGTCCAAGCAGGCGCGGAAGCATGCAAGAAGGCGCAGAAGAGTCCAAGCAGGCGCGGAAGCGTCCAAGCAGGCGCGGAAATGTCCAAGCAGGCGCGGTAGCGTCCAACCAGGCGCGGAAGCGTCCAAGCAGGCGCGGAAGCGTCCAAGCAGGCGGGGAAGCATGCAAGCAGGCGCGGAAACGTCCAAGCAGGCGCGGAAACGTCCAAGTAGGCGCGGAAGCATGCAAGAAGGCGCGGAAGCGTCCAAGCAGGCGCGGAAGCATGCAAGTAGGCGCAGAAGAGTCCAAACAGGCGCAGAAGAGTCCAAGCAGGCGCGGAAGCATGCAAGCAGGCGCGGAAGCGTCCAAGCAGGCGCGGTAGCGTCCAACCAGGCGCGGAAGCGTCCAAGCAGGCGCGGAAGCGTCCAAGCAGGCGGGGAAGCATGCAAGCAGGCGCGGAAGCGTCCAAGCAGGCGCGGAAACGTCCAAGTAGGCGCGGAAGCATGCAAGAAGGCGCGGAAGCGTCCAAGCAGGCGCGGAAGCATGCAAGAAGACGCAGAAGAGTCCAAGCAGGCGCGGAAGCGTCCAAGCAGGCGCGGAAGCATGCAAGCAGGCGCAGAAGAGTCCAAGCAGGCGCGGAAGCATGCAAGAAGACGCAGAACAGTCCAAGCAGGCGCGGAAGCGTCCAAGCAGTCGCGGAAGCGTCCAAGCAGGTGCGGTAGCGTCCAAGCAGGCGCGGTAGCGTCCAAGTTGGCGCGGTAGCGTCCAAGCAGTCGCGGAAACGTCCAAGCAGGCGCGGAAGCATGCAAGAAGACGCAGAAGAGTCCAAGCAGGCGCGGAAGCGTCCAAGCAGGCGCGGAAGCGTCCAAGCAGGCGCGGTAGCGTCCAAGCAGGCGCGGTAGCGTCCAAGCAGGCGCGGAAACGTCCAAGCAGGCGCGGAAGCATGCAAGAAGATGCAGAAAAGTCCTAGCAGACGCGGAAGAGTCCAAGCAGGCGCGGTAGCGTCCAAGCAGTCGCGGAAGCGTCCAAGCAGGCGCGGAAGCATGCAAGAAGGCGCAGGAGGGTCCAAGCAGGCGCGGAAGCATGCAAGAAGACGCAGAAGAGTCCAAGCAGTCGCGGAAGCGTCCAAGCAGGCGCGGTAGCGTCCAACCAGGCGCGGAAGCGTCCAAGCAGTCGCGGTATCGTCCAAGCAGGCGCGGTAGCGTCCAAGCAGTCGCGGAAGCGTCCAAGCATGCGCGGTAGCGTCCAAGCAGGCGCGGAAACGTCCAAGCAGGCGCGGAAGCATGCAAGAAGACGCAGAGGGGTCCAAGCAGGCGCGAAAGCGTCCAAGCAGTCGCGGAAGCGTTCAAGCAGGCGCGGTAGCGTCCAAGCAGTCGCGGAAGCCTCCAAGCAGGCGCGGTAGCGGCCAAGCAGGCGCGGAAACGTCCAAGCAGGCGCGGAAGCATGCAAGAAGACGCAGAAGAGTCCAAGCAGGCGCGAAAGCGTCCAAGCAGGCTCGGTAACGTCCAAGCAGGCGCGGAAACGTCCAAGCAGGCGCGGAAGCATCCAAGAAGACGCAGAAGAGTCCAAGAAGGCGCGGAAGCGTCCAAGCAGGCGCGGAAGCGTCCAAGCAGGCGCGGAAGCATGCAAGAAGACGCAGAAAAGTCCTAGCAGACGCGGAAGAGTCCAAGCAGGCGCGGTAGCGTCCAAGCAGTCGCGGAAGCGTCCAAGCAGGCGGGGAAGCATGCAAGCAGGCGCGGAAGCGTCCAAGCAGGCGCGGAAACGTCCAAGTAGGCGCGGAAGCTTGCAAGAAGGCGCGGAAGCGTCCAAGCAGGCGCGGTAGCGTCCAAGCAGGCGCGGAAACGTCGAAGCAGGTGCGGAAGAATGCAAGAAGGCTCAAAAGAGTCCAAGCAGGCGCGGAAGCGTCCAAGCAGGCGCGGTAGCGTCCAAGCAGGCGCGGAAACGTCCAAGCAGGCGCGGAAGCATGCAAGCAGTCGCGGAAGCGTCCAAGCAGGCGCGGAAGCATGCAAGAAGACGCAGAAAAGTCCTAGCAGACGCGGAAGAGTCCAAGAAGGCGCGGAAGCGTCCAAGCAGGCGCGGAAGCGTCCAAGCAGTCGCGGAAGCGTGCAAGCAGGCGCGGTAGCGTCCAAGCAGGCGCGGAAACGTCCAAGCAGGCGCGGAAGCATGCAAGAAGGCGCAGAAGAGTCCAAGCAGGCGCGGAAGCGTCCAAGCAGGCGCGGAAATGTCCAAGCAGGCGCGGTAGCGTCCAACCAGGCGCGGAAGCGTCCAAGCAGGCGCGGAAGCGTCCAAGCAGGCGGGGAAGCATGCAAGCAGGCGCGGAAACGTCCAAGCAGGCGCGGAAACGTCCAAGTAGGCGCGGAAGCATGCAAGAAGGCGCGGAAGCGTCCAAGCAGGCGCGGAAGCATGCAAGTAGGCGCAGAAGAGTCCAAACAGGCGCAGAAGAGTCCAAGCAGGCGCGGAAGCATGCAAGCAGGCGCGGAAGCGTCCAAGCAGGCGCGGTAGCGTCCAACCAGGCGCGGAAGCGTCCAAGCAGGCGCGGAAGCGTCCAAGCAGGCGGGGAAGCATGCAAGCAGGCGCGGAAGCGTCCAAGCAGGCGCGGAAACGTCCAAGTAGGCGCGGAAGCATGCAAGAAGGCGCGGAAGCGTCCAAGCAGGCGCGGAAGCATGCAAGAAGACGCAGAAGAGTCCAAGCAGGCGCGGAAGCGTCCAAGCAGGCGCGGAAGCATGCAAGCAGGCGCAGAAGAGTCCAAGCAGGCGCGGAAGCATGCAAGAAGACGCAGAACAGTCCAAGCAGGCGCGGAAGCGTCCAAGCAGTCGCGGAAGCGTCCAAGCAGGTGCGGTAGCGTCCAAGCAGGCGCGGTAGCGTCCAAGTTGGCGCGGTAGCGTCCAAGCAGTCGCGGAAACGTCCAAGCAGGCGCGGAAGCATGCAAGAAGACGCAGAAGAGTCCAAGCAGGCGCGGAAGCGTCCAAGCAGGCGCGGAAGCGTCCAAGCAGGCGCGGTAGCGTCCAAGCAGGCGCGGTAGCGTCCAAGCAGGCGCGGAAACGTCCAAGCAGGCGCGGAAGCATGCAAGAAGATGCAGAAAAGTCCTAGCAGACGCGGAAGAGTCCAAGCAGGCGCGGTAGCGTCCAAGCAGTCGCGGAAGCGTCCAAGCAGGCGCGGAAGCATGCAAGAAGGCGCAGGAGGGTCCAAGCAGGCGCGGAAGCATGCAAGAAGACGCAGAAGAGTCCAAGCAGTCGCGGAAGCGTCCAAGCAGGCGCGGTAGCGTCCAACCAGGCGCGGAAGCGTCCAAGCAGTCGCGGTATCGTCCAAGCAGGCGCGGTAGCGTCCAAGCAGTCGCGGAAGCGTCCAAGCATGCGCGGTAGCGTCCAAGCAGGCGCGGAAACGTCCAAGCAGGCGCGGAAGCATGCAAGAAGACGCAGAGGGGTCCAAGCAGGCGCGAAAGCGTCCAAGCAGTCGCGGAAGCGTTCAAGCAGGCGCGGTAGCGTCCAAGCAGTCGCGGAAGCCTCCAAGCAGGCGCGGTAGCGGCCAAGCAGGCGCGGAAACGTCCAAGCAGGCGCGGAAGCATGCAAGAAGACGCAGAAGAGTCCAAGCAGGCGCGAAAGCGTCCAAGCAGGCTCGGTAACGTCCAAGCAGGCGCGGAAACGTCCAAGCAGGCGCGGAAGCATCCAAGAAGACGCAGAAGAGTCCAAGAAGGCGCGGAAGCGTCCAAGCAGGCGCGGAAGCGTCCAAGCAGGCGCGGAAGCATGCAAGAAGACGCAGAAAAGTCCTAGCAGACGCGGAAGAGTCCAAGCAGGCGCGGTAGCGTCCAAGCAGTCGCGGAAGCGTCCAAGCAGGCGGGGAAGCATGCAAGCAGGCGCGGAAGCGTCCAAGCAGGCGCGGAAACGTCCAAGTAGGCGCGGAAGCTTGCAAGAAGGCGCGGAAGCGTCCAAGCAGGCGCGGTAGCGTCCAAGCAGGCGCGGAAACGTCGAAGCAGGTGCGGAAGAATGCAAGAAGGCTCAAAAGAGTCCAAGCAGGCGCGGAAGCGTCCAAGCAGGCGCGGTAGCGTCCAAGCAGGCGCGGAAACGTCCAAGCAGGCGCGGAAGCATGCAAGCAGTCGCGGAAGCGTCCAAGCAGGCGCGATAGCGTCCAAGCAGACGCGGAAGCGTCCAAGCAGGCGCGGTAGCGTCCAAGAAGGCGCGGAAACGTCCAAGCAGGCGCGGTAGCGTCCAAGCAGGCGCGGAAGCATGCAAGAAGACGCAGAAAAGTCCTAGCAGACGCGGAAGAGTCCAAGAAGGCGCGGAAGCGTCCAAGCAGGCGCGGAAGCGTCCAAGCAGTCGCGGAAGCGTCCAAGCAGGCGCGGTAGCGTCCAAGCAGGCGCGGAAGCATGCAAGAAGGCGCGGAAGCGTCCAAGCAGGCGCGGTAGCGTCCAAGCAGGCGCGGAAACGTCCAAGCAGGCGCGGAAGCATGCAAGAAGGCGCAGGAGGGTCCAAGCAGGCGCGGAAGCGTCCAAGCAGTCGCGGAAGCGTCCAAGCAGGCGCGGTAGCGTCCAAGCAGGCGCGGAAGAGTCCAAGCAGGCGCGGAAGCGTCCAAGCAGGCGCAGAAGCGTCCAAGCAGTCGCGGAAGCGTCCGAGCAGGCGCGGTAGCGTCCAAGCAGGCGCGGAAACGTCCAAGCAGGCGCGGAAGCATGCAAGAAGACGCAGAAGGGTCCAAGCAGGCCTGAAAGCGTCCAAGCAGTCGCGGAAGCGATCAAGCAGGCGCGGTAGCGTCCAAGCAGTCGCGGAAGCCTCCAAGCAGGCGCGGTAGCGTCCAAGCAGGCGCGGACACGTCCAAGCAGGCGCGGAAGCATGCAAGCAGTCGCGGAAGCGTCCAAGCAGGCGCGATAGCGCCCAAGCAGACGCGGAAGCGTCCAAGCAGGCGCGGTAGCGTCCAAGAAGGCGCGGAAACGTCCAAGCAGGCGCGGTAGCGTCCAAGCAGGCGCGGTAGCGTCCAAGCAGTCGCGGAAACGTCCAAGCAGGCGCGGAAGCATGCAAGAAGACGCAGAAGAGTCCAAGCAGGCGCGGAAGCGTCGAAGCAGGTGCGGAAACGTCCAAGCAGGCGCGGAAGCATGCAAGAAGGCGCAGGAGGGTCCAAGCAGGCGCGGAAGCGTCCAAGCAGTCGCGGAAGCGTCCAAGCAGGCGCGGTAGCGTCCAACCAGGCGCGGAAGCGTCCAAGCAGTCGCGGAATCGTCCAAGCAGGCGCGGTAGCGTCCAAGCAGTCGCGGAAGCGTCCAAGCATGCGCGGTAGCGTCCAAGCAGGCGCGGAAACGTCCAAGCAGGCGCGGAAGCATGCAAGAAGACGCAGAGGGGTCCAAGCAGGCGCGAAAGCGTCCAAGCAGTCGCGGAAGCGTTCAAGCAGGCGCGGTAGCGTCCAAGCAGTCGCGGAAGCCTCCAAGCAGGCGCGGTAGCGGCCAAGAAGGCGCGGAAACGTCCAAGCAGGCGCGGTAGCGTCCAAGCAGGCGCGGTAGCGTCCAAGCAGTCGCGGAAACGTCCAAGCAGGCGCGGAAGCATGCAAGAAGACGCAGAAGAGTCCAAGCAGGCGCGGAAGCGTCCAAGCAGGCGCGGAAGCGTCGAAGCAAGTGCGGAAACGTCCAAGCAGGCGCGGAAGCATGCAAGAAGGCTCAAAAGAGTCCAAGCAGGCGCGGAAGCGTCCAAGCAGTCGCGGAAGCGTCCAAGAAGGCGCGGAAGCGTCCAAGCAGGCGCGGAAGCGTCCAAGCAGTCGCGGAAGCGTCCAAGCAGGCGCGGTAGCGTCCAAGCAGGCGCGGAAGCATGCAAGAAGACGCAGAAAAGTCCTAGCAGGCGCGGTAGCGTCCAAGCAGGCGCGGAAACGTCCAAGCAGGCGCGGAAGCATGCAAGAAGGCGCAGGAGGGTCCAAGCAGGCGCGGAAGCGTCCAAGCAGGCGCGGTAGCGTCCAAGCAAGCGCGGAAACGTCCAAGCAGGCGCGGAAACGTCCAAGTAGTCGCGGAAGCATGCAAGAAGGCGCAGAAGAGTCCAAGCAGGCGCGGAAGCGTCCAAGCATTCGCGGAAGCGTCCAAGCAGGCGCGGAAACGTCCAAGCAGGCGCGGAAGCATGCAAGAAGGCGCAGAAGAATCCAAGCAGGCGCGGAAACGTCCAAGCAGGCGCGGAAGCATGCAAGAAGACGCAGAAAAGTCCTAGCAGACGCGGAAGAGTCCAAGCAGGCGCGGTAGCGTCCAAGCAGTCGCGGAAGCGTCCAAGCAGGCGCGGAAGCATGCAAGAAGGCGCAGGAGGGTCCAAGCAGGCGCGGAAGCATGCAAGAAGACGCAGAAGAGTCCAAGCAGGCGCGGAAGCGTCGAAGCAGGTGCGGAAACGTCCAAGCAGGCGCGGAAGCATGCAAGAAGACGCAGAAGAGTCCAGGCAGGCGCGGAAACGTCCAAGCAGGCGCGGAAGCATGCAAGAAAACGCAGAAGGGTCCAAGCAGGCGCGAAAGCGTCCAAGCAGTCGCGGAAGCGTCCAAGCAGTCGCGGAAGCGTCCAAGCAGGCGCGGTAGCGTCCAAGCAGGCGGGGAAGCGTCCAAGCAGGCGCGGAAGCGTCCAAGCAGGTGCGGTAGCGTCCACGCAGGCGCGGAAACGTCCAAGCAGGCGCGGAAGCATGCAAGAAGACGCAGAAGAGTCCAGGCAGGCGCGGAAGCGTCCAAGCAGGCGCGGAAGCATGCAAGAAGACGCAGAAGAGTCCAGGCAGGCGCGGAAACGTCCAAGCAGGCGCGGAAGCATGCAAGAAGACGCAGAAGAGTCAAGGCAGGCGCGGAAGCGTCCAAGCAGTCGCGGAAGCGTCCAAGCAGGTGCGGTAGCGTCCAAGCAGGCGCGGAAACGTCCAAGCAGGCGCGGAAGCATGCAAGAAGACGCAGAAGAGTCCAAGCAGGCGCGGAAGCATGCAAGAAGACGCAGAACAGTCCAAGCAGGCGCGGAACCGTCCAAGCAGTCGCGGAAGCGTCCAAGCAGGTGCGGTAGCTTCCAAGCAGGCGCGGTAGCGTCCAAGTTGGCGCGGAAACGTCCAAGCAGGCGCGGAAGCGTCCAAGCAGTCACGGAAACGTCCAAGCAGGCGCGGAAGCATGCAAGAAGACACAGAAAACTCCTAGCAGACGCGGAAGAGTCCAAGCAGGCGCGGTAGCGTCCAAGCAGTCGCGGAAGCGTCCAAGCAGGCGCGGAAGCGTCCAAGCAGTCGCGGAAGCGTCCAAGCAGGCGCGGTAGCGTCCAAGCAGGCGCGGAAGCATGCAAGAAGGCGCGGAAGCGTCCAAGCAGGCGCGGTAGCGTCCAAGCAGGCGCGGAAACGTCCAAGCAGGCGCGGAAGCATGCAAGAAGGCGCAGGAGGGTCCAAGCAGGCGCGGAAGCGTCCAAGCAGTCGCGGAAGCGTCCGAGCAGTCGCGGAAGCGTCCAAGCAGGCGGTGAAGCATGCAAGCAGGCGCGGAAGCATCCAAGCAGGCGCGGAAACGTCCAAGTAGTCGCGGAAGCATGCAAGAAGGCGCAGAAGAGTCCAAGCAGGCGCGGAAGCGTCCAAGCATTCGCGGAAGCGTCCAAGCAGGCGCGGAAACGTCCAAGCTGGCGCGGAAGCATGCAAGAAGGCGCAGAAGAATCCAAGCAGGCGCGGAAACGTCCAAGCAGGCGCGGAAGCATGCAAGAAGACGCAGAAGAGTCCAAGCAGGCGCGGAAGCGTCCAAGCAGTCGCGGAAGCGTCCAAGCAGGCGCGGAAGCATGCAAGAAGACGCAGAAGGGTCCAAGCAGGCGCGAAAGCGTCCAAGCAGTCGCGGAAGCGTTCAAGCAGGCGCGGTAGCGTCCAAGCAGTCGCGGTAGCGTCCAAGCAGGCGCGGAAACGTCCAACCAGGCGCGGAAGCATGCAAGAAGACGCAGAAGAGTCCAAGCAGGCGCGGTAGCGTCCAACCAAGCGCGGAAGCTTCCAAGCAGGCGCGGAAGCGTCCAAGCAGGCGCGGTAGCGTCCAAGCAGGCGCGGAAACGTCCAAGCAGGCGCGGAAGCGTCCAAGCAGGCGCGGTAGCGTCCAAGCAAGCGCGGAAACGTCCAAGCAGGCGCGGAAACGTCCAAGTAGTCGCGGAAGCATGCAAGAAGGCGCAGAAGAGTCCAAGCAGGCGCGGAAGCGTCCAAGCATTCGCGGAAGCGTCCAAGCAGGCGCGGAAACGTCCAAGCAGGCGCGGAAGCATGCAAGAAGGCGCAGAAGAATCCAAGCAGGCGCGGAAACGTCCAAGCAGGCGCGGAAGCATGCAAGAAGACGCAGAAGAGTCCAAGCAGGCGTGGAAGCGTCCAAGCAGTCGCGGAAGCGTCCAAGCAGGCGCGGAAGCATGCAAGAAGACGCAGAAGGGTCCAGGCAGGCGCGAAAGCGTCCAAGCAATCGCGGAAGCGTTCAAGCAGGCGCGGTAGCGTCCAAGCAGTCGCGGAAGCCTCCAAGCAGTCGCGGAAACGTCGAAGCAGGCGCGGAAGCATGCAAGAAGGCGCAGAAGAGTCCAAGCAGGCGCGGAATCGTCCAAGCAGTCGCGGAAGCGTCCAAGCAGGCGCGGAAGCGTCCAAGCAGTCACGGAAACGTCCAAGCAGGCGCGGAAGCATGCAAGAAGACGCAGAAAAGTCCTAGCAGGCGCGGAAGAGTCCTAGCAGGCGCGGAAGCGTTCAAGCAGTCGCGGAAGCGTCCAAGCAGGCGCGGTAGCGTCCAAGCAGTCGCGGAAGCGTCCAAGCAGGCATGGAAGCGTCCAAGCAGGCGCGGAAGCGTCCAAGCAGGCGCAGTAGCGTCCAACCAGACGCGGAAGCGTCCAAGCAGTCGCGGAAGCGTCCAAGCAGTCGCGGAAGCGTTCAAGCAGGCGCGGTAGCGTCCAAGCAGGCGCGGAAACGTCCAAGCAGGCGCGGAAGCATGCAAGAAGACGCAGAAAAGTCCTAGCAGACGCGGAAGAGTCCAAGCAGGCGCGGTAGCGTCCAAGCAGTCGCGGAAGCGTCCAAGCAGGCGCGGAAGCATGCAAGAAGGCGCAGGAGGGTCCAAGCAGGCGCGGAAGCATGCAAGAAGACGCAGAAGAGTCCAAGCAGGCGCGGAAGCGTCGAAGCAGGTGCGGAAACGTCCAAGCAGGCGCGGAAGCATGCAAGAAGACGCAGAAGAGTCCAGGCAGGCGCGGAAACGTCCAAGCAGGCGCGGAAGCGTCCAAGCAGGCGGGGAAGCATGCAAGCAGGCGCGGAAGCGTCCAAGCAGGCGCGGAAACGTCCAAGTAGGCGCGGAAGCTTGCAAGAAGGCGCGGAAGCGTCCAAGCAGGCGCGGTAGCGTCCAAGCAGGCGCGGAAACGTCGAAGCAGGTGCGGAAGAATGCAAGAAGGCTCAAAAGAGTCCAAGCAGGCGCGGAAGCGTCCAAGCAGGCGCGGTAGCGTCCAAGCAGGCGCGGAAACGTCCAAGCAGGCGCGGAAGCATGCAAGCAGTCGCGGAAGCGTCCAAGCAGGCGCGATAGCGTCCAAGCAGACGCGGAAGCGTCCAAGCAGGCGCGGTAGCGTCCAAGAAGGCGCGGAAACGTCCAAGCAGGCGCGGTAGCGTCCAAGAAGGCGCGGAAACGTCCAAGCAGGCGCGGTAGCGTCCAAGCAGGCGCGGAAGCATGCAAGAAGACGCAGAAAAGTCCTAGCAGACGCGGAAGAGTCCAAGAAGGCGCGGAAGCGTCCAAGCAGGCGCGGAAGCGTCCAAGCAGTCGCGGAAGCGTCCAAGCAGGCGCGGTAGCGTCCAAGCAGGCGCGGAAGCATGCAAGAAGGCGCGGAAGCGTCCAAGCAGGCGCGGTAGCGTCCAAGCAGGCGCGGAAACGTCCAAGCAGGCGCGGAAGCATGCAAGAAGGCGCAGGAGGGTCCAAGCAGGCGCGGAAGCGTCCAAGCAGTCGCGGAAGCGTCCAAGCAGGCGCGGTAGCGTCCAAGCAGGCGCGGAAGAGTCCAAGCAGGCGCGGAAGCGTCCAAGCAGGCGCAGAAGCGTCCAAGCAGTCGCGGAAGCGTCCGAGCAGGCGCGGTAGCGTCCAAGCAGGCGCGGAAACGTCCAAGCAGGCGCGGAAGCATGCAAGAAGACGCAGAAGGGTCCAAGCAGGCCTGAAAGCGTCCAAGCAGTCGCGGAAGCGATCAAGCAGGCGCGGTAGCGTCCAAGCAGTCGCGGAAGCCTCCAAGCAGGCGCGGTAGCGTCCAAGCAGGCGCGGAAACGTCCAAGCAGGCGCGGAAGCATGCAAGCAGTCGCGGAAGCGTCCAAGCAGGCGCGATAGCGCCCAAGCAGACGCGGAAGCGTCCAAGCAGGCGCGGTAGCGTCCAAGAAGGCGCGGAAACGTCCAAGCAGGCGCGGTAGCGTCCAAGCAGGCGCGGTAGCGTCCGAGCAGTCGCGGAAACGTCCAAGCAGGCGCGGAAGCATGCAAGAAGACGCAGAAGAGTCCAAGCAGGCGCGGAAGCGTCGAAGCAGGTGCGGAAACGTCCAAGCAGGCGCGGAAGCATGCAAGAAGGCGCAGGAGGGTCCAAGCAGGCGCGGAAGCGTCCAAGCAGTCGCGGAAGCGTCCAAGCAGGCGCGGTAGCGTCCAACCAGGCGCGGAAGCGTCCAAGCAGTCGCGGAATCGTCCAAGCAGGCGCGGTAGCGTCCAAGCAGTCGCGGAAGCGTCCAAGCATGCGCGGTAGCGTCCAAGCAGGCGCGGAAACGTCCAAGCAGGCGCGGAAGCATGCAAGAAGACGCAGAGGGGTCCAAGCAGGCGCGAAAGCGTCCAAGCAGTCGCGGAAGCGTTCAAGCAGGCGCGGTAGCGTCCAAGCAGTCGCGGAAGCCTCCAAGCAGGCGCGGTAGCGGCCAAGAAGGCGCGGAAACGTCCAAGCAGGCGCGGTAGCGTCCAAGCAGGCGCGGTAGCGTCCAAGCAGTCGCGGAAACGTCCAAGCAGGCGCGGAAGCATGCAAGAAGACGCAGAAGAGTCCAAGCAGGCGCGGAAGCGTCCAAGCAGGCGCGGAAGCGTCGAAGCAAGTGCGGAAACGTCCAAGCAGGCGCGGAAGCATGCAAGAAGGCTCAAAAGAGTCCAAGCAGGCGCGGAAGCGTCCAAGCAGTCGCGGAAGCGTCCAAGAAGGCGCGGAAGCGTCCAAGCAGGCGCGGAAGCGTCCAAGCAGTCGCGGAAGCGTCCAAGCAGGCGCGGTAGCGTCCAAGCAGGCGCGGAAGCATGCAAGAAGGCGCAGGAGGGTCCAAGCAGGCGCGGAAGCGTCCAAGCAGGCGCAGAAGCGTCCAAGCAGTCGCGGAAGCGTCCGAGCAGGCGCGGTAGCGTCCAAGCAGGCGCGGAAACGTCCAAGCAGGCGCGGTAGCGTCCAAGCAGGCGCGGAAACGTCGAAGCAGGTGCGGAAGCATGCAAGAAGGCTCAAAAGAGTCCAAGCAGGCGCGGAAGCGTCCAAGCAGTCGCGGAAGCGTCCAAGAAGGCGCGGAAGCGTCCAAGCAGGCGCGGAAGCGTCCAAGCAGTCGCGGAAGCGTCCAAGCAGGCGCGGTAGCGTCCAAGCAGGCGCGGAAGCATGCAAGAAGGCGCGGAAGCGTCCAAGCAGGCGCGGTAGCGTCCAAGCAGGCGCGGAAACGTCCAAGCAGGCGCGGAAGCATGCAAGAAGGCGCAGGAGGGTCCAAGCAGGCGCGGAAGCGTCCAAGCAGTCGCGGAAGCGTCCAAGCAGGCGCGGTAGCGTCCAAGCAGGCGCGGAAGAGTCCAAGCAGGCGCGGAAGCGTCCAAGCAGGCGCAGAAGCGTCCAAGCAGTCGCGGAAGCGTCCGAGCAGGCGCGGTAGCGTCCAAGCAGGCGCGGAAACGTCCAAGCAGGCGCGGAAGCATGCAAGAAGACGCAGAAGGGTCCAAGCAGGCCTGAAAGCGTCCAAGCAGTCGCGGAAGCGATCAAGCAGGCGCGGTAGCGTCCAAGCAGTCGCGGAAGCCTCCAAGCAGGCGCGGTAGCGTCCAAGCAGGCGCGGAAACGTCCAAGCAGGCGCGGTAGCATGCAAGCAGTCGCGGAAGCGTCCAAGCAGGCGCGATAGCGTCCAAGCAGACGCGGAAGCGTCCAAGCAGGCGCGGTAGCGTCCAAGAAGGCGCGGAAACGTCCAAGCAGGCGCGGTAGCGTCCAAGCAGGCGCGGTAGCGTCCAAGCAGGCGCGGAAACGTCCAAGCAGGCGCCATAGCGTCCAAGCAGAAGCGGAAGCGTCCAAGCAGGCGCGGTAGCGTCCAAGCAGGCGCGGAAACGTCCAAGCAGGCGCGGAAGCACGCAAGAAGGCGCAGAAGAGTCCAAGCAGGCGCAGAAAAGTCCAAGCAGGCGGGGAAGCGTCCAAGCAGGCGCGGAAGCGTCCAAGCAGGTGCGGTAGCGTCCACGCAGGCGCGGAAGCATGCAAGAAGGCGCAGAAGAGTCCAAGCAGGCGCAGAAAAGTCCAAGCAGGCGGGGAAGCGTCCAAGCAGGCGCGGAAGCGTCCAAGCAGGTGCGGTAGCGTCCACGCAGGCGCGGAAACGTCCAAGCAGGCGCGGAAGCATGCAAGAAGACGCAGAAGAGTCCAGGCAGGCGCGGAAGCGTCCAAGCAGGCGCGGAAGCATGCAAGAAGACGCAGAAGAGTCCAGGCAGGCGCGGAAACGTCCAAGCAGGCGCGGAAGCATGCAAGAAAACGCAGAAGGGTCCAAGCAGGCGCGAAAGCGTCCAAGCAGTCGCGGAAGCGATCAAGCAGGCGCGGTAGCGTCCAAGCAGTCGCGGAAGCCTCCAAGCAGGCGCGGTAGCGTCCAAGCAGGCGCGGAAACGTCCAAGCAGGCGCGGAAGCATGCAAGCAGTCGCGGAAGCGTCCAAGCAGGCGCGATAGCGTCCAAGCAGACGCGGAAGCGTCCAAGCAGGCGCGGTAGCGTCCAAGAAGGCGCGGAAACGTCCAAGCAGGCGCGGTAGCGTCCAAGCAGGCGCGGTAGCGTCCAAGCAGTCGCGGAAACGTCCAAGCAGGCGCGGAAGCATGCAAGAAGACGCAGAAGGGTCCAAGCAGGCGCGAAAGCGTCCAAGCAGTCGCGGAAGCGTTCAAGCAGGCGCGGTAGCGTCCAAGCAGTCGCGGTAGCGTCCAAGCAGGCGCGGAAACGTCCAACCAGGCGCGGAAGCATGCAAGAAGACGCAGAAGAGTCCAGGCAGGCGCGGAAGCGTCCAAGCAGGCGCGGTAGCGTCCAAGCAGGCGCGGTAGCGTCCAAGCAGGCGCGGTAGCGTCCAAGCAGGCGCGGAAACGTCCAAGCAGGCGCCATAGCGTCCAAGCAGACGCGGAAGCGTCCAAGCAGGCGCGGTAGCGTCCAAGCAGGCGCGGAAACGTCCAAGCAGGCGCGGAAGCATGCAAGAAGGCGCAGAAGAGTCCAAGCAGGCGCAGAAAAGTCCAAGCAGGCGGGGAAGCGTCCAAGCAGGCGCGGAAGAGTCCAAGCAGGTGCGGTAGCGTCCACGCAGGCGCGGAAACGTCCAAGCAGGCGCGGAAGCATGCAAGAAGACGCAGAAGAGTCCAAACAGGCGCGGAAGCGTCCAAGCAGGCTCGGTAACGTCCAAGCAGGCGCGGAAACGTCCAAGCAGGCGCGGAAGTATCCAAGAAGACGCAGAAGAGTCCAAGAAGGCGCGGAAGCGTCCAAGCAGGCGCGGAAGCGTCCAAGCAGGCGCGGAAGCATGCAAGAAGACGCAGAAGAGTCAAAGCAGGCGCGGAAGCGTCCAAGCAGTCGCGTAAGCGTCCAAGCAGGTGCGGTAGCGTCCAAGCAGGCGCGGAAACGTCCAAGCAGGCGCGGAAGCATGCAAGAAGACGCAGAAGAGTCCAAGCAGGCGCGGAAGCGCCCAAGCAGGCGCGGAAGCATGCAAGAAGACGCAGAACAGTCCAAGCAGGCGTGGGAGCGTCCAAGCAGGCGCGGAAGCGTCCAAGCAGGCGCGGAAGCGTCCAAGCAGGCGCGGAAGCGATCAAGCAGGCGCGGTAGCGTCCAAGCAGTCGCGGAAGCCTCCAAGCAGGCGCGGTAGCGTCCAAGCAGGCGCGGAAACGTCCAAGCAGGCGCGGTAGCATGCAAGCAGTCGCGGAAGCGTCCAAGCAGGCGCGATAGCGTCCAAGCAGACGCGGAAAAGTCCTAGCAGACGCGGAAGAGTCCAAGCAGGCGCGGTAGCGTCCAAGCAGTCGCGGAAGCGTCCAAGCAGGCGCGGAAGCGTCCAAGCAGTCGCGGAAGCGTCCAAGCAGGCGCGGTAGCGTCCAAGCAGGCGCGGAAGCATGCAAGAAGGCGCGGTAGCGTCCAAGCAGGCGCGGTAGCGTCCAAGCAGGCGCGGAAACGTCCAAGCAGGCGCGGAAGCATGCAAGGAGGCGCAGGAGGGTCCAAGCAGGCGCGGAAGCGTCCAAGCTGTCGCGGAAGCGTCCAAGCAGGCGCGGTAGCGTCCAAGCAGGCGCGGAAGAGTCCAAGCAGGCGCGGAAGCGTCCAAGCAGGCGCAGAAGCGTCCAAGCAGTCGCGGAAGGTTCCGAGCAGGCGCGGTAGCATCCAAGCAGGCGCGGAAACGTCCAAGCAGGCGCGGAAGCATGCAAGAAGACGCAGAAGGGTCCAAGCAGGCGCGGAAGCGTCCAAGCAGTCGCGGAAGCGTCCAAGCAGGCGCGGAAGCATGCAAGAAGACGCAGAAGAGTCCAAGCAGGCGCGGAAGCGTCCAAGCAGGCGGGGAAGCGTCCAAGCAGGCGCGGTAACGTCCAAGTAGGCGCGGAAGCATGCAAGAAGGCGCGGAAGCGTCCAAGCAGGCGCGGAAGCGTCCAAGTAGGCGCGGCAGCATGCAAGAAGGCGCAGAAGAGTCCAAGCATGCGCGGAAGCGTCCAAGCAGTCGCGGAAGCGTCCAAGCAGGCGCGGTAGCGTCCAAGCAGTCGCGGAAGCGTCCAAGCAGTCGCGGAAGCGTCCGAGCAGTCGCGGAAGCGTCCAAGCAGGCGGTGAAGCATGCAAGCAGGCGCGGAAGCATCCAAGCAGGCGCGGAAACGTCCAAGTAGTCGCGGAAGCATGCAAGAAGGCGCAGAAGAGTCCAAGCAGGCGCGGAAGCGTCCAAGCATTCGCGGAAGCGTCCAAGCAGGCGCGGAAACGTCCAAGCTGGCGCGGAAGCATGCAAGAAGGCGCAGAAGAATCCAAGCAGGCGCGGAAACGTCCAAGCAGGCGCGGAAGCATGCAAGAAGACGCAGAAGAGTCCAAGCAGGCGCGGAAGCGTCCAAGCAGTCGCGGAAGCGTCCAAGCAGGCGCGGAAGCATGCAAGAAGACGCAGAAGGGTCCAAGCAGGCGCGAAAGCGTCCAAGCAGTCGCGGAAGCGTTCAAGCAGGCGCGGTAGCGTCCAAGCAGTCGCGGTAGCGTCCAAGCAGGCGCGGAAACGTCCAACCAGGCGCGGAAGCATGCAAGAAGACGCAGAAGAGTCCAAGCAGGCGCGGTAGCGTCCAACCAAGCGCGGAAGCTTCCAAGCAGGCGCGGAAGCGTCCAAGCAGGCGCGGTAGCGTCCAAGCAGGCGCGGAAACGTCCAAGCAGGCGCGGAAGCGTCCAAGCAGGCGCGGTAGCGTCCAAGCAAGCGCGGAAACGTCCAAGCAGGCGCGGAAACGTCCAAGTAGTCGCGGAAGCATGCAAGAAGGCGCAGAAGAGTCCAAGCAGGCGCGGAAGCGTCCAAGCATTCGCGGAAGCGTCCAAGCAGGCGCGGAAACGTCCAAGCAGGCGCGGAAGCATGCAAGAAGGCGCAGAAGAATCCAAGCAGGCGCGGAAACGTCCAAGCAGGCGCGGAAGCATGCAAGAAGACGCAGAAAAGTCCTAGCAGACGCGGAAGAGTCCAAGCAGGCGCGGTAGCGTCCAAGCAGTCGCGGAAGCGTCCAAGCAGGCGCGGAAGCATGCAAGAAGGCGCAGGAGGGTCCAAGCAGGCGCGGAAGCATGCAAGAAGACGCAGAAGAGTCCAAGCAGGCGCGGAAGCGTCGAAGCAGGTGCGGAAACGTCCAAGCAGGCGCGGAAGCATGCAAGAAGACGCAGAAGAGTCCAGGCAGGCGCGGAAACGTCCAAGCAGGCGCGGAAGCATGCAAGAAAACGCAGAAGGGTCCAAGCAGGCGCGAAAGCGTCCAAGCAGTCGCGGAAGCGTCCAAGCAGTCGCGGAAGCGTCCAAGCAGGCGCGGTAGCGTCCAAGCAGGCGGGGAAGCGTCCAAGCAGGCGCGGAAGCGTCCAAGCAGGTGCGGTAGCGTCCACGCAGGCGCGGAAACGTCCAAGCAGGCGCGGAAGCATGCAAGAAGACGCAGAAGAGTCCAGGCAGGCGCGGAAGCGTCCAAGCAGGCGCGGAAGCATGCAAGAAGACGCAGAAGAGTCCAGGCAGGCGCGGAAACGTCCAAGCAGGCGCGGAAGCATGCAAGAAGACGCAGAAGAGTCAAGGCAGGCGCGGAAGCGTCCAAGCAGTCGCGGAAGCGTCCAAGCAGGTGCGGTAGCGTCCAAGCAGGCGCGGAAACGTCCAAGCAGGCGCGGAAGCATGCAAGAAGACGCAGAAGAGTCCAAGCAGGCGCGGAAGCATGCAAGAAGACGCAGAACAGTCCAAGCAGGCGCGGAACCGTCCAAGCAGTCGCGGAAGCGTCCAAGCAGGTGCGGTAGCTTCCAAGCAGGCGCGGTAGCGTCCAAGTTGGCGCGGAAACGTCCAAGCAGGCGCGGAAGCGTCCAAGCAGTCACGGAAACGTCCAAGCAGGCGCGGAAGCATGCAAGAAGACACAGAAAAGTCCTAGCAGACGCGGAAGAGTCCAAGCAGGCGCGGTAGCGTCCAAGCAGTCGCGGAAGCGTCCAAGCAGGCGCGGAAGCGTCCAAGCAGTCGCGGAAGCGTCCAAGCAGGCGCGGTAGCGTCCAAGCAGGCGCGGAAGCATGCAAGAAGGCGCGGAAGCGTCCAAGCAGGCGCGGTAGCGTCCAAGCAGGCGCGGAAACGTCCAAGCAGGCGCGGAAGCATGCAAGAAGGCGCAGGAGGGTCCAAGCAGGCGCGGAAGCGTCCAAGCAGTCGCGGAAGCGTCCAAGCAGGCGCGGTAGCGTCCAAGCAGGCGCGGAAGAGTCCAAGCAGGCGCGGAAGCGTCCAAGCAGGCGCAGAAGCGTCCAAGCAGTCGCGGAAGGGTCCGAGCAGGCGCGGTAGCATCCAAGCAGGCGCGGAAACGTCCAAGCAGGCGCGGAAGCATGCAAGAAGACGCAGAAGCGTCCAAGCAGGCGCGAAAGCGTCCAAGCAGTCGCGGAAGCGATCAAGCAGGCGCGGTAGCGTCCAAGCAGTCGCGGAAGCCTCCAAGCAGGCGCGGAAGCATGCAAGCAGGCGCGGAAGCATGCAAGAAGGCGCAGAAGACTCCAAGCAGGCGCGGAAGCGTCCAAGCAGTCGCGGAAGCGTCCAAGCAGGCGCGGTAGCGTCCAAGCAGGCGGGGAAGGATGCAAGCAGGCGCGGAAGCATCCAAGCAGGCGCGGAAACGTCCAAGTAGTCGCGGAAGCATGCAAGAAGGCGCAGAAGAGTCCAAGCAGGCGTGGAAGCGTCCAAGCATTCGCGGAAGCGTCCAAGCAGGCGCGGAAACGTCCAAGCAGGCGCGGAAGCATGCAAGAAGGCGCAGAAGATTCCAAGCAGGCGCGGAAACGTCCAAGCAGGCGCGGAAGCATGCAAGAAGACGCAGAAGAGTCCAAGCAGGCGCGGAAGCGTCCAAGCAGGCGGGGAAGCATGCAAGCAGGCGCGGAAGCGTCCAAGCAGGCGCGGTAGCGTCCAAGCAGGCGCGGAAACGTCCAAGCAGGCGCGGAAGCATGCAAGAAGACGCAGAAGAGTCCAAGCAGGCGCGGAAGCGTCCAAGCAGGCGGGGAAGCGTCCAAGCAGGCGCGGAAACGTCCAAGCAGGCGCGGAAGCATGCAAGAAGGCGCAGAAGAATCCAAGCAGGCGCGGAAACGTCCAAGCAGGCGCGGAAGCATGCAAGAAGACGCAGAAGAGTCCAAGCAGGCGCGGAAGCGTCCAAGCAGTCGCGGAAGCGTCCAAGCAGGCGCGGAAGCATGCAAGAAGACGCAGAAGAGTCCAAGCAGGCGCGGAAGCGTCCAAGCAGGCGGGGAAGCGTCCAAGCAGGCGCGGAAACGTCCAAGTAGGCGCGGAAGCATGCAAGAAGGCGCGGAAGCGTCCAAGCAGGCGCGGTAGCGTCCAAGCAGGCGCGGAAACGGCCAAGCAGGCGCGGAAGCATGCAAGAAGACGCAGAAGAGTCCAAGCAGGCGCGGAAGCGTCCAAGCAGGCGGGGAAGCGTCCAAGCAGGCGCGGAAACGTCCAAGTAGGCGCGGAAGCATGCAAGAAGGCGCGGAAGCGTCCAAGCAGGCGCGGAAGCGTCCAAGTAGGCGCGGCAGCATGCAAGAAGGCGCAGAAGAGTCCAAGCATGCGCGGAAGCGTCCAAGCAGTCGCGGAAGCGTCCAAGCAGGCGCGGTAGCGTCCAAGCAGTCGCGGAAGCGTCCAAGCAGTCGCGGAAGCGTCCGAGCAGTCGCGGAAGCGTCCAAGCAGGCGGTGAAGCATGCAAGCAGGCGCGGAAGCATCCAAGCAGGCGCGGAAACGTCCAAGTAGTCGCGGAAGCATGCAAGAAGGCGCAGAAGAGTCCAAGCAGGCGCGGAAGCGTCCAAGCATTCGCGGAAGCGTCCAAGCAGGCGCGGAAACGTCCAAGCTGGCGCGGAAGCATGCAAGAAGGCGCAGAAGAATCCAAGCAGGCGCGGAAACGTCCAAGCAGGCGCGGAAGCATGCAAGAAGACGCAGAAGAGTCCAAGCAGGCGCGGAAGCGTCCAAGCAGTCGCGGAAGCGTCCAAGCAGGCGCGGAAGCATGCAAGAAGACGCAGAAGGGTCCAAGCAGGCGCGAAAGCGTCCAAGCAGTCGCGGAAGCGTTCAAGCAGGCGCGGTAGCGTCCAAGCAGTCGCGGTAGCGTCCAAGCAGGCGCGGAAACGTCCAACCAGGCGCGGAAGCATGCAAGAAGACGCAGAAGAGTCCAAGCAGGCGCGGAAGCGTCCAAGCAGGCGCGGTAGCGTCCAAGCAGGCGCGGAAACGTCCAAGCAGGCGCGGAAGCGTCCAAGCAGGCGCGGTAGCGTCCAAGCAAGCGCGGAAACGTCCAAGCAGGCGCGGAAACGTCCAAGTAGTCGCGGAAGCATGCAAGAAGGCGCAGAAGAGTCCAAGCAGGCGCGGAAGCGTCCAAGCATTCGCGGAAGCGTCCAAGCAGGCGCGGAAACGTCCAAGCAGGCGCGGAAGCATGCAAGAAGGCGCAGAAGAATCCAAGCAGGCGCGGAAACGTCCAAGCAGGCGCGGAAGCATGCAAGAAGACGCAGAAGAGTCCAAGCAGGCGTGGAAGCGTCCAAGCAGTCGCGGAAGCGTCCAAGCAGGCGCGGAAGCATGCAAGAAGACGCAGAAGGGTCCAGGCAGGCGCGAAAGCGTCCAAGCAATCGCGGAAGCGTTCAAGCAGGCGCGGTAGCGTCCAAGCAGTCGCGGAAGCCTCCAAGCAGTCGCGGAAACGTCGAAGCAGGCGCGGAAGCATGCAAGAAGGCGCAGAAGAGTCCAAGCAGGCGCGGAATCGTCCAAGCAGTCGCGGAAGCGTCCAAGCAGGCGCGGAAGCGTCCAAGCAGTCACGGAAACGTCCAAGCAGGCGCGGAAGCATGCAAGAAGACGCAGAAAAGTCCTAGCAGGCGCGGAAGAGTCCTAGCAGGCGCGGAAGCGTTCAAGCAGTCGCGGAAGCGTCCAAGCAGGCGCGGTAGCGTCCAAGCAGTCGCGGAAGCGTCCAAGCAGGCATGGAAGCGTCCAAGCAGGCGCGGAAGCGTCCAAGCAGGCGCAGTAGCGTCCAACCAGACGCGGAAACGTCCAAGCAGTCGCGGAAGCGTCCAAGCAGTCGCGGAAGCGTTCAAGCAGGCGCGGTAGCGTCCAAGCAGGCGCGGAAACGTCCAAGCAGGCGCGGAAGCATGCAAGAAGACGCAGAAAAGTCCTAGCAGACGCGGAAGAGTCCAAGCAGGCGCGGTAGCGTCCAAGCAGTCGCGGAAGCGTCCAAGCAGGCGCGGAAGCATGCAAGAAGGCGCAGGAGGGTCCAAGCAGGCGCGGAAGCATGCAAGAAGACGCAGAAGAGTCCAAGCAGGCGCGGAAGCGTCGAAGCAGGTGCGGAAACGTCCAAGCAGGCGCGGAAGCATGCAAGAAGACGCAGAAGAGTCCAGGCAGGCGCGGAAACGTCCAAGCAGGCGCGGAAGCATGCAAGAAAACGCAGAAGGGTCCAAGCAGGCGCGAAAGCGTCCAAGCAGTCGCGGAAGCGTCCAAGCAGTCGCGGAAGCGTCCAAGCAGGCGCGGTAGCGTCCAAGCAGGCGGGGAAGCGTCCAAGCAGGCGCGGAACCGTCCAAGCAGGTGCGGTAGCGTCCACGCAGGCGCGGAAACGTCCAAGCAGGCGCGGAAGCATGCAAGAAGACGCAGAAGAGTCCAGGCAGGCGCGGAAGCGTCCAAGCAGGCGCGGAAGCATGCAAGAAGACGCAGAAGAGTCCAGGCAGGCGCGGAAACGTCCAAGCAGGCGCGGAAGCATGCAAGAAAACGCAGAAGGGTCCAAGCAGGCGCGAAAGCGTCCAAGCAGTCGCGGAAGCGATCAAGCAGGCGCGGTAGCGTCCAAGCAGTCGCGGAAGCCTCCAAGCAGGCGCGGTAGCGTCCAAGCAGGCGCGGAAACGTCCAAGCAGGCGCGGAAGCGTGCAAGCAGTCGCGGAAGCGTCCAAGCAGGCGCGATAGCGTCCAAGCAGACGCGGAAGCGTCCAAGCAGGCGCGGTAGCGTCCAAGAAGGCGCGGAAACGTCCAAGCAGGCGCGGTAGCGTCCAAGCAGGCGCGGTAGCGTCCAAGCAGTCGCGGAAACGTCCAAGCAGGCGCGGAAGCATGCAAGAAGACGCAGAAGGGTCCAAGCAGGCGCGAAAGCGTCCAAGCAGTCGCGGAAGCGTTCAAGCAGGCGCGGTAGCGTCCAAGCAGTCGCGGTAGCGTCCAAGCAGGCGCGGAAACGTCCAACCAGGCGCGGAAGCATGCAAGAAGACGCAGAAGAGTCCAGGCAGGCGCGGAAGCGTCCAAGCAGGCGCGGAAGCGTCCAAGCAGGCGCGGTAGCGTCCAAGCAGGCGCGGTAGCGTCCAAGCAGGCGCGGAAACGTCCAAGCAGGCGCCATAGCGTCCAAGCAGACGCGGAAGCGTCCAAGCAGGCGCGGTAGCGTCCAAGCAGGCGCGGAAACGTCCAAGCAGGCGCGGAAGCATGCAAGAAGGCGCAGAAGAGTCCAAGCAGGCGCAGAAAAGTCCAAGCAGGCGGGGAAGCGTCCAAGCAGGCGCGGAAGAGTCCAAGCAGGTGCGGTAGCGTCCACGCAGGCGCGGAAACGTCCAAGCAGGCGCGGAAGCATGCAAGAAGACGCAGAAGAGTCCAAGCAGGCGCGGAAGCGTCCAAGCAGGCTCGGTAACGTCCAAGCAGGCGCGGAAACGTCCAAGCAGGCGCGGAAGCATCCAAGAAGACGCAGAAGAGTCCAAGAAGGCGCGGAAGCGTCCAAGCAGGCGCGGAAGCGTCCAAGCAGGCGCGGAAGCATGCAAGAAGACGCAGAAGAGTCAAAGCAGGCGCGGAAGCGTCCAAGCAGTCGCGTAAGCGTCCAAGCAGGTGCGGTAGCGTCCAAGCAGGCGCGGAAACGTCCAAGCAGGCGCGGAAGCATGCAAGAAGACGCAGAAGAGTCCAAGCAGGCGCGGAAGCGTCCAAGCAGGCGCGGAAGCATGCAAGAAGACGCAGAACAGTCCAAGCAGGCGTGGGAGCGTCCAAGCAGGCGCGGAAGCGTCCAAGCAGGCGCGGAAGCGTCCAAGCAGGCGCGGAAGCGTCCAAGCAGGCGCGGAAGCGTCCAAGCAGGTGCGGTAGCGTCCACGCAGGCGCGGAAACGTCCAAGCAGGCGCGGAAGCATGCAAGAAGACGCAGAAGAGTCCAGGCAGGCGCGGAAGCGTCCAAGCAGGCGCGGAAGCATGCAAGAAGACGCAGAAGAGTCCAGGCAGGCGCGATAGCGTCCAAGCAGACGCGGAAGCGTCCAAGCAGGCGCGGTAGCGTCCAAGAAGGCGCGGAAACGTCCAAGCAGGCGCGGAAGAGTCCAAGCAGGCGCGGAAGCGTCCAAGCAGGCGCGGAAGCGTCCAAGCTGGCGCGGAAGCATGCAAGAAGACGCAGAAGAGTCCAGGCAGGCGCGGAAGCGTCCAAGCAGGCGCGGAAGCATGCAAGCAGTCGCGGAAGCGTCCAAGCAGGCGCGATAGCGTCCAAGCAGACGCGGAAGCGTCCAAGCAGGCGCGGTAGCGTCCAAGAAGGCGCGGAAACGTCCAAGCAGGCGCGGAAGAGTCCAAGCAGGCGCGGAAGCGTCCAAGCAGGCGCGGAAGCGTCCAAGCTGGCGCGGATGCGTCCAAGCATGCGCGGAAGAGTCCAAGCAGGCGCAGAAACGTCCAAGCAGGCGCGGAACCGTCCAAGCAGGCGCGGAAGCGTCCAAGCAGGCGCGGAAGCATGCAAGAAGGCGCAGAAGAGTCCAAGCAGGCGCGGAATCGTCCAAGCAGTCGCGGAAGCGTCCAAGCAGGCGCGGAAGCGTCCAAGCAGTCACGGAAACGTCCAAGCAGGCGCGGAAGCATGCAAGAAGACGCAGAAAAGTCCTAGCAGGCGCGGAAGAGTCTAAGCAGGCGCGGAAGCGTCCAAGCAGGCGCGGGAGCGTCCAAGCAGGCGCGTAAGCGTCCAAGCTGGCGCGGAACCGTGCAAGCAGGCGCGGAAGCGTCCAAGAAGGCGCGGAACCGTGCAAGCAGGCGCGGAACCGTGCAAGCAGGTGCGGAAGCGTCCAAGCAAGCGCGGAAACGTCCAAGCAGGCGGGGAAGCATGCAAGCAGGCGCGGAAGCGTCGAAGCAGTCGCGGAAGCGTCCAAGCAGGCGCGGATACGTCCAAGCAGGCGCGGAAGCGTCCAACCAGGCGCGGAAACGTCCAAGCAGTCGCGGAAGCGTCCAAGCAGGCGGGGAAGCATGCAAGCAGGCGCGGAAGCGTCCAAGCAGGCGCGGTAGCGTCCAAGCAGGCGCGGAAACGTCCAAGCAGGCGCGGAAGCATGCAAGAAGACGCAGAAGAGTCCAAGCAGGCGCGGAAGCGTCCAAGCAGGCGGGGAAGCGTCCAAGCAGGCGCGGAAACGTCCAAGTAGGCGCGGAAGCATGCAAGAAGGCGCGGAAGCGTCCAAGCAGGCGCGGAAGCGTCCAAGTAGGCGCGGCAGCATGCAAGAAGGCGCAGAAGAGTCCAAGCATGCGCGGAAGCGTCCAAGCAGGCGCGGAAGCGTCCAAGCAGGCGCGGAAGCATGCAAGAAGACGCAGAAGAGTCAAGGCAGGCGCGGAAGCGTCCAAGCAGTCGCGGAAGCGTCCAAGCAGGTGCGGTAGCGTCCAAGCAGGCGCGGAAAAGTCCAAGCAGGCGCGGAAGCATGCAAGAAGACGCAGAAGAGTCCAAGCAGGCGCGGAAGCATGCAAGAAGACGCAGAACAGTCCAAGCAGGCGCGGAACCGTCCAAGCAGTCGCGGAAGCGTCCAAGCAGGTGCGGTAGCGTCCAAGCAGGCGCGGTAGCGTCCAAGTTGGCGCGGAAACGTCCAAGCAGGCGCGGAGGCGTCCAAGCAGTCACGGAAACGTCCAAGCAGGCGCGGAAGCATGCAAGAAGACGCAGAAAAGTCCTAGCAGACGCGGAAGAGTCCAAGCAGGCGCGGTAGCGTCCAAGCAGTCGCGGAAGCGTCCAAGCAGGCGCGGAAGCGTCCAAGCAGTCGCGGAAGCGTCCAAGCAGGCGCGGTAGCGTCCAAGCAGGCGCGGAAGCATGCAAGAAGGCGCGGAAGCGTCCAAGCAGGCGCGGTAGCGTCCAAGCAGGCGCGGAAACGTCCAAGCAGGCGCGGAAGCATGCAAGAAGGCGCAGGAGGGTCCAAGCAGGCGCGGAAGCGTCCAAGCAGTCGCGGAAGCGTCCAAGCAGGCGCGGAAGCATGCAAGAAGGCGCGGAAGCGTCCAAGCAGGCGCGGAAAAGTCCAAGTAGGCGCGGAAGCATGCAAGAAGGCGCGGAAGCGTCCAAGCAGGCGCGGTAGCGTCCAAGCAGGCGCGGAAACGTCCAAGCAGGCGCGGAAGCATGCAAGAAGACGCAGAAGAGTCCAAGCAGGCGCGGAAGCATGCAAGAAGACGCAGAAGAGTCCAAGCAGGCGCGGAAGCGTCCAAGCAGTCGCGGAAGCGTCCAAGCAGGCGCGGAAGCATGCAAGAAGACGCAGAAGGGTCCAAGCAGGCGCGAAAGCGTCCAAGCAGTCGCGGAAGCGTTCAAGCAGGCGCGGTAGCGTCCAAGCAGTCGCGGTAGCGCCCAAGCAGGCGCGGAAACGTCCAACCAGGCGCGGAAGCATGCAAGAAGACGCAGAAGAGTCCAAGCAGGCGCGGTAGCGTCCAACCAAGCGCGGAAGCTTCCAAGCAGGCGCGGAAGCGTCCAAGCAGGCGCGGTAGCGTCCAAGCAGGCGCGGAAACGTCCAAGCAGGCGCGGAAGCGTCCAAGCAGGCGCGGTAGCGTCCAAGCAAGCGCGGAAACGTCCAAGCAGGCGCGGAAACGTCCAAGTAGTCGCGGAAGCATGCAAGAAGGCGCAGAAGAGTCCAAGCAGGCGCGGAAGCGTCCAAGCATTCGCGGAAGCGTCCAAGCAGGCGCGGAAGCATGCAAGAAGGCGCAGAAGAATCCAAGCAGGCGCGGAAACGTCCAAGCAGGCGCGGAAGCATGCAAGAAGACGCAGAAGAGTCCAAGCAGGCGCGGAAGCGTCCAAGCAGTCGCGGAAGCGTTCAAGCAGGCGCGGTAGCGTCCAAGCAGTCGCGGAAGCCTCCAAGCAGTCGCGGAAACGTCCAAGCAGGCGCGGAAGCATGCAAGAAGGCGCAGAAGAGTCCAAGCAGGCGCGGAATCGTCCAAGCAGTCGCGGAAGCGTCCAAGCAGGCGCGGAAGCGTCCAAGCAGTCACGGAAACGTCCAAGCAGGCGCGGAAGCATGCAAGAAGACGCAGAAAAGTCCTAGCAGGCGCGGAAGAGTCCTAGCAGGCGCGGAAGCGTTCAAGCAGTCGCGGAAGCGTCCAAGCAGGCGCGGTAGCGTCCAAGCAGTCGCGGAAGCGTCCAAGCAGGCATGGAAGCGTCCAAGCAGGCGCGGAAGCGTCCAAGCAGGCGCAGTAGCGTCCAACCAGACGCGGAAGCGTCCAAGCAGTCGCGGAAGCGTCCAAGCAGTCGCGGAAGCGTCCAAGCAGGCGCGGTAGCGTCCAAGCAGGCGCGGAAACGTCCAAGCAGGCGCGGAAGCATGCAAGAAGACGCAGAAAAGTCCTAGCAGACGCGGAAGAGTCCAAGCAGGCGCGGTAGCGTCCAAGCAGTCGCGGAAGCGTCCAAGCAGGCGCGGAAGAATGCAAGAAGGCGCAGGAGGGTCCAAGCAGGCGCGGAAGCATGCAAGAAGACGCAGAAGAGTCCAAGCAGGCGCGGAAGCGTCGAAGCAGGTGCGGAAACGTCCAAGCAGGCGCGGAAGCATGCAAGAAGGCGCAGGAGGGTCCAAGCAGGCGCGGAAGCGTCAAAGCAGTCGCGGAAGCGTCCAAGCAGGCGCGGTAGCGTCCAACCAGGCGCGGAAGCGTCCAAGCAGTCGCGGAATCGTCCAAGCAGGCGCGGTAGCGTCCAAGCAGTCGCGGAAGCGTCCAAGCATGCGCGGTAGCGTCCAAGCAGGCGCGGAAACGTCCAAGCAGGCGCGGAAGCATGCAAGAAGACGCAGAGGGGTCCAAGCAGGCGCGAAAGCGTCCAAGCAGTCGCGGAAGCGTTCAAGCAGGCGCGGTAGCGTCCAAGCAGTCGCGGAAGCCTCCAAGCAGGCGCGGTAGCGGCCAAGCAGGCGCGGAAACGTCCAAGCAGGCGCGGAAGCATGCAAGAAGACGCAGAAGAGTCAAGGCAGGCGCGGAAGCGTCCAAGCAGTCGCGGAAGCGTCCAAGCAGGCGCGGTAGCGTCCAAGCAGGCGCGGAAGCATGCAAGAAGGCGCGGAAGCGTCCAAGCAGGCGCGGTAGCGTCCAAGCAGGCGCGGAAACGTCCAAGCAGGCGCGGAAGCATGCAAGAAGGTGCAGGAGGGTCCAAGCACGCGCGGAAGCGTCCAAGCAGTCGCGGAAGCGTCCAAGCAGGCGCGGTAGCGTCCAAGCAGGCGCGGAAGCATGCAAGCAGTCGCGGAAGCGTCCAAGCAGGCGCGATAGCGTCCAAGTGGACGCGGAAGCGTCCAAGCAGGCGCGGTAGCGTCCAAGAAGGCGCGGAAACGTCCAAGCAGGCGCGGTAGCGTCCAAGCAGGCGCGGTAGCGTCCAAGCAGTCGCGGAAACGTCCAAGCAGGCGCGGAAGCATGCAAGAAGACGCAGAAGAGTCCAAGCAGGCGCGGAAGCGTCCAAGCAGGCGCGGAAGCGTCCAAGCAGGCGCGGAAGCGTCCAAGCAGGCGCGGAAGCGTCCAAGCTGGCGCGGATGCGTCCAAGCATGCGCGGAAGAGTCCAAGCAGGCGCGGAAACGTCCAAGCAGGCGCGGAAGCGTCCAAGCAGGCGCGGAAGCGTCCAAGCAGGCGCGGAAGCATGCAAGCAGGCGCGGAAGCATGCAAGAAGGCGCAGAAGAGTCCAAGCAGGCGCGGAAGCGTCCAAGCAGGCGCGGAAACGTCCAAGCAGGCGCGGAAACGTCCAAGCAGGCGCGGAAGCATGCAAGAAGGCGCAGAAGAGTCCAAGCAGGCGCGGAAGCGTCCAAGCAGTCGCGGAAGCGTTCAAGCAGGCGCGGTAGGGTCCAAGCAGTCGCGGAAGCGTCCAAGCAGGCGCGGTAGCGTCCAAGCAGGCGCGGAAACGTCCAAGCAGGCGCGAAAGCATGCAAGAAGGCGCAGAAGAGTACAAGCAGGCGCGGAAGCGTCCAAGCAGGCGGGGAAGCATGCAAGCAGGCGCGGAAGCGTCCAAGCAGGCGCGGAAACGTCCAAGTAGGCGCGGAAGCATGCAAGAAGGCGCGGAAGCGTCCAAGCAGGCTCGGTAGCGTCCAAGCAGGCGCGGAAACGTCCAAGCAGGCGCGGAAGCGTCCAAGCAGGCGCGGCCGCGTCCAACCAGGCGCGGAAGCGTCCAAGCAGTCGCGGAAGCGTCCAAGCAGGCGCGGTCGCGTCCAAGCAGGCGCGGAAACGTCCAAGCAGGCGCGGAAGCATGCAAGAAGACGCAGAAGAGTCCAAGCAGGCGCGGAAGCGTCCAAGCAGGCGCGGAAGCATGCAAGCAGGCGTAGAAGAGTCCAAGCAGGCGCGGAAGCGTCCAAGCAGGCGGGGAAGCATGCAAGCAGGCGCGGAAGCGTCCAAGCAGGCGCGGAAACGTCCAAGTAGGCGCGGAAGCATGCAAGAAGGTGCGGAAGCGTCCAAGCAGGCGCGGTAGCGTCCAAGCAGGCGCGGAAATGTCCAAGCAGGCGCGGAAGCATGCAAGAAGGCGCAGAAGAGTCCAAGCAGGCGCGGAAGCGTCCAAGCAGGCGGGGAAGCATGCAAGCAGGCGCGGAAGCGTCCAAGAAGGCGCGGAAACGTCCAAGTAGGCGCGGCAGCATGCAAGAAGGCGCAGAAGAGTCCAAGCAGGCGCGGAAGCGTCCAAGCAGTCACGGAAGGGTCCAAGCAGGCGCGGTAGCGTCCAAGCAGGCGCGGAAGTATGCAAGAAGACGCAGAAGAGTCGAAGCAGGCGGGGAAGCGTCCAAGCAGGCGGGGAAGCATGCAAGCAGGCGCGGAAGCGTCCAAGCAGGCGCGGAAACGTCCCAGTAGGCGCGGAAGCTTGCAAGAAGGCGCGGAAACGTAGAAGCAGGCGCGGTAGCGTCCAAGCAGGCGCGGAAACGTCCAAGCAGGCGCGGAAGCATGCAAGAAGGCGCAGAAGAGTCCAAGCAGGCGCGGAAGCGTCCAAGCAGGCGGGGAAGCATGCAAGCAGGCGCGGAAGCGTCCAAGCAGGCGTGGAAACGTCCAAGCAGGCGCGGAAACGTCCAAGTAGGCGCGGCAGCATGCAAGAAGGCGCAGAAGAGTCCAAGCAGGCGCGGAAGCGTCCAAGCAGTCGCGGAAGCGTCCAAGCAGGCGCGGTAGCGTCCAACCAGGCGCGGAAGCGTCCAAGTAGGCGCGGCAGCATGCAAGAAGGCGCAGAAGAGTCCTAGCAGGCGCGGAAGCGTCCAAGCAGGCGCGGAAACGTCCAAGTAGGCGCGGCAGCATGCAAGAAGGCGCAGAAGATTCCAAGCAGGCGCGGAAGCGTCCAAGCAGGCGGGGAAGCATGCAAGCAGGCGCGGAAGCGTTCAAGCAGTCGCGGAAGCGTCCAAGCAGGCGCCGTAGCGTCCAACCAGGCGCGGAAGCGTCCAAGTAGGCGCGGCAGCATGCAATAAGACGCAGAAGAGTCCTAGCAGGCGCGGAAGCGTCAAAGCAGTCGCGGAAGCGTCCAAGCAGGCGCGGTAGCGTCCAAGCAGTCGCGGAAGCGTCCAAGCAGGCGGGGAAGCATGCAAGCAGGCGCGGTAGCGTCCAAGCAGGCGCGGAAACGTCCAAGCAGGCGCGGAAGCATGCAAGAAGGCGCAGAAGAGTCAAAGCAGGCGCGGAAGCGTCCAAGCAGGCGGGGAAGCATGCAAGCAGGCGCGGAAGCGTCCAAGCAGGCGTGGAAACGTCCAAGCAGGCGCGGAAACGTCCAAGTAGGCGCGGCAGCATGCAAGAAGGCGCAGAAGAGTCCAAGCAGTCGCGGAAGCGTCCAAGCAGGCGCGGTAGCGTCCAAGCAGTCGCGGAAGCGTCCAAGCAGGCGGGGAAGCATGCAGCAGGCACGGAAGCGTCCAAGCAGGCGCGGAAACGTCCAAGTAGGCGCGGAAGCATGCAAGAAGGTGCGGAAGCGTCCAAGCAGGCGCGGAAACGTCCAAGTAGGCGCGGCAGCATGCAAGAAGGCGCAGAAGATTCCAAGCAGGCGCGGAAGCGTCCAAGCAGGCGGGGAAGCATGCAGCAGGCGCGGAAGCGTCCAAGCAGGCGCGGAAACGTCCAAGTAGGCGCGGAAGCATGCAAGAAGGTGCGTAAGCGTCCAAGCAGGCGCGGTAGCGTCCAAGCAGGCGCGGAAACGTCCAAGCAGGCGCGGAAGCATGCAAGAAGGCGCGGTAGCGTCCAACCAGGCGCGGAAGCGTCTAAGTAGGCGCGGCAGCATGCAAGAAGGCGCAGAAGAGTCCTAGCAGTCGCGGATGCGTCCAAGCAGTCGCGGAAGCGTCCAAGCAGGCGTGGAAACGTCCAAGCAGGCGCGGAAGCATGCAAGAAGGCGCAGAAGAGTCCAAGCAGGCGGGGAAGCATGCAAGCAGGCGCGGAAGCGTCCAAGCAGGCGCGGAAACGTCCAAGTAGGCGCGGAAGCATGCAAGAAGGTGCGGAAGCGTCCAAGCAGGCGCGGAAGCGTCCAAGCAGGCGGGGAAGCATGCAAGAAGACGCAGAAGAGTCCAAGCAGCCGCGGAAGCGTCCAAGCAGGCGGGGAAGCATGCAAGCAGGCGCGGAAGCGTTCAAGCAGGCGCGGTAGAGTCCAAGCAGTCGCGGAAGCGTCCAAGCAGGCGCGGTAGCGTCCAAGCAGGCGCGGAAACGTCCAAGCAGGCGTGGAAGAGTCCAAGCAGGCGCGGAAGCGTCCAAGCAGGCGCGGAAGCGTCCAAGCAGGCGCGGAAGCATGCAAGAAGACGCAGAAGAGTCCAAGCAGGCGCAGAAGATTCCAAGCAGGCGCGGAAGCGTCCAAGCAGGCGGGGAAGCATGCAAGCAGGCGCGGTAGCGTTCAAGCAGTCGCGGAAGCGTCCAAGCAGGCGCCGTAGCGTCCAAGCAGGCGCGGAAACGTCCAAGTAGGCGCGGAAGCATGCAAGAAGGTGCGGAAGCGTCCAAGCAGGCGCGGTCGCGTCCAACCAGGCGCGGAAGCGTCCAAGCAGTCGCGGAAGCGTCCAAGCAGGCGCGGTAGCGTCCAAGCAGGCGCGGAAACGTCCAAGCAGGCGCGGAAGCATGCAAGAAGACGCAGAAGAGTCCAAGCAGGCGCGGAAGCGTCCAAGCAGGCGCGGTCGCGTCCAACCAGGCGCGGAAGCGTCCAAGCAGTCGCGGAAGCGTCCAAGCAGGCGCGGTAGCGTCCAAGCAGGCGCGGAAGAGTCCAAGCAGGCGCGGAAGCGTCCAAGCAGGCGGGGAAGCATGCAAGCAGGCGCGGAAGCATGCAAGAAGGCGCGGAAGCGTCCAAGCAGGCGCGGTAGCGTCCAAGCAGGCGCGGAAACGTCCAAGCAGGCGCGGAAGCATGCAAGAAGGCGCAGAAGAGTCCAAGCAGGCGCGGAAGCGTCCAAGCAGTTGCGGAAGCGTTCAAGCAGGCGCGGTAGGGTCCAAGCAGTTGCGGAAGCGTCCAAGCAGGCGCGGTAGCGTCCAAGCAGGCGCGGAAACGTCCAAGCAGGCGCGAAAGCATGCAAGAAGACGCAGAAGAGTCCAAGCAGGCGCGGAAGCGTCCAAGCAGGCGAGGAAGCATGCAAGCAGGCGCGGAAGCGTCCAAGCAGGCGCGGAAGCGTCCAAGCAGGCTCGGTAGCGTCCAAGCAGGCGCGGAAACGTCCAAGCAGGCGCGGAAGCGTCCAAGCAGGCGCGGCCGCGTCCAACCAGGCGCGGAAGCGTCCAAGCAGTCGCGGAAGCGTCCAAGCAGGCGCGGTCGCGTCCAAGCAGGCGCGGAAACGTCCAAGCAGGCGCGGAAGCATGCAAGAAGACGCAGAAGAGTCCAAGCAGGCGCGGAAGCGTCCAAGCAGGCGCGGAAGCATGCAAGCAGGCGTAGAAGAGTCCAAGCAGGCGCGGAAGCGTCCAAGCAGGCGGGGAAGCATGCAAGCAGGCGCGGAAGCGTCCAAGCAGGCGCGGAAACGTCCAAGTAGGCGCGGAAGCATGCAAGAAGGTGCGGAAGCGTCCAAGCAGGCGCGGTAGCGTCCAAGCAGGCTCGGAAACGTCCAAGCAGGCGCGGAAGCATGCAAGAAGGCGCGGTAGCGTCCAACCAGGCGCGGAAGCGTCCAAGTAGGCGCGGCAGCATGCAAGAAGGCGCAGAAGAGTCCTAGCAGGCGCGGAAGCGTCCAAGCAGGCGCGGAAACGTCCAAGTAGGCGCGGCAGCATGCAAGAAGGCGCAGAAGATTCCAAGCAGGCGCGGAAGCGTCCAAGCAGGCGGGGAAGCATGCAAGCAGGCGCGGAAGCGTTCAAGCAGTCGCGGAAGCGTCCAAGCAGGCGCCGTAGCGTCCAACCAGGCGCGGAAGCGTCCAAGTAGGCGCGGCAGCATGCAATAAGACGCAGAAGAGTCCTAGCAGGCGCGGAAGCGTCCAAGCAGTCGCGGAAGCGTCCAAGCAGGCGCGGTAGCGTCCAAGCAGTCGCGGAAGCGTCCAAGCAGGCGGGGAAGCATGCAGCAGGCGCGGAAGCGTCCAAGCAGGCGCGGAAACGTCCAAGTAGGCGCGGAAGCATGCAAGAAGGTGCGGAAGCGTCCAAGCAGGCGCGGTAGCGTCCAAGCAGACGCGGAAACGTCCAAGCAGGCGCGGAAGCATGCAAGAAGGCGCGGTAGCGTCCAACCAGGCGCGGAAGCGTCCAAGCAGGCGCGGAAACGTCCAAGTAGGCGCGGCAGCATGCAAGAAGGCGCAGAAGATTCCAAGCAGGCGCGGAAGCGTCCAAGCAGGCGGGGAAGCATGCAAGCAGGCGCGGAAGCGTTCAAGCAGTCGCGGAAGCGTCCAAGCAGGCGCCGTAGCGTCCAACCAGGCGCGGAAGCGTCCAAGTAGGCGCGGCAGCATGCAATAAGACGCAGAAGAGTCCTAGCAGGCGCGGAAGCGTCCAAGCAGTCGCGGAAGCGTCCAAGCAGGCGCGGTAGCGTCCAAGCAGTCGCGGAAGCGTCCAAGCAGGCGGGGAAGCATGCAGCAGGCACGGAAGCGTCCAAGCAGGCGCGGAAACGTCCAAGCAGGCGCGGAAGCATGCAAGAAGGCGCGGTAGCGTCCAACCAGGCGCGGAAGCGTCCAAGTAGGCGCGGCAGCATGCAAGAAGGCGCAGAAGAGTCCTAGCAGTCGCGGATGCGTCCAAGCAGTAGCGGAAGCGTCCAAGCAGGCGCGGTAGCGTTCAAGCAGTCGCGGAAGCGTCCAAGCAGGCGCGGTAGCGTCCAAGCAGGCGTCGAAACGTCCAAGCAGGCGCGGAAGCATGCAAGAAGGCGCAGAAGAGTCCAAGCAGGCGGGGAAGCATGCAAGCAGGCGCGGAAGCGTCCAAGCAGGCGCGGAAACGCCCAAGTAGGCGCGGCAGCATGCAAGAAGGCGCAGTAGATTCCAAGCAGGCGCGGAAGCGTCCAAGCAGGCGGGGAAGCATGCAAGAAGACGCAGAAGAGTCCAAGCAGGCGCGGAAGCGTCCAAGCAGGCGGGGAAGCATGCAAGCAGGCGCGGAAGCGTTCAAGCAGGCGCGGTAGAGTCCAAGCAGTCGCGGAAGCGTCCAAGCAGGCGCGGTAGCGTCCAAGCAGGCGCGGAAACGTCCAAGCAGGCGTGGAAGAGTCCAAGCAGGCGCGGAAGCGTCCAAGCAGGCGCGGAAGCGTCCAAGCAGGCGCGGAAGCATGCAAGAAGACGCAGAAGAGTCCAACCAGGCGCGGTAGTGTCCAAGCTGGCGCGGAAACGTCCAAGCAGGCGCGACAGCATGCAAGAAGGCGCAGAAGATTCCAAGCAGGCGCGGAAGCATGCAAGAAGATGCAGAAGAGTCCAAGCAGGCGCGGAAGCGTCCAAGCAGGCGCGGAAGCATGCAAGCAGGCGCAGAAGAGTCCAAGCAGGCGCGGAAGCGTCCAAGCAGGCGCGGAAGCGTCCAAGCAGGCGCGGAAACGTCCAAGTAGGCGCGGAAGCATGCAAGAAGGTGCGGAAGCGTCCAAGCAGGCGCGGTCGCGTCCAACCAGGCGCGGAAGCGTCCAAGCAGTCGCGGAAGCGTCCAAGCAGGCGCGGTAGCGTCCAAGCAGGCGCGGAAACGTCCAAGCAGGCGCGGAAGCATGCAAGAAGACGCAGAAGAGTCCAAGCAGGCGCGGAAGCGTCCAAGCAGGCGCGGTCGCGTCCAACCAGGCGCGGAAGCGTCCAAGCAGTCGCGGAAGCGTCCAAGCAGGCGCGGTAGCGTCCAAGCAGGCGCGGAAACGTCCAAGCAGGCGCGGAAGCATGCAAGAAGACGCAGAAGAGTCCAAGCAGGCGCGGAAGCGTCCAAGCAGGCGCGGAAGCATGCAAGCAGGCGCAGAAGAGTCCAAGCAGGCGCGGAAGCGACCTAGCAGGCGGGGAAGCATGCAAGCAGGCGCGGAAGCATGCAAGAAGGCGCGGAAGCGTCCAAGCAGGCGCGGTAGCGTCCAAGCAGGCGCGGAAACGTCCAAGCAGGCGCGGAAGCATGCAAGAAGGCGCAGAAGAGTCCAAGCAGGCGCGGAAGCGTCCAAGCAGGCGGGGAAGCGTCCAAGCAGGCGGGGAAGCATGCAGCAGGCGCGGAAGCGTCCAAGCAGGCGCGGAAACGTCCAAGTAGGCGCGGAAGCATGCAAGAAGGTGCGGAAGCGTCCAAGCAGGCGCGGAAGCGTCCAAGCAGGCGGGGAAGCATGCAAGCAGGCGCAGAAGAGTCCAAGCAGGCGCGGAAGCGTCCAAGCAGGCGGGGAAGCATGCAAGCAGGCGCGGAAGCGTCCAAGCAGGCGTGGAAACGTCCAAGTTGGCGCGGCAGCATGCAAGAAGGCGCAGAAGATTCCAAGCAGGCGCGGAAGCGTCCAAGCAGGCGCGGAAGCGTCCAAGCAGTCGCGGAAGCGTCCAAGCAGGCGCGGTAGCGTCCAAGCAGGCGCGGAAACGTCCAAGCAGGCGCGGAAGCATGCAAGAAGACGCAGAAGAGTCCAAGCAGGCGCGGAAGCGTCCAAGCAGGCGCGGTCGCGTCCAACCAGGCGCGGAAGCGTCCAAGCAGTCGCGGAAGCGTCCAAGCAGGCGCGGAAGCATGCAAGAAGGCGCAGAAGAGTCCAAGCAGGCGGGGAAGCATGCAAGCAGGCGCGGAAGCGTCCAAGCAGGCGCGGAAACGTCCAAGTAGGCGCGGAAGCATGCAAGAAGGTGCGGAAGCGTCCAAGCAGGCGCGGTAGCGTCCAAGCAGGCGCGGAAACGTCCAAGCAGGCGCGGAAGCATGCAAGAAGGCGCAGAAGAGTCCAAGCAGGCGCGGAAGCGTCCAGGCAGGCGGGGAAGCATGCAAGCAGGCGCGGAAGCGTCCAAGCAGGCGTGGAAACGTCCAAGTAGGCGCGGCAGCATGCAAGAAGGCGCAGAAGAGTCCTAGCAGGCGCGGAAGCGTCCAAGCAGGCGCGGAAACGTCCAAGTAGGCGCGGCAGCATGCAAGAAGGCGCAGAAGATTCCAAGCAGGCGCGGAAGCGTCCAAGCAGGCGGGGAAGCATGCAAGCAGGCGCGGAAGCGTTCAAGCAGTCGCGGAAGCGTCCAAGCAGGCGCCGTAGCGTCCAACCAGGCGCGGAAACGTCCAAGTAGGCGCGGCAGCATGCAATAAGACGCAGAAGAGTCCTAGCAGGCGCGGAAGCGTCCAAGCAGTCGCGGAAGCGTCCAAGCAGGCGGGGAAGCATGCAGCAGGCGCGGAAGCGTCCAAGCAGGCGCGGAAACGTCCAAGTAGGCGCGGAAGCATGCAAGAAGGTGCGGAAGCGTCCAAGCAGGCGCGGTAGCGTCCAAGCAGGCGCGGAAACGTCCAAGCAGGCGCGGAAGCATGCAAGAAGGCGCGGTAGCGTCCAACCAGGCGCGGAAGCGTCCAAGTAGGCGCTGCAGCATGCAAGAAGGCGCAGAAGAGTCCTAGCAGTCGCGGATGCGTCCAAGAAGTCGCGGAAGCGTTCTTAGCAGGCGCGGTAGCGTTCAAGCAGTCGCGGAAGCGTCCAAGCAGGCGCGGAAACGTCCAAGCCGGCGTGGAAGAGTCCAAGCAGGCGCGGAAGCGTCCAAGCAGGCGCGGAAGCGTCCAAGCAGGCGCGGTAGCGTCCAAGCAGGCGCGGAAACGTCCAAGCAGGCGCGGAAGCATGCAAGAAGACGCAGAAGAGTCCAAGCAGGCGCGGAAGCGTCCAAGCAGGCGCGGAAGCATGCAAGAAGGCGCAGAAGAGTCCAAGCAGGCGCGGAAGCGTCCAAGCAGGCGGGGAAGCATGCAAGCAGGCGCGGAAGCGTCCAAGCAGTCGTGGAAACGTCCAAGTAGGCGCGGCAGCATGCAAGAAGGCGCAGAAGATTCCAAGCAGGCGCGGAAGCATGCAAGAAGACGCAGAAGAGTCCAAGCAGGCGCGGAAGCGTCCAAGCAGGCGCGGAAGCATGCAAGCAGGCGCAGAAGAGTCCAAGCAGGCGCGGAAGCGTCCAAGCAGGCGCGGAAGCGTCCAAGCAGGCGCGGAAACGTCCAAGAAGGCGCAGAAGATTCCAAGCAGGCGCGGAAGCGTCCAAGCAGGCGGGGTAGCATGCAAGCAGGCGCGGAAGCGTCCAAGCAGGCGCGGAAACGCCCAAGTAGGCGCGGCAGCATGCAAGAAGGCGCAGAAGATTCCAAGCAGGCGCGGAAGCGTCCAAGCAGGCGCGGAAGCATGCAAGCAGGCGCAGAAGAGTCCAAGCAGGCGCGGAAGCGTCCAAGCAGGCGGGGAAGCATGCAAGCAGGCGAGGAAGCATGCAAGAAGGCGCGGAAGCGTCCAAGCAGGCGCGGTAGCGTCCAAGCAGGCGTGGAAACGTCCAAGCAGGCGCGGAAGCATGCAAGAAGGCGCAGAAGAGTCCAAGCAGGCGCGGAAGCGTCCAAGCAGGCGGGGAAGCATGCAAGCAGGCGCGGAAGCGTCCAAGCAGGCGCGGAAGCGTCTAAGCAGGCGGGGAAGCGTCCAAGCAGGCGCGGAAGCATGCAAGCAGGCGCAGAAGAGTCCAAGCAGGCGCGGAAGCGTCCAAGCAGGCGGGGAAGCATGCAAGCAGGCGCAGAAGAGTCCAAGCAGGCGCGGAAGCGTCCAAGCAGGCGGGGAAGCATGCAAGCAGGCGCGGAAGCGTCCAAGCAGGCGTGGAAACGTCCAAGTTGGCGCGGCAGCATGCAAGAAGGCGCAGAAGATTCCAAGCAGGCGCGGAAGCGTCCAAGCAGGCGCGGAAGCGTCCAAGCAGTCGCGGAAGCGTCCAAGCAGGCGCGGTAGCGTCCAAGCAGGTGCGGAAACGTCCAAGCAGGCGCGGAAGCATGCAAGAAGACGCAGAAGAGTCCAAGCAGGCGCGGAAGCGTCCAAGCAGGCGCGGTCGCGTCCAACCAGGCGCGGAAGCGTCCAAGCAGTCGCGGAAGCGTCCAAGCAGGCGCGGAAGTATGCAAGAAGGCGCAGAAGAGTCCAAGCAGGCGGGGAAGCATGCAAGCAGGCGCGGAAGCGTCCAAGCAGGCGCGGAAACGTCCAAGTAGGCGCGGAAGCATGCAAGAAGTTGCGGAAGCGTCCAAGCAGGCGCGGTAGCGTCCAAGCAGGCGCGGAAACGTCCAAGCAGGCGCGGAAGCATGCAAGAAGGCGCAGAAGAGTCCAAGCAGGCGCGGAAGCGTCCAGGCAGGCGGGGAAGCATGCAAGCAGGCGCGGAAGCGTCCAAGCAGGCGTGGAAACGTCCAAGTAGGCGCGGCAGCATGCAAGAAGGCGCAGAAGAGTCCTAGCAGGCGCGGAAGCGTCCAAGCAGGCGCGGAAACGTCCAAGTAGGCGCGGCAGCATGCAAGAAGGCGCAGAAGATTCCAAGCAGGCGCGGAAGCGTCCAAGCAGGCGGGGAAGCATGCAAGCAGGCGCGGAAGCGTTCAAGCAGTCGCGGAAGCGTCCAAGCAGGCGCCGTAGCGTCCAACCAGGCGGGGAAGCATGCAAGCAGGCGCGGAAGCGTCCAAGCAGGCGTGGAAACGTCCAAGTAGGCGCGGCAGCATGCAAGAAGGCGCAGAAGATTCCAAGCAGGCGCGGAAGCGTCCAAGCAGGCGGGGTAGCATGCAAGCAGGCGCGGAAGCGTCCAAGCAGGCGCGGAAACGCCCAAGTAGGCGCGGCAGCATGCAAGAAGGCGCAGAAGATTCCAAGCAGGCGCGGAAGCGTCCAAGCAGGCGCGGAAGCATGCAAGCAGGCGCAGAAGAGTCCAAGCAGGCGCGGAAGCGTCCAAGCAGGCGGGGAAGCATGCAAGCAGGCGAGGAAGCATGCAAGAAGGCGCGGAAGCGTCCAAGCAGGCGCGGTAGCGTCCAAGCAGGCGCGGAAACGTCCAAGCAGGCGCGGAAGCATGCAAGAAGGCGCAGAAGAGTCCAAGCAGGCGCGGAAGCGTCCAAGCAGGCGGGGAAGCATGCAAGCAGGCGCGGAAGCGTCCAAGCAGGCGCGGAAGCGTCTAAGCAGGCGGGGAAGCGTCCAAGCAGGCGCGGAAGCGTCCAAGCAGGCGCCGTAGCGTCCAACCAGGCGCGGAAACGTCCAAGTAGGCGCGGCAGCATGCAATAAGACGCAGAAGAGTCCTAGCAGGCGCGGAAGCGTCCAAGCAGTCGCGGAAGCGTCCAAGCAGGCGCGGTAGCGTCCAAGCAGTCGCGGAAGCGTCCAAGCAGGCGGGGAAGCATGCAGCAGGCGCGGAAGCGTCCAAGCAGGCGCGGAAACGTCCAAGTAGGCGCGGAAGCATGCAAGAAGGCGCAGAAGAGTCCAAGCAGGCGGGGAAGCATGCAAGCAGGCGCGGAAGCGTCCAAGCAGGCGCGGAAACGTCCAAGTAGGCGCGGAAGCATGCAAGAAGTTGCGGAAGCGTCCAAGCAGGCGCGGTAGCGTCCAAGCAGGCGCGGAAACGTCCAAGCAGGCGCGGAAGCATGCAAGAAGGCGCAGAAGAGTCCAAGCAGGCGCGGAAGCGTCCAGGCAGGCGGGGAAGCATGCAAGCAGGCGCGGAAGCGTCCAAGCAGGCGTGGAAACGTCCAAGTAGGCGCGGCAGCATGCAAGAAGGCGCAGAAGAGTCCTAGCAGGCGCGGAAGCGTCCAAGCAGGCGCGGAAACGTCCAAGTAGGCGCGGCAGCATGCAAGAAGGCGCAGAAGATTCCAAGCAGGCGCGGAAGCGTCCAAGCAGGCGGGGAAGCATGCAAGCAGGCGCGGAAGCGTTCAAGCAGTCGCGGAAGCGTCCAAGCAGGCGCCGTAGCGTCCAACCAGGCGCGGAAACGTCCAAGTAGGCGCGGCAGCATGCAATAAGACGCAGAAGAGTCCTAGCAGGCGCGGAAGCGTCCAAGCAGTCGCGGAAGCGTCCAAACAGGCGCGGTAGCGTCCAAGCAGGCGCGGAAACGTCCAAGCAGGCGTGGAAGAGTCCAAGCAGGCGCGGAAGCGTCCAAGAAGGCGCGGAAGCGTCCAAGCAGGCGGGGAAACGCCCAAGTAGGCGCGGCAGCATGCAAGAAGGCGCAGAAGATTCCAAGCAGGCGCGGAAGCGTCCAAGCAGGCGGGGAAGCATGCAAGAAGACGCAGAAGAGTCCAAGCAGGCGCGGAAGCGTCCAAGCAGGCGGGGAAGAATGCAAGCAGGCGCGGAAGCGTTCAAGCAGGCGCGGTAGAGTCCAAGCAGTCCCGGAGGCGTCCAAGCAGGCGCGGTAGCGTCCAAGCAGGCGCGGAAACGTCCAAGCAGGCGTGGAAGAGTCCAAGCAGGCGCGGAAGCGTCCAAGCAGGCGCGGAAGCGTCCAAGCAGGCGGGGAAGCATGCAAGCAGGCGCGGAAGCGTGCAAGCAGGCGTGGAAACGTCCAAGTTGGCGCGGCAGCATGCAAGAAGGCGCAGAAGATTCCAAGCAGGCGCGGAAGCGTCCAAGCAGGCGCGGAAGCGTCCAAGCAGTCGCGGAAGCGTCCAAGCAGGCGCGGTAGCGTCCAAGCAGGCGCGGAAACGTCCAAGTAGGCGCGGAAGCATGCAAGAAGGTGCGGAAGCGTCCAAGCAGGCGCGGTAGCGTCCAAGCAGACGCGGAAACGTCCAAGCAGGCGCGGAAGCATGCAAGAAGGCGCAGAAGAGTCCAAGCAGGCGCGGAAGCGTCCAGGCAGGCGGGGAAGCATGCAAGCAGGCGCGGAAGCGTCCAAGCAGGCGTGGAAACGTCCAAGTAGGCGCGGCAGCATGCAAGAAGGCGCAGAAGATTCCAAGCAGGCGCGGAAGCGTCCAAGCAGGCGGGGTAGCATGCAAGCAGGCGCGGAAGCGTCCAAGCAGGCGCGGAAACGCCCAAGTAGGCGCGGCAGCATGCAAGAAGGCGCAGAAGATTCCAAGCAGGCGCGGAAGCGTCCAAGCAGGCGGGGAAGCATGCAAGAAGACGCAGAAGAGTCCAAGCAGGCGCGGAAGCGTCCAAGCAGGCGGGGAAGAATGCAAGCAGGCGCGGAAGCGTTCAAGCAGGCGCGGTAGAGTCCAAGCAGTCCCGGAAGCGTCCAAGCAGGCGCGGTAGCGTCCAAGCAGGCGCGGAAACGTCCAAGCAGGCGTGGAAGAGTCCAAGCAGGCGCGGAAGCGTCCAAGCAGGCGCGGAAGCGTCCAAGCAGGCGGGGAAGCATGCAAGCAGGCGCAGAAGAGTCCAAGCAGGCGCGGAAGCGTCCAAGCAGGCGGGGAAGCATGCAAGCAGGCGCGGAAGCGTCCAAGCAGTCGCGGAAGCGTCCAAGCAGGCGCGGTAGCGTCCAAGCAGGCGCGGAAACGTCCAAGCAGGCGCGGAAGCATGCAAGAAGACGCAGAAGAGTCCAAGCAGGCGCGGAAGCGTCCAAGCAGGAGCGGTCGCGTCCAACCAGGCGCGGAAGCGTCCAAGCAGTCGCGGAAGCGTCCAAGCAGGCGCGGTAGCGTCCAAGCAGGCGCGGAAACGTCCAAGCAGGCGCGGAAGCATGCAAGAAGACGCAGAAGAGTCCAAGCAGGCGCGGAAGCGTCCAAGCAGGCGCGGAAGCATGCAAGCAGGCGCAGAAGAGTCCAAGCAGGCGCGGAAGCGTCCAAGCAGGCGGGGAAGCATGCAAGCAGGCGCGGAAGCATGCAAGAAGGCGCGGAAGCGTCCAAGCAGGCGCGGTAGCGTCCAAGCAGGCGCGGAAACGTCCAAGCAGGCGCGGAAGCATGCAAGAAGGCGCAGAAGAGTCCAAGCAGGCGCGGAAGCGTCCAAGCAGGCGGGGAAGCATGCAAGCAGGCGCGGAAGCGTCCAAGCAGGCGCGGAAGCGTCTAAGCAGGCGGGGAAGCGTCCAAGCAGGCGCGGAAGCATGCAAGCAGGCGCAGAAGAGTCCAAGCAGGCGCGGAAGCCTCCAAGCAGGCGGGGAAGCATGCAAGCAGGCGCAGAAGAGTCCAAGCAGGCGCGGAAGCGTCCAAGCAGGCGGGGAAGCATGCAAGAAGACGCAGAAGAGTCCAAGCAGGCGCGGAAGCGTCCAAGCAGGCGGGGAAGTATGCAAGCAGGCGCGGAAGCGTTCAAGCAGGCGCGGTAGAGTCCAAGCAGTCGCGGAAGCGTCCAAGCAGGCGCGGTAGCGTCCAAGCAGGCGCGGAAACGTCCAAGCAGGCGTGGAAGAGTCCAAGCAGGCGCGGAAGCGTCCAAGCAGGCGCGGAAACGTCCAAGCAGGCGCGGTAGCGTCCAAGCAGGCGCGGAAACGTCCAAGCAGGCGCGGAAGCATGCAAGAAGACGCAGAAGAGTCCAAACAGGCGCGGAAGCGTCCAAGCAGGCGCGGAAGCATGCAAGAAGGCGCAGAAGAGTCCAAGCAGGCGCGGAAGCGTCCAAGCAGGCGGGGAAGCATGCAAGCAGGCGCGGAAGCGTCCAAGCAGTCGTGGAAACGTCCAAGTAGGCGCGGCAGCATGCAAGAAGGCGCAGAAGATTCCAAGCAGGCGCGGAAGCATGCAAGAAGACGCAGAAGAGTCCAAGCAGGCGCGGAAGCGTCCAAGCAGGCGCGGAAGCATGCAAGCAGGCGCAGAAGAGTCCAAGCAGGCGCGGAAGCGTCCAAGCAGGCGCGGAAGCGTCCAAGCAGGCGCGGAAACGTCCAAGTAGGCGCGGAAGCATGCAAGAAGGTGCGGATGCGTCCAAGCAGGCGCGGTCGCGTCCAACCAGGCGCGGAAGCGTCCAAGCAGTCGCGGAAGCGTCCAAGCAGGCGCGGTAGCGTCCAAGCAGGCGCGGAAACGTCCAAGCAGGCGCGGAAGCATGCAAGAAGACGCAGAAGAGTCCAAGCAGGCGCGGAAGCGTCCAAGCAGGAGCGGTCGCGTCCAACCAGGCGCGGAAGCGTCCAAGCAGTCGCGGAAGCGTCCAAGCAGGCGCGGTAGCGTCCAAGCAGGCGCGGAAACGTCCAAGCAGGCGCGGAAGCATGCAAGAAGACGCAGAAGAGTCCAAGCAGACGCGGAAGCGTCCAAGCAGGCGCGGAAGCATGCAAGCAGGCGCAGAAGAGTCCAAGCAGGCGCGGAAGCGTCCAAGCAGGCGGGGAAGCATGCAAGCAGGCGCGGAAGCATGCAAGAAGGCGCGGAAGCGTCCAAGCAGGCGCGGTAGCGTCCAAGCAGGCGCGGAAACGTCCAAGCAGGCGCGGAAGCATGCAAGAAGGCGCAGAAGAGTCCAAGCAGGCGCGGAAGCGTCCAAGCAGGCGGGGAAGCATGCAAGCAGGCGCGGAAGCGTCCAAGCAAGCGCGGAAGCGTCTAAGCAGGCGGGGAAGCGTCCAAGCAGGCGCGGAAGCATGCAAGCAGGCGCAGAAGAGTCCAAGCAGGCGCGGAAGCCTCCAAGCAGGCGGGGAAGCATGCAAGCAGGCGCAGAAGAGTCCAAGCAGGCGCGGAAGCGTCCAAGCAGTCGCGGAAGCGTCCAAGCAGGCGCCGTAGCGTCCAACCAGGCGCGGAAACGTCCAAGTAGGCGCGGCAGCATGCAATAAGACGCAGAAGAGTCCTAGCAGGCGCGGAAGCGTCCAAGCAGTCGCGGAAGCGTCCAAACAGGCGCGGTAGCGTCCAAGCAGTCGCGGAAGCGTCCAAGCAGGCGGGGAAGCATGCAGCAGGCGCGGAAGCGTCCAAGCAGGAGCGGAAACGTCCAAGTAGGCGCGGAAGCATGCAAGAAGGTGCGGAAGCGTCCAAGCAGTCGCGGAAGCGTCCAAGCAGGCGGGGAAGCATGCAGCAGGCGCGGAAGCGTCCAAGCAGGCGCGGAAACGTCCAAGTAGGCGCGGAAGCATGCAAGAAGGCGCAGAAGAGTCCAAGCAGGCGGGGAAGCATGCAAGCAGGCGCGGAAGCGTCCAAGCAGGCGCGGAAACGTCCAAGTAGGCGCGGAAGCATGCAAGAAGTTGCGGAAGCGTCCAAGCAGGCGCGGTAGCGTCCAAGCAGGCGCGGAAACGTCCAAGCAGGCGCGGAAGCATGCAAGAAGGCGCAGAAGAGTCCAAGCAGGCGCGGAAGCGTCCAGGCAGGCGGGGAAGCATGCAAGCAGGCGCGGAAGCGTCCAAGCAGGCGTGGAAACGTCCAAGTAGGCGCGGCAGCATGCAAGAAGGCGCAGAAGAGTCCTAGCAGGCGCGGAAGCGTCCAAGCAGGCGCGGAAACGTCCAAGTAGGCGCGGCAGCATGCAAGAAGGCGCAGAAGATTCCAAGCAGGCGCGGAAGCGTCCAAGCAGGCGGGGAAGCATGCAAGCAGGCGCGGAAGCGTTCAAGCAGTCGCGGAAGCGTCCAAGCAGGCGCCGTAGCGTCCAACCAGGCGCGGAAACGTCCAAGTAGGCGCGGCAGCATGCAATAAGACGCAGAAGAGTCCTAGCAGGCGCGGAAGCGTCCAAGCAGTCGCGGAAGCGTCCAAACAGGCGCGGTAGCGTCCAAGCAGTCGCGGAAGCGTCCAAGCAGGCGGGGAAGCATGCAGCAGGCGCGGAAGCGTCCAAGCAGGAGCGGAAACGTCCAAGTAGGCGCGGAAGCATGCAAGAAGGTGCGGAAGCGTCCAAGCAGGCGCGGTAGCGTCCAAGCAGGCGCGGAAACGTCCAAGTAGGCGCGGCAGCATGCAAGAAGGCGCAGAAGAGTCCTAGCAGTCGCGGATGCGTCCAAGCAGTCGCGGAAGCGTCCAAGCAGGCGCGGTAGCGTTCAAGCAGTCGCGGAAGCGTCCAAGCAGCCGCGGAAACGTCCAAGCAGGCGTGGAAGAGTCCAAGCAGGCGCGGAAGCGTCCAAGCAGGCGGGGAAGCATGCAAGCAGGCGCGGAAGCGTGCAAGCAGGCGTGGAAACGTCCAAGTTGGCGCGGCAGCATGCAAGAAGGCGCAGAAGATTCCAAGCAGGCGCGGAAGCGTCCAAGCAGGCGCGGAAGCGTCCAAGCAGTCGCGGAAGCGTCCAAGCAGGCGCGGTAGCGTCCAAGCAGGCGCGGAAATGTCCAAGTAGGCGCGGCAGCATGCAATAAGACGCAGAAGAGTCCTAGCAGGCGCGGAAGCGTCCAAGCAGTCGCGGAAGCGTCCAAACAGGCGCGGTAGCGTCCAAGCAGGCGCGGAAACGTCCAAGCAGGCGTGGAAGAGTCCAAGCAGGCGCGGAAGCGTCCAAGAAGGCGCGGAAGCGTCCAAGCAGGCGGGGAAACGCCCAAGTAGGCGCGGCAGCATGCAAGAAGGCGCAGAAGATTCCAAGCAGGCGCGGAAGCGTCCAAGCAGGCGGGGAAGCATGCAAGAAGACGCAGAAGAGTCCAAGCAGGCGCGGAAGCGTCCAAGCAGGCGGGGAAGAATGCAAGCAGGCGCGGAAGCGTTCAAGCAGGCGCGGTAGAGTCCAAGCAGTCCCGGAGGCGTCCAAGCAGGCGCGGTAGCGTCCAAGCAGGCGCGGAAACGTCCAAGCAGGCGTGGAAGAGTCCAAGCAGGCGCGGAAGCGTCCAAGCAGGCGCGGAAGCGTCCAAGCAGGCGGGGAAGCATGCAAGCAGGCGCGGAAGCGTGCAAGCAGGCGTGGAAACGTCCAAGTTGGCGCGGCAGCATGCAAGAAGGCGCAGAAGATTCCAAGCAGGCGCGGAAGCGTCCAAGCAGGCGCGGAAGCGTCCAAGCAGTCGCGGAAGCGTCCAAGCAGGCGCGGTAGCGTCCAAGCAGGCGCGGAAACGTCCAAGTAGGCGCGGAAGCATGCAAGAAGGTGCGGAAGCGTCCAAGCAGGCGCGGTAGCGTCCAAGCAGACGCGGAAACGTCCAAGCAGGCGCGGAAGCATGCAAGAAGGCGCAGAAGAGTCCAAGCAGGCGCGGAAGCGTCCAGGCAGGCGGGGAAGCATGCAAGCAGGCGCGGAAGCGTCCAAGCAGGCGTGGAAACGTCCAAGTAGGCGCGGCAGCATGCAAGAAGGCGCAGAAGATTCCAAGCAGGCGCGGAAGCGTCCAAGCAGGCGGGGTAGCATGCAAGCAGGCGCGGAAGCGTCCAAGCAGGCGCGGAAACGCCCAAGTAGGCGCGGCAGCATGCAAGAAGGCGCAGAAGATTCCAAGCAGGCGCGGAAGCGTCCAAGCAGGCGGGGAAGCATGCAAGAAGACGCAGAAGAGTCCAAGCAGGCGCGGAAGCGTCCAAGCAGGCGGGGAAGAATGCAAGCAGGCGCGGAAGCGTTCAAGCAGGCGCGGTAGAGTCCAAGCAGTCCCGGAAGCGTCCAAGCAGGCGCGGTAGTGTCCAAGCAGGCGCGGAAACGTCCAAGCAGGCGTGGAAGAGTCCAAGCAGGCGCGGAAGCGTCCAAGCAGGCGCGGAAGCGTCCAAGCAGGCGGGGAAGCATGCAAGCAGGCGCAGAAGAGTCCAAGCAGGCGCGGAAGCGTCCAAGCAGGCGGGGAAGCATGCAAGCAGGCGCGGAAGCGTCCAAGCAGTCGCGGAAGCGTCCAAGCAGGCGCGGTAGCGTCCAAGCAGGCGCGGAAACGTCCAAGCAGGCGCGGAAGCATGCAAGAAGACGCAGAAGAGTCCAAGCAGGCGCGGAAGCGTCCAAGCAGGAGCGGTCGCGTCCAACCAGGCGCGGAAGCGTCCAAGCAGTCGCGGAAGCGTCCAAGCAGGCGCGGTAGCGTCCAAGCAGGCGCGGAAACGTCCAAGCAGGCGCGGAAGCATGCAAGAAGACGCAGAAGAGTCCAAGCAGGCGCGGAAGCGTCCAAGCAGGCGCGGAAGCATGCAAGCAGGCGCAGAAGAGTCCAAGCAGGCGCGGAAGCGTCCAAGCAGGCGGGGAAGCATGCAAGCAGGCGCGGAAGCATGCAAGAAGGCGCGGAAGCGTCCAAGCAGGCGCGGTAGCGTCCAAGCAGGCGCGGAAACGTCCAAGCAGGCGCGGAAGCATGCAAGAAGGCGCAGAAGAGTCCAAGCAGGCGCGGAAGCGTCCAAGCAGGCGGGGAAGCATGCAAGCAGGCGCGGAAGCGTCCAAGCAGGCGCGGAAGCGTCTAAGCAGGCGGGGAAGCGTCCAAGCAGGCGCGGAAGCATGCAAGCAGGCGCAGAAGAGTCCAAGCAGGCGCGGAAGCCTCCAAGCAGGCGGGGAAGCATGCAAGCAGGCGCAGAAGAGTCCAAGCAGGCGCGGAAGCGTCCAAGCAGGCGGGGAAGCATGCAAGAAGACGCAGAAGAGTCCAAGCAGGCGCGGAAGCGTCCAAGCAGGCGGGGAAGTATGCAAGCAGGCGCGGAAGCGTTCAAGCAGGCGCGGTAGAGTCCAAGCAGTCGCGGAAGCGTCCAAGCAGGCGCGGTAGCGTCCAAGCAGGCGCGGAAACGTCCAAGCAGGCGTGGAAGAGTCCAAGCAGGCGCGGAAGCGTCCAAGCAGGCGCGGAAACGTCCAAGCAGGCGCGGTAGCGTCCAAGCAGGCGCGGAAACGTCCAAGCAGGCGCGGAAGCATGCAAGAAGACGCAGAAGAGTCCAAACAGGCGCGGAAGCGTCCAAGCAGGCGCGGAAGCATGCAAGAAGGCGCAGAAGAGTCCAAGCAGGCGCGGAAGCGTCCAAGCAGGCGGGGAAGCATGCAAGCAGGCGCGGAAGCGTCCAAGCAGTCGTGGAAACGTCCAAGTAGGCGCGGCAGCATGCAAGAAGGCGCAGAAGATTCCAAGCAGGCGCGGAAGCATGCAAGAAGACGCAGAAGAGTCCAAGCAGGCGCGGAAGCGTCCAAGCAGGCGCGGAAGCATGCAAGCAGGCGCAGAAGAGTCCAAGCAGGCGCGGAAGCGTCCAAGCAGGCGCGGAAGCGTCCAAGCAGGCGCGGAAACGTCCAAGTAGGCGCGGAAGCATGCAAGAAGGTGCGGATGCGTCCAAGCAGGCGCGGTCGCGTCCAACCAGGCGCGGAAGCGTCCAAGCAGTCGCGGAAGCGTCCAAGCAGGCGCGGTAGCGTCCAAGCAGGCGCGGAAACGTCCAAGCAGGCGCGGAAGCATGCAAGAAGACGCAGAAGAGTCCAAGCAGGCGCGGAAGCGTCCAAGCAGGAGCGGTCGCGTCCAACCAGGCGCGGAAGCGTCCAAGCAGTCGCGGAAGCGTCCAAGCAGGCGCGGTAGCGTCCAAGCAGGCGCGGAAACGTCCAAGCAGGCGCGGAAGCATGCAAGAAGACGCAGAAGAGTCCAAGCAGACGCGGAAGCGTCCAAGCAGGCGCGGAAGCATGCAAGCAGGCGCAGAAGAGTCCAAGCAGGCGCGGAAGCGTCCAAGCAGGCGGGGAAGCATGCAAGCAGGCGCGGAAGCATGCAAGAAGGCGCGGAAGCGTCCAAGCAGGCGCGGTAGCGTCCAAGCAGGCGCGGAAACGTCCAAGCAGGCGCGGAAGCATGCAAGAAGGCGCAGAAGAGTCCAAGCAGGCGCGGAAGCGTCCAAGCAGGCGGGGAAGCATGCAAGCAGGCGCGGAAGCGTCCAAGCAAGCGCGGAAGCGTCTAAGCAGGCGGGGAAGCGTCCAAGCAGGCGCGGAAGCATGCAAGCAGGCGCAGAAGAGTCCAAGCAGGCGCGGAAGCCTCCAAGCAGGCGGGGAAGCATGCAAGCAGGCGCAGAAGAGTCCAAGCAGGCGCGGAAGCGTCCAAGCAGTCGCGGAAGCGTCCAAGCAGGCGCCGTAGCGTCCAACCAGGCGCGGAAACGTCCAAGTAGGCGCGGCAGCATGCAATAAGACGCAGAAGAGTCCTAGCAGGCGCGGAAGCGTCCAAGCAGTCGCGGAAGCGTCCAAACAGGCGCGGTAGCGTCCAAGCAGTCGCGGAAGCGTCCAAGCAGGCGGGGAAGCATGCAGCAGGCGCGGAAGCGTCCAAGCAGGAGCGGAAACGTCCAAGTAGGCGCGGAAGCATGCAAGAAGGTGCGGAAGCGTCCAAGCAGTCGCGGAAGCGTCCAAGCAGGCGGGGAAGCATGCAGCAGGCGCGGAAGCGTCCAAGCAGGCGCGGAAACGTCCAAGTAGGCGCGGAAGCATGCAAGAAGGCGCAGAAGAGTCCAAGCAGGCGGGGAAGCATGCAAGCAGGCGCGGAAGCGTCCAAGCAGGCGCGGAAACGTCCAAGTAGGCGCGGAAGCATGCAAGAAGTTGCGGAAGCGTCCAAGCAGGCGCGGTAGCGTCCAAGCAGGCGCGGAAACGTCCAAGCAGGCGCGGAAGCATGCAAGAAGGCGCAGAAGAGTCCAAGCAGGCGCGGAAGCGTCCAGGCAGGCGGGGAAGCATGCAAGCAGGCGCGGAAGCGTCCAAGCAGGCGTGGAAACGTCCAAGTAGGCGCGGCAGCATGCAAGAAGGCGCAGAAGAGTCCTAGCAGGCGCGGAAGCGTCCAAGCAGGCGCGGAAACGTCCAAGTAGGCGCGGCAGCATGCAAGAAGGCGCAGAAGATTCCAAGCAGGCGCGGAAGCGTCCAAGCAGGCGGGGAAGCATGCAAGCAGGCGCGGAAGCGTTCAAGCAGTCGCGGAAGCGTCCAAGCAGGCGCCGTAGCGTCCAACCAGGCGCGGAAACGTCCAAGTAGGCGCGGCAGCATGCAATAAGACGCAGAAGAGTCCTAGCAGGCGCGGAAGCGTCCAAGCAGTCGCGGAAGCGTCCAAACAGGCGCGGTAGCGTCCAAGCAGTCGCGGAAGCGTCCAAGCAGGCGGGGAAGCATGCAGCAGGCGCGGAAGCGTCCAAGCAGGAGCGGAAACGTCCAAGTAGGCGCGGAAGCATGCAAGAAGGTGCGGAAGCGTCCAAGCAGGCGCGGTAGCGTCCAAGCAGGCGCGGAAACGTCCAAGTAGGCGCGGCAGCATGCAAGAAGGCGCAGAAGAGTCCTAGCAGTCGCGGATGCGTCCAAGCAGTCGCGGAAGCGTCCAAGCAGGCGCGGTAGCGTTCAAGCAGTCGCGGAAGCGTCCAAGCAGCCGCGGAAACGTCCAAGCAGGCGTGGAAGAGTCCAAGCAGGCGCGGAAGCGTCCAAGCAGGCGGGGAAGCATGCAAGCAGGCGCGGAAGCGTGCAAGCAGGCGTGGAAACGTCCAAGTTGGCGCGGCAGCATGCAAGAAGGCGCAGAAGATTCCAAGCAGGCGCGGAAGCGTCCAAGCAGGCGGGGAAGCATGCAAGCAGGCGCGGAAGCGTCCAAGCAGTCGCGGAAGCGTCCAAGCAGGCGCGGTAGCGTCCAAGCAGGCGCGGAAACGTCCAAGCAGGCGCGGAAGCATGCAAGAAGACGCAGAAGAGTCCAAGCAGGCGCGGAAGCGTCCAAGCAGGAGCGGTCGCGTCCAACCAGGCGCGGAAGCGTCCAAGCAGTCGCGGAAGCGTCCAAGCAGGCGCGGTAGCGTCCAAGCAGGCGCGGAAACGTCCAAGCAGGCGCGGAAGCATGCAAGAAGACGCAGAAGAGTCCAAGCAGGCGCGGAAGCGTCCAAGCAGGCGCGGAAGCATGCAAGCAGGCGCAGAAGAGTCCAAGCAGGCGCGGAAGCGTCCAAGCAGGCGGGGGAAGCATGCAAGCAGGCGCGGAAGCATGCAAGAAGGCGCGGAAGCGTCCAAGCAGGCGCGGTAGCGTCCAAGCAGGCGCGGAAACGTCCAAGCAGGCGCGGAAGCATGCAAGAAGGCGCAGAAGAGTCCAAGCAGGCGCGGAAGCGTCCAAGCAGGCGGGGAAGCATGCAAGCAGGCGCGGAAGCGTCCAAGCAGGCGCGGAAGCGTCTAAGCAGGCGGGGAAGCGTCCAAGCAGGCGCGGAAGCATGCAAGCAGGCGCAGAAGAGTCCAAGCAGGCGCGGAAGCCTCCAAGCAGGCGGGGAAGCATGCAAGCAGGCGCAGAAGAGTCCAAGCAGGCGCGGAAGCGTCCAAGCAGGCGGGGAAGCATGCAAGAAGACGCAGAAGAGTCCAAGCAGGCGCGGAAGCGTCCAAGCAGGCGGGGAAGTATGCAAGCAGGCGCGGAAGCGTTCAAGCAGGCGCGGTAGAGTCCAAGCAGTCGCGGAAGCGTCCAAGCAGGCGCGGTAGCGTCCAAGCAGGCGCGGAAACGTCCAAGCAGGCGTGGAAGAGTCCAAGCAGGCGCGGAAGCGTCCAAGCAGGCGCGGAGACGTCCAAGCAGGCGCGGTAGCGTCCAAGCAGGCGCGGAAACGTCCAAGCAGGCGCGGAAGCATGCAAGAAGACGCAGAAGAGTCCAAACAGGCGCGGAAGCGTCCAAGCAGGCGCGGAAGCATGCAAGAAGGCGCAGAAGAGTCCAAGCAGGCGCGGAAGCGTCCAAGCAGGCGGGGAAGCATGCAAGCAGGCGCGGAAGCGTCCAAGCAGTCGTGGAAACGTCCAAGTAGGCGCGGCAGCATGCAAGAAGGCGCAGAAGATTCCAAGCAGGCGCGGAAGCATGCAAGAAGACGCAGAAGAGTCCAAGCAGGCGCGGAAGCGTCCAAGCAGGCGCGGAAGCATGCAAGCAGGCGCAGAAGAGTCCAAGCAGGCGCGGAAGCGTCCAAGCAGGCGCGGAAGCGTCCAAGCAGGCGCGGAAACGTCCAAGTAGGCGCGGAAGCATGCAAGAAGGTGCGGATGCGTCCAAGCAGGCGCGGTCGCGTCCAACCAGGCGCGGAAGCGTCCAAGCAGTCGCGGAAGCGTCCAAGCAGGCGCGGTAGCGTCCAAGCAGGCGCGGAAACGTCCAAGCAGGCGCGGAAGCATGCAAGAAGACGCAGAAGAGTCCAAGCAGGCGCGGAAGCGTCCAAGCAGGAGCGGTCGCGTCCAACCAGGCGCGGAAGCGTCCAAGCAGTCGCGGAAGCGTCCAAGCAGGCGCGGTAGCGTCCAAGCAGGCGCGGAAACGTCCAAGCAGGCGCGGAAGCATGCAAGAAGACGCAGAAGAGTCCAAGCAGGCGCGGAAGCGTCCAAGCAGGCGCGGAAGCATGCAAGCAGGCGCAGAAGAGTCCAAGCAGGCGCGGAAGCGTCCAAGCAGGCGGGGAAGCATGCAAGCAGGCGCGGAAGCATGCAAGAAGGCGCGGAAGCGTCCAAGCAGGCGCGGTAGCGTCCAAGCAGGCGCGGAAACGTCCAAGCAGGCGCGGAAGCATGCAAGAAGGCGCAGAAGAGTCCAAGCAGGCGCGGACGCGTCCAAGCAGGCGGGGAAGCATGCAAGCAGGCGCGGAAGCGTCCAAGCAAGCGCGGAAGCGTCTAAGCAGGCGGGGAAGCGTCCAAGCAGGCGCGGAAGCATGCAAGCAGGCGCAGAAGAGTCCAAGCAGGCGCGGAAGCCTCCAAGCAGGCGGGGAAGCATGCAAGCAGGCGCAGAAGAGTCCAAGCAGGCGCGGAAGCGTCCAAGCAGGCGGGGAAGCATGCAAGCAGGCGCGGAAGCGTCCAAGCAGGCGTGGAAACGTCCAAGTTGGCGCGGCAGCATGCAAGAAGGCGCAGAAGATTCCAAGCAGGCGCGGAAGCGTCCAAGCAGGCGCGGAAGCGTCCAAGCAGTCGCGGAAGCGTCCAAGCAGGCGCGGTAGCGTCCAAGCAGGCGCGGAAACGTCCAAGTAGGCGCGGAAGCATGCAAGAAGGTGCGGAAGCGTCCAAGCAGGCGCGGTAGCGTCCAAGCAGGCGCGGAAACGTCCAAGCAAGCGCGGAAGCATGCAAGAAGGCGCAGAAGAGTCCAAGCAGGCGCGGAAGCGTCCAGGCAGGCGGGGAAGCATGCAAGCAGGCGCGGAAGAGTCCAAGCAGGCGCGGAAACGTCCAAGCAGGCGCGGAAGCATGCAAGAAGACGCAGAAGAGTCCAAGCAGGCGCGGAAGCGTCCAAGCAGGCGCGGAAGCATGCAAGCAGGCGCAGAAGAGTCCAAGCAGGCGCGGAAGCGTCCAAGCAGGCGCGGAAGCATGCAAGAAGGCGCGGAAGCGTCCAAGCAGGCGCGGTAGCGTCCAAGCAGGCGCGGAAACGTCCAAGCAGGCGCGGAAGCATGCAAGAAGGCGCAGAAGAGTCCAAGCAGGCGCGGAAGCGTCCAAGCAGGCGGGGAAGCATGCAAGCAGGCGCGCAAGCGTCCAAGCAGGCGCGGTAGCGTCCAAGCAGGCGCGGAAACGTCCAAGCAGGCGCGGAAGCATGCAAGAAGACGCAGAAGAGTCCAAGCAGGCGCGGAAGCGTCCAAGCAGGCGCGGAAGCATGCAAGCAGGCGCAGAAGAGTCCAAGCAGGCGCGGAAGCGTCCAAGCAGGCGGGGAAGCATGCAAGAAGGTGCGGAAGCGTCCAAGCAGGCGCGGTAGCGTCCAAGCAGGCGCGGAAACGTCCAAGCAAGCGCGGAAGCATGCAAGAAGGCGCAGAAGAGTCCAAGCAGGCGCGGAAGCGTCCAGGCAGGCGGGGAAGCATGCAAGCAGGCGCGGAAGAGTCCAAGCAGGCGCGGAAACGTCCAAGCAGGCGCGGAAGCATGCAAGAAGACGCAGAAGAGTCCAAGCAGGCGCGGAAGCGTCCAAGCAGGCGCGGAAGCATGCAAGCAGGCGCAGAAGAGTCCAAGCAGGCGCGGAAGCGTCCAAGCAGGCGCGGAAGCATGCAAGCAGGCGCGGAAGCGTCCAAGCAGGCGCGGAAACGCCCAAGTAGGCGCGGCAGCATGCAAGAAGGCGCAGAAGATTCCAAGCAGGCGCGGAAGCGTCCAAGCAGGCGGGGAAGCATGCAAGAAGACGCAGAAGAGTCCAAGCAGGCGCGGAAGCGTCCAAGCAGGCGGGGAAGAATGCAAGCAGGCGCGGAAGCGTTCAAGCAGGCGCGGTAGAGTCCAAGCAGTCCCGGAGGCGTCCAAGCAGGCGCGGTAGCGTCCAAGCAGGCGCGGAAACGTCCAAGCAGGCGTGGAAGAGTCCAAGCAGGCGCGGAAGCGTCCAAGCAGGCGCGGAAGCGTCCAAGCAGGCGGGGAAGCATGCAAGCAGGCGCGGAAGCGTGCAAGCAGGCGTGGAAACGTCCAAGTTGGCGCGGCAGCATGCAAGAAGGCGCAGAAGATTCCAAGCAGGCGCGGAAGCGTCCAAGCAGGCGCGGAAGCGTCCAAGCAGTCGCGGAAGCGTCCAAGCAGGCGCGGTAGCGTCCAAGCAGGCGCGGAAACGTCCAAGTAGGCGCGGAAGCATGCAAGAAGGTGCGGAAGCGTCCAAGCAGGCGCGGTAGCGTCCAAGCAGACGCGGAAACGTCCAAGCAGGCGCGGAAGCATGCAAGAAGGCGCAGAAGAGTCCAAGCAGGCGCGGAAGCGTCCAGGCAGGCGGGGAAGCATGCAAGCAGGCGCGGAAGCGTCCAAGCAGGCGTGGAAACGTCCAAGTAGGCGCGGCAGCATGCAAGAAGGCGCAGAAGATTCCAAGCAGGCGCGGAAGCGTCCAAGCAGGCGGGGTAGCATGCAAGCAGGCGCGGAAGCGTCCAAGCAGACGCGGAAACGCCCAAGTAGGCGCGGCAGCATGCAAGAAGGCGCAGAAGATTCCAAGCAGGCGCGGAAGCGTCCAAGCAGGCGGGGAAGCATGCTAGAAGACGCAGAAGAGTCCAAGCAGGCGCGGAAGCGTCCAAGCAGGCGGGGAAGAATGCAAGCAGGCGCGGAAGCGTTCAAGCAGGCGCGGTAGAGTCCAAGCAGTCCCGGAAGCGTCCAAGCAGGCGCGGTAGCGTCCAAGCAGGCGCGGAAACGTCCAAGCAGGCGTGGAAGAGTCCAAGCAGGCGCGGAAGCGTCCAAGCAGGCGCGGAAGCGTCCAAGCAGGCGGGGAAGCATGCAAGCAGGCGCAGAAGAGTCCAAGCAGGCGCGGAAGCGTCCAAGCAGGCGGGGAAGCATGCAAGCAGGCGCGGAAGCGTCCAAGCAGTCGCGGAAGCGTCCAAGCAGGCGCGGTAGCGTCCAAGCAGGCGCGGAAACGTCCAAGCAGGCGCGGAAGCATGCAAGAAGACGCAGAAGAGTCCAAGCAGGCGCGGAAGCGTCCAAGCAGGAGCGGTCGCGTCCAACCAGGCGCGGAAGCGTCCAAGCAGTCGCGGAAGCGTCCAAGCAGGCGCGGTAGCGTCCAAGCAGGCGCGGAAACGTCCAAGCAGGCGCGGAAGCATGCAAGAAGACGCAGAAGAGTCCAAGCAGGCGCGGAAGCGTCCAAGCAGGCGCGGAAGCATGCAAGCAGGCGCAGAAGAGTCCAAGCAGGCGCGGAAGCGTCCAAGCAGGCGGGGAAGCATGCAAGCAGGCGCGGAAGCATGCAAGAAGGCGCGGAAGCGTCCAAGCAGGCGCGGTAGCGTCCAAGCAGGCGCGGAAACGTCCAAGCAGGCGCGGAAGCATGCAAGAAGGCGCAGAAGAGTCCAAGCAGGCGCGGAAGCGTCCAAGCAGGCGGGGAAGCATGCAAGCAGGCGCGGAAGCGTCCAAGCAGGCGCGGAAGCGTCTAAGCAGGCGGGGAAGCGTCCAAGCAGGCGCGGAAGCATGCAAGCAGGCGCAGAAGAGTCCAAGCAGGCGCGGAAGCCTCCAAGCAGGCGGGGAAGCATGCAAGCAGGCGCAGAAGAGTCCAAGCAGGCGCGGAAGCGTCCAAGCAGGCGGGGAAGCATGCAAGAAGACGCAGAAGAGTCCAAGCAGGCGCGGAAGCGTCCAAGCAGGCGGGGAAGTATGCAAGCAGGCGCGGAAGCGTTCAAGCAGGCGCGGTAGAGTCCAAGCAGTCGCGGAAGCGTCCAAGCAGGCGCGGTAGCGTCCAAGCAGGCGCGGAAACGTCCAAGCAGGCGTGGAAGAGTCCAAGCAGGCGCGGAAGCGTCCAAGCAGGCGCGGAAACGTCCAAGCAGGCGCGGTAGCGTCCAAGCAGGCGCGGAAACGTCCAAGCAGGCGCGGAAGCATGCAAGAAGACGCAGAAGAGTCCAAACAGGCGCGGAAGCGTCCAAGCAGGCGCGGAAGCATGCAAGAAGGCGCAGAAGAGTCCAAGCAGGCGCGGAAGCGTCCAAGCAGGCGGGGAAGCATGCAAGCAGGCGCGGAAGCGTCCAAGCAGTCGTGGAAACGTCCAAGTAGGCGCGGCAGCATGCAAGAAGGCGCAGAAGATTCCAAGCAGGCGCGGAAGCATGCAAGAAGACGCAGAAGAGTCCAAGCAGGCGCGGAAGCGTCCAAGCAGGCGCGGAAGCATGCAAGCAGGCGCAGAAGAGTCCAAGCAGGCGCGGAAGCGTCCAAGCAGGCGCGGAAGCGTCCAAGCAGGCGCGGAAACGTCCAAGTAGGCGCGGAAGCATGCAAGAAGGTGCGGATGCGTCCAAGCAGGCGCGGTCGCGTCCAACCAGGCGCGGAAGCGTCCAAGCAGTCGCGGAAGCGTCCAAGCAGGCGCGGTAGCGTCCAAGCAGGCGCGGAAACGTCCAAGTTGGCGCGGCAGCATGCAAGAAGGCGCAGAAGATTCCAAGCAGGCGCGGAAGCGTCCAAGCAGGCGCGGAAGCGTCCAAGCAGTCGCGGAAGCGTCCAAGCAGGCGCGGTAGCGTCCAAGCAGGCGCGGAAACGTCCAAGCAGGCGTGGAAGAGTCCCAGCAGGCGCGGAAGCGTCCAAGCAGGCGCGGAAACGTCCAAGCAGGCGCGGTAGCGTCCAAGCAGGCGCGGAAACGTCCAAGCAGGCGCGGAAGCATGCAAGAAGACGCAGAAGAGTCCAAACAGGCGCGGAAGCGTCCAAGCAGGCGCGGAAGCATGCAAGAAGGCGCAGAAGAGTCCAAGCAGGCGCGGAAGCGTCCAAGCAGTCGCGGAAGCGTCCAAGCAGGCGCGGTAGCGTCCAAGCAGGCGCGGAAACGTCCAAGTAGGCGCGGAAGCATGCAAGAAGGTGCGGAAGCGTCCAAGCAGGCGCGGTAGCGTCCAAGCAGACGCGGAAACGTCCAAGCAGGCGCGGAAGCATGCAAGAAGGCGCAGAAGAGTCCAAGCAGGCGCGGAAGCGTCCAGGCAGGCGGGGAAGCATGCAAGCAGGCGCGGAAGCGTCCAAGCAGGCGTGGAAACGTCCAAGTAGGCGCGGCAGCATGCAAGAAGGCGCAGAAGATTCCAAGCAGGCGCGGAAGCGTCCAAGCAGGCGGGGTAGCATGCAAGCAGGCGCGGAAGCGTCCAAGCAGGCGCGGAAACGCCCAAGTAGGCGCGGCAGCATGCAAGAAGGCGCAGAAGATTCCAAGCAGGCGCGGAAGCGTCCAAGCAGGCGGGGAAGCATGCAAGAAGACGCAGAAGAGTCCAAGCAGGCGCGGAAGCGTCCAAGCAGGCGGGGAAGAATGCAAGCAGGCGCGGAAGCGTTCAAGCAGGCGCGGTAGAGTCCAAGCAGTCCCGGAAGCGTCCAAGCAGGCGCGGTAGCGTCCAAGCAGGCGCGGAAACGTCCAAGCAGGCGCGGAAGCATGCAAGAAGACGCAGAAGAGTCCAAGCAGGCGCGGAAGCGTCCAAGCAGTCGCGGAAGCGTCCAAGTAGGCGCGGAAGCCTCCAAGCAGTCGCGGAAACGTCCAAGCAGGCGCGGAAGCATGCAAGAAGGCGCAGAAGAGTCCAAGCAGGCGCGGAAGCGTTCAAGCAGGCGCGGTAGCGTCCAAGCAGTCGCGGAAGCCTCCAAGCAGTCGCGGAAACGTCCAAGCAGGCGCGGAAGCATGCAAGAAGGCGCAGAAGAGTCCAAGCAGGCGCGGAAGCGTTCAAGCAGGCGCGGTAGCGTCCAAGCAGTCGCGGAAGCCTCCAAGCAGTCGCGGAAACGTCCAAGCAGGCGCGGAAACGTCCAAGCAGGCGTGGAAGCATGCAAGAAGACGCAGAAGAGTCCAAGCAGGCGCGGAAGCGTCCAAGCAGGCGGGGAAGCGTCCAAGCAGGCACGGAAACGTCCAAGTAGGCGCGGAAGCATGCAAGAAGGCGCGGAAGCGACCAAGCAGGCGCGGTAGCATGCAAGAAGGCGCAGAAGAGTCCAAGCAGGCGCGGAAGCGTCCAAGCAGTCGCGGAAGCGTCCAAGCAGGCGCGGTAGCGTCCAAGCAGGCGCGGAAACGTCCAACCAGGCGCGGAAGCATGCAAGAAGACGCAGAAGAGTCCAAGCAGGCGCGGTAGCGTCCAACCAAGCGCGGAAGCTTCCAAGCAGGCGCGGAAACGTCCAAGCAGGCGCGGAAGCATGCAAGAAGACGCAGAAGAGTCCAAGCAGGCGCGGAAGCGTCCAAGCAGGCGCGGAAGCATGCAAGAAGGCGCAGAAGAGTCCAAGCAGGCGCGGAAGCGTCCAAGCAGGCGCGGTAGCGTCCAAGCAGGCGCGGAAACGTCCAAGCAGGCGCGGAAGCATGCAAGAAGGCGCAGAAGAGTCCAAGCAGGCGCGGAAGCGTCCAAGCAGTCGCGGAAGCGTCCAAGCAGGCGCGGTAGCGTCCAAGCAGGCGCGGAAACGTCCAACCAGGCGCGGAAGCATGCAAGAAGACGCAGAAGAGTCCAAGCAGGCGCGGTAGCGTCCAACCAAGCGCGGAAGCTTCCAAGCAGGCGCGGGAACGTCCAAGCAGGCGCGGAAGCATGCAAGAAGACGCAGAAGAGTCCAAGCAGGCGCGGAAGCGTCCAAGCAGTCGCGGAAGCGTCCAAGCAGGCGCGGAAGCATGCAAGAAGACGCAGAAGAGTCCAAGCAGGCGCGGAAGCGTCCAAGCAGGCGCGGTAGCGTCCAAGCAGGCGCGGAAACGTCCAAGCAGGCGCGGAAGCATGCAAGAAGGCGCAGAAGAGTCCAAGCAGGCGCGGAAGCGTCCAAGCAGTCGCGGAAGCGTCCAAGCAGGCGCGGTAGCGTCCAACCAGGCGCGGAAGCGCCCAAGTAGGCGCGGCAGCATGCAAGAAGACGCAGAAGAGTCCAAGCAGGCGCGGAAGCGTCCAAGCAGGGGGGGGAAGCATGCAAGCAGGCGCGGAAGCGTCCAAGCAGGCGCAGTAGCGTCCAAGCAGGCGCGGAAACGTCCATGCAGGCGCGGAAGCGTCCAAGCAGGCGCGGTAGCGTCCAACCAGGCGCGGAAGCGTCCAAGCAGGCGGGGAAGCATGCAAGAAGACGCAGAAGAGTCCAAGCAGGCGCGGAAGCGTCCAAGCAGGCGGGGAAGCATGCAAGCAGGCGCGGAAGCGTCCAAGCAGGCGCGGTAGCGTCCAAGCAGGCGCGGAAACGTCCAAGCAGGCGCGGTAGCGTCCAAGCAGGCGCGGAAACGTCCAAGCAGGCGCGGAAGCATGCAAGAAGACGCAGAAGAGTCCAAGCAGGCGCGGAAGCGTCCAAGCAGGCGCGGTAGCGTCCAAGCAGGCGCGGAAACGTCCAAGCAGGCGCGGAAGCATGCAAGAAGACGCAGAAGAGTCCAAGCAGGCGCGGAAGCGTCCAAGCAGGCGGGAAAGCGTCCAAGCAGGCGCGGAAACGTCCAAGTAGGCGCGGAAGCATGCAAGAAGGCGCGGAAGCGACCAAGCAGGCGCGGTAGCGTCCAACCAGGCGCGGAAGCGTCCAAGCAGTCGCGGAAGCGTCCAAGCAGGCGGGGAAGCATGCAAGCAGGCGCGGTAGCGTCCAAGCAGGCGCGGAAACGTCCAAGCAGGCGCGGTAGCGTCCAAGCAGGCGCAGAAGTGTCCAAGCAGGCGCAGAAGTGTCCAAGCAGGCGCGGAAGCGTCCAAGCAGTCGCGGAAGCGTCCGAGCAGTCGCGGAAGCGTCCAAGCAGGCGGGGAAGCATGCAAGCAGGCGCGGAAGCATCCAAGCAGGCGCGGAAACGTCCAAGTAGTCGCGGAAGCATGCAAGAAGGCGCAGAAGAGTCCAAGCAGGCGCGGAAGCGTCCAAGCATTCGCGGAAGCGTCCAAGCAGGCGCGGAAACGTCCAAGCAGGCGCGGAAGCATACAAGAAGGCGCAGAAGAATCCAAGCAGGCGCGGAAACGTCCAAGCAGGCGCGGAAGCATGCAAGAAGACGCAGAAGAGTCCAAGCAGGCGCGGAAGCGTCCAAGCAGTCGCGGAAGCGTCCAAGCAGGCGCGGAAGCATGCAAGAAGACGCAGAAGGGTCCAAGCAGGCGCGAAAGCGTCCAAGCAGTCGCGGAAGCGTTCAAGCAGGCGCGGTAGCGTCCAAGCAGTCGCGGAAGCCTCCAAGCAGTCGCGGAAACGTCCAAGCAGGCGCGGAAGCCTGCAAGAAGGCGCAGAAGAGTCCAAGCAGGCGCGGAAGCGTCCAAGCAGGCGCGGTAGCGTCCAAGCAGGCGCGGAAACGTCCAAGCAGGCGCGGAAGCATGCAAGAAGGCGCAGAAGAGTCCAAGCAGGCGCGGAAGCGTCCAAGCAGGCGGGGAAGCGTCCAAGCAGGCGCGGTGACGTCCAACCACTCGCGGAAGCGTCCGGGCAGTCGCGGAAGCGTCCAAGCAGGCGCGGAAGCATGCAAGAAGGCGCAGAAGAGTCCAACCAGGCGCGGTAGTGTCCAAGCTGGTGCGGAAACGTCCAAGCAGGCGCGGAAGCATGCAAGAAGGCGCAGAAGTGTCCAAGCAGGCGCGGAAGAATGCAAGAAGGCGCAGAAGAGTCCAAGCAGGCGCGGAAGCGTCCAAGCAGGCGGGGAAGCATGCAAGCAGGCGCGGAAGCGTCCAAGCAGGCGCTGAAGCGTCCAAGCAGGCGCGGAAGCGTCCAAGCAGTCGCGGAAGCGTCCAAGCAGGCGCGACAGCGTCCAAACAGGCGCGGAAACGTCCAAGCAGGCGCGGAAGCATGCAAGAAGACGCAGAAGAGTCCAAGCAGGCGCGGAAGCGTCCAAGCAGTCGCGGAAGCGTTCAAGCAGGCGCGGTAGAGTCCAAGCAGTCGCGGAAGCGACCAAGCAGGCGCGGTAGCGTCCAAGCAGGCGCGGAAACGTCCAAGCAGGCGCGAAAGCATGCAAGAAGACGCAGAAGAGTCCAAGCAGGCGCGGAAGCGTCCAAGCAGGCGAGGAAGCATGCAAGCAGGCGCGGAAGCGTCCAAGCAGGCGCGGAAACGTCCAAGTAGGCACGGAAGCATGCAAGAAGGCGCGGAAGCGTCCAAGCAGGCTCGGTAGCGTCCAAGCAGGCGCGGAAACGTCCAAGCAGGCGCGGAAGCTTCCAAGCAGTCGCGGAAGCGTCCAAGCAGGCGCGGTCGCGTCCAACCAGGCGCGGAAGCGTCCAAGCAGTCGCGGAAGCGTCCAAGCAGGCGCGGTAGCGTCCAAGCAGGCGCGGAAACGTCCAAGCAGGCGCGGAAGCATGCAAGAAGACGAAGAAGAGTCCAAGCAGGCGCGGAAGCGTCCAAGCAGGCGCGGAAGCATGCAAGCAGGCGCAGAAGAGTCCAAGCAGCCGCGGAAGCGTCCAAGCAGGCTCGGTAGCGTCCAAGCAGGCGCGGAAGCATGCAAGAAGACGCAGAAGAGTCTAACCAGGCGCGGTAGTGTCCAAGCTGGCGCGGAAACGTCCAAGCAGGCGCGGCAGCATGCAAGAAGGCGCAGAAGTGTCCAAGCAGGCGCGGAAGCATGCAAGAAGGCGCAGAAGAGTCCAAGCAGGCGCGGAAGCGTCCAAGCAGGCGGGGAAGCATGCAAGAAGGCGCGGAAGCGTCCAAGCAGGCGCTGAAGCGTCCAAGCAGGCGCGGAAGCGTCCAAGCAGTCGCGGAAGCGTCCAAGCAGGCGCGGCAGCGTCCAAGCAGGCGCGGAAACGTCCAAGCAGGCGCGGAAGCATGCAAGAAGACGCAGAAGAGTCCAAGCAGGCGCGGAAGCGTCCAAGCAGTCGCGGAAGCGTTCAAGCAGGCGCGGAAGCGTCCAAGCAGTCGCTGAAGCGTCCAAGCAGGCGCGGAAGCATGCAAGAAGGCGCAGAAGAGTCCAACCAGGCGCGGTAGTGTCCAAGCAGGCGCGGAAACGTCCAAGCAGGCGCGGAAGCATGCAAGAAGGCGCAGAATAGTCCAAGCAGGCGCGAAAGCATCCAAGCTGGCGCGGAAACGTCCAAGCAGTCGCGGAAACGTCCAAGTAGGCGCGGAAGCATGCAAGCAGGCGCCGAACCGTTCAAGTAGGCACGGACGCGTCCAAGCAGGGGCGGAAGCATGCAAGAAGGTGCAGAAGAGTCCAAGCAGGCGCGGAAGCGTCCAAGCAGTCGCGGAAGCGTCCAAGCAGGCGCGGTAGCGTCCAACCAGCCGCGGAAGCATGCAAGAAGGCGCAGAAGAGTCCAAGCAGTCGCGGAAGCGTCCAAGCAGGCGCGGTAGCGTCCAAGCAGTCGCGGAAGCGTCCAAGCAGGCGCGGTAGCGTCCAAGCAGGCGTGGAAACGTCCATGCAGGCGCGGAAGCATGCAAGAAGGCGCAGAAGAGTCCAAGCAGGCGCGGAAGCGTCCAAGCAGGCGGGGAAGCATGCAAGCAGGCGCGGAAGCGTCCAAGCAGGCGCTGAAGCGTCCAAGCAGGCGCGGAAGCGTCCAAGCAGTCGCGGAAGCGTCCAAGCAGGCGCGACAGCGTCCAAACAGGCGCGGAAACGTCCAAGCAGGCGCGGAAGCATGCAAGAAGACGCAGAAGAGTCCAAGCAGGCGCGGAAGCGTCCAAGCAGTCGCGGAAGCGTTCAAGCAGGCGCGGTAGAGTCCAAGCAGTCGCGGAAGCGACCAAGCAGGCGCGGTAGCGTCCAAGCAGGCGCGGAAACGTCCAAGCAGGCGCGAAAGCATGCAAGAAGACGCAGAAGAGTCCAAGCAGGCGCGGAAGCGTCCAAGCAGGCGCGGAAACGTCCAAGTAGGCACGGAAGCATGCAAGAAGGCGCGGAAGCGTCCAAGCAGGCTCGGTAGCGTCCAAGCAGGCGCGGAAACGTCCAAGCAGGCGCGGAAGCTTCCAAGCAGTCGCGGAAGCGTCCAAGCAGGCGCGGTCGCGTCCAACCAGGCGCGGAAGCGTCCAAGCAGTCGCGGAAGCGTCCAAGCAGGCGCGGTAGCGTCCGAGCAGGCGCGGAAACGTCCAAGCAGGCGCGGAAGCATGCAAGAAGACGCAGAAGAGTCCAAGCAGGCGCGGAAGCGTCCAAGCAGGCGCGGAAGCATGCAAGCAGGCGCAGAAGAGTCCAAGCAGCCGCGGAAGCGTCCAAGCAGGCGGGGAAGCATGCAAGCAGGCGCGGAAGCTTCCAAGCAGGCGCGGTAGCGTCCAACCAGGCGCGGAAGCGTCCAAGCAGGCGCGGAAGCGTCCAAGCAGGCTCGGTAGCGTCCAAGCAGGCGCGAAAGCATGCAAGAAGACGCAGAAGAGTCCAACCAGGCGCGGTAGTGTCCAAGCTGGCGCGGAAACGTCCAAGCAGGCGCGGCAGCATGCAAGAAGGCGCAGAAGTGTCCAAGCAGGCGCGGAAGCATGCAAGAAGGCGCAGAAGAGTCCAAGCAGGCGCGGAAGCGTCCAAGCAGGCGGGGAAGCATGCAAGCAGGCGCGGAAGCGTCCAAGCAGGCGCTGAAGCGTCCAAGCAGGCGCGGAAGCGTCCAAGCAGTCGCAGAAGCGTCCAAGCAGGCGCGGCAGCGTCCAAGCAGGCGCGGAAGCATGCAAGAAGGCGCAGAAGAGTCCAACCAGGCGCGGTAGTGTCCAAGCAGGCGCGGAAACGTCCAAGCAGGCGCGGAAGCATGCAAGAAGGCGCAGAATAGTCCAAGCAGGCGCGAAAGCATCCAAGCTGGCGCGGAAACGTCCAAGCAGTCGCGGAAACGTCCAAGTAGGCGCGGAAGCATGCAAGCAGGCGCCGAACCGTTCAAGTAGGCACGGACGCGTCCAAGCAGGGGCGGAAGCATGCAAGAAGGTGCAGAAGAGTCCAAGCAGGCGCGGAAGCGTCCAAGCAGTCGCGGAAGCGTCCAAGCAGGCGCGGTAGCGTCCAACCAGCCGCGGAAGCATGCAAGAAGGCGCAGAAGAGTCCAAGCAGTCGCGAAAGCGTCCAAGCAGGCGCGGTAGCGTCCAAGCAGTCGCGGAAGCGTCCAAGCAGGCGCGGTAGCGTCCAAGCAGGCGTGGAAACGTCCATGCAGGCGCGGAAGCATGCAAGAAGACGCAGAAGGGTCCAAGCAGGCGCGGAAGCGTCCAAGCAGGCGGGGAAGCATGCAAGCAGGCGCGGAAGCGTCCAAGCAGGCGCGGTAGCGTCCAAGCAGGCGCGGAAACGTCCAAGCAGGCGCGGAAGCATGCAAGAACACGCAGAAGAGTCCAAGCAGGCGCGGAAGCGTCCAAGCAGTCGCGGAAGCGTCCAAGCAGGCGCGGTAGCGTCCAAGCAGGCGCGGAAACGTCCAAGCAGGCGGGGAAGCATGCAAGAAGACGTAGAAGAGTCCAAGCAGGCGCGGAAGCGTCCAAGCAGGCGCGGTAGCGGCCAAGCAGTCGCGGAAGCGTCCAAGCAGTCGCGGAAGCATGCAAGAAGGCGCAGAAGAGTCCAAACAGGCGCAGAAGAGTCCAACCAGGCGCGGAAGCGTCCAAGCAGTCGCGGAAGCGTGCAAGCAGTCGCGGAAGCGTGCAAGCAGGCGCGGTAGCGTCCAAGCAGGCGCGGAAACGTCCAAGCAGGCGCGAAAGCATGCAAGAAGGCGCAGAAGAGTCCAAGCAGGCGCGGAAGCGTCCAAGCAGGCGCGGAAATGTCCAAGCAGGAGCGGTAGCGTCCAACCAGGCGCGGAAGCGTCCAAGCAGGCGCGGAAGCATGCAAGAAGGCGCAGAAGAGTCCAAACAGGCGCAGAAGAGTCCAAGCAGGCGCGGAAGCATGCAAGCAGGCGCGGAAGCGTCCAAGCAGGCGCGGTAGCGTCCAACCAGGCGCGGAAGCGTCCAAGCAGGCGCGGAAGCGTCCAAGCAGGCGCGGAAACGTCCAAGTAGGCGCGGAAGCATGCAAGAAGGCGCGGAAGCGTCCATGCAGGCGCGGAAGCATGCAAGAAGACGCAGAAGAGTCCAAGCAGGCGCGGAAGCGTCCAAGCAGGCGCGGAAGCATGCAAGCAGGCGCAGAAGAGTCCAAGCAGGCGCGGAAGCGTCCAAGCAGGCGCGGAAGCGTCCAAGCAGGCGCGGAAACGTCCAAGTAGGCGCGGAAGCATGCAAGAAGGTGCGGAAGCGTCCAAGCAGGCGCGGTCGCGTCCAACCAGGCGCGGAAGCATGCAAGAAGACGCAGAAGAGTCCAAGCAGGCGCGGCAGCGTCCAAGCAGGCGCGGAAGCGTCCAAGCAGGCGCGGTAGCGTCCAAGCAGGCGCGGAAACGTCCAAGCAGGCGCGGAAGCGTCCAAGCAGGCGCGGAAACGTCCAAGTAGGCGCGGAAGCATGCAAAAGGCGCGGAAGCGTCCAAGCAGGCTCGGTAGCGTCCAAGCAGGCGCGGAAGCATGCAAGAAGACGCAGAAGAGTCCAAGCAGGCGCGGAAGCGTCCAAGCAGGCGGGGAAGCGTCCAAGCAGGCGCGGTAGCGTCCAACCAGGCGCGGAAGCATCCAAGTAGGCGCGGCAGCATGCAAGAAGGCGCAGAAGAGTCCAAGCAGGCGCGGAAGCGTCCAAGCAGTCGCGGAAGCGTCCAAGCAGGCGCGGTCGCGTCCAACCAGGCGCGGAAGCGTCCAAGCAGTCGCGGAAGCGTCCAAGCAGGCGCGTTAGCGTCCAAGCAGGCGCGGAAACGTCCAAGCAGGCGCGGAAGCATGCAAGAAGACGCAGAAGAGTCCAAGCAGTCGCGGAAGCGTCCAAGCAGGCGCGTTAGCGTCCAAGCAGGCGCGGAAACGTCCAAGCAGGCGCGGAAGCATGCAAGAAGACGCAGAAGAGTCCAAGCAGGCGCGGAAGCGTCCAAGCAGGCGCGGAAGCATGCAAGAAGACGCAGAAGAGTCCAAGCAGGCGCGGAAGCGTCCAAGCAGTCGCGGAAGCGTCCAAGCAGGCGCGGAAGCGTCCAAGCAGGCGCGGAAGCATGCAAGCAGGCGCAGAAGAGTCCAAGCAGCCGCGGAAGCGTCCAAGCAGGCGGGGAAGCATGCAAGCAGGCGCGGAAGCTTCCAAGCAGGCGCGGTAGCGTCCAACCAGGCGCGGAAGCGTCCAAGCAGGCGCGGAAGCGTCCAAGCAGGCTCGGTAGCGTCCAAGCAGGCGCGGAAGCATGCAAGAAGACGCAGAAGAGTCTAACCAGGCGCGGTAGTGTCCAAGCTGGCGCGGAAACGTCCAAGCAGGCGCGGCAGCATGCAAGAAGGCGCAGAAGTGTCCAAGCAGGCGCGGAAGCATGCAAGAAGGCGCAGAAGAGTCCAAGCAGGCGCGGAAGCGTCCAAGCAGGCGGGGAAGCATGCAAGCAGGCGCGGAAGCGTCCAAGCAGGCGCTGAAGCGTCCAAGCAGGCGCGGAAGCGTCCAAGCAGTCGCGGAAGCGTCCAAGCAGGCGCGGCAGCGTCCAAGCAGGCGCGGAAACGTCCAAGCAGGCGCGGAAGCATGCAAGAAGACGCAGAAGAGTCCAAGCAGGCGCGGAAGCGTCCAAGCAGTCGCGGAAGCGTTCAAGCAGGCGCGGAAGCGTCCAAGCAGTCGCTGAAGCGTCCAAGCAGGCGCGGAAGCATGCAAGAAGGCGCAGAAGAGTCCAACCAGGCGCGGTAGTGTCCAAGCAGGCGCGGAAACGTCCAAGCAGGCGCGGAAGCATGCAAGAAGGCGCAGAATAGTCCAAGCAGGCGCGAAAGCATCCAAGCTGGCGCGGAAACGTCCAAGCAGTCGCGGAAACGTCCAAGTAGGCGCGGAAGCATGCAAGCAGGCGCCGAACCGTTCAAGTAGGCACGGACGCGTCCAAGCAGGGGCGGAAGCATGCAAGAAGGTGCAGAAGAGTCCAAGCAGGCGCGGAAGCGTCCAAGCAGTCGCGGAAGCGTCCAAGCAGGCGCGGTAGCGTCCAACCAGCCGCGGAAGCATGCAAGAAGGCGCAGAAGAGTCCAAGCAGTCGCGGAAGCGTCCAAGCAGGCGCGGTAGCGTCCAAGCAGTCGCGGAAGCGTCCAAGCAGGCGCGGTAGCGTCCAAGCAGGCGTGGAAACGTCCATGCAGGCGCGGAAGCATGCAAGAAGGCGCAGAAGAGTCCAAGCAGGCGCGGAAGCGTCCAAGCAGGCGGGGAAGCATGCAAGCAGGCGCGGAAGCGTCCAAGCAGGCGCTGAAGCGTCCAAGCAGGCGCGGAAGCGTCCAAGCAGTCGCGGAAGCGTCCAAGCAGGCGCGACAGCGTCCAAACAGGCGCGGAAACGTCCAAGCAGGCGCGGAAGCATGCAAGAAGACGCAGAAGAGTCCAAGCAGGCGCGGAAGCGTCCAAGCAGTCGCGGAAGCGTTCAAGCAGGCGCGGTAGAGTCCAAGCAGTCGCGGAAGCGACCAAGCAGGCGCGGTAGCGTCCAAGCAGGCGCGGAAACGTCCAAGCAGGCGCGAAAGCATGCAAGAAGACGCAGAAGAGTCCAAGCAGGCGCGGAAGCGTCCAAGCAGGCGCGGAAACGTCCAAGTAGGCACGGAAGCATGCAAGAAGGCGCGGAAGCGTCCAAGCAGGCTCGGTAGCGTCCAAGCAGGCGCGGAAACGTCCAAGCAGGCGCGGAAGCTTCCAAGCAGTCGCGGAAGCGTCCAAGCAGGCGCGGTCGCGTCCAACCAGGCGCGGAAGCGTCCAAGCAGTCGCGGAAGCGTCCAAGCAGGCGCGGTAGCGTCCGAGCAGGCGCGGAAACGTCCAAGCAGGCGCGGAAGCATGCAAGAAGACGCAGAAGAGTCCAAGCAGGCGCGGAAGCGTCCAAGCAGGCGCGGAAGCATGCAAGCAGGCGCAGAAGAGTCCAAGCAGCCGCGGAAGCGTCCAAGCAGGCGGGGAAGCATGCAAGCAGGCGCGGAAGCTTCCAAGCAGGCGCGGTAGCGTCCAACCAGGCGCGGAAGCGTCCAAGCAGGCGCGGAAGCGTCCAAGCAGGCTCGGTAGCGTCCAAGCAGGCGCGAAAGCATGCAAGAAGACGCAGAAGAGTCCAACCAGGCGCGGTAGTGTCCAAGCTGGCGCGGAAACGTCCAAGCAGGCGCGGCAGCATGCAAGAAGGCGCAGAAGTGTCCAAGCAGGCGCGGAAGCATGCAAGAAGGCGCAGAAGAGTCCAAGCAGGCGCGGAAGCGTCCAAGCAGGCGGGGAAGCATGCAAGCAGGCGCGGAAGCGTCCAAGCAGGCGCGGAAACGTCCAAGCAGGCGGGGAAGCATGCAAGAAGGCGCAGAATAGTCCAAGCAGGCGCGAAAGCATCCAAGCTGGCGCGGAAACGTCCAAGCAGTCGCGGAAACGTCCAAGTAGGCGCGGAAGCATGCAAGCAGGCGCCGAACCGTTCAAGTAGGCACGGACGCGTCCAAGCAGGGGCGGAAGCATGCAAGAAGGTGCAGAAGAGTCCAAGCAGGCGCGGAAGCGTCCAAGCAGTCGCGGAAGCGTCCAAGCAGGCGCGGTAGCGTCCAACCAGCCGCGGAAGCATGCAAGAAGGCGCAGAAGAGTCCAAGCAGTCGCGAAAGCGTCCAAGCAGGCGCGGTAGCGTCCAAGCAGGCGTGGAAACGTCCATGCAGGCGCGGAAGCATGCAAGAAGACGCAGAAGGGTCCAAGCAGGCGCGGAAGCGTCCAAGCAGGCGGGGAAGCATGCAAGCAGGCGCGGAAGCGTCCAAGCAGGCGCGGTAGCGTCCAAGCAGGCGCGGAAACGTCCAAGCAGGCGCGGAAGCATGCAAGAACACGCAGAAGAGTCCAAGCAGGCGCGGAAGCGTCCAAGCAGTCGCGGTAGCGTCCAAGCAGTCGCGGAAGCACGCAAGAAGGCGCAGAAGAGTCCAAGCAGGCGCAGAAGAGTCCAAGCAGGCGCGGAAGCGTCCAAGCAGTCGCGGAAGCGTCCAAGCAGGCGCGGTAGCGTCCAAGCAGGCGCGGAAACGTCCAAGCAGGCGGGGAAGCATGCAAGAAGACGTAGAAGAGTCCAAGCAGGCGCGGAAGCGTCCAAGCAGGCGCGGTAGCGGCCAAGCAGTCGCGGAAGCGTCCAAGCAGTCGCGGAAGCATGCAAGAAGGCGCAGAAGAGTCCAAACAGGCGCAGAAGAGTCCAACCAGGCGCGGAAGCGTCCAAGCAGTCGCGGAAGCGTGCAAGCAGTCGCGGAAGCGTGCAAGCAGGCGCGGTAGCGTCCAAGCAGGCGCGGAAACGTCCAAGCAGGCGCGGAAGCACGCAAGAAGGCGCAGAAGAGTCCAAGCAGTCGCGGAAGCGTCCAAGCAGGCGCGGCAGCGTCCAAGCAGGCGCGGAAACGTCCAAGCAGGCGCGGAAGCATGCAAGAAGACGCAGAAGAGTCCAAGCAGGCGCGGAAGCGTCCAAGCAGTCGCGGAAGCGTTCAAGCAGGCGCGGAAGCGTCCAAGCAGTCGCTGAAGCGTCCAAGCAGGCGCGGAAGCATGCAAGAAGGCGCAGAAGAGTCCAACCAGGCGCGGTAGTGTCCAAGCAGGCGCGGAAACGTCCAAGCAGGCGCGGAAGCATGCAAGAAGGCGCAGAATAGTCCAAGCAGGCGCGAAAGCATCCAAGCTGGCGCGGAAACGTCCAAGCAGTCGCGGAAACGTCCAAGTAGGCGCGGAAGCATGCAAGCAGGCGCCGAACCGTTCAAGTAGGCACGGACGCGTCCAAGCAGGGGCGGAAGCATGCAAGAAGGTGCAGAAGAGTCCAAGCAGGCGCGGAAGCGTCCAAGCAGTCGCGGAAGCGTCCAAGCAGGCGCGGTAGCGTCCAACCAGCCGCGGAAGCATGCAAGAAGGCGCAGAAGAGTCCAAGCAGTCGCGAAAGCGTCCAAGCAGTCGCGGTAGCGTCCAAGCAGTCGCGGAAGCGTCCAAGCAGGCGCGGTAGCGTCCAAGCAGGCGTGGAAACGTCCATGCAGGCGCGGAAGCATGCAAGAAGACGCAGAAGGGTCCAAGCAGGCGCGGAAGCGTCCAAGCAGGCGGGGAAGCATGCAAGCAGGCGCGGAAGCGTCCAAGCAGGCGCGGTAGCGTCCAAGCAGGCGCGGAAACGTCCAAGCAGGCGCGGAAGCATGCAAGAACACGCAGAAGAGTCCAAGCAGGCGCGGAAGCGTCCAAGCAGTCGCGGTAGCGTCCAAGCAGTCGCGGAAGCACGCAAGAAGGCGCAGAAGAGTCCAAGCAGGCGCAGAAGAGTCCAAGCAGGCGCGGAAGCGTCCAAGCAGTCGCGGAAGCGTCCAAGCAGGCGCGGTAGCGTCCAAGCAGGCGCGGAAACGTCCAAGCAGGCGGGGAAGCATGCAAGAAGACGTAGAAGAGTCCAAGCAGGCGCGGAAGCGTCCAAGCAGGCGCGGTAGCGGCCAAGCAGTCGCGGAAGCGTCCAAGCAGTCGCGGAAGCATGCAAGAAGGCGCAGAAGAGTCCAAACAGGCGCAGAAGAGTCCAACCAGGCGCGGAAGCGTCCAAGCAGTCGCGGAAGCGTGCAAGCAGTCGCGGAAGCGTGCAAGCAGGCGCGGTAGCGTCCAAGCAGGCGCGGAAACGTCCAAGCAGGCGCGAAAGCATGCAAGAAGGCGCAGAAGAGTCCAAGCAGGCGCGGAAGCGTCCAAGCAGGCGCGGAAATGTCCAAGCAGGAGCGGTAGCGTCCAACCAGGCGCGGAAGCGTCCAAGCAGGCGCGGAAGCATGCAAGAAGGCGCAGAAGAGTCCAAACAGGCGCAGAAGAGTCCAAGCAGGCGCGGAAGCATGCAAGCAGGCGCGGAAGCGTCCAAGCAGGCGCGGTAGCGTCCAACCAGGCGCGGAAGCGTCCAAGCAGGCGCGGAAGCGTCCAAGCAGGCGCGGAAACGTCCAAGTAGGCGCGGAAGCATGCAAGAAGGCGCGGAAGCGTCCATGCAGGCGCGGAAGCATGCAAGAAGACGCAGAAGAGTCCAAGCAGGCGCGGAAGCGTCCAAGCAGGCGCGGAAGCATGCAAGCAGGCGCAGAAGAGTCCAAGCAGGCGCGGAAGCGTCCAAGCAGGCGCGGAAGCGTCCAAGCAGGCGCGGAAACGTCCAAGTAGGCGCGGAAGCATGCAAGAAGGTGCGGAAGCGTCCAAGCAGGCGCGGTCGCGTCCAACCAGGCGCGGAAGCGTCCAAGCAGTCGCGGAAGCATGCAAGAAGACGCAGAAGAGTCCAAGCAGGCGGGGAAGCGTCCAAGCAGTCGCGGAAGCGTCCAAGCAGGCGCGGAAGCATGCAAGAAGACGCAGAAGAGTCCAAGCAGGCGCAGAAGCGTCCATGCAGTCGCGGAAGCGTCCAAGCAGGCGCGGAAATGTCCAAGCAGGCGCGGAAGCATGCAAGAAGACGCAGAAGAGTCCAAGCAGGCGCAGAAGCGTCCATGCAGTCGCGGAAGAGTCCAAGCAGGCGCGGAAACGTCCAAGCAGGCGCGGAAGCATACAAGAAGACTCAGAAGAGTCCAAGCAGGCGCGGAAGCGTCCAAGCAGTCGCGGAAGCGTCCAAGCAGGCGCGAAAGCATGCAAGAAGACGCAGAAGGGTCCAAGCAGGCGCGAAAGCGTCCAAGCAGTCGCGGAAGCGTTCAAGCAGGCGCGGTAGAGTCCAAGCAGACGCGGAAGCCTCCAAGCAGTCGCGGAAACGTCCAAGCCGGCGCGGAAGCATGCAAGAAGACGCAGAAGAGTCCAAGCAGGCGGGGAAGCGTCCAAGCAGTCGCGGAAGCGTCCAAGCAGGCGCGGAAGCATGCAAGAAGACGCAGAAGAGTCCAAGCAGGCGCAGAAGCGTCCATGCAGTCGCGGAAGCGTCCAAGCAGACGCGGAAATGTCCAAGCAGGCGCGGAAGCATGCAAGAAGACGCAGAAGAGTCCAAGCAGGCGCAGAAGCGTCCATGCAGTCGCGGAAGAGTCCAAGCAGTCGCGGAAACGTCCAAGTAGGCGCGGAAGCATGCAAGAAGGCGCGGAAGTGTCCACGCAGGCGCGGTAGCGTCCAACCAGGCGCGGAAGCGTCCAAGCATTCGCGGAAGCGTCCAAGAAGGCGGGGAAGCATGCAAGCAGGCGCGGAAGCGTCCAAGCAGGCGCGGTAGCGTCCAAGTAGGCGCGGCAGCATGCAAGAAGGCGCGGTAGCGTCCAAGCAGTCGCGGAAGCCTCCAAGCAGTCGCGGAAACGTCCAAGCAGGCGCGGAAGCATGCAAGAAGGCGCAGAAGAGTCCAAGCAGGCGCGGAAGCGTCCAAGCAGGCGCGGTAGCGTCCAAGCAGGGGGGGAAGCATGCAAGCAGGCGCGGAAGCGTCCAAGCAGGCGCAGTAGCGTCCAAGCAGGCGCGGAAACGTCCAAGCAGGCGCGGCAGCGTCCAAGCAGGCGCGGAAACGTCCAACCAGGCGCGGAAGCATGCAAGAAGACGCAGAAGAGTCCAAGCATGCGCGGTAGCGTCCAACCAAGCGCGGAAGCTTCCAAGCAGGCGCGGAAGCGTCCAAGCAGGCGCGGTAGCGTCCAAGCAGGCGCGGAAGCGTCCAAGCAGGCGCGGTAGCGTCCAAGCAAGCGCGGAAACGTCCAAGCAGGCGCGGAAGCATGCAAGAAGACGCAGAAGAGTCCAAGCAGGCGCGGAAGCGTCCAAGCAGTCGCGGAAGCGTCCAAGTAGGCGCGGTAGCGTCCAAGCAGGCGTAGAAGAGTCCAAGCATTCGCGGAAGCGTCCAAGCAGGCGCGGAAACGTCCAAGCAGGCGCGGAAGCATGCAAGAAGGCGCAGAAGAATCCAAGCAGGCGCGGAAACGTCCAAGCAGGCGCGGAAGCATGCAAGAAGACGCAGAAGAGTCCAAGCAGGCGCGGAAGCGTCCAAGCAGTCGCGGAAGCGTCCAAGCAGGCGCGGAAGCATGCAAGAAGACGCAGAAGGGTCCAAGCAGGCGCGAAAGCGTCCAAGCAGTCGCGGAAGCGTTCAAGCAGGCGCGGTAGAGTCCAAGCAGTCGCGGAAGCCTCCAAGCAGTCGCGGAAACGTCCAAGCCGGCGCGGAAGCATGCAAGAAGACGCAGAAGAGTCCAAGCAGGCGGGGAAGCGTCCAAGCAGTCGCGGAAGCGTCCAAGCAGGCGCGGAAGCATGCAAGAAGACGCCGAAGAGTCCAAGCAGGCGCGGAAGCGTCCAAGCAGGCGCGGTAGCGTCCAAGCAGGCGCGGAAACGTCCAAGCAGGCGCGGAAGCGTCCAAGCAGGCTCGGTAGCGTCCAAGCAGGCGCGGAAACGTCCAAGCAGGCGCGGAAGCGTCCAAGCAGGCGCGGCCGCGTCCAACCAGGCGCGGAAGCGTCCAAGCAGTCGCGGAAGCGTCCAAGCAGGCGCGGTCGCGTCCAAGCAGGCGCGGAAACGTCCAAGCAGGCGCGGAAGCATGCAAGAAGACGCAGAAGAGTCCAAGCAGGCGCGGAAGCGTCCAAGCAGGCGGGGAAGCGTCCAAGCAGGCGCGGAAACGTCCAAGTAGGCGCGGAAGCATGCAAGAAGGCGCGGAAGCGTCCAAGCAGGCGCGGTAGCGTCCAAGCAGTCGCGGAAGCGTCCAAGCAGGCGCGGTAGCGTCCAAGCAGGCGCGGAAACGTCCAAGCAGGCGCGGAAGCGTCCAAGCAGGCGCGGAAACGTCCAAGTAGGCGCGGAAGCATGCAAAAGGCGCGGAAGCGTCCAAGCAGGCTCGGTAGCGTCCAAGCAGGCGCGGAAGCATGCAAGAAGACGCAGAAGAGTCCAAGCAGGCGCGGAAGCGTCCAAGCAGGCGGGGAAGCGTCCAAGCAGGCGCGGTAGCGTCCAACCAGGCGCGGAAGCATCCAAGTAGGCGCGGCAGCATGCAAGAAGGCGCAGAAGAGTCCAAGCAGGCGCGGAAGCGTCCAAGCAGTCGCGGAAGCGTCCAAGCAGGCGCGGTCGCGTCCAACCAGGCGCGGAAGCGTCCAAGCAGTCGCGGAAGCGTCCAAGCAGGCGCGTTAGCGTCCAAGCAGTCGCGGAAGCGTTCAAGGAGTCGCGGAAGCGTCCAAGAAGGCGGGGAAGCATGCAAGCAGGCGCGGAAGCGTCCAAGCAGGCGCGGAAGCGTCCAAGTAGGCGCGGAAGCGTCCAAGCAGGCGCGGAAGCGTCCAAGCAGGCGCGGTCGCGCCCAAGCAGGCGCGGAAACGTCCAAGCAGGCGCGGAAGCATGCAAGAAGACGCAGAAGAGTCCAAGCAGGCGCGGAAGCGTCCAAGCAGGCGCGGAAGCGTCCAAGCAGTCGCGGAAGCGTCCAAGCAGGCGCGGTCGCGTCCAAGCAGGCGCGGAAACGTCCAAGCAGGCGCGGAAGCATGCAAGAAGACGCAGAAGAGTCCAAGCAGGCGCGGAAGCGTCCAAGCAGGCGGGGAAGCGTCCAAGCAGGCGCGGAAACGTCCAAGCAGGCGCGGAAACGTCCAAGTAGGCGCGGAAGCATGCAAGAAGGTGCGGAAGCGTCCAAGCAGGCGCGGTAGCGTCCAAGCAGGCGCGGAAACGTCCAAGCAGGCGCGGAAGCATGCAAGAAGACGCAGAAGAGTCCAAGCAGGCGCGGAAGCGTCCAAGCAGGCGGGGAAGCGTCCAAGCAGGCGCGGAAACGTCCAAGTAGGCGCGGAAGCATGCAAGAAGGCGCGGAAGCATGCAAGAAGGCGCGGAAGCGTCCAAGCAGGCGCGGTAGCGTCCAAGCAGTCGCGGAAGCGTCCAAGCAGGCGCGGTAGCGTCCAAGCAGGCGCGGAAACGTCCAAGCAGGCGCGGAAGCGTCCAAGCAGGCGGGGAAGCATGCAAGAAGACGCAGAAGAGTCCAAGCTGGCGCGGAAGCGTCCAAGCAGGCGGGGAAGCATGCAAGCAGGCGCGGAAGCGTCCAAGCAGGCGCGGTAGCGTCCAAGCAGGCGCGGAAACGTCCAAGCAGGCGCGGAAACATCCAAGTAGGCGCGGAAGCATGCAAGAAGGTGCGGAAGCGTCCAAGCAGGCGCGGTAGCGTCCAAGGAGGCGCGGAAACGTCCAAGCAGGCGCGGAAGCATGCAAGAAGGCGCAGAAGAGTCCAAGCAGGCGCGGAAGCGTCCAGGCAGGCGGGGAAGCATGCAAGCAGGCGCGGAAGCGTCCAAGCAGGCGTGGAAACGTCCAAGTAGGCGCGGCAGCATGCAAGAAGGCGCAGAAGATTCCAAGCAGGCACGGAAGCGTCCAAGCAGGCGGGGTAGCATGCAAGCAGGCGCGGAAGCGTCCAAGCAGGCGCGGAAACGTCCAAGTAGGCGCGGCAGCATGCAAGAAGGCGCAGAAGATTCGAAGCAGGCGCGGAAGCGTCCAAGCAGGCGGGGAAGCATGCAAGCAGGCGCGGAAGCGTCCAAGCAGTCGCGGAAGCGTCCAAGCAGGCGCCGTAGCGTCCAACCAGGCGCGGAAGCGTCCAAGTAGGCGCGGCAGCATGCAAGAAGACGCAGAAGAGTCCTAGCAGGCGCGGAAGCGTCCAAGCAGTCGCGGAAGCGTCCAAGCAGGCGCGGTAGCGTTCAAGCAGTCGCGGAAGCGTCCAAGCAGGCGCGGTAGCGTCCAAGCAGGCGTGGAAACGTCCAAGCAGGCGCGGAAGCATGCAAGAAGGCGCAGAAGAGTCCAAGCAGGCGCGGAAGCGTCCAAGCAATCGCGGAAGCGTCGATGCAGGCGCGGTAGCGTCCAACCAGGCGCGGAAGCGTCCAAGCAGGCGCGGAAGCATGCAAGAAGGCGCAGAAGAGTCCAAGCAGGCGCGGAAGCGTCCAAGCAGTCGCGGAAGCGTCCAAGCAGGCGCGGTAGCGTCCAACCAGGCGCGGAAGCATCCAAGTCGGCGCGGCAGCATGCAAGAAGGCGCAGAAGAGTCCAAGCAGGCGCGGAAGCGTCCAAGCAGTCGCGGAAGCGTCCAAGCAGGCGCGGTCGCGTCCAACCAGGCGCGGAAGCGTCCAAGCAGTCGTGGAAGCGTCCAAGCAGGCGCGGTAGCGTCCAAGCAGACGCGGAAACGTCCAAGCAGGCGCGGAAGCATGCAAGAAGACGCAGAAGAGTCCAAGCAGGCGCGGAAGCGTCCAAGCAGGCGCGGAAGCGTCCAAGCAGTCGCGGAAGCGGCCAAGCAGGCGCGGTCGCGTCCAACCAGGCGCGGAAGCGTCCAAGCAGTCGCGGAAGCGTCCAAGCAGGCGCGGTAGCGTCCAAGCAGGCGCGGAAACGTCCAAGCAGGCGCGGAAGCATGCAAGAAGACGCAGAAGAGTCCAAGCAGGCGCGGAAGCGTCCAAGCAGTCACGGAAGCGTCCAAGCAGGCGCGGAAACGTCCAAGTAGGCGCGGAAGCATGCAAGAAGGCGCGGAAGCGTCCAAGCAGGCGCGGTAGCGTCCAAGCAGGCGCGGAAACGTCCAAGCAGGCGCGGAAGCATGCAAGAAGACGCAGAAGGGGCCAAGCAGGCGCGGAAGCGTCCAAGCAGGCGAGGAAGCATGCAAGCAGGCGCGGAAGCGTCCAAGCAGGCGCGGAAACGTCCAAGTAGGCGCGGAAGCATGCAAGAAGGCGCGGAAGCGTCCAAGCAGGCTCGGTAGCGTCCAAGCAGGCGCGGAAACGTCCAAGCAGGCGCGGAAGCGTCCAAGCAGGCGCGGCCGCGTCCAACCAGGCGCGGAAGCGTCCAAGCAGTCGCGGAAGCGTCCAAGCAGGCGCGGTCGCGTCCAAGCAGGCGCGGAAACGTCCAAGCAGGCGCGGAAGCATGCAAGAAGACGCAGAAGAGTCCAAGCAGGCGCGGAAGCGTCCAAGCAGGCGGGGAAGCGTCCAAGCAGGCGCGGAAACGTCCAAGTAGGCGCGGAAGCATGCAAGAAGGCGCGGAAGCGTCCAAGCAGGCGCGGTAGCGTCCAAGCAGTCGCGGAAGCGTCCAAGCAGGCGCGGTAGCGTCCAAGCAGGCGCGGAAACGTCCAAGCAGGCGCGGAAGCGTCCAAGCAGGCGGGGAAGCATGCAAGAAGACGCAGAAGAGTCCAAGCAGGCGCGGAAGCGTCCAAGCAGGCGGGGAAGCATGCAAGCAGGCGCGGAAGCGTCCAAGCAGGCGCGGTAGCGTCCAAGCAGGCGCGGAAACGTCCAAGCAGGCGCGGAAGCATGCAAGAAGACGCAGAAGAGTCCAAGCAGGCGCGGAAGCGTCCAAGCAGGCGGGGAAGCGGCCAAGTAGGCGCGGAAGCGTCCAAGCAGGCGCGGTAGCGTCCAAGTAGGCGCGGAAGCATGCGAGAAGGCGCGGAAGCGTCCAAGCAGGCGGGGAAGCATGCAAGCAGGCGCGGAAGCGTCCAAGCAGGCGCGGAAACGTCCAAGTAGGCGCGGAAGCATGCAAGAAGGTGCGGAAGCGTCCAAGCAGGCGCGGTAGCGTCCAAGCAGGCGCGGAAACGTCCAAGCAGGCGCGGAAGCATGCAAGAAGGCGCAGAAGAGTCCAAGCAGGCGCGGAAGCGTCCAGGCAGGCGGGGAAGCATGCAAGCAGGCGCGGAAGCGTCCAAGCAGGCGTGGAAACGTCCAAGTAGGCGCGGCAGCATGCAAGAAGGCGCAGAAGATTCCAAGCAGGCGCGGAAGCGTCCAAGCAGGCGGGGTAGCATGCAAGCAGGCGCGGAAGCGTCCAAGCAGGCGCGGAAACGTCCAAGTAGGCGCGGAAGCATGCAAGAAGGCGCAGAAGAGTCCAAGCAGGCGCGGAAGCGTCCAAGCAATCGCGGAAGCGTCGATGCAGGCGCGGTAGCGTCCAACCAGGCGCGGAAGCGTCCAAGCAGGCGCGGAAGCATGCAAGAAGGCGCAGAAGAGTCCAAGCAGGCGCGGAAGCGTCCAAGCAGGCGCGGAAGCATGCAAGAAGGCGCAGAATAGTCCAAGCAGGCGCGAAAGCATCCAAGCTGGCGCGGAAACGTCCAAGCAGTCGCGGAAACGTCCAAGTAGGCGCGGAAGCATGCAAGAAGACGCAGAATAGTCCAAGCAGGCGCGGAAGCATGCAAGAAGGCGCAGAATAGTCCAAGCAGGCGCGAAAGCATCCAAGCTGGCGCGGAAACGTCCAAGCAGTCGCGGAAACGTCCAAGTAGGCGCCGTAGCGTCCAACCAGGCGCGGAAGCGTCCAAGCAGGCGCGGAAGCATGCAAGAAGGCGCAGAATAGTCCAAGCAGGCGCGAAAGCATCCAAGCTGGCGCGGAAACGTCCAAGCAGTCGCGGAAACGTTCAAGTAGGCGCGGAAGCATGCAAGAAGACGCAGAATAGTCCAAGCAGGCGCGGAAGCATGCAAGCAGGCGCGGAAGCATGCAAGAAGGCGCAGAATAGTCCAAGCAGGCGCGAAAGCATCCAAGCTGGCGCGGAAACGTCCAAGCAGTCGCGGAAACGTCCAAGTAGGTGCGGAAGCATGCAAGCAGGCGCCGAACCGTGCAAGTAGGCACGGACGCGTCCAAGCAGGGGCGGAAGCATGCAAGAAGGCGCAGAAGAGTCCAAGCAGGCGCGGAAGCGTCCAAGCAGTCGCGGAAGCGTCCAAGCAGGCGCGGTCGCGTCCAACCAGGCGCGGAAGCGTCCAAGCAGTCGCGGTAGCGTCCAAGCAGTCGCGGAAGCGTCCAAGCAGGCGCGGTAGCGTCCAAGCAGGCGCGGAAACGTCCAAGCAGGCGCGGAAGCGTCCAAGCAGGCGGGGAAGCATGCAAGCAGGCGCGGAAGCGTCCAAGCAGGCGCGGTAGCGTCCAACCAGGCGCGGAAGCGTCCAAGCAGGCGCGGTAGCGTCCAAGCAGGCGCGGAAACGTCCAAGCAGGCGCGGAAGCATGCAAGAAGACGCAGAAGAGTCCAAGCAGGCGCGGTAGCGTCCAACCAAGCGCGGAAGCTTCCAAGCAGGCGCGGAAGCGTCCAAGCAGGCGCGGTAGCGTCCAAGCAGGCGCGGAAACGTCCAAGCAGGCGCGGAAGCATCCAAGCAGGCGCGGTAGCGTCCAAGCAAGCGCGGAAACGTCCAAGCAGGCGCGGAAGCATGCAAGAAGACGCAGAAGAGTCCAAGCAGGCGCGGAAGCGTCCAAGCAATCGCGGAAGCGTCCAAGCAGGCGCGGAAGCGTCCAACAAGGCGCGGAAGCGTCCAAGCAGGCGCGGAAGCATGCAAGAAGACGCAGAAGAGTCCAAGCAGGCGCGGAAGCGTCCAAGCAGGCGGGGAAGCGTCCAAGCAGGCGCGGAAACGTCCAAGTAGGCGCGGAAGCATGCAAGAAGGCGCGGAAGCGACCAAGCAGGCGCGGTAGCGTCCAACCAGGCGCGGAAGCGTCCAAGCAGTCGCGGAAGCGTCCAAGCAGGCGGGGAAGCATGCAAGCAGGCGCGGTAGCGTCCAAGCAGGCGCGGAAACGTCCAAGCAGGCGCGGTAGCGTCCAAGCAGGCGCAGAAGTGTCCAAGCAGGCGCAGAAGTGTCCAAGCAGGCGCGGAAGCGTCCAAGCAGTCGCGGAAGCGTCCAAGCAGGCGCGGTAGCGTCCAACCAGGCGCGGATGCGTCCAAGCAGTCGCAGAAGCGTCCAAGCAGTCGGGGAAGCATGCAAGCAGGCGCGGAAGCATGCAAGAAGGCGCAGAAGAGTCCAAGCAGGCGCGGAAGCGTCCAAGCAGTCGCGGAAGCGTTCAAGCAGGCGCGGTAGCGTCCAAGCAGTCGCGGAAGCCTCCAAGCAGTCGCGGAAACCTCCAAGCAGGCGCGGAAGCATGCAAGAAGGCGCAGAAGAGTCCAAGCAGGCGCGGAAGCGTCCAAGCAGGCGCGGTAGCGTCCAAGCAGGGGGGGAAGCATGCAAGCAGGCGCGGAAGCGTCCAAGCAGGCGCAGTAGCGTCCAAGCAGGCGCGGAAACGTCCAAGCAGGCGCGGCAGCGTCCAAGCAGGCGCGGAAACGTCCAACCAGGCGCGGAAGCATGCAAGAAGACGCAGAAGAGTCCAAGCATGCGCGGTAGCGTCCAACCAAGCGCGGAAGCTTCCAAGCAGGCGCGGAAGCGTCCAAGCAGGCGCGGAAACGTCCAAGCAGGCGCGGAAGCATGCAAGAAGGCGCAGAAGAGTCCTAGCAGGCGCGGAAGCGTCCAAGCAGTCGCGGAAGCGTCCAAGCAGGCGCGGTAGCGTTCAAGCAGTCGCGGAAGCGTCCAAGCAGGCGCGGTAGCGTCCAAGCAGGCGTGGAAACGTCCAAGCAGGCGCGGAAGCATGCAAGAAGACGCAGAAGAGTCCAAGCAGGCGCGGAAGCGTCCAAGCAGGCGCGGAAGCGTCCAAGCAGTCGCGGAAGCGTCCAAGCAGGCGCGGTCGCGTCCAACCAGGCGCGGAAGCGTCCAAGCAGTCGCGGAAGCGTCCAAGCAGGCGCGGTAGCGTCCAAGCAGGCGCGGAAACGTCCAAGCAGGCGCGGAAGCATGCAAGAAGACGCAGAAGAGTCCAAGCAGGCGCGGAAGCGTCCAAGCAGTCGCGGAAGCGTCCAAGCAGGCGCGGTAGCGTCCAAGCAGGCGTAGAAGAGTCCAAGCATTCGCGGAAGCGTCCAAGCAGGCGCGGAAACGTCCAAGCAGGCGCGGAAGCATGCAAGAAGGCGCAGAAGAATCCAAGCAGGCGCGGAAACGTCCAAGCAGGCGCGGAAGCATGCAAGAAGACGCAGAAGAGTCCAAGCAGGCGCGGAAGCGTCCAAGCAGTCGCGGAAGCGTCCAAGCAGGCGCGGAAGCATGCAAGAAGACGCAGAAGGGTCCAAGCAGGCGCGCAAGCGTCCAAGCAGTCGCGGAAGCGTTCAAGCAGGCGCGGTAGAGTCCAAGCAGTCGCGGAAGCCTCCAAGCAGTCGCGGAAACGTCCAAGCCGGCGCGGAAGCATGCAAGAAGACGCAGAAGAGTCCAAGCAGGCGGGGAAGCGTCCAAGCAGGCGCGGAAGCATGCAAGAAGACGCAGAAGAGTCCAAGCAGGCGCGGAAGCGTCCAAGCAGGCGCGGAAGCATGCAAGCAGGCGTAGAAGAGTCCAAGCAGGCGCGGAAGCGTCCAAGCAGGCGGGGAAGCATGCAAGCAGGCGCGGAAGCGTCCAAGCAGGCGCGGCCGCGTCCAACCAGGCGCGGAAGCGTCCAAGCAGTCGCGGAAGCGTCCAAGCAGGCGCGGTCGCGTCCAAGCAGGCGCGGAAACGTCCAAGCAGGCGCGGAAGCATGCAAGAAGACGCAGAAGAGTCCAAGCAGGCGCGGAAGCGTCCAAGCAGGCGCGGAAGCATGCAAGCAGGCGTAGAAGAGTCCAAGCAGGCGCGGAAGCGTCCAAGCAGGCGGGGAAGCATGCAAGCAGGCGCGGAAGCGTCCAAGCAGGCGCGGAAACGTCCAAGTAGGCGCGGAAGCATGCAACAAGGTGCGGAAGCGTCCAAGCAGGCGCGGTAGCGTCCAAGCAGGCGCGGAAATGTCCAAGCAGGCGCGGAAGCATGCAAGAAGGCGCAGAAGAGTCCAAGCAGGCGCGGAAGCGTCCAAGCAGGCGGGGAAGCATGCAAGCAGGCGCGGAAGCGTCCAAGCAGGCGCGGAAACGTCCAAGTAGGCGCGGCAGCATGCAAGAAGGCGCAGAAGAGTCCAAGCAGGCGCGGAAGCGTCCAAGCAGTCACGGAAGCGTCCAAGCAGGCGCGGTAGCGTCCAAGCAGGCGCGGTAGCGTCCAAGCAGGCGCGGAAACGTCCAAGCAGGCGCGGAAGAATGCAAGAAGACGCAGAAGAGTCCAAGCAGGCGGGGAAGCGTCCAAGCAGGCGGGGAAGCATGCAAGCAGGCGCGGAAGCGTCCAAGCAGGCGCGGAAACGTCCAAGTAGGCGCGGAAGCATGCAAGAAGGCGCGGAAGCGTAGAAGCAGGCGCGGTAGCGTCCAAGCAGGCGCGGAAACGTCCAAGCAGGCGCGGAAGCATGCAAGAAGGCGCAGAAGAGTCCAAGCAGGCGCGGAAGCGTCCAAGCAGGCGGGGAAACATGCAAGCAGGCGCGGAAGCGTCCAAGCAGGCGTGGAAACGTCCAAGCAGGCGCGGAAACGTCCAAGTAGGCGGGGAAGCATGCAAGCAGGCGCGGAAGCGTCCAAGCAGGCGGGGAAGCATGCAGCAGGCGCGGAAGCGTCCAAGCAGGCGCGGAAACGTCCAAGTAGGCACGGAAGCATGCAAGAAGGCGCGGAAGCGTCCAAGCAGGCTCGGTAGCGTCCAAGCAGGCGCGGAGACGTCCAAGCAGGCGCGGAAGCGTCCAAGCAGTCGTGGAAACGTCCAAGTAGGCGCGGCAGCATGCAAGAAGGCGCGGAAGCGTTCAAGCAGTCGCGGAAGCGTCCAAGCAGGCGCCGTAGCGTCCAACCAGGCGCGGAAGCGTCCAAGTAGGCGCGGCAGCATGCAAGAAGGCGCAGAAGAGTCCAAGCATGCGCGGAAGCGTCCAAGCAGTCACGGAAGCGTCCAAGCAGGCGGGGAAGCGTCCAAGCAGGCGCGGAAACGTCCAAGTAGGCGCGGAAGCATGCAAGAAGGCGCGGAAGCGTCCAAGCAGGCGCGGTAGCGTCCAAGCAGGCGCGGAAACGTCCAAGCAGGCGCGGAAGCATGCAAGAAGGCGCAGAAGAGTCCAAGCAGGCGCGGAAGCGTCCAAGCAGGCGGGGAAACATGCAAGCAGGCGCGGAAGCGTCCAAGCAGGCGTGGAAACGTCCAAGCAGGCGCGGAAACGTCCAAGTAGGCGCGGCAGCATGCAAGAAGGCGCAGAAGAGTCCAAGCAGGCGCGGAAGCGTCCAAGCAGTCACGGAAGCGTCCAAGCAGGCGCGGTAGCGTCCAAGCAGGCGCGGAAACGTCCAAGCAGGCGCGGAAGTATGCAAGAAGACGCAGAAGAGTCCAAGCAGGCGGGGAAGCGTCCAAGCAGGCGGGGAAGCATGCAAGCAGGCGCGGAAGCGTCCAAGCAGGCGCGGAAACGTCCAAGTAGGCGCGGAAGCGTGCAAGAAGGCGCGGAAGCGTAGAAGCAGGCGCGGTAGCGTCCAAGCAGGCGCGGAAACGTCCAAGCAGGCGCGGAAGCATGCAAGAAGGCGCAGAAGAGTCCAAGCAGGCGCGGAAGCGTCCAAGCAGGCGGGGAAGCATGCAAGCAGGCGCGGAAGCGTCCAAGCAGGCGTGGAAACGTCCAAGCAGGCGCGGAAACGTCCAAGTAGGCGGGGAAGCATGCAAGCAGGCGCGGAAGCGTCCAAGCAGGCGCGGTAGCGTCCAACCAGGCGCGGAAGCGTCCAAGCAGGCGCGGAAGCGTCCAAGCAGGCGGGGAAGCATGCAGCAGGCGCGGAAGCGTCCAAGCAGGCGCGGAAACGTCCAAGTAGGCACGGAAGCATGCAAGAAGGCGCGGAAGCGTCCAAGCAGGCTCGGTAGCGTCCAAGCAGGCGCGGAAACGTCCAAGCAGGCGCGGAAGCGTCCAAGCAGTCGTGGAAACGTCCAAGTAGGCGCGGCAGCATGCAAGAAGGCGCGGAAGCGTTCAAGCAGTCGCGGAAGCGTCCAAGCAGGCGCCGTAGCGTCCAACCAGGCGCGGAAGCGTCCAAGTAGGCGCGGCAGCATGCAAGAAGACGCAGAAGAGTCCTAGCAGGCGCGGAAGCGTCCAAGCAGTCGCGGAAGCGTCCAAGCAGGCGCGGTAGCGTCCAAGCAGTCGCGGAAGCGTCCAAGCAGGCGGGGAAGCATGCAGCAGGCGCGGAAGCGTCCAAGCAGGCGCGGAAACGTCCAAGTAGGCGCGGAAGCATGCAAGAAGGTGCGGAAGCGTCCAAGCAGGCGCGGTAGCGTCCAAGCAGGCGCGGAAACGTCCAAGCAGGCGCGGAAGCATGCAAGAAGGCGCGGTAGCGTCCAACCAGGCGCGGAAGCGTCCAAGTAGGCGCGGCAGCATGCAAGAAGGCGCAGAAGAGTCCTAGCAGGCGCGGAAGCGTCCAAGCAGGCGCGGAAACGTCCAAGTAGGCGCGGCAGCATGCAAGAAGGCGCAGAAGATTCCAAGCAGGCGCGGAAGCGTCCAAGCAGGCGGGGAAGCATGCAAGCAGGCGCGGAAGCGTTCAAGCAGTCGCGGAAGCGTCCAAGCAGGCGCCGTAGCGTCCAACCAGGCGCGGAAGCGTCCAAGTAGGCGCGGCAGCATGCAAGAAGACGCAGAAGAGTCCTAGCAGGCGCGGAAGCGTCCAAGCAGTCGCGGAAGCATGCAGCAGGCGCGGAAGCGTCCAAGCAGGCGCGGAAACGTCCAAGTAGGCGCGGAAGCATGCAAGAAGGCGCGGAAGCGTCCAAGTAGGCGCGGCAGCATGCAAGAAGGCGCAGAAGAGTCCTAGCAGGCGCGGATGCGTCCAAGCAGTCGCGGAAGCGTCCAAGCAGGCGCGGTAGCGTTCAAGCAGTCGCGGAAGCGTCCAAGCAGGCGCGGTAGCGTCCAAGCAGGCGTGGAAACGTCCAAGCAGGCGCGGAAGCATGCAAGAAGGCGCAGAAAAGTCCAAGCAGGCGGGGAAGCATGCAAGCAGGCGCGGAAGCGTCCAAGCAGGCGCGGAAACGTCCAAGTAGGCGCGGAAGCATGCAAGAAGGCGCGGAAGCGTCCAAGTAGGCGCGGCAGCATGCAAGAAGGCGCAGAAGAGTCCTAGCAGGCGCGGATGCGTCCAAGCAGTCGCGGAAGCGTCCAAGCAGGCGCGGTAGCGTTCAAGCAGTCGCGGAAGCGTCCAAGCAGGCGCGGTAGCGTCCAAGCAGGCGTGGAAACGTCCAAGCAGGCGCGGAAGCATGCAAGAAGGCGCAGAAGAGTCCAAGCAGGCGCGAAAGCGTCCAAGCAGTCGCGGAAGCGTTCAAGCAGGCGCAGTAGCGTCCAAGCAGTCGCGGAAGCCTCCAAGCAGTCGCGGAAACGTCCAAGCAGGCACGGAAGCATGCAAGAAGGCGCAGAAGAGTCCAAGCAGGCGCGGAAGCGTCCAAGCAATCGCGGAAGCGTCGATGCAGGCGCGGTAGCGTCCAACCAGGCGCGGAAGCGTCCAAGCAGGCGCGGAAGCATGCAAGAAGGCGCAGAAGAGTCCAAGCAGGCGCGGAAGCGTCCAAGCAGTCGCGGAAACGTCCAAGCAGGCGCGGAAGCATGCAAGAAGACGCAGAAGAGTCCAAGCAGGCGCGGAAGCGTCCAAGCAGGCGGGGAAGCGTCCAAGCAGGCGCGGAAACGTCCAAGTAGGCGCGGAAGCATGCAAGAAGGCGCGGAAGCGTCCAAGCAGGCGCGGTAGCGTCCAACCAGGCGCGGAAGCGTCCAAGCAGTCGCGGAAGGGTCCAAGCAGGCGGGGAAGCATGCAAGCAGGCGCGGAAGCGTCCAAGCAGGCGCGGAAGCGTCCAAGTAGGCGCGGCAGCATGCAAGAAGGCGCAGAAGAGTCCAAGCATGCGCGGAAGCGTCCAAGCAGTCACGGAAGCGTCCAAGCAGGCGGGGAAGCGTCCAAGCAGGCGCGGAAACGTCCAAGTAGGCGCGGAAGCATGCAAGAAGGCGCGGAAGCGTCCAAGCAGGCGCGGTAGCGTCCAAGCAGGCGCGGAAACGTCCAAGTAGGCGCGGAAGCATGCAAGAAGGCGCGGAAGCGTCCAAGCAGGCTCGGTAGCGTCTAAGCAGGCGCGGAAACGTCCAAGCAGGCGCGGAAGCGTCCAAGCAGTCGCGGAAGCGTCCAAGCAGGCGCGGTCGCGTCCAAGCAGGCGCGGAAACGTCCAAGCAGGCGCGGAAGCATGCAAGAAGACGCAGAAGAGTCCAAGCAGGCGCGGAAGCGTCCAAGCAGGCGCGGAAGCATGCAAGCAGGCGTAGAAGAGTCCAAGCAGACGCGGAAGCGTCCAAGCAGGCGGGGAAGCATGCAAGCAGGCGCGGAAGCGTCCAAGCAGGCGCGGAAACGTCCAAGTAGGCGCGGAAGCATGCAAGAAGGTGCGGAAGCGTCCAAGCAGGCGCGGTAGCGTCCAAGCAGGCGCGGAAATGTCCAAGCAGGCGCGGAAGCATGCAAGAAGGCGCAGAAGAGTCCAAGCAGGCGCGGAAGCGTCCAAGCAGGCGGGGAAGCATGCAAGCAGGCGCGGAAGCGTCCAAGCAGGCGCGGAAACGTCCAAGTAGGCGCGGCAGCATGCAAGAAGGCGCAGAAGAGTCCAAGCAGGCGCGGAAGCGTCCAAGCAGTCACGGAAGCGTCCAAGCAGGCGCGGTAGCGTCCAAGCAGGCGCGGAAACGTCCAAGCAGGCACGGAAGTATGCAAGAAGACGCAGAAGAGTCCAAGCAGGCGGGGAAGCGTCCAAGCAGGCGGGGAAGCATGCAAGCAGGCGCGGAAGCGTCCAAGCAGGCGCGGAAACGTCCAAGTAGGCGCGGAAGCATGCAAGAAGGCGCGGAAGCGTAGAAGCAGGCGCGGTAGCGTCCAAGCAGGCGCGGAAACGTCCAAGCAGGCGCGGAAGCATGCAAGAAGGCGCAGAAGAGTCCAAGCAGGCGCGGAAGCGTCCAAGCAGGCGGGGAAGCGTCCAAGCAGGCGCGGAAGCGTCCAAGCAGTCGTGGAAACGTCCAAGTAGGCGCGGCAGCATGCAAGAAGGCGCGGAAGCGTTCAAGCAGTCGCGGAAGCGTCCAAGTAGGCGCGGCAGCATGCAAGAAGACGCAGAAGAGTCCTAGCAGGCGCGGAAGCGTCCAAGCAGTCGCGGAAGCGTCCAAGCAGGCGCGGTAGCGTCCAAGCAGTCGCGGAAGCGTCCAAGCAGGCGGGGAAGCATGCAGCAGGCGCGGAAGCGTCCAAGCAGGCGCGGAAACGTCCAAGTAGGCGCGGAAGCATGCAAGAAGTTGCGGAAGCGTCCAAGCAGGCGCGGTAGCGTCCAAGCAGGCGCGGAAACGTCCAAGCAGGCGCGGAAGCATGCAAGAAGGCGCGGTAGCGTCCAACCAGGCGCGGAAGCGTCCAAGTAGGCGCGGCAGCATGCAAGAAGGCGCAGAAGAGTCCTAGCAGGCGCGGAAGCGTCCAAGCAGGCGCGGAAACGTCCAAGTAGGCGCGGCAGCATGCAAGAAGGCGCAGAAGATTCCAAGCAGGCGCGGAAGCGTCCAAGCAGGCGGGGAAGCATGCAAGCAGGCGCGGAAGCGTTCAAGCAGTCGCGGAAGCGTCCAAGCAGGCGCCGTAGCGTCCAACCAGGCGCGGAAGCGTCCAAGTAGGCGCGGCAGCATGCAAGAAGACGCAGAAGAGTCCTAGCAGGCGCGGAAGCGTCCAAGCAGTCGCGGAAGCATGCAGCAGGCGCGGAAGCGTCCAAGCAGGCGCGGAAACGTCCAAGTAGGCGCGGAAGCATGCAAGAAGGCGCGGAAGCGTCCAAGTAGGCGCGGCAGCATGCAAGAAGGCGCAGAAGAGTCCTAGCAGGCGCGGATGCGTCCAAGCAGCCGCGGAAGCGTCCAAGCAGGCGCGGTAGCGTTCAAGCAGTCGCGGAAGCGTCCAAGCAGGCGCGGTAGCGTCCAAGCAGGCGTGGAAACGTCCAAGGAGGCGCGGAAGCATGCAAGAAGGCGCAGAAGAGTCCAAGCAGGCGGGGAAGCATGCAAGCAGGCGCGGAAGCGTCCAAGCAGGCGCGGAAACGTCCAAGTAGGCGCGGAAGCATGCAAGAAGGCGCAGAAGAGTCCAAGCAGGCGCGGAAGCGTCCAAGCAATCGCGGAAGCGTCGATGCAGGCGCGGTAGCGTCCAACCAGGCGCGGAAGCGTCCAAGCAGGCGCGGAAGCATGCAAGAAGGCGCAGAAGAGTCCAAGCAGGCGCGGAAGCGTCCAAGCAGTCGCGGAAGCGACCAAGCAGGCGCGGTAGCGTCCAAGCAGGCGCGGAAGCGTCCAAGCAGGCGCGGAAACGTCCAAGTAGGCGCGGCAGCATGCAAGAAGGCGCAGAGGAGTCCAAGAAGTCGCGGAAGCGTCCAAACAGGCACGGCAGCGTCCAAGCAGGCGCGGAAACGTCCAAGCAGGCGCGGAAGCATGCAAGAAGACGCAGAAGAGTCCAAGCAGTCGCGGAAGCGTCCAAGCAGGCTCGGAACCGTGCAAGCAGGCGCGAAAGCGTCCTAGCAGGCGCGGAAGCATGCAAGCAGGCACGGAAGTATGCAAGCAGGCGCGGAAGCGTCCAAGCAGTCGCTGAAGCGTCCAAGCAGGCGCGGAAACGTCCAAGCAGGCGCGGAAGCATGCAAGAAGGCGCAGAATAGTCCAAGCAGGCGCGAAAGCATCCAAGCTGGCGCGGAAACGTCCAAGCAGTCGCGGAAACGTCCAAGTAGGCGCGGAAGCATGCAAGCAGGCGCCGTACCGTGCAAGTAGGCACGGACGCGTCCAAGCAGGGGCGGAAGCATGCAAGAAGGCGCAGAAGAGTCCAAGCAGGCGCGGAAGCGTCCAAGCAGTCGCGGAAGCGTCCAAGCAGGCGCGGTAGCGTCCAACCAGGCGCGGAAACGTCCAAGTAGGCGCGGCAGCATGCAAGAAGGCGCAGAAGAGTCCAAGCAGGCGCGGAAGCGTCCAAGCAGGCGGGGAAGCATGCATGCAGGCGCGGAAGCGTCCAAGCAGGCGCGGAAACGTCCAAGTAGGCGCGGAAGCATGCAAGAAGGCGCGGAAGCGTCCAAGCAGGCGCGGTAGCGTCCAAGCAGGCGCGGAAACGTCCAAGCAGGCGCGGAAGCATGCAAGAAGGCGCAGAAGAGTCCAAACAGGCGCAGAAGAGTCCAACCAGGCGCGGAAGCGTCCAAGCAGTCGCGGAAGCGTGCAAGCAGTCGCGGAAGCGTGCAAGCAGGCGCGGAAGCGTCCAAGCAGGCGCGGAAACGTCCAAGTAGGCGCGGAAGCATGCAAGAAGGCGCGGAAGCGTCCAAGCAGGCGCGGTAGCGTCCAAGCAGGCGCGGAAGCGTCCAAGCAGGCGGGGAAGCATGCAAGCAGGCGCGGAAGCGTCCAAGCTGGCGCGGTAGCGTCCAACCAGGCGCGGAAGCGTCCAAGCAGGCGCGGAAGCGTCCAAGCAGGCGGGGAAGCATGCAAGCAGGCGCGGAAGCGTCCAAGCAGGCGCGGAAACGTCCAAGTAGGCGCGGAAGCATGCAAGAAGGCGCGGAAGCGTCCAAGCAGGCTCGGTAGCGTCCAAGCAGGCGCGCAAACGTCCAAGCAGGCGCGGAAGCATGCAAGAAAGCGCAGAAGAGTCCAAGCAGGCGCGGAAGCGTCCAAGCAGGCGGGGAAGCATGCAAGCAGGCGCGGAAGCGTCCAAGCAGGCGCGGAAACGTCCAAGTAGGCGCGGAAGCATGCAAGAAGGCGCGGAAGCGTCCAAGCAGGCTCGGTAGCGTCCAAGCAGGCGCGGAAACGTCCAAGCAGGCGCGGAAGCATGCAAGAAGGCGCAGAAGAGTCCAAGCAGGCGCGGAAGCGTCCAAGCAGGCGGGGAAGCATGCAAGCAGGCGCGGAAGCGTCCAAGCAGGCGTGGAAACGTCCAAGATGGCGCGGCAGCATGCAAGAAGGCGCAGAAGATTCCAAGCAGGCGCGGAAGCGTTCAAGCAGGCGGGGAAGCATGCAAGCAGGCGCGGAAGTGTCCAAGCATGCGCGGAAACGTCCAAGTAGGCGCGGAAGCATGCAAGAAGGCGCGGAAGCGTCCAAGCAGGCGCGGTAGCGTCCAAGCAGGCGCGGAAACGTCCAAGCAGGCGCGGAAGCATGCAAGAAGGCGCAGAAGAGTCCAAGCAGGCGCGGAAGCGTCCAAGCAGGCGGGGAAGCATGCAAGCAGGCGCGGAAGCGTCCAAGCAGGCGCGGAAGCGTCTAAGCAGGCGCGGAAACGTCCAAGCAGGCGCGGAAGCATGCAAGAAGGCGCGGAAGAGTCCAAGCAGGCGCGGAAGCGTCCAAGCAGGCGGGGAAGCATGCAAGCAGGCGCGGAAGCGTCCAAGCAGGCGCGGAAACGTCCAAGTAGGCGCGGCAGCATGCAAGAAGGCGCAGAAGAGTCCAAGCAGGCGCGGAAGCGTCCAAGCAGTCACGGAAGCGTCCAAGCAGGCGCGGTAGCGTCCAAGCAGGCGCGGAAACGTCCAAGCAGGCGCGGAAACGTCCAAGTAGGCGCGGCAGCATGCAAGAAGGCGCAGAAGAGTCCAAGCAGGCGCGGAAGCGTCCAAGCAGTCGCGGAAGCGTCCAAGCAGGCGCGGTAGCGTCCAACCAGGCGCGGAAGCGTCCAAGCAGGCGCGGCAGCATGCAAGAAGGCGCAGAAGAGTCCTAGCAGGCGCGGAAGCGTCCAAGCAGTCGCGGAAGCGTCCAAGCAGGCGCGGTAGCGTTCAAGCAGTCGCGGAAGCATGCAAGAAGGCGCAGAAGAGTCCAAGCAGGCGCGGAAGCGTCCAGGCAGGCGCGGTAGCGTCCAACCAGGCGCGGAAGCGTCCAAGTAGGCGCGGCAGCATGCAAGAAGGCGCAGAAGAGTCCAAGCAGGCGCGGAAGCGTCCAAGCAGTCGCGGAAGCGTCCAAGCAGGCGCGGTAGCGTCCAACCAGGCGCGGAAACGTCCAAGCAGGCGCGGAAGCATGCAAGAAGGCGCAGAAGAGTCCAAGCAGGCGCGGAAGCGTCCAGGCAGGCGGGGAAGCATGCAAGCAGGCGCGGAAGCGTCCAAGCAGGCGTGGAAACGTCCAAGTAGGCGCGGCAGCATGCAAGAAGGCGCAGAAGATTCCAAGCAGGCGCGGAAGCGTCCAAGCAGGCGGGGTAGCATGCAAGCAGGCGCGGAAGCGTCCAAGCAGGCGCGTAAACGTCCAAGTAGGCGCGGCAGCATGCAAGAAGGCGCAGAAGATTCCAAGCAGGCGCGGAAGCGTCCAAGCAGGCGGGGAAGCATGCAAGCAGGCGCGGAAGCGTCCAAGCAGTCGCGGAAGCGTCCAAGCAGGCGCGGTAGCGTCGAACCAGGCGCGGAAGCGTCCAAGTAGGCGCGGAAACGTCCAAGTAGGCGCGGCAGCATGCAAGAAGGCGCAGAAGAGTCCAAGCAGGCGCGGTAGCGTCCAACCAGGCGCGGAAGCGTCCAAGCAGTCGGTGAAGCGGCCAAGCAGGCGCGGAAGCGTCCAAGCAGGCAGGGAAACGTCCAAGCAGGCGCCGAAGCGTCCAAGCAGTCGCGGAAGCGTCCAAGCAGGCGCGGAAACGTCCAAGCAGGCGCGGAAGCATGCAAGAAGACGCAGAAGAGTCCAAGCAGGCGCGGAAGCGTCCAAGCAGGCGCGGAAGCATGCAAGAAGGCGCAGAAGAGTCCAAACAGGCGCAGAAGAGTCCAAGCAGGCGCGGAAGCGTCCAAGCAGGCGGGGAAGCATGCAAGCAGGCGCGGAAGCGTCCAAGCAGTCGTGGAAACGGCCAAGTAGGCGCGGCAGCATGCAAGAAGGGGCAGAAGAGTCCAAGCAGGCGCGGAAGCGTCCAAGCAGTCGCGGAAGCGTCCAAGCTGGCGCGGTAGCGTCCAAGCAGGCGCGGAAGCGTCCAAGCAGTCGCGGAAGCGTCCAAGCTGGCGCGGTAGCGTCCAAGCAGGCGGGGAAGCATGCAAGCAGGCGCGGAAGCGTCCAAGCAGGCGCGGAAACGTCCAAGTAGGCGCGGCAGCATGCAAGAAGGCGCAGAAGAGTCCAAGCAGGCGCGGAAGCGTCCAAGCAGTCACGGAAGCGTCCAAGCAGGCGCGGTAGCGTCCAAGCAGGCGCGGAAACGTCCAAGCAGGCGCGGAAGTATGCAAGAAGACGCAGAAGAGTCCAAGCAGGCGCGGAAGCGTCCAAGCAGGCGGGGAAGCATGCAAGCAGGCGCGGAAGCGTCCAAGCAGGCGCGGAAGCGTCTAAGCAGGCGCGGAAACGTCCAAGCAGGCGCGGAAGCATGCAAGAAGGCGCGGAAGAGTCCAAGCAGGCGCGGAAGCGTCCAAGCAGGCGGGGAAGCATGCAAGCAGGCGCGGAAGCGTCCAAGCAGGCGCGGAAACGTCCAAGTAGGCGCGGCAGCATGCAAGAAGGCGCAGAAGAGTCCAAGCAGGCGCGGAAGCGTCCAAGCAGTCACGGAAGCGTCCAAGCAGGCGCGGTAGCGTCCAAGCAGGCGCGGAAACGTCCAAGCAGGCGCGGAAACGTCCAAGTAGGCGCGGCAGCATGCAAGAAGGCGCAGAAGAGTCCAAGCAGGCGCGGAAGCGTCCAAGCAGTCGCGGAAGCGTCCAAGCAGGCGCGGTAGCGTCCAAGCAGGCGCGGAAGCGTCCAAGCAGGCGCGGAAACGTCCAAGTAGGCGCGGCAGCATGCAAGAAGACGCAGAAGAGTCCAAGCAGGCGCGGAAGCGTCCAAGCAGGCGCGGAAGCATGCAAGAAGACGCAGAAGAGTCCAAGCAGGCGCGGAAGCGTCCAAGCAGGCGCGGAAGCGTCCAAGCAGGCGTGGAAACGTCCAAGCAGGCGCGGAAGCATGCAAGAAGGCGCAGAAGAGTCCAAGCAGGCGGGGAAGCATGCAAGCAGGCGCGGAAGCGTCCAAGCAGGCGCGGAAACGTCCAAGTAGGCGCGGAAGCATGCAAGAAGGCGCAGAAGAGTCCAAGCAGGCGCGGAAGCGTCCAAGCAATCGCGGAAGCGTCGATGCAGGCGCGGTAGCGTCCAACCTGGCGCGGAAGCGTCCAAGCAGGCGCGGAAGCATGCAAGAAGGCGCAGAAGAGTCCAAGCAGGCGCGGAAGCGTCCAAGCAGACGCGGAAGCGTCCAAGCAGGCGCGGTAGCGTCCAAGCAGGCGCGGAAGCGTCCAAGCAGGCGCGGAAACGTCCAAGTAGGCGCGGCAGCATGCAAGAAGACGCAGAAGAGTCCAAGCAGGCGCGGAAGCGTCCAAGCAGGCGCGGAAGCATGCAAGAAGGCGCAGAAGAGTCCAAACAGGCGCAGAAGAGTCCAAGCAGGCGCGGAAGCGTCCAAGCAGGCGGGGAAGCATGCAAGCAGGCGCGGAAGCGTCCAAGCAGTCGTGGAAACGGCCAAGTAGGCGCGGCAGCATGCAAGAAGGGGCAGAAGAGTCCAAGCAGGCGCGGAAGCGTCCAAGCAGTCGCGGAAGCGTCCAAGCTGGCGCGGTAGCGTCCAAGCAGGCGCGGAAGCGTCCAAGCAGTCGCGGAAGCGTCCAAGCTGGCGCGGTAGCGTCCAAGCAGGCGGGGAAGCATGCAAGCAGGCGCGGAAGCGTCCAAGCAGGCGCGGAAACGTCCAAGTAGGCGCGGCAGCATGCAAGAAGGCGCAGAAGAGTCCAAGCAGGCGCGGAAGCGTCCAAGCAGGCACGGAAGCGTCCAAGCAGGCGCGGTAGCGTCCAAGCAGGCGCGGAAACGTCCAAGCAGGCGCGGAAGTATGCAAGAAGACGCAGAAGAGTCCAAGCAGGCGGGGAAGCGTCCAAGCAGGCGGGGAAGCATGCAAGCAGGCGCGGAAGCGTCCAAGCAGGCGCGGAAACGTCCAAGTAGGCGCGGAAGCATGCAAGAAGGCGCGGAAGCGTAGAAGCAGGCGCGGTAGCGTCCAAGCAGGCGCGGAAACGTCCAAGCAGGCGCGGAAGCATGCAAGAAGGCGCAGAAGAGTCCAAGCAGGCGCGGAAGCGTCCAAGCAGGCGGGGAAGCATGCAAGCAGGCGCGGAAGCGTCCAAGCAGGCGTGGAAACGTCCAAGCAGGCGCGGAAACGTCCAAGTAGGCGGGGAAGCATGCAAGCAGGCGCGGAAGCGTCCAAGCAGGCGCGGTAGCGTCCAACCAGGCGCGGAAGCGTCCAAGCAGGCGCGGAAGCGTCCAAGCAGGCGGGGAAGCATGCAGCAGGCGCGGAAGCGTCCAAGCAGGCGCGGAAACGTCCAAGTAGGCACGGAAGCATGCAAGAAGGCGCGGAAGCGTCCAAGCAGGCTCGGTAGCGTCCAAGCAGGCGCGGAAACGTCCAAGCAGGCGCGGAAGCGTCCAAGCAGTCGTGGAAACGTCCAAGTAGGCGCGGCAGCATGCAAGAAGGCGCGGAAGCGTTCAAGCAGTCGCGGAAGCGTCCAAGCAGGCGCCGTAGCGTCCAACAAGGCGCGGAAGCGTCCAAGTAGGCGCGGCAGCATGCAAGAAGACGCAGAAGAGTCCTAGCAGGCGCGGAAGCGTCCAAGCAGTCGCGGAAGCGTCCAAGCAGGCGCGGTAGCGTCCAAGCAGTCGCGGAAGCGTCCAAGCAGGCGGGGAAGCATGCAGCAGGCGCGGAAGCGTCCAAGCAGGCGCGGAAACGTCCAAGTAGGCGCGGCAGCATGCAAGAAGGCGCAGAAGATTCCAAGCAGGCGCGGAAGCGTCCAAGCAGGCGGGGAAGCATGCAAGCAGGCGCGGAAGCGTTCAAGCAGTCGCGGAAGCGTCCAAGCAGGCGCCGTAGCGTCCAACCAGGCGCGGAAGCGTCCAAGTAGGCGCGGCAGCATGCAAGAAGACGCAGAAGAGTCCTAGCAGGCGCGGAAGCGTCCAAGCAGTCGCGGAAGCATGCAGCAGGCGCGGAAGCGTCCAAGCAGGCGCGGAAACGTCCAAGTAGGCGCGGAAGCATGTAAGAAGGCGCGGAAGCGTCCAAGTAGGCGCGGCAGCATGCAAGAAGGCGCAGAAGAGTCCTAGCAGGCGCGGATGCGTCCAAGCAGTCGCGGAAGCGTCCAAGCAGGCGCGGTAGCGTTCAAGCAGTCGCGGAAGCGTCCAAGCAGGCGCGGTAGCGTCCAAGCAGGCGTGGAAACGTCCAAGCAGGCGCGGAAGCATGCAAGAAGGCGCAGAAGAGTCCAAGCAGGCGGGGAAGCATGCAAGCAGGCGCGGAAGCGTCCAAGCAGGCGCGGAAACGTCCAAGTAGGCGCGGAAGCATGCAAGAAGGCGCAGAAGAGTCCAAGCAGGCGCGGAAGCGTCCAAGCAATCGCGGAAGCGTCGATGCAGGCGCGGTAGCGTCCAACCAGGCGCGGAAGCGTCCAAGCAGGCGCGGAAGCATGCAGGAAGGCGCAGAAGAGTCCAAGCAGGCGCGGAAGCGTCCAAGCAGACGCGGAAGCGTCCAAGCAGGCGCGGTAGCGTCCAAGCAGGCGCGGAAGCGTCCAAGCAGGCGCGGAAACGTCCAAGTAGGCGCGGCAGCATGCAAGAAGGCGCAGAGGAGTCCAAGAAGTCGCGGAAGCGTCCAAACAGGCACGGCAGCGTCCAAGCAGGCGCGGAAACGTCCAAGCAGGCGCGGAAGCATGCAAGAAGACGCAGAAGAGTCCAAGCAGTCGCGGAAGCGTCCAAGCAGGCTCGGAACCGTGCAAGCAGGCGCGAAAGCGTCCTAGCAGGCGCGGAAGCATGCAAGCAGGCACGGAAGTATGCAAGCAGGCGCGGAAGCGTCCAAGCAGTCGCTGAAGCGTCCAAGCAGGCGCGGAAACGTCCAAGCAGGCGCGGAAGCATGCAAGAAGGCGCAGAATAGTCCAAGCAGGCGCGAAAGCATCCAAGCTGGCGCGGAAACGTCCAAGCAGTCGCGGAAACGTCCAAGTAGGCGCGGAAGCATGCAAGAAGACGCAGAATAGTCCAAGCAGGCGCGGAAGCATGCAAGAAGGCGCGGAAGCATGCAAGAAGGCGCAGAATAGTCCAAGCAGGCGCGAAAGCATCCAAGCTGGCGCGGAAACGTCCAAGCAGTCGCGGAAACGTCCAAGTAGGCGCGGAAGCATGCAAGCAGGCGCCGTACCGTGCAAGTAGGCACGGACGCGTCCAAGCAGGGGCGGAAGCATGCAAGAAGGCGCAGAAGAGTCCAAGCAGGCGCGGAAGCGTCCAAGCAGTCGCGGAAGCGTCCAAGCAGGCGCGGTAGCGTCCAACCAGGCGCGGAAACGTCCAAGTAGGCGCGGCAGCATGCAAGAAGGCGCAGAAGAGTCCAAGCAGGCGCGGAAGCGTCCAAGCAGGCGGGGAAGCATGCAAGCAGGCGCGGAAGCGTCCAAGCAGGCGCGGAAACGTCCAAGTAGGCGCGGAAGCATGCAAGAAGGCGCGGAAGCGTCCAAGCAGGCGCGGTAGCGTCCAAGCAGGCGCGGAAACGTCCAAGCAGGCGCGGAAGCATGCAAGAAGGCGCAGAAGAGTCCAAGCAGGCGCGGAAGCGTCCAAGCAGGCGGGGAAGCATGCAAGCAGGCGCGGAAGCGTCCAAGCAGGCGCGGAAACGTCCAAGTAGGCGCGGCAGCATGCAAGAAGGCGCAGAAGAGTCCAAGCAGGCGCGGAAGCGTCCAAGCAGTCACGGAAGCGTCCAAGCAGGCGCGGTAGCGTCCAAGCAGGCGCGGAAACGTCCAAGCAGGCGCGGAAGGATGCAAGAAGACGCAGAAGAGTCCAAGCAGGCGGGGAAGCGTCCAAGCAGGCGGGGAAGCATGCAAGCAGGCGCGGAAGCGTCCAAGCAGGCGCGGAAACGTCCAAGTAGGCGCGGAAGCGTCCAAGCAGGCGCGGTAGCGTCCAAGCAGGCGCGGAAACGTCCAAGCAGGCGCGGAAGGATGCAAGAAGACGCAGAAGAGTCCAAGCAGGCGGGGAAGCGTCCAAGCAGGCGGGGAAGCATGCAAGCAGGCGCGGAAGCGTCCAAGCAGGCGCGGAAACGTCCAAGTAGGCGCGGAAGCATGCAAGAAGGCGCGGAAGTGTAGAAGCAGGCGCGGTAGCGTCCAAGCGGGCGCGGTAGCGTCCAAGCGGGCGCGGAAACGTCCATGCAGGCGCGGAAGCATGCAAGAAGGCGCAGAAGAGTCCAAGCAGGCGCGGAAGCGTCCAAGCAGTCGCGGAAACGTCCAAGCAGGCGCGGAAGGATGCAAGAAGACGCAGAAGAGTCCAAGCAGGCGCGGAAGCGTCCAAACAGGCGGGGAAGCATGCAAGCAGGCGCGGAAGCGTCCAAGCAAGCGTGGAAACGTCCAAGCAGGCGCGGAAACGTCCAAGTAGGCGCGGCAGCATGCAAGAAGGCGCAGAAGAGTCCAAGCAGGCGCGGAAGCGTCCAAGCAGTCGCGGAAGCGTCCAAGCAGGCGCGGTAGCGTCCAACCAGGCGCGGCAGCATGCAAGAAGGCGCAGAAGAGTCCAAGCAGGCGCGGAAGCGTCCAAGCAGTCGCGGAAGCGTCCAAGCAGGCGCGGTAGCGTCCAACCAGGCGCGGAAGCGTCCAAGTAGGCGCGGCAGCATGCAAGAAGGCGCAGAAGAGTCCTAGCAGGCGCGGAAGCGTCCAAGCAGTCGCGGAAGCGTCCAAGCAGGCGCGGTAGCGTTCAAGCAGTCGCGGAAGCATGCAAGAAGGCGCAGAAGAGTCCAAGCAGGCGCGGAAGCGTCCAGGCAGGCGCGGTAGCGTCCAACCAGGCGCGGAAGCGTCCAAGTAGGCGCGGCAGCATGCAAGAAGGCGCAGAAGAGTCCAAGCAGGCGCGGAAGCGTCCAAGCAGTCGCGGAAGCGTCCAAGCAGGCGCGGTAGCGTCCAACCAGGCGCGGAAACGTCCAAGCAGGCGCGGAAGCATGCAAGAAGGCGCAGAAGAGTCCAAGCAGGCGCGGAAGCGTCCAGGCAGGCGGGGAAGCATGCAAGCAGGCGCGGAAGCGTCCAAGCAGGCGTGGAAACGTCTAAGCAGGCGCGGAAACGTCCAAGTAGGCGCGGCAGCATGCAAGAAGCCGCAGACGAGTCCAAGCAGGCGCGGAAGCGTCCAAGCAGTCGCGGAAGCGTCCAAGCAGGCGCGGTAGCGTCCAACCAGGTGCGGAAGCATGCAAGAAGGCGCAGAAGAGTCCAAGCAGTCGCGGAAGCGTCCAAGCAGGCGCGGTAGCGTCCAAGCAGTCGCGGAAGCGTCCAAGCAGGCGCGGTAGCGTCCAAGCAGGCGTGGAAACGTCCATGCAGGCGCGGAAGCATGCAAGAAGACGCAGAAGGGTCCAAGCAGGCGCGGAAGCGTGCAAGCAGTCGCGGAAGCGTGCAAGCAGGCGCGGAAGCGTCCAAGCAGGCGCGGAAACGTCCAAGTAGGCGCGGAAGCATGCAAGAAGGCGCGGAAGCGTCCAAGCAGGCGCGGTAGCGTCCAAGCAGGCGCGGAAGCGTCCAAGCAGGCGGGGAAGCATGCAAGCAGGCGCGGAAGCGTCCAAGCTGGCGCGGTAGCGTCCAACCAGGCGCGGAAGCGTCCAAGCAGGCGCGGAAGCGTCCAAGCAGGCGGGGAAGCATGCAAGCAGGCGCGGAAGCGTCCAAGCAGGCGCGGAAACGTCCAAGTAGGCGCGGAAGCATGCAAGAAGGCGCGGAAGCGTCCAAGCAGGCTCGGTAGCGTCCAAGCAGGCGCGCAAACGTCCAAGCAGGCGCGGAAGCATGCAAGAAGGCGCAGAAGAGTCCAAGCAGGCGCGGAAGCGTCCAAGCAGGCGGGGAAGCATGCAAGCAGGCGCGGAAGCGTCCAAGCAGGCGCGGAAACGTCCAAGTAGGCGCGGAAGCATGCAAGAAGGCGCGGAAGCGTCCAAGCAGGCTCGGTAGCGTCCAAGCAGGCGCGGAAACGTCCAAGCAGGCGCGGAAGCATGCAAGAAGGCGCAGAAGAGTCCAAGCAGGCGCGGAAGCGTCCAAGCAGGCGGGGAAGCATGCAAGCAGGCGCGGAAGCGTCCAAGCAGGCGTGGAAACGTCCAAGTTGGCGTGGCAGCATGCAAGAAGGCGCAGAAGAGTCCAAGCAGGCGCGGAAGCGTCCAAGCAGGCGGGGAAGCATGCAAGCAGGCGCGGAAGCGTCCAAGCAGGCGCGGAAACGTCCAAGTAGGCGCGGAAGCATGCAAGAAGGCGCGGAAGCGTCCAAGCAGGCTCGGTAGCGTCCAAGCAGGCGCGGAAACGTCCAAGCAGGCGCGGAAGCATGCAAGAAGGCGCAGAAGAGTCCAAGCAGGCGCGGAAGCGTCCAAGCAGGCGGGGAAGCATGCAAGCAGGCGCGGAAGCGTCCAAGCAGGCGCGGAAGCGTCTAAGCAGGCGCGGAAACGTCCAAGCAGGCGCGGAAGCATGCAAGAAGGCGCAGAAGAGTCCAAGCAGGCGCGGAAGAGTCCAAGCAGGCGGGGAAGCATGTAAGCAGGCGCGGAAGCGTCCAAGCAGGCGTGGAAACGTCCAAGTAGGCGCGGCAGCATGCAAGAAGGCGCAGAAGATTCCAAGCAGGCGCGGAAGAGTCCAAGCAGGCGCGGAAGCGTCCAAGCAGGCGGGGAAGCATGCAAGCAGGCGCGGAAGCGTCCAAGCAGGCGTGGAAACGTCCAAGTAGGCGCGGCAGCATGCAAGAAGGCGCAGAAGATTCCAAGCAGGCGCGGTAGCGTCCAACCAGGCGCGGAAGCGTCCAAGCAGGCGCGGAAGCGTCCAAGCAGGCGCGGAAACGTCCAAGCAGGCGCGGAAGCATGCAAGAAGGCGCAGAAGAGTCCAAGCAGGCGCGGAAGCGTCCAAGCAGTCGCGGAAGCGTCCAAGCAGTCGCGGAAGCGTCCAAGCAGGCGCTGTAGCGTCCAAGCAGGCGCGGATACGTCCAAGCAGGCGCGGAAACGTCCAAGTAGGCGCGGAAACGTCCAAGTAGGCGCGGAAGCATGCAAGAAGGCGCAGAAGAGTCCAAGCAGGCGCGGAAGCGTCCAAGCAGTCGCGGAAGCGTCCAAGTAGGCGCGGAAACGTCCAAGTAGGCGCGGAAGCATGCAAGAAGGCGCAGAAGAGTCCAAGCAGGCGCGGAAGCGTCCAAGCAGCCGCGGAAGCGTCCAAGCAGGCGCGGTAGCGTCCAACAAGGCGCGGAAGCGTCCAAGTAGGCGCGGTAGCATGCAAGAAGGCGCAGAAGAGTCCAAGCAGGCGCGGAAGCGTCCAAGCAGTCGCGGAAGCGTCCAAGCAGGCGCGGTAGCGTCCAAGCAGTCGCGGAAGCGTCCAAGCAGGCGCGGAAGCATGCAAGAAGACGCAGAAGAGTCCAAGCAGGCGCGGAAGCGTCCAAGCAGGCTCGGTAACGTCCAAGCAGGCGCGGAAACGTCCAAGCAGGCGCGGAAGCGTCCAAGCAATCGCGGAAGCGTCCAAGCAGGCGCGGTAGCGTTCAAGCAGTCGCGGAAGCGTCCAAGCAGGCGCGGTAGCGTCCAAGCAGGCGTGGAAACGTCCAAGCAGGCGCGGAAGCATGCAAGAAGGCGCAGAAGATTCCAAGCAGGCGCGGAAGCGTCCAAGCAGGCGGGGAAGCATGCAAGCAGGCGCGGAAGCGTCCAAGCAGTCGCGGAAGCGTCCAAGCAGGCGCCGTAGCGTCCAACCAGGCGCGGAAGCGTCCAAGTAGGCGGGGAAGCATGCAAGCAGGCGCGGAAGCGTCCAACCAGGCGCGGAAGCGTCCAAGCAGGCGGGGAAGCATGCAAGCAGGCGCGGAAGCGTCCAAGCAGGCGCGGAAACGTCCAAGCAGGCGCGGAAGCGTCCAAGCAGTCGTGGAAACGTCCAAGTAGGCGCGGCAGCATGCAAGAAGGCGCAGAAGATTCCAAGCAGGCGCGGAAGCGTCCAAGCAGGCGGGGAAGTGTCCAAGCAGTCGCGGAAGCGTCCAAGCAGTCGCGGAAGCGTCCAAGCAGGCGCGGTCGCGTCCAAGCAGGCGCGGAAACGTCCAAGTAGGCGCGGCAGCATGCAAGAAGGCGCAGAAGAGTCCAAGCAGGCGCGGAAGCGTCCAAGCAGTCGCGGAAGCGTCCAAGCAGGCGCGGTAGCGTCCAACCAGGCGCGGAAGCGTCCAGGTAGGCGCGGCAGCATGCAAGAAGGCGCAGAAGATTCCAAGCAGGCGCGGAAGCGTCCAAGCAGGCAGGGAAGCATGCAAGCAGGCGCGGAAGCGTCCAAGCAGTCGCGGAAGCGTCCAAGCAGGCGCCGTAGCGTCCAACCAGGCGCGGAAGCGTCCAAGTAGGCGCGGCAGCATGCAAGAAGACGCAGAAGAGTCCTAGCAGGCGCGGAAGCGTCCAAGCAGTCGCGGAAGCGTCCAAGCAGGCGCGGTAGCGTTCAAGCAGTCGCGGAAGCGTCCAAGCAGGCGCGGTAGCGTCCAAGCAGGCGTGGAAACGTCCAAGCAGGCGCGGAAGCATGCAAGAAGGCGCAGAAGAGTCCAAGCAGGCGCGGAAGCGTCCAAGCAATCGCGGAAGCGTCGATGCAGGCGCGGTAGCGTCCAACCAGGCGCGGAAGCGTCCAAGCAGGCGCGGAAGCATGCAAGAAGGCGCAGAAGAGTCCAAGCAGGCGCGGAAGCGTCCAAGCAGTCGCGGAAGCGTCCAAGCAGGCGCGGTAGCGTCCAACCAGGCGCGGAAGCGTCCAAGTAGGCGCGGCAGCATGCAAGAAGGCGCAGAAGAGTCCAAGCAGGCGCGGAAGCTTCCAAGCAGTCGCGGAAGCGTCCAAGCAGGAGCGGTCGCGTCCAACCAGGCGCGGAAGCGTCCAAGCAGTCGCGGAAGCGTCCAAGCAGGCGCGGTAGCGTCCAAGCAGGCGCGGAAACGTCCAAGCAGGCGCGGAAGCATGCAAGAAGACGCAGAAGAGTCCAAGCAGGCGCGGAAGCGTCCAAGCAGGCGCGGAAGCATGGAAGCAGGCGCAGAAGAGTCCAAGCAGGCGCGGAAGCGTCCAAGCAGGCGGGGAAGCATGCAAGCAGGCGCGGAAGCGTCCAAGCAGGCGCGGTAGCGTCCAACCAGGCGCGGAAGCGTCCAAGCAGGCGCGGAAGCGTCCAAGCAGGCTCGGTAGCGTCCAAGCAGGCGCGGAAACGTCCAAGCAGGCGCGGAAGCATGCAAGAAGGCGCAGAAGTGTCCAAGCAGGCGCGGAAGCGTCCAAGCAGGCGGGGAAGCATGCAAGCAGGTGCGGAAGCGTCCAAGCAGGCGTGGAAACGTCCAAGTAGGCGCGGCAGCATGCAAGAAGGCGCAGAAGATTCCAAGCAGGCGCGGAAGCGTCCAAGCAGGCGCGGAAGCATGCAAGAAGACGCAGAAGAGTCCAAGCAGGCGCGGAAGCGTCCAAGCAGTCGCGGAAGCGTTCAAGCAGGCGCGGTAGAGTCCAAGCAGGCGCGGAAGCGTCCAAGCAGGCGGGGTAGCGTCCAAGCAGGCGCGGAAACGTCCAAGCAGGCGTGGAAGAGTCCAAGCAGGTGCGGAAGCGTCCAAGCAGGCGCGGTAGCGTCCAAGCAGGCGCGGAAGCATGCAAGAAGACGCAGAAGAGTCCAACCAGGCGCGGTAGTGTCCAAGCTGGCGCGGAAACGTCCAAGCAGGCGCGGCAGCATGCAAGAAGGCGCAGAAGTGTCCAAGCAGGCGCGGAAGCATGCAAGAAGGCGCAGAAGAGTCCAAGCAGGCGCGGAAGCGTCCAAGCAGGCGGGGAAGCATGCAAGCAGGCGCGGAAGCGTCCAAGCAGGCGCTGAAGCGTCCAAGCAGGCGCGGAAGCATGCAAGAAGGCGCAGAAGAGTCCAACCAGGCGCGGTAGTGTCCAAGCTGGCGCGGAAAAGTCCAAGCAGGCGCGGAAGCATGCAAGAAGGCGCAGAAGTGTCCAAGCAGGCGCGGAAGCATGCAAGAAGGCGCAGAAGAGTCCAAGCAGGCGCGGAAGCGTCCAAGCAGGCGCGGAAGCATGCAAGAAGGCGCAGAAGTGTCCAAGCAGGCGCGGAAGCATGCAAGAAGGCGCAGAAGAGTCCAAGCAGGCGCGGAAGCGTCCAAGCAGGCGGGGAAGCATGCAAGCAGGCGCGGAAGCGTCCAAGCAGGCGCTGAAGCGTCCAAGCAGGCGCGGAAGCATGCAAGAAGGCGCAGAAGAGTCCAACCAGGCGCGGTAGTGTCCAAGCTGGCGCGGAAACGTCCAAGCAGGCGCGGAAGCATGCAAGAAGGCGCAGAAGTGTCCAAGCAGGCGCGGAAGCATGCAAGAAGGCGCAGAAGAGTCCAAGCAGGCGCGGAAGCGTCCAAGCAGGCGGGGAAGCATGCAAGCAGGCGCGGAAGCGTCCAAGCAGGCGTGGAAACGTCCAAGCAGGCGCGGAAACGTCCAAGTAGGCGGGGAAGCATGCAAGCAGGCGCGGAAGCGTCCAAGCAGGCGCGGTAGCGTCCAACCAGGCGCGGAAGCGTCCAAGCAGGCGCGGAAGCGTCCAAGCAGGCGGGGAAACGTCCAAGTAGGCACGGAAGCATGCAAGAAGGCGCGGAAGCGTCCAAGCAGGCTCGGTAGCGTCCAAGCAGGCGCGGAAACGTCCAAGCAGGCGCGGAAGCGTCCAAGCAGTCGTGGAAACGTCCAAGTAGGCGCGGCAGCATGCAAGAAGGCGCGGAAGCGTTCAAGCAGTCGCGGAAGCGTCCAAGCAGGCGCCGTAGCGTCCAACCAGGCGCGGAAGCGTCCAAGTAGGCGCGGCAGCATGCAAGAAGACGCAGAAGAATCCTAGCAGGCGCGGAAGCGTCCAAGCAGTCGCGGAAGCATGCAGCAGGCGCGGAAGCGTCCAAGCAGGCGCGGAAACGTCCAAGTAGGCGCGGAAGCATGCAAGAAGTTGCGGAAGCGTCCAAGCAGGCGCGGTAGCGTCCAAGCAGGCGCGGAAACGTCCAAGCAGGCGCGGAAGCATGCAAGAAGGCGCGGTAGCGTCCAACCATGCGCGGAAGCGTCCAAGTAGGCGCGGCAGCATGCAAGAAGGCGCAGAAGAGTCCTAGCAGGCGCGGATGCGTCCAAGCAGTCGCGGAAGCGTCCAAGCAGGCGCGGTAGCGTTCAAGCAGTCGCGGAAGCGTCCAAGCAGGCGCGGTAGCGTCCAAGCAGGCGTGGAAACGTCCAAGCAGGCGCGGAAGCATGCAAGAAGGCGCAGAAGAGTCCAAGCAGGCGGGGAAGCATGCAAGCAGGCGCGGAAGCGTCAAAGCAGGCGCGGAAACGTCCAAGTAGGCGCGGAAGCATGCAAGAAGGTGCGGAAGCGTCCAAGCAGGCGCGGTAGCGTCCAAGCAGGCGCGGAAACGTCCAAGCAGGCGCGGAAGCATGCAAGAAGGCGCAGAAGAGTCCAAGCAGGCGCGGAAGCGTCCAGGCAGGCGGGGAAGCATGCAAGCAGGCGCGGAAGCGTCCAAGCAGGCGTGGAAACGTCCAAGTAGGCGCGGCAGCATGCAAGAAGGCGCAGAAGATTCCAAGCAGGCGCGGAAGCTTCCAAGCAGGCGGGGAAGCATGCAAGCAGGCGCGGAAGCGTCCAAGCAGTCGCGGAAGCGTCCAAGCAGGCGCCGTAGCGTCCAACCAGGCGCGGAAGTTTCCAAGTAGGCGCGGCAGCATGCAAGAAGACGCAGAAGAGTCCTAGCAGGCGCGGAAGCGTCCAAGCAGTCGCGGAAGCGTCCAAGCAGGCGCGGTAGCGTTCAAGCAGTCGCGGAAGCGTCCAAGCAGGCGCGGTAGCGTCCAAGCAGGCGTGGAAACGTCCAAGCAGGCGCGGAAGCATGCAAGAAGGCGCAGAAGATTCCAAGCAGGCGCGGAAGCGTCCAAGCAGGCGGGGAAGCATGCAAGCAGGCGCGGAAGCGTCCAAGCAGTCGCGGAAGCGTCCAAGCAGGCGCCGTAGCGTCCAACCAGGCGCGGAAGCGTCCAAGTAGGCGGGGAAGCATGCAAGCAGGCGCGGAAGCGTCCAACCAGGCGCGGAAGCGTCCAAGCAGGCGGGGAAGCATGCAAGCAGGCGCGGAAGCGTCCAAGCAGGCGCGGAAACGTCCAAGCAGGCGCGGAAGCGTCCAAGCAGTCGTGGAAGCGTCCAAGCAGGCGCGGTCGCGTCCAAGCAGGCGCGGAAGCGTCCAAGTAGGCGCGGCAGCATGCAAGAAGGCGCAGAAGATTCCAAGCAGGCGCGGAAGCGTCCAAGCAGGCGGGGAAGTGTCCAAGCAGTCGCGGAAGCGTCCAAGCAGTCGCGGAAGCGTCCAAGCAGGCGCGGTCGCGTCCAAGCAGGCGCGGAAACGTCCAAGTAGGCGCGGCAGCATGCAAGAAGGCGCAGAAGAGTCCTAGCAGGCGCGGAAGCGTCCAAGCAGGCGGGGAAGCATGCAAGCAGGCGCGGAAGCGTCCAAGCAGTCGCGGAAGCGTGCAAGCAGGCGGGGAAGCATGCAAGCAGGCGCGGAAGCGTCCAAGCAGTCGCGGAAGCGTCCAAGCAGGCGCCGTAGCGTCCAACCAGGCGCGGAAGCGTCCAAGTAGGCGCGGCAGCATGCAAGAAGACGCAGAAGAGTCCTAGCAGGCGCGGAAGCGTCCAAGCAGTCGCGGAAGCGTCCAAGCAGGCGCGGTAGCGTTCAAGCAGTCGCGGAAGCGTCCAAGCAGGCGCGGTAGCGTCCAAGCAGGCGTGGAAACGTCCAAGCAGGCGCGGAAGCATGCAAGAAGGCGCAGAAGAGTCCAAGCAGGCGCGGAAGCGTCCAAGCAATCGCGGAAGCGTCGATGCAGGCGCGGTAGCGTCCAACCAGGCGCGGAAGCGTCCAAGCAGGCGCGGAAGCATGCAAGAAGGCGCAGAAGAGTCCAAGCAGGCGCGGAAGCGTCCAAGCAGTCGCGGAAGCGTCCAAGCAGGCGCGGTAGCGTCCAACCAGGCGCGGAAGCGTCCAAGTAGGCGCGGCAGCATGCAAGAAGGCGCAGAAGAGTCCAAGCAGGCGCGGAAGCTTCCAAGCAGTCGCGGAAGCGTCCAAGCAGGCGCGGTCGCGTCCAACCAGGCGCGGAAGCGTCCAAGCAGTCATGGAAGCGTCCAAGCAGGCGCGGTAGCGTCCAAGCAGGCGCGGAAACGTCCAAGCAGGCGCGGAAGCATGCAAGAAGACGCAGAAGAGTCCAAGCAGGCGCGGAAGCGTCCAAGCAGGCGCGGAAGCATGCAAGCAGGCGCAGAAGAGTCCAAGCAGGCGCGGAAGCGTCCAAGCAGGCGGGGAAGCATGCAAGCAGGCGCGGAAGCGTCCAAGCAGGCGCGGTAGCGTCCAACCAGGCGCGGAAGCGTCCAAGCAGGCGCGGAAGCGTCCAAGCAGGCGCGGAAACGTCCAAGCAGGCGCGGAAGCATGCAAGAAGGCGCAGAAGAGTCCAAGCAGGCGCGGAAGCGTCCAAGCAGTCGCGGAAGCGTCCAAGCAGTCGCGGAAGCGTCCAAGCAGGCGCTGTAGCGTCCAAGCAGGCGCGGATACGTCCAAGCAGGCGCGGAAACGTCCAAGTAGGCGCGGAAACGTCCAAGTAGGCGCGGAAGCATGCAAGAAGGCGCAGAAGAGTCCAAGCAGGCGCGGAAGCGTCCAAGCAGTCGCGGAAGCGTCCAAGTAGGCGCGGAAACGTCCAAGTAGGCGCGGAAGCATGCAAGAAGGCGCAGAAGAGTCCAAGCAGGCGCGGAAGCGTCCAAGCAGCCGCGGAAGCGTCCAAGCAGGCGCGGTAGCGTCCAACAAGGCGCGGAAGCGTCCAAGTAGGCGCGGTAGCATGCAAGAAGGCGCAGAAGAGTCCAAGCAGGCGCGGAAGCGTCCAAGCAGTCGCGGAAGCGTCCAAGCAGGCGCGGTAGCGTCCAAGCAGTCGCGGAAGCGTCCAAGCAGGCGCGGAAGCATGCAAGAAGACGCAGAAGAGTCCAAGCAGGCGCGGAAGCGTCCAAGCAGGCTCGGTAACGTCCAAGCAGGCGCGGAAACGTCCAAGCAGGCGCGGAAGCGTCCAAGCAATCGCGGAAGCGTCCAAGCAGGCGCGGTAGCGTTCAAGCAGTCGCGGAAGCGTCCAAGCAGGCGCGGTAGCGTCCAAGCAGGCGTGGAAACGTCCAAGCAGGCGCGGAAGCATGCAAGAAGGCGCAGAAGATTCCAAGCAGGCGCGGAAGCGTCCAAGCAGGCGGGGAAGCATGCAAGCAGGCGCGGAAGCGTCCAAGCAGTCGCGGAAGCGTCCAAGCAGGCGCCGTAGCGTCCAACCAGGCGCGGAAGCGTCCAAGTAGGCGGGGAAGCATGCAAGCAGGCGCGGAAGCGTCCAACCAGGCGCGGAAGCGTCCAAGCAGGCGGGGAAGCATGCAAGCAGGCGCGGAAGCGTCCAAGCAGGCGCGGAAACGTCCAAGCAGGCGCGGAAGCGTCCAAGCAGTCGTGGAAACGTCCAAGTAGGCGCGGCAGCATGCAAGAAGGCGCAGAAGATTCCAAGCAGGCGCGGAAGCGTCCAAGCAGGCGGGGAAGTGTCCAAGCAGTCGCGGAAGCGTCCAAGCAGTCGCGGAAGCGTCCAAGCAGGCGCGGTCGCGTCCAAGCAGGCGCGGAAACGTCCAAGTAGGCGCGGCAGCATGCAAGAAGGCGCAGAAGAGTCCAAGCAGGCGCGGAAGCGTCCAAGCAGTCGCGGAAGCGTCCAAGCAGGCGCGGTAGCGTCCAACCAGGCGCGGAAGCGTCCAGGTAGGCGCGGCAGCATGCAAGAAGGCGCAGAAGATTCCAAGCAGGCGCGGAAGCGTCCAAGCAGGCAGGGAAGCATGCAAGCAGGCGCGGAAGCGTCCAAGCAGTCGCGGAAGCGTCCAAGCAGGCGCCGTAGCGTCCAACCAGGCGCGGAAGCGTCCAAGTAGGCGCGGCAGCATGCAAGAAGACGCAGAAGAGTCCTAGCAGGCGCGGAAGCGTCCAAGCAGTCGCGGAAGCGTCCAAGCAGGCGCGGTAGCGTTCAAGCAGTCGCGGAAGCGTCCAAGCAGGCGCGGTAGCGTCCAAGCAGGCGTGGAAACGTCCAAGCAGGCGCGGAAGCATGCAAGAAGGCGCAGAAGAGTCCAAGCAGGCGCGGAAGCGTCCAAGCAATCGCGGAAGCGTCGATGCAGGCGCGGTAGCGTCCAACCAGGCGCGGAAGCGTCCAAGCAGGCGCGGAAGCATGCAAGAAGGCGCAGAAGAGTCCAAGCAGGCGCGGAAGCGTCCAAGCAGTCGCGGAAGCGTCCAAGCAGGCGCGGTAGCGTCCAACCAGGCGCGGAAGCGTCCAAGTAGGCGCGGCAGCATGCAAGAAGGCGCAGAAGAGTCCAAGCAGGCGCGGAAGCTTCCAAGCAGTCGCGGAAGCGTCCAAGCAGGAGCGGTCGCGTCCAACCAGGCGCGGAAGCGTCCAAGCAGTCGCGGAAGCGTCCAAGCAGGCGCGGTAGCGTCCAAGCAGGCGCGGAAACGTCCAAGCAGGCGCGGAAGCATGCAAGAAGACGCAGAAGAGTCCAAGCAGGCGCGGAAGCGTCCAAGCAGGCGCGGAAGCATGGAAGCAGGCGCAGAAGAGTCCAAGCAGGCGCGGAAGCGTCCAAGCAGGCGGGGAAGCATGCAAGCAGGCGCGGAAGCGTCCAAGCAGGCGCGGTAGCGTCCAACCAGGCGCGGAAGCGTCCAAGCAGGCGCGGAAGCGTCCAAGCAGGCTCGGTAGCGTCCAAGCAGGCGCGGAAACGTCCAAGCAGGCGCGGAAGCATGCAAGAAGGCGCAGAAGTGTCCAAGCAGGCGCGGAAGCGTCCAAGCAGGCGGGGAAGCATGCAAGCAGGTGCGGAAGCGTCCAAGCAGGCGGGAAACGTCCAAGTAGGCGCGGCAGCATGCAAGAAGGCGCAGAAGATTCCAAGCAGGCGCGGAAGCGTCCAAGCAGGCGCGGAAGCATGCAAGAAGACGCAGAAGAGTCCAAGCAGGCGCGGAAGCGTCCAAGCAGTCGCGGAAGCGTTCAAGCAGGCGCGGTAGAGTCCAAGCAGGCGCGGAAGCGTCCAAGCAGGCGCGGAAGCATGCAAGAAGGCGCAGAAGAGTCCAACCAGGCGCGGTAGTGTCCAAGCTGGCGCGGAAACGTCCAAGCAGGCGCGGAAGCGTCCAAGTAGGCGCGGCAGCATGCAAGAAGGCGCAGAAGAGTCCTAGCAGGCGCGGATGCGTCCAAGCAGTCGCGGAAGCGTCCAAGCAGGCGCGGTAGCGTTCAAGCAGTCGCGGAAGCGTCCAAGCAGGCGCGGTAGCGTCCAAGCAGGCGTGGAAACGTCCAAGCAGGCGCGGAAGCATGCAAGAAGGCGCAGAAGAGTCCAAGCAGGCGGGGAAGCATGCAAGCAGGCGCGGAAGCGTCAAAGCAGGCGCGGAAACGTCCAAGTAGGCGCGGAAGCATGCAAGAAGGTGCGGAAGCGTCCAAGCAGGCGCGGTAGCGTCCAAGCAGGCGCGGAAACGTCCAAGCAGGCGCGGAAGCATGCAAGAAGGCGCAGAAGAGTCCAAGCAGGCGCGGAAGCGTCCAGGCAGGCGGGGAAGCATGCAAGCAGGCGCGGAAGCGTCCAAGCAGGCGTGGAAACGTCCAAGTAGGCGCGGCAGCATGCAAGAAGGCGCAGAAGATTCCAAGCAGGCGCGGAAGCTTCCAAGCAGGCGGGGAAGCATGCAAGCAGGCGCGGAAGCGTCCAAGCAGTCGCGGAAGCGTCCAAGCAGGCGCCGTAGCGTCCAACCAGGCGCGGAAGTTTCCAAGTAGGCGCGGCAGCATGCAAGAAGACGCAGAAGAGTCCTAGCAGGCGCGGAAGCGTCCAAGCATTCGCGGAAGCGTCCAAGCAGGCGCGGTAGCGTTCAAGCAGTCGCGGAAGCGTCCAAGCAGGCGCGGTAGCGTCCAAGCAGGCGTGGAAACGTCCAAGCAGGCGCGGAAGCATGCAAGAAGGCGCAGAAGATTCCAAGCAGGCGCGGAAGCGTCCAAGCAGGCGGGGAAGCATGCAAGCAGGCGCGGAAGCGTCCAAGCAGTCGCGGAAGCGTCCAAGCAGGCGCCGTAGCGTCCAACCAGGCGCGGAAGCGTCCAAGTAGGCGGGGAAGCATGCAAGCAGGCGCGGAAGCGTCCAACCAGGCGCGGAAGCGTCCAAGCAGGCGGGGAAGCATGCAAGCAGGCGCGGAAGCGTCCAAGCAGGCGCGGAAACGTCCAAGCAGGCGCGGAAGCGTCCAAGCAGTCGTGGAAGCGTCCAAGCAGGCGCGGTCGCGTCCAAGCAGGCGCGGAAGCGTCCAAGTAGGCGCGGCAGCATGCAAGAAGGCGCAGAAGATTCCAAGCAGGCGCGGAAGCGTCCAAGCAGGCGGGGAAGTGTCCAAGCAGTCGCGGAAGCGTCCAAGCAGTCGCGGAAGCGTCCAAGCAGGCGCGGTCGCGTCCAAGCAGGCGCGGAAACGTCCAAGTAGGCGCGGCAGCATGCAAGAAGGCGCAGAAGAGTCCTAGCAGGCGCGGAAGCGTCCAAGCAGGCGGGGAAGCATGCAAGCAGGCGCGGAAGCGTCCAAGCAGTCGCGGAAGCGTGCAAGCAGGCGGGGAAGCATGCAAGCAGGCGCGGAAGCGTCCAAGCAGTCGCGGAAGCGTCCAAGCAGGCGCCGTAGCGTCCAACCAGGCGCGGAAGCGTCCAAGTAGGCGCGGCAGCATGCAAGAAGACGCAGAAGAGTCCTAGCAGGCGCGGAAGCGTCCAAGCAGTCGCGGAAGCGTCCAAGCAGGCGCGGTAGCGTTCAAGCAGTCGCGGAAGCGTCCAAGCAGGCGCGGTAGCGTCCAAGCAGGCGTGGAAACGTCCAAGCAGGCGCGGAAGCATGCAAGAAGGCGCAGAAGAGTCCAAGCAGGCGCGGAAGCGTCCAAGCAATCGCGGAAGCGTCGATGCAGGCGCGGTAGCGTCCAACCAGGCGCGGAAGCGTCCAAGCAGGCGCGGAAGCATGCAAGAAGGCGCAGAAGAGTCCAAGCAGGCGCGGAAGCGTCCAAGCAGTCGCGGAAGCGTCCAAGCAGGCGCGGTAGCGTCCAACCAGGCGCGGAAGCGTCCAAGTAGGCGCGGCAGCATGCAAGAAGGCGCAGAAGAGTCCAAGCAGGCGCGGAAGCTTCCAAGCAGTCGCGGAAGCGTCCAAGCAGGCGCGGTCGCGTCCAACCAGGCGCGGAAGCGTCCAAGCAGTCATGGAAGCGTCCAAGCAGGCGCGGTAGCGTCCAAGCAGGCGCGGAAACGTCCAAGCAGGCGCGGAAGCATGCAAGAAGACGCAGAAGAGTCCAAGCAGGCGCGGAAGCGTCCAAGCAGGCGCGGAAGCATGCAAGCAGGCGCAGAAGAGTCCAAGCAGGCGCGGAAGCGTCCAAGCAGGCGGGGAAGCATGCAAGCAGGCGCGGAAGCGTCCAAGCAGGCGCGGTAGCGTCCAACCAGGCGCGGAAGCGTCCAAGCAGGCGCGGAAGCGTCCAAGCAGGCTCGGTAGCGTCCAAGCAGGCGCGGAAACGTCCAAGCAGGCGCGGAAGCATCCAAGAAGACGCAGAAGAGTCCAAGAAGGCGCGGATGCGTCCAAGCAGGTGCGGTAGCGTCCAAGCAGTCGCGGAAGCGTCCAAGCAGGCGCGGTAGCGTCCAAGCAGGCGCGGAAACGTCCAAGCAGGCGCGGAAACGTCCAAGTAGGCGTGGCAGCATGCATGCAGACGCGGAAGCGTCCAAGCAGGCGTGGAAACGTCCAAGTAGGCGCGGCAGCATGCAAGAAGGCCTAGAAGATTCCAAGCAGGCGGGGAAGCATGCAGCAGGCGCGGAAGCGTCCAAGCAGGCGCGGAAACGTCCAAGTAGGCGCGGAAGCATGCAAGAAGACGCAGAATAGTCCAAGCAGGCGCGGAAGCATGCAAGCAGGCGCGGAAGCGTCCAAGTAGGCGCGGCAGCATGCAAGAAGGCGCAGAAGAGTCCTAGCAGGCGCGGAAGCGTCCAAGCAGTCGCGGAAGCGTCCAAGCAGTCGTGGAAACGCCCAAGTAGGCGCGGCAGCATGCAAGAAGGCGCAGAAGATTCCAAGCAGGCGGGGAAGAGTCCAAGCAGTCGCGGAAGCGTCCAAGCAGTCGTGGAAACGTCCAAGTAGGCGCGGCAGCATGCCAGAAGGCGCAGAAGATTCCAAGCAGGCGCGGAAGCGTCCAAGCAGGCGCGATAGCGTCCAAGCAGGCGCGGAAACGTCCAAGCAGGCGCGGAAGCATGCAAGAAGGCGCAGAAGAGTCCAAGCAGGCGCGGAAGCGTCCAAGCAGGCGGGGAAGCATGCAAGCAGGCGCGGAAGCATGCAAGCAGGCGCGGAAGCGTCCAAGCAGGCGCTGAAGCGTCCAAGCAGGCGCGGAAGCGTCCAAGCAGTCGCGGAAGCGTCCAAGCAGGCGCGACAGCGTCCAAGCAGGCGCGGAAACGTCCAAGCAGGCGCGGAAGCATGCAAGAAGACGCAGAAGAGTCCAAGCAGGCGCGGAAGCGTCCAAGCAGTCGCGGAAGCGTTCAAGCAGGCGCGGTAGAGTCCAAGCAGTCGCGGAAGCGTCCAAGCAGGCGCGGTAGCGTCCAAGCAGGCGCGGAAACGTCCAAGCAGGCGCGAAAGCATGCAAGAAGACGCAGAATAGTCCAAGCAGGCGCGGAAGCGTCCAAGCAGGCGAGGAAGCATGCAAGCAGGCGCGGAAGCGTCCAAGCAGGCGCGGAAACGTCCAAGTAGGCACGGAAGCATGCAAGAAGGCGCGGAAGCGTCCAAGCAGGCTCGGTAGCGTCCAAGCAGGCGCGGAAACGTCCAAGCAGGCGGGGAAGCATGCAAGCAGGCGCGGAAGCGTCCAAGCAGTCGCGGAAGCATGCAGCAGGCGCGGAAGCGTCCAAGCAGGCGCGGAAACGTCCAAGTAGGCGCGGAAGCATGCAAGAAGGTGCGGAAGCGTCCAAGCAGGCGCGGTAGCGTCCAAGCAGGCGCGGAAACGTCCAAGCAGGCGCGGAAGCATGCAAGAAGGCGCGGTAGCGTCCAACCAGGCGCGGAAGCGTCCAAGTAGGCGCGGCAGCATGCAAGAAGGCGCAGAAGAGTCCTAGCAGGCGCGGATGCGTCCAAGCAGTCGCGGAAGCGTCCAAGCAGGCGCGGTAGCGTTCAAGCAGTCGCGGAAGCGTCCAAGCAGGCGCGGTAGCGTCCAAGCAGGCGTGGAAACGTCCAAGCAGGCGCGGAAGCATGCAAGAAGGCGCAGAAGAGTCCAAGCAGGCGGGGAAGCATGCAAGCAGGCGCGGAAGCGTCAAAGCAGGCGCGGAAACGTCCAAGTAGGCGCGGAAGCATGCAAGAAGGTGCGGAAGCGTCCAAGCAGGCGCGGTAGCGTCCAAGCAGGCGCGGAAACGTCCAAGCAGGCGCGGAAGCATGCAAGAAGGCGCAGAAGAGTCCAAGCAGGCGCGGAAGCGTCCAGGCAGGCGGGGAAGCATGCAAGCAGGCGCGGAAGCGTCCAAGCAGGCGTGGAAACGTCCAAGTAGGCGCGGCAGCATGCAAGAAGGCGCAGAAGATTCCAAGCAGGCGCGGAAGCTTCCAAGCAGGCGGGGAAGCATGCAAGCAGGCGCGGAAGCGTCCAAGCAGTCGCGGAAGCGTCCAAGCAGGCGCCGTAGCGTCCAACCAGGCGCGGAAGTTTCCAAGTAGGCGCGGCAGCATGCAAGAAGACGCAGAAGAGTCCTAGCAGGCGCGGAAGCGTCCAAGCAGTCGCGGAAGCGTCCAAGCAGGCGCGGTAGCGTTCAAGCAGTCGCGGAAGCGTCCAAGCAGGCGCGGTAGCGTCCAAGCAGGCGTGGAAACGTCCAAGCAGGCGCGGAAGCATGCAAGAAGGCGCAGAAGATTCCAAGCAGGCGCGGAAGCGTCCAAGCAGGCGGGGAAGCATGCAAGCAGGCGCGGAAGCGTCCAAGCAGTCGCGGAAGCGTCCAAGCAGGCGCCGTAGCGTCCAACCAGGCGCGGAAGCGTCCAAGTAGGCGGGGAAGCATGCAAGCAGGCGCGGAAGCGTCCAACCAGGCGCGGAAGCGTCCAAGCAGGCGGGGAAGCATGCAAGCAGGCGCGGAAGCGTCCAAGCAGGCGCGGAAACGTCCAAGCAGGCGCGGAAGCGTCCAAGCAGTCGTGGAAGCGTCCAAGCAGGCGCGGTCGCGTCCAAGCAGGCGCGGAAGCGTCCAAGTAGGCGCGGCAGCATGCAAGAAGGCGCAGAAGATTCCAAGCAGGCGCGGAAGCGTCCAAGCAGGCGGGGAAGTGTCCAAGCAGTCGCGGAAGCGCCAAGCAGTCGCGGAAGCGTCCAAGCAGGCGCGGTCGCGTCCAAGCAGGCGCGGAAACGTCCAAGTAGGCGCGGCAGCATGCAAGAAGGCGCAGAAGAGTCCTAGCAGGCGCGGAAGCGTCCAAGCAGGCGGGGAAGCATGCAAGCAGGCGCGGAAGCGTCCAAGCAGTCGCGGAAGCGTGCAAGCAGGCGGGGAAGCATGCAAGCAGGCGCGGAAGCGTCCAAGCAGTCGCGGAAGCGTCCAAGCAGGCGCCGTAGCGTCCAACCAGGCGCGGAAGCGTCCAAGTAGGCGCGGCAGCATGCAAGAAGACGCAGAAGAGTCCTAGCAGGCGCGGAAGCGTCCAAGCAGTCGCGGAAGCGTCCAAGCAGGCGCGGTAGCGTTCAAGCAGTCGCGGAAGCGTCCAAGCAGGCGCGGTAGCGTCCAAGCAGGCGTGGAAACGTCCAAGCAGGCGCGGAAGCATGCAAGAAGGCGCAGAAGAGTCCAAGCAGGCGCGGAAGCGTCCAAGCAATCGCGGAAGCGTCGATGCAGGCGCGGTAGCGTCCAACCAGGCGCGGAAGCGTCCAAGCAGGCGCGGAAGCATGCAAGAAGGCGCAGAAGAGTCCAAGCAGGCGCGGAAGCGTCCAAGCAGTCGCGGAAGCGTCCAAGCAGGCGCGGTAGCGTCCAACCAGGCGCGGAAGCGTCCAAGTAGGCGCGGCAGCATGCAAGAAGGCGCAGAAGAGTCCAAGCAGGCGCGGAAGCTTCCAAGCAGTCGCGGAAGCGTCCAAGCAGGCGCGGTCGCGTCCAACCAGGCGCGGAAGCGTCCAAGCAGTCATGGAAGCGTCCAAGCAGGCGCGGTAGCGTCCAAGCAGGCGCGGAAACGTCCAAGCAGGCGCGGAAGCATGCAAGAAGACGCAGAAGAGTCCAAGCAGGCGCGGAAGCGTCCAAGCAGGCGCGGAAGCATGCAAGCAGGCGCAGAAGAGTCCAAGCAGGCGCGGAAGCGTCCAAGCAGGCGGGGAAGCATGCAAGCAGGCGCGGAAGCGTCCAAGCAGGCGCGGTAGCGTCCAACCAGGCGCGGAAGCGTCCAAGCAGGCGCGGAAGCGTCCAAGCAGGCTCGGTAGCGTCCAAGCAGGCGCGGAAACGTCCAAGCAGGCGCGGAAGCATCCAAGAAGACGCAGAAGAGTCCAAGAAGGCGCGGATGCGTCCAAGCAGGTGCGGTAGCGTCCAAGCAGTCGCGGAAGCGTCCAAGCAGGCGCGGTAGCGTCCAAGCAGGCGCGGAAACGTCCAAGCAGGCGCGGAAACGTCCAAGTAGGCGTGGCAGCATGCATGCAGACGCGGAAGCGTCCAAGCAGGCGTGGAAACGTCCAAGTAGGCGCGGCAGCATGCAAGAAGGCGCAGAAGATTCCAAGCAGGCGGGGAAGCATGCAGCAGGCGCGGAAGCGTCCAAGCAGGCGCGGAAACGTCCAAGTAGGCGCGGAAGCATGCAAGAAGACGCAGAATAGTCCAAGCAGGCGAGGAAGCATGCAAGCAGGCGCGGAAGCGTCCAAGTAGGCGCGGCAGCATGCAAGAAGGCGCAGAAGAGTCCTAGCAGGCGCGGAAGCGTCCAAGCAGTCGCGGAAGCGTCCAAGCAGTCGTGGAAACGTCCAAGTAGGCGCGGCAGCATGCAAGAAGGCGCAGAAGATTCCAAGCAGGCGGGGAAGAGTCCAAGCAGTCGCGGAAGCGTCCAAGCAGTCGTGGAAACGTCCAAGTAGGCGCGGCAGCATGCCAGAAGGCGCAGAAGATTCCAAGCAGGCGCGGAAGCGTCCAAGCAGGCGCGATAGCGTCCAAGCAGGCGCGGAAACGTCCAAGCAGGCGCGGAAGCATGCAAGAAGGCGCAGAAGAGTTCAAGCAGGCGCGGAAGCGTCCAAGCAGGCGGGGAAGCATGCAAGCAGGCGCGGAAGCGTCCAAGCAGTCGCGGAAGCGTCCAAGCAGTCGTGGAAACGTCCAAGTAGGCGCGGAAGCATGCAAGAAGGCGCGGTAGCGTCCAACCAGGCGCGGAAGCGTCCAAGTAGGCGCGGCAGCATGCAAGAAGGCGCAGAAGAGTCCTAGCAGGCGCGGAAGCGTCCAAGCAGGCGCGGAAACGTCCAAGTAGGCGCGGCAGCATGCAAGAAGGCGCAGAAGATTCCAAGCAGGCGCGGAAGCGTCCAAGCAGGCGGGGAAGCATGCAAGCAGGCACGGAAGCGTTCAAGCAGTCGCGGAAGCGTCCAAGCAGGCGCGGTAGCGTCCAACCAGGCGCGGAAGCGTCCAAGCAGGCGCGGAAACGTCCAAGTAGGCGCGGCAGCATGCAAGAAGGCGCAGAAGATTCCAAGCAGGCGCGGTAGAGTCCAAGCAGTCGCGGAAGCGTCCAAGCAGGCGCGGTAGCGTCCAAGCAGGCGCGGAAACGTCCAAGCAGGCGCGAAAGCATGCAAGAAGACGCAGAATAGTCCAAGCAGGCGCGGAAGCGTCCAAGCAGGCGAGGAAGCATGCAAGCAGGCGCGGAAGCGTCCAAGCAGGCGCGGAAACGTCCAAGTAGGCACGGAAGCATGCAAGAAGGCGCGGAAGCGTCCAAGCAGGCTCGGTAGCGTCCAAGCAGGCGCGGAAACGTCCAAGCAGGCGGGGAAGCATGCAAGCAGGCGCGGAAGCGTCCAAGCAGTCGCGGAAGCGTCCAAGCAGGCGCGGTAGCGTCCAAGCAGGCGCGGAAACGTCCAAGCAGGCGCGGAAGCATGCAAGAAGGCGCAGAAGAGTCCAAGCAGGCGCGGAAGCGTCCAAGCAGGCGGGGAAGCATGCAAGCAGGCGCGGAAGCGTCCAAGCAGTCGTGGAAACGTCCAAGTAGGCGCGGCAGCATGCAAGAAGGCGCAGAAGTTTCCAAGCAGTCTCGGAAGCGTCCAAGCAGGCGGGGAAGAGTCCAAGCAGTCGCGGAAGCGTCCAAGCAGTCGCGGAAGCGTCCAAGCAGGCGCGGTCGCGTCCAAGCAGGCGCGGAAACGTCCAAGTAGGCGCGGCAGTATGCAAGAAGGCGCAGAAGAGTCCAAGCAGTCGCGGAAGCGTCCAAGCAGTCGCGGAAGCGTCCAAGCAGGCGCGGTCGCGTCCAAGCAGGCGCGGAAACGTCCAAGTAGGCGCGGCAGCATGCAAGAAGGCGCAGAAGAGTCCAAGCAGGCGCGGAAGCGTCCAAGCAGGCGGGGAAGCATGCAAGCAGGCGCGGAAGCGTCCAAGCAGGCGCGGAAACGTCCAAGTAGGCGCGGAAGCATGCAAGAAGGCGCGGAAGCGTCCAAGCAGGCGCGGTAGCGTCCAAGCAGGCGCGGAAACGTCCAAGCAGGCGCGGAAGCATGCAAGAAGGGGCAGAAGAGTCCAAGTAGGCGCGGAAGCGTCCAAGCAGGCGCGGAAGCGTCCAAGCAGTCGCGGAAGCGTCCAAGCAGGCGCGGAAGCGTCCAAGCAGGCGTGGAAACGTCCAAGTAGGCGCGGCAGCATGCAAGAAGGCGCAGAAGATTCCAAGCTGGCGCGGAAACGTCCAAGCAGTCGCGGAAAAGTCCAAGTAGGCGCGGAAGCATGCAAGAAGACGCAGAATAGTCCAAGCAGGCGCGGAAGCATGCAAGCAGGCGCGGAAGCATGCAAGCAGGCGCGGAAGCATGCAAGCAGGCGCGGAAGCGTCCAAGCAGGCGCTGAAGCGTCCAAGCAGGCGCGGAAGCGTCCAAGCAGTCGCGGAAGCGTCCAAGCAGTCGTGGAAACGTCCAAGTAGGCGCGGAAGCATGCAAGAAGGCGCGGTAGCGTCCAACCAGGCGCGGAAGCGTCCAAGTAGGCGCGGCAGCATGCAAGAAGGCGCAGAAGAGTCCTAGCAGGCGCGGAAGCGTCCAAGCAGGCGCGGAAACGTCCAAGTAGGCGCGGCAGCATGCAAGAAGGCGCAGAAGATTCCAAGCAGGCGCGGAAGCGTCCAAGCAGGCGGGGAAGCATGCAAGCAGGCACGGAAGCGTTCAAGCAGTCGCGGAAGCGTCCAAGCAGGCGCGGTAGCGTCCAACCAGGCGCGGAAGCGTCCAAGCAGGCGCGGAAACGTCCAAGTAGGCGCGGCAGCATGCAAGAAGGCGCAGAAGATTCCAAGCAGGCGCGGAAGCGTCCAAGCAGGCGGGGAAGCATGCAAGCAGGCGCGGAAGCGTCCAAGCAGTCGTGGAAACGTCCAAGTAGGCGCGGCAGCATGCAAGAAGGCGCAGAAGATTCCAAGCAGGCGGGGAAGAGTCCAAGCAGTCGCGGAAGCGTCCAAGCAGTCGTGGAAACGTCCAAGTAGGCGCGGCAGCATGCCAGAAGGCGCAGAAGATTCCAAGCAGGCGCGGAAGCGTCCAAGCAGGCGCGATAGCGTCCAAGCAGGCGCGGAAACGTCCAAGCAGGCGCGGAAGCATGCAAGAAGGCGCAGAAGAGTCCAAGCAGGCGCGGAAGCGTCCAAGCAGGCGGGGAAGCATGCAAGCAGGCGCGGAAGCATGCAAGCAGGCGCGGAAGCGTCCAAGCAGGCGCTGAAGCGTCCAAGCAGGCGCGGAAGCGTCCAAGCAGTCGCGGAAGCGTCCAAGCAGGCGCGACAGCGTCCAAGCAGGCGCGGAAACGTCCAAGCAGGCGCGGAAGCATGCAAGAAGACGCAGAAGAGTCCAAGCAGGCGCGGAAGCGTCCAAGCAGTCGCGGAAGCGTTCAAGCAGGCGCGGTAGAGTCCAAGCAGTCGCGGAAGCGTCCAAGCAGGCGCGGTAGCGTCCAAGCAGGCGCGGAAACGTCCAAGCAGGCGCGAAAGCATGCAAGAAGACGCAGAATAGTCCAAGCAGGCGCGGAAGCGTCCAAGCAGGCGAGGAAGCATGCAAGCAGGCGCGGAAGCGTCCAAGCAGGCGCAGAAACGTCCAAGTAGGCACGGAAGCATGCAAGAAGGCGCGGAAGCGTCCAAGCAGGCTCGGTAGCGTCCAAGCAGGCGCGGAAACGTCCAAGCAGGCGGGTAAGCATGCAAGCAGGCGCGGAAGCGTCCAAGCAGTCGCGGAAGCGTCCAAGCAGGCGCGGTAGCGTCCAAGCAGGCGCGGAAACGTCCAAGCAGGCGCGGAAGCATGCAAGAAGGCGCAGAAGAGTCCAAGCAGGCGCGGAAGCGTCCAAGCAGGCGGGGAAGCATGCAAGCAGGCGCGGAAGCGTCCAAGCAGTCGTGGAAACGTCCAAGTAGGCGCGGCAGCATGCAAGAAGGCGCAGAAGTTTCCAAGCAGGCGCGGAAGCGTCCAAGCAGGCGGGGAAGAGTCCAAGCAGTCGCGGAAGCGTCCAAGCAGTCGCGGAAGCGTCCAAGCAGGCGCGGTCGCGTCCAAGCAGGCGCGGAAACGTCCAAGTAGGCGCGGCAGTATGCAAGAAGGCGCAGAAGAGTCCAAGCAGTCGCGGAAGCGTCCAAGCAGTCGCGGAAGCGTCCAAGCAGGCGCGGTCGCGTCCAAGCAGGCGCGGAAACGTCCAAGTAGGCGCGGCAGCATGCAAGAAGGCGCAGAAGTGTCCAAGCAGGCGCGGAAGCATGCAAGAAGGCGCAGAAGAGTCCAAGCAGGCGCGGAAGCGTCCAAGCAGGCGCGGAAGCGTCCAAGCAGGCGTGGAAACGTCCAAGTAGGCGCGGCAGCATGCAAGAAGGCGCAGAGGATTCCAAGCTGGCGCGGAAACGTCCAAGCAGTCGCGGAAACGTCCAAGTAGGCGCGGAAGCATGCAAGAAGACGCAGAATAGTCCAAGCAGGCGCGGAAGCATGCAAGCAGGCGCGGAAGCGTCCAAGCAGGCGCTGAAGCGTCCAAGCAGGCGCGGAAGCGTCCAAGCAGTCGCGGAAGCGTCCAAGCAGGCGCGACAGCGTCCAAGCAGGCGCGGAAACGTCCAAGCAGGCGCGGAAGCATGCAAGAAGACGCAGAAGAGTCCAAGCAGGCGCGGAAGCGTCCAAGCAGTCGCGGAAGCGTTCAAGCAGGCGCGGTAGAGTCCAAGCAGTCGCGGAAGCGTCCAAGCAGGCGCGGTAGCGTCCAAGCAGGCGCGGAAACGTCCAAGCAGGCGCGAAAGCATGCAAGAAGACGCAGAATAGTCCAAGCAGGCGCGGAAGCGTCCAAGCAGGCGAGGAAGCATGCAAGCAGGCGCGGAAGCGTCCAAGCAGGCGCGGAAACGTCCAAGTAGGCACGGAAACGTCCAAGCAGGCGGGGAAGCATGCAAGCAGGCGCGGAAGCGTCCAAGCAGTCGCGGAAGCGTCCAAGCAGGCGCGGTAGCGTCCAAGCAGGCGCGGAAACGTCCAAGTAGGCGCGGAAGCATGCAAGAAGGTGCGGAAGCGTCCAAGCAGGCGCGGTAGCGTCCAAGCAGGCGCGGAAATGTCCAAGCAGGCGCGGAAGCATGCAAGAAGGCGCAGAAGAGTCCAAGCAGGCGCGGAAGCGTCCAAGAAGGCGCGGAAACGTCCAAGTAGGCGCGGCAGCATGCAAGAAGGCGCAGAAGATTCCTAGCAGGCGCGGAAGCGTCCAAGCAGGCGCGGAAACGTCCAAGTAGGCGCGGCAGCATGCAAGAAGGCGCAGAAGATTCCAAGCAGGCGCGGAAGCGTCCAAGCAGGCGGGGAAGCATGCAAGCAGGCGCGGAAGCGTTCAAGCAGTCGCGGAAGCGTCCAAGCAGGCGCGGTAGCGTCCAACCAGGCGCGGAAGCGTCCAAGTAGGCGCGGCAGCATGCAAGAAGACGCAGAAGAGTCCAAGCAGGCGCGGTAGCGTCCAAGCAGGCGCGGAAACGTCCAAGCAGGCGCGGAAGCACGCAAGAAGACGCAGAAGAGTCCAAGCAGGCGCGGAAGCGTCCAAGCAGGCGCGGAAGCATGCAAGCAGGCGCAGAAGAGTCCAAGCAGGCGCGGAAGCGTCCAAGCAGGCGGGGAAGCATGCAAGCAGGCGCGGAAGCGTCCAAGCAGGCGCGGTAGCGTCCAACCAGGCGCGGAAGCGTCCAAGCAGGCGCGGAAGCGTCCAAGCAGGCGGGGAAGCATGCAAGCAGGCGCGGAAGCGTCCAAGCAGGCGCGGAAACGTCCAAGCAGGCGCGAAAGCATGCAAGAAGACGCAGAATAGTCCAAGCAGGCGCGGAAGCGTCCAAGCAGGCGAGGAAGCATGCAAGCAGGCGCGGAAGCGTCCAAGCAGGCGCGGAAACGTCCAAGTAGGCACGGAAGCATGCAAGAAGGCGCGGAAGCGTCCAAGCAGGCTCGGTAGCGTCCAAGCAGGCGCGGAAACGTCCAAGCAGGCGCGGAAGCGTCCAAGCAGTCGTGGAAACGTCCAAGTAGGCGCGGCAGCATGCAAGAAGGCGCAGAAGAGTCCTAGCAGGCGCGGAAGCGTCCAAGCAGGGGGGGAAGCATGCAAGCAGGCGCGGAAGCGTCCAAGCAGTCGCGGAAGCGTCCAAGTGGCGCGGTAGCGTCCAACCAGGCGCGGAAGCGTCCAAGTAGGCGCGGCAGCATGCAAGAAGGCGCAGAAGAGTCCTAGCAGGCGCGGAAGCGTCCAAGCAGTCGCGGAAGCGTCCAAGCAGTCGTGGAAACGTCCAAGTAGGCGCGGCAGCATGCAAGAAGGCGCAGAAGATTCCAAGCAGGCGGGGAAGAGTCCAAGCAGTCGCGGAAGCGTCCAAGCAGTCGTGGAAACGTCCAAGTAGGCGCGGCAGCTTGCCAGAAGGCGCAGAAGATTCCAAGCAGGCGCGGAAGCGTCCAAGCAGGCGCGGTAGCGTCCAAGCAGGCGCGGAAACGTCCAAGCAGGCGCGGAAGCATGCAAGAAGGCGCAGAAGAGTCCAAGCAGGCGCGGAAGCGTCCAAGCAGGCGGGGAAGCATGCAAGCAGGCGCGGAAGCGTCCAAGCAGTCGTGGAAACGTCCAAGTAGGCGCGGCAGCATGCAAGAAGGCGCAGAAGATTCCAAGCAGGCGCGGAAGCGTCCAAGCAGGCGGGGAAGAGTCCAAGCAGTCGCGGAAGCATGCAAGCAGGCGCGGAAGCATGCAAGAAGACGCAGAATAGTCCAAGCAGGCGCGGAAGCATGCAAGCAGGCGCGGAAGCGTCCAAGCAGGCGCGGAAGCGTCCAAGCAGGCGCGGAAACGTCCAAGTAGGCACGGAAGCATGCAAGAAGGCGCGGAAGCGTCCAAGCAGGCTCGGTAGCGTCCAAGCAGGCGCGGAAACGTCCAAGCAGGCGGGGAAGCATGCAAGCAGGCGCGGAAGCGTCCAAGCAGTCGCGGAAGCGTCCAAGCAGGCGCGGAAGCATGCAAACAGGCGCAGAAGAGTCCAAGCAGGCGCGGAAGCGTCCAAGCAGGCGGGGAAGCATGCAAGCAGGCGCGGAAGCGTCCAAGCAGGCGCGGTAGCGTCCAACCAGGCGCGGAAGCGTCCAAGCAGGCGCGGAAGCGTCCAAGCAGGCGGGGAAGCATGCAAGCAGGCGCGGAAGCGTCCAAGCAGGCGCGGTAGCGTCCAAGCAGGCGCGGAAACGTCCAAGCAGGCGCGAAAGCATGCAAGAAGACGCAGAATAGTCCAAGCAGGCGCGGAAGCGTCCAAGCAGGCGAGGAAGCATGCAAGCAGGCGCGGAAGCGTCCAAGCAGGCGCGGAAACGTCCAAGTAGGCACGGAAGCATGCAAGAAGGCGCGGAAGCGTCCAAGCAGGCTCGGTAGCGTCCAAGCAGGCGCGGAAACGTCCAAGCAGGCGCGGAAGCGTCCAAGCAGTCGTGGAAACGTCCAAGTAGGCGCGGCAGCATGCAAGAAGGCGCAGAAGAGTCCTAGCAGGCGCGGAAGCGTCCAAGCAGGGGGGGAAGCATGCAAGCAGGCGCGGAAGCGTCCAAGCAGTCGCGGAAGCGTCCAAGTGGCGCGGTAGCGTCCAACCAGGCGCGGAAGCGTCCAAGTAGGCGCGGCAGCATGCAAGAAGGCGCAGAAGAGTCCTAGCAGGCGCGGAAGCGTCCAAGCAGTCGCGGAAGCGTCCAAGCAGTCGTGGAAACGTCCAAGTAGGCGCGGCAGCATGCAAGAAGGCGCAGAAGATTCCAAGCAGGCGGGGAAGAGTCCAAGCAGTCGCGGAAGCGTCCAAGCAGTCGTGGAAACGTCCAAGTAGGCGCGGCAGCTTGCCAGAAGGCGCAGAAGATTCCAAGCAGGCGCGGAAGCGTCCAAGCAGGCGCGGTAGCGTCCAAGCAGGCGCGGAAACGTCCAAGCAGGCGCGGAAGCATGCAAGAAGGCGCAGAAGAGTCCAAGCAGGCGCGGAAGCGTCCAAGCAGGCGGGGAAGCATGCAAGCAGGCGCGGAAGCGTCCAAGCAGTCGTGGAAACGTCCAAGTAGGCGCGGCAGCATGCAAGAAGGCGCAGAAGATTCCAAGCAGGCGCGGAAGCGTCCAAGCAGGCGGGGAAGAGTCCAAGCAGTCGCGGAAGCATGCAAGCAGGCGCGGAAGCATGAAAGAAGACGCAGAATAGTCCAAGCAGGCGCGGAAGCATGCAAGCAGGCGCGGAAGCGTCCAAGCAGGCGCGGAAACGTCCAAGTAGGCACGGAAGCATGCAAGAAGGCGCGGAAGCGTCCAAGCAGGCTCGGTAGCGTCCAAGCAGGCGCGGAAACGTCCAAGCAGGCGGGGAAGCATGCAAGCAGGCGCGGAAGCGTCCAAGCAGTCGCGGAAGCGTCCAAGCAGGCGCGGTAGCGTCCAAGCAGGCGCGGAAACGTCCAAGTAGGCGCGGAAGCATGCAAGAAGGTGCGGAAGCGTCCAAGCAGGCGCGGTAGCGTCCAAGCAGGCGCGGAAATGTCCAAGCAGGCGCGGAAGCATGCAAGAAGGCGCAGAAGAGTCCAAGCAGGCGCGGAAGCGTCCAAGCAGGCGGGGAAGCATGCAAGCAGGCGCGGAAGCGTCCAAGAAGGCGCGGCAGCATGCAAGAAGACGCAGAAGAGTCCTAGCAGGCGCGGAAGCGTCCAACCAGTCGCGGAAGCGTCCAAGCAGGCGCGGTAGCGTCCAAGCAGTCGCGGAAGCGTCCAAGCAGGCGGGGAAGCATGCAGCAGGCGCGGAAGCGTCCAAGCAGGCGCGGAAACGTCCAAGTAGGCGCGGAAGCATGCAAGAAGGTGCGGAAGCGTCCAAGCAGGCGCGGAAGCGTCCAAGCAGGCGCGGAAACGTCCAAGTAGGCGCGGAAGCATGCAAGAAGGCGCGGAAGCGTAGAAGCAGGCGCGGTAGCGTCCAAGCAGGCGCGGAAACGTCCAAGCAGGCGCGGAAGTATGCAAGTAGACGCAGAAGAGTCCAAGCAGGCGGGGAAGCGTCCAAGCAGGCGGGGAAGCATGCAAGCAGGCGCGGAAGCGTCCAAGCAGGCGCGGAAACGTCCAAGTAGGCGCGGAAGCATGCAAGAAGGCGCGGAAGCGTAGAAGCAGGCGCGGTAGCGTCCAAGCAGGCGCGGAAACGTCCAAGCAGGCGCGGAAACGTCCAAGCAGGCGCGGAAGCATGCTGGAAGGCGCAGAAGAGTCCAAGCAGGCGCGGAAGCGTCCAAGCAGGCGGGGAAGCATGCAAGCAGGCGCGGAAGCGTCCAAGCAGTCGCGGAATCGTCCAAGCAGGCGCCGTAGCGTCCAACCAGGCGCGGAAGCGTCCAAGTAGGCGCGGCAGCATGCAAGAAGACGCAGAAGAGTCCTAGCAGGCGCGGAAGCGTCCAAGCAGTCGCGGAAGCGTCCAAGCAGGCGCGGTAGCGTCCAAGCAGTCGCGGAAGCGTCCAAGCAGGCGGGGAAGCATGCAGCAGGCGCGGAAGCGTCCAAGCAGGCGCGGAAACGTCCAAGTAGGCGCGGAAGCATGCAAGAAGGTGCGGAAGCGTCCAAGCAGGCGCGGTAGCGTCCAAGCAGGCGCGGAAACGTCCAAGCAGGCGCGGAAGCATGCAAGAAGGCGCGGTAGCGTCCAACCAGGCGCGGAAGCGTCCAAGTAGGCGCGGCAGCATGCAAGAAGGCGCAGAAGAGTCCAAGCAGGCGCGGTAGCGTCCAAACAGGCGCGGAAACGTCCAAGCAGGCGCGGAAGCACGCAAGAAGACGCAGAAGAGTCCAAGCAGGCGCGGAAGCGTCCAAGCAGGCGCGGAAGCATGCAAGCAGGCGCAGAAGAGTCCAAGCAGGCGCGGAAGCGTCCAAGCAGGCGGGGAAGCATGCAAGCAGGCGCGGAAGCGTCCAAGCAGGCGCGGTAGCGTCCAACCAGGCGCGGAAGCGTCCAAGCAGGCGCGGAAGCGTCCAAGCAGGCGGGGAAGCATGCAAGCAGGCGCGGAAGCGTCCAAGCAGGCGGGGAAGCATGCAAGCAGGCGCGGAAGCGTTCAAGCAGTCGCGGAAGCGTCCAAGCAGGCGCGGTAGCGTCCAACCAGGCGCGGAAGCGTCCAAGGAGGCGCGGCAGCATGCAAGAAGACGCAGAAGAGTCCAAGCAGGCGCGGTAGCGTCCAAGCAGGCGCGGAAACGTCCAAGCAGGCGCGGAAGCATGCAAGAAGGCGCAGAAGATTCCAAGCAGGCGCGGAAGCGTCCAAGCAGGCGCGGTAGCGTCCAAGCAGGCGCGGAAACGTCCAAGCAGGCGCGGAAGCATGCAAGAAGGCGCAGAAGAGTCCAAGCAGGCGCGGAAGCGTCCAAGCAGGCGGGAAAGCATGCAAGCAGGCGCGGAAGCGTCCAAGCAGTCGTGGAAACGTCCAAGTAGGCGCGGCAGCATGCAAGAAGGCGCAGAAGATTCCAAGCAGGCGCGGAAGCGTCCAAGCAGGCGGGGAAGAGTCCAAGCAGTCGCGGAAGCATGCAAGCAGGCGCGGAAGCATGCAAGAAGACGCAGAATAGTCCAAGCAGGCGCGGAAGCATGCAAGCAGGCGCGGAAGCGTCCAAACAGGCGCTGAAGCGTCCAAGCAGGCGCGGAAGCGTCCAAGCAGTCGCGGAAGCGTCCAAGCAGGCGCGACAGCGTCCAAGCAGGCGCGGAAACGTCCAAGCAGGCGCGGAAGCATGCAAGAAGACGCAGAAGAGTCCAAGCAGGCGCGGAAGCGTCCAAGCAGTCGCGGAAGCGTTCAAGCAGGCGCGGTAGAGTCCAAGCAGTCGCGGAAGCGTCCAAGCAGGCGCGGTAGCGTCCAAGCAGGCGCGGAAACGTCCAAGCAGGCGCGAAAGCATGCAAGAAGACGCAGAATAGTCCAAGCAGGCGCGGAAGCGTCCAAGCAGGCGAGGAAGCATGCAAGCAGGCGCGGAAGCGTCCAAGCAGGCGCGGAAACGTCCAAGTAGGCACGGAAGCATGCAAGAAGGCGCGGAAGCGTCCAAGCAGGCTCGGTAGCGTCCAAGCAGGCGCGGAAACGTCCAAGCAGGCGGGGAAGCATGCAAGTAGGCGCGGAAGCGTCCAAGCAGTCGCGGAAGCGTCCAAGCAGGCGCGGAAACGTCCAAGCAGGCGCGAAAGCATGCAAGAAGACGCAGAATAGTCCAAGCAGGCGCGGAAGCGTCCAAGCAGTCACGGAAGCGTCCAAGCAGGCGCGGTAGCGTCCAAGCAGGCGCGGAAACGTCCAAGCAGGCGCGGAAGTATGCAAGTAGACGCAGAAGAGTCCAAGCAGGCGGGGAAGCGTCCAAGCAGGCGGGGAAGCATGCAAGCAGGCGCGGAAGCGTCCAAGCAGGCGCGGAAACGTCCAAGTAGGCGCGGAAGCATGCAAGAAGGCGCGGAAGCGTAGAAGCAGGCGCGGTAGCGTCCAAGCAGGCGCGGAAACGTCCAAGCAGGCGCGGAAACGTCCAAGCAGGCGCGGAAGCATGCTGGAAGGCGCAGAAGAGTCCAAGCAGGCGCGGAAGCGTCCAAGCAGGCGGGGAAGCATGCAAGCAGGCGCGGAAGCGTCCAAGCAGTCGCGGAATCGTCCAAGCAGGCGCCGTAGCGTCCAACCAGGCGCGGAAGCGTCCAAGTAGGCGCGGCAGCATGCAAGAAGACGCAGAAGAGTCCTAGCAGGCGCGGAAGCGTCCAAGCAGTCGCGGAAGCGTCCAAGCAGGCGCGGTAGCGTCCAAGCAGTCGCGGAAGCGTCCAAGCAGGCGGGGAAGCATGCAGCAGGCGCGGAAGCGTCCAAGCAGGCGCGGAAACGTCCAAGTAGGCGCGGAAGCATGCAAGAAGGTGCGGAAGCGTCCAAGCAGGCGCGGTAGTGTCCAAGCAGGCGCGGAAACGTCCAAGCAGGCGCGGAAGCATGCAAGAAGGCGCGGTAGCGTCCAACCAGGCGCGGAAGCGTCCAAGTAGGCGCGGCAGCATGCAAGAAGGCGCAGAAGAGTCCAAGCAGGCGCGGTAGCGTCCAAACAGGCGCGGAAACGTCCAAGCAGGCGCGGAAGCACGCAAGAAGACGCAGAAGAGTCCAAGCAGGCGCGGAAGCGTCCAAGCAGGCGCGGAAGCATGCAAGCAGGCGCAGAAGAGTCCAAGCAGGCGCGGAAGCGTCCAAGCAGGCGGGGAAGCATGCAAGCAGGCGCGGAAGCGTCCAAGCAGGCGCGGTAGCGTCCAACCAGGCGCGGAAGCGTCCAAGCAGGCGCGGAAGCGTCCAAGCAGGCGGGGAAGCATGCAAGCAGGCGCGGAAGCGTCCAAGCAGGCGCGGTAGCGTCCAAGCAGGCGCGGAAACGTCCAAGCAGGCGCGAAAGCATGCAAGAAGACGCAGAATAGTCCAAGCAGGCGCGGAAGCGTCCAAGCAGGCGAGGAAGCATGCAAGCAGGCGCGGAAGCGTCCAAGCAGCCGCGGAAACGTCCAAGTAGGCACGGAAGCATGCAAGAAGGCGCGGAAGCGTCCAAGCAGGCTCGGTAGCGTCCAAGCAGGCGCGGAAACGTCCAAGCAGGCGCGGAAGCGTCCAAGCAGTCGTGGAAACGTCCAAGTAGGCGCGGCAGCATGCAAGAAGGCGCAGAAGAGTCCTAGCAGGCGCGGAAGCGTCCAAGCAGGCGGGGAAGCATGCAAGCAGGCGCGGAAGCGTCCAAGCAGTCGCGGAAGCGTCCAAGCAGGCGCGGTATCGTCCAACCAGACGCGGAAGCGTCCAAGTAGGCGCGGCAGCATGCAAGAAGGCGCAGAAGAGTCCTAGCAGGCGCGGAAGCGTCCAAGCAGTCGCGGAAGCGTCCAAGCAGTCGTGGAAACGTCCAAGTAGGCGCGGCAGCATGCAAGAAGGCGCAGAAGATTCCAAGCAGGCGGGGAAGAGTCCAAGCAGTCGCGGAAGCGTTCAAGCAGTCGTGGAAACGTCCAAGTAGGCGCGGCAGCATGCCAGAAGGCGCAGAAGATTCCAAGCAGGCGCGGAAGCGTCCAAGCAGGCGCGGTAGCGTCCAAGCAGGCGCGGAAACGTCCAAGCAGGCGCGGAAGCATGCAAGAAGGCGCAGAAGAGTCCAAGCAGGCGCGGAAGCGTCCAAGCAGGCGGGGAAGCATGCAAGCAGGCGCGGAAGCGTCCAAGCAGTCGTGGAAACGTCCAAGTAGGCGCGGCAGCATGCAAGAAGGCGCAGAAGATTCCAAGCAGGCGCGGAAGCGTCCAAGCAGGCGGGGAAGAGTCCAAGCAGTCGCGGAAGCGTCCAAGCAGTCGCGGAAGCGTCCAAGCAGTCGCGGAAGCGTCCAAGCAGGCGCGGTCGCGTCCAAGCAGGCGCGGAAGCGTCCAAGTAGGCGCGGCAGCATGCAAGAAGACGCAGAAGAGTCCTAGCAGGCGCGGAAGCGTCCAAGCAGTCGCGGAAGCGTCCAAGCAGGCGCGGTAGCGTCCAAGCAGTCGCGGAAGCGTCCAAGCAGGCGGGGAAGCATGCAGCAGGCGCGGAAGCGTCCAAGCAGGCGCGGAAACGTCCAAGTAGGCGCGGAAGCATGCAAGAAGGTGCGGAAGCGTCCAAGCAGGCGCGGTAGCGTCCAAGCAGGCGCGGAAACGTCCAAGCAGGCGCGGAAGCATGCAAGAAGGCGCGGTAGCGTCCAACCAGGCGCGGAAGCGTCCAAGCAGGCGCGGAAACGTCCAAGTAGGCGCGGCAGCATGCAAGAAGGCGCAGAAGATTCCAAGCAGGCGCGGAAGCGTCCAAGCAGGCGGGGAAGCATGCAAGCAGGCGCGGAAGCGTTCAAGCAGTCGCGGAAGCGTCCAAGCAGGCGCGGTAGCGTCCAACCAGGCGCGGAAGCGTCCAAGTAGGCGCGGCAGCATGCAAGAAGACGCAGAAGAGTCCAAGCAGGCGCGGTAGCGTCCAAGCAGGCGCGGAAACGTCCAAGCAGGCGCGGAAGCACGCAAGAAGACGCAGAAGAGTCCAAGCAGGCGCGGAAGCGTCCAAGCAGGCGCGGAAGCATGCAAGCAGGCGCAGAAGAGTCCAAGCAGGCGCGGAAGCGTCCAAGCAGGCGGGGAAGCATGCAAGCAGGCGCGGAAGCGTCCAAGCAGGCGCGGTAGCGTCCAACCAGGCGCGGAAGCGTCCAAGCAGGCGCGGAAGCGTCCAAGCAGGCGGGGAAGCATGCAAGCAGGCGCGGAAGCGTCCAAGCAGGCGCGGTAGCGTCCAAGCAGGCGCGGAAACGTCCAAGCAGGCGCGAAAGCATGCAAGAAGACGCAGAATAGTCCAAGCAGGCGCGGAAGCGTCCAAGCAGGCGAGGAAGCATGCAAGCAGGCGCGGAAGCGTCCAAGCAGGCGCGGAAACGTCCAAGTAGGCACGGAAGCATGCAAGAAGGCGCGGAAGCGTCCAAGCAGGCTCGGTAGCGTCCAAGCAGGCGCGGAAACGTCCAAGCAGGCGCGGAAGCGTCCAAGCAGTCGTGGAAACGTCCAAGTAGGCGCGGCAGCATGCAAGAAGGCGCAGAAGAGTCCTAGCAGGCGCGGAAGCGTCCAAGCAGGCGGGGAAGCATGCAAGCAGGCGCGGAAGCGTCCAAGCAGTCGCGGAAGCGTCCAAGCAGGCGCGGTAGCGTGCAACCAGGCGCGGAAGCGTCCAAGTAGGCGCGGCAGCATGCAAGAAGGCGCAGAAGAGTCCTAGCAGGCGCGGAAGCGTCCAAGCAGTCGCGGAAGCGTCCAAGCAGTCGTGGAAACGTCCAAGTAGGCGCGGCAGCATGCAAGAAGGCGCAGAAGATTCCAAGCAGGCGGGGAAGAGTCCAAGCAGTCGCGGAAGCGTCCAAGCAGGCGGGGAAGCATGCAAGCAGGCGCGGAAGCGTCCAAGCAGGCGCGGTAGCGTCCAACCAGGCGCGGAAGCGTCCAAGCAGGCGCGGAAGCGTCCAAGCAGGCGGGGAAGCATGCAAGCAGGCGCGGAAGCGTCCAAGCAGGCGCGGTAGCGTCCAAGCAGGCGCGGAAACGTCCAAGCAGGCGCGAAAGCATGCAAGAAGACGCAGAATAGTCCAAGCAGGCGCGGAAGCGTCCAAGCAGGCGAGGAAGCATGCAAGCAGGCGCGGAAGCGTCCAAGCAGACGCGGAAACGTCCAAGTAGGCACGGAAGCATGCAAGAAGGCGCGGAAGCGTCCAAGCAGGCTCGGTAGCGTCCAAGCAGGCGCGGAAACGTCCAAGCAGGCGCGGAAGCGTCCAAGCAGTCGTGGAAACGTCCAAGTAGGCGCGGCAGCATGCAAGAAGGCGCAGAAGAGTCCTAGCAGGCGCGGAAGCGTCCAAGCAGGCGGGGAAGCATGCAAGCAGGCGCGGAAGCGTCCAAGCAGTCGCGGAAGCGTCCAAGCAGGCGCGGTAGCGTCCAACCAGACGCGGAAGCGTCCAAGTAGGCGCGGCAGCATGCAAGAAGGCGCAGAAGAGTCCTAGCAGGCGCGGAAGCGTCCAAGCAGTCGCGGAAGCGTCCAAGCAGTCGTGGAAACGTCCAAGTAGGCGCGGCAGCATGCAAGAAGGCGCAGAAGATTCCAAGCAGGCGGGGAAGAGTCCAAGCAGTCGCGGAAGCGTTCAAGCAGTCGTGGAAACGTCCAAGTAGGCGCGGCAGCATGCCAGAAGGCGCAGAAGATTCCAAGCAGGCGCGGAAGCGTCCAAGCAGGAGCGGTAGCGTCCAAGCAGGCGCGGAAACGTCCATGCAGGCGCGGAAGCATGCAAGAAGGCGCAGAAGAGTCCAAGCAGGCGCGGAAGCGTCCAAGCAGGCGGGGAAGCATGCAAGCAGGCGCGGAAGCGTCCAAGCAGGCGTGGAAACGTCCAAGCAGTCGCGGAAACGTCCAAGTAGGCGCGGCAGCATGCGAGAAGACGCAGAAGAGTCCAAGCAGGCGCGGAAGCGTCCAAGCAGTCGCGGAAGCGTCCAAGCAGGCGCGGTAGCGTCCAACCAGGCGCGGAAGCGTCCAAGTAGGCGCGGCAGCATGCAAGAAGGCGCAGAAGATTCCAAGCAGGCGCGGAAGCGTCCAAGCAGGCGGGGAAGAGTCCAAGCAGTCGCGGTAGCGTCCAAGCAGGCGCGGAAACGTCCAAGCAGGCGCGGAAACGTCCAAGTAGGCGCGGAAGCATGCAAGAAGGCGCGGAAGCGTAGAAGCAGGCGCGGTAGCGTCCAAGCAGGCGCGGAAACGTCCATGCAGGCGCGGAAGCATGCAAGAAGGCGCAGAAGAGTCCAAGCAGGCGCGGAAGCGTCCAAGCAGGCGGGGAAGCATGCAAGCAGGCGCGGAAGCGTCCAAGCAGGCGTGGAAACGTCCAAGCAGTCGCGGAAACGTCCAAGTAGGCGCGGCAGCATGCGAGAAGACGCAGAAGAGTCCAAGCAGGCGCGGAAGCGTCCAAGCAGTCGCGGAAGCGTCCAAGCAGGCGCGGTAGCGTCCAACCAGGCGCGGAAGCGTCCAAGTAGGCGCGGCAGCATGCAAGAAGGCGCAGAAGATTCCAAGCAGGCGCGGAAGCGTCCAAGCAGGCGGGGAAGAGTCCAAGCAGTCGCGGAAGCGTCCAAGCATTCGCGGAAGCGTCCAAGCAGGCGCGGTCGCGTCCAAGCAGGCGCGGAAACGTCCAAGTAGGCGCGGCAGCATGCAAGAAGGCGCAGAAGAGTCCTAGCAGGCGCGGAAGCGTCCAAGCAGGCGGGGAAGCATTCAAGCAGTCGCGGAAGCGTCCAAGCAGGCGCGGTAGCGTCCAAGCAGGCGTGGAAACGTCCATGCAGGCGCGGAAGCATGCAAGAAGACGCAGAAGGGTCCAAGCAGGCGCGGAAGCGTCCAAGCAGGCGGGGAAGCATGCAAGCAGGCGCGGAAGCGTCCAAGCAGGCGCGGAAACGTCCAAGTAGGCGCGGAAGCATGCAAGAAGGCGCGGAAGCGTCCAAGCAGGCGCGGAAGCATGCAAGAAGACGCAGAAGAGTCCAAGCAGGCGCGGAAGCGTCCAAGCAGGCGCGGAAGCGTCCAAGCAGTCGCGGAAGCGTCCAAGCAGGCGCGGTAGCGTCCAAGCAGGCGCGGAAACGTCCAAGCAGGCGCGGAAGCATGCAAGAAGACGCAGAAGAGTCCAAGCAGGCGCGGAAGCGTCCAAGCAGGCGCGGTCGCGTCCAACCAGGCGCGGAAGCGTCCAAGCAGTCGCGGAAGCGTTCAAGCAGGCGCGGTAGCGTCCAAGCAGGCGCGGAAACGTCCAAGCAGGCGCGGAAGCATGCAAGAAGACGCAGAAGAGTCCAAGCAGGCGCGGAAGCGTCCAAGCAGGCGCGGAAGCATGCAAGCAGGCGCAGAAGAGTCCAAGCAGGCGCGGAAGCGTCCAAGCAGGCGCAGTAGCGTCCAACCAGGCGCGGAAGCGTCCAAGCAGGCGCGGAAGCGTCCAAGCAGGCGGGGAAGCATGCAAGCAGGCGCGGAAGCGTCCAAGCAGGCGCGGAAACGTCCAAGTAGGCGCGGAAGCATGCAAGAAGGCGCGGAAGCGTCCAAGCAGGCTCTGTAGCGTCCAAGCAGGCGCGGAAGCATGCAAGAAGGCGCAGAAGAGTCCAAGCAGGCGCGGAAGCGTCCAAGCAGGCGGGGAAGCATGCAAGCAGGCGCGGAAGCGTCCAAGCAGGCGTGGAAACGTCCAAGTTGGCGCGGCAGCATGCAAGAAGGCGCAGAAGATTGCAAGCAGGCGCGGAAGCGTCCAAGCAGGCGGGGAAGCATGCAAGCAGGCGCGGAAGCGTCCAAGCAGGCGCGGAAACGTCCAAGTAGGCGCGGAAGCATGCAAGAAGGCGCGTAAGCGTCCAAGCAGGCGCGGTAGCGTCCAAGCAGGCGCGGAAACGTCCAAGCAGGCGCGGAAGCATGCAAGAAGGCGCAGAAGAGTCCAAGCAGGCGCGGAAGCGTCCAAGCAGGCGGGGAAGCATGCAAGCAGGCGCGGAAGCGTCCAAGCAGGCGCGGTAGCGTCCAACCAGGCGCGGAAGCGTCCAAGTAGGCGCGGCAGCATGCAAGAAGGCGCAGAAGAGTCCTAGCAGGCGCGGAAGCGTCCAAGCAGGCGCGGTAGCGTCCAAGCAGGCGCGGAAACGTCCAAGCAGGCGCGGAAGCATGCAAGAAGGCGCAGAAGAGTCCAAGCAGGCGCGGAAGCGTCCAAGCAGGCGGGGAAGCATGCAAGCAGACGCGGAAGCGTCCAAGCAGGCGTGGAAACGTCCAAGTAGGCGCGGCAGCATGCAAGAAGGCGCAGAAGATTCCAAGCAGGCGCGGAAGCGTCCAAGCAAGCGGGGAAGCATGCAAGCAGGCGCGAAAGCGTCCAAGCAGTCGTGGAAACGTCCAAGTAGGCGCGGCAGCATGCAAGAAGGCGCAGAAGATTCCAAGCAGGCGCGGAAGCGTCCAAGCAGGCGCGGAAGCGTAGAAGCAGGCGCGGTAGCGTCCAAGCAGGCGCGGAAACGTCCATGCAGGCGCGGAAGCATGCAAGAAGGCGCAGAAGAGTCCAAGCAGGCGCGGAAGCGTCCAAGCAGGCGGGGAAGCATGCAAGCAGGCGCGGAAGCGTCCAAGCAGGCGTGGAAACGTCCAAGCAGGCGCGGAAACGTCCAAGTAGGCGCGGCAGCATGCGAGAAGACGCAGAAGAGTCCAAGCAGGCGCGGAAGCGTCCAAGCAGTCGCGGAAGCGTCCAAGCAGGCGCGGTAGCGTCCAACCAGGCGCGGAAGCGTCCAAGTAGGCGCGGCAGCATGCAAGAAGGCGCAGAAGATTCCAAGCAGGCGCGGAAGCGTCCAAGCAGGCGGGGAAGAGTCCAAGCAGTCGCGGAAGCGTCCAAGCATTCGCGGAAGCGTCCAAGCAGGCGCGGTCGCGTCCAAGCAGGCGCGGAAACGTCCAAGTAGGCGCGGCAGCATGCAAGAAGGCGCAGAAGAGTCCTAGCAGGCGCGGAAGCGTCCAAGCAGGCGGGGAAGCATGCAAGCAGCCGCGGAAGCGTCCAAGCAGGCGCGGTAGCGTCCAACCAGGCGCGGAAGCGTCTAAGTAGGCGCGGCAGCATGCAAGAAGGCGCAGAAGAGTCCTAGCAGGCGCGGAAGCGTCCAAGCAGGCGCGGAAACGTCCAAGTAGGCGCGGCAGCATGCAAGAAGGCGCAGAAGAGTCCTAGCAGGCGCGGAAGCGTCCAAGCAAGCGGGGAAGCATGCAAGCAGGCGCGAAAGCGTCCAAGCAGTCGTGGAAACGTCCAAGTAGGCGCGGCAGCATGCAAGAAGGCGCAGAAGATTCCAAGCAGGCGCGGAAGCGTCCAAGCAGGCGCGGAAGCGTAGAAGCAGGCGCGGTAGCGTCCAAGCAGGCGCGGAAACGTCCATGCAGGCGCGGAAGCATGCAAGAAGGCGCAGAAGAGTCCAAGCAGGCGCGGAAGCGTCCAAGCAGGCGGGGAAGCATGCAAGCAGGCGCGGAAGCGTCCAAGCAGGCGCGGAAACGTCCGAGTAGGCGCGGAAGCATGCAAGAAGGCGCGGAAGCGTCCAAGCAGGCTCGGTAGCGTCCAAGCAGGCGCGGAAACGTCCAAGCAGGCGCGGAAACGTCCAAGCAGGCGCGGAAGCATGCAAGAAGGCGCAGAAGAGTCCAAGCAGGCGCGGAAGCGTCCAAGCAGGCGGGGTAGCATGCAAGCAGGTGCGGAAGCGTCCAAGCAGGCGTGGAAACGTCCAAGTAGGCGCGGCAGCATGCAAGAAGGCGCAGAAGATTCGAAGCAGGCGCGGAAGCGTCCAAGCAGGCGCGGAAGCATGCAAGAAGACGCAGAAGAGTCCAACCAGGCGCGGAAGCGTCCAAGCAGTCGCGGAAGCGTTCAAGCAGGCGCGGTAGAGTCCAAACAGTCGCGGAAGCGTCCAAGCAGGCGCGGTAGCGTCCAAGCAGGCGCGGAAACGTCCAAGCAGGCGTGGAAGAGTCCAAGCAGGCGCGGAAGCGTCCAAGCAGGCGCGGAAGCGTCAAAGCAGGCGCGGAAGCATGCAAGAAGACGCAGAAGAGTCCAACCAGGCGCGGTAGTGTCCAAGCTGGCGCGGAAACGTCCAAGCAGGCGCGGCAGCATGCAAGAAGGCGCAGAAGTGTCCAAGCAGGCGCGGAAGCATGCAAGAAGGCGCAGAAGAGTCCAAGCAGGCGCGGAAGCGTCCAAGCAGTCGCGGAAGCGTCCAAGCAGTCGCGGAAGCGTCCAAGCAGGCGCGGAAGCGTCCAAGCAGGCGTGGAAACGTCCAAGTAGGCGCGGCAGCATGCAAGAAGGCGCAGAAGATTCCAAGCTGGCGCGGAAACGTCCAAGCAGTCGCGGAAACGTCCAAGTAGGCGCGGAAGCATGCAAGAAGACGCAGAATAGTCCAAGCAGGCGCGGAAGCATGCAAGCAGGCGCGGAAGCATGCAAGCAGGCGCGGAAGCGTCCAAGCAGGCGCTGAAGCGTCCAAGCAGGCGCGGAAGCGTCCAAGCAGTCGTGGAAACGTCCAAGTAGGCGCGGCAGCATGCAAGAAGGCGCAGAAGATTCCAAGCAGGCGCGGAAGCGTCCAAGCAGGCGGGGAAGAGTCCAAGCAGTCGCGGAAGCGTCCAAGCAGTCGCGGAAGCGTCCAAGTAGGCGCGGCAGCATGCAAGAAGGCGCAGAAGATTCCAAGCAGGCGCGGAAGCGTCCAAGCAGGCGCGGAAGCGTAGAAGCAGGCGCGGTAGCGTCCAAGCAGGCGCGGAAACGTCCATGCAGGCGCGGAAGCATGCAAGAAGGTGCAGAAGAGTCCAAGCAGGCGCGGAAGCGTCCAAGCAGGCAGGGAAGCATGCAAGCAGGCGCGGAAGCGTCCAAGCAGGCGTGGAAACGTCCAAGCAGGCGCGGAAGCGTCCAAGCAGGCGGGGAAGCATGCAAGCAGACGCGGAAGCGTCCAAGCAGGCGTGGAAACGTCCAAGTAGGCGCGGCAGCATGCAAGAAGGCGCAGAAGATTCCAAGCAGGCGCGGAAGCGTCCAAGCAAGCGGGGAAGCATGCAAGCAGGCGCGAAAGCGTCCAAGCAGTCGTGGAAACGTCCAAGTAGGCGCGGCAGCATGCAAGAAGGCGCAGAAGATTCCAAGCAGGCGCGGAAGCGTCCAAGCAGGCGCGGAAGCGTAGAAGCAGGCGCGGTAGCGTCCAAGCAGGCGCGGAAACGTCCATGCAGGCGCGGAAGCATGCAAGAAGGCGCAGAAGAGTCCAAGCAGGCGCGGAAGCGTCCAAGCAGGCGGGGAAGCATGCAAGCAGGCGCGGAAGCGTCCAAGCAGGCGTGGAAACGTCCAAGCAGGCGCGGAAACGTCCAAGTAGGCGCGGCAGCATGCGAGAAGACGCAGAAGAGTCCAAGCAGGCGCGGAAGCGTCCAAGCAGTCGCGGAAGCGTCCAAGCAGGCGCGGTAGCGTCCAACCAGGCGCGGAAGCGTCCAAGTAGGCGCGGCAGCATGCAAGAAGGCGCAGAAGATTCCAAGCAGGCGCGGAAGCGTCCAAGCAGGCGGGGAAGAGTCCAAGCAGTCGCGGAAGCGTCCAAGCATTCGCGGAAGCGTCCAAGCAGGCGCGGTCGCGTCCAAGCAGGCGCGGAAACGTCCAAGTAGGCGCGGCAGCATGCAAGAAGGCGCAGAAGAGTCCTAGCAGGCGCGGAAGCGTCCAAGCAGGCGGGGAAGCATGCAAGCAGTCGCGGAAGCGTCCAAGCAGGCGCGGTAGCGTCCAACCAGGCGCGGAAGCGTCTAAGTAGGCGCGGCAGCATGCAAGAAGGCGCAGAAGAGTCCTAGCAGGCGCGGAAGCGTCCAAGCAGGCGCGGAAACGTCCAAGTAGGCGCGGCAGCATGCAAGAAGGCGCAGGAGATTCCAAGCAGACGCGGAAGCGTCCAAGCAGGCGGGGAAGCATGCAAGCAGGCGCGGAAGCGTTCAAGCAGTCGCGGAAGCGTCCAAGCAGGCGCGGTAGCGTCCAACCAGGCGCGGAAGCGTCCAAGTAGGCGCGGCAGCATGCAAGAAGACGCAGAAGTGTCCAAGCAGGCGCGGAAGCATGCAAGAAGACGCAGAAGAGTCGAAGCAGGCGCGGAAGCGTCCAAGCAGGCGCGGAAGCGTCCAAGCAGGCGCGGAAGCGTCCAAGCAGGCACGGAAGCATGCAAGAAGACGCAGAAGAGTCCAACCAGGCGCGGTAGTGTCCAAGCTGGCGCGGAAACGTCCAAGCAGGCGCGGCAGCATGCAAGAAGGCGCAGAAGTGTCCAAGCAGGCGCGGAAGCATGCAAGAAGGCGCAGAAGAGTCCAAGCAGGCGCGGAAGCGTCCAAGCAGTCGCGGAAGCGTCCAAGCAGTCGCGGAAGCGTCCAAGCAGGCGCGGAAGCGTCCAAGCAGGCGTGGAAACGTCCAAGTAGGCGCGGTAGCATGCAAGAAGGCGCAGAAGATTCCAAGCTGGCGCGGAAACGTCCAAGCAGTCGCGGAAACGTCCAAGTAGGCGCGGAAGCATGCAAGAAGACGCAGAATAGTCCAAGCAGGCGCGGAAGCATGCAAGCAGGCGCGGAAGCATGCAAGCAGGCGCGGAAGCGTCCAAGCAGGCGCTGAAGCGTCCAAGCAGGCGCGGAAGCGTCCAAGCAGTCGTGGAAACGTCCAAGTAGGCGCGGCAGCATGCAAGAAGGCGCAGAATATTCCAAGCAGGCGCGGTAGTGTCCAAGCTGGCGCGGAAACGTCCAAGCAGGCGCGGCAGCATGCAAGAAGGCGCAGAAGTGTCCAAGCAGGCGCGGAAGCATGCAAGAAGACGCAGAAGAGTCGAAGCAGGCGCGGAAGCGTCCAAGCAGGCGCGGAAGCGTCCAAGCAGGCGCGGAAGCGTCCAAGCAGGCACGGAAGCATGCAAGAAGACGCAGAAGAGTCCAACCAGGCGCGGTAGTGTCCAAGCTGGCGCGGAAACGTCCAAGCAGGCGCGGCAGCATGCAAGAAGGCGCAGAAGTGTCCAAGCAGGCGCGGAAGCATGCAAGAAGACGCAGAAGAGTCCAACCAGGCGCGGTAGTGTCCAAGCTGGCGCGGAAACGTCCAAGCAGGCGCGGCAGCATGCAAGAAGGCGCAGAAGTGTCCAAGCAGGCGCGGAAGCATGCAAGAAGGCGCAGAAGAGTCCAAGCAGGCGCGGAAGCGTCCAAGCAGTCGCGGAAGCGTCCAAGCAGTCGCGGAAGCGTCCAAGCAGGCGCGGAAGCGTCCAAGCAGGCGTGGAAACGTCCAAGTAGGCGCGGCAGCATGCAAGAAGGCGCAGAAGATTCCAAGCTGGCGCGGAAACGTCCAAGCAGTCGCGGAAACGTCCAAGTAGGCGCGGAAGCATGCAAGAAGACGCAGAATAGTCCAAGCAGGCGCGGAAGCATGCAAGCAGGCGCGGAAGCATGCAAGCAGGCGCGGAAGCATGCAAGCAGGCGCGGAAGCGTCCAAGCAGGCGCTGAAGCGTCCAAGCAGGCGCGGAAGCGTCCAAGCAGTCGCGGAAGCGTCCAAGCAGGCGCGACAGCGTCCAAGCAGGCGCGGAAACGTCCAAGCAGGCGCGGAAGCATGCAAGAAGACGCAGAAGAGTCGAAGCAGGCGCGGAAGCGTCCAAGCAGGCGCGGAAGCGTCCAAGCAGGCGCGGAAGCGTCCAAGCAGGCACGGAAGCATGCAAGAAGACGCAGAAGAGTCCAACCAGGCGCGGTAGTGTCCAAGCTGGCGCGGAAACGTCCAAGCAGGCGCGGCAGCATGCAAGAAGGCGCAGAAGTGTCCAAGCAGGCGCGGAAGCATGCAAGAAGACGCAGAAGAGTCCAAGCAGGCGCGGTAGCGTCCAAGCAGCCGCGAAAGCGTCCAAGCAGGCGCGGAAGCGTCCAAGCAGTCGCGGAAGCGTCCAAGCAGGCGCGGTAGCGTCCAACCAGGCGCGGAAGCGTCCAAGCAGTCGCGGAAGCGTCCAAGCAGGCGCGGTAGCGTCCAAGCAGTCTCGGAAGCATGCAAGAAGGCGCAGAAGCGTCCAAGCAGGCGCGGAAGCATCCATACATGCTCGGAAGCGTCCAAGCAGTCGCGGAAGCGTCCAAGCAGCCGCGAAAGCGTCCAAGCAGGCGCGGAAGCGTCCAAGCAGTCGCGGAAGCGTCCAAGCAGGCGCGGTAGCGTCCAACCAGGCGCGGAAACCTCCAAGCAGGCGCGGAAACCTCCAAGCAGGCGCGGAAGCATGCAAGAAGGCGCAGAAGAGTCCAAGCAGGCGCGGAAGCGTCCATGCAGGCGCGGAAGCGTCCAAGCAGGCGCGGAAACTTCCAAGTAGGCGCGGCAGCATGCAAGAAGGCGCAGAAGGGTCCAAGCAGGTGCGGAAGCGTCCAAGCAGTCGCGGAAGCGTCCAAGCAGGAGCGGTAGCGTCCAAGCAGTCGCGGGAACGTCCAAGCAGGCTCGGAAGCACGCAGGAAGGCGCGGAAGCATGCAAACAGGCGCGGAAGCGTCCAAGCAGGCGCGGAAGCGTCCAAGCAGTCGCTGAAGCGTCCAATCTGACGCGGTAGCGTCCAAGCAGGCGCGGAAACCTCCAAGCAGGCGCGGAAGCATGCAAAAAGGCGCAGAAGGGTCCAAGCAGGTGCGGAAGCATGCAAGAAGGCGCAGAAGAGTCCAAGCAGGCGCGGAAACGTCCAAGCAGGCGCGGACGCATGCAAGAAGGCGCAGAAGAGTCCAAGCAGGCGCGGAAGCGTCCATGCAGGCGCGGAGGCGTCCAAGCAGGCGCGGAAGCATGCAAGCAGGCGCGGAAGCGTCCATCAGGCGCGGTAGCGTCCAAGCCGGCGCGGAAACCTCCAAACAGGCGCGGAAGCATGCAAGAAGGCGCAGAAGAGTCCAAGCAGGCGCGGAAGCGTCCAAGCAGTCGCGGAAGCGTCCAAGTAGGCGCGGTAGCGTCCAAGCAGGCGCGGAAGCGTCCAAGCAGCCGCGGAAGCGTCCAAGCAGTCGCGGAAGCGTCCAAGCAGGCGCGGATGCGTCCAAGCATGCGCGGAAGCGTCCAAGCAGGCGCGGTAGCGTCCAAGCAGGCGCGGAAACCTCCAAGCAGGCGCGGAAGCATGCAAGAAGGCGCAGAAGAGTCCAAGCAGGCGCGGAAGCGTCCAAGCAGTCGCGGAAGCGTCCAAGCAGGCGCGGTAGCGTCCAAGCAGGCGCGGAAGCGTCCAAGCAGTCGCGGAAGCGACCAAGCAGGCGCGGTAGCGTCCAACCAGGCGCGGAAGCGCCCAAGCAGTCGCGGAAGCGTCCAAGCAGGCGCGGTAGCGTCCAAGCAGGCGCGGAAACGTCCAAGCAGGCGCGGCAGCGTCCAAGCAGTCGCGGAAGCGTCCAAGCAGGCGCGGTAGCGTCCAAGCAGGCGCGGAAACCTCCAAGCAGGCGCGGAAACCTCCAAGCAGGCGCGGAAGCATGCAAGAAGGCGCAGAAGAGTCCAAGCAGGCGCGGAAGCGTCCATGCAGGCGCGGAAGCGTCCAAGCAGGCGCGGAAACTTCCAAGTAGGCGCGGCAGCATGCAAGAAGGCGCAGAAGGGTCCAAGCAGGTGCGGAAGCGTCCAAGCAGTCGCGGAAGCGTCCAAGCAGGAGCGGTAGCGTCCAAGCAGTCGCGGGAACGTCCAAGCAGGCTCGGAAGCACGCAGGAAGGCGCAGAAGAGTCCAAGCAGGCGCGGAAGCATGCAAGCAGGCGCGGAAGCGTCCAAGCAGGCGCGGAAGCGTCCAAGCAGTCGCTGAAGCGTCCAAGCTGGCGCGGTAGAGTCCAAGCAGGCGCGGAAACTTCCAAGCAGGCGCGGAAGCATGCAAAAAGGCGCAGAAGGGTCCAAGCAGGTGCGGAAGCATGCAAGAAGGCGCAGAAGAGTCCAAGCAGGCGCGGAAGCGTCCAAGCAGTCGCGGAAGCGTCCAAGCAGGCGCGGTAGCGTCCAAGCAGGCGCGGAAACGTCCAAGCAGGCGCGGACGCATGCAAGAAGGCGCAGAAGAGTCCAAGCAGGCGCGGAAGCGTCCATGCAGGCGCGGAGGCGTCCAAGCAGGCGCGGAAGCATGCAAGCAGGCGCGGAAGCGTCCAAGCAGGCGCGGTAGCGTCCAAGCAGGCGCGGAAACCTCCAAGCAGGCGCGGAAGCATGCAAGAAGGCGCAGAAGAGTCCAAGCAGTCGCGGAAGCGTCCAAGCAGTCGCGGAAGCGTCCAAGTAGGCGCGGTAGCGTCCAAGCAGGCGCGGAAGCGTCCAAGCAGCCGCGGAAGCGTCCAAGCAGTCGCGGAAGCGTCCAAGCAGGCGCGGATGCGTCCAAGCATGCGCGGAAGCGTCCAAGCAGGCGCGGAAACCTCCAAGCAGGCGCGGAAGCATGCAAGAAGGCGCAGAATCGTCCAAGCAGGCGCGGAAGCGTCCAAGCAGTCGCGGAAGCGTCCAAGCAGGCGCGGTAGCGTCCAAGCAGGCGCGGAAGCGTCCAAGCAGCCGCGGAAGCGTCCAAGCAGTCGCGGAAGCGTCCAAGCAGGCGCGGATGCGTCCAAGCAGGCGCGGAAGCGTCCAAGCAGTCGCGGAAGCGTCCAAGCAGGCGCGGTAGCGTCCAAGCAGGCGCGGAAACGTCCAAGCAGGCGCGGAAGCATGAAAGAAGACGCAGAAGCGTCCAAGCAGGCGCGGAAGCGTCCAAGCAGTCGCAGAAGCGTCCAAGCAGGTGCGGTAGCGTCCAGCCAGGCGCGGAAGAGTCCAAGCAGGCGCGGAAACCTCCAAGCAGGCGCGGAAGCATGCAAGAAGGCGCAGAAGAGTCCAAGCAGGCGCGGAAGCGTCCATGCAGGCGCGGAAGCGTCCAAGCAGGCGCGGAAACTTCCAAGTAGGCGCGGCAGCATGCAAGAAGGCGCAGAAGGGTCCAAGCAGGTGCGGAAGCGTCCAAGCAGTCGCGGAAGCGTCCAAGCAGGAGCGGTAGCGTCCAAGCAGTCGCGGGAACGTCCAAGCAGGCTCGGAAGCACGCAGGAAGGCGCAGAAGAGTCCAAGCAGGCGCGGAAGCATGCAAACAGGCGCGGAAGCGTCCAAGCAGGCGCGGAAGCGTCCAAGCAGTCGCTGAAGCGTCCAATCTGGCGCGGTAGCGTCCAAGCAGGCGCGGAAACCTCCAAGCAGGCGCGGAAGCATGCAAAAAGGCGCAGAAGGGTCCAAGCAGGTGCGGAAGCATGCAAGAAGGCGCAGAAGAGTCCAAGCAGGCGCGGAAACGTCCAAGCAGGCGCGGACGCATGCAAGAAGGCGCAGAAGAGTCCAAGCAGGCGCGGAAGCGTCCATGCAGGCGCGGAGGCGTCCAAGCAGGCGCGGAAGCATGCAAGCAGGCGCGGAAGCGTCCAAGCAGGCGCGGTAGCGTCCAAGCCGGCGCGGAAACCTCCAAACAGGCGCGGAAGCATGCAAGAAGGCGCAGAAGAGTCCAAGCAGGCGCGGAAGCGTCCAAGCAGTCGCGGAAGCGTCCAAGTAGGCGCGGTAGCGTCCAAGCAGGCGCGGAAGCGTCCAAGCAGCCGCGGAAGCGTCCAAGCAGTCGCGGAAGCGTCCAAGCAGGCGCGGATGCGTCCAAGCATGCGCGGAAGCGTCCAAGCAGGCGCGGTAGCGTCCAAGCAGGCGCGGAAACCTCCAAGCAGGCGCGGAAGCATGCAAGAAGGCGCAGAAGAGTCCAAGCAGGCGCGGAAGCGTCCAAGCAGTCGCGGAAGCGTCCAAGCAGGCGCGGTAGCGTCCAAGCAGGCGCGGAAGCGTCCAAGCAGTCGCGGAAGCGACCAAGCAGGCGCGGTAGCGTCCAACCAGGCGCGGAAGCGCCCAAGCAGTCGCGGAAGCGTCCAAGCAGGCGCGGTAGCGTCCAAGCAGGCGCGGAAACGTCCAAGCAGGCGCGGCAGCGTCCAAGCAGTCGCGGAAGCGTCCAAGCAGGCGCGGTAGCGTCCAAGCAGGCGCGGAAACCTCCAAGCAGGCGCGGAAACCTCCAAGCAGGCGCGGAAGCATGCAAGAAGGCGCAGAAGAGTCCAAGCAGGCGCGGAAGCGTCCATGCAGGCGCGGAAGCGTCCAAGCAGGCGCGGAAACTTCCAAGTAGGCGCGGCAGCATGCAAGAAGGCGCAGAAGGGTCCAAGCAGGTGCGGAAGCGTCCAAGCAGTCGCGGAAGCGTCCAAGCAGGAGCGGTAGCGTCCAAGCAGTCGCGGGAACGTCCAAGCAGGCTCGGAAGCACGCAGGAAGGCGCAGAAGAGTCCAAGCAGGCGCGGAAGCATGCAAGCAGGCGCGGAAGCGTCCAAGCAGGCGCGGAAGCGTCCAAGCAGTCGCTGAAGCGTCCAAGCTGGCGCGGTAGAGTCCAAGCAGGCGCGGAAACTTCCAAGCAGGCGCGGAAGCATGCAAAAAGGCGCAGAAGGGTCCAAGCAGGTGCGGAAGCATGCAAGAAGGCGCAGAAGAGTCCAAGCAGGCGCGGAAGCGTCCAAGCAGTCGCGGAAGCGTCCAAGAAGGCGCGGTAGCGTCCAAGCAGGCGCGGAAACGTCCAAGCAGGCGCGGACGCATGCAAGAAGGCGCAGAAGAGTCCAAGCAGGCGCGGAAGCGTCCATGCAGGCGCGGAGGCGTCCAAGCAGGCGCGGAAGCATGCAAGCAGGCGCGGAAGCGTCCAAGCAGGCGCGGTAGCGTCCAAGCAGGCGCGGAAACCTCCAAGCAGGCGCGGAAGCATGCAAGAAGGCGCAGAAGAGTCCAAGCAGGCGCGGAAGCGTCCAAGCAGTCGCGGAAGCGTCCAAGTAGGCGCGGTAGCGTCCAAGCAGGCGCGGAAGCGTCCAAGCAGCCGCGGAAGCGTCCAAGCAGTCGCGGAAGCGTCCAAGCAGGCGCGGATGCGTCCAAGCATGCGCGGAAGCGTCCAAGCAGGCGCGGAAGCGTCCAAGCAGTCGCGGAAGCGTCCAAGCAGGCGCGGTAGCGTCCAAGCAGGCGCGGAAGCGTCCAAGCAGCCGCGGAAGCGTCCAAGCAGTCGCGGAAGCGTCCAAGTAGGCGCGGATGCGTCCAAGCAGGCGCGGAAGCGTCCAAGCAGTCGCGGAAGCGTCCAAGCAGGCGCGGTAGCGTCCAAGCAGGCGCGGAAACGTCCAAGCAGGCGCGGAAGCATGAAAGAAGACGCAGAAGCGTCCAAGCAGGCGCGGAAGCGTCCAAGCAGTCGCAGAAGCGTCCAAGCAGGTGCGGTAGCGTCCAGCCAGGCGCGGAAGAGTCCAAGCAGGCGCGGAAACGTCCAAGTTGGCGCGGCAGCGTCCAAGCAGGCGCGGAAGCGCCCGAGCAGGCGCGGAAGCGTCCAAGCAGGCGTGGAAGCGTCCAAGCAGGCGCGGAAGGGCCCAAGCAGTCGCGGAAGCGTCCAAGCAGGCGCGGAAGCGTCCAAGCAGGCGCGGAAACGTCCAAGTAGGCGCGGCAGCATGCAAGAAGGCGCAGAAGAGTCCAAGCAGGCGCGGAAGCGTCCAAGCAGTCGCGGAAGCGTCCAAGCAGGCGCGGAAACGTCCAAGCAGGCGCGGTAGCGTCCAAGCAGGCGCAGAATAGTCCAACCAGGCGCAGAAGAGTCCAACCAGGCGCAGAAGAGTCCAAGCAGTCGCGGAAGCATCCAAGCAGGCGCGGTAGCGTCCAACCAGGCGCGGAAGCGCCCAAGCAGTCGCGGAAGCGTCCAAGCAGGCGCGGTAGCGTCCAAGCAGGCGCGGAAACGTCCAAGCAGGCGCGGCAGCGTCCAAGCAGTCGCGGAAGCGTCCAAGCAGGCGCGGTAGCGTCCAAGAAGGCGCGGAAACCTCCAAGCAGGCGCGGAAACCTCCAAGCAGGCGCGGAAGCATGCAAGAAGGCGCAGAAGAGTCCAAGCAGGCGCGGAAGCGTCCATGCAGGCGCGGAAGCGTCCAAGCAGGCGCGGAAAATTCCAAGTAGGCGCGGCAGCATGCAAGAAGGCGCAGAAGCGCCCAAGCAGTCGCGGAAGCGTCCAAGCAGGCGCGGAAGCGTCCAAGCAGGCGCGGAAACGTCCGAGTAGGCGCGGCAGCATGCAAGAAGGCGCAGAAGAGTCCAAGCAGGCGCGGAAGCGTCCAAGCAGTCGCGGAAGCGTCCAAGCAGGCGCGAAAACGTCCAAGCAGGCGCGGTAGCTTCCAAGCAGGCGCAGAATAGTCCAACCAGGCGCAGAAGAGTCCAACCAGGCGCGGATGCGTCCAAGCAGCCGCGGAAGCGTCCAAGCAGGCGCGGTAGCGTCCAAGCAGGCGCGGAAACGTCCAAGCAGGCGCGGACGCATGCAAGAAGGCGCAGAAGAGTCCAAGCAGGCGCGGAAGCGTCCAAGCAGTCGCGGAAGCGTCCAAGCAGGCGCGGTAGCGTCCAAGCAGGCGCGGAAACGTCCAAGCAGGCGCGGACGCATGCAAGAAGGCGCAGAAGAGTCCAACCAGGCGCGGATGCGTCCAAGCAGGCGCGGAAGCGTCCAAGCAGGCGCGGTAGCGTCCAAGCAGGCGCGGACGCATGCAAGAAGGCGCAGAAGAGTCCAAGCAGGCGCGGAAGCGTCCAAGCAGTCGCGGAAGCGTCCAAGCAGGCGCGGTAGCGTCCAAGCAGGCGCGGAAACGTCCAAGCAGGCGCGGAAGCATGAAAGAAGACGCAGAAGCGTCCATGCAGGCTCGGAAGCACGCAGGAAGGCGCAGAAGAGTCCAAGCAGGCGCGGAAGCGTCCAAGCAGTCGCGGAAGCGTCCAAGTAGGCGCGGTAGCGTCCAAGCAGGCGCGGAAGCGTCCAAGCAGCCGCGGAAGCGTCCAAGCAGTCGCGGAAGCGTCCAAGCAGGCGCGGATGCGTCCAAGCATGCGCGGAAGCGTCCAAGCAGGCGCGGTAGCGTCCAAGCAGGCGCGGAAACCTCCAAGCAGGCGCGGAAGCATGCAAGAAGGCGCAGAAGAGTCCAAGCAGGCGCGGAAGCGTCCAAGCAGTCGCGGAAGCGTCCAAGCAGGCGCGGAACCGTCCAAGCAGGCGCGGCAACATGCAAGAAGGCGCAGAAGAGTCCAAGCAGTCGCGGAAGCGTCCAAGCAGGCGCGGTAGCGTCCAAGCAGGCGTGGAAACGTCCAAGCAGGCGCGGACGCATGCAAGAAGGCGCAGAAGAGTCCAAGCAGGCGCGGAAGCGTCCATGCAGGCGCGGAGGCGTCCAAGCAGGCGCGGAAGCGTCCAAGCAGGCGCGGAAACGTCCAAGCAGGCGCGGAAGCATGCAAAAAGGCGCAGAAGGGTCCAAGCAGGTGCGGAAGCATGCAAGAAGGCGCAGAAGAGTCCAAGCAGGCGCGGAAGCGTCCAAGCAGTCGCGGAAGCGTCCAAGCAGGCGCGGTAGCGTCCAAGCAGGCGCGGAAACGTCCATGCAGGCGCGGACGCATGCAAGAAGGCGCAGAAGAGTCCAAGCAGGCGCGGAAGCGTCCATGCAGGCGCGGAGGCGTCCAAGCAGGCGCGGAAGCATGCAAGCAGGCGCGGAAGCGTCCAAGCAGGCGCGGTAGCGTCCAAGCAGGCGCGGAAACCTCCAAGCAGGCGCGGAAGCATGCAAGAAGGCGCAGAAGAGTCCAAGCAGGCGCGGAAGCGTCCAAGCAGTCGCGGAAGCGTCCAAGTAGGCGCGGTAGCGTCCAAGCAGGCGCGGAAACGTCCAAGCAGGCGCGGCAGTGTCCAAGCAGTCGCGGAAGCGTCCAAGCAGGCGCGGTAGCGTCCAAGCAGGCGCGGAAACCTCCAAGCAGGCGCGGAAGCATGCAAGAAGGCGCAGAAGAGTCCAAGCAGGCGCGGAAGCGTCCATGCAGGCGCGGAAGCGTCCATGCAGGCGCGGAAGCGTCCAAGCAGGCTCGGAAACGTCCAAGCAGACTCGGAAGCACGCAGGAAGGCGCAGAAGAGTCCAAGCAGGCGCGGAAGCGTCCAAGCAGGCGCGGAAGCGTGCAAGCAGTCGCGGAAGCGTCCAAGCAGTCGCGGAAGCATGCAAGCAGGCGCGGAAGCGTCCAAGCAGTCGCGGAAGCGTCCAAGCAGGCGCGGTAGCGTCCAAGCAGGCGCGGAAACGTCCAAGCAGGCGCGGCAGTGTCCAAGCAGCCGCGGAAGCGTCCAAGCAGTCGCGGAAGCGTCCAAGCTGGCGCGGATGCGTCCAAGCAGTCGCGGAAGCGTCCAAGCAGGCGCGGATGCGTCCAAGCATGCGCGGAAGCGTCCAAGCAGGCGCGGAAACCTCCAAGCAGGCGCGGAAGCATGCAAGAAGGCGCAGAATCGTCCAAGCAGGCGCGGAAGCGTCCAAGCAGTCGCGGAAGCGTCCAAGCAGGCGCGGTAGCGTCCAAGCAGGCGCGGAAGCGTCCAAGCAGCCGCGGAAGCGTCCAAGCAGTCGCGGAAGCGTCCAAGCAGGCGCGGATGCGTCCAAGCAGGCGCGGAAGCGTCCAAGCAGTCGCGGAAGCGTCCAAGCAGGCGCGGTAGCGTCCAAGCAGGCGCGGAAACGTCCAAGCAGGCGCGGAAGCATGAAAGAAGACGCAGAAGCGTCCAAGCAGGCGCGGAAGCGTCCAAGCAGTCGCAGAAGCGTCCAAGCAGGTGCGGTAGCGTCCAGCCAGGCGCGGAAGAGTCCAAGCAGGCGCGGAAACCTCCAAGCAGGCGCGGAAGCATGCAAGAAGGCGCAGAAGAGTCCAAGCAGGCGCGGAAGCGTCCATGCAGGCGCGGAAGCGTCCAAGCAGGCGCGGAAACTTCCAAGTAGGCGCGGCAGCATGCAAGAAGGCGCAGAAGGGTCCAAGCAGGTGCGGAAGCGTCCAAGCAGTCGCGGAAGCGTCCAAGCAGGAGCGGTAGCGTCCAAGCAGTCGCGGGAACGTCCAAGCAGGCTCGGAAGCACGCAGGAAGGCGCAGAAGAGTCCAAGCAGGCGCGGAAGCATGCAAACAGGCGCGGAAGCGTCCAAGCAGGCGCGGAAGCGTCCAAGCAGTCGCTGAAGCGTCCAATCTGGCGCGGTAGCGTCCAAGCAGGCGCGGAAACCTCCAAGCAGGCGCGGAAGCAAGCAAAAAGGCGCAGAAGGGTCCAAGCAGGTGCGGAAGCATGCAAGAAGGCGCAGAAGAGTCCAAGCAGGCGCGGAAACGTCCAAGCAGGCGCGGACGCATGCAAGAAGGCGCAGAAGAGTCCAAGCAGGCGCGGAAGCGTCCATGCAGGCGCGGAGGCGTCCAAGCAGGCGCGGAAGCATGCAAGCAGGCGCGGAAGCGTCCAAGCAGGCGCGGTAGCGTCCAAGCCGGCGCGGAAACCTCCAAACAGGCGCGGAAGCATGCAAGAAGGCGCAGAAGAGTCCAAGCAGGCGCGGAACCGTCCAAGCAGTCGCGGAAGCGTCCAAGCAGGCGCGGAAGCGTCCAAGAAAACGCAGAAGAGTCCAAGCAGTCGCGGAAGCGTCCAAGCAGGCGCGGAAGCGTCCAAGCAGGCGCGGAAGTGTCCAAGCAGGGGCGGAAGCATGCAAGAAGGCGCAGAAGATTCCAAGCAGGCGCGGTAGCGTCCAAGCAGTCGCGGAAGCGTCCAAGCAGGCGCGGTAGCGTCCAACGAGGCGCGGAAGCGTCCAAGTAGGCGCGGCAACATGCAAGAAGGCGCAGAAGAGTCCAACCAGGCGCGGAAGCATCCAAGCAGTCGCGGAAGCGTCCAAGTAAGCGCGGCTGCATGCAAGAAGGCGCAGAAGAGTCCAACCAGGCGCGGAAGTGTCCAAGCAGTCGCGGAACTGTCCAAGCAGCCGCGGAAGCGTCCAAGCAGGCGCAGAAGCATGCAAGCAGGAGCGGAAGCATGCAAGAAGGCGCAGAACAGTCCAAGCAGGCGCGGAAGCGTCCAAGCTGGCGCGGAAACATCCAAGTAGGCGCGGAAGCATGCAAGAAGGCGCGGAAGCATGCAAGAAGGCGCAGAAGAGTCCAAGCAGACGCGGAACGGTCCAAGCAGCCGCGGAAGCGTCCAAGCAGGCGCAGAAGCATGCAAGCAGGAGCGGAAGCATGCAAGAAGGCGCAGAACAGTCCAAGCAGGCGCGGAAGCGTCCAAGCAGGCGCGGAAGTGTCCAAGCAGGGGCGGAAGCGTCCAAGCAGGCGCGGAAGCGTCCAAGCAGGCGCGGAAGCGAACAGGTAGGCGCGGATGCGTCCAAGCAGTCGCGGAAGCGTCCAAGCAGGCGCGGAAGCGTCCAAGCAGGCGCGGAAGCGTCCAAGCAGTCGCGGAAGCGTCCGAGCAGGCGCGGAAGCGTCCAAGCAGTCGCGGAAGCGTCCAAGCAGGCGCGGAAGCGTCCAAGCAGGCGCGGAAGCGTCCAAGCAGGCGCGGATACGTCCAAGTAGGCGCGGAAGCATGCAAGAAGGCGCGGAAGCATGCAAGAAGGCGCAGAAGAGTCCAAGCAGACGCGGAAGCGCCCAAGAAAACGCAGAAGAGTCCAAGCAGTCGCGGAAGCGTCCAAGCAGGCGCGGAAGCGTCCAAGCAGGCGCGGAAGCGTCCAAGCAGGAGCGGAAGCGAACAGGTAGGCGCGGATGCGTCCAAGCAGGCGCGGAAGCGCCCAAGCAGGCGCGGAAGCGCCCAAGCAGGCGCGGAAGCGTCCAAGCAGGCGCGGAAGCGTCCAAGCAGGCGCGGAAGCGTCCAAGCAGGAGCGGAAGCGTCCAAGCAGGCGCGGAAGCGTCCAAGCAGTCGCGGAAGCGTCCAAGCAGGCGCGGCAGCGTCCAAGCAGGCGCGGAAGCGTCCAAGCAGGCGCGGAAGCGCCCAAGCAGGCGCGGAAGCGCCCAAGCAGGCGTGGAAGCGTCCAAGCAGGCGCGGAAGCGTCCAAGCAGGAGCGGAAGCGTCCAAGCAGGCGCGGAACCGTGCAAGCAGCCGCGGTAGCGTCCAAGCAGGAGCGGAAGCGTCCAAGCAGGCGCGGAACCGTGCAAGCAGGCGCGGGAGCGTCCAAGCAGGCGCGGAAGCATCCAAGCAGGCGCGGTAGCGTCCAAGCAGGCGCGGAAGCGTCCAAGAAAACGCAGAAGAGTCCAAGCAGTCGCGGAAGCGTCCAAGCAGGCGCGGAAGCGTCCAAGCAGGCGCGGAAGCGTCCAAGCAGACGCGGAAGCGTCCGAGCAGGCGCGGAAGCGTCCAAGCAGTCGCGGAAGCGTCCAAGCAGGCGCGGAAGCGTCCAAGCAGGCGCGGAAGCGTCCAAGCAGGCGCGGATACGTCCAAGTAGGCGCGGAAGCATGCAAGAAGGCGCGGAAGCATGCAAGAAGGCGCAGAAGAGTCCAAGCAGACGCGGAAGTGTCCAAGCAGCCGCGGAAGCGTCCAAGCAGGCGCGGAAGCATGCAAGCAGGAGCGGAAGCATGCAAGAAGGCGCAGAACAGTCCAAGCAGGCGCGGAAGTGTCCAAGCAGGGGCGGAAGCGTCCAAGCAGGCGCGGAAGCGTCCAAGCAGGCGCGGAAGCGAACAGGTAGGCGCGGATGCGTCCAAGCAGGCGCGGAAGCGCCCAAGCAGGCGCGGAAGCGTCCAAGCAGGCGCGGAAGCGTCCAAGCAGGCGCGGAAGCGTCCAAGCAGGAGCGGAAGCGTCCAAGCAGGCGCGGAAGCGAACAGGGAGGCGCGGATGCGTCCAAGCAGGCGCGGAAGCGCCCAAGCAGGCGCGGAAGCGCCCAAGCAGGCGCGGAAGCGTCCAAGCAGGCGCGGAAGCGTCCAAGCAGGCGCGGAAGCGTCCAAGCAGGAGCGGAAGCGTCCAAGCAGGCGCGGAAGCGTCCAAGCAGTCGCGGAAGCGTCCAAGCAGGCGCGGCAGCGTCCAAGCAGGCGCGGAAGCGTCCAAGCAGGCGCGGAACCGTGCAAGCAGGCGCGGTAGCGTCCAAGCAGGCGCGGAAGCGTCCAAGAAAACGCGGAAGCGCCCAAGCAGGCGCGGAAGCGTCCAAGCAGGCGCGGAAGCGTCCAAGCAGGCGCGGAAGCGTCCAAGCAGGCGCGGAAGCGTCCAAGCAGGCGCGGAAGCGTCCAAGAAAACGCAGAAGAGTCCAAGCAGTCGCGGAAGCGACCAAGCAGGCGCGGAAGCGTCCAAGCCGGCGCGGAAGCGTCCAAGCAGTCGCGGAAGCGTCCGAGCAGGCGCGGAAGCGTCCAAGCAGTCGCGGAAGCGTCCAAGCAGGCGCGGAAGCGTCCAAGCAGGCGCGGAAGCGTCCAAGCAGGCGCGGATACGTCCAAGTAGGCGCGGAAGCATGCAAGAAGGCGCGGAAGCATGCAAGAAGGCGCAGAAGAGTCCAAGCAGACGCGGAAGTGTCCAAGCAGCCGCGGAAGCGTCCAAGCAGGCGCGGAAGCATGCAAGCAGGAGCGGAAGCATGCAAGAAGGCGCAGAACAGTCCAAGCAGGCGCGGAAGCGTCCAAGCAGGCGCGGAAGTGTCCAAGCAGGGGCGGAAGCGTCCAAGCAGGCGCGGAAGCGTCCAAGCAGGCGCGGAAGCGAACAGGTAGGCGCGGATGCGTCCAAGCAGGCGCGGAAGCGCCCAAGCAGGCGCGGAAGCGTCCAAGCAGGCGCGGAAGCGTCCAAGCAGGCGCGGAAGCGTCCAAGCAGGAGCGGAAGCGACCAAGCAGGCGCGGTAGCGTCCAAGCAGGCGCGGAAGCGTCCAAGAAAACGCGGAAGCGCCCAAGCAGGCACGGAAGCGTCCAAGCAGGCGCGGAAGCATGCAAGCAGGAGCGGAAGCATGCAAGAAGGCGCAGAACAGTCCAAGCAGCCGCGGAAGCGTCCAAGCAGGCGCGGAAGCATGCAAGCAGGAGCGGAAGCATGCAAGAAGGCGCAGAACAGTCCAAGCAGGCGCGGAAGCGTCCAAGCAGGGGCGGAAGCGTCCAAGCAGGCGCGGAAGCGTCCAAGCAGGCGCGGAAGCGAACAGGTAGGCGCGGATGCGTCCAAGCAGGCGCGGAAGCGCCCAAGCAGGCGCGGAAGCGTCCAAGCAGGCGCGGAAGCGTCCAAGCAGGCGCGGAAGCGTCCAAGAAAACGCGGAAGCGCCCAAGCAGGCACGGAAGCGTCCAAGCAGGCGCGGAAGCGTCCAAGCAGGCGCGGAAGCGAACAGGTAGGCGCGGATGCGTCCAAGCAGGCGCGGAAGCGCCCAAGCAGGCGCGGAAGCGCCCAAGCAGGCGCGGAAGCGTCCAAGCAGGCGCGGAAGCGTCCAAGCAGGCGCGGAAGCGTCCAAGCAGGAGCGGAAGCGTCCAAGCAGGCGCGGAAGCGTCCAAGCAGTCGCGGAAGCGTCCAAGCAGGCGCGGCAGCGTCCAAGCAGGCGCGGAAGCGTCCAAGCAGGCGCGGAAGCGCCCAAGCAGGCGCGGAAGCGCCCAAGCAGGCGTGGAAGCGTCCAAGCAGGCGCGGAAGCGTCCAAGCAGGAGCGGAAGCGTCCAAGCAGGCGCGGAACCGTGCAAGCAGCCGCGGTAGCGTCCAAGCAGGAGCGGAAGCGTCCAAGCAGGCGCGGAACCGTGCAAGCAGGCGCGGAAGCGTCCAAGCAGGCGCGGAAGCGTCCAAGCAGGCGCGGTAGCGTCCAAGCAGGCGCGGAAGCGTCCAAGAAAACGCAGAAGAGTCCAAGCAGTCGCGGAAGCGTCCAAGCAGGCGCGGAAGCGTCCAAGCAGGCGCGGAAGCGTCCAAGCAGTCGCGGAAGCGTCCGAGCAGGCGCGGAAGCGTCCAAGCAGTCGCGGAAGCGTCCAAGCAGGCGCGGAAGCGTCCAAGCAGGCGCGGAAGCGTCCAAGCAGGCGCGGATACGTCCAAGTAGGCGCGGAAGCATGCAAGAAGGCGCGGAAGCATGCAAGAAGGCGCAGAAGAGTCCAAGCAGACGCGGAAGTGTCCAAGCAGCCGCGGAAGCGTCCAAGCAGGCGCGGAAGCATGCAAGCAGGAGCGGAAGCATGCAAGAAGGCGCAGAACAGTCCAAGCAGGCGCGGAAGTGTCCAAGCAGGGGCGGAAGCGTCCAAGCAGGCGCGGAAGCGTCCAAGCAGGCGCGGAAGCGAACAGGTAGGCGCGGATGCGTCCAAGCAGGCGCGGAAGCGCCCAAGCAGGCGCGGAAGCGTCCAAGCAGGCGCGGAAGCGTCCAAGCAGGCGCGGAAGCGTCCAAGCAGGAGCGGAAGCGTCCAAGCAGGCGCGGTAGCGTCCAAGCAGGCGCGGAAGCGTCCAAGAAAACGCGGAAGCGCCCAAGCAGGCACGGAAGCGTCCAAGCAGGCGCGGAAGCGTCCAAGCAGGCGCGGAAGCGAACAGGTAGGCGCGGATGCGTCCAAGCAGGCGCGGAAGCGCCCAAGCAGGCGCGGAAGCGCCCAAGCAGGCGCGGAAGCGTCCAAGCAGGCGCGGAAGCGTCCAAGCAGGCGCGGAAGCGTCCAAGCAGGAGCGGAAACGTCCAAGCAGGCGCGGAAGCGTCCAAGCAGTCGCGGAAGCGTCCAAGTAGGCGCGGATGCGTCCAAGCAGGCGCGGAAGCGTCCAAGCAGTCGCGGAAGCGTCCAAGCAGGCGCGGTAGCGTCCAAGCAGGCGCGGAAACGTCCAAGCAGGCGCGGAAGCATGAAAGAAGACGCAGAAGCGTCCAAGCAGGCGCGGAAGCGTCCAAGCAGTCGCAGAAGCGTCCAAGCAGGTGCGGTAGCGTCCAGCCAGGCGCGGAAGAGTCCAAGCAGGCGCGGAAACGTCCAAGTTGGCGCGGCAGCGTCCAAGCAGGCGCGGAAGCGCCCGAGCAGGCGCGGAAGCGTCCAAGCAGGCGTGGAAGCGTCCAAGCAGGCGCGGAAGGGCCCAAGCAGTCGCGGAAGCGTCCAAGCAGGCGCGGAAGCGTCCAAGCAGGCGCGGAAACGTCCAAGTAGGCGCGGCAGCATGCAAGAAGGCGCAGAAGAGTCCAAGCAGGCGCGGAAGCGTCCAAGCAGTCGCGGAAGCGTCCAAGCAGGCGCGGAAACGTCCAAGCAGGCGCGGTAGCGTCCAAGCAGGCGCGGAAACGTCCAAGCAGGCGCGGAAGCATGAAAGAAGACGCAGAAGCGTCCATGCAGGCTCGGAAGCACGCAGGAAGGCGCAGAAGAGTCCAAGCAGGCGCGGAAGCGTCCAAGCAGTCGCGGAAGCGTCCAAGTAGGCGCGGTAGCGTCCAAGCAGGCGCGGAAGCGTCCAAGCAGCCGCGGAAGCGTCCAAGCAGTCGCGGAAGCGTCCAAGCAGGCGCGGATGCGTCCAAGCATGCGCGGAAGCGTCCAAGCAGGCGCGGTAGCGTCCAAGCAGGCGCGGAAACCTCCAAGCAGGCGCGGAAGCATGCAAGAAGGCGCAGAAGAGTCCAAGCAGGCGCGGAAGCGTCCAAGCAGTCGCGGAAGCGTCCAAGCAGGCGCGGAACCGTCCAAGCAGGCGCGGCAACATGCAAGAAGGCGCAGAAGAGTCCAAGCAGTCGCGGAAGCGTCCAAGCAGGCGCGGTAGCGTCCAAGCAGGCGTGGAAACGTCCAAGCAGGCGCGGACGCATGCAAGAAGGCGCAGAAGAGTCCAAGCAGGCGCGGAAGCGTCCATGCAGGCGCGGAGGCGTCCAAGCAGGCGCGGAAGCGTCCAAGCAGGCGCGGAAACGTCCAAGCAGGCGCGGAAGCATGCAAAAAGGCGCAGAAGGGTCCAAGCAGGTGCGGAAGCATGCAAGAAGGCGCAGAAGAGTCCAAGCAGGCGCGGAAGCGTCCAAGCAGGCGCGGAAGCATGCAAGAAGGCGCAGAAGAGTCCAAGCAGGCGCGGAAGCGTCCAAGCAGTCGCGGAAGCGTCCAAGTAGGCGCGGTAGCGTCCAAGCAGGCGCGGAAACGTCCAAGCAGGCGCGGCAGTGTCCAAGCAGTCGCGGAAGCGTCCAAGCAGGCGCGGTAGCGTCCAAGCAGGCGCGGAAACCTCCAAGCAGGCGCGGAAGCATGCAAGAAGGCGCAGAAGAGTCCAAGCAGGCGCGGAAGCGTCCATGCAGGCGCGGAAGCGTCCATGCAGGCGCGGAAGCGTCCAAGCAGGCTCGGAAACGTCCAAGCAGACTCGGAAGCACGCAGGAAGGCGCAGAAGAGTCCAAGCAGGCGCGGAAGCGTCCAAGCAGGCGCGGAAGCGTGCAAGCAGTCGCGGAAGCGTCCAAGCAGTCGCGGAAGCATGCAAGCAGGCGCGGAAGCGTCCAAGCAGTCGCGGAAGCGTCCAAGCAGGCGCGGTAGCGTCCAAGCAGGCGCGGAAACGTCCAAGCAGGCGCGGCAGTGTCCAAGCAGCCGCGGAAGCGTCCAAGCAGTCGCGGAAGCGTCCAAGCTGGCGCGGATGCGTCCAAGCATGCGCGGAAGCGTCCAAGCAGGCGCGGTAGCGTCCAAGCAGGCGCGGAAACCTCCAAGCAGGCGCGGAAGCATGCAAGAAGGCGCAGAAGAGTCCAAGCAGGCGCGGAAGCGTCCAAGCAGTCGCGGAAGCGTCCAAGCAGGCGCGGAAACGTCCAAGCAGGCGCGGCAGTGTCCAAGCAGTCGCGGAAGCGTCCAAGCAGGCGCGGTAGCGTCCAAGCAGGCGCGGAAACCTCCAAGCAGGCGCGGAAGCATGCAAGAAGGCGCAGAAGAGTCCAAGCAGGCGCGGAAGCGTCCATGCAGGCGCGGAAGCGTCCAAGCAGGCTCGGAAACGTCCAAGCAGACTCGGAAGCACGCAGGAAGGCGCAGAAGAGTCCAACCAGGCGCGGAAGCGCCCAAGCAGTCGCGGAAGCGTCCAAGCAGGCGCGGTAGCGTCCAAGCAGGCGCGGAAACGTCCAAGCAGGCGCGGCAGCGTCCAAGCAGTCGCGGAAGCGTCCAAGCAGGCGCGGTAGCGTCCAAGCAGGCGCGGAAACCTCCAAGCAGGCGCGGAAACCTCCAAGCAGGCGCGGAAGCATGCAAGAAGGCGCAGAAGAGTCCAAGCAGGCGCGGAAGCGTCCATGCAGGCGCGGAAGCGTCCAAGCAGGCGCGGAAACTTCCAAGTAGGCGCGGCAGCATGCAAGAAGGCGCAGAAGGGTCCAAGCAGGTGCGGAAGCGTCCAAGCAGTCGCGGAAGCGTCCAAGCAGGAGCGGTAGCGTCCAAGCAGTCGCGGGAACGTCCAAGCAGGCTCGGAAGCACGCAGGAAGGCGCAGAAGAGTCCAAGCAGGCGCGGAAGCATGCAAGCAGGCGCGGAAGCGTCCAAGCAGGCGCGGAAGCGTCCAAGCAGTCGCTGAAGCGTCCAAGCTGGCGCGGTAGAGTCCAAGCAGGCGCGGAAACTTCCAAGCAGGCGCGGAAGCATGCAAAAAGGCGCAGAAGGGTCCAAGCAGGTGCGGAAGCATGCAAGAAGGCGCAGAAGAGTCCAAGCAGGCGCGGAAGCGTCCAAGCAGTCGCGGAAGCGTCCAAGCAGGCGCGGTAGCGTCCAAGCAGGCGCGGAAACGTCCAAGCAGGCGCGGACGCATGCAAGAAGGCGCAGAAGAGTCCAAGCAGGCGCGGAAGCGTCCATGCAGGCGCGGAGGCGTCCAAGCAGGCGCGGAAGCATGCAAGCAGGCGCGGAAGCGTCCAAGCAGGCGCGGTAGCGTCCAAGCAGGCGCGGAAACCTCCAAGCAGGCGCGGAAGCATGCAAGAAGGCGCAGAAGAGTCCAAGCAGGCGCGGAAGCGTCCAAGCAGTCGCGGAAGCGTCCAAGTAGGCGCGGTAGCGTCCAAGCAGGCGCGGAAGCGTCCAAGCAGCCGCGGAAGCGTCCAAGCAGTCGCGGAAGCGTCCAAGCAGGCGCGGATGCGTCCAAGCATGCGCGGAAGCGTCCAAGCAGGCGCGGAAACCTCCAAGCAGGCGCGGAAGCATGCAAGAAGGCGCAGAATCGTCCAAGCAGGCGCGGAAGCGTCCAAGCAGTCGCGGAAGCGTCCAAGCAGGCGCGGTAGCGTCCAAGCAGGCGCGGAAGCGTCCAAGCAGCCGCGGAAGCGTCCAAGCAGTCGCGGAAGCGTCCAAGCAGGCGCGGATGCGTCCAAGCAGGCGCGGAAGCGTCCAAGCAGTCGCGGAAGCGTCCAAGCAGGCGCGGTAGCGTCCAAGCAGGCGCGGAAACGTCCAAGCAGGCGCGGAAGCATGAAAGAAGACGCAGAAGCGTCCAAGCAGGCGCGGAAGCGTCCAAGCAGTCGCAGAAGCGTCCAAGCAGGTGCGGTAGCGTCCAGCCAGGCGCGGAAGAGTCCAAGCAGGCGCGGAAACCTCCAAGCAGGCGCGGAAGCATGCAAGAAGGCGCAGAAGAGTCCAAGCAGGCGCGGAAGCGTCCATGCAGGCGCGGAAGCGTCCAAGCAGGCGCGGAAACTTCCAAGTAGGCGCGGCAGCATGCAAGAAGGCGCAGAAGAGTCCAAGCAGGCGCGGAAGCGTCCAAGCATGCGCGGAAGCGTCCAAGCAGTCGCGGAAGCGTCCAAGCAGGAGCGGTAGCGTCCAAGCAGTCGCGGGAACGTCCAAGCAGGCTCGGAAGCACGCAGGAAGGCGCAGAAGAGTCCAAGCAGGCGCGGAAGCATGCAAACAGGCGCGGAAGCGTCCAAGCAGGCGCGGAAGCGTCCAAGCAGTCGCTGAAGCGTCCAATCTGGCGCGGTAGCGTCCAAGCAGGCGCGGAAACCTCCAAGCAGGCGCGGAAGCAAGCAAAAAGGCGCAGAAGGGTCCAAGCAGGTGCGGAAGCATGCAAGAAGGCGCAGAAGAGTCCAAGCAGGCGCGGAAACGTCCAAGCAGGCGCGGACGCATGCAAGAAGGCGCAGAAGAGTCCAAGCAGGCGCGGAAGCGTCCATGCAGGCGCGGAGGCGTCCAAGCAGGCGCGGAAGCATGCAAGCAGGCGCGGAAGCGTCCAAGCAGGCGCGGTAGCGTCCAAGCCGGCGCGGAAACCTCCAAACAGGCGCGGAAGCATGCAAGAAGGCGCAGAAGAGTCCAAGCAGGCGCGGAAGCGTCCAAGCAGTCGCGGAAGCGTCCAAGTAGGCGCGGTAGCGTCCAAGCAGGCGCGGAAGCGTCCAAGCAGCCGCGGAAGCGTCCAAGCAGTCGCGGAAGCGTCCAAGCAGGCGCGGATGCGTCCAAGCATGCGCGGAAGCGTCCAAGCAGGCGCGGTAGCGTCCAAGCAGGCGCGGAAACCTCCAAGCAGGCGCGGAAGCATGCAAGAAGGCGCAGAAGAGTCCAAGCAGGCGCGGAAGCGTCCAAGCAGTCGCGGAAGCGTCCAAGCAGGCGCGGTAGCGTCCAAGCAGGCGCGGAAGCGTCCAAGCAGTCGCGGAAGCGACCAAGCAGGCGCGGTAGCGTCCAACCAGGCGCGGAAGCGCCCAAGCAGTCGCGGAAGCGTCCAAGCAGGCGCGGTAGCGTCCAAGCAGGCGCGGAAACGTCCAAGCAGGCGCGGCAGCGTCCAAGCAGTCGCGGAAGCGTCCAAGCAGGCGCGGTAGCGTCCAAGCAGGCGCGGAAACCTCCAAGCAGGCGCGGAAACCTCCAAGCAGGCGCGGAAGCATGCAAGAAGGCGCAGAAGAGTCCAAGCAGGCGCGGAAGCGTCCATGCAGGCGCGGAAGCGTCCAAGCAGGCGCGGAAACTTCCAAGTAGGCGCGGCAGCATGCAAAAAGGCGCAGAAGGGTCCAAGCAGGTGCGGAAGCATGCAAGAAGGCGCAGAAGAGTCCAAGCAGGCGCGGAAGCGTCCAAGCAGTCGCGGAAGCGTCCAAGCAGGCGCGGTAGCGTCCAAGCAGGCGCGGAAGCGTCCAAGCAGGAGCGGTAGCGTCCAAGCAGTCGCGGGAACGTCCAAGCAGGCTCGGAAGCACGCAGGAAGGCGCAGAAGAGTCCAAGCAGGCGCGGAAGCATGCAAACAGGCGCGGAAGCGTCCAAGCAGGCGCGGAAGCGTCCAAGCAGTCGCTGAAGCGTCCAATCTGGCGCGGTAGCGTCCAAGCAGGCGCGGAAACCTCCAAGCAGGCGCGGAAGCAAGCAAAAAGGTGCAGAAGGGTCCAAGCAGGTGCGGAAGCATGCAAGAAGGCGCAGAAGAGTCCAAGCAGGCGCGGAAACGTCCAAGCAGGCGCGGACGCATGCAAGAAGGCGCAGAAGAGTCCAAGCAGGCGCGGAAGCGTCCATGCAGGCGCGGAGGCGTCCAAGCAGGCGCGGAAGCATGCAAGCAGGCGCGGAAGCGTCCAAGCAGGCGCGGTAGCGTCCAAGCCGGCGCGGAAACCTCCAAACAGGCGCGGAAGCATGCAAGAAGGCGCAGAAGAGTCCAAGCAGGCGCGGAAGCGTCCAAGCAGTCGCGGAAGCGTCCAAGTAGGCGCGGTAGCGTCCAAGCAGGCGCGGAAGCGTCCAAGCAGCCGCGGAAGCGTCCAAGCAGTCGCGGAAGCGTCCAAGCAGGCGCGGATGCGTCCAAGCATGCGCGGAAGCGTCCAAGCAGGCGCGGTAGCGTCCAAGCAGGCGCGGAAACCTCCAAGCAGGCGCGGAAGCATGCAAGAAGGCGCAGAAGAGTCCAAGCAGGCGCGGAAGCGTCCAAGCAGTCGCGGAAGCGTCCAAGCAGGCGCGGTAGCGTCCAAGCAGGCGCGGAAGCGTCCAAGCAGTCGCGGAAGCGACCAAGCAGGCGCGGTAGCGTCCAACCAGGCGCGGAAGCGCCCAAGCAGTCGCGGAAGCGTCCAAGCAGGCGCGGTAGCGTCCAAGCAGGCGCGGAAACGTCCAAGCAGGCGCGGCAGCGTCCAAGCAGTCGCGGAAGCGTCCAAGCAGGCGCGGTAGCGTCCAAGCAGGCGCGGAAACCTCCAAGCAGGCGCGGAAACCTCCAAGCAGGCGCGGAAGCATGCAAGAAGGCGCAGAAGAGTCCAAGCAGGCGCGGAAGCGTCCATGCAGGCGCGGAAGCGTCCAAGCAGGCGCGGAAACTTCCAAGTAGGCGCGGCAGCATGCAAGAAGGCGCAGAAGGGTCCAAGCAGGTGCGGAAGCGTCCAAGCAGTCGCGGAAGCGTCCAAGCAGGAGCGGTAGCGTCCAAGCAGTCGCGGGAACGTCCAAGCAGGCTCGGAAGCACGCAGGAAGGCGCAGAAGAGTCCAAGCAGGCGCGGAAGCATGCAAGCAGGCGCGGAAGCGTCCAAGCAGGCGCGGAAGCGTCCAAGCAGTCGCTGAAGCGTCCAAGCTGGCGCGGTAGAGTCCAAGCAGGCGCGGAAACTTCCAAGCAGGCGCGGAAGCATGCAAAAAGGCGCAGAAGGGTCCAAGCAGGTGCGGAAGCATGCAAGAAGGCGCAGAAGAGTCCAAGCAGGCGCGGAAGCGTCCAAGCAGTCGCGGAAGCGTCCAAGCAGGCGCGGTAGCGTCCAAGCAGGCGCGGAAACGTCCAAGCAGGCGCGGACGCATGCAAGAAGGCGCAGAAGAGTCCAAGCAGGCGCGGAAGCGTCCATGCAGGCGCGGAGGCGTCCAAGCAGGCGCGGAAGCATGCAAGCAGGCGCGGAAGCGTCCAAGCAGGCGCGGTAGCGTCCAAGCAGGCGCGGAAACCTCCAAGCAGGCGCGGAAGCATGCAAGAAGGCGCAGAAGAGTCCAAGCAGGCGCGGAAGCGTCCAAGCAGTCGCGGAAGCGTCCAAGTAGGCGCGGTAGCGTCCAAGCAGGCGCGGAAGCGTCCAAGCAGCCGCGGAAGCGTCCAAGCAGTCGCGGAAGCGTCCAAGCAGGCGCGGATGCGTCCAAGCATGCGCGGAAGCGTCCAAGCAGGCGCGGAAACCTCCAAGCAGGCGCGGAAGCATGCAAGAAGGCGCAGAAGCGTCCAAGCAGGCGCGGAAGCGTCCAAGCAGTCGCGGAAGCGTCCAAGCAGGCGCGGTAGCGTCCAAGCAGGCGCGGAAGCGTCCAAGCAGCCGCGGAAGCGTCCAAGCAGTCGCGGAAGCGTCCAAGCAGGCGCGGATGCGTCCAAGCAGGCGCGGAAGCGTCCAAGCAGTCGCGGAAGCGTCCAAGCAGGCGCGGTAGCGTCCAAGCAGGCGCGGAAACGTCCAAGCAGGCGCGGAAGCATGAAAGAAGACGCAGAAGCGTCCAAGCAGGCGCGGAAGCGTCCAAGCAGTCGCAGAAGCGTCCAAGCAGGTGCGGTAGCGTCCAGCCAGGCGCGGAAGAGTCCAAGCAGGCGCGGAAACGTCCAAGTTGGCGCGGCAGCGTCCAAGCAGGCGCGGAAGCGCCCGAGCAGGCGCGGAAGCGTCCAAGCAGGCGTGGAAGCGTCCAAGCAGGCGCGGAAGGGCCCAAGCAGTCGCGGAAGCGTCCAAGCAGGCGCGGAAGCGTCCAAGCAGGCGCGGAAACGTCCAAGTAGGCGCGGCAGCATGCAAGAAGGCGCAGAAGAGTCCAAGCAGGCGCGGAAGCGTCCAAGCAGTCGCGGAAGCGTCCAAGCAGGCGCGGAAACGTCCAAGCAGGCGCGGTAGCGTCCAAGCAGGCGCAGAATAGTCCAACCAGGCGCAGAAGAGTCCAACCAGGCGCAGAAGAGTCCAAGCAGTCGCGGAAGCATCCAAGCAGGCGCGGTAGCGTCCAACCAGGCGCGGAAGCGCCCAAGCAGTCGCGGAAGCGTCCAAGCAGGCGCGGTAGCGTCCAAGCAGGCGCGGAAACGTCCAAGCAGGCGCGGCAGCGTCCAAGCAGTCGCGGAAGCGTCCAAGCAGGCGCGGTAGCGTCCAAGCAGGCGCGGAAACCTCCAAGCAGGCGCGGAAACCTCCAAGCAGGCGCGGAAGCATGCAAGAAGGCGCAGAAGAGTCCAAGCAGGCGCGGAAGCGTCCATGCAGGCGCGGAAGCGTCCAAGCAGGCGCGGAAAATTCCAAGTAGGCGCGGCAGCATGCAAGAAGGCGCAGAAGCGCCCAAGCAGTCGCGGAAGCGTCCAAGCAGGCGCGGAAGCGTCCAAGCAGGCGCGGAAACGTCCGAGTAGGCGCGGCAGCATGCAAGAAGGCGCAGAAGAGTCCAAGCAGGCGCGGAAGCGTCCAAGCAGTCGCGGAAGCGTCCAAGTAGGCGCGGTAGCGTCCAAGCAGGCGCGGAAGCGTCCAAGCAGCCGCGGAAGCGTCCAAGCAGCCGCGGAAGCGTCCAAGCAGTCGCGGAAGCGTCCAAGCAGGCGCGGAAACCTCCAAGCAGGCGCGGAAGCATGCAAGAAGGCGCAGAAGCGTCCAAGCAGGCGCGGAAGCGTCCAAGCAGTCGCGGAAGCGTCCAAGCAGGCGCGGTAGCGTCCAAGCAGGCGCGGAAGCGTCCAAGCAGCCGCGGAAGCGTCCAAGCAGTCGCGGAAGCGTCCAAGCAGGCGCGGATGCGTCCAAGCAGGCGCGGAAGCGTCCAAGCAGTCGCGGAAGCGTCCAAGCAGGCGCGGTAGCGTCCAAGCAGGCGCGGAAACGTCCAAGCAGGCGCGGAAGCATGAAAGAAGACGCAGAAGCGTCCAAGCAGGCGCGGAAGCGTCCAAGCAGTCGCAGAAGCGTCCAAGCAGGTGCGGTAGCGTCCAGCCAGGCGCGGAAGAGTCCAAGCAGGCGCGGAAACGTCCAAGTTGGCGCGGCAGCGTCCAAGCAGGCGCGGAAGCGCCCGAGCAGGCGCGGAAGCGTCCAAGCAGGCGTGGAAGCGTCCAAGCAGGCGCGGAAGGGCCCAAGCAGTCGCGGAAGCGTCCAAGCAGGCGCGGAAGCGTCCAAGCAGGCGCGGAAACGTCCAAGTAGGCGCGGCAGCATGCAAGAAGGCGCAGAAGAGTCCAAGCAGGCGCGGAAGCGTCCAAGCAGTCGCGGAAGCGTCCAAGCAGGCGCGGAAACGTCCAAGCAGGCGCGGTAGCGTCCAAGCAGGCGCAGAATAGTCCAACCAGGCGCAGAAGAGTCCAACCAGGCGCAGAAGAGTCCAAGCAGTCGCGGAAGCATCCAAGCAGGCGCGGTAGCGTCCAACCAGGCGCGGAAGCGCCCAAGCAGTCGCGGAAGCGTCCAAGCAGGCGCGGTAGCGTCCAAGCAGGCGCGGAAACGTCCAAGCAGGCGCGGCAGCGTCCAAGCAGTCGCGGAAGCGTCCAAGCAGGCGCGGTAGCGTCCAAGCAGGCGCGGAAACCTCCAAGCAGGCGCGGAAACCTCCAAGCAGGCGCGGAAGCATGCAAGAAGGCGCAGAAGAGTCCAAGCAGGCGCGGAAGCGTCCATGCAGGCGCGGAAGCGTCCAAGCAGGCGCGGAAAATTCCAAGTAGGCGCGGCAGCATGCAAGAAGGCGCAGAAGCGCCCAAGCAGTCGCGGAAGCGTCCAAGCAGGCGCGGAAGCGTCCAAGCAGGCGCGGAAACGTCCGAGTAGGCGCGGCAGCATGCAAGAAGGCGCAGAAGAGTCCAAGCAGGCGCGGAAGCGTCCAAGCAGTCGCGGAAGCGTCCAAGCAGGCGCGAAAACGTCCAAGCAGGCGCGGTAGCTTCCAAGCAGGCGCAGAATAGTCCAACCAGGCGCAGAAGAGTCCAACCAGGCGCGGATGCGTCCAAGCAGCCGCGGAAGCGTCCAAGCAGGCGCGGTAGCGTCCAAGCAGGCGCGGAAACGTCCAAGCAGGCGCGGACGCATGCAAGAAGGCGCAGAAGAGTCCAAGCAGGCGCGGAAGCGTCCAAGCAGTCGCGGAAGCGTCCAAGCAGGCGCGGTAGCGTCCAAGCAGGCGCGGAAACGTCCAAGCAGGCGCGGACGCATGCAAGAAGGCGCAGAAGAGTCCAACCAGGCGCGGATGCGTCCAAGCAGGCGCGGAAGCGTCCAAGCAGGCGCGGTAGCGTCCAAGCAGGCGCGGACGCATGCAAGAAGGCGCAGAAGAGTCCAAGCAGGCGCGGAAGCGTCCAAGCAGTCGCGGAAGCGTCCAAGCAGGCGCGGTAGCGTCCAAGCAGGCGCGGAAACGTCCAAGCAGGCGCGGAAGCATGAAAGAAGACGCAGAAGCGTCCATGCAGGCTCGGAAGCACGCAGGAAGGCGCAGAAGAGTCCAAGCAGGCGCGGAAGCGTCCAAGCAGTCGCGGAAGCGTCCAAGTAGGCGCGGTAGCGTCCAAGCAGGCGCGGAAGCGTCCAAGCAGCCGCGGAAGCGTCCAAGCAGTCGCGGAAGCGTCCAAGCAGGCGCGGATGCGTCCAAGCATGCGCGGAAGCGTCCAAGCAGGCGCGGTAGCGTCCAAGCAGGCGCGGAAACCTCCAAGCAGGCGCGGAAGCATGCAAGAAGGCGCAGAAGAGTCCAAGCAGGCGCGGAAGCGTCCAAGCAGTCGCGGAAGCGTCCAAGCAGGCGCGGAACCGTCCAAGCAGGCGCGGCAACATGCAAGAGGGCGCAGAAGAGTCCAAGCAGTCGCGGAAGCGTCCAAGCAGGCGCGGTAGCGTCCAAGCAGGCGTGGAAACGTCCAAGCAGGCGCGGACGCATGCAAGAAGGCGCAGAAGAGTCCAAGCAGGCGCGGAAGCGTCCATGCAGGCGCGGAGGCGTCCAAGCAGGCGCGGAAGCGTCCAAGCAGGCGCGGAAACGTCCAAGCAGGCGCGGAAGCATGCAAAACGGCGCAGAAGGGTCCAAGCAGGTGCGGAAGCATGCAAGAAGGCGCAGAAGAGTCCAAGCAGGCGCGGAAGCGTCCAAGCAGTCGCGGAAGCGTCCAAGCAGGCGCGGTAGCGTCCAAGCAGGCGCGGAAACGTCCATGCAGGCGCGGACGCATGCAAGAAGGCGCAGAAGAGTCCAAGCAGGCGCGGAAGCGTCCATGCAGGCGCGGAGGCGTCCAAGCAGGCGCGGAAGCATGCAAGCAGGCGCGGAAGCGTCCAAGCAGGCGCGGTAGCGTCCAAGCAGGCGCGGAAACCTCCAAGCAGGCGCGGAAGCATGCAAGAAGGCGCAGAAGAGTCCAAGCAGGCGCGGAAGCGTCCAAGCAGTCGCGGAAGAGTCCAAGTAGGCGCGGTAGCGTCCAAGCAGGCGCGGAAACGTCCAAGCAGGCGCGGCAGTGTCCAAGCAGTCGCGGAAGCGTCCAAGCAGGCGCGGTAGCGTCCAAGCAGGCGCGGAAACCTCCAAGCAGGCGCGGAAGCATGCAAGAAGGCGCAGAAGAGTCCAAGCAGGCGCGGAAGCGTCCATGCAGGCGCGGAAGCGTCCATGCAGGCGCGGAAGCGTCCAAGCAGGCTCGGAAACGTCCAAGCAGACTCGGAAGCACGCAGGAAGGCGCAGAAGAGTCCAAGCAGGCGCGGAAGCGTCCAAGCAGGCGCGGAAGCGTGCAAGCAGTCGCGGAAGCGTCCAAGCAGTCGCGGAAGCATGCAAGCAGGCGCGGAAGCGTCCAAGCAGTCGCGGAAGCGTCCAAGCAGGCGCGGTAGCGTCCAAGCAGGCGCGGAAACGTCCAAGCAGGCGCGGCAGTGTCCAAGCAGCCGCGGAAGCGTCCAAGCAGTCGCGGAAGCGTCCAAGCAGGCGCGGATGCGTCCAAGCATGCGCGGAAGCGTCCAAGCAGGCGCGGTAGCGTCCAAGCAGGCGCGGAAACATCCAAGCAGGCGCGGAAGCATGCAAGAAGGCGCAGAAGAGTCCAAGCAGGCGCGGAAGCGTCCAAGCAGTCGCGGAAGCGTCCAAGCAGGCGCGGAAACGTCCAAGCAGGCGCGGCAGTGTCCAAGCAGTCGCGGAAGCGTCCAAGCAGGCGCGGTAGCGTCCAAGCAGGCGCGGAAACCTCCAAGCAGGCGCGGAAACCTCCAAGCAGGCGCGGAAGCATGCAAGAAGGCGCAGAAGAGTCCAAGCAGGCGCGGAAGAGTCCATGCAGGCGCGGAAGCGTCCAAGCAGGCTCGGAAATGTCCAAGCAGACTCGGAAGCACGCAGGAAGGCGCAGAACAGTCCAAGCAGGCGCGGAAGCGTCCAAGCAGGCGCGGAGGCGTCCAAGCAGTCGCGGAAGCGTCCAAGCAGTCGCGGAAGCATGCAAGCAGGCGCGGAAGCGTCCAAGCAGTCGCGGAAGCGTCCAAGCAGGCGCGGTAGCGTCCAAGCAGGCGCGGAAACGTCCAAGCAGGCGCGGCAGTGTCCAAGCAGCCGCGGAAGCGTCCAAGCAGTCGCGGAAGCGTCCAAGCAGGCGCGGATGCGTCCAAGCATGCGCGGAAGCGTCCAAGCAGGCGCGGTAGCGTCCAAGCAGGCGCGGAAACCTCCAAGCAGGCGCGGATGCATGCAAGAAGGCGCAGAAGAGTCCAAGCAGGCGCGGAAGCGTCCAAGCAGTCGCGGAAGCGTCCAAGCAGGCGCGGAAGCGTCCAAGCAGTCGCGGAAACGTCCAAGCAGACTCGGAAGCACGCAGGAAGGCGCAGAAGAGTCCAAGCAGGCGCGGAAGCGTCCAAGCAGGCGCGGAAGCGTCCAAGCAGGCGCGGAAACGTCCAAGTAGGCGCGGCAGCATGCAAGAAGGCGCAGAAGGGTCCAAGAAGGTGCGGAAGCGTCCAAGCAGGCGCGGAAGCGTCCAAGCAGTCGCTGAAGCGTCCAAGCTGGCGCGGTAGCGTCCAAGCAGGCTCGGAAGCATGCAAGAAGGCGCAGAAGCGTCCAAGCAGGCGCGGAAGCGTCCAACTAGGCGAGGAAGCGTCCAAGCAGGCGCGGAAGCATCCATACATGCTGGGAAGCGTCCAAGCAGTCGCGGAAGCGTCCAAGCAGCCGCGAAAGCGTCCAAGCAGGCGCGGAAGCGTCCAAGCAGTCGCGGAAGCGTCCAAGCAGGCGCGGTAGCGTCCAAGCAGGCTCGGAAGCACGCAGGAAGGCGCAGAAGAGTCCAAGCAGGCGCGGAAGCATGCAAGCAGGCGCGGAAGCGTCCAAGCAGGCGCGGAAGCGTCCAAGCAGTCGCTGAAGCGTCCAAGCTGGCGCGGTAGCGTCCAAGCAGGCGCGGAAGCATGCAAAAAGGCGCAGAAGGGTCCAAGCAGGTGCGGAAGCATGCAAGAAGGCGCAGAAGAGTCCAAGCAGGCGCGGAAGCGTCCAAGCAGTCGCGGAAGCGTCCAAGCAGGCGCGGTAGCGTCCAAGTAGGCGCGGAAACGTCCAAGCAGGCGCGGACGCATGCAAGAAGGCGCAGAAGAGTCCAAGCAGGCGCGGAAGCGTCCATGCAGGCGCGGAGGCGTCCAAGCAGGCGCGGAAGCATGCAAGCAGTCGCGGAAGCGTCCAAGCAGGCGCCGTAGCGTCCAACCAGGCGCGGAAACGTCCAAGTAGGCGCGGCAGCATGCAATAAGACGCAGAAGAGTCCTAGCAGGCGCGGAAGCGTCCAAGCAGTCGCGGAAGCGTCCAAACAGGCGCGGTAGCGTCCAAGCAGTCGCGGAAGCGTCCAAGCAGGCGGGGAAGCATGCAGCAGGCGCGGAAGCGTCCAAGCAGGAGCGGAAACGTCCAAGTAGGCGCGGAAGCATGCAAGAAGGTGCGGAAGCGTCCAAGCAGTCGCGGAAGCGTCCAAGCAGGCGGGGAAGCATGCAGCAGGCGCGGAAGCGTCCAAGCAGGCGCGGAAACGTCCAAGTAGGCGCGGAAGCATGCAAGAAGGCGCAGAAGAGTCGAAGCAGGCGGGGAAGCATGCAAGCAGGCGCGGAAGCGTCCAAGCAGTCGCGGAAGCGTCCAAGTAGGCGCGGTAGCGTCCAAGCAGGCGCGGAAGCGTCCAAGCAGTCGCGGAAGCGTCCAAGCAGGCGCGGTAGCGTCCAACCAGGCGCGGAAGCGCCCAAGCAGTCGCGGAAGCGTCCAAGCAGGCGCGGTAGCGTCCAAGCAGGCGCGGAAACGTCCAAGCAGGCGCGGAAGCGTCCAAGCAGTCGCGGAAGCGTCCAAGCAGGCGCGGTAGCGTCCAAGCAGGCGCGGAAACCTCCAAGCAGGCGCGGAAACCTCCAAGCAGGCGCGGAAGCATGCAAGAAGGCGCAGAAGAGTCCAAGCAGGCGCGGAAGCGTCCATGCAGGCGCGGAAGCGTCCAAGCAGGCGCGGGAACTTCCAAGTAGGCGCGGCAGCATGCAAGAAGGCGCAGAAGGGTCCAAGCAGGTGCGGAAGCGTCCAAGCAGTCGCGGAAGCGTCCAAGCAGGCGCGGTAGCGTCCAAGCAGGCGCGGAAACCTCCAAGCAGGCGCGGTAGCGTCCAAGCAGGCGCGGGAACTTCCAAGTAGGCGCGGCAGCGTCCAAGCAGGCGCGAAAGCATCCATACATGCTCGGAAACGTCCAAGCAGTCGCGGAAGCGTCCAAGCAGTCGCGGAAGCGTCCAAGCAGTCGCGGAAGCGTCCAAGTAGGCGCGGTAGCGTCCAAGCAGGCGCGGAAGCGCCCAAGCAGTCGCGGAAGCGTCCAAGCAGGCGCGGTAGCGTCCAAGCAGGCGCGGAAACGTCCAAGCAGGCGCGGAAGCGTCCAAGCAGTCGCGGAAGCGTCCAAGCAGGCGCGGTAGCGTCCAAGCAGGCGCGGAAACCTCCAAGCAGGCGCGGAAACCTCCAAGCAGGCGCGGAAGCATGCAAGAAGGCGCAGAAGAGTCCAAGCAGGCGAGGAAGCGTCCATGCAGGCGCGGAAGCGTCCAAGCAGGCGCGGGAACTTCCAAGTAGGCGCGGCAGCGTCCAAGCAGGCGCGAAAGCATCCATACATGCTCGGAAGCGTCCAAGCAGTCGCGGAAGCGTCCAAGCAGCCGCGAAAGCGTCCAAGCAGGCGCGGAAGCGTCCAAGCAGTCGCGGAAGCGTCCAAGCAGGCGCGGTAGCGTCCAACCAGGCGCGGAAGCGTCCAAGCAGTCGCGGAAGCGTCCAAGCAGGCGCGGTAGCGTCCAAGCAGGCTCGGAAGCATGCAAGAAGGCGCAGAAGCGTCCAAGCAGGCGCGGAAGCGTCCAACTAGGCGAGGAAGCGTCCAAGCAGGCGCGGAAGCATCCATACATGCTCGGAAACGTCCAAGCAGTCGCGGAAGCGTCCAAGCAGTCGCGGAAGCGTCCAAGCAGGCGCGGTAGCGTCCAACCAGGCGCGGAAGCGCCCAAGCAGTCGCGGAAGCGTCCAAGCAGGCGCGGAAGCGTCCAAGCAGTCGCGGAAGCGTCCAAGCAAGCGCGGTAGCGTCCAAGCAGGCTCGGAAGCATGCAAGAAGGCGCAGAAGCGTCCAAGCAGGCGCGGAAGCGTCCAACTAGGCGAGGAAGCGTCCAAGCAGGCGCGGAAGCATCCATACATGCTCGGAAACGTCCAAGCAGTCGCGGAAGCGTCCAAGCAGTCGCGGAAGCGTCCAAGCAGGCGCGGTAGCGTCCAACCAGGCGCGGAAGCGCCCAAGCAGTCGCGGAAGCGTCCAAGCAGTCGCGGAAACGTCCAAGCAGGTTCGGAAGCACGCAGGAAGGCGCAGAAGAGTCCAAGCAGGCGCGGAAGCATGCAAGCAGGCGCGGAAGCGTCCAAGCAGGCGCGGAAGCGTCCAAGCAGTCGCTGAAGCGTCCAAGCTGGCGCGGTAGCGTCCAAGCAGGCGCGGAAACTTCCAAGCAGGCGCGGAAGCATGCAAAAAGGCGCAGAAGGGTCCAAGCAGGTGCGGAAGCGTCCAAGCAGTCGCGGAAGCATCCAAGCAGGCGCGGTAGCGTCCAAGCAGTCGCGGAAACGTCCAAGCAGGCTCGGAAGCACGCAGGAAGGCGCAGAAGAGTCCAAGCAGGCGCGGAAGCGTCCAAGCAGGCGCGAAAGCATCCATACATGCTCGGAAGCGTCCAAGCAGTCGCGGAAGCGTCCAAGCAGCCGCGAAAGCGTCCAAGCAGGCGCGGAAGCGTCCAAGCAGTCGCGGAAGCGTCCAAGCAGGCGCGGTAGCGTCCAACCAGGCGCGGAAGCGTCCAAGCAGTCGCGGAAGCGTCCAAGCAGGCGCGGTAGCGTCCAAGCAGGCTCGGAAGCATGCAAGAAGGCGCAGAAGCGTCCAAGCAGGCGCGGAAGCGTCCAACTAGGCGAGGAAGCGTCCAAGCAGGCGCGGAAGCATCCATACATGCTCGGAAGCGTCCAAGCAGTCGCGGAAGCGTCCAAGCAGGCGCGGACGCATGCAAGAAGGCGCAGAAGAGTCCAAGCAGGCGCGGAAGCGTCCAAGCAGTCGCGGAAGCGTCCAAGCAGGCGCGGTAGCGTCCAAGCAGCCGCGGAAGCGTCCAAGCAGGCGCGGTAGCGTCCAAGCAGGCGCGGAAACGTCCAAGCAGGCGCGGACGCATGCAAGAAGGCGCAGAAGAGTCCAAGCAGGCGCGGAAGCGTCCAAGCAGTCGCGGAAGCGTCCAAGCAGGCGCGGTAGCGTCCAAGCAGGCGCGGAAACGTCCAAGCAGGCGCGGACGCATGCAAGAAGGCGCAGAAGAGTCCAACCAGGCGCGGATGCGTCCAAGCAGGCGCGGAAGCGTCCAAGCAGGCGCGGTAGCGTCCAAGCAGGCGCGGACGCATGCAAGAAGGCGCAGAAGAGTCCAAGCAGGCGCGGAAGCGTCCAAGCAGTCGCGGAAGCGTCCAAGCAGGCGCGGTAGCGTCCAAGCAGGCGCGGAAACGTCCAAGCAGGCGCGGAAGCATGAAAGAAGACGCAGAAGCGTCCATGCAGGCTCGGAAGCACGCAGGAAGGCGCAGAAGAGTCCAAGCAGGCGCGGAAGCGTCCAAGCAGTCGCGGAAGCGTCCAAGTAGGCGCGGTAGCGTCCAAGCAGGCGCGGAAGCGTCCAAGCAGCCGCGGAAGCGTCCAAGCAGTCGCGGAAGCGTCCAAGCAGGCGCGGATGCGTCCAAGCATGCGCGGAAGCGTCCAAGCAGGCGCGGTAGCGTCCAAGCAGGCGCGGAAACCTCCAAGCAGGCGCGGAAGCATGCAAGAAGGCGCAGAAGAGTCCAAGCAGGCGCGGAAGCGTCCAAGCAGTCGCGGAAGCGTCCAAGCAGGCGCGGAACCGTCCAAGCAGGCGCGGACGCATGCAAGAAGGCGCAGAAGAGTCCAAGCAGGCGCGGAAGCGTCCATGCAGGCGCGGAGGCGTCCAAGCAGGCGCGGAAGCGTCCAAGCAGGCGCGGAAACGTCCAAGCAGGCGCGGAAGCATGCAAAAAGGCGCAGAAGGGTCCAAGCAGGTGCGGAAGCATGCAAGAAGGCGCAGAAGAGTCCAAGCAGGCGCGGAAGCGTCCAAGCAGTCGCGGAAGCGTCCAAGCAGGCGCGGTAGCGTCCAAGCAGGCGCGGAAACGTCCATGCAGGCGCGGACGCATGCAAGAAGGCGCAGAAGAGTCCAAGCAGGCGCGGAAGCGTCCATGCAGGCGCGGAGGCGTCTAAGCAGGCGCGGAAGCATGCAAGCAGGCGCGGAAGCGTCCAAGCAGGCGCGGTAGCGTCCAAGCAGGCGCGGAAACCACCAAGCAGGCGCGGAAGCATGCAAGAAGGCGCAGAAGAGTCCAAGCAGGCGCGGAAGCGTCCAAGCAGTCGCGGAAGCGTCCAAGTAGGCGCGGTAGCGTCCAAGCAGGCGCGGAAACGTCCAAGCAGGCGCGGCAGTGTCCAAGCAGTCGCGGAAGCGTCCAAGCAGGCGCGGTAGCGTCCAAGCAGGCGCGGAAACCTCCAAGCAGGCGCGGAAGCATGCAAGAAGGCGCAGAAGAGTCCAAGCAGGCGCGGAAGCGTCCATGCAGGCGCGGAAGCGTCCATGCAGGCGCGGAAGCGTCCAAGCAGGCTCGGAAACGTCCAAGCAGACTCGGAAGCACGCAGGAAGGCGCAGAAGAGTCCAAGCAGGCGCGGAAGCGTCCAAGCAGGCGCGGAAGCGTGCAAGCAGTCGCGGAAGCGTCCAAGCAGTCGCGGAAGCATGCAAGCAGGCGCGGAAGCGTCCAAGCAGTCGCGGAAGCGTCCAAGCAGGCGCGGATGCGTCCAAGCATGCGCGGAAGCGTCCAAGCAGGCGCGGTAGCGTCCAAGCAGGCGCGGAAACCTCCAAGCAGGCGCGGATGCATGCAAGAAGGCGCAGAAGAGTCCAAGCAGGCGCGGAAGCGTCCAAGCAGTCGCGGAAGCGTCCAAGCAGGCGCGGAAGCGTCCAAGCAGTCGCGGAAACGTCCAAGCAGACTCGGAAGCACGCAGGAAGGCGCAGAAGAGTCCAAGCAGGCGCGGAAGCGTCCAAGCAGGCGCGGAAGCGTCCAAGCAGGCGCGGAAACGTCCAAGTAGGCGCGGCAGCATGCAAGAAGGCGCAGAAGGGTCCAAGCAGGTGCGGAAGCGTCCAGCAGGCGCGGAAGCGTCCAAGCAGTCGCTGAAGCGTCCAAGCTGGCGCGGTAGCGTCCAAGCAGGCTCGGAAGCATGCAAGAAGGCGCAGAAGCGTCCAAGCAGGCGCGGAAGCGTCCAACTAGGCGAGGAAGCGTCCAAGCAGGCGCGGAAGCATCCATACATGCTCGGAAACGTCCAAGCAGTCGCGGAAGCGTCCAAGCAGTCGCGGAAGCGTCCAAGCAGGCGCGGTAGCGTCCAACCAGGCGCGGAAGCGCCCAAGCAGTCGCGGAAGCGTCCAAGCAGTCGCGGAAACGTCCAAGCAGGTTCGGAAGCACGCAGGAAGGCGCAGAAGAGTCCAAGCAGGCGCGGAAGCATGCAAGCAGGCGCGGAAGCGTCCAAGCAGGCGCGGAAGCGTCCAAGCAGTCGCTGAAGCGTCCAAGCTGGCGCGGTAGCGTCCAAGCAGGCGCGGAAACTTCCAAGCAGGCGCGGAAGCATGCAAAAAGGCGCAGAAGGGTCCAAGCAGGTGCGGAAGCGTCCAAGCAGTCGCGGAAGCATCCAAGCAGGCGCGGTAGCGTCCAAGCAGTCGCGGAAACGTCCAAGCAGGCTCGGAAGCACGCAGGAAGGCGCAGAAGAGTCCAAGCAGGCGCGGAAGCGTCCAAGCAGGCGCGAAAGCATCCATACATGCTCGGAAGCGTCCAAGCAGTCGCGGAAGCGTCCAAGCAGCCGCGAAAGCGTCCAAGCAGGCGCGGAAGCGTCCAAGCAGTCGCGGAAGCGTCCAAGCAGGCGCGGAAGCGTCCAAGCAGCCGCGAAAGCGTCCAAGCACGCGCGGAAGCGTCCAAGCAGTCGCGGAAGCGTCCAAGCAGTCGCGGAAGCGTCCAAGCAGGCGCGGAAACGTCCAAGCAGGCGCGGTAGCGTCCAAGCAGGCGCAGAATAGTCCAACCAGGCGCAGAAGAGTCCAACCAGGCGCAGAAGCGTCCAAGCAGTCGCGGAAGCGTCCAAGCAGTCGCGGAAGCGTCCAAGCAGGCGCGGAAACGTCCAAGCAGGCGCGGAAGCGTCCAAGCAGTCGCGGAAGCGTCCAAGCAGGCGCGGTAGCGTCCAACCAGGCGCGGAAGCGTCCAAGCAGTCGCGGAAGCGTCCAAGCAGGCGCGGTAGCGTCCAAGCAGGCTCGGAAGCATGCAAGAAGGCGCAGAAGCGTCCAAGCAGGCGCGGAAGCGTCCAACTAGGCGAGGAAGCGTCCAAGCAGGCGCGGAAGCATCCATACATGCTCGGAAGCGTCCAAGCAGTCGCGGAAGCGTCCAAGCAGCCGCGAAAGCGTCCAAGCAGGCGCGGAAGCGTCCAAGCAGTCGCAGAAGAGTCCAAGCAGGCGCGGAAACGTCCAAGTAGGCGTGGAAGAGTACAAGCAGGCGCGGAAGCGTCCAAGCAGGCGCAGAACCGTGCAAGTAGGCACGGAAGCGTCCGAGAAGGGGCGGAAGCATGCAAGAAGACGCAGAAGAGTCCAAGCAGGCGCGGAAGCGTCCAAGCAGGCGGGGAAGCATGCAAGCAGGCGCGGAAGCGTCCAAGCAGGCGCGGAAACGTCCAAGTAGGCGCGGAAGCATGCAAGAAGGCGCAGATGCGTCCAAGCAGTCGCAACAGCTTCCAAGCAGGCGCGGAAGCATCCATACATGCGCGTAAGCATGCAAGAAGGCGCAGAAGGGTCCAAGCAGGCGCGGAAGCATCCATAAAGGCGCGGAAACTTCCATGCAGGCGCGGAAGCGTCCAAGCAGGCGCGTAAGCGTCCAAGCAGGCGAGGAAGCGTCCAAGAATGCGCGGACGCGTCCAAGCAGGCGCGGAAGCGTCCAAGCAGGCGCGGAAGCGCCCAAGCAGTCGCAGAAACGTCCAAGCAGACGCGGAAGCTCCCAAGCAGGCGCGGAAGCGCCCAAGCAGGCGCGGAAGCGTCCAAGCAGGCGCGGAAGCGCCCAAGCAGGCGCGGAATCGTCCAAGCAGGCGCGGAAGCGCCCAAGCAGGCGCGGAAGCGTCGAAGCAGGCGCGGAATCCCCCAAGCAGCCGCGGAAGCGACCAAGCAGGCGCGGAAGCGAACAGGTAGGCGCGGAAGCGAACAGGTAGGCGCGGAAGCGTCCAAGCAGGCGCGGAAGCGCCCAAGCAGGCGCGGAATCGTCCAAGCAGGCGCGGAAGCGTCCAAGCAGGCACGAAATCCTGCAAATTGGCACGGAAACATGCATTTGGCACAGAATCCTGCAAGTTTGCACGTAAACATGCAAGTTTACGCGGAATCGTGCAAATTAGCTTGAAATCGTGCAAATTGGCACGGAAACATACAGTTGGCACAGAATCCTGCAAGTTTGCACGTAAACATGCAAGTTTACGCGGAATCGTGCAAATTAGCACGATTTCGTGCTAATTTGCACGGAAACATGCAGTTGTGTAACGTCAACCCGAAATTGACGTCACTATTGTTAAAATCGCGTATTCAAACCTCCCACCCCCCTAATTCGCGAAAGCGCGCGTCCATACATATGCCTATATATATATATATATATATATATGTAGACATACATACACATATATACATTACTTATATATGTACGAAAATACATTAATCCATTAAAATAAATATATATATATATATATGTAAAGGCACGTAAAAGTAATATTTAAGAATAATAACCGCACTAATAATCAATGCAATACGTCTAGATGACTCATAAAAGTAATAAATATTGAAAGATGTAAATCATCTAAACGTTTCAGAAGTATAGGACAACTTTTCATCTCGCAGCTATATAAAAGGTATTAAAATCAACTCCGCGAGACATCATTTCATTTGCGAACAGTATGAGCCATCTATTCGTTTCGCAACTATATAATTAAAAGCGCATGCGACATCTATTAATTTCAAGACTATATAATATTGTACACGCTCAGCAGTTTCTTATCTCTCACCGCGATAAGATAAGCTCAAGAAACTGCAAGGCGTTAGACCGTCAGCAGTTTCCCATCCCACGGCGATAAGAAACTGCAAGGCGTAAGACCGTCAGCAGTTTAAAACTGCAAGGCGTAGGACCGTCAGCAGAATAAAATGCAAAGCGGGGGATGTCAGCAAAGATAGGAAAATGCAAGCCGCCCGCCGCTCAGCATTCTTAGAATTAGCGATATGAATTGAATATATAAGGAGCAGCGCAACGCCGCTTTAGTCAGTCCAGCAGGAGCAGCCGAACCGCGAACATCGTTAAAGTTAAAGTCCAGCAGGAGCAGCCGACCCGCGAACATCGTGAAAGTTACCAGTGAACATCGAGTTAAAGTAAACCACGCGAATTAAATAAGTGCTACGAAGCGCCAAGTGCCACATCTACTACGACTACAATACCAACGAGTGAGTATTCAATTATTCCGGCTGCACTCTGACTCCGCTGTACTACCGAGGTCGTACGGCAACACACCCATTGCCACTCGTTGCTCCTTTTATATTTTTCATTGTGTTCAGAACTCGTGACCGAGGTACGCGAATAATCTTGTACACTTTCATTAATATTAATTATTTTATAAACTCAGGCACTCAGATTAATTATCATCGATACTCTTAGTGTAAATTCAAAACCCGTGACCGAGGTACGCGGACCATTTTGTATTTTCTCACTAATTGTATTTTACGCGAATAATATTGTACGTCGTCATAAATATTAATTCTTATAAACTCAGGCACTCGGATTGATTATTGTCAACACACTTAGTGCGAATTCAAAACCCGTGACCGAGGTACGCGGATAATTTTGTATTCTCTCACTAATTGTAATTCTTTTATAAAAACTCGATTTCAACTTAACCTGCGACCGAGGTACGCAGATAGTTGAAATCCCTCATTACTCTTATACTACCCACATTGTACTAATTTTTATTTTTAATATACATAAGTTTATAACTTACCTTCTTTATTTTCCAAATCCAGTAGCGCTGACAAACAGCAGCTGCTTCATCGAACGCGAGCGCAGTAACGAATAGCGCTTCATCACTCCTTCACCTTCTTGAAGCGCAGAATCCTGCTGCTGTCTTTTCACCTGCGAGTCCTACAGATACGCAGTCAAGGTAGAGTGAAACTATTTCATCATTTTCAAATCGTCTCCCCTACTTTATACTCACCTCTCGTCTGTCATTAGATGACAGATAGTAATTCGGGAATACGTAATCCTCCTAGTCTGCGCATAGCGGGCGAGCCTAAAACAGGAAAACAAACAAGTTACTCCCGATCGAGGACACGGGACGTGACAAACTTGCATGTTTACGTGCAAACTTGCAGGATTCTGTGCCAACTGCATGTTTCCGTGCCAATTTGCACGATTTCGTGCTAATTTGCACGATTCCGCGTAAACTTGCATGTTTACGTGCAAACTTGCAGGATTCTGTGCCAACTGCATGTTTCCGTGCCAATTTGCACGATTTCGTGCTAATTTGCACGATTCCGCGTAAACTTGCAGGATTCTGTGCCAACTGCATGTTTCCGTGCCAATTTGCACGATTTCGTGCTAATTTGCACGATTCCGCGTAAACTTGCAGGATTCTGTGCCAACTGCATGTTTCCGTGCCAATTTGCACGATTTCGTTCTAATTTGCACGATTCCGCGTAAACTTGCATGTTTACGTGCAAACTTGCTGGATATTGTGCTAACTGCATGTTTCTGTGCCAATTTGCACGATTTCGTGCTAATTTGCACGATTCCGCGTAAACTTGCATGTTTACGTGCAAACTTGCAGGAATCTGTGCCAACTGCATGTTTCCGTGCCAATTTGCACGATTTCGTGCTAATTTGCACGATTCCGCGTAAACTTGCATGTTTACGTGCAAACTTGCAGGATTCTGTGCCAACTGCATGTTTCCGTGCCAATTTGCACGATTTCGTGCTAATTTGCACGATTCCGCGTAAACTTGCATGTTTACGTGCAGACTTGTAGGATTCTGTGCCAACTGCATGTTTCCGTGCCAATTTGCACGATTTCGTGCTAATTTGCACGATTCCGCGTAAACTTGCATGTTTACGTGCAAACTTGCAGGATTCTGTGCCAACTGCATGTTTCCGTGCCAATTTGCACGATTTCGTGCTAATTTGCACGATTCCGCGTAAACTTGCATGTTTACGTGCAAACTTGCAGGATTCTGTGCCAACTGCATGTTTCCGTGCCAATTTGCACGATTTCGTGCTAATTTGCACGATTCCGCGTAAACTTGCATGTTTACGTGCAGACTTGTAGGATTCTGTGCCAACTGCATGTTTCCGTGCCAATTTGCACGATTTCGTGCTAATTTGCACGATTCCGCGTAAACTTGCATGTTTACGTGCAAACTTGCAGGAATCTGTGCCAACTGCATGTTTCCGTGCCAATTTGCACGATTTCGTGCTAATTTGCACGATTCCGCGTAAACTTGCATGTTTACGTGCAAACTTGCAGGATTCTGTGCCAACTGCATGTTTCCGTGCCAATTTGCACGATTTCGTGCTAATTTGTACGATTCCGCGTAAACTTGCATGTTTCCGTGCAAACTTGCAGGATTCTGTGCCAACTGCATGTTTCCGTGCCAATTTGCACGATTTCGTGCTAATTTGCACGACTCCGCGTAAACTTGCATGTTTACGTGCAAACTTGCAGGATTCTGTGCCAACTGCATGTTTCCGTGCCAATTTGCACGATTTCGTGCTAATTTGCACGATTCCGCGTAAACTTGCATGTTTACGTGCAAACTTGCAGGATTCTGTGCCAACTGCATGTTTCCGTGCCAATTTGCACGATTTCGTGCTAATTTGCACGATTCCGCGTAAACTTGCAGGATTCTGTGCCAACTGCATGTTTCCGTGCCAATTTGCACGATTTCGTGCTAATTTGCACGATTCCGCGTAAACTTGCAGGATTCTGTGCCAACTGCATGTTTCCGTGCCAATTTGCACGATTTCGTTCTAATTTGCACGATTCCGCGTAAACTTGCATGTTTACGTGCAAACTTGCTGGATATTGTGCTAACTGCATGTTTCTGTGCCAATTTGCACGATTTCGTGCTAATTTGCACGATTCCGCGTAAACTTGCATGTTTACGTGCAAACTTGCAGGAATCTGTGCCAACTGCATGTTTCCGTGCCAATTTGCACGATTTCGTGCTAATTTGCACGATTCCGCGTAAACTTGCATGTTTATGTGCAAACTTGCAGGATTCTGTGCCAACTGCATGTTTCCGTGCCAATTTGCACGATTTCGTGCTAATTTGCACGATTCCGCGTAAACTTGCAGGATTCTGTGCCAACTGCATGTTTCCGTGCCAATTTGCACGATTTCGTGCTAATTTGCACGATTCCGCGTAAACTTGCATGTTTACGTGCAAACTTGCAGGATTCTGTGCCAACTGCATGTTTCCGTGCCAATTTGCACGATTTCGTGCTAATTTGCACGATTCCGCGTAAACTTGCATGTTTACGTGCAAACTTGCAGGATTCTGTGCCAACTGCATGTTTCCGTGCCAATTTGCACGATTTCGTGCTAATTTGCACGATTCCGCGTAAACTTGCATGTTTACGTGCAAACTTGCAGGATTCTGTGCCAACTGCATGTTTCCGTGCCAATTTGCACGATTTCGTGCTAATTTGCACGATTCCGCGTAAACTTGCATGTTTACGTGCAAACTTGCAGGATTCTGTGCCAACTGCATGTTTCCGTGCCAATTTGCACGATTTCGTGCTACTTTGCACGATTCCGCGTAAACTTGCATGTTTACGTGCAAACTTGCAGGATTCTGTGCCAACTGCATGTTTCCGTGCCAATTTGCACGATTTCGTGCTAATTTGCACGATTCCGCGTAAACTTGCATGTTTACGTGCAAACTTGCAGGATTCTGTGCCAACTGCATGTTTCCGTGCCAATTTGCACGATTTCGTGCTAATTTGCACGATTTCGTGCTAATTTGCACGATTCCGCGTAAACTTGTCGCATCCCGCATGCGAGAGTAAGAAAATATTTTGCCTGGTGACGAAACAAAATGTAACTTTCCCAAGGTCGCTTTTACAGGATGAATGATGTCGGAAATTTAGCCGTTACCCGCCCGGACGGTTCGATGGCTTGGGACCCGACGTTCTAACAACTTGCAATCTTAATTTCGCGAGAGAGAGCCGAGCATAGAGGGTAAGAAACAGTGAAGATCCAACTTACAGTTTGTTGTCTTCTTTCAGCTTTCGGTCGTGGCTTCCAGAGTAGACGGCGTTTCTCGTACGTACAGCGGTCTCGCTGTATACAGGTAGTCGTCGAAGGGGTCCAGCAGGTACGCCGGTGACGTCGAAAAGAGGGGCGAGTGACGTTACGCTGACGTCAGAGGGGCCTGACCGCTCGGATCAGCTGTTCTGCTCGCTGCTTGGCTGGAACTTCGGTGATGACGTCGGCGTCGTTTGGTTGGCCTCTGTCCAGTGATGCTCTCCTGACTGTTGTCGATAGTAGATACAGTGGAGGAAATTACTGCGTCCTCGTGTTGTCGCTTTGGCGTTGAAGCGCGTCGCGAGTTTAAGTCGACGGGCTTAAGTATCTGCGAAACTGGTTTACGCGGCGCGGATATAGGAATTAGTCTCCAGGGGAGAGACTCGTCGATGGCGTTAGTAGGAGAAAAATGAAAAGGAGTTGGTAAAGGATATGGAATATTTGAAACGTCGCTGAATTTAGGCGCGAAGGAATCAGTGGTTGGACGAGGGGGTTGAGAATTTACAGGTATATTCTCGATAGGACGGTCTACACCGAGGTAAGGGTCGAAAGGGGCTGGAGATTGGTAAAACGCATATAGGAGACGGCGGAGCTGAAGGTCCCGGCCTCCTCTTCGGGGTCGACTTGGCATTTAGGATTTAAAAATGGAAATATAAATGACTCGAAATAGTAATGAGGAAGTTTCCTGAATACGCAGAAAACAACTGCAGCGGACAAAGAGTGCGCGGTAACGTCGCGTGCAAACTGTCTTACAGCTGAGTCCCAAATATCAGTAGGCGGAGCAAAGCAATGGCACTTTCTCGTCTGCACGGTATAGTCGCGAGGACGAGTGCGTCTCACTGAATTGGACCGTCGGATCGAAGGATCACAATTAACAGGTTCTCGAATGCTCTTAATAGAGATGAGGGATCCGCTGTTAATTGCGTTGAGGAAAATGGTACGAATTATTCACTTGAAAGCACTATCACTTGATTTTAAAAACGTAGGAGATTTTGGAATATTATTCGAGGAGTCACTCACTTGATAGACTGATTTTATAATAAAACAAATATATATATATTCTAGAAATTAATGAAGTTACACTTGGTTACACTTAGTTAAAATATAAAAGAAATAGTATTACGGCGAATGAACTTAGTTACGAAACGAAATAGTAGATACAGTGCTTAGTTTCCGACGACTTAGAACTTGACTTAGTAAATTTGCAGATTGACTGTACGGAGTCTAATCTGACCGACGAGAAATAGTAATTGTTTCCGACGAAGAGATCGACGTATGATCTCTGTAACGATTCTGGTATGACTATCACTTCTGACTATCACTTCTGACTATCACTTCTGACTACCACTTCTGACTATCACTTCTGACTTTTCAACTGCTTGCCACTGACTGCCGTAGGCTAATGCTACGTTTTTTATACGGTCGCTCCGGACCACGGAGGGGATAGCGTCGTGGTAGGGAGAGTCGACAGCGCCGCGTGCGGCGATCGCGTGAAGCGCGCTAGTGTGGCTCTCTCTCTTGCTCCCTATACCTTTCTCTTTCTATACTTTCTCTCTCTCACTCACTATATCTATCCTTATTTATATGCGCTCTCTCTCTTACTCTATACCTGTCCTTTTCTACAGATGCTTTCTCTCTCTACTCTCTATACTTGTCCTTTTCTACAGATGCTTTCTCTCTTACTCTCTATACTTGTCCCTTCTATATGTATTCTCTCTCTTTTGCTCTCGCGTGACTGAATAACTTTGCCCGTTTTCGAATTGGTAGAAATAGTAATGAGTACGTCGTTGATTTTGGAATTCGTAGATTAAGGTAATGCGTATATGTAAGTGTTCAGGATTGGCAATGGGTTGTGCGCCACAGGGAAGGGCTCTCGGCTCACACGAGTCGGTCCTGATATTTCCGTTGAAGTCCAGGAAGACTGGTCATCTCCATGTCCTCGTATGTCGAACTCGTCACATCGCGTGATGCCCGGGAGCCAATTATATCCCTGTGACGCACGGCCCACGTGGCCCTTTTCGCTACTCCTATTCGCGATTATGATAACTTCAGCGCCCTCTTTTCTGAATTGTAACGCGAACAATCGAACGCACATGTTCCGCGTTTTATTCCTCATTCTACTGTGCCGCGATAAACTACGCATCGCGCGTTGAGAGTCATCTCCTTCTGTTCAATTGCTTTCGCAATTATTGTTCTCGCGGTCCGCCTTCGCGACCCGTATTTTTGTTCGTATATTCGCGACATTGTCCTTCGTTAAAATCAAAGTGTTTGTGTTTGTGGATTTGAGACGTAATAAATCGAGTTTTGGTGTAAGGGAGTTTTCTTTCCTCCACGTGCTTCCAAACGTGCATCGGATCGAGTCGTCTCAGTTTCGTGACTTCGCGCGCCGCTTCCATTCGGAAGCGAACCAACGTTCCGTTCCGCGGCTGCTGTTCGATTTTGTCGCGGACATAAATTTGGTCCTTCGAGCCGGATAGTGCGCGAGGTGTTACGAACTTCTGTCAGACTGGTGTAACTGTGCGAAGCATGGAGGACATTCGTGTGAAACAGCAAATGCTGCGAGGGGTAATTGAGAAGGCCCTGGTGAACTTTAAAAAGGCCGGCAAAGCCAACCTCACGCCCGCCAAGATTCGTTCCCGAATCTCGAATCTGACCACCACGTGGCAAAAGTTCCAAGATGGCCACGTTTCCTACGTTCTGCTGTGCCCTGCCGACCAGCAAGCCCAGGTTGAATATTTCAAGGACGACCATTTCTCTGTGGTCGAGAAGACATACAGCAGCGCCCTCGACGTCATGAACGAGGCATTGGAAAGTTTGGAGCCCCCTTCTCCACCATCCCCACCTGCCATGAACTCATCGTTGTGCCGGAGCAGCCCTGCTCCCCCTATGGTTCCCCTTCCACCGATCCGACTGACACCGTTCGACGGGAGGATAGAAGAGTAGGAGTCGTTCCGCGACAAGTTCTGTACGTTGGTGCGGGATAATAAGGACATCTCGGACTTCACCAAGATGCACTACCTAACATCAAGCGTAAGCCACTCCGCACACGATTGTATTAAACACCTAGCTATCACCGCAGATAACTTTCAGGTAGCGTGGAACGCGTTAACGGCGCGGTTTGAGAACAAGCGACGCTTGTTAACTAAATTAGTCACCGATTTTTTCGCGATCCCATCCGTTTCGCGAGAAAACGCGAACGACTTACAGCTCTTAATTGACCGAGCGAGTAGTATAATTGCGGCTCTAAAAAGGATGGGCAGAGATGACGCGACCCTTCTGGACGACGTGTTCACTCATGTCGTGGCTCAGAAAACCGACCCTGTCACGCGCAAGGCCTGGGCGCACCGCGCAAGCGACGGTAACGATTTGCCTAGCTATAAGGACTTAGAAGCATTCGTATCATCGCGAGTTTGTGCGCTGCAGGAGTGTTCCCCTGCGACGCACCAACCCCCTTCCAAATTGCCCGTTTCTCGTGTTCACGTTGCCACCACCCCGTCGTCCACGAAGGGTAGCTGCCCGCTATGTAAATCTGCCCACTTCTTGCAAGCATGCCCGCGCTATCTTCGTGCATCCGCGTCCGAGCGTCGCGAAATAGCTGTCCGGTTCAAGCGCTGTCTCAATTGTATGAGCACCCGTCATTCTCTTTCCGAGTGTACAAGCAAATTCACGTGTCAGGAGTGTCGTCAGCGGCACCACACCTCTTTGCATGGTTCGTCGCGGGTCGTAAACGTCCACCGTCCCGCGCTTCAGTCACCCGATCAGCCCGCCTCCACCGCGGCAAATGACGCAACGGCATTGCAAGTTTCACCAGGTGTTCGCAAGCGCCGTGCGATGGTTCTCGGCACTGCCTATCTTTCGGCCGGAGTTCTCGGAGGACGTGCTGCTGTGTTTCGTGCCCTTCTTGACCCCGGATCTGAACTCACCTTCGTGAGTGAGCATTTGGCTCAAATTCTAAGAGCAGACCGAATTCGCTTACCGACCCCTTTACACGGGATTGGTTGTACACCCTCCGGGACGGCACGCCACGCCGTCCATCTGGCCGTTGCGCACCGAGCTCGCACTGGCCCCGTCTTTTCCACTGTGGCACTTGTACTCGACGCCCTAACTGCGTATTCGCCTAAACAATTACCACCCGCGGCGTTTCTTAGTCACTTAGCCGACCTGACGTGGGCGGACGACGATCCAGCTTCCTCCCATCGGATCGATTTAATCATTGGCGCCGATCTCTATAACGACGTTTTGTTGACCGGTGTTCGTAAAGGCAGTAGGGGCGAGCCTGTCGCGCAGGAGACGATTTTCGGATGGGTCATTACTGGCCCTCGTGAGCCTCCAATCTGTCCTGTCCCCGACGACCGGGAATGGGACTTCATGCGAGACCCTCCGTAGTGCGTCCTGGCGTACCACTGCTTCACCACTCCCTCTCTCGACGAGGAACTAAGGAGATTCTGGGAGCTTGAGGAGCTACCCCGTTCTCAGGTCGTGGAACCCGGTGACGCTCAGTGCGAAGCGCACTTCCGCGAAACTCACTCTCGTGATTCGTCGGGTCGCTACATTGTGCGACTTCCGTTCAAGGTCGGGCCCCCCATTAAGATCGGGCGTTCTCGGGAAACCGCAGAAAAACTCGCGCGTAGTATCTCTCGCCGGCTTTCCCGCGACACCTACCTCGAACGCGAATACCGTAGTTTCATGGGTGAGTATGAACGACTCGGCCACATGCGCGCCGTTTCTTGTTTACCTCCTTCTCCTGTTTCCACCACTGTGTACATTCCTCACCATCCAGTCTTTCGAACGGACAGCGCTACCAGCAGATTGCGTGTCGTTTTCAACGCCTCATGTCGAACCTCTGACGGAACGTCTTTAAACGATCACTTGTTAACCGGTCCAAAACTTCAGCAGGACCTGACTGCGGTCATCCTGCGATGGCGTCGGTGGAGGTACGTGTACTCCGCGGACATCGCTAAGATGTACCGGCAGATCCTCGTTGATCCGCAAGACGTCGACTATCAGCGAATCTTGTGGCTCTCTAAACCCTCCTCCTCCTTGAAGGAGTTTCAATTGTTAACCGTAACATATGGTATGGCCTGTGCGCCCTTTCTCGCGCTTCGCGTTCTGCAGCAACTTGCTGAGGACGACGGTGACGACTTCCCTCTTGCTCGAGAGACTCTTCGGCTAAACACATACGTCGACGATGTCCTTTTCGGAGCTGACGACGTCGATTCCCTCCGCCTCGCCCGTCAACAATCTATTTCTCTCTTGAACAAAGGCGGCTTCACCCTCCGGAAGTGGGCAAGCAACTCGTCGGAATTGCTCGCTGATGTAGACCAGTCGGATCACGGGCTGGCATGCGACAAGGTCCTATCCGCGGACGAAAGTCTGAAGGTCCTCGGCATTGTCTGGTCTCCCAGTCGGGATGAATTTTCGTTTTCTGTGTCGCCGTTGGACCGCGAACCAATTACTAAGCGTGCCGTTCTGTCAATCATAGCGCGACTATATGACCCCCTCGGATGGGTCACCCCCGTTGTCATTAAAGCCAAACTTGTTATGCAAGATCTATGGAGGAGCAAGGTCGGCTGGGACGATCCTGTCCCACCGCCCATTCTTCGTGATTGGGCGGCCTTTTCCTCTAACTTGAGCCAATTAAATCTGGTCAAGATTCCTCGATGGACGCAACTCTCCGCGAGCGTCTCATCCATTGAGCTTCATGGTTTTGCCGACGCATCCTCCTCCGCTTATGCTGCGGCTGTTTACCTCCGGGTGATGTCTGAATCAAACCACATCACTGTTTCTTTGCTCGCAGGCAAGTCTAAAGTCGCCCCCTTGACACCGATTAGTATACCCCGCCTTGAGTTGAATGCAGCCGTGCTTTTAGCTCGTCTCATCTCATTCACCGTCGCGTCCATGGGTTTCGGTAATGTACCCGTCACCTGTTGGTCCGATTCTACTGTCGTGCTGCACTGGATTTCGCAGCACCCATCGCGATGGAAAATATTCGTGGCCCATCGTGTTGCCCGAATACATGAACTAGTTCCATCCGCAGTGTGGCGGTACGTTCCGACTTCCGACAACCCCGCCGACGTCGCGTCTCGCGGAATTCTACCCACCGATATCCTCAATCACTCTCTCTGGTGGCGAGGCCCTCCGTGGTTTCGCGGGGAACGGGCCTCCTGGCCTACCCCTCCTCCCAACGTCAACTTTGACTCTCATCTCGAGGAGAGGACCACCGCCGCTCTCCAGTGTTCACCTGTCCCACCCATGTGGGAGTTATCTGCTCGCTACTCCTCATGGGACAGACTACTCCGTATCACCGCCCTTGTTATTCGTTTTATTAGTCGATGTCGCCGTCGAAAAGACATGGTCCAAACCCCTATCGGTAGTGTTCACGTTACGGCCGAGGAGTATAATTGCTCTCGTTGTTTCTGGTTGCGCTGTATCCAACGTGAAGTTTTTCCAGCGGAATTTCACCTTCTCTCGTCTAAAAAGGAACTCCCTCCTAAGCATCCTCTTCTTTCCTTCCGTCCTTTCGTATCATCCGATAACCTTATTCGGGTTGGAGGCCGCTTAAGACATGCTCCAATGTCCTTCGAGTCCCGCCACCCAATCCTCCTGTCTGCCCATCCGCTCGTTGACCTCCTCCTTCTCCATGTCCATCAACGAGCGCTGCATTCGGGACCGCAGCTGACGCTCAGCATCCTGCGGCGGGAGTACTGGCTTCTCCGCGCGCGTGGAATCGTCCGTCGCATCATTCATCATTGTGTCCCATGTACTCGTGAACGTGCGGCGGTTCCTCGTCAGCTCATGGGTGACCTCCCTCGTGTCCGGGTGACTCCCACCTTCCGGAGTTTTCTACACTCAGGAGTTGATTACGCAGGTCCCGTGTGGATTCGTTCCTCACCTGGTCGCGGAGCAAGGTCTCGCAAGGCATATATCGCGTTGTTCGTTTGTCTGACCTCGAAAGCCATTCACCTCGAGTTAGTAAGCGATTATTCCTCCGAGGCTTTCATTGGTGCATTTTATCAGTTCTGTTCTCGTCGCGGCATCCCCGAAGCTATGTATTCGGATAACGGGACGACCTTCGTCGGTGCCGATCGTGAACTGACCAAAGCGTACCGCGCGGCCCTTCGTGATCCGGACTTCCTCAATTCGACGGTGTCTGATCGCATCTCTTGGCACTTCATTCCTCCCTCGGCCCCTCACTTCAGTGGTCTGTGGGAGGCTGGAGTCCGGAGTGTGAAAACTCATCTCTCTCGTGTTGTTGGAAACCGGACGCTAACCTTCGAGGAATTGTCCACTCTCTTATGCCGAATCGAAGCCTGTCTGAATTCTAGGCCGCTATGTCCCTTATCCGACACACTCGATGACCTCGAGTGCCTTACTCCCGGTCATTTCACGATCGGCGCCGCGATCGTCGTGCCCCCGGAACCGTCCATCCTTGACCTGACCGAGAATCGTCTCTCGCGTTGGCAGCTCGTCCGCCAAATGAATGAGCGGTTTTGGCGCATTTGGCAATCCGACTACGTCAATACGTTACAGCAACGGACTAAGTGGCGCACCGATCAACCCCCCGTCCAGGTCGGCCGCATGGTTCTCCTCCGGAACTCCAGTCTTCCGCCAGCGAAGTGGGAGCTCGGCCGCGTCGTTCAGGTTCACCCGGGTCCCGACAGTGTTACGCGCGTCGTTACTATCAAAACTGCTCGCGCGGAGTATAAGCGGCCGATCGGCAAACTGTGTTTGTTACCCATCTGGAATGCATCTAAAGATTCTCCGACGCCTCCATGACTGCGTTACTCGCGGGTGTGCATAATGTTACTCTCGTTCCTCCCGCCTTCCGGCACTGGGAATGTTTTCTGCGACGTGCTCGTGTTCCTAGATTTAAGACCTTTCGATGTATTTTCTTTACTTATCTTAATGGATAACGGTGTTAGTTGATAAGAACCCCCCAGCGTTAATGATATTTCGAGCCGTTCCGGCAATCGTTACGTTAAGTCTAGATATAAGGTACTTATTGTAATGCGCTAACTTGTGTTTGTTTCTTGTTATACCATTGTATTAATGTTGCGCAACTGCTACTTACAACAGTCTCCCTTTTGTTCGCGCTCCGCCCTGGCACTCTTGTGGTGGGCGGCCGCTTCTATGCTTGTACATGCGAGTACCGCATCGCGCCTCTGAGAAGACGCGCGACTTCTCATTAATTTTGTTTTGTTTTCCATTTCGTCCTGGCAACGCCACGGTGGGCGGCTGGACTGTTCAATTTATGTTCTAGATTCCTTCGCATCTCTAGTCGTTCATCGAAACCGCTGTTTCGAGGTGGGCGGCATGTTCAGGATTGGCAATGGGTTGTGCGCCACAGGGAAGGGCTCTCGGCTCACACGAGTCGGTCCTGATATTTCCGTTGAAGTCCAGGAAGACTGGTCATCTCCATGTCCTCGTATGTCGAACTCGTCACATCGCGTGATGCCCGGGAGCCAATTATATCCCTGTGACGCACGGCCCACGTGGCCCTTTTCGCTACTCCTATTCGCGATTATGATAACTTCAGCGCCCTCTTTTCTGAATTGTAACGCGAACAATCGAACGCACATGTTCCGCGTTTTATTCCTCGTTCTACTGTGCCGCGATAAACTACGCATCGCGCGTTGAGAGTCATCTCCTTCTGTTCAATTGCTTTCGCAATTATTGTTCACGCGGTCCGCCTTCGCGACCCGTATTTTTGTTCGTATATTCGCGACATTGTCCTTCGTTAAAATCAAAGTGTTTGTGTTTGTGGATTTGAGACGTAATAAATCGAGTTTTGGTGTAAGGGAGTTTTCTTTCCTCCACGTGCTTCCAAACGTGCATCGGATCGAGTCGTCTCAGTTTCGTGACTTCGCGCGCCGCTTCCATTCGGAAGCGAACCAACGTTCCGTTCCGCGGCTGCTGTTCGATTTTGTCGCGGACAGTAAGAATTAGTAAGATTTTGGAAATAGCAAGATACGCGTTCCTAGTAATAGTAATTTTGACGTACGAAGATAGAGACTTGGAAAAATAGGGCGTTCGATATCGTTATTCTTTGTTACTGTCTCGAGAGTTGAAAATAGAAGTTTCTACATATTTAAATATTTAACTTGCATAGAAAATATTGATGTTACTTTAAGAGTTTTAACTTCGTGCATTTTCGTTCCTCGCTCTGAGCGCAGGTAGAAAGGTCGGTTTATGGCGGTCGCGGTTGGACTTTGCTGGTATTCTAATTATAGAGAGAGCGTTGATTGAAATTATTCGCTAAATATCTAATTATTTATACTAGTGACTATTTATACTCATTCTGAATTAATAATAATAGAAATAAAATAAAAGATGACGTTAAATACGCGGGACTTCACGTGAGATTTGAGCTTGTCGTTTAACTATCGAGATGTTGCAAGAAAATAGCAAAAGAAAAGATAAAAAAATTGTAGCGCGTAATCGCGGGACGTAACACCTCCCTCCTAACGAGGAAAAATGTTACAATGTAACGTTTTTCTACATAATATTCGCTTGCTCTTATAGCTAATTTTTCTTTTTGGTTTTTGTGTGTTTTTTTTTCCTGTTTCCGTTAATATACGTAACTATAGCTTCTTATTCTCCTATCTTAAAATTATCATCGTTGCGGATAACGTTCATCGCATAGCACTACCACTCTTAGATTTGTTCACGCTTTTCTGTTTAAACAACACTTGCTAGGGAATAGTCTGTTTGCTTATCGGGGCTCGCGCACTGAAGGGTACCACTGGGGGCGGGGGAGGGTTTTCTTCCTCGTACTTAGGACAACGGGAACGTGTAAAACGTTGGTCTCAGCTGGGCTCGTCCAAATTCCTTTCTCCAAGATGAAGTGGTATAATGGCTGTTGGCGTCTCGAATGCTGTACGAAGTACATCGTTTATGCCGTTCTGCGTCGATAACTCTTTTTAAGAATTATGTTCGAAATCCTTTCCTAAATTCCATTCTAAAATCCATTTAATTCCTTTGTCTTTCCTAAACCTCGATTTTCCCGTCGATCAGCTGTTCCTCTCCCGACGTTGTTGTCATATCACCATCCTTGTCTTTCCTTCTACATCTATCGCGCTCCTATGTTTACCTCTCGTACATTGCTCTTTGCCTGCTATCCTTATTCCCTAAGTTCCTTTCTCTGTCTCTCCTACTCCTTACCTTGTCAGCGTTCATCAACCCATCTTTAAAACTAAACGTTCCTTTCCGAATTATCCAATCCGTTGCCCTAATCCCCACCTACTTCCTTTATCCTCACACAATAAAAGTCCTTGCCTCCCATTCCTCGCCCTTAGTAACTCCTGAGTCGCTCTTTACATACCATAGCTTACGAACACAATTAAATCGCACTTCGATTTAAACTCTATCGCACTTCGATTACGTTATTCGATCTAACCACGGCACCTCCGTGAGAATATTACTGTTAAATTATATTATTGTTAAGTTTACGTTATTTGTTTTACGCGATATTTTAATAAACGTTTGGTGAAATATCTTATCCTGTTTTCCGTGTAACTATAGCGTACTGTGCATAACATTTTTTGGTCCTTCGAGCCGGATTTACAGCCAGATTTACAGTTCGTATTAAACAGTGATCTGAATAACTAGTTCGGATTAAACAGTGATTCGAGTTTTACACGTCGTATTCAATCGTTATTCGAATAACCAGTGAGTTCAAAACCGTGCAACAATGGCCGCGATGGAAACCACCATTCTGGAGCAACTGGAAATCCAGAAGAGAATAGCGAGGGCCTACGTGAACATGAAGAAGCTGGATGCAGCTAAGATTACCAAAGAGGTGGTGAAGACTCGATTATCGGTCCTGGATTCAAATTGGAACACTTTCCAAATCAACCACAAATCTCTCCTTCCGCTAGCTCTCAAGGACCCGCGACCTGAGTATTTCGTGCATGATGTTTACCTCTCCACCGAAGAAGAATACATCCATGTAAGGTCGTTACTGGCAACCGATCTGGAGACTTTACAAACAAACGACGTTAAACCAGAGGTTAGTAACCTGCAACCTCAACAAACCGGTACAAATATACGTCAAATCGTTCTGCCGAAAATCGACTTGCCGACATTCTCGGGACAATATCACGAATGGACTCGGTTCTCCGCGCTGTTCACTTCTCTGGTCCTGGATAACGTGTCTCTAACGGCGGCTGAGCGTCTCCACTACCTTCTGCAACATTTATCTGGCGAGGCTGCGGACTTCCTCCGAGATACTCCCTTAATTGGCGCTAATCTCGAAGGGGCATGGGCCCGACTCCGCGATCGCTATCAAAACACACGGCTATTAGTGAACGCTCAACTGCGAATTTTAACGTCGATCGCTCCCATGGAGAAAATTTCGTCCGATGAGCTGAAACGATTGCAAAACACTACGAACAACGTAGTTTCGGCCATGCAGTCGTTAAATTGGCCCTTACTCGGGGAGAATGCTTCCGGGAAGGACGATCTTCTGGTATATCTTACGGCCCACCGACTCGACCCGGTTTATCTGCGGGAATGGGAGACGCTAATCGGCGCATCCAAAGAACCACCGTCCTTCGAACAACTGCAATCGTTTTTGGAAACGAAGATACAAGTCCAAGACGTGATAGAAGCTCAAGAATCGGGCACATGTACGAACACGGTCAGATTCCCAAAATCTTCACCTCCGAAAAATCTCCGCAGTCACCATCTCGCCTCCAATCAGAAGCCAACTTCCAAGGGGCAGTGTGACATTTGTCATGGCGACCACTTCGTTTTATACTGCAAAACCTTCGTGGCTATGACACCGGCGGAGAAATATAATACTATTGCATCAAGGAATCTTTGTTTGAATTGTTTAGGCCGTCATTCCTTAGCTGATTGCAGATCGCCGAAACGTTGTCAACAATGCACTGGCAAGCATCACATCTCTCTCCATGGCACCGGAGCGGTGAAAATGCAATCCTCCGCCTCCACTTCTGCTCCACGGGCTACTCACGCTACGTCAACTGCACCCGACGATCGCACGGTCACACTTTTGGCAACGGCTCGCGTCAGAATTACTCGTTCTCACGGAGTTTATGAGATCGTACGGGCGCTGATTGACCCATGCTCGGAGGTGTCGCTTATTGCTGAGTCTCTGGTCCAGCGACTTCGCCTCCCTCGGAAATCGGCACAGATACCGATCACCTGCGTCGGAGAGAACAGCACCGTAATGTGTCGAGGTAAAGTGCAGTTTGACTTGACATCCAATATTCAATCTGAATGCACGTATCAGGTGGCTGCGTACGTACTATCGAAACTTTCGACGTACCGACCTCGCTGTCACGCCGTTCGGTCGAATTGGCCCCACTTGGAGGGATTACCGCTAGCCGATCCACGCTACGATTCGAGTGACACTATCGAAGTCCTTCTCGGCGCCGACGTCTACGGAACCATCATTCGCGAGGGTGTGCGAAAGGGTGGCCCCCTGGCACCTATTGCTCAACGGACTACGCTGGGTTGGATTTTGACCGGTAGCACCTCTACGGACTCGGAAGACGGCGCGCCCCGCTCCACGATGCAGTGTTCGATTGACACGCAGCTTTTGTCACTGCTGCAGCGGTTCTGGGAGCAGGAAGAGGAGCCGCACGACAGTCCTCCCTTGTCCGAAGAAGACCAGCGGTGTGAAAACCACTTCGAACAAACACACAGACGCTTACCTTCCGGACGATTTCTCGTTCGGTTACCATTCAAGGTATCACCTAGTACCTTAGGCAACACTCGTCCGAACGCCATGAGAGCACTTCTCTCAATGGAAACAAAGTTCCGTCGCGACTCGTCGTTCCATGACGCCTATTGCCGTTTCATGGACGAATACCTCTCTCTCGGCCATATGGAATTGGCTAGCACGGTCACCCTGAACCAGGCTCACGCATTTCTTCCACACCACGGAGTTTTCAAAACTGTAGGAGCGTCCTCAAAACTGCGGGTCGTTTTCAATGGGTCGTCTCGGAGTTCCAACCAAACCACACTTAATGACCTTCTCTACACTGGGCCCAGATTACAATCGGATCTGAGCACTATTGTGGCGCGATGGCGACGTCACAAATATGGTCTCTGTGCGGATATAGAGAAAATGTACAGGCAAATCTTGATCCATGAAGACGACCGAATCTACCAGAGAATTCTATGGCGCAATCACGCGGAGTCGCCTGTTCACGAATATCGCCTTAATACGGTCACCTACGGCCTTTCTTGTGCCCCGTACCTCGCTCTACGCACGCTTAAGCAGCTGGCACAAGAAGAATCATCGCGAGTCACACTCGGAGCCCGAGTTTTGTCGACCAGCACCTACGTGGACGATATACTCACTGGAGCCAGTAATCTGGAAGAGCTGGCGAACGTACAAGCGGAGCTAGACGGTATCTGCACGGCGGGCGGCTTTAAACTCGCAAAATGGTCCAGTAACGCTCCAAACTTCCTTGCTGCAGAAAACCTTACGAGTCTGGACGACACTCTGCAACCTACTTGCGATTACGGAGTCCTAGGCCTCCGATGGAACACTAGCACCGATAGCCTCTCCATCGACGTTAAAATCAATGCGTTCGGCTCTAATCTCACTAAACGCACTGTTTTAGGGCAAATCTCGCAGATTTTCGATCCACTAGGGTGGCTGGCTCCATTCACCTCTGCAACCAAGATCTTCCTCCAGTCGTTATGGCTGCTAGCTGTTGGATGGGATGAAGACCTTCCTGCTGCCTCGAAAGTGACGTGGAAAAGTCTCTTCAACGAATGCGAGCAACTTCGACGCATTCAAGTTCCGAGGTGGATTGGAATCTCTGCAGAGACCTGCATTATCGACCTCCACGGTTTCTGCGACGCATCTGAGCGAGCTTATGCTGCCGTCCTCTACTTGCGTGTTTCTTATGGAGCAGCCAACGCCCGAGTCACTTTGCTCACGGCTAAGACCAAGGTAGCTCCATTGAAACAAATATCGTTGCCACGGTTGGAACTTTGTGGAGCATCGTTATTGACGAAGCTCGCCTCGTACGTCCTGGACACTATGGACGTTCCTGTGAAGCAAATTCACCTCTGGACGGATTCCACCGTAACTCTCGGATGGATCCAAGGTCATCCCAGTCGTTGGAAGACGTACGTGGCAAACAGGGTGTCACGAATTCAGACGCTCCTTCCAAAGGCTCACTGGCATCACGTGCCGGGAAATCAAAATCCTGCCGACTGCGCTTCGAGAGGACTTGGCGCCGCACAGCTAGTCGCTCACCCATTATGGTGGACTGGACCCGCTTGGCTCAGCCAAGAAGACACCGATTGGCCAGCTGCACCGATTACTTCGGAGGACGATAATCACTTGGAAGCGCGACAATGTTTGCATCGCCACCTATCACCGTCGGTCAACGATCTGTGGGACCTCGTTTACAAGTACTCCAGTTGGATTCGATTGCTGCGCATAACTGCATGGTGCCAACGATGGCGCTCACCGACAAACTCCGCCGAGAATCAACGTCTTTCGACCGGCATTCTAACCCCAGCGGACATCAAGAGGGCACAAGAGTACTGGATCTCCTCCGTTCAACGCTGCAGCTTCCCGTCGGAGATACACGCACTGAGAGCTGGCAATACTCTCGATTCTAAAAGTTCTCTTCTTTCTCTCCACCCTTTCTTAGATAACCGCGGATTACTACGAGTCGGCGGTCGTCTTTCTCACTCCGCTTTGCTCTACGATGCTAAGCACCCGTTAATCGTTCCGAGGACTTCACCCATCACTCCACTGATTATCAGGTACTATCACCTGAGGCAGCTTCACGGGGGTGTCCAGATGACCTTGAACGCGCTTCGTCAAGAGTTCTGGATCCCGCAAGGCCGGCACGAGGTTAAAACCCACATCTACCAGTGCCTGGACTGCCTGAAGTGGCGAGCTCTTCCCCGTAACCAACTTATGGGAGACCTTCCCGAACGCCGAGTAACACCTACTCGCCCGTTTCTTCACTCAGGACTCGATTATGCGGGACCGATCACGCTTAAAATTCACCATGGTCGTGGCTATAAGACATACAAGGGCTTCATTGCCGTCTTTGTTTGTCATTCCACCCGAGCTGTGCACATCGAACTGGTCTCGGACTACTCCACTGCCGCTTTTTTAGCCGCCTTCAAACGCTTCACCGCACGCCGAGGAATCTGTTCCTCGATAACGTCGGACTGAGGCACTAATTTCGTCGGAGCCGATGCTGAACTGCGGCGTCTGTTCCGAGCGGCTAGCTCCACTTCCAAGGACATCGCCGCTGCACTTGCTCAGGATGGTACGACTTGGAGATTCAACCCTCCGGGAGCTCCTCACATGAACGGGCTGGTCGAAGTTGCTGTAAAATCGACCAAGCATCATCTTCGCCGAGTTCTTGGCGATACGCTCCTCACCTACGAGGAGATGTCCACCTTCCTTACGCAAGTCGAGGCTTGCTTGAATTCTCGTCCACTCATGGCTCTGAATGACGACCCAGACGACCTCAATGTGCTCACGCCAAGTCACTTTCTTGTAGGTGCGCCGTTGACTATAACGCCTGAACCTGATCTGTTCGAAGTTCCGAGTTGCCATCTCTCCCGGTGGCAAAAAATGCGGCAGATGACGGACCATTTCTGGAAACGTTGGTCGCAGGAATACTTGCAATCTCTGCAACCGAGACGGAAGTGGACCAAAGAACAGAGTAACCTCGAAGTAGGCGACCTTTGCCTAATTCGCGCGGAGAATTATCCGCCGAGTAAATGGCCCTTGGCTACGGTCACACGCGTATTTCCTGGCGCTGACGGTCAGGTTCGCGTCGCTGAGTTGCAGACGCATCGTTCCACAATCAAGCGACCGATAACGAAGCTAATTTCACTCCCCTGCCGTAACCCCGCTACCTAAACGCCTACACCTACTGCATCTTAGTCGTTTCGTCAATCTTGACGAAGGCGGGCGGAATGTTCGAAATCCTTTCCTAAATTCCATTCTAAAATCCATTTAATTCCTTTGTCTTTCCTAAACCTCGATTTTCCCGTCGATCAGCTGTTCCTCTCCCGACGTTGTTGTCATATCACCATCCTTGTCTTTCCTTCTACATCTATCGCGCTCCTATGTTTACCTCTCGTACATTGCTCTTTGCCTGCTATCCTTATTCCCTAAGTTCCTTTCTCTGTCTCTCCTACTCCTTACCTTGTCAGCGTTCATCAACCCATCTTTAAAACTAAACGTTCCTTTCCGAATTATCCAATCCGTTGCCCTAATCCCCACCTACTTCCTTTATCCTCACACAATAAATGTCCTTGCCTCCCATTCCTCGCCCTTAGTAACTCCTGAGTCGCTCTTTACATACCATAGCTTACGAACACAATTAAATCGCACTTCGATTTAAACTCTATCGCACTTCGATTACGTTATTCGATCTAACCACGGCACCTCCGTGAGAATATTACTGTTAAATTATATTATTGTTAAGTTTACGTTATTTGTTTTACGCGATATTTTAATAAACGTTTGGTGAAATATCTTATCCTGTTTTCCGTGTAACTATAGAGTACTGTGCATAACAAATTAGAAAAGATAAAATTCATCTTTCTAAAAATATAGATTTTCCTCCGTAGATTTTGCTGTGTCACCGCTCCGTATTTATGACCTAGATCATATTTTTCCGCTAAGGAGTAATACTTGTCTGGAGGGTTTGTTGCTTGGTAGGAGTAAAAAATTGTTCTTTTCAGAGTCTCGGAATTTTCCGATGGTTGTTTCGATGCTGGCTGCATGAGATATTCGATATGGATTTTTACTTCCTTCGTTGCCATTTTTCGGGAGTCTGGATCGTTGAGCGTTTAGCGTTGAGCATCTCTGTCCGGATGAGTACATCTCTGCGTGGAGAGGGGGTAACTCCGGGTCGTTGTTGCGTCGTAGGTTACTCGAGGCTGTGGTGTGCTGGTGAAGAGAGGGGGGGGGGGGGGAGTCTTCAGTGGTGGCTTCGACGTAGTACCGCTGGTTGGAGCTGGTGCCTGTGTGGTCGCGTGTCAATGGCGCGAAGAGTGGGGGGAGAGAGCGTGGTTGCTGGTGGTCTCTCGTGTGTGTCGCGTGCGGCGCGCGCGTAATGTTATTAAAGTAGCGCAGTCTTATAATTATTATACGCAGTCTTATAATTAGTATACAAAAGAAAAAATAAAAATGGTTGGTATCCCAACTGTTTCTTTCACTTAGGATGATTACGACCTTTTACAGATTTTTAGCTTGTCAGAGTGAACTGTTCTTTCGCTATTCTTTACCTGGATTTTTACATTATGATTGTCTAAAATTTTAATAACTCTATATGGACCTGTGTATTGATCAGAGAATTTTCCGATTCGCGGTTCTTTCAATAAGTAGACTTTGTCGTTGATCTGAAAATTCTGAGGGCGCTGCTTACGATCGTAGTAATACTTGGACTTTTCTTTGGCTCTAATTAAATTCTCTTTGGCATGTTCTTGAACTTTGTTTAATTGATTTTGGAGAAATTGTAAATAGTCAGAATACGTAGGATCATTGGAGTCAGTATTCAAATTTATTTCTGTAGGTACGCGTGCAACTTCGCCGAATATCAATTCATGAGGCGTGAATTTAGTTCCTTCGTGAACGCTAGTGTTATAAGAAAAAGTGGCAAGTTCAAGCAATTCGTCCCAATCTCTGTATTGCGTGACAAAATGTTTAAGGTATTCTGTAAGGACATGATGTGATGTTTCGATCGAACCATTCGATTGTGGGTGAAACGCGGTCGTAGTTGTTTGTGATATTTTGAACTTTTTACATATTTCGCGCATGAGACTACTGCAGAAGGATGAGCCTTGATCTGTTAGAATGCTCTTAGGCGTACCAAAGCGGCAAATAAAATTTTTGACTAGAGCGTCGGCAATGTCGATTGAAGTAGCACGTGTTAAATGAATCGCGAGGGAGTATTTTGTTAATAAATCTTGTATCGTTAATATATAATTTGAGCCGTTTCTGGTTTCAGGTAGAGGACCTACAATGTCCATTGCGATTCTATCGAATGCTTTCCCGGGAGTATCAGTGAGTATCATTGGTTGTCTGATTTTTAAACGAGTGAGTTTTTTAGTCTGACAACTTGAACAATTCTGGATAAATTTCTGTATATCTTTCTTCAAAGTTGGCCAATAAAATTTATGTCGTATACGTTTGTATGTTTTTGTCACACCTTTATGACCTGCTAGCGTAGAGCAATGGTATTCGGTAATTATATCGTTTCTCAAATTTAATTCAGGGATTGTTACTAGATTTTTACATGAGAAGATTTTTACTGGAGTATCTAAAACTATATTTAATAAAATATTCTTTAATTGTGACCATTGAATATTATCGATGTTGCTTTCGGCAATACTAAAGCTTTCTAATTGTAATTCCCTTATTACGTCGAGTAGTGAATGTATAGCGTCGTCTAATATTTCTATATCGGTGTTCATTGAGAGATACTCTTTAATAGGAAGCGCGATTAAATATTTTGTACCTTTCTTTGTAACTTTTGCGCGGGCTAGCGTAACATTTTCGAATTTTGGAAGTAGATCGTGACTGTGTAATATTTCTGCACCTTTGTCGCAAGGCTGTCCCTTAGTGGTTATAAAAAAAACTATATTATCTTGGCGGAAGTTTATACTATCGCGTGTCTCTAAGATGGTTGAGTTACGCGGAGTATGTGCGCTAACGACGGCGTCGAAGATTTCCTCGGAGGTCGTGCTGGATGGCGTCAAGTTACTTCCTTCGCTTCGAGGATCGTCTAAAGTGGAATCTGAGTCTTCGCGAGGGGAGAATCTGTTTGTCTCGTTTTCGTTTATGTTAGAGATTCTAAGATCGACGTTTGTTGGCTTTAAAATTTCTTCGGAATATTCATTAGTCGCTTCGTTGTAATTTTTAGTTGACGAGATCTGTGACCTTCTTTCCTTTTCTTGCAAAGCTTTTTGCTCAGCAGCCGATAAAAATATTGCTTCGTCTGAACTGGAAGAGTCATTTATAGCGTGTACGGTTAATATTGGAGGGTTTCGCGATAATGCATCTGCGTTCACATTCTGTTTCCCAGCTTTATAAATTATTTGGTAATCATATTCAGCTAACTTTAATCTCCATCTAATTAGGCGAGACGTAGGGTCTTTAACAGAGTTTAGCCACGTGAGAGGTTTGTGGTCAGTTACTAAAGTGAATCGGTGACCATACAAGTAGGACCGAAAATGATGTGTGGCATAGACAATCGCTAATAATTCTTTTTCTGTCGTGGAATAATTTATTTCGGCGTTATTTAATAGTCGCGACGTGTAAGAGATGGGGAGGTCCTTTCCAATGGGTCCCTGGCTAAGTATACCTCCTATAGCGTAACCCGAAGCGTCGGTTGTCAAAACAAACGGTTTCGTAAAATCCGGGTATTGAAGAAGAGGTTCGGTACAAAGTAAGTCACGTAATGTTGTAAAAGCGTCTTGCTGAGTTTCTGTCCATTCGAATGTTGTTTCTTTCTTTAATAAATTAGTTAGAGGCTTTGCGATGCGAGAAAAATCTTTAATAAATCGTCGATAATAACCGGCTAGACCTAGGAATTGTTTAATATTCTTGGCGTTTCGCGGAGTTGGAAAATTCTTAACGGCAGTTACTTTTGCGGGATCGGGTCGTACACCATTGTCACTTATTACATGACCCAAATAAACTACATCGCGGCGTAAAAATTCACATTTGTCGGGTTGCAATTTTAAATTTGCGATTCTGAGGCGTTCGGCTAATTTCCTAAATTTGACTTCGTGTTCGGCGAGAGAGCTGGAGTAAATAACAATATCATCCAAATAAACAAATAATTCATTTCCCTGAAGTCCGCTAAGCACGTTATCCATTAACCGTTGGAAAGTCGCGGGTGCATTTTTTAGACCGAAGGGCATGCGTATGAACTCGTAGTGTCCATGCGGCGTGGAAAAAGCAGTTTTCGAGCTATCTGTTTCGGACATGGGGATTTGGTGAAATCCTGACGCTAAATCAAAAATACTGAAGTATTTCGCACTACCGAGCTGATCCAAAATTTCAGTGATATTTGGTAACGGGTAAGCGTCGCTTATTGTCTTTTCGTTAAGAGAACGATAGACGATGACCATTCGCCAGCGTTTGTTACCTTTGGAATCTGCTTTTTTCGGGACTATCCACAACGGACTGTTATATGGAGATAACGAAGGCTTAATTATGTTATTCTTTAACAAATCATCTACTTGCGTTTCGATCTCTAACTTGTGAATCGGCGGATAACGGTATTGTTTTGTATTTATGGGAATATCGTCGACCGTCGGTATATTATGCTTAATTGCGGAGGTGGAAGTTAACTTATCGACTGGTAATTGAAATAAATCTGAATAAGATTTTACGATTCGCGATACACTCTGTTTCTCTTCCTCGTTGAGGTGGCCTAAGCGTAAGAGTTCGTGTACTTGCTGCTCGCGGGTCAGCGTTTCGAAGGGGCGATTCAGTGACGACGTAGAAGAAATAGTAAAAGAATTAGAAAAACCAGTGGAGGCACTCGAGGACTTTTCCGACCCTAAGGGGAGAGTTTTCTCGGGAGCTTGCGCGTGCGATTTTTCATTTTTAATTTTATTTTCGTACGACGTAGAACTAGAAAGAGTAGGAATTTCCGAAATTTCTCCGTTCCCTAAGGCTGAGCTTACTTCGAATTCCTGAATTTCGACGAGGGGAGTTTCAAATTCGACATCTTCGTTTGTCGTGTTAATGCCATTTACGTAGGCGATACCGTTATTATTCGCGACGAGTGATTTCCCTAAAATTATTCCGCGGCCTGCTTCGATTAAGTCAACGTATCCTTCCGGGATATTATTGGTAATTATTAACTTCACGGGTGCTATGCTTCTAGCGGGTATCTTATTTTTTGGTTGTTCCTTGAATGGAAAAACAACATCGTGCCATTCTACGCGAGATTCTTTATAATTGATTTTTGCGGCGGGCGAAAGAAAATCCGTTCCGAGGATTCCGTCGTGTGGAATCGGAAAATCGTTCGGTACTAGATAAAATTTAACGGGTATTTCATTAATATTTACTTTGACAGACCCTAAGGTAGTCGCGGTTTCTGGGGTAATACCTTGCAATCGAATTACATCCCAATCTGAATATTCCGTTTTTGGATCTAGCGCTTTAGGTTTAATTAGGTTTGGTTCGGAACCAGAGTCAATCATAAATTCAGTTGGTACTTTAAGAGTAGGCGATGATAAAACTATGGAGGGAACTTTAGTAAATATTTTGGAATTTATGCTGAATGTGTGGACGGCGCGTCGAGGTTCTGTATTGCTTGTGTTGGACGGGTCGGCGGAATTTCCCGAGAATCGTCCATCCTTCTCGAGGCCGGTTCGGCGTTTCCCGAACTTTTAATACCTCTATTATTGAACTCACGTTTTCTACATTCATCTATCGTATGTCCAATATTTTTGCAATAAGTGCAATTCAAAGGGGGCCTTGAAGAGAAATTGTCATTCCGCGGTCTGGTTTCGTACGCGTTTGTATTATAATTTGTATTTCGCGGTTGTTCGTAGTAATTACCCTGACGCGGTGGGGGAGAATAACGGGAATCATAACGAGGCGGCGGTGAATTTCGCGGTTCGTAGCGCGGTGGGGGTGAATTTCGTGGTTCATAGCGCGATTGAGGAGGATAACGCGATTCGTGTCGCTGTTCGCTATATCTATTTTGATTTTCACGGAAGTGATCGCGGCGAGGAGCTTGATTCCAATTTCGTTGGTTATCGTTCCGTGTATAATCGGGATTAAAACCACCATTTACGCGGTTAGAGCGGCCATCTTGTCGTTCGCGTTCGCGGTCGAGGTTAGCGCGTTGAGCGAGTATTCGGGATTGAGAGCATGCGTCGGCAAATGAATGGCAATCTTGCATCACAGGGTGCGACCTTAATTCTGCAGTAAGTCCATCCGTAAAACATCGCAAAGTAAAATCATCAATTTCGTTCACTTGATGTCGTGAAAGTTCGTCATATCTACGCCGGGTTGCATCGATAATTGCGGTTTTGAGATCGCGTATTCTGCTAATATAATTTAAAATAGACTCGTTCCGTCGCATGTATGTATTTGCCATTTCTCCTCTATAATGATCGATTGACTTATGCGTGGAAAAGGAATCGCGTAAAATCTCGCACAAATGAAATACTGAGATACATTCCTCGTCTTCTACTGCTGTATAGGCTTCGCCTTGCAATCTACCGATTAAAAGCCGTACCAACGATCCTTCGTTTCCGGGAGGTAAAATTTCTCTGATCTTTTTACATGCTCGTATGAAATTTAAAACAGGGATATTATATCCGTTGAACCTGGGGATAGCATTTAACGATTCCTGTACTAACGTCCGACTAAAAACATCGTCCTCAAAATTTCTTCGATAGGAAGGGGAACGATTTCTCTGATCAGTGCATAAATTTGGTACTGGAGATGCAGCATGACTTTGTTTTATTCTATCTACTTCCGCGTTAGCTTCTTCTAAACGACGCTGTAACTCGTCTGAATTTTGTTGTGATTCTCTAACTGCGGCGGCTTCTAACATAACCTTTTCACGTTGTTTGTCTAATTCTTTCTCTGCGGTTCTAATTCTCTCTGACATAGCTTCTAATTTTCTTTCACGTTCGCGTAACGAAGTAGCAAGGCTCGCAATTTCACCTTCGGTTAAATTTGTTTTCTTTGCTCGGGTCTCCATTTTGAATTTTATAAGAATTAGTAATTTATCGATAATAAGAATTGGAAATTTTTAATATTTTAAGATTTTTGAATGCGAAGTTGTTAAAGACATCCCACCGCTGTCACCATTTTTGTGTCGCGTCCCGCATGCGAGAGTAAGAAAATATTTTGCCTGGTGACGAAACAAAATGTAATTTTCCCAAGGTCGCTTTTACAGGATGAATGATGTCGGAAATTTAGCCGTTACCCGCCCGGACGGTTCGATGGCTTGGGACCCGACGTTCTAACAACTTGCAATCTTAATTTCGCGAGAGAGAGCCGAGCATAGAGGGTAAGAAACAGTGAAGATCCAACTTACAGTTTGTTGTCTTCTTTCAGCTTTCGGTCGTGGCTTCCAGAGTAGACGGCGTTTCTCGTACGTACAGCGGTCTCGCTGTATACAGGTAATCGTCGAAGGGGTCCGGCAGGTACGCCGGTGACGTCGAAAAGAGGGGCGAGTGACGTTACGCTGACGTCAGAGGGGCCTGACCGCTCGGATCAGCTGTTCTGCTCGCTGCTTGGCTGGAACGTCGGTGATGACGTCGGCGTCGTTTGGCTGGCCTCTGTCCAGTGATGCTCTCCTGACTGTTGTCGATAGTAGATACAGTGGAGGAAATTACTGCGTCCTCGTGTTGTCGCTTTGGCGTTGAAGCGCGTCGCGAGTTTAAGTCGACGGGCTTAAGTATCTGCGAAACTGGTTTACGCGGCGCGGATATAGGAATTAGTCTCCAGGGGAGAGACTCGTCGATGGCGTTAGTAGGAGAAAAATGAAAAGGAGTTGGTAAAGGATATGGAATATTTGAAACGTCGATGAATTTAGGCGCGAAGGAATCAGTGGTTGGACGAGGGGGTTGAGAATTTACAGGTATATTCTCGATAGGACGGTCTACACCGAGGTAAGGGTCGAAAGGGGCTGGAGATTGGTAAAACGCATATAGGAGACGGCGGAGCTGAAGGTCCCGGCCTCCTCTTCGGGGTCGACTTGGCATTTAGGATTTAAAAATGGAAACAAAAATGACTCGAAATAGTAATGAGGAAGTTTCCTGAATACGCAGAAAACAACTGCAGCGGACAAAGAGTGCGCGGTAACGTCGCGTGCAAACTGTCTTACAGCTGAGTCCCAAATATCAGTATGGCACTTTCTCGTCTGCACGGTATAGTCGCGAGGACGAGTGCGTCTCACTGAATTGGACCGTCGGATCGAAGGATCACAATTAACAGGTTCTCGAATGCTCTTAATAGAGATGAGGGATCCGCTGTTAATTGCGTTGAGGAAAATGGTATGAATTATTCACTTGAAAGCACTATCACTTGATTTTAAAAACGTAGGAGATTTTGGAATATTATTCGAGGAGTCACTCACTTGATAGACTGATTTTATAATAAAACAAATATATATATATTCTAGAAATTAATGAAGTTACACTTGGTTACACTTAGTTAAAATATAAAAGAAATAGTATTACGGCGAATGAACTTAGTTACGAAACGAAATAGTAGATACAGTGCTTAGTTTCCGACGACTTAGAACTTGACTTAGTAAATTTGCAGATTGACTGTACGGAGTCTAATCTGACCGACGAGAAATAGTAATTGTTTCCGACGAAGAGAACGACGTATGATCTCTGTAACGATTCTGGTATGACTATCACTTCTGACTATCACTTCTGACTATCACTTCTGACTACCACTTCTGACTATCACTTCTGACTTTTCAACTGCTTGCCACTGACTGCCGTAGGCTAATGCTACGTTTTTTATACGGTCGCTCCGGACCACGGAGGGGATAGCGTCGTGGTAGGGAGAGTCGACAGCGCCGCGTGCGGCGATCGCGTGAAGCGCGCTAGTGTGGCTCTCTCTCTTGCTCCCTATACCTTTCTCTTTCTATACTTTCTCTCTCTCACTCACTATATCTATCCTTATTTATATGCGCTCTCTCTCTTACTCTATACCTGTCCTTTTCTACAGATGCTTTCTCTCTCTACTCTCTATACTTGTCCTTTTCTACAGATGCTTTCTCTCTTACTCTCTATACTTGTCCCTTCTATATGTATTCTCTCTCTTTTGCTCTCGCGTGACTGAATAACTTTGCCCGTTTTCGAATTGGTAGAAATAGTAATGAGTACGTCGTTGATTTTGGAATTCGTAGATTAAGGTAACGCGTATATGTAAGAATTAGTAAGATTTTGGAAATAGAAAGATACGCGTTCCTAGTAATAGTAATTTTGACGTACGAAGATAGAGACTTGGAAAAATAGGGCGTTCGATATCGTTATTCTTTGTTACTGTCTCGAGAGTTGAAAATAGAAGTTTCTACATATTTAAATATTTAACTTGCATAGAAAATATTGATGTTACTTTAAGAGTTTTAACTTCGTGCATTTTCGTTCCTCGCTCTGAGCGCAGGTAGAAAGGTCGGTTTATGGCGGTCGCGGTTGGACTTTGCTGGTATTCTAATTATCGAGAGAGCGTTGATTAAAATTATTCGCTAAATATCTAATTATTTATACTAGTGACTATTTATACTCATTCTGAATTAATAATAATAGAAATAAAATGAAAGATGACGTTAAATACGCGGGACTTCGCGTGAGATTTGAGCTTGTCGTTTAACTATCGAGATATTGCAAGAAAATAGCAAAAGAAAAAATAAAAAAATTGTAGCGCGTAATCGCGGGACGTAACAAACTTGCATGTTTACGTGCAAACTTGCAGGATTCTGTGCCAACTGCATGTTTCCGTGCCAATTTGCACGATTTCGTGCTAATTTGCACGATACCGCGTAAACTTGCATGTTTCCGTGCAAACTTGCAGGATTCTGTGCCAACTGCATGTTTCCGTGCCAATTTGCACGATTTCGTGCTAATTTCCACGATTCCGCGTAAACTTGCATGTTACCGTGCAAACTTGCAGGATTCTTTGCCAACTGCATGTTTCCGTGCCAATTTGCACGATTTCGTGCTAATTTGCACGATTCCGCGTAAACTTGCATGTTTACGTGCAAACTTGCAGGATTCTGTGCCAACTGCATGTTTCCGTGCCAATTTGCACGATTTCGTGCTAATTTGCACGATTCCGCGTAAACTTGCATGTTTACGTGCAAACTTGCTGGATTCTGTGCTAACTGCATGTTTCCGTGCCAATTTGCACGATTTCGTGCTAATTTGCACGATTCCGCGTAAACTTGCATGTTTACGTGCAAACTTGCAGGATTCTGTGCCAACTGCATGTTTCCGAGCCAATTTGCACGATTTCGTGCTAATTTGTCACGTCCCGTGTCCTCGATCGGGAGTAACTTGTTTGTTTTCCTGTTTTAGGCTCGCCCGCTATGCGCAGACTATCGCCAGGGCACAGGGAGGAGAGTCGGTGATTTTATGCCACGAGGGATTAAGCGAGGTGAGTATAATATGGGGGTAAGGGGGCGAAGAAGCTTATTAATATGTTAATAGTAATATTTCCTTTTCAGGTATTCACCCGATGGAACGTAGCGGAGTAAGTATAGAGAGAGAGAGAGACGGTAAGTATAACGAGTAAGGTAAGTTGTAGCGAGAGAGAGAATCTACAGTATGGAGGTTTCTTTTCTATGTTACTAATTGATTTTATTTTCAGGGGTCGCGGCGAGGAAATGGTACGAAGAGACGGGATGACTTGAAGATGCTTTGATTAAAAGGTAAGTATAATAATAGAGTTTATTTGCTCTAGGTTAAGTAAGAATACAACGGTGACTTTAAATGTAATATAAGTATAATAAAATTTAAATAGAATCTTCAAAAGATGTTGCGTTGACCAGTTCGATGAGTCAGGGGATCGAAGGGAATCTAGGGTATAATCTGGAGAATCGGGGGATTGCGTATTCCCGAATTACTATCTGTCATCTAATGACAGACGAGAGGTGAGTATAAAGTAGGGGAGACGATTTGAAAATGATGAAATAGTTTCACTCTACCTTGACTGCGTATCTGTAGGACTCGCAGGTGAAAAGACAGCAGCAGGATTCTGCGCTTCAAGAAGGTGAAGGAGTGATGAAGCGCTATTCGTTGCTGCGCTCGCGTTCGATGAAGCAGCTGCTGTTTATCAGCGCTACTGGATTTGGAAAATAAAGAAGGTAAGTTATAAACTTATGTATATTAAAATAAGAATTAGTACAATGTGGGTAGTATAAGAGTAACGAAGGATTTCAACTATCTGCGTACCTCGGTCGCAGGTTAAGTTGAAATCGAGTTTTTATAAAAGAATTACAATTAGTGCGAGAATACAAAATATCCGCGTACCTCGGTCACGGGTTTTGGATTCACACTAAGTGTGTTGACAATAATTGATCTGAGTGCCTGAGTTTATAAGAATGAAGACGTACAATATTATTCGCGTAAAATACAATTAGTGAGAAAATACAAAATGGTCCGCGTACCTCGGTCACGGGTTTTGAATTTACACTAAGAGTATCGACGATAATTAATCTGAGTGCCTAAGTTTATAAAGAATTAATATTTATGAAAGCGTACAAAATTATTCGCGTACCTCGGTCACGAGTTCTGAACACAATCAAAAATATAAAAGGAGCAACGAGTGGCAATGGGTGTGTCGCCGTACGACCTCGGTAGTACAGCGGAGTCAGAGTGCAGCCGGAATAATTGAATACTCACTCGTTGGTATTGTAGTCGTAGTAGATGTGGCACTTGTCGCTTCGTAGCACTTATTTAATTCGCGTGGTTTACTTTAACTCGATGTTCACTGGTAACTTTCACGATGTTCGCGGGTCGGCTGCTGCTGCTGGACTGACTAAAGCGGCGCTCCGCTGCTCCTTATATATTCAATTCATATCGCTAATTCTAAGAATGCTGAGCGGCGGGCGGCTTGCATTTTCCTATCTTTGCTGACATCCCCCGCCTTGCATTTTATTCTGCTGACGGTCCTACGCCTTGCAGTTTTAAACTGCTGATGGTCTTACGCCTTGCAGTTTCTTATCGCCGTGGGATGGGAAACTGCTGACGGTCTTACGCCTTGCAGTTTCTTGAGCTTATCTTATCGCGGTGAGAGATAAGAAACTGCTGAGCGTGTACAATATTATATAGTCTTGAAATGAATAGATGTCGCATGCGCTTTTAATTATATAGTTGCGAAACGAATAGATGGCTCATACTGTTCGCAAATGAAATGATGTCTCGCGGAGTTTGATTTTAATGCTTTTTATATAGTGGCGAGATGAAATGTTGTCCTATCGTTCTGAAACGTTTTGATGCTTTACATCTTTTGATATTTATTACTTGTATGAGTCATCTAGACGTATTGCATTGATTATTAATGCGGTTATTATTCTTAAATATTACTTTTGCATGTCTTTACATATATATGTATTTATTTTAATGGATTAACGTATTTTTATACGGATTATTGTATTTTCGTACATATATACGTGAATGTATATATGTATATTTATGTTTACGTATATATATATATAGGCATATGTATGGACGCGCGCTTTCGCGAATTAGGGGGGTGGGAGGTTTGAATACGCGATTTTAACAATAGTGACGTCAATTTCTGGTTGACGTTACAAATTTGCACGATTCCGCGTAAACTTGCATGTTTACGTGCAAACTTGCAGGATTCTGTGCCAACTGCATGTTTCCGTGCCAATTTGCACGATTTCGTGCTAATTTGCACGATTCCGCGTAAACTTGCATGTTTACGTGCAAACTTGCAGGATTCTGTGCCAACTGCATGTTTCCGTGCCAATTTGCACGATTTCGTGCTAATTTGCACGATTCCGCGTAAACTTGCATGTTTACGTGCAAACTTGCTGGATTCTGTGCTAACTGCATGTTTCCGTGCCAATTTGCACGATTTCGTGCTAATTTGCACGATTCCGCGTAAACTTGCATGTTTACGTGCAAACTTGCAGGATTCTGTGCCAACTGCATGTTTCCGAGCCAATTTGCACGATTTCGTGCTAATTTGTCACGTCCCGTGTCCTCGATCGGGAGTAACTTGTTTGTTTTCCTGTTTTAGGCTCGCCCGCTATGCGCAGACTATCGCCAGGGCACAGGGAGGAGAGTCGGTGATTTTATGCCACGAGGGATTAAGCGAGGTGAGTATAATATGGGGGTAAGGGGGCGAAGAAGCTTATTAATATGTTAATAGTAATATTTCCTTTTCAGGTATTCACCCGATGGAACGTAGCGGAGTAAGTATAGAGAGAGAGAGAGACGGTAAGTATAACGAGTAAGGTAAGTTGTAGCGAGAGAGAGAATCTACAGTATGGAGGTTTCTTTTCTATGTTACTAATTGATTTTATTTTCAGGGGTCGCGGCGAGGAAATGGTACGAAGAGACGGGATGACTTGAAGATGCTTTGATTAAAAGGTAAGTATAATAATAGAGTTTATTTGCTCTAGGTTAAGTAAGAATACAACGGTGACTTTAAATGTAATATAAGTATAATAAAATTTAAATAGAATCTTCAAAAGATGTTGCGTTGACCAGTTCGATGAGTCAGGGGATCGAAGGGAATCTAGGGTATAATCTGGAGAATCGGGGGATTGCGTATTCCCGAATTACTATCTGTCATCTAATGACAGACGAGAGGTGAGTATAAAGTAGGGGAGACGATTTGAAAATGATGAAATAGTTTCACTCTACCTTGACTGCGTATCTGTAGGACTCGCAGGTGAAAAGACAGCAGCAGGATTCTGCGCTTCAAGAAGGTGAAGGAGTGATGAAGCGCTATTCGTTGCTGCGCTCGCGTTCGATGAAGCAGCTGCTGTTTATCAGCGCTACTGGATTTGGAAAATAAAGAAGGTAAGTTATAAACTTATGTATATTAAAATAAGAATTAGTACAATGTGGGTAGTATAAGAGTAACGAAGGATTTCAACTATCTGCGTACCTCGGTCGCAGGTTAAGTTGAAATCGAGTTTTTATAAAAGAATTACAATTAGTGCGAGAATACAAAATATCCGCGTACCTCGGTCACGGGTTTTGGATTCACACTAAGTGTGTTGACAATAATTGATCTGAGTGCCTGAGTTTATAAGAATGAAGACGTACAATATTATTCGCGTAAAATACAATTAGTGAGAAAATACAAAATGGTCCGCGTACCTCGGTCACGGGTTTTGAATTTACACTAAGAGTATCGACGATAATTAATCTGAGTGCCTAAGTTTATAAAGAATTAATATTTATGAAAGCGTACAAAATTATTCGCGTACCTCGGTCACGAGTTCTGAACACAATCAAAAATATAAAAGGAGCAACGAGTGGCAATGGGTGTGTCGCCGTACGACCTCGGTAGTACAGCGGAGTCAGAGTGCAGCCGGAATAATTGAATACTCACTCGTTGGTATTGTAGTCGTAGTAGATGTGGCACTTGTCGCTTCGTAGCACTTATTTAATTCGCGTGGTTTACTTTAACTCGATGTTCACTGGTAACTTTCACGATGTTCGCGGGTCGGCTGCTGCTGCTGGACTGACTAAAGCGGCGCTCCGCTGCTCCTTATATATTCAATTCATATCGCTAATTCTAAGAATGCTGAGCGGCGGGCGGCTTGCATTTTCCTATCTTTGCTGACATCCCCCGCCTTGCATTTTATTCTGCTGACGGTCCTACGCCTTGCAGTTTTAAACTGCTGATGGTCTTACGCCTTGCAGTTTCTTATCGCCGTGGGATGGGAAACTGCTGACGGTCTTACGCCTTGCAGTTTCTTGAGCTTATCTTATCGCGGTGAGAGATAAGAAACTGCTGAGCGTGTACAATATTATATAGTCTTGAAATGAATAGATGTCGCATGCGCTTTTAATTATATAGTTGCGAAACGAATAGATGGCTCATACTGTTCGCAAATGAAATGATGTCTCGCGGAGTTTGATTTTAATGCTTTTTATATAGTGGCGAGATGAAATGTTGTCCTATCGTTCTGAAACGTTTTGATGCTTTACATCTTTTGATATTTATTACTTGTATGAGTCATCTAGACGTATTGCATTGATTATTAATGCGGTTATTATTCTTAAATATTACTTTTGCATGTCTTTACATATATATGTATTTATTTTAATGGATTAACGTATTTTTATACGGATTATTGTATTTTCGTACATATATACGTGAATGTATATATGTATATTTATGTTTACGTATATATATATATAGGCATATGTATGGACGCGCGCTTTCGCGAATTAGGGGGGTGGGAGGTTTGAATACGCGATTTTAACAATAGTGACGTCAATTTCTGGTTGACGTTACAAATTTGCACGATTCCGCGTAAACTTGCATGTTTACGTGCAAACTTGCAGGATTCTGTGCCAACTGCATGTTTCCGTGCCAATTTGCACGATTTCGTGCTAATTTGCACGATTCCGCGTAAACTTGCATGTTTACGTGCTTTTTTTTTTTTTTTATAAGTATTTATTAAACATGAAACAATATAAAGGCTTGTAGTGCGAAAATTGTTACAGAAAACTCCATCGTGGTCACAACTGCGACTTCTCACGGAGTAATGGTAGATTATAATTAAAGAAAACATTCGAGTGCGCTTGGTACAATAATAACTTAAACAAGAGAGCCCCAAAAAGTACGATATACACATCAAAAAAGGCGACTTCGCTAACAAAAAGACACCAGGACGGACAAAACACTTACAAGGAAAAAAAGAAAAGAATAATGGCATAGCCATTTTTGAAACATCGCGGATTGTACCTTGTTTCGTTGAAACACAGGTATTGCTCAGTGCATCTTGACCTTGATTATTGATTTGAAATATACAGGTTATGCGGTCAAGATGAAATGGCGTCTAAGAATTAAATAAGAAAAAGAAGATCTTAGAATAAAAAAAACATATTTGAGCATAGAATCAGTGTCTCTTTTCTGAGACAAACCACGCAAAAAGAAAAGAATATGATGCGAGCGACTTAACGCTAGTCTAATATTACTCTGTACAGACAAACTAACTTATCCTAGAGATACAAAAGAATTATATAACAATAATAAGAGAAAAACAGTTAAACTAACAAAGAAACGAGGTTTTGTCGTTGGACTATTAAACGAGAGGGGGGAAATACTCGGCCCGAATGGGAGAACGATCAGAACTCAAGCCATGGTAGCTTATTCAAATATTTATAGGATCTGTGATTAGTATCCCGAGGGGGGAGAGCGGTAGAGAATCTAAGTTGCGAATGATCAGCAAAGATCACATCCGGATCGTGGCAAATCGCCAACGAGCCGCTTTCCCTGGCTGTGTGACAAATGGTCGGAATCTTTGTATGTGGGTGTTGAATATACCCCGTTTTATGTGTAGATTCTCGAAAGGGATGTCGGCTGATGCGTCGGTAGGCATCATTGGATAATGTTCTGAGCGTTCCTCGCATTGCGCCGCCTTGGTACAGTGTTCTGAGTATCGTCGTCTATAAAGGATTGAAATAATAGGTCAATTTTATCTGTGTTTTCGTTTATCCTTTGGAAAATTATCGGTAATTGCTTGGAGATATTATCCAGCGTAATTAATATATTCCTAAGGTCCCTTTGCTGACCCGGAATACTACTTGCGAGAGGCACAGGTCGCTGCGTTGCCGACGGCGGATCGTAGGTCGCGATGGAGGGGAAGGCAGAACCCCCCGCCAGTCCAGCGGCCACATTGCTATAGGAGATGGTGGGGACGACCCTCTGCGGTGGGGGCCTTCTCCTGACGTCTTGGTTCGCTGCGGTTTGCGGGCTCGTGGGGGGGGGGGGGGGGCGGCTGCCCTCCTCTCCTTAAACTTGGGACAGCCTCTGTAAGAAGCAGGGTGTCCGAACCTCTCACAATTAACACAATAGATTGCTCCGTGTTTAGTAGCCTCGGTGACCGAGCACTTCCCCCTCTCGTGAGAGAGGTTGCATTTAACACACCTCGCGTCCAGATGACAATTCGCCGAAGCGTGTCCTATGCGTTGGCAATTGTAGCATTGCAACAAATCGTAGCGGCGAAATTTATCCCACGTAACTCTCTGGTAATTAATGACGTTAATGGACTGGATGAATTTAACATCCGCAGTCGGCTCAAATTGCACGATGAACATGGGAAGTTGTATCCCGGATTGCTTCGATTTGGTAGTCGCAAAGTGCGATACCTTCAATGCTTTGGCTTTGGTAGAGGACATAGCGTTAATTTCCGTCAACAATTCGTCACACTGAGTATTTGGGTCTATACCCTTCAGAAGCATCGAGACCGGTTTCTCGTTCTTCGGGGTATAAGAAAAAGATTTAAGCTGGTTGCTTGCCAAGATTTCTTTCAACTTGCCGAAGACATCTATAGTGTCGGCATAAATTACGTGACTTTTCGGGCCGCTACGCTTTATTGAGAAAGCTTGCTTGCGAAAAGTATTCTTAGATAAATTAATTATCATTTGCGGGGAAGCCGCATGAACGATAATTGGTGGCGGTTTGATAGACTTATCGTTCGATGTCTTTTGTTGAGCTGGTGCTGGCCCGGCGCTTGCTGTAGCGGCGCTGGAGCCTCGATTGGGTTGATCCAGGTCGGCGAGCACGTGGAAGCGGTTGTCGACGCTGGTCGTCGCTGGTGCAGAAACCGGCGGCGGGGGTCGCCTGCCGGTCCCCCTGGACGTAGTCGCCGTCGTCCATCCTTCGGCGGCATCTTCGGCTGGCTTCGAAGCCGGAGCGGCAGTCGTGAAGATAGTAAGCTGGGCCTTTAATAGCCGCTTCTCGTTGCGAAGCTTCTGCAGTTCCAGACGAGCCTTCTCGAGCGTTGTCGCCGGAACGTCCTGGTCGCGGGTCGACGACGTCGTCGACATAGCATCACTGTTCTGGGAATCGGCGGGTTTCTCCGGATTACCGCTCGACGACGGCAAAGAAGGTTTGGCGGCTGCCGAGAGCCGCGACGAGGCCCGTGCAGACGCAACTTTCCGGGTCTTCTTAGACTGCATACTCTCGGTTGAGAGATGCAGATTGGCTTCTTTATGTCTTTTTAAGGAAAGGTTCCTTGATCGTGGAAGCAGCGGTGAGAGGCATTCGCCATCAGAACTGGTCTTGTCGCGCGACGCGCTGCCCGCACTGCTTTTCGCGTCAATCCGCAACACGTGCTTATCCATATATATTCGATAAGCTCTTAACAATGATAGAAAAATAGATTAATGTCTGTTGGGACTTGCAAAAGCAAGTCCCGATCACGAAAAGGAACGAAAAGTTCGCAGTGGTTACTGTCTATCTTGCACGCGCGAAGTAAAGTTTCATTAGTCACAGGATTTCGTGCCTGCTTGGACGCTTCTGCGCATGCTTGGACGCTTCCGCGCCTGCTTGGACGCTTCCGCGGATGCTTGGACGCTTCCGCGGATGCTTGGACGCTTCCGCGCCTGCTTGGTCGCTACCGCGACTGCTTGGACGCTTCCGCGACTGCTTGGGCGCTTCCGCGCCTGCTTGGACGCTTCCGCGCCTGCTTGGACGCTTCCCCGCCTGCCGGACGCTTCCGAGCCTGATTGGACGCTACCGCGCCTGCTTGGACGCTTCCGCGCCTGCTTGGACGTTACCGCGCCTGCTTGGACGCTTCCGCGCCTGCTTGGTCGAAACCGCGCCTGCTTGGACGTTTCCGCGTCTGCTTGGACGCTTCCGCGCCAGCTTGGACGCTTCCGCGCCTGCTTGGAAGCTTCCGCAACTGCTTGGACGCCTCCGCGCCTGCTTGCATGCTTCCGCGCCTGCTTGGACGCTTCCGCGCCTGCTTGCATGGTTCCGAGCCTACTTGCACGATTCCGCGCCTGCATGGACGCTTCCGAACCTGCTTGGACTCTTACGCGCCTGCTTGGACGCTTCCGCGACTTCTTGGACGCTTCCGCGTCTGCTTGGACACTTCCGCGCCAGGTTGGACGCTTCCGCGACTGCTTGGACGCTTCCGCGCCTGCTTGGACGCTTCCGCGCCTGCTTGCACGGTTCTGCGCCTGCTTGGACTCTTCCGCGACTGCTTGGACGCTTCCGCGACTGCTTGGACGCTTCCGCGCCTGCTTGGACGCTACCGCGCCTGCTTGGACGCTTCCGCGCCTGCTTGGACGCTTCCGCGACTGCTTGGGCGCTTCCGCGCCTGGTAGGACGCTTTCGCGCCTGCTTGGACGCTTCCGCGCCTGCTTGGACGCTTCCGCGCCTGCTTGGACGCTTCCGCGCCTGCTTGGACGCTTCCGAACCTGCTTGGACTCTTACGCGCCTGCTTGGACGCTTCCGCGACTTCTTGGACGCTTCCGCGTCTGCTTGGACACTTCCGCGCCTGGTAGGACGCTTTCGCGCCTGCTTGGACGCTTCCGCGCCTGCTTGGACGCTTCCGCGCCTGCTTGGACGCTTCCGCGCCTGCTTGGACGCTTCCGCGCCTACTTGGACTCTTCCACGCCTGCTTGGACGCTTCAGCGCCTGCTTGGACGCTTCCGCGCCTACTTGGACTCTTCCACGCCTGCTTGGACGTTTCCGCGCCTGCTTGGACGCTACCGCGCCTGCTTGCATGGTTCCGAGCCTACTTGCACGATTCCGCGCCTGCATGGACGCTTCCGAACCTGCTTGGACTCTTACGCGCCTGCTTGGACGCTTCCGCGACTTCTTGGACGGTTCTGCGCCTGCTTGGACTCTTCCGCGACTGCTTGGACGCTTCCGCGACTGCTTGGACGCTTCCGCGCCTGCTTGGACGCTACCGCGCCTGCTTGGACGCTTCCGCGACTGCTTGGACGCTTCCGCGTCTGCTTGGACGGTTCCGCGCCTGCTTGGACTCTTTTGCGCCTTCTTGCATGCTTCCGCGCCTGCTTGGACGCTTCCGCGACTGCTTGGACGCTTCCGCGTCTGCTTGGACGGTTCCGCGCCTGCTTGGAATCTTCTGCGCCTTCTTGCATGCTTCCGCGCCTGCTTGGACGCTTCCGCGACTGCTTGGACGCTTTCGCGCCTGCTTGGACGTTTCCGCGCCTGCTTGGACGCTACCGCGACTGCTTGGACTCTTCCGCGACTGCTTGGACGCTTCCGCGCCTGCTTGGACGCTTCCGCGCCTGCTTGCACGGTTCCGAGTCTACTTGCACGCTTCCGCGCCTGCATGGACGCTTCCGAACCTGCTTGGACTCTTACGCGCCTGCTTGGACGCTTCCGCGACTTCTTGGACGCTTCCGCGTCTGCTTGGACGCTTCTGCGCCAGGTTGGACGCTTCCACGCCTGCTTGGACGCTTCCGAACCTGCTTGGACTCTAACGCGCCTGTTTGGACGCTTCCGAACCTGCTTGGACTCTAACGCGCCTGCTTGGACGCTTCCGCGACTTCTTGAACGCTTCCGCGCCTGCTTGGAGGCTTCCGCGCCTGCCTGGACGCTTCCGCGCCTGCCTGGACGCTTCCGCGCCTGCTTGGACGCATCCGCGCTGGCTTGGACGCTTCCGCGCCTGCTTGGACGTTTCCGCGCCTGCTTGGACACTTCCGCGCCTGCTTGGACTCTTCTGCGCCTTCTTGCATGCTTCCGCGCCTGCTTGATCGCTTCCGCGCCTACTTGGACGTTTTCGCGCCTGCTTGGACTCTTCTGCTCCTTCTTGCATGCTTCCGCGCCTGCTTGGATGCTTCCGCGCCTGCTTGGACGGTTCCGCGCCTGCATGGACGCTTCCTCGCCTGCTTGGACGGTTCCGCGCCTGCTTGGACGCTTCCGCGCTTGCTTGGACGCTTCCGCGCCTGCTTGGACGCTTCCGCGCCTGCTTGGACGCTACCCCGCCTGCTTGGACGCTTCCGCGACTGCTTGGACACTTCCGCGCCTGCTTGGACGCTTCCGAGCCTGCTTGGCCGCTTACGCACCTGCTTGGACGCTTCCGCGCCTGCTTGGACGCTTCCGCGCCTGCTTGGACGCTTCCGCGCCTGCTTGCACGCTTCCGCTCCTGCTTGCATGCTTCCGCGCCTGCTTGGACGCTTCCGCGCCTGCTTGGACGCTTCGGCGCCTGCTTGGACGCTTCCGCTCCTGCTTGGACTCTTCTGCGCCTTCTTGCATGCTGCCGCGCCTACTTGGACGCTTCCGCGCCTGCTTGGACGCTTCCGCCCCTGCTTGGACGCTTCCGCGCCTGCTTGGACGCTTCCGCTCCTGCTTGCATGCTTCCGCGCCTGCTTGGACGCTCCCGCGCCTGCTTGGACGCTTCCGCGCCTGCTTGGACGCTTCCGCGCCTGCTTGGACTCTTCTGCGCCTTCTTGCATGCTGCCGCGCCTACTTGGACGCTTCCGCGCCTGCTTGGACGCTTCCGCGCCTGCTTGGACGCTTCCGCGCCTGCTTGGACACTTCCGCGCCTGCTAGGACGCTTCCGCGCCTGCTTGGACGCTTCCGCCCCTGCTTGGACGCTTCCGCGCCTGCTTGGACTGTTCTGCGCCTTCTTGCATGCTTCCGCTCCTGCTTGCATGCTTCCGCGCCTGCTTGGACGCTTCCGTGCTTGCTTGGACGCTTCCGCGCCTCCTTGGACGCTACCCCGCCTGCTTGGTCGCTTCCGCGCCTACTTGGACGTTTTCGCGCCTGCTTGGACTCTTCTGCGCCTTCTTGCATGCTTCCGCGCCTGCTTGGACGCTTCCGCGCCTGCTTGGACGCTACCCCGCCTGCTTGATCGCTTCCGCGCCTACTTGGACGTTTTCGCGCCTGCTTGGACTCTTCTGCTCCTTCTTGCATGCTTCCGCGCCTGCTTGGACGGTTCCGCGCCTGCTTGGACGCTTCCTCGCCTGCTTGGACGGTTCCGCGCCTGCTTGAACGCTTCCGCGCCTGCTTGGACGCTTCCGCGCCTGCTTGGACGTTTCCGCGCCTTCTTGCATGCTGCCGCGCCTACTTCGACGTTTCAGCGCCTGCTTGTACGCTTCCGCGACCGCTTGGACGCTACCGCGCCTGCTTGGACTCTTCTGCACCTTCTTGCATGCTTCCGCGCCTGCTTGGACGTTTCCGCGCCTGCTTGGACGCTTCCGCGACTGCTTGGACGCTTCTGCGTCTTCTTGCATGCTTCCCCGCCTGCTTGGACGGTTCCGCGACTGCTTGGACGCTACCGCGCCTGCTTGGACTCTTCTGCTCCTTCTTGCATGCTTCCGCGCCTGCTTGGACGTTTCCTCGCCAGCTTGGACGCTACCGCGCCTGCTTGGACGCTACCGCACCTGCTTGGACGCTTCCGCGACTGCTTGGACGCTTCCGCGCCTGCTTGGACTATTCTGCGTCTTCTTGCATGCTTCCGCGCCTGCTTGGACGCTTCCGCGCCTGCTTGCATGCTTCCCCGCCTGCTTGGACACTTCCGCGCCTGCTTGGACTCTTCTGCGCCTTCTTGCATGCTTCCGCGCCTGCTTGATCGCTTCCGCGCCTACTTGGACGTTTTCGCGCCTGCTTGGACTCTTCTGCTCCTTCTTGCATGCTTCCGCGCCTGCTTGGACGCTTCCTCGCCTGCTTGGACGGTTCCGCGCCTGCTTGGACGCTTCCGCGCTTGCTTGGACGCTTCCGCGCCTGCTTGGACGCTTCCGCGCCTGCTTGGACGCTACCCCGCCTGCTTGGACGCTTCCGCGCCTGCTTGGACGCTTCCGCCCCTGCTTGGACGCTTCCGCGCCTGCTTGGACGCTTCCGCGCCTACTTGGACGCTTCCGCGCCTGGTTGGACGCTTCCGCGCCTGCTTGGACGCTTCCGCGCCTGCTTGGACTCTTCTGCGCCTTCTTGCATGCTTCCGTGCCTACTTGGACGTTTCCGCGCCTGCTTGGACGCTTCCGCGCCTGCTTGCATGCTTCCTCGCCTGCTTGGATACTTCCGCGCCTGCTTGGACGTTTCCGCGCCTTCTTGCATGCTGCCGCGCCTACTTGGACGTTTCAGCGCCTGCTTGTACGCTTCCGCGACCGCTTGGACGCTACCGCGCCTGCTTGGACTCTTCTGCACCTTCTTGCATGCTTCCGCGCCTGCTTGGACGTTTCCGCGCCTGCTTGGACGCTTCCGCGACTGCTTGGACGCTTCTGCGTCTTCTTGCATGCTTCCCCGCCTGCTTGGACGGTTCCGCGACTGCTTGGACGCTACCGCGCCTGCTTGGACTCTTCTGCTCCTTCTTGCATGCTTCCGCGCCTGCTTGGACGTTTCCTCGCCAGCTTGGACGCTACCGCGCCTGCTTGGACGCTACCGCACCTGCTTGGACGCTTCCGCGACTGCTTGGACGCTTCCGCGCCTGCTTGGACTATTCTGCGTCTTCTTGCATGCTTCCGCGCCTGCTTGGACGCTTCCGCGCCTGCTTGCATGCTTCCCCGCCTGCTTGGACGCTTCCACGCCAGCTTGGACGCTTCCGCGCCTGCTTGGACGCTTCCGCGCCTGCTTGGACGCTCCCACGCCTGCTTGGACGTTTCCGCGCATGCTTGGTACTCTTCCACGCATGCTCGGACGCTTCCGCGTCTACTTGGACGCTTCCGCGCCTGCTTGGACGCTTCCGCGCCTGCTTGGACGCTTCCGCGCCTGCTTGGACGCTTCCGCGACTGCTTGGACGCTTCCGCGCCTGCTTGGACGCTTCCGCGACTGCTTGGACACTACCGCGCCTGCTTGCATGCTTCCCCGCCTGCTGGGCGCTTCCGCGACTGCTTGGAAGCTACCGCGCCTGCTTGGACGCTTCCGCGACTGCTTGGACGCTACCGCGACTGCTTGGACGCTTCCGCGACTGCTTGGACGCTTCCGCGCCTGCTTGCATGCTTCCCCGCCTGCTTGGACGCTTCCGCGCCTGCTTGGACGCTACCGCGCCTGCTTGGACGCTTCCCCGACTGCTTGGACACTACCGCGCCTGCTTGCATGCTTCCGCGCCTGCTTGGACGCTTCCGCGCCTGATTGGACGCTACCGCGCCTGCTTGGACTCTTCTGCATCTTCTTGCATGCTTCCGAGCCTGCTTGGACGTTACCGCGCCTGCTTGGACGCTACCGCGCCTGCTTGGACGCTTCCGCGACTGCTTGGTCGCTTCCGCGCCTGCTTGGACGCTACTGCGCCTGCTTGGACGCTTCCGCGCCTGCTTGGACGCTTCCGCGCCTGCTTGGACGCTTCCGCGACTGCTTGGACACTACCGCGCCTGCTTGCATGCTTCCCCGCCTGCTTGGACGCTTCCGCGACTGCTTGGACGCTACCGCGCCTGCTTGGACGCTTCCGCGACTTCTTGGACGCTTCCGCGCCTGCTTGCCTGCTTCCCCGCCTGCTTGGACGTTTCCGCGCCAGCTTGGACGCTACCGCGCCTGCTTGGACGCTACCGCACCTGCTTGGACGCTTGCGCGACTGCTTGGACGCTTCCGCGCCTGCTTGCATGCTTCCGCGCCTGCTTGGACGTTTCCGCGCCTGCTTGGACGCTACCGCGCCTGCTTGTACGCTTCCGCGACCGCTTGGACGCTACCGCGCCTGCTTGGACGCTTCCGCGACTGCTTGGACGCTTCAGCGCCTGCTTGGACTCTTCTGCGTCTTCTTGCATGCTTCCGCGCCTGCTTGGACGTTTCCGCGCCTGCTTGGACGTTACCGCACCTGCTTGGGCGCTTCCGCGACTGCTTGGACGCTTCCGCGCCTGCTTGGACTCTTCTGCGCCTTCTTGCATGCTTCCGCGCCTGCTTGCATCCTTCCGCGACTGCTTGGACGCTTCCGCGAATGCTTGGACGCTTCCGCGACTGCTTGGATGCTTCCGCGCCTGCTTGGACGCTTCCGCGCCTTCTTGCATGCTTCCGCGCCTACTTGGACGTTTCCGCGCCTCCTTGGACGCTACCGCGCCTGCTCACACGCTTCCGCGTCTGCTTGGACGCTATCGCGCCTGCTTGGACGCTTCCGCGACTGCTTGGACGCTTCCGCGCCTTGTTGGACGCTACCGCGCCTGCTTGCATGCTTCCCCGGCTGCTTGGACGCTTTCGCGCCTGCTTGGACTCTTCTGCGTCTTCTTGCATTCTTCCGCGCCTGCTTGGACGTTTCCGCGCCAGCTTGGACGCTTCCGCGCCTGCTTGGACTCTTCCGCGCCTTCTTGCATGCTTCCGCGCCTGCTTGTACGCTTCCGCGACCGCTTGGACGCTATCGCGCCTGCTTGGACTCTTCTGCGTCTTCTTGCATGCTTCCGCGCCTGCTTGGACCCTTCTGCGTCTTCTTGCATGCTTCCGCGCCTACTTGGACGTTTCCGCGCCTGCTTGGACTCTTCTGCGTCTTCTTGCATGCTTCCGCGCCTTCTTGGACGTTTCCGCGCCTGCTTGGACGCTACCGCGCCTGCTTGTACGCTTCCGCGCCTGCTTGGACTCTTCTGCGTCTTCTTGCATGCTTCCGCGCCTGCTTGGACCCTTCTGCGTCTTCTTGCATGCTTCCGCGCCTACTTGGACGTTTCCGCGCCAGCTTGGACGCTACCGCGCCTGCTTGGACGCTTCCGCGCCTGCTTGGACTCTTCTGCGCCTTCTTGCATGCTTCCGCGCCTGCTTGGACGTTTCCGCGCCTGCTTGGACGCTACCGCGCCTGCTTACACGCTCCCGCGTCTGCTTGGACGCTTCCGCGCCTGCTTGGACTCTTCTGCGCCTTCTTGCATGCTTCCGCGACTGCTTGGACGCTTCCGCGCCTGCTTGGACGCTTCCGCGCCTGCTTGGACGCTTCCGCGCCTGCTTGGATGCTTCCGCGCCTTCTTGCATGCTTCCGCGCCTACTTGGACGTGTCCGCGCCTGCTTGGACGCTTCCGCGCCTGCTTGGACTCTTCTGCGTCTTCTTGCATGCTTCCGCGCCTGCTTGGACGTTTCCGCGCCTGCTTGGACGTTTCCGCGCCTGCTTGGACGCTACCGCGCCTGCTTGGACGCTACCGCGCCTGCTTGGACGCTTCCGCACCTTCTTGCATGCTTCCGCGCCTACTTGGACGTTTCCGCGCCTGCTTGGACGCTTCCGCGCCTGCTTAGACGCTTCCGCGCCTGCTTGGACTCATCTGCGTCTTCTTGCATGCTTCCGCGCCTGCTTGTACGCTTCCGCGCCTGCTTGGACTCTTCTGCGTCTTCTTGCATGCTTCCGCGCCTGCTTGGACCCTTCTGCGTCTTCTTGCATGCTTCCGCGCCTACTTGGACGTTTCCGCGCCTGCTTGGACTCTTCTGCGTCTTCTTGCATGCTTCCGCGCCTTCTTGGACGTTTCCGCGCCTGCTTGGACGCTACCGCGCCTGCTTGTACGCTTCCGCGCCTGCTTGGACTCTTCTGCGTCTTCTTGCATGCTTCCGCGCCTGCTTGGACCCTTCTGCGTCTTCTTGCATGCTTCCGCGCCTACTTGGACGTTTCCGCGCCAGCTTGGACGCTACCGCGCCTGCTTGGACGCTTCCGCGCCTGCTTGGACTCTTCTGCGCCTTCTTGCATGCTTCCGCGCCTGCTTGGACGTTTCCGCGCCTGCTTGGACGCTACCGCGCCTGCTTACACGCTCCCGCGTCTGCTTGGACGCTTCCGCGCCTGCTTGGACTCTTCTGCGCCTTCTTGCATGCTTCCGCGACTGCTTGGACGCTTCCGCGCCTGCTTGGACGCTTCCGCGCCTGCTTGGACGCTTCCGCGCCTGCTTGGATGCTTCCGCGCCTTCTTGCATGCTTCCGCGCCTACTTGGACGTGTCCGCGCCTGCTTGGACGCTTCTGCGTCTTCTTGCATGCTTCCGCGCCTGCTTGGACGCTTCCGCGCCTGCTTGGACGCTTCCGCGACTGCTTGGACGCTACCGCACCTGCTAGGACGCTTCCGCGACTGCTTGGACGCTTCCGCGCCTGCTTGGACTCTTCTGCGCCTGCTTGGACGCTTCCGCGCCTGCTTGGATGTTCCGCGCCTTCTTGCATGCTTCCGCGCCTACTTGGACGTGTCCGCGCCTGCTTGGACGCTTCTGCGTCTTCTTGCATGCTTCCGCGCCAGCTTGGACGCTTCCGCGACTGCTTGCATGCTTCCCCGCCTGCTTGGACGCTTCCGCGCCTGCTTGGATTCTTCTGCGCCTTCTTGCATGCTGCCGTGCCTACTTGGACGTTTCCGCGCCTGCTTGGACGCTTCCGCGCCTGCTTGCATGCTTCCCCGCCTGCTTGGACGCTTCCGCGCCTGCTTGGATTCTTCTGCGCCTTCTTGCATGCTGCCGTGCCTACTTGGACGTTTCCGCGCCTGCTTGGACGCTACCGCGCCTGCTTGGACGCTTCCGCGACTGCTTGGACGCTTCCGCGCCTGCTTGGACTATTCTGCGTCTACTTGCATGCTTCCGCGCCTGCTTGGACGCTTCCGCGCCTGCTTGGACGCTACCGCGCCTGCTTGTACGCTTCCGCGACCGCTTGGACGCTACCGCGCCTGCTTGGACTCTTCTGCATCTTCTTGCATGCTTCCGCGCCTGCTTGGACGTTTCTGCGCCTGCTTGGACGCTACCGCGCCTGCTGGGACGTTTCCGCGCCTGCTTGGACGCTACCGCGCCTTCTTGTACGCTTCCGCGACTGCTTGGACGCTACCGCGCCTGCTTGGACGCTTCTGCGTCTTCTTGCATGCTTCCGCGCCTGCTTGGACGCTTCCGCGCCTGCTTGGACTCTTCTGCGTCTACTTGCATGCTTGCGCGCCTGCTTGGACGCTTCCGCGCCTGCTTGGACGCTACCGCGCCTGCTTGTACGCTTCCGCGACCGCTTGGACGCTACCGCGCCTGCTTGGACTCTTCTGCATCTTCTTGCATGCTTCCGCGCCTGCTTGGACGTTTCTGCGCCTGCTTGGACGCTACCGCGCCTGCTGGGACGTTTCCGCGCCTGCTTGGACGCTACCGCGCCTTCTTGTACGCTTCCGCGACTGCTTGGACGCTACCGCGCCTGCTTGGACGCTTCCGCGACTGCGTGGACTCTTCTGCGTCTACTTGCATGCTTCCGCGCCTGCTTGGACGCTTCCGCGCCTGCTTGGACGCTACCGCGCCTGCTTGTACGCTTCCGCGACCGCTTGGACGCTACCGCGCCTGCTTGGACTCTTCTGCATCTTCTTGCATGCTTCCGCGCCTGCTTGGACTCTTCTGCGCCTTCTTGCATGCTTCCGCGCCTGCTTGGACGTTTCCGCGCCTGCTTGGACGCTACCGCGCCTGCTTACACGCTCCCGCGTCTGCTTGGACGCTTCCGCGCCTGCTTGGACTCTTCTGCGCCTTCTTGCATGCTTCCGCGACTGCTTGGACGCTTCCGCGCCTGCTTGGACGCTTCCGCGCCTGCTTGGACGCTTCCGCGCCTGCTTGGATGCTTCCGCGCCTTCTTGCATGCTTCCGCGCCTGCTTGTACGCTTCCGCGACCGCTTGGACGCTACCGCGCCTGCTTGGACTCTTCTGCATCTTCTTGCATGCTTCCGCGCCTGCTTGGACGTTGCTGCGCCTGCTTGGACGCTACCGCGCCTGCTGGGACGTTTCCGCGCCTGCTTGGACGCTACCGCGCCTTCTTGTACGCTTCCGCGACTGCTTGGACGCTGCCGCGCCTGCTTGGACGCTACCGCGCCTGCTTGGACTCTTCTGCATCTTCTTGCATGCTTCCGCGCCTGCTTGGACGTTTCTGCGACTGCTTGGACGCTACCGCGCCTGCTGGGACGTTTCCGCGCCTGCTTGGACGCTACCGCGCCTTCTTGTACGCTTCCGCGACTGCTTGGACGCTACCGCGCCTGCTTGGACGCTTCTGCGTCTTCTTGCATGCTTCCGCGCCTGCTTGGACGCTTCCGCGCCTGCTTGGACTCTTCTGCGTCTACTTGCATGCTTCCGCGCCTGCTTGGACGCTTCCGCGCCTGCTTGGACGCTACCGCGCCTGCTTGTACGCTTCCGCGACCGCTTGGACGCTACCGCGCCTGCTTGGACTCTTCTGCATCTTCTTGCATGCTTCCGCGCCTGCTTGGACGTTTCTGCGCCTGCTTGGACGCTACCGCGCCTGCTGGGACGTTTCCGCGCCTGCTTGGACGCTACCGCGCCTTCTTGTACGCTTCCGCGACTGCTTGGACGCTACCGCGCCTGCTTGGACGCTTCCGCGACTGCGTGGACTCTTCTGCGTCTACTTGCATGCTTCCGCGCCTGCTTGGACGCTTCCGCGCCTGCTTGGACGCTACCGCGCCTGCTTGTACGCTTCCGCGACCGCTTGGACGCTACCGCGCCTGCTTGGACTCTTCTGCATCTTCTTGCATGCTTCCGCGCCTGCTTGGACTCTTCTGCGCCTTCTTGCATGCTTCCGCGCCTGCTTGGACGTTTCCGCGCCTGCTTGGACGCTACCGCGCCTGCTTACACGCTCCCGCGTCTGCTTGGACGCTTCCGCGCCTGCTTGGACTCTTCTGCGCCTTCTTGCATGCTTCCGCGACTGCTTGGACGCTTCCGCGCCTGCTTGGACGCTTCCGCGCCTGCTTGGACGCTTCCGCGCCTGCTTGGATGCTTCCGCGCCTTCTTGCATGCTTCCGCGCCTGCTTGTACGCTTCCGCGACCGCTTGGACGCTACCGCGCCTGCTTGGACTCTTCTGCATCTTCTTGCATGCTTCCGCGCCTGCTTGGACGTTGCTGCGCCTGCTTGGACGCTACCGCGCCTGCTGGGACGTTTCCGCGCCTGCTTGGACGCTACCGCGCCTTCTTGTACGCTTCCGCGACTGCTTGGACGCTGCCGCGCCTGCTTGGACGCTTCCGCGACTGCGTGGACGCTGCCGCGCCTGCTTGGACGCTTCCGCGACTGCGTGGACGCTTCCGCGCCTGCTTGGACTCTTCCGCGACTGCTTGGACGCTTCCGCGCCTGCTTGGACTCTTCTGCGCCTTCTTGCATGCTTCCGCGCCTGCTTGGACGTTTCCGCGCCTGCTTGGACGCTACCGCGCCTGCTTGGACGCTTCCGCACCTTCTAGCATGCTTCCGCGCCTACTTGGACGTTTCCGCGCCTGCTTGGACGCTTCCGCGCCTGCTTAGACGCTTCCGCGCCTGCTTGGACTCTTCTGCGTCTTCTTGCATGCTTCCGCGCCTGCTTGTATGCTTCCGCGCCTGCTTGGACTCTTCTGCGTCTTCTTGCATGCTTCCGCGCCTGCTTGGACCCTTCTGCGTCTTCTTGCATGCTTCCGCGCCTACTTGGACGTTTCCGCGCCTGCTTGGACGCTACCGCACCTGCTTGGACGCTTCCGCGCCAGCTTGGACGCTTCCGCGCCCGCTTGGACTCTTCTGCGCCTTCTTGCATGCTTCCGCGCCTGCTTCGACGTTTCCGCGCCTGCTTGGACGCTTCCGCGCCTGCTTGCATGCTTCCCCGCCTCCTTGGACGCTTCCGCGCCTGCTTGGACTCTTCTGCGACTTCTTGCATGCTTCCGCGCCTGCTTGGACGTTTCCGCGCCTGCTTAGACGCTTCCGCGCCTGCTTGGACTCTTCTGCGTCTTCTTGCATGCTTCCGCGCCTGCTTGTACGCTTCCGCGCCTGCTTGGACTCTTCTGCGTCTTCTTGCATGCTTCCGCGCCTGCTTGGACCCTTCTGCGTCTTCTTGCATGCTTCCGCGCCTGCTTGGACGTTTCCGCGCCTGCTTGGACGCTACCGCACCTGCTTGGACGCTTCCGCGACTGCTTGGACGCTTCCGCGCCTGCTTGGACTATTCTGCGTCTACTTGCATGCTTCCGCGCCTGCTTGGACGCTTCCGCGCCTGCTTGGACGCTTCCGCGCCTGCTTGGACTCTTCCGCGCATGCTTGGACTCTTCCGCGCATGCTTGGACTCTTCCGCGCCTGCTTGGACGCTTCCGCGCCTGCTTGGACGCTTCCGCGACTGCGTGGACGCTTCCGCGCCTGCTTGGACTCTTCCGCGACTGCTTGGACGCTTCTGCGCCTTCTTGCATGCTGCCGTGCCTACTTGGACGTTTCCGCGCCTGCTTGGACTCTTCTGCGTCTTCTTGCATGCTTCCGCGCCTTCTTGGACGTTTCCGCGCCTGCTTGGACGCTACCGCGCCTGCTTGTACGCTTCCGCGCCTGCTTGGACTCTTCTGCGTCTTCTTGCATGCTTCCGCGCCTTCTTGGACGTTTCCGCGCCTGCTTGGACGCTACCGCGCCTGCTTGTACGCTTCCGCGCCTGCTTGGACTCTTCTGCGCCTTCTTGCATGCTTCCGCGCCTGCTTGGACGTTTCCGCGCCTGCTTGGACGCTACCGCGCCTGCTTACACGCTCCCGCGTCTGCTTGGACGCTTCCGCGCCTGCTTGGACTCTTCTGCGTCTTCTTGCATGCTTCCGCGACTGCTTGGACGCTTCCGCGCCTGCTTGGACGCTTCCGCGCCTGCTTGGACGCTTCCGCGCCTGCTTGGATGCTTCCGCGCCTTCTTGCATGCTTCCGCGCCTACTTGGACGTGTCCGCGCCTGCTTGGACGCTTCTGCGTCTTCTTGCATGCTTCCGCGCCTGCTTGGACGCTTCCGCGCCTGCTTGGACGCTTCCGCGACTGCTTGGACGCTACCGCACCTGCTAGGACGCTTCCGCGCCTGCTTGGACGCTTCCGCGCCTGCTTGGACTCTTCCGCGCATGCTTGGACGCTTCCGCGCCTGCTTGGACGCTTCCGCGCCTGCTTGGACGCTTCCGCGCCTGCTTCGACGCTTCCGCGCCTGCTTGGACTCTTCCGCGCATGCTTGGACGCTTCCGCGCCTGCTTGGACGCTTCCGCGCCTGCTTGGACGCTCCCACGCCTGCTTGGACGTTTCCGCGCATGCTTGGTACTCTTCCACGCATGCTCGGACGCTTCCGCGCCTACTTGGACGCTTCCGCGCCTGCTTGGACGCTTCCGCGCCTGCTTGGACGCTTTCGCGCCTATATGGATGCTTCCGCGCCTGCTTGGACGCTACCGCGCCTGCTTGGAGGCTTCCGCGCCTGCTTGGACGCTTCCGCGTCTACTTGGACGATTCCGCGCCTGCTTGGATGCTTCCGCGCCTTCTTGCATGCTTCCGCGCCTACTTGGACGAGTCCGCGCCTGCTTGGACGCTACCGCGCCTGCTTGGACGCTTCCGCGCCTGCTTGGACGCTTCCGTGCCTGGTTGGACGCTACCGCCCCTGCTTGGACGCTTCCGCGACTGCTTGGACGCTACCGCGCCTGCTTGGACGCTTCCGCGCCTGCTTGGACTATTCTGCGTCTTCTTGCATGCTTCCGCGCCTGCTTGGACGCTTCCGCGCCTGCTTGGACTCTTCTGCGTCTTCTTGCATGCTTCCGCGCCTGCTTGGACGTTTCCGCGCCTGCTTGGACGCTACCGCGCCTGCTTGTACGATTCCGCCGCTTGGACGCTACCGCGCCTGCTTGGACGCTTCCGCGACTGCTTGGACGCTCCAGCGCCTGCTTGGACTCTTCTGCGTCTTCTTGCATGCTTCCACGCCTGCTTGGACGATTCCGCGCCTGCTTGGACGCTACCGCACCTGCTTGGACGCTTCCGCGACTGCTTGGACGCTTCCGCGCCTGCTTGGACTCTTCTGCGCCTTCTTGCATGCTTCCGCGACTGCTTGGACGCTACCGCGCCTGCTTGTACGCTTCCGCGACCGCTTGGACGCTACCGCGCCTGCTTGGACTCTTCTGCATCTTCTTGCATGCTTCCGCGCCTGCTTGGACGTTGCTGCGCCTGCTTGGACGCTACCGCGCCTGCTGGGACGTTTCCGCGCCTGCTTGGACGCTACCGCGCCTTCTTGTACGCTTCCGCGACTGCTTGGACGCTGCCGCGCCTGCTTGGACGCTTCCGCGACTGCGTGGACGCTTCCGCGCCTGCTTGGACTCTTCTGCGTCTTCTTGCATGCTTCCGCGCCTGCTTGTACGTTTCCGCGCCTGATTGGACGCTACCGCGACTGCTTGGACTCTTCCGCGACTGCTTGGACGCTTCCGCGCCTGCTTGGACTCTTCTGCGCCTTCTTGCATGCTTCCGCGCCTGCTTGGACGTTTCCGCGCCTGCTTGGACGCTTCCGCGCCTGCTTGGACTCTTCTGCGACTTCTTGCATGCTTCCGCGCCTGCTTGGACGTTTCCGCGCCTGCTTAGACGCTTCCGCGCCTGCTTGGACTCTTCTGCGTCTTCTTGCATGCTTCCGCGCCTGCTTGTACGCTTCCGCGCCTGCTTGGACTCTTCTGCGTCTTCTTGCATGCTTCCGCGCCTGCTTGGACCCTTCTGCGTCTTCTTGCATGCTTCCGCGCCTACTTGGACGTTTCCGCGCCTGCTTGGACGCTACCGCGCCTGCTTGGACGCTTCCGCGCCTGCTTGGACTCTTCTGCGCCTTCTTGCATGCTTCCGCGCCTGCTTGGACGTTTCCGCGCCTGCTTGGACGCTACCGCACCTGCTTGGACGCTTCCGCGACTGCTTGGACGCTTCCGCGCCTGCTTGGACTATTCTGCGTCTACTTGCATGCTTCCGCGCCTGCTTGGACGCTTCCGCGCCTGCTTGGACGCTTCCGCGCCTGCTTGGACTCTTCCGCGCATGCTTGGACTCTTCCGCGCATGCTTGGACTATTCCGCGCCTGCTTGGACGCTTCCGCGCCTGCTTGGACGCTTCCGCGCCTGCTTGGACGCTTCCGCGCCTGCTTGGACGCTCCCGCGCCTGCTTGGACGCTTCCGCGCCTGCTTGGACGCTTCCGCGCCTGCTTGGACCCTTCCGCGCATGCTTGGACGCTTCCGCGCCTGCTTGGACGCTTCCGCGCCTGCTTGGACGCTTCCGCGCCTGCTTCGACGCTTCCGCGCCTGCTTGGACTCTTCCGCGCATGCTTGGACGCTTCCGCGCCTGCTTGGACGCTTCCGCGCCTGCTTGGACGCTCCCACGCCTGCTTGGACGTTTCCGCGCATGCTTGGTACTCTTCCACGCATGCTCGGACGCTTCCGCGCCTACTTGGACGCTTCCGCGCCTGCTTGGACGCTTCCGCGCCTGCTTGGACGCTTTCGCGCCTATATGGATGCTTCCGCGCCTGCTTGGACGCTACCGCGCCTGCTTGGAGGCTTCCGCGCCTGCTTGGACGCTTCCGCGTCTACTTGGACGATTCCGCGCCTGCTTGGATGCTTCCGCGCCTTCTTGCATGCTTCCGCGCCTACTTGGACGAGTCCGCGCCTGCTTGGACGCTACCGCGCCTGCTTGGACGCTTCCGCGCCTGCTTGGACGCTTCCGTGCCTGGTTGGACGCTACCGCCCCTGCTTGGACGCTTCCGCGACTGCTTGGACGCTACCGCGCCTGCTTGGACGCTTCCGCGCCTGCTTGGACTATTCTGCGTCTTCTTGCATGCTTCCGCGCCTGGTTGGACGCTACCGCCCCTGCTTGGACGCTTCCGCGACTGCTTGGACGCTACCGCGCCTGCTTGGACGCTTCCGCGCCTGCTTGGACTATTCTGCGTCTTCTTGCATGCTTCCGCGCCTGCTTGGACGCTTCCGCGACTGCGTGGACGCTTCCGCGCCTGCTTGGACTCTTCTGCGTCTTCTTGCATGCTTCCGCGCCTGCTTGTACGTTTCCGCGCCTGATTGGACGCTACCGCGCCTGCTTGGACTCTTCCGCGACTGCTTGGACGCTTCCGCGCCTGCTTGGACTCTTCTGCGCCTTCTTGCATGCTTCCGCGCCTGCTTGGACGTTTCCGCGCCTGCTTGGACGCTACCGCGCCTGCTTGGACGCTTCCGCACCTTCTTGCATGCTTCCGCGCCTACTTGGACGTTTCCGCGCCTGCTTGGACGCTTCCGCGACTGCTTGGACGCTACCGCGCCTGCTTGGACTCTTCTGCTCCTTCTTGCATGCTTCCGCGCCTGCTTGGACGCTTCCGCGACTGCTTGCACGCTTCCGCGCCTGGTTGGACGCTACCGCGCCTGCTTGCATGCTTCCCCGGCTGCTTGGACGCTTTCGCGCCTGCTTGGACTCTTCTGCGTCTTCTTACATGCTTCCGCGCCTGCTTGGACGTTTCCGCGCCTGCTTGGACGCTACCGCACCTGCTTGGACGCTTCCGCGCCAGCTTGGACGCTTCCGCGCCTGCTTGGACTCTTCTGCGCCTTCTTGCATGCTTCCGCGCCTGCTTCGACGTTTCCGCGCCTGCTTGGACGCTTCCGCGCCTGCTTGCATGCTTCCCCGCCTGCTTGGACGCTTCCGCGCCTGCTTGGACTCTTCTGCGTCTTCTTGCATGCTTCCCCGCCTGCTTGGACGCTTCCGCGACTGCTTGGACGCTACCGCGCCTGCTTGGACTCTTCTGCTCCTTCTTGCATGCTTCCGCGCCTGCTTGGACGCTTCCGCGACTGCTTGCACGCTTCCCCGGCTGCTTGGACGCTTCCGCGCCTGCTTGGACGCTTCCGCGCCTGCTTGGACGCTACCGCGCCTGCTTGTACGCTTCCGCGACCGCTTGGACGCTACCGCGCCTGCTTGGACTCTTCTGCATCTTCTTGCATGCTTCCGCGCCTGCTTGCATGCTTCCCCGCCTGCTTGGACGCTTCCGCGCCTGCTTGGACTCTTCTGCGTCTTCTTGCATGCTTCCCCGCCTGCTTGGACGCTTCCGCGACTGCTTGGACGCTACCGCGCCTGCTTGGACTCTTCTGCTCCTTCTTGCATGCTTCCGCGCCTGCTTGGACGCTTCCGCGACTGCTTGCACGCTTCCCCGGCTGCTTGGACGCTTTCGCGCCTGCTTGGACTCTTCTGCGTCTTCTTACATGCTTCCGCGGCTGCTTGGACGTTTCCGCGCCTGCTTGGACGCTACCGCACCTGCTTGGACGCTTCCGCGCCAGCTTGGACGCTTCCGCGCCTGCTTGGACTCTTCTGCGCCTTCTTGCATGCTTCCGCGCCTGCTTCGACGTTTCCGCGCCTGCTTGGACGCTTCCGCGCCTGCTTGCATGCTTCCCCGCCTCCTTGGACGCTTCCGCGCCTGCTTGGACTCTTCTGCGACTTCTTGCATGCTTCCGCGCCTGCTTGGACGTTTCCGCGCCTGCTTAGACGCTTCCGCGCCTGCTTGGACTCTTCTGCGTCTTCTTGCATGCTTCCGCGCCTGCTTGGACTCTTCTGCGTCTTCTTACATGCTTCCGCGCCTGCTTGGACGTTTCCGCGCCTGCTTGGACGCTACCGCACCTGCTTGGACGCTTCCGCGCCAGATTGGACGCTTCCGCGCCTGCTTGGACTCTTCTGCGCCTTCTTGCATGCTTCCCCGCCTGCTTGGACGCTTCCGCGACTGCTTGGACGCTACCGCGCCTGCTTGGACTCTTCTGCTCCTTCTTGCATGCTTCCGCGCCTGCTTGGACGCTTCCGCGACTGCTTGCACGCTTCCGCGCCTGGTTGGACGCTACCGCGCCTGCTTGCATGCTTCCCCGGCTGCTTGGACGCTTTCGCGCCTGCTTGGACTCTTCTGCGTCTTCTTACATGCTTCCGCGCCTGCTTGGACGTTTCCGCGCCTGCTTGGACGCTACCGCACCTGCTTGGACGCTTCCGCGCCAGCTTGGACGCTACCGCGCCTGCTTGGACTCTTCTGCATCTTCTTGCATGCTTCCGCGCCTGCTTGGACGTTTCTGCGCCTGCTTGGACGCTACCGCGCCTGCTGGGACGTTTCCGCGCCTGCTTGGACGCTACCGCGCCTGCTTGCATGCTTCCCCGGCTGCTTGGACGCTTTCGCGCCTGCTTGGACTCTTCTGCGTCTTCTTACATGCTTCCGCGCCTGCTTGGACGTTTCCGCGCCTGCTTGGACTCTTCTGCGTCTTCTTGCATGCTTCCCCGCCTGCTTGGACGCTTCCGCGACTGCTTGGACGCTACCGCGCCTGCTTGGACTCTTCTGCGCCTTCTTGCATGCTTCCGCGCCTGCTTGGACGTTTCCGCGACTGCTTGGACGCTACCGCACCTGCTTGGACGCTTCCGCGACTGCTTGGACTCTTCCGCGCCTGCTTGGACTATTCTGCGTCTACTTGCATGCTTCCGCGCCTGCTTGGACGCTTCCGCGACTGCTTGGACGCTACCGCGCCTGCTTGGACGCTTTCGCGCCTGCTTGGACGCTTCCGCGGCTGCTTGGACGCTTCCGCGCCTGCTTGGACGCTCCCGCGCCTGCTTGGACGCTTCCGCGCCTGCTTGCATGCTTCCGCGCCTGCTTGGACGTTTCCGCGCCTGCTTGGACGCTACCGCGCCTGCTTGGACGCTTCCGCGCCTGCTTGGACGCTTCCGTGCCTGGTTGGACGCTACCGCGCCTGCTTGGACGCTTCCGCGACTGCTTGGACGCTACCGCGCCTGCTTGGACGCTTCCGCGCCTGCTTGGACTATTCTGCGTCTTCTTGCATGCTTCCGCGCCTGCTTGGACGCTTCCGCGCCTGCTTGGACTCTTCTGCGTCTTCTTGCATGCTTCCGCGCCTGCTTGGACGTTTCCGCGCCTGCTTGGACGCTACCGCGCCTGCTTGTACGCTTCCGCGACCGCTTGGACGCTACCGCGCCTGCTTGGACGCTTCCGCGACTGCTTGGACGCTTCAGCGCCTGCTTGGACTCTTCTGCGTCTTCTTGCATGCTTCCGCGCCTGCTTGGACGTTTCCGCGCCTGCTTGGACGCTACCGCACCTGCTTGGACGCTTCCGCGACTGCTTGGACGCTTCCGCGCCTGCTTGGACTCTTCTGCGCCTTCTTGCATGCTTCCGCGACTGCTTGGACGCTTCCGTGCCTGCTTGGACTATTCTGCGTCTACTTGCATGCTTCCGCGCCTGCTTGGACGTTTCTGCGCCTGCTTGGACGCTACCGCGCCTGCTGGGACGTTTCCGCGCCTGCTTGGACGCTACCGCGCCTGCTTGCATGCTTCCCCGGCTGCTTGGACGCTTTCGCGCCTGCTTGGACTCTTCTGCGTCTTCTTACATGCTTCCGCGCCTGCTTGGACGTTTCCGCGCCTGCTTGGACTCTTCTGCGTCTTCTTGCATGCTTCCCCGCCTGCTTGGACGCTTCCGCGACTGCTTGGACGCTTCAGCGCCTGCTTGGACTCTTCTGCGTCTTCTTGCATGCTTCCGCGCCTGCTTGGACGTTTCCGCGCCTGCTTGGACGCTACCGCACCTGCTTGGACGCTTCCGCGACTGCTTGGACGCTTCCGCGCCTGCTTGGACTCTTCTGCGCCTTCTTGCATGCTTCCGCGACTGCTTGGACGCTTCCGTGCCTGCTTGGACTATTCTGCGTCTACTTGCATGCTTCCGCGCCTGCTTGGACGTTTCTGCGCCTGCTTGGACGCTACCGCGCCTGCTGGGACGTTTCCGCGCCTGCTTGGACGCTACCGCGCCTGCTTGCATGCTTCCCCGGCTGCTTGGACGCTTTCGCGCCTGCTTGGACTCTTCTGCGTCTTCTTACATGCTTCCGCGCCTGCTTGGACGTTTCCGCGCCTGCTTGGACTCTTCTGCGTCTTCTTGCATGCTTCCCCGCCTGCTTGGACGCTTCCGCGACTGCTTGGACGCTACCGCGCCTGCTTGGACTCTTCTGCGCCTTCTTGCATGCTTCCGCGCCTGCTTGGACGTTTCCGCGACTGCTTGGACGCTACCGCACCTGCTTGGACGCTTCCGCGACTGCTTGGACTCTTCCGCGCCTGCTTGGACTATTCTGCGTCTACTTGCATGCTTCCGCGCCTGCTTGGACGCTTCCGCGACTGCTTGGACGCTACCGCGCCTGCTTGGACGCTTTCGCGCCTGCTTGGACGCTTCCGCGGCTGCTTGGACGCTTCCGCGCCTGCTTGGACGCTCCCGCGCCTGCTTGGACGCTTCCGCGCCTGCTTGCATGCTTCCGCGCCTGCTTGGACGTTTCCGCGCCTGCTTGGACGCTACCGCGCCTGCTTGGACGCTTCCGCGCCTGCTTGGACGCTTCCGTGCCTGGTTGGACGCTACCGCGCCTGCTTGGACGCTTCCGCGACTGCTTGGACGCTACCGCGCCTGCTTGGACGCTTCCGCGCCTGCTTGGACTATTCTGCGTCTTCTTGCATGCTTCCGCGCCTGCTTGGACGCTTCCGCGCCTGCTTGGACTCTTCTGCGTCTTCTTGCATGCTTCCGCGCCTGCTTGGACGTTTCCGCGCCTGCTTGGACGCTACCGCGCCTGCTTGTACGCTTCCGCGACCGCTTGGACGCTACCGCGCCTGCTTGGACGCTTCCGCGACTGCTTGGACGCTTCAGCGCCTGCTTGGACTCTTCTGCGTCTTCTTGCATGCTTCCGCGCCTGCTTGGACGTTTCCGCGCCTGCTTGGACGCTACCGCACCTGCTTGGACGCTTCCGCGACTGCTTGGACGCTTCCGCGCCTGCTTGGACTCTTCTGCGCCTTCTTGCATGCTTCCGCGACTGCTTGGACGCTTCCGTGCCTGCTTGGACTATTCTGCGTCTACTTGCATGCTTCCGCGCCTGCTTGCATGCTTCCCCGGCTGCTTGGACGCTTTCGCGCCTGCTTGGACTCTTCTGCGTCTTCTTACATGCTTCCGCGCCTGCTTGGACGTTTCCGCGCCTGCTTGGACGCTACCGCACCTGCTTGGACGCTTCCGCGCCAGCTTGGACGCTTCCGCGACTGCTTGGACTCTTCTGCGCCATCTTGCATGCTTCCGCGCCTGCTTCGACGTTTCCGCGCCTGCTTGGACGCTTCCGCGCCTGCTTGCATGCTTCCCCGCCTGCTTGGACGCTTCCGCGCCTGCTTGGACTCTTCTGCGTCTTCTTGCATGCTTCCGCGCCTGCTTGGACGCTTCCGCGACTGCTTGGACGCTTCCGCGCCTGCTTGGACTCTTCTGCGTCTTCTTGCATGCTTCCGCGCCTTCTTGGACGTTTCCGCGCCTGCTTGGACGCTACCGCGCCTGCTTGTACGCTTCCGCGCCTGCTTGGACTCTTCTGCGTCTTCTTGCATGCTTCCGCGCCTGCTTGGACCCTTCTGCGTCTTCTTGCATGCTTCCGCGCCTACTTGGACGTTTCCGCGCCTGCTTGGACGCTACCGCGCCTGCTTGGACTCTTCTGCGCCTTCTTGCATGCTTCCGCGCCTGCTTGGACGCTTCCGCGACTGCTTGGACGCTACCGCGCCTGCTTGGACTCTTCTGCGCCTTCTTGCATGCTTCCGCGCCTGCTTGGACGTTTCCGCGACTGCTTGGACGCTACCGCACCTGCTTGGACGCTTCCGCGACTGCTTGGACTCTTCCGCGCCTGCTTGGACTATTCTGCGTCTACTTGCATGCTTCCGCGCCTGCTTGGACGCTTCCGCGCCTGCTTGGACGCTTCCGCCCCTGCTTGGACTCTTCCGCGCATGCTTGGACTCTTCCGCGCCTGCTTGGACGCTTCCGCGCCTGCTTGGACGCTTCCGCGCCTGCTTGGACGCTACCGCGCCTGCTTGTACGCTTCCGCGACCGCTTGGACGCTACCGCGCCTGCTTGGACTCTTCTGCATCTTCTTGCATGCTTCCGCGCCTGCTTGGACGTTTCTGCGCCTGCTTGGACGCTACCGCGCCTGCTGGGACGTTTCCGCGCCTGCTTGGACGCTACCGCGCCTGCTTGCATGCTTCCCCGGCTGCTTGGACGCTTTCGCGCCTGCTTGGACTCTTCTGCGTCTTCTTACATGCTTCCGCGCCTGCTTGGACGTTTCCGCGCCTGCTTGGACTCTTCTGCGTCTTCTTGCATGCTTCCCCGCCTGCTTGGACGCTTCCGCGACTGCTTGGACGCTACCGCGCCTGCTTGGACTCTTCTGCGCCTTCTTGCATGCTTCCGCGCCTGCTTGGACGTTTCCGCGACTGCTTGGACGCTACCGCACCTGCTTGGACGCTTCCGCGACTGCTTGGACTCTTCCGCGCCTGCTTGGACTATTCTGCGTCTACTTGCATGCTTCCGCGCCTGCTTGGACGCTTCCGCGACTGCTTGGACGCTACCGCGCCTGCTTGGACGCTTTCGCGCCTGCTTGGACGCTTCCGCGGCTGCTTGGACGCTTCCGCGCCTGCTTGGACGCTCCCGCGCCTGCTTGGACGCTTCCGCGCCTGCTTGCATGCTTCCGCGCCTGCTTGGACGTTTCCGCGCCTGCTTGGACGCTACCGCGCCTGCTTGGACGCTTCCGCGCCTGCTTGGACGCTTCCGTGCCTGGTTGGACGCTACCGCGCCTGCTTGGACGCTTCCGCGACTGCTTGGACGCTACCGCGCCTGCTTGGACGCTTCCGCGCCTGCTTGGACTATTCTGCGTCTTCTTGCATGCTTCCGCGCCTGCTTGGACGCTTCCGCGCCTGCTTGGACTCTTCTGCGTCTTCTTGCATGCTTCCGCGCCTGCTTGGACGTTTCCGCGCCTGCTTGGACGCTACCGCGCCTGCTTGTACGCTTCCGCGACCGCTTGGACGCTACCGCGCCTGCTTGGACGCTTCCGCGACTGCTTGGACGCTTCAGCGCCTGCTTGGACTCTTCTGCGTCTTCTTGCATGCTTCCGCGCCTGCTTGGACGTTTCCGCGCCTGCTTGGACGCTACCGCACCTGCTTGGACGCTTCCGCGACTGCTTGGACGCTTCCGCGCCTGCTTGGACTCTTCTGCGCCTTCTTGCATGCTTCCGCGACTGCTTGGACGCTTCCGTGCCTGCTTGGACTATTCTGCGTCTACTTGCATGCTTCCGCGCCTGCTTGGACGTTTCTGCGCCTGCTTGGACGCTACCGCGCCTGCTGGGACGTTTCCGCGCCTGCTTGGACGCTACCGCGCCTGCTTGCATGCTTCCCCGGCTGCTTGGACGCTTTCGCGCCTGCTTGGACTCTTCTGCGTCTTCTTACATGCTTCCGCGCCTGCTTGGACGTTTCCGCGCCTGCTTGGACTCTTCTGCGTCTTCTTGCATGCTTCCCCGCCTGCTTGGACGCTTCCGCGACTGCTTGGACGCTACCGCGCCTGCTTGGACTCTTCTGCGCCTTCTTGCATGCTTCCGCGCCTGCTTGGACGTTTCCGCGACTGCTTGGACGCTACCGCACCTGCTTGGACGCTTCCGCGACTGCTTGGACTCTTCCGCGCCTGCTTGGACTATTCTGCGTCTACTTGCATGCTTCCGCGCCTGCTTGGACGCTTCCGCGACTGCTTGGACGCTACCGCGCCTGCTTGGACGCTTTCGCGCCTGCTTGGACGCTTCCGCGGCTGCTTGGACGCTTCCGCGCCTGCTTGGACGCTCCCGCGCCTGCTTGGACGCTTCCGCGCCTGCTTGCATGCTTCCGCGCCTGCTTGGACGTTTCCGCGCCTGCTTGGACGCTACCGCGCCTGCTTGGACGCTTCCGCGCCTGCTTGGACGCTTCCGTGCCTGGTTGGACGCTACCGCGCCTGCTTGGACGCTTCCGCGACTGCTTGGACGCTACCGCGCCTGCTTGGACGCTTCCGCGCCTGCTTGGACTATTCTGCGTCTTCTTGCATGCTTCCGCGCCTGCTTGGACGCTTCCGCGCCTGCTTGGACTCTTCTGCGTCTTCTTGCATGCTTCCGCGCCTGCTTGGACGTTTCCGCGCCTGCTTGGACGCTACCGCGCCTGCTTGTACGCTTCCGCGACCGCTTGGACGCTACCGCGCCTGCTTGGACGCTTCCGCGACTGCTTGGACGCTTCAGCGCCTGCTTGGACTCTTCTGCGTCTTCTTGCATGCTTCCGCGCCTGCTTGGACGTTTCCGCGCCTGCTTGGACGCTACCGCACCTGCTTGGACGCTTCCGCGACTGCTTGGACGCTTCCGCGCCTTCTTGCATGCTTCCGCGCCTGCTTGGACGCTTCCGCGACTGCTTGGACGCTACCGCGCCTGCTTGGACTCTTCTGCGCCTTCTTGCATGCTTCCGCGCCTGCTTGGACGTTTCCGCGACTGCTTGGACGCTACCGCACCTGCTTGGACGTTTCCGCGCCTGCTTGGACGCTACCGCGCCTGCTTGGACTCTTCTGCGCCTTCTTGCATGCTTCCGCGACTGCTTGGACGCTTCCGCGCCTGCTTGGACTATTCTGCGTCTACTTGCATGCTTCCGCGCCTGCTTGGACGCTTCCGCACCTGCTTGGACTCTTCTGCGTCTTCTTGCATGCTTCCGCGCCTGCTTGGACGTTTCCGTGCCTGCTTGGACGCTACCGCGCCTGCTTGTACGATTCCGCCGCTTGGACGCTACCGCGCCTGCTTGGACGCTTCCGCGACTGCTTGGACGCTACCGCGCCTGCTTGGACGCTTTCGCGCCTATATGGATGCTTCCGCGCCTGCTTGGACGCTACCGCGCCTGCTTGCATGCTTCCGCGCCTGCTTGGACGCTTCCGCCCCTGCTTGGACGCTTCCGCGACTGCTTGGACGCTACCGCGCCTGCTTGGACGCTTCCGCGCCTGCTTGGACTATTCTGCGTCTTCTTGCATGCTTCCGCGCCTGCTTGGACGCTTCCGCACCTGCTTGGACTCTTCTGCGTCTTCTTGCATGCTTCCGCGCCTGCTTGGACGTTTCCGTGCCTGCTTGGACGCTACCGCGCCTGCTTGTACGATTCCGCCGCTTGGACGCTACCGCGCCTGCTTGGACGCTTCCGCGACTGCTTGGACGCTCCAGCGCCTGCTTGGACTCTTCTGCGTCTTCTTGCATGCTTCCGCGCCTGCTTGGACGTTTCCGCGCCTGCTTGGACGCTACCGCACCTGCTTGGACGCTTCCGCGACTGCTTGGACGCTTCCGCGCCTGCTTGGACGCTACCGCGCCTCCTTGTACGCTTCCGCGACTGCTTGGACGCTACCGCGCCTGCTTGGACGCTTCCGCGACTGCGTGGACGCTTCCGCGCCTGCTTGGACTCTTCTGCGTCTTCTTGCATGCTTCCGCGCCTGCTTGTACGTTTCCGCGCCTGATTGGACGCTACCGCGCCTGCTTGGACTCTTCCGCGACTGCTTGGACGCTTCCGCGCCTGCTTGGACTCTTCTGCGCCTTCTTGCATGCTTCCGCGCCTGCTTGGACGTTTCCGCGCCTGCTTGGACGCTACCGCGCCTGCTTGGACGCTTCCGCACCTTCTTGCATGCTTCCGCGCCTACTTGGACGTTTCCGCGCCTGCTTGGACGCTTCCGCGACTGCTTGGACGCTACCGCGCCTGCTTGGACTCTTCTGCTCCTTCTTGCATGCTTCCGCGCCTGCTTGGACGCTTCCGCGACTGCTTGCACGCTTCCGCGCCTGGTTGGACGCTACCGCGCCTGCTTGCATGCTTCCCCGGCTGCTTGGACGCTTTCGCGCCTGCTTGGACTCTTCTGCGTCTTCTTACATGCTTCCGCGCCTGCTTGGACGTTTCCGCGCCTGCTTGGACGCTACCGCACCTGCTTGGACGCTTCCGCGCCAGCTTGGACGCTTCCGCGCCTGCTTGGACTCTTCTGCGCCTTCTTGCATGCTTCCGCGCCTGCTTCGACGTTTCCGCGCCTGCTTGGACGTTTCCGCGCCTGCTTGGACGCTTCCGCGCCTGCTTGCATGCTTCCCCGCCTGCTTGGACGCTTCCGCGCCTGCTTGGACTCTTCTGCGTCTTCTTGCATGCTTCCCCGCCTGCTTGGACGCTTCCGCGACTGCTTGGACGCTACCGCGCCTGCTTGGACTCTTCTGCTCCTTCTTGCATGCTTCCGCGCCTGCTTGGACGCTTCCGCGACTGCTTGCACGCTTCCGCGCCTGGTTGGACGCTACCGCGCCTGCTTGCACGCTTCCCCGGCTGCTTGGACGCTTTCGCGCCTGCTTGGACTCTTCTGCGTCTTCTTACATGCTTCCGCGCCTGCTTGGACGTTTCCGCGCCTGCTTGGACGCTACCGCACCTGCTTGGACGCTTCCGCGCCAGCTTGGACGCTTCCGCGCCTGCTTGGACTCTTCTGCGCCTTCTTGCATGCTTCCGCGCCTGCTTCGACGTTTCCGCGCCTGCTTGGACGCTTCCGCGCCTGCTTGCATGCTTCCCCGCCTGCTTGGATGCTCCCGCGCCTGCTTGGACTCTTCTGCGTCTTCTTGCATGCTTCCCCGCCTGCTTGGACGCTTCCGCGACTGCTTGGACGCTACCGCGCCTGCTTGGACTCTTCTGCTCCTTCTTGCATGCTTCCGCGCCTGCTTGGACGCTTCCGCGACTGCTTGCACGCTTCCGCGCCTGGTTGGACGCTACCGCGCCTGCTTGCACGCTTCCCCGGCTGCTTGGACGCTTTCGCGCCTGCTTGGACTCTTCTGCGTCTTCTTACATGCTTCCGCGCCTGCTTGGACGTTTCCGCGCCTGCTTGGACGCTACCGCACCTGCTTGGACGCTTCCGCGCCAGCTTGGACGCTACCGCGCCTGCTTGGACTCTTCTGCGCCTTCTTGCATGCTTCCGCGCCTGCTTCGACGTTTCCGCGCCTGCTTGGACGCTTCCGCGCCTGCTTGCATGCTTCCCCGCCTCCTTGGACGCTTCCGCGCCTGCTTGGACTCTTCTGCGACTTCTTGCATGCTTCCGCGCCTGCTTGGACGTTTCCGCGCCTGCTTAGACGCTTCCGCGCCTGCTTGGACTCTTCTGCGTCTTCTTGCATGCTTCCGCGCCTGCTTGGACTCTTCTGCGTCTTCTAACATGCTTCCGCGCCTGCTTGGACGTTTCCGCGCCTGCTTGGACGCTACCGCACCTGCTTGGACGCTTCCGCGCCAGATTGGACGCTTCCGCGCCTGCTTGGACTCTTCTGCGCCTTCTTGCATGCTTCCCCGCCTGCTTGGACGCTTCCGCGACTGCTTGGACGCTACCGCGCCTGCTTGGACTCTTCTGCGCCTTCTTGCATGCTTCCGCGCCTGCTTCGACGTTTCCGCGCCTGCTTGGACGCTTCCGCGCCTGCTTGCATGCTTCCCCGCCTCCTTGGACGCTTCCGCGCCTGCTTGGACTCTTCTGCTCCTTCTTGCATGCTTCCGCGCCTGCTTGGACGCTTCCGCGACTGCTTGCACGCTTCCGCGCCTGGTTGGACGCTACCGCGCCTGCTTGCATGCTTCCCCGGCTGCTTGGACGCTTTCGCGCCTGCTTGGACTCTTCTGCGTCTTCTTACATGCTTCCGCGCCTGCTTGGACGTTACCGCGCCTGCTTGGACTCTTCTGCGTCTTCTTACATGCTTCCGCGCCTGCTTGGACGCTTCCGCGCCTGCTTGCATGCTTCCCCGCCTGCTTGGACGCTTCCGCGCCTGCTTGGACTCTTCTGCGTCTTCTTGCATGCTTCCCCGTCTGCTTGGACGCTTCCGCGACTGCTTGGACGCTACCGCGCCTGCTTGGACTCTTCTGCGCCTTCTTGCATGCTTCCGCGCCTGCTTGGACGTTTCCGCGACTGCTTGGACGCTACCGCACCTGCTTGGACGCTTCCGCGACTGCTTGGACTCTTCCGCGCCTGCTTGGACTATTCTGCGTCTACTTGCATGCTTCCGCGCCTGCTTGGACGCTTCCGCGCCTGCTTGGACGCTTCCGCGCCTGCTTGGACTCTTCCGCGCATGCTTGGACTCTTCCGCGCCTGCTTGGACGCTTCCGCGCCTGCTTGGACGCTTCCGCGGCTGCTTGGACGCTTCCGCGCCTGCTTGGACGCTCCCGCGCCTGCTTGGACGCTTCCGCGCCTGCTTGCATGCTTCCGCGCCTGCTTGGACGTTTCCGCGCCTGCTTGGACGCTACCGCTCCTGCTTGGACGCTTCCGCGCCTGCTTGGACGCTTCCGTGCCTGGTTGGACGCTACCGCGCCTGCTTGGACGCTTCCGCGACTGCTTGGACGCTACCGCGCCTGCTTGGACGCTTCCGCGCCTGCTTGGACGCTTCCGCACCTTCTTGCATGCTTCCGCGCCTACTTGGACGTTTCCGCGCCTGCTTGGACGCTTCCGCGACTGCTTGGACGCTACCGCGCCTGCTTGGACTCTTCTGCTCCTTCTTGCATGCTTCCGCGCCTGCTTGGACGCTTCCGCGACTGCTTGCACGCTTCCGCGCCTGGTTGGACGCTACCGCGCCTGCTTGCACGCTTCCCCGGCTGCTTGGACGCTTTCGCGCCTGCTTGGACTCTTCTGCGTCTTCTTACATGCTTCCGCGCCTGCTTGGACGTTTCCGCGCCTGCTTGGACGCTACCGCACCTGCTTGGACGCTTCCGCGCCAGCTTGGACGCTTCCGCGCCTGCTTGGACTCTTCTGCGCCTTCTTGCATGCTTCCGCGCCTGCTTCGACGTTTCCGCGCCTGCTTGGACGCTTCCGCGCCTGCTTGCATGCTTCCCCGCCTGCTTGGATGCTCCCGCGCCTGCTTGGACTCTTCTGCGTCTTCTTGCATGCTTCCCCGCCTGCTTGGACGCTTCCGCGACTGCTTGGACGCTACCGCGCCTGCTTGGACTCTTCTGCTCCTTCTTGCATGCTTCCGCGCCTGCTTGGACGCTTCCGCGACTGCTTGCACGCTTCCGCGCCTGGTTGGACGCTACCGCGCCTGCTTGCACGCTTCCCCGGCTGCTTGGACGCTTTCGCGCCTGCTTGGACTCTTCTGCGTCTTCTTACATGCTTCCGCGCCTGCTTGGACGTTTCCGCGCCTGCTTGGACGCTACCGCACCTGCTTGGACGCTTCCGCGCCAGCTTGGACGCTACCGCGCCTGCTTGGACTCTTCTGCGCCTTCTTGCATGCTTCCGCGCCTGCTTCGACGTTTCCGCGCCTGCTTGGACGCTTCCGCGCCTGCTTGCATGCTTCCCCGCCTCCTTGGACGCTTCCGCGCCTGCTTGGACTCTTCTGCGACTTCTTGCATGCTTCCGCGCCTGCTTGGACGTTTCCGCGCCTGCTTAGACGCTTCCGCGCCTGCTTGGACTCTTCTGCGTCTTCTTGCATGCTTCCGCGCCTGCTTGGACTCTTCTGCGTCTTCTTACATGCTTCCGCGCCTGCTTGGACGTTTCCGCGCCTGCTTGGACGCTACCGCACCTGCTTGGACGCTTCCGCGCCAGATTGGACGCTTCCGCGCCTGCTTGGACTCTTCTGCGCCTTCTTGCATGCTTCCCCGCCTGCTTGGACGCTTCCGCGACTGCTTGGACGCTACCGCGCCTGCTTGGACTCTTCTGCTCCTTCTTGCATGCTTCCGCGCCTGCTTGGACGCTTCCGCGACTGCTTGCACGCTTCCGCGCCTGGTTGGACGCTACCGCGCCTGCTTGCATGCTTCCCCGGCTGCTTGGACGCTTTCGCGCCTGCTTGGACTCTTCTGCGTCTTCTTACATGCTTCCGCGCCTGCTTGGACGTTACCGCGCCTGCTTGGACTCTTCTGCGTCTTCTTACATGCTTCCGCGCCTGCTTGGACGCTTCCGCGCCTGCTTGCATGCTTCCCCGCCTGCTTGGACGCTTCCGCGCCTGCTTGGACTCTTCTGCGTCTTCTTGCATGCTTCCCCGCCTGCTTGGACGCTTCCGCGACTGCTTGGACGCTACCGCGCCTGCTTGGACGCTACCGCGCCTGCTGGGACGTTTCCGCGCCTGCTTGGACGCTACCGCGCCTGCTTGCATGCTTCCCCGGCTGCTTGGACGCTTTCGCGCCTGCTTGGACTCTTCTGCGTCTTCTTACATGCTTCCGCGCCTGCTTGGACGTTTCCGCGCCTGCTTGGACTCTTCTGCGTCTTCTTACATGCTTCCGCGCCTGCTTGGACGCTTCCGCGCCTGCTTGCATGCTTCCCCGCCTGCTTGGACGCTTCCGCGCCTGCTTGGACTCTTCTGCGTCTTCTTGCATGCTTCCCCGCCTGCTTGGACGCTTCCGCGACTGCTTGGACGCTACCGCGCCTGCTTGGACTCTTCTGCGCCTTCTTGCATGCTTCCGCGCCTGCTTGGACGTTTCCGCGACTGCTTGGACGCTACCGCACCTGCTTGGACGCTTCCGCGACTGCTTGGACTCTTCCGCGCCTGCTTGGACTATTCTGCGTCTACTTGCATGCTTCCGCGCCTGCTTGGACGCTTCCGCGCCTGCTTGGACGCTTCCGCGCCTGCTTGGACTCTTCCGCGCATGCTTGGACTCTTCCGCGCCTGCTTGGACGCTTCCGCGCCTGCTTGGACGCTTCCGCGGCTGCTTGGACGCTTCCGCGCCTGCTTGGACGCTCCCGCGCCTGCTTGGACGCTTCCGCGCCTGCTTGCATGCTTCCGCGCCTGCTTGGACGTTTCCGCGCCTGCTTGGACGCTACCGCTCCTGCTTGGACGCTTCCGCGCCTGCTTGGACGCTTCCGTGCCTGGTTGGACGCTACCGCGCCTGCTTGGACGCTTCCGCGACTGCTTGGACGCTACCGCGCCTGCTTGGACGCTTCCGCGCCTGCTTGGACGCTTCCGCACCTTCTTGCATGCTTCCGCGCCTACTTGGACGTTTCCGCGCCTGCTTGGACGCTTCCGCGACTGCTTGGACGCTACCGCGCCTGCTTGGACTCTTCTGCTCCTTCTTGCATGCTTCCGCGCCTGCTTGGACGCTTCCGCGACTGCTTGCACGCTTCCGCGCCTGGTTGGACGCTACCGCGCCTGCTTGCATGCTTCCCCGCCTGCTTGGACGCTTTCGCGCCTGCTTGGACGCTTCCGCGGCTGCTTGGACGCTTCCGCGCCTGCTTGGACGCTCCCGCGCCTGCTTGGACGCTTCCGCGCCTGCTTGCATGCTTCCGCGCCTGCTTGGACGTTTCCGCGCCTGCTTGGACGCTACCGCGCCTGCTTGGACGCTTCCGCGCCTGCTTGGACGCTTCCGTGCCTGGTTGGACGCTACCGCGCCTGCTTGGACGCTTCCGCGACTGCTTGGACGCTACCGCGCCTGCTTGGACGCTTCCGCGCCTGCTTGGACTATTCTGCGTCTTCTTGCATGCTTCCGCGCCTGCTTGGACGCTTCCGCGCCTGCTTGGACTCTTCTGCGTCTTCTTGCATGCTTCCGCGCCTGCTTGGACGTTTCCGCGCCTGCTTGGACGCTACCGCGCCTGCTTGTACGCTTCCGCGACCGCTTGGACGCTACCGCGCCTGCTTGGACGCTTCCGCGACTGCTTGGACGCTTCAGCGCCTGCTTGGACGCTTCCGCGCCTGCTTGCATGCTTCCGCGGCTGCTTGGACGTTTCCGCGCCTGCTTGGACGCTACCGCGCCTGCTTGGACGCTTCCGCGCCTGCTTGGACGCTTCCGTGCCTGGTTGGACGCTACCGCGCCTGCTTGGACGCTTCCGCGACTGCTTGGACGCTACCGCGCCTGCTTGGACGCTTCCGCGCCTGCTTGGACTATTCTGCGTCTTCTTGCATGCTTCCGCGCCTGCTTGGACGCTTCCGCGCCTGCTTGGACTCTTCTGCGTCTTCTTGCATGCTTCCGCGCCTGCTTGGACGTTTCCGCGCCTGCTTGGACGCTACCGCGCCTGCTTGTACGCTTCCGCGACCGCTTGGACGCTACCGCGCCTGCTTGGACGCTTCCGCGACTGCTTGGACGCTTCAGCGCCTGCTTGGACTCTTCTGCGTCTTCTTGCATGCTTCCGCGCCTGCTTGGACGTTTCCGCGCCTGCTTGGACGCTACCGCACCTGCTTGGACGCTTCCGCGACTGCTTGGACGCTTCCGCGCCTGCTTGGACTCTTCTGCGCCTTCTTGCATGCTTCCGCGACTGCTTGGACGCTTCCGCGCCTGCTTGGACTATTCTGCGTCTACTTGCATGCTTCCGCGCCTGCTTGGACGCTTCCGCGCCTGCTTGGACGCTACCGCGCCTGCTTGTACGCTTCCGCGACCGCTTGGACGCTACCGCGCCTGCTTGGACTCTTCTGCATCTTCTTGCATGCTTCCGCGCCTGCTTGGACGTTTCTGCGCCTGCTTGGACGCTACCGCGCCTGCTGGGACGTTTCCGCGCCTGCTTGGACGCTACCGCGCCTGCTTGCATGCTTCCCCGGCTGCTTGGACGCTTTCGCGCCTGCTTGGACTCTTCTGCGTCTTCTTACATGCTTCCGCGCCTGCTTGGACGTTTCCGCGCCTGCTTGGACGCTACCGCACCTGCTTGGACGCTTCCGCGCCAGCTTGGACGCTTCCGCGACTGCTTGGACGCTTCCGCGCCTGCTTGGACTCTTCTGCGTCTTCTTGCATGCTTCCGCGCCTTCTTGGACGTTTCCGCGCCTGCTTGGACGCTACCGCGCCTGCTTGTACGCTTCCGCGCCTGCTTGGACTCTTCTGCGTCTTCTTGCATGCTTCCGCGCCTGCTTGGACCCTTCTGCGTCTTCTTGCATGCTTCCGCGCCTACTTGGACGTTTCCGCGCCTGCTTGGACGCTACCGCGCCTGCTTGGACTCTTCTGCGCCTTCTTGCATGCTTCCGCGCCTGCTTGGACGCTTCCGCGACTGCTTGGACGCTACCGCGCCTGCTTGCATGCTTCCCCGCCTGCTTGGACGCTTCCGCGCCTGCTTGGACTCTTCTGCGTCTTCTTGCATGCTTCCGCGCCTACTTGGACGTTTCCGCGCCAGCTTGGACGCTACCGCGCCTGCTTGGACGCTTCCGCGCCTGCTTGGACCCTTCTGCGCCTTCTTGCATGCTTCCGCGCCTGCTTGGACGTTTCCGCGCCTGCTTGGACGCTACCGCGCCTGCTTACACGCTCCCGCGTCTGCTTGGACGTTTCCGCGACTGCTTGGACGCTACCGCACCTGCTTGGACGCTACCGCGCCTGCTTGTACGCTTCCGCGCCTGCTTGGACTCTTCTGCGTCTTCTTGCATGCTTCCGCGCCTGCTTGGACCCTTTTGCGTCTTCTTGCATGCTTCCGCGCCTACTTGGACGTTTCCGCGCCTGCTTGGACGCTACCGCGCCTGCTTGGACTCTTCTGCGCCTTCTTGCATGCTTCCGCGCCTGCTTGGACGCTTCCGCGCCTGCTTGGACGCTTCCGCGCCTGCTTGGACTCTTCCGCGCATGCTTGGACGTTTCCGCGCCTGCTTGGACGCTACCGCGCCTGCTTGGACGCTTCCGCGCCTGCTTGGACGCTTCCGTGCCTGGTTGGACGCTACCGCGCCTGCTTGGACGCTTCCGCGACTGCTTGGACGCTACCGCGCCTGCTTGGACGCTTCCGCGCCTGCTTGGACTATTCTGCGTCTTCTTGCATGCTTCCGCGCCTGCTTGGACGTTTCCGCGCCTGCTTGGACGCTACCGCGCCTGCTTGTACGCTTCCGCGACCGCTTGGACGCTACCGCGCCTGCTTGGACGCTTCCGCGACTGCTTGGACGCTTCAGCGCCTGCTTGGACTCTTCTGCGCCTTCTTGCATGCTGCCGCGCCTACTTGGACGTTTCCGCGCCTGCTTGGACGCTTCCGCGCCTGCTTGGAATCTTCTGCGCCTTCTTGCATGCTGCCGCGCCTACTTGGACGTTTCCACGACTGCTTGGACGCTTCCGCGCCTGCTTGCATGCTTCCCCGCCTGCTTGGACGCTTCCGCGCCTGCTTGGACTGTTCTGCGCCTGCTTGGACTCTTCTGCGCCTGTTTGGACTCTTCTGCGCCTTCTTGCATGCTTCCGCGCCTGCTTGGACGCTTCCGCGCCTGCTTGGACTCTTCTGCGTCTTCTTGCATGCTTCCGCGCCTGCTTGGACGTTTCCGCGCCTGCTTGGACGCTTCCGCGACTGCTTGGACGCTTCGGCGCCTGCTTGGACGTTTCCCTGCCTGCTTGGACGCTTCCGCGCCTGCTTGGACGCTTCACCGACTGCTTGGACGCTTCCGCGCCTGGTTGGACGCTACCGCGCCTGCTTGGACGCTTCCGCGAATGCTTGGACGCTTCCGTGACTGCTTGGACCCTTCTGCGCCTTCTTGCATGCTGCCGCGCCTACTTGGACGTTTCCGCGCCTGCTTGGACGCTTCCGCGCCTGCTTGCATGCTTCCCCGCCTGCTTGGACGTTTCCGCGCCTGCTTGGACGCTTCCGCGCCTGCTTGGACTCCTCTGCGTCTTCTTGCATGCTTCCGCGCCTGCTTGGACGTTTCCGCGACTGCTTGTACGCTTCCGCGACTACTTGGACGCTTCCGCGCCTGCTTGGACTCTTCTGCGCCTGCTTGGACTCTTCTGCGCCTTCTTGCATGCTTCCGCGCCTGCTTGGACGCTTCCGCGACTGCTTGGACGCTACCGCGCCTGCTTGGACGCTTCCGCGACTGCTTGGACGCTTCCGCGCCTGCTTGGACTCTTCTGCGCCTTCTTGCATGCTGCCGCGCCTACTTGGACGCTTCCGCGCCTGGTTGGACGCTACCGCGCCTGCTTGGACGCTTCCGCGCCTGCTTGGACTCTTCTGCGCCTTCTTGCATGCTGCCGCGCCTACTTGGACGTTTCCGCGCCTGCTTGGACGCTTCCGCGCCTGCTTGGAATCTTCTGCGCCTTCTTGCATGCTGCCGCGCCTACTTGGACGTTTCCACGACTGCTTGGACGCTTCCGCGCCTGCTTGCATGCTTCCCCGCCTGCTTGGACGCTTCCGCGCCTGCTTGGACTCTTCTGCGCCTGCTTGGACTCTTCTGCGCCTTCTTGCATGCTTCCGCGCCTGCTTGGACGCTTCCGCGACTGCTTGGACGCTACCGCGCCTGCTTGGACTCCTCTGCGTCTTCTTGCATGCTGCCACGCCTACTTGGACGTTTCCGCGCCTGCTTGGACGTTTCCGCGCCTGCTTGGACGCTACCGCGCCAGCTTGGACGCTTCCGCGACTGCTTGGACGCTTCCGCGCCTGCTTGGACTCTTCTGCCCCTTCTTGCATGCTGCCGCGCCTACTTGGACGTTTCCGCGACTGCTTGGACGCTTCCGCGCCTGCTTGCATGCTTCCCCGCTTGCTTGGACGCTTCCGCGCCTGCTTGGACTCTTCTGCGCCTGTTTGGACTCTTCTGCGCCTTCTTGCATGCTTCCGCGCCTGCTTGGACGCTTCCGCGCCTGCTTGGACTCTTCTGCGTCTTCTTGCATGCTTCCGCGCCTGCTTGGACGTTTCCGCGCCTGCTTGGACGCTTCCGCGACTGCTTGGACGCTTCGGCGCCTGCTTGGACGTTTCCCTGCCTGCTTGGACGCTTCACCGACTGCTTGGACGCTTCCGCGCCTGGTTGGACGCTACCGCGCCTGCTTGGACGCTTCCGCGAATGCTTGGACGCTTCCGTGACTGCTTGGACCCTTCTGCGCCTTCTTGCATGCTGCCGCGCCTACTTGGACGTTTCCGCGCCTGCTTGGACGCTTCCGCGCCTGCTTGCATGCTTCCCCGCCTGCTTGGACGTTTCCGCGCCTGCTTGGACGCTTCCGCGCCTGCTTGGACTCCTCTGCGTCCTCTTGCATGCTTCCGCGCCTGCTTGGACGTTTCCGCGACTGCTTGTACGCTTCCGCGACTACTTGGACGCTTCCGCGCCTGCTTGGACTCTTCTGCGCCTGCTTGGACTCTTCTGCGCCTTCTTGCATGCTTCCGCGCCTGCTTGGACGTTTCCGCGCCTGCTTGGACTCTTCTGCGCCTTCTTACATGCTGCCGCGCCTACTTGGACGTTTCCACGACTGCTTGGACGCTTCCGCGCTTGCTTGGACGCTTCCGCGCCTGCTTGGACTCTTCCCCGCCTGCTTGGACGTTTCCGCGCCTGCTTGGACGCTTCCGCGCCTGCTTGCATGCTTCCCCGCCAGCTTGGACGTTTCCGCGCTTGCTTGGACGCTTCCGCGCCTGCTTGGACTCTTCCCCGCCTGCTTGGACGCTTCCGCGCCTGCTTGGAATCTTCTGCGCCTTCTTGCATGCTGCCGCGCCTACTTGGACGTTTCCACGACTGCTTGGACGCTTCCGCGCCTGCTTGCATGCTTCCCCGCCTGCTTGGACGCTTCCGTGCCTGCTTGGACTCTTCTGCGCCTGTTTGGACTCTTCTGCGCCTTCTTGCATGCTTCCGCGCCTGCTTGGACGCTTCCGCGCCTGCTTGGACTCTTCTGCGTCTTCTTGCATGCTTCCGCGCCTGCTTGGACGTTTCCGCGCCTGCTTGGACGCTTCCGCGACTGCTTGGACGCTTCGGCGGCTGCTTGGACGTTTCCCGGCCTGCTTGGACGCTTCCGCGCCTGCTTGGACGCTTCAGCGACTGCTTGGACGCTTCCGCGCCTGGTTGGACGCTACCGCGCCTGCTTGGACGCTTCCGCGACTGCTTGGACTCCTCTGCGTCTTCTTGCATGCTTCCGCGCCTGCTTGGACGTTTCCGCGACTGCTTGTACGCTTCCGCGACTGCTTGGACGCTTCCGCGCCTGCTTGGACTCTTCTGCGCCTTCTGGGACTCTTCTGCGCCTGCTTGCATGCTTCCCCGCCTGCTTGGACGTTTCCGCGCCTGCTTGGACGCTTCCGCGCCTGCTTGGACGCTTCCGCGACTGCTTGGACGCTTCCGCGCCTGGTTGGACGCTACCGCGCCTGCTTGGACGCTTCCGCGACTGCTTGGACGCTTCCGCGCCTGCTTGGACTCCTCTGCGTCTTCTTGCATGCTTCCGCGCCTGCTTGGACGTTTCCGCGCCTGCTTGGACGCTACCGCGCCTGCTTCGATGTTTCCGCGCCTGCTTGGACGCTACCGCGCCTGCTTGGACTCTTCTGCGCCTTCTTGGACTCTTCTGCGCCTTCTTGCATGCTTCCGCGCCTGCTTGGACGTTTCCGCGCCTGCTTGGACTCTTCTGCGCCTTCTTGCATGCTTCCGCGCCTGCTTGGACGTTTCCGCGACTGCTTGGACGCTTCCGCGCCTGCTTGGACTCTTCTGCGCCTTCTTGGACTCTTCTGCGCCTTCTTGCATGCTTCCGCGCCTGCTTGGACGTTTCCGCGCCTGCTTGGACTCTTCTGCGCCTTCTTACATGCTGCCGCGCCTACTTGTACGTTTCCGCGCCTGCTTGGACGCTTCCGCGCCTGCTTGCATGCTTCCCCGCCAGCTTGGACGTTTCCGCGCTTGCTTGGACGCTTCCGCGCCTGCTTGGACGCTTCCGCGACTGCTTGGACGCTTCCACGCCTGCTTCGACTCTTCTGCGCCTGCTTGCATGCTTCCGCGCCTGCTTGGACGCTTCCGCGCCTGCTTGGACGCTTCCGCGCCTGCTTGGACTCTTCTGCTCCTTCTTGCATGCTTCCGCACCTGCTTGGACGTTTCCGCGCCCGCCTTGTCGCTACCGCGCCTGCTTGGACGCTTCAGCGACTGCTTGGACGCTTCTGCGCCTGCTTGGACATTTCTGCGCCTGCTTGGACTCTTCTGCGCCTTCTTGCATGCTGCCGCGCCTACTTGGACGTTTCCACGACTGCTTGGACGCTTCCGCGCTTGCTTGGACGCTTCCGCGCCTGCTTGGACTCTTCCCCGCCTGCTTGGACGTTTCCGCGCCTGCTTGGACGCTTCCGCGCCTGCTTGCATGCTTCCCCGCCAGCTTGGACGTTTCCGCGCTTGCTTGGACGCTTCCGCGCCTGCTTGGACTCTTCCCCGCCTGCTTGGACGCTTCCGCGCCTGCTTGGACGCTTCATCGACTGCTTGGACGCTTCCGCGCCTGGTTGGACGCTACCGCGCCTGCTTGGACGCTTCCGCGACTGCTTGGACGCTTCCGCGCCTGCTTGGACTCTTCTGCGCCTTCTTGGACTCTTCTGCGCCTGCTTGCATGCTTCCCCGCCTGCTTGGACGTTTCCGCGCCTGCTTGGACGCTTCCGCGCCTGCTTGGACGCTTCCGCGACTGCTTGGACTCTTCCGCGGCTGGTTGGACGCTACCGCGCCTGCTTGGACGCTACCGCGACTGCTTGGACGCTTCCGCGCCTGCTTGGACTCCTCTGCGTCTTCTTGCATGCTTCCGCGCCTGCTTGGACGTTTCCGCGCCTGCTTGGACGCTACCGCGCCTGCTTCGATGTTTCCGCGCCTGCTTGGACGCTTCCGCGCCTGCTTGGACTTTTCTGCGCCTTCTTGCATGCTGCCGCGCCTACTTGGACGTTTCCGCGCCTGCTTGGACGCTTCCGCGCCTGCTTGGACGCTTCCGCGCCTGCTTGCATGCTTCCCCGCCTGCTAGGACGCTTCCGCGCCTGCTTGGACTCTTCTGCGTCTTCTTGCATACTTCCGCGACTGCTTGGACTCTTCTGCGCCTGCTTGCATGCTTCCCCGCCTGCTTGGACGTTTCCGCGCCTGCTTGGACGCTTCCGCGCCTGCTTGGACGCTTCCGCGACTGCTTGGACGCTTCCGCGCCTGGTTGGACGCTACCGCGCCTGCTTGGACGCTTCCGCGACTGCTTGGACGCTTCCGCGCCTGCTTGGACTCTTCTGCGCCTTCTTGGACTTTTCTGCGCCTGCTTGCATGCTTCCCCGCCTGCTTGGACGTTTCCGCGCCTGCTTGGACGCTTCCGCGCCTGGTTGGACGCTACCGCGCCTGCTTGGACGCTTCCGCGACTGCTTGGACGCTTCCGCGCCTGCTTGGACTCCTCTGCGTCTTCTTGCATGCTTCCGCGCCTGCTTGGACGTTTCCGCACCTGCTTGGACGCTACCGCGCCTGCTTCGATGTTTCCGCGCCTGCTTGGACGCTACCGCGCCTGCTTGGGCGCTTCCGCGCATTCTTGCATGCTTCCGCGCCTACTTGGACGTTTCCGCGCCTGCTTGGACGCTTCCGCGGCTGCTTGCATGCTTCCCCGCCTGCTTGGACGTTTCCGCGCCTGCTTGGACGCTTCCGCGCCTGCTTGGAATCTTCTGCGCCTTCTTGCATGCTGCCGCGCCTACTTGGACGTTTCCGCGACTGCTTGGACGCTTCCGCGCCTGCTTGCATGCTTCCCCGCTTGCTTGGACGCTTCCGCGCCTGCTTGGACTCTTCTGCGCCTGTTTGGACTCTTCTGCGCCTTCTTGCATGCTTCCGCGCCTGCTGGGACGCTTCCGCGCCTGCTTGGACTCTTCTGCGTCTTCTTGCATGCTTCCGCGCCTGCTTGGACGTTTCCGCGCCTGCTTGGACGCTTCCGCGACTGCTTGGACGCTTCGGCGCCTGCTTGGACGTTTCCCTGCCTGCTTGGACGCTTCCGCGCCTGCTTGGACGCTTCACCGACTGCTTGGACGCTTCCGCGCCTGGTTGGACGCTACCGCGCCTGCTTGGACGCTTCCGCGAATGCTTGGACGCTTCCGTGACTGCTTGGACCCTTCTGCGCCTTCTTGCATGCTGCCGCGCCTACTTGGACGTTTCCGCGCCTGCTTGGACGCTTCCGCGGCTGCTTGCATGCTTCCCCGCCTGCTTGGACGTTTCCGCGCCTGCTTGGACGCTTCCGCGCCTGCTTGGACTCCTCTGCGTCTTCTTACATGCTTCCGCGCCTGCTTGGACGTTTCCGCGACTGCTTGTACGCTTCCGCGACTACTTGGACGCTTCCGCGCCTGCTTGGACTCTTCTGCGCCTGCTTGGACTCTTCTGCGCCTTCTTGCATGCTTCCGCGCCTGCTTGGACGCTTCCGCGACTGCTTGGACGCTACCGCGCCTGCTTGGACGCTTCCGCGACTGCTTGGACGCTTCCGCGCCTGCTTGGACTCTTCTGCGCCTTCTTGCATGCTGCCGCGCCTACTTGGACGCTTCCGCGCCTGGTTGGACGCTACCGCGCCTGCTTGGATGCTTCCGCGACTGCTTGGACGCTTCCGCGCCTGCTTGGACTCTTCTGCGCCTTCTTGCATGCTTCCGCGCCTGCTTGGACGTTTCCGCGCCTACTTGGACGTTTCCGCGCCTGCTTGGACGTTTCCGCGCCAGCTTGGACGCTACCGCGCCTGCTTGGACGCTTCCGCGACTGCTTGGACGCTACCGCGCCTGCTTGGACGCTTCCGCGACTGCTTGGACGCTTCCGCGCCTGCTTGGACTCTTCTGCGCCTTCTTGCATACTTCCGCGCCTGCTTGGACGTTTCCGCGCCTGCTTGGACGCTTCCGCGCCTGCTTGGACGCTTCCACGACTGCTTGGACGCTTCCGCGCCTGGTTGGACGCTACCGCGCCTGCTTGGAATCTTCTGCGCCTTCTTGCATGCTGCCGCGCCTACTTGGACGTTTCCACGCCTGCTTGGACGCTTCCGCGCCTTCTTGCATGATTCCGCGCCTACTTGGACGTTTCCGCGCCTGCTTGGACGCTTCCGCGCCTGCTTGGACTCTTCTGCGCCTTCTTGCATGCTGCCGCGACTGCTTGGACGCTTCCGCGCCTGGTTGGACGCGACCGCGCCTGCTTCGACGCTTCCGCGCCTGCTTGGACTCTTCTGCGCCTGCTTGGACTCTTCTGCGCCTTCTTGCATGCTGCCGCGCCTACTTGGACGTTTCCGCGCCTGCTTGGACGTTTCCGCGCCTGCTTGGACGCTACCGCGCCTGCTTGGACGCTTCCGCGACTGCTTGGACGCTTCCGCGGCTGCTTGGACTCTTCTGCGCCTTCTTGCATGCTGCCGCGCCTACTTGGACGCTTCCGCGCCTGGTTGGACGCTACCGCGCCTGCTTGGACGCTTCCGCGACTGCTTGGACGCTTCCGCGCCTGCTTGGACTCTTCTGCGCCTTCTTGCATGCTGCCGCGCCTACTTGGACGTTTCCGCGCCTGCTTGGACGCTTCCGCGCCTGCTTGGAATCTTCTGCGCCTTCTTGCATGCTGCCGCGCCTACTTGGACGTTTCCACGACTGCTTGGACGCTTCCGCGCCTGCTTGCATGCTTCCCCGCCTGCTTGGACGCTTCCGCGCCTGCTTGGACTGTTCTGCGCCTGCTTGGACTCTTCTGCGCCTGTTTGGACTCTTCTGCGCCTTCTTGCATGCTTCCGCGCCTGCTTGGACGCTTCCGCGCCTGCTTGGACTCTTCTGCGTCTTCTTGCATGCTTCCGCGCCTGCTTGGACGTTTCCGCGCCTGCTTGGACGCTTCCGCGACTGCTCGGACGCTTCGGCGCCTGCTTGGACGTTTCCCTGCCTGCTTGGACGCTTCCGCGCCTGCTTGGACGCTTCACCGACTGCTTGGACGCTTCCGCGCCTGGTTGGACGCTACCGCGCCTGCTTGGACGCTTCCGCGAATGCTTGGACGCTTCCGTGACTGCTTGGACCCTTCTGCGCCTTCTTGCATGCTGCCGCGCCTACTTGGACGTTTCCGCGCCTGCTTGGACGCTTCCGCGCCTGCTTGCATGCTTCCCCGCCTGCTTGGACGTTTCCGCGCCTGCTTGGACGCTTCCGCGCCTGCTTGGACTCCTCTGCGTCTTCTTGCATGCTTCCGCGCCTGCTTGGACGTTTCCGCGACTGCTTGTACGCTTCCGCGACTACTTGGACGCTTCCGCGCCTGCTTGGACTCTTCTGCGCCTGCTTGGACTCTTCTGCGCCTTCTTGCATGCTTCCGCGCCTGCTTGGACGCTTCCGCGACTGCTTAGACGCTACCGCGCCTGCTTGGACGCTTCCGCGACTGCTTGGACGCTTCCGCGCCTGCTTGGACTCTTCTGCGCCTTCTTGCATGCTGCCGCGCCTACTTGGACGCTTCCGCGCCTGGTTGGACGCTACCGCGCCTGCTTGGACGCTTCCGCGCCTGCTTGGACTCTTCTGTGCCTTCTTGCATGCTGCCGCGCCTACTTGGACGTTTCCAAGCCTGCTTGGACGCTTCCGCGCCTGCTTGGAATCTTCTGCGCCTTCTTGCATGCTGCCGCGCCTACTTGGACGTTTCCACGACTGCTTGGACGCTTCCGCGCCTGCTTGCATGCTTCCCCGCCTGCTTGGACGCTTCCGCGCCTGCTTGGACTCTTCTGCGCCTGCTTGGACTCTTCTGCGCCTTCTTGCATGCTTCCGCGCCTGCTTGGACGCTTCCGCGACTGCTTGGACGCTACCGCGCCTGCTTGGACGCTTCCGCGACTGCTTGGACGCTTCCGCGCCTGCTTGGACTCTTCTGCGCCTTCTTGCATGCTGCCGCGCCTACTTGGACGCTTCCGCGCCTGGTTGGACGCTACCGCGCCTGGTTGGACGCTTCCGCGACTGCTTGGACGCTTCCGCGCCTGCTTGGACTCTTCTGCGCCTTCTTGCATGCTTCCGCGCCTGCTTGGACGTTTCCGCGCCTACTTGGACGTTTCCGCGCCTGCTTGGACGTTTCCGCGCCAGCTTGGACGCTACCGCGCCTGCTTGGACGCTTCCGCGACTGCTTGGACGCTACCGCGCCTGCTTGGACGCTTCCGCGACTGCTTGGACGCTTCCGCGCCTGCTTGGACTCTTCTGCGCCTTCTTGCATACTTCCGCGCCTGCTTGGACGTTTCCGCGCCTGCTTGGACGCTACCGCGCCTGCTTGGACGCTTCCGCGACTGCTTGGACGCTTCCGCGCCTGCTTGGACTCTTCTGCGCCTTCTTGCATGCTTCCGCGCCTGCTTGGACGTTTCCGCGCCTGCTTGGACGCTTCCGCGCCTGCTTGGACGCTTCCGCGACTGCTTGGACGCTTCCGCGCCTGGTTGGACGCTACCGCGCCTGCTTGGAATCTTCTGCGTCTTCTTGCATGCTTCCGCGCCTGCTTGGACGTTTCCGCGACTGCTTGTACGCTTCCGCGACTACTTGGACGCTTCCGCGCCTGCTTGGACTCTTCTGCGCCTGCTTGGACTCTTCTGCGCCTTCTTGCATGCTTCCGCGCCTGCTTGGACGCTTCCGCGACTGCTTGGACGCTACCGCGCCTGCTTGGACGCGTCCGCGACTGCTTGGACGCTTCCGCGCCTGCTTGGACTCTTCTGCGCCTGCTTGGACTCTTCTGCGCCTTCTTGCATGCTTCCGCGACTACTTGGACGCTTCCGCGCCTGCTTGGACTCTTCTGCGCCTGCTTGGACTCTTCTGCGCCTTCTTGCATGCTTCCGCGCCTGCTTGGACGCTTCCGCGACTGCTTGGACGCTACCGCGCCTGCTTGGACGCGTCCGCGACTGCTTGGACGCTTCCGCGCCTGCTTGGACTCTTCTGCGCCTGCTTGGACTCTTCTGCGCCTTCTTGCATGCTTCCGCGCCTGCTTGGACGCTTCCGCGACTGCTTGGACGCTACCGCGCCTACTTGGACGTTTCCGCGCCTGCTTGGACGCTTCCGCGCCTGCTTGGAATCTTCTGCGCCTTCTTGCATGCTGCCGCGCCTACTTGGACGTTTCCACGACTGCTTGGACGCTTCCGCGCCTGCTTGCATGCTTCCCCGCCTGCTTGGACGCTTCCGCGCCTGCTTGGACTCTTCTGCGCCTGCTTGGACTCTTCTGCGCCTTCTTGCATGCTTCCGCGCCTGCTTGGACGCTTCCGCGACTGCTTGGACGCTACCGCGCCTGCTTGGACGCTTCCGCGACTGCTTGGACGCTTCCGCGCCTGCTTGGACTCTTCTGCGCCTTCTTGCATGCTTCCGCGCCTGCTTGGACGTTTCCGCGCCTACTTGGACGTTTCCGCGCCTGCTTGGACGTTTCCGCGCCAGCTTGGACGCTACCGCGCCTGCTTGGACGCTTCCGCGACTGCTTGGACGCTACCGCGCCTGCTTGGACGCTTCCGCGCCTGCTTGCATGCTTCCCCGCCAGCTTGGACGTTTCCGCGCTTGCTTGGACGCTTCCGCGCCTGCTTGGACGCTTCCACGCCTGCTTCGACTCTTCTGCGCCTGCTTGCATGCTTCCGCGCCTACTTGGACGTTTCCGCGCCTGCTTGGACGTTTCCGCGCCTGCTTGGACGCTTCCGCGCCTGCTTGGACGCTTCCGCGCCAGCTTGGACTCTACCGCGCCTGCTTGGTCACTACCGCACCTGCTTGGAAGCTTCTGCGCCTTCTTGGACTCTTCTGCGCCTTCTTGCATGCTTCCGCGCCTGCTTGGACGTTTCCGCGCCTGCTTGGACTCTTCTGCGCCTTCTTACATGCTGCCGCGCCTACTTGTACGTTTCCGCGCCTGCTTGGACGCTTCCGCGCCTGCTTGCATGCTTCCCCGCCAGCTTGGACGTTTCCGCGCTTGCTTGGACGCTTCCGCGCCTGCTTGGACGCTTCCGCGACTGCTTGGACGCTTCCACGCCTGCTTCGACTCTTCTGCGCCTGCTTGCATGCTTCCCCGCCAGCTTGGACGTTTCCGCGCTTGCTTGGACGCTTCCGCGCCTGCTTGGACGCTTCCGCGCCTGCTTGGACGCTTCCCCGCCTGCTTGGACGCTTCCGCGCCTGCTTGGACTATTCTGCGTTTTCTTGCATGTTTCCGCGCCTGCTTGGACGCTTCCCCGCCTGCTTGGACGCTTCCGCGACTGCTTGGACGCTACCGCGCCTGCTTGGACGCTTCCGCGAATGCTTGGACGCTTCCGCGCCTGCTTGGACTCTTCTGCGCCTTCTTGCATGCTGCCGCGCCTACTTGGACGTTTCCACGTCTGCTTGGACGCTTCCGCGCCTGCTTGCATGCTTCCCCGCCTGCTTGGACGCTTCCGCGCCTGCTTGGACTCTTCTGCGCCTGCTTGGACTCTTCTGCGCCTTCTTGCATGCTTCCGCGCCTGCTTGCATGCTTCCCCGCCTGCTTGGACGCTTCCGCGACTGCTTGGACGCTACCGCGCCTGCTTGGACTCCTCTGCGTCTTCTTGCATGCTGCCACGCCTACTTGGACGTTTCCGCGCCTGCTTGGACGTTTCCGCGCCTGCTTGGACGCTACCGCGCCTGCTTGGACGCTTCCGCGACTGCTTGGACGCTACCGCGCCAGCTTGGACGCTTCCGCGCCTGCTTGGAATCTTCTGCGCCTGTTTGGACTCTTCTGCGCCTGGTTGGACGCTACCGCGCCTGCTTGGACGCTTCCGCGACTGCTTGGACTCTACCGCGCCTGCTTGAACGGTCCGCGACTGCTTGGACGTTTCTGCGCCTGCTTGGACGCTTCCGCGCCTGGTTGGACGCTACCGCGCCTGCTTGGACGCTTCCGCGACTGCTTGGACTCTACCGCGCCTGCTTGAACGGTCCGCGACTGCTTGGACGCTTCCGCGCCTGCTTGGACTCTTCTGCGTCTTCTTGCATGCTTCCGCGCCTGCTTGGACGTTTCCGCGCCTGCTTGGACGCTACCGCGCCTGCTTGGGCGCTTCCGCGCCTTCTTGCATGCTTCCGCGCCTACTTGGACGTTTCCGCGCCTGCTTGGACGCTTCCCCGCCTGCTTGGACGCTTCCGCGCATGCTTGGACTATTCTGCGTCTTCTTGCATGTTTCCGCGCCTGCTTGGACGCTTCCCCGCCTGCTTGGACGCTTCCGCGACTGCTTGGACGCTACCGCGCCAGCTTGGACGCTTCCGCGCCTGCTTGGAATCTTCTGCGCCTGTTTGGACTCTTCTGCGCCTTCTTGCATGCTTCCGCGCCTGCTTGGACGCTTCCGCGCCTGCTTGGACTCTTCTGCGTCTTCTTGCATGCTGCCGCGACTGCTTGGACGCTTCCGCGCCTGGTTGGACGCTTCCGCGCCTGCTTGGACGCTTCCGCGCCTGCTTGCATGCTTCCCCGCCTGCTAGGACGCTTCCGCGCCTGCTTGGACTCTTCTGCGTCTTCTTGCATACTTCCGCGACTGCTTGGACTCTTCTGCGCCTGCTTGCATGCTTCCCCGCCTGCTTGGACGCTTCCGCGCCTGCTTGGACGCTTCCGCGACTGCTTGGACGCTTCCGCGCCTGGTTGGACGCTACCGCGCCTGCTTGGACGCTTCCGCGACTGCTTGGACGCTTCCGCGCCTGCTTGGACTCTTCTGCGCCTTCTTGGACTTTTCTGCGCCTGCTTGCATGCTTCCCCGCCTGCTTGGACGTTTCCGCGCCTGCTTGGACGCTTCCGCGCCTGGTTGGACGCTACCGCGCCTGCTTGGACGCTTCCGCGACTGCTTGGACTCTACCGCGCCTGCTTGAACGGTCCGCGACTGCTTGGACGCTTCCGCGCCTGCTTGGACTCTTCTGCGTCTTCTTGCATGCTTCCGCGCCTGCTTGGACGTTTCCGCGCCTGCTTGGACGCTACCGCGCCTGCTTGCATGCTTCCCCGCCTGCTTGGACGCTTCCGCGCCTGCTTGGACTCTTCTGCGCCTGCTTGGACTCTTCTGCGCCTTCTTGCATGCTGCCGCGCCTACTTGGACGTTTCCACGTCTGCTTGGACGCTTCCGCGCCTGCTTGCATGCTTCCCCGCCTGCTTGGACGCTTCCGCGCCTGCTTGGACTCTTCTGCGCCTGCTTGGACTCTTCTGCGCCTTCTTGCATGCTTCCGCGCCTGCTTGGACGCTTCCGCGACTGCTTGGACGCTACCGCGCCTGCTTGGACTCCTCTGCGTCTTCTTGCATACTTCCGCGCCTGCTTGGACTCTTCTGCGCCTGCTTGGACTCTTCTGCGCCTTCTTGCATGCTTCCGCGCCTGCTTGGACGCTTCCGCGCCTGCTTAGACGCTACCGAGCCTGCTTGGACGCATCCGCGCCTTCTTGCATGCTTCCGCGCCTACTTGGACGTTTCCGCGCCTGCTTGGACGCTTCCGCGCCTGCTTGCATGCTTCCTCGCCTGCTTGGACGCTTCCGCGCCTGCTTGGACTCTTCTGCGTCTTCTTGCATGCTTCCGCGCCTGCTTGGACGTTTCCGCGCCTGCTTGGACGCTACCGCGCCTGCTTGGACGCTTCCGCGCCTTCTTGCATGCTTCCGCGCCTACTTGGACGTTTCCGCGCCTGCTTGGACGCTTCCCCGCCTGCTTGGACGCTTCCGTGACTGCTTGGACGCTTCCGCGCATGCTTGGACTCTTCTGCGCCTTCTTGCATGCTGCCGCGCCTACTTGGACGCTTCCGCGCCTGCTTGGACGCTTCCGCGCCTGCTTGCATGCTTCCCCGCCTGCTTGGACGCTTCCGCCACTGCTTGGACGCTTCCGCGCCTGGTTGGACGCTACCGCGCCTGCTTGGACGCTTCCGCGCCTTCTTGCATGCTTCCGCGCCTACTTGGACGTTTCCGCGCCTGCTTGGACGCTTCCCCGCCTGCTTGGACGCTTCCGCGCCTGCTTGGACTCTTCTGCGTCTTCTTGCATGCTTCCGCGCCTGCTTGGACGTTTCCGCGCCTGCTTGGACGCTACCGCGCCTGCTTGGACGCTTCCGCGCCTGCTTGCATGCTTCCCCGCCTGCTTGGACGCTTCCGCGCCTGCTTGGACTCTTCTGCGTCTTCTTGCATGCTTCCCCGCCTGCTTGGACGCTTCCGCGCCTGCTTGGACGTTTCCGCGCCTGCTTGGACGCTACCGCGCCTGCTTGGACGCTTCCGCGCCTTCTTGCATGCTTCCGCGCCTACTTGGACGTTTCCGCGCCTGCTTGGACGCTTCCCCGCCTGCTTGGACGCTTCCGCGCCTGCTTGGACTCTTCTGCGTCTTCTTGCATGCTTCCGCGCCTGCTTGGACGTTTCCGCGCCTGCTTGGACGCTACTGCGCCTGCTTGGACGCTTCCGCGCCTGCTTGCATGCTTCCCCCCCTGCTTGGACGCTTCCGCGCCTGCTTGGACTCTTCTGCGTCTTCTTGCATGCTGCCGCGCCTATTTGGACGCTTCCGCGCCTGGTTGGACGCTACCGCGCCTGCTTGGACGCTTCCGCGACTGCTTGGACGCTTCCGCGCCTGCTTGGACTCTTCTGCGCCTTCTTGCATGCTTCCGCGACTGCTTGGACGCTTTCGCGCCTGCTTGGACTCTTCTGCGTCTTCTTGCATGCTTCCGCGCCTGCTTGGACGTTTCCGCGCCTGCTTGGACGCTTCCGCGAATGCTTGGACGCTTCCGCGCCTGCTTGGACTCTTCTGCGCCTTCTTGCATGCTTCCGCGACTGCTTGGACGCTTCCGCGACTGCTTGGCCGCTACCGCGCCTGCTTGGACGCTTCCGCGCCTGCTTGGACTCTTCTACGTCTTCTTGCATGCTTCCCCGCCTGCTTGGACGTTTCCGCGCCTGCTTGGACGCTACCGCGCCTGCTTGGACGCTTCCGCGACTGCTTGGACGCTTCCGCGCCTGCTTGGACTCTTCTGCGCCTGCTTGGACTCTTCTGCGCCTTCTTGCGTGCTTCCGCGACTGCTTGGACGCTACCGCGACTGTTTGGACGCTTCCGCGCCTGCTTGGACTCTTCTGCGTGTTCTTGCATGCTTCCGCGCCTGCTTGGACGTTTCCGCGCCTGCTTGGACGCTACCGCGCCTGCTTGGACGCTTCCGCGCCTGCTTGCATGCTTCCCCGCCTGCTTGGACGCTTCCGCGCCTGCTTGGACCCTTCTGCGTCTTCTTGCATGCTTCCGCGCCTGCATGGACGTTTCCACGCCTGCTTGGACGCTACCGCGCCTGCTTGGACGCTTCCGCGACTGCTTGGACGCTACCGCACCTGCTTGGACGCTTCCGCGACTGCTTGGACTCTTCTGCGCCTTCTTGCATGCTTCCGCGCCTGGTTGGACGCTACCGCGCCTGCTTGGACGCTTCCGCGACTGCTTGGACGCTTCCGCGCCTGCTTGGACTCTTCTGCGGCTTCTTGCATGCTGCCGCGCCTACTTGGACGTTTCCGCGCATGCTTAGACGTTTCCACGCCTGCTTGGACGCTTCCGCGCCTGCTTGCATGCTTCCCCGCCTGCTTGGACGCTTCCGCGCCTGCTTGGACTCTTCTGCGCCTTCTTGCATGCTTCCGCGCCTGCTTGGACGTTTCCGCGCCTGCTTGGACGCTACCGCGCCTGCTTGGACGCTTCCGCGCCTTCTTGCATGCTTCCGCGCCTACTTGGACGTTTCCGCGACTGCTTGGACGCTTCCGCGCCTGCTTGCATGCTTCCCCGCCTGCTTGGACGCTTCCGCGCCTGCTTGGACGCTTCCCCGCCTGCTTGGACTCTTCTGCGTCTTCTTGCATGCTTCCGCGCCGGCTTGGACGTTTCCGCGACTGCTTGGAGGCTTCCGCGACTGCTTGGACGCTTCCGCGCCTGCTTGGACTCTTCTGCGCCTTCTTGCATGCTTCCGCGCCTGCTTGGACGTTTCCGCGCCTGCTTGGACACTACCGCGCCTGCTTGGACTCTTCTGCGTCTTCTTGCATGCTTCCGCGCCTGCTTGGACGTTTCCGCGCCTGCTTGGACGCTACCGCGCCTGCTTGCATGCTTCCCCGCCTGCTTGGACGCTTCCGCGACTGCTTGGACGCTTCCGCGCCTGGTTGGACGCTACCGCGCCTGCTTGGTCGCTTCCGCGCCTTCTTGCATGCTTCCGCGCCTACTTGGAAGTTTCCGCGCCTGCTTGGACGCTTCCCCGCCTGCTTGGACGCTTCCGCGCCTGCTTGGACTCTTCTGCGTCTTCTTGCATGCTTCCGCGCCTGCTTGGACGTTTCCGCGCCTGCTTGGACGCTACCGCGCCTGCTTGGACGCTTCCGCGCCTGCTTGCATGCTTCCCCCCCTGCTTGGACGCTTCCGCGCCTGCTTGGACTCTTCCGCGACTGCTTGGACGCTTCCGCACCTTCTTGCATGCTTCCGCGCCTACTTGGACGTTTCCGCGCCTGCTTGGACGCTTCCGCGCCTGCTTGCATGCTTCCCCGCCTGCATGGACGCTTCCGCGCCTGCTTGGACTCTTCTACGCCTGCTTGCATGCTTCCGCGCCTGCTTGGACGCTTCCGCGCCTGCTTGGACTCTTCTGCGTCTTCTTGCATGCTTCCGCGCCTGCTTGGACGTTTCCGCGCCTGCTTGGACGCGACCGCGCCTGCTTGGACGCTTCCGCGACTGCTTGGACGCTTCCGCGCCTGCTTGGACTCTTCTGCGTCTTCTTGCATGCTTCCGCGCCTGCTTGGACGTTTCCGCGCCTGCTTGGACGCTACCGCGCCTGCTTGGACGCTTCCGCGCCTGCTTGCATGCTTCCCCCCCTGCTTGGACGCTTCCGCGCCTGCTTGGACTCTTCCGCGACTGCTTGGACGCTTCCGCACCTTCTTGCATGCTTCCGCGCCTACTTGGACGTTTCCGCGCCTGCTTGGACGCTTCCGCGCCTGCTTGCATGCTTCCCCGCCTGCATGGACGCTTCCGCGCCTGCTTGGACTCTTCTACGCCTGCTTGCATGCTTCCGCGCCTGCTTGGACGCTTCCGCGCCTTCTTGCATGCTTCCGCGCCTACTTGGACGTTTCCGCGCCTGCTTGGACGCTTCCGCGCCTGCTTGAATGCTTCCTCGCCTGCTTGGACGCTTCCGCGCCGGCTTGGACTCTTCTGCGTCTTCTTGCATGCTTTCGCGCCTGCTTGGACGTTTCCGCGCCTGCTTGGACGCTACCGCGCCTGCTTGGACGCTTCCGCGACTGCTTGGACTCTACCGCGCCTGCTTGAACGCTTCCGCGACTGCTTGGACGCTTCCGCGCCTGCTTGGATTCTTCTGCGTCTTCTTGCATGCTTCCGCGCCTGCTTGGACGTTTCCGCGCCTGCTTGGACGCTACCGAGCCTGCTTGGACGCTTCCGCGCCTTCTTGCATGCTTCCGCGCCTACTTGGACGCTACCGCGCCTGCTTGGACGCTTCCGCGCCTGCTTGGACGCTTCCCCGCCTGCTTGGACGCTTCCGCGCCTGCTTGGACTCTTCTGCGTCTTCTTGCATGCTTCCGCGCCTACTTGGACGTTTCCGCGCCTGCTTGGACGCTTCCGCGCCTGCTTGCATGCTTCCTCGCCTGCTTGGACGCTTACGCGCCTGCTTGGACGCTTCCGCGCCTGCTTGCATGCTTCCTCGCCTGCTTGGACGCTTCCGCGCCTGCTTGGACTCTTCTGCGTCTTCTTGCATGCTTTCGCGCCTGCTTGGACGTTTCCGCGCCTGCTTGGACGCTACCGCGCCTGCTTGGACGCTTCCGCGACTGCTTGGACTCTACCGCGCCTGCTTGAACGCTTCCGCGACTGCTTGGACGCTTCCGCGCCTGCTTGGATTCTTCTGCGTCTTCTTGCATGCTTCCGCGCCTGCTTGGACGTTTCCGCGCCTGCTTGGACGCTACCGCGCCTGCTTGGACGCTTCCGCGCCTTCTTGCATGCTTCCGCGCCTACTTGGACGCTACCGCGCCTGCTTGGACGCTTCCGCGCCTGCTTGGACGCTTCCCCGCCTGCTTGGACGCTTCCGCGCCTGCTTGGACTCTTCTGCGTCTTCTTGCATGCTTCCGCGCCTACTTGGACGTTTCCGCGCCTGCTTGGACGCTTCCGCGCCTGCTTGCATGCTTCCTCGCCTGCTTGGACGCTTCCGCGCCTGCTTGGACGCTTCCGCGCCTGCTTGCATGCTTCCTCGCCTGCTTGGACGCTTCCGCGCCTGCTTGGACTCTTCTGCGTCTTCTTGCATGCTGTCGCGCCTGCTTGGACGTTTCCGCGCCTGCTTGGACGCTACCGCGCCTGCTTGGACGCTTCCGCGACTGCTTGGACTCTACCGCGCCTGCTTGAACGCTTCCGCGACTGCTTGGACGCTTCCGCGCCTGCTTGGATTCTTCTGCGTCTTCTTGCATGCTTCCGCGCCTGCTTGGACGTTTCCGCGCCTGCTTGGACGCTACCGCGCCTGCTTGGACGCTTCCGCGCCTTCTTGCATGCTTCCGCGCCTACTTGGACGCTACCGCGCCTGCTTGGACGCTTCCGCGCCTGCTTGGACGCTTCCCCGCCTGCTTGGACGCTTCCGCGCCTGCTTGGACTCTTCTGCGTCTTCTTGCATGCTTCCGCGCCTGCTTGGACGTTTCCGCGCCTGCTTGGACGCTACCGCGCCTGCTTGGACGCTTCCGCGCCTGCTTGGACTCTTCTGCGTCTTCTTGCATGCTTCCGCGCCTGCTTCGACGCTTCCGCGACTGCTTGGACGCTTCCCCGCCTGCTTGGACTCTTCTGCGTCTTCTTGCATGCTTCCGCGCCGGCTTGGACGTTTCCGCGACTGCTTGGAGGCTTCCGCGACTGCTTGGACTCTACCGCGCCTGCTTGAACGCTTCCGCGACTGCTTGGACGCTTCTGCGCCTTCTTGCATGCTTCCGCGCCTGCTTGGACGTTTCCGCGCCTGCTTGGACGCTTCCGCGCCTGCTTGGACGCTTCCCCGCCTGCTTGGACGCTTCCGCGCCTGCTTGGACTCTTCTGCGTCTTCTTGCATGCTTCCGCGCCTGCTTGGACGTTTCCGCGCCTGCTTGGACGCTACCGCGACTGCTTGGACGCTTCCGCGCCTGGTTGGACGCTACCGCGCCTGCTTGGACGCTTCCGCGCCTTCTTGCATGCTTCCGCGCCTACTTGGACGTTTCCGCGCCTGCTTGGACGCTTCCCCGCCTGCTTGGACGCTTCCGCGCCTGCTTGGACTCTTCTGCGTCTTCTTGCATGCTTCCGCGCCTGCTTGGACGTTTCCGCGCCTGCTTGGACGCTACTGCGCCTGCTTGGACGCTTCCGCGCCTGCTTGCATGCTTCCCCCCCTGCTTGGACGCTTCCGCGCCTGCTTGGACTCTTCTGCGTCTTCTTGCATGCTGCCGCGCCTACTTGGACGCTTCCGCGCCTGGTTGGACGCTACCGCGCCTGCTTGGACGCTTCCGTGACTGCTTGGACGCTTCCGCGCCTGCTTGGACTCTTCTGCGCCTTCTTGCATGCTTCCGCGCCTGCTTGGACGTTTCCGCGCCTGCTTGGACGCTACCGCGCCTGCTTGGACGCTTCCGCGCCTGCTTGGACTCTTCTGCGTCTTCTTGCATGCTTCCGCGCCTGCTTGGACGCTTCCGCGACTGCTTGGACGCTTCCCCGCCTGCTTGGACTCTTCTGCGTCTTCTTGCATGCTTCCGCGCCGGCTTGGACGTTTGCGCGACTGCTTGGAGGCTTCCGCGACTGCTTGGACTCTACCGCGCCTGCTTGAACGCTTCCGCGACTGCTTGGACGCTTTCGCGCCTGCTTGGACCCTTCTGCGTCTTCTTGCATGCTTCCGCGCCTGCTTGGACGCTTCCGCGACTGCTTGGACGCTTCCGCGCCTGCTTGGACTCTTCTGCGTCTTCTTGCATGCTTCCGCGCCTGCTTGGACGTTTCCGCGCCTGCTTGGATTCTTCTGCGCCTTCTTGCATGCTTCCGCGCCTGCTTGGACGTTTCCGCGCCTGCTTGGACGCTTCCGCGAATGCTTGGACTCTTCTACGCCTGCTTGGACGCTACCGCGCCTACTTGGACGCTTCCGCGACTGCATGGACGCTTCCGCGCCTGCTTGGACTCTTCTGCGTCTTCTTGCATGCTTCCGCGCCTGCTTGGACGTTTCCGCGCTTGCTTGGACGCTACCGCGCCTGCTTGGACGCTTCCGCGCCTGCTTGGACGCTACCGCGCCTGCTTGGACGCTTCCGCGCCTGCTTTGAAGCTTCCGCGCTTGGTTGGACGCTACCGCGCATGCTTGGACTCTTCTGCGTCTTCTTGCATGCTTCCGCGCCTGGTTGGACGTTTCCGCGCCTGCTTGGACGCTACCGCGCCTGCTTGGACGTTTCCGCGCCTGCTTGGACGCTACTGCGCCTGCTTGGACGCTTCCGCGCCTGCTTGCATGCTTCCCCCCCTGCTTGGACGCTACCGCGCCTGCTTGGACGCTTCCGCGCCTGCTTGGACTCTTCTGCGCCTTCTTGCATGCTTCCGCGCCTGCTTGGACGTTTCCGCGACTGCTTGGAGGCTTCCGCGACTGCTTGGACGCTACCGCGCCTGCTTGAACGCTTCCGCGACTGCTTGGACGCTTTCGCGCCTGCTTGGACCCTTCTGCGTCTTCTTGCATGCTTCCGCGCCTGCTTGGACGCTTCCGCGACTGCTTGGACGCTTCCGCGCCTGCTTGGAATCTTCTGCGTCTTCTTGCATGCTTCCGCGCCTGCTTGGACGTTTCCGCGCCTGCTTGGATTCTTCTGCGCCTTCTTGCATGCTTCCGCGCCTGCTTGGACGTTTCCGCGCCTGCTTGGACGCTTCCGCGAATGCTTGGACGCTTCCGCGCCTGCTTGGACTCTTCTGCGCCTTCTTGCATGCTTCCGCGACTACTTGGACGTTTCCGCGCCTGCTTGGATGCTTCCGCGCCTGCTTGCATGCTTCCCCGCCTGCTTGGACGCTTCCGCGACTGCTCGGACGCTTCCGCGACTGCTTGGACGCTTCCGCGACTGCTTGGACGCTACCGCGCCTGCTTGGACGCTTCCGCGACTGCTTGGACGCTTCCGCGCCTGCTTGGACTCTTCTGCGCCTTCTTGCATGCTTCCGCGCCTGCTTGCATGCTTCCCCGACTGCTTGGACGCTTCTGCGACTGCTTGGACGCATCCGCGCCTGGTTGGACGCTACCGCGCCTGCTTGGACGCTTCCGCGCCTGCTTGGACTCTTCTGCGTCTTCTTGCATGCTTCCGCGCCTGCTTGGACGTTTCCGCGACTGCTTGGACGCTTCCGCGAATGCTTGGACGCTTCCGCGCCTGCTTGGACTCTTCTGCGCCTTCTTGCATGCTTCCGCGACTACTTGGACGTTTCCGCGCCTGCTTGGATGCTTCCACGCCTGCTTGCATGCTTCCCCGCCTGCTTGGACGCTTCCGCGACTGCTCGGACGCTTCCGCGACTGCTTGGACGCTTCCGCGACTGCTTGGACGCTACCGCGCCTGCTTGGACGCTTCCGCGCCTGCTTGGACTCTTCTGCGTCTTCTTGCATGCTTCCGCGCCTGCTTGGACGCTTCCGCGACTGCTTGGACGCTTCCCCGCCTGCTTGGACTCTTCTGCGTCTTCTTGCATGCTTCCGCGCCGGCTTGGACGTTTCCGCGACTGCTTGGAGGCTTCCGCGACTGCTTGGACTCTACCGCGCCTGCTTGAACGCTTCCGCGACTGCTTGGACGCTTTCGCGCCTGCTTGGACCCTTCTGCGTCTTCTTGCATGCTTCCGCGCCTGCTTGGACGCTTCCGCGACTGCTTGGACGCTTCCGCGCCTGCTTGGACTCTTCTGCGTCTTCTTGCATGCTTCCGCGCCTGCTTGGACGTTTCCGCGCCTGCTTGGATTCTTCTGCGCCTTCTTGCATGCTTCCGCGCCTGCTTGGACGTTTCCGCGCCTGCTTGGACGCTTCCGCGCCTGCTTGGACGCTTCCGCGACTGCTTGGACGCTTCCGCGCCTGCTTGGACTCTTCTGCGCCTTCTTGCATGCTGCCGCGCCTGCTTGCATGCTTCCGCGCCTGCTTGGAAGCTTCCGCCCCTGCTTGTACGCTACCGCGCCTGCTTGGACGCTTCCGCGCCTGCTTGGACGATTCCGCGACTGCTTGGACGCTTCCGCGACTGTTTAGACGCTTCCGCGCCTGCTTGGACGCTTCCGCGCCTGCTTGGGCGCTTCCGCGTCTTCTTGGACGCTTCCGCGCCTGCTTGGACGCTACCGCGCCTGCTTGGACGCTTCCGCGACTGCTTGGACGCTTCCGCGCCTGCTTGGACGCTTCCGCGCCTGCTTGGACGCTTCCGCGCCTGGTTGGACGCTTCCGCGCCTGCTTGGACGCTTCCGCGCCTGCTTGCACGGTTCCGCGCCTGCTTGGACGCTACCGCGCCTGCTTGCACGGTTCCGCGCCTGCTTGGACGCTACCGCGCCTGCTTGCACGCTTCCGCGCCTGCTTGGACTCTTCTGCGCCTTCTTGCATGCTTCCGCGCCTGCTGGGTCGCTTCCGCGACTGCTTGGACGCTTCCGCGACTGCTTGGACGCTTCCGCGCCTGCTTGGACTCTTCTGCGCCTTCTTGCATGCTTCCGCGCCTGTTTGCATGCTGCCGCGTCTGCTTGGACGCTTCCGCGACTGCTTGGACACTTCCGCGCCTGCTTGGACTCTTCTGCGCCTTCTTGCATGCTTCCGCGCCTGCTTGCATGCTTCCGCGCCTGCTTGGACGCATCCGCGCCTACCTGTTCGCTTCGCGCCTGCTTGGACGCTTCCGCGCCTGCTTGGACGCTTCCGTGCCTGCTTGGGCGCTTCCGCGTTTTCTTGGACGCTTCCGCGCCTGCTTGGACGCTACCGCGCCTGCTTGGACGCTTCCGCTCCTGCTTGGACGCTTCCGCGCCTGCTTGGACGCTTCCGCGCCTGCTTGGACGCTTCCGCGCCTGCTTGGGCGCTTCCGCGCCTGCTTGGACGCATCCGCGCCTACCTGTTCGCTTCCGCGCCTGCTTGGACGCTTCCGCGCCTGCTTGGACGCTTCCGCCACTGCTTGGACACTTCCGCGCCTGCTTGGACGCTTCCGCGCCTGCTTGGACTGTTCTGCGCCTTCTTGCATGCTTCCACTCCTGCTTGCATACTTCCGCGCCTGCTTGGGCGCTTCCGCGCCTGCTTGGAGGCTTCCGCGCCTGCTTGGACTCTTCTGCGCCATCTTGCATGCTTCCGCGCCTGCTTGGACGCTACCGCGCCTGCTTGGACTCTGCTGCGCCTTCTTGCATGCTTCCGCGCCTGCTGGCATGCTTCCTCGCCTGCTTGGACGCTTCCGCGCCTGCTTGCACGGTTCCCAGCCTGCTTGGACGCTTTCGCGCCTGCTTGGACGCTTCCGCGTCTTCTTGGACACTTCCGCGCCAGCTAGGACGCTTCCGCGCCTGCTTGGACGCTTCCGCCCCCTGCTTGGACGAATCCGCGCCTGCTTGGACGCTTCCGCCCCTGCTTGGACTGTTCTGCGCCTTCTTACATGCTTCCGCTCCTGCTTGCATGCTTCCGCGCCTGCTTGGACGCTTCCGCGCCTGCTTGGGCGCTTCCGCGTCTTCTTGGACGCTTCCGCGCCTGCTTGGACGCTTCCGCGCCTGCTTGGACTCTTCTGCGCCTTCTTGCATGCTGCCGCGCCTGCTTGCATGCTTCCGCGCCTGCTTGGAAGCTTCCGCCCCTGCTTGTACGCTACCGCGCCTGCTTGGACGCTTCCGCGCCTGCTTGGACGATTCCGCGACTGCTTGGACGCTTCCGCGACTGTTTGGACGCTTCCGCGCCTGCTTGGACGCTTCCGCGCCTGCTTGGGCGCTTCCGCGTCTTCTTGGACGCTTCCGCGCCTGCTTGGACGCTACCGCGCCTGCTTGCACGGTTCCGCGCCTGCTTGGACGCTTCCGCGCCTGCTTGGACGCTTCCGCGCCTGCTTGGACGCTTCCGCGACTGCTTGGACGCTTCCGCGCCTGCTTGGACGCTTCCGCGCCTGCTTGGACGCTTCCGCGCCTGGTTGGACGCTTCCGCGCCTGCTTGGACGCTTCCGCGCCTGCTTGCACGGTTCCGCGCCTGCTTGGACGCTACCGCGCCTGCTTGCACGGTTCCGCGCCTGCTTGGACGCTACCGCGCCTGCTTGCACGCTTCCGCGCCTGCTTGGACTCTTCTGCGCCTTCTTGCATGCTTCCGCGCCTGCTGGGTCGCTTCCGCGACTGCTTGGACGCTTCCGCGACTGCTTGGACGCTTCCGCGCCTGCTTGGACTCTTCTGCGCCTTCTTGCATGCTTCCGCGCCTGTTTGCATGCTGCAGCGTCTGCTTGGACGCTTCCGCGACTGCTTGGACACTTCCGCGCCTGCTTGGACTCTTCTGCGCCTTCTTGCATGCTTCCGCGCCTGCTTGCATGCTTCCGCGCCTGCTTGGACGCATCCGCGCCTACCTGTTCGCTTCGCGCCTGCTTGGACGCTTCCGCGCCTGCTTGGACGCTTCCGTGCCTGCTTGGGCGCTTCCGCGTTTTCTTGGACGCTTCCGCGCCTGCTTGGACGCTACCGCGCCTGCTTGGACGCTTCCGCTCCTGCTTGGACGCTTCCGCGCCTGCTTGGACGCTTCCGCGCCTGCTTGGACGCTTCCGCGCCTGCTTGGGCGCTTCCGCGCCTGCTTGGACGCATCCGCGCCTACCTGTTCGCTTCCGCGCCTGCTTGGACGCTTCCGCGCCTGCTTGGAGGCTTCCGCGCCTGCTTGGACTCTTCTGCGCCATCTTGCATGCTTCCGCGCCTGCTTGGACGCTACCGCGCCTGCTTGGACTCTGCTGCGCCTTCTTGCATGCTTCCGCGCCTGCTGGCATGCTTCCTCGCCTGCTTGGACGCTTCCGCGCCTGCTTGCACGGTTCCCAGCCTGCTTGGACGCTTTCGCGCCTGCTTGGACGCTTCCGCGTCTTCTTGGACACTTCCGCGCCAGCTAGGACGCTTCCGCGCCTGCTTGGACGCTTCCGCCCCCTGCTTGGACGAATCCGCGCCTGCTTGGACGCTTCCGCCCCTGCTTGGACTGTTCTGCGCCTTCTTACATGCTTCCGCTCCTGCTTGCATGCTTCCGCGCCTGCTTGGACGCTTCCGCGCCTGCTTGGGCGCTTCCGCGTCTTCTTGGACGCTTCCGCGCCTGCTTGGACGCTTCCGCGCCTGCTTGGACTCTTCTGCGCCTTCTTGCATGCTGCCGCGCCTGCTTGCATGCTTCCGCGCCTGCTTGGAAGCTTCCGCCCCTGCTTGTACGCTACCGCGCCTGCTTGGACGCTTCCGCGCCTGCTTGGACGATTCCGCGACTGCTTGGACGCTTCCGCGACTGTTTGGACGCTTCCGCGCCTGCTTGGACGCTTCCGCGCCTGCTTGGGCGCTTCCGCGTCTTCTTGGACGCTTCCGCGCCTGCTTGGACGCTACCGCGCCTGCTTGCACGGTTCCGCGCCTGCTTGGACGCTTCCGCGCCTGCTTGGACGCTTCCGCGCCTGCTTGGACGCTTCCGCGACTGCTTGGACGCTTCCGCGCCTGCTTGGACGCTTCCGCGCCTGCTTGGACGCTTCCGCGCCTGGTTGGACGCTTCCGCGCCTGCTTGGACGCTTCCGCGCCTGCTTGCACGGTTCCGCGCCTGCTTGGACGCTACCGCGCCTGCTTGCACGGTTCCGCGCCTGCTTGGACGCTACCGCGCCTGCTTGCACGCTTCCGCGCCTGCTTGGACTCTTCTGCGCCTTCTTGCATGCTTCCGCGCCTGCTGGGTCGCTTCCGCGACTGCTTGGACGCTTCCGCGACTGCTTGGACGCTTCCGCGCCTGCTTGGACTCTTCTGCGCCTTCTTGCATGCTTCCGCGCCTGTTTGCATGCTGCAGCGTCTGCTTGGACGCTTCCGCGACTGCTTGGACACTTCCGCGCCTGCTTGGACTCTTCTGCGCCTTCTTGCATGCTTCCGCGCCTGCTTGCATGCTTCCGCGCCTGCTTGGACGCATCCGCGCCTACCTGTTCGCTTCGCGCCTCCTTGGACGCTTCCGCGCCTGCTTGGACGCTTCCGTGCCTGCTTGGGCGCTTCCGCGTTTTCTTGGACGCTTCCGCGCCTGCTTGGACGCTACCGCGCCTGCTTGGACGCTTCCGCTCCTGCTTGGACGCTTCCGCGCCTGCTTGGACGCTTCCGCGCCTGCTTGGACGCTTCCGCGCCTGCTTGGGCGCTTCCGCGCCTGCTTGGACGCATCCGCGCCTACCTGTTCGCTTCCGCGCCTGCTTGGACGAATCCGCGCCTGCTTGGACGCTTCCGCCCCTGCTTGGACTGTTCTGCGCCTTCTTGCATGCTTCCGCGCCTGCTGGCATGCTTCCTCGCCTGCTTGGACGCTTCCGCGCCTGCTTGCACGGTTCCGCGCCTGCTTGGACTCTTCTGCGCCTTCTTGCATGCTGACGCGCCTGCTTGCATGCTTCCGCGCCTGCTTGGAAGCTTCCGCTCCTGCTTGCATGCTTCCGCGCCTGCTTGGACGCTACCGCGCCTGCTTGCACGGTTCCGCGCCTGCTTGGACGCTTCCGCGACTGCTTGGACTCTTCTGCGCCTGCTTGGACGCTTCCGCGCCTGCTTGGGCGCTTCCGCGCCTGCTTGGAGGCTTCCGCGCCTGCTTGGACTCTTCTGCGCCATCTTGCATGCTTCCGCGCCTGCTTGGACGCTACCGCGCCTGCTTGGACTCTGCTGCGCCTTCTTGCATGCTTCCGCGCCTGCTGGCATGCTTCCTCGCCTGCTTGGACGCTTCCGCGCCTGCTTGCACGGTTCCCAGCCTGCTTGGACGCTTTCGCGCCTGCTTGGACGCTTCCGCGTCTTCTTGGACACTTCCGCGCCAGCTAGGACGCTTCCGCGCCTGCTTGGACGCTTCCGCCCCCTGCTTGGACGAATCCGCGCCTGCTTGGACGCTTCCGCCCCTGCTTGGACTGTTCTGCGCCTTCTTACATGCTTCCGCTCCTGCTTGCATGCTTCCGCGCCTGCTTGGACGCTTCCGCGCCTGCGTGGGCGCTTCCGCGTCTTCTTGGACGCTTCCGCGCCTGCTTGGACGCTTCCGCGCCTGCTTGGACTCTTCTGCGCCTTCTTGCATGCTGCCGCGCCTGCTTGCATGCTTCCGCGCCTGCTTGGAAGCTTCCGTCCCTGCTTGTACGCTACCGCGCCTGCTTGGACGCTTCCGCGCCTGCTTGGACGATTCCGCGACTGCTTGGACGCTTCCGCGACTGTTTGGACGCTTCCGCGCCTGCTTGGACGCTTCCGCGCCTGCTTGGGCGCTTCCGCGTCTTCTTGGACGCTTCCGCGCCTGCTTGGACGCTACCGCGCCTGCTTGCACGGTTCCGCGCCTGCTTGGACGCTTCCGCGCCTGCTTGGACGCTTCCGCGCCTGCTTGGACGCTTCCGCGACTGCTTGGACGCTTCCGCGCCTGCTTGGACGCTTCCGCGCCTGCTTGGACGCTTCCGCGCCTGGTTGGACGCTTCCGCGCCTGCTTGGACGCTTCCGCGCCTGCTTGCACGGTTCCGCGCCTGCTTGGACGCTACCGCGCCTGCTTGCACGGTTCCGCGCCTGCTTGGACGCTACCGCGCCTGCTTGCACGCTTCCGCGCCTGCTTGGACTCTTCTGCGCCTTCTTGCATGCTTCCGCGCCTGCTGGGTCGCTTCCGCGACTGCTTGGACGCTTCCGCGACTGCTTGGACGCTTCCGCGCCTGCTTGGACTCTTCTGCGCCTTCTTGCATGCTTCCGCGCCTGTTTGCATGCTGCAGCGTCTGCTTGGACGCTTCCGCGACTGCTTGGACACTTCCGCGCCTGCTTGGACTCTTCTGCGCCTTCTTGCATGCTTCCGCGCCTGCTTGCATGCTTCCGCGCCTGCTTGGACGCATCCGCGCCTACCTGTTCGCTTCGCGCCTGCTTGGACGCTTCCGCGCCTGCTTGGACGCTTCCGTGCCTGCTTGGGCGCTTCCGCGTTTTCTTGGACGCTTCCGCGCCTGCTTGGACGCTACCGCGCCTGCTTGGACGCTTCCGCTCCTGCTTGGACGCTTCCGCGCCTGCTTGGACGCTTCCGCGCCTGCTTGGACGCTTCCGCGCCTGCTTGGGCGCTTCCGCGCCTGCTTGGACGCATCCGCGCCTACCTGTTCGCTTCCGCGCCTGCTTGGACGAATCCGCGCCTGCTTGGACGCTTCCGCCCCTGCTTGGACTGTTCTGCGCCTTCTTGCATGCTTCCGCGCCTGCTGGCATGCTTCCTCGCCTGCTTGGACGCTTCCGCGCCTGCTTGCACGGTTCCGCGCCTGCTTGGACTCTTCTGCGCCTTCTTGCATGCTGACGCGCCTGCTTGCATGCTTCCGCGCCTGCTTGGAAGCTTCCGCTCCTGCTTGCATGCTTCCGCGCCTGCTTGGACGCTACCGCGCCTGCTTGCACGGTTCCGCGCCTGCTTGGACGCTTCCGCGACTGCTTGGACTCTTCTGCGCCTGCTTGGACGCTTCCGCGCCTGCTTGGACTCTTCTGCGCCTGCTTTCATGATTCCGCTCCTACTTGAACGTTTCCGCGTCTGATTTATACGCTTCCGCACCTGCTTGCACGGTTCCGCGCCTGCTTGGACGCTTCCGCGCCTGCTTGGACTCTTCTGCGCCTTCTTGCATGCTTCCGCGCCTGGTTGGACGTTCTCGCGCCTGCCTGGACGCTACCGCGCCTGCTTGCATGCTTCCGCACCTACTTGGACGTTCTCGCGCCTGCCTGGACGCTTCCGCGCCTGCTTGCATGCTTCCGCGCCTGCTTGGACGCTTCCGCGCCTGTTTGGACTCTTCTGCGCCTTCTTGCATGCTTCCGCGCCTGGTTGGACGTTCTCGCGCCTGCCTGGACGCTTCCGCGCCTGCTTGCATGCTTCCGCACCTACTTGGACGTTCTCGCGCCTGCCTGGATGCTTCCGCGCCTGCTTGCATGCTTCCGCGCCTGCTTGGACGCTTCCGCGCCTGCTTGGACTCTTCTGCGCCTTCTTGCATGCTTCCGCGCCTGCTTGGAGGTTTCCGCGCCTGCTTGGACGCTACCGCGCCTGCTTGGACGCTTCCGCGCCTGCTTGCATGCTTCGGCGCCTGCTTGGACTCTTCCGCACCTGCTTGGACGCTTCCGCGACTGCTTGGACGCTTCCGCGCCTGCTCGGACGCTTCCGCGACTGGTTGGACGCTTCCGCGCCTGCTTGGACGCTTCCGCGCCTGCTTGGACGCTTCCGCGACTGCTTGGACTCTTCTGCGTTTTCTTGGACGCTTCCGCGCCTGCTTGGACGCTTCCGCGCCTGCTTGGACGCTTCCGCGCCTGCTTGGACGCTTCCGCGCCTGCTTGGACTCTTCTGCGCCATCTTGCATGCTTCCGCGCCTGCTTGGACGCTACCGCGCCTGCTTGGACTCTGCTGCGCCTTCTTGCATGCTTCCGCGCCTGCTGGCATGCTTCCTCGCCTGCTTGGACGCTTCCGCGCCTGCTTGCACGGTTCCGCGCCTGCTTGGACGCTTCCGCGCCTGCGTGGGCGCTTCCGCGTCTTCTTGGACGCTTCCGCGCCTGCTTGGACGCTTCCGCGCCTGCTTGGACTCTTCTGCGCCTTCTTGCATGCTGCCGCGCCTGCTTGCATGCTTCCGCGTCTTCTTGGACGCTTCCGCGCCTGCTTGGACGCTACCGCGCCTGCTTGCACGGTTCCGCGCCTGCTTGGACGCTTCCGCGCCTGCGTGGGCGCTTCCGCGTCTTCTTGGACGCTTCCGCGCCTGCTTGGACGCTTCCGCGCCTGCTTGGACTCTTCTGCGCCTTCTTGCATGCTGCCGCGCCTGCTTGCATGCTTCCGCGCCTGCTTGGAAGCTTCCGTCCCTGCTTGTACGCTACCGCGCCTGCTTGGACGCTTCCGCGCCTGCTTGGACGATTCCGCGACTGCTTGGACGCTTCCGCGACTGTTTGGACGCTTCCGCGCCTGCTTGGACGCTTCCGCGCCTGCTTGGGCGCTTCCGCGTCTTCTTGGACGCTTCCGCGCCTGCTTGGACGCTACCGCGCCTGCTTGCACGGTTCCGCGCCTGCTTGGACGCTTCCGCGCCTGCTTGGACGCTTCCGCGCCTGCTTGGACGCTTCCGCGACTGCTTGGACGCTTCCGCGCCTGCTTGGACGCTTCCGCGCCTGCTTGGACGCTTCCGCGCCTGGTTGGACGCTTCCGCGCCTGCTTGGACGCTTCCGCGCCTGCTTGCACGGTTCCGCGCCTGCTTGGACGCTACCGCGCCTGCTTGCACGGTTCCGCGCCTGCTTGGACGCTACCGCGCCTGCTTGCACGCTTCCGCGCCTGCTTGGACTCTTCTGCGCCTTCTTGCATGCTTCCGCGCCTGCTGGGTCGCTTCCGCGACTGCTTGGACGCTTCCGCGACTGCTTGGACGCTTCCGCGCCTGCTTGGACTCTTCTGCGCCTTCTTGCATGCTTCCGCGCCTGTTTGCATGCTGCAGCGTCTGCTTGGACGCTTCCGCGACTGCTTGGACACTTCCGCGCCTGCTTGGACTCTTCTGCGCCTTCTTGCATGCTTCCGCGCCTGCTTGCATGCTTCCGCGCCTGCTTGGACGCATCCGCGCCTACCTGTTCGCTTCGCGCCTGCTTGGACGCTTCCGCGCCTGCTTGGACGCTTCCGTGCCTGCTTGGGCGCTTCCGCGTTTTCTTGGACGCTTCCGCGCCTGCTTGGACGCTACCGCGCCTGCTTGGACGCTTCCGCTCCTGCTTGGACGCTTCCGCGCCTGCTTGGACGCTTCCGCGCCTGCTTGGACGCTTCCGCGCCTGCTTGGGCGCTTCCGCGCCTGCTTGGACGCATCCGCGCCTACCTGTTCGCTTCCGCGCCTGCTTGGACGAATCCGCGCCTGCTTGGACGCTTCCGCCCCTGCTTGGACTGTTCTGCGCCTTCTTGCATGCTTCCGCGCCTGCTGGCATGCTTCCTCGCCTGCTTGGACGCTTCCGCGCCTGCTTGCACGGTTCCGCGCCTGCTTGGACTCTTCTGCGCCTTCTTGCATGCTGACGCGCCTGCTTGCATGCTTCCGCGCCTGCTTGGAAGCTTCCGCTCCTGCTTGCATGCTTCCGCGCCTGCTTGGACGCTACCGCGCCTGCTTGCACGGTTCCGCGCCTGCTTGGACGCTTCCGCGACTGCTTGGACTCTTCTGCGCCTGCTTGGACGCTTCCGCGCCTGCTTGGACTCTTCTGCGCCTGCTTTCATGATTCCGCTCCTACTTGAACGTTTCCGCGTCTGATTTATACGCTTCCGCACCTGCTTGCACGGTTCCGCGCCTGCTTGGACGCTTCCGCGCCTGCTTGGACTCTTCTGCGCCTTCTTGCATGCTTCCGCGCCTGGTTGGACGTTCTCGCGCCTGCCTGGACGCTACCGCGCCTGCTTGCATGCTTCCGCACCTACTTGGACGTTCTCGCGCCTGCCTGGACGCTTCCGCGCCTGCTTGCATGCTTCCGCGCCTGCTTGGACGCTTCCGCGCCTGTTTGGACTCTTCTGCGCCTTCTTGCATGCTTCCGCGCCTGGTTGGACGTTCTCGCGCCTGCCTGGACGCTTCCGCGCCTGCTTGCATGCTTCCGCACCTACTTGGACGTTCTCGCGCCTGCCTGGATGCTTCCGCGCCTGCTTGCATGCTTCCGCGCCTGCTTGGACGCTTCCGCGCCTGCTTGGACTCTTCTGCGCCTTCTTGCATGCTTCCGCGCCTGCTTGGAGGTTTCCGCGCCTGCTTGGACGCTACCGCGCCTGCTTGGACGCTTCCGCGCCTGCTTGCATGCTTCGGCGCCTGCTTGGACTCTTCCGCACCTGCTTGGACGCTTCCGCGACTGCTTGGACGCTTCCGCGCCTGCTCGGACGCTTCCGCGACTGGTTGGACGCTTCCGCGCCTGCTTGGACGCTTCCGCGCCTGCTTGGACGCTTCCGCGACTGCTTGGACTCTTCTGCGTTTTCTTGGACGCTTCCGCGCCTGCTTGGACGCTTCCGCGCCTGCTTGGACGCTTCCGCGCCTGCTTGGACGCTTCCGCGCCTGCTTGGACTCTTCTGCGCCATCTTGCATGCTTCCGCGCCTGCTTGGACGCTACCGCGCCTGCTTGGACTCTGCTGCGCCTTCTTGCATGCTTCCGCGCCTGCTGGCATGCTTCCTCGCCTGCTTGGACGCTTCCGCGCCTGCTTGCACGGTTCCGAGCCTGCTTGGACGCTTTCGCGCCTGCTTGGACGCTTCCGCGTCTTCTTGGACACTTCCGCGCCTGCTAGGACGCTTCCGCGCCTGCTTGGACGCTACCGCGCCTGCTTGGACGCTTCCGCTCCTGCTTGGACGCTTCCGCGCCTGCTTGGACGCTTCCGCGCCTGCTTGGACGCTTCCGCGCCTGCTTGGGCGCTTCCGCGCCTGCTTGGACGCATCCGCGCCTACCTGTTCGCTTCCGCGCCTGCTTGGACGAATCCGCGCCTGCTTGGACGCTTCCGCCCCTGCTTGGACTGTTCTGCGCCTTCTTGCATGCTTCCGCGCCTGCTGGCATGCTTCCTCGCCTGCTTGGACGCTTCCGCGCCTGCTTGCACGGTTCCGCGCCTGCTTGGACTCTTCTGCGCCTTCTTGCATGCTGACGCGCCTGCTTGCATGCTTCCGCGCCTGCTTGGAAGCTTCCGCTCCTGCTTGCATGCTTCCGCGCCTGCTTGGACGCTACCGCGCCTGCTTGCACGGTTCCGCGCCTGCTTGGACGCTTCCGCGACTGCTTGGACTCTTCTGCGCCTGCTTGGACGCTTCCGCGCCTGCTTGGACTCTTCTGCGCCTGCTTTCATGATTCCGCGCCTACTTGAACGTTTCCGCGTCTGATTTATACGCTTCCGCACCTGCTTGCACGGTTCCGCGCCTGCTTGGACGCTTCCGCGCCTGCTTGGACTCTTCTGCGCCTTCTTGCATGCTTCCGCGCCTGGTTGGACGTTCTCGCGCCTGCCTGGACGCTACCGCGCCTGCTTGCATGCTTCCGCACCTACTTGGACGTTCTCGCGCCTGCCTGGACGCTTCCGCGCCTGCTTGCATGCTTCCGCGCCTGCTTGGACGCTTCCGCGCCTGTTTGGACTCTTCTGCGCCTTCTTGCATGCTTCCGCGCCTGGTTGGACGTTCTCGCGCCTGCCTGGACGCTTCCGCGCCTGCTTGCATGCTTCCGCACCTACTTGGACGTTCTCGCGCCTGCCTGGATGCTTCCGCGCCTGCTTGCATGCTTCCGCGCCTGCTTGGACGCTTCCGCGCCTGCTTGGACTCTTCTGCGCCTTCTTGCATGCTTCCGCGCCTGCTTGGAGGTTTCCGCGCCTGCTTGGACGCTACCGCGCCTGCTTGGACGCTTCCGCGCCTGCTTGCATGCTTCGGCGCCTGCTTGGACTCTTCCGCACCTGCTTGGACGCTTCCGCGACTGCTTGGACGCTTCCGCGCCTGCTCGGACGCTTCCGCGACTGGTTGGACGCTTCCGCGCCTGCTTGGACGCTTCCGCGCCTGCTTGGACGCTTCCGCGACTGCTTGGACTCTTCTGCGTTTTCTTGGACGCTTCCGCGCCTGCTTGGACGCTTCCGCGCCTGCTTGGACGCTTCCGCGCCTGCTTGGACGCTTCCGCGCCTGCTTGGACTCTTCTGCGCCATCTTGCATGCTTCCGCGCCTGCTTGGACGCTACCGCGCCTGCTTGGACTCTGCTGCGCCTTCTTGCATGCTTCCGCGCCTGCTGGCATGCTTCCTCGCCTGCTTGGACGCTTCCGCGCCTGCTTGCACGGTTCCGAGCCTGCTTGGACGCTTTCGCGCCTGCTTGGACGCTTCCGCGTCTTCTTGGACACTTCCGCGCCTGCTAGGACGCTTCCGCGCCTGCTTGGACGCTTCCGCCCCCTGCTTGGACGAATCCGCGCCTGCTTGGACGCTTCCGCTCCTGCTTGGACTGTTCTGCGCCTTCTTACATGCTTCCGCTCCTGCTTGCATGCTTCCGCGCCTGCTTGGACGCTTCCGAGCCTGCTTGGACGCTTACGCGCCTGCTTGGACGATTCCGCGACTGCTTGGACGCTTCCGCGACTGCTTGGACGCTTCCGCGCCTGCTTGGACTCTTCTGCGCCTTCTTGCATGCTGCCGCGCCTGCTTGCATGCTTCCGCGCCTGCTTGGAAGCTTCCGCCCCTGCTTGTACGCTACCGCGCCTGCTTGGACGCTTCCGCGCCTGCTTGGACGATTCCGCGACTGCTTGGACGCTTCCGCGACTGTTTAGACGCTTCCGCGCCTGCTTGGACGCTTCCGCGCCTGGTTGGACGCTTCCGCGCCTGCTTGGACGCTTCCGCGCCTGCTTGCACGGTTCCGCGCCTGCTTGGACGCTACCGCGCCTGCTTGCACGGTTCCGCGCCTGCTTGGACGCTACCGCGCCTGCTTGCACGCTTCCGCGCCTGCTTGGACTCTTCTGCGCCTTCTTGCATGCTTCCGCGCCTGCTGGGTCGCTTCCGCGACTGCTTGGACGCTTCCGCGACTGCTTGGACGCTTCCGCGCCTGCTTGGACTCTTCTGCGCCTTCTTGCATGCTGCCGCGCCTGCTTGCATGCTTCCGCGCCTGCTTGGAAGCTTCCGCCCCTGCTTGGGCGCTTCCGCGTCTTCTTGGACGCTTCCGCGCCTGCTTGGACGCTACCGCGCCTGCTTGGACGCTTCCGCGACTGCTTGGACGCTTCCGCGCCTGCTTGGACGCTTCCGCGCCTGCTTGGACGCTTCCGCGCCTGGTTGGACGCTTCCGCGCCTGCTTGGACGCTTCCGCGCCTGCTTGCACGGTTCCGCGCCTGCTTGGACGCTACCGCGCCTGCTTGCACGGTTCCGCGCCTGCTTGGACGCTACCGCGCCTGCTTGCACGCTTCCGCGCCTGCTTGGACTCTTCTGCGCCTTCTTGCATGCTTCCGCGCCTGCTGGGTCGCTTCCGCGACTGCTTGGACGCTTCCGCGACTGCTTGGACGCTTCCGCGCCTGCTTGGACTCTTCTGCGCCTTCTTGCATGCTTCCGCGCCTGTTTGCATGCTGCCGCGTCTGCTTGGACGCTTCCGCGACTGCTTGGACACTTCCGCGCCTGCTTGGACTCTTCTGCGCCTTCTTGCATGCTGCCGCGCCTGCTTGCATGCTTCCGCGCCTGCTTGGAAGCTTCCGCCCCTGCTTGTACGCTACCGCGCCTGCTTGGACGCTTCCGCGCCTGCTTGGACGCTTCCGCGCCTGCTCGGACGCTTCCGCGACTGGTTGGACGCTTCCGCGCCTGCTTGGACGCTTCCGCGCCTGCTTGGACGCTTCCGCGACTGCTTGGACTCTTCTGCGTTTTCTTGGACGCTTCCGCGCCTGCTTGGACGCTTCCGCGCCTGCTTGGACGCTTCCGCGCCTGCTTGGACGCTTCCGCGCCTGCTTGGACTGTTCTGCGCCTTCTTGCATGCTTCCACTCCTGCTTGCATACTTCCGCGCCTGCTTGGGCGCTTCCGCGCCTGCTTGGAGGCTTCCGCGCCTGCTTGGACTCTTCTGCGCCATCTTGCATGCTTCCGCGCCTGCTTGGACGCTACCGCGCCTGCTTGGACTCTGCTGCGCCTTCTTGCATGCTTCCGCGCCTGCTGGCATGCTTCCTCGCCTGCTTGGACGCTTCCGCGCCTGCTTGCACGGTTCCGAGCCTGCTTGGACGCTTTCGCGCCTGCTTGGACGCTTCCGCGTCTTCTTGGACACTTCCGCGCCAGCTAGGACGCTTCCGCGCCTGCTTGGACGCTTCCGCCCCCTGCTTGGACGAATCCGCGCCTGCTTGGACGCTTCCGCCCCTGCTTGGACTGTTCTGCGCCTTCTTACATGCTTCCGCTCCTGCTTGCATGCTTCCGCGCCTGCTTGGACGCTTCCGAGCCTGCTTGGACGCTTACGCGCCTGCTTGGACGATTCCGCGACTGCTTGGACGCATCCGCGACTGCTTGGACGCTTCCGCGCCTGCTTGGACTCTTCTGCGCCTTCTTGCATGCAGACGCGCCTGCTTGCATGCTTCCGCGCCTGCTTGGAAGCTTCCGCCCCTGCTTGTACGCTACCGCGCCTGCTTGGACGCTTCCGCGCCTGCTTGGACGATTCCGCGACTGCTTGGACGCTTCCGCGACTGTTTGGACGCTTCCGCGCCTGCTTGGACGCTTCCGCGCCTGCTTGGGCGCTTCCGCGTCTTCTTGGACGCTTCCGCGCCTGCTTGGACGCTTCCGCGCCTGCTTGGACTCTTCTGCGCCTTCTTGCATGCTGCCGCGCCTGCTTGCATGCTTCCGCGCCTGCTTGGAAGCTTCCGCCCCTGCTTGTACGCTACCGCGCCTGCTTGGACGCTTCCGCGCCTGCTTGGACGATTCCGCGACTGCTTGGACGCTTCCGCGACTGTTTGGACGCTTCCGCGCCTGCTTGGACGCTTCCGCGCCTGCTTGGGCGCTTCCGCGTCTTCTTGGACGCTTCCGCGCCTGCTTGGACGCTACCGCGCCTGCTTGCACGGTTCCGCGCCTGCTTGGACGCTTCCGCGCCTGCTTGGACGCTTCCGCGCCTGCTTGGACGCTTCCGCGACTGCTTGGACGCTTCCGCGCCTGCTTGGACGCTTCCGCGCCTGCTTGGACGCTTCCGCGCCTGGTTGGACGCTTCCGCGCCTGCTTGGACGCTTCCGCGCCTGCTTGCACGGTTCCGCGCCTGCTTGGACGCTACCGTGCCTGCTTGGGCGCTTCCGCGTTTTCTTGGACGCTTCCGCGCCTGCTTGGACTCTTCTGCGCCTTCTTGCATGCTTCCGCGCCTGCTTGCATGCTTCCGCGCCTGCTTGGACGCATCCGCGCCTACCTGTTCGCTTCGCGCCTGCTTGGACGCTTCCGCGCCTGCTTGGACGCTTCCGTGCCTGCTTGGGCGCTTCCGCGTTTTCTTGGACGCTTCCGCGCCTGCTTGGACGCTACCGCGCCTGCTTGGACGCTTCCGCTCCTGCTTGGACGCTTCCGCGCCTGCTTGGACGCTTCCGCGCCTGCTTGGACGCTTCCGCGCCTGCTTGGGCGCTTCCGCGCCTGCTTGGACGCATCCGCGCCTACCTGTTCGCTTCCGCGCCTGCTTGGACGCTTCCGCGCCTGCTTGGACGCTTCCGCCACTGCTTGGACACTTCCGCGCCTGCTTGGAGGCTTCCGCGCCTGCTTGGACTCTTCTGCGCCATCTTGCATGCTTCCGCGCCTGCTTGGACGCTACCGCGCCTGCTTGGACTCTGCTGCGCCTTCTTGCATGCTTCCGCGCCTGCTGGCATGCTTCCTCGCCTGCTTGGACGCTTCCGCGCCTGCTTGCACGGTTCCGAGCCTGCTTGGACGCTTTCGCGCCTGCTTGGACGCTTCCGCGTCTTCTTGGACACTTCCGCGCCAGCTAGGACGCTTCCGCGCCTGCTTGGACGCTTCCGCCCCCTGCTTGGACGAATCCGCGCCTGCTTGGACGCTTCCGCCCCTGCTTGGACTGTTCTGCGCCTTCTTACATGCTTCCGCTCCTGCTTGCATGCTTCCGCGCCTGCTTGGACGCTTCCGAGCCTGCTTGGACGCTTACGCGCCTGCTTGGACGATTCCGCGACTGCTTGGACGCATCCGCGACTGCTTGGACGCTTCCGCGCCTGCTTGGACTCTTCTGCGCCTTCTTGCATGCTGACGCGCCTGCTTGCATGCTTCCGTGCCTGCTTGGAAGCTTCCGCCCCTGCTTGTACGCTACCGCGCCTGCTTGGACGCTTCCGCGCCTGCTTGGACGATTCCGCGACTGCTTGGACGCTTCCGCGACTGTTTGGACGCTTCCGCGCCTGCTTGGACGCTTCCGCGCCTGCTTGGGCGCTTCCGCGTCTTCTTGGACGCTTCCGCGCCTGCTTGGACGCTTCCGCGCCTGCTTGGACTCTTCTGCGCCTTCTTGCATGCTGCCGCGCCTGCTTGCATGCTTCCGCGCCTGCTTGGAAGCTTCCGCCCCTGCTTGTACGCTACCGCGCCTGCTTGGACGCTTCCGCGCCTGCTTGGACGATTCCGCGACTGCTTGGACGCTTCCGCGACTGTTTGGACGCTTCCGCGCCTGCTTGGACGCTTCCGCGCCTGCTTGGGCGCTTCCGCGTCTTCTTGGACGCTTCCGCGCCTGCTTGGACGCTACCGCGCCTGCTTGCACGGTTCCGCGCCTGCTTGGACGCTTCCGCGCCTGCTTGGACGCTTCCGCGCCTGCTTGGACGCTTCCGCGACTGCTTGGACGCTTCCGCGCCTGCTTGGACGCTTCCGCGCCTGCTTGGACGCTTCCGCGCCTGGTTGGACGCTTCCGCGCCTGCTTGGACGCTTCCGCGCCTGCTTGCACGGTTCCGCGCCTGCTTGGACGCTACCGCGCCTGCTTGGACGCTTCCGCGCCTGCTTGGACGCTTCCGCGCCTGCTTGGGCGCTTCCGCGCCTGCTTGGACGCATCCGCGCCTACCTGTTCGCTTCCGCGCCTGCTTGGACGAATCCGCGCCTGCTTGGACGCTTCCGCCCCTGCTTGGACTGTTCTGCGCCTTCTTGCATGCTTCCGCGCCTGCTGGCATGCTTCCTCGCCTGCTTGGACACTTCCGCGCCTGCTTGCACGGTTCCGCGCCTGCTTGGACTCTTCTGCGCCTTCTTGCATGCTGACGCGCCTGCTTGCATGCTTCCGCGCCTGCTTGGAAGCTTCCGCTCCTGCTTGCATGCTTCCGCGCCTGCTTGGACGCTACCGCGCCTGCTTGCACGGTTCCGCGCCTGCTTGGACGCTTCCGCGACTGCTTGGACGCTTCCGCGCCTGCTTGGACGCTTCCGCGACTGGTTGGACGCTTCCGCGCCTGCTTGGACGCTTCCGCGCCTGCTTGGACGCTTCCGCGACTGCTTGGACTCTTCTGCGTTTTCTTGGACGCTTCCGCGCCTGCTTGGACGCTTCCGCGCCTGCTTGGACGCTTCCGCGCCTGCTTGGACGCTTCCGCGCCTGCTTGCACGGTTCCGCGCCTGCTTGGACGCTTCCGCGCCTGCTTGGACGCTACCGCGGCTGCTTGCACGGTTCCGTGCCTGCTTGGACGCTTCCGCTCCTGCTTGGACGCTTCCGCGCCTGCTTGGACCCTTCCGCGCCTGCTTGGACCCTTCCGCGCCTGCTTGGGCGCTTCCGCGCCTGCTTGGGCGCTTCCGCGCCTGCTTGGACGCTTCCGCGCCTGCTTGGGCGCTTCCGCGTTTTCTTCGACGCTTCCGCGCCTGCTTGGACGCTACCGCGCCTGCTTGGACGCTTCCGCGCCTGCTTGGACGCTTCCGCGCCTGCTTGGACGCTGCCGCGCCTGCTTGGACGCTTCCGCGCCTGCTTGGGCGCTTCCGCGCCTGCTTGGACGCATCCGCGCCTACCTGTTCGCTTCCGCGCCTGCTTGGACGCTTCCGCGCCTGCTTGGACGCTTCCGCCCCTGCTTGGACACTTCCGCGCCTGCTTGGACGCTTCCGCGCCTGCTTGGACTGTTCTGCGCCTTCTTGCATGCTTCCGCTCCTGCTTGCATACTTCCGCGCCTGCTTGGGTGCTTCCGCGCCTGCTTGGACGCTTCCGCGCCTGCTTGGACTCTTCTGCGCCATCTTGCATGCTTCCGCGCCTGCTTGGACGCTACCGCGCCTGCTTGGACTCTGCTGCGCCTTCTTGCATGCTTCCGCGCCTGCTTGCATGCTTCCGCGCCTGCTTGGGCGCTTCCGCGCCTGCTTGGACGCATCCGCGCCTACCTGTTCGCTTCGCGCCTGCTTGGACGCTTCCGCGCCTGCTTGGACGCTTCCGTGCCTGCTTGGGCGCTTCCGCGTTTTCTTGGACGCTTCCGCGCCTGCTTGGACGCTACCGCGCCTGCTTGGACGCTTCCGCTCCTGCTTGGACGCTTCCGCGCCTGCTTGGACGCTTCCGCGCCTGCTTGGACGCTTCCGCGCCTGCTTGGGCGCTTCCGCGCCTGCTTGGACGCATCCGCGCCTACCTGTTCGCTTCCGCGCCTGCTTGGACGCTTCCGCGCCTGCTTGGACGCTTCCGCGCCTGCTTGGGCGCTTCCGCGTTTTCTTCGACGCTTCCGCGCCTGCTTGCACGGTTCCGCGCCTGCTTGGACGCTTCCGCTCCTGCTTGGACGCTTCCGCGCCTGCTTGGACCCTTCCGCGCCTGCTTGGGCGCTTCCGCGCCTGCTTGGGCGCTTCCGCGCCTGCTTGGACGCTTCCGCGCCTGCTTGGGCGCTTCCGCGTTTTCTTCGACGCTTCCGCGCCTGCTTGGACGCTACCGCGCCTGCTTGGACGCTTCCGCGCCTGCTTGGACGCTTCCGCGCCTGCTTGGACGCTGCCGCGCCTGCTTGGACGCTTCCGCGCCTGCTTGGGCGCTTCCGCGCCTGCTTGGACGCATCCGCGCCTACCTGTTCGCTTCCGCGCCTGCTTGGACGCTTCTGCGCCTGCTTGGACGCTTCCGCCCCTGCTTGGACACTTCCGCGCCTGCTTGGACGCTTCCGCGCCTGCTTGGACTGTTCTGCGCCTTCTTGCATGCTTCCGCTCCTGCTTGCATACTTCCGCGCCTGCTTGGGCGCTTCCGCGCCTGCTTGGACGCTTCCGCGCCTGCTTGGACTCTTCTGCGCCATCTTGCATGCTTCCGCGCCTGCTTGGACGCTACCGCGGCTGCTTGGACTCTGCTGCGCCTTCTTGCATGCTTCCGCGCCTGCTTGCATGCTTCCGCGCCTGCTTGGGCGCTTCCGCGCCTGCTTGGACGCATCCGCGCCTACCTGTTCGCTTCGCGCCTGCTTGGACGCTTCCGCGCCTGCTTGGACGCTTCCGTGCCTGCTTGGGCGCTTCCGCGTTTTCTTGGACGCTTCCGCGCCTGCTTGGACGCTACCGCGCCTGCTTGGACGCTTCCGCTCCTGCTTGGACGCTTCCGCGCCTGCTTGGACGCTTCCGCGCCTGCTTGGACGCTTCCGCGCCTGCTTGGACGCTTCCGCGCCTGCTTGGACGCTTCCGCGCCTGCTTGGGCGCTTCCGCGCCTGCTTGGACGCATCCGCGCCTACCTGTTCGCTTCCGCGCCTGCTTGGACGCTTCCGCGCCTGCTTGGACGCTTCCGCGCCTGCTTGGGCGCTTCCGCGTTTTCTTCGACGCTTCCGCGCCTGCTTGCACGGTTCCGCGCCTGCTTGGACGCTTCCGCTCCTGCTTGGACGCTTCCGCGCCTGCTTGGACCCTTCCGCGCCTGCTTGGGCGCTTCCGCGCCTGCTTGGGCGCTTCCGCGCCTGCTTGGACGCTTCCGCGCCTGCTTGGGCGCTTCCGCGTTTTCTTCGACGCTTCCGCGCCTGCTTGGACGCTACCGCGCCTGCTTGGACGCTTCCGCGCCTGCTTGGACGCTTCCGCGCCTGCTTGGGCGCTTCCGCGCCTGCTTGGACGCATCCGCGTTTTCTTCGACGCTTCCGCGCCTGCTTGGACGCTACCGCGCCTGCTTGGACGCTTCCGCGCCTGCTTGGACGCTTCCGCGCCTGCTTGGACGCTGCCGCGCCTGCTTGGACGCTTCCGCGCCTGCTTGGGCGCTTCCGCGCCTGCTTGGACGCATCCGCGCCTACCTGTTCGCTTCCGTGCCTGCTTGGGCGCTTCCGCGTTTTCTTGGACGCTTCCGCGCCTGCTTGGACGCTACCGCGCCTGCTTGGACGCTTCCGCTCCTGCTTGGACGCTTCCGCGCCTGCTTGGACGCTTCCGCGCCTGCTTGGACGCTTCCGCGCCTGCTTGGGCGCTTCCGCGCCTGCTTGGACGCATCCGCGCCTACCTGTTCGCTTCCGCGCCTGCTTGGACGCTTCCGCGCCTGCTTGGACGCTTCCGCGCCTGCTTGGGCGCTTCCGCGTTTTCTTCGACGCTTCCGCGCCTGCTTGCACGGTTCCGCGCCTGCTTGGACGCTTCCGCTCCTGCTTGGACGCTTCCGCGCCTGCTTGGACCCTTCCGCGCCTGCTTGGGCGCTTCCGCGCCTGCTTGGGCGCTTCCGCGCCTGCTTGGACGCTTCCGCGCCTGCTTGGGCGCTTCCGCGTTTTCTTCGACGCTTCCGCGCCTGCTTGGACGCTACCGCGCCTGCTTGGACGCTTCCGCGCCTGCTTGGACGCTTCCGCGCCTGCTTGGACGCTGCCGCGCCTGCTTGGACGCTTCCGCGCCTGCTTGGGCGCTTCCGCGCCTGCTTGGACGCATCCGCGCCTACCTGTTCGCTTCCGCGCCTGCTTGGACGCTTCTGCGCCTGCTTGGACGCTTCCGCCCCTGCTTGGACACTTCCGCGCCTGCTTGGACGCTTCCGCGCCTGCTTGGACTGTTCTGCGCCTTCTTGCATGCTTCCGCTCCTGCTTGCATACTTCCGCGCCTGCTTGGGCGCTTCCGCGCCTGCTTGGACGCTTCCGCGCCTGCTTGGACTCTTCTGCGCCATCTTGCATGCTTCCGCGCCTGCTTGGACGCTACCGCGGCTGCTTGGACTCTGCTGCGCCTTCTTGCATGCTTCCGCGCCTGCTTGCATGCTTCCGCGCCTGCTTGGGCGCTTCCGCGCCTGCTTGGACGCATCCGCGCCTACCTGTTCGCTTCGCGCCTGCTTGGACGCTTCCGCGCCTGCTTGGACGCTTCCGTGCCTGCTTGGGCGCTTCCGCGTTTTCTTGGACGCTTCCGCGCCTGCTTGGACGCTACCGCGCCTGCTTGGACGCTTCCGCTCCTGCTTGGACGCTTCCGCGCCTGCTTGGACGCTTCCGCGCCTGCTTGGACGCTTCCGCGCCTGCTTGGACGCTTCCGCGCCTGCTTGGACGCTTCCGCGCCTGCTTGGGCGCTTCCGCGCCTGCTTGGACGCATCCGCGCCTACCTGTTCGCTTCCGCGCCTGCTTGGACGCTTCCGCGCCTGCTTGGACGCTTCCGCGCCTGCTTGGGCGCTTCCGCGTTTTCTTCGACGCTTCCGCGCCTGCTTGCACGGTTCCGCGCCTGCTTGGACGCTTCCGCTCCTGCTTGGACGCTTCCGCGCCTGCTTGGACCCTTCCGCGCCTGCTTGGGCGCTTCCGCGCCTGCTTGGGCGCTTCCGCGCCTGCTTGGACGCTTCCGCGCCTGCTTGGGCGCTTCCGCGTTTTCTTCGACGCTTCCGCGCCTGCTTGGACGCTACCGCGCCTGCTTGGACGCTTCCGCGCCTGCTTGGACGCTTCCGCGCCTGCTTGGGCGCTTCCGCGCCTGCTTGGACGCATCCGCGTTTTCTTCGACGCTTCCGCGCCTGCTTGGACGCTACCGCGCCTGCTTGGACGCTTCCGCGCCTGCTTGGACGCTTCCGCGCCTGCTTGGACGCTGCCGCGCCTGCTTGGACGCTTCCGCGCCTGCTTGGGCGCTTCCGCGCCTGCTTGGACGCATCCGCGCCTACCTGTTCGCTTCCGCGCCTGCTTGGACGCTTCCGCGCCTGCTTGGACGCTTCCGCCCCTGCTTGGACACTTCCGCGCCTGCTTGGACGCTTCCGCGCCTGCTTGGACTGTTCTGCGCCTTCTTGCATGCTTCCGCTCCTGCTTGCATACTTCCGCGCCTGCTTGGGTGCTTCCGCGCCTGCTTGGACGCTTCCGCGCCTGCTTGGACTCTTCTGCGCCATCTTGCATGCTTCCGCGCCTGCTTGGACGCTACCGCGCCTGCTTGGACTCTGCTGCGCCTTCTTGCATGCTTCCGCGCCTGCTTGCATGCCTCCGCGCCTGCTTGGGCGCTTCCGCGCCTGCTTGGACGCATCCGCGCCTACCTGTTCGCTTCGCGCCTGCTTGGACGCTTCCGCGCCTGCTTGGACGCTTCCGCGCCTGCTTGGGCGCTTCCGCGCCTGCTTGGACGCATCCGCGCCTACCTGTTCGCTTCCGCGCCTGCTTGGACGCTTCCGCGCCTGCTTGGACGCTTCCGCCCCTGCTTGGACACATCCGCGCCTGCTTGGACGCTTCCGCGCCTGCTTGGACTGTTCTGCGCCTTCTTGCATGCTTCCGCTCCTGCTTGCATACTTCCGCGCCTGCTTGGGCGCTTCCGCGGCTGCTTGGACACTTCCGCGTCTGCTTGGACACTTCTGCGCCTTCTTGCATGCTTCCGCGCCTTCTTGCATGCTTCCGCGCCTACTTGGACGTATCCGCGCCTGCTTGGACGCTTCCGCGCCTGCTTGGACGCTTCCGCGCCTGCTTGGACGCTTCCGCGACTGCTTGGACGCTTCCGCGCCTGCTCGGACGCTTCCGCGACTGCTTGGACGCTTCCGCGCCTGCTTGGACTCTTCTGCGCCTTCTTGCATGCTTCCGCGCCTGCTGGGTCGCTTCCGCGACTGCTTGGACGCTTCCGCGACTGCTTGGACGCTTCCGCGAGTGCTTGGACTCTTCTGCGCCTTCTTGCATGCTTTCGCGCCTGCTTGGACGCTTCCGCGCCTGCTTGGACGCTTCCGCTCCTGCTTGGACGCTTCCGCGCCTGCTTGGACGCTTCCGCGCCTGCTTGGACGCTTCCGCGCCTGCTTGGACGCTTCCGCCCCTGCTTGGACACTTCCGCGGCTGCTTGGACACTTCCGCGTCTGCTTGGACTCTTCTGCGCCTTCTTGCATGCTTCCGCTCCTGCTTGCATACTTCCGCGCCTGCTTGGGCGCTTCCGCGCCTGCTTGGACGCTTCCGCGCCTGCTTGGACGCTACCGCGCCTGCTTGGACGCTTCCGCTCCTGCTTGGACGCTTCCGCGCCTGCTTGGACGCTTCCGCGCCTGCTTGGACGCTTCCGCGCCTGCTTGGACGCTTCCGCCCCTGCTTGGACACTTCCGCGGCTGCTTGGACACTTCCGCGTCTGCTTGGACTCTTCTGCGCCTTCTTGCATGCTTCCGCTCCTGCTTGCATACTTCCGCGCCTGCTTGGGCGCTTCCGCGCCTGCTTGGACGCTTCCGCGCCTGCTTGGGCACTTCCGCGTTTTCTTCGACGCTTCCGCGCCTGCTTGGACGCTACCGCGCCTGCTTGGACGCTTCCGCGCCTGCTTGGACGCTTCCGCGCCTGCTTGGACGCTGCCGCGCCTGCTTGGACGCTTCCGCGACTGCTTGGACGCTTCCGCGCCTGCTTGGACGCTTCCGCGCCTGCTTGGACGCATCCGCGACTGCTTGGACGCTTCCGCGCCTGCTTGGACGCTTCCGCGCCTGCTTGGACGCTTCCGTGCCTGCTTGGGCGCTTCCGCGTTTTCTTGGACGCTTCCGCGCCTACTTGGACGCTACCGCGCCTGCTTGGACGCATCCGCGACTGCTTGGACGCTTCCGCGCCTGCTTGGACGCTTCCGCGACTGCTTGGACGCTTGCGCGCCTGCTTGGACGCTTCCGCGACTGCTTGGACGCTTTCGTGCCTGCTTGGACGCTTCCGCGCCTGCTTGGACACTTCAGCGCCTCCTGGGACTCTTCTGCGCCTTCTTACGTGCTTCCGCGCCTGCTTGCATGCTTCCGCGCCTGCTTGGACGCTTCCGCGCCTGCTTGGACGCTTCCGCGACTGCTTGGACGCTTCCGCGACTGCTTGGACGCTTCCGCGACTGCTTGGACGCTTCCGCGCCTGCTTGGACGCTTCCGCGACTGCTTGGACGCTTTCGTGCCTGCTTGGACGCTTCCGCGCCTGCTTGGACACTTCAGCGCCTGCTGGGACTCTTCTGCGCCTTCTTACGTGCTTCCGCGCCTGCTTGCATGCTTCCGCGCCTGCTTGGACGCTTCCGCGCCTGCTTGGACGCTTCCGCGACTGCTTGGACGCTTCCGCGACTGCTTGGACGCTTCCGCGCCTGCTTGGACTCTTCTGCGCCTTCTTGCATGCTTCCGCGCCTGCTGGGTCGCTTCCGCGACTGCTTGGACGCTTCCGCGACTGCTTGGACGCTTCCGCGAGTGCTTGGACTCTTCTGCGCCTTCTTGCATGCTTTCGCGCCTGCTTGGACGCTTCCGCGCCTGCTTGGACGTTACCGCGCCTGCTTGGACGCTTCCGCTCCTGCTTGGACGGTTCCGCGACTGCTTGGACGCTTCCGCGACTGCTTGGACGCTTCCGCGAGTGCTTGGACGGTTCCGCGCCTGCTTGGACGCTTCCGCGCATGCTTGGACGCTTCCGCGACTGCTTGGACGCTTGCGCGCCTGGTTGGACTCTTCTGCGCCTTCTTGCATGCAGCCGCGCTTACTTGGACGCTTCCGCGACTGCTTGGACGCTTCCGCGCCTGGTTGGACTCTTCTGCGGCTTCTTGCATGCTGCCGCGCCTCCTTGGACGCTTCCGCGCCTGCTTGGACGCTTCCGCGCCTGTATGTATGCTTCCGCGCCTGTTTGGACGCTTCCGCGCCTGCTTGGACGCTACCGCGCCTGCTTGGACGCTTCCGCGCCTGCTTGGACGCTTCCGCGCCTGCTTGGACTCTTCTGCGCCATCTTGCATGCTTCCGCGCCTGCTTGGACGCTACCGCGCCTGCTTGGACTCTGCTGCGCCTTCTTGCATGCTTCCGCGCCTGCTGGCATGCTTCCTCGCCTGCTTGGACGCTTCCGCGCCTGCTTGCACGGTTCCGAGCCTGCTTGGACGCTTTCGCGCCTGCTTGGACGCTTCCGCGTGTTCTTGGACAATTCCGCGCCTGCTAGGACGCTTCCGCGCCTGCTTGGACGCTTCCTCCCCCTGCTTGGACGAATCCGCGCCTGCTTGGACGCTTCCGCCCCTGCTTGGACTGTTCTGCGCCTTCTTACATGCTTCCGCTCCTGCTTGCATGCTTCCGCGCCTGCTTGGACGCTTCCGAGCCTGCTTGGACGCTTACGCGCCTGCTTGGAAGCTTCCGCGCCTGTATTGATGCTTCCGCGCCTGCTTGGACGCTTCCGCCCCTGCTTGGACGCTACCGCGCCTGCTTGGACGCTTCCGCGGCTGCTTGGACGATTCCGCGCCTGCTTGGACGCTTCCGCGCCTGCTTGGACGCTTCCGCGCCTGGTTGGACGCTTCCGCGCCTGCTTGGACGCTTCCGCGCCTGCTTGCACGGTTCCGCGCCTGCTTGGACGCTACCGCGCCTGCTTGCACGGTTCCGCGCCTGCTTGGACGCTACCGCGCCTGCTTGCACGGTTCCGCGCCTGCTTGGACGCTACCGCGCCTGCTTGCACGGTTCCGCGCCTGCTTGGACGCTTCCGCGCCTGCTTGGACGCTTCCGCCCCTGCTTGGACTGTTCTGCGCCTTCTTACATGCTTCCGCTCCTGCTTGCATGCTTCCGCGCCTGCTTGGACGCTTCCGAGCCTGCTTGGACGCTTACGCGCCTGCTTGGAAGCTTCCGCGCCTGTATTGATGCTTCCGCGCCTGCTTGGACTCTTCTGCGCCTTCTTGCATGCTTCCGCGCCTGCTTGGATGTTTCCGCGCCTGCTTGGACGCTACCGCGCCTGCTTGGACGTTTCCGCGCCTGTTTGGACGCTACCGCGCCTGCTTGGACGCTTCCGCGACTGATTGGACGCTACCGCGCCTTCTTGGACGCTTCCGCGACTGCTTGGACGCTTCCGCGGCTGCTTGGACCCTTCTGCGTCTTCTTGCATGCTTCCGCGCCTGCTTGGACGTTTCCGCGCCTGCTTGGACGCTACCGCGCCTGCTTGGACGCTACCGCTCCTGCTTGGACGCTTCCGCGAATGCTTGGACGCTTCCGCGCCTGGTTGGACACTACCGCGCCTGCTTGGACGCTTCCGCGACTGCTTGGATGCTTCCGCGACTGCTTGGACGCTTCCGCGCCTGCTTGGACTCTTCTGCGCTTTCTTGTATGCTTCCGCGCCTGCTTGGACGTTTCCGCGCCAGCTTGGTCGCTACCGCGCCTGCTTGGACGCTTCCGCGACTGCTTGGACGCTACCGCGCCTGCTTGGATGCTTCCGCGACTGCTTGGACGCTTCCGCGCCTGCTTGGACTCTTCTGCGCCTTCTTGCATGCTGCCGCGCCCACTTGGACGTTTCCGCGCCTGCTTGGACGCTTCCGCGCCTGCTTGCATGCTTCCCCGCCTGCTTGGACGCTTCCGCGCCTGCTTGGACTCTTCTGCGTCTTCTTGCATGCTTCCGCGCATGCTTGGACGTTTCCGCGCCTGCTTGGACGCTACCGCGCCTACATGGACGCTTCCGCGCCTGCTTGGACGCTTCCGCGACTGCTTGGACGCTTCCGCGCCTGCTTGGACTCTTCTGCGTCTTCTTGCATGCTTCCGCGCATGCTTGGACGTTTCCGCGCCTGTTTGGACGCTACCGCGCCTGCTTGCATGCTTCCCCGCCTGCTTGGACGCTTCCGCGCCTGCTTGGACTCTTCTGCGTCTTCTTGCAAGCTTCCGCGCCTGCTTGGACGTTTCCGCGCCTGCTTGGACGCTACCGCGCCGGCTTGGACGCTTCCGCGCCTGCTTGCATGCTTCCCCGCCTGCTTGGACGCTTCCGCGCCTGCTTGGACGCTTCCGCCACTGCTTGGAATCTACCGCGCCTGCTTGGACGCTTCCGGGACTGCTTGGACTCTTCTGCGTCTTCTTGCATGCTTCCGCGCCTGCTTGGACGCTTCCGCGACTGCTTCGACGCTTCCGCGCCTGCTTGGACTCTTCTGCGTCTTCTTGCATGCTTCCGCGCCTGCTTGGACGCTTCCGCGCCTGCTTGGACGCTTCCGCGCCTGGTTGGACGCTTCCGCGCCTGCTTGGACGCTTCCGCGCCCGCTTGCACGGTTCCGCGCCTGCTTGGACGCTACCGCGCCTGCTTGCACGGTTCCGCGCCTGCTTGGACGCTACCGCGCCTGCTTGCACGGTTCCGCGCCTGCTTGGACGCTTCCGCGCCTGCTTGGACGCTTCCGCGCCTGCTTGGAAGCTTCCGCGCCTGCTTGGACGCTTCCGCGCCTGTATTGATGCTTCCGCGCCTGCTTGGACGCTTCCGCCCCTGCTTGGACGCTACCGCGCCTGCTTGGACGCTTCCGCGGCTGCTTGGACGATTCCGCGCCTGCTTGGACGCTTCCGCGCCTCCTTGGACGCTTCCGCGCCTGGTTGGACGCTTCCGCGCCTGCTTGGACGCTTCCGCGCCTGGTTGGACGCTTCCGCGCCTGCTTGGACGCTTCCGCGCCCGCTTGCACGGTTCCGCGCCTGCTTGGACGCTACCGCGCCTGCTTGCACGGTTCCGCGCCTGCTTGGACGCTTCCGCGCCTGCTTGGACGCTTCCGCGACTGCTTGGACGCTTCCGCGCCTGCTTGGACGCTTCCGCGCCTGCTTGGACGTTACCGCGCCTGCTTGGACGCTTCCGCTCCTGCTTGGACGGTTCAGCGACTGCTTGGACGCTTCCGCGACTGCTTGGACGCTTCCGCGAGTGCTTGGACGGTTCCGCGCCTGCTTGGACGCTTCCGCGCCTGCTTGGACGCTTCCGCGACTGCTTGGACGCTTGCGCGCCTGGTTGGACTCTTCTGCGCCTTCTTGCATGCAGCCGCGCTTACTTGGACGCTTCCGCGACTGCTTGGACGCTTCCGCGCCTGGTTGGACTCTTCTGCGGCTTCTTGCATGCTGCCGCGCCTCCTTGGACGCTTCCGCACCTCGTTGGACGCTACCGCGCCTGCTTGGACGCTTCCGCGACTGCTTGGACGCTTCCGCGCCTGCTTGGACGCTTCCGCGCCTGCTTGGACGTTACCGCGCCTGCTTGGACGCTTCCGCTCCTGCTTGGACGGTTCAGCGACTGCTTGGACGCTTCCGCGACTGCTTGGACGCTTCCGCGAGTGCTTGGACGGTTCCGCGCCTGCTTGGACGCTTCCGCGCCTGCTTGGACGCTTCCGCGACTGCTTGGACGCTTGCGCGCCTGGTTGGACTCTTCTGCGCCTTCTTGCATGCAGCCGCGCTTACTTGGACGCTTCCGCGACTGCTTGGACGCTTCCGCGCCTGGTTGGACTCTTCTGCGGCTTCTTGCATGCTGCCGCGCCTCCTTGGACGCTTCCGCACCTCGTTGGACGCTACCGCGCCTGCTTGGACGCTTCCGCGACTGCTTGGACGCTTCCGCGCCTGCTTGGACGCTTCCGCGCCTGCTTGGACTCTTCTGCGCCATCTTGCATGCTTCCGCGCCTGCTTGGACGCTACCGCGCCTGCTTGGACTCTGCTGCGCCTTCTTGCATGCTTCCGCGCCTGCTGGCATGCTTCCTCGCCTGCTTGGACGCTTCCGCGCCTGCTTGCACGGTTCCGAGCCTGCTTGGACGCTTTCGCGCCTGCTTGGACGCTTCCGCGTCTTCTTGGACACTTCCGCGCCTGCTAGGACGCTTCCGCGCCTGCTTGGACGCTTCCTCCCCCTGCTTGGACGAATCCGCGCCTGCTTGGACGCTTCCGCCCCTGCTTGGACTGTTCTGCGCCTTCTTACATGCTTCCGCTCCTGCTTGCATGCTTCCGCGCCTGCTTGGACGCTTCCGCGCCTGCTTGGACGCTTCCGCGCCTGCTTGCACGGTTCCGCGCCTGCTTGGACGCTACCGCGCCTGCTTGCACGGTTCCGCGCCTGCTTGGACGCTACCGCGCCTGCTTGCACGGTTCCGCGCCTGCTTGGACGCTTCCGCGCCTGCTTGGACGCTTCCGCGACTGCTTGGACGCTTCCGCGCCTGCTAGGATGCTTCCGCTCCTGCTTGGACGCTTCCGCGCCTGCTTGGACGCTTCCGCGCCTGCTTGGACGCTTCCGCGCCTGCTTGGACGCTTCCGCGACTGCTTGGACGCTTCCGCGCCTGCTTGGACGCTTCCGCGCCTGCTTGGACTCTTGTGCGTCTTCTTGGACGCTTCCGCGACTGCTTGGACTCTTCTGCGTCTTCTTGCATGCTTCCGCGCATGCTTGGACGTTTCCGCGCCTGCTTGGACGCTACCGCGCCTCCTTGGACGCTTCCGCGACTGCTAGGACGATTCCGCGCCTGCTTGGACTCTTCTGCGCCTTCTTGCATGCTGCCGCGACTACTTGGACGTTTCCGCGCCTGCTTGGACGCTACCGCGCCTGCTTGGACGCTACCGCGCCTTCTTGCATGCTTCCGCGCCTGCTTGGACGTTTCCGCGCCTGCTTGGACGCTACCGCGCCTGCTTGGCCGCTTCCGCGCCTGCTTGGACTCTTCTGCGCCTTCTTGCATGCTGCCGCGCCTACTTGGACGTTTCCGCGCCTGCTTGGACGCTTCCGCGCCTGCTTGGACTCTTCTGCGTCTTCTTGCATGCTACCGCGCCTGCTTGGACGTTTCCGCGCCTGCTTGGACGCTTCCGCCACTGCTTGGACTCTACCGCGCCTGCTTGGACGCTTCCGCGACTGCTTGGACTCTTCTGCGTCTTCTTGCATGCTTCCGCGCATGCTTGGACGTTTCCGCGCCTGCTTGGACGCTACCGCGCCTCCTTGGACGCTTCCGCGACTGCTAGGACGATTCCGCGCCTGCTTGGACTCTTCTGCGCCTTCTTGCATGCTGCCGCGACTACTTGGACGTTTCCGCGCCTGCTTGGATGTTTCCGCGCCTGCTTGGACGCTACCGCGCCTGCTTGGACCCTACCGCGCCTGCTTGGACGCTTCCGCGCCTTCTTGCATGCTTCCGCGCCTGCTTGGACGTTTCCGCGCCTGCTTGGACGCTTCCGCGACTGCTAGGACGCTTCCGCGCCTGCTTGGACTCTTTTGCGCCTTCTTGCATGCTTCCGCGCCTGCTTGGATGTTTCCGCGCCTGCTTGGACGCTACCGCGCCTGCTTGCATGCTTCCGCGCCTGCTTGGACGTTTCCGCGCCTGCTTGGACGCTACCGCGCCTGCTTGGCCGCTTCCGCGCCTGCTTGGACTCTTCTGCGCCTTCTTGCATGCTTCCGCGCCTGTTTGGACGCTACCGCGCCTGCTTGGACGCTTCCGCGACTGATTGGACACTACCGCGCCTTCTTGGACGCTTCCGCGACTGCTTGGACGCTTCCGCGCCTGCTTGGACCCTTCTGCGTCTTCTTGCATGCTTCCGCGCCTGCTTGGACGTTTCCGCGACTGCTTGGACGCTACCGCGCCTGCTTGGACGCTTCCGCGACTGCTTGGACGCTACCGCGCCTGCTTGGACGCTTCCGCGACTGCTTGGACACTACCGCGCCTGCTTGGACGCTTCCGCGACTGCGTGGACGCTTCCGCGCCTGCTTGGACTCTTCTGCGTCTTCTTGCATGCTTCCGCGCATGCATGGCCTTTTCCGCGCCTGCTTGGACGCTTCCGCGCCTGCTTGGACTCTTCTGCGCCTTCTTGCATGCTTCCGCGCCTGCTTGGACGTTTCCGCGCCTGCTTGGACGCTACCGCGCCTGCTTGGACGCTACCGCGCCTGCTTGGACGCTTCCGCGAATGCTTGGACGCTTCCGCGCCTGGTTGGACACTACCGCGCCTGCTTGGACGCTTCCGCGACTGCTTGGACGCTTCCGCGACTGCTTGGACGCTTCCGCGCCTGCTTGGACTCTTCTGCGCCTTCTTGCATGCTGCCGCGCCTACTTGGACGTTTCCGCGCCTGCTTGGACGCTTCCGCGCCTGCTTGCATGCTTCCCCGCCTGCTTGGACGCTTCCGCGCCTGCTTGGACTCTTCTGCGTCTTCTTGCATGCTTCCGCGCATGCTTGGACGTTTCCGCGCCTGCTTGGACGCTACCGCGCCTACATGGACGCTTCCGCGCCTGCTTGGACGCTTCCGCGACTGCTTGGACGCTTCCGCGCCTGCTTGGACTCTTCTGCGTCTTCTTGCATGCTTCCGCGCATGCTTGGACGTTTCCGCGCCTGCTTGGACGCTACCGCGCCTGCTTGCATGCTTCCCCGCCTGCTTGGACGCTTCCGCGCCTGCTTGGACTCTTCTGCGTCTTCTTGCAAGCTTCCGCGCCTGCTTGGACGTTTCCGCGCCTGCTTGGACGCTACCGCGCCGGCTTGGACGCTTCCGCGCCTGCTTGCATGCTTCCCCGCCTGCTTGGACGCTTCCGCGCCTGCTTGGACGCTTCCGCCACTGCTTGGAATCTACCGCGCCTGCTTGGACGCTTCCGGGACTGCTTGGACTCTTCTGCGTCTTCTTGCATGCTTCCGCGCCTGCTTGGACGCTTCCGCGACTGGTTGGACGCTTCCGCGCCTGCTTGGACTCTTCTGCGTCTTCTTGCATGCTTCCGCGCCTGCTTGGACGTTTCCGCGCCTGCTTGGACGCTGCCGCGCCTGCTTGGACGCTTCCGCGCCTGCTTGCATGCTTCGGCGCCTGCTTGGACTCTTCCGCACCTGCTTGCACGGTTCCGCGCCTGCTTGGACGCTTCCGCGCCTGCTTGGACTCTTCTGCGCCTTCTTGCATGCTTCCGCGCCTGCTTGGACGTTTCCGCGCCAGCTTGGTCGCTACCGCGCCTGCTTGGACGATTCCGCGACTGCTTGGACGCTTCCGCGCCTGCTTGGACTCTTCTGCGTCTTCTTGCATGCTTCCGCGCCTGCTTGGACGCTTCCGCGCCTGCTTGCATGCTTCCCCGCCTGCTTGGACGCTTCCGCGCCTGCTTGGACTCTTCTGCGTCTTCTTGCATGCTACCGCGCCTGCTTGGACGTTTCCGCGCCTGCTTGGACGCTACCGCGCCTGCTTGGACGCTTCCGCGCCTGCTTGGACGCTACCGCGCCTGCTTGCACGGTTCCCCGCCTGCTTGGACGCTTCCGCGCCTGCTTGGATTCTTCCGCGCCTGCTTGCATGCTTCCGCGCCTGCTTGGACGCTACCGCGCCAGCTTGGACGCTTCCGCGCCTGCTTGGACTCTTCTGCGTCTTCTTGCATGCTTCCGCGCCTGCTTGGACGTTTCCGCGCCTGCTTGGACGCTGCCGCGCCTGCTTGGACGCTTCCGCGCCTGCTTGCATGCTTCGGCGCCTGCTTGGACTATTCCGCACCTGCTTGCACGGTTCCGCGCCTGCTTGGACGCTTCCGCGCCTGCTTGGACTCTTCTGCGCCTTCTTGCATGCTTCCGCGCCTGCTTGGACGTTTCCGCGCCAGCTTGGTCGCTACCGCGCCTGCTTGGACGATTCCGCGACTGCTTGGACGCTTCCGCGCCTGCTTGGACTCTTCTGCGTCTTCTTGCATGCTTCCGCGCCTGCTTGGACGCTTCCGCGCCTGCTTGCATGCTTCCCCGCCTGCTTGGTCGCTTCCGCGCCTGCTTGGACTCTTCTGCGTCTTCTTGCATGCTACCGCGCCTGCTTGGACGTTTCCGCGCCTGCTTGGACGCTACCGCACCTGCTTGGACGCTTCCGCGACTGCTTGGACCCTTCCGCGCCTGCTTGGACGCTTCCGCGACTGCTTGGACGCTTCCGCACCTGCTTGGACGCTTCCGCGCCTGCTTGGACGCTTCCGCGCCTGGTTGGACGCTACCGCGCCTGCTTGGACGCTTCCCCGCCTGCTTGGACGCTTCCGCGCCTGCTTGGACTCTTCTGCGTCTTCTTGCATGCTTCCGTGCCTGCTTGGACGTTTCCGCGCCTGCTTGGACGCTTCCGCGCCAGCTTGCATGCTTCCCCGCCTGCTTGGACGCTTCCGCGACTGCTTGGACGCTTCCGCGCCTGCTTGGACGCTTCCGCGCCTGTTTGGACTCTTCTGTGTCTTCTTGCATGCTTCCGCGCCTGCTTGGACGCTTCCGCGACTGCTTGGACGCTTCCGCGCCTGCTTGGACTCTTCTGCGTCTTCTTGCATGCTTCCGCGCCTGCTTGGACTCTTCTGCGCCTTCTTGCATGCTTCCGCGCCTGCTTGGACGTTTCCGCGCCAGCTTGGTCGCTACCGCGCCTGCTTGGACGATTCCGCGACTGCTTGGACGCTTCCGCGCCTGCTTGGACTCTTCTGCGTCTTCTTGCATGCTTCCGCGCCTGCTTGGACGCTTCCGCGCCTGCTTGCATGCTTCCCCGCCTGCTTGGACGCTTCCGCGCCTGCTTGGACTCTTCTGCGTCTTCTTGCATGCTACCGCGCCTGCTTGGACGTTTCCGCGCCTGCTTGGACGCTACCGCGCCTGCTTGGACGCTTCCGCGCCTGCTTGGACGCTACCGCGCCTGCTTGCACGGTTCCCCGCCTGCTTGGACGCTTCCGCGCCTGCTTGGATTCTTCCGCGCCTGCTTGCATGCTTCCGCGCCTGCTTGGACGCTACCGCGCCAGCTTGGACGCTTCCGCGCCTGCTTGGACTCTTCTGCGTCTTCTTGCATGCTTCCGCGCCTGCTTGGACGTTTCCGCGCCTGCTTGGACGCTGCCGCGCCTGCTTGGACGCTTCCGCGCCTGCTTGCATGCTTCGGCGCCTGCTTGGACTATTCCGCACCTGCTTGCACGGTTCCGCGCCTGCTTGGACGCTTCCGCGCCTGCTTGGACTCTTCTGCGCCTTCTTGCATGCTTCCGCGCCTGCTTGGACGTTTCCGCGCCAGCTTGGTCGCTACCGCGCCTGCTTGGACGATTCCGCGACTGCTTGGACGCTTCCGCGCCTGCTTGGACTCTTCTGCGTCTTCTTGCATGCTTCCGCGCCTGCTTGGACGCATCCGCGCCTGCTTGCATGCTTCCCCGCCTGCTTGGTCGCTTCCGCGCCTGCTTGGACTCTTCTGCGTCTTCTTGCATGCTACCGCGCCTGCTTGGACGTTTCCGCGCCTGCTTGGACGCTACCGCGCCGGCTTGGACGCTTCCGCGACTGCTTGGACGCTTCCGCGCCTGCTTGGACGCTTCCGCGACTGCTTGGACGCTTCCGCACCTGCTTGGACGCTTCCGCGCCTGCTTGGACGCTTCCGCGCCTGGTTGGACGCTTCCGCGCCTGCTTGGACGCTTCCGCGCCTGTTTGGACTCTTCTGCGCCTTCTTGCATGCTTCCGCGCCTGGTTGGACGTTCTCGCGCCTGCCTGGACGCCTCCGCGCCTGCTTGCATGCTTCCGCACCTACTTGGACGTTCTCGCGCCTGCCTGGATGCTTCCGCGCCTGCTTGCATGCTTCCGCGCCTGCTTGGACGCTTCCGCGCCTGCTTGGACGCTTCCGCGCCTGCTTGGACGCTTCCGCGCCTGCTTGGACTCTTCCGCGCCTGCTTGCACGCTTCCGCGCCTGCTTGGACGCTTCCGCGCCTGCTTGGGCGCTACCGCGCCTGCTCGGGCGCTTCCGCGCCTGCTTGGACGCTTCCGCGCCTGCTTGGACGCTTCCGCGCCTGCTTGGGCGCTTCCGCGTTTTCTTGGACGCTTCCGCGCCTGCTTGGACGCTACCACGCCTGCTTGCACGGTTCCGCGCCTGCTTGGACGCTTCCGCGCCTGCTTGGACGCTTCCGCGCCTGCTTGGACGCTTCCGCGCCTGCTTGGACGCTTCCGCGTCTTCTTGGACGCTTCCGCGCCTGCTTGGACACTACCGCGCCTGCTTGCACGGTTCCCCGCCTGCTTGGACGCTTCCGCGCCTGCTTGGATTCTTCCGCGCCTGCTTGCATGCTTCCGCGCCTGCTTGGACGCTACCGCGCCAGCTTGGACGCTTCCGCGCCTGCTTGGACTCTTCTGCGTCTTCTTGCATGCTTCCGCGCCTGCTTGGACTCTTCCGCACCTGCTTGCACGGTTCCGCGCCTGCTTGGACGCTTCCGCGCCTGCTTGGACTCTTCTGCGCCTTCTTGCATGCTGCCGCGCCTACTTGGACGTTTCCACGACTGCTTGGACGCTTCCGCGACTGCTTGGACGCTTCCGCGCCTGCTAGGACTCTTCTGCGCCTTCTTGCATGCTGCCGCGCCTACTTGGACGTTTCCACGACTGCTTGGACGCTTCCGCGACTGCTTGGACGCTTCCGCGCCTGCTAGGACTCTTCTGCGCCTTCTTGCATGCTGCCGCGCCTACTTGGACGCTTCCGCGCCTGGTTGGACGCTACCGCGCCTGCTTGGACGCTTCCGCGACTGCTTGGACACTACCGCGCCTGCTTGGACGCTTCCGCGACTGCGTGGACGCTTCCGCGCCTGCTTGGACTCTTCTGCGTCTTCTTGCATGCTTCCGCGCATGCATGGCCTTTTCCGCGCCTGCTTGGACGCTTCCGCGCCTGCTTGGACTCTTCTGCGCCTTCTTGCATGCTTCCGCGCCTGCTTGGACGTTTCCGCGCCTGCTTGGACGCTACCGCGCCTGCTTGGACGCTACCGCGCCTGCTTGGACGCTTCCGCGAATGCTTGGACGCTTCCGCGCCTGGTTGGACACTACCGCGCCTGCTTGGACGCTTCCGCGACTGCTTGGACGCTTCCGCGACTGCTTGGACGCTTCCGCGCCTGCTTGGACTCTTCTGCGCTTTCTTGTATGCTTCCGCGCCTGCTTGGACGTTTCCGCGCCAGCTTGGTCGCTACCGCGCCTGCTTGGACGCTTCCGCGACTGCTTGGACGCTACCGCGCCTGCTTGGATGCTTCCGCGACTGCTTGGACGCTTCCGCGCCTGCTTGGACTCTTCTGCGCCTTCTTGCATGCTGCCGCGCCTACTTGGACGTTTCCGCGCCTGCTTGGACGCTTCCGCGCCTGCTTGCATGCTTCCCCGCCTGCTTGGACGCTTCCGCGCCTGCTTGGACTCTTCTGCGTCTTCTTGCATGCTTCCGCGCATGCTTGGACGTTTCCGCGCCTGCTTGGACGCTACCGCGCCTGCTTGCATGCTTCCCCGCCTGCTTGGACGCTTCCGCGCCTGCTTGGACGCTTCCGCGCCTGCTTGGACGCTACCCCGCCTGCTTGCACGGTTCCCCGCCTGCTTGGACGCTTCCGCGCCTGCTTGGATTCTTCCGCGCCTGCTTGGATTCTTCCGCGCCTGCTTGCATGCTTCCGCGCCTGCTTGGACGCTACCGCGCCAGCTTGGACGCTTCCGCGCCTGCTTGGACTCTTCTGCGTCTTCTTGCATGCTTCCGCGCCTGCTTGGACGTTTCCGCGCCTGCTTGGACGCTGCCGCGCCTGCTTGGACGCTTCCGCGCCTGCTTGCATGCTTCGGCGCCTGCTTGGACTATTCCGCACCTGCTTGCACGGTTCCGCGCCTGCTTGGACGCTTCCGCGCCTGCTTGGACTCTTCTGCGCCTTCTTGCATGCTTCCGCGCCTGCTTGGACGTTTCCGCGCCAGCTTGGTCGCTACCGCGCCTGCTTGGACGATTCCGCAACTGCTTGGACGCTTCCGCGCCTGCTTGGACTCTTCTGCGTCTTCTTGCATGCTTCCGCGCCTGCTTGGACGCATCCGCGCCTGCTTGCATGCTTCCCCGCCTGCTTGGTCGCTTCCGCGCCTGCTTGGACTCTTCTGCGTCTTCTTGCATGCTACCGCGCCTGCTTGGACGTTTCCGCGCCTGCTTGGACGCTACCGCGCCGGCTTGGACGCTTCCGCGACTGCTTGGACGCTTCCGCGCCTGCTTGGACGCTTCCGCGACTGCTTGGACGCTTCCGCACCTGCTTGGACGCTTCCGCGCCTGCTTGGACGCTTCCGCGCCTGGTTGGACGCTACCGCGCCTGCTTGGACGCTTCCGCGCCTGGTTGGACGTTCTCGCGCCTGCCTGGACGCCTCCGCGCCTGCTTGCATGCTTCCGCACCTACTTGGACGTTCTCGCGCCTGCCTGGATGCTTCCGCGCCTGCTTGCATGCTTCCGCGCCTGCTTGGACGCTTCCGCGCCTGCTTGGACGCTTCCGCGCCTGCTTGGACGCTTCCGCGCCTGCTTGGACTCTTCCGCGCCTGCTTGCACGCTTCCACGCCTGCTTGGACGCTTCCGCGCCTGCTTGGGCGCTACCGCGCCTGCTCGGGCGCTTCCGCGCCTGCTTGGACGCTTCCGCGCCTGCTTGGACGCTTCCGCGCCTGCTTGGGCGCTTCCGCGTTTTCTTGGACGCTTCCGCGCCTGCTTGGACGCTACCACGCCTGCTTGCACGGTTCCGCGCCTGCTTGGACGCTTCCGCGCCTGCTTGGACGCTTCCGCGCCTGCTTGGACGCTTCCGCGTCTTCTTGGACGCTTCCGCGCCTGCTTGGACACTACCGCGCCTGCTTGCACGGTTCCCCGCCTGCTTGGACGCTTCCGCGCCTGCTTGGATTCTTCCGCGCCTGCTTGCATGCTTCCGCGCCTGCTTGGACGCTACCGCGCCAGCTTGGACGCTTCCGCGCCTGCTTGGACTCTTCTGCGTCTTCTTGCATGCTTCCGCGCCTGCTTGGACGTTTCCGCGCCTGCTTGGACGCTGCCGCGCCTGCTTGGACGCTTCCGCGCCTGCTTGCATGCTTCGGCGCCTGCTTGGACTCTTCCGCACCTGCTTGCACGGTTCCGCGCCTGCTTGGACGCTTCCGCGCCTGCTTGGACTCTTCTGCGCCTTCTTGCATGCTTCCGCGCCTGCTTGGACGTTTCCGCGCCAGCTTGGTCGCTACCGCGCCTGCTTGGACGATTCCGCGCCTGCTTGGACGATTCCGCGACTGCTTGGACGCTTCCTCGCCTGCTTGGACTCTTCTGCGTCTTCTTGCATGCTTCCGCGCCTGCTTGGACGCTTCCGCGCCTGCTTGCATGCTTCCCCGCCTGCTTGGTCGCTTCCGCGCCTGCTTGGACTCTTCTGCGTCTTCTTGCATGCTACCGCGCCTGCTTGGACGTTTCCGCGCCTGCTTGGACGCTACCGCGCCGGCTTGGACGCTTCCGCGACTGCTTGGACGCTTCCGCGCCTGCTTGGACGCTTCCGCGACTGCTTGGACGCTTCCGCACCTGCTTGGACGCTTCCGCGCCTGCTTGGACGCTTCCGCGCCTGGTTGGACGCTACCGCGCCTGCTTGGACGCTTCCCCGCCTGCTTGGACGCTTCCGCGCCTGCTTGGACTCTTGTGCGTCTTCTTGCATGCTTCCGCGCCTGCTTGGACGTTTCCGCGCCTGCTTGCATGCTTCCGCGCCTGCTTGGACGCTTCCGCGCCTGCTTGGACGCTTCCGCGCCTGCTTGGACGCTTCCGCGCCTGCTTGGACTCTTCCGCGCCTGCTTGCACGCTTCCGCGCCTGCTTGGACGCTTCCGCGCCTGCTTGGGCGCTTCCGCGCCTGCTTGGGCGCTTCCGCGTCTGCTTGGACGCTTCCGCGCCTGCTTGGACGCTTCCGCGCCTGCTTGGGCGCTTCCGCGTTTTCTTGGACGCTTCCGCGCCTGCTTGGACGCTACCACGCCTGCTTGCACGGTTCCGCGCCTGCTTGGACGCTTCCGCGCCTGCTTGGACGCTTCCGCGCCTGCTTGGACGCTTCCGCGCCTGCTTGGACGCTTCCGCGTCTTCTTGGACGCTTCCGCGCCTGCTTGGACACTACCGCGCCTGCTTGCACGGTTCCCCGCCTGCTTGGACGCTTCCGCGCCTGCTTGGATTCTTCCGCGCCTGCTTGCATGCTTCCGCGCCTGCTTGGACGCTACCGCGCCAGCTTGGACGCTTCCGCGCCTGCTTGGACTCTTCTGCGTCTTCTTGCATGCTTCCGCGCCTGCTTGGACGTTTCCGCGCCTGCTTGGACGCTGCCGCGCCTGCTTGGACGCTTCCGCGCCTGCTTGCATGCTTCGGCGCCTGCTTGGACTCTTCCGCACCTGCTTGCACGGTTCCGCGCCTGCTTGGACGCTTCCGCGCCTGCTCGGACTCTTCTGCGCCTTCTTGCATGCTTCCGCGCCTGCTTGGACGTTTCCGCGCCAGCTTGGTCGCTACCGCGCCTGCTTGGACGATTCCGCGACTGCTTGGACGCTTCCGCGACTGCTTGGACGCTTCCGCGCCTGCTTGGACTCTTCTGCGTCTTCTTGCATGCTTCCGCGCATGCATGGCCTTTTCCGCGCCTGCTTGGACGCTTCCGCGCCTGCTTGGACTCTTCTGCGCCTTCTTGCATGCTTCCGCGCCTGCTTGGACGTTTCCGCGCCTGCTTGGACGCTACCGCGCCTGCTTGGACGCTTCCGCGCCTGCTTGGACTCTTCTGCGTCTTCTTGCATGCTACCGCGCCTGCTTGGACGTTTCCGCGCCTGCTTGGACGCTACCGCGCCTGCTTGGACGCTTCCGCGACTGCTTGGACGCTTCCGCGCCTGCTTGGACGCTTCCGCGACTGCTTGGACGCTTCCGCACCTGCTTGGACGCTTCCGCGCCTGCTTGGACGCTTCCGCGACTGCTTGGACGCTTCCGCGCCTGCTTGGACGCTTCCGCGCCTGTTTGGACTCTTCTGCGCCTTCTTGCATGCTACCGCGCCTGCTTGGACGTTTCCACGACTGCTTGGACGCTTCCGCGACTGCTTGGACGCTTCCGCGCCTGCTAGGACTCTTCTGCGCCTTCTTGCATGCTGCCGCGCCTACTTGGACGTTTCCACGACTGCTTGGACGCTTCCGCGACTGCTTGGACGCTTCCGCGCCTGCTAGGACTCTTCTGCGCCTTCTTGCATGCTGCCGCGCCTACTTGGACGCTTCCGCGCCTGGTTGGACGCTACCGCGCCTGCTTGGACGCTTCCGCGACTGCTTGGACACTACCGCGCCTGCTTGGACGCTTCCGCGACTGCGTGGACGCTTCCGCGCCTGCTTGGACTCTTCTGCGTCTTCTTGCATGCTTCCGCGCATGCATGGCCTTTTCCGCGCCTGCTTGGACGCTTCCGCGCCTGCTTGGACTCTTCTGCGCCTTCTTGCATGCTTCCGCGCCTGCTTGGACGTTTCCGCGCCTGCTTGGACGCTACCGCGCCTGCTTGGACGCTACCGCGCCTGCTTGGACGCTTCCGCGAATGCTTGGACGCTTCCGCGCCTGGTTGGACACTACCGCGCCTGCTTGGACGCTTCCGCGACTGCTTGGACGCTTCCGCGACTGCTTGGACGCTTCCGCGCCTGCTTGGACTCTTCTGCGCTTTCTTGTATGCTTCCGCGCCTGCTTGGACGTTTCCGCGCCAGCTTGGTCGCTACCGCGCCTGCTTGGACGCTTCCGCGACTGCTTGGACGCTACCGCGCCTGCTTGGATGCTTCCGCGACTGCTTGGACGCTTCCGCGCCTGCTTGGACTCTTCTGCGCCTTCTTGCATGCTGCCGCGCCTACTTGGACGTTTCCGCGCCTGCTTGGACGCTTCCGCGCCTGCTTGCATGCTTCCCCGCCTGCTTGGACGCTTCCGCGCCTGCTTGGACTCTTCTGCGTCTTCTTGCATGCTTCCGCGCATGCTTGGACGTTTCCGCGCCTGCTTGGACGCTACCGCGCCTGCTTGCATGCTTCCCCGCCTGCTTGGACGCTTCCGCGCCTGCTTGGACGCTTCCGCGCCTGCTTGGACGCTACCCCGCCTGCTTGCACGGTTCCCCGCCTGCTTGGACGCTTCCGCGCCTGCTTGGATTCTTCCGCGCCTGCTTGGATTCTTCCGCGCCTGCTTGCATGCTTCCGCGCCTGCTTGGACGCTACCGCGCCAGCTTGGACGCTTCCGCGCCTGCTTGGACTCTTCTGCGTCTTCTTGCATGCTTCCGCGCCTGCTTGGACGTTTCCGCGCCTGCTTGGACGCTGCCGCGCCTGCTTGGACGCTTCCGCGCCTGCTTGCATGCTTCGGCGCCTGCTTGGACTATTCCGCACCTGCTTGCACGGTTCCGCGCCTGCTTGGACGCTTCCGCGCCTGCTTGGACTCTTCTGCGCCTTCTTGCATGCTTCCGCGCCTGCTTGGACGTTCCGCGCCAGCTTGGTCGCTACCGCGCCTGCTTGGACGATTCCGCAACTGCTTGGACGCTTCCGCGCCTGCTTGGACTCTTCTGCGTCTTCTTGCATGCTTCCGCGCCTGCTTGGACGCATCCGCGCCTGCTTGCATGCTTCCCCGCCTGCTTGGTCGCTTCCGCGCCTGCTTGGACTCTTCTGCGTCTTCTTGCATGCTACCGCGCCTGCTTGGACGTTTCCGCGCCTGCTTGGACGCTACCGCGCCGGCTTGGACGCTTCCGCGACTGCTTGGACGCTTCCGCGCCTGCTTGGACGCTTCCGCGACTGCTTGGACGCTTCCGCACCTGCTTGGACGCTTCCGCGCCTGCTTGGACGCTTCCGCGCCTGGTTGGACGCTACCGCGCCTGCTTGGACGCTTCCGCGCCTGGTTGGACGTTCTCGCGCCTGCCTGGACGCCTCCGCGCCTGCTTGCATGCTTCCGCACCTACTTGGACGTTCTCGCGCCTGCCTGGATGCTTCCGCGCCTGCTTGCATGCTTCCGCGCCTGCTTGGACGCTTCCGCGCCTGCTTGGACGCTTCCGCGCCTGCTTGGACGCTTCCGCGCCTGCTTGGACTCTTCCGCGCCTGCTTGCACGCTTCCACGCCTGCTTGGACGCTTCCGCGCCTGCTTGGGCGCTACCGCGCCTGCTCGGGCGCTTCCGCGGCTGCTTGGACGCTTCCGCGCCTGCTTGGACGCTTCCGCGCCTGCTTGGGCGCTTCCGCGTTTTCTTGGACGCTTCCGCGCCTGCTTGGACGCTACCACGCCTGCTTGCACGGTTCCGCGCCTGCTTGGACGCTTCCGCGCCTGCTTGGACGCTTCCGCGCCTGCTTGGACGCTTCCGCGTCTTCTTGGACGCTTCCGCGCCTGCTTGGACACTACCGCGCCTGCTTGCACGGTTCCGCGCCTGCTTGGACGCTTCCGCGCCTGCTTGGATTCTTCCGCGCCTGCTTGCATGCTTCCGCGCCTGCTTGGACGCTACCGCGCCAGCTTGGACGCTTCCGCGCCTGCTTGGACTCTTCTGCGTCTTCTTGCATGCTTCCGCGCCTGCTTGGACGTTTCCGCGCCTGCTTGGACGCTGCCGCGCCTGCTTGGACGCTTCCGCGCCTGCTTGCATGCTTCGGCGCCTGCTTGGACTCTTCCGCACCTGCTTGCACGGTTCCGCGCCTGCTTGGACGCTTCCGCGCCTGCTTGGACTCTTCTGCGCCTTCTTGCATGCTTCCGCGCCTGCTTGGACGTTTCCGCGCCAGCTTGGTCGCTACCGCGCCTGCTTGGACGATTCCGCGCCTGCTTGGACGATTCCGCGACTGCTTGGACGCTTCCTCGCCTGCTTGGACTCTTCTGCGTCTTCTTGCATGCTTCCGCGCCTGCTTGGACGCTTCCGCGCCTGCTTGCATGCTTCCCCGCCTGCTTGGTCGCTTCCGCGCCTGCTTGGACTCTTCTGCGTCTTCTTGCATGCTACCGCGCCTGCTTGGACGTTTCCGCGCCTGCTTGGACGCTACCGCGCCGGCTTGGACGCTTCCGCGACTGCTTGGACGCTTCCGCGCCTGCTTGGACGCTTCCGCGACTGCTTGGACGCTTCCGCACCTGCTTGGACGCTTCCGCGCCTGCTTGGACGCTTCCGCGCCTGGTTGGACGCTACCGCGCCTGCTTGGACGCTTCCCCGCCTGCTTGGACGCTTCCGCGCCTGCTTGGACTCTTGTGCGTCTTCTTGCATGCTTCCGCGCCTGCTTGGACGTTTCCGCGCCTGCTTGCATGCTTCCGCGCCTGCTTGGACGCTTCCGCGCCTGCTTGGACGCTTCCGCGCCTGCTTGGACGCTTCCGCGCCTGCTTGGACTCTTCCGCGCCTGCTTGCACGCTTCCGCGCCTGCTTGGACGCTTCCGCGCCTGCTTGGGCGCTTCCGCGCCTGCTTGGGCGCTTCCGCGTCTGCTTGGACGCTTCCGCGCCTGCTTGGACGCTTCCGCGCCTGCTTGGGCGCTTCCGCGTTTTCTTGGACGCTTCCGCGCCTGCTTGGACGCTACCACGCCTGCTTGCACGGTTCCGCGCCTGCTTGGACGCTTCCGCGCCTGCTTGGACGCTTCCGCGCCTGCTTGGACGCTTCCGCGCCTGCTTGGACGCTTCCGCGTCTTCTTGGACGCTTCCGCGCCTGCTTGGACACTACCGCGCCTGCTTGCACGGTTCCCCGCCTGCTTGGACGCTTCCGCGCCTGCTTGGATTCTTCCGCGCCTGCTTGCATGCTTCCGCGCCTGCTTGGACGCTACCGCGCCAGCTTGGACGCTTCCGCGCCTGCTTGGACTCTTCTGCGTCTTCTTGCATGCTTCCGCGCCTGCTTGGACGTTTCCGCGCCTGCTTGGACGCTGCCGCGCCTGCTTGGACGCTTCCGCGCCTGCTTGCATGCTTCGGCGCCTGCTTGGACTCTTCCGCACCTGCTTGCACGGTTCCGCGCCTGCTTGGACGCTTCCGCGCCTGCTTGGACTCTTCTGCGCCTTCTTGCATGCTTCCGCGCCTGCTTGGACGTTTCCGCGCCAGCTTGGTCGCTACCGCGCCTGCTTGGACGATTCCGCGACTGCTTGGACGCTTCCGCGACTGCTTGGACGCTTCCGCGCCTGCTTGGACTCTTCTGCGTCTTCTTGCATGCTTCCGCGCATGCATGGCCTTTTCCGCGCCTGCTTGGACGCTTCCGCGCCTGCTTGGACTCTTCTGCGCCTTCTTGCATGCTTCCGCGCCTGCTTGGACGTTTCCGCGCCTGCTTGGACGCTACCGCGCCTGCTTGGACGCTTCCGCGCCTGCTTGGACTCTTCTGCGTCTTCTTGCATGCTACCGCGCCTGCTTGGACGTTTCCGCGCCTGCTTGGACGCTACCGCGCCTGCTTGGACGCTTCCGCGACTGCTTGGACGCTTCCGCGCCTGCTTGGACGCTTCCGCGACTGCTTGGACGCTTCCGCACCTGCTTGGACGCTTCCGCGCCTGCTTGGACGCTTCCGCGACTGCTTGGACGCTTCCGCGCCTGCTTGGACGCTTCCGCGCCTGTTTGGACTCTTCTGCGCCTTCTTGCATGCTTCCGCGCCTGGTTGGACGTTCTCGCGCCTGCCTGGACGCCTCCGCGCCTGCTTGCATGCTTCCGCACCTACTTGGACGTTCTCGCGCCTGCCTGGATGCTTCCGCGCCTGCTTGCATGCTTCCGCGCCTGCTTGGACGCTTCCGCGCCTGCTTGGACTCTTCTGCGCCTTCTTGCATGCTTCCGCGCCTGCTTGGAGGTTTCCGCGCCTGCTTGGACGCTACCGCGCCTGCTTGGACGCTTCCGCGCCTGCTTGCATGCTTCGGCGCCTGCTTGGACTCTTCCGCACCTGCTTGCACGGTTCCGCGCCTGCTTGGACGCTTCCACGCCTGCTTGGACTCTTCTGCGCCTTCTTGCATGCTTCCGCGCCTGCTTGGACCTTTCCGCGCCAGCTTGGTCGCTACCGCGCCTGCTTGGACGATACCGCGACTGCTTGGACGCTTCCGCGCCTGCTTGGACTCTTCTGCGTCTTCTTGCATGCTTCCGCGCCTGCTTGGACGCTTCCGCGCCTGCTTGTATGCTTCCCCGCCTGCTTGGACGCTTCAGCGCCTGCTTGGACACTTCTGCGTCTTCTTGCATGCTTCCGCGCATGCTTGGACGTTTCCGCGCCTGCTTGGACGCTACCGCGCCTGCTTGCATGCTTCCCCGCCTGCTTGGACGCTTCCGCGCCTGCTTGGACTCTTCTGCGTCTTCTTGCATGCTTCCGCGCCTGCTTGGACGCTTCCGCGACTGCTTGGACGCTTCCGCGCCTGGTTGGACGCTACCGCGCCTGCTTGGATGTTTCCGCGACTGCTTGGACACTACCGCGCCTGCTTGGATGCTACCGCGCCTGCTTGGACGTTTCCGCGCCTGCTTGGACGCTTCCGCGCCTGCTTGCATGCTTCCCCGCCTGCTTGGACGCTTCCGCGCCTGCTTGGACTCTTCTGCGCCTTCTTGCATGCTTCCGCGCCTGCTTGGACGTTTCCGCGCCAGCTTGGTCGCTACCGCGCCTGCTTGGACGATTCCGCGACTGCTTGGACGCTTCCGCGACTGCTTGGACGCTTCCGCGCCTGCTTGGACTCTTCTGCGTCTTCTTGCATGCTTCCGCGCATGCATGGCCTTTTCCGCGCCTGCTTGGACGCTTCCGCGCCTGCTTGGACTCTTCTGCGTCTTCTTGCATGCTACCGCGCCTGCTTGGACGTTTCCGCGCCTGCTTGGACGCTACCGCGCCTGCTTGGACGCTTCCGCGACTGCTTGGACGCTTCCGCGCCTGCTTGGACGCTTCCGCGACTGCTTGGACGCTTCCGCACCTGCTTGGACGCTTCCGCGCCTGCTTGGACGCTTCCGCGACTGCTTGGACGCTTCCGCGCCTGCTTGGACGCTTCCGCGCCTGTTTGGACTCTTCTGCGCCTTCTTGCATGCTTCCGCGCCTGGTTGGACGTTCTCGCGCCTGCCTGGACGCCTCCGCGCCTGCTTGCATGCTTCCGCACCTACTTGGACGTTCTCGCGCCTGCTTGGACGCTACTGCGCCTGCTTGGACGCTTCCGCGACTGCTTGGACGCTTCCGCGCCTGCTTGGACGCTTCCGCGACTGCTTGGACGCTTCCGCGCCTGCTTGGACGCTTCCGCGCCTGTTTGGACTCTTCTGCGCCTTCTTGCATGCTTCCGCGCCTGCTTGGACGTTTCCGCGCCAGCTTGGTCGCTACCGCGCCTGCTTGGACGATTCCGCGACTGCTTGGACGCTTCCGCGACTGCTTGGACGCTTCCGCGCCTGCTTGGACTCTTCTGCGTCTTCTTGCATGCTTCCGCGCATGCATGGCCTTTTCCGCGCCTGCTTGGACGCTTCCGCGCCTGCTTGGACTCTTCTGCGTCTTCTTGCATGCTACCGCGCCTGCTTGGACGTTTCCGCGCCTGCTTGGACGCTACCGCGCCTGCTTGGACGCTTCCGCGACTGCTTGGACGCTTCCGCGCCTGCTTGGACGCTTCCGCGACTGCTTGGACGCTTCCGCACCTGCTTGGACGCTTCCGCGCCTGCTTGGACGCTTCCGCGACTGCTTGGACGCTTCCGCGCCTGCTTGGACGCTTCCGCGCCTGTTTGGACTCTTCTGCGCCTTCTTGCATGCTTCCGCGCCTGGTTGGACGTTCTCGCGCCTGCCTGGACGCCTCCGCGCCTGCTTGCATGCTTCCGCACCTACTTGGACGTTCTCGCGCCTGCTTGGACGCTACTGCGCCTGCTTGGACGCTTCCGCGACTGCTTGGACGCTTCCGCGCCTGCTTGGACGCTTCCGCGACTGCTTGGACGCTTCCGCGCCTGCTTGGACGCTTCCGCGCCTGTTTGGACTCTTCTGCGCCTTCTTGCATGCTTCCGCGCCTGGTTGGACGTTCTCGCGCCTGCCTGGACGCCTCCGCGCCTGCTTGCATGCTTCCGCACATACTTGGACGTTCTCGCGCCTGCTTGGACTCTTCTGCGCCTTCTTGCATGCTTCCGCGCCTGCTTGGACGTTTCCGCGCCTGCTTGGACGCTACCGCGCCTGCTTGGACGATTCCGCGACTGCTTGGACGCTTCCGCGACTGCTTGGACGCTTCCGCGCCTGCTTGGACTCTTCTGCGTCTTCTTGCATGCTTCCGCGCATGCATGGCCTTTTCCGCGCCTGCTTGGACGCTTCCGCGCCTGCTTGGACTCTTCTGCGCCTTCTTGCATGCTTCCGCGCCTGCTTGGACGTTTCCGCGCCTGCTTGGACGCTACCGCGCCTGCTTGGACGCTTCCGCGCCTCCTTGGACTCTTCTGCGTCTTCTTGCATGCTACCGCGACTGCTTGGACGTTTCCGCGCCTGCTTGGACGCTACCGCGCCTGCTTGGACGCTTCCGCGACTGCTTGGACGCTTCCGCGCCTGCTTGGACGCTTCCGCGCCTGTTTGGACTCTTCTGCGCCTTCTTGCATGCTTCCGCGCCTGCTTGGACGTTTCCGCGCCTGCTTGGACGCTACCGCGCCTGCTTGGACGCTTCCGCGCCTGCTTGGACTCTTCTGCGTCTTCTTGCATGCTACCGCGCCTGCTTGGACGTTTCCGCGCCTGCTTGGACGCTACCGCGCCTGCTTGGACGCTTCCGCGACTGCTTGGACGCTTCCGCGCCTGCTTGGACGCTTCCGCGACTGCTTGGACGCTTCCGCACCTGCTTGGACGCTTCCGCGCCTGCTTGGACGCTTCCGCGACTGCTTGGACGCTTCCGCGCCTGCTTGGACGCTTCCGCGCCAGTTTGGACTCTTCTGCGCCTTCTTGCATGCTTCCGCGCCTGGTTGGACGTTCTCGCGCCTGCCTGGACGCCTCCGCGCCTGCTTGCATGCTTCCGCACCTACTTGGACGTTCTCGCGCCTGCCTGGATGCTTCCGCGCCTGCTTGCATGCTTCCGCGCCTGCTTGGACGCTTCCGCGCCTGCTTGGACTCTTCTGCGCCTTCTTGCATGCTTCCGCGCCTGCTTGGAGGTTTCCGCGCCTGCTTGGACGCTACCGCGCCTGCTTGGACGCTTCCGCGCCTGCTTGCATGCTTCGGCGCCTGCTTGGACTCTTCCGCACCTGCTTGCACGGTTCCGCGCCTGCTTGGACGCTTCCGCGCCTGCTTGGACTCTTCTGCGCCTTCTTGCATGCTTCCGCGCCTGCTTGGACGTTTCCGCGCCAGCTTGGTCGCTACCGCGCCTGCTTGGACGATACCGCGACTGCTTGGACGCTTCCGCGCCTGCTTGGACTCTTCTGCGTCTTCTTGCATGCTTCCGCGCCTGCTTGGACGCTTCCGCGCCTGCTTGCATGCTTCCCCGCCTGCTTGGACGCTTCAGCGCCTGCTTGGACACTTCTGCGTCTTCTTGCATGCTTCCGCGCATGCTTGGACGTTTCCGCGCCTGCTTGGACTCTTCTGCGTCTTCTTGCATGCTTCCGCGCCTGCTTGGACGCTTCCGCGACTGCTTGGACGCTTCCGCACCTGGTTGGACGCTACCGCGCCTGCTTGGATGTTTCCGCGACTGCTTGGACACTACCGCGCCTGCTTGGATGCTACCGCGCCTGCTTGGACGCTTCCGCGACTGCTTGGACGCTTCCGCGCCTGGTTGGACCCTTCTGCGCCTTCTTGCATGCTTCCGCGCCTGCTTGGACGTTTCCGCGCCTGCTTGGACTCTTCCGCGCCTGCTTGGACGCTTCCGCGACTGCTTGGACGCTTCCTCTCCTGCTTGGACTCTTCTGCGCCTTCATGCATGCTGCCGCGCCTACTTGGACGTTTCCGCGCCTGCTTGGACGCTTCCGCGCCTGCTTGGACTCTTCTGCGTCTTCTTGCATGCTTCCGCGCCTGCTTGGACTCTTCTACGTCTTCTTGCATGCTTCCGCGCCTGCTTGGACGTTTCCGCGCCTGCTTGGACGCTTCCGCTCCTGCTTGGACGCTTCCCCGCCTGCTCGCATGCTTCCCCGCCTGCTTGGACGTTTGCGCGCCTGCTTGGACTCTTCTACGTCTTCTTGCATGCTTCCGCGCCTGCTTGGACGCTTCCGCGACAGCTTGGACGCTTCCGCGCATGCTTGGGCTCTTCTGCTCCTTCTTGCATGCTTCTGCGCCTACTTGGACGCTTCCGCGCCTCCTTGGACGCTACCGCTCCTGCTTGGACGCTTCCGCGACTGCTAGGACGCTTCCGCGCCTGCTTGGACTCTTCTGCGCCTTCTTGCATGCTTCCGCGCCTGCTTGGACGTTTCCGCGCCTGCTTGGACGCTACCGCGCCTGCTTGGACGCTTCCGCGCCTTCTTGCATGCTTCCGCGACTGCTAGGACGCTACCGCGCCTGCTTGGCCTCTTCTGCGCCTTCTTGCATGCTTCCGCGCCTGCTTGGACGTTTCCGCGCCTGCTTGGACGCTACCGCGCCTGCTTGGACGCTACCGCGCCTGCTTGCACGGTTCCGCGCCTGCTTGGACGCTTCCGCGCCTGCTTGGACGCTTCCGCGACTGCTTGGACGCTTCCGCGACTGCTTGGACTCTTCTGCGCTTTCTTGTATGCTTCCGCGCCTGCTTGGACGTTTCCGCGCCAGCTTGGTCGCTACCGCGCCTGCTCGGACGCTTCCGCGACTGCTTGGACGCTACCGCGCCTGCTTGGACGCTTCCGCGACTGCTTGGACGCTTCCGCGCCTGCTTGGACTCTTCTGCGCCTTCTTGCATGCTGCCGCGCCTACTTGGACGTTTCCGCGCCTGCTTGGACGCTTCCGCGCCTGCTTGCATGCTTCCCCGCCTGCTTGGACGCTTCCGCGCCTGCTTGGACTCTTCTGCGTCTTCTTGCATGCTTCCGCGCATGCTTGGACGTTTCCGCGCCTGCTTGGACGCTACCGCGCCTACATGGACGCTTCCGCGCCTGCTTGGACGCTTCCGCGACTGCTTGGACGCTTCCGCGCCTGCTTGGACTCTTCTGCGTCTTCTTGCAAGCTTCCGCGCCTGCTTGGACGTTTCCGCGCCTGCTTGGACGCTACCGCGCCGGCTTGGACGCTTCCGCGCCTGCTTGCATGCTTCCCCGCCTGCTTGGACGCTTCCGCGCCTGCTTGGACGCTTCCGCCACTGCTTGGAATCTACCGCGCCTGCTTGGACGCTTCCGGGACTGCTTGGACTCTTCTGCGTCTTCTTGCATGCTTCCGCGCCTGCTTGGACGCTTCCGCGACTGCTTGGACGTTTCCGCGCCTGCTTGGACGCTACCGCGCCTGCTTGGACGCTTCCGCGACTGCTTGGACGTTTCCGCGCCTGCTTGGTCGCTTCCGCGACAGCTTGGACGCTTCCGCGCATGCTTGGGCTCTTCTGCTCCTTCTTGCATGCTTCTGCGCCTACTTGGACGCTTCCGCGCCTGCTTGGACGCTTCCGCGACTGCTTGGACGCTACCGCGCCTGCTGGGACGCTTCCGCGACTGCTTGGACACTACCGCGCCTGCTTGCATGCTTCCCCGCCTGCTTGGACGCTTCCGCGCCTGCTTGGAATCTTCTGCGTCTTCTTGCATGCTTCCGCGCATGCTTGGACGTTTCCGCGCCTGCTTGGACGCTACCGCGCCTGCATGGACGCTTCCGCGCCTGCTTGGACGCTTCCGCGACTGCTTGGACGCTTCCGCGCCTGCTTGGACTCTTCTGCGTCTTCTTGCATGCTTCCGCGCATGCTTGGACGTTTCCGCGCCTGCTTGGACGCTACCGCGCCTGCTTGGACGCTTCCGCGCCTGCTTGGACGCTTCCGCGCCTGCTTGGACGCTTCCGCGTCTTCTTGGACGCTTCCGCGCCTGCTTGGACGCTACCGCGCCTGCTTGCACGGTTCCGCGCCTGCTTGGACGCTTCCGCGCCTGCTTGGACGCTTCCGCGCCTGCTTGGACGCTTCCGCGCCTGCTTGGACTCTTCCGCGCCTGCTTGCACGCTTCCGCGCCTGCTTGGACGCTTCCGCGCCTGCTTGGGCGCTTCCGCGCCTGCTTGGACGCTTCCGCGCCTGCTTGGACGCTTCCGCGCCTGCTTGGGCGCTTCCGCGTTTTCTTGGACGCTTCCGCGCCTGCTTGGACGCTACCACGCCTGCTTGCACGGTTCCGCGCCTGCTTGGACGCTTCCGCGCCTGCTTGGACGCTTCCGCGTCTTCTTGGACGCTTCCGCGCCTGCTTGGACGCTACCGCGCCTGCTTGCACGGTTCCCCGCCTGCTTGGACGCTTCCGCGCCTGCTTGGATTCTTCCGCGCCTGCTTGCATGCTTCCGCGCCTGCTTGGACGCTACCGCGCCAGCTTGGACGCTTCCGCGCCTGCTTGGACTCTTCTGCGTCTTCTTGCATGCTTCCGCGCCTGCTTGGACGTTTCCGCGCCTGCTTGGACGCTGCCGCGCCTGCTTGGACGCTTCCGCGCCTGCTTGCATGCTTCGGCGCCTGCTTGGACTCTTCCGCACCTGCTTGCACGGTTCCGCGCCTGCTTGGACGCTTCCGCGCCTGCTTGGACTCTTCTGCGCCTTCTTGCATGCTTCCGCGCCTGCTTGGACGTTTCCGCGCCAGCTTGGTCGCTACCGCGCCTGCTTGGACGATTCCGCGACTGCTTGGACGCTTCCGCGCCTGGTTGGACGCTACCGCGCCTGCTTGGACGCTTCCCCGCCTGCTTGGACGCTTCCGCGCCTGCTTGGACGCTTCCGCGCCTGCTTGCATGCTTCGGCGCCTGCTTGGACTCTTCCGCACCTGCTTGCACGGTTCCGCGCCTGCTTGGACGCTTCCGCGCCTGGTTGGACGCTACCGCGCCTGCTTGCACGGTTCCGCGCCTGCTTGGACGCTTCCGCGCCTGCTTGGACGCTTCCGCGTCTTCTTGGACGCTTCCGCGCCTGCTTGGACGCTACCGCGCCTGCTTGCACGGTTCCCCGCCTGCTTGGACGCTTCCGCGCCTGCTTGGATTCTTCCGCGCCTGCTTGCATGCTTCCGCGCCTGCTTGCATGCTTCCGCGCCTGCTTGGACGCTACCGCGCCAGCTTGGACGCTTCCGCGCCTGCTTGGACTCTTCTGCGTCTTCTTGCATGCTTCCGCGCCTGCTTGGACGTTTCCGCGCCTGCTTGGACGCTGCCGCGCCTGCTTGGACGCTTCCGCGCCTGCTTGCATGCTTCGGCGCCTGCTTGGACTCTTCCGCACCTGCTTGCACGGTTCCGCGCCTGCTTGGACGCTTCCGCGCCTGCTTGGACTCTTCTGCGCCTTCTTGCATGCTTCCGCGCCTGCTTGGACATTTCCGCGCCAGCTTGGTCGCTACCGCGCCTGCTTGGACGATTCCGCGACTGCTTGGACGCTTCCGCGCCTGGTTGGACGCTACCGCGCCTGCTTGGACGCTTCCCCGCCTGCTTGGACGCTTCCGCGCCTGCTTGGACGCTTCCGCGCCTGCTTGCATGCTTCGGCGCCTGCTTGGACTCTTCCGCACCTGCTTGCACGGTTCCGCGCCTGCTTGGACGCTTCCGCGCCTGGTTGGACGCTACCGCGCCTGCTTGGACGCTTCCCCGCCTGCTTGGACGCTTCCGCGCCTGCTTGGACTCTTCTGCGTCTTCTTGCATGCTTCCGCGCCTGCTTGGACGTTTCCGCGCCTGCATGGACGCTTCCGCGCCAGCTTGCATGCTTCCCCGCCTGCTTGGAGGTTTCCGCGCCTGCTTGGACGCTACCGCGCCTGCTTGGACGCTTCCGCGCCTGCTTGGACGCTTCCGCGCCTGTTTGGACTCTTCTGCGCCTTCTTGCATGCTTCCGCGCCTGGTTGGACGTTCTCGCGCCTGCCTGGACGCCTCCGCGCCTGCTTGCATGCTTCCGCACCTACTTGGACGTTCTCGCGCCTGCCTGGATGCTTCCGCGCCTGCTTGCATGCTTCCGCGCCTGCTTGGACGCTTCCGCGCCTGCTTGGACTCTTCTGCGCCTTCTTGCATGCTTCCGCGCCTGCTTGGAGGTTTCCGCGCCTGCTTGGACGCTACCGCGCCTGCTTGGACGCTTCCGCGCCTGCTTGCATGCTTCGGCGCCTGCTTGGACTCTTCCGCACCTGCTTGCACGGTTCCGCGCCTGCTTGGACGCTTCCGCGCCTGCTTGGACTCTTCTGCGCCTTCTTGCATGCTTCCGCGCCTGCTTGGACGCTACCGCGCCTGCTTGGACTCTTCCGCGACTGCTTGGACGCTGCCGCGCCTGCTTGGACGCTTCCGCGCCTGCTTGGACGCTTCCGCGCCTGCTTGGACGCTGCCGCGCCTGCTTGGACGCTTCCGCGACTTATTGGACGCTTCCGCGCCTGCTTGGGCGCTTCCGCGTTTTCTTGGACGCTTCCGCGCCTGCTTGGACGCTACCACGCCTGCTTGCACGGTTCCGCGCCTGCTTGGACGCTTCCGCGCCTGCTTGGACGCTTCCGCGTCTTCTTGGACGCTTCCGCGCCTGCTTGGACGCTACCGCGCCTGCTTGCACGGTTCCCCGCCTGCTTGGACGCTTCCGCGCCTGCTTGGATTCTTCCGCGCCTGCTTGCATGCTTCCGCGCCTGCTTGGACGCTACCGCGCCAGCTTGGACGCTTCCGCGCCTGCTTGGACTCTTCTGCGTCTTCTTGCATGCTTCCGCGCCTGCTTGGACGTTTCCGCGCCTGCTTGGACGCTGCCGCGCCTGCTTGGACGCTTCCGCGCCTGCTTGCATGCTTCGGCGCCTGCTTGGACTCTTCCGCACCTGCTTGCACGGTTCCGCGCCTGCTTGGACGCTTCCGCGCCTGCTTGGACTCTTCTGCGCCTTCTTGCATGCTTCCGCGCCTGCTTGGACGTTTCCGCGCCAGCTTGGTCGCTACCGCGCCTGCTTGGACGATTCCGCGACTGCTTGGACGCTTCCGCGCCTGGTTGGACGCTACCGCGCCTGCTTGGACGCTTCCCCGCCTGCTTGGACGCTTCCGCGCCTGCTTGGACGCTTCCGCGCCTGCTTGCATGCTTCGGCGCCTGCTTGGACTCTTCCGCACCTGCTTGCACGGTTCCGCGCCTGCTTGGACGCTTCCGCGCCTGGTTGGACGCTACCGCGCCTGCTTGCACGGTTCCGCGCCTGCTTGGACGCTTCCGCGCCTGCTTGGACGCTTCCGCGTCTTCTTGGACGCTTCCGCGCCTGCTTGGACGCTACCGCGCCTGCTTGCACGGTTCCCCGCCTGCTTGGACGCTTCCGCGCCTGCTTGGATTCTTCCGCGCCTGCTTGCATGCTTCCGCGCCTGCTTGCATGCTTCCGCGCCTGCTTGGACGCTACCGCGCCAGCTTGGACGCTTCCGCGCCTGCTTGGACTCTTCTGCGTCTTCTTGCATGCTTCCGCGCCTGCTTGGACGTTTCCGCGCCTGCTTGGACGCTGCCGCGCCTGCTTGGACGCTTCCGCGCCTGCTTGCATGCTTCGGCGCCTGCTTGGACTCTTCCGCACCTGCTTGCACGGTTCCGCGCCTGCTTGGACGCTTCCGCGCCTGCTTGGACTCTTCTGCGCCTTCTTGCATGCTTCCGCGCCTGCTTGGACGTTTCCGCGCCAGCTTGGTCGCTACCGCGCCTGCTTGGACGATTCCGCGACTGCTTGGACGCTTCCGCGCCTGGTTGGACGCTACCGCGCCTGCTTGGACGCTTCCCCGCCTGCTTGGACGCTTCCGCGCCTGCTTGGACGCTTCCGCGCCTGCTTGCATGCTTCGGCGCCTGCTTGGACTCTTCCGCACCTGCTTGCACGGTTCCGCGCCTGCTTGGACGCTTCCGCGCCTGGTTGGACGCTACCGCGCCTGCTTGGACGCTTCCCCGCCTGCTTGGACGCTTCCGCGCCTGCTTGGACTCTTCTGCGTCTTCTTGCATGCTTCCGCGCCTGCTTGGACGTTTCCGCGCCTGCATGGACGCTTCCGCGCCAGCTTGCATGCTTCCCCGCCTGCTTGGAGGTTTCCGCGCCTGCTTGGACGCTACCGCGCCTGCTTGGACGCTTCCGCGCCTGCTTGGACGCTTCCGCGCCTGTTTGGACTCTTCTGCGCCTTCTTGCATGCTTCCGCGCCTGGTTGGACGTTCTCGCGCCTGCCTGGACGCCTCCGCGCCTGCTTGCATGCTTCCGCACCTACTTGGACGTTCTCGCGCCTGCCTGGATGCTTCCGCGCCTGCTTGCATGCTTCCGCGCCTGCTTGGACGCTTCCGCGCCTGCTTGGACTCTTCTGCGCCTTCTTGCATGCTTCCGCGCCTGCTTGGAGGTTTCCGCGCCTGCTTGGACGCTACCGCGCCTGCTTGGACGCTTCCGCGCCTGCTTGCATGCTTCGGCGCCTGCTTGGACTCTTCCGCACCTGCTTGCACGGTTCCGCGCCTGCTTGGACGCTTCCGCGCCTGCTTGGACTCTTCTGCGCCTTCTTGCATGCTTCCGCGCCTGCTTGGACGCTACCGCGCCTGCTTGGACTCTTCCGCGACTGCTTGGACGCTGCCGCGCCTGCTTGGACGCTTCCGCGCCTGCTTGGACGCTTCCGCGCCTGCTTGGACGCTACCGCGCCTGCTTGGACGCTTCTGCGACTGCTTGGACGCTTCCACGCCTGCTTGGACTCTTCTGCGCTTTCTTGCATGCTTCCACGCCTACTTGGACGTTTCCGCGCCTGCTTGGACGCTTCCGCGCCTGCTTGCATGCTTCCCCTCCTCCTTGGACGCTTCCGCGCCTGCTTGGACTCTTCTGCGTCTTCTTGCATGCTTCCGCGCCTGCTTGGACGTTTCCGCGCCTGCTTGTATGCTTCCCCTCCTGCTTGGACGCTTCCGCGCCTGCTTGGACTCTTCTGCGTCTTCTTGCATGCTTCCGCGCCTGCTTGGACGTTTCCGCGCCTGCTTGGACGCTACCGCGCCTGCTTGGACTCTTCCGCGACTGCTTGGACGCTGCCGCGCCTGCTTGGACGCTTCCGCGACTTATTGGACGCTTCCGCGCCTGCTTGCCCGCTTCCGCGCCTGCTTGGACGCTTCCATGACTACTTGGACGCTTCCGCGCCTGCTTGGAAGCTTCCGCGCCTGCTTGGACGCTACCGCGCCTGCCTGGACGCTTCCGCGCCTGCTTGCATGCTTCCGCGCCTGCTTGGGCGCTTCCGCGCCTGCTTGGACTCTTCTGCGCCTTCTTGCATGCTGCCGCGCCTACTTGGAAGTTTCCGCGCCTGCTTGGACGCTTCCGCGCCTGCTTGGACGTTTCCGCGCCTGCTTGTATGCTTCCCCTCCTGCTTGGACGCTTCCGCGCCTGCTTGGACTCTTCTGCGTCTTCTTGCATGCTTCCGCGCCTGCTTGGACGTTTCCGCGCCTGCTTGGACGCTACCGCGCCTGCTTGGACTCTTCCGCGACTGCTTGGACGCTGCCGCGCCTGCTTGGACGCTTCCGCGACTTATTGGACTCTTCCGCGCCTGCTTGGACGCTACCGCGCCTGCTTGGACGCTTCTGCGACTGCTTGGACGCTTCCACGCCTGCTTGGACTCTTCTGCGCTTTCTTGCATGCTTCCGCGCCTACTTGGACGTTTCCGCGCCTGCTTGGACGCTTCCGCGCCTGCTTGCATGCTTCCCCTCCTCCTTGGACGCTTCCGAGCCTGCTTGGACTCTTCTGCGTCTTCTTGCATGCTTCCGCGCCTGCTTGGACGTTTCCGCGCCTGCTTGGACGCTACCGCGCCTGCTTGCACGGTTCCCCGCCTGCTTGGACGCTTCCGCGCCTGCTTGGATTCTTCCGCGCCTGCTTGCATGCTTCCGCGCCTGCTTGCATGCTTCCGCGCCTGCTTGGACGCTACCGCGCCAGCTTGGACGCTTCCGCGCCTGCTTGGACTCTTCTGCGTCTTCTTGCATGCTTCCGCGCCTGCTTGGACGTTTCCGCGCCTGCTTGGACGCTGCCGCGCCTGCTTGGACGCTTCCGCGCCTGCTTGCATGCTTCGGCGCCTGCTTGGACTCTTCCGCACCTGCTTGCACGGTTCCGCGCCTGCTTGGACGCTTCCGCGCCTGCTTGGACTCTTCTGCGCCTTCTTGCATGCTTCCGCGCCTGCTTGGACGTTTCCGCGCCAGCTTGGTCGCTACCGCGCCTGCTTGGACGATTCCGCGACTGCTTGGACGCTTCCGCGCCTGCTTGGACTCTTCTGCGTCTTCTTGCATGCTTCCGCGCCTGCTTGGACGCTTCCGCGCCTGCTTGCATGCTTCCCCGCCTGCTTGGACGCTTCCGCGCCTGCTTGGACTCTTCTGCGTCTTCTTGCATGCTTCCGCGCCTGCTTGGAAGTTTCCGCGCCTGGTTGGACGCTACCGCGCCTGCTTGGACGCTTCCGCGCCTGCTTGGACGTTTCCGCGCCTGCTTGGACGCTACCGCGCCTGCTTGGACTCTTCCGCGACTGCTTGGACGCTGCCGCGCCTGCTTGGACGCTTCCGCGACTTATTGGACTCTTCCGCGCCTGCTTGGACGCTACCGCGCCTGCTTGGACGCTTCTGCGACTGCTTGGACGCTTCCACGCCTGCTTGGACTCTTCTGCGCTTTCTTGCATGCTTCCGCGCCTACTTGGACGTTTCCGCGCCTGCTTGGACGCTTCCGCGCCTGCTTGCATGCTTCCCCTCCTCCTTGGACGCTTCCGAGCCTGCTTGGACTCTTCTGCGTCTTCTTGCATGCTTCCGCGCCTGCTTGGACGTTTCCGCGCCTGCTTGGACTCTGCCGCGCCTGCTTGGACTCTTCCGCGACTGCTTGGACGCTACCGCGCCTGCTTGGACGCTTCCGTGCCTGGTTGGACGCTACCGCGTCTGCTTGGACTCTTCTGCGTCTTCTTGCATGCTTCCGCGCCTGCTTGGACGTTTCCGCGCCTGCTTGGACGCTACCGCGCCTGCTTGAACGCTTCCGCGCCTGGTTGGACGCTACCGCGCCTGCTTGGACACTACCGCGCCTGCTTGAACGCTTCCGCGACTGCTTGGACGCTTCCGTGCCTGGTTGGACGCTTCCGCGTCTGCTTGGACTCTTCTGCGTCTTCTTGCATGCTTCCGCGCCTGCTTGGACGTTTCCGCGCCTGCTTGGACGCTACCGCGCCTGCCTGGACGCTTCCGCGCCTGCTTGGACTCTTCTACGCCTTTTTGAATGCTTCCGCGCCTGCTTGGACGTTTCCGCGCCTGCTTGGACGCTTCCGCGACTGCTTGGACGCTTCTGCGCCTGCTTGGACTCTTCTGCGTCTTCTTGCATGCTTCCGCGCCTGCTTGGACGTTTCCGCGCCTGCTTGGACTCTGCCGCGCCTGCTTGGACTCTTCCGCGACTGCTTGGACGCTACCGCGCCTGCTTGGACGCTTCCGTGCCTGGTTGGACGCTACCGCGCCTGCTTGGACACTACCGCGCCTGCTTGGACGCTTCCGCGCCTGCTTGCATGCTTCCCCGCCTGCTTGGACTCTTCTGCGCCTTCTTGCATGCTTCCGCGCCTGCTTGGACGTTTCCGCGCCAGCTTGGACGCTACCGCGCCTGCTTGGACGCTGCCGCGCCTGCTTGGACGCTTCCGCGACTGCTTGGACGCTTCCGCGCTTGCTTGGACGCTACCGCGCCTGCTTGGACGCTTCCGCGACTGCTTGGACGTTTCCGCGCCTGCTTGGTCGCTTCCGCGACAGCTTGGACGCTTCCGCGCATGCTTGGGCTCTTCTGCTCCTTCTTGCATGCTTCTGCGCCTACTTGGACGCTTCCGCGCCTGCTTGGACGCTTCCGCGACTGCTTGGACGCTACCGCGCCTGCTTGGACGCTTCCCCGCCTGCTTGGACTCTTCTGCGCCTTCTTGCATGCTTCCGCGCCTGCTTGGACGTTTCCGCGCCAGCTTGGTCGCTACCGCGCCTGCTTGGACGATTCCGCGACTGCTTGGACGCTTCCGCGCCTGCTTGGACTCTTCTGCGTCTTCTTGCATGCTTCCGCGCCTGCTTGGACGCTTCCGCGCCTGCTTGCATGCTTCCCCGCCTGCTTGGACGCTTCCGCGCCTGCTTGGACTCTTCTGCGTCTTCTTGCATGCTTCCGCGCCTGCTTGGAAGTTTCCGCGCCTGGTTGGACGCTACCGCGCCTGCTTGGACGCTTCCGCGCCTGCTTGCATGCTTCGGCGCCTGCTTGGACTCTTCCGCACCTGCTTGCACGGTTCCGCGCCTGCTTGGACGCCTCCGCGCCTGCTTGGACTCTTCTGCGCCTGCTTGGACGCTTCCGCGCCTGCTTGGACTCTTCTGCGCCTTCTTGCATGCTTCCGCGCCTACTTGTACGTTTCCGCGCCTGCTTGGACGCTTCCGCGCCTGCTTGCATACTTCCGCGCCTGCTTGGATGTTTCCGCGCCTGCTTGGACGCTACCGCGCCTGCTTGGACGCTTCCGCGACTGCTTGGACTCTTCCGCGCCTGGTTGGACGCTACCGCGCCTGCTTGGACGCTTCCGCGACTGCTTGGACGCTTCCGCGCCTTCTTGGACGCTACCGTGCCTGCTTGGACGCTTCCGCGACTGCTTGGACGCTTCCGCGCCTGCTTGGACTGTTCTGCGTCTTCTTGCATGCTTCCGCGCCTGCTTGGACGTTTCCGCGCCTGCTTGGACCCTGCCGCGCCTGCTTGGACGCTTCCGCGCCTGCTTGCCCGCTTCCGCGCCTGCTTGGACGCTTCCATGACTACTTGGACGCTTCCGCGCCTGCTTGGAAGCTTCCGCGCCTGCTTGGACACTTCTGCGCCTTCTTGCATGCTTCCGCGCCTGCTTGGACGTTTCCGCGCCTGCTTGGACGCTACCGCGCCTGCTTGGACCCTACCGCACCTGCTTGGACTCTTCTACGCCTTTTTGAATGCTTCCGCGCCTGCTTGGACGTTTCCGCGCCTGCTTGGACGCTTCCGCGCCTGCTTGGACGCTTCCGCGCCTGCTTGCATACTTCCGCGCCTGCTTGGATGTTTCCGTGCCAGCTTGGACGCTACCGCGCCTGCTTGGACCCTACCGCGCCTGCTTGGACTCTTCTACGCCTTTTTGCATGCTTCCGCGCCTGCTTGGACGTTTCCGCGCCTGCTTGGACGCTTCCGCGCCTGCTTGGACGCTTCCGCGCCTGCTTGGACTCTTCTACGTCTTCTTGCATGCTTCCGCGCCTGCTTGGACGTTTCCGCGCCTGCTTGGACGCTACCGCGCCTGCTTGGACGCTACCGCGCCTGCTTGGACGCTTCCGCGCCTGCTTGGACTCTTCTGCGCCTTCTTGCATGCTTCCGCGCCTGCTTGGAGGTTTCCGCGCCTGCTTGGACGCTACCGCGCCTGCTTGGACGCTTCCGCGACTGCTTGGACTCTTCTGCGTCTTCTTGCATGCTTCCGCGCATGCTTGGACGTTTCCGCGCATGCTTGGACGCTACCGCGCCTGCTTGGACGCTTCCGCGACTGCTAGGACGCTTCCGCGCCTGCTTGGACTCTTCTGAGCCTTCTTGCATGCTGCCGCGCCTACTTGGACGTTTCCGCGCCTGCTTGGACGCTTCCGCGCCTGCTTGCATACTTCCGCGCCTGCTTGGATGTTTCCGCGCCTGCTTGGACGCTACCGCGCCTGCTTGGACGCTTCCGCGACTGCTTGGACGCATCCGCGCCTGGTTGGACGCTACCGCGCCTGCTTGGACACTACCGCGCCTGCTTGGACGCTTCCGCGACTGCTTGGACTCTTCTGCGTCTTCTTGCATGCTTCCGCGCCTGCTTGGACGCTTCCGCGCCTGCTTGCATGCTTCCCCGCCGGCTTGGACAATTCCGCGCCTGCTTGCATGCTTCCGCGCCTGGTTGGACGCTACCGCGCCTGCTTGGACGCTTCCGCGACTGCTTGGACGCTTCCGCGCCTTCTTGGACGCTACCGCGCCTGCTTGGACGCTTCCGCGCCTGCTTGAACGCTACCGCGCCTGCTTGGACGCTTCCGCGCCTGCTTGCCCGCTTCCGCGCCTGCTTGGACGCTTCCATGACTACTTGGACGCTTCCGCGCCTGCTTGGAAGCTTCCGCGGCTGCTTGGACACTTCTGCGCCTTCTTGCATGCTTCCGCGCCTGCTTGGACGTTTCCGCGCCTGCTTGGACGCTACCGCGCCTGCTTGGACCCTACCGCGCCTGCTTGGACTCTTCTACGCCTTCTTGCATGCTTCCGCGCCTGGTTGGACGCTACCGCGCCTGCTTGGACACTACCGCGCCTGCTTGGACGTTTCCGCGCCTGCTTGGACCCTGCCGCGCCTGTTTGGACGCTTCCGCGCCTGCTTGAACGCTACCGCGCCTGCTTGGACGCTTCCGCGCCTGCTTGCCCGCTTCCGCGCCTGCTTGGACGCTTCCATGACTACTTGGACGCTTCCGCGCCTGCTTGGAAGCTTCCGCGCCTGCTTGGACGCTACCGCGCCTGCCTGGACGCTTCCGCGCCTGCTTGCATGCTTCCGCGCCTGCTTGGGCGCTTCCGCGCCTGCTTGGACTCTTCTGCGCCTTCTTGCATGCTGCCGCGCCTACTTGGAAGTTTCCGCGCCTGCTTGGACGCTTCCGCGCCTGCTTGGACGCTACCGCGCCTGCTTGGACGCTTCCGCGACTGCTTGGACGCATCCGCGCCTGGTTGGACGCTACCGCGCCTGCTTGGACGCTTCCGCGCCTGCTTGGACTCTTCTGCGTCTTCTTGCATGCTTCCGCGCCTGCTTGGACGTTTCCGCGCCTGCTTGGACTCTGCCGCGCCTGCTTGGACGCTTCCGCGACTGCTTGGACGCTTCCGCGCCTGCTTGGACTCTTCTGCGTCTTCTTGCATGCTTCCGCGCCTGCTTGGACGCTTCCGCGACTGCTTGGACGCTTCCGCGCCTGCTTGGACTCTTCTGCGCCTTCTTGCATGCTGCCGCGCCTACTTGGACGTTTCCACGCCTGCTTGGACGCTTCCGCGCCTGCTTGCATGCTTCCCCGCCTGCTTGGACTCTTCTGCGCCTTCTTGCATGCTTCCGCGCCTGCTTGGACGTTTCCGCGTATGCTTGGACGCTACAGCGCCTGCTTGGACGCTTCCGCGCCTGCTTGCATGCTTCCCCGCCCGCTTGGACGCTACCGCGCCTGCTTGGACGCTTCCGCGCCTAGTTGGACGCTACCGCGCCTGCTTGGACGCTACCGCGCCTGCTTGGACGCTTCCGCGCCTGGTTGGACGCTACCTCGCCTGCTTGGACGCTGCCGCGACTGCTTGGACGCTTCCGCGCCTGCTTGCATGCTTCCCCGCCTGCTTGGACGTTTCCGCGCCTGCTTGGACGCTACCGCGCCTGCTTGCATGCTTCCGCGCCTGCTTGGACGCTTCCGCGACTGCTTGGACGCTTCCGCGCCTGCTTGGACTCTTCTGCGCCTTCTTGCATGCTGCCGCGCCTACTTGGACGTTTCCACGCCTGCTTGGACGCTTCCGCGCCTGCTTGCATGCTTCCCCGCCCGCTTGGACGCTACCGCGCCTGCTTGGACGCTTCCGCGCCTAGTTGGACGCTTCCGCGCCTGGTTGGACGCTACCGCGCCTGCTTGGACGCTTCCGCTACTGCTTGGACGCTTCCGCGCCTGCTTGGACTCTTCTGCGCCTTCTTGCATGCTTCCGCGCCAGCTTGGACGTTTCCGCGCCTGCTTGGACGCTTCCGCGCCGCTTGGACGCTTCCGCGACTGCTTGGACGCTTCCGCGCCTGGTTGGACGCTACCGCGCCTGCTTGGACGCTTCCGCGGCTGCTTGGACGCTTCCGCGCCTGCTTGGACTCCTCTGCGTCTTCTTGCATGCTTCCGCGCCTGCTTGCATGCTTCCCCGCCTGCTTGGACGCTTCCGCGCCTGCTTGGACTCTTTTGCGCCTTCTTGCATGCTTCCGCGCCTGCTTGGACGTTTCCGCGCCTACTTGGACGCTTCCGCGCCTGGTTGGACGCTACCGCGCCTGCTTGGACGCTTCCGCGACTGGTTGGACGCTTCCGCGCCTGCTTGGACTCTTATGCGCCTTCTTGCATGCTGCCGCGCCTACTTGGACGTTTCCGCGCCTGCTTGGACGTTTCCGCGCCTGCTTGGACGCTACCGCGCCTGCTTGGACTCTTCTGCGCCTTCTTGCATGCTGCCGCGCCTGCTTGGACGTTTCCGCGCCTGCTTGGACGCTTCCGCGCCTGCTTGGACGCTACCGCGCCTGCTTGGACTCTTCTGCGCCTTCTTGGATGCTGCCGCGCCTACTTGGACGTTTCCGCGCCTGCTTGGACGCTTCCGCGCCTGCTTGCATGCTTCCCCGCCTGCTTGGACGCTTCCGCGCCTGCTTGGACTCTTTTGCGCCTTCTTGCATGCTTCCGCGCCTGCTTGGACGCTTCCGCGCCTGCTTGGACTCTTCTGCGTCTTCTTGCATGCTTCCGCGCCTGCTTGGACGTTTCCGCGCCTGCTTGGACGCTTCCGCGACTGCTTGGTCGCTTCCGCGGCTGCTTGAACTCTTCTGCGCCTTCTTGCATGCTTCCGCGTCTGCTTGGACATTTCCGCGCCTGCTTGGACGCTTCCGCGCCTGCTTGGACTCTTCTGCGCCTTCTTGCATGCTTCCGCGCCTGCTTGGACGTTTCCGCGCCTGCTTGGACGCTACCGCGCCTGCTTGGACGCTTCCGCGACTGCTTGGACGCTTCCGCGCCTGGTTGGACGCGACCGCGCCTGCTTGGACGCTTCCGCGCCTGCTTGCATGCTTCACCGCCTGCTTGGACGCTTCCGCGCCTGCTTGGACTCTTCTGCGCCTGTTTGGACTCTTCTGCGCCTGCTTGGACTCTTCTGCGCTTGCTTGGACTCTTCTGCGCTTTCTTGCATGCTTCCACGCCTGGTTGGACGATACCGCGCCTGCTTGGACTCTTCTGCGCATTCTTGCATGCTTCCGCGACTGCTTGGACGCTAGCACGCCTGCTTGGACGCTTCCGCGCCTGCTTGGACGCTTCCGCGCCTGCTTGGACGTTTCCGCGCCTGCTTGGACGCTTCCGCGACTGCTTGGTCGCTTCCGCGGCTGCTTGAACTCTTCTGCGCCTTCTTGCATGCTTCCGCGTCTGCTTGGACATTTCCGCGCCTGCTTGGACGCTACCGCGCCTGCTTGGACGCTTCCGCGCCTTCTTGCATGCTTCCGCGCCTGCTTGGAATCTTCTGCGCCTTCTTGCATGCTGCCGCGCCTGCTTGGACTCTTCTGCGCTTGCTTGGACTCTTCTGCGCTTTCTTGCATGCTTCCACGCCTGGTTGGACGATACCGCGCCTGCTTGGACTCTTCTGCGCATTCTTGCATGCTTCCGCGCCTGCTTGGACGCTTCCGCGCCTGCTTGCATGCTTCCCCGTCTGCTTGGACGCTTCCGCGCCTGCTTGGAATCTTCTGCGCCTTCTTGCATGCTGCCGCGCCTACTTGGACGTTTCCACGCCTGCTTGGACGTTTCCGCGCCTGCTTGGACGCTTCTGCGCCTTCTTGCATGCTTCCGCGCCTGCTTGGACGTTTCCGCGCCTGCTTGGACGCTACCGCGCCTGCTTGGACGCTTCCGCGCCTGCTTGGACGCTTCCGCGCCTTCTTGCATGCTTCCGCGCCTACTTGGACGTTTCCGCGCCTGCTTGGACGCTTCTGCGCCTTCTTGCATGCTTCCGCGCCTGCTTGGACGTTTCCGCGCCTGCTTGGACGCTACCGCGCCTGCTTGGACGCTTCCGCGCCTTCTTGCATGCTTCCGCGCCTACTTGGACGTTTCCGCGCCTGCTTGGACGCTTCTGCGCCTTCTTGCATGCTTCCGCGCCTGCTTGGACGTTTCCGCGCCTGCTTGGACGCTACCGCGCCTGCTTGGACGCTTCCGCGCCTTCTTGCATGCTTCCGCGCCTACTTGGACGTTTCCGCGCCTGCTTGGACGCTTCCGCGCCTGCTTGCATGCTTCCCCGCCTGCTTGGACGCTTCCGCGCCTGCTTGGAATCTTCTGCGCCTTCTTGTATGCTGCCGCGCCTACTTGGACGTTTCCACGCCTGCTTGGACGCTTCCGCACCTGCTTGCATGCTTCCCCGCCTGCTTGGACGCTTCCGCGCCTGCTTGGACTCTTCTGCGCCTTCTTGCACGCTTCCGCGCCTGCTTGGACGTTTCCGCGCCTGCTTGGACGCTACCGAGCCTGCTTGGACGCTTCCGCGCCTTCTTGCATGCTTCCGCGCCTACTTGGACGTTTCCGCGCCTGCTTGGACGCTTCCGCGCCTGCTTGCATGCTTCCCCGCCTGCTTGGACGCATCCGCGCCTGCTTGGACGCTTCCGCGCCTGGTTGGACGCTACCGCGCCTGCTTGGACGCTTCCGCGCCTGCTTGCATGCTTCCCCGCCTGCTTGGACGCTTCCGCGCCTGGTTGGACGCGACCGCGCCTGCTTGGACGCTTCCGCGACTGCTTGGACGCTTCCGCGCCTGCTTGGACTCTTCTGCGCCTTCTTGCATGCTGCCGCGCCTGCTTGGACGCTTCCACGCCTGGTTGGACGCTACCGCGCCTGCTTGGACGCTTCCGCGACTGCTTGGACGCTTCCGCGCCTGCTTGGACTCTTCTGCGCCTTCTTGCATGCTTCCGCGCCTGCTTCGACGCTTCCGCGCCTGGTTGGACGCTACCGCGCCTGCATCGACGCTTCCGCGCCTGCTTGGACGCTTCAGCGACTGCTTGGACGCTTCTGCGCCTGCTTGGAAATTTCTGCGCCTGCTTGGACTCTTCTGCGCCTTCTTGCATGCTTCCGCGCCTGCTTGGACGTTTCCGCGACTGCTTGGACGTTTCCGCGCCTGCTTGGACGTTTCCGCGCCTGCTTGGACGCTACCGCGCCTGCTTGGACGCTTCCGCGCCTTCTTGCATGCTTCCGCGCCTACTTGGACGTTTCCGCGCCTGCTTGGACGCTACCACGCCTGCTTGGACGCTTCCGCGCCTGGTTGGACGCTACCGCGCCTGCTTGGACGCTTCCGCGACTGCTTGGACGATTCCGCGCCTGCTTGGACACTTCTGCGCCTGTTTGGACTCTTCTGCGCCTGCTTGGACGCTTCCGCGCCTGCTTGGACCCTCCTGCGCCTTCTTGCATGCTTCCGCGCCTGCTTGGACGCTTCCGCGACTGCTTGGACGCTTCCGCGCCTGCTTGGACTCTTCTGCGCCTTCTTGCATGCTTCCGCGCCTGCTTGGACGTTTCCGCGCCTGCTTGGGCGCTACCGCGCCTGCTTGGACGTTTCCGCGCCTGCTTGGACGTTTCCGCGCCTGCTTGGACGCTACCGCGCCTGCTTGGACGCTTCCGCGCCTTCTTGCATGCTTCCGCGCCTACTTGGACGTTTCCGCGCCTGCTTGGACGCTACCACGCCTGCTTGGACGCTTCCGCGCCTGGTTGGACGCTACCGCGCCTGCTTGGACGCTTCCGCGACTGCTTGGACGATTCCGCGCCTGCTTGGACACTTCTGCGCCTGTTTGGACTCTTCCGCGCCTTCTTGCATGCTTCCGCGCCTACTTGGACGTTTCCGCGCCTGCTTGGACGCTACCACGCCTGCTTGGACGCTTCCGCGCCTGGTTGGACGCTACCGCGCCTGCTTGGACGCTACCGCGCCTGCTTGGACGCTTCCGCGACTGCTTGGACGCTTCCGCGCCTGCTTGGACGCTTCCGCGCCTGCTTGGACTCTTCTGCTCCTTCTTGCATGCTTCCGCACCTGCTTGGACGTTTCCGCGCCAGCTTGGACACTACCGCGCCTGCTTGGTCGCTACCGCACCTGCTTGGAAGCTTCCGCGCCTGCTTGGACTCTTCTGCGTCTTCTTGCATGCTTCCGCGCCTGCTTGGACGTTTCCGCGCCTGCTTGGACGTTTCCGCGCCTGCTTGGACGCTACCGCGCCTGCTTGGACACTTCCGCGCCTTCTTGCATGCTTCCGCGCCTACTTGGACGTTTCCGCGCCTGCTTGGACTCTACCACGCCTGCTTGGACGCTTCCGCGCCTGGTTGGACGCTACCGCGCCTGCTTGGACGCTTCCGCGACTGCTTGGACGATTCCGCGCCTGCTTGGACACTTCTGCGCCTGTTTGGACTCTTCTGCGCCTGCTTGGACGCTACCGCGCCTGCTTGGACGCTTCCGCGCCTTCTTGCATGCTTTCGCGACTACTTGGACGTTACCGCGCCTGCTTGGATGCTTCCGCGCCTGCTTGCATGCTTCCCCGCCTGCTTGGACGCTTCCGCGACTGCTCGGACGCTTCCGCGACTGCTTGGACGCTTCCGCGACTGCTTGGACGCTACCGCGCCTGCTTGGACGCTTCCGCGACTGCTTGGACGCTTCCGCGCATGCTTGGACTCTTCTGCGCCTTCTTGCATGCTTCCGCGCCTGCTTGCATGCTTCCCCGACTGCTTGGACGCTTCCGCGACTGCTTGGACGTTTCCGCGCCTGCTTGGACGCTTCCGCGCCTGCTTGGACTCTTCTGCGTCTTCTTGCATGCTTCCGCGCCTGCTTGGACGTTTCCGCGCCTGCTTGGACGCTTCCGCGACTGCTTGGTCGCTTCCGCGGCTGCTTGAACTCTTCTGCGCCTTCTTGCATGCTTCCGCGTCTGCTTGGACATTTCCGCGCCTGCTTGGACGCTTCCGCGCCTGCTTGGACTCTTCTGCGCCTTCTTGCATGCTTCCGCGCCTGCTTGGACGTTTCCGCGCCTGCTTGGACGCTACCGCGCCTGCTTGGACGTTTCCGCGACTGCTTGGACGCTTCCGCGCCTGGTTGGACGCGACCGCGCCTGCTTGGACGCTTCCGCGCCTGCTTGCATGCTTCACCGCCTGCTTGGACGCTTCCGCGCCTGCTTGGACTCTTCTGCGCCTGTTTGGACTCTTCTGCGCCTTCTTGCATGCTTCCGCGACTGCTTGGACGCTACCACGCCTGCTTGGACGCTTCCGCGCCTGCTTGGACGCTTCCGCGCCTGCTTGGACGCTTCCGCGACTGCTTGGACGCTTCCGCGCCTGCTTGGACTCTTCTGCGCTTGCTTGGACTCTTCTGCGCTTTCTTGCATGCTTCCACGCCTGGTTGGACGATACCGCGCCTGCTTGGACTCTTCTGCGCATTCTTTCATGCTTCCGCGACTGCTTGGACGCTACCACGCCTGCTTGGACGCTTCCGCGCCTGCTTGGACGCTTCCGCGCCTGCTTGGACGTTTCCGCGCCTGCTTGGACGCTTCCGCGACTGCTTGGTCGCTTCCGCGGCTGCTTGAACTCTTCTGCGCCTTCTTGCATGCTTCCGCGTCTGCTTGGACATTTCCGCGCCTGCTTGGACACTTCTGCGCCTGTTTGGACTCTTCTGCGCCTGCTTGGACGCTTCCGCGCCTGCTTGGACCCTCCTGCGCCTTCTTGCATGCTTCCGCGCCTGCTTGGACGCTTCCGCGACTGCTTGGACGCTTCCGCGCCTGCTTGGACTCTTCTGCGCCTTCTTGCATGCTTCCGCGCCTGCTTGGACGTTTCCGCGCCTGCTTGGGCGCTACCGCGCCTGCTTGGACGTTTCCGCGCCTGCTTGGACGCTTCCGCGCCTTCTTGCATGCTTCCGCGCCTACTTGGACGTTTCCGCGCCTGCTTGGACGCTACCACGCCTGCTTGGACGCTTCCGCGCCTGGTTGGACGCTACCGCGCCTGCTTGGACGCTACCGCGCCTGCTTGGACGCTTCCGCGACTGCTTGGACGCTTCCGCGACTGCTTGGACGCTTCCGCGCCTGCTTGCACTCTTCTGCGCCTTCTTGCATGCTTCCGCGCCTGCTTGGACGTTTCCGCGCCTGCTTGGACGTTTCCGCGCCTGCTTGGGCGCTACCGCGCCTGCTTGGACGCTTCAGCGACTGCTTGGACGCTTCTGCGCCTGCTTGGAAATTTCTGCGCCTGCTTGGACTCTTCTGCGCCTTCTTGCATGCTTCCGCGCCTGCTTGGACGTTTCCGCGACTGCTTGGACGCTTCCGCGCCTGCTTGGACTCTTCTGCGCCTTCTTGGACTCTTCTGCGCCTTCTTGCATGCTTCCGCGCCTGCTTGGACGTTTCCGCGCCTGCTTGGACTCTTCTGCGCCTTCTTACATGCTGCCGCGCCTACTTGTACGTTTCCGCGCCTGCTTGGACGCTTCCGCGCCTGCTTGCATGCTTCCCCGCCAGCTTGGACGTTTCCGCGCTTGCTTGGACGCTTCCGCGCCTGCTTGGACGCTTCCGCGACTGCTTGGACGCTTCCACGCCTGCTTCGACTCTTCTGCGCCTGCTTGCATGCTTCCGCGCCTACTTGGACGTTTCCGCGCCTGTTTGGACGTTTCCGCGCCTGCTTGGACGCTTCCGCGCCTGCTTGGACGCTTCCGCGCCTGCTTGGACTCTTCTGCTCCTTCTTGCATGCTTCCGCACCTGCTTGGACGTTTCCGCGCCAGCTTGGACACTACCGCGCCTGCTTGGTCGCTACCGCACCTGCTTGGAAGCTTCCGCGCCTGCTTGGACTCTTCTGCGTCTTCTTGCATGCTTCCGCGCCTGCTTGGACGTTTCCGCGCCTGCTTGGACGTTTCCGCGCCTGCTTGGACGCTACCGCGCCTGCTTGGACGCTTCCGCGCCTTCTTGCATGCTTCCGCGCCTACTTGGACGTTTCCGCGCCTGCTTGGACGCTACCACGCCTGCTTGGACGCTTCCGCGCCTGGTTGGACGCTACCGCGCCTGCTTGGACGCTTCCGCGACTGCTTGGACGATTCCGCGCCTGCTTGGACAACTTCTGCGCCTGTTTGGACTCTTCTGCGCCTGCTTGGACGCTACCGCGCCTGCTTGGACGATTCCGCGCCTGCTTGGACAACTTCTGCGCCTGTTTGGACTCTTCTGCGCCTGCTTGGACGCTACCGCGCCTGCTTGCATGCTTCCCCGCCTGCTTGGACGCTTCCGCGACTGCTCGGACGCTTCCGCGACTGCTTGGACGCTTCCGCGACTGCTTGGACGCTACCGCGCCTGCTTGGACGCTTCCGCGACTGCTTGGACGCTTCCGCGCATGCTTGGACTCTTCTGCGCCTTCTTGCATGCTTCCGCGCCTGCTTGCATGCTTCCCCGACTGCTTGGACGCTTCCGCGACTGCTTGGACGTTTCCGCGCCTGCTTGGACGCTTCCGCGCCTGCTTGGACGTTTCCGCGCCTGCTTGGACTCTTCTGCGACTTCTTGCATGCTTCCGCGCCTGCTTGGACGTTTCCGCGCCTGCTTGGACGTTTCCGCGCCTGCTTGGACGCTTCCGCGCCTGCTTGGACGCTTCCGCGCCTGCTTGGACTCTTCTGCTCCTTCTTGCATGCTTCCGCACCTGCTTGGACGTTTCCGCGCCTGCTTGGACGTTTCCGCGCCTGCTTGAACGCTTCCGCGCCTGCTTGGACGCTTCCGCGCCTGCTTGGACGTTTCCGCGCCAGCTTGGACACTACCGCGCCTGCTTGGTCGCTACCGCACCTGCTTGGACGCTTCCGCGCCTGCTTCGACTCTTCTGCGCCTGCTTGCATGCTTCCGCGCCTACTTGGACGTTTCCGCGCCTGCTTGGACGTTTCCGCGCCTGCTTGGACGCTTCCGCGCCTGCTTGGACGCATCCGCGCCTGCTTGGACTCTTCTGCTCCTTCTTGCATGCTTCCGCACCTGCTTGGACGTTTCCGCGCCAGCTTGGACACTACCGCGCCTGCTTGGTCGCTACCGCACCTGCTTGGACGCTTCCGCGCCTGCTTGGACTCTTCTGCGTCTTCTTGCATGCTTCCGCGCCTGCTTGGACGTTTCCGCGCATGCTTGGACGCTACCGCGACTGCTTGGACGCTTCCGCGCCTGCTTGCACTCTTCTGCGCCTTCTTGCATGCTTCCGCGCCTGCTTGGACGTTTCCGCGCCTGCTTGGGCGCTACCGCGCCTGCTTGGACGCTTCAGCGACTGCTTGGACGCTTCTGCGCCTGCTTGGAAATTTATGCGCCTGCTTGGACTCTTCTGCGCCTTCTTGCATGCTTCCGCGCCTGCTTGGACGTTTCCGCGACTGCTTGGACGCTTCCGCGCCTGCTTGGACTCTTCTGCGCCTTCTTGGACTCTTCTGCGCCTTCTTGCATGCTTCCGCGCCTGCTCGGACGTTTCCGCGCCTGCTTGGACTCTTCTGCGCCTTCTTACATGCTGCCGCGCCTACTTGTACGTTTCCGCGCCTGCTTGGACGCTTCCGCGCCTGCTTGCATGCTTCCCCGCCAGCTTGGACGTTTCCGCGCTTGCTTGGACGCTTCCGCGCCTGCTTGGACGCTTCCGCGTCTGCTTGGACGCTTCCACGCCTGCTTCGACTCTTCTGCGCCTGCTTGCATGCTTCCGCGCCTACTTGGACGTTTCCGCGCCTGCTTGGACGTTTCCGCGCCTGCTTGGACGCTTCCGCGCCTGCTTGGACGCTTCCGCGCCTGCTTGGACTCTTCTGCTCCTTCTTGCATGCTTCCGCACCTGCTTGGACGTTTCCGCGCCAGCTTGGACTCTATCGCGCCTGCTTGGTCACTACCGCACCTGCTTGGAAGCTTCCGCGCCTGCTTGGACTCTTCTGCGTCTTCTTGCATGCTTCCGCGCCTGCTTGGACGTTTCCGCGCATGCTTGGACGCTACCGCGACTGCTTGGACGCTTCCGCGCCTGCTTGGACTCTTCTGCGCCTTCTTGCATGCTTCCGCGCCTGCTTGGACGCTTCCGCGCCTGCTTGGACTCTTCTGCGTCTTCTTGCATGCTTCCGCGCCTGCTTGGACGTTTCCGCGCATGCTTGGACGCTACCGCGACTGCTTGGACGTTTCCGCGCCTGCTTGGACGCTTCCGCGCCTGCTTGGACGCTTCCGCGCCTGCTTGGACTCTTCTGCTCCTTCTTGCATGCTTCCGCACCTGCTTGGACGTTTCCGCGCCAGCTTGGACACTACCGCGCCTGCTTTGTCGCTACCGCACCTGCTTGGAAGCTTCCGCGCCTGCTTGGACTCTTCTGCGTCTTCTTGCATGCTTCCGCGCCTGCTTGGACGTTTCCGCGCATGCTTGGACGCTACCGCGACTGCTTGGACGCTTCCGCGCTTGCTTGGACGCTTCCGCGCCTGCTTGGACTCTTCCCCGCCTGCTTGGACGTTTCCGCGCCTGCTTGGACGCTTCCGCGCCTGCTTGCATGCTTCCCCGCCAGCTTGGACGTTTCCGCGCTTGCTTGGACGCTTCCGCGCCTGCTTGGACTCTTCCCCGCCTGCTTGGACGCTTCCGCGCCTGCTTGGAATCTTCTGCGCCTTCTTGCATGCTGCCGCGCCTACTTGGACGTTTCCACGACTGCGTGGACGCTTCCGCGCCTGCTTGCATGTTTCCCCGCCTGCTTGGACGCTTCCGCGCCTGCTTGGACTCTTCTGCGCCTGTTTGGACTCTTCTGCGCCTTCTTGCATGCTTCCGCGCCTGCTTGGACGCTTCCGCGCCTGCTTGGACTCTTCTGCGTCTTCTTGCATGCTTCCGCGCCTGCTTGGACGTTTCCGCGCCTGCTTGGACGCTTCGGCGCCTGCTTGGTCGTTTCCCTGCCTGCTTGGACGCTTCCGCGCCTGCTTGGACGCTTCAGCGACTGCTTGGACGCTTCCGCGCCTGGTTGGACGCTACCGCGCCTGCTTGGACGCTTCCGCGTCTGCTTGGACGCTTCCGTGACTGCTTGGACCCTTCTGCGCCTTCTTGCATGCTGCCGCGCCTACTTGGACGTTCCCGCGCCTGCTTGGACGCTTCCGCGCCTGCTTGCATGCTTCCCCGCCTGCTTGGACGTTTCCGCGCCTGCTTGGACGCTTCCGCGCCTGCTTGGACGTTTCCGCGCATGCTTGGACGCTACCGCGACTGCTTGGACGCTTCCGCGCCTGCTTGGACTCTTCTATGCCTTCTTGCATGCTTCCGCGCCTGCTTGGACGTTTCCGCGCCCGCCTTGTCGCTACCGCGCCTGCTTGGACGCTTCAGCGACTGCTTGGACGCTTCTGCGCCTGCTTGGACATTTCTGCGCCTGCTTGGACTCTTCTGCGCCTTCTTGCATGCTTCCGCGCCTGCTTGGACGTTTCCGCGCCCGCCTTGTCGCTACCGCGCCTGCTTGGACGCTTCCGCGACTGCTTGGACGCTTCCGCGCCTGCTTGGACTCTTCTGCGCCTGCTTGCATGCTTCCCCGCCTGCTTGGACGTTTCCGCGCCTGCTTGGACGCTTCCGCGCCTGCTTGGACGCTTCCGCGACTGCTTGGACGCTTCCGCGCCTGGTTGGACGCTACCGCGCCTGCTTGGACGCTTCCGCGACTGCTTGGACGCTTCCGCGCCTGCTTGGACTCCTCTGCGTCTTCTTGCATGCTTCCGCGCCTGCTTGGACGTTTCCGCGCCTGCTTGGACGCTACCGCGCCTGCTTCGATGTTTCCGCGCCTGCTTGGACGCTACCGCGCCTGCTTGGACTCTTCTGCGCCTTCTTGGACTCTTCTGCGCCTTCTTGCATGCTTCCGCGCCTGCTTGGACGTTTCCGCGCCTGCTTGGACTCTTCTGCGCCTTCTTGCATGCTTCCGCGCCTGCTTGGACGTTTCCGCGACTGCTTGGACGCTTCCGCGCCTGCTTGGACTCTTCTGCGCCTTCTTGGACTCTTCTGCGCCTTCTTGCATGCTTCCGCGCCTGCTTGGACGTTTCCGCGCCTGCTTGGACTCCTCTGCGTCTTCTTGCATGCTTCCGCGCCTGCTTGGACGTTTCCGCACCTGCTTGGACGCTACCGCGCCTGCTTCGATGTTTCCGCGCCTGCTTGGACGCTACCGCGCCTGCTTGGGCGCTTCCGCGCATTCTTGCATGCTTCCGCGCCTACTTGGACGTTTCCGCGCCTGCTTGGACGCTACCGCGCCTGCTTGGACGCTTCCGCGACTGCTTGGACGCTACCGCGCCTGCTTGGACGCTACCGCGCCTGCTTGGACGCTTCCGTGACTGCTTGGACGCTTCCGCGCCTGCTTGGACTCTTCTGCGCCTTCTTGCATGCTGCCGCGCCTACTTGGACGTTTCCGCGCCTGCTTGGACGCTTCCGCGCCTGCTTGCATGCTTCCCCGCCTGCTTGGACGCTTCCGCGCCTGCTTGGACGCTTCCGCGCCTGCTTGCATGCTTCCCCGCCTGCTTGGACGCTTCCGCGCCTGCTTGGACTCTTCCGCGCCTGCTTGGACTCTTCTGCGCCTTCTTGCATGCTTCCGCGCCTGCTTGGACGTTTCCGCGCCTGCTTGGACGCTTCCGCGCCTGCTTGGACGCTTCCGCGACTGCTTGGACGCTTCCGCGCCTGGTTGGACGCTACCGCGCCTGCTTGGACGCTTCCGCGACTGCTTGGACGCTTCCGCGCCTGCTTGGACTCCTCTGCGTCTTCTTGCATGCTTCCGCGCCTGCTTGGACGTTTCCGCGCCTGCTTGGACGCTACCGCGCCTGCTTCGATGTTTCCGCGCCTGCTTGGACGCTACCGCGCCTGCTTGGGCGCTTCCGCGCCTTCTTGCATGCTTCCGCGCCTACTTGGACGTTTCCGCGCCTGCTTGGACGCTACCGCGCCTGCTTGGACGCTTCCGCGACTGCTTGGACGCTACCGCGCCTGCTTGGACGCTACCGCGCCTGCTTGGACGCTTCCGTGACTGCTTGGACGCTTCCGCGCCTGCTTGGACTCTTCTGCGCCTTCTTGCATGCTTCCGCGCCTGCTTGGACGTTTCCGCGCCTGCTTGGACGCTACCGCGCCTGCTTGGACGTTTCCGCGCCTGCTTGGACGCTACCGCGCCTGCTTGGACGCTTCCGCGACTGCTTGGACGCTACCGCGTCTGCTGGGATGCTACCGCGCCTTCTTGGACGCTTCCGTGACTGCTTGGACGCTTCCGTGACTGCTTGGACACTTCCGCGCCTGCTTGGACTCTTCTGCGCCTTCTTGCATGCTGCCGCGCCTACTTGGACGTTTCCGCGCCTGCTTGGACGCTTCCGCGCCTGCTTGGACGCTTCCGCGCCTGCTTGGACGCTTCCGCGCCTGCTTGCGTGCTTCCCCGCCTGCTTGGACGCTTCCGCGCCTGCTTGGACTCTTCTGCGCCTTCTTGCATGCTTCCGCGCCTGCTTGGACGTTTCCGCGCCTGCTTGGACGCTACCGCGCCTGCTTGGACGCTTCCGCGCCTTCTTGCATGCTTCCGCGCCTACTTGGACGTTTCCGCGCCTGCTTGGACGCTTCCGCGCCTGCTTGCATGCTTCCCCGCCTGCTTGGACGCTTCCGCGCCTGCTTGGACTCTTCTGCGCCTTCTTGCATGCTGCCGCGCCTACTTGGACGTTTCCACGACTGCTTGGACGCTTCCGCGCCTGCTTGGACGTTTCCGCGCCTGCTTGGACGCTACCGAGCCTGCTTGGACGCTTCCGCGCCTTCTTGCATGCTTCCGTGCCTACTTGGACGTTTCCGCGCCTGCTTGGACGCTTCCGCGCCTGCTTGCATGCTTCCTCGCCTGCTTGGACGCTTCCGCGCCTGCTTGGACTCTTCTGCGTCTTCTTGCATGCTTTCGCGCCTGCTTGGACGTTTCCGCGCCTGCTTGGACGCTACAGCGCCTGCTTGGACGCTTCCGCGACTGCTTGGACTCTACCGCGCCTGCTTGAACGCTTCCGCGACTGCTTGGACGCTTCCGCGCCTGCTTGGACTCTTCTGCGTCTTCTTGCATGCTTCCGCGCCTGCTTGGACGTTTCCGCGCCTGCTTGGACGCTGTCGCGCCTGCTTGGACGCTTCCGCGACTGCTTGGACGCTTCCGCGCCTGCTTGGACGCTTCAGCGCCTGCTTGGACGCTTCCGCGCCTGCTTGCATGCTTCCGCGCCTGCTTGCATGCTTCCGCGCCTGCTTGCATGCTTCCGCGCCTGCTTGCATGCTTCCGCGCCTGCTTGGACTATTCTGCGTCTTCTTGCATGCTTCCGCGCCTGCTTGCATGCTTCCGCGCCTGCTTGCATGCTTCCGCGCCTGCTTGCATGCTTCCGCGCCTGCTTGGACTATTCTGCGTCTTCTTGCATGCTTCCGCGCCTACTTGGACGTTTCCGCGACTGCTTGGACGTTTCCGCGCCAGCTTGGAATCTTCTGCGCCTTCTTGCATGCTGCCGCGCCTACTTGGACGTTTCCACGCCTGCTTGGACGCTTCCGCGCCTGCTTGGACTATTCTGCGTCTTCTTGCCTGCTTCCGCGCCTACTTGGACGTTTCCGCGACTGCTTGGACGTTTCCGCGCCAGCTTGGAATCTTCTGCGCCTTCTTGCATGCTGCCGCGCCTACTTGGACGTTTCCACGCCTGCTTGGACGCTTCCGCGCCTGCTTGGACGCTTCCGCGGCTGCTTGGACGCTTCCGCGACTGCTTGGACGCTTCCGCGCCTGCTTGGTCTCTTCTGCGCCTTCTTGCATGCTTCCGCGCCTGCTTGGACACTTCTGCGCCTTCTTGCATGCTGCCGCGCCTGCTTGGACGTTTACGCGCCAGCTTGGACACTACCGCGCCTGGTTGGACTCTTCTGCGTCTTCTTGCATGCTTCCGCGCCTGCTTGGACGCTTCCGCGCCTGCTTGGACGCTTCCGCGCCTGCTTGGACTCTTCCACGCCTGCTTGGACGTTTCCGCGCCTGCTTGGACGCTACCGCGCCTGCTTGGACGCTTCCGCGACTGCTTGGACTCTACCGCGCCTGCTTGAACGCTTCCGCGACTGCTTGGACGCTTCCGCGCCTGCTTGGACTCTTCTGCGTCTTCTTGCATGCTTCCGCGCCTGCTTGGACGCTTCCGCGCCTGCTTGGAATCTTCTGCGCCTTCTTGCATGCTGCCGCGCCTACTTGGACGTTTCCACGCCTGCTTGGACGCTTCCGCACCTGCTTGCATGCTTCCCCGCCTGCTTGGACGCTTCCGCGCCTGCTTGGACTCTTCTGCGCCTTCTTGCATTCTTCCGCGCCTGCTTGGACGTTTCCGCGCCTGCTTGGACGCTCCCGAGCCTGCTTGGACGCTTCCGCGCCTTCTTGCATGCTTCCGCGCCTACTCGGACGTTTCCGCGCCTGCTTGAACGCTTCCGCGACTGCTTGGACGCTTCCGCGCCTGCTTGGACTCTTCTGCGTCTTCTTGCATGCTTCCGCGCCTGCTTGGACGCTTCCGCGCCTGCTTGGAATCTTCTGCGCCTTCTTGCATGCTGCCGCGCCTACTTGGACGTTTCCACGCCTGCTTGGACGCTTCCGCACCTGCTTGCATGCTTCCCCTCCTGCTTGGACGCTTCGGCGCCTGCTTGGACTCTTCTGCGCCTTCTTGCATGCTTCCGCGCCTGCTTGGACGTTTCCGCGCCTGCTTGGACGCTACCGAGCCTGCTTGGACGCTTCCGCGCCTTCTTGCATGCTTCCGCGCCTACTCGGACGTTTCCGCGCCTGCTTGGACGCTTCCGCGCCTGCTTGCATGCTTCCCCGCCTGCTTGGACGCTTCCGCGCCTGCTTGGACGCTTCCGCGCCTGGTTGGACGCTACCGCGCCTGCTTGGACGCTTCCGCGCCTGCTTGCATGCTTCCCCGCCTGCTTGGACGCTTCCGCGCCTGCTTGGACTCTTCTGCGCCTGCTTGCATGCTTCCGCGCCTGCTTGAACGCTTCCGCGCCTGCTTGGACTCTTCTGCGTCTTCTTGCGTGCTTCCGCGCCTGCTTGGACGTTTCCGCGCCTGCTTGGACGCTACCGCGCCTGCTTGGACGCTTCCGCGACTGGTTGGACGCTTCCGCGCCTGGTTGGACGCGACCGCGCCTGCTTGGACGCTTCCGCGAATGCTTGGACGCTTCCGCGCCTGCTTGGACTCTTCTGCGCCTTCTTGCATGCTGCCGCGCCTACTTGGACGCTTCCGCGCCTGGTTGGACGCTACCGCGCCTGCTTGGACGCTTCCGCGATTGCTTGGACGCTTCCGCGCCTACTTGGACGCTTCCGCGCCTGGTTGGACGCTACCGCGCCTGCTTGGACGCTTCCGCGATTGCTTGGACGCTTCCGCGCCTGCTTGGACTCTTCTGCGCCTTCTTGCATGCTTCCGCGCCTGCTTGGACGCTTCCGCGACTGCTTGGGCGCTACCGCGTCTGCTGGGATGCTACCGCGCCTGCTTGGACGCTTCCGTGACTGCTTGGACGCTTCCGTGACTGCTTGGACACTTCCGCGCCTGCTTGGACTCTTCTGCGCCTTCTTGCATGCTGCCGCGCCTACTTGGACGTTTCCGCGCCTGCTTGGACGCTTCCGCGCCTGCTTGGACTCTTCTGCGCCTTCTTGCATGCTGCCGCGACTGCTTGGACGCTTCCGCGCCTGGTTGGACGCGACCGCGCCTGCTTCGACGCTTCCGCGCCTGCTTGGACTCTTCTGCGCCTACTTGGACGTTTCCACGCCTGCTTGGACGCTTCCGCGCCTGCTTGCATGCTTCCCCGCCTGCTTGGACGCTTCCGCGCCTGCTTGCATGCTTCCCCGCCTGCTTGTACGTTTCCGCGCCTGCTTGGACGCTTCCGCGCCTGCTTGCATGCTTCCCCGCCAGCTTGGACGTTTCCGCGCTTGCTTGGACGCTTCCGCGCCTGCTTGGACGCTTCCGCGCCTGCTTGGAATCTTCTGCGCCTTCTTGCATGCTGCCGCGCCTACTTGGACGTTTCCACGACTGCTTGGACGCTTCCGCGCCTGCTTGCATGTTTCCCCGCCTGCTTGGACGCTTCCGCGCCTGCTTGGACTCTTCTGCGCCTGTTTGGACTCTTCTGCGCCTTCTTGCATGCTTCCGCGCCTGCTTGGACGCTTCCGCGCCTGCTTGGACTCTTCTGCGTCTTCTTGCATGCTTCCGCGCCTGCTTGGACGTTTCCGCGCCTGCTTGGACGCTTCCGCGACTGCTTGGACGCTTCGGCGCCTGCTTGGTCGTTTCCCTGCCTGCTTGGACGCTTCCGCGCCTGCTTGGACGCTTCAGCGACTGCTTGGACGCTTCCGCGCCTGGTTGGACGCTACCGCGCCTGCTTGGACGCATCCGCGACTGCTTGGACGCTTCCGTGACTGCTTGGACCCTTCTGCGCCTTCTTGCATGCTGCCGCGCCTACTTGGACGTTTCCGCGCCTGCTTGGACGCTTCCGCGCCTGCTTGCATGCTTCCCCGCCTGCTTGGACGTTTCCGCGCCTGCTTGGACGCTTCCGCGCCTGCTTGGACTCCTCTGCGTCTTCTTGCATGCTTCCGCGCCTGCTTGGACGTTTCCGCGACTGCTTGTACGCTTCCGCGACTGCTTGGACGCTTCCGCGCCTGCTTGGACTCTTCTGCGCCTTCTGGGACTCTTCTGCGCCTGCTTGCATGCTTCCCCGCCTGCTTGGACGTTTCCGGGCCTGCTTGCATGCTTCCCCGCCTGCTTGGACGTTTCCGCGCCTGCTTGGACGCTTCCGCGTCTTCTTGCATGCTTCCGCGCCTGCTTGGACGTTTCCGCGCATGCTTGGACGCTACCGCGACTGCTTGGACGCTTCCGCGCCTGCTTGGACTCTTCTGCGCCTTCTTGCATGCTTCCGCGCCTGCTTGGACGTTTCCGCGCATGCTTGGACGCTACCGCGACTGCTTGGACGCTTCCGCGCCTGCTTGCATGCTTCCCCGCCTGCTTGGACGCTTCCGCGCCTGCTTGGACTCTTCTGCGCCTTCTTGCATGCTGCCGCGCCTACTTGGACGTTTCCGCGCCTGCTTGGACGCTTCCGTGACTGCTTGGACTCTTCCGCGCCTGCTTGGACTCTTCTGCGCCTTCTTGCATGCTGCCGCGCCTACTTGGACGTTTCCGCGCCTGCTTGGACGCTTCCGCGCCTGCTTGGACGCTTCCGCGCCTGCTTGGACGCTTCCGCGCCTTCTTGCATGCTTCCGCGCCTACTTGGACGTTTCCGCGCCTGCTTGGACGCTTCCGCGCCTGCTTGCCTGCTTCCCCGCCTGCTAGGACGTTTCCGCGCCTGCTTGGACGCTACCGCGCCTGCTTGGACGTTTCCGCGCCTGCTTGGACGCTACCGCGCCTGCTTGGACGCTTCCGCGCCTTCTTGCATGATTCCGCGCCTACTTGGACGTTTCCGCGCCTGCTTGGACGCTTCCGCGCCTGCTTGGACTCTTCTGCGCCTTCTTGCATGCTGCCGCGACTGCTTGGACGCTTCCGCGCCTGGTTGGACGCGACCGCGCCTGCTTCGACGCTTCCGCGCCTGCTTGGACTCTTCTGCGCCTGCTTGGACTCTTCTGCGCCTTCTTGCATGCTGCCGCGCCTACTTGGACGTTTCCGCGCCTGCTTGGACGTTTCCGCGCCTGCTTGGACGCTACCGCGCCTGCTTGGACGCTTCCGCGACTGCTTGGACGCTTCCGCGGCTGCTTGGACTCTTCTGCGCCTTCTTGCATGCTGCCGCGCCTACTTGGACGCTTCCGCGCCTGCTTGGACTCTTCTGCGCCTTCTTGCATGCTGCCGCGCCTACTTGGACGTTTCCGCGCCTGCTTGGACGCTTCCGCGCCTGCTTGCATGCTTCCCCGCCTGCTTGGACGTTTCCGCGCCTGCTTGGACGCTTCCGCGCCTGCTTGGACTCCTCTACGTCTTCTTGCATGCTTCCGCGCCTGCTTGGACGTTTCCGCGACTGCTTGTACGCTTCCGCGAATACTTGGACGCTTCCGCGCCTGCTTGGACTCTTCTGCACCTGCTTGGACTCTTCTGCTCCTTCTTGCATGCTTCCGCGCCTGCTTGGACGCTTCCGCGACTGCTTGGACGCTACCGCGCCTGCTTGGACGCTTCCGCGACTGCTTGGACGCTTCCGCGCCTGCTTGGACTCTTCTGCGCCTTCTTGCATGCTGCCGCGCCTACTTGGACGCTTCCGCGCCTGGTTGGACGCTACCGCGCCTGCTTGGACGCTACCGCGCCAGCTTGGACGCTTCCGCGACTGCTTGGACGCTTCCGCGCCTGCTTGGACTCTTCTGCGCCTTCTTGGACTCTTCTGCGCCTTCTTGCATGCTTCCGCGCCTGCTTGGACGTTTCCGCGCCTGCTTGGACTCCTCTGCGTCTTCTTGCATGCTTCCGCGCCTGCTTGGACGTTTCCGCACCTGCTTGGACGCTACCGCGCCTGCTTCGATGTTTCCACGCCTGCTTGGACGCTACCGCGCCTGCTTGGGCGCTTCCGCGCCTTCTTGCATGCTTCCGCGCCTACTTGGACGTTTCCGCGCCTGCTTGGACGCTACCGCGCCTGCTTGGACGCTTCCGCGACTGCTTGGACGCTACCGCGCCTGTTTGCATGCTTCCCCGCCTGCTTGGACGCTACCGCGCCTGCTTGGACGCTTCCGCTACTGCTTGGACGCTTCCGCGCCTGCTTGGACGCTTCCGCGACTGCTTGGACGCTTCCGCGCCTGGTTGGACGCTACCGCGCCTGCTTGGACGCTTCCGCGACTGCTTGGACGCTTCCGCGCCTGCTTGGACTCCTCTGCGTCTTCTTGCATGCTTCCGCGCCTGCTTGGACGTTTCCGCGCCTGCTTGGACGCTACCGCGCCTGCTTCGATGTTTCCGCGCCTGCTTGGACGCTACCGCGCCTGCTTGGGCGCTTCCGCGCCTTCTTGCATGCTTCCGCGCCTGCTTGGACGCTTCCGCGACTGCTTGGACGCTACCGCGCCTGCTTGGACGCTACCGCGCCTGCTTGGACGCTTCCGCGACTACTTGGACGCTTCCGCGCCTGCTTGGACTCTTCTGCGCCTTCTTGCATGCTTCCGCGCCTGCTTGGACACTTCTGCGCCTTCTTGCATGCTGCCGCGCCTGCTTGGACGTTTCCGCGCCAGCTTGGACACTACCGCGCCTGGTTGGACTCTTCTGCGTCTTCTTGCATGCTTCTGCGCCTGCTTGGACGCTTCCGCGCCTGCTTGGACGCTTCCGCGCCTGCTTGGACTCTTCCACGCCTGCTTGGACGTTTCCGCGCCTGCTTGGACGCTACCGCGCCTGCTTGGACGCTTCCGCGACTGCTTGGACTCTACCGCGCCTGCTTGGACTCTTCTACGTCTTCTTGCATGCTTCCCCGCCTGCTTGGACGTTTCCGCGCCTGCTTGGACGCTACCGCGCCTGCTTGGACGCTTCCGCGCCTGCTTGGACGCTTCCGCGACTGCTTGGACGCTTCCGCGCCTGGTTGGACGCTACCGCGCCTGCTTGGACGCTTCCGCGACTGCTTGGACGCTTCCGCGCCTGCTTGGACTCCTCTGCGTCTTCTTACATGCTTCCGCGCCTGCTTGGACGTTTCCGCGCCTGCTTGGACGCTACCGCGCCTGCTTCGATGTTTCCGCGCCTGCTTGGACGCTTCCGCGACTGCTTGGACGCTACCGCGCCTGCTTGGACGCTACCGCGCCTGCTTGGACGCTTCCGCGACTACTTGGACGCTTCCGCGCCTGCTTGGACTCTTCTGCGCCTTCTTGCATGCTTCCGCGCCTGCTTGGACACTTCTGCGCCTTCTTGCATGCTTCCCCGCCTGCTTGGACGTTTCCGCGCCTTCTTGCATGCTTCCGCGCCTACTTGGACGTTTCCGCGCCTGCTTGGACGCTACCGCGCCTGCTTGGACGCTTCCGCGACTGCTTGGACGCTACCGCGCCTGTTTGCATGCTTCCCCGCCTGCTTGGACGCTACCGCGCCTGCTTGGACGCTTCCGCTACTGCTTGGACGCTTCCGCGCCTGCTTGGACTCTTCTGCGCCTTCTTGCATGCTTCCGCGCCTGCTTGGACGTTTCCGCGCCTGCTTGGACGCTTCCGCGCCTGCTTGGACGCTTCCGCGACTGCTTGGACGCTTCCGCGCCTGGTTGGACGCTACCGCGCCTGCTTCGACGCTTCCGCGACTGCTTGGACGCTTCCGCGCCTGCTTGGACTCCTCTGCGTCTTCTTGCATGCTTCCGCGCCTGCTTGGACGTTTCCGCGCCTGCTTGGACGCTACCGCGCCTGCTTCGATGTTTCCGCGCCTGCTTGGACGCTACCGCGCCTGCTTGGGCGCTTCCGCGCCTTCTTGCATGCTTCCGCGCCTACTTGGACGTTTCCGCGCCTGCTTGGACGCTACCGCGCCTGCTTGGACGCTTCCGCGACTGCTTGGACGCTACCGCGCCTGCTTGGACGCTACCGCGCCTGCTTGGACGCTTCCGTGACTGCTTGGACGCTTCCGCGCCTGCTTGGACTCTTCTGCGCCTTCTTGCATGCTTCCGCGCCTGCTTGGACGTTTCCGCGCCTGCTTGGACGCTACCGCGCCTGCTTGGACGTTTCCGCGCCTGCTTGGACGCTACCGCGCCTGCTTGGACGCTTCCGCGACTGCTTGGACGCTACCGCGTCTGCTGGGATGCTACCGCGCCTGCTTGGACGCTTCCGTGACTGCTTGGACGCTTCCGTGACTGCTTGGACACTTCCGCGCCTGCTTGGACTCTTCTGCGCCTTCTTGCATGCTGCCGCGCCTACTTGGACGTTTCCGCGCCTGCTTGGACGCTTCCGCGCCTGCTTGGACGCTTCCGCGCCTGCTTGGACGCTTCCGCGCCTTCTTGCATGATTCCGCGCCTACTTGGACGTTTCCGCGCCTGCTTGGACGCTTCCGCGCCTGCTTGGACTCTTCTGCGCCTTCTTGCATGCTGCCGCGACTGCTTGGACGCTTCCGCGCCTGGTTGGACGCGACCGCGCCTGCTTCGACGCTTCCGCGTCTGCTTGGACTCTTCTGCGCCTACTTGGACGTTTCCACGCCTGCTTGGACGCTTCCGCGCCTGCTTGCATGCTTCCCCGCCTGCTTGGACGCTTCCGCGCCTGCTTGCATGCTTCCCCGCCTGCTTGGACGCTTCCGCGCCTGCTTGGACTCTTCTGCGTCTTCTTGCATGCTTTCGCGCCTGCTTGGACGTTTCCGCGCCTGCTTGGACGCTACCGCGCCTGCTTGGACGCTTCCGCGACTGCTTGGACTCTACCGCGCCTGCTTGAACGCTTCCGCGACTGCTTGGACGCTTCCGCGCCTGCTTGGACTCTTCTGCGTCTTCTTGCATGCTTCCGCGCCTGCTTGGACGTTTCCGCGCCTGCTTGGACGCTGTCGCGCCTGCTTGGACGCTTCCGCGACTGCTTGGACGCTTCCGCGCCTGCTTGGACGCTTCAGCGCCTGCTTGGACGCTTCCGCGCCTGCTTGCATGCTTCCGCGCCTGCTTGCATGCTTCCGCGCCTGCTTGCATGCTTCCGCGCCTGCTTGCATGCTTCCGCGCCTGCTTGCATGCTTCCGCGCCTGCTTGGACTATTCTGCGTCTTCTTGCATGCTTCCGCGCCTACTTGGACGTTTCCGCGACTGCTTGGACGTTTCCGCGCCAGCTTGGAATCTTCTGCGCCTTCTTGCATGCTGCCGCGCCTACTTGGACGTTTCCACGCCTGCTTGGACGCTTCCGCGCCTGCTTGGACGCTTCCGCGGCTGCTTGGACGCTTCCGCGACTGCTTGGACGCTTCCGCGCCTGCTTGGACTCTTCTGCGCCTTCTTGCATGCTTCCGCGCCTGCTTGGACACTTCTGCGCCTTCTTGCATGCTGCCGCGCCTGCTTGGACGTTTACGCGCCAGCTTGGACACTACCGCGCCTGGTTGGACTCTTCTGCGTCTTCTTGCATGCTTCCGCGCCTGCTTGGACGCTTCCGCGCCTGCTTGGACGCTTCCGCGCCTGCTTGGACTCTTCCACGCCTGCTTGGACGTTTCCGCGCCTGCTTGGACGCTACCGCGCCTGCTTGGACGCTTCCGCGACTGCTTGGACTCTACCGCGCCTGCTTGAACGCTTCCGCGACTGCTTGGACGCTTCCGCGCCTGCTTGGACTCTTCTGCGTCTTCTTGCATGCTTCCGCGCCTGCTTGGACGCTTCCGCGCCTGGTTGGACGCGACCGCGCCTGCTTGGACGCTTCCGCACCTTCTTGCATGCTTCCGCGCCTACTTGGACGTTTCCGCGCCTGCTTGGACGCTTCCGCGCCTGCTTGGAATCTTCTGCGCCTTCTTGCATGCTGCCGCGCCTACTTGGACGTTTCCACGCCTGCTTGGACGCTTCCGCGCCTGCTTGCATGCTTCCCCGCCTGCTTGGACGCTTCCGCGCCTACTTGGACTCTTCTGCGCCTGCTTGCATGCTTCCCCGCCTGCTTGGACGCTTCCGCGACTGCTTGGACTCTTCCCCGCCTGCTTGGAATCTTCTGCGCCTTCTTGCATGCTGCCGCGCCTACTTGGACGTTTCCACGACTGCTTGGACGCTTCCGCGACTGCTTGGACGCTTCCGCGCCTGCTAGGACTCTTCTGCGCCTTCTTGCATGCTGCCGCGCCTACTTGGACGCTTCCGCGCCTGCTAGGACTCTTCTGCGCCTTCTTGCATGCTGCCGCGCCTACTTGGACGTTTCCGCGCCTGCTTGGACGCGACCGCGCCTGCTTGGACGCTTCCGCGACTGCTTGGACGCTTCCGCGACTGCTTGGACTCTTCCCAGCCTGCTTGGACGCTTCCGCGCCTGCTTGGAATCTTCTGCGCCTTCTTGCATGCTGCCGCGCCTACTTGGACGTTTCCACGACTGCTTGGACGCTTTCGCGCCTGCTTGCATGCTTCCCCGCTTGCTTGGACGCTTCCGCGCCTGCTTGGAATCTTCTGCGCCTTCTTGCATGCTGCCGCGCCTACTTGGACGTTTCCACGCCTGCTTGGACGCTTCCGCGTCTGCTTGCATGCTTCCCCGCCTGCTTGGACGCTTCCGCGCCTGCTTGGACTCTTCTGCGCCTTCTTGCATGCTTCCGCGCCTGCTTGGACGTTTCCGCGCCTGCTTGGACGCTACCGCGCCTGCTTGGACGGTTTCGCGCCTGCTTGGAATCTTCTGCGCCTTCTTGCATGCTGCCGCGCCTACTTGGACGTTTCCACGACTGCTTGGACGCTTCCGCGACTGCTTGGACTCTTCACCGCCTGCTTGGAATCTTCTGCGCCTTCTTGCATGCTGCCGCGCCTACTTGGACGTTTCCACGACTGCTTGGACGCTTCCGCGACTGCACGGACGCTTCCGCGCCTGCTAGGACTCTTCTGCGCCTTCTTGCATTCTGCCGCGCCTACTTGGACGCTTCCGCGCCTGGTTGGACGCTACCGCGCCTGCTTGGACGCTTCCGCGCCTGCTTGCATGCTTCGCCGCCTGCTTGGACGCTTCCGCGCCTGCTTGGACTCTTCTGCGCCTTCTTGCATGCTTCCGCGCCTGCTTGGACGTTTCCGCGCCTGCTTGGACGCTTCCGCGCCTGCTTGCATGCTTCCCCGCCTGCTTGGACGCTTCCGCGCCTGCTTGGACGCTTCCGCGCCTGGTTGGACGCTACTGCGCCTGCTTGGACGCTTCCGCGCCTGCTTGGACGCTACCGCGCCTGCTTGGACGCTTCCGCGCCTTCTTGCATGCTTCCGCGCCTGCTTGGACGCTACTGAGCCTGCTTGGACGCTTCCGCGCCTTCTTGCATGCTTCCGCGCCTACTTGGACGTTTCCGCGCCTGCTTGGACGCTTCCGCGCCTGCTTGCATGCTTCCCCGCCTGCTTGGACGCTTCCGCGCCTGCTTGGACGCTTCCGCGCCTGCTTGGACTCTTCTGCGCCTGCTTGCATGCTTCCGCGCCTGCTTGGACGCTTCCGCGCCTGCTTGGACTCTTCTGCGTCTTCTTGCATGCTTCCGCGCCTGCTTGGACGTTTCCGCGCCTGCTTGGACGCTACCGCGCCTGCTTGGACGCTTCCGCGACTGCTTGGACGCTTCCGCGCCTGGTTGGACGCGACCGCGCCTGCTTGGACGCTTCTGCACCTTCTTGCATGCTTCCGCGCCTACTTGGACGTTTCCGCGCCTGCTTGGACGCTTCCGCGCCTGCTTGGACGCTTCCGCGCCTGCTTGGAGTCTTCTGCGCCTGCTTGCATGCTTCCGCGCCTGCTTGGACGCTTCCGCGCCTGCTTGGACTCTTCTGCGTCTTCTTGCATGCTTCCGCGCCTGCTTGGACGCTTCCGCGCCTTCTTGCATGCTTCCGCGCCTACTTGGACGTTTCCGCGCCTGCTTGGACGCTTCCGCGCCTGCGGCATGCTTCCCCGCCTGCTTGGACGCTTCCGCGCCTGCTTGGACGCTTCCGCGACTGCTTGCACGCTTCCGCGACTGCTTGGACGCTTCCGCGCCTGGTTGGACTCTTCTGCGCCTGTTTGGACTCTTCTGCGCCTTCTTGCATGCTTCCGCGACTGCTTGGACGCTTCCGCGACTGCTTGGCCGCTACCGCGCCTGCTTGGACGCTTCCGCGCCTGCTTGGACGCTACCGCGCCTGCTTGAACGCTTCCGCGACTGCTTGGACGCTTCCGCGCCTGGTTGGACGCGACCGCGCCTGCTTGGACGCTTCCGCGCCTGCTTGGACTCTTCTGCGTCTTCTTGCATGCTTCCGCGCCTGCTTGGACGTTTCCGCGCCTGCTTGGACGCTACCGCGCCTGCTTGGACGCTTCCGCGACTGCTTGGACGCTTCCGCGCCTGGTTGGACGCGACCGCGCCTGCTTGGACGCTTCCGCACCTTCTTGCATGCTTCCGCGCCTACTTGGACGTTTCCGCGCCTGCTTGGACGCTTCCGCGCCTGCTTGGACGCTTCCGCGCCTGCTTGGACTCTTCTGCGCCTGCTTGCATGCTTCCGCGCCTGCTTGGACGCTTCCGCGCCTGCTTGGACTCTTCTGCGTCTTCTTGCATGCTTCCGCGCCTGCTTGGACGCTTCCGCGCCTTCTTGCATGCTTCCGCGCCTACTTGGACGTTTCCGCGCCTGCTTGGACGCTTCCGCGCCTGCTTGCATGCTTCCCCGCCTGCTTGGACGCTTCCGCGCCTGCTTGGACGCTTCCGCGCCTGGTTGGACGCTACCGCGCCTGCTTGGACGCTTCCGCGCCTGCTTGCATGCTTCCGCCCCTGCTTGGACTCTTCTGCGCCTGTTTGGACTCTTCTGCGCCTTCTTGCATGCTTCCGCGCCTGCTTGGACGCTACCGCGCCTGCTTGGACATTTCCGCGCCTGCTTGGACGCTTCCGCGCCTGCTTGGACTCTTCTGCGGCTTCTTGCATGCTTTCGCGCCTGCTTGGACGTTTCCGCGCCTGCTTGGACGCTACCGCGCCTGCTTGCACGCTTCCGCGACTGCTTGCACGCTTCCGCGACTGCTTGGACGCTTCCGCGCCTGGTTGGACTCTTCTGCGCCTGCTTGGACTCTTCTGCGCCTGCTTGCATGCTTCCGCGCCTGCTTGGACGCTTCCGCGCCTGCTTGGACTCTTCTGCGTCTTCTTGCGTGCTTCCGCGCCTGCTTGGACGTTTCCGCGCCTGCTTGGACGCTACCGCGCCTGCTTGGACGCTTCCGCGACTGCTTGGACGCTTCCGCGCCTGGTTGGACGCGACCGCGCCTGCTTGGACGCTTCCGCGACTGCTTGGACGCTTCCGCGCCTGCTTGGACTCTTCTGCGCCTTCTTGCATGCTGCCGCGCCTACTTGGACGCTTCCGCGCCTGGTTGGACGCTACCGCGCCTGCTTGGACGCTTCCGCGATTGCTTGGACGCTTCCGCGACTGTTTGGACGCTTCCGCGCCTGCTAGGACTCTTCTGCGTCTTCTTGCATGCTGCCGCGCCTACTTGGACGTTTCCACGCCTGCTTGGACGCTTCCGCGCCTGCTTGCATGCTTCCCCGCCTGCCTGGACGCTTCCGCGCCTGCTTGGACTATTCTGCGAATTCTTGCATGCTTCCGCGCCTGCTTGGACGTTTCCGCGCCTGCTTGGACGCTACCGCGCCTGCTTGGACGCTTCCGCACCTTCTTGCATGCTTCCGCGCCTACTTGGACGTTTCCGCGCCTGCTTGGACGCTTCCGCGCCTGCTTGCATGCTTCCCCGCCTGCTTGGACTCTTCTGCGCCTTCTTGCATGCTTCCGCGCCTGCTTGGACGTTTCCACGCCTGTTTGGACGCTACCGCGCCTGCTTGGACGCTTCCGCGACTGCTTGAACGCTACCGCGCCTGCTTGGACGCTTCCGCGACTGCTTGGACGCATCCGCGCCTGCTAGGACTCTTCCCCGCCTGCTTGGAATCTTCTGCGCCTTCTTGCATGCTGCCGCGCCTACTTGGACGTTTCCACGACTGCTTGGACGCTTCCGCGACTGCTTGGACGCTTCCGCGCCTGCTAGGACTCTTCTGCGCCTTCTTGCATGCTGCCGCGCCTACTTGGACGCTTCCGCGCCTGGTTGGACGCTACCGCGCCTGCTTGGACGCTTCCGCGACTGCTTGGACGCTTCCGCGCCTGCTTGCATGCTTCCCCGCCTGCTTGGACGCTTCCGCGCCTGCTAGGACTCTTCTGCGCCTTCTTGCATGCTGCCGCGCCTACTTGGACGTTTCCACGACTGCTTGGACGCTTCCGCGACTGCTTGGACGCTTCCGCGACTGCTTGGACTCTTCCCCGCCTGCTTGGACGCTTCCGCGCCTGCTTGGAATCTTCTGCGCCTTCTTGCATGCTGCCGCGCCTACTTGGACGTTTCCACGACTGCTTGGACGCTTCCGCGACTGCTTGGACTCTTCCCCGCCTGCTTGGACGCTTCCGCGCCTGCTTGGAATCTTCTGCGCCTTCTTGCATGCTGCCGCGCCTACTTGGACGTTTCCACGACTGCTTGGACGTTTCCGCGCCTGCTTGGACGCGACCGCGCCTGCTTGGACGCTTCCGCGACTGCTTGGACGCTTCCGCGACTGCTTGGACACTTCCCCGCCTGCTTGGACGCTTCCGCGCCTGCTTGGAATCTTCTGCGCCTTCTTGCATGCTGCCGCGCCTACTTGGACATTTCCACGACTGCTTGGACGCTTCCGCGCCTGCTTGGACGTTTCCGCGCCTGCTTGGACGCTACCGAGCCTGCTTGGACGCTTCCGCGCCTTCTTGCATGCTTCCCCGCCTGCTTGGACGCTTCCGCGCCTGCTTGGACTCTTCTGCGTCTTCTTGCGTGCTTCCGTGCCTACTTGGACGTTTCCGCGCCTGCTTGGACGCTTCCGCGCCTGCTTGCATGCTTCCCCGCCTGCTTGGACGCTTCCGCGCCTGCTTGGACGCTTCCGCGCCTGGTTGGACGCTACCGCGCCTGCTTGGACGCTTCCGCGCCTGCTTGCATGCTTCCCCGCCTGCTTGGACGCTTCCGCGCCTGCTTGGACTCTTCTGCGCCTGCATGCATGCTTCCGCGCCTGCTTGGACGCTTCCGCGCCTGCTTGGACTCTTCTGCGTCTTCTTGCGTGCTTCCGCGCCTGCTTGGACGTTTCCGCGCCTGCTTGGACGTTTCCGCGCCTGCTTGGACGTTTCCGCGCCTGCTTGGACGCTACCGCGCCTGCTTGGACGCTTCCGCGACTGCTTGGACGCTTCCGCGCCTGGTTGGACGCGACCGCGCCTGCTTGGACGCTTCCGCGACTGCTTGGACGCTTCCGCGCCTGCTTGGACGCTTCCGCGACTGCTTGGACGCTTCCGCGCCTGCTTGGACTCTTCTGCGCCTTCTTGCATGCTTCCGCGCCTGCTTGGACGCTTCCGCGCCTGGTTGGACGCTACCGCGCCTGCTTGGACGCTTCCGCGACTGCTTGGACGCTTCCGCGCCTGCTTGGACTCTTCTGCGCCTTCTTGCATGCTTCCGCGCCTGCTTGGACGCTTCCGCGCCTGGTTGGACGCTACCGCGCCTGCATCGACGCTTCCGCGATTGCTTGGACGCTTCCGCGCCTGCTTGGACTCTTCTGCGCCTTCTTGCATGCTTCCGCGCCTGCTTGGACGTTTCCACGCCTGCTTGGACGCTACCGCGCCTGCTTGGACGCTTCCGCGACTGCTTGAACGCTACCGCGCCTGCTTGGACGCTTCCGCGACTGTTTGGACGCTTCCGCGCCTGCTAGGACACTTCTGCGTCTTCTTGCATGCTTCCGCGCCTGGTTGGACATTTCCGCGCCTGCTTGGACGCTACCGCGCCTGCTTGGACGCTTCCGCGACTGCTTGGACGCTTCCGCGCCTGCTTGGACTCTTCTGCGCCTTCTTGCATGCTTCCGCGCCTGCTTGGACTCTTCTGCGCCTTCTTGCATGCTGCCGCGCCTACTTGGACGCTTCCGCGCCTGGTTGGACGCTACCGCGCCTGCTTGGACGCTTCCGCGACTGCTTGGACGCTTCCGCGCCTGCTTGGACTCTTCTGCGCCTTCTTGCATGCTTCCGCGCCTGCTTGGACGTTTCCGCGCCTGCTTGGACGCTACCGCGCCTGCTTGGACGCTTCCGCACCTTCTTGCATGCTTCCGCGCCTACTTGGACGTTTCCGCGCCTGCTTGGACGCTTCCGCGCCTGCTGCATGCTTCCCCGCCTGCTTGGACGCTTCCGCGACTGCTTGGACGCTACCGCGCCTGCTTGGACGCTTCCGCGACTGCTTGGACGCTACCGCGCCTGCTAGGACTCTTCTGCGTCTTCTTGCATGCTGCCGCGCCTACTTGGACGCTTTCGCGCCTGGTTGGACGCTACGGCGCCTGCTTGGACGCTTCCGCGACTGCTTGAACGCTTCCGCGCCTGCTTGCATGCTTCCCCGCCTGCTTGGACGCTTCCGCGCCTGCTTGGAATCTTCTGCGCCTGCTTGCATGCTACCGCGCCTACTTGGACGTTTCCGCGCCTGCTTGGACGCTTCCGCGCCTGCTAGGACTCTTCTGCGCCTTCTTGCATGCTGCCGCGCCTACTTGGACGCTTCCGCGCCTGGTTGGACGCTACCGCGCCTTCTTGCATGCTTCCGCGCCTGCTTGGACGTTTCCGCGCCTGCTTGGACGCTACCGCGCCTGCTTGGACGCTTCCGCACTTTCTTGCATGCTTCCGCGCCTACTTGGACGTTTCCGCGCCTGCTTGGACGCTTCCGCGCCTGCTGCATGCTTCCCCGCCTACTTGGACGCTTCCGCGACTGCTTGGACGCTACCGCGCCTGCTTGGACGCTTCCGCGACTGCTTGGACGCTACCGCGCCTGCTTGGACGCTTCCGCGACTGCTTGGACGCTTCCGCGCCTGCTAAGACTCTTCTGCGTCTTCTTGCATGCTGCCGCGCCTACTTGGACGCTTCCGCGCCTGGTTGGACGCTACGGCGCCTGCTTGGACGCTTCCGCGACTGCTTGAACGCTTCCGCGCCTGCTTGCATGCTTCCCCGCCTGCTTGGACGCTTCCGCGCCTGCTTGGAATCTTCTGCGCCTTCTTGCATGCTTCCGCGCCTACTTGGACGTTTCCGCGCCTGCTTGGACGCTTCCGCGCCTGCTTGCATGCTTCCCCGCCTGCTTGGACGCTTCCCCGCCTGCTTGGACTCTTCTGCGTTTTCTTGCATACTTCCGCGCCTGCTTGGACGTTTCCGCGCCTGCTTGGACGCTTCCGCGCCTGCTAGGACTCTTCTGCGCCTTCTTGCATGCTTCCGCGCCTACTTGGACGTTTCCGCGCCTGCTTGGATTCTTCTGCGCCTTCTTGCATGCTTCCGCGCCTGCTTGGACGTTTCCGCGCCTGCTTGGACGCTTCCGCGAATGCTTGGACGCTTCCGCGCCTGCTTGGACTCTTCTGCGTCTTCTTGCATGCTTCCGCGCCTGGTTGGACGTTTCCGCGCCTGCTTGGACGCTACCGCGCCTGCTTGGACGCTTCCACGACTGCTTGGACGCTTCCGCGCCTGCTAAGACTCTTCTGCGTCTTCTTGCATGCTGCCGCGCCTACTTGGACGTTTCCGCGCCTTCTTGGACGCTTCCGCGCCTGCTTGCATGCTTCCCCGCCTGCTTGGACGTTTCCGCGCCTGCTTGGACGCTTCCCCGCCTGCTTGGACGCTTCCGCGCCTGCTTGGACCCTTCTGCGTCTTCTTGCATGCTTCCGCGCCTGCTTGGACGCTTCCGCGACTGCTTGGACGCTTCCGCGCCTGCTTGGACTCTTCTGCGTCTTCTTGCATGCTTCCGCGCCTGCTTGGACGTTTCCGCGCCTGCTTGGATTCTTCTGCGCCTTCTTGCATGCTTCCGCGCCTGCTTGGACGTTTCCGCGCCTGCTTGGACGCTTCCGCGAATGCTTGGACGCTTCCGCGCCTGCTTGGACTCTTCTGCGTCTTCTTGCATGCTTCCGCGCCTGGTTGGACGTTTCCGCGCCTGCTTGGACGCTACCGCGCCTGCTTGGACGCTTCCGCGACTGCTTGGACGCTTCCGCGCCTGCTTGGACTCTTCTGCGCCTTCTTGCATGCTTCCGCGCCTGCTTGGACGTTTCCGCGCCTGCTTGGACGCTACCGCGCCTGCTTGGACGCTTCCGCGCCTGCTTGGACTCTTCTGCGCCTTCTTGCATGCTTCCGCGCCTGCTTGGACGTTTCCGCGCCTGCTTGGACGCTACCGCGCCTGCTTGGACGCTTCCGCGCCTGCTTGCATGCTTCCCCGCCTGCTTGGACGCTTCCGCGCCTGCTTGGACCCTTCTGCGTCTTCTTGCATGCTTCCGAGCCTGCTTGGACGCTTCCGCGACTGCTTGGACGCTTCCGCGCCTGCTTGGACTCTTCTGCGTCTTCTTGCATGCTTCCGCGCCTGCTTGGACGTTTCCGCGCCTGCTTGGATTCTTCTGCGCCTTCTTGCATGCTTCCGCGCCTGCTTGGACGCTTCCGCGAATGCTTGGACGCTTCCGCGCCTGCTTGGACTCTTCCGCGACTGCTTGGACGCTTCCGCGCCTGCTTGCATGCTTCCCCGCCTGCTTGGACGCTTCCGCGCCTGCTAGGACTCTTCTGCGCCTTCTTGCATGCTGCCGCGCCTACTTGGACGTTTCCACGACTGCTTGGACGCTTCCGCGACTGCTTGGACGCTTCCGCGACTGCTTGGACTCTTCCCCGCCTGCTTGGACGCTTCCGCGCCTGCTTGGACTCTTCTGCGCCTTCTTGCATGCTACCCCGACTGCTTGGACGCTTCCGCGCCTGCTTGGAATCTTCTGCGGCTTCTTGCATGCTGCCGCGCCTACTTGGACGTTTCCGCGCCTGCTTGGACGCTACCGCGCCTGCTTGGACGCTTCCGCACCTTCTTGCATGCTTCCGCGCCTGCTTGGACGTTTCCACGCCTGCTTGGACGCTACCGCGCCTGCTTGGACGCTTCCGCGACTGCTTGAACGCTACCGCGCCTGCTTGGACGCTTCCGCGACTGCTTGCATGCTTCCCCGCCTGCTTGGACGCTACCGCGCCTGCTTGGACGCTTCCGCACCTTCTTGCATGCTTCCGCGCCTACTTGGACGTTTCCGCGCCTGTTTGGACGTTTCCGCGCCTGCTTGGACTCTTCTGCGCCTTCTTGCATGCTTCCGCGCCTGCTTGGAAGTTTCCGCGCCTGCTTGGACGCTACCGCGCCTGCTTGGACGCTTCCGCACCTTCTTGCATGCTTCCGCGCCTACTTGGACGTTTCCGCGCCTGCTTGGACGCTTCCGCGCCTGCTTGCATGCTTCCCCGCCTGCTTGGACTCTTCTGCGCCTTCTTGCATGCTTCCGCGCCTGCTTGGACGTTTCCACGCCTGCTTCGACGCCACCGCGCCTGCTTGGACGCTTCCGCGACTGCTTGAACGCTACCGCGCCTGCTTGGACGCTTCCGCGACTGCTTGGACGCTTCCGCGCCTGCTAGGACTCTCCTGCGCCTTCTTGCATGCTGCCGCGCCTACTTGGACGCTTCCGCGCCTGATTGGACGCTACCGCGCCTGCTTGGACGCTTCCGCGCCTGCTTGGACTCTTCTGCGCCTTCTTGCATGCTTCCGCGCCTGCTTGGACGTTTCCGCGCCTGCTTGCACGCTTCCGCACCTTCTTGCATGCTTCCGCGCCTTCTTGCATGCTTCCGCGCCTGCTTGGACGTTTCCGCGCCTGCTTGGACGCTACCGCGCCTGCTTGGACGCTTCCGCGCCTTCGTGCATGCTTCCGCGCCTACTTGGACGTTTCCGCGCCTGCTTGGACGCTTCCGCGCCTGCTTGCATGCTTCCCCGCCTGCTTGGACGCTTCCGCGCCTGCTTGGAATCTTCTGCGCCTTCTTGCATGCTGCCGCGCCAACTTGGACGTTTCCACGCCTGCTTGGACGCTTCCGCGCCTGCTTGCATGCTTCCCCGCCTGCTTGGACGCTTCCGCGCCTGCTTGGACTCTTCTGCGCCTTCTTGCATGCTTCCGCGCCTGCTTGGACGTTTCCGCGCCTGCTTGGCCGCTACCGCGCCTGCTTGGACGCTTCCGCGCCTGCTTGGACTCTTCTACGTCTTCTTGCATGCTTCCCCGCCTGCTTGGACGTTTCCGCGCCTGCTTGGACGCTACCGCGCCTGCTTGGACGCTTCCGCGACTGCTTGGACGCTTCCGCGCCTGCTTGGACTCTTCTGCGGCTTCTTGCATGCTGCCGCGCCTACTTGGACGTTTCCGCGCCTGCTTAGACGTTTCCACGCCTGCTTGGCCGCTACCGCGCCTGCTTGGACGCTTCCGCGCCTGCTTGGACTCTTCTACGTCTTCTTGCATGCTTCCCCGCCTGCTTGGACGTTTCCGCGCCTGCTTGCACGCTTCCGCACCTTCTTGCATGCTTCCGCGCCTGCTTGGACGTTTCCACGCCTGCTTGGACTATTCTGCGAATTCTTGCATGCTTCCGCGCCTGCTTGGACGTTTCCGCGCCTGCTTGGACGCTACCGCGCCTGCTTGGACGCTTCCGCACCTTCTTGCATGCTTCCGCGCCTACTTGGACGTTTCCGCGCCTGCTTGGACGCTTCCGCGCCTGCTTGCATGCTTCCCCGCCTGCTTGGACTCTTCTGCGCCTTCTTGCATGCTTCCGCGCCTGCTTGGACGTTTCCACGCCTGTTTGGACGCTACCGCGCCTGCTTGGACGCTTCCGCGACTGCTTGAACGCTACCGCGCCTGCTTGGACGCTTCCGCGACTGCTTGGACGCATCCGCGCCTGCTAGGACTCTTCCCCGCCTGCTTGGAATCTTCTGCGCCTTCTTGCATGCTGCCGCGCCTACTTGGACGTTTCCACGACTGCTTGGACGCTTCCGCGACTGCTTGGACGCTTCCGCGCCTGCTAGGACTCTTCTGCGCCTTCTTGCATGCTGCCGCGCCTACTTGGACGCTTCCGCGCCTGGTTGGACGCTACCGCGCCTGCTTGGACGCTTCCGCGACTGCTTGGACGCTTCCGCGCCTGCTTGCATGCTTCCCCGCCTGCTTGGACGCTTCCGCGCCTGCTAGGACTCTTCTGCGCCTTCTTGCATGCTGCCGCGCCTACTTGGACGTTTCCACGACTGCTTGGACGCTTCCGCGACTGCTTGGACGCTTCCGCGACTGCTTGGACTCTTCCCCGCCTGCTTGGACGCTTCCGCGCCTGCTTGGAATCTTCTGCGCCTTCTTGCATGCTGCCGCGCCTACTTGGACGTTTCCACGACTGCTTGGACGCTTCCGCGACTGCTTGGACTCTTCCCCGCCTGCTTGGACGCTTCCGCGCCTGCTTGGACTCTTCTGCGCCTTCTTGCATGCTTCCGCGCCTGCTTGGACTCTTCTGCGCCTTCTTGCATGCTGCCGCGCCTACTTGGACGCTTCCGCGCCTGGTTGGACGCTACCGCGCCTGCTTGGACGCTTCCGCGACTGCTTGGACGCTTCCGCGCCTGCTTGGACTCTTCTGCGCCTTCTTGCATGCTTCCGCGCCTGCTTGGACGTTTCCGCGCCTGCTTGGACGCTACCGCGCCTGCTTGGACGCTTCCGCACCTTCTTGCATGCTTCCGCGCCTACTTGGACGTTTCCGCGCCTGCTTGGACGCTTCCGCGCCTGCTGCATGCTTCCCCGCCTGCTTGGACGCTTCCGCGACTGCTTGGACGCTACCGCGCCTGCTTGGACGCTTCCGCGACTGCTTGGACGCTACCGCGCCTGCTAGGACTCTTCTGCGTCTTCTTGCATGCTGCCGCGCCTACTTGGACGCTTTCGCGCCTGGTTGGACGCTACGGCGCCTGCTTGGACGCTTCCGCGACTGCTTGAACGCTTCCGCGCCTGCTTGCATGCTTCCCCGCCTGCTTGGACGCTTCCGCGCCTGCTTGGAATCTTCTGCGCCTGCTTGCATGCTACCGCGCCTACTTGGACGTTTCCGCGCCTGCTTGGACGCTTCCGCGCCTGCTAGGACTCTTCTGCGCCTTCTTGCATGCTGCCGCGCCTACTTGGACGCTTCCGCGCCTGGTTGGACGCTACCGCGCCTTCTTGCATGCTTCCGCGCCTGCTTGGACGTTTCCGCGCCTGCTTGGACGCTACCGCGCCTGCTTGGACGCTTCCGCACTTTCTTGCATGCTTCCGCGCCTACTTGGACGTTTCCGCGCCTGCTTGGACGCTTCCGCGCCTGCTGCATGCTTCCCCGCCTACTTGGACGCTTCCGCGACTGCTTGGACGCTACCGCGCCTGCTTGGACGCTTCCGCGACTGCTTGGACGCTACCGCGCCTGCTTGGACGCTTCCGCGACTGCTTGGACGCTTCCGCGCCTGCTAAGACTCTTCTGCGTCTTCTTGCATGCTGCCGCGCCTACTTGGACGCTTCCGCGCCTGGTTGGACGCTACGGCGCCTGCTTGGACGCTTCCGCGACTGCTTGAACGCTTCCGCGCCTGCTTGCATGCTTCCCCGCCTGCTTGGACGCTTCCGCGCCTGCTTGGAATCTTCTGCGCCTTCTTGCATGCTTCCGCGCCTACTTGGACGTTTCCGCGCCTGCTTGGACGCTTCCGCGCCTGCTTGCATGCTTCCCCGCCTGCTTGGACGCTTCCCCGCCTGCTTGGACTCTTCTGCGTTTTCTTGCATACTTCCGCGCCTGCTTGGACGTTTCCGCGCCTGCTTGGACGCTTCCGCGCCTGCTAGGACTCTTCTGCGCCTTCTTGCATGCTTCCGCGCCTACTTGGACGTTTCCGCGCCTGCTTGGATTCTTCTGCGCCTTCTTGCATGCTTCCGCGCCTGCTTGGACGTTTCCGCGCCTGCTTGGACGCTTCCGCGAATGCTTGGACGCTTCCGCGCCTGCTTGGACTCTTCTGCGTCTTCTTGCATGCTTCCGCGCCTGGTTGGACGTTTCCGCGCCTGCTTGGACGCTACCGCGCCTGCTTGGACGCTTCCGCGACTGCTTGGACGCTTCCGCGCCTGCTAAGACTCTTCTGCGTCTTCTTGCATGCTGCCGCGCCTACTTGGACGTTTCCGCGCCTTCTTGGACGCTTCCGCGCCTGCTTGCATGCTTCCCCGCCTGCTTGGACGTTTCCGCGCCTGCTTGGACGCTTCCCCGCCTGCTTGGACGCTTCCGCGCCTGCTTGGACCCTTCTGCGTCTTCTTGCATGCTTCCGCGCCTGCTTGGACGCTTCCGCGACTGCTTGGACGCTTCCGCGCCTGCTTGGACTCTTCTGCGTCTTCTTGCATGCTTCCGCGCCTGCTTGGACGTTTCCGCGCCTGCTTGGATTCTTCTGCGCCTTCTTGCATGCTTCCGCGCCTGCTTGGACGTTTCCGCGCCTGCTTGGACGCTTCCGCGAATGCTTGGACGCTTCCGCGCCTGCTTGGACTCTTCTGCGTCTTCTTGCATGCTTCCGCGCCTGGTTGGACGTTTCCGCGCCTGCTTGGACGCTACCGCGCCTGCTTGGACGCTTCCGCGACTGCTTGGACGCTTCCGCGCCTGCTTGGACTCTTCTGCGCCTTCTTGCATGCTTCCGCGCCTGCTTGGACGTTTCCGCGCCTGCTTGGACGCTACCGCGCCTGCTTGGACGCTTCCGCGCCTGCTTGGACTCTTCTGCGCCTTCTTGCATGCTTCCGCGCCTGCTTGGACGTTTCCGCGCCTGCTTGGACGCTACCGCGCCTGCTTGGACGCTTCCGCGCCTGCTTGCATGCTTCCCCGCCTGCTTGGACGCTTCCGCGCCTGCTTGGACCCTTCTGCGTCTTCTTGCATGCTTCCGAGCCTGCTTGGACGCTTCCGCGACTGCTTGGACGCTTCCGCGCCTGCTTGGACTCTTCTGCGTCTTCTTGCATGCTTCCGCGCCTGCTTGGACGTTTCCGCGCCTGCTTGGATTCTTCTGCGCCTTCTTGCATGCTTCCGCGCCTGCTTGGACGCTTCCGCGAATGCTTGGACGCTTCCGCGCCTGCTTGGTCTCTTCCGCGACTGCTTGCATGCTTCCCCGCCTGCTTGGACGCTACCGCGCCTGCTTGGACGCTTCCGCACCTTCTTGCATGCTTCCGCGCCTACTTGGACGTTTCCGCGCCTGTTTGGACGTTTCCGCGCCTGCTTGGACTCTTCTGCGCCTTCTTGCATGCTTCCGCGCCTGCTTGGAAGTTTCCGCGCCTGCTTGGACGCTACCGCGCCTGCTTGGACGCTTCCGCACCTTCTTGCATGCTTCCGCGCCTACTTGGACGTTTCCGCGCCTGCTTGGACGCTTCCGCGCCTGCTTGCATGCTTCCCCGCCTGCTTGGACTCTTCTGCGCCTTCTTGCATGCTTCCGCGCCTGCTTGGACGTTTCCACGCCTGCTTCGACGCCACCGCGCCTGCTTGGACGCTTCCGCGACTGCTTGAACGCTACCGCGCCTGCTTGGACGCTTCCGCGACTGCTTGGACGCTTCCGCGCCTGCTAGGACTCTCCTGCGCCTTCTTGCATGCTGCCGCGCCTACTTGGACGCTTCCGCGCCTGATTGGACGCTACCGCGCCTGCTTGGACGCTTCCGCGCCTGCTTGGACTCTTCTGCGCCTTCTTGCATGCTTCCGCGCCTGCTTGGACGTTTCCGCGCCTGCTTGCACGCTTCCGCACCTTCTTGCATGCTTCCGCGCCTTCTTGCATGCTTCCGCGCCTGCTTGGACGTTTCCGCGCCTGCTTGGACGCTACCGCGCCTGCTTGGACGCTTCCGCGCCTTCGTGCATGCTTCCGCGCCTACTTGGACGTTTCCGCGCCTGCTTGGACGCTTCCGCGCCTGCTTGCATGCTTCCCCGCCTGCTTGGACGCTTCCGCGCCTGCTTGGAATCTTCTGCGCCTTCTTGCATGCTGCCGCGCCAACTTGGACGTTTCCACGCCTGCTTGGACGCTTCCGCGCCTGCTTGCATGCTTCCCCGCCTGCTTGGACGCTTCCGCGCCTGCTTGGACTCTTCTGCGCCTTCTTGCATGCTTCCGCGCCTGCTTGGACGTTTCCGCGCCTGCTTGGCCGCTACCGCGCCTGCTTGGACGCTTCCGCGCCTGCTTGGACTCTTCTACGTCTTCTTGCATGCTTCCCCGCCTGCTTGGACGTTTCCGCGCCTGCTTGGACGCTACCGCGCCTGCTTGGACGCTTCCGCGACTGCTTGGACGCTTCCGCGCCTGCTTGGACTCTTCTGCGGCTTCTTGCATGCTGCCGCGCCTACTTGGACGTTTCCGCGCCTGCTTAGACGTTTCCACGCCTGCTTGGCCGCTACCGCGCCTGCTTGGACGCTTCCGCGCCTGCTTGGACTCTTCTACGTCTTCTTGCATGCTTCCCCGCCTGCTTGGACGTTTCCGCGCCTGCTTGCACGCTTCCGCACCTTCTTGCATGCTTCCGCGCCTGCTTGGACGTTTCCACGCCTGCTTGGACGCTACCGCGCCTGCTTGGACGCTTCCGCGACTGCTTGAACGCTACCGCGCCTGCTTGGACGCTTCCGCGACTGCTTGCATGCTTCCCCGCCTGCTTGGACGCTACCGCGCCTGCTTGGACGCTTCCGCACCTTCTTGCATGCTTCCGCGCCTACTTGGACGTTTCCGCGCCTGTTTGGACGTTTCCGCGCCTGCTTGGACTCTTCTGCGCCTTCTTGCATGCTTCCCCGCCTGCTTGGACGCTTCCGCGCCTGCTTGGACTCTTCTGCGCCTTCTTGCATGCTTCCGCGCCTGCTTGGACGTTTCCGCGCCTGCTTGTCCGCTACCGCGCCTGCTTGGACGTTTCCGCGCCTGCTTGGCCGCTACCGCGCCTGCTTGGACGCTTCCGCGCCTGCTTGGACTCTTCTACGTCTTCTTGCATGCTTCCCCGCCTGCTTGGACGTTTCCGCGCCTGCTTAGACGTTTCCACGCCTGCTTGGACGCTTCCGCGCCTGCTTGCATGCTTCCCCGCCTGCTTGGACGCTTCCGCGCCTGCTTGGACTCTTCTGCGCCTTCTTGCATGCTTCCGCGCCTGCTTGGACGCTTCCGCGACTGCTTGGACGCTACCGCGCCTGCTTGGACGCTTCCGCGCCTGCTTGGACTCTTCTACGTCTTCTTGCATGCTTCCGCGCCTGCTTGGACGTTTCCGCGCCTGCTTGGACGCTACCGCGCCTGCTTGGACGCTTCCGCGACTGCTTGGACGCTTCCGCGCCTGCTTGGACTTTTCTGCGCCTGCTTGCATGCTTCCGCGCCTGCTTGGACGTTTCCGCGCCTGCTTGGACGCTTCCGCGCCTGCATGGACGCTTCCGCGCCTGCTTGGACTCTTCTGCGCCTGCTTGCATGCTGCCGCGCCTACTTGGACGTTTCCACGCCTGCTTGGACGCTTCCGCGCCTGCTTGCATGCTTCCCCGCCTGCTTGGACGCTTCCGCGCCTGCTTGGACTCTTCTGCGCCTTCTTGCATGCTTCCGCGCCTGCTTGGACGTTTCCGCGCCTGCTTGCATGCTGCCGCGCCTACTTGGACGTTTCCGCGCCTGCTTGGACGCTTCCGCGCCTGCTTGCATGCTTCCCCGCTTGCTTGGACGCTTCCGCGCCTGCTTGGAATCTTCTGCGCCTTCTTGCATGCTGCCGCGCCTACTTGGACGTTTCCACGCCTGCTTGGACGCTTCCGCGCCTGCTTGGACTCTTCTGCGCCTTCTTGCATGCTTCCGCGCCTGCTTGGACGTTTCCGCGCCTGCTTGGACGCTACCGCGCCTGCTTGGACGCTTCCGCGCCTGCTTGGAATCTTCTGCGCCTTCTTGCATGCTGCCGCGCCTACTTGGACGTTTCCACGACTGCTTGGACGCTTCCGCGACTGCTTGGACTCTTCCCCGCCTGCTTGGAATCTTCTGCGCCTTCTTGCATGCTGCCGCGCCTACTTGGACGTTTCCACGACTGCTTGGACGCTTCCGCGACTGCTTGGACTCTTCCCCGCCTGCTTGGAATCTTCTGCGCCTTCTTGCATGCTTCCGCGCCTACTTGGACGTTTCCGCGCCTGCTTGGACGCTTCCGCGCCTGCTTGCATGCTTCCCCGCCTGCTTGGACGCTTCCGCGCCTGCTTGGACGCTTCCGCGCCTGGTTGGACGCTACTGCGCCTGCTTGGACGCTTCCGCGCCTGCTTGCATGCTTCCCCGCCTGCTTGGACGCTTCCGCGCCTGCTTGGACTCTTCTGCGCCTGCTTGCATGCTTCCGCGCCTGCTTGGACGTTTCCGCGCCTGCTTGGACGCTACCGCGCCTGCTTGAACGCTTCCGCGACTGCTTGGACGCTTCCGCGCCTGGTTGGACGCGACCGCGCTTGCTTGGACGCTTCCGCGCCTGCTTGGACTCTTCTGCGTCTTCTTGCATGCTTCCGCGCCTGCTTGGACGTTTCCGCGCCTGCTTGGACGCTACCGCGCCTGCTTGGACGCTTCCGCGACTGCTTGGACGCTTCCGCGCCTGGTTGGACGCGACCGCGCCTGCTTGGACGCTTCCGCACCTTCTTGCATGCTTCCGCGCCTACTTGGACGTTTCCGCGCCTGCTTGGACGCTTCCGCGCCTGCTTGGAATCTTCTGCGCCTTCTTGCATGCTGCCGCGCCTACTTGGACGTTTCCACGACTGCTTGGACGCTTCCGCGACTGCTTGGACTCTTCCCCGCCTGCTTGGAATCTTCTGCGCCTTCTTGCATGCTGCCGCGCCTACTTGGACGTTTCCACGACTGCTTGGACGCTTCCGCGACTGCTTGGACGCTTCCGCGCCTGCTAGGACTCTTCTGCGCCTTCTTGCATGCTGCCGCGCCTACTTGGACGCTTCCGCGCCTGCTAGGACTCTTCTGCGCCTTCTTGCATGCTGCCGCGCCTACTTGGACGTTTCCGCGCCTGCTTGGACGCGACCGCGCCTGCTTGGACGCTTCCGCGACTGCTTGGACGCTTCCGCGACTGCTTGGACTCTTCCCCGCCTGCTTGGACGCTTCCGCGCCTGCTTGGAATCTTCTGCGCCTTCTTGCATGCTGCCGCGCCTACTTGGACGTTTCCACGACTGCTTGGACGCTTTCGCGCCTGCTTGCATGCTTCCCCGCTTGCTTGGACGCTTCCGCGCCTGCTTGGAATCTTCTGCGCCTTCTTGCATGCTGCCGCGCCTACTTGGACGTTTCCACGCCTGCTTGGACGCTTCCGCGTCTGCTTGCATGCTTCCCCGCCTGATTGGACGCTTCCGCGCCTGCTTGGACTCTTCTGCGCCTTCTTGCATGCTTCCGCGCCTGCTTGGACGTTTCCGCGCCTGCTTGGACGCTACCGCGCCTGCTTGGACGGTTTCGCGCCTGCTTGGAATCTTCTGCGCCTTCTTGCATGCTGCCGCGCCTACTTGGACGTTTCCACGACTGCTTGGACGCTTCCGCGACTGCTTGGACTCTTCCCCGCCTGCTTGGAATCTTCTGCGCCTTCTTGCATGCTGCCGCGCCTACTTGGACGTTTCCACGACTGCTTGGACGCTTCCGCGACTGCATGGACGCTTCCGCGCCTGCTAGGACTCTTCTGCGCCTTCTTGCATTCTGCCGCGCCTACTTGGACGTTTCCACGACTGCTTGGACGCTTCCGCGACTGCTTGGACTCTTCCCCGCCTGCTTGGAATCTTCTGCGCCTTCTTGCATGCTTCCGCGCCTACTTGGACGTTTCCGCGCCTGCTTGGACGCTTCCGCGCCTGCTTGCATGCTTCCCCGCCTGCTTGGACGCTTCCGCGCCTGCTTGGACGCTTCCGCGCCTGGTTGGACGCTACTGCGCCTGCTTGGACGCTTCCGCGCCTGCTTGCATGCTTCCCCGCCTGCTTGGACGCTTCCGCGCCTGCTTGGACTCTTCTGCGCCTGCTTGCATGCTTCCGCGCCTGCTTGGACGCTTCCGCGCCTGCTTGGACTCTTCTGCGTCTTCTTGCATGCTTCCGCGCCTGCTTGGACGTTTCCGCGCCTGCTTGGACGCTTCCGCGCCTGCTTGGAATCTTCTGCGCCTTCTTGCATGCTGCCGCGCCTACTTGGACGTTTCCACGACTGCTTGGACGCTTCCGCGACTGCTTGGACTCTTCCCCGCCTGCTTGGAATCTTCTGCGCCTTCTTGCATGCTGCCGCGCCTACTTGGACGTTTCCACGACTGCTTGGACGCTTCCGCGACTGCTTGGACGCTTCCGCGCCTGCTAGGACTCTTCTGCGCCTTCTTGCATGCTGCCGCGCCTACTTGGACGCTTCCGCGCCTGCTAGGACTCTTCTGCGCCTTCTTGCATGCTGCCGCGCCTACTTGGACGTTTCCGCGCCTGCTTGGACGCGACCGCGCCTGCTTGGACGCTTCCGCGACTGCTTGGACGCTTCCGCGACTGCTTGGACTCTTCCCCGCCTGCTTGGACGCTTCCGCGCCTGCTTGGAATCTTCTGCGCCTTCTTGCATGCTGCCGCGCCTACTTGGACGTTTCCACGACTGCTTGGACGCTTTCGCGCCTGCTTGCATGCTTCCCCGCTTGCTTGGACGCTTCCGCGCCTGCTTGGAATCTTCTGCGCCTTCTTGCATGCTGCCGCGCCTACTTGGACGTTTCCACGCCTGCTTGGACGCTTCCGCGTCTGCTTGCATGCTTCCCCGCCTGCTTGGACGCTTCCGCGCCTGCTTGGACTCTTCTGCGACTTCTTGCATGCTTCCGCGCCTGCTTGGACGTTTCCGCGCCTGCTTGGACGCTACCGCGCCTGCTTGGACGGTTTCGCGCCTGCTTGGAATCTTCTGCGCCTTCTTGCATGCTGCCGCGCCTACTTGGACGTTTCCACGACTGCTTGGACGCTTCCGCGACTGCTTGGACTCTTCCCCGCCTGCTTGGAATCTTCTGCGCCTTCTTGCATGCTGCCGCGCCTACTTGGACGTTTCCACGACTGCTTGGACGCTTCCGCGACTGCATGGACGCTTCCGCGCCTGCTAGGACTCTTCTGCGCCTTCTTGCATTCTGCCGCGCCTACTTGGACGCTTCCGCGCCTGGTTGGACGCTACCGCGCCTGCTTGGACGCTTCCGCGCCTGCTTGCATGCTTCGCCGCCTGCTTGGACGCTTCCGCGCCTGCTTGGACTCTTCTGCGCCTTCTTGCATGCTTCCGCGCCTGCTTGGACGTTTCCGCGCCTGCTTGGACGCTACCGCGCCTGCTTGGACGCTTCCGCGCCTTCTTGGACTCTTCTGCGCCTGCTTGCATGCTTCCGCGCCTGCTTGGACGCTTCCGCGCCTGCTTGGACTCTTCTGCGTCTTCTTGCATGCTTCCGCGCCTGCTTGGACGCTTCCGCGCCTGCTTGCATGCTTCCGCGCCTGCTTGGACGCTTCCGCGCCTGCTTGGACTCTTCTGCGTCTTCTTGCATGCTTCCGCGCCTGCTTGGACGCTTCCGCGCCTGCTTGGACGCTACCGCGCCTGCTTCTACGCTTCCGCGCCTGCTTGGACGCTTCCGCGCCTGCTTGGAATCTTCTGCGCCTTCTTGCATGCTGCCGCGCCTACTTGGACGTTTCCGCGCCTGCTTGGACGTTTCCACGCCTGCTTGGACGCTTCCGCGCCTGCTTGCATGCTTCCCCGCCTGCTTGGACGCTTCCGCGCCTGCTTGGACTCTTCTGCGCCTTCTTGCATGCTTCCGCGCCTGCATGGACGTTTCCGCGCCTGCTTGGACGCTACCGCGCCTGCTTCTACGCTTCCGCGCCTGCTTGGACGCTTCCGCGCCTGCTTGGAATCTTCTGCGCCTTCTTGCATGCTGCCGCGCCTACTTGGACGTTTCCACGACTGCTTGGACGCTTTCGCGCCTGCTTGCATGCTTCCCCGCTTGCTTGGACGCTTCCGCGCCTGCTTGGAATCTTCTGCGCCTTCTTGCATGCTGCCGCGCCTACTTGGACGTTTCCACGCCTGCTTGGACGCTTCCGCGTCTGCTTGCATGCTTCCCCGCCTGCTTGGACGCTTCCGCGCCTGCTTGGACGCTTCCGCGTCTGCTTGCATGCTTCCCCGCCTGCTTGGACGCTTCCGCGCCTGCTTGGACTCTTCTGCGCCTTCTTGCATGCTTCCGCGACTGCTTGGAAGCTACCGCGACTGCTTGGACGCTTCCGCGCCTGCTTGGACTCTTCTGCGTCTTCTTGCATGCTTCCGCGCCTGCTTGCATGCTTCCCCGCCTGCTTGGACGCTTCCGCGCCTGCTTGGACTCTTCTGCGCCTGCTTGCATGCTTTCGCGCCTGCTTGGACGCTTCCGCGCCTGCTTGGACTCTTCTGCGTCTTCTTGCATGCTTCCGCGCCTGCTTGGACGTTTCCGCGCCTGCTTGGACGCTACCGCGCCTGCTTGGACGCTTCCGCGACTGCTTGGACGCTTCCGCGCCTGGTTGGACGCGACCGCGCCTGCTTGGACGCTTCCGCGCCTGCTTGGACTCTTCTGCGTCTTCTTGCATGCTTCCGCGCCTGCTTGGACGTTTCCGCGCCTGCTTGGACGCTACTGCGCCTGCTTGGACGCTTCCGCGACTGCTTGGACGCTTCCGCGCCTGGTTGGACGCGACCGCGTCTGCTTGGATGCTTCCGTACCTTCTTGCATGCTTCCGCGCCTACTTGGACGTTTCCGCGCCTGCTTGGACGCTTCCGCGCCTGCTTGGACGCTTCCGCGCCTGCTTGGACTCTTCTGCGCCTGCTTGCATGCTTCCGCGCCTGCTTGGACGCTTCCGCGCCTGCTTGGACTCTTCTGCGGCTTCTTGCATGCTTCCGCGCCTGCTTGGATGCTTCCGCGCCTTCTTGCATGCTTCCGCGCCTACTTGGACATTTCCGCGCCTGCTTGGACGCTTCCGCGCCTGCTTGCATGTTTCCCCGCCTGCTTGGACGCTTCCGCGCCTGCTTGGACGCTTCCGCGCCTGGTTGGACGCTACCGCGCCTGCTTGGACGCTTCCGCGCCTGCTTGCATGCTTCCGCGCCTGCTTGGACTCTTCTGCGCCTTCTTGCATGCTTCCGCGCCTGCTTGGACGCTTCCGCGCCTGGTTGGACGCTACCGCGCCTGCTTGGACATTTCCGCGCCTGCTTGGACGCTTCTGCGCCTGTTTGGACTCTTCTGCGCCTTCTTGCATGCTTCCGCGACTGCTTGGACGCTTCCGCGACTGCTTGGCCGCTACCGCGCCTGCTTGGACGCTTCCGCGCCTGCTTGGACTCTTCTACGTCTTCTTGCATGCTTCCCCGCCTGCTTGGACGTTTCCGCGCCTGCTTGGACGCTACCGCGCCTGCTTGGACGCTTCCGCGACTGCTTGGACGCTTCCGCGCCTGCTTGGACTCTTCTGCGCCTGCTTGGACTCTTCTGCGCCTTCTTGCGTGCTTCCGCGACTGCTTGGACGCTACCGCGACTGCTTGGACGCTTCCGCGCCTGCTTGGACTCTTCAGCGTCTTCTTGCATGCTTCCGCGCCTGCTTGGACGTTTCCGCGCCTGCTTGGACGCTACCGCGCCTGCTTGGACGCTTCCGCGCCTGCTTGCATGCTTCCCCGCCTGCTTGGACGCTTCCGCGCCTGCTTGGACCCTTCTGCGTCTTCTTGCATGCTTCCGCGCCTGCATGGACGTTTCCACGCCTGCTTGGACGCTACCGCGCCTGCTTGGACGCTTCCGCGACTGCTAGGACGCTACCGCGCCTGCTTGGACGCTTCCGCGACTGCTTGGACTCTTCTGCGCCTTCTTGCATGCTTCCGCGCCTGGTTGGACGTTTCCGCGCCTGCTTGGACGCTTCCGCGCCTGCTTGCATGCTTCCCCGCCTGCTTGGACGCTTCCGCGCCTGCTTGGACTCTTCTGCGCCTTCTTGCATGCTGCCGCGCCTACTTGGACGTTTCCGCGCCTGCTTGGACGCGACCGCGCCTGCTTGGACGCTTCCGCGACTGCTTGGACGCTTCCGCGACTGCTTGGACGTTTCCGCGCCTGCTTGGACGCTACCGCGCCTGCTTGGACGCTTCCGCGACTGCTTGGACTCTACCGCGCCTGCTTGAACGCTTCCGCGACAGCTTGGACGCTACCGCGCCTGCTTGGACGCTTCCGCGCCTGCTTGGAATCTTCTGCGCCTTCTGGCATGCTGCCGCGCCTACTTGGACGTTTCCACGACTGCTTGGACGCTTCCGCGCCTGCTTGGACGTTTCCTCGCCTGCTTGGACGCTTCCGCGCCTGGTTGGACGTTTCCGCGCCTGCTTGGACGCTTCCGCGCCTGCTTGCATGCTTCCCCGCCTGCTTGGACGCTTCCGCGCCTGCTTGGACTCTTCTGCGCCTTCTTGCATGCTTCCGCGCCTACTTGGACGTTTCCGCGCCTGCTTGGACGCTTCCGCGCCTGCTTGCATGCTTCCCCGCCTGCTTGGACGCTTCCGCGCCTGCTTGGACGCTTCCGCGCCTGGTTGGACGCTACTGCGCCTGCTTGGACGCTTCCGCGCCTGCTTGCATGCTTCCCCGCCTGCTTGGACGCTTCCGCGCCTGCTTGGACTCTTCTGCGCCTGCTTGCATGCTTCCGCGCCTGCTTGGACGCTTCCGCGCCTGCTTGGACTCTTCTGCGTCTTCTTGCATGCTTCCGCGCCTGCTTGGACGTTTCCGCGCCTGCTTGGACGCTTCCGCGCCTGCTTGGAATCTTCTGCGCCTTCTTGCATGCTGCCGCGCCTACTTGGACGTTTCCACGACTGCTTGGACGCTTCCGCGACTGCTTGGACTCTTCCCCGCCTGCTTGGAATCTTCTGCGCCTTCTTGCATGCTGCCGCGCCTACTTGGACGTTTCCACGACTGCTTGGACGCTTCCGCGACTGCTTGGACGCTTCCGCGCCTGCTAGGACTCTTCTGCGCCTTCTTGCATGCTGCCGCGCCTACTTGGACGCTTCCGCGCCTGCTAGGACTCTTCTGCGCCTTCTTGCATGCTGCCGCGCCTACTTGGACGTTTCCGCGCCTGCTTGGACGCGACCGCGCCTGCTTGGACGCTTCCGCGACTGCTTGGACGCTTCCGCGACTGCTTGGACTCTTCCCCGCCTGCTTGGACGCTTCCGCGCCTGCTTGGAATCTTCTGCGCCTTCTTGCATGCTGCCGCGCCTACTTGGACGTTTCCACGACTGCTTGGACGCTTTCGCGCCTGCTTGCATGCTTCCCCGCTTGCTTGGACGCTTCCGCGCCTGCTTGGAATCTTCTGCGCCTTCTTGCATGCTGCCGCGCCTACTTGGACGTTTCCACGCCTGCTTGGACGCTTCCGCGTCTGCTTGCATGCTTCCCCGCCTGCTTGGACGCTTCCGCGCCTGCTTGGACTCTTCTGCGCCTTCTTGCATGCTTCCGCGACAGCTTGGACGCTACCGCGCCTGCTTGGACGCTTCCGCGCCTGCTTGGAATCTTCTGCGCCTTCTGGCATGCTGCCGCGCCTACTTGGACGTTTCCACGACTGCTTGGACGCTTCCGCGACTGCTTGGACTCTTCTGCGCCTTCTTGCATGCTTCCGCGCCTGGTTGGACGTTTCCGCGCCTGCTTGGACGCTTCCGCGCCTGCTTGCATGCTTCCCCGCCTGCTTGGACGCTTCCGCGCCTGCTTGGACTCTTCTGCGCCTTCTTGCATGCTTCCGCGCCTACTTGGACGTTTCCGCGCCTGCTTGGACGCTTCCGCGCCTGCTTGCATGCTTCCCCGCCTGCTTGGACGCTTCCGCGCCTGCTTGGACGCTTCCGCGCCTGGTTGGACGCTACTGCGCCTGCTTGGACGCTTCCGCGCCTGCTTGCATGCTTCCCCGCCTGCTTGGACGCTTCCGCGCCTGCTTGGACTCTTCTGCGCCTGCTTGCATGCTTCCGCGCCTGCTTGGACGCTTCCGCGCCTGCTTGGACTCTTCTGCGTCTTCTTGCATGCTTCCGCGCCTGCTTGGACGTTTCCGCGCCTGCTTGGACGCTTCCGCGCCTGCTTGGAATCTTCTGCGCCTTCTTGCATGCTGCCGCGCCTACTTGGACGTTTCCACGACTGCTTGGACGCTTCCGCGACTGCTTGGACTCTTCCCCGCCTGCTTGGAATCTTCTGCGCCTTCTTGCATGCTGCCGCGCCTACTTGGACGTTTCCACGACTGCTTGGACGCTTCCGCGACTGCTTGGACGCTTCCGCGCCTGCTAGGACTCTTCTGCGCCTTCTTGCATGCTGCCGCGCCTACTTGGACGCTTCCGCGCCTGCTAGGACTCTTCTGCGCCTTCTTGCATGCTGCCGCGCCTACTTGGACGTTTCCGCGCCTGCTTGGACGCGACCGCGCCTGCTTGGACGCTTCCGCGACTGCTTGGACGCTTCCGCGACTGCTTGGACTCTTCCCCGCCTGCTTGGACGCTTCCGCGCCTGCTTGGAATCTTCTGCGCCTTCTTGCATGCTGCCGCGCCTACTTGGACGTTTCCACGACTGCTTGGACGCTTTCGCGCCTGCTTGCATGCTTCCCCGCTTGCTTGGACGCTTCCGCGCCTGCTTGGAATCTTCTGCGCCTTCTTGCATGCTGCCGCGCCTACTTGGACGTTTCCACGCCTGCTTGGACGCTTCCGCGTCTGCTTGCATGCTTCCCCGCCTGCTTGGACGCTTCCGCGCCTGCTTGGACTCTTCTGCGCCTTCTTGTATGCTTCCGCGCCTGCTTGGACGTTTCCGCGCCTGCTTGGACGCTACCGCGCCTGCTTGGACGGTTTCGCGCCTGCTTGGAATCTTCTGCGCCTTCTTGCATGCTGCCGCGCCTACTTGGACGTTTCCACGACTGCTTGGACGCTTCCGCGACTGCTTGGACTCTTCCCCGCCTGCTTGGAATCTTCTGCGCCTTCTTGCATGCTGCCGCGCCTACTTGGACGTTTCCACGACTGCTTGGACGCTTCCGCGACTGCATGGACGCTTCCGCGCCTGCTAGGACTCTTCTGCGCCTTCTTGCATTCTGCCGCGCCTACTTGGACGCTTCCGCGCCTGGTTGGACGCTACCGCGCCTGCTTGGACGCTTCCGCGCCTGCTTGCATGCTTCGCCGCCTGCTTGGACGCTTCCGCGCCTGCTTGGACTCTTCTGCGCCTTCTTGCATGCTTCCGCGCCTGCTTGGACGTTTCCGCGCCTGCTTGGACGCTACCGCGCCTGCTTGGACGCTTCCGCGCCTTCTTGGACTCTTCTGCGCCTGCTTGCATGCTTCCGCGCCTGCTTGGACGCTTCCGCGCCTGCTTGGACTCTTCTGCGTCTTCTTGCATGCTTCCGCGCCTGCTTGGACGCTTCCGCGCCTGCTTGCATGCTTCCGCGCCTGCTTGGACGCTTCCGCGCCTGCTTGGACTCTTCTGCGTCTTCTTGCATGCTTCCGCGCCTGCTTGGACGCTTCCGCGCCTGCTTGGACGCTACCGCGCCTGCTTCTACGCTTCCGCGCCTGCTTGGACGCTTCCGCGCCTGCTTGGAATCTTCTGCGCCTTCTTGCATGCTGCCGCGCCTACTTGGACGTTTCCGCGCCTGCTTGGACGTTTCCACGCCTGCTTGGACGCTTCCGCGCCTGCTTGCATGCTTCCCCGCCTGCTTGGACGCTTCCGCGCCTGCTTGGACTCTTCTGCGCCTTCTTGCATGCTTCCGCGCCTGCATGGACGTTTCCGCGCCTGCTTGGACGCTACCGCGCCTGCTTCTACGCTTCCGCGCCTGCTTGGACGCTTCCGCGCCTGCTTGGAATCTTCTGCGCCTTCTTGCATGCTGCCGCGCCTACTTGGACGTTTCCACGACTGCTTGGACGCTTTCGCGCCTGCTTGCATGCTTCCCCGCTTGCTTGGACGCTTCCGCGCCTGCTTGGAATCTTCTGCGCCTTCTTGCATGCTGCCGCGCCTACTTGGACGTTTCCACGCCTGCTTGGACGCTTCCGCGTCTGCTTGCATGCTTCCCCGCCTGCTTGGACGCTTCCGCGCCTGCTTGGACGCTTCCGCGTCTGCTTGCATGCTTCCCCGCCTGCTTGGACGCTTCCGCGCCTGCTTGGACTCTTCTGCGCCTTCTTGCATGCTTCCGCGACTGCTTGGAAGCTACCGCGACTGCTTGGACGCTTCCGCGCCTGCTTGGACTCTTCTGCGTCTTCTTGCATGCTTCCGCGCCTGCTTGCATGCTTCCCCGCCTGCTTGGACGCTTCCGCGCCTGCTTGGACTCTTCTGCGCCTGCTTGCATGCTTTCGCGCCTGCTTGGACGCTTCCGCGCCTGCTTGGACTCTTCTGCGTCTTCTTGCATGCTTCCGCGCCTGCTTGGACGTTTCCGCGCCTGCTTGGACGCTACCGCGCCTGCTTGGACGCTTCCGCGACTGCTTGGACGCTTCCGCGCCTGGTTGGACGCGACCGCGCCTGCTTGGACGCTTCCGCGCCTGCTTGGACTCTTCTGCGTCTTCTTGCATGCTTCCGCGCCTGCTTGGACGTTTCCGCGCCTGCTTGGACGCTACTGCGCCTGCTTGGACGCTTCCGCGACTGCTTGGACGCTTCCGCGCCTGGTTGGACGCGACCGCGTCTGCTTGGATGCTTCCGTACCTTCTTGCATGCTTCCGCGCCTACTTGGACGTTTCCGCGCCTGCTTGGACGCTTCCGCGCCTGCTTGGACGCTTCCGCGCCTGCTTGGACTCTTCTGCGCCTGCTTGCATGCTTCCGCGCCTGCTTGGACGCTTCCGCGCCTGCTTGGACTCTTCTGCGGCTTCTTGCATGCTTCCGCGCCTGCTTGGATGCTTCCGCGCCTTCTTGCATGCTTCCGCGCCTACTTGGACATTTCCGCGCCTGCTTGGACGCTTCCGCGCCTGCTTGCATGTTTCCCCGCCTGCTTGGACGCTTCCGCGCCTGCTTGGACGCTTCCGCGCCTGGTTGGACGCTACCGCGCCTGCTTGGACGCTTCCGCGCCTGCTTGCATGCTTCCGCGCCTGCTTGGACTCTTCTGCGCCTTCTTGCATGCTTCCGCGCCTGCTTGGACGCTTCCGCGCCTGGTTGGACGCTACCGCGCCTGCTTGGACATTTCCGCGCCTGCTTGGACGCTTCTGCGCCTGTTTGGACTCTTCTGCGCCTTCTTGCATGCTTCCGCGACTGCTTGGACGCTTCCGCGACTGCTTGGCCGCTACCGCGCCTGCTTGGACGCTTCCGCGCCTGCTTGGACTCTTCTACGTCTTCTTGCATGCTTCCCCGCCTGCTTGGACGTTTCCGCGCCTGCTTGGACGCTACCGCGCCTGCTTGGACGCTTCCGCGACTGCTTGGACGCTTCCGCGCCTGCTTGGACTCTTCTGCGCCTGCTTGGACTCTTCTGCGCCTTCTTGCGTGCTTCCGCGACTGCTTGGACGCTACCGCGACTGCTTGGACGCTTCCGCGCCTGCTTGGACTCTTCAGCGTCTTCTTGCATGCTTCCGCGCCTGCTTGGACGTTTCCGCGCCTGCTTGGACGCTACCGCGCCTGCTTGGACGCTTCCGCGCCTGCTTGCATGCTTCCCCGCCTGCTTGGACGCTTCCGCGCCTGCTTGGACCCTTCTGCGTCTTCTTGCATGCTTCCGCGCCTGCATGGACGTTTCCACGCCTGCTTGGACGCTACCGCGCCTGCTTGGACGCTTCCGCGACTGCTAGGACGCTACCGCGCCTGCTTGGACGCTTCCGCGACTGCTTGGACTCTTCTGCGCCTTCTTGCATGCTTCCGCGCCTGGTTGGACGTTTCCGCGCCTGCTTGGACGCTTCCGCGCCTGCTTGCATGCTTCCCCGCCTGCTTGGACGCTTCCGCGCCTGCTTGGACTCTTCTGCGCCTTCTTGCATGCTGCCGCGCCTACTTGGACGTTTCCGCGCCTGCTTGGACGCGACCGCGCCTGCTTGGACGCTTCCGCGACTGCTTGGACGCTTCCGCGACTGCTTGGACGTTTCCGCGCCTGCTTGGACGCTACCGCGCCTGCTTGGACGCTTCCGCGACTGCTTGGACTCTACCGCGCCTGCTTGAACGCTTCCGCGACAGCTTGGACGCTACCGCGCCTGCTTGGACGCTTCCGCGCCTGCTTGGAATCTTCTGCGCCTTCTGGCATGCTGCCGCGCCTACTTGGACGTTTCCACGACTGCTTGGACGCTTCCGCGCCTGCTTGGACGTTTCCTCGCCTGCTTGGACGCTACCGAGCCTGCTTGGACGCTTCCGCGCCTTCTTGCATGCTTTCGTGCCTACTTGGACGTTTCCGCGCCTGCTTGGACGCTTCCGCGCCTGCTTGGACTATTCTGCGTCTTCTTGCATGCTTTCGCGCCTGCTTGGACGTTTCCGCGCCTGCTTCGACGCTACCGCGCCTGCTTGGACTCTTCTGCGTCTTCTTGCATGCTTCCGCGCCTGCTTGGACGTTTCCGCGCCTGCTTGGACGCTGTCGCGCCTGCTTGGACGCTTCCGCGACTGCTTGGACGCTTCCGCGCCTGCTTGGACGCTTCAGCGCCTGCTTGGACGCTTCCGCGCCTGCTTGCATGCTTCCGCGCCTGCTTGCATGCTTCCGCGCCTGCTTGGACTATTCTGCGTCTTCTTGCATGCTTCCGCGCCTACTTGGACGTTTCCGCGACTGCTTGGACGTTTCCGCGCCAGCTTGGAATCCTCTGCGCCTTCTTGCATGCTGCCGCGCCTACTTGGACGTTTCCACGCCTGCTTGGACGCTTCCGCGCCTGCTTGGACGCTTCCGCGACTGCTTGGACGCTTCCGCGACTGCTTGGACGCTTCCGCGCCTGCTTGGACTCTTCTGCGCCTTCTTGCATGCTTCCGCGCCTGCTTGGACACTTCTGCGCCTTCTTGCATGCTGCCGCGCCTGCTTGGACGTTTCCGCGCCAGCTTGGACACTACCGCGCCTGGTTGGACTCTTCTGCGTCTTCTTGCATGCTTCCGCGCCTGCTTGGACGCTTCCGCGCCTGCTTGGACGCTTCCGCGCCTGCTTGGACTCTTCTGCGTCTTCTTGCATGCTTCCGCGCCTGCTTGGACGTTTCCGCGCCTGCTTGGACGCTGTCGCGCCTGCTTGGACGCTTCCGCGACTGCTTGGACGCTTCCGCGCCTGCTTGGACGCTTCAGCGCCTGCTTGGACGCTTCCGCGCCTGCTTGCATGCTTCCGCGCCTGCTTGCATGCTTCCGCGCCTGCTTGCATGCTTCCGCGCCTGCTTGGACTATTCTGCGTCTTCTTGCATGCTTCCGCGCCTACTTGGACGTTTCCGCGACTGCTTGGACGTTTCCGCGCCAGCTTGGAATCTTCTGCGCCTTCTTGCATGCTGCCGCGCCTACTTGGACGTTTCCACGCCTGCTTGGATGCTTCCGCGCCTGCTTGGACGCTTCCGCGACTGCTTGGACGCTTCCGCGACTGCTTGGACGCTTCCGCGCCTGCTTGGACTCTTCTGCGCCTTCTTGCATGCTTCCGCGCCTGCTTGGACACTTCTGCGCCTTCTTGCATGCTGCCGCGCCTGCTTGGACGTTTCCGCGCCAGCTTGGACACTACCGCGCCTGGTTGGACTCTTCTGCGTCTTCTTGCATGCTTCCGCGCCTGCTTGGACACTTCTGCGCCTTCTTGCATGCTGCCGCGCCTGCTTGGACGTTTCCGCGCCAGCTTGGACACTACCGCGCCTGGTTGGACTCTTCTGCGTCTTCTTGCATGCTTCCGCGCCTGCTTGGACGCTTCCGCGCCTGCTTGGACGCTTCCGCGCCTGCTTGGACTCTTCTGCGTCTTCTTGCATGCTTCCGCGCCTGCTTGGACGTTTCCGCGCCTGCTTGGACGCTGTCGCGCCTGCTTGGACGCTTCCGCGACTGCTTGGACGCTTCCGCGCCTGCTTGGACGCTTCAGCGCCTGCTTGGACGCTTCCGCGCCTGCTTGCATGCTTCCGCGCCTGCTTGCATGCTTCCGCGCCTGGTTGGACTCTTCTGCGTCTTCTTGCATGCTTCCGCGCCTGCTTGGACGTTTCCGCGCCTGCTTGGACGCTGTCGCGCCTGCTTGGACGCTTCCGCGACTGCTTGGACGCTTCCGCGCCTGCTTGGACGCTTCAGCGCCTGCTTGGACGCTTCCGCGCCTGCTTGCATGCTTCCGCGCCTGCTTGCATGATTCCGCGCCTGCTTGCATGCTTCCGCGCCTGCTTGGACTATTCTGCGTCTTCTTGCATGCTTCCGCGCCTACTTGGACGTTTCCGCGACTGCTTGGACGTTTCCGCGCCAGCTTGGAATCTTCTGCGCCTTCTTGCATGCTGCCGCGCCTACTTGGACGTTTCCACGCCTGCTTGGACGCTTCCGCGCCTGCTTGGACGCTTCCGCGCCTGCTTGGACTCTTCTGCGTCTTCTCGCATGCTGCCGCGCCTACTTGGACGTTTCCGCGCCTGCTTGGACGTTTCCACGCCTGCTTGGACGCTTCCGCGCCTGCTTGCATGCTTCCCCGCCTGCTTGGACGCTTCCGCGCCTGCTTGGACTCTTCTGCGCCTTCTTGCATGCTTCCGCGCCTGCATGGACGTTTCCGCGCCTGCTTGGACGCTTCCGCGCCTGCTTGGACTCTTCTGCGCCTTCTTGCATGCTGCCGCGCCTACTTGGACGTTTCCGCGCCTGCTTGGACGCTTCCGCGCCTGCTTGGACGCTTCCGCGCCTGCTTGGACTCTTCTGCGCCTGCTTGCATGCTTCCGCGCCTGCTTGGACGCTTCCGCGCCTGCTTGGACTCTTCTGCGTCTTCTTGCATGCTTCCGCGCCTGCTTGGACGCTTCCGCGCCTTCTTGCATGCTTCCGCGCCTACTTGGACGTTTCCGCGCCTGCTTGGACGCTTCCGCGCCTGCTTGCATGCTTCCCCGCCTGCTTGGACGCTTCCGCGCCTGCTTGGACGCTTCCGCGCCTGGTTGGACGCTTCCGCGCCTGCTTGGACGCTTCCGCGACTGCTTGCATGCTTCCGCGCCTGCTTGGACGCTTCCGCGCCTGCTTGGACTCTTCTGCGTCTTCTTGCATGCTTCCGCGCCTGCTTGGACGCTTCCGCGCCTTCTTGCATGCTTCCGCGCCTACTTGGACGTTTCCGCGCCTGCTTGGACGCTTCCGCGCCTGCTTGCATGCTTCCCCGCCTGCTTGGACGCTTCCGCGCCTGCTTGGACGCTTCCGCGCCTGGTTGGACGCTACCGCGCCTGCTTGGACGCTTCCGCGCCTGCTTGCATGCTTCCGCGCCTGCTTGGACTCTTCTGCGCCTGTTTGGACTCTTCTGCGCCTTCTTGCATGCTTCCGCGCCTGCTTGGACGCTACCGCGCCTGCTTGGACATTTCCGCGCCTGTTTGGACGCTTCCGCGCCTGCTTGGTCTCTTCTGCGGCTTCTTGCATGCTTTCGCGCCTGCTTGGACGTTTCCGCGCCTGCTTGGACGCTACCGCGCCTGCTTGCACGCTTTCGCGACTGCTTGCACGCTTCCGCGACTGCTTGGACGCTTCCGCGCCTGGTTGGACTCTTCTGCGCCTGTTTGGACTCTTCTGCGCCTTCTTGCATGCTTCCGCGACTGCTTGGACGCTTCCGCGACTGCTTGGCCGCTACCGCGCCTGCTTGGACGCTTCCGCGCCTGCTTGGACGCTTCCGCGACTGCTTGGACGCTTCCGCGCCTGCTTGGACTCTTCTGCGCCTGCTTGGACTCTTCTGCGCCTTCTTGCGTGCTTCCGCGACTGCTTGGACGCTACCGCGACTGCTTGGACGCTTCCGCGCCTGCTTGGACTCTTCTGCGTCTTCTTGCATGCTTCCGCGCCTGCTTGCATGCTTCCCCGCCTGCTTGGACGCTTCCGCGCCTGCTTGGACTCTTCTGCGCCTGCTTGCATGCTTCCGCGCCTGCTTGGACGCTTCCGCGCCTGCTTGGACTCTTCTGCGTCTTCTTGCATGCTTCCGCGCCTGCTTGGACGTTTCCGCGCCTGCTTGGACGCTACCGCGCCTGCTTGGACGCTTCCGCGACTGCTTGGACGCTTCCGCGCCTGGTTGGACGCGACCGCGCCTGCTTGGACGCTTCCGCGCCTGCTTGGACTCTTCTGCGTCTTCTTGCATGCTTCCGCGCCTGCTTGGACGTTTCCGCGCCTGCTTGGACGCTACTGCGCCTGCTTGGACGCTTCCGCGACTGCTTGGACGCTTCCGCGCCTGGTTGGACGCGACCGCGTCTGCTTGGATGCTTCCGTACCTTCTTGCATGCTTCCGCGCCTACTTGGACGTTTCCGCGCCTGCTTGGACGCTTCCGCGCCTGCTTGGACTCTTCTGCGCCTGCTTGCATGCTTCCGCGCCTGCTTGGACGCTTCCGCGCCTGCTTGGACTCTTCTGCGGCTTCTTGCATGCTTCCGCGCCTGCTTGGATGCTTCCGCGCCTTCTTGCATGCTTCCGCGCCTACTTGGACATTTCCGCGCCTGCTTGGACGCTTCCGCGCCTGCTTGGACGCTTCCGCGCCTGGTTGGACGCTACCGCGCCTGCTTGGACGCTTCCGCGCCTGCTTGCATGCTTCCGCGCCTGCTTGGACTCTTCTGCGCCTTCTTGCATGCTTCCGCGCCTGCTTGGACGCTTCCGCGCCTGGTTGGACGCTACCGCGCCTGCTTGGACATTTCCGCGCCTGCTTGGACGCTTCTGCGCCTGTTTGGACTCTTCTGCGCCTTCTTGCATGCTTCCGCGACTGCTTGGACGCTTCCGCGACTGCTTGGCCGCTACCGCGCCTGCTTGGACGCTTCCGCGCCTGCTTGGACTCTTCTACGTCTTCTTGCATGCTTCCCCGCCTGCTTGGACGTTTCCGCGCCTGCTTGGACGCTACCGCGCCTGCTTGGACGCTTCCGCGACTGCTTGGACGCTTCCGCGCCTGCTTGGACTCTTCTGCGCCTGCTTGGACTCTTCTGCGCCTTCTTGCGTGCTTCCGCGACTGCTTGGACGCTACCGCGACTGCTTGGACGCTTCCGCGCCTGCTTGGACTCTTCAGCGTCTTCTTGCATGCTTCCGCGCCTGCTTGGACGTTTCCGCGCCTGCTTGGACGCTACCGCGCCTGCTTGGACGCTTCCGCGCCTGCTTGCATGCTTCCCCGCCTGCTTGGACGCTTCCGCGCCTGCTTGGACCCTTCTGCGTCTTCTTGCATGCTTCCGCGCCTGCATGGACGTTTCCACGCCTGCTTGGACGCTACCGCGCCTGCTTGGACGCTTCCGCGACTGCTAGGACGCTACCGCGCCTGCTTGGACGCTTCCGCGACTGCTTGGACTCTTCTGCGCCTTCTTGCATGCTTCCGCGCCTGGTTGGACGTTTCCGCGCCTGCTTGGACGCTTCCGCGCCTGCTTGCATGCTTCCCCGCCTGCTTGGACGCTTCCGCGCCTGCTTGGACTCTTCTGCGCCTTCTTGCATGCTGCCGCGCCTACTTGGACGTTTCCGCGCCTGCTTGGACGCGACCGCGCCTGCTTGGACGCTTCCGCGACTGCTTGGACGCTTCCGCGACTGCTTGGACGTTTCCGCGCCTGCTTGGACGCTACCGCGCCTGCTTGGACGCTTCCGCGACTGCTTGGACTCTACCGCGCCTGCTTGAACGCTTCCGCGACTGCTTGGACGCTACCGCGCCTGCTTGGACGCTTCCGCGCCTGCTTGGAATCTTCTGCGCCTTCTGGCATGCTGCCGCGCCTACTTGGACGTTTCCACGACTGCTTGGGCGCTTCCGCGCCTGCTTGGACGTTTCCTCGCCTGCTTGGACGCTACCGAGCCTGCTTGGACGCTTCCGCGCCTTCTTGCATGCTTTCGTGCCTACTTGGACGTTTCCGCGCCTGCTTGGACGCTTCCGCGCCTGCTTGGACTATTCTGCGTCTTCTTGCATGCTTTCGCGCCTGCTTGGACGTTTCCGCGCCTGCTTGGACGCTACCGCGCCTGCTTGGACTCTTCTGCGTCTTCTTGCATGCTTCCGCGCCTGCTTGGACGTTTCCGCGCCTGCTTGGACGCTGTCGCGCCTGCTTGGACGCTTCCGCGACTGCTTGGACGCTTCCGCGCCTGCTTGAACGCTTCAGCGCCTGCTTGGACGCTTCCGCGCCTGCTTGCATGCTTCCGCGCCTGCTTGCATGCTTCCGCGCCTGCTTGGACTATTCTGCGTCTTCTTGCATGCTTCCGCGCCTACTTGGACGTTTCCGCGACTGCTTGGACGTTTCCGCGCCAGCTTGGAATCCTCTGCGCCTTCTTGCATGCTGCCGCGCCTACTTGGACGTTTCCACGCCTGCTTGGACGCTTCCGCGCCTGCTTGGACGCTTCCGCGACTGCTTGGACGCTTCCGCGACTGCTTGGACGCTTCCGCGCCTGCTTGGACTCTTCTGCGCCTTCTTGCATGCTTCCGCGCCTGCTTGGACACTTCTGCGCCTTCTTGCATGCTGCCGCGCCTGCTTGGACGCTTCCGCGCCTGCTTGGACGCTTCCGCGCCTGCTTGGACTCTTCTGCGTCTTCTTGCATGCTTCCGCGCCTGTTTGGACGTTTCCGCGCCTGCTTGGACGCTGTCGCGCCTGCTTGGACGCTTCCGCGACTGCTTGGACGCTTCCGCGCCTGCTTGGACGCTTCAGCGCCTGCTTGGACGCTTCCGCGCCTGCTTGCATGCTTCCGCGCCTGCTTGCATGCTTCCGCGCCTGGTTGGACTCTTCTGCGTCTTCTTGCATGCTTCCGCGCCTGCTTGGACGTTTCCGCGCCTGCTTGGACGCTGTCGCGCCTGCTTGGACGCTTCCGCGACTGCTTGGACGCTTCCGCGCCTGCTTGGACGCTTCAGCGCCTGCTTGGACGCTTCCGCGCCTGCTTGCATGCTTCCGCGCCTGCTTGCATGCTTCCGCGCCTGCTTGGACTATTCTGCGTCTTCTTGCATGCTTCCGCGCCTACTTGGACGTTTCCGCGACTGCTTGGACGTTTCCGCGCCAGCTTGGAATCTTCTGCGCCTTCTTGCATGCTGCCGCGCCTACTTGGACGTTTCCACGCCTGCTTGGACGCTTCCGCGCCTGCTTGGACGCTTCCGCGACTGCTTGGACGCTTCCGCGACTGCTTGGACGCTTCCGCGCCTGCTTGGACTCTTCTGCGCCTTCTTGCATGCTTCCGCGCCTGCTTGGACACTTCTGCGCCTTCTTGCATGCTGCCGCGCCTGCTTGGACGTTTCCGCGCCAGCTTGGACACTACAGCGCCTGGTTGGACTCTTCTGCGTCTTCTTGCATGCTTCCGCGCCTGCTTTGACGCTTCCGCGCCTGCTTGGACGCTTCCGCGCCTGCTTGGACTCTTCCACGCCTGCTTGGACGTTTCCGCGCCTGCTTGGACGCTACCGCGCCTGCTTGGACGCTTCCGCGACTGCTTGGACTCTACCGCGCCTGCTTGAACGCTTCCGCGACTGCTTGGACGCTTCCGCGCCTGCTTGGACTCTTCTGCGTCTTCTTGCATGCTTCCGCGCCTGCTTGGACGCTTCCGCGCCTGCTTCGAATCTTCTGCGCCTTCTTGCATGCTGCCGCGCCTACTTGGACGTTTCCACGCCTGCTTGGACGCTTCCGCACCTGCTTGCATGCTTCCCCGCCTGCTTGGACGCTTCCGCGCCTGCTTGGACTCTTCTGCGCCTTCTTGCATGCTTCCCCGCCTGCTTGGACGTTTCCGCGCCTGCTTGGACGCTACCGCGCCTGCTTGGACGCTTTCGCGCCTGCTTGGAATCTTCTGCGCCTTCTTGCATGCTGCCGCGCCTACTTGGACGTTTCCACGACTGCTTGGACGCTTCCGCGACTGCTTGGACTCTTCCCCGCCTGCTTGGAATCTTCTGCGCCTTCTTGCATGCTGCCGCGCCTACTTGGACGTTTCCACGACTGCTTGGACGCTTCCGCGACTGCATGGACGCTTCCGCGCCTGCTAGGACTCTTCTGCGCCTTCTTGCATGCTGCCGCGCCTACTTGGACGCTTCCGCGCCTGGTTGGACGCTACCGCGCCTGCTTGGACGCTTCCGCGCCTGCTTGGACTCTTCTGCGCCTTCTTGCATGCTTCCGCGCCTGCTTGGACGTTTCCGCGCCTGCTTGGACGCTACCGCGCCTGCTTGGACGCTTCCGCGCCTTCTTGCATGCTTCCGCGCCTACTTGGACGTTTCCGCGCCTGCTTGGACGCTTCCGCGCCTGCTTGCATGCTTCCCCGCCTGCTTGGACGCTTCCGCGCCTGCTTGGAATCTTCTGCGCCTTCTTGCATGCTGCCGCGCCAACTTGGACGTTTCCACGCCTGCTTGGACGCTTCCGCGCCTGCTTGCATGCTTCCCCGCCTGCTTGGACGCTTCCGCGCCTGCTTGGACTCTTCTGCGCCTTCTTGCATGCTTCCGCGCCTGCTTGGACGCTACTGAGCCTGCTTGGAGGCTTCCGCGCCTTCTTGCATGCTTCCGCGCCTACTTGGACGTTTCCGCGCCTGCTTGGACGCTTCCGCGCCTGCTTGCATGCTTCCCCGCCTGCTTGGACGCTTCCGCGCCTGCTTGGACGCTTCCGCGCCTGGTTGGACGCTACTGCGCCTGCTTGGACGCTTCCGCGCCTGCTTGCATGCTTCCCCGCCTGCTTGGACGCTTCCGCGCCTGCTTGGACTCTTCTGCGCCTGCTTGCGTGCTTCCGCGCCTGCTTGGACGCTTCCGCGCCTGCTTGGACTCTTCTGCGTCTTCTTGCATGCTTCCGCGCCTGCTTGGACGTTTCCGCGCCTGCTTGGACGCTACCGCGCCTGCTTGAACGCTTCCGCGACTGCTTGGACGCTTCCGCGCCTGGTTGGACGCGACCGCGCCTGCTTGGACGCTTCCGCGCCTGCTTGGACTCTTCTGCGTCTTCTTGCATGCTTCCGCGCCTGCTTGGACGTTTCCGCGCCTGCTTGGACGCTACCGCGCCTGCTTGGACGCTTCCGCGACTGCTTGGACGCTTCCGCGCCTGGTTGGACGCGACCGCGCCTGCTTGGACGCTTCCGCACCTTCTTGCATGCTTCCGCGCCTACTTGGACGCTTCCGCGCCTGCTTGGACGCTTCCGCGCCTTGTTGGACGCTACCGCGCCTGCTTGGACGCTTCCGCGCCTGCTTGCATGCTTCCCCGCCTGCTTGGACGCTTCCGCGCCTGCTTGGACTCTTCTGCGCCTGCTTGCATGCTTCCGCGCCTGCTTGGACGCTTCCGCGCCTGCTTGGACTCTTCTGCGTCTTCTTGCGTGCTTCCGCGCCTGCTTGGACGTTTCCGCGCCTGCTTGGACGCTACCGCGCCTGCTTGGACCCTTCTGCGTCTTCTTGCATGCTGCCGCGCCTACTTGGACGCTTCCGCGCCTGGTTGGACGCTACCGCGCCTGCTTGGACGCTTCCGCGACTGCTTGAACGCTTCCGCGCCTGCTTGCATGCTTCCCCGCCTGCTTGGACGCTTCCGCGCCTGCTTGGAATCTTCTGCGCCTTCTTGCATGCTGCCGCGCCTACTTGGACGTTTCCACGCCTGCTTGGACGCTTCCGCGCCTGCTAGGACTCTTCTGCGCCTTCTTGCATGCTGCCGCGCCTACTTGGACGCTTCCGCGCCTGGTTGGACGCTACCGCGCCTGCTTGGACGCTACCGCGACTGCTTGGACGCTTCCGCGCCTGCTTGGACTCTTCTGCGTCTTCTCGCATGCTGCCGCGCCTACTTGGACGTTTCCGCGCCTGCTTGGACGTTTCCACGCCTGCTTGGACGCTTCCGCGCCTGCTTGCATGCTTCCCCGCCTGCTTGGACGCTTCCGCGCCTGCTTGGACTCTTCTGCGCCTTCTTGCATGCTTCCGCGCCTGCATGGACGTTTCCGCGCCTGCTTGGACGCTACCGCGCCTGCTTCTACGCTTCCGCGCCTGCTTGGACGCTTCCGCGCCTGCTTGGAATCTTCTGCGCCTTCTTGCATGCTGCCGCGCCTACTTGGACGTTTCCACGACTGCTTGGACGCTTTCGCGCCTGCTTGCATGCTTCCCCGCTTGCTTGGACGCTTCCGCGCCTGCTTGGAATCTTCTGCGCCTTCTTGCATGCTGCCGCGCCTACTTGGACGTTTCCACGCCTGCTTGGACGCTTCCGCGTCTGCTTGCATGCTTCCCCGCCTGCTTGGACGCTTCCGCGCCTGCTTGGACTCTTCTGCGCCTTCTTGCATGCTTCCGCGCCTGCTTGGACGTTTCCGCGCCTGCTTGGACGCTACCGCGCCTGCTTGGACGCTTTCGCGCCTGCTTGGAATCTTCTGCGCCTTCTTGCATGCTGCCGCGCCTACTTGGACGTTTCCACGACTGCTTGGACGCTTCCGCGACTGCTTGGACTCTTCCCCGCCTGCTTGGAATCTTCTGCGCCTTCTTGCATGCTGCCGCGCCTACTTGGACGTTTCCACGACTGCTTGGACGCTTCCGCGACTGCATGGACGCTTCCGCGCCTGCTAGGACTCTTCTGCGCCTTCTTGCATGCTGCCGCGCCTACTTGGACGCTTCCGCGCCTGGTTGGACGCTACCGCGCCTGCTTGGACGCTTCCGCGCCTGCTTGCATGCTTCCCCGCCTGCTTGGACGCTTCCGCGCCTGCTTGGACTCTTCTGCGCCTTCTTGCATGCTTCCGCGCCTGCTTGGACGTTTCCGCGCCTGCTTGGACGCTACCGCGCCTGCTTGGACGCTTCCGCGCCTTCTTGCATGCTTCCGCGCCTACTTGGACGTTTCCGCGCCTGCTTGGACGCTTCCGCGCCTGCTTGCATGCTTCCCCGCCTGCTTGGACGCTTCCGCGCCTGCTTGGAATCTTCTGCGCCTTCTTGCATGCTGCCGCGCCAACTTGGACGTTTCAACGCCTGCTTGGACGCTTCCGCGCCTGCTTGCATGCTTCCCCGCCTGCTTGGACGCTTCCGCGCCTGCTTGGACTCTTCTGCGCCTTCTTGCATGCTTCCGCGCCTTCTTGCATGCTTCCGCGCCTGCTTGGACGCTACTGAGCCTGCTTGGACGCTTCCGCGCCTTCTTGCATGCTTCCGCGCCTACTTGGACGTTTCCGCGCCTGCTTGGACGCTTCCGCGCCTGCTTGCATGCTTCCCCGCCTGCTTGGACGCTTCCGCGCCTGCTTGGACGCTTCCGCGCCTGGTTGGACGCTACTGCGCCTGCTTGGACGCTTCCGCGCCTGCTTGCATGCTTCCCCGCCTGCTTGGACGCTTCCGCGCCTGCTTGGACTCTTCTGCGCCTGCTTGCATGCTTCCGCGCCTGCTTGGACGCTTCCGCGCCTGCTTGGACTCTTCTGCGTCTTCTTGCATGCTTCCGCGCCTGCTTGGACGTTTCCGCGCCTGCTTGGACGCTACCGCGCCTGCTTGAACGCTTCCACGACTGCTTGGACGCTTCCGCGCCTGGTTGGACGCGACCGCGCCTGCTTGGACGCTTCCGCGCCTGCTTGGACTCTTCTGCGTCTTCTTGCATGCTTCCGCGCCTGCTTGGACGTTTCCGCGCCTGCTTGGACGCTACCGCGCCTGCTTGGACGCTTCCGCGACTGCTTGGACGCTTCCGCGCCTGGTTGGACGCGACCGCGCCTGCTTGGACGCTTCCGCACCTTCTTGCATGCTTCCGCGCCTACTTGGACGTTTCCGCGCCTGCTTGGACGCTTCCGCGCCTGCTTGGACGCTTCCGCGCCTGCTTGGACTCTTCTGCGCCTGCTTGCATGCTTCCGCGCCTGCTTGGACGCTTCCGCGCCTGCTTGGACTCTTCTGCGTCTTCTTGCATGCTTCCGCGCCTGCTTGGACGCTACCGCGCCTGCTTGGACATTTCCGCGCCTGTTTGGACGCTTCCGCGCCTGCTTGGACTCTTCTGCGGCTTCTTGCATGCTTTCGCGCCTGCTTGGACGCTTCCGCGCCTGCTTGGACTCTTCTGCGTCTTCTTGCATGCTTCCGCGCCTGCTTGGACGTTTCCGCGCCTGCTTGGACGCTACCGCGCCTGCTTGGACGCTTCCGCGCCTTCTTGCATGCTTCCGCGCCTACTTGGACGTTTCCGCGCCTGCTTGGACGCTTCCCCGCCTGCTTGGACGCTTCTGTGACTGCTTGGACGCTTCCGCGCATGCTTGGACTCTTCTGCGCCTTCTTGCATGCTTCCGCGACTACTTGGACGTTTCCGCGCCTGCTTAGATGCTTCCGCGCCTGCTTGCATGCTTCCCCGCTTGCTTGGACGCTTCCGCGACTGCTCGGACGCTTCCGCGACTGCTTGGACGCTTCCGCGACTGCTTGGACGCTACCGCGCCTGCTTGGACGCTTCCGCGACTGCTTGGACGCTTCCGCGCCTGCTTGGACTCTTCTGCGCCTTCTTGCATGCTTCCGCGCCTGCTTTATGCTTCCCCGACTGCTTGGACGCTTCTGCGACTGCTTGGACGCTTCCGCGCCTGGTTGGACGCTACCGCGCCTGCTTGGACGCTTCCGTGACAGCTTGGACGCTTCCGCGCCTGCTTGGACACTTCTGCGCCTGCTTGGACACTTCTGCGCCTGCTTGGACGCTACCGCGCCTGCTTGGACGTTTCCGCGCCTGCTTGGACGCTACCGCGCCTGCTTGCATGCTTCCCCGCCTGCTTGTATGCTTCCGCGACTGCTTGGACGCTTCCGCGCTTGGTTGGACGCTACCGCGCCTGCTTGGTCGCTTCCGCGCCTTCTTGCATGCTTCCGCGCCTACTTGGACGTTTCCGCGCCTGCTTGGACGCTTCCCCGCCTGCTTGGACGCTTCCGCGCCTGCTTGGACTCTTCTGCGTCTTCTTGCATGCTTCCGCGCCTGCTTGGACGTTTCCGCGCCTGCTTGGACGCGACCGCGCCTGCTTGGACGCTTCCGCGACTGCTTGGACGCTTCCGCGCCTGGTTGGACGCGGCCGCGCCTGCTTGGACGCTTCCGCGCCTGCTTGGACGTTTCCGCGCCTGCTTGGACGCTACCGAGCCTGCTTGGACGCTTCCGCGCCTTCTTGCATGCTTCCGCGCCTACTTGGACGTTTCCGCGCCTGCTTGGACGCTTCCCCGCCTGCTTGGACGCTTCCGTGACTGCTTGGACGCTTCCGCGCATGCTTGGACGCTACCGCGCCTGCTTGGACTCTTCTGCGCCTTCTTGCATGCTTCCGCGCCTGCTTGGACGTTTCCGCGCCTGCTTGGACGCTACCGCGCCTGCTTGGACGCTTCCGCACCTTCTTGCATGCTTCCGCGCCTACTTGGACGTTTCCGCGCCTGCTTGGACGCTTCCGCGCCTGCTTGCATGCTTCCCCGCCTGCTTGGACGCTTCTGCGCCTTCTTGCATGCTTCCGCGCCTGCTTGGACGTTTCCGCGCCTGCTTGGACGCTACCGCGCCTGCATGGACGCTTCCGCGCCTGCTTGGACTCTTCTGCGTCTTCTTGCATGCTTCCGCGCCTGCTTGGACGCTTCCGCGACTGCTTGGACGCTTCCCCGCCTGCTTGGACTCTTCTGCGTCTTCTTGCATGCTTCCGCGCCGGCTTGGACGTTTCCGCGACTGCTTGGAGGCTTCCGCGACTGCTTGGACTCTACCGCGCCTGCTTGAACGCTTCCGCGACTGCTTGGACGCTTCTGCGCCTTCTTGCATGCTTCCGCGCCTGCTTGGACGTTTCCGCGCCTGCTTGGACGCTTACGCGCCTGCTTGGACGCTTCCCCGCCTGCTTGGACGCTTCCGCGCCTGCTTGGACTCTTCTGCGTCTTCTTGCATGCTTCCGCGCCTGCTTGGACGTTTCCGCGCCTTCTTGGACGCTACCGCGACTGCTTGGACGCTTCCGCGCCTGGTTGGACGCTACCGCGCCTGCTTGGACGCTTTTGCGCCTTCTTGCATGCTTCCGCGCCTACTTGGACGTTTCCGCGCCTGCTTGGACGCTTCCCCGCCTGCTTGGACGCTTCCGCGCCTACTTGGACGCTTCCCCGCCTGCTTGGACGCTTCCGCGCCTGCTTGGAATCTTCCGCGCCTTCTTGCATGCTTCCGCGCCTACTTGGACGCTACCGCGCCGGCTTGGACGCTTCCGCGCCTACTTGGACGCTTCCCCGCCTGCTTGGACGCTTCCGCGCCTGCTTGGACTCTTCTGCGTCTTCTTGCATGCTTCCGCGCCTGCTTGGACGTTTCCGCGCCTGCTTGGACGCTACCGCGCCTGCTTGGACGCTTCCGCGCCTGCTTGGACTCTTCTGCGTCTTCTTGCATGCTTCCGCGCCTGCTTGGACGTTTCCGCGCCTGCTTGGACGCTACCGCGCCTGCTTGGACGCTTCCGCGCCTGCTTGCATGCTTCCCCGCCTGCTTGGACGCTTCCGCGCCTGCTTGGACTCTTCTGCGTCTTCTTGCATGCTTCCCCGCCTGCTTGGACGCTTCCGCGCCTGCTTGGACGTTTCCGCGCCTGCTTGGACGCTACCGCGCCTGCTTGGACGCTTCCGCGACTGCTTGGACGCTACCGCGCCTGCTTGGACGCTTCCGCGCCTTCTTGCATGCTTCCGCGCCTACTTGGACGTTTCCGCGCCTGCTTGGACGCTTCCCCGCCTGCTTGGACGCTTCCGCGCCTGCTTGCATGCTTCCTCGCCTGCTTGGACGCTTCCGCGCCTGCTTGGACTCTTCTGCGTCTTCTTGCATGCTTTCGCGCCTGCTTGGACGTTTCCGCGCCTGCTTGGACGCTACCGCGCCTGCTTGGACGCTTCCGCGACTGCTTGCACTCTACCGCGCCTGCTTGAACGCTTCCGCGACTGCTTGGACGCTTCCGCGCCTGCTTGGACTCTTCTGCGTCTTCTTGCATGCTTCCGCGCCTGCTTGGACGTTTCCGCGCCTGCTTGGACGCTACCGCGCCTGCTTGGACGCTTCCGCGCCTTCTTGCATGCTTCCGCGCCTACTTGGACGTTTCCGCGCCTGCTTGGACGCTTCCCCGCCTGCTTGGACGCTTCCGTGACTGCTTGGACGCTTCCGCGCATGCTTGGACTCTTCTGCGCCTTCTTGCATGCTGCCGCGCCTACTTGGACGCTTCCGCGCCTGCTTGGACGCTTCCGCGCCTGCTTGCATGCTTCCCCGCCTTCTTGGACGCTTCCGCGACTGCTTGGACGTTTCCGCGCCTGCTTGGACGCTACCGAGCCTGCTTGGACGCTTCCGCGCCTTCTTGCATGCTTCCGCGCCTGCTTGGACGCTTCCGGGACTGCTTGGCCGCTACCGCGCCTGCTTGGACGCTTCCGCGCCTGCTTGGACTCTTCTACGTCTTCTTGCATGCTTCCCCGCCTGCTTGGACGTTTCCGCGACTGCTTGGCCGCTACCGCGCCTGCTTGGACGCTCCCGCGCCTGCTTGGACTCTTCTACGTCTTCTTGCATGCTTCCCCGCCTGCTTGGACGTTTCCGCGCCTGCTTGGACGCTACCGCGCCTGCTTGGACGCTTCCGCGACTGCTTGGACGCTTCCGCGCCTGGTTGGACGCGGCCGCGACTGCTTGGACGCTTCCGCGCCTGCTTGGACGTTTCCGCGCCTGCTTGGACGCTACCGAGCCTGCTTGGACGCTTCCGCGCCTTCTTGCATGCTTCCGCGCCTACTTGGACGTTTCCGCGCCTGCTTGGACGCTTCCGCGCCTGCTTGCATGCTTCCTCGCCTGCTTGGACTCTTCTGCGTCTTCTTGCATGCTTCCCCGCCTGCTTGGACGCTTCCGCGCCTGCTTGGACGTTTCCGCGCCTGCTTGGACGCTACCGCGCCTGCTTGGACGCTTCCGCGACTGCTTGCACTCTACCGCGCCTGCTTGAACGCTTCCGCGACTGCTTGGACGCTTCCGCGCCTGCTTGGACTCTTCTGCGTCTTCTTGCATGCTTCCGCGCCTGCTTGGACGTTTCCGCGCCTGCTTGGACGCTACCGCGCCTGCTTGGACGCTTCCGCGCCTTCTTGCATGCTTCCGCGCCTACTTGGACGTTTCCGCGCCTGCTTGGACGCTTCCCCGCCTGCTTGGACGCTTCCGTGACTGCTTGGACGCTTCCGCGCATGCTTGGACTCTTCTGCGCCTTCTTGCATGCTGCCGCGCCTACTTGGACGCTTCCGCGCCTGCTTGGACGCTTCCGCGCCTGCTTGCATGCTTCCCCGCCTTCTTGGACGCTTCCGCGACTGCTTGGACGTTTCCGCGCCTGCTTGGACGCTACCGAGCCTGCTTGGACGCTTCCGCGCCTTCTTGCATGCTTCCGCGCCTACTTGGACGTTTCCGCGCCTGCTTGGACGCTTCCGCGCCTGCTTGCATGCTTCCTCGCCTGCTTGGACGCTTCCGCGCCTGCTTGGACTCTTCTGCGTCTTCTTGCATGCTTTCGCGCCTGCTTGGACGTTTCCGCGACTGCTTGGACGCTTCCGCGCCTGGTTGGACGCGGCCGCGCCTGCTTGGACGCTTCCGCGCCTGCTTGGACGTTTCCGCGCCTGCTTGGACGCTAGCGAGCCTGCTTGGACGCTTCCGCGCCTTCTTGCATGCTTCCGCGCCTACTTGGACGTTTCCGCGCCTGCTTGGACGCTTCCGCGCCTGCTTGCATGCTTCCTCGCCTGCTTGGACGCTTCCGCGCCTGCTTGGACTCTTCTGCGTCTTCTTGCATGCTTTCGCGCCTGCTTGGACGTTTCCGCGCCTGCTTGAACGCTACCGCGCCTGCTTGGACGCTTCCGCGACTGCTTGGACTCTACCGCGCCTGCTTGAACGCTTCCGCGACTGCTTGGACGCTTCCGCGCCTGCTTGGACTCTTCTGCGTCTTCTTGCATGCTTCCGCGCCTGCTTGGACGTTTCCGCGCCTGCTTGGACGCTACCGCGCCTGCTTGGACGCTTCCGCGCCTTCTTGCATGCTTCCGCGCCTACTTGGACGTTTCCGCGCCTGCTTGGACGCTTCCCCGCCTGCTTGGACGCTTCCGTGACTGCTTGGACGCTTCCGCGCATGCTTGGACTCTTCTGCGCCTTCTTGCATGCTGCCGCGCCTACTTGGACGCTTCCGCGCCTGCTTGGACGCTTCCGCGCCTGCTTGCATGCTTCCCCGCCTTCTTGGACGCTTCCGCGACTGCTTGGACGCTTCCGCGCCTGGTTGGACGCTACCGCGCCTGCTTGGACGCTTCCGCGCCTTCTTGCATGCTTCCGCGCCTACTTGGACGTTTCCGCGCCTGCTTGGACTCTTCCGCGACTGCATGGACGCTTCTGCGCCTGCTTGGACTCTTCTGCGTCTTCTTGCATGCTTCCGCGCCTGCTTGGACATTTCCGCGCCTGCTTGGACGCTTCCGCGACTGCATGGACGCTTCTGCGCCTGCTTGGACTCTTCTGCGTCTTCTTGCATGCTTCCGCGCCTGCTTGGACGCTTCCGCGACTGCTTGGACGCTTCCCCGCCTGCTTGGACTCTTCTGCGTCTTCTTGCATGCTTCCGCGCCGGCTTGGACGTTTCCGCGACTGCTTGGAGGCTTCCGCGACTGCTTGGACTCTACCGCGTCTGCTTGAACGCTTCCGCGACTGCTTGGACGCTTTCGCGCCTGCTTGGACCCTTCTGCGTCTTCTTGCATGCTTCCGCGCCTGCTTGGACGCTTCCGCGACTGCTTGGACGCTTCCGCGCCTGCTTGGACTCTTCTGCGTCTTCTTGTATGCTTCCGCGCCTGCTTGGACGCTTCCGCGACTGCTTGGCCGCTACCGCGCCTGCTTGGACGCTTCCGCGCCTGCTTGGACTCTTCTACGTCTTCTTGCATGCTTCCCCGCCTGCTTGGACGTTTCCGCGACTGCTTGGCCGCTACCGCGCCTGCTTGGACGCTCCCGCGCCTGCTTGGACTCTTCTACGTCTTCTTGCATGCTTCCCCGCCTGCTTGGACGTTTCCGCGCCTGCTTGGACGCTACCGCGCCTGCTTGGACGCTTCCGCGACTGCTTGGACGCTTCCGCGCCTGCTTGGACTCTTCTGCGCCTGCTTGGACTCTTCTGCGCCTTCTTGCGTGCTTCCGCGACTGCTTGGACGCTACCGCGACTGCTTGGACGCTTCCGCGCCTGCTTGGACTCTTCTGCGTGTTCTTGCATGCTTCCGCGCCTGCTTGGACTTTTCCGCGCCTGCTTGGACGCTACCGCGCCTGCTTGGACGCTTCCGCGCCTGCTTGCATGCTTCCCCGCCTGCTTGGACGCTTCCGCGGCTGCTTGGACCCTTCTGCGTCTTCTTGCATGCTTCCACGCCTGCATGGACGTTTCCACGCCTGCTTGGACGCTACCGCGCCTGCTTGGACGCTTCCGCGACTGCTTGGACGCTACCGCGACTGCTTGGACGCTTCCGCGCCTGCTAGGACTCTTCTGCGCCTTCTTGCATGCTGCCGCGCCTACTTGGACGCTTCCGCGCCTGGTTGGACGCTACCGCGCCTGCTTGGACGCTTCCGCGACTGCTTGGACGCTTCCGCGCCTGCTTGCATGCTTCCCCGCCTGCTTGGACGCTTCCGCGCCTGCTAGGACTCTTCTGCGCCTTCTTGCATGCTGCCGCGCCTACTTGGACGTTTCCACGACTGCTTGGACGCTTCCGCGCCTGCTTGGACGTTTCCGCGCCTGCTTGGACGCTACCGAGCCTGCTTGGACGCTTCCGCGCCTTCTTGCATGCTTCCGTGCCTACTTGGACGTTTCCGCGCCTGCTTGGACGCTTCCGCGCCTGCTTGCATGCTTCCTCGCCTGCTTGGACGCTTCCGCGCCTGCTTGGACTCTTCTGCGTCTTCTTGCATGCTTTCGCGCCTGCTTGGACGTTTCCGCGCCTGCTTGGACGCTACCGCGCCTGCTTGGACGCTTCCGCGACTGCTTGGACTCTACCGCGCCTGCTTGAACGCTTCCGCGACTGCTTGGACGCTTCCGCGCCTGCTTGGACTCTTCTGCGTCTTCTTGCATGCTTCCGCGCCTGCTTGGACGTTTCCGCGCCTGTTTGGACGCTGTCGCGCCTGCTTGGACGCTTCCGCGACTGCTTGGACGCTTCCGCGCCTGCTTGGACGCTTCAGCGCCTGCTTGGACGCTTCCGCGCCTGCTTGCATGCTTCCCCGCCTGCTTGGACGCTTCCGCGCCTGCTTGGACTCTTCTGCGCCTTCTTGCATGCTTCCGCGCCTGCTTGGACACTTCTGCGCCTTCTTGCATGCTTCCGCGCCTGCTTGGACGTTTCCGCGCCAGCTTGGACACTACCGCGCCTGGTTGGACTCTTCTGCGCCTTCTTGCATGCTTCCGCGCCTGCTTGGACGCTTCCGCGACTGCCCGGACGCTTCCGCGAGTGGTTGGACGTCACCGCGCCTGCTTGGACGCTTCCGCGACTGCTTGGACGCTTCCGCGTCTGCTTGGACGGTACCGCGCCTGCTTGGACGCTTCAGCGACTGCTTGGACGCTTCCGCGCCTGCTTGCATGCTTCCGCGCCTGCTAGGACGCTTTCGCGCCTGCTTGCACGGTACCGAGCCTGCTTGGACGCTTCCGCGCCTGCTTGGACGCTTCCGCGCCTGCTTGCATGCTTCCCCGCCTGCTTGCATGCTTCCGCGCCTGCTTGGACGTTACCGCGCCTGCTTGGACGCTTCCGCGCCTGGTTGGACGCTACCGCGCCTGCTTGGGCGCTTCCGCGACTGCTTGGACGCTTCCGCGCCTGCTTGGACTCTTCTGCACCTTCTTGCATGCTTCCGCCCCTGCTTGGACGCGTCCGTGCCTACTTGCACGGTTCGGCGCCTGCTTGCATGCTTCCGCGCCTACTTGGACGTTTCCGCAACTGCTTGGACGTTTCCGCGCCAGCTTGGATGCTTTCGCGCCTGCTTGGACTATTCTGCGCCTTCTTGCATGCTTCCGCGCCTGCTTGGACGCTTCAGCGACTGCTTGGACGCTTCCGCGCCTGCTTGCATGCTTCCGCGCCTGCTTGCATGCTTCCGCGCCTGCTAGGACGCTTTCGCGCCTGCTTGCACGGTTCCGAGCCTGCTTGGACGCTTCCGCGCCTGCTTGGACTCTTCTGCGTCTTCTTGCATGCTTCCGCGCCTGCTTGGACGTTTCCGCGCCTGCTTGAACGCTTCCGCGACTGCTTGGACGCTTCCGCGCCTGCTTGGACTCTTCTGCACCTTCTTGCATGCTTCCGCCCCTGCTTGGACGCGTCCGTGCCTACTTGCACGGTTCGGCGCCTGCTTGCATGCTTCCGCGCCTACTTGGACGTTTCCGCAACTGCTTGGACGTTTCCGCGCCAGCTTGGATGCTTTCGCGCCTGCTTGGACTATTCTGCGCCTTCTTGCATGCTTCCGCGCCTGCTTGGACGCTTCAGCGACTGCTTGGACGCTTCCGCGCCTGCTTGCATGCTTCCGCGCCTGCTTGCATGCTTCCGCGCCTGCTAGGACGCTTTCGCGCCTGCTTGCACGGTTCCGAGCCTGCTTGGACGCTTCCGCGCCTGCTTGGACTCTTCTGCGTCTTCTTGCATGCTTCCGCGCCTGCTTGGACGTTTCCGCGCCTGCTTGAACGCTTCCGCGACTGCTTGGACGCTTCCGCGCCTGCTTGGACTCTTCTGCGTCTTCTTGCATGCTTCCGCGCCTGCTTGGACGTTTCCGCGCCTGCTTGGACGCTGCCGCGCCTGCTTGGACGCTTCCGCGACTGCTTGGACGCTTCCGCGCCTGCTTGGACTCTTCTGCGCCTTCTTGCATGCTTCCGCGCCTGCTTGGACGCTTCCGCGCCTGGTTGGACGCTACCGCGCCTGCATCGACGCTTCCGCGATTGCTTGGACGCTTCCGCGCCTGCTTGGACTCTTCTGCGCCTTCTTGCATACTTCCGCGCCTGCTTGGACGTTTCCACGCCTGCTTGGACGCTACCGCGCCTGCTTGGACGCTTCCGCGACTGCTTGAACGCTACCGCGCCTGCTTGGACGCTTCCGCGACTGCTTGGACGCTTCCGCGCCTGCTAGGACTCTTCTGCGTCTTCTTGCATGCTGCCGCGCCTACTTGGACGCTTCCGCGCCTGGTTGGACGCTACGGCGCCTGCTTGGACGCTTCCGCGACTGCTTGGACGCTTCCGCGCCTGCTTGCATGCTTCCCCGCCTGCTTGGACGCTTCCGCGCCTGCTTGGAATCTTCTGCGCCTTCTTGCATGCTGCCGCGCCTACTTGGACGTTTCCGCGCCTGCTTGGACGCTTCCGCGCCTGCTTGCATGCTACCCGCCTGCTTGGACGCTTCCGCGCCTGCTTGGAATCTTCTGCGCCTTCTTGCATGCTGCCGCGCCTACTTGGACGTTTCCACGCCTGCTTGGACGCTTCCGCACCTTCTTGCATGCTTCCGCGCCTACTTGGACGTTTCCGCGCCTGCTTGGACGCTTCCGCGCCTGCTTGCATGCTTCCCCGCCTGCTTGGACTCTTCTGCGCCTTCTTGCATGCTTCCGCGCCTGCTTGGACGTTTCCACGCCTGCTTGGACGCTACCGCGCCTGCTTGGACGCTTCCGCGACTGCTTGAGCGCTACCGCGCCTGCTTGGACGCTTCCGCGACTGCTTGGACGCATCCGCGCCTGCTAGGACTCTTCTGCGCCTTCTTGCATGCTGCCGCGCCTACTTGGACGCTTCCGCGCCTTCTTGCATGCTTCCGCGCCTACTTGGACGTTTCCGCGCCTGCTTGGACGCTTCCGCGCCTGCTGCATGCTTCCGCGACTGCTTGGACGCTTCCGCGCCTGCTAGGACTCTTCTGCGTCTTCTTGCATGCTGCCGCGCCTACTTGGACGCTTCCGCGCCTGGTTGGACGCTACGGCGCCTGCTTGGACGCTTCCGCGACTGCTTGAACGCTTCCGCGCCTGCTTGCATGCTTCCCCGCCTGCTTGGACGCTTCCGCGCCTGCTTGGAATCTTCTGCGCCTTCTTGCATGCTGCCGCGCCTACTTGGACGTTTCCGCGCCTGCTTGGACGCTTCCGCGCCTGCTAGGACTCTTCTGCGCCTTCTTGCATGCTGCCGCGCCTACTTGGACGCTTCAGCGCCTGGTTGGACGCTACCGCGCCTTCTTGCATGCTTCCGCACCTGCTTGGACGTTTCCGCGCCTGCTTGGACGCTACCGCGCCTGCTTGGACGCTTCCGCGCCTTCTTGCATGCTTCCGCGCCTACTTGGACGTTTCCGCGCCTGCTTGGACGCTTCCCCGCCTGCTTGGACGCTTCCGCGCCTGCTTGGACTCTTCTGCGTCTTCTTGCATGCTTCCGCGCCTGCTTGGACGTTTCCGCGCCTGCTTGGACGCTACCGCGCCTGCTTGGACGCTTCCGCGCCTGCTCGCATGCTTCCCCGCCTGCTTGGACGCTTCCGCGCCTGCTTGGACTCTTCTGCGTCTTCTTGCATGCTTCCCCGCCTGCTTGGACGCTTCCGCGCCTGCTTGGACGTTTCCGCGCCTGCTTGGACGCTACCGCGCCTGCTTGGACGCTTCCGCGCCTTCTTGCATGCTTCCGCGCCTACTTGGACGTTTCCGCGCCTGCTTGGACGCTTCCCCGCCTGCTTGGACGCTTCCGCGCCTGCTTGGACTCTTCTGCGTCTTCTTGCATGCTTCCGCGCCTGCTTGGACACTTCTGCGCCTTCTTGCATGCTTCCGCGCCTGCTTGGAAGTTTCCGCGCCAGCTTGGACACTACCGCGCCTGGTTGGACTCTTCTGCGCCTTCTTGCATGCTTCCGCGCCTGCTTGGACGCTTCAGCGACTGCTTGGACGCTTCCGCGCCTGCTTGCATGCTTCCGCGCCTGCTTGCATGCTTCCGCGCCTGCTAGGACGCTTTCGCGCCTGCTTGCACGGTTCCGAGCCTGCTTGGACGCTTCCGCGCCTGCTTCGACTCTTCTGCGTCTTCTTGCATGCTTCCGCGCCTGCTTGGACGTTTCCGCGCCTGCTTGAACGCTTCCGCGACTGCTTGGACGCTTCCGCGCCTGCTTGGACTCTTCTGCGTCTTCTTGCATGCTTCCGCGCCTGCTTGGACGTTTCCGCGCCTGCTTGGACGCTGCCGCGCCTGCTTGGACGCTTCCGCGACTGCTTGGACGCTTCCGCGCCTGCTTGGACTCTTCTGCGCCATCTTGCATGCTTCCGCGCCTGCTTGGACGCTTCCGCGCCTGGTTGGACGCTACCGCGCCTGCATCGACGCTTCCGCGATTGCTTGGACGCTTCCGCGCCTGCTTGGACTCTTCTGCGCCTTCTTGCATACTTCCGCGCCTGCTTGGACGTTTCCACGCCTGCTTGGACGCTACCGCGCCTGCTTGGACGCTTCCGCGACTGCTTGAACGCTACCGCGCCTGCTTGGACGCTTCCGCGACTACTTGGACGCTTCCGCGCCTGCTAGGACTCTTCTGCGTCTTCTTGCATGCTGCCGCGCCTACTTGGACGCTTCCGCGCCTGGTTGGACGCTACGGCGCCTGCTTGGACGCTTCCGCGACTGCTTGGACGCTTCCGCGCCTGCTTGCATGCTTCCCCGCCTGCTTGGACGCTTCCGCGCCTGCTTGGAATCTTCTGCGCCTTCTTGCATGCTGCCGCGCCTACTTGGACGTTTCCGCGCCTGCTTGGACGCTTCCGCGCCTGCTTGCATGCTACCCGCCTGCTTGGACGCTTCCGCGCCTGCTTGGAATCTTCTGCGCCTTCTTGCATGCTGCCGCGCCTACTTGGACGTTTCCACGCCTGCTTGGACGCTTCCGCACCTTCTTGCATGCTTCCGCGCCTACTTGGACGTTTCCGCGCCTGCTTGGACGCTTCCGCGCCTGCTTGCATGCTTCCCCGCCTGCTTGGACTCTTCTGCGCCTTCTTGCATGCTTCCGCGCCTGCTTGGATATTTCCGCGCCTGCTTGGACGCTACCGCGCCTGCTTGGACGCTTCCGCACCTTCTTGCATGCTTCCGCGCCTACTTGGACGTTTCCGCGCCTGCTTAGACGCTTCCGCGCCTGCTTGCATGCTTCCCCGCCTGCTTGGACGCTTCCGCGCCTGCTTGGACTCTTCTACGCCTACTTGGACGCTTCCCCGCCTGCTTGGACGCTTCCGCGCCTGCTTGGACTCTTCTGCGTCTTCTTGCATGCTTCCGCGCCTGCTTGGACGTTTCCGCGCCTGCTTGGACGCTACCGCGCCTGCTTGGACGCTTCCGCGCCTGCTTGCATGCTTCCCCGCCTGCTTGGACGCTTCCGCGCCTGCTTGGACTCTTCTGCGTCTTCTTGCATGCTTCCCCGCCTGCTTGGACGCTTCCGCGCCTGCTTGGACGTTTCCGCGCCTGCTTGGACGCTACCGCGCCTGCTTGGACGCTTCGGCGACTGCTTGGACGCTACCGTGCCTGCTTGGACGCTTCCGCGCCTTCTTGCATGCTTCCGCGCCTACTTGGACGTTTCCGCGCCTGCTTGGACGCTTCCGCGCCTGCTTGCATGCTTCCTCGCCTGCTTGGACGCTTCCGCGCCTGCTTGGACTCTTCTGCGTCTTCTTGCATGCTTTCGCGCCTGCTTGGACGTTTCCGCGACTGCTTGGACGCTTCCGCGCCTGGTTGGACGCGGCCGCGCCTGCTTGGACGCTTCCGCGCCTGCTTGGACGTTTCCGCGCCTGCTTGGACGCTACCGAGCCTGCTTGGACGCTTCCGCGCCTTCTTGCATGCTTCCGCGCCTACTTGGACGTTTCCGCGCCTGCTTGGACGCTTCCGCGCCTGCTTGCATGCTTCCTCGCCTGCTTGGACGCTTCCGCGCCTGCTTGGACTCTTCTGCGTCTTCTTGCATGCTTTCGCGCCTGCTTGGACGTTTCCGCGCCTGCTTGGACGCTACCGCGCCTGCTTGGACGCTTCCGCGACTGCTTGGACTCTACCGCGCCTGCTTGAACGCTTCCGCGACTGCTTGGACGCTTCCGCGCCTGCTTGGACTCTTCTGCGTCTTCTTGCATGCTTCCGCGCCTGCTTGGACGTTTCCGCGCCTGCTTGGACGCTACCGCGCCTGCTTGGACGCTTCCGCGCCTTCTTGCATGCTTCCGCGCCTACTTGGACGTTTCCGCGCCTGCTTGGACGCTTCCCCGCCTGCTTGGACGCTTCCGTGACTGCTTGGACGCTTCCGCGCATGCTTGGACTCTTCTGCGCCTTCTTGCATGCTGCCGCGCCTACTTGGACGCTTCCGCGCCTGCTTGGACGCTTCCGCGCCTGCTTGCATGCTTCCCCGCCTTCTTGGACGCTTCCGCGACTGCTTGGACGCTTCCGCGCCTGGTTGGACGCTACCGCGCCTGCTTGGACGCTTCCGCGCCTTCTTGCATGCTTCCGCGCCTACTTGGACGTTTCCGCGCCTGCTTGGACTCTTCCGCGACTGCATGGACGCTTCTGCGCCTGCTTGGACTCTTCTGCGTCTTCTTGCATGCTTCCGCGCCTGCTTGGACATTTCCGCGCCTGCTTGGACGCTTCCGCGACTGCATGGACGCTTCTGCGCCTGCTTGGACTCTTCTGCGTCTTCTTGCATGCTTCCGCGCCTGCTTGGACGCTTCCGCGACTGCTTGGACGCTTCCCCGCCTGCTTGGACTCTTCTGCGTCTTCTTGCATGCTTCCGCGCCGGCTTGGACGTTTCCGCGACTGCTTGGAGGCTTCCGCGACTGCTTGGACTCTACCGCGTCTGCTTGAACGCTTCCGCGACTGCTTGGACGCTTTCGCGCCTGCTTGGACCCTTCTGCGTCTTCTTGCATGCTTCCGCGCCTGCTTGGACGCTTCCGCGACTGCTTGGACGCTTCCGCGCCTGCTTGGACTCTTCTGCGTCTTCTTGTATGCTTCCGCGCCTGCTTGGACGCTGACGCGACTGCTTGGCCGCTACCGCGCCTGCTTGGACGCTTCCGCGCCTGCTTGGACTCTTCTACGTCTTCTTGCATGCTTCCCCGCCTGCTTGGACGTTTCCGCGCCTGCTTGGACGCGACCGCGCCTGCTTGGACGCTTCCGCGACTGCTTGGCCGCTTCCGCGACTGCTTGGACTCTTCCCCGCCTGCTTGGACTCTTCTGCGCCTTCTTGCATGCTTCCGCGCCTGCTTGGACGTTTCCGCGCCTGCTTGGACGCTACCGCGCCTGCTTGGACGCTTCCGCGCCTGCTTGGAATCTTCTGCGCCTTCTGGCATGCTGCCGCGCCTACTTGGACGTTTCCACGACTGCTTGGACGCTTCCGCGACTGCTTGGACTCTTCCCCGCCTGCTTGGAATCTTCTGCGCCTTCTTGCATGCTGCCGCGCCTACTTGGACGTTTCCACGACTGGTTGGACGCTTCCGCGACTGCTTCGACGCTTCCGCGCCTGCTAGGACTCTTCTGCGCCTTCTTGCATGCTTCCGCGCCTGCTTGGACGCTTTCGCGCCTGCTTGGACCCTTCTGCGTCTTCTTGCATGCTTCCGCGCCTGCTTGGACGCTTCCGCGACTGCTTGGACGCTTCCGCGCCTGCTTGGACTCTTCTGCGTCTTCTTGTATGCTTCCGCGCCTGCTTGGACGCTGACGCGACTGCTTGGCCGCTACCGCGCCTGCTTGGACGCTCCGCGCCTGCTTGGACTCTTCTACGTCTTCTTGCATGCTTCCCCGCCTGCTTGGACGTTTCCGCGCCTGCTTGGACGCGACCGCGCCTGCTTGGACGCTTCCGCGACTGCTTGGCCGCTTCCGCGACTGCTTGGACTCTTCCCCGCCTGCTTGGACTCTTCTGCGCCTTCTTGCATGCTGCCGCGCCTACTTGGACGTTTCCGCGCCTGCTTGGACGCGACCGCGCCTGCTTGGACGCTTCCGCGACTGCTTGGACGCTTTCGCGACTGCTTGGACACTTCCCCGCCTGCTTGGACGCTTCCGCGCCTGCTTGGAATCTTCTGCGCCTTCTTGCATGCTGCCGCGCCTACTTGGACGTTTCCACGACTGCTTGGACGCTTCCGCGCCTGCTTGGACGTTTCCGCGCCTGCTTGGACGCTACCGAGCCTGCTTGGACGCTTCCGCGCCTTCTTGCATGCTTCCGTGCCTACTTGGACGTTTCCGCGCCTGCTTGGACGCTTCCGCGCCTGCTTGCATGCTTCCTCGCCTGCTTGGACGCTTCCGCGCCTGCTTGGACTCTTCTGCGTCTTCTTGCATGCTTTCGCGCCTGCTTGGACGTTTCCGCGCCTGCTTGGACGCTACCGCGCCTGCTTGGACGCTTCCGCGACTGCTTGGACTCTACCGCGCCTTCTTGCATGCTTCCGCGCCTGCTTGGACACTTCTGCGCCTTCTTGCATGCTTCCGCGCCTGCTTGGACGTTTCCGCGCCAGCTTGGACACTACCGCGCCTGGTTGGACTCTTCTGCGCCTTCTTGCATGCTTCCGCGCCTGCTTGGACGCTTCCGCGACTGCCCGGACGCTTCCGCGTCTGCTTGGACGGTACCGCGCCTGCTTGGACGCTTCAGCGACTGCTTGGACGCTTCCGCGCCTGCTTGCATGCTTCCGCGCCTGCTTGCATGCTTCCGCGCCTGCTAGGACGCTTTCGCGCCTGCTTGCACGGTACCGAGCCTGCTTGGACGCTTCCGCGCCTGCTTGGACGCTTCCGCGCCTGCTTGCATGCTTCCCCGCCTGCTTGCATGCTTCCGCGCCTGCTTGGACGTTACCGCGCCTGCTTGGACGCTTCCGCGCCTGGTTGGACGCTACCGCGCCTGCTTGGGCGCTTCCGCGACTGCTTGGACGCTTCCGCGCCTGCTTGGACTCTTCTGCACCTTCTTGCATGCTTCCGCCCCTGCTTGGACGCGTCCGTGCCTACTTGCACGGTTCGGCGCCTGCTTGCATGCTTCCGCGCCTACTTGGACGTTTCCGCAACTGCTTGGACGTTTCCGCGCCAGCTTGGATGCTTTCGCGCCTGCTTGGACTATTCTGCGCCTTCTTGCATGCTTCCGCGCCTGCTTGGACGTTTCCGCGCCTGCTTGGACACTACCGCGCCTGGTTGGACTCTTCTGCGCCTTCTTGCATGCTTCCGCGCCTGCTTGGACGTTTCCGCGCCTGCTTGGACGCTACCGCGCCTGCTTGGACGCTTCCGCGCCTGCTTGGAATCTTCTGCGCCTTCTGGCATGCTGCCGCGCCTACTTGGACGTTTCCACGACTGCTTGGACGCTTCCGCGACTGCTTGGACTCTTCCCCGCCTGCTTGGAATCTTCTGCGCCTTCTTGCATGCTGCCGCGCCTACTTGGACGTTTCCACGACTGGTTGGACGCTTCCGCGACTGCTTCGACGCTTCCGCGCCTGCTAGGACTCTTCTGCGCCTTCTTGCATGCTGCCGCGCCTACTTGGACGCTTCCGCGCCTGGTTGGACGCTACCGCGCCTGCTTGGACGCTTCCGCGACTGCTTGGACGCTTCCGCGCCTGCTTGCATGCTTCCCCGCCTGCTTGGACGCTTCCGCGCCTGCTAGGACTCTTCTGCGCCTTCTTGCATGCTGCCGCGCCTACTTGGACGTTTCCGCGCCTGCTTGGACGCGACCGCGCCTGCTTGGACGCTTCCGCGACTGCTTGGACGCTTTCGCGACTGCTTGGACACTTCCCCGCCTGCTTGGACGCTTCCGCGCCTGCTTGGAATCTTCTGCGCCTTCTTGCATGCTGCCGCGCCTACTTGGACGTTTCCACGACTGCTTGGACGCTTCCGCGCCTGCTTGGACGTTTCCGCGCCTGCTTGGACGCTACCGAGCCTGCTTGGACGCTTCCGCGCCTTCTTGCATGCTTCCGTGCCTACTTGGACGTTTCCGCGCCTGCTTGGACGCTTCCGCGCCTGCTTGCATGCTTCCTCGCCTGCTTGGACGCTTCCGCGCCTGCTTGGACTCTTCTGCGTCTTCTTGCATGCTTTCGCGCCTGCTTGGACGTTTCCGCGCCTGCTTGGACGCTACCGCGCCTGCTTGGACGCTTCCGCGACTGCTTGGACTCTACCGCGCCTGCTTGAACGCTTCCGCGACTGCTTGGACGCTTCCGCGCCTGCTTGGACTCTTCTGCGTCTTCTTGCATGCTTCCGCGCCTGCTTGGACGTTTCCGCGCCTGTTTGGACGCTGTCGCGCCTGCTTGGACGCTTCCGCGACTGCTTGGACGCTTCCGCGCCTGCTTGGACGCTTCAGCGCCTGCTTGGACGCTTCCGCGCCTGCTTGCATGCTTCCCCGCCTGCTTGGACGCTTCCGCGCCTGCTTGGACTCTTCTGCGCCTTCTTGCATGCTTCCGCGCCTGCTTGGACACTTCTGCGCCTTCTTGCATGCTTCCGCGCCTGCTTGGACGTTTCCGCGCCAGCTTGGACACTACCGCGCCTGGTTGGACTCTTCTGCGCCTTCTTGCATGCTTCCGCGCCTGCTTGGACGCTTCCGCGACTGCCCGGACGCTTCCGCGTCTGCTTGGACGGTACCGCGCCAGCTTGGATGCTTTCGCGCCTGCTTGGACTATTCTGCGCCTTCTTGCATGCTTCCGCGCCTGCTTGGACGTTTCCGCGCCTGCTTGGACACTACCGCGCCTGCTTGGACGTTTCCGCGCCAGCTTGGACACTACCGCGCCTGGTTGGACTCTTCTGCGCCTTCTTGCATGCTTCCGCGCCTGCTTGCATGCTTCCGCGCCTGCTAGGACGCTTTCGCGCCTGCTTGCACGGTTCCGAGCCTGCTTGGACGCTTCCGCGACTGCTTGGACTCTTCTGCGTCTTCTTGCATGCTTCCGCGCCTGCTTGGACGTTTCCGCGCCTGCTTGGACGCTGCCGCGCCTGCTTGGACGTTTCCGCGACTGCTTGGACGCTTCCGCGACTGCTTGGACGCTTCCGCGCCTGCTAGGACTCTTCTGCGTCTTCTTGCATGCTGCCGCGCCTACTTGGAAACTTCCGCGCCTGGTTGGACGCTACGGCGCCTGCTTGGACGCTTCCGCGACTGCTTGGACGCTTCCGCGCCTGCTTGCATGCTTCCGCGACTGCTTGGACGCAACCGCGCCTGGTTGGGCGCTACCGCGCCTGCTTGGACGCTTCCGCGCCTGCTTGGACTCTACCGCGCCTGCTTGGGCGCTTCCGCGACTGCTTGGACTCTTCTGCGCCTTCTTGCATGCTTCCGCGCCTACTTGGACGTTTCCGTGCCTGCTTGGACGCTACCGCGCCTGCTTGGACTCTACCGCGCCTGCTTGGACGCTTCCGCGACTGCTTGGACTCTTCTGCGCCTTCTTGCATGCTTCCGCGCCTACTTGGACGTTTCCGCGCTTGCTTGGACACTACCGCGCCTGCTTGGACGCTTCCGCGACTTCTTGGACGCTTCCGCGCCTGGTTGGCCGCTACCGCGCCTGCTTGGACGCTTCTGCGGCTGCTTGGACGCTTCCGCGCCTGCTTGGACTCTTCTGCGCCTTCTTGCATGCTTCCGCGCCTACTTAGACGTTTCCGCGCCTGCTTGGACGCTTCCGCGCCTGCTTGCATGCTTGCGCGCCTGCTTGGACGCTTCCGCGCCTGCTTGCACGCTTCCGCGCCTGCTTGGACGCTTCCGGGCCTGCTTGGGCGATTCTGCGCCTGCTTGGACACTTCCGCGCCTGCTAGGACGCTTCCGCGACTGCTTGGACGCTTCCGCGCCTGCTTGGACGCTTCCGCGCCTGCTTGGGCGATTCTGCGCCTGCTTGGACACTTCCGCGCCTGCTAGGACGCTTCCGCGCCTGCTTGGACGCTTCCGCCCCTGCTTGGACGCTTCCGCGCCTGCTCGGACGCTTCGGCGACTGCTTGGACGCTTCCGCGCCTGCTTGGACGCTTCCGAGCCTGCTTGGACGCTTACGCGCCTGCTTGGACGCTTCCGGGAGTGCTCGGACGCTTCGGCGACTGCTTGGACGCTTCCGCGCCTGCTTGGACGCTTCCGAGCCTGCTTGGACGCTTACGCGCCTGCTTACACGGTTCTGCGCCTGCTTGGACGCTTCCGCGCCTGCTTGGACGCTACCGCGCCTGCTTGGATGCTTCCGCGCCTTCTTGGACGCTTCCGCGCCTGCTTGGACGCTTCCGCGACTGCTTGGACATTTCCGCGCCTGCTTGGACGCTTCCGCGCCTGCTTGGGCGATTCTGCGCCTGCTTGGACGCTTCCGCGCCTGCTTGCACGGTTCCAAGCCTGCTTGGACGCTTTCGCGCCTGCTTGTACGCTTCCGCGCCTGCTTGGACGCTTCCGCGCCTGCTTGGACGCTTCCGCGCCTGCTTGGACTCTTCTCCGCCTTCATGCATGCTGCCGCGCTTTCTTGGACGCTTCCGCGCCTGCTTGGATGCTTCCGCGCCTGCTTGGACGCTTCCGCGACTGCTTGGACGCTACCGCGCCTGCTTGGACGCTTCCGCGACTGCTTGGACGCTTCCGCGCCTGGTTGGACGCTACCGCGCCTGCTTGGAAGTTTCCGCGACTGCTTGGACGCTTCCGCGCCTGCTTGGACTCTTCTGCGCCTTCTTGCATGCTTCCGCGCCTACTTGGACGTTTCCGTGCCTGCTTGGACGCTACCGCGCCTGCTTGGACGCTTCCGCTCCTGCTTGGACGCTTCCGCGCCTGCTTGGACGCTTCCGCGCCTGCTTGGACGCTTCCGCGCCTGCTTGGGCGCTTCCGCGCCTGCTTGGAAGCTTCCGCGCCTGCTTGGACTCTTCTGCGTCATCTTGCATGCTTCCGCGCCTGCTTGGACGCTTCCGCGCCTGCTTGGACGCTTCCGCGACTGTTTGGACGCTTCCGCGCCTGCTTGGACTCTTCTGCGCCTGCTTGGACGCTGCCGCGCCTGCTTGGACGCTTCCGCGCCTGCTCGGACGCTTCCGCGCCTGCTCGGACGCTTCCGCGACTGCTTGGACGCTACCGCGCCTGCTTGCACGGTTCCGCGCCTGCTTGAACGCTTCCGCGCCTGCTTGGACGCTTCCGCGCCTGCTTGGACGCTTCCGCGCCTGCTTGGACGCAACCGCGCCTGGTTGGGCGCTACCGCGCCTGCTTGGACGCTTCCGCGCCTGCTTGGACTCTACCGCGCCTGCTTGGGCGCTTCCGCGACTGCTTGGACTCTTCTGCGCCTTCTTGCATGCTTCCGCGCCTACTTGGACGTTTCCGTGCCTGCTTGGACGCTACCGCGCCTGCTTGGACTCTACCGCGCCTGCTTGGACGCTTCCGCGACTGCTTGGACTCTTCTGCGCCTTCTTGCATGCTTCCGCGCCTACTTGGACGTTTCCGCGCTTGCTTGGACACTACCGCGCCTGCTTGGACGCTTCCGCGACTTCTTGGACGCTTCCGCGCCTGGTTGGCCGCTACCGCGCCTGCTTGGACGCTTCTGCGGCTGCTTGGACGCTTCCGCGCCTGCTTGGACTCTTCTGCGCCTTCTTGCATGCTTCCGCGCCTACTTAGACGTTTCCGCGCCTGCTTGGACGCTTCCGCGCCTGCTTGCATGCTTGCGCGCCTGCTTGGACGCTTCCGCGCCTGCTTGCACGCTTCCGCGCCTGCTTGGACGCTTCCGGGCCTGCTTGGGCGATTCTGCGCCTGCTTGGACACTTCCGCGCCTGCTAGGACGCTTCCGCGACTGCTTGGACGCTTCCGCGCCTGCTTGGACGCTTCCGCGCCTGCTTGGGCGATTCTGCGCCTGCTTGGACACTTCCGCGCCTGCTAGGACGCTTCCGCGCCTGCTTGGACGCTTCCGCCCCTGCTTGGACGCTTCCGCGCCTGCTCGGACGCTTCGGCGACTGCTTGGACGCTTCCGCGCCTGCTTGGACGCTTCCGAGCCTGCTTGGACGCTTACGCGCCTGCTTGGACGCTTCCGGGAGTGCTCGGACGCTTCGGCGACTGCTTGGACGCTTCCGCGCCTGCTTGGACGCTTCCGAGCCTGCTTGGACGCTTACGCGCCTGCTTACACGGTTCTGCGCCTGCTTGGACGCTTCCGCGCCTGCTTGGACGCTACCGCGCCTGCTTGGATGCTTCCGCGCCTTCTTGGACGCTTCCGCGCCTGCTTGGACGCTTCCGCGACTGCTTGGACATTTCCGCGCCTGCTTGGACGCTTCCGCGCCTGCTTGGGCGATTCTGCGCCTGCTTGGACGCTTCCGCGCCTGCTTGCACGGTTCCAAGCCTGCTTGGACGCTTTCGCGCCTGCTTGTACGCTTCCGCGCCTGCTTGGACGCTTCCGCGCCTGCTTGGACGCTTCCGCGCCTGCTTGGACTCTTCTCCGCCTTCATGCATGCTGCCGCGCTTTCTTGGACGCTTCCGCGCCTGCTTGGATGCTTCCGCGCCTGCTTGGACGCTTCCGCGACTGCTTGGACGCTACCGCGCCTGCTTGGACGCTTCCGCGACTGCTTGGACGCTTCCGCGCCTGGTTGGACGCTACCGCGCCTGCTTGGAAGTTTCCGCGACTGCTTGGACGCTTCCGCGCCTGCTTGGACTCTTCTGCGCCTTCTTGCATGCTTCCGCGCCTACTTGGACGTTTCCGTGCCTGCTTGGACGCTACCGCGCCTGCTTGGACGCTTCCGCTCCTGCTTGGACGCTTCCGCGCCTGCTTGGACGCTTCCGCGCCTGCTTGGACGCTTCCGCGCCTGCTTGGGCGCTTCCGCGCCTGCTTGGAAGCTTCCGCGCCTGCTTGGACTCTTCTGCGTCATCTTGCATGCTTCCGCGCCTGCTTGGACGCTTCCGCGCCTGCTTGGACGCTTCCGCGACTGTTTGGACGCTTCCGCGCCTGCTTGGACTCTTCTGCGCCTGCTTGGACGCTGCCGCGCCTGCTTGGACGCTTCCGCGCCTGCTCGGACGCTTCCGCGCCTGCTCGGACGCTTCCGCGACTGCTTGGACGCTACCGCGCCTGCTTGCACGGTTCCGCGCCTGCTTGAACGCTTCCGCGCCTGCTTGGACGCTTCCGCGCCTGCTTGGACGCTTCCGCGCCTGCTTGGACGCTTCCGCGCCTACTTGGACGCTACCGCGCCTGCTTGCACGGTTCCGCGCCTGCTTGGACGCTTCCGCGCCTGCTTGGACGCTGCCGCGCCTGCTTGGACGCTTCCGCGACTGCTTGGACGCTTCCGCGCCTGCTTGGACGCTTCCGCGCCTGCTTGGACGCATCCGCGACTGCTTGGACGCTTCCGCGCCTGCATGGACGCTTCCGCGCCTGCTTGGACGCTTCCGCGCCTGCTTGGGCGCTTCCGCGTTTTCTTGGACGCTTCCGCGCCTGCTTGGACGCTACCGCGCCTGCTTGCACGGTTCCGCGCCTGCTTGGACGCTTCCGCGCCTGCTTGGACGCTGCCGCGCCTGCTTGGACGCTTCCGCGACTGCTTGGACGCTTCCGCGCCTGCTTGGACGCTTCCGCTCCTGCTTGGACGCTTCCGCGCCTGCTTGGACGCTTCCGCGCCTGCTTGGACGCTTCCGCGCCTGCTTGGGCGCTTCCGCGCCTGCTTGGGCGCTTCCGCGCCTGCTTGGACGCATCCGCGCCTACCTGTTCGCTTCCGCGCCTGCTTGGACGCTTCCGCGCCTGCTTGGACGCTTCCGCGCCTGCTTGGGCGCTTCCGCGCCTGCTTGGACGCATCCGCGCCTACCTGTTCGCTTCCGCGCCTGCTTGGACGCTTCCGCGCCTGCTTGGACGCTTCCGCGCCTGCTTGGACGCTGCCGCGCCTGCTTGGACGCTTCCGCGACTGCTTGGACGCTTCCGCGCCTGCTTGGACGCTTCCGCGCCTGCTTGGGCGCTTCCGCGCCTGCTTGGACGCTTCCGCGCCTGCTTGGACGCTTCCGTGCCTGCTGGGGCGCTTCCGCGTTTTCTTGGACGCTTCCGCGCCTGCTTGGACGCTACCGCGCCTGCTTGGTCGCTTCCGCTCCTGCTTGGACGCTTCCGCGCCTGCTTGGACGCTTCCGCGCCTGCTTGGACGCTTCCGCGCCTGCTTGGGCGCTTCCGCGCCTGCTTGGACGCATCCGCGCCTACCTGTTCGCTTCCGCGCCTGCTTGGACGCTTCCGCGCCTGCTTGGACGCTTCCGCCCCTGCTTGGACACTTCCGCGCCTGCTTGGACGCTTCCGCGCCTGCTTGGACTGTTCTGCGCCTTCTTGCATGCTTCCGCTCCTGCTTGCATGCTTCCGCGCCTGCTTGGACGCTTCCGCGGCTGCTTGGACACTTCCGCGTCTGCTTGGACTCTTCTGCGCCTTCTTGCATGCTTCCGCGCCTTCTTGCATGCTTCCGCGCCTACTTGGACGTATCCGCGCCTGCTTGGACGCTTCCGCGCCTGCTTGGACGCTTCCGCGCCTGCTTGGACGCTTCCGCGACTGCTTGGACGCTTCCGCGCCTGCTCGGACGCTTCCGCGACTGCTTGGACGCTTCCGCGCCTGCTTGGACGCTTCCGCGCCTGCTTGGTCGCTTCCGCGACTGCTTGGACTCTTCTGCGTTTTCTTGGACGCTTCCGCGCCTGCTTGGACGCTTCCGCGCCTGCTTGGACGCTTCCGCGCCTGCTTGGACGCTTCCGCGCCTGCTTGGACGCTTCCGCGCCTGCTTGGGCGCTTCCGCGTGTTCTTGGACGCTTCCGCGCCTGCTTGGACGCTACCGCGCCTGCTTGCACGGTTCCGCGCCTGCTTGGACGCTTCCGCGCCTGCTTGGACGCTGCCGCGCCTGCTTGGACGCTTCCGCGACTGCTTGGACGCTTCCGCGCCTGCTTGGACGCTTCCGCTCCTGCTTGGACGCTTCCGCTCCTGCTTGGACGCTTCCGCGCCTGCTTGGACGCATCCGCGACTGCTTGGACGCTTCCGCGCCTGCATGGACGCTTCCGCGCCTGCTTGGACGCTTCCGCGCCTGCTTGGGCGCTTCCGCATTTTCTTGGACGCTTCCGCGCCTGCTTGGACGCTACCGCGCCTGCTTGCACGGTTCCGCGCCTGCTTGGACGCTTCCGCGCCTGCTTGGACGCTGCCGCGCCTGCTTGGACGCTTCCGCGACTGCTTGGACGCTTCCGCGCCTGCTTGGACGCTACCGCGCCTGCTTGCACGGTTCCGCGCCTGCTTGGACGCTTCCGCGCCTGCTTGGACGCTGCCGCGCCTGCTTGGACGCTTCCGCGACTGCTTGGACGCTTCCGCGCCTGCTTGGACGCTTCCGCGCCTGCTTGGACGCTTCCGCGCCTGCTTGGACGCTTCCGCGCCTGCTTGGGCGCTTCCGCGCCTGCTTGGGCGCTTCCGCGCCTGCTTGGACTCTACCGCGCCTGCTTGCGCGCTTCCGCGACTGCTTGGACTCTTCTGCGCCTTCTTGCATGCTTCCGCGCCTACTTGGACGTTTCCGTGCCTGCTTGGACGCTACCGCGCCTGCTTGGACGCTACCGCGCCTGTTTGGACGCTTCCGCGACTGCTTGGACGCTTCCGCGACTGCTTGGACGCTTCCGCGCCTGCTTGGACTGTTCTGCGCCTGCTTGGACGCTTCCGCGCCTGCTTGCATGCTTCCGCGCCTGCTTGGGCGCTTCCGCGACTGCTTGGACTCTTCTGCGCCTTCTTGCATGCTTCCGCGCCTACTTGGACGTTTCCGTGCCTGCTTGGACGCTACCGCGCCTGCTTGGACGCTACCGCGCCTGTTTGGACGCTTCCGCGACTGCTTGGACGCTTCCGCGACTGCTTGGACGCTTCCGCGCCTGCTTGGACTGTTCTGCGCCTTCTTGCATGCTTCCGCGCCTGCTTGGACGCTTCCGCGACTGCTTGGACGCTTCCGCGCCTGGTTGGACGCTATCGCGCCTGCTTGGACGCTTCCGCGACTGCTTGGACGCTTCCGCGCCTGCTTGGACGCTACCGCGCCTGCTTGGACGCTTCCGCGACTGCTTGGACGCTACCGCGCCTGCTTGGACGCTTCCGCGACTGCTTGGACGCTACCGCGCCTGCTTGGACGCTTCCGCGACTGCTTGGACTCTTCTACGTCTTCTTGCATGCTTCCGCGCCTGCTTGGACGCTACCGCGCCTGCTTGCATGCTTCCCCGCCTGCTTGGACGCTTCCGCGACTGCTTGGACGCAACCGCGCCTGGTTGGGCGCTACCGCGCCTGCTTGGACGCTTCCGCGCCTGCTTGGACTCTACCGCGCCTGCTTGGACGCTTCCGCGACTGCTTGGACGCTTCCGCGACTGCTTGGACGCTTCCGCGCCTGCTTGGACTGTTCTGCGCCTTCTTGCATGCTTCCGCGCCTGTTTGCATGCTTCCACGTCTGCTTGGACGCTTCCGCGCCTGCTTGGACACTTCCGCGCCTGCTTCGACTCTTCTGCGCCTTCTTGCATGCTTCCGCGCCTGCTTGCATGCTTCCGCGCCTGCTTGCATGCTTCCGCGCCTGCTTGGACGCTTCCGCGCCTGCTTGGACGCTACCCCGCCTGCTTGGACTCTTCTGCGCCTTCTTGCATGCTGCCGCGCCTACTTGGACGTTTCCGCGCCTGCTTGTACGCTACCGCGCCTGCTTAGACGCTTCCGCGCCTGCTTGGACGCTTCCGCACCTGCTTGGATTCTTCCGCGCCTGCTAGGACGCTTCCGCGCCAGCTTGGACGCTTCCGCGACTGCTTGGACGCTTCCGCGCTTGCTTGGACGATTCCGCGCCTGCTTGGACTCATCTGCGCCTTCTTGCATGCTGCCGCGCCTACTTGCACGTTTCCGCGCCTACTTGTACGCTACCGCGCCTGCTTGGACGCTTACGCGCCTGCTTGGACGCTTCCGCACCTGCTTGGATTCTTCCGCGCCTGCTTGGACGCTTCCGCGCCAGCTTGGATAATTCCGCGCCTGCTTGGACGTTTCCGCGCCTGCTTGGAAGCTACTGCGCCTGCTTGGACGCTTCCGCGACTGCTAGGACGCTTCCGCGCCTGCTTGGACTCTTCTGCGCCTTCTTGCATGCTGCCGCGCCTACTTGGACGTTTCCGCGCCTGCTTGTACGCTACCGCGCCTGCTTGGACGCTTCCGCGCCTTCTTGGACGCTTCCGCCCCTGCTTGGACGATTCCGCGTCTGCTTGGACTCTTCCGCGCCTGCTTGGACTCATCCGCGCCAGCTTGGACGCTTCCGCGTCTGCTTGGACGCTTCCGCGCCTGCTTGGACGATTCCGCGTCTGCTTGGACGCTTCCGCGCCTGCTTGGACGCTTCCGCGCCTGCTAGAACGCTTCCGCGCCTGCTTGGACGCTTCCGCACCTGCTTGGATTCTTCCGCGCCTTCTTGGACGCTTCCGCGCCTGCTTGGACGATTCCGCGTCTGCTTGGACTCTTCCGCGCCTGCTTGGACGCTTCCGCGCCAGCTTGGACGCTTCCGCGACTGCTTGGACGCTTCCGCGCCTGCTTGGACGTTTCCGCGCCTCCTTGGACGCTTCCGCGCCTGCTTGCATGCTTCCCCGCCTGCTTCGACGCTTCCGCGCCTGCTTGGACTCTTCTGCGCCTGCTTGGACGCTTCCGCGCCTGCTTGCATGCTTCCCCGCCTGCTTGGACGCTTCCGCGCCTGCTTGGACTCTTCTGCGCCTTCTTGCATGCTTCCGCGACTGCTTGGACGCTACCGCGCCTGCTTGGACGCTGCCGCGACTGCTTGGACACTACTGCGCCTGCTTGGACGCTTCCGCGACTGCTTGGACGCTTCCGCGCCTGCTTGGACTCTTCTGCGTCTTCTTGCATGCTTCCGCGCATGATTGCATGCTTCCCCGCCTGCTTGAACGCTTCCGCGCCTGCTTGGACTCTTCTGCGTCTTCTTGCATGCTTCCGCGCATGCTTGCATGCTTCCCCGCCTGCTTGGACGCTTCCGCGCCTGCTTGGACTCTTCTGCGTCTTCTTGCATACTTCCGCGACTGCTTGGACGCTACCGCGCCGGCTTGGACGCTTCCGCGCCTGCTTGCATGTTTCCCCGCCTGCTTGGACGCTTCCGCGCCTGCTTGGACGCTTCCGCCACTGCTTGGACTCTACCGCGCCTGCTTGGACGCTTCCGCGACTGCTTGGACTCTTCTGCGTCTTCTTGCATGCTTCCGCGCATGCTTGGACGTTTCCGAGCCTGCTTGGACGCTACCGCGCCTGCTTGGACGCTTCCGCGACTGCTAGGACGCTTCCGCGCCTGCTTGGACTCTTCTGCGCCTTCTTGCATGCTGCCGCGCCTACTTGGACGTTTCCGCGCCTGCTTGTACGCTACCGCGCCTGCATGGACGCTTCCGCGACTGCTTGGACGCTTCCGCGCCTGGTTGGACGCTTCCGCGCCTGCTTGGACTCTTCTGCGTCTTCTTGCATGCTGCCGCGCCTGCTTGGACGTTTCCGCGCCTGCTTGGACGCTACCGCGCCTGCTGGGACGCTTCCGCGCCTGCTTGGACGCTTCCGCGACTGCTTGGACGCTACCGCGCCTGCTTGGACTCTGCTGCGCCTTCTTGCATGCTTCCGCGCCTGCTGGCATGCTTCCTCGCCTGCTTGGACGCTTCCGCGACTGCTTGGACGCTTCCGCGACTGCTTGGACGCTTCCGCGCCTGCTTGGACTCTTCTGCGCCTTCTTGCATGCTTCCGCGCCTGCTTGGTCGCTTCCGCGACTGCTTGGACGCTTCCGCGACTGCTTGGACGCTTCCGCGCCTGCTTGGACGCTTCCGCGCCTGCTTGGACTCTTCCACGCCTGCTTGGACTCTTCCGCGCATGCTTGGACGCTTCCGCGCCTGCTTGGACGCTTCCGCGCCTGCTTGGACGCTTCCGCGCCTGCTTGGAAGCTTCCGCGACTGCTTGGACTCTTCTGCGTCATCTTGCATGCTTCCGCGCCTGCTTGGACGTTTCCGCGCCTGCTTGGACGCTACCGCGCCTGCTTGGACGCTTCCGCGACTGCTTGGACGCTTCCGCGCCTGGTTGGACGCGACCGCGCCTACTTGGACGCTACCGCGCCTGCTCGGACGCTTCCGCGACTGCTTGGACGCTACCGCGCCTGCTTGGACGCTTCCGCGCCTGCTTGGACGCTTCCGCGCCTGCTTGGACGCTTCCGCGACTGCTTGGACGCTACCGCGCCTGCTTGGACGCTTCCGCGACTGCTTGGACGCTTTCGCGCCTGCTTGGACTCTTCTGCGTCTTCTTGCATGCTGCCGCGCCAACTTGGACGCTTCCGCGCCTGGTTGGACGCTTCCGCGCCTATATGGATGCTTCCGCGCCTGCTTGGACGCTTCCGCGGATGCTTGGACTCTTCTGCTCCTTCTTGCATGCTTCCGCGCCTACTTGGACGTTTCCGCGCCTGCTTGGACGCTTCCGCGCCTGCTTGCATGCTTCCCCTCCTGCTTGGACGCTTCCGCGCCTGCTTGGACTCTTCTGCGCCTTCTTGCATGCTTCCGCGCCTACTTGGACGTTTCCGCGCCTGCTTGGACGCTTCCGCGCCTGCTTGCATGCTACCCCTCCTGCTTGGACGCTTCCGCGCCTGCTTGGACTCTTCTGCGCCTTCTTGCATGCTTCCGCGCCTACTTGGACGCTGTCGCGCCTGCCTGGACGCTTCCGCGCCTGCTTGGACGCTTCCGCGCCTGCTTGGACGCTTCCGCGCCTGCTTGGACGCTTCCGCGCCTATATGGATGCTTCCGCGCCTGCTTGGACGCTTCCGCGCCTGCTTGGACGCTTCCGCGCCTGCTTGGACGCTTCCGCGCCTATATGGATGCTTCCGCGCCTGCTTGGACGCTTCCGCGCCCGCTTGGACTCTTCTGCGCCTTCTTGCATGCTTCCGCGCCTATTTACACGTTTCCGCGCCTGCTTGGACTCTTCCACGCCTGCTTGGACTCTTCCGCGCATGCTTGGACGCTTCCGCGCCTGCTAGGACGCTTCCGCGCCTGCTTGGACGCTTCTGCGCCTGGTTGGAAGCTTCCGCGCCTGCTTGGACGTTTCCGCGCCTTGTTGGACGCTACCGCGCCTGCTTGGACGCTTCCGCGACTGCTTGGACGCTTCCGCGCCTGGTTGGACGCTTCCGCGACTGCTTGGACGCTACCGCGCCTGCTTGGACGCTTCCGCGACTGCTTGGACGCTACCGCGCCTGCTTGGACTCTTCCGCGCATGCTTGGACTCTTCTGCGTCATCTTGCATGCTTCCGCGCATGCTTGGACATTTCCGCGCCTGCTTGGACGCTACCGCGCCTGCTTGGACGCTTCCGCGACTGCTTGGACGCTACCGCGCCTGCTTGGACTCTTCCGCGCATGCTTGGACGCTTCCGCGCCTGCTTGGACGCTTCCGCGCCTTCTTGCATGCTTCCGCGCCTACTTGGACGTTTCCGCGCCTGCTTGGACGCTTCCGCGCGTGCTTGCATGCTACCCCTCCTGCTTGGACGCTTCCGCGCCTGCTTGGACTCTTCTGCGCCTTCTTGCATGCTTCCGCGCCTACTTGGACGCTGTCGCGCCTGCCTGGACGCTTCCGCGCCTGCTTGGACGCTTCCGCGCCTGCTTGGACGCTTCCGCGCCTATATGGATGCTTCCGCGCCTGCTTGGACGCTTCCGCGCCTGCTTGGACGCTTCCGCGCCTGCTTGGACGCTTCCGCGCCTATATGGATGCTTCCGCGCCTGCTTGGACGCTTCCGCGCCCGCTTGGACTCTTCTGCGCCTTCTTGCATGCTTCCGCGCCTATTTACACGTTTCCGCGCCTGCTTGGACTCTTCCACGCCTGATTGGACTCTTCCGCGCATGCTTGGACGCTTCCGCGCCTGGTTGGACGCTTCCGCGCCTATATGGATGCTTCCGCGCCTGCTTGGACGCTTCCGCGCCTGCTTGGACGCTTCCGCGACTGCTTGGACGCTACCGCGCCTGCTTGGACGCTTCCGCGACTGCTTGGACGCTTTCGCGCCTGCTTGGACTCTTCTGCGTCTTCTTGCATGCTGCCGCGCCAACTTGGACGCTTCCGCGCCTGGTTGGACGCTTCCGCGCCTATATGGATGCTTCCGCGCCTGCTTGGACGCTTCCGCGGATGCTTGGACTCTTCTGCTCCTTCTTGCATGCTTCCGCGCCTACTTGGACGTTTCCGCGCCTGCTTGGACGCTTCCGCGCCTGCTTGCATGCTTCCCCTCCTGCTTGGACGCTTCCGCGCCTGCTTGGACGCTACCGCGCCTGCTTGGACGCTACCGCGACTGCTTGGACGCTTCCGCGCCTGGTTGGACGCGACCGCGCCTGCTTGAACGCTTCCGCGACTGCTTGGACGCTTCCGCGCCTGCTTGGACTCTTCTGCGCCTTCTTGCATGCTTCCGCGCCTGCTTGGTCGCTTCCGCGACTGCTTGGACGCTTCCGCGACTGCTTGGACGCTTCCGCGCCTGCTTGGACGCTTCCGCGCCTGCTTGGACGCTTCCGCGACTATATGGATGCTTCCGCGCCTGCTTGGACGCTTCCGCGCCCGCTTGGACTCTGCTGCGCCTTCTTGCATGCTTCCGCGCCTATTTACACGTTTCCGCGCCTGCTTGGACTCTTCCACGCCTGCTTGGACTCTTCCGCGCATGCTTGGACGCTTCCGCGCCTGCTTGGACGCTTCCGCGCCTGCTTGGACGCTTCCGCGCCTGCTTGGAAGCTTCCGCGCCTGCTTGGACTCTTCTGCGTCATCTTGCATGCTTCCGCGCCTGCTTGGACGTTTCCGCGCCTGCTTGGACGCTACCGCGCCTGCTTGGACGCTTCCGCGACTGCTTGGACGCTTCCGCGCCTGGTTGGACGCGACCGCGCCTGCTTGGACGCTACCGCGCCTGCTCGGACGCTTCCGCGACTGCTTGGACGCTACCGCGCCTGCTTGGACGCTTCCGCGCCTGCTTGGACGCTTCCGCGCCTGCTTGGACGCTTCCGCGACTGCTTGGACGCTACCGCGCCTGCTTGGACGCTTCCGCGACTGCTTGGACGCTTTCGCGCCTGCTTGGACTCTTCTGCGTCTTCTTGCATGCTGCCGCGCCAACTTGGACGCTTCCGCGCCTGGTTGGACGCTTCCGCACCTATATGGATGCTTCCGCGCCTGCTTGGACGCTTCCGCGGATGCTTGGACTCTTCTGCTCCTTCTTGCATGCTTCCGCGCCTACTTGGACGTTTCCGCGCCTGCTTGGACGCTTCCGCGCCTGCTTGCATGCTTCCCCTCCTGCTTGGACGCTTCCGCGCCTGCTTGGACTCTTCTGCGCCTTCTTGCATGCTTCCGCGCCTACTTGGACGTTTCCGCGCCTGCTTGGACGCTTCCGCGCCTGCTTGCATGCTTCCCCTCCTGCTTGGACGCTTCCGCGCCTGCTTGGACTCTTCTGCGCCTATTTACACGTTTCCGCGCCTACTTGGACGTTTCCGCGCCTGCTTGGACGCTTCCGCGCCTGCTTGCATGCTTCCCCTCCTGCTTGGACGCTTCCGCGCCTGCTTGGACTCTTCTGCGCCTTCTTGCATGCTTCCGCGCCTACTTGGACGCTTCCGCGACTGCTTGGACGCTACCGCGCCTGCTTGGACGCTTCCGCGCCTGCTTGGACGCTTCCGCGCCTGCTTGGACGCTTCCGCGACTGCCTGGACGCTACCGCGCCTGCTTGGACGCTTCCGCGACTACTTAGACGCTTCCGCGACTGCTTGGACGCTACCACGCCTGCTTGGACGCTTCCGGGCCTGCTTGGACGCTTCCGCGCCTGCTTGGACGCTTCCGCGACTGCTTGGCCGCTACCGCGCCTGCTTGGAAGCTTCCGCGCCTGCTTGGACTCTTCTGCGTCATCTTGCATGCTTCCGCGCCTGCTTGGACATTTCCGCGCCTGCTTGGACGCTACCGCGCCTGCTTGGACGCTACCGCGACTGCTTGGACGCTTCCGCGCCTGGTTGGACGCGACCGCGCCTGCTTGAACGCTTCAGCGACTGCTTGGACGCTTCCGCGCCTGCTTGGACTCTTCTGCGCCTTCTTGCATGCTGCCGCGCCAACTTGGACGCTTCCGCGCCAGGTTGGACGCTACCACGCCTGCTTGGACGCTTCCGCGCCTGCTTGGACGCTTCCGCGCCTGCTTGGACGCTTCCGCGACTGCTTGGACGCTTCCGCGCCTGCTTGGACTCTTCTGCGCCTGCTTGGACTCTTCTGCGCCTTCTTGCATGCTTCCGCGACTGCTTGGACGCTTCCGCGACTGCTTGGCCGCTACCGCGCCTGCTTGGAAGCTTCCGCGCCTGCTTGGACTCTTCTGCGTCATCTTGCATGCTTCCGCGCATGCTTGGACATTTCCGCGCCTGCTTGGACGCTACCGCGCCTGCTTGGACGCTTCCGCGACTGCTTGGACGCTACCGCGCCTGCTTGGACTCTTCCGCGCATGCTTGGACGCTTCCGCGCCTGCTTGGACGCTTCCGCGCCTTCTTGCATGCTTCCGCGCCTACTTGGACGTTTCCGCGCCTGCTTGGACGCTTCCGCGCGTGCTTGCATGCTACCCCTCCTGCTTGGACGCTTCCGCGCCTGCTTGGACTCTTCTGCGCCTTCTTGCATGCTTCCGCGCCTACTTGGACGCTGTCGCGCCTGCCTGGACGCTTCCGCGCCTGCTTGGACGCTTCCGCGCCTGCTTGGACGCTTCCGCGCCTATATGGATGCTTCCGCGCCTGCTTGGACGCTTCCGCGCCTGCTTGGACGCTTCCGCGCCTGCTTGGACGCTTCCGCGCCTATATGGATGCTTCCGCGCCTGCTTGGACGCTTCCGCGCCCGCTTGGACTCTTCTGCGCCTTCTTGCATGCTTCCGCGCCTATTTACACGTTTCCGCGCCTGCTTGGACTCTTCCACGCCTGATTGGACTCTTCCGCGCATGCTTGGACGCTTCCGCGTCTGCTTGGACGCTTCCGCGCCTGCTTGGACGCTTTCGCGCCTACTAGGACGCTTCCGCGCCTGCTTGTTCGCTTCCGCGCCTGCTTCGACGATTCCGCGCCTGCTTCGACGATTCCGCGCCTGCTTGGACGCTACCGCACCTTCTTGGACGCTTCCGCGGCTGCTCGGACGCTTCCGCGCCTGCTTGGACGATTCCGCGTCTGCTTGGACGCTTCCGCGCCTGCTTGGACGCTTCCGCGCCTGCTAGTACGCTTCCGCGCCGGCTTGGACTCTTCTGCGCCTTCTTGCATGCTGCCGCGCCTACTTGGACGTTTCCGCGCCTGCTTGTACGCTACCGCGCATGCTTGGACGCTTCCGCGCCTGCTTGGACGCTTCCGCACCTGCTTGGATTCTTCCGCGCCTGCTAGGACGCTTCCGCGCCTGCTTGGACGTTTCCGCGCCTGCTTGGACGCTACCGCGCCTGCTTGGACGCTTCCGCGACTGCTTGGACGCTTCCGCGCCTGCTTGGACTCTTCTGCGCCTTCTTGCATGCTTCCGCGCCTGCTTGGACGCTTCCGCGACTGCTTGGACGCTTCCGCGACTGCTTGGACGCTTCCGCGCCTGCTTGGACACTTCCGCGCCTGCTTCGACTCTTCTGCGCCTTCTTGCATGCTTCCGCGCCTGCTTGCATGCTTCCGCGCCTGCTTGCATGCTTCCGCGCCTGCTTGGACTCTTCTGCGCCTTCTTGCATGCTTCCGCGCCTGCTTGGACGCTTCCGCGACTGCTTGGACGCTTCCGCGACTGCTTGGACGCTTCCGCGCCTGCTTGGACTGTTCTGCGCCTTCTTGCATGCTTCCGCGCCTGTTTGCATGCTTCCGCGTCTGCTTGGACGCTTCCGCGCCTGCTTGGACACTTCCGCGCCTGTTTCGACTCTTCTGCGCCTTCTTGCATGCTTCCGCGCCTGCTTGCATGCTTCCGCGCCTGCTTGCATGCTTCCGCACCTGCTTGGACGCTTCCGCGCCTGCTTGGACGCTACCCCGCCTGCTTGGTCGCTTCCGCGCCTACTTGGACGTTTTCGCACTTGCTTGGACTCTTCTGCGCCTTCTTGCATGCTTCCGCAAATACTTGGACTCTTCTGCGCCTTCTTGCATGCAGCCGCGCTTACTTGGACGCTTCCGCGACTGCTTGGACGCTTGCGCGCCTGGTTGGACTCTTCTGCGCCTTCTTGCATGCTGCCGCGCCTCCTTGGACACTTCCGCACCGCGTTGGACGCTACCGCGCCTGCTTGGACGCTTCCGCGACTGCTTGGACGCTTCCGCGCCTGCTTGGACGCTTCCGCGACTGCTTGGACGCTACCGCGCCTGCTTGGACGCTTCCGCGACTGCTTGGACGCTTCCGCGACTGCTTGGACGCTTCCGCGCCTGCTTGGACGCTTCCGCGCCTGTATGTATGCTTCCGCGCCTGTTTGGACGCTTCCGCGCCTGCTTGGACGCTACCGCGCCAGCTTGGACGCTTCCGCGCCTGCTTGGACGCTTCCGCGCCTGCTTGGACTCTTCTGCGCCATCTTGCATGCTTCCGCGCCTGCTTGGACGCTACCGCGCCTGCTTGGACTCTGCTGCGCCTTCTTGCATGCTTCCGCGCCTGCTGGCATGCTTCCTCGCCTGCTTGGACGCTTCCGCGCCTGCTTGCACGGTTCCGAGCCTGCTTGGACGCTTTCGCGCCTGCTTGGACGCTTCCGCGCCTGCTTGGACTCTTCTGCGCCATCTTGCATGCTTCCGCGCCTGCTTGGACGCTACCGCGCCTGCTTGGACTCTGCTGCGCCTTCTTGCATGCTTCCGCGCCTGCTGGCATGCTTCCTCGCCTGCTTGGACGCTTCCGCGCCTGCTTGCACGGTTCCGAGCCTGCTTGGACGCTTTCGCGCCTGCTTGGACGCTTCCGCGTCTTCTTGGACGCTTCCGCGCCTGCTTGCACGGTTCCGAGCCTGCTTGGACGCTTTCGCGCCTGCTTGGGCGCTTCCGCGCCTGCTTGGACGTTACCGCGCCTGCTTGGACGCTTCCGCTCCTGCTTGGACGGTTCCGCGACTTCTTGGACGCTTCCGCGACTGCTTGGACGCTACCGCGCCTGCTTGGACGCTTCCGCGCCTGCTTGGACGCTTCCGCGCCTGCTTGGACTCTTCTGCGCCATCTTGCATGCTTCCGCGCCTGCTTGGACGCTACCGCGCCTGCTTGGACGCTTCCGCGCCTGCTTGGACGCTTCCGCGCCTGCTTGGACTCTTCTGCGCCATCTTGCATGCTTCCGCGCCTGCTTGGACGCTACCGTGCCTGCTTGGACTCTGCTGCGCCTTCTTGCATGCTTCCGCGCCTGCTGGCATGCTTCCTCGCCTGCTTGGACGCTTCCGCGACTGCTTGGACGCTTCCGCGACTGCTTGGACGCTTCCGCGCCTGCTTGGACTCTTCTGCGCCTTCTTGCATGCTTCCGCGCCTGCTTGGACGCTTCCGCGCCTTCTTGCATGCTTCCGCGCCTGCTTGGTCGCTTCCGCGACTGCTTGGACGCTTCCGCGACTGCTTGGACGCTTCCGCGCCTGCTTGGACTCTTCTGCGCCTTCTTGCATGCTTCCGCGCCTGCTTGCATGCTTCCGCGTCTGCTTGGACGCTTCCGCGCCTGCTTGGACACTTCCGCGCCTGCTTGGACTCTTCTGCGCCTTCTTGCATGCTTCCGCGCCTGCTTGCATGCTTCCGCGCCTGCTTGGACTCTTCTGCGCCTTCTTGCATGCTTCCGCAAATACTTGGACTCTTCTGCGCCTTCTTGCATGCAGCCGCGCTTACTTGGACGCTTCCGCGACTGCTTGGACGCTTGCGCGCCTGGTTGGACTCTTCTGCGCCTTCTTGCATGCTGCCGCGCCTCCTTGGACACTTCCGCACCGCGTTGGACGCTACCGCGCCTGCTTGGACGCTTCCGCGACTGCTTGGACGCTTCCGCGCCTGCTTGGACGCTTCCGCGACTGCTTGGACGCTACCGCGCCTGCTTGGACGCTTCCGCGACTGCTTGGACGCTTCCGCGACTGCTTGGACGCTTCCGCGCCTGCTTGGACGCTTCCGCGCCTGTATGTATGCTTCCGCGCCTGCTTGGACGCTTCCGCGCCTGCTTGGACGCTTCCGCGCCTGCTTGGAAGCTTCCGCGACTGCTTGGACTCTTCTGCGTCATCTTGCATGCTTCCGCGCCTGCTTGGACGTTTCCGCGCCTGCTTGGACGCTACCGCGCCTGCTTGGACGCTTCCGCGACTGCTTGGACGCTTCCGCGCCTGGTTGGACGCGACCGCGCCTACTTGGACGCTACCGCGCCTGCTCGGACGCTTCCGCGACTGCTTGGACGCTACCGCGCCTGCTTGGACGCTTCCGCGCCTGCTTGGACGCTTCCGCGCCTGCTTGGACGCTTCCGCGACTGCTTGGACGCTACCGCGCCTGCTTGGACGCTTCCGCGACTGCTTGGACGCTTTCGCGCCTGCTTGGACTCTTCTGCGTCTTCTTGCATGCTGCCGCGCCAACTTGGACGCTTCCGCGCCTGGTTGGACGCTTCCGCGCCTATATGGATGCTTCCGCGCCTGCTTGGACGCTTCCGCGGATGCTTGGACTCTTCTGCTCCTTCTTGCATGCTTCCGCGCCTACTTGGACGTTTCCGCGCCTGCTTGGACGCTTCCGCGCCTGCTTGCATGCTTCCCCTCCTGCTTGGACGCTTCCGCGCCTGCTTGGACTCTTCTGCGCCTTCTTGCATGCTTCCGCGCCTACTTGGACGTTTCCGCGCCTGCTTGGACGCTTCCGCGCCTGCTTGCATGCTACCCCTCCTGCTTGGACGCTTCCGCGCCTGCTTGGACTCTTCTGCGCCTTCTTGCATGCTTCCGCGCCTACTTGGACGCTGTCGCGCCTGCCTGGACGCTTCCGCGCCTGCTTGGACGCTTCCGCGCCTGCTTGGACGCTTCCGCGCCTGCTTGGACGCTTCCGCGCCTATATGGATGCTTCCGCGCCTGCTTGGACGCTTCCGCGCCTGCTTGGACGCTTCCGCGCCTGCTTGGACGCTTCCGCGCCTGCTTGGACGCTTCCGCGCCTATATGGATGCTTCCGCGCCTGCTTGGACGCTTCCGCGCCCGCTTGGACTCTTCTGCGCCTTCTTGCATGCTTCCGCGCCTATTTACACGTTTCCGCGCCTGCTTGGACTCTTCCACGCCTGCTTGGACTCTTCCGCGCATGCTTGGACGCTTCCGCGCCTGCTAGGACGCTTCCGCGCCTGCTTGGACGCTTCTGCGCCTGGTTGGAAGCTTCCGCGCCTGCTTGGACGTTTCCGCGCCTTGTTGGACGCTACCGCGCCTGCTTGGACGCTTCCGCGACTGCTTGGACGCTTCCGCGCCTGGTTGGACGCTTCCGCGACTACTTGGACGCTACCGCGCCTGCTTGGTGTCGCGTCGTAGCCGCTGGTCTCTTCGGGTCGCGGGACCTACGGGGTCCTACCCTGGGATCCGCCGGGTTGTTATTAACCGAAAAGATGTTTTAATTTTAACTGAAGTCTGTTCGGGTCCGACTTCGGAAGGACCTTGTAGTCCCGGGGTTCCGGGAAGGGTTGAGGTTGCGGTGGAGGAGGAGGAGGAGGAGAGCTAGGAGGAGGAGAAGAAGGAGGGGGAGGAGGAACCTTCTTCAGGAGGGTTTCGAATAAGGAGGAAAATCCCTCGTTCGGAACCTTCGTGGGGGCCTGGTGCAGCGCGCGAATTAAACGCCGGGTCTGTCGTTGCTTTCCCGCTCGGGTTTTGCCCATGGAGAAAAGAAATCAGGGTAAGGAGTGAACTTTGGTGAGAAAATGACTGAACGCCCTATGGCGAGAGCGCAAGTCGGATCACGGGAATGAGTTGAACGCCCTATGGCGAGAGCGCAAACTCATATGCAGGACCAAACTGAACGCCCTATGGCGAGAGCGCAAGTTTGGGGAACGACGGACGGAATTAAAGGAATTGAGCGGGAAAACAACCAAAAAAGATTCTGGGTGAAAAATCCACCGTGACGTTAAAATAAAATTACACAACTTGGAACAAAAACGGAATATATTCTAATCCAAGAAATTAAATACAATGAACTGAGTAACAGCGAAACGAGGTTAAAACAGGAAAAAATATATGTGTCGCAAGGCGAGTTTTCCTCGCCTTTATATACGAAGGCGCTGGATCAGCGTGGGCGCTGATTGGCCCAGGGTTTTGCAGGCCCTTAGTTTTCCTGGTAAGGAAGGGGCATCCCTTCCTTTCCAAAGTCTTCCTTTTTATTTCCTTATAATTTATGTAAATTTTATAATTTTAATTATTTTAGGTTTGCCTTATTCACAACATTAGGATTCTGATGGTTTTTGAATCATGATTTTATATGGATTTTAAAGGAAACTAATGAATTTATAATATAACTTTAAAAGATTAAGAAAAATTAAAGATGCCGGGTGAGTCCAAATATTGTGAATAGTCCAGAAGAAAAAGCTAGTGAACTTTTGCTTGTTGAATATTTGTATTTTTATATGCTTCAGCTATATTTTTTAAATAAGGAAACTCCTTACTCGGCTTGACTGAGGGGAGAGGTTGACATTTGCCAGCACACCCTTTTGTCTAGGCGCGCTGGCCAACGTTTGGGTCCTCATAAAAACAGGACCGTAGCTAGCTTTTCCTTCTGGGGGGTATTTTTCGCCCAGGTTCGACGCAGTATGCGACACCTTCCCCCTTATAAACGAACATTCAAGGGGGTCGCTCCCTGAAGGTTCGTTCGTCTTTGTATGTTACATATGTCTTATGTCTATCTCATGGTGAATTCTAATGGTAATGTGTTGGTGTAGATTACATTCTAGATATATAAATGTATTTATTATTATATATATATATAATTGTATTATCATTATTATTATTATTATTATTATTATTATTATTATTATCACTATTGTTACTATTATTATGAACATCATCATCATCATCGTTACTAAAAGCATACATTTTTACACGCGTAGATATGTACGGACCCATTATTTAGCGGGGGTATTGGAAACGTAGTTGGATGGGTTTCCTCTCGTGGTCGTGTACTTCCTGTGAGAATTGAACCCATGTAGCGGCACCAGTTTTACAGCATTCTCTATGGCATTCTTGACTCTGGATTCGTATATTTATAGTTCTGCCGGTGGTGGTATGTTATGGAAGGTCAAATATATGCTGACTGCACCGGACCGTTCCTCATTGTTGTCGAGCTCCTGGGCAGAAACAGGACACTTCCCGACCTTTCCACCATTTTGGCTACAAGGATCAGTAATCGATCCGCCATAATTACCTCCAATGGTATTTGCCGTAATTCCTCTCTCAAACGTTATGGCCGAGAAATTTGCGAGGCAGCTTCTCAAGAGTCGATGTATAGCCATAGTGCTGTTAGGGGTGAAAAATTTCCGCTTTTTGTGTGGGTCAATTGCTCAGAAAATTTTTAGTACATGTTGATAGTATAAATACTATGATTTTCGTTTAGAGAGTACTACCCGTTTGATGGAAAAAAGGTGGGAGGGGGTCCGACATTCTATTACATTAAATACGAGCTGATAATTCCTTATAAATGAAAGGAAAAGAAAGGAAATTATTAATATATATATATATGTATATAAATGTGTGTGTGTATGTGTGTGTAGGTGTGTAATGTATGTTTGCGTTACAATGAATGTGTAATGTGTACTTACATTTATGTATTCACAACTAGGTATATTTACTAAGTTTACTATATTAGTTGCTATGTTAATGTTTTATTCTATACAAATGAATGCGACCTATTCATTCGTTTAAATTGCGCAAATGTGCGTGCTTCAGCTTATTTGGGTGAACAATCCGATGTTTCCCTTTATAAGTGATTTTTAAATTACCGTTACTGAGACATTCTATTATTTCGTGCGGTCCGGTATACTGATCGGCAAGTTTACCCTTTTTTGGTTCCTTGAGGAGGAATACTTTATCTGTTATTTTAAAACTTTGTGGATTGACCTTGCGGTCGTAATATCCTTTAGTTTTAAATTTGGAATTAATCAAATTTAAGCGGGCTAAGCTTCTAATTTCGTGTAAACTGGTTACTAAGTCCGTTAAGTAATCTGTATATGTTGGGCTTTCTAAATGGTGATCTAAATCTTCGCTTGATGGTTGTCGAGCAATTTTCCCGAATATCAATTCGTGCGGGGTATAACCAGTCGCTTCATGCGTGCTGGTGTTATATGAAAATGTAGCAAGTTGTAAGAGGTCATCCCACTCTGAGTATCTATTGACGAAATGTTTCAAAAATTCTATTAACACTAAATGGGATCTTTCCAGTGCACCGTTTGACTGGGGTCGAAAGGCTGTGGTTTTATATTGTTTTATTCTAAATAATTTACTGATTCTCTGTATAAGATTACTCATAAAATTTGAACCTTGATCTGTTAATACTGATTTAGGTGCACCGAATGTACAAATAAAATTTTTTACTAAGGCGTCAGCGACGCTTTTCGCGGAAGTTGTCTGTAAAGGGATAGCCAGAGAAAATTTGGTCAAATGGTCCTGGATCGTCAGTATGTATGTGTGGTTTTTAGTCGTAGTTGGCAATGGTCCGACTATGTCCATTGAAACCTTGTCAAAAGCAGCATGTGGTGTATCTGTAATCATCATTGGTTGTTTAGTTTTAACATTTACCAGTTTTTTTAGTTGGCACTGTAAGCAGGTACGAATGTAGTTTTGTATTTCCGTCTTCATGTTCTCCCAAAAGTAATTTTGACGGATGCGGTTATAGGTTTTAGTCACCCCTTTATGACCTCCAACCGTGGATGAGTGATACTCTTCAATAATTTTCTCACGCTTATCTAAATCGGGTATCTGTACTTGGCAATGGCATATCGTTAGTTTACATTGGGTTCCTATGAGGCGCAAGCGTAATTCTGCGAGTATTCTATCCCACGGTATAGAGTCTAGTTCTGTTTTAGCTATTGTTAAAGAAGTGATATCGTACTGTAAAATTGAGGCACGGAAGGATTTAATTAGAGAAGCTAAGACATTGGGATCGGTGACGCGGTTAGTTTTCTCTTTACACACGAGTCCGAAATGATACCTGTTTCCTTTCCGTATGGTTTTCACCATCCCGACGGTCAGGTCACTGAACCGGGGTAATTCTCGGCGGTCAGTCAGCTGTTGAGAACCTACATCACAAGCTAAACCCTCGGCCGTAAGAAAGTACGCGTAATTGTCCCTTTTCATGTATAATTGATCGCGTGTATTAATTATATTATGTTTAAACGATCTGGTTTTTACCCCTTCTGATACTTCAAGTTCGATTTCGCGTTCCTCTTTATCGCTTTCTTCTGATTCTGAGGGTTCTGACTCGGTATCGGTTTCGGTATCGGTTTCATTTTGATTTCTTGAAAAGATATCGTCTATAATGTCGAGTAAGTGGTGTGGTATATGGACGGGTCGCGGCTGACTCGAAGAGGACATTTTAGGCTGCTCTTCGCTATCGGAATCAACTTCGGCTTCGGTTTCGGATTCACTTTCGGGTACGGTTCTCGCGGAGACAGTTTCGAGGTCGGGTTCTTCACGTTGATTTATTGTAAAGTCGTGAGAATCGTTAAGTGGAACCGGTGAAGGGTCTCGGTGAACGTCGGCTTTTACGATGTGCTTAGTGAAGGGAGGTTCAGCTAATTCCTTTTTTGTAAAAGGTACACTTTCGCCTTCGGACAACCCTCGAGTTTCGGTCTGGGAAACTTTTGGTTCTGGTTCTTCTGTCATTTTAATTGTTACGTTCTTTGCAATACGATTCGGTTGTATTCTAAAGTTCTGACTTTCGTCGTACTCAAGGATTTCGTCTAACGTTTGTTCTATCGGGTAAATTCGTTGTTCTTCTACTGGGTTTCGGGAAAGCGCGTCAGCATTACTATTTATACGCCCGGCTTTATAAACTATTTTGTAATTATATTCAGCGAGTTTCAATCTCCATCTTATCAAACGCGAGGTAGGATCTTTCACCGTGTGAAGCCAAATCAGCGGACGATGGTCGGTAACCAGCGTAAATTGGTTTCCATACAGATATGGTCGGAAATGATTTACTGCGTAAACTATTGCGAGCGATTCTTTCTCGATTGTCGAGTAATTTTGTTCTGCAGGATTTAATACTCTTGAGGCATAAGCGATCGGTAAGTCGGTTCCTATTGTTCCCTGACTAAGAACGGCTCCTATTGCAAACCCGGACGCGTCGGTTGTTACAATAAATGGTTTTGTAAAATCGGGGTATTGTAATATCGGTTCGTTGCATAATAAATTTATCAATGTTTCGAAGGCTAACTGCTGTTCGCTTGTCCAGTTAAATGGAATATCTTTTTTTAATAATTGCGTTAAAGGCTTTACAATTCGAGAGAAATTTGCTATAAACCGTCGATAGTACCCGGCTAAACCTAAAAATTGTTTTATGTTTTTTCGATTTTTCGGTAATGGGAACTGTTTGACGGCTTCTATTTTCCGAGGGTCAGGGCGCACACCGTTTTCCGAAATTACGTGTCCAAGGTAAACGACTTCCTTCCGTAAAAATTCGCACTTCTCCGGTTGCAGTTTTAAATTGGCATCCCGTAATCTATTCATTAATCTATTGACTTTTATTTCATGTTCGCGTAGAGAACTCGAATAAAGGACTATGTCGTCTAAGTATACAAACATTTCTATTCCTTGTAAACCCGTGAGTACTCTGTCCATTAATCGTTGAAAAGTGGCAGGAGCATTTTTAAGCCCGAAGGGCATTCTATTGAATTCGAAATGACCGTGGGGCGTTGAAAAGGCTGTTTTATGACTATCTTTTGGGTGCATTTTGATCTGATGGAAACCTGAAGCTAAATCAAATATTGAAAAGTATTTCGCGCCGCCCAATTGGTCAAGTATTTCGGTAATATTGGGTAATGGGTAAGCGTCTCCTATCGTTTTTTCATTTAATGCTCGAAAATCTAATACCATGCGCCATCTTTTTTCCCCGTGCGGATCTGATTTTTTAGGTACTATCCAAACCGGCGTATTGTAGGGTGAATCTGAAGGCTTAACTATGTCGTTTTCGCGGAGTTCATTTACCTGGCGGTCTATTTCTGCTTTATGTATTTGGGGGTATCTATATTGCCGTATATTAATTGGTCGTTCGTCCGTTGTATTAATTTCGTGCTGAACCCGATTAGTATATTCTAATGCTTCTCCCGGTAAATGAAATCTGTCTACATTTTCTTTCACTAATTTATTAACATGTTCCCTTTCTTCTTTATTCAAATGATCTAAATTTAACAAATTCTTTACTTTATTTTCTTTATTTTCGCGATCTTTGTAGATAGTTAAACATTTACTTTCCTTCATTTCATTTATTTCTTTAAATTCTTCTAATTTAACCGGTGGTATTTTCATTTTAACTTCGGAATCTGTAGTATTAATTACGCGTAAATAACTTTTATTCCCATTTACTTTTAGTACCGCGTTCCCTACAAAGATTCCGTCACTAGTCTTTAACTTTTCTAAATACCCTTCTTCTACCTCAGGGTTTAATACGCGAACCGTTATTTGATTAATTGACCTCGCGGGTATTGTGACTTCCTCATCCTGAATTTCAAAAGGGATCGTTATTTCATCGAATTCTAGCTTGTTCTCGTCGTAATTTATCCTTGCCCGTTTTTGAATGAAAAAATCAGATCCGATAATTCCGTCTTGTGGTATAGGAAATTCATCATTAACTAAATGGAATTCCGTACGACATCCTAGAATGTTAACATACACTAGCCCTAAGGTGTGAACATGTTGCGCCGTAATTCCACCGAGTTTCAGAATATAGTTTTCATCCACTGGAATTTTTGGATTTATTGAAGCTTTCTTCAAAAGATTTGGCATTGAACCCGTATCTATCATTAATGCTGCCGGTTTATTTAAATCCTCGCTATCAGTCTTAATCGTCGGTACACTACTGCCCTGAGTCAAATTTACGATCGTCTCGATTATCTTTTTAATTTTTATATTTATCCCGCGCGTTAAGTTTTCTGTCTGTCCGTACGTTGTTTCCCTATCACGCGTTTGTTTCTTACTTTCGGAAATTATTGTTCCGGGCGATTTTTCGAAGCTTCCTCCCATTGCACGCCCGTTTGCGGGGAGGTTTCTAAGTTTCCCTGATCGCATTCTGTATTTTCTATAATGCTACAGTGGTTGCAACTTCTGCTCGTACCCGGATTATTTTTATTATTATTTATAGGATTCGAAGGTCGTGACTCTACTCTACTATCATCTGAAGGTCGTGGTGGGAGAAAATCACGTCTATCTGGATGTTTATTAAAATGCTCTAGATTATGTCGCAAAGGGAAATTTTCGCGATGTGTTGGTTGGTTCCGCGGAGTATAAAAATTTTCTCTATTATACTGGGGAAAGAAATTTTCGCGGGCTGTATTATAATAATTTGTTTGCGGGAAGTTTCGTTGTGCTCGGTTTTGTAAGTATCTATCGTTATTTCTATAGCCCTGTTCGAAAGGAGGATTAGGCCTATGTTGGGAATAACTTGGTCGTTCTGTATATTGCCGCGGCGGTGGTTGTACGCGTGAACTGTAAGGTGGTCGATTGGTTTCGTACGATTGGTGACTACTCCTTAGATAGTTCCAACATATGTTCGCGGTGTGACCGATTTTATTACAGATCTGACAGCGTGGGGGTTCCGCGTATATTGCATTTATATTTGCCTGGGGATTTCGTCTTTCCGCGTTTCTCCGAATCCCTAACATCGCTTCTAATTCTTTTTCGATGTCGATAGCCTTTGCAATTACATCGTTTAAGTTCCCGTCTCGCGGTATCCGGCTCTCGATTTCGGGTTTCAGACCTCTTATAAAACTACCTTTAATATTTTCCCTAATTGTATTTCGAAATTCTGAACTAATGTTGCGAGTCACCCGTTTTTGCGCGTCAATTATTCTTTTTTCGAGTTCTCTAACTTTGTTCGCGTAAGTTATCACCGATTCGTCGGCCCGTTGACAGACGTAAATTAGTTTGGCCTGTACCTCATAAACTGTTTCCCGCGGTCCGAAAAGTATTCGTAAATGCTCCACTAACTCTTCCATCGTCTGAAAATGCAGTCCTAAAATAGATCTATGCGCGTCCCCCCTTAATTTGTTTCTCGCAGATTTTACTAAATTTTCCTCGTACGCGCTTGGGACCATGCTTGCGGCCTCCTCGCAACCCTCCGCAAAATAAACAAAGGCCATATTTTTGCCATCGTATACCGGAATTGCCTCTAGTGCGTCTTTAAATGACGTAAGTTGGTATAAATGACTCATGTTTTCCGTATTACCTGTCCTTATTCTTTGCTGCTCGGAGTCCCTTTCTTGTTGTTCTTCGAGTAGCCGTAGCTGGTCAATAAGCCGCTTTTGCAACTCTGTGATCTCTCTCTGTTCCCAGTCCAGGTGTTGTCTCTGGGCCTCCGATGTAGATGGTTCACTCTGATTCTGCGAATCGTTGTTTGGCGGCTGTGGTGATCGTGGCAACGGCATAGTGGCTTGATTTTAAAATAATTGTCGAAGAAAAACGGCGGATTGAGACGTCAAATCCCACCGCTGTCACCAAAATTTTATGTCGCGTCGTAGCCGCTGGTCTCTTCGGGTCGCGGGACCTACGGGGTCCTACCCTGGGATCCGCCGGGTTGTTATTAACCGAAAAGATGTTTTAATTTTAACTGAAGTCTGTTCGGGTCCGACTTCGGAAGGACCTTGTAGTCCCGGGGTTCCGGGAAGGGTTGAGGTTGCGGTGGAGGAGGAGGAGGAGGAGAGCTAGGAGGAGGAGAAGAAGGAGGGGGAGGAGGAACCTTCTTCAGGAGGGTTTCGAATAAGGAGGAAAATCCCTCGTTCGGAACCTTCGTGGGGGCCTGGTGCAGCGCGCGAATTAAACGCCGGGTCTGTCGTTGCTTTCCCGCTCGGGTTTTGCCCATGGAGAAAAGAAATCAGGGTAAGGAGTGAACTTTGGTGAGAAAATGACTGAACGCCCTATGGCGAGAGCGCAAGTCGGATCACGGGAATGAGTTGAACGCCCTATGGCGAGAGCGCAAACTCATATGCAGGACCAAACTGAACGCCCTATGGCGAGAGCGCAAGTTTGGGGAACGACGGACGGAATTAAAGGAATTGAGCGGGAAAACAACCAAAAAAGATTCTGGGTGAAAAATCCACCGTGACGTTAAAATAAAATTACACAACTTGGAACAAAAACGGAATATATTCTAATCCAAGAAATTAAATACAATGAACTGAGTAACAGCGAAACGAGGTTAAAACAGGAAAAAATATATGTGTCGCAAGGCGAGTTTTCCTCGCCTTTATATACGAAGGCGCTGGATCAGCGTGGGCGCTGATTGGCCCAGGGTTTTGCAGGCCCTTAGTTTTCCTGGTAAGGAAGGGGCATCCCTTCCTTTCCAAAGTCTTCCTTTTTATTTCCTTATAATTTATGTAAATTTTATAATTTTAATTATTTTAGGTTTGCCTTATTCACAACATTAGGATTCTGATGGTTTTTGAATCATGATTTTATATGGATTTTAAAGGAAACTAATGAATTTATAATATAACTTTAAAAGATTAAGAAAAATTAAAGATGCCGGGTGAGTCCAAATATTGTGAATAGTCCAGAAGAAAAAGCTAGTGAACTTTTGCTTGTTGAATATTTGTATTTTTATATGCTTCAGCTATATTTTTTAAATAAGGAAACTCCTTACTCGGCTTGACTGAGGGGAGAGGTTGACATTTGCCAGCACACCCTTTTGTCTAGGCGCGCTGGCCAACGTTTGGGTCCTCATAAAAACAGGACCGTAGCTAGCTTTTCCTTCTGGGGGGTATTTTTCGCCCAGGTTCGACGCAGTATGCGACATTGGACGCTTCCGCGACTGCTTGGACGCTACCGCGCCTGCTTGGACTCTTCCGCGCATGCTTGGACTCTTCTGCGTCATCTTGCATGCTTCCGCGCATGCTTGGACATTTCCGCGCCTGCTTGGACGCTACCGCGCCTGCTTGGACGCTTCCGCGACTGCTTGGACGCTACCGCGCCTGCTTGGACTCTTCCGCGCATGCTTGGACGCTTCCGCGCCTGCTTGGACGCTTCCGCGCCTTCTTGCATGCTTCCGCGCCTACTTGGACGTTTCCGCGCCTGCTTGGACGCTTCCGCGCGTGCTTGCATGCTACCCCTCCTGCTTGGACGCTTCCGCGCCTGCTTGGACTCTTCTGCGCCTTCTTGCATGCTTCCGCGCCTACTTGGACGCTGTCGCGCCTGCCTGGACGCTTCCGCGCCTGCTTGGACGCTTCCGCGCCTGCTTGGACGCTTCCGCGCCTATATGGATGCTTCCGCGCCTGCTTGGACGCTTCCGCGCCTGCTTGGACGCTTCCGCGCCTGCTTGGACGCTTCCGCGCCTATATGGATGCTTCCGCGCCTGCTTGGACGCTTCCGCGCCCGCTTGGACTCTTCTGCGCCTTCTTGCATGCTTCCGCGCCTATTTACACGTTTCCGCGCCTGCTTGGACTCTTCCACGCCTGATTGGACTCTTCCGCGCATGCTTGGACGCTTCCGCGCCTGGTTGGACGCTTCCGCGCCTATATGGATGCTTCCGCGCCTGCTTGGACGCTTCCGCGCCTGCTTGGACGCTTCCGCGACTGCTTGGACGCTACCGCGCCTGCTTGGACGCTTCCGCGACTGCTTGGACGCTTTCGCGCCTGCTTGGACTCTTCTGCGTCTTCTTGCATGCTGCCGCGCCAACTTGGACGCTTCCGCGCCTGGTTGGACGCTTCCGCGCCTATATGGATGCTTCCGCGCCTGCTTGGACGCTTCCGCGGATGCTTGGACTCTTCTGCTCCTTCTTGCATGCTTCCGCGCCTACTTGGACGTTTCCGCGCCTGCTTGGACGCTTCCGCGCCTGCTTGCATGCTTCCCCTCCTGCTTGGACGCTTCCGCGCCTGCTTGGACGCTACCGCGCCTGCTTGGACGCTACCGCGACTGCTTGGACGCTTCCGCGCCTGGTTGGACGCGACCGCGCCTGCTTGAACGCTTCCGCGACTGCTTGGACGCTTCCGCGCCTGCTTGGACTCTTCTGCGCCTTCTTGCATGCTTCCGCGCCTGCTTGGTCGCTTCCGCGACTGCTTGGACGCTTCCGCGACTGCTTGGACGCTTCCGCGCCTGCTTGGACGCTTCCGCGCCTGCTTGGACGCTTCCGCGACTATATGGATGCTTCCGCGCCTGCTTGGACGCTTCCGCGCCCGCTTGGACTCTGCTGCGCCTTCTTGCATGCTTCCGCGCCTATTTACACGTTTCCGCGCCTGCTTGGACTCTTCCACGCCTGCTTGGACTCTTCCGCGCATGCTTGGACGCTTCCGCGCCTGCTTGGACGCTTCCGCGCCTGCTTGGACGCTTCCGCGCCTGCTTGGAAGCTTCCGCGCCTGCTTGGACTCTTCTGCGTCATCTTGCATGCTTCCGCGCCTGCTTGGACGTTTCCGCGCCTGCTTGGACGCTACCGCGCCTGCTTGGACGCTTCCGCGACTGCTTGGACGCTTCCGCGCCTGGTTGGACGCGACCGCGCCTGCTTGGACGCTACCGCGCCTGCTCGGACGCTTCCGCGACTGCTTGGACGCTACCGCGCCTGCTTGGACGCTTCCGCGCCTGCTTGGACGCTTCCGCGCCTGCTTGGACGCTTCCGCGACTGCTTGGACGCTACCGCGCCTGCTTGGACGCTTCCGCGACTGCTTGGACGCTTTCGCGCCTGCTTGGACTCTTCTGCGTCTTCTTGCATGCTGCCGCGCCAACTTGGACGCTTCCGCGCCTGGTTGGACGCTTCCGCGCCTATATGGATGCTTCCGCGCCTGCTTGGACGCTTCCGCGGATGCTTGGACTCTTCTGCTCCTTCTTGCATGCTTCCGCGCCTACTTGGACGTTTCCGCGCCTGCTTGGACGCTTCCGCGCCTGCTTGCATGCTTCCCCTCCTGCTTGGACGCTTCCGCGCCTGCTTGGACTCTTCTGCGCCTTCTTGCATGCTTCCGCGCCTACTTGGACGTTTCCGCGCCTGCTTGGACGCTTCCGCGCCTGCTTGCATGCTTCCCCTCCTGCTTGGACGCTTCCGCGCCTGCTTGGACTCTTCTGCGCCTATTTACACGTTTCCGCGCCTACTTGGACGTTTCCGCGCCTGCTTGGACGCTTCCGCGCCTGCTTGCATGCTTCCCCTCCTGCTTGGACGCTTCCGCGCCTGCTTGGACTCTTCTGCGCCTTCTTGCATGCTTCCGCGCCTACTTGGACGCTTCCGCGACTGCTTGGACGCTACCGCGCCTGCTTGGACGCTTCCGCGCCTGCTTGGACGCTTCCGCGCCTGCTTGGACGCTTCCGCGACTGCCTGGACGCTACCGCGCCTGCTTGGACGCTTCCGCGACTACTTAGACGCTTCCGCGACTGCTTGGACGCTACCACGCCTGCTTGGACGCTTCCGGGCCTGCTTGGACGCTTCCGCGCCTGCTTGGACGCTTCCGCGACTGCTTGGCCGCTACCGCGCCTGCTTGGAAGCTTCCGCGCCTGCTTGGACTCTTCTGCGTCATCTTGCATGCTTCCGCGCCTGCTTGGACATTTCCGCGCCTGCTTGGACGCTACCGCGCCTGCTTGGACGCTACCGCGACTGCTTGGACGCTTCCGCGCCTGGTTGGACGCGACCGCGCCTGCTTGAACGCTTCCGCGACTGCTTGGACGCTTCCGCGCCTGCTTGGACTCTTCTGCGCCTTCTTGCATGCTGCCGCGCCAACTTGGACGCTTCCGCGCCAGGTTGGACGCTACCACGCCTGCTTGGACGCTTCCGCGCCTGCTTGGACGCTTCCGCGCCTGCTTGGACGCTTCCGCGACTGCTTGGACGCTTCCGCGCCTGCTTGGACTCTTCTGCGCCTGCTTGGACTCTTCTGCGCCTTCTTGCATGCTTCCGCGACTGCTTGGACGCTTCCGCGACTGCTTGGCCGCTACCGCGCCTGCTTGGAAGCTTCCGCGCCTGCTTGGACTCTTCTGCGTCATCTTGCATGCTTCCGCGCATGCTTGGACATTTCCGCGCCTGCTTGGACGCTACCGCGCCTGCTTGGACGCTTCCGCGACTGCTTGGACGCTACCGCGCCTGCTTGGACTCTTCCGCGCATGCTTGGACGCTTCCGCGCCTGCTTGGACGCTTCCGCGCCTTCTTGCATGCTTCCGCGCCTACTTGGACGTTTCCGCGCCTGCTTGGACGCTTCCGCGCGTGCTTGCATGCTACCCCTCCTGCTTGGACGCTTCCGCGCCTGCTTGGACTCTTCTGCGCCTTCTTGCATGCTTCCGCGCCTACTTGGACGCTGTCGCGCCTGCCTGGACGCTTCCGCGCCTGCTTGGACGCTTCCGCGCCTGCTTGGACGCTTCCGCGCCTATATGGATGCTTCCGCGCCTGCTTGGACGCTTCCGCGCCTGCTTGGACGCTTCCGCGCCTGCTTGGACGCTTCCGCGCCTATATGGATGCTTCCGCGCCTGCTTGGACGCTTCCGCGCCCGCTTGGACTCTTCTGCGCCTTCTTGCATGCTTCCGCGCCTATTTACACGTTTCCGCGCCTGCTTGGACTCTTCCACGCCTGATTGGACTCTTCCGCGCATGCTTGGACGCTTCCGCGTCTGCTTGGACGCTTCCGCGCCTGCTTGGACGCTTTCGCGCCTACTAGGACGCTTCCGCGCCTGCTTGTTCGCTTCCGCGCCTGCTTCGACGATTCCGCGCCTGCTTCGACGATTCCGCGCCTGCTTGGACGCTACCGCACCTTCTTGGACGCTTCCGCGGCTGCTCGGACGCTTCCGCGCCTGCTTGGACGATTCCGCGTCTGCTTGGACGCTTCCGCGCCTGCTTGGACGCTTCCGCGCCTGCTAGTACGCTTCCGCGCCGGCTTGGACTCTTCTGCGCCTTCTTGCATGCTGCCGCGCCTACTTGGACGTTTCCGCGCCTGCTTGTACGCTACCGCGCATGCTTGGACGCTTCCGCGCCTGCTTGGACGCTTCCGCACCTGCTTGGATTCTTCCGCGCCTGCTAGGACGCTTCCGCGCCTGCTTGGACGTTTCCGCGCCTGCTTGGACGCTACCGCGCCTGCTTGGACGCTTCCGCGACTGCTTGGACGCTTCCGCGCCTGCTTGGACTCTTCTGCGCCTTCTTGCATGCTTCCGCGCCTGCTTGGACGCTTCCGCGACTGCTTGGACGCTTCCGCGACTGCTTGGACGCTTCCGCGCCTGCTTGGACACTTCCGCGCCTGCTTCGACTCTTCTGCGCCTTCTTGCATGCTTCCGCGCCTGCTTGCATGCTTCCGCGCCTGCTTGCATGCTTCCGCGCCTGCTTGGACTCTTCTGCGCCTTCTTGCATGCTTCCGCGCCTGCTTGGACGCTTCCGCGACTGCTTGGACGCTTCCGCGACTGCTTGGACGCTTCCGCGCCTGCTTGGACTGTTCTGCGCCTTCTTGCATGCTTCCGCGCCTGTTTGCATGCTTCCGCGTCTGCTTGGACGCTTCCGCGCCTGCTTGGACACTTCCGCGCCTGTTTCGACTCTTCTGCGCCTTCTTGCATGCTTCCGCGCCTGCTTGCATGCTTCCGCGCCTGCTTGCATGCTTCCGCACCTGCTTGGACGCTTCCGCGCCTGCTTGGACGCTACCCCGCCTGCTTGGTCGCTTCCGCGCCTACTTGGACGTTTTCGCACTTGCTTGGACTCTTCTGCGCCTTCTTGCATGCTTCCGCAAATACTTGGACTCTTCTGCGCCTTCTTGCATGCAGCCGCGCTTACTTGGACGCTTCCGCGACTGCTTGGACGCTTGCGCGCCTGGTTGGACTCTTCTGCGCCTTCTTGCATGCTGCCGCGCCTCCTTGGACACTTCCGCACCGCGTTGGACGCTACCGCGCCTGCTTGGACGCTTCCGCGACTGCTTGGACGCTTCCGCGCCTGCTTGGACGCTTCCGCGACTGCTTGGACGCTACCGCGCCTGCTTGGACGCTTCCGCGACTGCTTGGACGCTTCCGCGACTGCTTGGACGCTTCCGCGCCTGCTTGGACGCTTCCGCGCCTGTATGTATGCTTCCGCGCCTGTTTGGACGCTTCCGCGCCTGCTTGGACGCTACCGCGCCAGCTTGGACGCTTCCGCGCCTGCTTGGACGCTTCCGCGCCTGCTTGGACTCTTCTGCGCCATCTTGCATGCTTCCGCGCCTGCTTGGACGCTACCGCGCCTGCTTGGACTCTGCTGCGCCTTCTTGCATGCTTCCGCGCCTGCTGGCATGCTTCCTCGCCTGCTTGGACGCTTCCGCGCCTGCTTGCACGGTTCCGAGCCTGCTTGGACGCTTTCGCGCCTGCTTGGACGCTTCCGCGCCTGCTTGGACTCTTCTGCGCCATCTTGCATGCTTCCGCGCCTGCTTGGACGCTACCGCGCCTGCTTGGACTCTGCTGCGCCTTCTTGCATGCTTCCGCGCCTGCTGGCATGCTTCCTCGCCTGCTTGGACGCTTCCGCGCCTGCTTGCACGGTTCCGAGCCTGCTTGGACGCTTTCGCGCCTGCTTGGACGCTTCCGCGTCTTCTTGGACGCTTCCGCGCCTGCTTGCACGGTTCCGAGCCTGCTTGGACGCTTTCGCGCCTGCTTGGGCGCTTCCGCGCCTGCTTGGACGTTACCGCGCCTGCTTGGACGCTTCCGCTCCTGCTTGGACGGTTCCGCGACTTCTTGGACGCTTCCGCGACTGCTTGGACGCTACCGCGCCTGCTTGGACGCTTCCGCGCCTGCTTGGACGCTTCCGCGCCTGCTTGGACTCTTCTGCGCCATCTTGCATGCTTCCGCGCCTGCTTGGACGCTACCGCGCCTGCTTGGACGCTTCCGCGCCTGCTTGGACGCTTCCGCGCCTGCTTGGACTCTTCTGCGCCATCTTGCATGCTTCCGCGCCTGCTTGGACGCTACCGTGCCTGCTTGGACTCTGCTGCGCCTTCTTGCATGCTTCCGCGCCTGCTGGCATGCTTCCTCGCCTGCTTGGACGCTTCCGCGACTGCTTGGACGCTTCCGCGACTGCTTGGACGCTTCCGCGCCTGCTTGGACTCTTCTGCGCCTTCTTGCATGCTTCCGCGCCTGCTTGGACGCTTCCGCGCCTTCTTGCATGCTTCCGCGCCTGCTTGGTCGCTTCCGCGACTGCTTGGACGCTTCCGCGACTGCTTGGACGCTTCCGCGCCTGCTTGGACTCTTCTGCGCCTTCTTGCATGCTTCCGCGCCTGCTTGCATGCTTCCGCGTCTGCTTGGACGCTTCCGCGCCTGCTTGGACACTTCCGCGCCTGCTTGGACTCTTCTGCGCCTTCTTGCATGCTTCCGCGCCTGCTTGCATGCTTCCGCGCCTGCTTGGACTCTTCTGCGCCTTCTTGCATGCTTCCGCAAATACTTGGACTCTTCTGCGCCTTCTTGCATGCAGCCGCGCTTACTTGGACGCTTCCGCGACTGCTTGGACGCTTGCGCGCCTGGTTGGACTCTTCTGCGCCTTCTTGCATGCTGCCGCGCCTCCTTGGACACTTCCGCACCGCGTTGGACGCTACCGCGCCTGCTTGGACGCTTCCGCGACTGCTTGGACGCTTCCGCGCCTGCTTGGACGCTTCCGCGACTGCTTGGACGCTACCGCGCCTGCTTGGACGCTTCCGCGACTGCTTGGACGCTTCCGCGACTGCTTGGACGCTTCCGCGCCTGCTTGGACGCTTCCGCGCCTGTATGTATGCTTCCGCGCCTGTTTGGACGCTTCCGCGCCTGCTTGGACGCTACCGCGCCAGCTTGGACGCTTCCGCGCCTGCTTGGACGCTTCCGCGCCTGCTTGGACTCTTCTGCGCCATCTTGCATGCTTCCGCGCCTGCTTGGACGCTACCGCGCCTGCTTGGACTCTGCTGCGCCTTCTTGCATGCTTCCGCGCCTGCTGGCATGCTTCCTCGCCTGCTTGGACGCTTCCGCGCCTGCTTGCACGGTTCCGAGCCTGCTTGGACGCTTTCGCGCCTGCTTGGACGCTTCCGCGCCTGCTTGGACTCTTCTGCGCCATCTTGCATGCTTCCGCGCCTGCTTGGACGCTACCGCGCCTGCTTGGACTCTGCTGCGCCTTCTTGCATGCTTCCGCGCCTGCTGGCATGCTTCCTCGCCTGCTTGGACGCTTCCGCGCCTGCTTGCACGGTTCCGAGCCTGCTTGGACGCTTTCGCGCCTGCTTGGACGCTTCCGCGTCTTCTTGGACGCTTCCGCGCCTGCTTGCACGGTTCCGAGCCTGCTTGGACGCTTTCGCATCTGCTTGGGCGCTTCCGCGCCTGCTTGGACGTTACCGCGCCTGCTTGGACGCTTCCGCTCCTGCTTGGACGGTTCCGCGACTTCTTGGACGCTTCCGCGACTGCTTGGACGCTACCGCGCCTGCTTGGACGCTTCCGCGCCTGCTTGGACGCTTCCGCGCCTGCTTGGACTCTTCTGCGCCATCTTGCATGCTTCCGCGCCTGCTTGGACGCTACCGCGCCTGCTTGGACGCTTCCGCGCCTGCTTGGACGCTTCCGCGCCTGCTTGGACTCTTCTGCGCCATCTTGCATGCTTCCGCGCCTGCTTGGACGCTACCGTGCCTGCTTGGACTCTGCTGCGCCTTCTTGCATGCTTCCGCGCCTGCTGGCATGCTTCCTCGCCTGCTTGGACGCTTCCGCGACTGCTTGGACGCTTCCGCGACTGCTTGGACGCTTCCGCGCCTGCTTGGACTCTTCTGCGCCTTCTTGCATGCTTCCGCGCCTGCTTGGACGCTTCCGCGCCTTCTTGCATGCTTCCGCGCCTGCTTGGTCGCTTCCGCGACTGCTTGGACGCTTCCGCGACTGCTTGGACGCTTCCGCGCCTGCTTGGACTCTTCTGCGCCTTCTTGCATGCTTCCGCGCCTGCTTGCATGCTTCCGCGTCTGCTTGGACGCTTCCGCGCCTGCTTGGACACTTCCGCGCCTGCTTGGACTCTTCTGCGCCTTCTTGCATGCTTCCGCGCCTGCTTGCATGCTTCCGCGCCTGCTTGGACGCTTCCGCGCCTGCTTGGACGCTACCGCGCCTGCTTGGACGCTTCCGCGACTGCTTGGACGCTTCCGCGCCTGCTTGGACTCTTCTGCGCCTTCTTGCATGCTTCCGCGCCTGCTTGCATGCTTCCGCGCCTGCTTGGACGCTTCCGCGCCTGCTTGGACGCTACCGCGCCTGCTTGGACGCTTCCGCGCCTGCTTGGACGCTACCCCGCCTGCTTGGTCGCTTCCGCGCCTACTTGGACGTTTTCGCACTTGCTTGGACTCTTCTGCGCCTTCTTGCATGCTTCCGCAAATACTTGGACTCTTCTGCGCCTTCTTGCATGCAGCCGCGCTTACTTGGACGCTTCCGCGACTGCTTGGACGCTTCCGCGCCTGGTTGGACTCTTCTGCGCCTTCTTGCATGCTGCCGCGCCTCCTTGGACGCTTCCGCACCGCGTTGGACGCTACCGCGCCTGCTTGGACGCTTCCGCGACTGCTTGGACGCTTCCGCGATTGCTTGGACGCTTCCGCGACTGCTTGGACGCTACCGCGCCTGCTTGGACGCTTCCGCGACTGCTTGGACGCTTCCGCGACTGCTTGGACGCTTCCGCGCCTGCTTGGACGCTTCCGCGCCTGTATGTATGCTTCCGCGCCTGTTTGGACGCTTCCGCGCCTGCTTGGACGCTACCGCGCCTGCTTGGACGCTTCCGCGCCTGCTTGGACGCTTCCGCGCCTGCTTGGACTCTTCTGCGCCATCTTGCATGCTTCCGCGCCTGCTTGGACGCTACCGCGCCTGCTTGGACTCTGCTGCGCCTTCTTGCATGCTTCCGCGCCTGCTGGCATGCTTCCTCGCCTGCTTGGACGCTTCCGCGCCTGCTTGCACGGTTCCGAGCCTGCTTGGACGCTTTCGCGCCTGCTTGGACGCTTCCGCGTCTTCTTGGACGCTTCCGCGCCTGCTTGCACGGTTCCGAGCCTGCTTGGACGCTTTCGCGCCTGCTTGGGCGCTTCCGCGCCTGCTTGGACGTTACCGCGCCTGCTTGGACGCTTCCGCTCCTGCTTGGACGGTTCCGCGACTTCTTGGACGCTTCCGCGACTGCTTGGACGCTACCGCGCCTGCTTGGACGCTTCCGCGCCTGCTTGGACGCTTCCGCGCCTGCTTGGACTCTTCTGCGCCATCTTGCATGCTTCCGCGCCTGCTTGGACGCTACCGCGCCTGCTTGGACGCTTCCGCGCCTGCTTGGACGCTTCCGCGCCTGCTTGGACTCTTCTGCGCCATCTTGCATGCTTCCGCGCCTGCTTGGACGCTACCGTGCCTGCTTGGACTCTGCTGCGCCTTCTTGCATGCTTCCGCGCCTGCTGGCATGCTTCCTCGCCTGCTTGGACGCTTCCGCGACTGCTTGGACGCTTCCGCGACTGCTTGGACGCTTCCGCGCCTGCTTGGACTCTTCTGCGCCTTCTTGCATGCTTCCGCGCCTGCTTGGACGCTTCCGCGACTGCTTGGACGCTTCCGCGACTGCTTGGACGCTTCCGCGCCTGCTTGGACTGTTCTGCGCCTTCTTGCATGCTTCCGCGCCTGTTTGCATGCTTCCGCGTCTGCTTGGACGCTTCCGCGCCTGCTTGGACACTTCCGCGCCTGCTTGGACTCTTCTGCGCCTTCTTGCATGCTTCCGCGCCTACTTGGACGTTTCCGCGCCTGCTTGGACGCTTCCGCGCCTGCTTGCATGCTTCCTCGCCTGCTTGGACGCTTCCGCGCCTGCTTGCACGGTTCCGAGCCTGCTTGGACGCTTTCGCGCCTGCTTGGACGCTTCCGCGCCTGCTTGGACGCTTCCGCGCCTGCTTGGACTCTTCTGCGCCTTCTTGCATGCTGCCGCGCCTACTTGGACGCTTCCGCGCCTGGTTGGACGCTACCGCGCCTGCTTGGACGCTTCCGCGCCTGCTTGGACGCTTCCGCGCCTGCTTGGACACTTCCGCGCCTGCTGGGACTCTTCTGCGCCTTCTTACGTGCTTCCGCGCCTGCTTGCATGCTTCCGCGCCTGCTTGGACGCTTCCGCGCCTGCTTGGACGCTTCCGCGACTGCTTGGACGCTTCCGCGACTGCTTGGACGCTTCCGCGCCTGCTTGGACTCTTCTGCGCCTTCTTGCATGCTTCCGCGCCTGCTTGGTCGCTTCCGCGACTGCTTGGACGCTTCCGCGACTGCTTGGACGCTTCCGCGCCTGCTTGGACTCTTCTGCGCCTTCTTGCATGCTTCCGCGCCTGCTTGCATGCTTCCGCGTCTGCTTGGACGCTTCCGCGCCTGCTTGGACACTTCCGCGCCTGCTTGGACTCTTCTGCGCCTTCTTGCATGCTTCCGCGCCTGCTTGCATGCTTCCGCGCCTGCTTGGACGCTTCCGCGCCTGCTTGGACGCTACCGCGCCTGCTTGGACGCTTCCGCGACTGCTTGGACGCTTCCGCGCCTGCTTGGACTCTTCTGCGCCTTCTTGCATGCTGCCGCGCCTACTTGGACGTTTCCGTTCCTGCTTGGACGCTTCCGCGCCTGCTTGCATGCTTCCCCGCCTGCTTGGACGCTTCCGCGCGTGCTTGGACTCTTCTGCGTCTTCTTGCATGCTTCCGCGCCTGCTTGGACGTTTCCGCGCCTGCTTGGACGCTACCGCGCCTGCTTGGACGCTACCGCGCCTGCTTTGACTCTTCTACGCCTTTTTGCATGCTGCCGCGCCTACTTGGACGTTTCCGTTCCTGCTTGGACGCTTCCGCGCCTGCTTGCATGCTTCCCCGCCTGCTTGGACGCTTCCGCGCGTGCTTGGACTCTTCTGCGTCTTCTTGCATGCTTCCGCGCCTGCTTGGACGTTTCCGCGCCTGCTTGGACGCTTCCGTGCCTGCTTGGACGCTACCGCGCCTGCTTGGACGCTACCGCGCCTGCTTGGACGCTACCGCGCCTGCTTGGACGCTACCGCGCCTGCTTGGACGCTTCCGCGACTGCTTGGACGCTTCCGCGCCTGCTTGCATGCTTCCGCGCCTGCTTGGACGTTTCCGCGCCAGCTTGGACGCTACCAGCGCCTGCTTGGACGCTTCCGCGCCTGCTTGGACGTTTCCGCGCCTGCTTGCATGCTTCCGCGCCTGCTTGGACGCTTCCGCGACTGCTTGGACGCTTCCGCGACTGCTTGGACGCTTCCGCGCCTGCTTGGACTCTTCTGCGCCTTCTTGCATGCTTCCGCGCCTGCTTGGTCGCTTCCGCGACTGCTTGGACGCTTCCGCGACTGCTTGGACGCTTCCGCGCCTGCTTGGACTCTTCTGCGCCTTCTTGCATGCTTCCGCGCCTGCTTGCATGCTTCCGCGTCTGCTTGGACGCTTCCGCGCCTGCTTGGACACTTCCGCGCCTGCTTGGACTCTTCTGCGCCTTCTTGCATGCTTCCGCGTCTGCTTGGACGCTTCCGCGCCTGCTTGGACTCTTCTGCGCCTTCTTGCATGCTGCCGCGCCTACTTGGACGTTTCCGTTCCTGCTTGGACGCTTCCGCGCCTGCTTGCATGCTTCCCCGCCTGCTTGGACGCTTCCGCGCGTGCTTGGACTCTTCTGCGTCTTCTTGCATGCTTCCGCGCCTGCTTGGACGTTTCCGCGCCTGCTTGGACGCTACCGCGCCTGCTTTGACCCTTCTACGCCTTTTTGCATGCTTCCGCGCCTGCTTGGACGTTTCCGCGCCTGCTTGGACGCTTCCGCGTCTTCTTGCATGCTTCCGCGCTTTCTTGGACGCTTCCGCGCTTGCTTGGACACTCCTGCGCCTGCTTGGACTCTTCTGCGCCTTCTTCCATGCTTCCGCGCCTACTTGGACGTTTCCGCGCCTGCTTGGACTCTACCGCGCCTGCTTGGACGCTTCCGTGCCTGCTTGGACGCTACCGCGCCTGCTTGGACTTTTCCGCGCCTGCTTGGACGCTACCGCGCCTGCTTGGACGCTACCGCGCCTGCTTGGACGCTACCCCGCCTGCTTGGACGCTTCCGCGCCTGCTTGGACTCTTCTGCGTCTTCTTGCCTGCTTCCGCGCCTGCTTGGACGTTTCCGCGCCTGCTTGGACGCTACCGCGCCTGCTTGGACGCTACCGCGCCTGCTTTGACTCTTCTACGCCTTTTTGCATGCTTCCGCGCCTGCTTGGACGCTTCCGCGACTGCTTGGACGCTTCCGCGCCTGCTTGGACTCTTCTGCGCCTTCTTGCATGCTGCCGCGCCTACTTGGACGTTTCCGTTCCTGCTTGGACGCTTCCGCGCCTGCTTGGACTCTTCTGCGCCTGCTTGGACTCTTCTGCGCCTTCTTGCATGCTTCCGCGCCAACTTGGACGTTTCCGCGCCTGCTTGGATGCTACCGCACCTGCTAGGACGTTTCCGCGCCTGCTTGGACGCTTCCGCGCCTGCTTGCATGCTTCCCCGCCTGCTTGGACGTTTCCGCGACTGCTTGAACTCTTCTGCGCCTTCTTGCATGCTTCCGCGCCTGCTTGGACGTTTCCGCGCCTGCTTGGACGCTACCGCGCCTGCTTGGACGCTACCGCGCCTGCTTGGACGCTTCCGCGACTGCATGGACGCTTCTGCGCCTGCTTGGACTCTTCTGCGTCTTCTTGCATGCTTCCGCGCCTGCTTGGACGTTCCCGCGCCTGCTTGGACGCTACCGCGCCTGCTTGGACGCTTCCGCGACTGCTTGGACGCATCCGCGCCTGGTTGGACGCTACCGCGCCTGCTTGGACGCTTCCGCGCCTGCTTGGACGCTTCCGCGACTGCTTGGACGCTTCCGCACCTGCTTGGACTCTTCTGCGACTTCTTGCATGCTTCCGCGCCTGCTTGGACGTTTCCGCGCCAGCTTGGACACTACCGCGCCTGCTTGGACGCTTCCGCGACTGCTTGGACGCTACCGCGCCTGCTTGCATGCTTCCCCCCCTGCTTGGACGCTTCCGCGCCTGCTTGGACTCTTCTGCGTCTTCTTGCATGCTTCCGCGCCTGCTTGGACGTTTCCGCGCCTGCTTGAACGCTGCCGCGCCTGTTTGGACGCTTCCGCGACTTCTTGGACTCTTCCGCGCCTGGTTGGACGCTACCGCGCCTGCTTGGACGCTTCTGCGACTGCTTGGACGCTTCCGCGCCTGCTTGGACCCTTCTGCGCCTTCTTGCATGCTTCCGCGCCTACTTGGACGTTTCCGCGCCTGCTTGGACGCTTCCGCGCCTGCTTGCATGCTTCCCCTCCTGCTTGGACGCTTCCGCGCCTGCTTGGACTCTTCTGCGCCTTCTTGCATGCTTCCGCGCCTACTTGGACGTTTCCGCGCCTGCTTGGACGCTTCCGCGCCTGCTTGCATGCTACCCCTCCTGCTTGGACGCTTCCGCGCCTGCTTGGACTCTTCTGCGCCTTCTTGCATGCTTCCGCGCCTACTTGGACGCTGTCGCGCCTGCCTGGACGCTTCCGCGCCTGCTTGGACGCTTCCGCGCCTGCTTGGACGCTTCCGCGCCTGCTTGGACGCTTCCGCGCCTATATGGATGCTTCCGCGCCTGCTTGGACGCTTCCGCGCCTGCTTGGACGCTACCGCGCCTGCTTGGACGCTTCCGCGCCTATATGGATGCTTCCGCGCCTGCTTGGACGCTTCCACGCCCGCTTGGACTCTTCTGCGCCTTCTTGCATGCTTCCGCGCCTATTTACACGTTTCCGCGCCTGCTTGGACTCTTCCACGCCTGCTTGGACTCTTCCGCGCATGCTTGGACGCTTCCGCGCCTGCTTGGACGCTTCCGCTCCTGCTTGGACGCTTCTGCGCCTGGTTGGAAGCTTCCGCGCCTGCTTGGACTCTTCTGCGTCATCTTGCATGCTTCCGCGCCTGCTTGGACGTTTCCGCGCCTTGTTGGACGCTACCGCGCCTGCTTGGACGCTTCCGCGACTGCTTGGACGCTTCCGCGCCTGGTTGGACGCTTCCGCGACTGCTTGGACGCTACCGCGCCTGCTTGGACGCTTCCGCGCCTGCTTGGACGCTTCCGCGCCTATATGGATGCTTCCGCGCCTGCTTGGACGCTTCCGCGCCTGCTTGGACGCTTCCGCGCCTGCTTGGACGCTTCCGCGCCTATATGGATGCTTCCGCGCCTGCTTGGACGCTTCCGCGCCCGCTTGGACTCTTCTGCGTCTTCTTGCATGCTGCCGCGCCAACTTGGACGCTTCCGCGCCTGGTTGGACGCTACCGCGCCTGCTTGGACGCTTCCGTGATTGCTTGGACGCTTCCGCGCCTGCTTGGACTCTTCTGCGCCTTCTTGCATGCTTCCGCGCCTGCTTGGACGTTTCCGTGCCTGCTTGGACGCTTCCGCGCCTATATGGATGCTTCCGCGCCTGCTTGAGCGCTTCCGCGCCTATATGGATGCTTCCGCGCCTGCTTGGACGCTTCCGCGCCCGCTTGGACTCTTCTGCGCCTTCTTGCATGCTTCCGCGCCTATTTACACGTTTCCGCGCCTGCTTGGACTCTTCCACGCCTGCTTGGACTCTTCCGCGCATGCTTGGACGCTTCCGCGCCTGCTTGGACGCTTCCGCGCCTGCTTGGACGCTTCTGCGCCTGGTTGGAAGCTTCCGCGCCTGCTTGGACGTTTCCGCGCCTTGTTGGACGCTACCGCGCCTGCTTGGACGCTTCCGCGACTGCTTGGCCCTTCCGCGCCTGGTTGGACGCTTCCGCGACTGCTTGGACGCTACCGCGCCTGCTTGGACGCTTCCGCGACTGCTTGGACGCTTCCGCGCCTGCTTGGACTCTTCTGCGTCTTCTTGCATGCTGCCGCGCCAACTTGGACGCTTCCGCGCCTGGTTGGACGCTACCGCGCCTGCTTGGACGCTTCCGTGATTGCTTGGACGCTTCCGCGCCTGCTTGGACTCTTCTGCGCCTTCTTGCATGCTTCCGCGCCTGCTTGGACGTTTCCGTGCCTGCTTGGACGCTTCCGCGACTGCTTGGACGCTACCGCGCCTGCTTGGACGCTTCCGCGACTGCTTGCATGCTTCCCCTCCTGCTTGGACGCTTCCGCGCCTGCTTGGACTCTTCTGCGCCTTCTTGCATGCTTCCGCGCCTACTTGGACGTTTCCGCGCCTGCTTGGACGCTTCCGCGCCTGCTTGCATGCTACCCCTCCTGCTTGGACGCTTCCGCGCTTGCTTGGACTCTTCTGCGCCTTCCTGCATGCTTCCGCGCCTACTTGGACGCTGTCGCGCCTGCCTGGACGCTTCCGCGCCTGCTTGGACGCTTCCGCGCCTGCTTGGACGCTTCCGCGCCTATATGGATGCTTCCGCGCCTGCTTGGACGCTTCCGCGCCTGCTTGGACGCTTCCGCGCCTGCTTGGACGCTTCCGCGCCTATATGGATGCTTCCGCGCCTGCTTGGACGCTTCCGCGCCCGCTTGGACTCTTCTGCGCCTTCTTGCATGCTTCCGCGCCTATTTACACGTTTCCGCGCCTGCTTGGACTCTTCCACGCCTGATTGGACTCTTCCGCGCATGCTTGGACGCTTCCGCGTCTGCTTGGACGCTTCCGCGCCTGCTTGGACGCTTTCGCGCCTGCTAGGACGCTTCCGCGCCTGCTTGTTCGCTTCCGCGCCTGCTTCGACGATTCCGCGCCTGCTTGGACGCTTCCGCACCTTCTTGGACGCTTCCGCGGCTGCTCGGACGCTTCCGCGTCTGCTTGGACGCTTCCGCGCCTGCTTGGACGCTTTCGCGCCTGCTAGGACGCTTCCGCGCCTGCTTGTTCGCTTCCGCGCCTGCTTCGACGATTCCGCGCCTGCTTGGACGCTTCCGCACCTTCTTGGACGCTTCCGCGCCTGCTTGGACTCTTCTGCGCCTTCTTGCATGCTTCCGCGCCTGCTTGGACGCTTCCGCGCCTGCTTGGACGCTTCCGCGCCTGCTAGGACGCTTCCGCGCCGGCTTGGACTCTTCTGCGCCTTCTTGCATGCTGCCGCGCCTACTTGGACGTTTCCGCGCCTGCTTGTACGCTACCGCGCCTGCTTGGACGCTTCCGCGCCTGCTTGGACGCTTCCGCACCTGCTTGGATTCTTCCGCGCCTGCTAGGACGCTTCCGCGCCAGCTTGGACGCTTCCGCGACTGCTTGGACGCTTCCGCGCTTGCTTGGACGATTCCGCGCCTGCTTGGACTCATCTGCGCCTTCTTGCATGCTGCCGCGCCTACTTGGACGTTTCCGCGCCCGCTTGTACGCTACCGCGCCTGCTTGGATTCTTCCGCGCCTGCTTGGACGCTTCCGCGCCAGCTTGGATTCTTCCGCGCCTGCTTGGACGTTTCCGCGCCTGCTTGGACGCTACCGCGCCTGCTTGGACGCTTCCGCGACTGCTAGGACGCTCCCGCGCCTGCTTGGACTCTTCTGCGCCTTCTTGCATGCTGCCGCGCCTACTTGGACGTTTCCGCGCCTGCTTGTACGCTACCGCGCCTGCTTGGACGCTTCCGCGCCTTCTTGGACGCTTCCGCCCCTGCTTGGACGATTCCGCGTCTGCTTGGACTCTTCCGCGCCTGCTTGGACTCATCCGCGCCAGCTTGGACGCTTCCGCGCCTGCTTGGACGCTTCCGCGCCTGCTTGGACGATTCCGCGCCTGCTTGACGCTTCCGCGCCTGCTAGGACGCTTCCGCGACTGCTTGGACGCTACCGCGCCTGCTTGGACGCTTCCGCGACTGCTTGGACGCTTCCGCGACTGCTTGGACGCTTCCGCGCCTGCTTGGACGCTTCCGCGCCTGTATGTATGCTTCCGCGCCTGTTTGGACGCTTCCGCGCCTGCTTGGACGCTACCGCGCCTGCTTGGACGCTTCCGCGCCTGCTTGGACACTTCCGCGCCTGCTTGGACTCTTCTGCGCCTTCTTGCATGCTTCCGCGCCTGCTTGCATGCTTCCGCGCCTGCTTGGACGCTTCCGCGCCTGCTTGGACGCTACCGCGCCTGCTTGGACGCTTCCGCGACTGCTTGGACGCTTCCGCGCCTGCTTGGACTCTTCTGCGCCTTCTTGCATGCTGCCGCGCCTACTTGGACGTTTCCGTTCCTGCTTGGACGCTTCCGCGCCTGCTTGCATGCTTCCCCGCCTGCTTGGACGCTTCCGCGACTGCTTGGACGCTTCCGCGCCTGCTTGCATGCTTCCGCGCCTCCTTGGACGTTTCCGCGCCAGCTTGGACGCTACCAGCGCCTGCTTGGACGCTTCCGCGCCTGCTTGGACGTTTCCGCGCCTGCTTGCATGCTTCCGCGCCTGCTTGGACGTTTCCGCGCCAGCTTGGACGCTACCGCGCCTGCTTGGACGCTACCGCGCCTGCTTGGACGCTTCCGCGCCTGGTTGGACGCTACCGCGCCTGCTTGGACGCTTCCGCGACTGCTTGGACGCTTCCGCACCTGCTTGGACGCTTCCGCGCCTGCTTGGACGCTTCCGCGCCTGCTTGGACGTTTCCGCGCCTGCTTGGACTCTTCTGCGCCTTCTTGCATGCTTCCGCGCCTGCTTGGACGTTTCCGCGCCAGCTTGGACGCTACCGCGCCTGCTTGGACGCTTCCGCGTCTGCTTGGACGCTTCCGCGCCTGCTTGGACTCTTCTGCGCCTTCTTGCATGCTGCCGCGCCTACTTGGACGTTTCCGTTCCTGCTTGGACGCTTCCGCGCCTGCTTGCATGCTTCCCCTCCTGCTTGGACGTTTCCGTTCCTGCTTGGACGCTTCCGCGCCTGCTTGCATGCTTCCCCTCCTGCTTGGACGCTTCCGTGCCTGCTTGGACGCTACCGCGCCTGCTTGGACGCTACCGCGCCTGCTTGGACGCTACCGCGCCTGCTTGGACGCTTCCGCGACTGCTTGGACGTTTCCGCGCCTGCTTGGACGCTACCGCGCCTGCTTGGACGCTACCGCGCCTGCTTGGACGCTACCGCGCCTGCTTGGACGCTACCGCGCCTGCTTGGACGCTACCGCGCCTGCTTGGACGCTACCGCGCCTGCTTGGACGCTTCCGCGACTGCTTGGACGCTTCCGCGACTGCTTGGACGTTTCCGCGCCTGCTTGGACGCTACCGCGCCTGCTTGGACGCTACCGCGCCTGCTTGGACGCTACCCCGCCTGCTTGGACGCTTCCGCGCCTGCTTGGACTCTTCTGCGTCTTCTTGCCTGCTTCCGCGCCTGCTTGGACGTTTCCGCGCCTGCTTGGACGCTACCGCGCCTGCTTGGACGCTACCGCGCCTGCTTTGACTCTTCTACGCCTTTTTGCATGCTTCCGCGCCTGCTTGGACGCTTCCGCGACTGCTTGGACGCTTCCGCGCCTGCTTGGACTCTTCTGCGCCTTCTTGCATGCTGCCGCGCCTACTTGGACGTTTCCGTTCCTGCTTGGATGCTTCCGCGCCTGCTTGCATGCTTCCCCGCCTGCTTGGACGCTTCCGCGCCTGCTTGGACTCTTCTGCGCCTGCTTGGACTCTTCTGCGCCTTCTTGCATGCTTCCGCGCCAACTTGGACGTTTCCGCGCCTGCTTGGATGCTACCGCACCTGCTAGGACGTTTCCGCGCCTGCTTGGACGCTTCCGCGCCTGCTTGCATGCTTCCCCGCCTGCTTGGACGTTTCCGCGACTGCTTGAACTCTTCTGCGCCTTCTTGCATGCTTCCGCGCCTGCTTGGACGTTTCTGCGCCTGCTTGGACGCTACCGCGCCTGCTTGGACGCTACCGCGCCTGCTTGGACGCTTCCGCGACTGCATGGACGCTTCTGCGCCTGCTTGGACTCTTCTGCGTCTTCTTGCATGCTTCCGCGCCTGCTTGGACGTTTCCGCGCCTGCTTGAACGCTGCCGCGCCTGTTTGGACGCTTCCGCGAATTCTTGGACTCTTCCGCGCCTGGTTGGACGCTACCGCGCCTGCTTGGACGCTTCTGCGACTGCTTGGACGCTTCCGCGCCTGCTTGGACCCTTCTGCGCCTTCTTGCATGCTTCCGCGCCTACTTGGACGTTTCCGCGCCTGCTTGGACGCTTCCGCGCCTGCTTGCATGCTTCCCCTCCTGCTTGGACGCTTCCGCGCCTGCTTGGACTCTTCTGCGTCTTCTTCCATGCTTCCGCGCCTGCTTGGACGTTTCCGCGCCTGCTTGGACGCTGCCGCGCCTGCTTGGACTCTTCCGCGACTGCCTGGACGCTACCGCGCCTGCTTGGACGCTTCCGCGACTGCTTGGACGCTTCCGCGCCTGCCTGGACGCTTCCGCGCCTGCTTGCATGCTTCCGCGCCTGCTTGGACTCTTCTGCGCCTTCTTGCATGCTTCCGCGCCTGCTTGGACATTTCCGCGCCTGTTTGGACGCTACCGCGCCTGCTTGGACGCTTCCGCGACTGATTGGACGCTACCGCGCCTGCTTGGAGGCTTCCGCGACTGCTTGGACGCTTCCGCGCCTGCTTGGACCCTTCTGCGTCTTCTTGCATGCATCCGCGCCTGCTTGGACGTTTCCGCGCCTGCTTGGACGCTACCGCGCCTGCTTGGACGCTACCGCGACTGCTTGGACGCTTCCGCGTCTGGTTGGACGCTACCGCGCCTGCTTGAACGCTTCCGCGACTGCTTGGACGCTTTCGCGCCTGCTAAGACGCTTCCGCGCCTTCTTGGACTCTTCTGCGCCTTCTTGCATGCTTCCGCGCCTGCTTCGACGTTCCCGCGCCTGCTCGGACGCTACCGCGCCAGCTTCGACGCTTCAGCGCCTGCTTGGACGCTTCCGCGCCTGCTTGCACGGTTCTGCGCCTGCTTGGACGCTTCCGCGCCTGCTTGGACGCTTCCGCGCTTGCTTGGACGCTTCCGCGCTTGCTTGGACTCTTCCGCGCCTGCTTGGACGTTTCCGCGCCTGCTTGGACGCTTCCGCGACTGCTTGGACGCTTCCGCGACTGCTTGGACGCTTCCGCGCCTGCTTGGACTCTTCTGCGCCTGCTTGGAGTCTTCTGCGCCTTCTTGCATGCTTCCGCGACTGCTTGGACGCTTCCGTGACTGCTTGGCCGCTACCGCGCCTGCTTGGAAGCTTCCGCGCCTGCTTGGACTCTTCTGCGTCATCTTGCATGCTTCCGCGCCTGCTTGGACGTTTCCGCGCCTGCTTGGACGCTGCCGCGCCTGGTTGGACGCGACCGCGCCTGCTTGAACGCTTCCGCGACTGCTTTGACGCTTCCGCGCCTGTGTGGACTCTTCTGCGCCTGCTTGGACTCTTCTGCGCCTTCTTGCATGCTTCCGCGCCTGCTTGGACGCTTCCGCGCCTGCTTGGACGCTTCCGCGACTGCTTGGACGCTACCGCGCCTGCTTGGACGCTTCCGCGACTGCTTGGACGCTACCACGCCTGCTTGGACGCTTCCGCGCCTGCTTGGACGCTTCCGCGCCTGCTTGGACTCTTCTGCGCCTGCTTGGACTCTTCTGCGCCTTCTTGCATGCTTCCGCGACTGCTTGGACGCTTCCGCGACTGCTTGGCCGCTACCGCGCCTGCTTGGAAGCTTCCGCGCCTGCTTGGACTCTTCTGCGTCATCTTGCATGCTTCCGCGCCTGCTTGGACATTTCCGCGCCTGCTTGGACGCTACCGCGCCTGCTTGGACGCTTCCGCGACTGCTTGGACGCTTCCGCGCCTGGTTGGACGCGACCGCGCCTGCTTGGACTCTTCTGCGCCTGCTTGGACTCTTCTGCGCCTTCTTGCATGCTTCCGCGACTGCTTGGACGCTTCCGCGACTGCTTGGCCGCTACCGCGCCTGCTTGGAAGCTTCCGCGCCTGCTTGGACTCTTCTGCGTCATCTTGCATGCTTCCGCGCATGCTTGGACATTTCCGCGCCTGCTTGGACTCTTCTGCGCCTGCTTGGACTCTTCTGCGCCTTCTTTCATGCTTCCGCGACTGCTTGGACGCTTCCGCGACTGCTTGGCCGCTACCGCGCCTGCTTGGAAGCTTCCGCGCCTGCTTGGACTCTTCTGCGTCATCTTGCATGCTTCCGCGCATGCTTGGACATTTCCGCGCCTGCTTGGACGCTACCGCGCCTGCTTGGACGCTTCCGCGACTGCTTGGACGCTACCGCGCCTGCTTGGACTCTTCCGCGCATGCTTGGACGCTTCCGCGCCTGCTTGGACGCTTCCGCGCCTGCTTGCATGCTTCCCCTCCTGCTTGGACGCTTCCGCGCCTGCTTGGACTCTTCTGCGCCTTCTTGCATGCTTCCGCGCCTACTTGGACGTTTCCGCGCCTGCTTGGACGCTTCCGCGCCTGCTTGCATGCTACCCCTCCTGCTTGGACGCTTCCGCGCCTGCTTGGACTCTTCTGCGCCTTCTTGCATGCTTCCGCGCCTACTTGGACGCTGTCGCGCCTGCCTGGACGCTTCCGCGCCTGCTTGGACGCTTCCGCGCCTGCTTGGACGCTTCCGCGCCTATATGGATGCTTCCGCGCCTGCTTGGACGCTTCCGCGGATACTTGGACTCTTCTGCTCCTTCTTGCATGCTTCCGCGCCTACTTGGACGTTTCCGCGCCTGCTTGGACGCTTCCGCGCCTGCTTGCATGCTTCCCCTCCTGCTTGGACGCTTCCGCGCCTGCTTGGACTCTTCTGCGCCTTCTTGCATGCTTCCGCGCCTACTTGGACGTTTCCGCGCCTGCTTGGACGCTTCCGCGCCTGCTTGCATGCTACCCTCCTGCTTGGACGCTTCCGCGCCTGCTTGGACGCTACCGCGCCTGCTTGGACGCTTCCGCGACTGCTTGGACGCTACCGCGCCTGCTTAGACTCTTCCGCGCATGCTTGGACGCTTCCGCGCCTGCTTGGACGCTTCCGCGCCTATATGGATGCTTCCGCGCCTGCTTGGACGCTTCCGCGGATACTTGGACTCTTCTGCTCCATCTTGCATGCTTCCGCGCCTACTTGGACGTTTCCGCGCCTGCTTGGACGCTTCCGCGCCTGCTTGCATGCTTCCCCTCCTGCTTGGACGCTTCCGCGCCTGCTTGGACTCTTCTGCGCCTTCTTGCATGCTTCCGCGCCTACTTGGACGTTTCCGCGCCTGCTTGGACACTTCCGCGCCTGCTTGCATGCTACCCCTCCTGCTTGGACGCTTCCGCGCCTGCTTGGACTCTTCTGCGCCTTCTTGCATGCTTCCGCGCCTACTTGGACGCTGTCGCGCCTGCCTGGACGCTTCCGCGCCTGCTTGGACGCTTCCGCGCCTGCTTGGACGCTTCCGCGCCTATATGGATGCTTCCGCGCCTGCTTGGACGCTTCCGCGCCTGCTTGGACGCTTCCGCGCCTGCTTGGACGCTTCCGCGCCTATATGGATGCTTCCGCGCCTGCTTGGACGCTTCCGCGCCCGCTTGGACTCTTCTGCCCCTTCTTGCATGCTTCCGCGCCTATTTACACGTTTCCGCGCCTGCTTGGACTCTTCCACGCCTGATTGGACTCTTCCGCGCATGCTTGGACGCTTCCGCGTCTGCTTGGACGCTTCCGCGCCTGCTTGGACGCTTTCGCGCCTGCTAGGACGCTTCCGCGCCTGCTTGTTCGCTTCCGCGCCTGCTTCGACGATTCCGCGCCTGCTTGGACGCTTCCGCACCTTCTTGGACGCTTCCGCGGCTGCTCGGACGCTTCCGCGCCTGCTTGGACGATTCCGCGTCTGCTTGGACGCTTCCGCGCCTGCTTGGACGCTTCCGCGCCTGATAGGACGCTTCCGCGCCGGCTTGGACTCTTCTGCGCCTTCTTGCATGCTGCCGCGCCTACTTGGACGTTTCCGCGCCTGCTTGTACGCTACCGCGCCTGCTTGGACGCTTCCGCGCCTGCTTGGACGCTTCCGCACCTGCTTGGATTCTTCCGCGCTTGCTAGGACGCTTCCGCGCCAGCTTGGACGCTTCCGCGACTGCTTGGACGCTTCCGCGCTTGCTTGGACGATTCCGCGCCTGCTTGGACTCATCTGCGCCTTCTTGCATGCTGCCGCGCCTACTTGGACGTTTCCGCGCCCGCTTGTACGCTACCGCGCCTGCTCGGACGCTTACGCGCCTGCTTGGACGCTTCCGCACCTGCTTGGATTCTTCCGCGCCTGCTTGGACGCTTCCGCGCCAGCTTGGATTCTTCCGCGCCTGCTTGGACGTTTCCGCGCCTGCTTGGACGCTACCGCGCCTGCTTGGACGCTTCCGCGACTGCTAGGACGCTTCCGCGCCTGCTTGGACTCTTCTCCGCCTTCTTGCATGCTGCCGCGCCTACTTGGACGTTTCCGCGCCTGCTTGTACGCTACCGCGCCTGCTTGGACGCTTCCGCGCCTTCTTGGACGCTTCCGCCCCTGCTTGGACGATTCCGCGTCTGCTTGGACTCTTCCGCGCCTGCTTGGACTCATCCGCGCCAGCTTGGACGCTTCCGCGCCTGCTTGGACGCTTCCGCGCCTGCTTGGATTCTTCCGCGCCTGCTTGGACGCTTCCGCGCCAGCTTGGAAGCATCCGCGCCTGCTTGGACGCTTCCGCGCCTGCTTGGACGCTTCCGCGCCTGCTTGGACGATTCCGCGTCTGCTTGGACGCTTCCGCGCCTGCTTGGGCGATTCCGCGTCTGCTTGGACGCTTCCGCGCCTGCTTGGACGCTTCCGCGCCTGCTAGAACGCTTCCGCGCCTGCTTGGACGCTTCCGCGCCTGCTTGGACTCTTCTGCGCCTGCTTGGACTCTTCTGCGCCTTCTTGCATGCTTCCGCGACTGCTTGCATGCTTCCGCGCCGGCTTGGACGCTTCCGCGCCTGCTTGGACGCTTCCGCGCCTGCTTGGACTCTTCTGCGCCTTCTTGCATGCTTCCGCGACTGCTTGGACGCTACCGCGCCTGCTTGGACGCTGCCGCGACTGCTTGGACACTACTGCGCCTGCTTGGACGCTTCCGCGCCTGCTTGGACTCTTCTGCGCCTGCTTGGACGCTTCCGCGCCTGCTTGCATGCTTCCCCGCCTGCTTGGACACTTCCGCGCCTGCTTGGACTCTTCTGCGCCTTCTTGAATGCTTCCGCGACTGCTTGGACGCTACCGCGCCTGCTTGGACGCTGCCGCGACTGCTTGGACACTACTGCGCCTGCTTGGACGCTTCCGCGACTGGTTGGACGCTTCCGCGCCTGCTTGGACTCTTCTGCGTCTTCTTGCATGCTTCCGCGCATGCTTGCATGCTTCCCCGCCTGCTTGGACGCTTCCGCGCCTGCTTGGACTCTTCTGCGTCTTCTTGCATGCTTCCGCGCATGCTTGCATGCTTCCCCGCCTGCTTGGACGCTTCCGCGCCTGCTTGGACTCTTCTGCGTCTTCTTGCATACTTCCGCGACTGCTTGGACGCTACCGCGCCGGCTTGGACGCTTCCGCGCCTGCTTGCATGTTTCCCCGCCTGCTTGGTCGCTTCCGCGCCTGCTTGGACGCTTCCGCCACTGCTTGGACTCTACCGCGCCTGCTTGGACGCTTCCGCGACTGCTTGGACTCTTCTGCGTCTTCTTGCATGCTTCCGCGCATGCTTGGACGTTTCCGAGCCTGCTTGGACGCTACCGCGCCTGCTTGGACGCTTCCGCGACTGCTAGGACGCTTCCGCGCCTGCTTGGACTCTTCTGCGCCTTCTTGCATGCTGCCGCGCCTACTTGGACGTTTCCGCGCCTGCTTGTACGCTACCGCGCCTGCATGGACGCTTCCGCGACTGCTTGGACGCTTCCGCGCCTGGTTGGACGCTTCCGCGCCTGCTTGGACTCTTCTGCGTCTTCTTGCATGCTGCCGCGCCTGCTTGGACGTTTCCGCGCCTGCTTGGACGCTACCGCGCCTGCTGGGACGCTTCCGCGCCTGCTTGGACGCTTCCGCGACTGCTTGGACGCTTCCGCGCCTGCTTGGACTCTTCTGCGTCTTCTTGCATGCTTCCGCGCATGCTTGCATGCTACTCGCCTGCTTGGACGCTTCCGCGCCAGCCTGGAATCTTCTGCGTCTTCTTGCATGCTTCCGCGCCTGCTTGGACGTTTCTGCGCCTGCTTGGACGCTTCCGCGACTGCTTGGACGCTTCCGCGCCTACTTGGACTCTTCTGCGCCTTCTTGCATGCTTCCGCGCCTACTTGGACGTTTCCGTGCCTGCTTGGACGCTACCGCGCCTGCTTGGACGCTACCGCGCCTGCTTGGAGGCTACCGCGCCTGCTTGGACGCTTCCGCGACTGCTTGGACGCTTCCGCGCCTGGTTGGACGCTTGCGCGCCTGCTTGCATGCTTCCCCGCCTGCTTGGACACTTCCGCCCTGCTTGGACTCTTCTGCGCCTTCTTGCATGCTTCCGCGCCTGCTTGCATGCTTCCGCGCCTGCTTGGACGCTTCCGCGCCTGCTTGGACGCTTCCGCGACTGCTTGGACGCTTCCGCGACTGCTTGGACGCTTCCGCGCCTGCTTGGACTCTTCTGCGCCTTCTTGCATGCTTCCGCGCCTGCTTGGACGCTTCCGCGACTGCTTGGACGCTTCCGCGCCTGCTTGGACGTTTCCGCGCCTGCTTGGACGCTTCCGCGACTGCTTGGACGCTTCCGCGCCTGCTTGGACTCTTCTGCGTCTTCTTGCATGCTTCCGCGCATGCTTGCATGCTACCCGCCTGCTTGGACGCTTCCGCGCCTGCCTGGAATCTTCTGCGTCTTCTTGCATGCTTCCGCGCCTGCTTGGACGTTTCCGCGCCTGCTTGGACGCTTCCGCGACTGCTTGGACGCTTCCGCGACTGCTTGGACGCTTCCGCGCCTGCTTGGACTCTTCTGCGTCTTCTTGCATGCTTCCGCGCATGCTTGGACTCTTCTGCGCCTTCTTGCATGCTTCCGCGCCTGCTTGGACGCTTCCGCGACTGCTTGGACGCTTCCGCGACTGCTTGGACGCTTCCGCGCCTGCTTGGACTCTTCTGCGTCTTCTTGCATACTTCCGCGACTGCTTGGACGCTACCGCGCCGGCTTGGACGCTTCCGCGCCTGCTTGCATGTTTCCCCGCATGCTTGGACGTTTCCGAGCCTGCTTGGACGCTACCGCGCCTGCTTGGACGCTTCCGCGACTGCTAGGACGCTTCCGCGCCTGCTTGGACTCTTCTGCGCCTTCTTGCATGCTGCCGCGCCTACTTGGACGTTTCCGCGCCTGCTTGTACGCTACCGCGCCTGCATGGACGCTTCCGCGACTGCTTGGACGCTTCCGCGCCTGGTTGGACGCTTCCGCGCCTGCTTGGACTCTTCTGCGTCTTCTTGCATGCTGCCGCGCCTGCTTGGACGTTTCCGCGCCTGCTTGGACGCTACCGCGCCTGCTGGGACGCTTCCGCGCCTGCTTGGACGCTTCCGCGACTGCTTGGACGCTTCCGCGCCTGCTTGGACTCTTCTGCGTCTTCTTGCATGCTTCCGCGCATGCTTGCATGCTACTCGCCTGCTTGGACGCTTCCGCGCCAGCCTGGAATCTTCTGCGTCTTCTTGCATGCTTCCGCGCCTGCTTGGACGCTTCCGCGACTGCTTGGACGCTTCCGCGCCTGCTTGGACGTTTCCGCGCCTGCTTGGACGCTTCCGCGACTGCTTGGACGCTTCCGCGCCTGCTTGGACTCTTCTGCGTCTTCTTGCATGCTTCCGCGCATGCTTGCATGCTACCCGCCTGCTTGGACGCTTCCGCGCCTGCCTGGAATCTTCTGCGTCTTCTTGCATGCTTCCGCGCCTGCTTGGACGTTTCCGCGCCTGCTTGGACGCTTCCGCGACTGCTTGGACGCTTCCGCGACTGCTTGGACGCTTCCGCGCCTGCTTGGACTCTTCTGCGCCTTCTTGCATGCTTCCGCGCCTGCTTGGACGCTTCCGCGACTGCTTGGACGCTTCCGCGACTGCTTGGACGCTTCCGCGCCTGCTTGGACTCTTCTGCGCCTTCTTGCATGCTTCCGCGCCTGCTTGGACGCTTCCGCGGCTGCTCGGACGCTTCCGCGTCTGCTTGGACGCTTCCGCGCCTGCTTGGACGCTTTCGCGCCTGCTAGGACGCTTCCGCGCCTGCTTGTTCGCTTCCGCGCCTGCTTCGACGATTCCGCGCCTGCTTGGACGCTTCCGCACCTTCTTGGACGCTTCCGCGCCTGCTTGGACTCTTCTGCGCCTTCTTGCATGCTTCCGCGCCTGCTTGGACGCTTCCGCGCCTGCTTGGACGCTTCCGCGCCTGCTAGGACGCTTCCGCGCCGGCTTGGACTCTTCTGCGCCTTCTTGCATGCTGCCGCGCCTACTTGGACGTTTCCGCGCCTGCTTGTACGCTACCGCGCCTGCTTGGACGCTTCCGCGCCTGCTTGGACGCTTCCGCACCTGCTTGGATTCTTCCGCGCCTGCTAGGACGCTTCCGCGCCAGCTTGGACGCTTCCGCGATTGCTTGGACGCTTCCGCGCTTGCTTGGACGATTCCGCGCCTGCTTGGACTCATCTGCGCCTTCTTGCATGCTGCCGCGCCTACTTGGACGTTTCCGCGCCCGCTTGTACGCTACCGCGCCTGCTTGGACGCTTACGCGCCTGCTTGGACGCTTCCGCACCTGCTTGGATTCTTCCGCGCCTGCTTGGACGCTTCCGCGCCAGCTTGGATTCTTCCGCGCCTGCTTGGACGTTTCCGCGCCTGCTTGGACGCTACCGCGCCTGCTTGGACGCTTCCGCGACTGCTAGGACGCTTCCGCGCCTGCTTGGACTCTTCTGCGCCTTCTTGCATGCTGCCGCGCCTACTTGGACGTTTCCGCGCCTGCTTGTACGCTACAGCGCCTGCTTGGACGCTTCCGCGCCTTCTTGGACGCTTCCGCCCCTGCTTGGACGATTCCGCGTCTGCTTGGACTCTTCCGCGCCTGCTTGGACTCATCCGCGCCAGCTTGGACGCTTCCGCGCCTGCTTGGACGCTTCCGCGCCTGCTTGGACGATTCCGCGCCTGCTTGACGCTTCCGCGCCTGCTAGGACGCTTCCGCGCCTGCTTGGACGCTTCCGCACCTGCATGGATTCTTCCGCGCCAGCTTGGACGCTTCCGCGCCTGCTTGGACGATTCCGCGTCTGCTTGGACGCTTCCGCGCCTGCTTGGGCGATTCCGCGTCTGCTTGGACGCTTCCGCGCCTGCTTGGACGCTTCCGCGCCTGCTAGAACGCTTCCGCGCCTGCTTGGACGCTTCCGCACCTGCTTGGATTCTTCCGCGCCTTCTTGGACGCTTCCGCGCCTGCCTGGACGATTCCGCGTCTGCTTGGACTCTTCCGCGCCTGCTTGGACGCTTCCGCGCCTGCTTGGACGCTTCCGCGACTGCTTGGACGCTGCCGCGCCTGCTTGGACTCTTCTGCGTCTTCTTGCATGCTTCCGCGCATGCTTGCATGCTACCCGCCTGCTTGGACGCTTCCGCGCCTGCCTGGAATCTTCTGCGTCTTCTTGCATGCTTCCGCGCCTGCTTGGACGTTTCCGCGCCTTCTTGGACGCTTCCGCGACTGCTTGGACGCTTCCGCGACTGCTTGGACGCTTCCGCGCCTGCTTGGACTCTTCTGCGCCTTCTTGCATGCTTCCGCGCCTGCTTGGACGCTTCCGCGACTGCTTGGACGCTTCCGCGACTGCTTGGACGCTTCCGCGCCTGCTTGGACTGTTCTGCGCCTTCTTGCATGCTTCCGCGCCTGTTTGCATGCTTCCGCATCTGCTTGGACGTTTCCGCGCCTGCTTGGACACTTCCGCGCCTGCTTCGACTCTTCTGCGCCTTCTTGCATGCTTCCGAGCCTGCTTGCATGCTTCCGCGACTGCTTGGACGCTTCCGCGACTGCTTGGATGCTTCCGCGCCTGCTTGGACGCTTCCGCGACTGCTTGGACGCTACCGCGCCTGCTTGGACGCTTCCGCGACTGCTTGGACGCTTCCGCGACTGCTTGGACGCTTCCGCGCCTGCTTGGACGCTTCCGCGCCTGTATGTATGCTTCCGCGCCTGTTTGGACGCTTCCGCGACTGCTTGGACGCTTCCGCGCCTGCTTGGACGCTTCCGCGCCTGTATGTATGCTTCCGCGCCTGTTTGGACGCTTCCGCGCCTGCTTGGACGCTACCGCGCCTGCTTGGACGCTTCCGCGCCTGCTTGGACGCTTCCGCGCCTGCTTGGACTCTTCTGCGCCATCTTGCATGCTTCCGCGCCTGCTTGGACGCTACCGCGCCTGCTTGGACTCTGCTGCGCCTTCTTGCATGCTTCCGCGCCTGCTGGCATGCTTCCTCGCCTGCTTGGACGCTTCCGCGACTGCTTGGACGTTTCCGCGACTGCTTGGACGCTTCCGCGCCTGCTTGGACTCTTCTGCGCCTGCTTGGACTCTTCTGCGCCTTCTTGCATGCTTCCGCGCCTGCTTGGACGCTTCCGCGACTGCTTGGACGCTTCCGCGCCTGGTTGGACGTTTACGCGCCTGCTTGGACGCTTCCGCGACTGCTTGGACGCTGCCGCGCCTGCTTGGACTCTTCTGCGTCTTCTTGCATGCTTCCGCGCATGCTTGCATGCTACCCGCCTGCTTGGACGCTTCCGCGCCTGCCTGGAATCTTCTGCGTCTTCTTGCATGCTTCCGCGCCTGCTTGGACGTTTCCGCGCCTTCTTGGACGCTTCCGCGACTGCTTGGACGCTTCCGCGACTGCTTGGACGCTTCCGCGCCTGCTTGGACTCTTCTGCGCCTTCTTGCATGCTTCCGCGCCTGCTTGGACGCTTCCGCGACTGCTTGGACGCTTCCGCGACTGCTTGGACGCTTCCGCGCCTGCTTGGACGCTACCGCGCCTGCTTGGACGCTTCCGCGCCTGCTTGGACGCTTCCGCGCCTGCTTGGACTCTTCTGCGCCATCTTGCATGCTTCCGCGCCTGCTTGGACGCTACCGCGCCTGCTTGGACTCTGCTGCGCCTTCTTGCATGCTTCCGCGCCTGCTGGCATGCTTCCTCGCCTGCTTGGACGCTTCCGCGACTGCTTGGACGCTTCCGCGACTGCTTGGACGCTTCCGCGCCTGCTTGGACTCTTCTGCGCCTTCTTGCATGCTTCCGCGCCTGCTTGGACGCTTCCGCGACTGCTTGGACGCTTCCGCGACTGCTTGGACGCTTCCGCGCCTGCTTGGACTGTTCTGCGCCTTCTTGCATGCTTCCGCGCCTGTTTGCATGCTTCCGCGTCTGCTTGGACGCTTCCGCGCCTGCTTGGACACTTCCGCGCCTGCTTGGACTCTTCTGCGCCTTCTTGCATGCTTCCGCGCCTACTTGGACGTTTCCGCGCCTGCTTGGACGCTTCCGCGCCTGCTTGCATGCTTCCTCGCCTGCTTGGACGCTTCCGCGCCTGCTTGCACGGTTCCGAGCCTGCTTGGACGCTTCCGCGCCTGCTTGGACGCTTCCGCGCCTGCTTGGACTCTTCTGCGCCATCTTGCATGCTTCCGCGCCTGCTTGGACGCTACCGCGCCTGCTTGGACTCTGCTGCGCCTTCTTGCATGCTTCCGCGCCTGCTGGCATGCTTCCTCGCCTGCTTGGACGCTTCCGCGACTGCTTGGACGCTTCCGCGACTGCTTGGACGCTTCCGCGCCTGCTTGGACTCTTCTGCGCCTTCTTGCATGCTTCCGCGCCTGCTTGGACGCTTCCGCGACTGCTTGGACGCTTCCGCGACTGCTTGGACTCTTCCGCGCCTGCTTGGACTGTTCTGCGCCTTCTTGCATGCTTCCGCGCCTGTTTGCATGCTTCCGCGTCTGCTTGGACGCTTCCGCGCCTGCTTGGACACTTCCGCGCCTGCTTGGACTCTTCTGCGCCTTCTTGCATGCTTCCGCGCCTACTTGGACGTTTCCGCGCCTGCTTGGACGCTTCCGCGCCTGCTTGCATGCTTCCTCGCCTGCTTGGACGCTTCCGCGCCTGCTTGCACGGTTCCGAGCCTGCTTGGACGCTTTCGCGCCTGCTTGGACGCTTCCGCGCCTGCTTGGACGCTTCCGCGCCTGCTTGGACTCTTCCGCGCCTGCTTGGACTGTTCTGCGCCTTCTTGCATGCTTCCGCGCCTGTTTGCATGCTTCCGCGTCTGCTTGGACGCTTCCGCGCCTGCTTGGACACTTCCGCGCCTGTATGTATGCTTCCGCGCCTGTTTGGACGCTTCCGCGCCTGCTTGGACGCTACCGCGCCTGCTTGGACGCTTCCGCGCCTGCTTGGACACTTCCGCGCCTGCTTGGACTCTTCTGCGCCTTCTTGCATGCTTCCGCGCCTCCTTGGACGCTTCCGCACCTCGTTGGACGCTACCGCGCCTGCTTGGACGCTTCCGCGACTGCTTGGACGCTTCCGCGCCTGGTTGGACTCTTCTGCGCCTTCTTGCATGCTGCCGCGCCTCCTTGGACGCTTCCGCACCTCGTTGGACGCTACCGCGCCTGCTTGGACGCTTCCGCGACTGCTTGGACGCTTCCGCGCCTGCTTGGACGCTTCCGCGACTGCTTGGACGCTACCGCGCCTGCTTGGACGCTTCCGCGACTGCTTGGACGCTTCCGCGACTGCTTGCACGGTTCTGCGCCTGCTTGGACGCTTCCGTGCCTGCTTGGACGCTTCCGCGCTTGCTTGGACGCTTCCGCGCTTGCTTGGACTCTTCCGCGCCTGCTTGGACGTTTCCGCGCCTGCTTGGACGCTTCCGCGACTGCTTGGACGCTTCCGCGACTGCTTGGACGCTTCCGCGCCTGCTTGGACTCTTCTGCGCCTGCTTGGAGTCTTCTGCGCCTTCTTGCATGCTTCCGCGACTGCTTGGACGCTTCCGTGACTGCTTGGCCGCTACCGCGCCTGCTTGGAAGCTTCCGCGCCTGCTTGGACTCTTCTGCGTCATCTTGCATGCTTCCGCGCCTGCTTGGACGTTTCCGCGCCTGCTTGGACGCTGCCGCGCCTGGTTGGACGCGACCGCGCCTGCTTGAACGCTTCCGCGACTGCTTTGACGCTTCCGCGCCTGTGTGGACTCTTCTGCGCCTGCTTGGACTCTTCTGCGCCTTCTTGCATGCTTCCGCGCCTGCTTGGACGCTTCCGCGCCTGCTTGGACGCTTCCGCGACTGCTTGGACGCTACCGCGCCTGCTTGGACGCTTCCGCGACTGCTTGGACGCTACCAGGCCTGCTTGGACGCTTCCGCGCCTGCTTGGACGCTTCCGCGCCTGCTTGGACTCTTCTGCGCCTGCTTGGACTCTTCTGCGCCTTCTTGCATGCTTCCGCGACTGCTTGGACGCTTCCGCGACTGCTTGGCCGCTTACGCGCCTGCTTGGAAGCTTCCGCGCCTGCTTGGACTCTTCTGCGTCATCTTGCATGCTTCCGCGCCTGCTTGGACATTTCCGCGCCTGCTTGGACGCTACCGCGCCTGCTTGGACGCTTCCGCGACTGCTTGGACGCTTCCGCGCCTGGTTGGACGCGACCGCGCCTGCTTGGACTCTTCTGCGCCTGCTTGGACTCTTCTGCGCCTTCTTGCATGCTTCCGCGACTGCTTGGACGCTTCCGCGACTGCTTGGCCGCTACCGCGCCTGCTTGGAATCTTCCGCGCCTGCTTGGACTCTTCTGCGTCATCTTGCATGCTTCCGTGCATGCTTGGACATTTCCGCGCCTGCTTGGACTCTTCTGCGCCTGCTTGGACTCTTCTGCGCCTTCTTTCATGCTTCCGCGACTGCTTGGACGCTTCCGCGACTGCTTGGCCGCTACCGCGCCTGCTTGGAAGCTTACGCGCCTGCTTGGACTCTTCTGCGTCATCTTGCATGCTTCCGCGCATGCTTGGACATTTACGCGCCTGCTTGGACGCTACCGCGCCTGCTTGGACGCTTCCGCGACTGCTTGGACGCTACCGCGCCTGCTTGGACTCTTCCGCGCATGCTTGGACGCTTCCGCGCCTGCTTGGACGCTTCCGCGCCTGCTTGCATGCTTCCCCTCCTGCTTGGACGCTTCCGCGCCTGCTTGGACTCTTCTGCGCCTTCTTGCATGCTTCCGCGCCTACTTGGACGTTTCCGCGCCTGCTTGGACGCTTCCGCGCCTGCTTGCATGCTACCCGTCCTGCTTGGACGCTTCCGCGCCTGCTTGGACTCTTCTGCGCCTTCTTGCATGCTTCCGCGCCTACTTGGACGCTGTCGCGCCTGCCTGGACGCTTCCGCGCCTGCTTGGACGCTTCCGCGCCTGCTTGGACGCTTCCGCGCCTATATGGATGCTTCCGCGCCTGCTTGGACGCTTCCGCGGATACTTGGACTCTTCTGCTCCTTCTTGCATGCTTCCGCGCCTACTTGGACGTTTCCGCGCCTGCTTGGACGCTTCCGCGCCTGCTTGCATGCTTCCCCTCCTGCTTGGACGCTTCCGCGCCTGCTTGGACTCTTCTGCGCCTTCTTGCATGCTTCCGCGCCTACTTGGACGTTTCCGCGCCTGATTGGACTCTTCCGCGCATGCTTGGACGCTTCCGCGTCTGCTTGGACGCTTCCGCGCCTGCTTGGACGCTTTCGCGCCTGCTAGGACGCTTCCGCGCCTGCTTGGACGCTTCCGCACCTTCTTGGACGCTTCCGCGGCTGCTCGGACGCTTCCGCGCCTGCTTGGACGATTCCGCGTCTGCTTGGACGCTTCCGCGCCTGCTTGGACGCTTCCGCGCCTGATAGGACGCTTCCGCGCCGGCTTGGACTCTTCTGCGCCTTCTTGCATGCTGCCGCGCCTACTTGGACGTTTCCGCGCCTGCTTGCACGCTACCGCGCCTGCTTGGACGCTTCCGCGCCTGCTTGGACGCTTCCGCACCTGCTTGGATTCTTCCGCGCTTGCTAGGACGCTTCCGCGCCAGCTTGGACGCTTCCGCGACTGCTTGGACGCTTCCGCGCTTGCTTGGACGATTCCGCGCCTGCTTGGACTCATCTGCGCCTTCTTGCATGCTGCCGCGCCTACTTGGACGTTTCCGCGCCCGCTTGTACGCTACCGCGCCTGCTTGGACGCTTACGCGCCTGCTTGGACGCTTCCGCACCTGCTTGGATTCTTCCGCGCCTGCTTGGACGCTTCCGCGCCAGCTTGGATTCTTCCGCGCCTGCTTGGACGTTTCCGCGCCTGCTTGGACGCTACCGCGCCTGCTTGGACGCTTCCGCGACTGCTAGGACGCTTCCGCGCCTGCTTGGACTCTTCTCCGCCTTCTTGCATGCTGCCGCGCCTACTTGGACGTTTCCGCGCCTGCTTGTACGCTACCGCGCCTGCTTGGACGCTTCCGCGCCTTCTTGGACGCTTCCGCCCCTGCTTGGACGATTCCGCGTCTGCTTGGACTCTTCCGCGCCTGCTTGGACTCATCCGCGCCAGCTTGGACGCTTCCGCACCTGCTTGGACGCTTCCGCGCCTGCTTGGACGATTCCGCGCCTGCTTGACGCTTCCGCGCCTGCTAGGACGCTTCCGCGCCTGCTTGGACGCTTCCGCACCTGCTTGGATTCTTCCGCGCCTGCTTGGACGCTTCCGCGCCAGCTTGGAAGCATCCGCGCCTGCTTGGACGCTTCCGCGCCTGCTTGGACGCTTCCGCGCCTGCTTGGACGATTCCGCGTCTGCTTGGACGCTTCCGCGCCTGCTTGGGCGATTCCGCGTCTGCTTGGACGCTTCCGCGCCTGCTTGGACGCTTCCGCGCCTGCTAGAACGCTTCCGCGCCTGCTTGGACGCTTCCGCGCCTGCTTGGACTCTTCTGCGCCTGCTTGGACTCTTCTGCGCCTTCTTGCATGCTTCCGCGACTGCTTGCATGCTTCCGCGCCTGCTTGGACGCTTCCGCGCCTGCTTGGACGCTTCCGCGCCTGCTTGGACTCTTCTGCGCCTTCTTGCATGCTTCCGCGACTGCTTGGACGCTACCGCGCCTGCTTGGACGCTGCCGCGACTGCTTGGACACTACTGCGCCTGCTTGGACGCTTCCGCGCCTGCTTGGACTCTTCTGCGCCTGCTTGGACGCTTCCGCGCCTGCTTGCATGCTTCCCCGCCTGCTTGGACACTTCCGCGCCTGCTTGGACTCTTCTGCGCCTTCTTGCATGCTTCCGCGACTGCTTGGACGCTACCGCGCCTGCTTGGACGCTGCCGCGACTGCTTGGACACTACTGCGCCTGCTTGGACGCTTCCGCGACTGGTTGGACGCTTCTGCGTCTTCTTGCATGCTTCCGCGCATGCTTGGACGTTTCCGCGCCTGCTTGGACGCTACCGCGCCTGCTGGGACGCTTCCGCGCCTGCTTGGACGCTTCCGCGACTGCTTGGACGCTTCCGCGCCTGCTTGGACTCTTCTGCGTCTTCTTGCATGCTTCCGCGCATGCTTGCATGCTACCCGCCTGCTTGGACGCTTCCGCGACTGGTTGGACGCTTCCGCGCCTGCTTGGACTCTTCTGCGCCTTCTTGCATGCTTCCGCGACTGCTTGGACGCTACCGCGCCTGCTTGGACGCTGCCGCGACTGCTTGGACACTACTGCGCCTGCTTGGACGCTTCCGCGCCTGCTTGGACTCTTCTGCGCCTGCTTGGACGCTTCCACGCCTGCTTGCAAGCTTCCCCGCCTGCTTGGACACTTCCGCGCCTGCTTGGACTCTTCTGCGTCTTCTTGCATGCTTCCGCGCATGCTTGCATGCTTCCCCGCCTGCTTGGACGCTTCCGCGCCTGCTTGGACTCTTCTGCGTCTTCTTGCATGCTTCCGCGCATGCTTGCATGCTTCCCCGCCTGCTTGGACGCTTCCGCGCCTGCTTGCATGTTTCCCCGCCTGCTTGGTCGCTTCCGCGCCTGCTTGGACGCTTCCGCCACTGCTTGGACTCTACCGCGCCTGCTTGGACGCTTCCGCGACTGCTTGGACTCTTCTGCGTCTTCTTGCATGCTTCCGCGCATGCTTGGACGTTTACGAGCCTGCTTGGACGCTACCGCGCCTGCTTGGACGCTTCCGCGACTGCTAGGACGCTTCCGCGCCTGCTTGGACTCTTCTGCGTCTTCTTGCATGCTTCCGCGCATGCTTGCATGCTTCCCCGCCTGCTTGGACGCTTCCGCGCCTGCTTGCATGTTTCCCCGCCTGCTTGGTCGCTTCCGCGCCTGCTTGGACGCTTCCGCCACTGCTTGGACTCTACCGCGCCTGCTTGGACGCTTCCGCGACTGCTTGGACTCTTCTGCGTCTTCTTGCATGCTGCCGCGCCTGCTTGGACGTTTCCGCGCCTGCTTGGACGCTACCGCGCCTGCTGGGACGCTACCGCGCCTGCTTGGACGCTACCGCGCCTGCTTGGAGGCTACCGCGCCTGCTTGGACGCTTCCGCGACTGCTTGGACGCTTCCGCGCCTGGTTGGACGCTTCCGCGCCTGCTTGCATGCTTCCCCGCCTGCTTGGACACTTCCGCCCTGCTTGGACTCTTCTGCGCCTTCTTGCATGCTTCCGCGCCTGCTTGCATGCTTCCGCGCCTGCTTGGACGCTTCCGCGCCTGCTTGGACGCTTCCGCGACTGCTTGGACGCTTCCGCGACTGCTTGGACGCTTCCGCGCCTGCTTGGACTCTTCTGCGCCTTCTTGCATGCTTCCGCGCCTGCTTGGACGCTTCCGCGACTGCTTGGACGCTTCCGCGCCTGCTTGGACGTTTCCGCGCCTGCTTGGACGCTTCCGCGACTGCTTGGACGCTTCCGCGCCTGCTTGGACTCTTCTGCGTCTTCTTGCATGCTTCCGCGCATGCTTGCATGCTACCCGCCTGCTTGGACGCTTCCGCGCCTGCCTGGAATCTTCTGCGTCTTCTTGCATGCTTCCGCGCCTGCTTGGACGTTTCCGCGCCTGCTTGGACGCTTCCGCGACTGCTTGGACGCTTCCGCGACTGCTTGGACGCTTCCGCGCCTGCTTGGACTCTTCTGCGCCTTCTTGCATGCTTCCGCGCCTGCTTGGACGCTTCCGCGACTGCTTGGACGCTTCCGCGACTGCTTGGACGCTTCCGCGCCTGCTTGGACTCTTCTGCGCCTTCTTGCATGCTTCCGCGCCTGCTTGGACGCTTCCGCGACTGCTTGGACGCTTCCGCGACTGCTTGGACGCTTCCGCGCCTGCTTGGACTCTTCTGCGTCTTCTTGCATACTTCCGCGACTGCTTGGTCGCTACCGCGCCGGCTTGGACGCTTCCGCGCCTGCTTGCATGTTTCCCCGCCTGCTTGGACGCTTCCGCGCCTGCTTGGACTCTTCTGCGTCTTCTTGCATACTTCCGCGACTGCTTGGACGCTACCGCGCCGGCTTGGACGCTTCCGCGCCTGCTTGCATGTTTCCCCGCCAGCTTGGACGCTTCCGCGCCTGCTTGGACGCTTCCGCCACTGCTTGGACTCTACCGCGCCTGCTTGGACGCTTCCGCGACTGCTTGGACTCTTCTGCGTCTTCTTGCATGCTTCCGCGCATGCTTGGACGTTTCCGAGCCTGCTTGGACGCTACCGCGCCTGCTTGGACGCTTCCGCGACTGCTAGGACGCTTCCGCGCCTGCTTGGACTCTTCTGCGCCTTCTTGCATGCTGCCGCGCCTACTTGGACGTTTCCGCGCCTGCTTGTACGCTACCGCGCCTGCATGGACGCTTCCGCGACTGCTTGGACGCTTCCGCGCCTGGTTGGACGCTTCCGCGCCTGCTTGGACTCTTCTGCGTCTTCTTGCATGCTGCCGCGCCTGCTTGGACGTTTCCGCGCCTGCTTGGACGCTACCGCGCCTGCTGGGACGCTTCCGCGCCTGCTTGGACGCTTCCGCGACTGCTTGGACGCTTCCGCGCCTGCTTGGACTCTTCTGCGTCTTCTTGCATGCTTCCGCGCATGCTTGCATGCTACTCGCCTGCTTGGACGCTTCCGCGCCAGCCTGGAATCTTCTGCGTCTTCTTGCATGCTTCCGCGCCTGCTTGGACGCTTCCGCGACTGCTTGGACGCTTCCGCGCCTGCTTGGACGTTTCCGCGCCTGCTTGGACGCTTCCGCGACTGCTTGGACGCTTCCGCGCCTGCTTGGACTCTTCTGCGTCTTCTTGCATGTTTCCGCGCATGCTTGGACTCTTCTGCGCCTTCTTGCATGCTTCCGCGCCTGCTTGGACGCTTCCGCGACTGCTTGGACGCTTCCGCGACTGCTTGGACGCTTCCGCGCCTGCTTGGACTCTTCTGCGTCTTCTTGCATACTTCCGCGACTGCTTGGACGCTACCGCGCCGGCTTGGACGCTTCCGCGCCTGCTTGCATGTTTCCCCGCATGCTTGGACGTTTCCGAGCCTGCTTGGACGCTACCGCGCCTGCTTGGACGCTTCCGCGACTGCTAGGACGCTTCCGCGCCTGCTTGGACTCTTCTGCGCCTTCTTGCATGCTGCCGCGCCTACTTGGACGTTTCCGCGCCTGCTTGTACGCTACCGCGCCTGCATGGACGCTTCCGCGACTGCTTGGACGCTTCCGCGCCTGGTTGGACGCTTCCGCGCCTGCTTGGACTCTTCTGCGTCTTCTTGCATGCTGCCGCGCCTGCTTGGACGTTTCCGCGCCTGCTTGGACGCTACCGCGCCTGCTGGGACGCTTCCGCGCCTGCTTGGACGCTTCCGCGACTGCTTGGACGCTTCCGCGCCTGCTTGGACTCTTCTGCGTCTTCTTGCATGCTTCCGCGCATGCTTGCATGCTACCCGCCTGCTTGGACGCTTCCGCGCCTGCCTGGAATCTTCTGCGTCTTCTTGCATGCTTCCGCGCCTGCTTGGACGTTTCCGCGCCTGCTTGGACGCTTCCGCGACTGCTTGGACGCTTCCGCGACTGCTTGGACGCTTCCGCGCCTGCTTGGACTCTTCTGCGCCTTCTTGCATGCTTCCGCGCCTGCTTGGACGCTTCCGCGACTGCTTGGACGCTTCCGCGACTGCTTGGACGCTTCCGCGACTGCTTGGACGCTTCCGCGCCTGCTTGGACTGTTCTGCGCCTTCTTGCATGCTTCCGCGCCTGTTTGCATGCTTCCGCGTCTGGTTGGACGCTTCCGCGCCTGCTTGGACACTTCCGCGCCTGCTTGGACTCTTCTGCGCCTTCTTGCATGCTTCCGCGCCTACTTGGACGTTTCCGCGCCTGCTTGGACGCTTCCGCGCCTGCTTGCATGCTTCCTCGCCTGCTTGGACGCTTCCGCGCCTGCTTGCACGGTTCCGAGCCTGCTTGGACGCTTCCGCGCCTGCTTGGACGCTTCCGCGCCTGCTTGGACTCTTCTGCGCCATCTTGCATGCTTCCGCGCCTGCTTGGACGCTACCGCGCCTGCTTGGACTCTGCTGCGCCTTCTTGCATGCTTCCGCGCCTGCTGGCATGCTTCCTCGCCTGCTTGGACGCTACCGCGACTGCTTGGACGCTTCCGCGACTGCTTGGACGCTTCCGCGCCTGCTTGGACTCTTCTGCGCCTTCTTGCATGCTTCCGCGCCTGCTTGGACGCTTCCGCGACTGCTTCGACGCTTCCGCGACTGCTTGGACGCTTCCGCGCCTGCTTGGACTGTTCTGCGCCTTCTTGCATGCTTCCGCGCCTGTTTGCATGCTTCCGCGTCTGCTTGGACGCTTCCGCGCCTGCTTGGACACTTCCGCGCCTGCTTGGACTCTTCTGCGCCTTCTTGCATGCTTCCGCGCCTACTTGGACGTTTCCGCGCCTGCTTGGACGCTTCCGCGCCTGCTTGTATGCTTCCTCGCCTGCTTGGACGCTTCCGCGCCTGCTTGCACGGTTCCGAGCCTGCTTGGACGCTTTCGCGCCTGCTTGGACGCTTCCGCGCCTGCTTGGACGCTTCCGCGCCTGCTTGGACTCTTCTGCGCCTTCTTGCATGCTGCCGCGCCTACTTGGACGCTTCCGCGCCTGGTTGGACGCTACCGCGCCTGCTTGGACGCTTCCGCGCCTGCTTGGACGCTTCCGCGCCTGCTTGGACACTTCCGCGCCTGCTGGGACTCTTCTGCGCCTTCTTACGTGCTTCCGCGCCTGCTTGCATGCTTCCGCGCCTGCTTGGACGCTTCCGCGCCTGCTTGGACGCTTCCGCGACTGCTTGGACGCTTCCGCGACTGCTTGGACGCTTCCGCGCCTGCTTGGACTCTTCTGCGCCTTCTTGCATGCGTCCGCGCCTGGTTGGTCGCTTCCGCGACTGCTTGGACGCTTCCGCGCCTGCTTGGACTCTTCTGCGTCTTCTTGCATGCTTCCGCGCATGCTTGCATGCTACCCGCCTGCTTGGACGCTTCCGCGCCTGCCTGGAATCTTCTGCGTCTTCTTGCATGCATCCGCGCCTGCTTGGACGTTTCCGCGCCTGCTTGGACGCTTCCGCGCCTGCTTGGACACTTCCGCGCCTGCTTGGACTCTTCTGCGCCTTCTTGCATGCTTCCGCGCCTACTTGGACGTTTCCGCGCCTGCTTGGACGCTTCCGCGCCTGCTTGTATGCTTCCTCGCCTGCTTGGACGCTTCCGCGCCTGCTTGCACGGTTCCGAGCCTGCTTGGACGCTACCGCGCCTGCTTGGACTCTGCTGCGCCTTCTTGCATGCTTCCGCGCCTGCTTGGTCGCTTCCGCGACTGCTTGGACGCTTCCGCGACTGCTTGGACGCTTCCGCGCCTGCTTGGACTCTTCTGCGCCTTCTTGCATGCTTCCGCGCCTGTTTGCATGCTTCCGCGTCTGCTTGGACGCTTCCGCGCCTGCTTGGACACTTCCGCGCCTGCTTGGACGCTTCCGCGACTGCTTGGACGCTTCCGCGCCTGCTTGGACTCTTCTGCGCCTTCTTGCATGCTTCCGCGCCTGCTTGGACGCTTCCGCGACTGCTTGGACGCTTCCGCGACTGCTTGGACGCTTCCGCGCCTGCTTGGACTGTTCTGCGCCTTCTTGCATGCTTCCGCGCCTGTTTGCATGCTTCCGCTTCTGCTTGGACGCTTCCGCGCCTGCTTGGACACTTCCGCGCCTGCTTCGACTCTTCTGCGCCTTCTTGCATGCTTCCGCGCCTGCTTGCATGCTTCCGCGCCTGCTTGCATGCTTCCGCGCCTGCTTGGACGTTTCCGCGCCAGCTTGGACACTACCGCGCCTGCTTGGACGCTTCCGCGACTGCTTGGACGCTACCGCGCCTGCTTGCATGCTTCCCCCCCCTGCTTGGACGCTTCCGCGCCTGCTTGGACTCTTCTGCGTCTTCTTGCATGCTTCCGCGCCTGCTTGGACGTTTCCGCGCCTGCTTGAACGCTGCCGCGCCTGTTTGGACGCTTCCGCGACTTCTTGGACTCTTCCGCGCCTGGTTGGACGCTACCGCGCCTGCTTGGACGCTTCCGCGCCAGCTTGGACGCTACCGCGCCTGCTTGGACTCTGCTGCGCCTTCTTGCATGCTTCCGCGCCTGCTGGCATGCTTCCTCGCCTGCTTGGACGCTTCCGCGCCTGCTTGCACGGTTCCGAGCCTGCTTGGACGCTTTCGCGCCTGCTTGGACGCTTCCGCGTCTTCTTGGACGCTTCCGCGCCTGCTTGCACGGTTCCGAGCCTGCTTGGACGCTTTCGCGCCTGCTTGGACGCTTCCGCGCCTGCTTGGACGTTACCGCGCCTGCTTGGACGCTTCCGCTCCTGCTTGGACGGTTCCGCGACTTCTTGGACGCTTCCGCGACTGCTTGGACGCTTCCGCGAGTGCTTGGACGGTTCCGCGCCTGCTTGGACGCTTCCGCGCCTGCTTGGACGCTTCCGCGACTGCTTGGACGTTTCCGCGCCTGGTTGGACTCTTCTGCGCCTTCTTGCATGCATCCGCGCTTACTTGGACGCTTCCGCGACTGCTTGGACGCTTCCGCGCCTGGTTGGACTCTTCTGCGCCTTCTTGCATGCTGCCGCGCCTCCTTGGACGCTTCCGCACCTCTTTGGACGCTACCGCGCCTGCTTGGACGCTTCCGCGACTGCTTGGACGCTTCCGCGCCTGCTTGGACGCTTCCGCGCCTGCTTGGACGCTTCCGCGCCTGTATGTATGCTTCCGCGCCTGTTTGGACGCTTCCGCGGCTGCTTGGACGCTACCGCGCCTGCTTGGACGCTTCCGCGCCTGCTTGGACGCTTCCGCGCCTGCTTGGACGCTTCCGCGCCTGCTTGGACTCTTCTGCGCCATCTTGCATGCTTCCGCGCCTGCTTGGACGTTTCCGCGCCTGCTTGGACGCTACCGCGCCTGCTTGGACGCTACCGCGCCTGCTTTGACTCTTCTACGCCTTTTTGCATGCTTCCGCGCCTGCTTGGACGCTTCCGCGCCTTCTTGAATGCTTCTGCGCCTACTTGGACGATCTCGCGCCTGCCTGGACGCTTCCGCGCCTGCTTGCACTCTTCCACGCCTGCTTGGACGTTTCCGCGCCTGCTTGGACGCTACCGCGCCTGCTTGGACGCTTCCGCGCCTGCTTGGACGCTTCCGCGACTGCTTGGACGCTTCCGCGCCTGCTTGGACTCTTCTGCGCCTGCTTGGACTCTTCTGCGCCTTCTTGCATGCTTCCGCGACTGCTTGGCCGCTACCGCGCCTGCTTGGAAGCTTCCGCGCCTGCTTGGACTCTTCTGCGTCATCTTGCATGCTTCCGCGCCTGCTTGGACGTTTCCGCGCCTGCTTGGACGCTACCGCGCCTGCTTGGACGCTTCCGCGACTGCTTGGACGCTTCCGCGCCTGGTTGGACGCGACCGCGCCTGCTTGAACGCTTCCGCGACTGCTTGGATGCTTCCGCGCCTGCTTGGACTCTTCTGCGCCTTCTTGCATGCTGCCGCGCCAACTTGGACGCTTCCGCGCCTGGTTGGACGCTACCGCGCCTGCGTGGACGCTTCCGTGACTGCTTGGACGCTTCCGCGCCTGCTTGGAATCTTCTGCGCCTTCTTGCATGCTTCCGCGCCTGCTTGGACGTTTCCGCGCCTGCTTGGACGCTTCCGCGCCTGCTTGGACGCTTCCGCGACTGCTTGGACGCTTCCGCGCCTGGTTGGATGCTACCGCGCCTGCTTGGACGCTTCCGCGACTGCTTGGACGCTTCCGCGCCTGCTTGGATTCTTCTGCGCCTGGTTGGACTCTTCTGCGCCTTCTTGCATGCTTCCGCGCCTGCTTGGACGTTTCCGCGCCAGCTTGGACGCTACCGCGCCTGCTTGGACGCTACCGCGCCTGCGTGGACGCTTCCGTGACTGTTTGGACGCTTCCGCGCCTGCTTGGACTCTTCTGCGCCTTCTTGCATGCTTCCGCGCCTGCTTGGACGTTTCCGCGCCTGCTTGGACGCTTCCGCGCCTGCTTGGACGCTTCCGCGACTGCTTGGACGCTTCCGCGCCTGGTTGGACGCTACCGCGCCTGCTTGGACGCTTCCGCGACTGCTTGGACGCTTCCGCGCCTGCTTGGATTCTTCTGCGCCTGGTTGGACTCTTCTGCGCCTTCTTGCATGCTTCCGCGCCTGCTTGGACGTTTCCGCGCCAGCTTGGACGCTACCGCGCCTGCTTGGACGCTACCGCGCCTGCTTGGACGCTTCCGCGACTGCTTGGACGCTTCCGCGCCTGCTTGGATTCTTCTGCGCCTGGTTGGACTCTTCTGCGCCTTCTTGCATGCTACCGCGCCTGCTTGGACGTTTCCGCGCCAGCTTGGACGCTACCGCGCCTGCTTGGACGCTTCCGTGACTGCTTGGACGCTTCCGCGCCTGCTTGGACGCTTCCGCGACTGCTTGGACGTTTCCGCGCCTGCTTGGACGCTTCCGCGACTGCTTGGACGCTTCCGCGCCTGCTTGGACGCTTCCGCGACTGCTTGGACGCTTCCGCGCCTGTTTGGACGCGACCGCGCCTGCTTGAACGCTTCCGCGACTGCTTCGACGCTTCCGCGCCTGTGTGGACCCTTCTGCGCCTGCTTGGACTCTTCTGCGCCTTCTTGCATGCTTCCGCGCCTGCTTGGACGTTTCCGCGACTGCTTGGACGCTACCGCGCCTGCTTGGACGCTTCCGCGACTGCTTGGTCTCTACCACGCCTGCAAGGACGCTTCCGCGCCTGCTTGGACGCTTCCGCGCCTGCTTGGACGCTTCCGCGACTGCTTGGATGCTTCCGCGCCTGCTTGGACTCTTCTGCGACTGCTTGGACGCTTCTGCGCCTTCTTGCATGCTTCCGCGACTGCTTGGCCGCTACCGCGCCTGCTTGGAAGCTTCCGCGCCTGCTTGGACTCTTCTGCGTCATCTTGCATGCTTCCGCGCCTCCTTGGACGTTTCCGCGCCTGCTTGGACGCTACCGCGCCTGCTTGGACGCTTCCGCGACTGCTTGGACGCTTCCGCGCCTGGTTGGACGCGACCGCGCCTGCTTGAACGCTTCCGCGACTGCTTGGACGCTTCCGCGCCTGCTTGGACTCTTCTGCGCCTTCTTGCATGCTGCCGCGCCAACTTTGACGCTTCCGCGCCTGGTTGGACGCTACCGCGCCTGCGTGGAAGCTTCCGTGACTGTATGGACGCTTCCGCGCCTGCTTGGACTCTTCTGCGCCTTCTTGCATGCTTCCGCGCCTGCTTGGACGTTTCCGCGCCTGCTTGGACGCTTCCGCGCCTGCTTGGACGCTTCCGCGACTGCTTGGACGCTTCCGCGCCTGGTTGGACGCTACCGCGCCTGCTTGGACGCTACCGCGCCTGCGTGGACGCTTCCGTGACTGTTTGGACGCTTCCGCGCCTGCTTGGACTCTTCTGCGCCTTCTTGCATGCTTCCGCGCCTGCTTGGACGCTTCCGCGACTGCTTGGACGCTTCCGCGCCTGCTTGGACTCTTCTGCGCCTGCTTGGAGTCTTCTGCGCCTTCTTGCATGCTTCCGCGACTGCTTGGACGCTTCCGTGACTGCTTGGCCGCTACCGCGCCTGCTTGGAAGCTTCCGCGCCTGCTTGGACTCTTCTGCGTCATCTTGCATGCTTCCGCGCCTGCTTGGACGTTTCCGCGCCTGCTTGGACGCTACCGCGCCTGCTTGGACGCTTCCGCGACTGCTTGGACGCTTCCGCTCCTGGTTGGACGCGACCGCGCCTGCTTGAACGCTTCCGCGACTGCTTGGACGCTTCCGCGCCTGCTTGCATGCTTCCGCGCTTGCTTGGACGCTTCCGCGCCTTCTTGAATGCTTCTGCGCCTACTTGGACGATCTCGCGCCTGCCTGGACGCTTCCGCGCCTGCTTGCACTCTTCCACGCCTGCTTGGACGTTTCCGCGCCTGCTTGGACGCTACCGCGCCTGCTTGGACGCTTCCGCGCCTGCTTGGACGCTTCCGCGCCTGCTTGGACGCTTCCGCGACTGCTTGGACGCTACCGCGCCTGCTTGGACGCTTCCGCGACTGCTTGGACGCTACCACGCCTGCTTGGACGCTTCCGCGCCTGCTTGGACGCTTCCGCGCCTGCTTGGACGCTTCCGCGACTGCTTGGACGCTTCCCCGCCTGCTTGGACTCTTCTGCGCCTGCTTGGACTGTTCTGCGCCTTCTTGCATGCTTCCGCGCCTGTTTGCATGCTTCCGCGTCTGCTTGGACGCTTCCGCGCCTGCTTGGACACTTCCGCGCCTGCTTGGACTCTTCTGCGCCTTCTTGCATGCTTCCGCGCCTACTTGGACGTTTCCGCGCCTGCTTGGACGCTTCCGCGCCTGCTTGTATGCTTCCTCGCCTGCTTGGACGCTTCCGCGCCTGCTTGCACGGTTCCGCGCCTGCTTGGACTCTTCTGCGCCTTCTTGCATGCTTCCGCGCCTACTTGGACGTTTCCGCGCCTGCTTGGACGCTTCCGCGCCTGCTTGCATGCTTCCTCGCCTGCTTGGACGCTTCCGCGCCTGCTTGCACGGTTCCGAGCCTGCTTGGACGCTTCCGCGCCTGCTTGGACGCTTCCGCGCCTGCTTGGACTCTTCTGCGCCATCTTGCATGCTTCCGCGCCTGCTTGGACGCTACCGCGCCTGCTTGGACTCTGCTGCGCCTTCTTGCATGCTTCCGCGCCTGCTGGCATGCTTCCTCGCCTGCTTGGACGCTTCCGCGACTGCTTGGACGCTTCCGCGACTGCTTGGACGCTTCCGCGACTGCTTGGACGCTTCCGCGCCTGCTTGGACTCTTCTGCGCCTTCTTGCATGCTTCCGCGCCTGCTTGGACGCTTCCGCGACTGCTTGGACGCTTCCGCGACTGCTTGGACGCTTCCGCGCCTGCTTGGACTCTTCTGCGCCTTCTTGCATGCTTCCGCGCCTGCTTGGACGCTTCCGCGACTGCTTGGACGCTTCCGCGACTGCTTGGACGCTTCCGCGACTGCTTGGACGCTTCCGCGCCTGCTTGGACTCTTCTGCGCCTTCTTGCATGCTTCCGCGCCTGCTTGGACGCTTCCGCGACTGCTTGGACGCTTCCGCGACTGCTTGGACGCTTCCGCGCCTGCTTGGACTGTTCTGCGCCTTCTTGCATGCTTCCGCGCCTGTTTGCATGCTTCCGCGTCTGGTTGGACGCTTCCGCGCCTGCTTGGACACTTCCGCGCCTGCTTGGACTCTTCTGCGCCTTCTTGCATGCTTCCGCGCCTACTTGGACGTTTCCGCGCCTGCTTGGACGCTTCCGCGCCTGCTTGCATGCTTCCTCGCCTGCTTGGACGCTTCCGCGCCTGCTTGCACGGTTCCGAGCCTGCTTGGACGCTTCCGCGCCTGCTTGGACGCTTCCGCGCCTGCTTGGACTCTTCTGCGCCATCTTGCATGCTTCCGCGCCTGCTTGGACGCTACCGCGCCTGCTTGGACTCTGCTGCGCCTTCTTGCATGCTTCCGCGCCTGCTGGCATGCTTCCTCGCCTGCTTGGACGCTTCCGCGACTGCTTGGACGCTTCCGCGACTGCTTGGACGCTTCCGCGCCTGCTTGGACTCTTCTGCGCCTTCTTGCATGCTTCCGCGCCTGCTTGGACGCTTCCGCGACTGCTTCGACGCTTCCGCGACTGCTTGGACGCTTCCGCGCCTGCTTGGACTGTTCTGCGCCTTCTTGCATGCTTCCGCGCCTGTTTGCATGCTTCCGCGTCTGCTTGGACGCTTCCGCGCCTGCTTGGACACTTCCGCGCCTGCTTGGACTCTTCTGCGCCTTCTTGCATGCTTCCGCGCCTACTTGGACGTTTCCGCGCCTGCTTGGACGCTTCCGCGCCTGCTTGTATGCTTCCTCGCCTGCTTGGACGCTTCCGCGCCTGCTTGCACGGTTCCGAGCCTGCTTGGACGCTACCGCGCCTGCTTGGACTCTGCTGCGCCTTCTTGCATGCTTCCGCGCCTGCTTGGTCGCTTCCGCGACTGCTTGGACGCTTCCGCGACTGCTTGGACGCTTCCGCGCCTGCTTGGACTCTTCTGCGCCTTCTTGCATGCTTCCGCGCCTGTTTGCATGCTTCCGCGTCTGCTTGGACGCTTCCGCGCCTGCTTGGACACTTCCGCGCCTGCTTGGACGCTTCCGCGACTGCTTGGACGCTTCCGCGAGTGCTTGGACGGTTCCGCGCCTGCTTGGACGCTTCCGCGCCTGCTTGGACGCTTCCGCGACTGCTTGGACGTTTCCGCGCCTGGTTGGACTCTTCTGCGCCTTCTTGCATGCATCCGCGCTTACTTGGACGCTTCCGCGACTGCTTGGACGCTTCCGCGCCTGGTTGGACTCTTCTGCGCCTTCTTGCATGCTGCCGCGCCTCCTTGGACGCTTCCGCACCTCTTTGGACGCTACCGCGCCTGCTTGGACGCTTCCGCGACTGCTTGGACGCTTCCGCGCCTGCTTGGACGCTTCCGCGCCTGCTTGGACGCTTCCGCGCCTGTATGTATGCTTCCGCGCCTGTTTGGACGCTTCCGCGGCTGCTTGGACGCTACCGCGCCTGCTTGGACGCTTCCGCGCCTGCTTGGACGCTTCCGCGCCTGCTTGGACGCTTCCGCGCCTGCTTGGACTCTTCTGCGCCATCTTGCATGCTTCCGCGCCTGCTTGGACGTTTCCGCGCCTGCTTGGACGCTACCGCGCCTGCTTGGACGCTACCGCGCCTGCTTTGACTCTTCTACGCCTTTTTGCATGCTTCCGCGCCTGCTTGGACGCTTCCGCGCCTTCTTGAATGCTTCTGCGCCTACTTGGACGATCTCGCGCCTGCCTGGACGCTTCCGCGCCTGCTTGCACTCTTCCACGCCTGCTTGGACGTTTCCGCGCCTGCTTGGACGCTACCGCGCCTGCTTGGACGCTTCCGCGCCTGCTTGGACGCTTCCGCGACTGCTTGGACGCTTCCGCGCCTGCTTGGACTCTTCTGCGCCTGCTTGGACTCTTCTGCGCCTTCTTGCATGCTTCCGCGACTGCTTGGCCGCTACCGCGCCTGCTTGGAAGCTTCCGCGCCTGCTTGGACTCTTCTGCGTCATCTTGCATGCTTCCGCGCCTGCTTGGACGTTTCCGCGCCTGCTTGGACGCTACCGCGCCTGCTTGGACGCTTCCGCGACTGCTTGGACGCTTCCGCGCCTGGTTGGACGCGACCGCGCCTGCTTGAACGCTTCCGCGACTGCTTGGATGCTTCCGCGCCTGCTTGGACTCTTCTGCGCCTTCTTGCATGCTGCCGCGCCAACTTGGACGCTTCCGCGCCTGGTTGGACGCTACCGCGCCTGCGTGGACGCTTCCGTGACTGCTTGGACGCTTCCGCGCCTGCTTGGAATCTTCTGCGCCTTCTTGCATGCTTCCGCGCCTGCTTGGACGTTTCCGCGCCTGCTTGGACGCTTCCGCGCCTGCTTGGACGCTTCCGCGACTGCTTGGACGCTTCCGCGCCTGGTTGGATGCTACCGCGCCTGCTTGGACGCTTCCGCGACTGCTTGGACGCTTCCGCGCCTGCTTGGATTCTTCTGCGCCTGGTTGGACTCTTCTGCGCCTTCTTGCATGTTTCCGCGCCTGCTTGGACGTTTCCGCGCCAGCTTGGACGCTACCGCGCCTGCTTGGACGCTACCGCGCCTGCGTGGACGCTTCCGTGACTGTTTGGACGCTTCCGCGCCTGCTTGGACTCTTCTGCGCCTTCTTGCATGCTTCCGCGCCTGCTTGGACGTTTCCGCGCCTGCTTGGACGCTTCCGCGCCTGCTTGGACGCTTCCGCGACTGCTTGGACGCTTCCGCGCCTGGTTGGACGCTGCCGCGCCTGCTTGGACGCTTCCGCGACTGCTTGGACGCTTCCGCGCCTGCTTGGATTCTTCTGCGCCTGGTTGGACTCTTCTGCGCCTTCTTGCATGCTTCCGCGCCTGCTTGGACGTTTCCGCGCCAGCTTGGACGCTACCGCGCCTGCTTGGACGCTACCGCGCCTGCTTGGACGCTTCCGCGACTGCTTGGACGCTTCCGCGCCTGCTTGGATTCTTCTGCGCCTGGTTGGACTCTTCTGCGCCTTCTTGCATGCTACCGCGCCTGCTTGGACGTTTCCGCGCCAGCTTGGACGCTACCGCGCCTGCTTGGACGCTTCCGTGACTGCTTGGACGCTTCCGCGCCTGCTTGGACGCTTCCGCGACTGCTTGGACGTTTCCGCGCCTGCTTGGACGCTTCCGCGACTGCTTGGACGCTTCCGCGCCTGCTTGGACGCTTCCGCGACTGCTTGGACGCTTCCGCGCCTGTTTGGACGCGACCGCGCCTGCTTGAACGCTTCCGCGACTGCTTCGACGCTTCCGCGCCTGTGTGGACCCTTCTGCGCCTGCTTGGACTCTTCTGCGCCTTCTTGCATGCTTCCGCGCCTGCTTGGACGTTTCCGCGACTGCTTGGACGCTACCGCGCCTGCTTGGACGCTTCCGCGACTGCTTGGTCTCTACCACGCCTGCAAGGACGCTTCCGCGCCTGCTTGGACGCTTCCGCGCCTGCTTGGACGCTTCCGCGACTGCTTGGATGCTTCCGCGCCTGCTTGGACTCTTCTGCGACTGCTTGGACGCTTCTGCGCCTTCTTGCATGCTTCCGCGACTGCTTGGCCGCTACCGCGCCTGCTTGGAAGCTTCCGCGCCTGCTTGGACTCTTCTGCGTCATCTTGCATGCTTCCGCGCCTGCTTGGACGTTTCCGCGCCTGCTTGGACGCTACCGCGCCTGCTTGGACGCTTCCGCGACTGCTTGGACGCTTCCGCGCCTGGTTGGACGCGACCGCGCCTGCTTGAACGCTTCCGCGACTGCTTGGACGCTTCCGCGCCTGCTTGGACTCTTCTGCGCCTTCTTGCATGCTGCCGCGCCAACTTTGACGCTTCCGCGCCTGGTTGGACGCTACCGCGCCTGCGTGGAAGCTTCCGTGACTGTATGGACGCTTCCGCGCCTGCTTGGACTCTTCTGCGCCTTCTTGCATGCTTCCGCGCCTGCTTGGACGTTTCCGCGCCTGCTTGGACGCTTCCGCGCCTGCTTGGACGCTTCCGCGACTGCTTGGACGCTTCCGCGCCTGGTTGGACGCTACTGCGCCTGCTTGGACGCTACCGCGCCTGCGTGGACGCTTCCGTGACTGTTTGGACGCTTCCGCGCCTGCTTGGACTCTTCTGCGCCTTCTTGCATGCTTCCGCGCCTGCTTGGACGTTTCCGCGCCTGCTTGGACGCTTCCGCGCCTGCTTGGACGCTTCCGCGCCTGCTTGGACGCTTCCGCGACTGCTTGGACGCTTCCGCGCCTGCTTGGACTCTTCTGCGCCTGCTTGGAGTCTTCTGCGCCTTCTTGCATGCTTCCGCGACTGCTTGGACGCTTCCGTGACTGCTTGGCCGCTACCGCGCCTGCTTGGAAGCTTCCGCGCCTGCTTGGACTCTTCTGCGTCATCTTGCATGCTTCCGCGCCTGCTTGGACGTTTCCGCGCCTGCTTGGACGCTACCGCGCCTGCTTGGACGCTTCCGCGACTGCTTGGACGCTTCCGCTCCTGGTTGGACGCGACCGCGCCTGCTTGAACGCTTCCGCGACTGCTTGGACGCTTCCGCGCCTGCTTGCATGCTTCCGCGCTTGCTTGGACGCTTCCGCGCCTTCTTGAATGCTTCTGCGCCTACTTGGACGATCTCGCGCCTGCCTGGACGCTTCCGCGCCTGCTTGCACTCTTCCACGCCTGCTTGGACGTTTCCGCGCCTGCTTGGACGCTACCGCGCCTGCTTGGACGCTTCCGCGCCTGCTTGGACGCTTCCGCGCCTGCTTGGACGCTTCCGCGACTGCTTGGACGCTACCGCGCCTGCTTGGACGCTTCCGCGACTGCTTGGACGCTACCACGCCTGCTTGGACGCTTCCGCGCCTGCTTGGACGCTTCCGCGCCTGCTTGGACGCTTCCGCGACTGCTTGGACGCTTCCCCGCCTGCTTGGACTCTTCTGCGCCTGCTTGGACTCTTCTGCGCCTTCTTGCATGCTTCCGCGACTGCTTGGACGCTTCCGCGACTGCTTGGCCGCTACCGCGCCTGCTTGGAAGCTTCCGCGCCTGCTTGGACTCTTCTGCGTCATCTTGCATGCTTCCGCGCCTGCTTGGACATTTCCGCGCCTGCTTGGACGCTACCGCGCCTGCTTGGACGCTTCCGCGACTGCTTGGACGCTTCCGCGCCTGGTTGGACGCGACCGCGCCTGCTTGGACGCTACCGCGCCTGCTTGGACGCTTCCGCGACTGCTTGGACGCTACCGCGCCTGCTTAGACGCTTCCGCGCCTGCTTGGACGCTTCCGCGACTGCTTGGACGCTTCCGCGACTGCTTGGACGCTTCCGCGGCTGGTTGGACGCTACCGCGCCTGCTTGGACGCTTCGGCGACTGCTTGGACGCTTCCGCGCCTGCTTGGATTCTTCTGCGCCTGGTTGGACTCTTCTGCGCCTTCTTGCATGCTACCGCGCCTGCTTGGACGATTCCGCGCCAGCTTGGACGCTAACGCGCCTGCTTGGACGCTTCCGTGACTGCTTGGACGCTTCCGCGCCTGCTTGGACGCTTCCGCGCCTGCTTGGACGCTTCCGCGACTGCTTGGACGCTACCGCGCCTGCTTGGACGCTTCCGCGACTGCTTGGACGCTACCACGCCTGCTTGGACGCTTCCGCGCCTGCTTGGACGCTTCCGCGCCTGCTTGGACGCTTCCGCCACTGCTTGGACTCTACCGCGCCTGCTTGGACGCTTCCGCGACTGCTTGGACTCTTCTGCGTCTTCTTGCATGCTTCCGCGCATGCTTGGACTTTTCCGAGCCTGCTTGGACGCTGCCGCGCCTGCTTGGACGCTTCCGCGACTGCTAGGACGCTTCCGCGCCTGCTTGGACTCTTCTGCGTCTTCTTGCATGCTGCCGCGCCTGCTTGGACGTTTCCGCGCCTGCTTGGACGCTACCGCGCCTGCTGGGACGCTTCCGCGCCTGCTTGGACGCTTCCGCGACTGCTTGGACGCTACCGCGCCTGCTTGGACGCTTCCGCGCCTGCTTGCATGCTTCCCCGCCTGCTTGGACGCTTCCGCGCCTGCTTGGACTCTTCTACGTCTTCTTGCATGCTTCCGCGCCTGCTTGGACGCTTCCGCGCCTGCTTGGACTCTTCTGCGTCTTCTTGCATGCTTCCGCGCATGCTTGGACGTTTCCGCGCCTGCTTGGACGCTACCGCGCCTGCATGGACGCTTCCGCGCCTGCTTGGACGCTTCCGCGACTGCTTGGACGCTTCCGCGCCTGCTTGGACTCTTCTGCGTCTTCTTGCATGCTTCCGCGCATGCTTGGACGTTTCCGCGCCTGCTTGGACGCTACCGCGCCTGCTTGCATGCTTCCCCGCCTGCTTGGACGCTTCCGCGCCTGCTTGGACTCTTCTGCGTCTTCTTGCAAGCTTCCGCGCCTGCTTGGACGCTTCCGCGCCTGCTTGTACGCTACCGCGCCTGCATGGACGCTTCCGCGACTGCTTGGACGCTTCCGCGCCTGGTTGGACGCTTCCGCGCCTGCTTGGACTCTTCTGCGTCTTCTTGCATGCTGCCGCGCCTGCTTGGACGTTTCCGCGCCTGCTTGGACGCTACCGCGCCTGCTGGGACGATTCCGCGCCTGCTTGGACGCTTCCGCGACTGCTTGGACGCTACCGCGCCTGCTTGGACGCTTCCGCGCCTGCTTGCATGCTTCCCCGCCTGCTTGGACGCTTCCGCGCCTGCTTGGACTCTTCTACGTCTTCTTGCATGCTTCCGCGCCTGCTTGGACGCTTCCGCGCCTGCTTGGACTCTTCTGCGTCTTCTTGCATGCTTCCGCGCATGCTTGGACGTTTCCGCGCCTGCTTGGACGCTACCGCGCCTGCATGGACGCTTCCGCGCCTGCTTGGACGCTTCCGCGACTGCTTGGACGCTACCGCGCCTGCTTGGACGCTTCCGCGCCTGCATGCATGCTTCCCCGCCTGCTTGGACGCTTCCGCGCCTGCTTGGACTCTTCTGCGTCTTCTTGCATGCTGCCGCGCCTGCTTGGACGTTTCCGCGCCTGCTTGGACGCTACCGCGCCTGCTGGGACGCTTCCGCGCCTGCTTGGACGCTTCCGCGACTGCTTGGACGCTACCGCGCCTGCTTGGACGCTTCCGCGCCTGCTTGCATGCTTCCCCGCCTGCTTGGACGCTTCCGCGCCTGCTTGGACTCTTCTACGTCTTCTTGCATGCTTCCGCGCCTGCTTGGACGTTTCCGCGCCTGCTTGGACGCTACCGCGCCTGCTTGCATGCTTCCCCGCCTGCTTGGACGCTTCCGCGCCTGCCTGGAATCTTCTGCGTCTTCTTGCATGCTTCCGCGCCTGCTTGGACGTTTCCGCGCCTGCTTGGACGCTTCCGCGACTGCTTGGACGCTTCCGCGCCTGCTTGGACTCTTCTGCGCCTTCTTGCATGCTTCCGCGCCTACTTGGACGTTTCCGTGCCTGCTTGGACGCTACCGCGCCTGCTTGGACGCTACCGCGCCTGCTTGGAGGCTACCGCGCCTGCTTGGACGCTTCCGCGACTGCTTGGACGATTCCGCGCCTGGTTGGACGCTTCCGCGCCTGCTTGCATGCTTCCCCGCCTGCTTGGACACTTCCGCGCCTGCTTGGACTCTTCTGCGCCATCTTGCATGCTTCCGCGCCTGCTTGCATGCTTCCGCGCCTGCTTGGACGCTTCCGCGCCTGCTTGGACGCTTCCGCGACTGCTTGGACGCTTCCGCGACTGCTTGGACGCTTCCGCGCCTGCTTGGACTCTTCTGCGCCTTCTTGCATGCTTCCGCGCCTGCTTGGACGCTTCCGCGACTGCTTGGACGCTTCCGCGACTGCTTGGACGCTTCCGCGCCTGCTTGGACTGTTCTGCGCCTTCTTGCATGCTTCCGCGCCTGTTTGCATGCTTCCGCGTCTGCTTGGACGCTTCCGCGCCTGCTTGGACACTTCCGCGCCTGCTTGGACTCTTCTGCGCCTTCTTGCATGCTTCCGCGCCTACTTGGACGTTTCCGCGCCTGCTTGGACGCTTCCGCGCCTGCTTGCATGCTTCCTCGCCTGCTTGGACGCTTCCGCGCCTGCTTGCACGGTTCCGAGCCTGCTTGGACGCTTCCGCGTCTGCTTGGACGCTTCCGCGCCTGCTTGGACACTTCCGCGCCTGCTTGGACTCTTCTGCGCCTTCTTGCATGCTTCCGCGCCTACTTGGACGTTTCCGCGCCTGCTTGGACGCTTCCGCGCCTGCTTGCATGCTTCCTCGCCTGCTTGGACGCTTCCGCGCCTGCTTGCACGGTTCCGAGCCTGCTTGGACGCTTTCGCGCCTGCTTGGACGCTTTCGCGCCTGCTTGGACGCTTCCGCGCCTGCTTGGACTCTTCTGCGCCTTCTTGCATGCTGCAGCGCCTACTTGGACGCTTCCGCGCCTGGTTGGACGCTACCGCGCCTGCTTGGACGCTTCCGCGACTGCTTGGACGCTTCCGCGCCTGCTTGGACGCTTCCGCGCCTGCTTGGACGCTACCGCGCCTGCTTGGACGCTTCCGCGACTGCTAGGACGCTTCCGCGCCTGCTTGGACTCTTCTGCGCCTTCTTGCATGCTGCCGCGCCTACTTGGACGTTTCCGCGCCTGCTTGGACCCTACCGCGCCTGCTTGGACTCTTCTACGCCTTTTTGAATGCTTCTCCGCCTGCTTGGACGTTTCCGCGCCTGCTTGGAGGCTTCCGCGCCTGCTTGGACGCTTCCGCGCCTGCTTGCATGCTTCCCCGCCTGCTTGGACGCTTCCGCGCCTGCTTGGACTCTTCTACGTCTTCTTGCATGCTTCCGCGCCTGCTTGGACGCTACCGCGCCTGCTTGGACGCTTCCGCGCCTGCTTGGACGCTTCCGCGCCTGCTTGGACGCTTCCGCGCCTGCTTGGACTTTCTGCGCCTTCTTGCATGCTACCGCGCCTACTTGGACGTTTCCGCGCCTGCTTGGACCCTACCGCGGCTGCTTGGACGTTTCCGCGCCTGCTTGGACTCTACCGCGCCTGCTTGGACGCTTCCGCGACTGCTTGGACTCTTCTGCGTCTTCTTGCATACTTCCGCGCATGCTTGGACGTTTCCGCGCCTGCTTGGACGATTCCGAGACTGCTTGGACGCTTCCGCGCCTGCTTGGACTCTTCTGCGTCTTCTTGCATGCTTCCGCGCCTGCTTGGACGCTTCCGCGCCTGCTTGCATGCTTCCCCGCCTGCTTGGACGCTTCCGCGCCTGCTTGGACTCTTCTGCGTCTTCTTGCATGCTTCCGCGCCTGCTTGGACGTTTCCGCGCCTGCTTGGACGCTACCGCGCCTGCTTGGACGCTTCCGCGACTGCCTGGACGCTACCGCGCCTGCTTGGACGCTTCCGCGACTGCTTGGACACTTCCGCACCTGCTTGGACGCTTCCGCGCCTGCTTGGACGCTTCCCCGCCTGCTTGGACGCTTCCGCGCCTGCTTGGACTCTTCTGCGTCTTCTTGCATGTTTCCGCGCCTGCTTGGACGTTTCCGCGCCTGCTTGGACGCTTCCGCGCCAGCTTGCATGCTTCCCCGCCTGCTTGGACGCTTCCGCGACTGCTTGGACGCTTCCGCGCCTGCTTGGACGCTTCCGCGCCTGTTTGGACTCTTCTGCGCCTTCTTGCATGCTTCCGCGACTGGTTGGACGTTCTCGCGCCTGCCTGGACGCTTCCGCGCCTGCTTGCATGCTTCCGCACCTACTTGGACGTTCTCGCGCCTGCCTGGATGCTTCCGCGCCTGCTTGGACGCTTCCGCGCCTGCTTGGACTCTTCTGCGCCTTCTTGCAAGCTTCCGCGCCTGCTTGGACGTTTCCGCGCCTGCTTGGACGCTACCGCGCCGGCTTGGACGCTTCCGCGCCTGCTTGCATGCTTCCCCGCCTGCTTGGACGCTTCCGCGCCTGCTTGGACTCTTCTGCGTCTTCTTGCATGCTTCCGCGCATGCTTGGACTCTTCTGCGCCTTCTTGCATGCTGCCGCGCCTACTTGGACGTTTCCACGCCTGCTTGGACGCTTCCGCGCCTGCTTGCATACTTCCGCGCCTGCTTGGATGTTTCCGCGCCTGCTTGGACGCTACCGCGCCTGCTTGGACCCTACCGCGCCTGCTTGGACTCTTCTACGCCTTTTTGCATGCTTCCGCGCCTGCTTGGACGCTTCCGCGCCTGCTTGGACGCTTCCGCGCCTGCTTGGACTCTTCTACGTCTTCTTGCACGCTTCCGCGCCTGCTTGGACGTTTCCGCGACTGCTTGGACACTACCGCGCCTGCTTGGACGCTACCGCGCCTGCTTGGACGCTACCGCGCCTGCTTGGACGCTACCGCGCCTGCTTGGACTCTTCTACGCCGTTTTGCATGCTTCCGCGCCTGCTTGGACGTTTCCGCGCCTGCTTGGACGCTACCGCGCCTGCTTGGACGCTACCGCGCCTGCTTGGACGTTTCCGCGCCTGCTTGGACGCTTCCGCGCCTGCTTGGACGCTTCCGCGCCTGCTTGGACGCTTCCGCGCCTGCTTGGACGCTTCCGCGCCTGCTTGCATGCTTCCCCGCCTCCTTGGACTCTTCTGCGCCTTCTTGCATGCTTCCGCGCCTGCTTGGACGCTTCCGCGACTGCTTGCATGCTTCCCCGCCTGCTTGGACTCTTCTGCGCCTTCTTGCATGCTTCCGCGCCTGCTTGGACGTTTCCGCGCCAGCTTGGACGCTACCGCGCCTGCTTGGACGCTGCCGCGCCTGCTTGGACGCTTCCGCGACTGCTTGGACGCTTCCGCGCTTGCTTGGACTCTTCTACGCCTTTTTGCATGCTTCCGCGCCTGCTTGGACGCTTCCGCGCCTGCTTGGACGCTTCCGCGCCTGCTTGGACTCTTCTACGTCTTCTTGCACGCTTCCGCGCCTGCTTGGACGTTTCCGCGACTGCTTGGACACTACCGCGCCTGCTTGGACGCTACCGCGCCTGCTTGGACGCTACCGCGCCTGCTTGGACGCTACCGCGCCTGCTTGGACGCTACCGCGCCTGCTTGGACTCTTCTACGCCGTTTTGCATGCTTCCGCGCCTGCTTGGACGTTTCCGCGCCTGCTTGGACGCTACCGCGCCTGCTTGGACGCTACCGCGCCTGCTTGGACGTTTCCGCGCCTGCTTGGACGCTTCCGCGCCTGCTTGGACGCTTCCGCGCCTGCTTGGACGCTTCCGCGCCTGCTTGGACGCTTCCGCGCCTGCTTGCATGCTTCCCCGCCTCCTTGGACTCTTCTGCGCCTTCTTGCATGCTTCCGCGCCTGCTTGGACGTTTCCGCGCCTGCTTGGACGCTACCGCGCCTGCTTGGACGCTACCGCGCCTGCTTGGACGTTTCCGCGCCTGCTTGGACGCTTCCGCGCCTGCTTGGACGTTCTCGCGCCTGCCTGGATGCTTCCGCGCCTGCTTGGACGCTTCCGCGACTGCTTGGACACTACCGCGCCTGCTTGGACGCTTCCGCGACTGCTTGGACGCTTCCGCGCCTGCTTGGACTCTTCTGCGTCTTCTTGCATGCTTCCGCGCATGCATGGACTTTTCCGCGCCTGCTTGGACGCTACCGCGCCTGCTTGGACGCTTCCGCGACTGCTTGGACGCTTCCGCGCCTGCTTGGACTCTTCTGCGCCTTCTTGCATGCTGCCGCGCCTACTTGGACGTTTCCGCGCCTGCTTGGACGCTTCCGCGCCTGCTTGGACGCTTCCGCGCCTGCTTGGACGCTTCCGCGACTGCTTGGACGCTACCGCGCCTGCTTGGACGCTTCCGCGACTGCTTGGACACTACCGCGCCTGCTTGGACGCTTCCGCGACTGCTTGGACGCTTCCGCGCCTGCTTGGACTCTTCTGCGTCTTCTTGCATGCTTCCGCGCATGCATGGACTTTTCCGCGCCTGCTTGGACGCTACCGCACCTGCTTGGACGCTTCCGCGACTGCTTGGACGCTTCCGCGCCTGCTTGGACTCTTCTGCGCCTTCTTGCATGCTGCCGCGCCTACTTGGACGTTTCCGCGCCTGCTTGGACGCTTCCGCGACTGCTTGGACGCATCCGCGCCTGCTTGGACTCTTCCACGCCTTCTTGCATGCTTCCGCGCATGCTTGGACGTTTCCGCGCCTGCTTGGACGCTACCGCGCCTGCTTGGACGCTTCCGCGCCTGCTTGGACGCTTCCGCGACTGCTTGGACGCTTCCGCGCCTGCTTGGACTCTTCTGCGCCTTCTTGCATGCTGCCGCGCCTACTTGGACGTTTCCGCGCCTGCTTGGACGCTTCCGCGACTGCTTGGACGCTTCCGCGCCTGCTTGGACTCTTCCACGCCTTCTTGCATGCTGCCGCACCTACTTGGACGTTTCCGCGCCTGCTTGGACGCTTCCGCGCCTGCTTGCATACTTCCGCGCCTGCTTGGATGTTTCCGCGCCTGCTTGGACGCTACCGCGCCTGCTTGGACGCTACCGCGCCTGCTTGGACTCTTCTACGCCGTTTTGCATGCTTCCGCGCCTGCTTGGACGTTTCCGCGCCTGCTTGGACGCTACCGCGCCTGCTTGGACGCTACCGCGCCTGCTTGGACGTTTCTGCGCCTGCTTGGACGCTTCCGCGCCTGCTTGGACGCTTCCGCGACTGCTTGGACACTACCGCACCTGCTTGGACGCTTCCGCGACTGCTTGGACGCTTCCGCGCCTGCTTGGACTCTTCTGCGTCTTCTTGCATGCTTCCGCGCATGCATGGACTTTTCCGCGCCTGCTTGGACGCTACCGCGCCTGCTTGGACGCTTCCGCGACTGCTTGGACGCTTCCGCGCCTGCTTGGACTCTTCTGCGCCTTCTTGCATGCTGCCGCGCCTACTTGGACGTTTCCGCGCCTGCTTGGACGCTTCCGCGCCTGCTTGGACGCTTCCGCGCCTGCTTGGACGCTTCCGCGACTGCTTGGACGCTACCGCGCCTGCTTGGACGCTTCCGCGACTGCTTGGACACTACCGCGCCTGCTTGGACGCTTCCGCGACTGCTTGGACGCTTCCGCGCCTGCTTGGACTCTTCTGCGTCTTCTTGCATGCTTCCGCGCATGCATGGACTTTTCCGCGCCTGCTTGGACGCTACCGCGCCTGCTTGGACGCTTCCGCGACTGCTTGGACGCTTCCGCGCCTGCTTGGACTCTTCTGCGCCTTCTTGCATGCTGCCGCGCCTACTTGGACGTTTCCGCGCCTGCTTGGACGCTTCCGCGACTGCTTGGACGCATCCGCGCCTGCTTGGACTCTTCCACGCCTTCTTGCATGCTTCCGCGCATGCTTGGACGTTTCCGCGCCTGCTTGGACGCTACCGCGCCTGCTTGGACGCTTCCGCGCCTGCTTGGACGCTTCCGCGACTGCTTGGACGCTTCCGCGCTTGCTTGGACGCTACCGCGCCTGCTTGGACGCTTCCGCGACTGCTTGGACGTTTCCGCGCCTGCTTGGTCGCTTCCGCGACAGCTTGGACGCTTCCGCGCATGCTTGGGCTCTTCTGCTCCTTCTTGCATGCTTCTGCGCCTACTTGGACGCTTCCGCGCCTGCTTGGACGCTTCCGCGACTGCTTGGACGCTACCGCGCCTGCTTGGACGCTTCCGCGACTGCTTGGACACTACCGCGCCTGGTTGGACGCTTCCGCGACTGCTTGGACTCTTCTACGCCTTTTTGCATGCTTCCGCGCCTGCTTGGACGTTTCCGCGCCTGCTTGGACGCTACCGCGCCTGCTTGGACGCTTCCGCGCCTTCTTGCATGCTTCCGCGCCTGCTTGGACGTTTCCGCGCCTGCTTGGACGCTACCGCGCCTGCTTGGCCGCTTCCGCGCCTGCTTGGACTCTTCTGCGCCTTCTTGCATGCTTCCGCGCCTGCTAGGACGTTTCCGCGCCTGCTTGGACGCTACCGCGCCTGCTTGGACGCTTCCGCGACTGCTAGGACGCTTCCGCGCCTGCTTGGACTCTTCTGCGCCTTCTTGCATGCTTCCGCGCCTGCTTGGATGTTTCCGCGCCTGCTTGGACGCTACCGCGCCTGCTTGGACGTTTCCGCGCCTGCTTGGACGCTACCGCGCCTGCTTGGACGCTTCCGCGCCTGCTTGGACTATTCTGCGCCTTCTTGCATGCTGCCGCGCCTACTTGGACGTTTCCGCGCCTGCTTGGACGCTTCCGCGCCTGCTTGGACGCTACCGCGCCTGCTTGGACGCTTCCGCGCCTGCTTGGACGCTTCCGCGACTGCTTGGACGCTACCGCGCCTGCTTGGACGCTTCCGCGACTGCTTGGACACTACCGCGCCTGCTTGGACGCTTCCGCGACTGCTTGGACGCTTCCGCGCCTGCTTGGACTCTTCTGCGTCTTCTTGCATGCTTCCGCGCATGCATGGACTTTTCCGCGCCTGCTTGGACGCTACCGCGCCTGCTTGGACGCTTCCGCGACTGCTTGGACGCTTCCGCGCCTGCTTGGACTCTTCTGCGCCTTCTTGCATGCTGCCGCGCCTACTTGGACGTTTCCGCGCCTGCTTGGACGCTTCCGCGACTGCTTGGACGCTTCCGCGCCTGCTTGGACTCTTCCACGCCTTCTTGCATGCTTCCGCGCATGCTTGGACGTTTCCGCGCCTGCTTGGACGCTACCGCGCCTGCTTGGACGCTTCCGCGACTGCTTGGACGCTTCCGCGCCTGCTTGGACGCTTCCGCGACTGCTTGGACGCTTCCGCGCCTGGTTGGACGCTTCCGCGCCTGCTTGCATGCTTCCCCGCCTGCTTGGACGCATCCGCGCCTGCTTGGACTCTTCTGCGCCTTCTTGCATGCTGCTGCACCTACTTGGACGTTTCCGCGCCTGCTTGGACGCTTCCGCGCCTGCGTGCATGCTCCCCCGCCTGCTTGGACGCTACCGCGCCTGCTTGGACGCTTCCGCGCCTGCTTGGACTATTCTGCGCCTTCTTGCATGCTGCCGCGCCTACTTGGACGTTTCCGCGCCTGCTTGGACGCTTCCGCGCCTGCTTGGACGCTACCGCGCCTGCTTGGACGCTTCCGCGCCTGCTTGGACGCTTCCGCGACTGCTTGGACGCTACCGCGCCTGCTTGGACGCTTCCGCGACTGCTTGGACACTACCGCGCCTGCTTGGACGCTTCCGCGACTGCTTGGACGCTTCCGCGCCTGCTTGGACTCTTCTGCGTCTTCTTGCATGCTTCCGCGCATGCATGGACTTTTCCGCGCCTGCTTGGACGCTACCGCGCCTGCTTGGACGCTTCCGCGACTGCTTGGACGCTTCCGCGCCTGCTTGGACTCTTCTGCGCCTTCTTGCATGCTGCCGCGCCTACTTGGACGATTCCGCGACTGCTTGGACACTACCGCGCCTGCTTGGACGCTACCGCGCCTGCTTGGACGCTTCCGCGCCTTCTTGCATGTTTCCGCGCCTGCTTGGACGTTTCCGCGCCTGCTTGGACGCTACCGCGCCTGCTTGGACGCTTCCGCGCCTGCTTGGACTCTTCTGCGCCTTCTTGCATGCTGCCGCGCCTACTTGGACGTTTCCGCGACTGCTTGGACGCTTCCGCGCGTGGTTGGACGCTACCGCGCCTGCTTGGACGCTTCCGCGACTGCTTGGACGCTTCCGCGCCTGCTTGGACGCTTCCGCGACTGCTTGGACGCTTCCTCTCCTGCTTGGACTCTTCTGCGCCTTCATGCATGCTGCCGCGCCTACTTGGACGTTTCCGCGCCTGCTTGGACGCTTCCGCGCCTGCTTGGACTCTTCTGCGTCTTCTTGCATGCTTCCGCGCCTGCTTGGACTCTTCTACGTCTTCTTGCATGCTTCCGCGCCTGCTTGGACGTTTCCGCGCCAGCTTGGAAGCTACCGCGCCTGCTTGGACGCTGCCGCGCCTGCTTGGACTCTTCTGCGTCTTCTTGCATGCTTCCGCGCATGCATGGACTTTTCCGCGCCTGCTTGGACGCTACCGCGCCTGCTTGGACGCTACCGCGCCTGCTTGGCCGCTTCCGCGCCTGCTTGGACTCTTCTGCGCCTTCTTGCATGCTTCCGCGCCTGCTTGGACGTTTCCGCGCCTGCTTGGACGCTACCGCGCCTGCTTGGACGCTTCCGCGACTGCTTGGACGCTACCGCGCCTGCTTGGACGCTTCCGCGACTGCTTGGACACTACCGCGCCTGCTTGGACGCTTCCGCGACTGCTTGGACGCTTCCGCGCCTGCTTGGACTCTTCTGCGTCTTCTTGCATGCTTCCGCGCATGCATGGACTTTTCCGCGCCTGCTTGGACGCTACCGCGCCTGCTTGGACGCTTCCGCGACTGCTAGGACGCTTCCGCGCCTGCTTGGACTCTTCTGCGCCTTCTTGCATGCTTCCGCGCCTGCTTGGATGTTTCTGCGCCTGCTTGGACGCTACCGCGCCTGCTTGGACGTTTCCGCGCCTGCTTGGACGCTACCGCGCCTGCTTGGACGCTACCGCGCCTGCTTGGCCGCTTCCGCGCCTGCTTGGACTCTTCTGCGTCTTCTTGCATGCTTCCGCGCATGCATGGACTTTTCCGCGCCTGCTTGGACGCTACCGCGCCTGCTTGGACGCTACCGCGACTGCTTGGACACTACCGCGCCTGCTTGGACGCTTCCGCGACTGCTTGGACTATTCTGCGCCTTCTTGCATGCTGCCGCGCCTACTTGGACGTTTCCGCGCCTGCTTGGACGCTTCCGCGCCTGCTTGGACGCTACCGCGCCTGCTTGGACGCTTCCGCGACTGCTTGGACACTACCGCGCCTGCTTGGACGCTTCCGCGACTGCTTGGACGCTTCCGCGCCTGCTTGGACTCTTCTGCGTCTTCTTGCATGCTTCCGCGCATGCATGGACTTTTCCGCGCCTGCTTGGACGCTACCGCGCCTGCTTGGACGCTACCGCGCCTGCTTGGCCGCTTCCGCGCCTGCTTGGACTCTTCTGCGCCTTCTTGCATGCTTCCGCGCCTGCTTGGACGTTTCCGCGCCTGCTTGGACGCTACCGCGCCTGCTTGGACGCTTCCGCGCCTGCTTGGACTCTTCTGCGCCTTCTTGCATGCTGCCGCGCCTACTTGGACGATCCGCGCCTGCTTGGACGCTTCCGCGCCTGCTTGAACGCTACCGCGCCTGCTTGGACGCTTCCGCGACTGCTTGGACGCTTCCGCGCCTGGTTGGACGCTACCGCGCCTGCTTGGACGCTACCGCGCCTGCTTGGCCGCTTCCGCGCCTGCTTGGACTCTTCTGCGCCTTCTTGCATGCTTCCGCGCCTGCTAGGACGTTTCCGCGCCTGCTTGGACGCTACCGCGCCTGCTTGGACGCTTCCGCGACTGCTAGGACGCTTCCGCGCCTGCTTGGACTCTTCTGCGCCTTCTTGCATGCTTCCGCGCCTGCTTGGATGTTTCCGCGCCTGCTTGGACGCTACCGCGCCTGCTTGGACGTTTCCGCGCCTGCTTGGACGCTACCGCGCCTGCTTGGACGCTTCCGCGCCTGCTTGGACTATTCTGCGCCTTCTTGCATGCTGCCGCGCCTACTTGGACGTTTCCGCGCCTGCTTGGACGCTTCCGCGCCTGCTTGGACGCTACCGCGCCTGCTTGGACGCTTCCGCGCCTGCTTGGACGCTTCCGCGACTGCTTGGACGCTACCGCGCCTGCTTGGACGCTTCCGCGACTGCTTGGACACTACCGCGCCTGCTTGGACGCTTCCGCGACTGCTTGGACGCTTCCGCGCCTGCTTGGACTCTTCTGCGTCTTCTTGCATGCTTCCGCGCATGCATGGACTTTTCCGCGCCTGCTTGGACGCTACCGCGCCTGCTTGGACGCTTCCGCGACTGCTTGGACGCTTCCGCGCCTGCTTGGACTCTTCTGCGCCTTCTTGCATGCTGCCGCGCCTACTTGGACGTTTCCGCGCCTGCTTGGACGCTTCCGCGACTGCTTGGACGCTTCCGCGCCTGCTTGGACTCTTCCACGCCTTCTTGCATGCTTCCGCGCATGCTTGGACGTTTCCGCGCCTGCTTGGACGCTACCGCGCCTGCTTGGACGCTTCCGCGACTGCTTGGACGCTTCCGCGCCTGCTTGGACGCTTCCGCGACTGCTTGGACGCTTCCGCGCCTGGTTGGACGCTTCCGCGCCTGCTTGCATGCTTCCCCGCCTGCTTGGACGCATCCGCGCCTGCTTGGACTCTTCTGCGCCTTCTTGCATGCTGCTGCACCTACTTGGACGTTTCCGCGCCTGCTTGGACGCTTCCGCGCCTGCGTGCATGCTCCCCCGCCTGCTTGGACGCTACCGCGCCTGCTTGGACGCTTCCGCGCCTGCTTGGACTATTCTGCGCCTTCTTGCATGCTGCCGCGCCTACTTGGACGTTTCCGCGCCTGCTTGGACGCTTCCGCGCCTGCTTGGACGCTACCGCGCCTGCTTGGACGCTTCCGCGCCTGCTTGGACGCTTCCGCGACTGCTTGGACGCTACCGCGCCTGCTTGGACGCTTCCGCGACTGCTTGGACACTACCGCGCCTGCTTGGACGCTTCCGCGACTGCTTGGACGCTTCCGCGCCTGCTTGGACTCTTCTGCGTCTTCTTGCATGCTTCCGCGCATGCATGGACTTTTCCGCGCCTGCTTGGACGCTACCGCGCCTGCTTGGACGCTTCCGCGACTGCTTGGACGCTTCCGCGCCTGCTTGGACTCTTCTGCGCCTTCTTGCATGCTGCCGCGCCTACTTGGACGATTCCGCGACTGCTTGGACACTACCGCGCCTGCTTGGACGCTACCGCGCCTGCTTGGACGCTTCCGCGCCTTCTTGCATGTTTCCGCGCCTGCTTGGACGTTTCCGCGCCTGCTTGGACGCTACCGCGCCTGCTTGGACGCTTCCGCGCCTGCTTGGACTCTTCTGCGCCTTCTTGCATGCTGCCGCGCCTACTTGGACGTTTCCGCGACTGCTTGGACGCTTCCGCGCGTGGTTGGACGCTACCGCGCCTGCTTGGACGCTTCCGCGACTGCTTGGACGCTTCCGCGCCTGCTTGGACGCTTCCGCGACTGCTTGGACGCTTCCTCTCCTGCTTGGACTCTTCTGCGCCTTCATGCATGCTGCCGCGCCTACTTGGACGTTTCCGCGCCTGCTTGGACGCTTCCGCGCCTGCTTGGACTCTTCTGCGTCTTCTTGCATGCTTCCGCGCCTGCTTGGACTCTTCTACGTCTTCTTGCATGCTTCCGCGCCTGCTTGGACGTTTCCGCGCCAGCTTGGAAGCTACCGCGCCTGCTTGGACGCTGCCGCGCCTGCTTGGACTCTTCTGCGTCTTCTTGCATGCTTCCGCGCATGCATGGACTTTTCCGCGCCTGCTTGGACGCTACCGCGCCTGCTTGGACGCTACCGCGCCTGCTTGGCCGCTTCCGCGCCTGCTTGGACTCTTCTGCGCCTTCTTGCATGCTTCCGCGCCTGCTTGGACGTTTCCGCGCCTGCTTGGACGCTACCGCGCCTGCTTGGACGCTTCCGCGACTGCTTGGACGCTACCGCGCCTGCTTGGACGCTTCCGCGACTGCTTGGACACTACCGCGCCTGCTTGGACGCTTCCGCGACTGCTTGGACGCTTCCGCGCCTGCTTGGACTCTTCTGCGTCTTCTTGCATGCTTCCGCGCATGCATGGACTTTTCCGCGCCTGCTTGGACGCTACCGCGCCTGCTTGGACGCTTCCGCGACTGCTAGGACGCTTCCGCGCCTGCTTGGACTCTTCTGCGCCTTCTTGCATGCTTCCGCGCCTGCTTGGATGTTTCTGCGCCTGCTTGGACGCTACCGCGCCTGCTTGGACGTTTCCGCGCCTGCTTGGACGCTACCGCGCCTGCTTGGACGCTACCGCGCCTGCTTGGCCGCTTCCGCGCCTGCTTGGACTCTTCTGCGTCTTCTTGCATGCTTCCGCGCATGCATGGACTTTTCCGCGCCTGCTTGGACGCTACCGCGCCTGCTTGGACGCTACCGCGACTGCTTGGACACTACCGCGCCTGCTTGGACGCTTCCGCGACTGCTTGGACTATTCTGCGCCTTCTTGCATGCTGCCGCGCCTACTTGGACGTTTCCGCGCCTGCTTGGACGCTTCCGCGCCTGCTTGGACGCTACCGCGCCTGCTTGGACGCTTCCGCGACTGCTTGGACACTACCGCGCCTGCTTGGACGCTTCCGCGACTGCTTGGACGCTTCCGCGCCTGCTTGGACTCTTCTGCGTCTTCTTGCATGCTTCCGCGCATGCATGGACTTTTCCGCGCCTGCTTGGACGCTACCGCGCCTGCTTGGACGCTACCGCGCCTGCTTGGCCGCTTCCGCGCCTGCTTGGACTCTTCTGCGCCTTCTTGCATGCTTCCGCGCCTGCTTGGACGTTTCCGCGCCTGCTTGGACGCTACCGCGCCTGCTTGGACGCTTCCGCGCCTGCTTGGACTCTTCTGCGCCTTCTTGCATGCTGCCGCGCCTACTTGGACGATCCGCGCCTGCTTGGACGCTTCCGCGCCTGCTTGAACGCTACCGCGCCTGCTTGGACGCTTCCGCGACTGCTTGGACGCTTCCGCGCCTGGTTGGACGCTACCGCGCCTGCTTGGATGTTTCCGCGACTGCTTGGACCCTACCGCGCCTGCTTGGACGCTACCGCGCCTGCTTGGACGCTTCCGCGACTGCTTGGACGCTTCCGCGCCTGGTTGGACCCTTCTGCGTCTTCTTGCATGCTTCCGCGCCTGCTTGGACGTTTCCGCGTCTGCTTGGACGCTACCGCGCCTGCTTGGACGCTTCCGCGACTGCTAGGACGCTTCCGCGCCTGCTTGGACTCTTCTGCGCCTTCTTGCATGCTTCCGCGCCTGCTTGGACGCTACCGCGCCTGCTTGGACGTTTCCGCGCCTGCTTGGACGCTACCGCGCCTGCTTGGACGCTTCCGCGCCTGCTTGGACTCTTCTGCGCCTTCTTGCATGCTGCCGCGCCTACTTGGACGTTTCCGCGCCTGCTTGGACGCTTCCGCGCCTGCTTGAACGCTACCGCGCCTGCTTGGACGCTTCCGCGACTGCTTGGACGCTTCCGCGCCTGCTTGGACCCTTCTGCGTCTTCTTGCATGCTTCCGCGCCTGCTTGGACGTTTCCGCGCCTGCTTGGACGCTTCCGCGCCTGCTTGAACGCTACCGCGACTGCTTGGACTCTTCTGCGTCTTCTTGCATGCTTCCGCGCATGCTTGGACGTTTCCGCGCCTGCTTGGACTCTTCTGCGTCTTCTTGCATGCTTCCGCGCCTTCTTGGACGCTTCCGCGCTTGCTTGGACGCTACCGCGCCTGCTAGGACGCTTCCGCGCCTGCTTGGACGCTACCGCGCCTGCTTGGACGCTTCCGCGCCTGCTTGGACGCTTCCGCGCCTGCTTGGACGCTACCGCGCCTGCTTGGACGCTTCCGCGCCTGCTTGGACGCTACCGCGCCTGCTTGTACGCTTCCGCGCCTGCTTGCATGGTTCTGCGCCTGCTTGGACGCTTCCGCGCAAGTATGGATGCTTCCGCGCCCGCTTGGATGTTTCCGCGCCTGCTTGGACGCTACCGCGCCTGCTAGGACCCTACCGCGCCTGCTTGGACTCTTCTACGCCTTTTTGCATGCTTCCGCGCCTGCTTGGACGTTTCCGCGCCTGCTTGGACGCTTCCGCGTCTGCTTGGACGCTTCCGCGCCTACTTGCATGCTTCCCTGCCTGCTTGGACGCTTCCGCGCCTGCTTGGACGTTTCCGCGCCAGCTTGGAAGCTACCGCGCCTGCTTGGACGCTGCCGCGCCTGCTTGGACTCTTCTGCGTCTTCTTGCATGCTTCCGCGCATGCATGGACTTTTCCGCGCCTGCTTGGACGCTACCGCGCCTGCTTGGACGCTACCGCGCCTGCTTGGCCGCTTCCGCGCCTGCTTGGACTCTTCTGCGCCTTCTTGCATGCTTCCGCGCCTGCTTGGACGTTTCCGCGCCTGCTTGGACGCTACCGCGCCTGCTTGGACGCTTCCGCGCCTGCTTGGACTCTTCTGCGCCTTCTTGCATGCTGCCGCGCCTACTTGGACGTTTCCGCGCCTGCTTGGACGCTTCCGCGCCTGCTTGAACGCTACCGCGCCTGCTTGGACGCTTCCGCGACTGCTTGGACGCTTCCGCGCCTGCTTGGACCCTTCTGCGTCTTCTTGCATGCTTCCGCGCCTGCTTGGACGCTTCCGCGACTGCTTGGACGCTTCCGCGCCTGGTTGGACCCTTCTGCGTCTTCTTGCATGCTTCCGCGCCTGCTTGGACGTTTCCGCGTCTGCTTGGACGCTACCGCGCCTGCTTGGACGCTTCCGCGACTGCTAGGACGCTTCCGCGCCTGCTTGGACTCTTCTGCGCCTTCTTGCATGCTTCCGCGCCTGCTTGGACGCTACCGCGCCTGCTTGGACGTTTCCGCGCCTGCTTGGACTCTTCTGCGCCTTCTTGCATGCTTCCGCGCCTGCTTGGACGTTTCCGCGACTGCTTGGACGCTTCCTCTCCTGCTTGGACTCTTCTGCGCCTTCATGCATGCTGCCGCGCCTACTTGGACGTTTCCGCGCCTGCTTGGACGCTTCCGCGCCTGCTTGGATGTTTCCGCGCCTGCTTGGACGCTACCGCGCCTGCTTGGACGTTTCCGCGCCTGCTTGGACGCTACCGCGCCTGCTTGGACGCTTCCGCGCCTGCTTGGACTATTCTGCGCCTTCTTGCATGCTGCCGCGCCTACTTGGACGTTTCCGCGCCTGCTTGGACGCTTCCGCGCCTGCTTGGACGCTACCGCGCCTGCTTGGACGCTTCCGCGCCTGCTTGGACGCTTCCGCGACTGCTTGGACGCTACCGCGCCTGCTTGGACGCTTCCGCGACTGCTTGGACACTACCGCGCCTGCTTGGACGCTTCCGCGACTGCTTGGACGCTTCCGCGCCTGCTTGGACTCTTCTGCGTCTTCTTGCATGCTTCCGCGCATGCATGGACTTTTCCGCGCCTGCTTGGACGCTACCGCGCCTGCTTGGACGCTTCCGCGACTGCTTGGACGCTTCCGCGCCTGCTTGGACTCTTCTGCGCCTTCTTGCATGCTGCCGCGCCTACTTGGACGTTTCCGCGCCTGCTTGGACGCTTCCGCGACTGCTTGGACGCTTCCGCGCCTGCTTGGACTCTTCCACGCCTTCTTGCATGCTTCCGCGCATGCTTGGACGTTTCCGCGCCTGCTTGGACGCTACCGCGCCTGCTTGGACGCTTCCGCGACTGCTTGGACGCTTCCGCGCCTGCTTGGACGCTTCCGCGACTGCTTGGACGCTTCCGCGCCTGGTTGGACGCTTCCGCGCCTGCGTGCATGCTCCCCCGCCTGCTTGGACGCTACCGCGCCTGCTTGGACGCTTCCGCGCCTGCTTGGACTATTCTGCGCCTTCTTGCATGCTGCCGCGCCTACTTGGACGTTTCCGCGCCTGCTTGGACGCTTCCGCGCCTGCTTGGACGCTACCGCGCCTGCTTGGACGCTTCCGCGCCTGCTTGGACGCTTCCGCGACTGCTTGGACGCTACCGCGCCTGCTTGGACGCTTCCGCGACTGCTTGGACACTACCGCGCCTGCTTGGACGCTTCCGCGACTGCTTGGACGCTTCCGCGCCTGCTTGGACTCTTCTGCGTCTTCTTGCATGCTTCCGCGCATGCATGGACTTTTCCGCGCCTGCTTGGACGCTACCGCGCCTGCTTGGACGCTTCCGCGACTGCTTGGACGCTTCCGCGCCTGCTTGGACTCTTCTGCGCCTTCTTGCATGCTGCCGCGCCTACTTGGACGATTCCGCGACTGCTTGGACACTACCGCGCCTGCTTGGACGCTACCGCGCCTGCTTGGACGCTTCCGCGCCTTCTTGCATGTTTCCGCGCCTGCTTGGACGTTTCCGCGCCTGCTTGGACGCTACCGCGCCTGCTTGGACGCTTCCGCGCCTGCTTGGACTCTTCTGCGCCTTCTTGCATGCTGCCGCGCCTACTTGGACGTTTCCGCGACTGCTTGGACGCTTCCGCGCGTGGTTGGACGCTACCGCGCCTGCTTGGACGCTTCCGCGACTGCTTGGACGCTTCCGCGCCTGCTTGGACGCTTCCGCGACTGCTTGGACGCTTCCTCTCCTGCTTGGACTCTTCTGCGCCTTCATGCATGCTGCCGCGCCTACTTGGACGTTTCCGCGCCTGCTTGGACGCTTCCGCGCCTGCTTGGACTCTTCTGCGTCTTCTTGCATGCTTCCGCGCCTGCTTGGACTCTTCTACGTCTTCTTGCATGCTTCCGCGCCTGCTTGGACGTTTCCGCGCCAGCTTGGAAGCTACCGCGCCTGCTTGGACGCTGCCGCGCCTGCTTGGACTCTTCTGCGTCTTCTTGCATGCTTCCGCGCATGCATGGACTTTTCCGCGCCTGCTTGGACGCTACCGCGCCTGCTTGGACGCTACCGCGCCTGCTTGGCCGCTTCCGCGCCTGCTTGGACTCTTCTGCGCCTTCTTGCATGCTTCCGCGCCTGCTTGGACGTTTCCGCGCCTGCTTGGACGCTACCGCGCCTGCTTGGACGCCTCCGCGACTGCTTGGACGCTACCGCGCCTGCTTGGACGCTTCCGCGACTGCTTGGACACTACCGCGCCTGCTTGGACGCTTCCGCGACTGCTTGGACGCTTCCGCGCCTGCTTGGACTCTTCTGCGTCTTCTTGCATGCTTCCGCGCATGCATGGACTTTTCCGCGCCTGCTTGGACGCTACCGCGCCTGCTTGGACGCTTCCGCGACTGCTAGGACGCTTCCGCGCCTGCTTGGACTCTTCTGCGCCTTCTTGCATGCTTCCGCGCCTGCTTGGATGTTTCTGCGCCTGCTTGGACGCTACCGCGCCTGCTTGGACGTTTCCGCGCCTGCTTGGACGCTACCGCGCCTGCTTGGACGCTACCGCGCCTGCTTGGCCGCTTCCGCGCCTGCTTGGACTCTTCTGCGTCTTCTTGCATGCTTCCGCGCATGCATGGACTTTTCCGCGCCTGCTTGGACGCTACCGCGCCTGCTTGGACGCTACCGCGACTGCTTGGACACTACCGCGCCTGCTTGGACGCTTCCGCGACTGCTTGGACTATTCTGCGCCTTCTTGCATGCTGCCGCGCCTACTTGGACGTTTCCGCGCCTGCTTGGACGCTTCCGCGCCTGCTTGGACGCTACCGCGCCTGCTTGGACGCTTCCGCGACTGCTTGGACACTACCGCGCCTGCTTGGACGCTTCCGCGACTGCTTGGACGCTTCCGCGCCTGCTTGGACTCTTCTGCGTCTTCTTGCATGCTTCCGCGCATGCATGGACTTTTCCGCGCCTGCTTGGACGCTACCGCGCCTGCTTGGACGCTACCGCGCCTGCTTGGCCGCTTCCGCGCCTGCTTGGACTCTTCTGCGCCTTCTTGCATGCTTCCGCGCCTGCTTGGACGTTTCCGCGCCTGCTTGGACGCTACCGCGCCTGCTTGGACGCTTCCGCGCCTGCTTGGACTCTTCTGCGCCTTCTTGCATGCTGCCGCGCCTACTTGGACGATCCGCGCCTGCTTGGACGCTTCCGCGCCTGCTTGAACGCTACCGCGCCTGCTTGGACGCTTCCGCGACTGCTTGGACGCTTCCGCGCCTGGTTGGACGCTACCGCGCCTGCTTGGATGTTTCCGCGACTGCTTGGACCCTACCGCGCCTGCTTGGACGCTACCGCGCCTGCTTGGACGCTTCCGCGACTGCTTGGACGCTTCCGCGCCTGGTTGGACCCTTCTGCGTCTTCTTGCATGCTTCCGCGCCTGCTTGGACGTTTCCGCGTCTGCTTGGACGCTACCGCGCCTGCTTGGACGCTTCCGCGACTGCTAGGACGCTTCCGCGCCTGCTTGGACTCTTCTGCGCCTTCTTGCATGCTTCCGCGCCTGCTTGGACGCTACCGCGCCTGCTTGGACGTTTCCGCGCCTGCTTGGACGCTACCGCGCCTGCTTGGACGCTTCCGCGCCTGCTTGGACTCTTCTGCGCCTTCTTGCATGCTGCCGCGCCTACTTGGACGTTTCCGCGCCTGCTTGGACGCTTCCGCGCCTGCTTGAACGCTACCGCGCCTGCTTGGACGCTTCCGCGACTGCTTGGACGCTTCCGCGCCTGCTTGGACCCTTCTGCGTCTTCTTGCATGCTTCCGCGCCTGCTTGGACGTTTCCGCGCCTGCTTGGACGCTTCCGCGCCTGCTTGAACGCTACCGCGACTGCTTGGACTCTTCTGCGTCTTCTTGCATGCTTCCGCGCATGCTTGGACGTTTCCGCGCCTGCTTGGACTCTTCTGCGTCTTCTTGCATGCTTCCGCGCCTTCTTGGACGCTTCCGCGCTTGCTTGGACGCTACCGCGCCTGCTAGGACGCTTCCGCGCCTGCTTGGACGCTACCGCGCCTGCTTGGACGCTTCCGCGCCTGCTTGGACGCTTCCGCGCCTGCTTGGACGCTACCGCGCCTGCTTGGACGCTTCCGCGCCTGCTTGGACGCTTCCGCGCCTATATGGATGCTTCCGCGCCTGCTTGGACGCTACCGCGCCTGCTTGTACGCTTCCGCGCCTGCTTGCATGGTTCTGCGCCTGCTTGGACGCTTCCGCGCAAGTATGGATGCTTCCGCGCCCGCTTGGATGTTTCCGCGCCTGCTTGGACGCTACCGCGCCTGCTAGGACCCTACCGCGCCTGCTTGGACTCTTCTACGCCTTTTTGCATGCTTCCGCGCCTGCTTGGACGTTTCCGCGCCTGCTTGGACGCTTCCGCGTCTGCTTGGACGCTTCCGCGCCTACTTGCATGCTTCCCTGCCTGCTTGGACGCTTCCGCGCCTGCTTGGACGTTTCCGCGCCAGCTTGGAAGCTACCGCGCCTGCTTGGACGCTGCCGCGCCTGCTTGGACTCTTCTGCGTCTTCTTGCATGCTTCCGCGCATGCATGGACTTTTCCGCGCCTGCTTGGACGCTAACGCGCCTGCTTGGACGCTACCGCGCCTGCTTGGCCGCTTCCGCGCCTGCTTGGACCCTTCTGCGTCTTCTTGCATGCTTCCGCGCCTGCTTGGACGCTTCCGCGACTGCTTGGACGCTTCCGCGCCTGGTTGGACCCTTCTGCGTCTTCTTGCATGCTTCCGCGCCTGCTTGGACGTTTCCGCGTCTGCTTGGACGCTACCGCGCCTGCTTGGACGCTTCCGCGACTGCTAGGACGCTTCCGCGCCTGCTTGGACTCTTCTGCGCCTTCTTGCATGCTTCCGCGCCTGCTTGGACGCTACCGCGCCTGCTTGGACGTTTCCGCGCCTGCTTGGACGCTACCGGGCCTGCTTGGACGCTTCTGCGCCTGCTTGGACTCTTCTGCGCCTTCTTGCATGCTGCCGCGCCTACTTGGACGTTTCCGCGCCTGCTTGGACGCTTCCGCGCCTGCTTGAACGCTACCGCGCCTGCTTGGACGCTTCCGCGACTGCTTGGACGCTTCCGCGCCTGCTTGGACCCTTCTGCGTCTTCTTGCATGCTTCCGCGCCTGCTTGGACGTTTCCGCGCCTGCTTGGACGCTTCCGCGTCTGCTTGGACGCTTCCGCGCCTACTTGCATGCTGCCCTGCCTGCTTGGACGCTTCCGCGCCTGCTTGGACGTTTCCGCGCCAGCTTGGAAGCTACCGCGCCTGCTTGGACGCTGCCGCGCCTGCTTGGACTCTTCTGCGTCTTCTTGCATGCTTCCGCGCATGCATGGACTTTTCCGCGCCTGCTTGGACGCTACCGCGCCTGCTTGGACGCTACCGCGCCTGCTTGGCCGCTTCCGCGCCTGCTTGGACTCTTCTGCGCCTTCTTGCATGCTTCCGCGCCTGCTTGGACGTTTCCGCGCCTGCTTGGACGCTACCGCGCCTGCTTGGACGCTTCCGCGCCTGCTTGGACTCTTCTGCGCCTTCTTGCATGCTGCCGCGCCTACTTGGACGTTTCCGCGCCTGCTTGGACGCTTCCGCGCCTGCTTGAACGCTACCGCGCCTGCTTGGACGCTTCCGCGACTGCTTGGACGCTTCCGCGCCTGCTTGGACCCTTCTGCGTCTTCTTGCATGCTTCCGCGCCTGCTTGGACGCTTCCGCGACTGCTTGGACGCTTCCGCGCCTGGTTGGACCCTTCTGCGTCTTCTTGCATGCTTCCGCGCCTGCTTGGACGTTTCCGCGTCTGCTTGGACGCTACCGCGCCTGCTTGGACGCTTCCGCGACTGCTAGGACGCTTCCGCGACTGCTTGGACGCTTCCGCGCCTGCTTGGACCCTTCTGCGTCTTCTTGCATGCTTCCGCGCCTGCTTGGACGTTTCCGCGCCTGCTTGGACGCTTCCGCGCCTGCTTGAACGCTACCGCGACTGCTTGGACTCTTCTGCGTCTTCTTGCATGCTTCCGCGCATGCTTGGACGTTTCCGCGCCTGCTTGGACTCTTCTGCGTCTTCTTGCATGCTTCCGCGCCTTCTTGGACGCTTCCGCGCTTGCTTGGACGCTACCGCGCCTGCTAGTACGCTTCCGCGCCTGCTTGGACGCTACCGCGCCTGCTTGGACGCTTCCGCGCCTGCTTGGACGCTTCCGCGCCTGCTTGGACGCTACCGCGCCTGCTTGGACGCTTCCGCGCCTGCTTGGACGCTTCCGCGCCTATATGGATGCTTCCGCGCCTGCTTGGACGCTACCGCGCCTGCTTGTACGCTTCCGCGCCTGCTTGCATGGTTCTGCGCCTGCTTGGACGCTTCCGCGCAAGTATGGATGCTTCCGCGCCCGCTTGGATGTTTCCGCGCCTGCTTGGACGCTACCGCGCCTGCTTGGACCCTACCGCGCCTGCTTGGACTCTTCTACGCCTTTTTGCATGCTTCCGCGCCTGCTTGGACGTTTCCGCGCCTGCTTGGACGCTTCCGCGTCTGCTTGGACGCTTCCGCGCCTGCTTGCATGCTTCCCTGCCTGCTTGGACGCTTCCGCGCCTGCTTGGACGTTTCCGCGCCAGCTTGGAAGCTACCGCGCCTGCTTGGACGCTGCCGCGCCTGCTTGGACGCTTCCGCGCCTGCTTGGACGCTTCCGCGCCTGCTTGCATGCTTCCCCGCCTGCTTGGACTCTTCTGCGCCTTCTTGCATGCTTCCGCGCCTGCTTGGACGTTTCCGCGCCTGCTTGGACGCTACCGCGCCTGCTTGGACGCTTCCGCGCCTGCTTGGACTCTTCTGCGTCTTCTTGCATGCTTCCGCGCATGCATGCACTTTTCCGCGCCTGCTTGGACGCTACCGCGCCTGCTTGGACGCTTCCGCGACTGCTTGGACGCTTCCGCGCCTGCTTGGACGCTTCCGCGCCTGCTTGGACGTTTCCGCGCCTGCTTGGACGCTACCGCGCCTGCTTGGACGCTTCCGCGACTGCTAGGACGCTTCCGCGCCTGCTTGGACTCTTCTGCGCCTTCTTGCATGCTTCCGCGCCTGCTTGGATGTTTCCGCGCCTGCTTGGACGCTACCGCGCCTGCTTGGACGTTTCCGCGCCTGCTTGGACGCTACCGCGCCTGCTTGGACGCTTCCGCGCCTGCTTGGACTCTTCTGCGCCTTCTTGCATGCTGCCGCGCCTACTTGGACGATTCCGCGACTGCTTGGACACTACCGCGCCTGCTTGGACGCTACCGCGCCTGCTTGGACGCTTCCGCGCCTTCTTGCATGTTTCCGCGCCTGCTTGGACGTTTCCGCGCCTGCTTGGACGCTACCGCGCCTGCTTGGACGCTTCCGCGCCTGCTTGGACTCTTCTGCGCCTTCTTGCATGCTGCCGCGCCTACTTGGACGTTTCCGCGACTGCTTGGACGCTTCCGCGCGTGGTTGGACGCTACCGCGCCTGCTTGGACGCTTCCGCGACTGCTTGGACGCTTCCGCGCCTGCTTGGACGCTTCCGCGACTGCTTGGACGCTTCCTCTCCTGCTTGGACTCTTCTGCGCCTTCATGCATGCTGCCGCGCCTACTTGGACGTTTCCGCGCCTGCTTGGACGCTTCCGCGCCTGCTTGGACTCTTCTGCGTCTTCTTGCATGCTTCCGCGCCTGCTTGGACTCTTCTACGTCTTCTTGCATGCTTCCGCGCCTGCTTGGACGTTTCCGCGCCAGCTTGGAAGCTACCGCGCCTGCTTGGACGCTGCCGCGCCTGCTTGGACTCTTCTGCGTCTTCTTGCATGCTTCCGCGCATGCATGGACTTTTCCGCGCCTGCTTGGACGCTACCGCGCCTGCTTGGACGCTACCGCGCCTGCTTGGCCGCTTCCGCGCCTGCTTGGACTCTTCTGCGCCTTCTTGCATGCTTCCGCGCCTGCTTGGACGTTTCCGCGCCTGCTTGGACGCTACCGCGCCTGCTTGGACGCCTCCGCGACTGCTTGGACGCTACCGCGCCTGCTTGGACGCTTCCGCGGCTGCTTGGACACTACCGCGCCTGCTTGGACGCTTCCGCGACTGCTTGGACGCTTCCGCGCCTGCTTGGACTCTTCTGCGTCTTCTTGCATGCTTCCGCGCATGCATGGACTTTTCCGCGCCTGCTTGGACGCTACCGCGCCTGCTTGGACGCTTCCGCGACTGCTAGGACGCTTCCGCGCCTGCTTGGACTCTTCTGCGCCTTCTTGCATGCTTCCGCGCCTGCTTGGATGTTTCTGCGCCTGCTTGGACGCTACCGCGCCTGCTTGGACGTTTCCGCGCCTGCTTGGACGCTACCGCGCCTGCTTGGACGCTACCGCGCCTGCTTGGCCGCTTCCGCGCCTGCTTGGACTCTTCTGCGTCTTCTTGCATGCTTCCGCGCATGCATGGACTTTTCCGCGCCTGCTTGGACGCTACCGCGCCTGCTTGGACGCTACCGCGACTGCTTGGACACTACCGCGCCTGCTTGGACGCTTCCGCGACTGCTTGGACTATTCTGCGCCTTCTTGCATGCTGCCGCGCCTACTTGGACGTTTCCGCGCCTGCTTGGACGCTTCCGCGCCTGCTTGGACGCTACCGCGCCTGCTTGGACGCTTCCGCGACTGCTTGGACACTACCGCGCCTGCTTGGACGCTTCCGCGACTGCTTGGACGCTTCCGCGCCTGCTTGGACTCTTCTGCGTCTTCTTGCATGCTTCCGCGCATGCATGGACTTTTCCGCGCCTGCTTGGACGCTACCGCGCCTGCTTGGACGCTACCGCGCCTGCTTGGCCGCTTCCGCGCCTGCTTGGACTCTTCTGCGCCTTCTTGCATGCTTCCGCGCCTGCTTGGACGTTTCCGCGCCTGCTTGGACGCTACCGCGCCTGCTTGGACGCTTCCGCGCCTGCTTGGACTCTTCTGCGCCTTCTTGCATGCTGCCGCGCCTACTTGGACGATCCGCGCCTGCTTGGACGCTTCCGCGCCTGCTTGAACGCTACCGCGCCTGCTTGGACGCTTCCGCGACTGCTTGGACGCTTCCGCGCCTGGTTGGACGCTACCGCGCCTGCTTGGATGTTTCCGCGACTGCTTGGACCCTACCGCGCCTGCTTGGACGCTACCGCGCCTGCTTGGACGCTTCCGCGACTGCTTGGACGCTTCCGCGCCTGGTTGGACCCTTCTGCGTCTTCTTGCATGCTTCCGCGCCTGCTTGGACGTTTCCGCGTCTGCTTGGACGCTACCGCGCCTGCTTGGACGCTTCCGCGACTGCTAGGACGCTTCCGCGCCTGCTTGGACTCTTCTGCGCCTTCTTGCATGCTTCCGCGCCTGCTTGGACGCTACCGCGCCTGCTTGGACGTTTCCGCGCCTGCTTGGACGCTACCGCGCCTGCTTGGACGCTTCCGCGCCTGCTTGGACTCTTCTGCGCCTTCTTGCATGCTGCCGCGCCTACTTGGACGTTTCCGCGCCTGCTTGGACGCTTCCGCGCCTGCTTGAACGCTACCGCGCCTGCTTGGACGCTTCCGCGACTGCTTGGACGCTTCCGCGCCTGCTTGGACCCTTCTGCGTCTTCTTGCATGCTTCCGCGCCTGCTTGGACGTTTCCGCGCCTGCTTGGACGCTTCCGCGCCTGCTTGAACGCTACCGCGACTGCTTGGACTCTTCTGCGTCTTCTTGCATGCTTCCGCGCATGCTTGGACGTTTCCGCGCCTGCTTGGACTCTTCTGCGTCTTCTTGCATGCTTCCGCGCCTTCTTGGACGCTTCCGCGCTTGCTTGGACGCTACCGCGCCTGCTAGGACGCTTCCGCGCCTGCTTGGACGCTACCGCGCCTGCTTGGACGCTTCCGCGCCTGCTTGGACGCTTCCGCGCCTGCTTGGACGCTACCGCGCCTGCTTGGACGCTTCCGCGCCTGCTTGGACGCTTCCGCGCCTATATGGATGCTTCCGCGCCTGCTTGGACGCTACCGCGCCTGCTTGTACGCTTCCGCGCCTGCTTGCATGGTTCTGCGCCTGCTTGGACGCTTCCGCGCAAGTATGGATGCTTCCGCGCCCGCTTGGATGTTTCCGCGCCTGCTTGGACGCTACCGCGCCTGCTAGGACCCTACCGCGCCTGCTTGGACTCTTCTACGCCTTTTTGCATGCTTCCGCGCCTGCTTGGACGTTTCCGCGCCTGCTTGGACGCTTCCGCGTCTGCTTGGACGCTTCCGCGCCTACTTGCATGCTTCCCTGCCTGCTTGGACGCTTCCGCGCCTGCTTGGACGTTTCCGCGCCAGCTTGGAAGCTACCGCGCCTGCTTGGACGCTGCCGCGCCTGCTTGGACTCTTCTGCGTCTTCTTGCATGCTTCCGCGCATGCATGGACTTTTCCGCGCCTGCTTGGACGCTAACGCGCCTGCTTGGACGCTACCGCGCCTGCTTGGCCGCTTCCGCGCCTGCTTGGACCCTTCTGCGTCTTCTTGCATGCTTCCGCGCCTGCTTGGACGCTTCCGCGACTGCTTGGACGCTTCCGCGCCTGGTTGGACCCTTCTGCGTCTTCTTGCATGCTTCCGCGCCTGCTTGGACGTTTCCGCGTCTGCTTGGACGCTACCGCGCCTGCTTGGACGCTTCCGCGACTGCTAGGACGCTTCCGCGCCTGCTTGGACTCTTCTGCGCCTTCTTGCATGCTTCCGCGCCTGCTTGGACGCTACCGCGCCTGCTTGGACGTTTCCGCGCCTGCTTGGACGCTACCGGGCCTGCTTGGACGCTTCCGCGCCTGCTTGGACTCTTCTGCGCCTTCTTGCATGCTGCCGCGCCTACTTGGACGTTTCCGCGCCTGCTTGGACGCTTCCGCGCCTGCTTGAACGCTACCGCGCCTGCTTGGACGCTTCCGCGACTGCTTGGACGCTTCCGCGCCTGCTTGGACCCTTCTGCGTCTTCTTGCATGCTTCCGCGCCTGCTTGGACGTTTCCGCGCCTGCTTGGACGCTTCCGCGTCTGCTTGGACGCTTCCGCGCCTACTTGCATGCTTCCCTGCCTGCTTGGACGCTTCCGCGCCTGCTTGGACGTTTCCGCGCCAGCTTGGAAGCTACCGCGCCTGCTTGGACGCTGCCGCGCCTGCTTGGACTCTTCTGCGTCTTCTTGCATGCTTCCGCGCATGCATGGACTTTTCCGCGCCTGCTTGGACGCTACCGCGCCTGCTTGGACGCTACCGCGCCTGCTTGGCCGCTTCCGCGCCTGCTTGGACTCTTCTGCGCCTTCTTGCATGCTTCCGCGCCTGCTTGGACGTTTCCGCGCCTGCTTGGACGCTACCGCGCCTGCTTGGACGCTTCCGCGCCTGCTTGGACTCTTCTGCGCCTTCTTGCATGCTGCCGCGCCTACTTGGACGTTTCCGCGCCTGCTTGGACGCTTCCGCGCCTGCTTGAACGCTACCGCGCCTGCTTGGACGCTTCCGCGACTGCTTGGACGCTTCCGCGCCTGCTTGGACCCTTCTGCGTCTTCTTGCATGCTTCCGCGCCTGCTTGGACGCTTCCGCGACTGCTTGGACGCTTCCGCGCCTGGTTGGACCCTTCTGCGTCTTCTTGCATGCTTCCGCGCCTGCTTGGACGTTTCCGCGTCTGCTTGGACGCTACCGCGCCTGCTTGGACGCTTCCGCGACTGCTAGGACGCTTCCGCGACTGCTTGGACGCTTCCGCGCCTGCTTGGACCCTTCTGCGTCTTCTTGCATGCTTCCGCGCCTGCTTGGACGTTTCCGCGCCTGCTTGGACGCTTCCGCGCCTGCTTGAACGCTACCGCGACTGCTTGGACTCTTCTGCGTCTTCTTGCATGCTTCCGCGCATGCTTGGACGTTTCCGCGCCTGCTTGGACTCTTCTGCGTCTTCTTGCATGCTTCTGCGTCTTCTTGCATGCTTCCGCGCCTTCTTGGACGCTTCCGCGCTTGCTTGGACGCTACCGCGCCTGCTAGTACGCTTCCGCGCCTGCTTGGACGCTACCGCGCCTGCTTGGACGCTTCCGCGCCTGCTTGGACGCTTCCGCGCCTGCTTGGACGCTACCGCGCCTGCTTGGACGCTTCCGCGCCTGCTTGGACGCTTCCGCGCCTATATGGATGCTTCCGCGCCTGCTTGGACGCTACCGCGCCTGCTTGTACGCTTCCGCGCCTGCTTGCATGGTTCTGCGCCTGCTTGGACGCTTCCGCGCAAGTATGGATGCTTCCGCGCCCGCTTGGATGTTTCCGCGCCTGCTTGGACGCTACCGCGCCTGCTTGGACCCTACCGCGCCTGCTTGGACTCTTCTACGCCTTTTTGCATGCTTCCGCGCCTGCTTGGACGTTTCCGCGCCTGCTTGGACGCTTCCGCGTCTGCTTGGACGCTTCCGCGCCTGCTTGCATGCTTCCCTGCCTGCTTGGACGCTTCCGCGCCTGCTTGGACGTTTCCGCGCCAGCTTGGAAGCTACCGCGCCTGCTTGGACGCTGCCGCGCCTGCTTGGACGCTTCCGCGCCTGCTTGGACGCTTCCGCGCCTGCTTGCATGCTTCCCCGCCTGCTTGGACTCTTCTGCGCCTTCTTGCATGCTTCCGCGCCTGCTTGGACGTTTCCGCGCCTGCTTGGACGCTACGGCGCCTGCTTGGACGCTTCCGCGCCTGCTTGGACTCTTCTGCGTCTTCTTGCATGCTTCCGTGCATGCATGGACTTTTCCGCGCCTGCTTGGACGCTACCGCGCCTGCTTGGACGCTTCCGCGACTGCTTGGACGCTTCCGCGCCTGCTTGGACGCTTCCGCGCCTGCTTGGACGTTTCCGCGCCTGCTTGGACGCTACCGCGCCTGCTTGGACGCTTCCGCGACTGCTAGGACGCTTCCGCGCCTGCTTGGACTCTTCTGCGCCTTCTTGCATGCTTCCGCGCCTGCTTGGATGTTTCCGCGCCTGCTTGGACGCTACCGCGCCTGCTTGGACGTTTCCGCGCCTGCTTGGACGCTACCGCGCCTGCTTGGACGCTTCCGCGCCTGCTTGGACTCTTCTGCGCCTTCTTGCATGCTGCCGCGCCTACTTGGACGTTTCCGCGCCTGCTTGGACGCTTCCGCGCCTGCTTGAACGCTACCGCGCCTGCTTGGACGCTTCCGCGACTGCTTGGACGCTTCCGCGCCTGCTTGGACCCTTCTGCGTCTTCTTGCATGCTTCCGCGCCTGCTTGGACGCTTCCGCGCCTGCTTGAACGCTACCGCGACTGCTTGGACTCTTCTGCGTCTTCTTGCATGCTTCCGCGCATGCTTGGACGTTTCCGCGCCTGCTTGGACTCTTCTGCGTCTTCTTGCATGCTTCCGCGCCTTCTTGGACGCTTCCGCGACTGCTTGGACGCTTCCGCGCCTGCTTGGACGCTTCCGCGCCTGCTTGGACGCTACCGCGCCTGCTTGGACCCTACCGCGCCTGCTTGGACTCTTCTACGCCTTTTTGCATGCTTCCGCGCCTGCTTGGACGTTTCCGCGCCTGCTTGGACGCTTCCGCGTCTGCTTGGACGCTTCCGCGCCTGCTTGCATGCTTCCCTGCCTGCTTGGACGCTTCCGCGCCTGCTTGGACGTTTCCGCGCCAGCTTGGAAGCTACCGCGCCTGCTTGGACGCTGCCGCGCCTGCTTGGACGCTTCCGCGCCTGCTTGGACGCTTCCGCGCCTGCTTGCATGCTTCCCCGCCTGCTTGGACTCTTCTGCGCCTTCTTGCATGCTTCCGCGCCTGCTTGGACGTTTCCGCGCCTGCTTGGACGCTACCGCGCCTGCTTGGACGCTTCCGCGCCTGCTTGGACTCTTCTGCGTCTTCTTGCATGCTTCCGCGCATGCATGGACTTTTCCGCGCCTGCTTGGACGCTACCGCGCCTGCTTGGACGCTTCCGCGACTGCTTGGACGCTTCCGCGCCTGCTTGGACGCTTCCGCGCCTGCTTGGACGTTTCCGCGCCTGCTTGGACGCTACCGCGCCTGCTTGGACGCTTCCGCGACTGCTAGGACGCTTCCGCGCCTGCTTGGACTCTTCTGCGCCTTCTTGCATGCTTCCGCGCCTGCTTGGATGTTTCCGCGCCTGCTTGGACGCTACCGCGCCTGCTTGGACGTTTCCGCGCCTGCTTGGACGCTACCGCGCCTGCTTGGACGCTTCCGCGCCTGCTTGGACTCTTCTGCGCCTTCTTGCATGCTGCCGCGCCTACTTGGACGTTTCCGCGCCTGCTTGGACGCTTCCGCGCCTGCTTGAACGCTACCGCGCCTGCTTGGACGCTTCCGCGACTGCTTGGACGCTTCCGCGCCTGCTTGGACCCTTCTGCGTCTTCTTGCATGCTTCCGCGCCTGCTTGGACGTTTCCGCGCCTGCTTGGACGCTACCGCGCCTGCTTGGACGCTTCCGCGACTGCTTGGACGCTTCCGCGCCTGGTTGGACGCTACTGCGCCTGCTTGGATGTTTCCGCGACTGCTTGGACACTACCGCGCCTGCTTGGACGCTACCGCGCCTGCTTGGACGCTTCCGCGCCTTCTTGCATGTTTCCGCGCCTGCTTGGACGTTTCCGCGCCTGCTTGGACGCTACCGCGCCTGCTTGGACGCTTCCGCGCCTGCTTGGACTCTTCTGCGCCTTCTTGCATGCTGCCGCGCCTACTTGGACGTTTCCGCGACTGCTTGGACGCTTCCGCGCGTGGTTGGACGCTACCGCGCCTGCTTGGACGCTTCCGCGACTGCTTGGACGTTTCCGCGCCTGCTTGGACGCTACCGCGCCTGCTTGGACGCTTCCGCGCCTGCTTGGACTCTTCTGCGCCTTCTTGCATGCTGCCGCTCCTACTTGGACGTTTCCGCGCCTGCTTGGACGCTACCGCGCCTGCTTGGACGCTTCCGCGACTGCTTGGACGCTTCCGCGCCTGCTTGGACGCTTCCGCGACTGCTTGGACGCTTCCGCGCCTGGTTGGACGCTTCCGCGCCTGCTTGCATGCTTCCCCGCCTGCTTGGACGCTTCCGCGCCTGCTTGGACTCTTCTGCGCCTTCTTGCATGCTGCCGCGCCTACTTGGACGTTTCCGCGCCTGCTTGGACGCTTCCGCGCCTGCGTGCATGCTCCCCCGCCTGCTTGGACGCTTCCGCGCCTGCTTGGACGCTTCCGCGACTGCTTGGACTCTTCTACGCCTTTTTGCATGCTTCCGCGCCTGCTTGGACGTTTCCGCGCCTGCTTGGACGCTACCGCGCCTGCTTGGACGCTTCCGCGCCTTCTTGCATGCTTCCGCGCCTACTTGGACGTTTCCGCGCCTGCTTGGACGCTTCCGCGCCTGCTTGGACGCTACCGCGCCTGCTTGGACGCTTCCGCGACTGCTTGGACACTACCGCGCCTGCTTGGACGCTTCCGCGACTGCTTGGACGCTTCCGCGCCTGCTTGGACTCTTCTGCGTCTTCTTGCATGCTTCCGCGCATGCATGGACTTTTCCGCGCCTGCTTGGACGCTACCGCGCCTGCTTGGACGCTACCGCGCCTGCTTGGACGCTTCCGCGACTGCTAGGACGCTTCCGCGCCTGCTTGGACTCTTCTGCGCCTTCTTGCATGCTTCCGCGCCTGCTTGGACGCTTCCGCGACAGCTTGGACGCTTCCGCGCCTGCTTGGACTCTTCCACGCCTTCTTGCATGCTTCCGCGCATGCTTGGACGTTTCCGCGCCTGCTTGGAAGCTACCGCGCCTGCTTGGACGCTTCCGCGACTGCTTGGACGCTTCCGCGAATGCTTGGACGCTTCCGCGCCTGCTTGGACGCTTCCGCGTCTGCTTGGACGTTTCCGCGCCTGCTTGCATGCTTCCCTGCCTGCTTGGACGCTTCCGCGCCTGCTTGGACGTTTCCGCGCCAGCTTGGAAGCTACCGCGCCTGCTTGGACGCTGCCGCGCCTGCTTGGACGCTTCCGCGCCTGCTTGGACGCTTCCGCGCCTGCTTGCATGCTTCCCCGCCTGCTTGGACTCTTCTGCGCCTTCTTGCATGCTTCCGCGCCTGCTTGGACGTTTCCGCGCATGCATGGACTTTTCCGCGCCTGCTTGGACGCTACCGCGCCTGCTTGGACGCTACCGCGCCTGCTTGGCCGCTTCCGCGCCTGCTTGGACTCTTCTGCGCCTTCTTGCATGTTTCCGCGCCTGCTTGGACGTTTCCGCGCCTGCTTGGACGCTACCGCGCCTGCTTGGACGCTTCCGCGCCTGCTTGGACTCTTCTGCGCCTTCTTGCATGCTGCCGCGCCTACTTGGACGTTTCCGCGACTGCTTGGACGCTTCCGCGCGTGGTTGGACGCTACCGCGCCTGCTTGGACGCTTCCGCGACTGCTTGGACGCTTCCGCGCCTGCTTGGACGCTTCCGCGACTGCTTGGACGCTTCCTCTCCTGCTTGGACTTTTCTGCGCCTTCATGCATGCTGCCGCGCCTACTTGGACGTTTCCGCGCCTGCTTGGACGCTTCCGCGCCTGCTTGGACTCTTCTGCGTCTTCTTGCATGCTTCCGCGCCTGCTTGGACTCTTCTACGTCTTCTTGCATGCTTCCGCGCCTGCTTGGACGTTTCCGCGCCTGCTTGGACGCTTCCGCTCCTGCTTGGACGCTTCCCCGCCTGCTTGCATGCTTCCCCGCCTGCTTGGACGTTTCCGCGCCTGCTTGGACTCTTCTACGTCTTCTTGCATGCTTCCGCGCCTGCTTGGACGCTTCCGCGACAGCTTGGACGCTTCCGCGCATGCTTGGGCTCTTCTGCTCCTTCTTGCATGCTTCTGCGCCTACTTGGACGCTTCCGCGCCTGCTTGGACGCTACCGCGCCTGCTTGGACGCTTCCGCGACTGCTAGGACGCTTCCGCGCCTGCTTGGACTCTTCTGCGCCTTCTTGCATGCTTCCGCGCCTGCTTGGACGTTTCCGCGCCTACTTGGACGCTTCCGCGCCTGCTTGAACGCTACCGCGCCTGCTTGGACGCTTCCGCGACTGCTTGGACGCTTCCGCGCCTATATGGATGCTTCCGCGCCTGCTTGGACGCTACCGCGCCTGCTTGTACGCTTCCGCGCCTGCTTGCATGGTTCTGCGCCTGCTTGGACGCTTCCGCGCAAGTATGGATGCTTCCGCGCCTGCTTGGACGCTTCCGCGCCTGCTTGGACGCTTCCGCGCCTATATGGATGCTTCCGCGCCTGCTTGGACGCTACCGCGCCTGCTTGTACGCTTCCGCGCCTGCTTGCATGGTTCTGCGCCTGCTTGGACGCTTCCGCGCAAGTATGGATGCTTCCGCGCCTGCTTGGACGCTTCCGCGCCTGCTTGGACGCTACCGCGCCTGCTTGGACACTTCCGCGCCTGCTTGGACTCTTCTGCGCCTTCTTGCATGCTTCCGCGCCTGCTTGCATGCTTCCGCGCCTGCTTGGACGCTTCCGCGCCTGCTTGGACGCTACCCCGCCTGCTTGGTCGCTTCCGCGACTACTTGGACGTTTTCGCGCCTGCTTGGACTCTTCTGCGCCTTCTTGCATGCTTCCGCGCCTACTTGGACGTTTCCGCGCCTGCTTGGACTCTTCTGCGCCTTCTTGCATGCTGCCGCGCCTACTTGGACGCTTCCGCGCCTGGTTGGACGCTACCGCGCCTGCTTGGACGCCTCCGCGACTGCTTGGACGCTTCCGCGCCTGCTTGCACGGTTCTGCGCCTGCTTGGACGCCTCCGCGCCTGCTTGGACGCTTCCGCGCCTGCTTGGACGCTTCCGCGCCTGCTTGGACGCTTACGCTCCTGCTTGCACGCTTCCGCACCTGCTTGGACGCTTCCGCGAGTGCTTGGACGCTTCCACGTCTGCTTGGACTCTTCTGCGCCTTCTTGGACCCTTAAGCGCCTGCTTGGACCCTTCTGCGTCTTCTTGCATGCTTCCGCGCCTGCTTGGACGTTTCCGCGCCTGCTTGGACACTATCGCGCCTGCTTGGACGCTTCCGCGACTGCTTGGACGCTTCCGCGCCTGGTTGGACGCTACCGCGCCTGCTTGGACGTTTCCGCGACTGCTTGGACGCTTCCGCGCCTGCTTGGACTCTTCTGCGCCTTCTTGCATGCTTCCGCGCCTGCTTGGACGTTTCCGCGCCAGCTTGGACGCTACCGCGCCTGCTTGGACGCTTCCGCGACGGCATGGACGCTTCTGCGCCTGCTTGGACTCTTCTGCGTCTTCTTGCATGCTTCCGCGCCTGCTTGGACGATTCCGCGCCTGCTTGGACGCTTCCGCGCCTGCTTGGACTCTTCCGCGACTGCTAGGACGCTTCCGCGCCTGCTTGGACTCTTCTGCGTCTTCTTGCATGCTTCCGCGCCTGCTTGGACGTTTCCGCGCCTGCTTGGACGCTACCGCGCCTGCTTGGACGCTTCCGCGACTGCTTGGACGCTTCCGCGCCTGCTTGCATGCTTTCCCTCTAGCTTGGACGCTTCCGCGCCTGCTTGGACTCTTCTGCGTCTTCTTGCATGCTTCCGCGCCTGCTTGGACGATTCCGCGCCTGCTTGGACGCTGCCGCGCCTGCTTGGACTCTTCCGCGACTGCTTGGACGCTACCTAGCCTGCTTGGACGCTTCCGCGACTGCTTGGACGCTTCCGCGCCTGCTTGGACTCTTCTGCGCCTGCTTGGACGCTTCCGCGACTGCGTGGACGCTTCCGCGACTGCTTGGACGCTTCCGCGCCTGCTTGGACTCTTCTGCGCCTTCTTGCATGCTGCCGCGCCTACTTGGACGCTTCCGCGCCTGGTTGGACGCTACCGCGCCTGCTTGGACGCCTCCGCGCCTGCTTGGACTCTTCTGCGCCTTCTTGCATGCTTCCGCGCCTGCTTGGACGCTTCCGCGACTGCTTGGACGCTTCCGCGCCTGCTTGGACGCTACCCCGCCTGCTTGGTCGCTTCCGCGCCTACTTGGACGTTTTCGCGCCTGCTTGGACGCTACCGCGCCTGCTTGGACGCTTCCGCGCCTGCTAGGACGCTTCCGCGCCTGCTTGGACGCTACCGCGCCTGCTTGGACGCTTCCGCGCCTGCTTGGACGCTTCCGCGCCTATATGGATGCTTCCGCGCCTGCTTGGACGCTACCGCGCCTGCTTGTACGCTTCCGCGCCTGCTTGCATGGTTCTGCGCCTGCTTGGACGCTTCCGCGCAAGTATGGATGCTTCCGCGCCTGCTTGGACGCTTCCGCGCCTGCTTGGACGCTACCGCGCCTGCTTGGACGCTTCCGCGCCTGCTTGGACGCTTCCGCGCCTATATGGATGCTTCCGCGCCTGCTTGGACGCTACCGCGCCTGCTTGTACGCTTCCGCGCCTGCTTGCATGGTTCTGCGCCTGCTTGGACGCTTCCGCGCAAGTATGGATGCTTCCGCGCCTGCTTGGACGCTTCCGCGCCTGCTTGGACGCTACCGCACCTGCTTGGACACTTCCGCGCCTGCTTGGACTCTTCTGCGCCTTCTTGCATGCTTCCGCGCCTGCTTGCATGCTTCCGCGCCTGCTTGGACGCTTCCGCGCCTGCTTGGACGCTACCCCGCCTGCTTGGTCGCTTCCGCGACTACTTGGACGTTTTCGCGCCTGCTTGGACTCTTCTGCGCCTTCTTGCATGCTTCCGCGCCTACTTGGACGTTTCCGCGCCTGCTTGGACTCTTCTGCGCCTTCTTGCATGCTGCCGCGCCTACTTGGACGCTTCCGCGCCTGGTTGGACGCTACCGCGCCTGCTTGGACGCCTCCGCGACTGCTTGGACGCTTCCGCGCCTGCTTGCACGGTTCTGCGCCTGCTTGGACGCCTCCGCGCCTGCTTGGACGCTTCCGCGCCTGCTTGGACGCTTCCGCGCCTGCTTGGACGCTTACGCTCCTGCTTGCACGCTTCCGCACCTGCTTGGACGCTTCCGCGAGTGCTTGGACGCTTCCACGTCTGCTTGGACTCTTCTGCGCCTTCTTGGACCCTTAAGCGCCTGCTTGGACCCTTCTGCGTCTTCTTGCATGCTTCCGCGCCTGCTTGGACGTTTCCGCGCCTGCTTGGACACTATCGCGCCTGCTTGGACGCTTCCGCGACTGCTTGGACGCTTCCGCGCCTGGTTGGACGCTACCGCGCCTGCTTGGACGTTTCCGCGACTGCTTGGACTCTTCTGCGCCTTCTTGCATGCTGCCGCGCCTACTTGGACGCTTCCGCGCCTGGTTGGACGCTACCGCGCCTGCTTGGACGCCTCCGCGCCTGCTTGGACTCTTCTGCGCCTTCTTGCATGCTTCCGCGCCTGCTTGGACGCTTCCGCGACTGCTTGGACGCTTCCGCGCCTGCTTGGACGCTACCCCGCCTGCTTGGTCGCTTCCGCGCCTACTTGGACGTTTTCGCGCCTGCTTGGACGCTACCGCGCCTGCTTGGACGCTTCCGCGCCTGCTAGGACGCTTCCGCGCCTGCTTGGACGCTACCGCGCCTGCTTGGACGCTTCCGCGCCTGCTTGGACGCTTCCGCGCCTATATGGATGCTTCCGCGCCTGCTTGGACGCTACCGCGCCTGCTTGTACGCTTCCGCGCCTGCTTGCATGGTTCTGCGCCTGCTTGGACGCTTCCGCGCAAGTATGGATGCTTCCGCGCCTGCTTGGACGCTTCCGCGCCTGCTTGGACGCTACCGCGCCTGCTTGGACGCTTCCGCGCCTGCTTGGACGCTTCCGCGCCTATATGGATGCTTCCGCGCCTGCTTGGACGCTACCGCGCCTGCTTGTACGCTTCCGCGCCTGCTTGCATGGTTCTGCGCCTGCTTGGACGCTTCCGCGCAAGTATGGATGCTTCCGCGCCTGCTTGGACGCTTCCGCGCCTGCTTGGACGCTACCGCACCTGCTTGGACACTTCCGCGCCTGCTTGGACTCTTCTGCGCCTTCTTGCATGCTTCCGCGCCTGCTTGCATGCTTCCGCGCCTGCTTGGACGCTTCCGCGCCTGCTTGGACGCTACCCCGCCTGCTTGGTCGCTTCCGCGACTACTTGGACGTTTTCGCGCCTGCTTGGACTCTTCTGCGCCTTCTTGCATGCTTCCGCGCCTACTTGGACGTTTCCGCGCCTGCTTGGACTCTTCTGCGCCTTCTTGCATGCTGCCGCGCCTACTTGGACGCTTCCGCGCCTGGTTGGACGCTACCGCGCCTGCTTGGACGCCTCCGCGACTGCTTGGACGCTTCCGCGCCTGCTTGCACGGTTCTGCGCCTGCTTGGACGCCTCCGCGCCTGCTTGGACGCTTCCGCGCCTGCTTGGACGCTTCCGCGCCTGCTTGGACGCTTACGCTCCTGCTTGCACGCTTCCGCACCTGCTTGGACGCTTCCGCGAGTGCTTGGACGCTTCCACGTCTGCTTGGACTCTTCTGCGCCTTCTTGGACCCTTAAGCGCCTGCTTGGACCCTTCTGCGTCTTCTTGCATGCTTCCGCGCCTGCTTGGACGTTTCCGCGCCTGCTTGGACACTATCGCGCCTGCTTGGACGCTTCCGCGACTGCTTGGACGCTTCCGCGCCTGGTTGGACGCTACCGCGCCTGCTTGGACGTTTCCGCGACTGCTTGGACGCTTCCGCGCCTGCTTGGACTCTTCTGCGCCTTCTTGCATGCTTCCGCGCCTGCTTGGACGTTTCCGCGCCAGCTTGGACGCTACCGCGCCTGCTTGGACGCTTCCGCGACGGCATGGACGCTTCTGCGCCTGCTTGGACTCTTCTGCGTCTTCTTGCATGCTTCCGCGCCTGCTTGGACGATTCCGCGCCTGCTTGGACGCTTCCGCGCCTGCTTGGACTCTTCCGCGACTGCTAGGACGCTTCCGCGCCTGCTTGGACTCTTCTGCGTCTTCTTGCATGCTTCCGCGCCTGCTTGGACGTTTCCGCGCCTGCTTGGACGCTACCGCGCCTGCTTGGACGCTTCCGCGACTGCTTGGACGCTTCCGCGCCTGCTTGCATGCTTTCCCTCTAGCTTGGACGCTTCCGCGCCTGCTTGGACTCTTCTGCGTCTTCTTGCATGCTTCCGCGCCTGCTTGGACGATTCCGCGCCTGCTTGGACGCTGCCGCGCCTGCTTGGACTCTTCCGCGACTGCTTGGACGCTACCTAGCCTGCTTGGACGCTTCCGCGACTGCTTGGACGCTTCCGCGCCTGCTTGGACTCTTCTGCGCCTGCTTGGACGCTTCCGCGACTGCGTGGACGCTTCCGCGACTGCTTGGACGCTTCCGCGCCTGCTTGGACTCTTCTGCGCCTTCTTGCATGCTGCCGCGCCTACTTGGACGCTTCCGCGCCTGGTTGGACGCTACCGCGCCTGCTTGGACGCCTCCGCGCCTGCTTGGACTCTTCTGCGCCTTCTTGCATGCTTCCGCGCCTGCTTGGACGCTTCCGCGACTGCTTGGACGCTTCCGCGCCTGCTTGGACGCTACCCCGCCTGCTTGGTCGCTTCCGCGCCTACTTGGACGTTTTCGCGCCTGCTTGGACTCTTCTGCGCCTTCTTGCATGCTTCCGCGCCTGCTTGGACGCTTCCGCGCCTTCTTGGACGCTTCCGCGCCTGCTTGGACGCTTACGCTCCTGCTTGGACGCTTCCACGCCTGCTTGCAAGCTTCCGCGCCAGCTTGGACGCTACCGCGCCTGCTTGGACGCTTCCGCGCCTGCTCGCACGGTTCTGCGCCTGCTTGGACGCTTCCGCGCCTGCTTGGACTCTTCTGCGCCTTCTTGGATGCTTCCGCGCCTGCTTGGACGCTTCCGCGCCTGCTTGGATGCTACCGCGCCTGCTTGGACGCTACCGCGCCTGCTTGGACGCTCCGCGCCTGCTTGGACGCTTCCGCGACTGCCTGGACACTTCCCCGCCTGCTTGGACCCTTCTGCGTCTTCTTGCATGCATCCGTGCCTACTTGGACGTTTCCGCGCCTGCTTGGACGCTACCGCGCCTGCTTGGACGCTTCCGCGACTGCTAGGACGCTTCCGCACCTGGTTGGACTCTACCGCGCCTGCTTGGACGCTTCCGCGCCTGCTTGGACGCTTCCGCGCCTGCTTGGACGCTTCCGCGCCTGATTGGACTCTTCTGCGCCTTCTTGCATGCTTCCGCGCCTGCTTGGACGCTTCCCCGCCTGCTTGGACGCTTTCGCGCCTGCTTGCACGCTTCCGCGCCTGCTTGGACGCTTCCGCGCCTGCTTGGATGATTCTGCGCATGTATGGATACTTCCGCGCCTGCTTGGACGCTTCCGCGCCTGCTTGGACGCTTTCGCGCCTGATTGGACTCTTCTGCGCCTTCTTGCATGCTTCCGCGCCTGCTTGGACGCTTCCGCGCCTGATTGGACTCGTCCGCGCCTTCTTGCATGCTTCCGCGCCTGCTTGGACGCTTCCGCGCCTGCTTGGACGCTTCCGCGCCTGCTTGGACGCTTCCGCGCCTGCTTGGACGCTTCCGCGCCTGATTGGACTCTTCTGCGCCTTCTTGCATGCTTCCGCGCCTGCTTGGACGCTTCCCCGTCTGCTTGGACGCTTTCGCGCCTGCTTGAACGCTTCCGCGCCTTCTTGGACGCTTCCGCGCCTGCTTGGATGATTCTGCGCATGTATGGATACTTCCGCGCCTGCTTGGACGCTTCCGCGCCTGCTTGGACGCTTCCGCGACTGCTTGGACGCTTCCGCGACTGCTTGGACGCTTCCGCGCCTGCTTGCACGCTTCCGCGCCTGCTTGGTCGCTTTCGCGCCTGATTGGACTCTTCTGCGCCTTCTTGCATGCTTCCGCGCCTGCTTGGGCGCTTACGCACCTGGTTGGACGCTACCGCGCCTGCTTGGACGCTTCCGCGACTGCTTGGACGCTTCCGCGCCTGCTTGGACTCTTCCGCGCCTGCTTGGACGCTTCCGCGACTGCGTGGACGCTTCCGCGACTGCTTGGACGCTTCCGCGCCTTCTTGCATGCTTCCGCGCCTGCTTGGACGCTTCCGCGCCTGCTTGGACGCTTCCGCGCCTGGTTGGACGCTTCCGCGCCTGCTTGGACGCTTCCGCGACTGCTTGGACGCTTCCGCGACTGCTTGGACGCTTCCGCGCCTGCTTGCACGCTTCCGCGCCTGCTTGGTCGCTTTCGCGCCTGATTGGACTCTTCTGCGCCTTCTTGCATCCTTCCGCGCCTGCTTGGACGCTTCCGCGCCTGCTTGGACGCTTCCGCGCCTGCTTGGACGCTTTCGCGCCTGCCTGGACGCTTCCGCGCCTGCTTGCATGCTTCCGCGCCTGCTTGGGCGCTTCCGCGCCTGCTTGGACTCTTCTGCGCCTTCTTGCATGCTTCCGCGCCTACTTGGATGTTTCCGCGCCTGCTTGGACGCTTCCGCGCCTGCTTGGACGCTTCCGCGACTGCTTGGACGCTTCCGCGCCTGCTTGGACACTTCTGCGCCTGCTTGGACTCTTCTGCGCCTGCTTGGACGCTACCGCGCCTGCTTGGACGCTTCCGCGCCTTCTTGCATGCTTCCGCGCCTACTTGGAAGTTTCCGCGCCTGCTTGGACTCTTCTGCGCCTTCTTGCATGCTTCCGCGCCTGCTTGGACGTTTCCGCGCCTGCTTGGACGCTACAGCGCCTGCTTGGACGCTACCGCGCCTGCTTGGACGTTTCCGCGCCTGCTTGGACGCTTCCGCGCCTGCTTGGACTCTTCGGCGTCTTCTTGCATGCTTCCGCGCCTGCTTGCACGGTTCCGCGCCTGATTGGACGCTTCCGCGCCTGCTTGGACGCTTCCGCGCCTGCTTGGACGCTACCGCGCCTGCTTGGACGCTTCCGCGCCTGCTTGGACTCTTCGGCGTCTTCTTGCATGCTTCCGCGCCTGCTTGCACGGTTCCGCGCCTGCTTGGACGCTTCCGCGCCTGCTTGGACGCTTCCGCGCCTGCTTGGACGCTACCGCGCCTGCTTGGACGCTTCCCCGACTGCTTGGACGCTTCCGCGACTGCTTGGACGCTTCCGCGCCTGGTTGGACGCTACCGCGCCTGCTTGGACGCTTCCGCGACTGCTTGGACGCTTCCGCGCCTGCTTGGACGCTTCCGCGCCTGCTTGGACTCTTCTGCGCCTGCTTGGACTCTTCTGCGCCTTCTTGCATGCTTCCGCGACTGCTTGGACGCTACCGCGACTGCTTGGACGCTTCCGCGCCTGCTTGGACTCTTCGGCGTCTTCTTGCATGCTTCCGCGCCTGCTTGCACGGTTCCGCGCCTGCTTGGACGCTTCCGCGCCTGCTTGGACGCTACCGCGCATGCTTGGACGCTTCCGCGCCTGCTTGGACGCTTCCCCGCCTGCTTGGACCCTTCCGCGCCTGCTTGGACTCTTCTGCGCCTGCTTGGACTCTTCTGCGCCTTCTTGCATGCTTCCGCGACTGCTTGGACGCTACCGCGACTGCTTGGACGCTGCCGCGCCTGCTTGGACTCTTCTGCGCCTTCCTGCATGCTTCCGCGCCTACTTGGATGTTTCCGCGGCTGCTTGGACGCTTCCGCGCCTGCTTGCATGCTTCCGCGCCTACTTGGACGTTTCCGCGCCCGCTTGGACGTTTCCGCGTCTGCTTGGACGCTACCGCGCCTGCCTGGACGCTTCCGCGACTGCTTGGACGTTTCAGCGCCTGCTTGGACGCTACCGCGCCTGCTTGGACGCTACCGCGCCTGCTTGGACGCTACCGCGCATGCTTGGACGCTTCCGCGCCAGCTTGGACGCTTCCGCGCCTGCTTGGACGCTACCGCGCCTACTTGGACTCTTCTGCGTCTTCTTCCATGCTTCCGCGCCTGCTTGGACGTTTCCGCGCCAGCTTCGTCGCTACCGCGCCTGCTTGGACGTTTCCGCGCCTGCTTGGACGCTTCCGCGCCTGCTTGGACGCTTCCGCGCATGCTTGGACGCTTCCGCGCCAGCTTGGACGCTTCCGCACCTGCTTGGACGCTTCCGTGCCTGCTTGGACGCTTCCGCGCCTGCTTGGACGCTTCCGCGCCTGCTTGGACTCTTCTGCGCCTGCTTGGACTCTTCTGCGCCTTCTTGCATGCTTCCGCGACTGCTTGGACGCTACCGCGACTGCTTGGACGCTTCCGCGCCTGCTTGGACTCTTCTGCGCCTTCTTGCATGCTTCCGCGCCTACTTGGATGTTTCCGCGGCTGCTTGGACGCTTCCGCGCCTGCTTGCATGCTTCCGCGCCTACTTGGACGTTTCCGCGCCCGCTTGGACGTTTCCGCGTCTGCTTGGACGCTACCGCGCCTGCCTGGACGCTTCCGCGACTGCTTGGACGTTTCCGCGTCTGCTTGGACGCTACCGCGCCTGCCTGGACGCTTCCGCGACTGCTTGGACGCTTCCGCGCCTGCTTGGACGCATCCGCGCCTGCTTGGACGCTTCCGCGCCTTCTTGGACGCTTCCGCGCCTGCTTGCACGGTTCTGCGCCTGCTTGGACGCTTCCGCGCCTGCTTGGAAGCTTCCGCGCCTGCTTGGACGCTTCCGTGCCTCCTTGGACGTTTCCGCGCCTGCTTGGACGCTTCCGCGCCTGCTTGGACGCTTCCGCGCCTGCTTGGGCGCTTCCACGCCTGCTCGGACGCTTCCGCGCCTGCTTGGACGCTTCCCCGCCTGCTTGGACGCTTCCGCGCCTGCTTGGACTCTTCTGCGCCTGCTTGGACTCTTCTGCGCCTTCTTGCATGCTTCCGCGACTGCTTGGACGCTACCGCGACTGCTTGGACGCTTCCGCGCCTGCTTGGACTCTTCTGCGCCTTCTTGCATGCTTCCGCGCCTACTTGGATGTTTCCGCGGCTGCTTGGACGCTTCCGTGCCTGCTTGCATGCTTCCGCGCCTACTTGGACGTTTCCGCGCCCGCTTGGACGTTTCCGCGTCTGCTTGGACGCTACCGCGCCTGCCTGGACGCTTCCGCGACTGCTTGGACGTTTCAGCGCCTGCTTGGACGCTACCGCGCCTGCTTGGACGCTACCGCGCCTGCTTGGACGCTACCGCGCATGCTTGGACGCTTCCGCGCCAGCTTGGACGCTTCCGCGCCTGCTTGGACGCTACCGCGCCTACTTGGACTCTTCTGCGTCTTCTTCCATGCTTCCGCGCCTGCTTGGACGTTTCCGCGCCTGCTTCGTCGCTACCGCGCCTGCTTGGACGTTTCCGCGCCTGGTTGGACGCTTCCGCGCCTGCTTGGACGCTTCCGCGCATGCTTGGACGCTTCCGCGCCAGCTTGGACGCTTCCGCACCTGCTTGGACGCTTCCGTGCCTGCTTGGACGCTTCCGCGCCTGCTTGGACGCTTCCGCGCCTGCTTGGACTCTTCTTCGCCTGCTTGGACTCTTCTGCGCCTTCTTGCATGCTTCCGCGACTGCTTGGACGCTACCGCGACTGCTTGGACGCTTCCGCGCCTGCTTGGACTCTTCTGCGCCTTCTTGCATGCTTCCGCGCCTACTTGGATGTTTCCGCGGCTGCTTGGACGCTTCCGCGCCTGCTTGCATGCTTCCGCGCCTACTTGGACGTTTCCGCGCCCGCTTGGACGTTTCCGCGTCTGCTTGGACGCTACCGCGCCTGCCTGGACGCTTCCGCGACTGCTTGGACGTTTCCGCGTCTGCTTGGACGCTACCGCGCCTGCTTGGACTCTTCTACGCCTTTTTGCATGCTTCCGCGCCTGCTTGGACGTTTCCGCACCTGCTTGGACGCTTCCGCGTCTGCTTGGACGCTTCCGCGCCTGCTTGCACGGTTCTGCGCCTGCTTGGACGCTTCCGCGCCTGCTTGGAAGCTTCCGCGCCTGCTTGGACGCTTCCGCGCCTCCTTGGACGTTTCCGCGCCTGCTTGGACGCTTCCGCGCCTGCTTGGACGCTTCCGCGCCTGCTTGGGCGCTTCCACGCCTGCTCGGACGCTTCCGCGCCTGCTTGGACGCTTCCGCGCCTGCTTGGACGCTTCCGCGCCTGCTTGGACGCTTCCGCGCCTGCTTCGACGTTTCTGCGCCTGCTTGGACGCTTCTGCGTCTTCTTGCATGCTTCCGCGCCTGCTTGGACGTTTCCGCGCCTGCTTGGACGCTTCCGCGACTGCTTGGACGCTACCGCGCCTGCTTGGACTCTTCTGCGCCTGCTTGGACTCTTCTGCGCCTTCTTGCATGCTTCCGCGCCTACTTGGACGTTTCCGAGCCTGCTTGGACGCTACCGCGCCTGCTTGGACGCTTCCGCGCCTGCTTGGACTCTTCCGCGCCTGCTTGGACGTTTCCGCGCCTGCTTGGACGGTACCGCGCCTGCTTGGACTCTTCCGCGACTGCTTGGACGCTTCCGCGCCTGCTTGGACTCTTCTGCGCCTTTTTGCATGCTTCCGCGCCTACTTGGACGTTTCCGCGCCTGCTTGGACGCTTCCGCGCCAGCTTGGACGCTTCCGCGCCTGCTTGGACGCTACCGCGCCTACTTGGACTCTTCTGCGTCTTCTTCCATGCTTCCGCGCCTGCTTGGACGTTTCCGCGCCTGCTTCGTCGCTACCGCGCCTGCTTGGACGTTTCCGCGCCTGCTTGGACGCTTCCGCGCCTGCTTGGACGCTTCCGCGCAAGCTTGGACGCTTCCGCGCCAGCTTGGACGCTTCCGCACCTGCTTGGACGCTTCCGTGCCTGCTTGGACGCTTCCGCGCCTGCTTGGACGCTTCCGCGCCTGCTTGGACTCTTCTTCGCCTGCTTGGACTCTTCTGCGCCTTCTTGCATGCTTCCGCGACTGCTTGGACGCTACCGCGACTGCTTGGACGCTTCCGCGCCTGCTTGGACTCTTCTGCGCCTTCTTGCATGCTTCCGCGCCTACTTGGATGTTCCCGCGGCTGCTTGGACGCTTCCGCGCCTGCTTGCATGCTTCCGCGCCTACTTGGACGTTTCCGCGCCCGCTTGGACGTTTCCGCGTCTGCTTGGACGCTACCGCGCCTGCCTGGACGCTTCCGCGACTGCTTGGACGTTTCCGCGTCTGCTTGGACGCTACCGCGCCTGCTTGGACTCTTCTACGCCTTTTTGCATGCTTCCGCGCCTCCTTGGACGTTTCCGCACCTGCTTGGACGCTTCCGCGTCTGCTTGGACGCTTCCGCGCCTGCTTGCACGGTTCTGCGCCTGCTTGGACGCTTCCGCGCCTGCTTGGAAGCTTCCGCGCCTGCTTGGACGCTTCCGCGCCTCCTTGGACGTTTCCGCGCCTGCTTGGACGCTTCCGCGCCTGCTTGGACGCTTCCGCGCCTGCTTGGGCGCTTCCACGCCTGCTCGGACGCTTCCGCGCCTGCTTGGACGCTTCCGCGCCTGCTTGGACGCTTCCGCGCCTGCTTGGACGCTTCCGCGCCTGCTTCGACGTTTCTGCGCCTGCTTGGACGCTTCTGCGTCTTCTTGCATGCTTCCGCGCCTGCTTCGACGTTTCCGCGCCTGCTTGGACGCTTCCGCGACTGCTTGGACGCTACCGCGCCTGCTTGGACTCTTCTGCGCCTGCTTGGACTCTTCTGCGCCTTCTTGCATGCTTCCGCGCCTACTTGGACGTTTCCGAGCCTGCTTGGACGCTACCGCGCCTGCTTGGACGCTTCCGCGCCTGCTTGGACTCTTCCGCGCCTGCTTGGACGTTTCCGCGCCTGCTTGGACGCTACCGCGCCTGCTTGGACTCTTCCGCGACTGCTTGGACGCTTCCGCGCCTGCTTGGACTCTTCTGCGCCTTTTTGCATGCTTCCGCGCCTACTTGGACGTTTCCGCGCCTGCTTGGACGCTTCCGCGCCTGCTTGGACGCTACCGCGCCTGCTTGGACGCTTCCGCGACTGCTTGGACGCTTCCGCGCCTGCTTGGACGCTTCCGTGCCTGCTTGGACTATTCTGCGCCTTCCAGCATGCTTCCGCGCCTGCTTGGACGCTTCCGCGCCTGCTTGGACGCTTCCGCGCCTGCTTGGACGCTTCCGCGCCTGCTTCGACGTTTCTGCGCCTGCTTGGACGCTTCTGCGTCTTCTTGCATGCTTCCGCGCCTGCTTGGACGTTTCCGCGCCTGCTTGGACGGTACCGCGCCTGCTTGGACGCTTCCGCGCCTGCTTGGACGCTTCCGCGCCTGCTTAGACGTTTCTGCGCCTGCTTGGACGCTTCCGCGCCTGCTTGGACGCTACCGCGCCAGCTTCGACGCTTCCGCGCCTGCTTGGACGCTTCCGCGCCTGCTTGGACGCTTCCGCGACTGCTTGGACGCTGCCTCGCCTGCTTGGACGTTTCCGCGCCTGCTTGGACGCTTCCGCGGCTGCTTGGACGCTTCCGCGCCTGCTTGGACGTTTCCGCGACTGCTTGGACGCTTCAGCGCCTTCTTGGACTCTTCGGCGTCTTCTTGCATGCTTCCGCGCCTGCTTGCACGGTTCCGCGCCTGCTTGGACGCTTCCGCGCCTGCTTGGACGCTTCCGCGCCTGCTTGGACGCTACCGCGCCTGCTTGGACTCTACCCCGCCTGCTTGGACGCTTCCGCGCCTGCTTGGACGCTTCCGCGACTGCTTGGACGCTACCTCGCCTGCTTGGACGCTTCCGCGACTGCTTGGACTCTTCCGCGCCTGGTTGGACACTACCGCGCCTGCTTGGACACTTCTACGCCTTCTTGCATGCTTCCGCGCCTGCTTGGACGTTTCGCGCCTGCTTGGACGCTACAGCGCCTGCTTGGACGCTACCGCGCCTGCTTGGACGTTTCCGCGCCTGCTTGGACGCTTCCGCGCCTGCTTGGACTCTTCGGCGTCTTCTTGCATGCTTCCGCGCCTGCTTGCACGGTTCCGCGCCTGCTTGGACGCTTCCGCGCCTGCTTGGACGCTTCCGCGCCTGCTTGGACGCTACCGCGCCTGCTTGGACGCTACCCCGCCTGCTTGGACGCTTCCGCGCCTGCTTGGACGCTTCCGCGACTGCTTGGACGCTACCTCGCCTGCTTGGACGCTTCCGCGACTGCTTGGACTCTTCCGCGCCTGGTTGGACACTACCGCGCCTGCTTGGACGCTTCCGCGCCTGCTTGGACGCTTCCGCGCCTGCTTGGACGCTTCCGCGCCTGCTTGGACTCATCTGCGCCTGCTTGGACTCTTCTGCGCCTTCTTGCATGCTTCCGCGACTGCTTGGACGCTACCGCGACTGCTTGGACGCTTTCGCGCCTGCTTGGACTCTTCTGCGCCTTCTTGCATGCTTCCGCGCCTACTTGGATGTTTCCGCGCCTGCTTGGACGCTTCCGCGCCTGCTTGGACGCTTCCGCGACTGCTTGGACGCTTCCGCGCCTGCTTGGACACTTCTGCGCCTGCTTGGACTCTTCTGCGCCTGCTTGGACGCTACCGCGCCTGCTTGGACGCTTCCGCGCCTGCTTTGACTCTTCTGCGCCTTCTTGCATGCTTCCGCGCCTGCTTGGACACTTCTGCGCCTTCTTGCATGCTGCCGCGCCTGCTTGGACGTTTCCGCGCCAGCTTGGACACTACCGCGCCTGGTTGGACTCTTCTGCGTCTTCTTGCATGCTTCCGCGCCTGCTTTGACGCTTCCGCGCCTGCTTGGACGCTTCCGCGCCTGCTTGGACGTTTCCGCGCCTGCTTGGACGCTTCAGCGCCTTCTTGGACTCTTCGGCGTCTTCTTGCATGCTTCCGCGCCTGCTTGCACGGTTCCGCGCCTGCTTGGACGCTTCCGCGCCTGCTTGGACGCTTCCGCGCCTGCTTGGACGCTTCCGCGCCTGCTTGGACGCTACCGCGCCTGCTTGGACTCTACCCCGCCTGCTTGGACGCTTCCGCGCCTGCTTGGACGCTTCCGCGCCTGCTTGGACGCTACCGCGCCTGCTTGGACTCTACCCCGCCTGCTTGGACGCTTCCGCGCCTGCTTGGACGCTTCCGCGCCTGCTTGGACGCTTCCGCGACTGCTTGGACGCTGCCTCGCCTGCTTGGACGTTTCCGCGCCAGCTTGGACACTACCGCGCCTGGTTGGACTCTTCTGCGTCTTCTTGCATGCTTCCGCGCCTGCTTTGACGCTTCCGCGCCTGCTTGGACGTTTCCGCGCCTGCTTGGACGCTTCAGCGCCTTCTTGGACTCTTCGGCGTCTTCTTGCATGCTTCCGCGCCTGCTTGGACGCTTCCGCGACTGCTTGGGCGCTACCTCGCCTGCTTGCACGCTTCCGCGACTGCTTGGACTCTTCCGCGCCTGGTTGGACACTACCGCGCCTGCTTGGACGCTTCCGCGCCTGCTTGGACGCTTCCGCGCCTGCTTGGACGCTTCCGCGCCTGCTTGGACGCTTCCGCGACTGCTTGGACGCTTCCGCGCCTGCTTGGACACTTCTGCGCCTGCTTGGACTCTTCTGCGCCTGCTTGGACGCTACCGCGCCTGCTTGGACGCTTCCGCGCCTTCTTGCATGCTTCCGCGCCTACTTGGACGTTTCCGCGCCTGCTTGGACTCTTCTGCGCCTTCTTGCATGCTTCCGCGCCTGCTTGGACGCTTCCGCGCCTGCTTGGACGCTTCCGCGCCTGCTTCGACGTTTCTGCGCCTGCTTGGACGCTTCTGCGTCTTCTTGCATGCTTCCGCGACTGCTTGGACGCTGCCTCGCCTGCTTGGACGTTTCCGCGCCTGCTTGGACGCTTCCGCGGCTGCTTGGACGCTTCCGCGCATGCTTGGACGCTTCCGCGCCAGCTTGGACGCTTCCGCGCCTGCTTGGATGCTTCCGCGCCTGCTTGGACGCTTCCGCGCCTGCTTGGACGTTTCCGCGCCTGCTTGGACGCTTCAGCGCCTTCTTGGACTCTTCGGCGTCTTCTTGCATGCTTCCGCGCCTGCTTGCACGGTTCCGCGCCTGCTTGGACGCTTCCGCGCCTGCTTGGACGCTTCCGCGCCTGCTTGGACGCTACCGCGCCTGCTTGGACTCTACCCCGCCTGCTTGGACGCTTCCGCGCCTGCTTGGACGCTTCCGCGACTGCTTGGACGCTACCTCGCCTGCTTGGACGCTTCCGCGACTGCTTGGACTCTTCCGCGCCTGGTTGGACACTACCGCGCCTGCTTGGACACTTCTGCGCCTTTTTGCATGCTTCCGCGCCTACTTGGACGTTTCCGCGCCTGCTTGGACGCTTCCGCGCCAGCTTGGACGCTTCCGCGCCTGCTTGGACGCTACCGCGCCTACTTGGACTCTTCTGCGTCTTCTTCCATGCTTCCGCGCCTGCTTGGACGTTTCCGCGCCTGCTTCGTCGCTACCGCGCCTGCTTGGACGTTTCCGCGCCTGCTTGGACGCTTCCGCGCCTGCTTGGACGCTTCCGCGCAAGCTTGGACGCTTCCGCGCCAGCTTGGACGCTTCCGCACCTGCTTGGACGCTTCCGTGCCTGCTTGGACGCTTCCGCGCCTGCTTGGACGCTTCCGCGCCTGCTTGGACTCTTCTTCGCCTGCTTGGACTCTTCTGCGCCTTCTTGCATGCTTCCGCGACTGCTTGGACGCTACCGCGACTGCTTGGACGCTTCCGCGCCTGCTTGGACTCTTCTGCGCCTTCTTGCATGCTTCCGCGCCTACTTGGATGTTCCCGCGGCTGCTTGGACGCTTCCGCGCCTGCTTGCATGCTTCCGCGCCTACTTGGACGTTTCCGCGCCCGCTTGGACGTTTCCGCGTCTGCTTGGACGCTACCGCGCCTGCCTGGACGCTTCCGCGACTGCTTGGACGTTTCCGCGTCTGCTTGGACGCTACCGCGCCTGCTTGGACTCTTCTACGCCTTTTTGCATGCTTCCGCGCCTCCTTGGACGTTTCCGCACCTGCTTGGACGCTTCCGCGTCTGCTTGGACGCTTCCGCGCCTGCTTGCACGGTTCTGCGCCTGCTTGGACGCTTCCGCGCCTGCTTGGACTCTTCCGCGCCTGCTTGGACGTTTCCGCGCCTGCTTGGACGCTACCGCGCCTGCTTGGACTCTTCCGCGACTGCTTGGACGCTTCCGCGCCTGCTTGGACTCTTCTGCGCCTTTTTGCATGCTTCCGCGCCTACTTGGACGTTTCCGCGCCTGCTTGGACGCTTCCGCGCCTGCTTGGACGCTACCGCGCCTGCTTGGACGCTTCCGCGACTGCTTGGACGCTTCCGCGCCTGCTTGGACGCTTCCGTGCCTGCTTGGACTATTCTGCGCCTTCCAGCATGCTTCCGCGCCTGCTTGGACGCTTCCGCGCCTGCTTGGACGCTTCCGCGCCTGCTTGGACGCTTCCGCGCCTGCTTCGACGTTTCTGCGCCTGCTTGGACGCTTCTGCGTCTTCTTGCATGCTTCCGCGCCTGCTTGGACGTTTCCGCGCCTGCTTGGACGGTACCGCGCCTGCTTGGACGCTTCCGCGCCTGCTTGGACGCTTCCGCGCCTGCTTAGACGTTTCTGCGCCTGCTTGGACGCTTCCGCGCCTGCTTGGACGCTACCGCGCCAGCTTCGACGCTTCCGCGCCTGCTTGGACGCTCCGCGCCTGCTTGGACGCTTCCGCGACTGCTTGGACGCTGCCTCGCCTGCTTGGACGTTTCCGCGCCTGCTTGGACGCTTCCGCGGCTGCTTGGACGCTTCCGCGCATGCTTGGACGCTTCCGCGCCAGCTTGGACGCTTCCGCGCCTGCTTGGATGCTTCCGCGCCTGCTTGGACGCTTCCGCGCCTGCTTGGACGCTTCCGCGCCTGCTTGGACTCCTCTGCGTCTTCTTGCATGCTTCCGCGCCTGCTTGGACGTTTCCGCGCCTGCTTGGACGTTTCCGCGCCTGCTTGGACGCTTCCGCGCCTGCTTGGACTCTTCGGCGTCTTCTTGCATGCTTCCGCGCCTGCTTGCACGGTTCCGCGCCTGCTTGGACGCTTCCGCGCCTGCTTGGACGCTACAGCGCCTGCTTGGACGCTACCGCGCCTGCTTGGACGTTTCCGCGCCTGCTTGGACGCTTCCGCGCCTGCTTGGACTCTTCGGCGTCTTCTTGCATGCTTCCGCGCCTGCTTGCACGGTTCCGCGCCTGCTTGGACGCTTCCGCGCCTGCTTGGACGCTTCCGCGCCTGCTTGGACGCTACCGCGCCTGCTTGGACGCTACCCCGCCTGCTTGGACGCTTCCGCGCCTGCTTGGACGCTTCCGCGACTGCTTGGACGCTACCTCGCCTGCTTGCACGCTTCCGCGACTGCTTGGACTCTTCCGCGCCTGGTTGGACACTACCGCGCCTGCTTGGACGCTTCCGCGCCTGCTTGGACGCTTCTGCGCCTTCTTGCATGCTTCCGCGCCTGCTTGCATGCTTCCCCGACTGCTTGGACGCTTCCGCGACTGCTTGGACGCTTCCGCGCCTGCTTGGACGTTTCCGCGCCTGCTTGGACGTTTCCGCGCCTGCTTGGACACTTCTGCGCCTTCTTGCATGCTTCCGCGCCTGCTTGGACGTTTCCGCGCCAGCTTGGACGCTACCGCGCCTGCTTGGACGCTTCCGTGACTGCTTGGACGCTTCCGCGCCTGCTTGAACGCTTCCGCGCCTGCTTGGACTTTTCTGCGCCTGCTTGGACTCTTCTGCGCCTTCTTGCATGCTTCCGCGCCTGCTTGGACGATTCCGCGCCAGCTTGGACGCTTCCGCGCCTGTTTGGACGCTTCCGCGCCTGCTTGGACGCTACCGCGCCTGCTTGGACGCTTCCGCGCCTGCTTGGACTCTTCTGCGCCTTCTTGCATGCTTCCGCGCCTGCTTGCATGCTTCCCCGACTGCTTGGACGCTTCCGCGACTGCTTGGACGCTTCCGCGCCTGGTTGGACGCTACCGCGCCTGCTTGGACGCTTCCGCGACTGCTTGGACGCTTCCGCGCCTGCTTGGACGCTTCCGCGCCTGCTTGGACGCTTCCGCGCCTGCTTGGACTCTTCTGCGCCTGCTTGGACTCTTCTGCGCCTTCTTGCATGCTTCTGCGACTGCTTGGACGCTACCGCGACTGCTTGGACGCTTCCGAGCCTGCTTGGACTCTTCTGCGCCTTCTTGCATGCTTCCGCGCCTACTTGGATGTTTCGCGCCTGCTTGGACGCTTCCGAGCCTGCTTGGACGCTTCCGCGCCTGCTTGGACGTTTCCGCGCCTGCTTGGACGCTTCCGTGACTGCTTGCACTTTTCTGCGCCTGCTTGGACTCTTCTGCGCCTTCTTGCATGCTTCCGCGCCTGCTTGGACGATTCCGCGCCAGCTTGGACGCTTCCGCGCCTGCTTGGATGCTTCCGCGCCTGATTGGACGCTACCGCGCCTGCTTGGACGCTTCCGCGACTGCTTGGACGCTTCCGCGCCTGCTTGGACCCTCCTGTGCCTTCTTGCATGCTTCCGCGCCTGCTTGGACGTTTCGGCGCCTGCTTGGACGCTACCGCGCCTGCTTGGACGCTTCCGCGCCTGCTTGCATGCTTCCGCGCCTGCTTGGACGTTTCAGCGCCTACTTGGACGCTACCGCGCCTGCTTGGACGCTTCCGCGACTGCTTGGACGCTTCCGCGCCTGGTTAGACGCTACCGCGCCTGCTTGGACGCTTCCGCGACTGCTTGGACGCTACCCCGCCTGCTTGGACTCTTCTGCGCCTGCTTGGACACTTCTGCGCCTTCTTGCATGCTTCCGCGCCTGCTTGGACGCTTCCGCGCCTGCTTAGACGTTTCTGCGCCTGCTTGGACGCTTCCGCGCCTGCTTGGACGCTACCGCGCCAGCTTCGACGCTTCCGCGCTTGCTTGGACGCTTCCGCGCCTGCTTGGACGCTTCCGCGACTGCTTGGACGCTGCCTCGCCTGCTTGGACGTTTCCGCGCCTTCTTGGACGCTTCCGCGGCTGCTTGGACGCTTCCGCGCATGCTTGGACGCTTCCGCGCCAGCTTGGACGCTTCCGCGCCTGCTTGGATGCTTCCGCGCCTGCTTGGACGCTTCCGCGCCTGCTTGGACGTTTCCGCGCCTGCTTGGACGCTTCAGCGCCTTCTTGGACTCTTCGGCGTCTTCTTGCATGCTTCCGCGCCTGCTTGCACGGTTCCGCGCCTGCTTGGACGCTTCCGCGCCTGCTTGGACGCCTCCGCGCCTGCTTGGACGCTACCGCGCCTGCTTGGACTCTACCCCGCCTGCTTGGACGCTTCCGCGCCTGCTTGGACGCTTCCGCGACTGCTTGGACGCTACCTCGCCTGCTTGGACGCTTCCGCGACTGCTTGGACTCTTCCGCGCCTGGTTGGACACTACCGCGCCTGCTTGGACACTTCTACGCCTTCTTGCATGCTTCCGCGCCTGCTTGGACGTTTCGCGCCTGCTTGGACGCTACAGCGCCTGCTTGGACGCTACCGCGCCTGCTTGGACGTTTCCGCGCCTGCTTGGACGCTTCCGCGCCTGCTTGGACTCTTCGGCGTCTTCTTGCATGCTTCCGCGCCTGCTTGCACGGTTCCGCGCCTGCTTGGACGCTTCCGCGCCTGCTTGGACGCTTCCGCGCCTGCTTGGACGCTACCGCGCCTGCTTGGACGCTACCCCGCCTGCTTGGACGCTTCCGCGCCTGCTTGGACGCTTCCGCGACTGCTTGGACGCTACCTCGCCTGCTTGGACGCTTCCGCGACTGCTTGGACTCTTCCGCGCCTGGTTGGACACTACCGCGCCTGCTTGGACGCTTCCGCGCCTGCTTGGACGCTTCCGCGCCTGCTTGGACGCTTCCGCGCCTGCTTGGACTCATCTGCGCCTGCTTGGACTCTTCTGCGCCTTCTTGCATGCTTCCGCGACTGCTTGGACGCTACCGCGACTGCTTGGACGCTTTCGCGCCTGCTTGGACTCTTCTGCGCCTTCTTGCATGCTTCCGCGCCTACTTGGATGTTTCCGCGCCTGCTTGGACGCTTCCGCGCCTGCTTGGACGCTTCCGCGACTGCTTGGACGCTTCCGCGCCTGCTTGGACACTTCTGCGCCTGCTTGGACTCTTCTGCGCCTGCTTGGACGCTACCGCGCCTGCTTGGACGCTTCCGCGCCTTCTTGCATGCTTCCGCGCCTACTTGCACGGTTCCGCGCCTGCTTGGACGCTTCCGCGCCTGCTTGGACGCTTCCGCGCCTGCTTGGACGCTACCGCGCCTGCTTGGACGCTACCCCGCCTGCTTGGACGCTTCCGCGCCTGCTTGGACGCTTCCGCGACTGCTTGGACGCTACCTCGCCTGCTTGCACGCTTCCGCGACTGCTTGGACTCTTCCGCGCCTGGTTGGACACTACCGCGCCTGCTTGGACGCTTCCGCGCCTGCTTGGACGCTTCCGCGCCTGCTTGGACGCTTCCGCGCCTGCTTGGACGCTTCCGCGACTGCTTGGACGCTTCCGCGCCTGCTTGGACACTTCTGCGCCTGCTTGGACTCTTCTGCGCCTGCTTGGACGCTACCGCGCCTGCTTGGACGCTTCCGCGCCTTCTTGCATGCTTCCGCGCCTACTTGGACGTTTCCGCGCCTGCTTGGACTCTTCTGCGCCTTCTTGCATGCTTCCGCGCCTGCTTGGACGCTTCCGCGCCTGCTTCGACGTTTCTGCGCCTGCTTGGACGCTTCTGCGTCTTCTTGCATGCTTCCGCGACTGCTTGGACGCTGCCTCGCCTGCTTGGACGTTTCCGCGCCTGCTTGGACGCTTCCGCGGCTGCTTGGACGCTTCCGCGCATGCTTGGACGCTTCCGCGCCAGCTTGGACGCTTCCGCGCCTGCTTGGATGCTTCCGCGCCTGCTTGGACGCTTCCGCGCCTGCTTGGACGTTTCCGCGCCTGCTTGGACGCTTCAGCGCCTTCTTGGACTCTTCGGCGTCTTCTTGCATGCTTCCGCGCCTGCTTGCACGGTTCCGCGCCTGCTTGGACGCTTCCGCGCCTGCTTGGACGCTTCCGCGCCTGCTTGGACGCTACCGCGCCTGCTTGGACTCTACCCCGCCTGCTTGGACGCTTCCGCGCCTGCTTGGACGCTTCCGCGACTGCTTGGACGCTACCTCGCCTGCTTGGACGCTTCCGCGACTGCTTGGACTCTTCCGCGCCTGGTTGGACACTACCGCGCCTGCTTGGACACTTCTACGCCTTCTTGCATGCTTCCGCGCCTGCTTGGACGTTTCGCGCCTGCTTGGACGCTACAGCGCCTGCTTGGACGCTACCGCGCCTGCTTGGACGTTTCCGCGCCTGCTTGGACGCTTCCGCGCCTGCTTGGACTCTTCGGCGTCTTCTTGCATGCTTCCGCGCCTGCTTGCACGGTTCCGCGCCTGCTTGGACGCTTCCGCGCCTGCTTGGACGCTTCCGCGCCTGCTTGGACGCTACCGCGCCTGCTTGGACGCTACCCCGCCTGCTTGGACGCTTCCGCGCCTGCTTGGACGCTTCCGCGACTGCTTGGACGCTACCTCGCCTGCTTGGACGCTGTCGCGCCTGCTTGGACGCTTCCGCACCTTCTTGCATGCTTCCGCGCCTACTTGGACGTTTCCGCGCCTGCTTGGACGCTTCCGCGCCTGCTGCATGCTTCCCCGCCTGCTTGCATGCTTCCCCGCCTGCTTGCATGCTTCCGCGCCTGCTTGGACGATTCCGCGACTGCTTGGACTCTACCGCGCCTGCTTGAACGCTTCCGCGACTGCTTGGACGCTTCCGCGCCTGCTTGGACTCTTCTGCGTCTTCTTGCATGCTTCCGCGCCTGCTTGGACGTTTCCGCGCCTGCTTGGACGCTGTCGCGCCTGCTTGGACGCTTCCGCGACTGCTTGGACGCTTCCGCGCCTGCTAGGACGTTTCCGCGCCTGCTTGGACGCTTCCGCGCCTGCTTGGACGCTACCGCGCCTGCTTGGACGCTTCCGCGCCTGCTTGCATGCTTCCCCGCCTGCTTGCATGCTTCCGCGCCTGCTTGGACGCTTCCGCGCCTGCTTGGACTCTTCTGCGCCTTCTTGCATGCTTCCGCGCCTGCTTGGACGCTTCCGCGACTGCTTGGACTCTTCTGCGTCTTCTTGCATGCTTCCGCGCCTGCTTGGACGTTTCCGCGCCTGCTTGGACGCTACCGCGCCTGCTTGGACGCTTCCGCGCCTGCTTGCATGCTTCCCCGCCTGCTTGCATGCTTCCGCGCCTGCTTGGACGATTCCGCGACTGCTTGGACTCTACCGCGCCTGCTTGAACGCTTCCGCGACTGCTTGGACGCTTCCGCGCCTGCTTGGACTCTTCTGCGTCTTCTTGCATGCTTCCGCGCCTGCTTGGACGTTTCCGCGCCTGCTTGGACGCTGTCGCGCCTGCTTGGACGCTTCCGCGACTGCTTGGACGCTTCCGCGCCTGCTTGGACGCTTCAGCGCCTGCTTGGACGCTTCCGCGCATGCTTGCATGCTTGCCCGCCTGCTTGGACGCTTCCGAGCCTGCTTGGACGCTTCCGCGCCTGCTTGGACGCTACCGCGCCTGCTTGGACGCTTCCGCGCCTGCTTGCATGCTACCCGCCTGCTTGCATGCTTCCGCGCCTGCTTGGACGATTCCGCGCCTGCTTGGACGCTTCCGCGCCTGGTTGGACGCTACCGCGCCTGCTTGGACGCTTCCGCGACTGCTTGGACGCTTCCGCGCCTGCTTGGACTCTTCTGCGCCCGCTTGCATGCTTCCGCGCCTGCTTGGACACTTCCGCGCCTGCTTGGACTCTTCTGCGTCTTCTTGCATGCTTCCGCGCCTGCTTGGACGTTTCCGCGCCTGCTTGGACGCTACCGCGCCTGCTTGGACGCTTCCGCGACTGCTTGGACGCTTCCGCGCCTGGTTGGACGCGACCGCGCCTGCTTGGACGCTTCCGCGACTGCTTGGACGCTTCCGCTCCTGCTTGGACTCTTCTGCGCCTTCTTGCATGCTGCCGCGCCTACTTGGACGCTTCCGCGCCTGGTTGGACGCTACCGCGCCTGCTTGGACGCTTCCGCGACTGCTTGGACGCTTCCGCGCCTGCTTGGACTCTTCTGCGCCTTCTTGCATGCTTCCGCGCCTGCTTGGACGCTACCGCGCCTGCTTGGACGCTACCGCGCCTGCTTGGACGCTTCCGCGCCTGCTTGCATGCTTCCCCGCCTGCTTGCATGCTTCCGCGCCTGCTTGGACGATTCCGCGCCTGCTTGGACGCTTCCGCGCCTGGTTGGACGCTACCGCGCCTGCTTGGACGCTTCCGCGACTGCTTGGACTCTTCCGCGCCTGCTTGGACTCTTCTGCGCCTGCTTGCATGCTTCCGCGCCTGCTTGGACACTTCCGCGCCTGCTTGGACTCTTCTGCGTCTTCTTGCATGCTTCCGCGCCTGCTTGGACGTTTCCGCGCCTGCTTGGACGCTACCGCGCCTGCTTGGACGCTTCCGCGACTGCTTGGACGCTTCCGCGCCTGGTTGGACGCGACCGCGCCTGCTTGGACGCTTCCGCGACTGCTTGGACGCTTCCGCGCCTGCTTGGACTCTTCTGCGCCTTCTTGCATGCTGCCGCGCCTACTTGGACGCTTCCGCGCCTGGTTGGACGCTACCGCGCCTGCTTGGACGCTTCCGCGACTGCTTGGACGCTTCCGCGCCTGCTTGGACTCTTCTGCGCCTTCTTGCATGCTTCCGCGCCTGCTTGGACGCTTCCGCGCCTGGTTGGACGCTACCGCGCCTGCATCGACGCTTCCGCGATTGCTTGGACGCTTCCGCGCCTGCTTGGACTCTTCTGCGCCTTCTTGCATGCTTCCGCGCCTGCTTGGACGCTTCCGCGCCTGGTTGGACGCTACCGCGCCTGCATCGACGCTTCCGCGATTGCTTGGACGCTTCCGCGCCTGCTTGGACTCTTCTGCGCCTTCTTGCATGCTTCCGCGCCTGCTTGGACGCTTCCGCGCCTGGTTGGACGCTACCGAGCCTGCTTGGACGCTTCCGCGACTGCTTGGACGCTTCCGCGCCTGCTTGGACTCTTCTGCGCCTTCTTGCATGCTTCCGCGCCTGCTTGGACGCTTCCGCGCCTGGTTGGACGCTACCGCGCCTGCATCGACGCTTCCGCGATTGCTTGGACGCTTCCGCGCCTGCTTGGACTCTTCTGCGCCTTCTTGCATGCTTCCGCGCCTGCTTGGACGTTTCCACGCCTGCTTGGACGCTACCGCGCCTGCTTGGACGCTTCCGCGACTGCTTGAACGCTACCGCGCCTGCTTCGACGCTTCCGCGACTGCTTGGACGCTTCCGCGCCTGCTAGGACTCTTCTGCGTCTTCTTGCATGCTGCCGCGCCTACTTGGACGCTTCCGCGCCTGGTTGGACGCTACGGCGCCTGCTTGGACGCTTCCGCGACTTCTTGGACTCTTCCGCGCCTGCTTGCATGCTTCCCCGCCTGCTTGGACGCTTCCGCGCCTGCTTGGAATCTTCTGCGCCTTCTTGCATGCTGCCGCGCCTACTTGGACGTTTCCGCGCCTGCTTGGACGCTTCCGCGCCTGCTTGGACTCTTCGGCGTCTTCTTGCATGCTTCCGCGCCTGCTTGCACGGTTCCGCGCCTGCTTGGACGCTTCCGCGCCTGCTTGGACGCTTCCGCGCCTGCTTGGACGCTACCGCGCCTGCTTGGACGCTACCCCGCCTGCTTGGACGCTTCCGCGCCTGCTTGGACGCTTCCGCGACTGCTTGGACGCTACCTCGCCTGCTTGGACGCTTCCGCGACTGCTTGGACTCTTCCGCGCCTGGTTGGACACTACCGCGCCTGCTTGGACGCTTCCGCGCCTGCTTGGACGCTTCCGCGCCTGCTTGGACGCTTCCGCGCCTGCTTGGACTCATCTGCGCCTGCTTGGACTCTTCTGCGCCTTCTTGCATGCTTCCGCGACTGCTTGGACGCTACCGCGACTGCTTGGACGCTTTCGCGCCTGCTTGGACTCTTCTGCGCCTTCTTGCAGGCTTCCGCGCCTACTTGGATGTTTCCGCGCCTGCTTGGACGGTTCCGAGCCTGCTTGGACGCTTCCGCGACTGCTTGGACGCTTCCGCGCCTGCTTGCATGCTTCCCCGCCTTCTTGCATGCTGCCGCGCCTACTTGGACGTTTCCGCGCCTGCTTGGACGCTTCCGAGCCTGCTTGGACGCTACCGCGCCTGCTTGGACGCTTCCGCGCCTGCTTGCATGCTTCCGCGCCTGCTTGGACGATTCCGCGCCTGCTTGGACGCTTCCGCGCCTGGTTGGACGCTACCGCGCCTGCTTGGACGCTTCCGCGACTGCTTGGACGCTTCCGCGCCTGCTTGGACTCTTCTGCGCCTGCTTGCATGCTTCCGCGCCTGCTTGGACACTTCCGCGCCTGCTTGGACTCTTCTGCGTCTTCTTGCATGCTTCCGCGCCTGCTTGGACGTTTCCGCGCCTGCTTGGACGCTGTCGCGCCTGCTTGGACGCTTCCGCACCTTCTTGCATGCTTCCGCGCCTACTTGGACGTTTCCGCGCCTGCTTGGACGCTTCCGCGCCTGCTGCATGCTTCCCCGCCTGCTTGCATGCTTCCCCGCCTGCTTGCATGCTTCCGCGCCTGCTTGGACGATTCCGCGACTGCTTGGACTCTACCGCGCCTGCTTGAACGCTTCCGCGACTGCTTGGACGCTTCCGCGCCTGCTTGGACTCTTCTGCGTCTTCTTGCATGCTTCCGCGCCTGCTTGGACGTTTCCGCGCCTGCTTGGACGCTGTCGCGCCTGCTTGGACGCTTCCGCGACTGCTTGGACGCTTCCGCGCCTGCTAGGACGTTTCCGCGCCTGCTTGGACGCTTCCGCGCCTGCTTGGACGCTACCGCGCCTGCTTGGACGCTTCCGCGCCTGCTTGCATGCTTCCCCGCCTGCTTGCATGCTTCCGCGCCTGCTTGGACGCTTCCGCGCCTGCTTGGACTCTTCTGCGCCGTTTTGCATGCTTCCGCGCCTGCTTGGACGTTTCCGCGCCTGCTTGGACGCTACCGCGCCTGCTTGGACGCTACCGCGCCTGCTTGGACGTTTCCGCGCCTGCTTGGACGCTTCCGCGCCTGCTTGGACGCTTCCGCGCCTGCTTGGACGCTTCCGCGCCTGCTTGGACGCTTCCGCGCCTGCTTGCATGCTTCCCCGCCTCCTTGGACTCTTCTGCGCCTTCTTGCATGCTTCCGCGCCTGCTTGGACGCTTCCGCGACTGCTTGCATGCTTCCCCGCCTGCTTGGACTCTTCTGCGCCTTCTTGCATGCTTCCGCGCCTGCTTGGACGTTTCCGCGCCAGCTTGGACGCTACCGCGCCTGCTTGGACGCTGCCGCGCCTGCTTGGACGCTTCCGCGACTGCTTGGACGCTTCCGCGCTTGCTTGGACTCTTCTACGCCTTTTTGCATGCTTCCGCGCCTGCTTGGACGCTTCCGCGCCTGCTTGGACGCTTCCGCGCCTGCTTGGACTCTTCTACGTCTTCTTGCACGCTTCCGCGCCTGCTTGGACGTTTCCGCGACTGCTTGGACACTACCGCGCCTGCTTGGACGCTACCGCGCCTGCTTGGACGCTACCGCGCCTGCTTGGACGCTACCGCGCCTGCTTGGACGCTACCGCGCCTGCTTGGACTCTTCTACGCCGTTTTGCATGCTTCCGCGCCTGCTTGGACGTTTCCGCGCCTGCTTGGACGCTACCGCGCCTGCTTGGACGCTACCGCGCCTGCTTGGACGTTTCCGCGCCTGCTTGGACGCTTCCGCGCCTGCTTGGACGCTTCCGCGCCTGCTTGGACGCTTCCGCGCCTGCTTGGACGCTTCCGCGCCTGCTTGCATGCTTCCCCGCCTCCTTGGACTCTTCTGCGCCTTCTTGCATGCTTCCGCGCCTGCTTGGACGTTTCCGCGCCTGCTTGGACGCTACCGCGCCTGCTTGGACGCTACCGCGCCTGCTTGGACGTTTCCGCGCCTGCTTGGACGCTTCCGCGCCTGCTTGGACGTTCTCGCGCCTGCCTGGATGCTTCCGCGCCTGCTTGGACGCTTCCGCGACTGCTTGGACACTACCGCGCCTGCTTGGACGCTTCCGCGACTGCTTGGACGCTTCCGCGCCTGCTTGGACTCTTCTGCGTCTTCTTGCATGCTTCCGCGCATGCATGGACTTTTCCGCGCCTGCTTGGACGCTACCGCGCCTGCTTGGACGCTTCCGCGACTGCTTGGACGCTTCCGCGCCTGCTTGGACTCTTCTGCGCCTTCTTGCATGCTGCCGCGCCTACTTGGACGTTTCCGCGCCTGCTTGGACGCTTCCGCGCCTGCTTGGACGCTTCCGCGCCTGCTTGGACGCTTCCGCGACTGCTTGGACGCTACCGCGCCTGCTTGGACGCTTCCGCGACTGCTTGGACACTACCGCGCCTGCTTGGACGCTTCCGCGACTGCTTGGACGCTTCCGCGCCTGCTTGGACTCTTCTGCGTCTTCTTGCATGCTTCCGCGCATGCATGGACTTTTCCGCGCCTGCTTGGACGCTACCGCACCTGCTTGGACGCTTCCGCGACTGCTTGGACGCTTCCGCGCCTGCTTGGACTCTTCTGCGCCTTCTTGCATGCTGCCGCGCCTACTTGGACGTTTCCGCGCCTGCTTGGACGCTTCCGCGACTGCTTGGACGCATCCGCGCCTGCTTGGACTCTTCCACGCCTTCTTGCATGCTTCCGCGCATGCTTGGACGTTTCCGCGCCTGCTTGGACGCTACCGCGCCTGCTTGGACGCTTCCGCGCCTGCTTGGACGCTTCCGCGACTGCTTGGACGCTTCCGCGCCTGCTTGGACTCTTCTGCGCCTTCTTGCATGCTGCCGCGCCTACTTGGACGTTTCCGCGCCTGCTTGGACGCTTCCGCGACTGCTTGGACGCTTCCGCGCCTGCTTGGACTCTTCCACGCCTTCTTGCATGCTGCCGCACCTACTTGGACGTTTCCGCGCCTGCTTGGACGCTTCCGCGCCTGCTTGCATACTTCCGCGCCTGCTTGGATGTTTCCGCGCCTGCTTGGACGCTACCGCGCCTGCTTGGACGCTATCGCGCCTGCTTGGACGCTACCGCGCCTGCTTGGACGCTACCGCGCCTGCTTGGACTCTTCTACGCCGTTTTGCATGCTTCCGCGCCTGCTTGGACGTTTCCGCGCCTGCTTGGACGCTACCGCGCCTGCTTGGACGCTACCGCGCCTGCTTGGACGTTTCTGCGCCTGCTTGGACGCTTCCGCGCCTGCTTGGACGCTTCCGCGACTGCTTGGACACTACCGCACCTGCTTGGACGCTTCCGCGACTGCTTGGACGCTTCCGCGCCTGCTTGGACTCTTCTGCGTCTTCTTGCATGCTTCCGCGCATGCATGGACTTTTCCGCGCCTGCTTGGACGCTACCGCGCCTGCTTGGACGCTTCCGCGACTGCTTGGACGCTTCCGCGCCTGCTTGGACTCTTCTGCGCCTTCTTGCATGCTGCCGCGCCTACTTGGACGTTTCCGCGCCTGCTTGGACGCTTCCGCGCCTGCTTGGACGCTTCCGCGCCTGCTTGGACGCTTCCGCGACTGCTTGGACGCTACCGCGCCTGCTTGGACGCTTCCGCGACTGCTTGGACACTACCGCGCCTGCTTGGACGCTTCCGCGACTGCTTGGACGCTTCCGCGCCTGCTTGGACTCTTCTGCGTCTTCTTGCATGCTTCCGCGCATGCATGGACTTTTCCGCGCCTGCTTGGACGCTACCGCGCCTGCTTGGACGCTTCCGCGACTGCTTGGACGCTTCCGCGCCTGCTTGGACTCTTCTGCGCCTTCTTGCATGCTGCCGCGCCTACTTGGACGTTTCCGCGCCTGCTTGGACGCTTCCGCGACTGCTTGGACGCATCCGCGCCTGCTTGGACTCTTCCACGCCTTCTTGCATGCTTCCGCGCATGCTTGGACGTTTCCGCGCCTGCTTGGACGCTACCGCGCCTGCTTGGACGCTTCCGCGCCTGCTTGGACGCTTCCGCGACTGCTTGGACGCTTCCGCGCTTGCTTGGACGCTACCGCGCCTGCTTGGACGCTTCCGCGACTGCTTGGACGTTTCCGCGCCTGCTTGGTCGCTTCCGCGACAGCTTGGACGCTTCCGCGCATGCTTGGGCTCTTCTGCTCCTTCTTGCATGCTTCTGCGCCTACTTGGACGCTTCCGCGCCTGCTTGGACGCTTCCGCGACTGCTTGGACGCTACCGCGCCTGCTTGGACGCTTCCGCGACTGCTTGGACACTACCGCGCCTGGTTGGACGCTTCCGCGACTGCTTGGACTCTTCTACGCCTTTTTGCATGCTTCCGCGCCTGCTTGGACGTTTCCGCGCCTGCTTGGACGCTACCGCGCCTGCTTGGACGCTTCCGCGCCTTCTTGCATGCTTCCGCGCCTGCTTGGACGTTTCCGCGCCTGCTTGGACGCTACCGCGCCTGCTTGGCCGCTTCCGCGCCTGCTTGGACTCTTCTGCGCCTTCTTGCATGCTTCCGCGCCTGCTAGGACGTTTCCGCGCCTGCTTGGACGCTACCGCGCCTGCTTGGACGCTTCCGCGACTGCTAGGACGCTTCCGCGCCTGCTTGGACTCTTCTGCGCCTTCTTGCATGCTTCCGCGCCTGCTTGGATGTTTCCGCGCCTGCTTGGACGCTACCGCGCCTGCTTGGACGTTTCCGCGCCTGCTTGGACGCTACCGCGCCTGCTTGGACGCTTCCGCGCCTGCTTGGACTATTCTGCGCCTTCTTGCATGCTGCCGCGCCTACTTGGACGTTTCCGCGCCTGCTTGGACGCTTCCGCGCCTGCTTGGACGCTACCGCGCCTGCTTGGACGCTTCCGCGCCTGCTTGGACGCTTCCGCGACTGCTTGGACGCTACCGCGCCTGCTTGGACGCTTCCGCGACTGCTTGGACACTACCGCGCCTGCTTGGACGCTTCCGCGACTGCTTGGACGCTTCCGCGCCTGCTTGGACTCTTCTGCGTCTTCTTGCATGCTTCCGCGCATGCATGGACTTTTCCGCGCCTGCTTGGACGCTACCGCGCCTGCTTGGACGCTTCCGCGACTGCTTGGACGCTTCCGCGCCTGCTTGGACTCTTCTGCGCCTTCTTGCATGCTGCCGCGCCTACTTGGACGTTTCCGCGCCTGCTTGGACGCTTCCGCGACTGCTTGGACGCTTCCGCGCCTGCTTGGACTCTTCCACGCCTTCTTGCATGCTTCCGCGCATGCTTGGACGTTTCCGCGCCTGCTTGGACGCTACCGCGCCTGCTTGGACGCTTCCGCGACTGCTTGGACGCTTCCGCGCCTGCTTGGACGCTTCCGCGACTGCTTGGACGCTTCCGCGCCTGGTTGGACGCTTCCGCGCCTGCTTGCATGCTTCCCCGCCTGCTTGGACGCATCCGCGCCTGCTTGGACTCTTCTGCGCCTTCTTGCATGCTGCTGCACCTACTTGGACGTTTCCGCGCCTGCTTGGACGCTTCCGCGCCTGCGTGCATGCTCCCCCGCCTGCTTGGACGCTACCGCGCCTGCTTGGACGCTTCCGCGCCTGCTTGGACTATTCTGCGCCTTCTTGCATGCTGCCGCGCCTACTTGGACGTTTCCGCGCCTGCTTGGACGCTTCCGCGCCTGCTTGGACGCTACCGCGCCTGCTTGGACGCTTCCGCGCCTGCTTGGACGCTTCCGCGACTGCTTGGACGCTACCGCGCCTGCTTGGACGCTTCCGCGACTGCTTGGACACTACCGCGCCTGCTTGGACGCTTCCGCGACTGCTTGGACGCTTCCGCGCCTGCTTGGACTCTTCTGCGTCTTCTTGCATGCTTCCGCGCATGCATGGACTTTTCCGCGCCTGCTTGGACGCTACCGCGCCTGCTTGGACGCTTCCGCGACTGCTTGGACGCTTCCGCGCCTGCTTGGACTCTTCTGCGCCTTCTTGCATGCTGCCGCGCCTACTTGGACGATTCCGCGACTGCTTGGACACTACCGCGCCTGCTTGGACGCTACCGCGCCTGCTTGGACGCTTCCGCGCCTTCTTGCATGTTTCCGCGCCTGCTTGGACGTTTCCGCGCCTGCTTGGACGCTACCGCGCCTGCTTGGACGCTTCCGCGCCTGCTTGGACTCTTCTGCGCCTTCTTGCATGCTGCCGCGCCTACTTGGACGTTTCCGCGACTGCTTGGACGCTTCCGCGCGTGGTTGGACGCTACCGCGCCTGCTTGGACGCTTCCGCGACTGCTTGGACGCTTCCGCGCCTGCTTGGACGCTTCCGCGACTGCTTGGACGCTTCCTCTCCTGCTTGGACTCTTCTGCGCCTTCATGCATGCTGCCGCGCCTACTTGGACGTTTCCGCGCCTGCTTGGACGCTTCCGCGCCTGCTTGGACTCTTCTGCGTCTTCTTGCATGCTTCCGCGCCTGCTTGGACTCTTCTACGTCTTCTTGCATGCTTCCGCGCCTGCTTGGACGTTTCCGCGCCAGCTTGGAAGCTACCGCGCCTGCTTGGACGCTGCCGCGCCTGCTTGGACTCTTCTGCGTCTTCTTGCATGCTTCCGCGCATGCATGGACTTTTCCGCGCCTGCTTGGACGCTACCGCGCCTGCTTGGACGCTACCGCGCCTGCTTGGCCGCTTCCGCGCCTGCTTGGACTCTTCTGCGCCTTCTTGCATGCTTCCGCGCCTGCTTGGACGTTTCCGCGCCTGCTTGGACGCTACCGCGCCTGCTTGGACGCTTCCGCGACTGCTTGGACGCTACCGCGCCTGCTTGGACGCTTCCGCGACTGCTTGGACACTACCGCGCCTGCTTGGACGCTTCCGCGACTGCTTGGACGCTTCCGCGCCTGCTTGGACTCTTCTGCGTCTTCTTGCATGCTTCCGCGCATGCATGGACTTTTCCGCGCCTGCTTGGACGCTACCGCGCCTGCTTGGACGCTTCCGCGACTGCTAGGACGCTTCCGCGCCTGCTTGGACTCTTCTGCGCCTTCTTGCATGCTTCCGCGCCTGCTTGGATGTTTCTGCGCCTGCTTGGACGCTACCGCGCCTGCTTGGACGTTTCCGCGCCTGCTTGGACGCTACCGCGCCTGCTTGGACGCTACCGCGCCTGCTTGGCCGCTTCCGCGCCTGCTTGGACTCTTCTGCGTCTTCTTGCATGCTTCCGCGCATGCATGGACTTTTCCGCGCCTGCTTGGACGCTACCGCGCCTGCTTGGACGCTACCGCGACTGCTTGGACACTACCGCGCCTGCTTGGACGCTTCCGCGACTGCTTGGACTATTCTGCGCCTTCTTGCATGCTGCCGCGCCTACTTGGACGTTTCCGCGCCTGCTTGGACGCTTCCGCGCCTGCTTGGACGCTACCGCGCCTGCTTGGACGCTTCCGCGACTGCTTGGACACTACCGCGCCTGCTTGGACGCTTCCGCGACTGCTTGGACGCTTCCGCGCCTGCTTGGACTCTTCTGCGTCTTCTTGCATGCTTCCGCGCATGCATGGACTTTTCCGCGCCTGCTTGGACGCTACCGCGCCTGCTTGGACGCTACCGCGCCTGCTTGGCCGCTTCCGCGCCTGCTTGGACTCTTCTGCGCCTTCTTGCATGCTTCCGCGCCTGCTTGGACGTTTCCGCGCCTGCTTGGACGCTACCGCGCCTGCTTGGACGCTTCCGCGCCTGCTTGGACTCTTCTGCGCCTTCTTGCATGCTGCCGCGCCTACTTGGACGATCCGCGCCTGCTTGGACGCTTCCGCGCCTGCTTGAACGCTACCGCGCCTGCTTGGACGCTTCCGCGACTGCTTGGACGCTTCCGCGCCTGGTTGGACGCTACCGCGCCTGCTTGGATGTTTCCGCGACTGCTTGGACCCTACCGCGCCTGCTTGGACGCTACCGCGCCTGCTTGGACGCTTCCGCGACTGCTTGGACGCTTCCGCGCCTGGTTGGACCCTTCTGCGTCTTCTTGCATGCTTCCGCGCCTGCTTGGACGTTTCCGCGTCTGCTTGGACGCTACCGCGCCTGCTTGGACGCTTCCGCGACTGCTAGGACGCTTCCGCGCCTGCTTGGACTCTTCTGCGCCTTCTTGCATGCTTCCGCGCCTGCTTGGACGCTACCGCGCCTGCTTGGACGTTTCCGCGCCTGCTTGGACTCTTCTGCGCCTTCTTGCATGCTGCCGCGCCTACTTGGACGTTTCCGCGCCTGCTTGGACGCTTCCGCGCCTGCTTGAACGCTACCGCGCCTGCTTGGACGCTTCCGCGACTGCTTGGACGCTTCCGCGCCTGCTTGGACCCTTCTGCGTCTTCTTGCATGCTTCCGCGCCTGCTTGGACGTTTCCGCGCCTGCTTGGACGCTTCCGCGCCTGCTTGAACGCTACCGCGACTGCTTGGACTCTTCTGCGTCTTCTTGCATGCTTCCGCGCATGCTTGGACGTTTCCGCGCCTGCTTGGACTCTTCTGCGTCTTCTTGCATGCTTCCGCGCCTTCTTGGACGCTTCCGCGCTTGCTTGGACGCTACCGCGCCTGCTAGGACGCTTCCGCGCCTGCTTGGACGCTACCGCGCCTGCTTGGACGCTTCCGCGCCTGCTTGGACGCTTCCGCGCCTGCTTGGACGCTACCGCGCCTGCTTGGACGCTTCCGCGCCTGCTTGGACGCTACCGCGCCTGCTTGTACGCTTCCGCGCCTGCTTGCATGGTTCTGCGCCTGCTTGGACGCTTCCGCGCAAGTATGGATGCTTCCGCGCCCGCTTGGATGTTTCCGCGCCTGCTTGGACGCTACCGCGCCTGCTAGGACCCTACCGCGCCTGCTTGGACTCTTCTACGCCTTTTTGCATGCTTCCGCGCCTGCTTGGACGTTTCCGCGCCTGCTTGGACGCTTCCGCGTCTGCTTGGACGCTTCCGCGCCTACTTGCATGCTTCCCTGCCTGCTTGGACGCTTCCGCGCCTGCTTGGACGTTTCCGCGCCAGCTTGGAAGCTACCGCGCCTGCTTGGACGCTGCCGCGCCTGCTTGGACTCTTCTGCGTCTTCTTGCATGCTTCCGCGCATGCATGGACTTTTCCGCGCCTGCTTGGACGCTACCGCGCCTGCTTGGACGCTACCGCGCCTGCTTGGCCGCTTCCGCGCCTGCTTGGACTCTTCTGCGCCTTCTTGCATGCTTCCGCGCCTGCTTGGACGTTTCCGCGCCTGCTTGGACGCTACCGCGCCTGCTTGGACGCTTCCGCGCCTGCTTGGACTCTTCTGCGCCTTCTTGCATGCTGCCGCGCCTACTTGGACGTTTCCGCGCCTGCTTGGACGCTTCCGCGCCTGCTTGAACGCTACCGCGCCTGCTTGGACGCTTCCGCGACTGCTTGGACGCTTCCGCGCCTGCTTGGACCCTTCTGCGTCTTCTTGCATGCTTCCGCGCCTGCTTGGACGCTTCCGCGACTGCTTGGACGCTTCCGCGCCTGGTTGGACCCTTCTGCGTCTTCTTGCATGCTTCCGCGCCTGCTTGGACGTTTCCGCGTCTGCTTGGACGCTACCGCGCCTGCTTGGACGCTTCCGCGACTGCTAGGACGCTTCCGCGCCTGCTTGGACTCTTCTGCGCCTTCTTGCATGCTTCCGCGCCTGCTTGGACGCTACCGCGCCTGCTTGGACGTTTCCGCGCCTGCTTGGACTCTTCTGCGCCTTCTTGCATGCTTCCGCGCCTGCTTGGACGTTTCCGCGACTGCTTGGACGCTTCCTCTCCTGCTTGGACTCTTCTGCGCCTTCATGCATGCTGCCGCGCCTACTTGGACGTTTCCGCGCCTGCTTGGACGCTTCCGCGCCTGCTTGGATGTTTCCGCGCCTGCTTGGACGCTACCGCGCCTGCTTGGACGTTTCCGCGCCTGCTTGGACGCTACCGCGCCTGCTTGGACGCTTCCGCGCCTGCTTGGACTATTCTGCGCCTTCTTGCATGCTGCCGCGCCTACTTGGACGTTTCCGCGCCTGCTTGGACGCTTCCGCGCCTGCTTGGACGCTACCGCGCCTGCTTGGACGCTTCCGCGCCTGCTTGGACGCTTCCGCGACTGCTTGGACGCTACCGCGCCTGCTTGGACGCTTCCGCGACTGCTTGGACACTACCGCGCCTGCTTGGACGCTTCCGCGACTGCTTGGACGCTTCCGCGCCTGCTTGGACTCTTCTGCGTCTTCTTGCATGCTTCCGCGCATGCATGGACTTTTCCGCGCCTGCTTGGACGCTACCGCGCCTGCTTGGACGCTTCCGCGACTGCTTGGACGCTTCCGCGCCTGCTTGGACTCTTCTGCGCCTTCTTGCATGCTGCCGCGCCTACTTGGACGTTTCCGCGCCTGCTTGGACGCTTCCGCGACTGCTTGGACGCTTCCGCGCCTGCTTGGACTCTTCCACGCCTTCTTGCATGCTTCCGCGCATGCTTGGACGTTTCCGCGCCTGCTTGGACGCTACCGCGCCTGCTTGGACGCTTCCGCGACTGCTTGGACGCTTCCGCGCCTGCTTGGACGCTTCCGCGACTGCTTGGACGCTTCCGCGCCTGGTTGGACGCTTCCGCACCTGCTTGCATGCTTCCCCGCCTGCTTGGACGCATCCGCGCCTGCTTGGACTCTTCTGCGCCTTCTTGCATGCTGCCGCACCTACTTGGACGTTTCCGCGCCTGCTTGGACGCTTCCGCGCCTGCGTGCATGCTCCCCCGCCTGCTTGGACGCTACCGCGCCTGCTTGGACGCTTCCGCGCCTGCTTGGACTATTCTGCGCCTTCTTGCATGCTGCCGCGCCTACTTGGACGTTTCCGCGCCTGCTTGGACGCTTCCGCGCCTGCTTGGACGCTACCGCGCCTGCTTGGACGCTTCCGCGCCTGCTTGGACGCTTCCGCGACTGCTTGGACGCTACCGCGCCTGCTTGGACGCTTCCGCGACTGCTTGGACACTACCGCGCCTGCTTGGACGCTTCCGCGACTGCTTGGACGCTTCCGCGCCTGCTTGGACTCTTCTGCGTCTTCTTGCATGCTTCCGCGCATGCATGGACTTTTCCGCGCCTGCTTGGACGCTACCGCGCCTGCTTGGACGCTTCCGCGCCTACTTGGACGATTCCGCGACTGCTTGGACACTACCGCGCCTGCTTGGACGCTACCGCGCCTGCTTGGACGCTTCCGCGCCTTCTTGCATGTTTCCGCGCCTGCTTGGACGTTTCCGCGCCTGCTTGGACGCTACCGCGCCTGCTTGGACGCTTCCGCGCCTGCTTGGACTCTTCTGCGCCTTCTTGCATGCTGCCGCGCCTACTTGGACGTTTCCGCGACTGCTTGGACGCTTCCGCGCGTGGTTGGACGCTACCGCGCCTGCTTGGACGCTTCCGCGACTGCTTGGACGCTTCCGCGCCTGCTTGGACGCTTCCGCGACTGCTTGGACGCTTCCTCTCCTGCTTGGACTCTTCTGCGCCTTCATGCATGCTGCCGCGCCTACTTGGACGTTTCCGCGCCTGCTTGGACGCTTCCGCGCCTGCTTGGACTCTTCTGCGTCTTCTTGCATGCTTCCGCGCCTGCTTGGACTCTTCTACGTCTTCTTGCATGCTTCCGCGCCTGCTTGGACGTTTCCGCGCCAGCTTGGAAGCTACCGCGCCTGCTTGGACGCTGCCGCGCCTGCTTGGACTCTTCTGCGTCTTCTTGCATGCTTCCGCGCATGCATGGACTTTTCCGCGCCTGCTTGGACGCTACCGCGCCTGCTTGGACGCTACCGCGCCTGCTTGGCCGCTTCCGCGCCTGCTTGGACTCTTCTGCGCCTTCTTGCATGCTTCCGCGCCTGCTTGGACGTTTCCGCGCCTGCTTGGACGCTACCGCGCCTGCTTGGACGCCTCCGCGACTGCTTGGACGCTACCGCGCCTGCTTGGACGCTTCCGCGACTGCTTGGACACTACCGCGCCTGCTTGGACGCTTCCGCGACTGCTTGGACGCTTCCGCGCCTGCTTGGACTCTTCTGCGTCTTCTTGCATGCTTCCGCGCATGCATGGACTTTTCCGCGCCTGCTTGGACGCTACCGCGCCTGCTTGGACGCTTCCGCGACTGCTAGGACGCTTCCGCGCCTGCTTGGACTCTTCTGCGCCTTCTTGCATGCTTCCGCGCCTGCTTGGATGTTTCTGCGCCTGCTTGGACGCTACCGCGCCTGCTTGGACGTTTCCGCGCCTGCTTGGACGCTACCGCGCCTGCTTGGACGCTACCGCGCCTGCTTGGCCGCTTCCGCGCCTGCTTGGACTCTTCTGCGTCTTCTTGCATGCTTCCGCGCATGCATGGACTTTTCCGCGCCTGCTTGGACGCTACCGCGCCTGCTTGGACGCTACCGCGACTGCTTGGACACTACCGCGCCTGCTTGGACGCTTCCGCGACTGCTTGGACTATTCTGCGCCTTCTTGCATGCTGCCGCGCCTACTTGGACGTTTCCGCGCCTGCTTGGACGCTTCCGCGCCTGCTTGGACGCTACCGCGCCTGCTTGGACGCTTCCGCGACTGCTTGGACACTACCGCGCCTGCTTGGACGCTTCCGCGACTGCTTGGACGCTTCCGCGCCTGCTTGGACTCTTCTGCGTCTTCTTGCATGCTTCCGCGCATGCATGGACTTTTCCGCGCCTGCTTGGACGCTACCGCGCCTGCTTGGACGCTACCGCGCCTGCTTGGCCGCTTCCGCGCCTGCTTGGACTCTTCTGCGCCTTCTTGCATGCTTCCGCGCCTGCTTGGACGTTTCCGCGCCTGCTTGGACGCTACCGCGCCTGCTTGGACGCTTCCGCGCCTGCTTGGACTCTTCTGCGCCTTCTTGCATGCTGCCGCGCCTACTTGGACGATCCGCGCCTGCTTGGACGCTTCCGCGCCTGCTTGAACGCTACCGCGCCTGCTTGGACGCTTCCGCGACTGCTTGGACGCTTCCGCGCCTGGTTGGACGCTACCGCGCCTGCTTGGATGTTTCCGCGACTGCTTGGACCCTACCGCGCCTGCTTGGACGCTACCGCGCCTGCTTGGACGCTTCCGCGACTGCTTGGACGCTTCCGCGCCTGGTTGGACCCTTCTGCGTCTTCTTGCATGCTTCCGCGCCTGCTTGGACGTTTCCGCGTCTGCTTGGACGCTACCGCGCCTGCTTGGACGCTTCCGCGACTGCTAGGACGCTTCCGCGCCTGCTTGGACTCTTCTGCGCCTTCTTGCATGCTTCCGCGCCTGCTTGGACGCTACCGCGCCTGCTTGGACGTTTCCGCGCCTGCTTGGACGCTACCGCGCCTGCTTGGACGCTTCCGCGCCTGCTTGGACTCTTCTGCGCCTTCTTGCATGCTGCCGCGCCTACTTGGACGTTTCCGCGCCTGCTTGGACGCTTCCGCGCCTGCTTGAACGCTACCGCGCCTGCTTGGACGCTTCCGCGACTGCTTGGACGCTTCCGCGCCTGCTTGGACCCTTCTGCGTCTTCTTGCATGCTTCCGCGCCTGCTTGGACGTTTCCGCGCCTGCTTGGACGCTTCCGCGCCTGCTTGAACGCTACCGCGACTGCTTGGACTCTTCTGCGTCTTCTTGCATGCTTCCGCGCATGCTTGGACGTTTCCGCGCCTGCTTGGACTCTTCTGCGTCTTCTTGCATGCTTCCGCGCCTTCTTGGACGCTTCCGCGCTTGCTTGGACGCTACCGCGCCTGCTAGGACGCTTCCGCGCCTGCTTGGACGCTACCGCGCCTGCTTGGACGCTTCCGCGCCTGCTTGGACGCTTCCGCGCCTGCTTGGACGCTACCGCGCCTGCTTGGACGCTTCCGCGCCTGCTTGGACGCTTCCGCGCCTATATGGATGCTTCCGCGCCTGCTTGGACGCTACCGCGCCTGCTTGTACGCTTCCGCGCCTGCTTGCATGGTTCTGCGCCTGCTTGGACGCTTCCGCGCAAGTATGGATGCTTCCGCGCCCGCTTGGATGTTTCCGCGCCTGCTTGGACGCTACCGCGCCTGCTAGGACCCTACCGCGCCTGCTTGGACTCTTCTACGCCTTTTTGCATGCTTCCGCGCCTGCTTGGACGTTTCCGCGCCTGCTTGGACGCTTCCGCGTCTGCTTGGACGCTTCCGCGCCTACTTGCATGCTTCCCTGCCTGCTTGGACGCTTCCGCGCCTGCTTGGACGTTTCCGCGCCAGCTTGGAAGCTACCGCGCCTGCTTGGACGCTGCCGCGCCTGCTTGGACTCTTCTGCGTCTTCTTGCATGCTTCCGCGCATGCATGGACTTTTCCGCGCCTGCTTGGACGCTAACGCGCCTGCTTGGACGCTACCGCGCCTGCTTGGCCGCTTCCGCGCCTGCTTGGACCCTTCTGCGTCTTCTTGCATGCTTCCGCGCCTGCTTGGACGCTTCCGCGACTGCTTGGACGCTTCCGCGCCTGGTTGGACCCTTCTGCGTCTTCTTGCATGCTTCCGCGCCTGCTTGGACGTTTCCGCGTCTGCTTGGACGCTACCGCGCCTGCTTGGACGCTTCCGCGACTGCTAGGACGCTTCCGCGCCTGCTTGGACTCTTCTGCGCCTTCTTGCATGCTTCCGCGCCTGCTTGGACGCTACCGCGCCTGCTTGGACGTTTCCGCGCCTGCTTGGACGCTACCGGGCCTGCTTGGACGCTTCTGCGCCTGCTTGGACTCTTCTGCGCCTTCTTGCATGCTGCCGCGCCTACTTGGACGTTTCCGCGCCTGCTTGGACGCTTCCGCGCCTGCTTGAACGCTACCGCGCCTGCTTGGACGCTTCCGCGACTGCTTGGACGCTTCCGCGCCTGCTTGGACCCTTCTGCGTCTTCTTGCATGCTTCCGCGCCTGCTTGGACGTTTCCGCGCCTGCTTGGACGCTTCCGCGTCTGCTTGGACGCTTCCGCGCCTACTTGCATGCTGCCCTGCCTGCTTGGACGCTTCCGCGCCTGCTTGGACGTTTCCGCGCCAGCTTGGAAGCTACCGCGCCTGCTTGGACGCTGCCGCGCCTGCTTGGACTCTTCTGCGTCTTCTTGCATGCTTCCGCGCATGCATGGACTTTTCCGCGCCTGCTTGGACGCTACCGCGCCTGCTTGGACGCTACCGCGCCTGCTTGGCCGCTTCCGCGCCTGCTTGGACTCTTCTGCGCCTTCTTGCATGCTTCCGCGCCTGCTTGGACGTTTCCGCGCCTGCTTGGACGCTACCGCGCCTGCTTGGACGCTTCCGCGCCTGCTTGGACTCTTCTGCGCCTTCTTGCATGCTGCCGCGCCTACTTGGACGTTTCCGCGCCTGCTTGGACGCTTCCGCGCCTGCTTGAACGCTACCGCGCCTGCTTGGACGCTTCCGCGACTGCTTGGACGCTTCCGCGCCTGCTTGGACCCTTCTGCGTCTTCTTGCATGCTTCCGCGCCTGCTTGGACGCTTCCGCGACTGCTTGGACGCTTCCGCGCCTGGTTGGACCCTTCTGCGTCTTCTTGCATGCTTCCGCGCCTGCTTGGACGTTTCCGCGTCTGCTTGGACGCTACCGCGCCTGCTTGGACGCTTCCGCGACTGCTAGGACGCTTCCGCGACTGCTTGGACGCTTCCGCGCCTGCTTGGACCCTTCTGCGTCTTCTTGCATGCTTCCGCGCCTGCTTGGACGTTTCCGCGCCTGCTTGGACGCTTCCGCGCCTGCTTGAACGCTACCGCGACTGCTTGGACTCTTCTGCGTCTTCTTGCATGCTTCCGCGCATGCTTGGACGTTTCCGCGCCTGCTTGGACTCTTCTGCGTCTTCTTGCATGCTTCCGCGCCTTCTTGGACGCTTCCGCGCTTGCTTGGACGCTACCGCGCCTGCTAGTACGCTTCCGCGCCTGCTTGGACGCTACCGCGCCTGCTTGGACGCTTCCGCGCCTGCTTGGACGCTTCCGCGCCTGCTTGGACGCTACCGCGCCTGCTTGGACGCTTCCGCGCCTGCTTGGACGCTTCCGCGCCTATATGGATGCTTCCGCGCCTGCTTGGACGCTACCGCGCCTGCTTGTACGCTTCCGCGCCTGCTTGCATGGTTCTGCGCCTGCTTGGACGCTTCCGCGCAAGTATGGATGCTTCCGCGCCCGCTTGGATGTTTCCGCGCCTGCTTGGACGCTACCGCGCCTGCTTGGACCCTACCGCGCCTGCTTGGACTCTTCTACGCCTTTTTGCATGCTTCCGCGCCTGCTTGGACGTTTCCGCGCCTGCTTGGACGCTTCCGCGTCTGCTTGGACGCTTCCGCGCCTGCTTGCATGCTTCCCTGCCTGCTTGGACGCTTCCGCGCCTGCTTGGACGTTTCCGCGCCAGCTTGGAAGCTACCGCGCCTGCTTGGACGCTGCCGCGCCTGCTTGGACGCTTCCGCGCCTGCTTGGACGCTTCCGCGCCTGCTTGCATGCTTCCCCGCCTGCTTGGACTCTTCTGCGCCTTCTTGCATGCTTCCGCGCCTGCTTGGACGTTTCCGCGCCTGCTTGGACGCTACCGCGCCTGCTTGGACGCTTCCGCGCCTGCTTGGACTCTTCTGCGTCTTCTTGCATGCTTCCGCGCATGCATGCACTTTTCCGCGCCTGCTTGGACGCTACCGCGCCTGCTTGGACGCTTCCGCGACTGCTTGGACGCTTCCGCGCCTGCTTGGACGCTTCCGCGCCTGCTTGGACGTTTCCGCGCCTGCTTGGACGCTACCGCGCCTGCTTGGACGCTTCCGCGACTGCTAGGACGCTTCCGCGCCTGCTTGGACTCTTCTGCGCCTTCTTGCATGCTTCCGCGCCTGCTTGGATGTTTCCGCGCGTGCTTGGACGCTACCGCGCCTGCTTGGACGTTTCCGCGCCTGCTTGGACGCTACCGCGCCTGCTTGGACGCTTCCGCGCCTGCTTGGACTCTTCTGCGCCTTCTTGCATGCTGCCGCGCCTACTTGGACGATTCCGCGACTGCTTGGACACTACCGCGCCTGCTTGGACGCTACCGCGCCTGCTTGGACGCTTCCGCGCCTTCTTGCATGTTTCCGCGCCTGCTTGGACGTTTCCGCGCCTGCTTGGACGCTACCGCGCCTGCTTGGACGCTTCCGCGCCTGCTTGGACTCTTCTGCGCCTTCTTGCATGCTGCCGCGCCTACTTGGACGTTTCCGCGACTGCTTGGACGCTTCCGCGCGTGGTTGGACGCTACCGCGCCTGCTTGGACGCTTCCGCGACTGCTTGGACGCTTCCGCGCCTGCTTGGACGCTTCCGCGACTGCTTGGACGCTTCCTCTCCTGCTTGGACTCTTCTGCGCCTTCATGCATGCTGCCGCGCCTACTTGGACGTTTCCGCGCCTGCTTGGACGCTTCCGCGCCTGCTTGGACTCTTCTGCGTCTTCTTGCATGCTTCCGCGCCTGCTTGGACTCTTCTACGTCTTCTTGCATGCTTCCGCGCCTGCTTGGACGTTTCCGCGCCAGCTTGGAAGCTACCGCGCCTGCTTGGACGCTGCCGCGCCTGCTTGGACTCTTCTGCGTCTTCTTGCATGCTTCCGCGCATGCATGGACTTTTCCGCGCCTGCTTGGACGCTACCGCGCCTGCTTGGACGCTACCGCGCCTGCTTGGCCGCTTCCGCGCCTGCTTGGACTCTTCTGCGCCTTCTTGCATGCTTCCGCGCCTGCTTGGACGTTTCCGCGCCTGCTTGGACGCTACCGCGCCTGCTTGGACGCCTCCGCGACTGCTTGGACGCTACCGCGCCTGCTTGGACGCTTCCGCGACTGCTTGGACACTACCGCGCCTGCTTGGACGCTTCCGCGACTGCTTGGACGCTTCCGCGCCTGCTTGGACTCTTCTGCGTCTTCTTGCATGCTTCCGCGCATGCATGGACTTTTCCGCGCCTGCTTGGACGCTACCGCGCCTGCTTGGACGCTTCCGCGACTGCTAGGACGCTTCCGCGCCTGCTTGGACTCTTCTGCGCCTTCTTGCATGCTTCCGCGCCTGCTTGGATGTTTCTGCGCCTGCTTGGACGCTACCGCGCCTGCTTGGACGTTTCCGCGCCTGCTTGGACGCTACCGCGCCTGCTTGGACGCTACCGCGCCTGCTTGGCCGCTTCCGCGCCTGCTTGGACTCTTCTGCGTCTTCTTGCATGCTTCCGCGCATGCATGGACTTTTCCGCGCCTGCTTGGACGCTACCGCGCCTGCTTGGACGCTACCGCGACTGCTTGGACACTACCGCGCCTGCTTGGACGCTTCCGCGACTGCTTGGACTATTCTGCGCCTTCTTGCATGCTGCCGCGCCTACTTGGACGTTTCCGCGCCTGCTTGGACGCTTCCGCGCCTGCTTGGACGCTACCGCGCCTGCTTGGACGCTTCCGCGACTGCTTGGACACTACCGCGCCTGCTTGGACGCTTCCGCGACTGCTTGGACGCTTCCGCGCCTGCTTGGACTCTTCTGCGTCTTCTTGCATGCTTCCGCGCATGCATGGACTTTTCCGCGCCTGCTTGGACGCTACCGCGCCTGCTTGGACGCTACCGCGCCTGCTTGGCCGCTTCCGCGCCTGCTTGGACTCTTCTGCGCCTTCTTGCATGCTTCCGCGCCTGCTTGGACGTTTCCGCGCCTGCTTGGACGCTACCGCGCCTGCTTGGACGCTTCCGCGCCTGCTTGGACTCTTCTGCGCCTTCTTGCATGCTGCCGCGCCTACTTGGACGATCCGCGCCTGCTTGGACGCTTCCGCGCCTGCTTGAACGCTACCGCGCCTGCTTGGACGCTTCCGCGACTGCTTGGACGCTTCCGCGCCTGGTTGGACGCTACCGCGCCTGCTTGGATGCTTCCGCGCCCGCTTGGATGTTTCCGCGCCTGCTTGGACGCTACCGCGCCTGCTAGGACCCTACCGCGCCTGCTTGGACTCTTCTACGCCTTTTTGCATGCTTCCGCGCCTGCTTGGACGTTTCCGCGCCTGCTTGGACGCTTCCGCGTCTGCTTGGACGCTTCCGCGCCTACTTGCATGCTTCCCTGCCTGCTTGGACGCTTCCGCGCCTGCTTGGACGTTTCCGCGCCAGCTTGGAAGCTACCGCGCCTGCTTGGACGCTGCCGCGCCTGCTTGGACTCTTCTGCGTCTTCTTGCATGCTTCCGCGCATGCATGGACTTTTCCGCGCCTGCTTGGACGCTAACGCGCCTGCTTGGACGCTACCGCGCCTGCTTGGCCGCTTCCGCGCCTGCTTGGACCCTTCTGCGTCTTCTTGCATGCTTCCGCGCCTGCTTGGACGCTTCCGCGACTGCTTGGACGCTTCCGCGCCTGGTTGGACCCTTCTGCGTCTTCTTGCATGCTTCCGCGCCTGCTTGGACGTTTCCGCGTCTGCTTGGACGCTACCGCGCCTGCTTGGACGCTTCCGCGACTGCTAGGACGCTTCCGCGCCTGCTTGGACTCTTCTGCGCCTTCTTGCATGCTTCCGCGCCTGCTTGGACGCTACCGCGCCTGCTTGGACGTTTCCGCGCCTGCTTGGACGCTACCGGGCCTGCTTGGACGCTTCCGCGCCTGCTTGGACTCTTCTGCGCCTTCTTGCATGCTGCCGCGCCTACTTGGACGTTTCCGCGCCTGCTTGGACGCTTCCGCGCCTGCTTGAACGCTACCGCGCCTGCTTGGACGCTTCCGCGACTGCTTGGACGCTTCCGCGCCTGCTTGGACCCTTCTGCGTCTTCTTGCATGCTTCCGCGCCTGCTTGGACGTTTCCGCGCCTGCTTGGACGCTTCCGCGTCTGCTTGGACGTTTCCGCGCCTGCTTGGACGCTTCCGCGTCTGCTTGGACGCTTCCGCGCCTGCTTGCATGCTTCCCTGCCTGCTTGGACGCTTCCGCGCCTGCTTGGACGTTTCCGCGCCAGCTTGGAAGCTACCGCGCCTGCTTGGACGCTGCCGCGCCTGCTTGGACGCTTCCGCGCCTGCTTGGACGCTTCCGCGCCTGCTTGCATGCTTCCCCGCCTGCTTGGACTCTTCCGCGCCTGCTTGCATGCTTCCCTGCCTGCTTGGACGCTTCCGCGCCTGCTTGGACGTTTCCGCGCCAGCTTGGAAGCTACCGCGCCTGCTTGGACGCTGCCGCGCCTGCTTGGACGCTTCCGCGCCTGCTTGGACGCTTCCGCGCCTGATTGGACTCTTCTGCGCCTTCTTGCATGCTTCCGCGCCTGCTTGGACGCTTCCCCGTCTGCTTGGACGCTTTCGCGCCTGCTTGAACGCTTCCGCGCCTTCTTGGACGCTTCCGCGCCTGCTTGGATGATTCTGCGCATGTATGGATACTTCCGCGCCTGCTTGGACGCTTCCGCGCCTGCTTGGACGCTTCCGCGACTGCTTGGACGCTTCCGCGACTGCTTGGACGCTTCCGCGCCTGCTTGCACGCTTCCGCGCCTGCTTGGTCGCTTTCGCGCCTGATTGGACTCTTCTGCGCCTTCTTGCATGCTTCCGCGCCTGCTTGGGCGCTTACGCACCTGGTTGGACGCTACCGCGCCTGCTTGGACGCTTCCGCGACTGCTTGGACGCTTCCGCGCCTGCTTGGACTCTTCCGCGCCTGCTTGGACGCTTCCGCGACTGCGTGGACGCTTCCGCGACTGCTTGGACGCTTCCGCGCCTTCTTGCATGCTTCCGCGCCTGCTTGGACGCTTCCGCGCCTGCTTGGACGCTTCCGCGCCTGGTTGGACGCTTCCGCGCCTGCTTGGACGCTTCCGCGACTGCTTGGACGCTTCCGCGACTGCTTGGACGCTTCCGCGCCTGCTTGCACGCTTCCGCGCCTGCTTGGTCGCTTTCGCGCCTGATTGGACTCTTCTGCGCCTTCTTGCATCCTTCCGCGCCTGCTTGGACGCTTCCGCGCCTGCTTGGACGCTTCCGCGCCTGCTTGGACGCTTTCGCGCCTGCCTGGACGCTTCCGCGCCTGCTTGCATGCTTCCGCGCCTGCTTGGGCGCTTCCGCGCCTGCTTGGACTCTTCTGCGCCTTCTTGCATGCTTCCGCGCCTACTTGGATGTTTCCGCGCCTGCTTGGACGCTTCCGCGCCTGCTTGGACGCTTCCGCGACTGCTTGGACGCTTCCGCGCCTGCTTGGACACTTCTGCGCCTGCTTGGACTCTTCTGCGCCTGCTTGGACGCTACCGCGCCTGCTTGGACGCTTCCGCGCCTTCTTGCATGCTTCCGCGCCTACTTGGAAGTTTCCGCGCCTGCTTGGACTCTTCTGCGCCTTCTTGCATGCTTCCGCGCCTGCTTGGACGTTTCCGCGCCTGCTTGGACGCTACAGCGCCTGCTTGGACGCTACCGCGCCTGCTTGGACGTTTCCGCGCCTGCTTGGACGCTTCCGCGCCTGCTTGGACTCTTCGGCGTCTTCTTGCATGCTTCCGCGCCTGCTTGCACGGTTCCGCGCCTGATTGGACGCTTCCGCGCCTGCTTGGACGCTTCCGCGCCTGCTTGGACGCTACCGCGCCTGCTTGGACGCTTCCGCGCCTGCTTGGACTCTTCGGCGTCTTCTTGCATGCTTCCGCGCCTGCTTGCACGGTTCCGCGCCTGCTTGGACGCTTCCGCGCCTGCTTGGACGCTTCCGCGCCTGCTTGGACGCTACCGCGCCTGCTTGGACGCTTCCCCGACTGCTTGGACGCTTCCGCGACTGCTTGGACGCTTCCGCGCCTGGTTGGACGCTACCGCGCCTGCTTGGACGCTTCCGCGACTGCTTGGACGCTTCCGCGCCTGCTTGGACGCTTCCGCGCCTGCTTGGACTCTTCTGCGCCTGCTTGGACTCTTCTGCGCCTTCTTGCATGCTTCCGCGACTGCTTGGACGCTACCGCGACTGCTTGGACGCTTCCGCGCCTGCTTGGACTCTTCGGCGTCTTCTTGCATGCTTCCGCGCCTGCTTGCACGGTTCCGCGCCTGCTTGGACGCTTCCGCGCCTGCTTGTACGCTTCCGCGCCTGCTTGGACGCTTCCGCGCCTGCTTGGACTCTTCTGCGCCTGCTTGGACGCTTCCCCGCCTGCTTGGACCCTTCCGCGCCTGCTTGGACTCTTCTGCGCCTGCTTGGACTCTTCTGCGCCTTCTTGCATGCTTCCGCGACTGCTTGGACGCTACCGCGACTGCTTGGACGCTGCCGCGCCTGCTTGGACTCTTCTGCGCCTTCCTGCATGCTTCCGCGCCTACTTGGATGTTTCCGCGGCTGCTTGGACGCTTCCGCGCCTGCTTGCATGCTTCCGCGCCTACTTGGACGTTTCCGCGCCCGCTTGGACGTTTCCGCGTCTGCTTGGACGCTACCGCGCCTGCCTGGACGCTTCCGCGACTGCTTGGACGTTTCAGCGCCTGCTTGGACGCTACCGCGCCTGCTTGGACGCTACCGCGCCTGCTTGGACGCTACCGCGCATGCTTGGACGCTTCCGCGCCAGCTTGGACGCTTCCGCGCCTGCTTGGACGCTACCGCGCCTACTTGGACTCTTCTGCGTCTTCTTCCATGCTTCCGCGCCTGCTTGGACGTTTCCGCGCCAGCTTCGTCGCTACCGCGCCTGCTTGGACGTTTCCGCGCCTGCTTGGACGCTTCCGCGCCTGCTTGGACGCTTCCGCGCATGCTTGGACGCTTCCGCGCCAGCTTGGACGCTTCCGCACCTGCTTGGACGCTTCCGTGCCTGCTTGGACGCTTCCGCGCCTGCTTGGACGCTTCCGCGCCTGCTTGGACTCTTCTGCGCCTGCTTGGACTCTTCTGCGCCTTCTTGCATGCTTCCGCGACTGCTTGGACGCTACCGCGACTGCTTGGACGCTTCCGCGCCTGCTTGGACTCTTCTGCGCCTTCTTGCATGCTTCCGCGCCTACTTGGATGTTTCCGCGGCTGCTTGGACGCTTCCGCGCCTGCTTGCATGCTTCCGCGCCTACTTGGACGTTTCCGCGCCCGCTTGGACGTTTCCGCGTCTGCTTGGACGCTACCGCGCCTGCCTGGACGCTTCCGCGACTGCTTGGACGTTTCCGCGTCTGCTTGGACGCTACCGCGCCTGCCTGGACGCTTCCGCGACTGCTTGGACGCTTCCGCGCCTGCTTGGACGCATCCGCGCCTGCTTGGACGCTTCCGCGCCTTCTTGGACGCTTCCGCGCCTGCTTGCACGGTTCTGCGCCTGCTTGGACGCTTCCGCGCCTGCTTGGAAGCTTCCGCGCCTGCTTGGACGCTTCCGTGCCTCCTTGGACGTTTCCGCGCCTGCTTGGACGCTTCCGCGCCTGCTTGGACGCTTCCGCGCCTGCTTGGGCGCTTCCACGCCTGCTCGGACGCTTCCGCGCCTGCTTGGACGCTTCCCCGCCTGCTTGGACGCTTCCGCGCCTGCTTGGACTCTTCTGCGCCTGCTTGGACTCTTCTGCGCCTTCTTGCATGCTTCCGCGACTGCTTGGACGCTACCGCGACTGCTTGGACGCTTCCGCGCCTGCTTGGACTCTTCTGCGCCTTCTTGCATGCTTCCGCGCCTACTTGGATGTTTCCGCGGCTGCTTGGACGCTTCCGTGCCTGCTTGCATGCTTCCGCGCCTACTTGGACGTTTCCGCGCCCGCTTGGACGTTTCCGCGTCTGCTTGGACGCTACCGCGCCTGCCTGGACGCTTCCGCGACTGCTTGGACGTTTCAGCGCCTGCTTGGACGCTACCGCGCCTGCTTGGACGCTACCGCGCCTGCTTGGACGCTACCGCGCATGCTTGGACGCTTCCGCGCCAGCTTGGACGCTTCCGCGCCTGCTTGGACGCTACCGCGCCTACTTGGACTCTTCTGCGTCTTCTTCCATGCTTCCGCGCCTGCTTGGACGTTTCCGCGCCTGCTTCGTCGCTACCGCGCCTGCTTGGACGTTTCCGCGCCTGGTTGGACGCTTCCGCGCCTGCTTGGACGCTTCCGCGCATGCTTGGACGCTTCCGCGCCAGCTTGGACGCTTCCGCACCTGCTTGGACGCTTCCGTGCCTGCTTGGACGCTTCCGCGCCTGCTTGGACGCTTCCGCGCCTGCTTGGACTCTTCTTCGCCTGCTTGGACTCTTCTGCGCCTTCTTGCATGCTTCCGCGACTGCTTGGACGCTACCGCGACTGCTTGGACGCTTCCGCGCCTGCTTGGACTCTTCTGCGCCTTCTTGCATGCTTCCGCGCCTACTTGGATGTTTCCGCGGCTGCTTGGACGCTTCCGCGCCTGCTTGCATGCTTCCGCGCCTACTTGGACGTTTCCGCGCCCGCTTGGACGTTTCCGCGTCTGCTTGGACGCTACCGCGCCTGCCTGGACGCTTCCGCGACTGCTTGGACGTTTCCGCGTCTGCTTGGACGCTACCGCGCCTGCTTGGACTCTTCTACGCCTTTTTGCATGCTTCCGCGCCTGCTTGGACGTTTCCGCACCTGCTTGGACGCTTCCGCGTCTGCTTGGACGCTTCCGCGCCTGCTTGCACGGTTCTGCGCCTGCTTGGACGCTTCCGCGCCTGCTTGGAAGCTTCCGCGCCTGCTTGGACGCTTCCGCGCCTCCTTGGACGTTTCCGCGCCTGCTTGGACGCTTCCGCGCCTGCTTGGACGCTTCCGCGCCTGCTTGGGCGCTTCCACGCCTGCTCGGACGCTTCCGCGCCTGCTTGGACGCTTCCGCGCCTGCTTGGACGCTTCCGCGCCTGCTTGGACGCTTCCGCGCCTGCTTCGACGTTTCTGCGCCTGCTTGGACGCTTCTGCGTCTTCTTGCATGCTTCCGCGCCTGCTTGGACGTTTCCGCGCCTGCTTGGACGCTTCCGCGACTGCTTGGACGCTACCGCGCCTGCTTGGACTCTTCTGCGCCTGCTTGGACTCTTCTGCGCCTTCTTGCATGCTTCCGCGCCTACTTGGACGTTTCCGAGCCTGCTTGGACGCTACCGCGCCTGCTTGGACGCTTCCGCGCCTGCTTGGACTCTTCCGCGCCTGCTTGGACGTTTCCGCGCCTGCTTGGACGGTACCGCGCCTGCTTGGACTCTTCCGCGACTGCTTGGACGCTTCCGCGCCTGCTTGGACTCTTCTGCGCCTTTTTGCATGCTTCCGCGCCTACTTGGACGTTTCCGCGCCTGCTTGGACGCTTCCGCGCCAGCTTGGACGCTTCCGCGCCTGCTTGGACGCTACCGCGCCTACTTGGACTCTTCTGCGTCTTCTTCCATGCTTCCGCGCCTGCTTGGACGTTTCCGCGCCTGCTTCGTCGCTACCGCGCCTGCTTGGACGTTTCCGCGCCTGCTTGGACGCTTCCGCGCCTGCTTGGACGCTTCCGCGCAAGCTTGGACGCTTCCGCGCCAGCTTGGACGCTTCCGCACCTGCTTGGACGCTTCCGTGCCTGCTTGGACGCTTCCGCGCCTGCTTGGACGCTTCCGCGCCTGCTTGGACTCTTCTTCGCCTGCTTGGACTCTTCTGCGCCTTCTTGCATGCTTCCGCGACTGCTTGGACGCTACCGCGACTGCTTGGACGCTTCCGCGCCTGCTTGGACTCTTCTGCGCCTTCTTGCATGCTTCCGCGCCTACTTGGATGTTCCCGCGGCTGCTTGGACGCTTCCGCGCCTGCTTGCATGCTTCCGCGCCTACTTGGACGTTTCCGCGCCCGCTTGGACGTTTCCGCGTCTGCTTGGACGCTACCGCGCCTGCCTGGACGCTTCCGCGACTGCTTGGACGTTTCCGCGTCTGCTTGGACGCTACCGCGCCTGCTTGGACTCTTCTACGCCTTTTTGCATGCTTCCGCGCCTCCTTGGACGTTTCCGCACCTGCTTGGACGCTTCCGCGTCTGCTTGGACGCTTCCGCGCCTGCTTGCACGGTTCTGCGCCTGCTTGGACGCTTCCGCGCCTGCTTGGAAGCTTCCGCGCCTGCTTGGACGCTTCCGCGCCTCCTTGGACGTTTCCGCGCCTGCTTGGACGCTTCCGCGCCTGCTTGGACGCTTCCGCGCCTGCTTGGGCGCTTCCACGCCTGCTCGGACGCTTCCGCGCCTGCTTGGACGCTTCCGCGCCTGCTTGGACGCTTCCGCGCCTGCTTGGACGCTTCCGCGCCTGCTTCGACGTTTCTGCGCCTGCTTGGACGCTTCTGCGTCTTCTTGCATGCTTCCGCGCCTGCTTCGACGTTTCCGCGCCTGCTTGGACGCTTCCGCGACTGCTTGGACGCTACCGCGCCTGCTTGGACTCTTCTGCGCCTGCTTGGACTCTTCTGCGCCTTCTTGCATGCTTCCGCGCCTACTTGGACGTTTCCGAGCCTGCTTGGACGCTACCGCGCCTGCTTGGACGCTTCCGCGCCTGCTTGGACTCTTCCGCGCCTGCTTGGACGTTTCCGCGCCTGCTTGGACGCTACCGCGCCTGCTTGGACTCTTCCGCGACTGCTTGGACGCTTCCGCGCCTGCTTGGACTCTTCTGCGCCTTTTTGCATGCTTCCGCGCCTACTTGGACGTTTCCGCGCCTGCTTGGACGCTTCCGCGCCTGCTTGGACGCTACCGCGCCTGCTTGGACGCTTCCGCGACTGCTTGGACGCTTCCGCGCCTGCTTGGACGCTTCCGTGCCTGCTTGGACTATTCTGCGCCTTCCAGCATGCTTCCGCGCCTGCTTGGACGCTTCCGCGCCTGCTTGGACGCTTCCGCGCCTGCTTGGACGCTTCCGCGCCTGCTTCGACGTTTCTGCGCCTGCTTGGACGCTTCTGCGTCTTCTTGCATGCTTCCGCGCCTGCTTGGACGTTTCCGCGCCTGCTTGGACGGTACCGCGCCTGCTTGGACGCTTCCGCGCCTGCTTGGACGCTTCCGCGCCTGCTTAGACGTTTCTGCGCCTGCTTGGACGCTTCCGCGCCTGCTTGGACGCTACCGCGCCAGCTTCGACGCTTCCGCGCCTGCTTGGACGCTTCCGCGCCTGCTTGGACGCTTCCGCGACTGCTTGGACGCTGCCTCGCCTGCTTGGACGTTTCCGCGCCTGCTTGGACGCTTCCGCGGCTGCTTGGACGCTTCCGCGCCTGCTTGGACGTTTCCGCGACTGCTTGGACGCTTCAGCGCCTTCTTGGACTCTTCGGCGTCTTCTTGCATGCTTCCGCGCCTGCTTGCACGGTTCCGCGCCTGCTTGGACGCTTCCGCGCCTGCTTGGACGCTTCCGCGCCTGCTTGGACGCTACCGCGCCTGCTTGGACTCTACCCCGCCTGCTTGGACGCTTCCGCGCCTGCTTGGACGCTTCCGCGACTGCTTGGACGCTACCTCGCCTGCTTGGACGCTTCCGCGACTGCTTGGACTCTTCCGCGCCTGGTTGGACACTACCGCGCCTGCTTGGACACTTCTACGCCTTCTTGCATGCTTCCGCGCCTGCTTGGACGTTTCGCGCCTGCTTGGACGCTACAGCGCCTGCTTGGACGCTACCGCGCCTGCTTGGACGTTTCCGCGCCTGCTTGGACGCTTCCGCGCCTGCTTGGACTCTTCGGCGTCTTCTTGCATGCTTCCGCGCCTGCTTGCACGGTTCCGCGCCTGCTTGGACGCTTCCGCGCCTGCTTGGACGCTTCCGCGCCTGCTTGGACGCTACCGCGCCTGCTTGGACGCTACCCCCGCCTGCTTGGACGCTTCCGCGCCTGCTTGGACGCTTCCGCGACTGCTTGGACGCTACCTCGCCTGCTTGGACGCTTCCGCGACTGCTTGGACTCTTCCGCGCCTGGTTGGACACTACCGCGCCTGCTTGGACGCTTCCGCGCCTGCTTGGACGCTTCCGCGCCTGCTTGGACGCTTCCGCGCCTGCTTGGACTCATCTGCGCCTGCTTGGACTCTTCTGCGCCTTCTTGCATGCTTCCGCGACTGCTTGGACGCTACCGCGACTGCTTGGACGCTTTCGCGCCTGCTTGGACTCTTCTGCGCCTTCTTGCATGCTTCCGCGCCTACTTGGATGTTTCCGCGCCTGCTTGGACGCTTCCGCGCCTGCTTGGACGCTTCCGCGACTGCTTGGACGCTTCCGCGCCTGCTTGGACACTTCTGCGCCTGCTTGGACTCTTCTGCGCCTGCTTGGACGCTACCGCGCCTGCTTGGACGCTTCCGCGCCTGCTTTGACTCTTCTGCGCCTTCTTGCATGCTTCCGCGCCTGCTTGGACACTTCTGCGCCTTCTTGCATGCTGCCGCGCCTGCTTGGACGTTTCCGCGCCAGCTTGGACACTACCGCGCCTGGTTGGACTCTTCTGCGTCTTCTTGCATGCTTCCGCGCCTGCTTTGACGCTTCCGCGCCTGCTTGGACGCTTCCGCGCCTGCTTGGACGTTTCCGCGCCTGCTTGGACGCTTCAGCGCCTTCTTGGACTCTTCGGCGTCTTCTTGCATGCTTCCGCGCCTGCTTGCACGGTTCCGCGCCTGCTTGGACGCTTCCGCGCCTGCTTGGACGCTTCCGCGCCTGCTTGGACGCTTCCGCGCCTGCTTGGACGCTACCGCGCCTGCTTGGACTCTACCCCGCCTGCTTGGACGCTTCCGCGCCTGCTTGGACGCTTCCGCGCCTGCTTGGACGCTACCGCGCCTGCTTGGACTCTACCCCGCCTGCTTGGACGCTTCCGCGCCTGCTTGGACGCTTCCGCGCCTGCTTGGACGCTTCCGCGACTGCTTGGACGCTGCCTCGCCTGCTTGGACGTTTCCGCGCCAGCTTGGACACTACCGCGCCTGGTTGGACTCTTCTGCGTCTTCTTGCATGCTTCCGCGCCTGCTTTGACGCTTCCGCGCCTGCTTGGACGCTTCCGCGCCTGCTTGGACGTTTCCGCGCCTGCTTGGACGCTTCAGCGCCTTCTTGGACTCTTCGGCGTCTTCTTGCATGCTTCCGCGCCTGCTTGGACGCTTCCGCGACTGCTTGGGCGCTACCTCGCCTGCTTGCACGCTTCCGCGACTGCTTGGACTCTTCCGCGCCTGGTTGGACACTACCGCGCCTGCTTGGACGCTTCCGCGCCTGCTTGGACGCTTCCGCGCCTGCTTGGACGCTTCCGCGCCTGCTTGGACGCTTCCGCGACTGCTTGGACGCTTCCGCGCCTGCTTGGACACTTCTGCGCCTGCTTGGACTCTTCTGCGCCTGCTTGGACGCTACCGCGCCTGCTTGGACGCTTCCGCGCCTTCTTGCATGCTTCCGCGCCTACTTGGACGTTTCCGCGCCTGCTTGGACTCTTCTGCGCCTTCTTGCATGCTTCCGCGCCTGCTTGGACGCTTCCGCGCCTGCTTGGACGCTTCCGCGCCTGCTTCGACGTTTCTGCGCCTGCTTGGACGCTTCTGCGTCTTCTTGCATGCTTCCGCGACTGCTTGGACGCTGCCTCGCCTGCTTGGACGTTTCCGCGCCTGCTTGGACGCTTCCGCGGCTGCTTGGACGCTTCCGCGCATGCTTGGACGCTTCCGCGCCAGCTTGGACGCTTCCGCGCCTGCTTGGATGCTTCCGCGCCTGCTTGGACGCTTCCGCGCCTGCTTGGACGTTTCCGCGCCTGCTTGGACGCTTCAGCGCCTTCTTGGACTCTTCGGCGTCTTCTTGCATGCTTCCGCGCCTGCTTGCACGGTTCCGCGCCTGCTTGGACGCTTCCGCGCCTGCTTGGACGCTTCCGCGCCTGCTTGGACGCTACCGCGCCTGCTTGGACTCTACCCCGCCTGCTTGGACGCTTCCGCGCCTGCTTGGACGCTTCCGCGACTGCTTGGACGCTACCTCGCCTGCTTGGACGCTTCCGCGACTGCTTGGACTCTTCCGCGCCTGGTTGGACACTACCGCGCCTGCTTGGACACTTCTACGCCTTCTTGCATGCTTCCGCGCCTGCTTGGACGTTTCGCGCCTGCTTGGACGCTACAGCGCCTGCTTGGACGCTACCGCGCCTGCTTGGACGTTTCCGCGCCTGCTTGGACGCTTCCGCGCCTGCTTGGACTCTTCGGCGTCTTCTTGCATGCTTCCGCGCCTGCTTGCACGGTTCCGCGCCTGCTTGGACGCTTCCGCGCCTGCTTGGACGCTTCCGCGCCTGCTTGGACGTTTCCGCGTCTGCTTGGACGCTACCGCGCCTGCCTGGACGCTTCCGCGACTGCTTGGACGTTTCCGCGTCTGCTTGGACGCTACCGCGCCTGCTTGGACTCTTCTACGCCTTTTTGCATGCTTCCGCGCCTGCTTGGACGTTTCCGCACCTGCTTGGACGCTTCCGCGTCTGCTTGGACGCTTCCGCGCCTGCTTGCACGGTTCTGCGCCTGCTTGGACGCTTCCGCGCCTGCTTGGAAGCTTCCGCGCCTGCTTGGACGCTTCCGCGCCTCCTTGGACGTTTCCGCGCCTGCTTGGACGCTTCCGCGCCTGCTTGGACGCTTCCGCGCCTGCTTGGGCGCTTCCACGCCTGCTCGGACGCTTCCGCGCCTGCTTGGACGCTTCCGCGCCTGCTTGGACGCTTCCGCGCCTGCTTGGACGCTTCCGCGCCTGCTTCGACGTTTCTGCGCCTGCTTGGACGCTTCTGCGTCTTCTTGCATGCTTCCGCGCCTGCTTGGACGTTTCCGCGCCTGCTTGGACGCTTCCGCGACTGCTTGGACGCTACCGCGCCTGCTTGGACTCTTCTGCGCCTGCTTGGACTCTTCTGCGCCTTCTTGCATGCTTCCGCGCCTACTTGGACGTTTCCGAGCCTGTTTGGACGCTACCGCGCCTGCTTGGACGCTTCCGCGCCTGCTTGGACTCTTCCGCGCCTGCTTGGACGTTTCCGCGCCTGCTTGGACGGTACCGCGCCTGCTTGGACTCTTCCGCGACTGCTTGGACGCTTCCGCGCCTGCTTGGACTCTTCTGCGCCTTTTTGCATGCTTCCGCGCCTACTTGGACGTTTCCGCGCCTGCTTGGACGCTTCCGCGCCAGCTTGGACGCTTCCGCGCCTGCTTGGACGCTACCGCGCCTACTTGGACTCTTCTGCGTCTTCTTCCATGCTTCCGCGCCTGCTTGGACGTTTCCGCGCCTGCTTCGTCGCTACCGCGCCTGCTTGGACGTTTCCGCGCCTGCTTGGACGCTTCCGCGCCTGCTTGGACGCTTCCGCGCAAGCTTGGACGCTTCCGCGCCAGCTTGGACGCTTCCGCACCTGCTTGGACGCTTCCGTGCCTGCTTGGACGCTTCCGCGCCTGCTTGGACGCTTCCGCGCCTGCTTGGACTCTTCTTCGCCTGCTTGGACTCTTCTGCGCCTTCTTGCATGCTTCCGCGACTGCTTGGACGCTACCGCGACTGCTTGGACGCTTCCGCGCCTGCTTGGACTCTTCTGCGCCTTCTTGCATGCTTCCGCGCCTACTTGGATGTTCCCGCGGCTGCTTGGACGCTTCCGCGCCTGCTTGCATGCTTCCGCGCCTACTTGGACGTTTCCGCGCCCGCTTGGACGTTTCCGCGTCTGCTTGGACGCTACCGCGCCTGCCTGGACGCTTCCGCGACTGCTTGGACGTTTCCGCGTCTGCTTGGACGCTACCGCGCCTGCTTGGACTCTTCTACGCCTTTTTGCATGCTTCCGCGCCTCCTTGGACGTTTCCGCACCTGCTTGGACGCTTCCGCGTCTGCTTGGACGCTTCCGCGCCTGCTTGCACGGTTCTGCGCCTGCTTGGACGCTTCCGCGCCTGCTTGGACTCTTCCGCGCCTGCTTGGACGTTTCCGCGCCTGCTTGGACGCTACCGCGCCTGCTTGGACTCTTCCGCGACTGCTTGGACGCTTCCGCGCCTGCTTGGACTCTTCTGCGCCTTTTTGCATGCTTCCGCGCCTACTTGGACGTTTCCGCGCCTGCTTGGACGCTTCCGCGCCTGCTTGGACGCTACCGCGCCTGCTTGGACGCTTCCGCGACTGCTTGGACGCTTCCGCGCCTGCTTGGACGCTTCCGTGCCTGCTTGGACTATTCTGCGCCTTCCAGCATGCTTCCGCGCCTGCTTGGACGCTTCCGCGCCTGCTTGGACGCTTCCGCGCCTGCTTGGACGCTTCCGCGCCTGCTTCGACGTTTCTGCGCCTGCTTGGACGCTTCTGCGTCTTCTTGCATGCTTCCGCGCCTGCTTGGACGTTTCCGCGCCTGCTTGGACGGTACCGCGCCTGCTTGGACGCTTCCGCGCCTGCTTGGACGCTTCCGCGCCTGCTTAGACGTTTCTGCGCCTGCTTGGACGCTTCCGCGCCTGCTTGGACGCTACCGCGCCAGCTTCGACGCTTCCGCGCCTGCTTGGACGCTCCGCGCCTGCTTGGACGCTTCCGCGACTGCTTGGACGCTGCCTCGCCTGCTTGGACGTTTCCGCGCCTGCTTGGACGCTTCCGCGGCTGCTTGGACGCTTCCGCGCATGCTTGGACGCTTCCGCGCCAGCTTGGACGCTTCCGCGCCTGCTTGGATGCTTCCGCGCCTGCTTGGACGCTTCCGCGCCTGCTTGGACGCTTCCGCGCCTGCTTGGACTCCTCTGCGTCTTCTTGCATGCTTCCGCGCCTGCTTGGACGTTTCCGCGCCTGCTTGGACGTTTCCGCGCCTGCTTGGACGCTTCCGCGCCTGCTTGGACTCTTCGGCGTCTTCTTGCATGCTTCCGCGCCTGCTTGCACGGTTCCGCGCCTGCTTGGACGCTTCCGCGCCTGCTTGGACGCTACAGCGCCTGCTTGGACGCTACCGCGCCTGCTTGGACGTTTCCGCGCCTGCTTGGACGCTTCCGCGCCTGCTTGGACTCTTCGGCGTCTTCTTGCATGCTTCCGCGCCTGCTTGCACGGTTCCGCGCCTGCTTGGACGCTTCCGCGCCTGCTTGGACGCTTCCGCGCCTGCTTGGACGCTACCGCGCCTGCTTGGACGCTACCCCGCCTGCTTGGACGCTTCCGCGCCTGCTTGGACGCTTCCGCGACTGCTTGGACGCTACCTCGCCTGCTTGCACGCTTCCGCGACTGCTTGGACTCTTCCGCGCCTGGTTGGACACTACCGCGCCTGCTTGGACGCTTCCGCGCCTGCTTGGACGCTTCCGCGCCTGCTTGGACTCTTCTTCGCCTGCTTGGACTCTTCTGCGCCTTCTTGCATGCTTCCGCGACTGCTTGGACGCTACCGCGACTGCTTGGACGCTTCCGCGCCTGCTTGGACTCTTCTGCGCCTTCTTGCATGCTTCCGCGCCTACTTGGATGTTCCCGCGGCTGCTTGGACGCTTCCGCGCCTGCTTGCATGCTTCCGCGCCTACTTGGACGTTTCCGCGCCCGCTTGGACGTTTCCGCGTCTGCTTGGACGCTACCGCGCCTGCCTGGACGCTTCCGCGACTGCTTGGACGTTTCCGCGTCTGCTTGGACGCTACCGCGCCTGCTTGGACTCTTCTACGCCTTTTTGCATGCTTCCGCGCCTCCTTGGACGTTTCCGCACCTGCTTGGACGCTTCCGCGTCTGCTTGGACGCTTCCGCGCCTGCTTGCACGGTTCTGCGCCTGCTTGGACGCTTCCGCGCCTGCTTGGACTCTTCCGCGCCTGCTTGGACGTTTCCGCGCCTGCTTGGACGCTACCGCGCCTGCTTGGACTCTTCCGCGACTGCTTGGACGCTTCCGCGCCTGCTTGGACTCTTCTGCGCCTTTTTGCATGCTTCCGCGCCTACTTGGACGTTTCCGCGCCTGCTTGGACGCTTCCGCGCCTGCTTGGACGCTACCGCGCCTGCTTGGACGCTTCCGCGACTGCTTGGACGCTTCCGCGCCTGCTTGGACGCTTCCGTGCCTGCTTGGACTATTCTGCGCCTTCCAGCATGCTTCCGCGCCTGCTTGGACGCTTCCGCGCCTGCTTGGACGCTTCCGCGCCTGCTTGGACGCTTCCGCGCCTGCTTCGACGTTTCTGCGCCTGCTTGGACGCTTCTGCGTCTTCTTGCATGCTTCCGCGCCTGCTTGGACGTTTCCGCGCCTGCTTGGACGGTACCGCGCCTGCTTGGACGCTTCCGCGCCTGCTTGGACGCTTCCGCGCCTGCTTAGACGTTTCTGCGCCTGCTTGGACGCTTCCGCGCCTGCTTGGACGCTACCGCGCCAGCTTCGACGCTTCCGCGCCTGCTTGGACGCTTCCGCGCCTGCTTGGACGCTTCCGCGACTGCTTGGACGCTGCCTCGCCTGCTTGGACGTTTCCGCGCCTGCTTGGACGCTTCCGCGGCTGCTTGGACGCTTCCGCGCATGCTTGGACGCTTCCGCGCCAGCTTGGACGCTTCCGCGCCTGCTTGGATGCTTCCGCGCCTGCTTGGACGCTTCCGCGCCTGCTTGGACGCTTCCGCGCCTGCTTGGACTCCTCTGCGTCTTCTTGCATGCTTCCGCGCCTGCTTGGACGTTTCCGCGCCTGCTTGGACGTTTCCGCGCCTGCTTGGACGCTTCCGCGCCTGCTTGGACTCTTCGGCGTCTTCTTGCATGCTTCCGCGCCTGCTTGCACGGTTCCGCGCCTGCTTGGACGCTTCCGCGCCTGCTTGGACGCTACAGCGCCTGCTTGGACGCTACCGCGCCTGCTTGGACGTTTCCGCGCCTGCTTGGACGCTTCCGCGCCTGCTTGGACTCTTCGGCGTCTTCTTGCATGCTTCCGCGCCTGCTTGCACGGTTCCGCGCCTGCTTGGACGCTTCCGCGCCTGCTTGGACGCTTCCGCGCCTGCTTGGACGCTACCGCGCCTGCTTGGACGCTACCCCGCCTGCTTGGACGCTTCCGCGCCTGCTTGGACGCTTCCGCGACTGCTTGGACGCTACCTCGCCTGCTTGCACGCTTCCGCGACTGCTTGGACTCTTCCGCGCCTGGTTGGACACTACCGCGCCTGCTTGGACGCTTCCGCGCCTGCTTGGACGCTTCTGCGCCTTCTTGCATGCTTCCGCGCCTGCTTGCATGCTTCCCCGACTGCTTGGACGCTTCCGCGACTGCTTGGACGCTTCCGCGCCTGCTTGGACGTTTCCGCGCCTGCTTGGACGTTTCCGCGCCTGCTTGGACACTTCTGCGCCTTCTTGCATGCTTCCGCGCCTGCTTGGACGTTTCCGCGCCAGCTTGGACGCTACCGCGCCTGCTTGGACGCTTCCGTGACTGCTTGGACGCTTCCGCGCCTGCTTGAACGCTTCCGCGCCTGCTTGGACTTTTCTGCGCCTGCTTGGACTCTTCTGCGCCTTCTTGCATGCTTCCGCGCCTGCTTGGACGATTCCGCGCCAGCTTGGACGCTTCCGCGCCTGTTTGGACGCTTCCGCGCCTGCTTGGACGCTACCGCGCCTGCTTGGACGCTTCCGCGCCTGCTTGGACTCTTCTGCGCCTTCTTGCATGCTTCCGCGCCTGCTTGCATGCTTCCCCGACTGCTTGGACGCTTCCGCGACTGCTTGGACGCTTCCGCGCCTGGTTGGACGCTACCGCGCCTGCTTGGACGCTTCCGCGACTGCTTGGACGCTTCCGCGCCTGCTTGGACGCTTCCGCGCCTGCTTGGACGCTTCCGCGCCTGCTTGGACTCTTCTGCGCCTGCTTGGACTCTTCTGCGCCTTCTTGCATGCTTCTGCGACTGCTTGGACGCTACCGCGACTGCTTGGACGCTTCCGAGCCTGCTTGGACTCTTCTGCGCCTTCTTGCATGCTTCCGCGCCTACTTGGATGTTTCGCGCCTGCTTGGACGCTTCCGAGCCTGCTTGGACGCTTCCGCGCCTGCTTGGACGTTTCCGCGCCTGCTTGGACGCTTCCGTGACTGCTTGCACTTTTCTGCGCCTGCTTGGACTCTTCTGCGCCTTCTTGCATGCTTCCGCGCCTGCTTGGACGATTCCGCGCCAGCTTGGACGCTTCCGCGCCTGCTTGGATGCTTCCGCGCCTGATTGGACGCTACCGCGCCTGCTTGGACGCTTCCGCGACTGCTTGGACGCTTCCGCGCCTGCTTGGACCCTCCTGTGCCTTCTTGCATGCTTCCGCGCCTGCTTGGACGTTTCGGCGCCTGCTTGGACGCTACCGCGCCTGCTTGGACGCTTCCGCGCCTGCTTGCATGCTTCCGCGCCTGCTTGGACGTTTCAGCGCCTACTTGGACGCTACCGCGCCTGCTTGGACGCTTCCGCGACTGCTTGGACGCTTCCGCGCCTGGTTAGACGCTACCGCGCCTGCTTGGACGCTTCCGCGACTGCTTGGACGCTACCCCGCCTGCTTGGACTCTTCTGCGCCTGCTTGGACACTTCTGCGCCTTCTTGCATGCTTCCGCGCCTGCTTGGACGCTTCCGCGCCTGCTTAGACGTTTCTGCGCCTGCTTGGACGCTTCCGCGCCTGCTTGGACGCTACCGCGCCAGCTTCGACGCTTCCGCGCTTGCTTGGACGCTTCCGCGCCTGCTTGGACGCTTCCGCGACTGCTTGGACGCTGCCTCGCCTGCTTGGACGTTTCCGCGCCTTCTTGGACGCTTCCGCGGCTGCTTGGACGCTTCCGCGCATGCTTGGACGCTTCCGCGCCAGCTTGGACGCTTCCGCGCCTGCTTGGATGCTTCCGCGCCTGCTTGGACGCTTCCGCGCCTGCTTGGACGTTTCCGCGCCTGCTTGGACGCTTCAGCGCCTTCTTGGACTCTTCGGCGTCTTCTTGCATGCTTCCGCGCCTGCTTGCACGGTTCCGCGCCTGCTTGGACGCTTCCGCGCCTGCTTGGACGCCTCCGCGCCTGCTTGGACGCTACCGCGCCTGCTTGGACTCTACCCCGCCTGCTTGGACGCTTCCGCGCCTGCTTGGACGCTTCCGCGACTGCTTGGACGCTACCTCGCCTGCTTGGACGCTTCCGCGACTGCTTGGACTCTTCCGCGCCTGGTTGGACACTACCGCGCCTGCTTGGACACTTCTACGCCTTCTTGCATGCTTCCGCGCCTGCTTGGACGTTTCGCGCCTGCTTGGACGCTACAGCGCCTGCTTGGACGCTACCGCGCCTGCTTGGACGTTTCCGCGCCTGCTTGGACGCTTCCGCGCCTGCTTGGACTCTTCGGCGTCTTCTTGCATGCTTCCGCGCCTGCTTGCACGGTTCCGCGCCTGCTTGGACGCTTCCGCGCCTGCTTGGACGCTTCCGCGCCTGCTTGGACGCTACCGCGCCTGCTTGGACGCTACCCCGCCTGCTTGGACGCTTCCGCGCCTGCTTGGACGCTTCCGCGACTGCTTGGACGCTACCTCGCCTGCTTGGACGCTTCCGCGACTGCTTGGACTCTTCCGCGCCTGGTTGGACACTACCGCGCCTGCTTGGACGCTTCCGCGCCTGCTTGGACGCTTCCGCGCCTGCTTGGACGCTTCCGCGCCTGCTTGGACTCATCTGCGCCTGCTTGGACTCTTCTGCGCCTTCTTGCATGCTTCCGCGACTGCTTGGACGCTACCGCGACTGCTTGGACGCTTTCGCGCCTGCTTGGACTCTTCTGCGCCTTCTTGCATGCTTCCGCGCCTACTTGGATGTTTCCGCGCCTGCTTGGACGCTTCCGCGCCTGCTTGGACGCTTCCGCGACTGCTTGGACGCTTCCGCGCCTGCTTGGACACTTCTGCGCCTGCTTGGACTCTTCTGCGCCTGCTTGGACGCTACCGCGCCTGCTTGGACGCTTCCGCGCCTTCTTGCATGCTTCCGCGCCTACTTGCACGGTTCCGCGCCTGCTTGGACGCTTCCGCGCCTGCTTGGACGCTTCCGCGCCTGCTTGGACGCTACCGCGCCTGCTTGGACGCTACCCCGCCTGCTTGGACGCTTCCGCGCCTGCTTGGACGCTTCCGCGACTGCTTGGACGCTACCTCGCCTGCTTGCACGCTTCCGCGACTGCTTGGACTCTTCCGCGCCTGGTTGGACACTACCGCGCCTGCTTGGACGCTTCCGCGCCTGCTTGGACGCTTCCGCGCCTGCTTGGACGCTTCCGCGCCTGCTTGGACGCTTCCGCGACTGCTTGGACGCTTCCGCGCCTGCTTGGACACTTCTGCGCCTGCTTGGACTCTTCTGCGCCTGCTTGGACGCTACCGCGCCTGCTTGGACGCTTCCGCGCCTTCTTGCATGCTTCCGCGCCTACTTGGACGTTTCCGCGCCTGCTTGGACTCTTCTGCGCCTTCTTGCATGCTTCCGCGCCTGCTTGGACGCTTCCGCGCCTGCTTGGACGCTTCCGCGCCTGCTTCGACGTTTCTGCGCCTGCTTGGACGCTTCTGCGTCTTCTTGCATGCTTCCGCGACTGCTTGGACGCTGCCTCGCCTGCTTGGACGTTTCCGCGCCTGCTTGGACGCTTCCGCGGCTGCTTGGACGCTTCCGCGCATGCTTGGACGCTTCCGCGCCAGCTTGAACGCTTCCGCGCCTGCTTGGATGCTTCCGCGCCTGCTTGGACGCTTCCGCGCCTGCTTGGACGTTTCCGCGCCTGCTTGGACGCTTCAGCGCCTTCTTGGACTCTTCGGCGTCTTCTTGCATGCTTCCGCGCCTGCTTGCACGGTTCCGCGCCTGCTTGGACGCTTCCGCGCCTGCTTGGACGCTTCCGCGCCTGCTTGGACGCTACCGCGCCTGCTTGGACTCTACCCCGCCTGCTTGGACGCTTCCGCGCCTGCTTGGACGCTTCCGCGACTGCTTGGACGCTACCTCGCCTGCTTGGACGCTTCCGCGACTGCTTGGACTCTTCCGCGCCTGGTTGGACACTACCGCGCCTGCTTGGACACTTCTACGCCTTCTTGCATGCTTCCGCGCCTGCTTGGACGTTTCGCGCCTGCTTGGACGCTACAGCGCCTGCTTGGACGCTACCGCGCCTGCTTGGACGTTTCCGCGCCTGCTTGGACGCTTCCGCGCCTGCTTGGACTCTTCGGCGTCTTCTTGCATGCTTCCGCGCCTGCTTGCACGGTTCCGCGCCTGCTTGGACGCTTCCGCGCCTGCTTGGACGCTTCCGCGCCTGCTTGGACGCTACCGCGCCTGCTTGGACGCTACCCCGCCTGCTTGGACGCTTCCGCGCCTGCTTGGACGCTTCCGCGACTGCTTGGACGCTACCTCGCCTGCTTGGACGCTGTCGCGCCTGCTTGGACGCTTCCGCACCTTCTTGCATGCTTCCGCGCCTACTTGGACGTTTCCGCGCCTGCTTGGACGCTTCCGCGCCTGCTGCATGCTTCCCCGCCTGCTTGCATGCTTCCCCGCCTGCTTGCATGCTTCCGCGCCTGCTTGGACGATTCCGCGACTGCTTGGACTCTACCGCGCCTGCTTGAACGCTTCCGCGACTGCTTGGACGCTTCCGCGCCTGCTTGGACTCTTCTGCGTCTTCTTGCATGCTTCCGCGCCTGCTTGGACGTTTCCGCGCCTGCTTGGACGCTGTCGCGCCTGCTTGGACGCTTCCGCGACTGCTTGGACGCTTCCGCGCCTGCTAGGACGTTTCCGCGCCTGCTTGGACGCTTCCGCGCCTGCTTGGACGCTACCGCGCCTGCTTGGACGCTTCCGCGCCTGCTTGCATGCTTCCCCGCCTGCTTGCATGCTTCCGCGCCTGCTTGGACGCTTCCGCGCCTGCTTGGACTCTTCTGCGCCTTCTTGCATGCTTCCGCGCCTGCTTGGACGCTTCCGCGACTGCTTGGACTCTTCTGCGTCTTCTTGCATGCTTCCGCGCCTGCTTGGACGTTTCCGCGCCTGCTTGGACGCTACCGCGCCTGCTTGGACGCTTCCGCGCCTGCTTGCATGCTTCCCCGCCTGCTTGCATGCTTCCGCGCCTGCTTGGACGATTCCGCGACTGCTTGGACTCTACCGCGCCTGCTTGAACGCTTCCGCGACTGCTTGGACGCTTCCGCGCCTGCTTGGACTCTTCTGCGTCTTCTTGCATGCTTCCGCGCCTGCTTGGACGTTTCCGCGCCTGCTTAGACGCTGTCGCGCCTGCTTGGACGCTTCCGCGACTGCTTGGACGCTTCCGCGCCTGCTTGGACGCTTCAGCGCCTGCTTGGACGCTTCCGCGCATGCTTGCATGCTTGCCCGCCTGCTTGGACGCTTCCGAGCCTGCTTGGACGCTTCCGCGCCTGCTTGGACGCTACCGCGCCTGCTTGGACGCTTCCGCGCCTGCTTGCATGCTACCCGCCTGCTTGCATGCTTCCGCGCCTGCTTGGACGATTCCGCGCCTGCTTGGACGCTTCCGCGCCTGGTTGGACGCTACCGCGCCTGCTTGGACGCTTCCGCGACTGCTTGGACGCTTCCGCGCCTGCTTGGACTCTTCTGCGCCTGCTTGCATGCTTCCGCGCCTGCTTGGACACTTCCGCGCCTGCTTGGACTCTTCTGCGTCTTCTTGCATGCTTCCGCGCCTGCTTGGACGTTTCCGCGCCTGCTTGGACGCTACCGCGCCTGCTTGGACGCTTCCGCGACTGCTTGGACGCTTCCGCGCCTGGTTGGACGCGACCGCGCCTGCTTGGACGCTTCCGCGACTGCTTGGACGCTTCCGCTCCTGCTTGGACTCTTCTGCGCCTTCTTGCATGCTGCCGCGCCTACTTGGACGCTTCCGCGCCTGGTTGGACGCTACCGCGCCTGCTTGGACGCTTCCGCGACTGCTTGGACGCTTCCGCGCCTGCTTGGACTCTTCTGCGCCTTCTTGCATGCTTCCGCGCCTGCTTGGACGCTACCGCGCCTGCTTGGACGCTACCGCGCCTGCTTGGACGCTTCCGCGCCTGCTTGCATGCTTCCCCGCCTGCTTGCATGCTTCCGCGCCTGCTTGGACGATTCCGCGCCTGCTTGGACGCTTCCGCGCCTGGTTGGACGCTACCGCGCCTGCTTGGACGCTTCCGCGACTGCTTGGACTCTTCCGCGCCTGCTTGGACTCTTCTGCGCCTGCTTGCATGCTTCCGCGCCTGCTTGGACACTTCCGCGCCTGCTTGGACTCTTCTGCGTCTTCTTGCATGCTTCCGCGCCTGCTTGGACGTTTCCGCGCCTGCTTGGACGCTACCGCGCCTGCTTGGACGCTTCCGCGACTGCTTGGACGCTTCCGCGCCTGGTTGGACGCGACCGCGCCTGCTTGGACGCTTCCGCGACTGCTTGGACGCTTCCGCGCCTGCTTGGACTCTTCTGCGCCTTCTTGCATGCTGCCGCGCCTACTTGGACGCTTCCGCGCCTGGTTGGACGCTACCGCGCCTGCTTGGACGCTTCCGCGACTGCTTGGACGCTTCCGCGCCTGCTTGGACTCTTCTGCGCCTTCTTGCATGCTTCCGCGCCTGCTTGGACGCTTCCGCGCCTGGTTGGACGCTACCGCGCCTGCATCGACGCTTCCGCGATTGCTTGGACGCTTCCGCGCCTGCTTGGACTCTTCTGCGCCTTCTTGCATGCTTCCGCGCCTGCTTGGACGCTTCCGCGCCTGGTTGGACGCTACCGCGCCTGCATCGACGCTTCCGCGATTGCTTGGACGCTTCCGCGCCTGCTTGGACTCTTCTGCGCCTTCTTGCATGCTTCCGCGCCTGCTTGGACGCTTCCGCGCCTGGTTGGACGCTACCGAGCCTGCTTGGACGCTTCCGCGACTGCTTGGACGCTTCCGCGCCTGCTTGGACTCTTCTGCGCCTTCTTGCATGCTTCCGCGCCTGCTTGGACGCTTCCGCGCCTGGTTGGACGCTACCGCGCCTGCATCGACGCTTCCGCGATTGCTTGGACGCTTCCGCGCCTGCTTGGACTCTTCTGCGCCTTCTTGCATGCTTCCGCGCCTGCTTGGACGTTTCCACGCCTGCTTGGACGCTACCGCGCCTGCTTGGACGCTTCCGCGACTGCTTGAACGCTACCGCGCCTGCTTCGACGCTTCCGCGACTGCTTGGACGCTTCCGCGCCTGCTAGGACTCTTCTGCGTCTTCTTGCATGCTGCCGCGCCTACTTGGACGCTTCCGCGCCTGGTTGGACGCTACGGCGCCTGCTTGGACGCTTCCGCGACTTCTTGGACTCTTCCGCGCCTGCTTGCATGCTTCCCCGCCTGCTTGGACGCTTCCGCGCCTGCTTGGAATCTTCTGCGCCTTCTTGCATGCTGCCGCGCCTACTTGGACGTTTCCGCGCCTGCTTGGACGCTTCCGCGCCTGCTTGGACTCTTCGGCGTCTTCTTGCATGCTTCCGCGCCTGCTTGCACGGTTCCGCGCCTGCTTGGACGCTTCCGCGCCTGCTTGGACGCTTCCGCGCCTGCTTGGACGCTACCGCGCCTGCTTGGACGCTACCCCGCCTGCTTGGACGCTTCCGCGCCTGCTTGGACGCTTCCGCGACTGCTTGGACGCTACCTCGCCTGCTTGGACGCTTCCGCGACTGCTTGGACTCTTCCGCGCCTGGTTGGACACTACCGCGCCTGCTTGGACGCTTCCGCGCCTGCTTGGACGCTTCCGCGCCTGCTTGGACGCTTCCGCGCCTGCTTGGACTCATCTGCGCCTGCTTGGACTCTTCTGCGCCTTCTTGCATGCTTCCGCGACTGCTTGGACGCTACCGCGACTGCTTGGACGCTTTCGCGCCTGCTTGGACTCTTCTGCGCCTTCTTGCAGGCTTCCGCGCCTACTTGGATGTTTCCGCGCCTGCTTGGACGGTTCCGAGCCTGCTTGGACGCTTCCGCGACTGCTTGGACGCTTCCGCGCCTGCTTGCATGCTTCCCCGCCTTCTTGCATGCTGCCGCGCCTACTTGGACGTTTCCGCGCCTGCTTGGACGCTTCCGAGCCTGCTTGGACGCTACCGCGCCTGCTTGGACGCTTCCGCGCCTGCTTGCATGCTTCCGCGCCTGCTTGGACGATTCCGCGCCTGCTTGGACGCTTCCGCGCCTGGTTGGACGCTACCGCGCCTGCTTGGACGCTTCCGCGACTGCTTGGACGCTTCCGCGCCTGCTTGGACTCTTCTGCGCCTGCTTGCATGCTTCCGCGCCTGCTTGGACACTTCCGCGCCTGCTTGGACTCTTCTGCGTCTTCTTGCATGCTTCCGCGCCTGCTTGGACGTTTCCGCGCCTGCTTGGACGCTGTCGCGCCTGCTTGGACGCTTCCGCACCTTCTTGCATGCTTCCGCGCCTACTTGGACGTTTCCGCGCCTGCTTGGACGCTTCCGCGCCTGCTGCATGCTTCCCCGCCTGCTTGCATGCTTCCCCGCCTGCTTGCATGCTTCCGCGCCTGCTTGGACGATTCCGCGACTGCTTGGACTCTACCGCGCCTGCTTGAACGCTTCCGCGACTGCTTGGACGCTTCCGCGCCTGCTTGGACTCTTCTGCGTCTTCTTGCATGCTTCCGCGCCTGCTTGGACGTTTCCGCGCCTGCTTGGACGCTGTCGCGCCTGCTTGGACGCTTCCGCGACTGCTTGGACGCTTCCGCGCCTGCTAGGACGTTTCCGCGCCTGCTTGGACGCTTCCGCGCCTGCTTGGACGCTACCGCGCCTGCTTGGACGCTTCCGCGCCTGCTTGCATGCTTCCCCGCCTGCTTGCATGCTTCCGCGCCTGCTTGGACGCTTCCGCGCCTGCTTGGACTCTTCTGCGCCTTCTTGCATGCTTCCGCGCCTGCTTGGACGCTACCGCGCCTACTTGGACGCTTCCGCGCCTGGTTGGACGCTACCGCGCCTTCTTGCATGCTTCCGCGCCTGCTTGGACGTTTCCGCGCCTGCTTGGACGTTTCCGCGCCTGCTTGGACGCTACCGCGCCTGCTTGGACGCTTCCGCACCTTCTTGCATGCTTCCGCGCCTACTTGGACGTTTCCGCGCCTGCTTGGACGCTTCCGCGCCTGCTGCATGCTTCCCCGCCTGCTTGGACGCTTCCGCGACTGCTTGGACGCTACCGCGCCTGCTTGGACGCTTCCGCGACTGCTTGGACGCTTCCGCGCCTGCTTGGACTCTTCTGCGCCTGCTTGGACGCTTCCGCGACTGCTTGGACTCTACCGCGCCTGCTTGAACGCTTCCGCGACTGCTTGGACGCTTCCGCGCCTGCTTGGACTCTTCTGCGTCTTCTTGCATGCTTCCGCGCCTGCTTGGACGTTTCCGCGCCTGCTTGGACGCTGTCGCGCCTGCTTGGACGCTTCCGCGACTGCTTGGACGCTTCCGCGCCTGCTTGGACGCTTCAGCGCCTGCTTGGACGCTTCCGCGCCTGCTTGCATGCTTCCCCGCCTGCTTGGACGCTTCCGCGCCTGCTTGGACTCTTCTGCGTCTTCTTGCATGCTTCCGCGCCTGCTTGGACGCTTCCGCGACTGCTTGGACTCTTCTGCGTCTTCTTGCATGCTTCCGCGCCTGCTTGGACGTTTCCGCGCCTGCTTGGACGCTACCGCGCCTGCTTGGACGCTTCCGCGCCTGCTTGCATGCTTCCCCGCCTGCTTGCATGCTTCCGCGCCTGCTTGGACGATTCCGCGACTGCTTGGACTCTACCGCGCCTGCTTGAACGCTTCCGCGACTGCTTGGACGCTTCCGCGCCTGCTTGGACTCTTCTGCGTCTTCTTGCATGCTTCCGCGCCTGCTTGGACGTTTCCGCGCCTGCTTGGACGCTGTCGCGCCTGCTTGGACGCTTCCGCGACTGCTTGGACGCTTCCGCGCCTGCTTGGACGCTTCAGCGCCTGCTTGGACGCTTCCGCGCATGCTTGCATGCTTGCCCGCCTGCTTGGACGCTTCCGAGCCTGCTTGGACGCTTCCGCGCCTGCTTGGACGCTACCGCGCCTGCTTGGACGCTTCCGCGCCTGCTTGCATGCTACCCGCCTGCTTGCATGCTTCCGCGCCTGCTTGGACGATTCCGCGCCTGCTTGGACGCTTCCGCGCCTGGTTGGACGCTACCGCGCCTGCTTGGACGCTTCCGCGACTGCTTGGACGCTTCCGCGCCTGCTTGGACTCTTCTGCGCCTGCTTGCATGCTTCCGCGCCTGCTTGGACACTTCCGCGCCTGCTTGGACTCTTCTGCGTCTTCTTGCATGCTTCCGCGCCTGCTTGGACGTTTCCGCGCCTGCTTGGACGCTACCGCGCCTGCTTGGACGCTTCCGCGACTGCTTGGACGCTTCCGCGCCTGGTTGGACGCGACCGCGCCTGCTTGGACGCTTCCGCGACTGCTTGGACGCTTCCGCTCCTGCTTGGACTCTTCTGCGCCTTCTTGCATGCTGCCGCGCCTACTTGGACGCTTCCGCGCCTGGTTGGACGCTACCGCGCCTGCTTGGACGCTTCCGCGACTGCTTGGACGCTTCCGCGCCTGCTTGGACTCTTCTGCGCCTTCTTGCATGCTTCCGCGCCTGCTTGGACGCTACCGCGCCTGCTTGGACGCTACCGCGCCTGCTTGGACGCTTCCGCGCCTGCTTGCATGCTTCCCCGCCTGCTTGCATGCTTCCGCGCCTGCTTGGACGATTCCGCGCCTGCTTGGACGCTTCCGCGCCTGGTTGGACGCTACCGCGCCTGCTTGGACGCTTCCGCGACTGCTTGGACTCTTCCGCGCCTGCTTGGACTCTTCTGCGCCTGCTTGCATGCTTCCGCGCCTGCTTGGACACTTCCGCGCCTGCTTGGACTCTTCTGCGTCTTCTTGCATGCTTCCGCGCCTGCTTGGACGTTTCCGCGCCTGCTTGGACGCTACCGCGCCTGCTTGGACGCTTCCGCGACTGCTTGGACGCTTCCGCGCCTGGTTGGACGCGACCGCGCCTGCTTGGACGCTTCCGCGACTGCTTGGACGCTTCCGCGCCTGCTTGGACTCTTCTGCGCCTTCTTGCATGCTGCCGCGCCTACTTGGACGCTTCCGCGCCTGGTTGGACGCTACCGCGCCTGCTTGGACGCTTCCGCGACTGCTTGGACGCTTCCGCGCCTGCTTGGACTCTTCTGCGCCTTCTTGCATGCTTCCGCGCCTGCTTGGACGCTTCCGCGCCTGGTTGGACGCTACCGCGCCTGCATCGACGCTTCCGCGATTGCTTGGACGCTTCCGCGCCTGCTTGGACTCTTCTGCGCCTTCTTGCATGCTTCCGCGCCTGCTTGGACGTTTCCACGCCTGCTTGGACGCTACCGCGCCTGCTTGGACGCTTCCGCGACTGCTTGAACGCTACCGCGCCTGCTTCGACGCTTCCGCGACTGCTTGGACGCTTCCGCGCCTGCTAGGACTCTTCTGCGTCTTCTTGCATGCTGCCGCGCCTACTTGGACGCTTCCGCGCCTGGTTGGACGCTACGGCGCCTGCTTGGACGCTTCCGCGACTTCTTGGACTCTTCCGCGCCTGCTTGCATGCTTCCCCGCCTGCTTGGACGCTTCCGCGCCTGCTTGGAATCTTCTGCGCCTTCTTGCATGCTGCCGCGCCTACTTGGACGTTTCCGCGCCTGCTTGGACGCTTCCGCGCCTGCTTGCATGCTACCCCGCCTGCTTGGACGCTTCCGCGCCTGCTTGGAATCTTCTGCGCCTTCTTGCATGCTGCCGCGCCTACTTGGACGTTTCCACGCCTGCTTGGACGCTTCCGCGCCTGCTTGGACTCTTCTGCGCCTTCTTGCATGCTTCCGCGCCTGCTTGGACGTTTCTGCGCCTGCTTGGACGCTACCGCGCCTGCTTGGACGCTTCCGCACCTTCTTGCATGCTTCCGCGCCTACTTGGACGTTTCCGCGCCTGCTTGGACGCTTCCGCGCCTGCTGCATGCTTCCCCGCCTGCTTGGACGCTTCCGCGACTGCTTGGACGCTACCGCGCCTGCTTGGACGCTTCCGCGACTGCTTGGACGCTTCCGCGCCTGCTTGGACTCTTCTGCGCCTTCTTGCATGCTTCCGCGCCTGCTTGGACGTTTCCGCGCCTGCTTGGACGCTACCGCGCCTGCTTGGACGCTTCCGCGCCTTCTTGCATGCTTCCGCGCCTACTTGGACGTTTCCGCGCCTGCTTGGACGCTTCCGCGCCTGCTTGCATGCTTCCCCGCCTGCTTGGACGCTTCCGCGCCTGCTTGGACTCTTCTGCGCCTTCTTGCATGCTGCCGCGCCTACTTGGACGTTTCCGCGCCTGCTTGGACGCGACCGCGCCTGCTTGGACGCTTCCGCGACTGCTTGGACGCTTCCGCGACTGCTTGGACTCTTCTGCGCCTTCTTGCATGCTGCCGCGCCTACTTGGACGTTTCCGCGCCTGCTTGGACGCGACCGCGCCTGCTTGGACGCTTCCGCGACTGCTTGGACGCTTCCGCGACTGCTTGGACTCTTCCCCGCCTGCTTGGACGCTTCCGCGACTGCTTGGAATCTTCTGCGCCTTCTTGCATGCTGCCGCGCCTACTTGGACGTTTCCACGACTGCTTGGACGCTTCCGCGACTGCTTGGACTCTTCCCCGCCTGCTTGGAATCTTCTGCGCCTTCTTGCATGCTGCCGCGCCTACTTGGACGTTTCCACGACTGCTTGGACGCTTCCGCGACTGCTTGGACGCTTCCGCGCCTGCTAGGACTCTTCTGCGCCTTCTTGCATGCTGCCGCGCCTACTTGGACGCTTCCGCGCCTGGTTGGACGCTACCGCGCCTGCTTGAACGCTTCCGCGACTGCTTGAACGCTTCCGCGCCTGCTTGGACTCTTCTGCGTCTTCTTGCATGCTTCCGCGCCTGCTTGGACGTTTCCGCGCCTGCTTGGACGCTGTCGCGCCTGCTTGGACGCTTCCGCGACTGCTTGGACGCTTCCGCGCCTGCTTGGACGCTTCAGCGCCTGCTTGGACGCTTCCGCGCCTGCTTGCATGCTTGCTCGCCTGCTTGGACGCTTCCGCGCCTGCTTGGACTCTTCTGCGCCTTCTTGCATGCTTCCGCGCCTGCTTGGACGCTTCCGCGTCTGCTTGGACGGTACCGCGCCTGCTTGGACGCTTCAGCGACTGCTTGGACGCTTCCGCGCCTGCTTGCATGCTTCCGCGCCTGCTTGCATGCTTCCGCGCCTGCTAGGACGCTTTCGCGCCTGCTTGCACGGTTCCGAGCCTGCTTGGACGCTTCCGCGACTGCTTGGACGCTTCCGCGCCTGCTTGCATGCTTCCCCGCCTGCTTGCATGCTTCCGCGCCTGCTTGGACGTTACCGCGCCTGCTTGGACGCTTCCGCGCCTGGTTGGACGCTACCGCGCCTGCTTGGACGCTTCCGCGACTGCTTGGACGCTTCCGCGCCTGCTTGGACTCTTCTGCGCCTTCTTGCATGCTTCCGCCCCTGCTTGGACGCGTCCGTGCCTACTTGCACGGTTCGGCGCCTGCTTGCATGCTTCCGCGCCTACTTGGACGTTTCCGCGCCTGCTTGGACGCTTCCGCGCCTGCTTGGACGCTTCCGCACCTTCTTGCATGCTTCCGCGCCTACTTGGACGTTTCCGCGCCTGCTTGGACGCTTCCGCGCCTGCTGCATGCTTCCCCGCCTGCTTGGACGCTTCCGCGACTGCTTGGACGCTACCGCGCCTGCTTGGACGCTTCCGCGACTGCTTGGACGCTTCCGCGCCTGCTTGGACTCTTCTGCGCCTTCTTGCATGCTTCCGCGCCTGCTTGGACGTTTCCGCGCCTGCTTGGACGCTACCGCGCCTGCTTGGACGCTTCCGCGCCTTCTTGCATGCTTCCGCGCCTACTTGGACGTTTCCGCGCCTGCTTGGACGCTTCCGCGCCTGCTTGCATGCTTCCCCGCCTGCTTGGACGCTTCCGCGCCTGCTTGGACTCTTCTGCGCCTTCTTGCATGCTGCCGCGCCTACTTGGACGTTTCCGCGCCTGCTTGGACGCGACCGCGCCTGCTTGGACGCTTCCGCGACTGCTTGGACGCTTCCGCGACTGCTTGGACTCTTCTGCGCCTTCTTGCATGCTGCCGCGCCTACTTGGACGTTTCCGCGCCTGCTTGGACGCGACCGCGCCTGCTTGGACGCTTCCGCGACTGCTTGGACGCTTCCGCGACTGCTTGGACTCTTCCCCGCCTGCTTGGACGCTTCCGCGACTGCTTGGAATCTTCTGCGCCTTCTTGCATGCTGCCGCGCCTACTTGGACGTTTCCACGACTGCTTGGACGCTTCCGCGACTGCTTGGACTCTTCCCCGCCTGCTTGGAATCTTCTGCGCCTTCTTGCATGCTGCCGCGCCTACTTGGACGTTTCCACGACTGCTTGGACGCTTCCGCGACTGCTTGGACGCTTCCGCGCCTGCTAGGACTCTTCTGCGCCTTCTTGCATGCTGCCGCGCCTACTTGGACGCTTCCGCGCCTGGTTGGACGCTACCGCGCCTGCTTGAACGCTTCCGCGACTGCTTGAACGCTTCCGCGCCTGCTTGGACTCTTCTGCGTCTTCTTGCATGCTTCCGCGCCTGCTTGGACGTTTCCGCGCCTGCTTGGACGCTGTCGCGCCTGCTTGGACGCTTCCGCGACTGCTTGGACGCTTCCGCGCCTGCTTGGACGCTTCAGCGCCTGCTTGGACGCTTCCGCGCCTGCTTGCATGCTTGCTCGCCTGCTTGGACGCTTCCGCGCCTGCTTGGACTCTTCTGCGCCTTCTTGCATGCTTCCGCGCCTGCTTGGACGCTTCCGCGTCTGCTTGGACGGTACCGCGCCTGCTTGGACGCTTCAGCGACTGCTTGGACGCTTCCGCGCCTGCTTGCATGCTTCCGCGCCTGCTTGCATGCTTCCGCGCCTGCTAGGACGCTTTCGCGCCTGCTTGCACGGTTCCGAGCCTGCTTGGACGCTTCCGCGACTGCTTGGACGCTTCCGCGCCTGCTTGCATGCTTCCCCGCCTGCTTGCATGCTTCCGCGCCTGCTTGGACGTTACCGCGCCTGCTTGGACGCTTCCGCGCCTGGTTAGACGCTACCGCGCCTGCTTGGACGCTTCCGCGACTGCTTGGACGCTTCCGCGCCTGCTTGGACTCTTCTGCGCCTTCTTGCATGCTTCCGCCCCTGCTTGGACGCGTCCGTGCCTACTTGCACGGTTCGGCGCCTGCTTGCATGCTTCCGCGCCTACTTGGACGTTTCCGCGACTGCTTGGACGTTTCCGCGCCAGCTTGGATGCTTTCGCGCCTGCTTGGACTATTCTGCGCCTTCTTGCATGCTTCCGCGCCTGCTTGCATGCTTCCGCGCCTGCTTGGACTATTCTGCGTCTTCTTGCATGCTTCCGCGCCTACTTGGACGTTTCCGCGACTGCTTGGACGTTTCCGCGCCAGCTTGGATGCTTTCGCGCCTGCTTGGACTATTCTGCGCCTTCTTGCATGCTTCCGCGCCTGCTTGGACGTTTCCGCGCCTGCTTGGACGCTTCAGCGACTGCTTGGACGCTTCCGCGCCTGCTTGCATACTTCCGTGCCTGCTTGCATGCTTTCGAGCCTGCTTGGACGCTTCCGCGACTGCTTGGACGCTTCCGCGCCTGCTTGGACTCTTCTGCGTCTTCTTGCATGCTTCCGCGCCTGCTTGGACGTTTCCGCGCCTGCTTGGACGCTTCCGCGACTGCTTGGACGCTTCCGCGCCTGCTTGGACGCTTCAGCGCCTGCTTGGACGCTTCCGCGCATGCTTGCATGCTTGCCCGCCTGCTTGGACGATTCCGCGCCTGCTTGGACTCTTCTGCGCCTTCTTGCATGCTTCCGCGCCTGCTTGGACGCTTCCGCGCCTGGTTGGACGCTACCGCGCCTGCTTGGACGCTTCCGCGACTGCTTGGACGCTTCCGCGCCTGCTTGGACTCTTCTGCGTCTTCTTGCATGCTTCCGCGCCTGCTTGGACGTTTCCGCGCCTGCTTGGACGCTTCCGCGACTGCTTGGACGCTTCCGCGCCTGCTTGGACGCTTCAGCGCCTGCTTGGACGCTTCCGCGCATGCTTGCATGCTTGCCCGCCTGCTTGGACGATTCCGCGCCTGCTTGGACTCTTCTGCGCCTTCTTGCATGCTTCCGCGCCTGCTTGGACGCTTCCGCGTCTGCTTGGACGGTACCGCGCCTGCTTGGACTCTTCTGCGCCTTCTTGCATGCTGCCGCGCCTACTTGGACGTTTCCGCGCCTGCTTGGACGCGACCGCGCCTGCTTGGACGCTTCCGCGACTGCTTGGACGCTTCCGCGCCTGCTTGGAATCTTCTGCGCCTTCTTGCATGCTGCCGCGCCTACTTGGACGTTTCCACGACTGCTTGGACGCTTCCGCGCCTGCTTGCATGCTTCCCCGCCTGCTTGGACGCTTCCGCGCCTGCTTGGACTCTTCTGCGCCTTCTTGCATGCTTCCGCGCCTGCTTGGACGTTTCCGCGCCTGCTTGGACGCTACCGCGCCTGCTTGGACGCTTCCGCGCCTGCTTGGACGTTTCCGCGCCTGCTTGGACGCTACCGCGCCTGCTTGGACGCTTCCGCGCCTGCTTGGAATCTTCTGCGCCTTCTGGCATGCTGCCGCGCCTACTTGGACGTTTCCACGACTGCTTGGACGCTTCCGCGACTGCTTGGACTCTTCCCCGCCTGCTTGGAATCTTCTGCGCCTTCTTGCATGCTGCCGCGCCTACTTGGACGCTTCCGCGCCTGGTTGGACGCTACCGCGCCTGCTTGAACGCTTCCGCGACTGCTTGGACGCTTCCGCGCCTGCTTGGACTCTTCTGCGTCTTCTTGCATGCTTCCGCGCCTGCTTGGACGTTTCCGCGCCTGCTTGGACGCTGTCGCGCCTGCTTGGACGCTTCCGCGACTGCTTGGACGCTTCCGCGCCTGCTTGGACGCTTCAGCGCCTGCTTGGACGCTTCCGCGCCTGCTTGCATGCTTGCTCGCCTGCTTGGACGCTTCCGCGCCTGCTTGGACTCTTCTGCGCCTTCTTGCATGCTTCCGCGCCTGCTTGGACGCTTCCGCGTCTGCTTGGACGGTACCGCGCCTGCTTGGACGCTTCAGCGACTGCTTGGACGCTTCCGCGCCTGCTTGCATGCTTCCGCGCCTGCTTGCATGCTTCCGCGCCTGCTAGGACGCTTTCGCGCCTGCTTGCACGGTTCCGAGCCTGCTTGGACGCTTCCGCGACTGCTTGGACGCTTCCGCGCCTGCTTGCATGCTTCCCCGCCTGCTTGCATGCTTCCGCGCCTGCTTGGACGTTACCGCGCCTGCTTGGACGCTTCCGCGCCTGGTTGGACGCTACCGCGCCTGCTTGGACGCTTCCGCGACTGCTTGGACGCTTCCGCGCCTGCTTGGACTCTTCTGCGCCTTCTTGCATGCTTCCGCCCCTGCTTGGACGCGTCCGTGCCTACTTGCACGGTTCGGCGCCTGCTTGCATGCTTCCGCGCCTACTTGGACGTTTCCGCGACTGCTTGGACGTTTCCGCGCCAGCTTGGATGCGTTCGCGCCTGCTTGGACTATTCTGCGCCTTCTTGCATGCTTCCGCGCCTGCTTGCATGCTTCCGCGCCTGCTTGGACTATTCTGCGTCTTCTTGCATGCTTCCGCGCCTACTTGGACGTTTCCGCGACTGCTTGGACGTTTCCGCGCCAGCTTGGATGCTTTCGCGCCTGCTTGGACTATTCTGCGCCTTCTTGCATGCTTCCGCGCCTGCTTGGACGTTTCCGCGCCTGCTTGGACGCTTCAGCGACTGCTTGGACGCTTCCGCGCCTGCTTGCATACTTCCGTGCCTGCTTGCATGCTTCCGAGCCTGCTTGGACGCTTCCGCGACTGCTTGGACTCTTCTGCGTCTTCTTGCATGCTTCCGCGCCTGCTTGGACGTTTCCGCGCCTGCTTGGACGCTTCCGCGACTGCTTGGACTCTATCGCGCCTGCTTGAACGCTTCCGCGACTGCTTGGACGCTTCCGCGCCTGCTTGGACTCTTCTGCGTCTTCTTGCATGCTTCCGCGCCTGCTTGGACGTTTCCGCGCCTGCTTGGACGCTGTCGCGCCTGCTTGGACGCTTCCGCGACTGCTTGGACGCTTCCGCGCCTGCTTGGACGCTTCAGCGCCTGCTTGGACGCTTCCGCGCATGCTTGCATGCTTGCCCGCCTGCTTGGACGATTCCGCGCCTGCTTGGACTCTTCTGCGCCTTCTTGCATGCTTCCGCGCCTGCTTGGACGCTTCCGCGTCTGCTTGGACGGTACCGCGCCTGCTTGGACGCTTCAGCGACTGCTTGGACGCTTCCGCGCCTGCTGGCATGCTTCCGCGCCTGCTTGCATGCTTCCGCGCCTGCTAGGACGCTTTCGCGCCTGCTTGCACGGTTCCGAGCCTGCTTGGACGCTTCCGCGACTGCTTGGACGCTTCCGCGCCTGCTTGCATGCTTCCCCGCCTTCTTGCATGCTGCCGCGCCTACTTGGACGTTTCCTCGCCTGCTTGGACGCTTCCGCGCCTGCTTGGACGCTTCCGCGCCTGGTTGGACGCGACCGCGCCTGCTTGGACGCTTCCGCGACTGCTTGGACGCTTCCGCGCCTGCTTGGACTCTTCTGCGCCTTCTTGCATGCTGCCGCGCCTACTTGGACGCTTCCGCGCCTGGTTGGACGCTACCGCGCCTGCTTGGACGCTTCCGTGACTGCTTGGACGCTTCCGCGCCTGCTTGGACTCTTCTGCGCCTTCTTGCATGCTGCCGCGCCTACTTGGACGTTTCCACGCCTGCTTGGACGCTTCCGCGCCTGCTTGGACTCTTCTGCGCCTTCTTGCATGCTTCCGCGACTGCTTGGACGCTTCCGCGCCTGCTTGGACTCTTCTGCGCCTTCTTGCATGCTGCCGCGCCTACTTGGACGTTTCCACGCCTGCTTGGACGCTTCCGCGCCTGCTTGGACTCTTCTGCGCCTTCTTGCATGCTACCCCGCCTGCTTGGACGCTTCCGCGCCTGCTTGGAATCTTCTGCGCCTTCTTGCATGCTGCCGCGCCTACTTGGACGTTTCCACGCCTGCTTGGACGCTTCCGCGCCTGCTTGGACTCTTCTGCGCCTTCTTGCATGCTTCCGCGCCTGCTTGGACGTTTCCGCGCCTGCTTGGACGCTACCGCGCCTGCTTGGACGCTTCCGCACCTTCTTGCATGCTTCCGCGCCTACTTGGACGTTTCCGCGCCTGCTTGGACGCTTCCGCGCCTGCTTGCATTCTTCCCCGCCTGCTTGGACTCTTCTGCGCCTTCTTGCATGCTTCCGCGCCTGCTTGGACGTTTCCACGCCTGCTTGGACGCTACCGCGCCTGCTTGGACGCTTCCGCGACTGCTTGAACGCTACCGCGCCTGCTTGGACGCTTCCGCGACTGCTTGGACGCATCCGCGCCTGCTAGGACTCTTCTGCGCCTTCTTGCATGCTGCCGCGCCTACTTGGACGCTTCCGCGCCTGCTTGGACGCTTCCGCGCCTGCTTGGACTCTTCTGCGCCTTCTTGCATGCTGCCGCGCCTACTTGGACGCTTCCGCGCCTGGTTGGACGCTACCGCGGCTTCTTGCATGCTTCCGCGCCTGCTTGGACGTTTCCGCGCCTGCTTGGACGCTACCGCGCCTGCTTGGACGCTTCCGCACCTTCTTGCATGCTTCCGCGCCTACTTGGACGTTTCCGCGCCTGCTTGGACGCTTCCGCGCCTGCTGCATGCTTCCCCGCCTGCTTGGACGCTTCCGCGACTGCTTGGACGCTACCGCGCCTGCTTGGACGCTTCCGCGACTGCTTGGACGCTTCCGCGCCTGCTAGGACTCTTCTGCGTCTTCTTGCATGCTGCCGCGCCTACTTGGACGCTTCCGCGCCTGGTTGGACGCTACCGCGCCTGCTTGGGCGCTTCCGCGACTGCTTGGACGCTTCCGCGCCTGCTTGGACTCTTCTGCGCCTTCTTGCATGCTTCCGCGCCTGCTTGGACGCTACCGCGCCTGCTTGGACGCTACCGCGCCTGCTTGGACGCTTCCGCGCCTGCTTGCATGCTTCCCCGCCTGCTTGCATGCTTCCGCGCCTGCTTGGACGATTCCGCGCCTGCTTGGACGCTTCCGCGCCTGGTTGGACGCTACCGCGCCTGCTTGGACGCTTCCGCGACTGCTTGGACTCTTCCGCGCCTGCTTGGACTCTTCTGCGCCTGCTTGCATGCTTCCGCGCCTGCTTGGACACTTCCGCGCCTGCTTGGACTCTTCTGCGTCTTCTTGCATGCTTCCGCGCCTGCTTGGACGTTTCCGCGCCTGCTTGGACGCTACCGCGCCTGCTTGGACGCTTCCGCGACTGCTTGGACGCTTCCGCGCCTGGTTGGACGCGACCGCGCCTGCTTGGACGCTTCCGCGACTGCTTGGACGCTTCCGCGCCTGCTTGGACTCTTCTGCGCCTTCTTGCATGCTGCCGCGCCTACTTGGACGCTTCCGCGCCTGGTTGGACGCTACCGCGCCTGCTTGGACGCTTCCGCGACTGCTTGGACGCTTCCGCGCCTGCTTGGACTCTTCTGCGCCTTCTTGCATGCTTCCGCGCCTGCTTGGACGCTTCCGCGCCTGGTTGGACGCTACCGCGCCTGCATCGACGCTTCCGCGATTGCTTGGACGCTTCCGCGCCTGCTTGGACTCTTCTGCGCCTTCTTGCATGCTTCCGCGCCTGCTTGGACGTTTCCACGCCTGCTTGGACGCTACCGCGCCTGCTTGGACGCTTCCGCGACTGCTTGAACGCTACCGCGCCTGCTTGGACGCTTCCGCGACTGCTTGGACGCTTCCGCGCCTGCTAGGACTCTTCTGCGTCTTCTTGCATGCTGCCGCGCCTACTTGGACGCTTCCGCGCCTGGTTGGACGCTACGGCGCCTGCTTGGACGCTTCCGCGACTGCTTGGACTCTTCCGCGCCTGCTTGCATGCTTCCCCGCCTGCTTGGACGCTTCCGCGCCTGCTTGGAATCTTCTGCGCCTTCTTGCATGCTGCCGCGCCTACTTGGACGTTTCCGCGCCTGCTTGGACGCTTCCGCGCCTGCTTGCATGCTACCCCGCCTGCTTGGACGCTTCCGCGCCTGCTTGGAATCTTCTGCGCCTTCTTGCATGCTGCCGCGCCTACTTGGACGTTTCCACGCCTGCTTGGACGCTTCCGCGCCTGCCTGGACTCTTCTGCGCCTTCTTGCATGCTTCCGCGCCTGCTTGGACGTTTCCGCGCCTGCTTGGGCGCTACCGCGCCTGCTTGGACGCTTCCGCACCTTCTTGCATGCTTCCGCGCCTACTTGGACGTTTCCGCGCCTGCTTGGACGCTTCCGCGCCTGCTTGCATTCTTCCCCGCCTGCTTGGACTCTTCTGCGCCTTCTTGCATGCTTCCGCGCCTGCTTGGACGTTTCCACGCCTGCTTGGACGCTACCGCGCCTGCTTGGACGCTTCCGCGACTGCTTGAACGCTACCGCGCCTGCTTGGACGCTTCCGCGACTGCTTGGACGCATCCGCGCCTGCTAGGACTCTTCTGCGCCTTCTTGCATGCTGCCGCGCCTACTTGGACGCTTCCGCGCCTGGTTGGACGCTACCGCGCCTTCTTGCATGCTTCCGCGCCTGCTTGGACGTTTCCGCGCCTGCTTGGACGCTACCGCGCCTGCTTGGACGCTTCCGCACCTTCTTGCATGCTTCCGCGCCTACTTGGACGTTTCCGCGCCTGCTTGGACGCTTCCGCGCCTGCTTGCATTCTTCCCCGCCTGCTTGCATTCTTCCCCGCCTGCTTGGACTCTTCTGCTCCTTCTTGCATGCTTCCGCGCCTGCTTGGACGTTTCCACGCCTGCTTGGACGCTACCGCGCCTGCTTGGACGCTTCCGCGACTGCTTGAACGCTACCGCGCCTGCATCGACGCTTCCGCGATTGCTTGGACGCTTCCGCGCCTGCTTGGACTCTTCTGCGCCTTCTTGCATGCTTCCGCGCCTGCTTGGACGTTTCCACGCCTGCTTGGACGCTACCGCGCCTGCTTGGACGCTTCCGCGACTGCTTGAACGCTACCGCGCCTGCTTGGACGCTTCCGCGACTGCTTGGACGCTTCCGCGCCTGCTAGGACTCTTCTGCGTCTTCTTGCATGCTGCCGCGCCTACTTGGACGCTTCCGCGCCTGGTTGGACGCTACGGCGCCTGCTTGGACGCTTCCGCGACTGCTTGGACTCTTCCGCGCCTGCTTGCATGCTTCCCCGCCTGCTTGGACGCTTCCGCGCCTGCTTGGAATCTTCTGCGCCTTCTTGCATGCTGCCGCGCCTACTTGGACGTTTCCGCGCCTGCTTGGACGCTTCCGCGCCTGCTTGCATGCTACCCCGCCTGCTTGGACGCTTCCGCGCCTGCTTGGAATCTTCTGCGCCTTCTTGCATGCTGCCGCGCCTACTTGGACGTTTCCACGCCTGCTTGGACGCTTCCGCGCCTGCTTGCATGCTTCCCCGCCTGCCTGGACGCTTCCGCGCCTGCTTGGACTCTTCTGCGCCTTCTTGCATGCTTCCGCGCCTGCTTGGACGTTTCCGCGCCTGCTTGGACGCTACCGCGCCTGCTTGGACGCTTCCGCACCTTCTTGCATGCTTCCGCGCCTACTTGGACGTTTCCGCGCCTGCTTGGACGCTTCCGCGCCTGCTTGCATTCTTCCCCGCCTGCTTGCATTCTTCCCCGCCTGCTTGCATTCTTCCCCGCCTGCTTGGACTCTTCTGCGCCTTCTTGCATGCTTCCGCGCCTGCTTGGACGTTTCCGCGCCTGCTTGGACGCTACCGCGCTTGCTTGGACGCTTCCGCACCTTCTTGCATGCTTCCGCGCCTACTTGGACGCTTCCGCGCCTGGTTGGACGCTACGGCGCCTGCTTGGACGCTTCCGCGACTGCTTGAACGCTTCCGCGCCTGCTTGCATGCTTCCCCGCCTGCTTGGACGCTTCCGCGCCTGCTTGGGCGCTTCCGCGCCTGGTTGGACGCTTCCGCGACTGCTTGGACGCTTCCGCGCCTGGTTGGACGCGACCGCGCCTGCTTGGACGCTTCCGCGACTGCTTGGACGCTTCCGCGCCTGCTTGGACTCTTCTGCGCCTTCTTGCATGCTGCCGCGCCTACTTGGACGCTTCCGCGCCTGGTTGGACGCTACCGCGCCTGCTTGGACGCTTCCGCGGCTGCTTGGACGCTTCCGCGCCTGCTTGGACTCTTCTGCGCCTTCTTGCATGCTTCCGCGCCTGCTTGGACGCTTCCGCGCCTGCTTGGACGCTACCGCGCCTGCATCGACGCTTCCGCGATTGCTTGGACGATTCCGCGCCTGCTTGGACTCTTCTGCGCCTTCTTGCATGCTTCCGCGCCTGCTTGGACGTTTCCACGCCTGCTTGGACGCTACCGCGCCTGCTTGGACGCTTCCGCGACTGCTTGGACGCTTCCGCGCCTGCTTGCATGCTTCCCCGCCTGCTTGGACGCTTCCGCGCCTGCTTGGAATCTTCTGCGCCTTCTTGCATGCTGCCGCGCCTACTTGGACGTTTACGCGCCTGCTTGGACGCTTCCGCGCCTGCTTGCATGCTACCCCGACTGCTTGGACGCTTCCGCGCCTGCTTGGAATCTTCTGCGGCTTCTTGCATGCTGCCGCGCCTACTTGGACGTTTCCACGCCTGCTTGGACGCTTCCGCGCCTGCTTGGACTCTTCTGCGCCTTCTTGCATGCTTCCGCGCCTGCTTGGAAGTTTCCGCGCCTGCTTGGACGCTACCGCGCCTGCTTGGACGCTTCCGCACCTTCTTGCATGCTTCCGCGCCTACTTGGACGTTTCCGCGCCTGCTTGGACGCTTCCGCGCCTGCTTGCATGCTTCCCCGCCTGCTTGGACTCTTCTGCGCCTTCTTGCATGCTTCCGCGCCTGCTTGGACGTTTCCGCGACTGCTTGGACGCTTCCGCGCCTGCTTGGACTCTTCTGCGCCTTCTTGCATGCTTCCGCGCCTGCTTGGACGCTACCGCGCCTGCTTGGACGCTTCCGCGACTGCTTGGACGCTACCGCGCCTGCTTGGACGCTTCCGCGCCTTCTTGCATGCTTCCGCGCCTACTTGGACGTTTCCGCGCCTGCTTGGACGCTTCCCCGCCTGCTTGGATGCTTCCGCGCCTGCTTGGACTCTTCTGCGTCTTCTTGCATGCTTCCGCGCCTGGTTGGACGTTTCCGCGCCTGCTTGGACGCTACTGCGCCTGCTTGGACGCTTCCGCGCCTGCTTGCATGCTTCCCCCCCTGCTTGGACGCTTCCGCGCCTGCTTGGACTCTTCTGCGTCTTCTTGCATGCTGCCGCGCCTACTTGGACGCTTCCGCGCCTGGTTGGACGCTACCGCGCCTGCTTGGACGCTTCCGCGACTGCTTGGACGCTTCCGCGCCTGCTTGGACTCTTCTGCGCCTTCTTGCATGCTTCCGCGCCTGCTTGGACATTTCCGCGCCTGCTTGGACGCTACCGCGCCTGCTTGGACGCTTCCGCGCCTGCTTGGACTCTTCTGCGTCTTCTTGCATGCTTCCGCGCCTGCTTGGACGCTTCCGCGACTGCTTGGACGCTTCCCCGCCTGCTTGGACTCTTCTGCGTCTTCTTGCATGCTTCCGCGCCGGCTTGGACGTTTCCGCGACTGCTTGGAGGCTTCCGCGACTGCTTGGACTCTACCGCGCCTGCTTGAACGCTTCCGCGACTGCTTGGACGCTTTCGCGCCTGCTTGGACCCTTCTGCGTCTTCTTGCATGCTTCCGCGCCTGCTTGGACGCTTCCGCGACTGCTTGGACGCTTCCGCGCCTGCTTGGACTCTTCTGCGTCTTCTTGCATGCTTCCGCGCCTGCTTGGACGTTTCCGCGACTGCTTGGACGCTTCCGCGCCTGCTTGGACTCTTCTCTGTTTCTCGCATGCTGCCGCGCCTACTTGGACGTTTCCGCGCCTGCTTGGACGCTTCCGCGAATGCTTGGACGCTTCCGCGCCTGCTTGGACTCTTCTGCGCCTTCTTGCATGCTTCCGCGCCTGCTTGGACGTTTCCGCGCCTGCTTGGACGCTACCGAGCCTGCTTGGACGCTTCCGCGCCTTCTTGCATGCTTCCGCGCCTACTTGGACGTTTCCGCGCCTGCTTGGACGCTTCCGCGCCTGCTTGCATGCTTCCCCGCCTGCTTGGACGCTTCCGCGCCTGCTTGGACGCTTCCGCGCCTGGTTGGACGCTACTGCGCCTGCTTGGACGCTTCCGCGCCTGCTTGCATGCTTCCCCGCCTGCTTGGACGCTTCCGCGCCTGCTTGGACTCTTCTGCGCCTGCTTGCATGCTTCCGCTCCTGCTTGGACGCTTCCGCGCCTGCTTGGACTCTTCTGCGTCTTCTTGCATGCTTCCGCGCCTGCTTGGACGTTTCCGCGCCTGCTTGGACGCTACCGCGCCTGCTTGGACGCTTCCGCGACTGCTTGGACGCTTCCGCGCCTGGTTGGACGCGACCGCGCCTGCTTGGACGCTTCCGCGCCTGCTTGGACTCTTCTGCGTCTTCTTGCATGCTTCCGCGCCTGCTTGGACGTTTCCGCGCCTGCTTGGACGCTACCGCGCCTGCTTGGACGCTTCCGCGACTGCTTGGACGCTTCCGCGCCTGGTTGGACGCGACCGCGCCTGCTTGGACGCTTCCGCGACTGCTTGGACGCTTCCGCGCCTGCTTGGACTCTTCTGCGCCTTCTTGCATGCTGCCGCGCCTACTTGGACGCTTCCGCGCCTGGTTGGACGCTACCGCGCCTGCTTGGACGCTTCCGCGGCTGCTTGGACGCTTCCGCGCCTGCTTGGACTCTTCTGCGCCTTCTTGCATGCTTCCGCGCCTGCTTGGACGCTTCCGCGCCTGCTTGGACGCTACCGCGCCTGCATCGACGCTTCCGCGATTGCTTGGACGATTCCGCGCCTGCTTGGACTCTTCTGCGCCTTCTTGCATGCTTCCGCGCCTGCTTGGACGTTTCCACGCCTGCTTGGACTCTTCTGCGCCTTCTTGCATGCTTCCGCGCCTGCTTGGACATTTCCGCGCCTGCTTGGACGCTACCGCGCCTGCTTGGACGCTTCCGCGCCTGCTTGGACTCTTCTGCGTCTTCTTGCATGCTTCCGCGCCTGCTTGGACGTTTCCGCGACTGCTTGGAGGCTTCCGCGACTGCTTGAACGCTACCGCGCCTGCTTGGACGCTTCCGCGACTGCTTGGACGCTACCGCGCCTGCTAGGACTCTTCTGCGCCTTCTTGCATGCTGCCGCGCCTACTTGGACGCTTCCGCGCCTGATTGGACGCTTCCGCGCCTATATGGATGCTTCCGCGCCTGCTTGGACGCTTCCGCGGATACTTGGACTCTTCTGCTCCTTCTTGCATGCTTCCGCGCCTACTTGGACGTTTCCGCGCCTGCTTGGAAAATTCCGCGCCTGCTTGCATGCTTCCCCGCCTGCTTGGACGCTTCCGCGCCTGCTTGGAATCTTCTGCGCCTTCTTGCATGCTGCCGCGCCAACTTGGACGTTTCCACGCCTGCTTGGACGCTTCCGCGCCTGCTTGCATGATTCCCCGCCTGCTTGGACGCTTCCGCGCCTGCTTGGACTCTTCTGCGCCTTCTTGCATGCTTCCGCGCCTGCTTGGACGTTTCCGCGCCTGCTTGGACGCTTCCGCGCCTGCTTGGACTCTTCTGCGCCTTCTTGCATGCTTCCGCGCCTGCTTGGACGTTTCCGCGCCTGGTTGGACGCTACCGCGCCTGCTTGGACTCTTCTGCGCCTTCTTGCATGCTGCCGCGCCTACTTGGACGTTTCCGCGCCTGCTTGGACGCTTACGCGCCTGCTTGCATGCTTCCCCGCCTGCTTGGACGCTTCCTTGCATGCTTGGACTCTTCTGCGCCTGTTTGGACTCTTCTGCGCCTTCTTGCATGCTTCCGCGACTGCTTGGACGCTTCCACGACTGCTTGGCCGCTACCGCGCCTGCTTGGAAGCTTCCGCGCCTGCTTGGACTCTTCTGCGTCATCTTGCATGCTTCCGCGCCTGCTTGGACGTTTCCGCGCCTGCTTGGACGCTACCGCGCCTGCTTGGACGCTTCCGCGACTGCTTGGACGCTTCCGCGCCTGGTTGGACGCGACCGCGCCTGCTTGAACGCTTCCGCGACTGCTTCGACGCTTCCGCGCCTGTGTGGACTCTCCTGCGCCTGCTTGGACTCTTCCGCGCCTGCTTGGACTCTTCTGCGCCTTCTTGCATGCTTCCGCGCCTGCTTGGACGTTTCCGCGCCTGCTTGGACGCTACCGCGCCTGCTTGGACGCTTCCGCAACTGCTTGGACGCTTCCGCGCCTGGTTGGACGCTACCGCGCCTGCTTGGACTCTTCTGCGCCTTCTTGCATGCTTCCGCGCCTGCTTGGACGTTTCCGCGCCTGGTTGGACGCTACCGCGCCTGCTTGGACTCTTCTGCGCCTTCTTGCATGCTGCCGCGCCTACTTGGACGTTTCCGCGCCTGCTTGGACGCTTCCGCGCCTGCTTGCATGCTTCCCCGCCTGCTTGGACGCTTCCGCGCCTGCTTGGACTCTTCTGCGCCTGTTTGGACTCTTCTGCGCCTTCTTGCATGCTTCCGCGACTGCTTGGACGCTACCGCGACTGCTTGGCCGCTACCGCGCCTGCTTGGAAGCTTCCGCGCCTGTTTGGACTCTTCTGCGTCATCTTGCATGCTTCCGCGCCTGCTTGGACGTTTCCGCGCCTGCTTGGACGCTACCGCGCCTGCTTGGACGCTTCCGCGACTGCTTGGACGCTTCCGCGCCTGGTTTGACGCGACCGCGCCTGCTTGAACGCTTCCGCGACTGCTTCGACGCTTCCGCGCCTGTTTGGACTCTTCTGCGCCTTCTTGCATGCTTCCGCGACTGCTTGGACGCTACCGCGACTGCTTGGCCGCTACCGCGCCTGCTTGGAAGCTTCCGCGCCTGCTTGGACTCTTCTGCGTCATCTTGCATGCTTCCGCGCCTGCTTGGACGTTTCCGCGCCTGCTTGGACGCTACCGCGCCTGCTTGGACGCTTCCGCGCCTTCGTGCATGCTTCCGCGCCTACTTGGACGTTTCCGCGCCTGCTTGGACGCTTCCGCGCCTGCTTGCATGCTTCCCCGCCTGCTTGGACGTTTCCACGCCTGCTTGGACGCTTCCGCGCCTGCTTGCATGCTTCCCCGCCTGCTTGGACGCTTCCGCGCCTGCTTGGACTCTTCTGCGCCTTCTTGCATGCTTCCGCGCCTGCTTGGACGTTTCCGCGCCTGCTTGGACGCTACCGAGCCTGCTTGGACGCTTCCGCGCCTTCTTGCATGCTTCCGCGCCTACTTGGACGTTTCCGCGCCTGCTTGGACGCTTCCGCGCCTGCTTGCATGCTTCCCCGCCTGCTTGGACGCTTCCGCGCCTGCTTGGACACTTCCGCGCCTGGTTGGACGCTACTGCGCCTGCTTGGACGCTTCCGCGCCTGCTTGCATGCTTCCCCGCCTGCTTGGACGCTTCCGCGCCTGCTTGGACTCTTCTGCGCCTGCTTGCATGCTTCCGCGCCTGCTTGGACGCTTCCGCGACTGCTTGGACGCTTCCGCGCCTGCTTGAACGCTTCCGCGACTGCTTGAACGCTTCCGCGCCTGCTTGGACTCTTCTGCGTCTTCTTGCATGCTTCCGCGCCTGCTTGGACGCTTCCTCGACTGCTTGGACGCTTCCGCGCCTGCTAGGACTCTTCTGCGTCTTCTTGCATGCTGCCGCGCCTACTTGGACGCTTCCGCGCCTGGTTGGACGCTACGGCGCCTGCTTGGACGCTTCCGCGACTGCTTGGACTCTTCCGCGCCTGCTTGCATGCTTCCCCGCCTGCTTGGACGCTTCCGCGCCTGCTTGGAATCTTCTGCGCCTTCTTGCATGCTGCCGCGCCTACTTGGACATTTCCGCGCCTGCTTGGACGCTTCCGCGCCTGCTTGCATGCTACCCCGCCTGCTTGGACGCTTCCGCGCCTGCTTGGAATCTTCTGCGCCTTCTTGCATGCTGCCGCGCCTACTTGGACGTTTCCACGCCTGCTTGGACGCTTCCGCGCCTGCTTGGACTCTTCTGCGCCTTCTTGCATGCTTCCGCGCCTGCTTGGACGTTTCCGCGCCTGCTTGGACGCTACCGCGCCTGCTTGGACGCTTCCGCACCTTCTTGCATGCTTCCGCGCCTACTTGGACGTTTCCGCGCCTGCTTGGACGCTTCCGCGCCTGCTGCATGCTTCCCCGCCTGCTTGGACGCTTCCGCGACTGCTTGGACGCTACCGCGCCTGCTTGGACGCTTCCGCGACTGCTTGGACGCTTCCGCGCCTGCTTGGACTCTTCTGCGCCTGCTTGGACGCTTCCGCGACTGCTTGGACTCTACCGCGCCTGCTTGAACGCTTCCGCGACTGCTAGGACGCTTCCGCGCCTGCTTGGACTCTTCTGCGTCTTCTTGCATGCTTCCGCGCCTGCTTGGACGTTTCCGCGCCTGCTTGGACGCTGTCGCGCCTGCTTGGACGCTTCCGCGACTGCTTGGACGCTTCAGCGCCTGCTTGGACGCTTCAGCGCCTGCTTGGACGCTTCCGCGCCTGCTTGCATGCTTCCCCGCCTGCTTGGACGCTTCCGCGCCTGCTTGGACTCTTCTGCGCCTTCTTGCATGCTTCCGCGCCTGCTTGGACGCTTCCGCGTCTGCTTGGACGTTTCCACGCCTGCTTGGACGCTACCGCGCCTGCTTGGACGCTTCCGCGACTGCTTGGACGCTACCGCGCCTGCTTGGACGCTTCCGCGACTGCTTGGACTCTTCTGCGCCTTCTTGCATGCTTCCGCGCCTGGTTGGACGCTACCGCGCCTGCTTGGACGCTTCCGCGACTGCTTGGACGCTTCCGCGCCTGCTTGGACTCTTCTGCGGCTTCTTGCATGCTGCCGCGCCTACTTGGACGTTTCCGCGCCTGCTTAGACGTTTCCACGCCTGCTTGGACGCTTCCGCGCCTGCTTGCATGCTTCCCCGCCTGCTTGGACGCTTCCGCGCCTGCTTGGACTCTTCTGCGCCTTCTTGCATGCTTCCGCGCCTGCTTGGACGTTTCCGCGCCTGCTTGGACGCTACCGCGCCTGCTTGGACGCTTCCGCGCCTTCTTGCATGCTTCCGCGCCTACTTGGACGTTTCCGCGCCTGCTTGGACGCTTCCGCGCCTGCTTGCATGCTTCCCCGCCTGCTTGGACGCTTCCGCGCCTGCTTGGACTCTTCTGCGCCTTCTTGCATGCTGCCGCGCCTACTTGGACGTTTCCGCGCCTGCTTGGACGCGACCGCGCCTGCTTGGACGCTTCCGCGACTGCTTGGACGCTTCCGCGACTGCTTGGACTCTTCTGCGCCTTCTTGCATGCTGCCGCGCCTACTTGGACGTTTCCGCGCCTGCTTGGACGCGACCGCGCCTGCTTGGACGCTTCCGCGACTGCTTGGACGCTTCCGCGACTGCTTGGACTCTTCCCCGCCTGCTTGGACGCTTCCGCGACTGCTTGGAATCTTCTGCGCCTTCTTGCATGCTGCCGCGCCTACTTGGACGTTTCCACGACTGCTTGGACGCTTCCGCGACTGCTTGGACTCTTCCCCGCCTGCTTGGAATCTTCTGCGCCTTCTTGCATGCTGCCGCGCCTACTTGGACGTTTCCACGACTGCTTGGACGCTTCCGCGACTGCTTGGACGCTTCCGCGCCTGCTAGGACTCTTCTGCGCCTTCTTGCATGCTGCCGCGCCTACTTGGACGCTTCCGCGCCTGGTTGGACGCTACCGCGCCTGCTTGAACGCTTCCGCGACTGCTTGAACGCTTCCGCGCCTGCTTGGACTCTTCTGCGTCTTCTTGCATGCTTCCGCGCCTGCTTGGACGTTTCCGCGCCTGCTTGGACGCTGTCGCGCCTGCTTGGACGCTTCCGCGACTGCTTGGACGCTTCCGCGCCTGCTTGGACGCTTCAGCGCCTGCTTGGACGCTGTCGCGACTGCTTGGACGCTTCCGCGCCTGGTTTGACGCGACCGCGCCTGCTTGAACGCTTCCGCGACTGCTTCGACGCTTCCGCGCCTGTTTGGACTCTTCTGCGCCTTCTTGCATGCTTCCGCGACTGCTTGGACGCTACCGCGACTGCTTGGCCGCTACCGCGCCTGCTTGGAAGCTTCCGCGCCTGCTTGGACTCTTCTGCGTCATCTTGCATGCTTCCGCGCCTGCTTGGACGTTTCCGCGCCTGCTTGGACGCTACCGCGCCTGCTTGGACGCTTCCGCGCCTTCGTGCATGCTTCCGCGCCTACTTGTACGTTTCCGCGCCTGCTTGGACGCTTCCGCGCCTGCTTGCATGCTTCCCCGCCTGCTTGGACGTTTCCACGCCTGCTTGGACGCTTCCGCGCCTGCTTGCATGCTTCCCCGCCTGCTTGGACGCTTCCGCGCCTGCTTGGACTCTTCTGCGCCTTCTTGCATGCTTCCGCGCCTGCTTGGACGTTTCCGCGCCTGCTTGGACGCTACCGCGCCTGCTTGGACGCTTCCGCGCCTGGTTGGACGCTACCGCGCCTGCTTGGACGCTTCCGCGACTGCTTGGACGCTTCCGCGCCTGCTTGGACTCTTCTGCGCCTTCTTGCATGCTTCCGCCCCTGCTTGGACGCGTCCGTGCCTACTTGCACGGTTCGGCGCCTGCTTGCATGCTTCCGCGCCTACTTGGACGTTTCCGCGACTGCTTGGACGTTTCCGCGCCAGCTTGGATGCTTTCGCGCCTGCTTGGACTATTCTGCGCCTTCTTGCATGCTTCCGCGCCTGCTTGGACGTTTCCGCGCCTGCTTGGACGCTTCAGCGACTGCTTGGACGCTTCCGCGCCAGCTTGGATGCTTTCGCGCCTGCTTGGACTATTCTGCGCCTTCTTGCATGCTTCCGCGCCTGCTTGGACGTTTCCGCGCCTGCTTGGACGCTTCAGCGACTGCTTGGACGCTTCCGCGCCTGCTTGCATACTTCCGTGCCTGCTTGCATGCTTTCGAGCCTGCTTGGACGCTTCCGCGACTGCTTGGACGCTTCCGCGCCTGCTTGGACTCTTCTGCGTCTTCTTGCATGCTTCCGCGCCTACTTGGACGTTTCCGCGACTGCTTGGACGTTTCCGCGCCAGCTTGGATGCTTTCGCGCCTGCTTGGACTATTCTGCGCCTTCTTGCATGCTTCCGCGCCTGCTTGGACGTTTCCGCGCCTGCTTGGACGCTTCAGCGACTGCTTGGACGCTTCCGCGCCTGCTTGCATACTTCCGTGCCTGCTTGCATGCTTTCGAGCCTGCTTGGACGCTTCCGCGACTGCTTGGACGCTTCCGCGCCTGCTTGGACTCTTCTGCGTCTTCTTGCATGCTTCCGCGCCTGCTTGGACGTTTCCGCGCCTGCTTGGACGCTTCCGCGACTGCTTGGACGCTTCCGCGCCTGCTTGGACGCTTCAGCGCCTGCTTGGACGCTTCCGCGCATGCTTGCATGCTTGCCCGCCTGCTTGGACGATTCCGCGCCTGCTTGGACTCTTCTGCGCCTTCTTGCATGCTTCCGCGCCTGCTTGGACGCTTCCGCGCCTGGTTGGACGCTACCGCGCCTGCTTGGACGCTTCCGCGACTGCTTGGACGCTTCCGCGCCTGCTTGGACTCTTCTGCGTCTTCTTGCATGCTTCCGCGCCTGCTTGGACGTTTCCGCGCCTGCTTGGACGCTTCCGCGACTGCTTGGACGCTTCCGCGCCTGCTTGGACGCTTCAGCGCCTGCTTGGACGCTTCCGCGCATGCTTGCATGCTTGCCCGCCTGCTTGGACGATTCCGCGCCTGCTTGGACTCTTCTGCGCCTTCTTGCATGCTTCCGCGCCTGCTTGGACGCTTCCGCGTCTGCTTGGACGGTACCGCGCCTGCTTGGACTCTTCTGCGCCTTCTTGCATGCTGCCGCGCCTACTTGGACGTTTCCGCGCCTGCTTGGACGCGACCGCGCCTGCTTGGACGCTTCCGCGACTGCTTGGACGCTTCCGCGCCTGCTTGGAATCTTCTGCGCCTTCTTGCATGCTGCCGCGCCTACTTGGACGTTTCCACGACTGCTTGGACGCTTCCGCGCCTGCTTGCATGCTTCCCCGCCTGCTTGGACGCTTCCGCGCCTGCTTGGACTCTTCTGCGCCTTCTTGCATGCTTCCGCGCCTGCTTGGACGTTTCCGCGCCTGCTTGGACGCTACCGCGCCTGCTTGGACGCTTCCGCGCCTGCTTGGACGTTTCCGCGCCTGCTTGGACGCTACCGCGCCTGCTTGGACGCTTCCGCGCCTGCTTGGACGCTTCCGCGACTGCTTGGACGCTTCCGCGCCTGCTTGGACGCTTCAGCGCCTGCTTGGACGCTTCCGCGCCTGCTTGGACGCTTCAGCGCCTGCTTGGACGCTTCCGCGCCTGCTTGGACGCTTCCGCGCCTGCTTGGACGCTTCCGCGACTGCTTGGACGCTTCCGCGCCTGCTTGGACGCTTCAGCGCCTGCTTGGACGCTTCCGCGCCTGCTTGGACGCTTCCGCGCCTGCTTGCATGCTTGCTCGCCTGCTTGGACGCTTCCGCGCCTGCTTGGACTCTTCTGCGCCTTCTTGCATGCTTCCGCGCCTGCTTGGACGCTTCCGCGTCTGCTTGGACGGTACCGCGCCTGCTTGGACGCTTCAGCGACTGCTTGGACGCTTCCGCGCCTGCTTGCATGCTTCCGCGCCTGCTTGCATGCTTCCGCGCCTGCTTGGACTATTCTGCGTCTTCTTGCATGCTTCCGCGCCTACTTGGACGTTTCCGCGACTGCTTGGACGTTTCCGCGCCAGCTTGGATGCTTTCGCGCCTGCTTGGACTATTCTGCGCCTTCTTGCATGCTTCCGCGCCTGCTTGGACGTTTCCGCGCCTGCTTGGACGCTTCAGCGACTGCTTGGACGCTTCCGCGCCTGCTTGCATACTTCCGTGCCTGCTTGCATGCTTTCGAGCCTGCTTGGACGCTTCCGCGACTGCTTGGACGCTTCCGCGCCTGCTTGGACTCTTCTGCGTCTTCTTGCATGCTTCCGCGCCTGCTTGGACGTTTCCGCGCCTGCTTGGACGCTTCCGCGACTGCTTGGACGCTTCCGCGCCTGCTTGGACGCTTCAGCGCCTGCTTGGACGCTTCCGCGCATGCTTGCATGCTTGCCCGCCTGCTTGGACGATTCCGCGCCTGCTTGGACTCTTCTGCGCCTTCTTGCATGCTTCCGCGCCTGCTTGGACGCTTCCGCGCCTGGTTGGACGCTACCGCGCCTGCTTGGACGCTTCCGCGACTGCTTGGACGCTTCCGCGCCTGCTTGGACTCTTCTGCGTCTTCTTGCATGCTTCCGCGCCTGCTTGGACGTTTCCGCGCCTGCTTGGACGCTTCCGCGACTGCTTGGACGCTTCCGCGCCTGCTTGGACGCTTCAGCGCCTGCTTGGACGCTTCCGCGCATGCTTGCATGCTTGCCCGCCTGCTTGGACGATTCCGCGCCTGCTTGGACTCTTCTGCGCCTTCTTGCATGCTTCCGCGCCTGCTTGGACGCTTCCGCGTCTGCTTGGACGGTACCGCGCCTGCTTGGACTCTTCTGCGCCTTCTTGCATGCTGCCGCGCCTACTTGGACGTTTCCGCGCCTGCTTGGACGCGACCGCGCCTGCTTGGACGCTTCCGCGACTGCTTGGACGCTTCCGCGCCTGCTTGGAATCTTCTGCGCCTTCTTGCATGCTGCCGCGCCTACTTGGACGTTTCCACGACTGCTTGGACGCTTCCGCGCCTGCTTGCATGCTTCCCCGCCTGCTTGGACGCTTCCGCGCCTGCTTGGACTCTTCTGCGCCTTCTTGCATGCTTCCGCGCCTGCTTGGACGTTTCCGCGCCTGCTTGGACGCTACCGCGCCTGCTTGGACGCTTCCGCGCCTGCTTGGACGTTTCCGCGCCTGCTTGGACGCTACCGCGCCTGCTTGGACGCTTCCGCGCCTGCTTGGACGCTTCCGCGACTGCTTGGACGCTTCCGCGCCTGCTTGGACGCTTCAGCGCCTGCTTGGACGCTTCCGCGCCTGCTTGGACGCTTCAGCGCCTGCTTGGACGCTTCCGCGCCTGCTTGGACGCTTCCGCGCCTGCTTGGACGCTTCCGCGACTGCTTGGACGCTTCCGCGCCTGCTTGGACGCTTCAGCGCCTGCTTGGACGCTTCCGCGCCTGCTTGGACGCTTCCGCGCCTGCTTGCATGCTTGCTCGCCTGCTTGGACGCTTCCGCGCCTGCTTGGACTCTTCTGCGCCTTCTTGCATGCTTCCGCGCCTGCTTGGACGCTTCCGCGTCTGCTTGGACGGTACCGCGCCTGCTTGGACGCTTCAGCGACTGCTTGGACGCTTCCGCGCCTGCTTGCATGCTTCCGCGCCTGCTTGCATGCTTCCGCGCCTGCTAGGACGCTTTCGCGCCTGCTTGCACGGTTCCGAGCCTGCTTGGACGCTTCCGCGACTGCTTGGACGCTTCCGCGCCTGCTTGCATGCTTCCCCGCCTGCTTGCATGCTTCCGCGCCTGCTTGGACGTTACCGCGCCTGCTTGGACGCTTCCGCGCCTGGTTGGACGCTACCGCGCCTGCTTGGACGCTTCCGCGACTGCTTGGACGCTTCCGCGCCTGCTTGGACTCTTCTGCGCCTTCTTGCATGCTTCCGCCCCTGCTTGGACGCGTCCGTGCCTACTTGCACGGTTCGGCGCCTGCTTGCATGCTTCCGCGCCTACTTGGACGTTTCCGCGACTGCTTGGACGTTTCCGCGCCAGCTTGGATGCGTTCGCGCCTGCTTGGACTCTTCTGCGCCTTCTTGCATGCTACCCCGCCTGCTTGGACGCTTCCGCGCCTGGTTGGACGCTACCGCGGCTTCTTGCATGCTTCCGCGCCTGCTTGGACGTTTCCGCGCCTGCTTGGACGCTACCGCGCCTGCTTGGACGCTTCCGCACCTTCTTGCATGCTTCCGCGCCTACTTGGACGTTTCCGCGCCTGCTTGGACGCTTCCGCGCCTGCTGCATGCTTCCCCGCCTGCTTCGACGCTTCCGCGACTGCTTGGACGCTACCGCGCCTGCTTGGACGCTTCCGCGACTGCTTGGACGCTTCCGCGCCTGCTAGGACTCTTCTGCGTCTTCTTGCATGCTGCCGCGCCTACTTGGACGCTTCCGCGCCTGGTTGGACGCTACCGCGCCTGCTTGGGCGCTTCCGCGACTGCTTGGACGCTTCCGCGCCTGCTTGGACTCTTCTGCGCCTTCTTGCATGCTTCCGCGCCTGCTTGGACGCTACCGCGCCTGCTTGGACGCTACCGCGCCTGCTTGGACGCTTCCGCGCCTGGTTGGACGCTACCGCGCCTGCTTGGACGCTTCCGCGACTGCTTGGACTCTTCCGCGCCTGCTTGGACTCTTCTGCGCCTGCTTGCATGCTTCCGCGCCTGCTTGGACACTTCCGCGCCTGCTTGGACTCTTCTGCGTCTTCTTGCATGCTTCCGCGCCTGCTTGGACGTTTCCGCGCCTGCTTGGACGCTACCGCGCCTGCTTGGACGCTTCCGCGACTGCTTGGACGCTTCCGCGCCTGGTTGGACGCGACCGCGCCTGCTTGGACGCTTCCGCGACTGCTTGGACGCTTCCGCGCCTGCTTGGACTCTTCTGCGCCTTCTTGCATGCTGCCGCGCCTACTTGGACGCTTCCGCGCCTGGTTGGACGCTACCGCGCCTGCTTGGACGCTTCCGCGACTGCTTGGACGCTTCCGCGCCTGCTTGGACTCTTCTGCGCCTTCTTGCATGCTTCCGCGCCTGCTTGGACGCTTCCGCGCCTGGTTGGACGCTACCGCGCCTGCATCGACGCTTCCGCGATTGCTTGGACGCTTCCGCGCCTGCTTGGACTCTTCTGCGCCTTCTTGCATGCTTCCGCGCCTGCTTGGACGTTTCCACGCCTGCTTGGACGCTACCGCGCCTGCTTGGACGCTTCCGCGACTGCTTGAACGCTACCGCGCCTGCTTGGACGCTTCCGCGACTGCTTGGACGCTTCCGCGCCTGCTAGGACTCTTCTGCGTCTTCTTGCATGCTGCCGCGCCTACTTGGACGCTTCCGCGCCTGGTTGGACGCTACGGCGCCTGCTTGGACGCTTCCGCGACTGCTTGGACTCTTCCGCGCCTGCTTGCATGCTTCCCCGCCTGCTTGGACGCTTCCGCGCCTGCTTGGAATCTTCTGCGCCTTCTTGCATGCTGCCGCGCCTACTTGGACGTTTCCGCGCCTGCTTGGACGCTTCCGCGCCTGCTTGCATGCTACCCCGCCTGCTTGGACGCTTCCGCGCCTGCTTGGAATCTTCTGCGCCTTCTTGCATGCTGCCGCGCCTGCTTGGACGCTACCGCGCCTGCTTGGACGCTTCCGCACCTTCTTGCATGCTTCCGCGCCTACTTGGACGTTTCCGCGCCTGCTTGGACGCTTCCGCGCCTGCTTGCATTCTTCCCCGCCTGCTTGCATTCTTCCCCGCCTGCTTGGACTCTTCTGCTCCTTCTTGCATGCTTCCGCGCCTGCTTGGACGTTTCCACGCCTGCTTGGACGCTACCGCGCCTGCTTGGACGCTTCCGCGACTGCTTGAACGCTACCGCGCCTGCATCGACGCTTCCGCGATTGCTTGGACGCTTCCGCGCCTGCTTGGACTCTTCTGCGCCTTCTTGCATGCTTCCGCGCCTGCTTGGACGTTTCCACGCCTGCTTGGACGCTACCGCGCCTGCTTGGACGCTTCCGCGACTGCTTGAACGCTACCGCGCCTGCTTGGACGCTTCCGCGACTGCTTGGACGCTTCCGCGCCTGCTAGGACTCTTCTGCGTCTTCTTGCATGCTGCCGCGCCTACTTGGACGCTTCCGCGCCTGGTTGGACGCTACGGCGCCTGCTTGGACGCTTCCGCGACTGCTTGGACTCTTCCGCGCCTGCTTGCATGCTTCCCCGCCTGCTTGGACGCTTCCGCGCCTGCTTGGAATCTTCTGCGCCTTCTTGCATGCTGCCGCGCCTACTTGGACGTTTCCGCGCCTGCTTGGACGCTTCCGCGCCTGCTTGCATGCTACCCCGCCTGCTTGGACGCTTCCGCGCCTGCTTGGAATCTTCTGCGCCTTCTTGCATGCTGCCGCGCCTACTTGGACGTTTCCACGCCTGCTTGGACGCTTCCGCGCCTGCTTGCATGCTTCCCCGCCTGCCTGGACGCTTCCGCGCCTGCTTGGACTCTTCTGCGCCTTCTTGCATGCTTCCGCGCCTGCTTGGACGTTTCCGCGCCTGCTTGGACGCTACCGCGCCTGCTTGGACGCTTCCGCACCTTCTTGCATGCTTCCGCGCCTACTTGGACGTTTCCGCGCCTGCTTGGACGCTTCCGCGCCTGCTTGCATTCTTCCCCGCCTGCTTGCATTCTTCCCCGCCTGCTTGCATTCTTCCCCGCCTGCTTGGACTCTTCTGCGCCTTCTTGCATGCTTCCGCGCCTGCTTGGACGTTTCCACGCCTGCTTGGACGCTACCGCGCCTGCTTGGACGCTTCCGCGACTGCTTGAACGCTACCGCGCCTGCTTGGACGCTTCCGCGACTGCTTGGACGCATCCGCGCCTGCTAGGACTCTTCTGCGCCTTCTTGCATGCTGCCGCGCCTACTTGGACGCTTCCGCGCCTGGTTGGACGCTACCGCGCCTTCTTGCATGCTTCCGCGCCTGCTTGGACGTTTCCGCGCCTGCTTGGACGCTACCGCGCTTGCTTGGACGCTTCCGCACCTTCTTGCATGCTTCCGCGCCTACTTGGACGCTTCCGCGCCTGGTTGGACGCTACGGCGCCTGCTTGGACGCTTCCGCGACTGCTTGAACGCTTCCGCGCCTGCTTGCATGCTTCCCCGCCTGCTTGGACGCTTCCGCGCCTGCTTGGGCGCTTCCGCGCCTGGTTGGACGCTTCCGCGACTGCTTGGACGCTTCCGCGCCTGGTTGGACGCGACCGCGCCTGCTTGGACGCTTCCGCGACTGCTTGGACGCTTCCGCGCCTGCTTGGACTCTTCTGCGCCTTCTTGCATGCTGCCGCGCCTACTTGGACGCTTCCGCGCCTGGTTGGACGCTACCGCGCCTGCTTGGACGCTTCCGCGGCTGCTTGGACGCTTCCGCGCCTGCTTGGACTCTTCTGCGCCTTCTTGCATGCTTCCGCGCCTGCTTGGACGCTTCCGCGCCTGCTTGGACGCTACCGCGCCTGCATCGACGCTTCCGCGATTGCTTGGACGATTCCGCGCCTGCTTGGACTCTTCTGCGCCTTCTTGCATGCTTCCGCGCCTGCTTGGACGTTTCCACGCCTGCTTGGACGCTACCGCGCCTGCTTGGACGCTTCCGCGACTGCTTGGACGCTTCCGCGCCTGCTTGCATGCTTCCCCGCCTGCTTGGACGCTTCCGCGCCTGCTTGGAATCTTCTGCGCCTTCTTGCATGCTGCCGCGCCTACTTGGACGTTTACGCGCCTGCTTGGACGCTTCCGCGCCTGCTTGCATGCTACCCCGACTGCTTGGACGCTTCCGCGCCTGCTTGGAATCTTCTGCGGCTTCTTGCATGCTGCCGCGCCTACTTGGACGTTTCCACGCCTGCTTGGACGCTTCCGCGCCTGCTTGGACTCTTCTGCGCCTTCTTGCATGCTTCCGCGCCTGCTTGGAAGTTTCCGCGCCTGCTTGGACGCTACCGCGCCTGCTTGGACGCTTCCGCACCTTCTTGCATGCTTCCGCGCCTACTTGGACGTTTCCGCGCCTGCTTGGACGCTTCCGCGCCTGCTTGCATGCTTCCCCGCCTGCTTGGACTCTTCTGCGCCTTCTTGCATGCTTCCGCGCCTGCTTGGACGTTTCCGCGACTGCTTGGACGCTTCCGCGCCTGCTTGGACTCTTCTGCGCCTTCTTGCATGCTTCCGCGCCTGCTTGGACGCTACCGCGCCTGCTTGGACGCTTCCGCGACTGCTTGGACGCTACCGCGCCTGCTTGGACGCTTCCGCGCCTTCTTGCATGCTTCCGCGCCTACTTGGACGTTTCCGCGCCTGCTTGGACGCTTCCCCGCCTGCTTGGATGCTTCCGCGCCTGCTTGGACTCTTCTGCGTCTTCTTGCATGCTTCCGCGCCTGCTTGGACGTTTCCGCGCCTGCTTGGACGCTACTGCGCCTGCTTGGACGCTTCCGCGCCTGCTTGCATGCTTCCCCCCCTGCTTGGACGCTTCCGCGCCTGCTTGGACTCTTCTGCGTCTTCTTGCATGCTGCCGCGCCTACTTGGACGCTTCCGCGCCTGGTTGGACGCTACCGCGCCTGCTTGGACGCTTCCGCGACTGCTTGGACGCTTCCGCGCCTGCTTGGACTCTTCTGCGCCTTCTTGCATGCTTCCGCGCCTGCTTGGACATTTCCGCGCCTGCTTGGACGCTACCGCGCCTGCTTGGACGCTTCCGCGCCTGCTTGGACTCTTCTGCGTCTTCTTGCATGCTTCCGCGCCTGCTTGGACGCTTCCGCGACTGCTTGGACGCTTCCCCGCCTGCTTGGACTCTTCTGCGTCTTCTTGCATGCTTCCGCGCCGGCTTGGACGTTTCCGCGACTGCTTGGAGGCTTCCGCGACTGCTTGGACTCTACCGCGCCTGCTTGAACGCTTCCGCGACTGCTTGGACGCTTTCGCGCCTGCTTGGACCCTTCTGCGTCTTCTTGCATGCTTCCGCGCCTGCTTGGACGCTTCCGCGACTGCTTGGACGCTTCCGCGCCTGCTTGGACTCTTCTGCGTCTTCTTGCATGCTTCCGCGCCTGCTTGGACGTTTCCGCGACTGCTTGGACGCTTCCGCGCCTGCTTGGACTCTTCTGCGTCTTCTCGCATGCTGCCGCGCCTACTTGGACGTTTCCGCGCCTGCTTGGACGCTTCCGCGAATGCTTGGACGCTTCCGCGCCTGCTTGGACTCTTCTGCGCCTTCTTGCATGCTTCCGCGCCTGCTTGGACGTTTCCGCGCCTGCTTGGACGCTACCGAGCCTGCTTGGACGCTTCCGCGCCTTCTTGCATGCTTCCGCGCCTACTTGGACGTTTCCGCGCCTGCTTGGACGCTTCCGCGCCTGCTTGCATGCTTCCCCGCCTGCTTGGACGCTTCCGCGCCTGCTTGGACGCTTCCGCGCCTGGTTGGACGCTACTGCGCCTGCTTGGACGCTTCCGCGCCTGCTTGCATGCTTCCCCGCCTGCTTGGACGCTTCCGCGCCTGCTTGGACTCTTCTGCGCCTGCTTGCATGCTTCCGCTCCTGCTTGGACGCTTCCGCGCCTGCTTGGACTCTTCTGCGTCTTCTTGCATGCTTCCGCGCCTGCTTGGACGTTTCCGCGCCTGCTTGGACGCTACCGCGCCTGCTTGGACGCTTCCGCGACTGCTTGGACGCTTCCGCGCCTGGTTGGACGCGACCGCGCCTGCTTGGACGCTTCCGCGCCTGCTTGGACTCTTCTGCGTCTTCTTGCATGCTTCCGCGCCTGCTTGGACGTTTCCGCGCCTGCTTGGACGCTACCGCGCCTGCTTGGACGCTTCCGCGACTGCTTGGACGCTTCCGCGCCTGGTTGGACGCGACCGCGCCTGCTTGGACGCTTCCGCGACTGCTTGGACGCTTCCGCGCCTGCTTGGACTCTTCTGCGCCTTCTTGCATGCTGCCGCGCCTACTTGGACGCTTCCGCGCCTGGTTGGACGCTACCGCGCCTGCTTGGACGCTTCCGCGGCTGCTTGGACGCTTCCGCGCCTGCTTGGACTCTTCTGCGCCTTCTTGCATGCTTCCGCGCCTGCTTGGACGCTTCCGCGCCTGCTTGGACGCTACCGCGCCTGCATCGACGCTTCCGCGATTGCTTGGACGATTCCGCGCCTGCTTGGACTCTTCTGCGCCTTCTTGCATGCTTCCGCGCCTGCTTGGACGTTTCCACGCCTGCTTGGACGCTACCGCGCCTGCTTGGACGCTTCCGCGACTGCTTGGACGCTTCCGCGCCTGCTTGCATGCTTCCCCGCCTGCTTGGACGCTTCCGCGCCTGCTTGGAATCTTCTGCGCCTTCTTGCATGCTGCCGCGCCTACTTGGACGTTTACGCGCCTGCTTGGACGCTTCCGCGCCTGCTTGCATGCTACCCCGACTGCTTGGACGCTTCCGCGCCTGCTTGGAATCTTCTGCGGCTTCTTGCATGCTGCCGCGCCTACTTGGACGTTTCCACGCCTGCTTGGACGCTTCCGCGCCTGCTTGGACTCTTCTGCGCCTTCTTGCATGCTTCCGCGCCTGCTTGGAAGTTTCCGCGCCTGCTTGGACGCTACCGCGCCTGCTTGGACGCTTCCGCACCTTCTTGCATGCTTCCGCGCCTAGTTGGACGTTTCCGCGCCTGCTTGGACGCTTCCGCGCCTGCTTGCATGCTTCCCCGCCTGCTTGGACTCTTCTGCGCCTTCTTGCATGCTTCCGCGCCTGCTTGGACGTTTCCGCGACTGCTTGGACGCTTCCGCGCCTGCTTGGACTCTTCTGCGCCTTCTTGCATGCTTCCGCGCCTGCTTGGACGTTTCCGCGACTGCTTGGAGGCTTCCGCGACTGCTTGAACGCTACCGCGCCTGCTTGGACGCTTCCGCGACTGCTTGGACGCTACCGCGCCTGCTAGGACTCTTCTGCGCCTTCTTGCATGCTGCCGCGCCTACTTGGACGCTTCCGCGCCTGATTGGACGCTACCGCGCCTGCTTGGACTCTTCTGCGCCTTCTTGCATGCTTCCGCGCCTGCTTGGACGTTTCCGCGACTGCTTGGAGGCTTCCGCGACTGCTTGAACGCTACCGCGCCTGCTTGGACGCTTCCGCGACTGCTTGGACGCTACCGCGCCTGCTAGGACTCTTCTGCGCCTTCTTGCATGCTGCCGCGCCTACTTGGACGCTTCCGCGCCTGATTGGACGCTTCCGCGCCTATATGGATGCTTCCGCGCCTGCTTGGACGCTTCCGCGGATACTTGGACTCTTCTGCTCCTTCTTGCATGCTTCCGCGCCTACTTGGACGTTTCCGCGCCTGCTTGGAAAATTCCGCGCCTGCTTGCATGCTTCCCCGCCTGCTTGGACGCTTCCGCGCCTGCTTGGAATCTTCTGCGCCTTCTTGCATGCTGCCGCGCCAACTTGGACGTTTCCACGCCTGCTTGGACGCTTCCGCGCCTGCTTGCATGATACCCGCCTGCTTGGACGCTTCCGCGCCTGCTTGGACTCTTCTGCGCCTTCTTGCATGCTTCCGCGCCTGCTTGGACGTTTCCGCGCCTGCTTGGACGCTTCCGCGCCTGCTTGGACTCTTCTGCGCCTTCTTGCATGCTTCCGCGCCTGCTTGGACGTTTCCGCGCCTGGTTGGACGCTACCGCGCCTGCTTGGACTCTTCTGCGCCTTCTTGCATGCTGCCGCGCCTACTTGGACGTTTCCGCGCCTGCTTGGACGCTTCCGCGCCTGCTTGCATGCTTCCCCGCCTGCTTGGACGCTTCCTTGCATGCTTGGACTCTTCTGCGCCTGTTTGGACTCTTCTGCGCCTTCTTGCATGCTTCCGCGACTGCTTGGACGCTTCCACGACTGCTTGGCCGCTACCGCGCCTGCTTGGAAGCTTCCGCGCCTGCTTGGACTCTTCTGCGTCATCTTGCATGCTTCCGCGCCTGCTTGGACGTTTCCGCGCCTGCTTGGACGCTACCGCGCCTGCTTGGACGCTTCCGCGACTGCTTGGACGCTTCCGCGCCTGGTTGGACGCGACCGCGCCTGCTTGAACGCTTCCGCGACTGCTTCGACGCTTCCGCGCCTGTTTGGACTCTTCTGCGCCTTCTTGCATGCTTCCGCGACTGCTTGGACGCTACCGCGACTGCTTGGCCGCTACCGCGCCTGCTTGGAAGCTTCCGCGCCTGCTTGGACTCTTCTGCGTCATCTTGCATGCTTCCGCGCCTGCTTGGACGTTTCCGCGCCTGCTTGGACGCTACCGCGCCTGCTTGGACGCTTCCGCGCCTTCGTGCATGCTTCCGCGCCTACTTGGACGTTTCCGCGCCTGCTTGGACGCTTCCGCGCCTGCTTGCATGCTTCCCCGCCTGCTTGGACGATTCCACGCCTGCTTGGACGCTTCCGCGCCTGCTTGCATGCTTCCCCGCCTGCTTGGACGCTTCCGCGCCTGCTTGGACTCTTCTGCGCCTTCTTGCATGCTTCCGCGCCTGCTTGGACGTTTCCGCGCCTGCTTGGACGCTACCGAGCCTGCTTGGACGCTTCCGCGCCTTCTTGCATGCTTCCGCGCCTACTTGGACGTTTCCGCGCCTGCTTGGACGCTTCCGCGCCTGCTTGCATGCTTCCCCGCCTGCTTGGACGCTTCCGCGCCTGCTTGGACACTTCCGCGCCTGGTTGGACGCTACTGCGCCTGCTTGGACGCTTCCGCGCCTGCTTGCATGCTTCCCCGCCTGCTTGGACGCTTCCGCGCCTGCTTGGACTCTTCTGCGCCTGCTTGCATGCTTCCGCGCCTGCTTGGACGCTTCCGCGCCTGCTTGGACTCTTCTGCGTCTTCTTGCATGCTTCCGCGCCTGCTTGGACGTTTCCGCGCCTGCTTGGACGCTACCGCGCCTGCTTGGACGCTTCCGCGACTGCTTGGACGCTTCCGCGCCTGGTTGGACGCGACCGCGCCTGCTTGGACGCTTCCGCGCCTGCTTGGACTCTTCTGCGGCTTCTTGCATGCTTCCGCGCCTGCTTGGACGTTTCCGCGCCTGCTTGGACGCTACCGCGCCTGCTTGGACGCTTCCGTACCTTCTTGCATGCTTCCGCGCCTACTTGGACGTTTCCGCGCCTGCTTGGACGCTTCCGCGCCTGCTTGGACGCTTCCGCGCCTGCTTGGACTCTTCTGCGCCTGCTTGCATGCTTCCGCGCCTGCTTGGACGCTTCCGCGCCTGCTTGGACTCTTCTGCGCCTGCTTGCATGCTTCCGCGCCTGCTTGGACGCTTCCGCGCCTGCTTGGACTCTTCTGCGTCTTCTTGCATGCTTCCGCGCCTGCTTGGACGCTTCCGCGCCTTCTTGCATGCTTCCGCGCCTACTTGGACGTTTCCGCGCCTGCTTGGACGCTTCCGCGCCTGCTTGCATGCTTCCCCGCCTGCTTGGACGCTTCCGCGCCTGCTTGGACGCTTCCGCGCCTGGTCGGACGCTACCGCGCCTGCTTGGACGCTTCCGCGCCTGCTTGGAATCTTCTGCGCCTTCTTGCATGCTGCCGCGCCAACTTGGACGTTTCCACGCCTGCTTGGACGCTTCCGCGCCTGCTTGCATGATTCCCCGCCTGCTTGGACGCTTCCGCGCCTGCTTGGACTCTTCTGCGCCTTCTTGCATGCTTCCGCGCCTGCTTGGACGTTTCCGCGCCTGCTTGGACGCTTCCGCGCCTGCTTGGACTCTTCTGCGCCTTCTTGCATGCTTCCGCGCCTGCTTGGACGTTTCCGCGCCTGGTTGGACGCTACCGCGCCTGCTTGGACTCTTCTGCGCCTTCTTGCATGCTGCCGCGCCTACTTGGACGTTTCCGCGCCTGCTTGGACGCTTCCGCGCCTGCTTGCATGCTTCCCCGCCTGCTTGGACGCTTCCGCGCCTGCTTGGACTCTTCTGCGCCTGTTTGGACTCTTCTGCGCCTTCTTGCATGCTTCAGCGACTGCTTGGACGCTTCCACGACTGCTTGGCCGCTACCGCGCCTGCTTGGAAGCTTCCGCGCCTGCTTGGACTCTTCTGCGTCATCTTGCATGCTTCCGCGCCTGCTTGGACGTTTCCGCGCCTGCTTGGACGCTACCGCGCCTGCTTGGACGCTTCCGCGACTGCTTGGACGCTTCCGCGCCTGGTTGGACGCGACCGCGCCTGCTTGAACGCTTCCGCGACTGCTTCGACGCTTCCGCGCCTGTGTGGACTCTCCTGCGCCTGCTTGGACTCTTCCGCGCCTGCTTGGACTCTTCTGCGCCTTCTTGCATGCTTCCGCGCCTGCTTGGACGTTTCCGCGCCTGCTTGGACGCTACCGCGCCTGCTTGGACGCTTCCGCAACTGCTTGGACGCTTCCGCGCCTGGTTGGACGCTACCGCGCCTGCTTGGACTCTTCTGCGCCTTCTTGCATGCTTCCGCGCCTGCTTGGACGTTTCCGCGCCTGGTTGGACGCTACCGCGCCTGCTTGGACTCTTCTGCGCCTTCTTGCATGCTGCCGCGCCTACTTGGACGTTTCCGCGCCTGCTTGGACGCTTCCGCGCCTGCTTGCATGCTTCCCCGCCTGCTTGGACGCTTCCGCGCCTGCTTGGACTCTTCTGCGCCTGTTTGGACTCTTCTGCGCCTTCTTGCATGCTTCTGCGACTGCTTGGACGCTACCGCGACTGCTTGGCCGCTACCGCGCCTGCTTGGAAGCTTCCGCGCCTGCTTGGACTCTTCTGCGTCATCTTGCATGCTTCCGCGCCTGCTTGGACGTTTCCGCGCCTGCTTGGACGCTACCGCGCCTGCTTGGACGCTTCCGCGACTGCTTGGACGCTTCCGCGCCTGGTTTGACGCGACCGCGCCTGCTTGAACGCTTCCGCGACTGCTTCGACGCTTCCTCGCCTGTTTGGACTCTTCTGCGCCTTCTTGCATGCTTCCGCGACTGCTTGGACGCTACCGCGACTGCTTGGTCGCTACCGCGCCTGCTTGGAAGCTTCCGCGCCTGCTTGGACTCTTCTGCGTCATCTTGCATGCTTCCGCGCCTGCTTGGACGTTTCCGCGCCTGCTTGGACGCTACCGCGCCTGCTTGGACGCTTCCGCGCCTTCGTGCATGCTTCCGCGCCTACTTGGACGTTTCTGCGCCTGCTTGGACGCTTCCGCGCCTGCTTGCATGCTTCCCCGCCTGCTTGGACGTTTCCACGCCTGCTTGGACGCTTCCGCGCCTGCTTGGACTCTTCTGCGTCTTCTTGCATGCTTCCGCGCCTGCTTGGACGCTTCCGCGACTGCTTGGACGCTTCCCCGCCTGCTTGGACTCTTCTGCGTCTTCTTGCATGCTTCCGCGCCGGCTTGGACGTTTCCGCGACTGCTTGGAGGCTTCCGCGACTGCTTGGACTCTACCGCGCCTGCTTGAACGCTTCCGCGACTGCTTGGACGCTTTCGCGCCTGCTTGGACGCTACCGCGCCTGCTTGGACGCTTCCGCGACTGCTTGGACGCTTCCGCGCCTGGTTGGACGCGACCGCGCCTGCTTGGACGCTTCCGCGCCTGCTTGGACTCTTCTGCGGCTTCTTGCATGCTTCCGCGCCTGCTTGGACGTTTCCGCGCCTGCTTGGACGCTACCGCGCCTGCTTGGACGCTTCCGTACCTTCTTGCATGCTTCCGCGCCTGCTTGGACGTTTCCGCGCCTGCTTGGACGCTACCGCGCCTGCTTGGACTCTTCTGCGTCTTCTTGCATGCTTCCGCGCCTGCTTGGACGCTTCCGCGACTGCTTGGACGCTTCCCCGCCTGCTTGGACTCTTCTGCGTCTTCTTGCATGCTTCCGCGCCGGCTTGGACGTTTCCGCGACTGCTTGGAGGCTTCCGCGACTGCTTGGACTCTACCGCGCCTGCTTGAACGCTTCCGCGCCTGCTTGGACGCTTCCGTACCTTCTTGCATGCTTCCGCGCCTACTTGGACGTTTCCGCGCCTGCTTGGACGCTACCGCGCCTGCTTGGACGCTTCCGCGCCTGGTTGGACGCGACCGCGCCTGCTTGAACGCTTCCGCGACTGCTTCGACGCTTCCGCGCCTGTGTGGACTCTCCTGCGCCTGCTTGGACTCTTCCGCGCCTGCTTGGACTCTTCTGCGCCTTCTTGCATGCTTCCGCGCCTGCTTGGACGTTTCCGCGCCTGCTTGGACGCTACCGCGCCTGCTTGGACGCTTCCGCAACTGCTTGGACGCTTCCGCGCCTGGTTGGACGCTACCGCGCCTGCTTGGACGTTTCCGCGCCTGCTTGGACGCTACCGCGCCTGCTTGGACGCTTCCGCGACTGCTTGGACGCTTCCGCGCCTGGTTGGACGCGACCGCGCCTGCTTGAACGCTTCCGCGACTGCTTCGACGCTTCCGCGCCTGTGTGGACTCTCCTGCGCCTGCTTGGACTCTTCCGCGCCTGCTTGGACTCTTCTGCGCCTTCTTGCATGCTTCCGCGCCTGCTTGGACGTTTCCGCGCCTGCTTGGACGCTACCGCGCCTGCTTGGACGCTTCCGCAACTGCTTGGACGCTTCCGCGCCTGGTTGGACGCTACCGCGCCTGCTTGGACTCTTCTGCGCCTTCTTGCATGCTTCCGCGCCTGCTTGGACGTTTCCGCGCCTGGTTGGACGCTACCGCGCCTGCTTGGACTCTTCTGCGCCTTCTTGCATGCTGCCGCGCCTACTTGGACGTTTCCGCGCCTGCTTGGACGCTTCCGCGCCTGCTTGCATGCTTCCCCGCCTGCTTGGACGCTTCCGCGCCTGCTTGGACTCTTCTGCGCCTGTTTGGACTCTTCTGCGCCTTCTTGCATGCTTCTGCGACTGCTTGGACGCTACCGCGACTGCTTGGCCGCTACCGCGCCTGCTTGGAAGCTTCCGCGCCTGCTTGGACTCTTCTGCGTCATCTTGCATGCTTCCGCGCCTGCTTGGACGTTTCCGCGCCTGCTTGGACGCTACCGCGCCTGCTTGGACGCTTCCGCGACTGCTTGGACGCTTCCGCGCCTGGTTTGACGCGACCGCGCCTGCTTGAACGCTTCCGCGACTGCTTCGACGCTTCCTCGCCTGTTTGGACTCTTCTGCGCCTTCTTGCATGCTTCCGCGACTGCTTGGACGCTACCGCGACTGCTTGGCCGCTACCGCGCCTGCTTGGAAGCTTCCGCGCCTGCTTGGACTCTTCTGCGTCATCTTGCATGCTTCCGCGCCTGCTTGGACGTTTCCGCGCCTGCTTGGACGCTACCGCGCCTGCTTGGACGCTTCCGCGCCTTCGTGCATGCTTCCGCGCCTACTTGGACGTTTCTGCGCCTGCTTGGACGCTTCCGCGCCTGCTTGCATGCTTCCCCGCCTGCTTGGACGTTTCCACGCCTGCTTGGACGCTTCCGCGCCTGCTTGGACTCTTCTGCGTCTTCTTGCATGCTTCCGCGCCTGCTTGGACGCTTCCGCGACTGCTTGGACGCTTCCCCGCCTGCTTGGACTCTTCTGCGTCTTCTTGCATGCTTCCGCGCCGGCTTGGACGTTTCCGCGACTGCTTGGAGGCTTCCGCGACTGCTTGGACTCTACCGCGCCTGCTTGAACGCTTCCGCGACTGCTTGGACGCTTTCGCGCCTGCTTGGACCCTTCTGCGTCTTCTTGCATGCTTCCGCGCCTGCTTGGACGCTTCCGCGACTGCTTGGACGCTTCCGCGCCTGCTTGGACTCTTCTGCGTCTTCTTGCATGCTTCCGCGCCTGCTTGGACGTTTCCGCGACTGCTTGGACGCTTCCGCGCCTGCTTGGACCCTTCTGCGTCTTCTTGCATGCTTCCGCGCCTGCTTGGACGTTTCCGCGCCTGCTTGGACGCTACCGCGCCTGCTTGGACGCTTCCGCGCCTTCGTGCATGCTTCCGCGCCTACTTGGACGTTTCCGCGCCTGCTTGGACGCTTCCGCGCCTGCTTGCATGCTTCCCCGCCTGCTTGGACGTTTCCACGCCTGCTTGGACGCTTCCGCGCCTGCTTGCATGCTTCCCCGCCTGCTTGGACGCTTCCGCGCCTGCTTGGACTCTTCTGCGCCTTCTTGCATGCTTCCGCGCCTGCTTGGACGTTTCCGCGCCTGCTTGGACGCTACCGAGCCTGCTTGGACGCTTCCGCGCCTTCTTGCATGCTTCCGCGCCTACTTGGACGTTTCCGCGCCTGCTTGGACGCTTCCGCGCCTGCTTGCATGCTTCCCCGCCTGCTTGGACGCTTCCGCGCCTGCTTGGACACTTCCGCGCCTGGTTGGACGCTACTGCGCCTGCTTGGACGCTTCCGCGCCTGCTTGCATGCTTCCCCGCCTGCTTGGACGCTTCCGCGCCTGCTTGGACTCTTCTGCGCCTGCTTGCATGCTTCCGCGCCTGCTTGGACGCTTCCGCGACTGCTTGGACGCTTCCGCGCCTGCTTGAACGCTTCCGCGACTGCTTGAACGCTTCCGCGCCTGCTTGGACTCTTCTGCGTCTTCTTGCATGCTTCCGCGCCTGCTTGGACGCTTCCTCGACTGCTTGGACGCTTCCGCGCCTGCTAGGACTCTTCTGCGTCTTCTTGCATGCTGCCGCGCCTACTTGGACGCTTCCGCGCCTGGTTGGACGCTACGGCGCCTGCTTGGACGCTTCCGCGACTGCTTGGACTCTTCCGCGCCTGCTTGCATGCTTCCCCGCCTGCTTGGACGCTTCCGCGCCTGCTTGGAATCTTCTGCGCCTTCTTGCATGCTGCCGCGCCTACTTGGACATTTCCGCGCCTGCTTGGACGCTTCCGCGCCTGCTTGCATGCTACCCCGCCTGCTTGGACGCTTCCGCGCCTGCTTGGAATCTTCTGCGCCTTCTTTCATGCTGCCGCGCCTACTTGGACGCTTCCGCGCCTGGTTGGACGCTACCGAGCCTGCTTGGACGCTTCCGCGACTGCTTGGACGCTTCCGCGCCTGCTTGGACTCTTCTGCGCCTTCTTGCATGCTTCCGCGCCTGCTTGGACGCTTCCGCGCCTGGTTGGACGCAACCGCGCCTGCATCGACGCTTCCGCGATTGCTTGGACGCTTCCGCGCCTGCTTGGACTCTTCTGCGCCTTCTTGCATGCTTCCGCGCCTGCTTGGACGTTTCCACGCCTGCTTGGACGCTACCGCGCCTGCTTGGACGCTTCCGCGACTGCTTGAACGCTACCGCGCCTGCTTCGACGCTTCCGCGACTGCTTGGACGCTTCCGCGCCTGCTAGGACTCTTCTGCGTCTTCTTGCATGCTGCCGCGCCTACTTGGACGCTTCCGCGCCTGGTTGGACGCTACGGCGCCTGCTTGGACGCTTCCGCGACTTCTTGGACTCTTCCGCGCCTGCTTGCATGCTTCCCCGCCTGCTTGGACGCTTCCGCGCCTGCTTGGAATCTTCTGCGCCTTCTTGCATGCTGCCGCGCCTACTTGGACGTTTCCGCGCCTGCTTGGACGCTTCCGCGCCTGCTTGGAATCTTCTGCGCCTTCTTGCATGCTGCCGCGCCTACTTGGACGTTTCCACGCCTGCTTGGACGCTTCCGCGCCTGCTTGGACTCTTCTGCGCCTTCTTGCATGCTTCCGCGCCTGCTTGGACGTTTCCGCGCCTGCTTGGACGCTACCGCGCCTGCTTGGACGCTTCCGCACCTTCTTGCATGCTTCCGCGCCTACTTGGACGTTTCCGCGCCTGCTTGGACGCTTCCGCGCCTGCTGCATGCTTCCCCGCCTGCTTGGACGCTTCCGCGACTGCTTGGACGCTACCGCGCCTGCTTGGACGCTTCCGCGACTGCTTGGACGCTTCCGCGCCTGCTTGGACTCTTCTGCGCCTGCTTGGACGCTTCCGCGACTGCTTGGACTCTACCGCGCCTGCTTGAACGCTTCCGCGACTGCTAGGACGCTTCCGCGCCTGCTTGGACTCTTCTGCGTCTTCTTGCATGCTTCCGCGCCTGCTTGGACGTTTCCGCGCCTGCTTGGACGCTGTCGCGCCTGCTTGGACGCTTCCGCGACTGCTTGGACGCTTCAGCGCCTGCTTGGACGCTTCAGCGCCTGCTTGGACGCTTCCGCGCCTGCTTGCATGCTTCCCCGCCTGCTTGGACGCTTCCGCGCCTGCTTGGACTCTTCTGCGCCTTCTTGCATGCTTCCGCGCCTGCTTGGACGCTTCCGCGTCTGCTTGGACGTTTCCACGCCTGCTTGGACGCTACCGCGCCTGCTTGGACGCTTCCGCGACTGCTTGGACGCTACCGCGCCTGCTTGGACGCTTCCGCGACTGCTTGGACTCTTCTGCGCCTTCTTGCATGCTTCCGCGCCTGGTTGGACGCTACCGCGCCTGCTTGGACGCTTCCGCGACTGCTTGGACGCTTCCGCGCCTGCTTGGACTCTTCTGCGGCTTCTTGCATGCTGCCGCGCCTACTTGGACGTTTCCGCGCCTGCTTAGACGTTTCCACGCCTGCTTGGACGCTTCCGCGCCTGCTTGCATGCTTCCCCGCCTGCTTGGACGCTTCCGCGCCTGCTTGGACTCTTCTGCGCCTTCTTGCATGCTTCCGCGCCTGCTTGGACGTTTCCGCGCCTGCTTGGACGCTACCGCGCCTGCTTGGACGCTTCCGCGCCTTCTTGCATGCTTCCGCGCCTACTTGGACGTTTCCGCGCCTGCTTGGACGCTTCCGCGCCTGCTTGCATGCTTCCCCGCCTGCTTGGACGCTTCCGCGCCTGCTTGGACTCTTCTGCGCCTTCTTGCATGCTGCCGCGCCTACTTGGACGTTTCCGCGCCTGCTTGGACGCGACCGCGCCTGCTTGGACGCTTCCGCGACTGCTTGGACGCTTCCGCGACTGCTTGGACTCTTCTGCGCCTTCTTGCATGCTGCCGCGCCTACTTGGACGTTTCCGCGCCTGCTTGGACGCGACCGCGCCTGCTTGGACGCTTCCGCGACTGCTTGGACGCTTCCGCGACTGCTTGGACTCTTCCCCGCCTGCTTGGACGCTTCCGCGACTGCTTGGAATCTTCTGCGCCTTCTTGCATGCTGCCGCGCCTACTTGGACGTTTCCACGACTGCTTGGACGCTTCCGCGACTGCTTGGACTCTTCCCCGCCTGCTTGGAATCTTCTGCGCCTTCTTGCATGCTGCCGCGCCTACTTGGACGTTTCCACGACTGCTTGGACGCTTCCGCGACTGCTTGGACGCTTCCGCGCCTGCTAGGACTCTTCTGCGCCTTCTTGCATGCTGCCGCGCCTACTTGGACGCTTCCGCGCCTGGTTGGACGCTACCGCGCCTGCTTGAACGCTTCCGCGACTGCTTGAACGCTTCCGCGCCTGCTTGGACTCTTCTGCGTCTTCTTGCATGCTTCCGCGCCTGCTTGGACGTTTCCGCGCCTGCTTGGACGCTGTCGCGCCTGCTTGGACGCTTCCGCGACTGCTTGGACGCTTCCGCGCCTGCTTGGACGCTTCAGCGCCTGCTTGGACGCTTCCGCGCCTGCTTGCATGCTTGCTCGCCTGCTTGGACGCTTCCGCGCCTGCTTGGACTCTTCTGCGCCTTCTTGCATGCTTCCGCGCCTGCTTGGACGCTTCCGCGTCTGCTTGGACGGTACCGCGCCTGCTTGGACGCTTCAGCGACTGCTTGGACGCTTCCGCGCCTGCTTGCATGCTTCCGCGCCTGCTTGCATGCTTCCGCGCCTGCTAGGACGCTTTCGCGCCTGCTTGCACGGTTCCGAGCCTGCTTGGACGCTTCCGCGACTGCTTGGACGCTTCCGCGCCTGCTTGCATGCTTCCCCGCCTGCTTGCATGCTTCCGCGCCTGCTTGGACGTTACCGCGCCTGCTTGGACGCTTCCGCGCCTGGTTGGACGCTACCGCGCCTGCTTGGACGCTTCCGCGACTGCTTGGACGCTTCCGCGCCTGCTTGGACTCTTCTGCGCCTTCTTGCATGCTTCCGCCCCTGCTTGGACGCGTCCGTGCCTACTTGCACGGTTCGGCGCCTGCTTGCATGCTTCCGCGCCTACTTGGACGTTTCCGCGACTGCTTGGACGTTTCCGCGCCAGCTTGGATGCTTTCGCGCCTGCTTGGACTATTCTGCGCCTTCTTGCATGCTTCCGCGCCTGCTTGCATGCTTCCGCGCCTGCTTGGACTATTCTGCGTCTTCTTGCATGCTTCCGCGCCTACTTGGACGTTTCCGCGACTGCTTGGACGTTTCCGCGCCAGCTTGGATGCTTTCGCGCCTGCTTGGACTATTCTGCGCCTTCTTGCATGCTTCCGCGCCTGCTTGGACGTTTCCGCGCCTGCTTGGACGCTTCAGCGACTGCTTGGACGCTTCCGCGCCTGCTTGCATACTTCCGTGCCTGCTTGCATGCTTTCGAGCCTGCTTGGACGCTTCCGCGACTGCTTGGACGCTTCCGCGCCTGCTTGGACTCTTCTGCGTCTTCTTGCATGCTTCCGCGCCTGCTTGGACGTTTCCGCGCCTGCTTGGACGCTTCCGCGACTGCTTGGACGCTTCCGCGCCTGCTTGGACGCTTCAGCGCCTGCTTGGACGCTTCCGCGCATGCTTGCATGCTTGCCCGCCTGCTTGGACGATTCCGCGCCTGCTTGGACTCTTCTGCGCCTTCTTGCATGCTTCCGCGCCTGCTTGGACGCTTCCGCGCCTGGTTGGACGCTACCGCGCCTGCTTGGACGCTTCCGCGACTGCTTGGACGCTTCCGCGCCTGCTTGGACTCTTCTGCGTCTTCTTGCATGCTTCCGCGCCTGCTTGGACGTTTCCGCGCCTGCTTGGACGCTTCCGCGACTGCTTGGACGCTTCCGCGCCTGCTTGGACTCTTCTGCGCCTTCTTGCATGCTGCCGCGCCTACTTGGACGCTTCCGCGCCTGGTTGGACGCTACCGCGCCTGCTTGGACGCTTCCGCGGCTGCTTGGACGCTTCCGCGCCTGCTTGGACTCTTCTGCGCCTTCTTGCATGCTTCCGCGCCTGCTTGGACTCTTCTGCGCCTTCTTGCATGCTTCCGCGCCTGCTTGGAAGTTTCCGCGCCTGCTTGGACGCTACCGCGCCTGCTTGGACGCTTCCGCACCTTCTTGCATGCTTCCGCGCCTAGTTGGACGTTTCCGCGCCTGCTTGGACGCTTCCGCGCCTGCTTGCATGCTTCCCCGCCTGCTTGGACTCTTCTGCGCCTTCTTGCATGCTTCCGCGCCTGCTTGGACGTTTCCGCGACTGCTTGGACGCTTCCGCGCCTGCTTGGACTCTTCTGCGCCTTCTTGCATGCTTCCGCGCCTGCTTGGACGTTTCCGCGACTGCTTGGAGGCTTCCGCGACTGCTTGAACGCTACCGCGCCTGCTTGGACGCTTCCGCGACTGCTTGGACGCTACCGCGCCTGCTAGGACTCTTCTGCGCCTTCTTGCATGCTGCCGCGCCTACTTGGACGCTTCCGCGCCTGATTGGACGCTACCGCGCCTGCTTGGACTCTTCTGCGCCTTCTTGCATGCTTCCGCGCCTGCTTGGACGTTTCCGCGACTGCTTGGAGGCTTCCGCGACTGCTTGAACGCTACCGCGCCTGCTTGGACGCTTCCGCGACTGCTTGGACGCTACCGCGCCTGCTAGGACTCTTCTGCGCCTTCTTGCATGCTGCCGCGCCTACTTGGACGCTTCCGCGCCTGATTGGACGCTTCCGCGCCTATATGGATGCTTCCGCGCCTGCTTGGACGCTTCCGCGGATACTTGGACTCTTCTGCTCCTTCTTGCATGCTTCCGCGCCTACTTGGACGTTTCCGCGCCTGCTTGGAAAATTCCGCGCCTGCTTGCATGCTTCCCCGCCTGCTTGGACGCTTCCGCGCCTGCTTGGAATCTTCTGCGCCTTCTTGCATGCTGCCGCGCCAACTTGGACGTTTCCACGCCTGCTTGGACGCTTCCGCGCCTGCTTGCATGATTCCCCGCCTGCTTGGACGCTTCCGCGCCTGCTTGGACTCTTCTGCGCCTTCTTGCATGCTTCCGCGCCTGCTTGGACGTTTCCGCGCCTGCTTGGACGCTTCCGCGCCTGCTTGGACTCTTCTGCGCCTTCTTGCATGCTTCCGCGCCTGCTTGGACGTTTCCGCGCCTGGTTGGACGCTACCGCGCCTGCTTGGACTCTTCTGCGCCTTCTTGCATGCTGCCGCGCCTACTTGGACGTTTCCGCGCCTGCTTGGACGCTTCCGCGCCTGCTTGCATGCTTCCCCGCCTGCTTGGACGCTTCCTTGCATGCTTGGACTCTTCTGCGCCTGTTTGGACTCTTCTGCGCCTTCTTGCATGCTTCCGCGACTGCTTGGACGCTTCCACGACTGCTTGGCCGCTACCGCGCCTGCTTGGAAGCTTCCGCGCCTGCTTGGACTCTTCTGCGTCATCTTGCATGCTTCCGCGCCTGCTTGGACGTTTCCGCGCCTGCTTGGACGCTACCGCGCCTGCTTGGACGCTTCCGCGACTGCTTGGACGCTTCCGCGCCTGGTTGGACGCGACCGCGCCTGCTTGAACGCTTCCGCAACTGCTTGGACGCTTCCGCGCCTGGTTTGACGCGACCGCGCCTGCTTGAACGCTTCCGCGACTGCTTCGACGCTTCCGCGCCTGTTTGGACTCTTCTGCGCCTTCTTGCATGCTTCCGCGACTGCTTGGACGCTACCGCGACTGCTTGGCCGCTACCGCGCCTGCTTGGAAGCTTCCGCGCCTGCTTGGACTCTTCTGCGTCATCTTGCATGCTTCCGCGCCTGCTTGGACGTTTCCGCGCCTGCTTGGACGCTACCGCGCCTGCTTGGACGCTTCCGCGCCTTCGTGCATGCTTCCGCGCCTACTTGGACGTTTCCGCGCCTGCTTGGACGCTTCCGCGCCTGCTTGCATGCTTCCCCGCCTGCTTGGACGATTCCACGCCTGCTTGGACGCTTCCGCGCCTGCTTGCATGCTTCCCCGCCTGCTTGGACGCTTCCGCGCCTGCTTGGACTCTTCTGCGCCTTCTTGCATGCTTCCGCGCCTGCTTGGACGTTTCCGCGCCTGCTTGGACGCTACCGAGCCTGCTTGGACGCTTCCGCGCCTTCTTGCATGCTTCCGCGCCTACTTGGACGTTTCCGCGCCTGCTTGGACGCTTCCGCGCCTGCTTGCATGCTTCCCCGCCTGCTTGGACGCTTCCGCGCCTGCTTGGACACTTCCGCGCCTGGTTGGACGCTACTGCGCCAGCTTGGACGCTTCCGCGCCTGCTTGCATGCTTCCCCGCCTGCTTGGACGCTTCCGCGCCTGCTTGGACTCTTCTGCGCCTGCTTGCATGCTTCCGCGCCTGCTTGGACGCTTCCGCGCCTGCTTGGACTCTTCTGCGTCTTCTTGCATGCTTCCGCGCCTGCTTGGACGTTTCCGCGCCTGCTTGGACGCTACCGCGCCTGCTTGGACGCTTCCGCGACTGCTTGGACGCTTCCGCGCCTGGTTGGACGCGACCGCGCCTGCTTGGACGCTTCCGCGCCTGCTTGGACTCTTCTGCGGCTTCTTGCATGCTTCCGCGCCTGCTTGGACGTTTCCGCGCCTGCTTGGACGCTACCGCGCCTGCTTGGACGCTTCCGTACCTTCTTGCATGCTTCCGCGCCTACTTGGACGTTTCCGCGCCTGCTTGGACGCTTCCGCGCCTGCTTGGACGCTTCCGCGCCTGCTTGGACTCTTCTGCGCCTGCTTGCATGCTTCCGCGCCTGCTTGGACGCTTCCGCGCCTGCTTGGACTCTTCTGCGCCTGTTTGGACTCTTCTGCGCCTTCTTGCATGCTTCCGCGACTGCTTGGACGCTTCCACGACTGCTTGGACGCTACCGCGCCTGCTTGGACGCTTCCGCGCCTTCGTGCATGCTTCCGCGCCTACTTGGACGTTTCCGCGCCTGCTTGGACGCTTCCGCGCCTGCTTGCATGCTTCCCCGCCTGCTTGGACGTTTCCACGCCTGCTTGGACGCTTCCGCGCCTGCTTGCATGCTTCCCCGCCTGCTTGGACGCTTCCGCGCCTGCTTGGACTCTTCTGCGCCTTCTTGCATGCTTCCGCGCCTGCTTGGACGTTTCCGCGCCTGCTTGGACGCTACCGAGCCTGCTTGGACGCTTCCGCGCCTTCTTGCATGCTTCCGCGCCTACTTGGACGTTTCCGCGCCTGCTTGGACGCTTCCGCGCCTGCTTGCATGCTTCCCCGCCTGCTTGGACGCTTCCGCGCCTGCTTGGACGCTTCCGCGCCTGGTTGGACGCTACTGCGCCTGCTTGGACGCTTCCGCGCCTGCTTGCATGCTTCCCCGCCTGCTTGGACGCTTCCGCGCCTGCTTGGACTCTTCTGCGCCTGCTTGCATGCTTCCGCGCCTGCTTGGACGCTTCCGCGCCTGCTTGGACTCTTCTGCGTCTTCTTGCATGCTTCCGCGCCTGCTTGGACGTTTCCGCGCCTGCTTGGACGCTACCGCGCCTGCTTGGACGCTTCCGCGACTGCTTGGACGCTTCCGCGCCTGGTTGGACGCGACCGCGCCTGCTTGGACGCTTCCGCGCCTGCTTGGACTCTTCTGCGTCTTCTTGCATGCTTCCGCGCCTGCTTGGACGTTTCCGCGCCTGCTTGGACGCTACCGCGCCTGCTTGGACGCTTCCGTACCTTCTTGCATGCTTCCGCGTCTACTTGGACGTTTCCGCGCCTGCTTGGACGCTTCCGCGCCTGCTTGGACGCTTCCGCGCCTGCTTGGACTCTTCTGCGCCTGCTTGCATGCTTCCGCGCCTGCTTGGACGCTTCCGCGCCTGCTTGGACTCTTCTGCGTCTTCTTGCATGCTTCCGCGCCTGCTTGGACGCTTCCGCGCCTTCTTGCATGCTTCCGCGCCTACTTGGACGTTTCCGCGCCTGCTTGGACGCTTCCGCGCCTGCTTGCATGCTTCCCCGCCTGCTTGGACGCTTCCGCGCCTGCTTGGACGCTTCCGCGCCTGGTCGGACGCTACCGCGCCTGCTTGGACGCTTCCGCGCCTGCTTGGAATCTTCTGCGCCTTCTTGCATGCTGCCGCGCCAACTTGGACGTTTCCACGCCTGCTTGGACGCTTCCGCGCCTGCTTGCATGATTCCCCGCCTGCTTGGACGCTTCCGCGCCTGCTTGGACTCTTCTGCGCCTTCTTGCATGCTTCCGCGCCTGCTTGGACGTTTCCGCGCCTGCTTGGACGCTTCCGCGCCTGCTTGGACTCTTCTGCGCCTTCTTGCATGCTTCCGCGCCTGCTTGGACGTTTCCGCGCCTGGTTGGACGCTACCGCGCCTGCTTGGACTCTTCTGCGCCTTCTTGCATGCTGCCGCGCCTACTTGGACGTTTCCGCGCCTGCTTGGACGCTTCCGCGCCTGCTTGCATGCTTCCCCGCCTGCTTGGACGCTTCCGCGCCTGCTTGGACTCTTCTGCGCCTGTTTGGACTCTTCTGCGCCTTCTTGCATGCTTCAGCGACTGCTTGGACGCTTCCACGACTGCTTGGCCGCTACCGCGCCTGCTTGGAAGCTTCCGCGCCTGCTTGGACTCTTCTGCGTCATCTTGCATGCTTCCGCGCCTGCTTGGACGTTTCCGCGCCTGCTTGGACGCTACCGCGCCTGCTTGGACGCTTCCGCGACTGCTTGGACGCTTCCGCGCCTGGTTGGACGCGACCGCGCCTGCTTGAACGCTTCCGCGACTGCTTCGACGCTTCCGCGCCTGTGTGGACTCTCCTGCGCCTGCTTGGACTCTTGCGCGCCTGCTTGGACTCTTCTGCGCCTTCTTGCATGCTTCCGCGCCTGCTTGGACGTTTCCGCGCCTGCTTGGACGCTACCGCGCCTGCTTGGACGCTTCCGCAACTGCTTGGACGCTTCCGCGCCTGGTTGGACGCTACCGCGCCTGCTTGGACTCTTCTGCGCCTTCTTGCATGCTTCCGCGCCTGCTTGGACGTTTCCGCGCCTGGTTGGACGCTACCGCGCCTGCTTGGACTCTTCTGCGCCTTCTTGCATGCTGCCGCGCCTACTTGGACGTTTCCGCGCCTGCTTGGACGCTTCCGCGCCTGCTTGCATGCTTCCCCGCCTGCTTGGACGCTTCCGCGCCTGCTTGGACTCTTCTGCGCCTGTTTGGACTCTTCTGCGCCTTCTTGCATGCTTCTGCGACTGCTTGGACGCTACCGCGACTGCTTGGCCGCTACCGCGCCTGCTTGGAAGCTTCCGCGCCTGCTTGGACTCTTCTGCGTCATCTTGCATGCTTCCGCGCCTGCTTGGACGTTTCCGCGCCTGCTTGGACGCTACCGCGCCTGCTTGGACGCTTCCGCGACTGCTTGGACGCTTCCGCGCCTGGTTTGACGCGACCGCGCCTGCTTGAACGCTTCCGCGACTGCTTCGACGCTTCCTCGCCTGTTTGGACTCTTCTGCGCCTTCTTGCATGCTTCCGCGACTGCTTGGACGCTACCGCGACTGCTTGGCCGCTACCGCGCCTGCTTGGAAGCTTCCGCGCCTGCTTGGACTCTTCTGCGTCATCTTGCATGCTTCCGCGCCTGCTTGGACGTTTCCGCGCCTGCTTGGACGCTACCGCGCCTGCTTGGACGCTTCCGCGCCTTCGTGCATGCTTCCGCGCCTACTTGGACGTTTCTGCGCCTGCTTGGACGCTTCCGCGCCTGCTTGCATGCTTCCCCGCCTGCTTGGACGTTTCCACGCCTGCTTGGACGCTTCCGCGCCTGCTTGGACTCTTCTGCGTCTTCTTGCATGCTTCCGCGCCTGCTTGGACGCTTCCGCGACTGCTTGGACGCTTCCCCGCCTGCTTGGACTCTTCTGCGTCTTCTTGCATGCTTCCGCGCCGGCTTGGACGTTTCCGCGACTGCTTGGAGGCTTCCGCGACTGCTTGGACTCTACCGCGCCTGCTTGAACGCTTCCGCGACTGCTTGGACGCTTTCGCGCCTGCTTGGACCCTTCTGCGTCTTCTTGCATGCTTCCGCGCCTGCTTGGACGCTTCCGCGACTGCTTGGACGCTTCCGCGCCTGCTTGGACTCTTCTGCGTCTTCTTGCATGCTTCCGCGCCTGCTTGGACGTTTCCGCGACTGCTTGGACGCTTCCGCGCCTGCTTGGACTCTTCTCTGTTTCTCGCATGCTGCCGCGCCTACTTGGACGTTTCCGCGCCTGCTTGGACGCTTCCGCGAATGCTTGGACGCTTCCGCGCCTGCTTGGACTCTTCTGCGCCTTCTTGCATGCTTCCGCGCCTGCTTGGACGTTTCCGCGCCTGCTTGGACGCTACCGAGCCTGCTTGGACGCTTCCGCGCCTTCTTGCATGCTTCCGCGCCTACTTGGACGTTTCCGCGCCTGCTTGGACGCTTCCGCGCCTGCTTGCATGCTTCCCCGCCTGCTTGGACGCTTCCGCGCCTGCTTGGACGCTTCCGCGCCTGGTTGGACGCTACTGCGCCTGCTTGGACGCTTCCGCGCCTGCTTGGACTCTTCTGCGCCTGCTTGCATGCTTCCGCTCCTGCTTGGACGCTTCCGCGCCTGCTTGGACTCTTCTGCGTCTTCTTGCATGCTTCCGCGCCTGCTTGGACGTTTCCGCGCCTGCTTGGACGCTACCGCGCCTGCTTGGACGCTTCCGCGACTGCTTGGACGCTTCCGCGCCTGGTTGGACGCGACCGCGCCTGCTTGGACGTTTCCCCGCCTGCTTGGACGCTTCCGCGCCTGCTTGGACTCTTCTGCGCCTGCTTGCATGCTTCCGCGCCTGCTTGGACGCTTCCGCGCCTGCTTGGACTCTTCTGCGTCTTCTTGCATGCTTCCGCGCCTGCTTGGACGTTTCCGCGCCTGCTTGGACGCTACCGCGCCTGCTTGGACGCTTCCGCGACTGCTTGGACGCTTCCGCGCCTGGTTGGACGCGACCGCGCCTGCTTGGACGCTTCCGCGCCTGCTTGGACTCTTCTGCGTCTTCTTGCATGCTTCCGCGCCTGCTTGGACGTTTCCGCGCCTGCTTGGACGCTACTGCGCCTGCTTGGACGCTTCCGCGACTGCTTGGACGCTTCCGCGCCTGGTTGGACGCGACCGCGCCTGCTTGGACGCTTCCGCACCTTCTTGCATGCTTCCGCGCCTACTTGGACGTTTCCGCGCCTGCTTGGACGCTTCCGCGCCTGCTTGGACGCTTCCGCGCCTTCTTGCATGCTTCCGCGCCTACTTGGACGTTTCCGCGCCTGCTTGGACGCTTCCGCGCCTGCTTGCATGCTTCCCCGCCTGCTTGGACGCTTCCGCGCCTGCTTGGACTCTTCTGCGCCTTCTTGCATGCTGCCGCGCCTACTTGGACGTTTCCGCGCCTGCTTGGACGCGACCGCGCCTGCTTGGACGCTTCCGCGACTGCTTGGACGCTTCCGCGACTGCTTGGACTCTTCTGCGCCTTCTTGCATGCTGCCGCGCCTACTTGGACGTTTCCGCGCCTGCTTGGACGCGACCGCGCCTGCTTGGACGCTTCCGCGACTGCTTGGACGCTTCCGCGACTGCTTGGACTCTTCCCCGCCTGCTTGGACGCTTCCGCGCCTGCTTGGAATCTTCTGCGCCTTCTTGCATGCTGCCGCGCCTACTTGGACGTTTCCACGACTGCTTGGACGCTTCCGCGCCTGCTTGCATGCTTTCCCGCCTGCTTGGACGCTTCCGCGCCTGCTTGGACTCTTCTGCGCCTTCTTGCTTGCTTCCGCGCCTGCTTGGACGTTTCCGCGCCTGCTTGGACGCTACCGCGCCTGCTTGGACGCTTCCGCGCCTGCTTGGAATCTTCTGCGCCTTCTGGCATGCTGCCGCGCCTACTTGGACGTTTCCACGACTGCTTGGACGCTTCCGCGACTGCTTGGACTCTTCCCCGCCTGCTTGGAATCTTCTGCGCCTTCTTGCATGCTGCCGCGCCTACTTGGACGTTTCCACGACTGCTTGGACGCTTCCGCGACTGCTTGGACGCTTCCGCGCCTGCTAGGACTCTTCTGCGCCTTCTTGCATGCTGCCGCGCCTACTTGGACGCTTCCGCGCCTGGTTGGACGCTACCGCGCCTGCTTGGACGCTTCCGCGACTGCTTGGACGCTTCCGCGCCTGCTTGCATGCTTCCCCGCCTGCTTGGACGCTTCCGCGCCTGCTAGGACTCTTCTGCGCCTTCTTGCATGCTGCCGCGCCTACTTGGACGTTTCCACGACTGCTTGGACGCTTCCGCGCCTGCTTGGACGTTTCCGCGCCTGCTTGGACGCTACCGAGCCTGCTTGGACGCTTCCGCGCCTTCTTGCATGTTTCCGTGCCTACTTGGACGTTTCCGCGCCTGCTTGGACGCTTCCGCGCCTGCTTGCATGCTTCCTCGCCTGCTTGGACGCTTCCGCGCCTGCTTGGACTATTCTGCGTCCTCTTGCATGCTTTCGCGCCTGCTTGGACGTTTCCGCGCCTGCTTGGACGCTACCGCGCCTGCTTGGACGCTTCCGCGACTGCTTGGACTCTACCGCGCCTGCTTGAACGCTTCCGCGACTGCTTGGACGCTTCCGCGCCTGCTTGGACTCTTCTGCGTCTTCTTGCATGCTTCCGCGCCTGCTTGGACGTTTCCGCGCCTGCTTGGACGCTGTCGCGCCTGCTTGGACGCTTCCGCGACTGCTTGGAGGCTTCCGCGCCTGCTTGGACGCTTCAGCGCCTGCTTGGACGCTTCCGCGCCTGCTTGCATGCTTCCGCGCCTGCTTGCATGCTTCCGCGCCTGCTTGGACTATTCTGCGTCTTCTTGCATGCTTCCGCGCCTACTTGGACGTTTCCGCGACTGCTTGGACGTTTCCGCGCCAGCTTGGAATCCTCTGCGCCTTCTTGCATGCTGCCGCGCCTACTTGGACGTTTCCACGCCTGCTTGGACGCTTCCGCGCCTGCTTGGACGCTTCCGCGACTGCTTGGACGCTTCCGCGACTGCTTGGACGCTTCCGCGCCTGCTTGGACTCTTCTGCGCCTTCTTGCATGCTTCCGCGCCTGCTTGGACACTTCTGCGCCTTCTTGCATGCTGCCGCGCCTGCTTGGACGTTTCCGCGCCAGCTTGGACACTACCGCGCCTGGTTGGACTCTTCTGCGTCTTCTTGCATGCTTCCGCGCCTGCTTGGACGCTTCCGCGCCTGCTTGGACGCTTCCGCGCCTGCTTGGACTCTTCTGCGTCTTCTTGCATGCTTCCGCGCCTGCTTGGACGTTTCCGCGCCTGCTTGGACGCTGTCGCGCCTGCTTGGACGCTTCCGCGACTGCTTGGACGCTTCCGCGCCTGCATGGACGCTTCAGCGCCTGCTTGGACGCTTCCGCGCCTGCTTGCATGCTTCCGCGCCTGCTTGGACTATTCTGCGTCTTCTTGCATGCTTCCGCGCCTACTTGGACGTTTCCGCGACAGCTTGGACGTTTCCGCGCCAGCTTGGAATCTTCTGCGCCTTCTTGCATGCTGCCGCGCCTACTTGGACGTTTCCACGCCTGCTTGGACGCTTCCGCGCCTGCTTGGACGCTTCCGCGACTACTTGGACGCTTCCGCGACTGCTTGGACGCTTCCGCGCCTGCTTGGACTCTTCTGCGCCTTCTTGCATGCTTCCGCGCCTGCTTGGACACTTCTGCGCCTTCTTGCATGCTGCCGCGCCTGCTTGGACGTTTCCGCGCCAGCTTGGACACTACCGCGCCTGGTTGGACTCTTCTGCGTCTTCTTGCATGCTTCCGCGCCTGCTTGGACACTTCTGCGCCTTCTTGCATGCTGCCGCGCCTGCTTGGACGTTTCCGCGCCAGCTTGGACACTACCGCGCCTGGTTGGACTCTTCTGCGTCTTCTTGCATGCTTCCGTGCCTGCTTGGACGCTTCCGCGCCTGCTTGGACGCTTCCGCGCCTGCTTGGACTCTTCTGCGTCTTCTTGCATGCTTCCGTGCCTGCTTGGACGTTTCCGCGCCTGCTTGGACGCTTCCGCGCCTGCTTGGACTCTTCTGCGTCTTCTTGCATGCTTCCGCGCCTGCTTGGACGTTTCCGCGCCTGCTAGGACGCTGTCGCGCCTGCTTGGACGCTTCCGCGACTGCTTGGACGCTTCCGCGCCTGCATGGACGCTTCAGCGCCTGCTTGGACGCTTCCGCGCCTGCTTGCATGCTTCCGCGCCTGCTTGGACTATTCTGCGTCTTCTTGCATGCTTCCGCGCCTACTTGGACGTTTCCGCGACAGCTTGGACGTTTCCGCGCCAGCTTGGAATCTTCTGCGCCTTCTTGCATGCTGCCGCGCCTACTTGGACGTTTCCACGCCTGCTTGGACGCTTCCGCGCCTGCTTGGACGCTTCCGCGACTACTTGGACGCTTCCGCGACTGCTTGGACGCTTCCGCGCCTGCTTGGACACTTCTGCGCCTTCTTGCATGCTTCCGCGCCTGCTTGGACACTTCTGCGCCTTCTTGCATGCTGCCGCGCCTGCTTGGACGTTTCCGCGCCAGCTTGGACACTACCGCGCCTGGTTGGACTCTTCTGCGTCTTCTTGCATGCTTCCGCGCCTGCTTGGACACTTCTGCGCCTTCTTGCATGCTGCCGCGCCTGCTTGGACGTTTCCGCGCCAGCTTGGACACTACCGCGCCTGGTTGGACTCTTCTGCGTCTTCTTGCATGCTTCCGTGCCTGCTTGGACGCTTCCGCGCCTGCTTGGACGCTTCCGCGCCTGCTTGGACTCTTCTGCGTCTTCTTGCATGCTTCCGTGCCTGCTTGGACGTTTCCGCGCCTGCTTGGACGCTGTCGCGCCTGCTTGGACGCTTCCGCGACTGCTTGGACGCTTCCGCGCCTGCTTGGACGCTTCAGCGCCTGCTTGGACGCTTCCGCGCCTGCTTGCATGCTTCCGCGCCTGCTTGCATGCTTCCGCGCCTGCTTGCATGCTTCCGCGCCTGCTTGGACTATTCTGCGCCAGCTTGGACACTACCGCGCCTGGTTGGACTCTTCTGCGTCTTCTTGCATGCTTCCGCGCCTGCTTGGACGCTTCCGCGCCTGCTTGGACGCTTCCGCGCCTGCTTGGACTCTTCTGCGTCTTCTTGCATGCTTCCGCGCCTGCTTGGACGTTTCCGCGCCTGCTTGGACGTTTCCGCGCCTGCTTGGACGCTGTCGCGCCTGCTTGGACGCTTCCGCGACTGCTTGGACGCTTCCGCGCCTGCTTGGACGCTTCAGCGCCTGCTTGGACGCTTCCGCGCCTGCTTGCATGCTTCCGCGCCTGCTTGCATGCTTCCGCGCCTGCTTGCATGCTTCCGCGCCTGCTTGGACTATTCTGCGTCTTCTTGCATGCTTCCGCGCCTACTTGGACGTTTCCGCGACTGCTTGGACGTTTCCGCGCCAGCTTGGAATCTTCTGCGCCTTCTTGCATGCTGCCGCGCCTACTTGGACGTTTCCACGCCTGCTTGGACGCTTCCGCGCCTGCTTGGACGCTTCCGCGACTGCTTGGACGCTTCCGCGACTGCTTGGACGCTTCCGCGCCTGCTTGGACTCTTCTGCGCCTTCTTGCATGCTTCCGCGCCTGCTTGGACACTTCTGCGCCTTCTTGCATGCTGCCGCGCCTGCTTGGACGTTTCCGCGCCAGCTTGGACACTACCGCGCCTGGTTGGACTCTTCTGCGTCTTCTTGCATGCTTCCGCGCCTGCTTGGACGCTTCCGCGCCTGCTTGGACGATTCCGCGCCTGCTTGGACTCTTCTGCGTCTTCTTGCATGCTTCCGCGCCTGCTTGGACGTTTCCGCGCCTGCTTGGACGCTGTCGCGCCTGCTTGGACGCTTCCGCGACTGCTTGGACGCTTCCGCGCCTGCTTGGACGCTTCAGCGCCTGCTTGGACGCTTCCGCGCCTGCTTGCATGCTTCCGCGCCTGCTTGCATGCTTCCGCGCCTGCTTGCATGCTTCCGCGCCTGCTTGGACTATTCTGCGCCTTCTTGCATGCTGCCGCGCCTACTTGGACGTTTCCGCGCCTGCTTGGACGCGACCGCGCCTGCTTGGACGCTTCCGCGACTGCTTGGACGCTTCCGCGACTGCTTGGACTCTTCCCCGCCTGCTTGGACGCTTCCGCGCCTGCTTGGAATCTTCTGCGCCTTCTTGCATGCTGCCGCGCCTACTTGGACGTTTCCACGACTGCTTGGACGCTTCCGCGCCTGCTTGGACGCTTCAGCGCCTGCTTGGACGCTTCCGCGCCTGCTTGCATGCTTCCGCGCCTGCTTGCATGCTTCCGCGCCTGCTTGCATGCTTCCGCGCCTGCTTGGACTATTCTGCGTCTTCTTGCATGCTTCCGCGCCTACTTGGACGTTTCCGCGACTGCTTGGACGTTTCCGCGCCAGCTTGGAATCTTCTGCGCCTTCTTGCATGCTGCCGCGCCTACTTGGACGTTTCCACGCCTGCTTGGACGCTTCCGCGCCTGCTTGGACGCTTCCGCGACTGCTTGGACGCTTCCGCGACTGCTTGGACGCTTCCGCGCCTGCTTGGACTCTTCTGCGCCTTCTTGCATGCTTCCGCGCCTGCTTGGACACTTCTGCGCCTTCTTGCATGCTGCCGCGCCTGCTTGGACGTTTCCGCGCCAGCTTGGACACTACCGCGCCTGGTTGGACTCTTCTGCGTCTTCTTGCATGCTTCCGCGCCTGCTTGGACGCTTCCGCGCCTGCTTGGACTCTTCTGCGTCTTCTTGCGTGCTTCCGCGCCTGCTTGGACGTTTCCGCGCCTGCTTGGACGCTACCGCGCCTGCTTGGACTCTTCTGCGTCTTCTTGCATGCTGCCGCGCCTACTTGGACGCTTCCGCGCCTGGTTGGACGCTACCGCGCCTGCTTGGACGCTTCCGCGACTGCTTGAACGCTTCCGCGCCTGCTTGCATGCTTCCCCGCCTGCTTGGACGCTTCCGCGCCTGCTTGGAATCTCCTGCGCTTTCTTGCATGCTGCCGCGCCTACTTGGACGTTTCCGCGCCTGCTTGGACGCTTCCGCGCCTGCTAGGACTCTTCTGCGCCTTCTTGCATGCTGCCGCGCCTACTTGGACGCTTCCGCGCCTGGTTGGACGCTACCGCGCCTGCTTGGACGCTTCCGCGACTGCTTGCATGCTTCCCCGCCTGCTTGGACGCTTCCGCGCCTGCTAGGACTCTTCTGCGCCTTCTTGCATGCTGCCGCGCCTACTTGGACGTTTCCGCGCCTGCTTGGACGCGACCGCGCCTGCTTGGACGCTTCCGCGAATGCTTGGACGCTTCCGCGACTGCTTGGACTCTTCCCCGCCTGCTTGGACGCTTCCGCGCCTGCTTGGAATCTTCTGCGCCTTCTTGCATGCTGCCGCGCCTACTTGGACGCTTCCGCGCCTGGTTGGACGCTACCGCGCCTGCTTGGACGCTTCCGCGACTGCTTGGACGCTTCCGCGCCTGCTTGGACTCTTCTGCGTCTTCTCGCATGCTGCCGCGCCTACTTGGACGTTTCCGCGCCTGCTTGGACGTTTCCACGCCTGCTTGGACGCTTCCGCGCCTGCTTGGACGCTTCCGCGCCTGCTTGGACTCTTCTGCGCCTTCTTGCATGCTTCCGCGCCTGCTTGGACGTTTCCGCGCCTGCTTGGACGCTACCGCGCCTGCTTGGACGCTTTCGCGCCTGCTTGGAATCTTCTGCGCCTTCTTGCATGCTGCCGCGCCTACTTGGACGTTTCCACGACTGCTTGGACGCTTCCGCGACTGCTTGGACTCTTCCCCGCCTGCTTGGAATCTTCTGCGCCTTCTTGCATGCTGCCGCGCCTACTTGGACGTTTCCACGACTGCTTGGACGCTTCCGCGACTGCATGGACGCTTCCGCGCCTGCTAGGACTCTTCTGCGCCTTCTTGCATGCTGCCGCGCCTACTTGGACGCTTCCGCGCCTGGTTGGACGCTACCGAGCCTGCTTGGACGCTTCCGCGCCTGCTTGCATGCTTCCCCGCCTGCTTGGACGCTTCCGCGCCTGCTTGGACTCTTCTGCGCCTTCTTGCATGCTTCCGCGCCTGCTTGGACGTTTCCGCGCCTGCTTGGACGCTACCGCGCCTGCTTGGACTCTTCCGCGCCTTCTTGCATGCTTCCGCGCCTACTTGGACGTTTCCGCGCCTGCTTGGACGCTTCCGCGCCTGCTTGCATGCTTCCCCGCCTGCTTGGACGCTTCCGCGCCTGCTTGCAATCTTCTGCGCCTTCTTGCATGCTGCCGCGCCAACTTGGACGTTTCCACGCCTGCTTGGACGCTTCCGCGCCTGCTTGCATGCTTCCCCGCCTGCTTGGACGCTTCCGCGCCTGCTTGGACTCTTCTGCGCCTTCTTGCATGCTTCCGCGCCTGCTTGGACTCTTCTGCGCCTGCTTGCATGCTTCCGCGCCTGCTTGGACGCTTCCGCGCCTGCTTGGACTCTTCTGCGTCTTCTTGCATGCTTCCGCGCCTGCTTGGACGTTTCCGCGCCTGCTTGGACGCTACCGCGCCTGCTTGAACGCTTCCGCGACTGCTTGGACGCTTCCGCGCCTGGTTGGACGCGACCGCGCCTGCTTGGACGCTTCCGCGCCTGCTTGGACTCTTCTGCGTCTTCTTGCATGCTTCCGCGCCTGCTTGGACGTATCCGCGCCTGCTTGGACGCTACCGCGCCTGCTTGGACGCTTCCGCGACTGCTTGGACGCTTCCGCGCCTGGTTGGACGCGACCGCGCCTGCTTGGACGCTTCCGCGCCTGCTTGCATGCTTCCGCGCCTGCTTGCATGCTTCCGCGCCTGCTTGCATGCTTCCGCGCCTGCTTGGACTATTCTGCGCCAGCTTGGACACTACCGCGCCTGGTTGGACTCTTCTGCGTCTTCTTGCATGCTTCCGCGCCTGCTTGGACGCTTCCGCGCCTGCTTGGACGCTTCCGCGCCTGCTTGGACTCTTCTGCGTCTTCTTGCATGCTTCCGCGCCTGCTTGGACGTTTCCGCGCCTGCTTGGACGCTGTCGCGCCTGCTTGGACGCTTCCGCGACTGCTTGGACGCTTCCGCGCCTGCTTGGACGCTTCAGCGCCTGCTTGGACGCTTCCGCGCCTGCTTGCATGCTTCCGCGCCTGCTTGCATGCTTCCGCGCCTGCTTGGACTATTCTGCGTCTTCTTGCATGCTTCCGCGCCTACTTGGACGTTTCCGCGACTGCTTGGACGTTTCCGCGCCAGCTTGGAATCTTCTGCGCCTTCTTGCATGCTGCCGCGCCTACTTGGACGTTTCCACGCCTGCTTGGACGCTTCCGCGCCTGCTTGGACGCTTCCGCGACTGCTTGGACGTTTCCGCGACTGCTTGGACGCTTCCGCGCCTGCTTGGACTCTTCTGCGCCTTCTTGCATGCTTCCGCGCCTGCTTGGACACTTCTGCGCCTTCTTGCATGCTGCCGCGCCTGCTTGGACGTTTCCGCGCCAGCTTGGACACTACCGCGCCTGGTTGGACTCTTCTGCGTCTTCTTGCATGCTTCCGCGCCTGCTTTGACGCTTCCGCGACTGCTTGGACGCTTCCGCGCCTGCTTGGACTCTTCTGCGCCTTCTTGCATGCTTCCGCGCCTGCTTGGACACTTCTGCGCCTTCTTCCATGCTGCCGCGCCTGCTTGGACGTTTCCGCGCCAGCTTGGACACTACCGCGCCTGGTTGGACTCTTCTGCGTCTTCTTGCATGCTTCCGCGCCTGCTTTGACGCTTCCGCGCCTGCTTGGACGCTTCCGCGCCTGCTTGGACTCTTCCACGCCTGCTTGGACGTTTCCGCGCCTGCTTGGACGCTACCGCGCCTGCTTGGACGCTTCCGCGACTGCTTGGACTCTACCGCGCCTGCTTGAACGCTTCCGCGACTGCTTGGACGCTTCCGCGCCTGGTTGGACTCTTCTGCGTCTTCTTGCATGCTTCCGCGCCTGCTTGGACGCTTCCGCGCCTGCTTCGAATCTTCTGCGCCTTCTTGCATGCTGCCGCGCCTACTTGGACGTTTCCACGCCTGCTTGGACGCTACCGCGCCTGCTTGGACTCTTCTGCGTCTTCTTGCATGCTGCCGCGCCTACTTGGACGCTTCCGCGCCTGGTTGGACGCTACCGCGCCTGCTTGGACGCTTCCGCGCCTGCTTGCATGCTTCCCCGCCTGCTTGGACGCTTCCGCGCCTGCTTGGACTCTTCTGCGCCTGCTTGCATGCTTCCGCGCCTGCTTGGACGCTTCCGCGCCTGCTTGGACTCTTCTGCGTCTTCTTGCGTGCTTCCGCGCCTGCTTGGACGTTTCCGCGCCTGCTTGGACCCTACCGCGCCTGCTTGGACTCTTCTGCGTCTTCTTGCATGCTGCCGCGCCTACTTGGACGCTTCCGCGCCTGGTTGGACGCTACCGCGCCTGCTTGGACGCTTCCGCGACTGCTTGAACGCTTCCGCGCCTGCTTGCATGCTTCCCCGCCTGCTTGGACGCTTCCGCGCCTGCTTGGAATCTCCTGCGCTTTCTTGCATGCTGCCGCGCCTACTTGGACGTTTCCGCGCCTGCTTGGACGCTTCCGCGCCTGCTAGGACTCTTCTGCGCCTTCTTGCATGCTGCCGCGCCTACTTGGACGCTTCCGCGCCTGGTTGGACGCTACCGCGCCTGCTTGGACGCTTCCGCGACTGCTTGCATGCTTCCCCGCCTGCTTGGACGCTTCCGCGCCTGCTAGGACTCTTCTGCGCCTTCTTGCATGCTGCCGCGCCTACTTGGACGTTTCCGCGCCTGCTTGGACGCGACCGCGCCTGCTTGGACGCTTCCGCGAATGCTTGGACGCTTCCGCGACTGCTTGGACTCTTCCCCGCCTGCTTGGACGCTTCCGCGCCTGCTTGGAATCTTCTGCGCCTTCTTGCATGCTGCCGCGCCTACTTGGACGCTTCCGCGCCTGGTTGGACGCTACCGCGCCTGCTTGGACGCTTCCGCGACTGCTTGGACGCTTCCGCGCCTGCTTGGACTCTTCTGCGTCTTCTCGCATGCTGCCGCGCCTACTTGGACGTTTCCGCGCCTGCTTGGACGTTTCCACGCCTGCTTGGACGCTTCCGCGCCTGCTTGCATGCTTCCCCGCCTGCTTGGACGCTTCCGCGCCTGCTTGGACTCTTCTGCGCCTTCTTGCATGCTTCCGCGCCTGCATGGACGTTTCCGCGCCTGCTTGGACGCTACCGCACCTGCTTCTACGCTTCCGCGCCTGCTTGGACGCTTCCGCGCCTGCTTGGAATCTTCTGCGCCTTCTTGCATGCTGCCGCGCCTACTTGGACGTTTCCACGACTGCTTGGACGCTTTCGCGCCTGCTTGCATGCTTCCCCGCTTGCTTGGACGCTTCCGCGCCTGCTTGGAATCTTCTGCGCCTTCTTGCATGCTGCCGCGCCTACTTGGACGTTTCCACGCCTGCTTGGACGCTTCCGCGTCTGCTTGCATGCTTCCCCGCCTGCTTGGACGCTTCCGCGCCTGCTTGGACTCTTCTGCGCCTTCTTGCATGCTTCCGCGCCTGCTTGGACGTTTCCGCGCCTGCTTGGACGCTACCGCGCCTGCTTGGACGCTTTCGCGCCTGCTTGGAATCTTCTGCGCCTTCTTGCATGCTGCCGCGCCTACTTGGACGTTTCCACGACTGCTTGGACGCTTCCGCGACTGCTTGGACTCTTCCCCGCCTGCTTGGAATCTTCTGCGCCTTCTTGCATGCTGCCGCGCCTACTTGGACGTTTCCACGACTGCTTGGACGCTTCCGCGACTGCATGGACGCTTCCGCGCCTGCTAGGACTCTTCTGCGCCTTCTTGCATGCTGCCGCGCCTACTTGGACGCTTCCGCGCCTGGTTGGACGCTACCGCGCCTGCTTGGACGCTTCCGCGCCTGCTTGCATGCTTCCCCGCCTGCTTGGACGCTTCCGCGCCTGCTTGGACTCTTCTGCGCCTTCTTGCATGCTTCCGCGCCTGCTTGGACGTTTCCGCGCCTGCTTGGACGCTACCGCGCCTGCTTGGACGCTTCCGCGCCTTCTTGCATGCTTCCGCGCCTACTTGGACGTTTTCGCGCCTGCTTGGACGCTTCCGCGCCTGCTTGCATGCTTCCCCGCCTGCTTGGACGCTTCCGCGCCTGCTTGCAATCTTCTGCGCCTTCTTGCATGCTGCCGCGCCAACTTGGACGTTTCCACGCCTGCTTGGACGCTTCCGCGCCTGCTTACATGCTTCCCCGCCTGCTTGGACGCTTCCGCGCCTGCTTGGACTCTTCTGCGCCTTCTTGCATGCTTCCGCGCCTGCTTGGACGCTACAGAGCCTGCTTGGACGCTTCCGCGCCTTCTTGCATGCTTCCGCGCCTACTTGGACGTTTCCGCGCCTGCTTGGACGCTTCCGCGCCTGCTTGCATGCTTCCCCGCCTGCTTGGACGCTTCCGCGCCTGCTTGGACGCTTCCGCGCCTGGTTGGACGCTACTGCGCCTGCTTGGACGCTTCCGCGCCTGCTTGCATGCTTCCCCGCCTGCTTGGACGCTTCCGCGCCTGCTTGGACTCTTCTGCGCCTGCTTGCATGCTTCCGCGCCTGCTTGGACGCTTCCGCGCCTGCTTGGACTCTTCTGCGTCTTCTTGCATGCTTCCGCGCCTGCTTGGACGTTTCCGCGCCTGCTTGGACGCTACCGCGCCTGCTTGAACGCTTCCGCGACTGCTTGGACGCTTCCGCGCCTGGTTGGACGCGACCGCGCCTGCTTGGACGCTTCCGCGCCTGCTTGGACTCTTCTGCGTCTTCTTGCATGCTTCCGCGCCTGCTTGGACGCTTCCGCGCCTTCTTGCATGCTTCCGCGCCTACTTGGACGTTTCCGCGCCTGCTTGGACGCTTCCGCGCCTGCTTGCATGCTTCCCCGCCTGCTTGGACGCTTCCGCGCCTGCTTGGACCCTTCTGCGTCTTCTTGCATGCTTCCGCGCCTGCATGGACGTTTCCACGCCTGCTTGGACGCTACCGCGCCTGCTTGGACGCTTCCGCGACTGCTTGAATGCTTCCCCGCCTGCTTGGACGCTTCCGCGCCTGCTAGGACTCTTCTGCGCCTTCTTGCATGCTGCCGCGCCTACTTGGACGTTTCCGCGCCTGCTTGGACGCGACCGCGCCTGCTTGGACGCTTCCGCGAATGCTTGGACGCTTCCGCGACTGCTTGGACTCTTCCCCGCCTGCTTGGACGCTTCCGCGCCTGCTTGGAATCTTCTGCGCCTTCTTGCATGCTGCCGCGCCTACTTGGACGCTTCCGCGCCTGGTTGGACGCTACCGCGCCTGCTTGGACGCTTCCGCGACTGCTTGGACGCTTCCGCGCCTGCTTGGACTCTTCTGCGTCTTCTCGCATGCTGCCGCGCCTACTTGGACGTTTCCGCGACTGCTTGGACGTTTCCACGCCTGCTTGGACGCTTCCGCGCCTGCTTGCATGCTTCCCCGCCTGCTTGGACGCTTCCGCGCCTGCTTGGACTCTTCTGCGCCTTCTTGCATGCTTCCGCGCCTGCATGGACGTTTCCGCGCCTGCTTGGACGCTACCGCGCCTGCTTGGACGCTTCCGCGCCTGCTTGCATGCTTCCCCGCCTGCTTGGACGCTTCCGCGCCTGCTTGGACTCTTCTGCGCCTTCTTGCATGCTTCCGCGCCTGCATGGACGTTTCCGCGCCTGCTTGGACGCTACCGCGCCTGCTTCTACGCTTCCGCGCCTTCTTGCATGCTTCCGCGCCTACTTGGACGTTTCCGCGCCTGCTTGGACGTTTCCGCGCCTGCTTGGACGCTACCGCGACTGCTTGGACTCTTCCCCGCCTGCTTGGACGCTTCCGCGCCTGCTTGGAATCTTCTGCGCCTTCTTGCATGCTGCCGCGCCTACTTGGACGCTTCCGCGCCTGGTTGGACGCTACCGCGCCTGCTTGGACGCTTCCGCGACTGCTTGGACGCTTCCGCGCCTGCTTGGACTCTTCTGCGTCTTCTCGCATGCTGCCGCGCCTACTTGGACGTTTCCGCGACTGCTTGGACGTTTCCACGCCTGCTTGGACGCTTCCGCGCCTGCTTGCATGCTTCCCCGCCTGCTTGGACGCTTCCGCGCCTGCTTGGACTCTTCTGCGCCTTCTTGCATGCTTCCGCGCCTGCATGGACGTTTCCGCGCCTGCTTGGACGCTACCGCGCCTGCTTCTACGCTTCCGCGCCTTCTTGCATGCTTCCGCGCCTGCATGGACGTTTCCGCGCCTGCTTGGACGCTACCGCGCCTGCTTCTACGCTTCCGCGCCTTCTTGCATGCTTCCGCGCCTACTTGGACGTTTCCGCGCCTGCTTGGACGTTTCCGCGCCTGCTTGGACGCTTCCGCGCCTGCTTGGACTCTTCTGCGTCTTCTTGCATGCTTCCGCGCCTACTTGGACGTTTCCGCGCCTGCTTGGACGCTTCCGCGCCTGCTTGCATGCTTCCCCGCCTGCTTGGACGCTTCCGCGCCTGCTTGGACGCTTCCGCGCCTGGTTGGACGCTACCGCGCCTGCTTGGACGCTTCCGCGCCTGCTTGCATGCTTCCGCGCCTGCTTGGACTCTTCTGCGCCTGCTTGGACATTTCCGCGCCTGTTTGGACGCTTCCGCGCCTGCTTGGACTCTTCTGCGGCTTCTTGCATGCTTTCGCGCCTGCTTGGACGTTTCCGCGCCTGCTTGGACGCTACCGCGCCTGCTTGCACGCTTCCGCGACTGCTTGCACGCTTCCGCGACTGCTTGAACGCTTCCGCGCCTGGTTGGACTCTTCTGCGCCTGTTTGGACTCTTCTGCGCCTTCTTGCATGCTTCCGCGACTGCTTGGACGCTTCCGCGACTGCTTGGCCGCTACCGCGCCTGCTTGGACGCTTCCGCGCCTGCTTGGACTCTTCTACGTCTTCTTGCATGCTTCCCCGCCTGCTTGGACGTTTCCGCGCCTGCTTGGACGCTACCGCGCCTGCTTGGACGCTTCCGCGACTGCTTGGACGCTTCCGCGCCTGCTTGGACTCTTCTGCGTCTTCTTGCATGCTTCCGCGCCTGCTTTGACGCTTCCGCGCCTGCTTGGACGCTTCCGCGCCTGCTTGGACTCTTCCACGCCTGCTTGGACGCTACCGCGCCTGCTTGGACTCTTCTGCGTCTTCTTGCATGCTGCCGCGCCTACTTGGACGCTTCCGCGCCTGGTTGGACGCTACCGCGCCTGCTTGGACGCTTCCGCGCCTGCTTGCATGCTTCCCCGCCTGCTTGGACGCTTCCGCGCCTGCTTGGACTCTTCTGCGCCTGCTTGCATGCTTCTGCGCCTGCTTGGACGTTTCCGCGCCTGCTTGGACGCTACCGCGCCTGCTTGGACTCTTCTGCGTCTTCTTGCATGCTGCCGCGCCTACTTGGACGCTTCCGCGCCTGGTTGGACGCTACCGCGCCTGCTTGGACGCTTCCGCGACTGCTTGAACGCTTCCGCGCCTGCTTGCATGCTTCCCCGCCTGCTTGGACGCTTCCGCGCCTGCTTGGAATCTCCTGCGCTTTCTTGCATGCTGCCGCGCCTACTTGGACGTTTCCGCGCCTGCTTGGACGCTTCCGCGCCTGCTAGGACTCTTCTGCGCCTTCTTGCATGCTGCCGCGCCTACTTGGACGCTTCCGCGCCTGGTTGGACGCTACCGCGCCTGCTTGGACGCTTCCGCGACTGCTTGCATGCTTCCCCGCCTGCTTGGACGCTTCCGCGCCTGCTAGGACTCTTCTGCGCCTTCTTGCATGCTGCCGCGCCTACTTGGACGTTTCCGCGCCTGCTTGGACGCGACCGCGCCTGCTTGGACGCTTCCGCGAATGCTTGGACGCTTCCGCGACTGCTTGGACTCTTCCCCGCCTGCTTGGACGCTTCCGCGCCTGCTTGGAATCTTCTGCGCCTTCTTGCATGCTGCCGCGCCTACTTGGACGCTTCCGCGCCTGGTTGGACGCTACCGCGCCTGCTTGGACGCTTCCGCGACTGCTTGGACGCTTCCGCGCCTGCTTGGACTCTTCTGCGTCTTCTCGCATGCTGCCGCGCCTACTTGGACGTTTCCGCGCCTGCTTGGACGTTTCCACGCCTGCTTGGACGCTTCCGCGCCTGCTTGCATGCTTCCCCGCATGCTTGGACGCTTCCGCGCCTGCTTGGACTCTTCTGCGCCTTCTTGCGTGCTTCCGCGCCTGCATGGACGTTTCCGCGCCTGCTTGGACGCTACCGCGCCTGCTTCTACGCTTCCGCGCCTGCTTGGACGCTTCCGCGCCTGCTTGGAATCTTCTGCGCCTTCTTGCATGCTGCCGCGCCTACTTGGACGTTTCCACGACTGCTTGGACGCTTTCGCGCCTGCTTGCATGCTTCCCCGCTTGCTTGGACGCTTCCGCGCCTGCTTGGAATCTTCTGCGCCTTCTTGCATGCTGCCGCGCCTACTTGGACGTTTCCACGCCTGCTTGGACGCTTCCGCGTCTGCTTGCATGCTTCCCCGCCTGCTTGGACGCTTCCGCGCCTGCTTGGACTCTTCTGCGCCTTCTTGCATGCTTCCGCGCCTGCTTGGACGTTTCCGCGCCTGCTTGGACGCTACCGCGCCTGCTTGGACGCTTTCGCGCCTGCTTGGAATCTTCTGCGCCTTCTTGCATGCTGCCGCGCCTACTTGGACGTTTCCACGACTGCTTGGACGCTTCCGCGACTGCATGGACGCTTCCGCGCCTGCTAGGACTCTTCTGCGCCTTCTTGCATGCTGCCGCGCCTACTTGGACGCTTCCGCGCCTGGTTGGACGCTACCGCGCCTGCTTGGACGCTTCCGCGCCTGCTTGCATGCTTCCCCGCCTGCTTGGACGCTTCCGCGCCTGCTTGGACTCTTCTGCGCCTTCTTGCATGCTTCCGCGCCTGCTTGGACGTTTCCGCGCCTGCTTGGACGCTACCGCGCCTGCTTGGACGCTTCCGCGCCTTCTTGCATGCTTCCGCGCCTACTTGGACGTTTTCGCGCCTGCTTGGACGCTTCCGCGCCTGCTTGCATGCTTCCCCGCCTGCTTGGACGCTTCCGCGCCTGCTTGCAATCTTCTGCGCCTTCTTGCATGCTGCCGCGCCAACTTGGACGTTTCCACGCCTGCTTGGACGCTTCCGCGCCTGCTTACATGCTTCCCCGCCTGCTTGGACGCTTCCGCGCCTGCTTGGACTCTTCTGCGCCTTCTTGCATGCTTCCGCGCCTGCTTGGACGCTACAGAGCCTGCTTGGACGCTTCCGCGCCTTCTTGCATGCTTCCGCGCCTACTTGGACGTTTCCGCGCCTGCTTGGACGCTTCCGCGCCTGCTTGCATGCTTCCCCGCCTGCTTGGACGCTTCCGCGCCTGCTTGGACGCTTCCGCGCCTGGTTGGACGCTACTGCGCCTGCTTGGACGCTTCCGCGCCTGCTTGCATGCTTCCCCGCCTGCTTGGACGCTTCCGCGCCTGCTTGGACTCTTCTGCGCCTGCTTGCATGCTTCCGCGCCTGCTTGGACGCTTCCGCGCCTGCTTGGACTCTTCTGCGTCTTCTTGCATGCTTCCGCGCCTGCTTGGACGTTTCCGCGCCTGCTTGGACGCTACCGCGCCTGCTTGAACGCTTCCGCGACTGCTTGGACGCTTCCGCGCCTGGTTGGACGCGACCGCGCCTGCTTGGACGCTTCCGCGCCTGCTTGGACTCTTCTGCGTCTTCTTGCATGCTTCCGCGCCTGCTTGGACGTTTCCGCGCCTGCTTGGACGCTACCGCGCCTGCTTGGACGCTTCCGCGACTGCTTGGACGCTTCCGCGCCTGGTTGGACGCGACCGCGCCTGCTTGGACGCTTCCGCGCCTTCTTGCATGCTTCCGCGCCTACTTGGACGTTTCCGCGCCTGCTTGGACGCTTCCGCGCCTGCTTGCATGCTTCCCCGCCTGCTTGGACGCTTCCGCGCCTGCTTGGACCCTTCTGCGTCTTCTTGCATGCTTCCGCGCCTGCATGGACGTTTCCACGCCTGCTTGGACGCTACCGCGCCTGCTTGGACGCTTCCGCGACTGCTTGAATGCTTCCCCGCCTGCTTGGACGCTTCCGCGCCTGCTAGGACTCTTCTGCGCCTTCTTGCATGCTGCCGCGCCTACTTGGACGTTTCCGCGCCTGCTTGGACGCGACCGCGCCTGCTTGGACGCTTCCGCGAATGCTTGGACGCTTCCGCGACTGCTTGGACTCTTCCCCGCCTGCTTGGACGCTTCCGCGCCTGCTTGGAATCTTCTGCGCCTTCTTGCATGCTGCCGCGCCTACTTGGACGCTTCCGCGCCTGGTTGGACGCTACCGCGCCTGCTTGGACGCTTCCGCGACTGCTTGGACGCTTCCGCGCCTGCTTGGACTCTTCTGCGTCTTCTCGCATGCTGCCGCGCCTACTTGGACGTTTCCGCGACTGCTTGGACGTTTCCACGCCTGCTTGGACGCTTCCGCGCCTGCTTGCATGCTTCCCCGCCTGCTTGGACGCTTCCGCGCCTGCTTGGACTCTTCTGCGCCTTCTTGCATGCTTCCGCGCCTGCATGGACGTTTCCGCGCCTGCTTGGACGCTACCGCGCCTGCTTGGACGCTTCCGCGCCTGCTTGCATGCTTCCCCGCCTGCTTGGACGCTTCCGCGCCTGCTTGGACTCTTCTGCGCCTTCTTGCATGCTTCCGCGCCTGCATGGACGTTTCCGCGCCTGCTTGGACGCTACCGCGCCTGCTTCTACGCTTCCGCGCCTTCTTGCATGCTTCCGCGCCTACTTGGACGTTTCCGCGCCTGCTTGGACGTTTCCGCGCCTGCTTGGACGCTACCGCGACTGCTTGGACTCTTCCCCGCCTGCTTGGACGCTTCCGCGCCTGCTTGGACTCTTCTGCGTCTTCTTGCATGCTTCCGCGCCTGCTTGGACGTTTCCGCGCCTGCTTGGACGCTACCGCGCCTGCTTGGACGCTTCCGCGACTGCTTGGACGCTTCCGCGCCTGGTTGGACGCGACCGCGCCTGCTTGGACGCTTCCGCACCTTCTTGCATGCTTCCGCGCCTACTTGGACGTTTCCGCGCCTGCTTGGACGCTTCCGCGCCTGCTTGGACGCTTCCGCGCCTGCTTGGACTCTTCTGCGTCTGCTTGCATGCTTCCGCGCCTGCTTGGACGCTTCCGCGCCTGCTTGGACTCTTCTGCGTCTTCTTGCATGCTTCCGCGCCTGCTTGGACGCTTCCGCGCCTTCTTGCATGCTTCCGCGCCTACTTGGACGTTTCCGCGCCTGCTTGGACGCTTCCGCGCCTGCTTGCATGCTTCCCCGCCTGCTTGGACGCTTCCGCGCCTGCTTGGACCCTTCTGCGTCTTCTTGCATGCTTCCGCGCCTGCATGGACGTTTCCACGCCTGCTTGGACGCTACCGCGCCTGCTTGGACGCTTCCGCGACTGCTTGAATGCTTCCCCGCCTGCTTGGACGCTTCCGCGCCTGCTAGGACTCTTCTGCGCCTTCTTGCATGCTGCCGCGCCTACTTGGACGTTTCCGCGCCTGCTTGGACGCGACCGCGCCTGCTTGGACGCTTCCGCGAATGCTTGGACGCTTCCGCGACTGCTTGGACTCTTCCCCGCCTGCTTGGACGCTTCCGCGCCTGCTTGGAATCTTCTCCGCCTTCTTGCATGCTGCCGCGCCTACTTGGACGCTTCCGCGCCTGGTTGGACGCTACCGCGCCTGCTTGGACGCTTCCGCGACTGCTTGGACTCTTCCCCGCCTGCTTGGACGCTTCCGCGCCTGCTTGGAATCTTCTGCGCCTTCTTGCATGCTGCCGCGCCTACTTGGACGCTTCCGCGCCTGGTTGGACGCTACCGCGCCTGCTTGGACGCTTCCGCGACTGCTTGGACGCTTCCGCGCCTGCTTGGACTCTTCTGCGTCGTCTCGCATGCTGCCGCGCCTACTTGGACGTTTCCGCGACTGCTTGGACGTTTCCACGCCTGCTTGGACGCTTCCGCGCCTGCTTGCATGCTTCCCCGCCTGCTTGGACGCTTCCGCGCCTGCTTGGACTCTTCTGCGCCTTCTTGCATGCTTCCGCGCCTGCATGGACGTTTCCGCGCCTGCTTGGACGCTACCGCGCCTGCTTCTACGCTTCCGCGCCTTCTTGCATGCTTCCGCGCCTGCATGGACGTTTCCGCGCCTGCTTGGACGCTACCGCGCCTGCTTCTACGCTTCCGCGCCTTCTTGCATGCTTCCGCGCCTACTTGGACGTTTCCGCGCCTGCTTGGACGTTTCCGCGCCTGCTTGGACGCTTCCGCGCCTGCTTGGACTCTTCTGCGTCTTCTTGCATGCTTCCGCGCCTACTTGGACGTTTCCGCGCCTGCTTGGACGCTTCCGCGCCTGCTTGCATGCTTCCCCGCCTGCTTGGACGCTTCCGCGCCTGCTTGGACGCTTCCGCGACTGGTTGGACGCTACCGCGCCTGCTTGGACGCTTCCGCGCCTGCTTGCATGCTTCCGCGCCTGCTTGGACTCTTCTGCGCCTGCTTGGACATTTCCGCGCCTGTTTGGACGCTTCCGCGCCTGCTTGGACTCTTCTGCGGCTTCTTGCATGCTTTCGCGCCTGCTTGGACGTTTCCGCAGCTGCTTGGACGCTACCGCGCCTGCTTGCACGCTTCCGCGACTGCTTGCACGCTTCCGCGACTGCTTGAACGCTTCCGCGCCTGGTTGGACTCTTCTGCGCCTGTTTGGACTCTTCTGCGCCTTCTTGCATGCTTCCGCGACTGCTTGGACGCTTCCGCGACTGCTTGGCCGCTACCGCGCCTGCTTGGACGCTTCCGCGCCTGCTTGGACGCTACCGCGCCTGCTTGGACGCTTCCGCGCCTGCTTGCATGCTTCCCCGCCTGCTTGGACGCTTCCGCGCCTGCTTGGACCCTTCTGCGTCTTCTTGCATGCTTCCGCGCCTGCATGGACGTTTCCACGCCTGCTTGGACGCTACCGCGCCTGCTTGGACGCTTCCGCGACTGCTTGCATGCTTCCCCGCCTGCTTGGACGCTTCCGCGCCTGCTAGGACTCTTCTGTGCCTTCTTGCATGCTGCCGCGCCTACTTGGACGTTTCCGCGCCTGCTTGGACGCGACCGCGCCTGCTTGGACGCTTCCGCGAATGCTTGGACGCTTCCGCGACTGCTTGGACTCTTCCCCGCCTGCTTGGACGCTTCCGCGCCTGCTTGGAATCTTCTGCGCCTTCTTGCATGCTGCCGCGCCTACTTGGACGCTTCCGCGCCTGGTTGGACGCCACCGCGCCTGCTTGGACGCTTCCGCGACTGCTTGGACGCTTCCGCGCCTGCTTGGACTCTTCTGCGTCTTCTCGCATGCTGCCGCGCCTACTTGGACGTTTCCGCGACTGCTTGGACGTTTCCACGCCTGCTTGGACGCTTCCGCGCCTGCTTGCATGCTTCCCCGCCTGCTTGGACGCTTCCGCGCCTGCTTGCATGTTTCCCCGCCTGCTTGGACGCTTCCGCGCCTGCTTGGACGCTTCCGCGCCTGGTTGGACGCTACCGCGCCTGCTTGGACGCTACAGAGCCTGCTTGGACTCTTCTGCGCCTTCTTGCATGCTTCCGCGCCTGCTTGGACGCTACAGAGCCTGCTTGGACGCTTCCGCGCCTTCTTGCATGCTTCCGCGCCTACTTGGACGTTTCCGCGCCTGCTTGGACGCTTCCGCGCCTGCTTGCATGCTTCCCCGCCTGCTTGGACGCTTCCGCGCCTGCTTGGACGCTTCCGCGCCTGGTTGGACGCTACTGCGCCTGCTTGGACGCTTCCGCGCCTGCTTGCATGCTTCCCCGCCTGCTTGGACGCTTCCGCGCCTGCTTGGACTCTTCTGCGCCTGCTTGCATGCTTCCGCGCCTGCTTGGACGCTTCCGCGCCTGCTTGGACTCTTCTGCGTCTTCTTGCATGATTCCGCGCCTGCTTGGACGTTTCCGCGCCTGCTTGGACGCTACCGCGCCTGCTTGAACGCTTCCGCGACTGCTTGGACGCTTCCGCGCCTGGTTGGACGCGACCGCGCCTGCTTGGACGCTTCCGCGCCTGCTTGGACTCTTCTGCGTCTTCTTGCATGCTTCCGCGCCTGCTTGGACGTTTCCGCGCCTGCTTGGACGCTACCGCGCCTGCTTGGACGCTTCCGCGACTGCTTGGACGCTTCCGCGCCTGGTTGGACGCGACCGCGCCTGCTTGGACGCTTCCGCACCTTCTTGCATGCTTCCGCGCCTACTTGGACGTTTCCGCGCCTGCTTGGACGCTTCCGCGCCTGCTTGGACGCTTCCGCGCCTGCTTGGACTCTTCTGCGCCTGCTTGCATGCTTCCGCGCCTGCTTGGACGCTTCCGCGCCTGCTTGGACTCTTCTGCGTCTTCTAGCATGCTTCCGCGCCTGCTTGGACGCTTCCGCGCCTTCTTGCATGCTTCCGCGCCTACTTGGACGTTTCCGCGCCTGCTTGGACGCTTCCGCGCCTGCTTGCATGCTTCCCCGCCTGTTTGGACGCTTCCGCGCCTGCTTGGACGCTTCCGCGCCTGGTTGGACGCTACCGCGCCTGCTTGGACGCTTCCGCGCCTGCTTGCATGCTTCCGCGCCTGCTTGGACTCTTCTGCGCCTGCTTGGACATTTCCGCGCCTGTTTGGACGCTTCCGCGCCTGCTTGGACTCTTCTGCGGCTTCTTGCATGCTTTCGCGCCTGCTTGGACGTTTCCGCGCCTGCTTGGACGCTACCGCGCCTGCTTGCACGCTTCCGCGACTGCTTGCACGCTTCCGCGACTGCTTGGACGCTTCCGCGCCTGGTTGGACTCTTCTGCGCCTGTTTGGACTCTTCTGCGCCTTCTTGCATGCTTCCGCGACTGCTTGGACGCTTCCGCGCCTTCTTGCATGCTTCCGCGCCTACTTGGACGTTTCCGCGCCTGCTTGGACGCTTCCGCGCCTGCTTGCATGCTTCCCCGCCTGTTTGGACGCTTCCGCGCCTGCTTGGACGCTTCCGCGCCTGGTTGGACGCTACCGCGCCTGCTTGGACGCTTCCGCGCCTGCTTGCATGCTTCCGCGCCTGCTTGGACTCTTCTGCGCCTGCTTGGACATTTCCGCGCCTGTTTGGACGCTTCCGCGCCTGCTTGGACTCTTCTGCGGCTTCTTGCATGCTTTCGCGCCTGCTTGGACGTTTCGGCGCCTGCTTGGACGCTACCGCGCCTGCTTGCACGCTTCCGCGACTGCTTGCACGCTTCCGCGACTGCTTGGACGCTTCCGCGCCTGGTTGGACTCTTCTGCGCCTGTTTGGACTCTTCTGCGCCTTCTTGCATGCTTCCGCGACTGCTTGGACGCTTCCGCGACTGCTTGGCCGCTACCGCGCCTGCTTGGACGCTTCCGCGCCTGCTTGGACTCTTCTACGTCTTCTTGCATGCTTCCCCGCCGGCTTGGACGTTTCCGCGCCTGCTTGGACGCTACCGCGCCTGCTTGGACGCTTCCGCGACTGCTTGGACGCTTCCGCGCCTGCTTGGACTCTTCTGCGTCTTCTTGCATGCTTCCGCGCCTGCTTGGACGTTTCCGCGCCTGCTTGGACGCTACCGCGCCTGCTTGGACGCTTCCGCGCCTGCTTGCATGCTTCCCCGCCTGCTTGGACGCTTCCGCGCCTGCTTGGACCCTTCTGCGTCTTCTTGCATGCTTCCGCGCCTGCATGGACGTTTCCACGCCTGCTTGGACGCTACCGCGCCTGCTTGGACGCTTCCGCGACTGCTTGAATGCTTCCCCGCCTGCTTGGACGCTTCCGCGCCTGCTAGGACTCTTCTGCGCCTTCTTGCATGCTGCCGGGCCTACTTGGACGTTTCCGCGCCTGCTTGGACGCGACCGCGCCTGCTTGGACGCTTCCGCGAATGCTTGGACGCTTCCGCGACTGCTTGGACTCTTCCCCGCCTGCTTGGACGCTTCCGCGCCTGCTTGGACTCTTCTGCGTCTTCTTGCATGCTTCCGCGCCTGCTTGGACGTTTCCGCGCCTGCTTGGACGCTACCGCGCCTGCTTGGACGCTTCCGCGACTGCTTGGACGCTTCCGCGCCTGGTTGGACGCGACCGCGCCTGCTTGGACGCTTCCGCACCTTCTTGCATGCTTCCGCGCCTACTTGGACGTTTCCGCGCCTGCTTGGACGCTTCCGCGCCTGCTTGGACGCTTCCGCGCCTGCTTGGACTCTTCTGCGTCTGCTTGCATGCTTCCGCGCCTGCTTGGACGCTTCCGCGCCTGCTTGGACTCTTCTGCGTCTTCTTGCATGCTTCCGCGCCTGCTTGGACGCTTCCGCGCCTTCTTGCATGCTTCCGCGCCTACTTGGACGTTTCCGCGCCTGCTTGGACGCTTCCGCGCCTGCTTGCATGCTTCCCCGCCTGCTTGGACGCTTCCGCGCCTGCTTGGACCCTTCTGCGTCTTCTTGCATGCTTCCGCGCCTGCATGGACGTTTCCACGCCTGCTTGGACGCTACCGCGCCTGCTTGGACGCTTCCGCGACTGCTTGAATGCTTCCCCGCCTGCTTGGACGCTTCCGCGCCTGCTAGGACTCTTCTGCGCCTTCTTGCATGCTGCCGCGCCTACTTGGACGTTTCCGCGCCTGCTTGGACGCGACCGCGCCTGCTTGGACGCTTCCGCGAATGCTTGGACGCTTCCGCGACTGCTTGGACTCTTCCCCGCCTGCTTGGACGCTTCCGCGCCTGCTTGGAATCTTCTCCGCCTTCTTGCATGCTGCCGCGCCTACTTGGACGCTTCCGCGCCTGGTTGGACGCTACCGCGCCTGCTTGGACGCTTCCGCGACTGCTTGGACTCTTCCCCGCCTGCTTGGACGCTTCCGCGCCTGCTTGGAATCTTCTGCGCCTTCTTGCATGCTGCCGCGCCTACTTGGACGCTTCCGCGCCTGGTTGGACGCTACCGCGCCTGCTTGGACGCTTCCGCGACTGCTTGGACGCTTCCGCGCCTGCTTGGACTCTTCTGCGTCGTCTCGCATGCTGCCGCGCCTACTTGGACGTTTCCGCGACTGCTTGGACGTTTCCACGCCTGCTTGGACGCTTCCGCGCCTGCTTGCATGCTTCCCCGCCTGCTTGGACGCTTCCGCGCCTGCTTGGACTCTTCTGCGCCTTCTTGCATGCTTCCGCGCCTGCATGGACGTTTCCGCGCCTGCTTGGACGCTACCGCGCCTGCTTCTACGCTTCCGCGCCTTCTTGCATGCTTCCGCGCCTGCATGGACGTTTCCGCGCCTGCTTGGACGCTACCGCGCCTGCTTCTACGCTTCCGCGCCTTCTTGCATGCTTCCGCGCCTACTTGGACGTTTCCGCGCCTGCTTGGACGTTTCCGCGCCTGCTTGGACGCTTCCGCGCCTGCTTGGACTCTTCTGCGTCTTCTTGCATGCTTCCGCGACTACTTGGACGTTTCCGCGCCTGCTTGGACGCTTCCGCGCCTGCTTGCATGCTTCCCCGCCTGCTTGGACGCTTCCGCGCCTGGTTGGACGCTACCGCGCCTGCTTGGACGCTTCCGCGCCTGCTTGCATGCTTCCGCGCCTGCTTGGACTCTTCTGCGCCTGCTTGGACATTTCCGCGCCTGTTTGGACGCTTCCGCGCCTGCTTGGACTCTTCTGCGGCTTCTTGCATGCTTTCGCGCCTGCTTGGACGTTTCCGCGCCTGCTTGGACGCTACCGCGCCTGCTTGCACGCTTCCGCGACTGCTTGCACGCTTCCGCGACTGCTTGAACGCTTCCGCGCCTGGTTGGACTCTTCTGCGCCTGTTTGGACTCTTCTGCGCCTTCTTGCATGCTTCCGCGACTGCTTGGACGCTTCCGCGACTGCTTGGCCGCTACCGCGCCTGCTTGGACGCTTCCGCGCCTGCTTGGACGCTACCGCGCCTGCTTGGACGCTTCCGCGCCTGCTTGCATGCTTCCCCGCCTGCTTGGACGCTTCCGCGCCTGCTTGGACCCTTCTGCGTCTTCTTGCATTCTTCCGCGCCTGCATGGACGTTTCCACGCCTGCTTGGACGCTACCGCGCCTGCTTGGACGCTTCCGCGACTGCTTGCATGCTTCCCCGCCTGCTTGGACGCTTCCGCGCCTGCTAGGACTCTTCTGCGCCTTCTTGCATGCTGCCGCGCCTACTTGGACGTTTCCGCGCCTGCTTGGACGCGACCGCGCCTACTTGGACGCTTCCGCGCCTGGTTGGACGCCACCGCGCCTGCTTGGACGCTTCCGCGACTGCTTGGACGCTTCCGCGCCTGCTTGGACTCTTCTGCGTCTTCTCGCATGCTGCCGCGCCTACTTGGACGTTTCCGCGACTGCTTGGACGTTTCCACGCCTGCTTGGACGCTTCCGCGCCTGCTTGCATGCTTCCCCGCCTGCTTGGACGCTTCCGCGCCTGCTTGCATGTTTCCCCGCCTGCTTGGACGCTTCCGCGCCTGCTTGGACGCTTCCGCGCCTGGTTGGACGCTACCGCGCCTGCTTGGACGCTACAGAGCCTGCTTGGACTCTTCTGCGCCTTCTTGCATGCTTCCGCGCCTGCTTGGACGCTACAGAGCCTGCTTGGACGCTTCCGCGCCTTCTTGCATGCTTCCGCGCCTACTTGGACGTTTCCGCGCCTGCTTGGACGCTTCCGCGCCTGCTTGCATGCTTCCCCGCCTGCTTGGACGCTTCCGCGCCTGCTTGGACGCTTCCGCGCCTGGTTGGACGCTACTGCGCCTGCTTGGACGCTTCCGCGCCTGCTTGCATGCTTCCCCGCCTGCTTGGACGCTTCCGCGCCTGCTTGGACTCTTCTGCGCCTGCTTGCATGCTTCCGCGCCTGCTTGGACGCTTCCGCGCCTGCTTGGACTCTTCTGCGTCTTCTTGCATGATTCCGCGCCTGCTTGGACGTTTCCGCGCCTGCTTGGACGCTACCGCGCCTGCTTGAACGCTTCCGCGACTGCTTGGACGCTTCCGCGCCTGGTTGGACGCGACCGCGCCTGCTTGGACGCTTCCGCGCCTGCTTGGACTCTTCTGCGTCTTCTTGCATGCTTCCGCGCCTGCTTGGACGTTTCCGCGCCTGCTTGGACGCTACCGCGCCTGCTTGGACGCTTCCGCGACTGCTTGGACGCTTCCGCGCCTGGTTGGACGCGACCGCGCCTGCTTGGACGCTTCCGCACCTTCTTGCATGCTTCCGCGCCTACTTGGACGTTTCCGCGCCTGCTTGGACGCTTCCGCGCCTGCTTGGACGCTTCCGCGCCTGCTTGGACTCTTCTGCGCCTGCTTGCATGCTTCCGCGCCTGCTTGGACGCTTCCGCGCCTGCTTGGACTCTTCTGCGTCTTCTTGCATGCTTCCGCGCCTGCTTGGACGCTTCCGCGCCTTCTTGCATGCTTCCGCGCCTACTTGGACGTTTCCGCGCCTGCTTGGACGCTTCCGCGCCTGCTTGCATGCTTCCCCGCCTGTTTGGACGCTTCCGCGCCTGCTTGGACGCTTCCGCGCCTGGTTGGACGCTACCGCGCCTGCTTGGACGCTTCCGCGCCTGCTTGCATGCTTCCGCGCCTGCTTGGACTCTTCTGCGCCTGCTTGGACATTTCCGCGCCTGTTTGGACGCTTCCGCGCCTGCTTGGACTCTTCTGCGGCTTCTTGCATGCTTTCGCGCCTGCTTGGACGTTTCGGCGCCTGCTTGGACGCTACCGCGCCTGCTTGCACGCTTCCGCGACTGCTTGCACGCTTCCGCGACTGCTTGGACGCTTCCGCGCCTGGTTGGACTCTTCTGCGCCTGTTTGGACTCTTCTGCGCCTTCTTGCATGCTTCCGCGACTGCTTGGACGCTTCCGCGACTGCTTGGCCGCTACCGCGCCTGCTTGGACGCTTCCGCGCCTGCTTGAACTCTTCTACGTCTTCTTGCATGCTTCCCCGCCGGCTTGGACGTTTCCGCGCCTGCTTGGACGCTACCGCGCCTGCTTGGACGCTTCCGCGACTGCTTGGACGCTTCCGCGCCTGCTTGGACTCTTCTGCGTCTTCTTGCATGCTTCCGCGCCTGCTTGGACGTTTCCGCGCCTGCTTGGACGCTACCGCGCCTGCTTGGACGCTTCCGCGCCTGCTTGCATGCTTCCCCGCCTGCTTGGACGCTTCCGCGCCTGCTTGGACCCTTCTGCGTCTTCTTGCATGCTTCCGCGCCTGCATGGACGTTTCCACGCCTGCTTGGACGCTACCGCGCCTGCTTGGACGCTTCCGCGACTGCTTGAATGCTTCCCCGCCTGCTTGGACGCTTCCGCGCCTGCTAGGACTCTTCTGCGCCTTCTTGCATGCTGCCGGGCCTACTTGGACGTTTCCGCGCCTGCTTGGACGCGACCGCGCCTGCTTGGACGCTTCCGCGAATGCTTGGACGCTTCCGCGACTGCTTGGACTCTTCCCCGCCTGCTTGGACGCTTCCGCGCCTGCTTGGAATCTTCTGCGCCTTCTTGCATGCTGCCGCGCCTACTTGGACGCTTCCGCGCCTGGTTGGACGCTACCGCGCCTGCTTGGACGCTTCCGCGACTGCTTGGACGCTTCCGCGCCTTCTTGGACTCTTCTGCGTCTTCTCGCATGCTGCCGCGCCTACTTGGACGTTTCCGCGACTGCTTGGACGTTTCCACGCCTGCTTGGACGCTTCCGCGCCTGCTTGCATGCTTCCCCGCCTGCTTGGACGCTTCCGCGCCTGCTTGGACTCTTCTGCGCCTTCTTGCATGCTTCCGCGCCTGCATGGACGTTTCCGCGCCTGCTTGGACGCTACCGCGCCTGCTTGGACGCTTCCGCGCCTGCTTGCATGCTTCCCCGCCTGCTTGGACGCTTTCGCGCCTGCTTGGACTCTTCTGCGCCTTCTTGCATGCTTCCGCGCCTGCATGGACGTTTCCGCGCCTGCTTGGACGCTACCGCGCCTGCTTCTACGCTTCCGCGCCTTCTTGCATGCTTCCGCGCCTACTTGGACGTTTCCGCGCCTGCTTGGACGTTTCCGCGCCTGCTTGGACGCTACCGCGACTGCTTGGACTCTTCCCCGCCTGCTTGGACGCTTCCGCGCCTGCTTGGAATCTTCTGCGCCTTCTTGCATGCTGCCGCGCATACTTGGACGCTTCCGCGCCTGGTTGGACGCTACCGCGCCTGCTTGGACGCTTCCGCGACTGCTTGGACGCTTCCGCGCCTGCTTGGACTCTTCTGCGTCTTCTCGCATGCTGCCGCGCCTACTTGGACGCTTCCGCGACTGCTTGCATGCTTCCTCGCCTGCTTGGACGCTTCCGCGCCTGCTTGGACTATTCTGCGTCTTCTTGCATGCTTTCGCGCCTGCTTGGACGTTTCCGCGCCTGCTTGGACGCTACCGCGCCTGCTTGGACGCTTCCGCGACTGCTTGGACTCTACCGCGCCTGCTTGAACGCTTCCGCGACTGCTTGGACGCTTCCGCGCCTGCTTGGACTCTTCTGCGTCTTCTTGCATGCTTCCGCGCCTGCTTGGACGTTTCCGCGCCTGCTTGGACGCTGTCGCGCCTGCTTGGACGCTTCCGCGACTGCTTGGACGCTTCCGCGCCTGCTTGGACGCTTCAGCGCCTGCTTGGACGCTTCCGCGCCTGCTTGCATGCTTCCGCGCCTGCTTGCATGCTTCCGCGCCTGCTTGGACTATTCTGCGTCTTCTTGCATGCTTCCGCGCCTACTTGGACGTTTCCGCGACTGCTTGGACGTTTCCGCGCCAGCTTGGAATCCTCTGCGCCTTCTTGCATGCTGCCGCGCCTACTTGGACGTTTCCACGCCTGCTTGGACGTTTCCACGCCTGCTTGGACGCTTCCGCGCCTGCTTGCGTGCTTCCCCGCCTGCTTGGACGCTTCCGCGCCTGCTTGGACTCTTCTGCGCCTTCTTGCATGCTTCCGCGCCTGCTTGGACGTTTCCGCGCCTGCTTGGACGCTACCGCGCCTGCTTGGACGCTTCCGCGCCTTCTTGCATGCTTCCGCGCCTACTTGGACGTTTCCGCGCCTGCTTGGACGCTTCCGCGCCTGCTTGCATGCTTCCCCGCCTGCTTGGACGCTTCCGCGCCTGCTTGCATGCTTCCCCGCCTGCTTGGACGCTTCCGCGCCTGCTTGGACGCTTCCGCGCCTGGTTGCATGCTTCCCCGCCTGCTTGGACGCTTCCGCGCCTGCTTGGACGCTACCGCGCCTGCTTGGACGCTTCCGCGCCTTCTTGCATGCTTCCGCGCCTGTTTGGACGCTTCCGCGCCTGGTTGGACGCTACCGCGCCTGCTTGGACGCTTCCGCGCCTGCTTGCATGCTTCCCCGCCTGCTTGGACGCTTCCGCGCCTGCTTGGACGCTTCCGCGCCTGCTTGGACGCTTCCGCGCCTGGTTGGACGCTACCGCGCCTGCTTGGACGCTTCCGCGCCTGCTTGCATGCTTCCCCGCCTGCTTGGACGCTACCGCGCCTGCTTGGACGTTTCCGCGCCTGCTTGGACGCTGTCGCGCCTGCTTGGACGCTTCCGCGACTGCTTGGACGCTTCCGCGCCTGCTTGGACGCTTCAGCGCCTGCTTGGACGCTTCCGCGCCTGCTTGCATGCTTCCGCGCCTGCTTGGACTATTCTGCGTCTTCTTGCATGCTTCCGCGCCTACTTGGACGTTTCCGCGACTGCTTGGACGTTTCCGCGCCAGCTTGGAATCCTCTGCGCCTTCTTGCATGCTGCCGCGCCTACTTGGACGTTTCCACGCCTGCTTGGACGCTTCCGCGCCTGCTTGGACGCTTCCGCGACTGCTTGGACGCTTCCGCGCCTGCTTGGACTCTTCTGCGCCTTCTTGCATGCTTCCGCGCCTGCTTGGACGTTTCCGCGCCTGCTTGGACGCTACCGCGCCTGCTTGGACGCTTCCGCGCCTGCTTGGAATCTTCTGCGCCTTCTGGCATGCTGCCGCGCCTACTTGGACGTTTCCACGACTGCTTGGACGCTTCCGCGCCTGCTTGCATGCTTCCCCGCCTGCTTGGACGCTTCCGCGCCTGCTTGGACTCTTCTGCGTCTTCTTGCGTGCTTCCGCGCCTGCTTGGACGTTTCCGCGCCTGCTTGGACGCTACCGCGCCTGCTTGGACTCTTCTGCGTCTTCTTGCATGCTGCCGCGCCTACTTGGACGCTTCCGCGCCTGGTTGGACGCTACCGCGCCTGCTTGGACGCTTCCGCGATTGCTTGAACGCTTCCGCGCCTGCTTGCATGCTTCCCCGCCTGCTTGGACGCTTCCGCGCCTGCTTGGAATCTTCTGCGCCTTCTTGCATGCTGCCGCGCCTACTTGGACGTTTCCGCGCCTGCTTGGACGCTTCCGCGCCTGCTAGGACTCTTCTGCGCCTTCTTGCATGCTGCCGCGCCTACTTGGACGCTTCCGCGCCTGGTTGGACGCTACCGCGCCTTCTTGCATGCTTCCGCGCCTGCTTGGACGTTTCCGCGCCTGCTTGGACGCTACCGCGCCTGCTTGGACGCTTCCGCGCCTGCTTGGACTCTTCTGCGCCTTCTTGCATGCTTCCGCGCCTGCTTGGACATTTCCGCGCCTGCTTGGACGCTACCGCGCCTGCTTGGACGCTTCCGCACCTTCTTGCATGCTTCCGCGCCTACTTGGACGTTTCCGCGCCTGCTTGGACGCTACCGCGCCTGCTTGGACGCTTCCGCGACTGCTTGGACGCTTCCGCGCCTGCTTGCATGCTTCCCCGCCTGCTTGGACGTTTCCGCGCCTGCTTGGACGCTACCGAGCCTGCTTGGACGCTTCCGCGCCTTCTTGCATGCTTCCGTGCCTACTTGGACGTTTCCGCGCCTGCTTGGACGCTTCCGCGCCTGCTTGCATGCTTCCTCGCCTGCTTGGACGCTTCCGCGCCTGCTTGGACCATTCTGCGTCTTCTTGCATGCTTTCGCGCCTGCTTGGACGTTTCCGCGCCTGCTTGGACGCTACCGCGCCTGCTTGGACGCTTCCGCGACTGCTTGGACTCTACCGCGCCTGCTTGAACGCTTCCGCGACTGCTTGGACGCTTCCGCGCCTGCTTGGACGCTACCGCGCCTGCTTGGACGCTTCCGCGACTGCTTGGACTCTACCGCGCCTGCTTGAACGCTTCCGCGACTGCTTGGACGCTTCCGCGCCTGCTTGGACTCTTCTGCGTCTTCTTGCATGCTTCCGCGCCTGCTTGGACGTTTCCGCGCCTGCTTGGACGCTGTCGCGCCTGCTTGGACGCTTCCGCGACTGCTTGGACGCTTCCGCGCCTGCTTGGACGCTTCAGCGCCTGCTTGGACGCTTCCGCGCCTGCTTGCATGCTTCCGCGCCTGCTTGCATGCTTCCGCGCCTGCTTGGACTATTCTGCGTCTTCCTGCATGCTTCCGCGCCTACTTGGACGTTTCCGCGACTGCTTGGACGTTTCCGCGCCAGCTTGGAATCCTCTGCGCCTTCTTGCATGCTGCCGCGCCTACTTGGACGTTTCCACGCCTGCTTGGACGCTTCCGCGCCTGCTTGGACGCTTCCGCGACTGCTTGGACGCTTCCGCGACTGCTTGGACGCTTCCGCGCCTGCTTGGACTCTTCTGCGCCTTCTTGCATGCTTCCGCGCCTGCTTGGACACTTCTGCGCCTTCTTGCATGCTGCCGCGCCTGCTTGGACGTTTCCGCGCCAGCTTGGACACTACCGCGCCTGGTTGGACTCTTCTGCGGCTTCTTGCATGCTTCCGCGCCTGCTTGGACGCTTCCGCGCCTGCTTGGACGCTTCCGCGCCTGCTTGGACTCTTCTGCGTCTTCTTGCATGCTTCCGCGCCTGCTTGGACGTTTCCGCGCCTGCTTGGACGCTGTCGCGCCTGCTTGGACGCTTCCGCGACTGCTTGGACGCTTCCGCGCCTGCTTGGACGCTTCAGCGCCTGCTTGGACGCTTCCGCGCCTGCTTGCATGCTTCCGCGCCTGCTTGCATGCTTCCGCGCCTGCTTGCATGCTTCCGCGCCTGCTTGGACTATTCTGCGTCTTCTTGCATGCTTCCGCGCCTGCTTGGACGTTTCCGCGCTTGCTTGGACGCTACCGCGCCTGCTTGTACTCTTCTGCGTCTTCTTGCATGCCTCCGCGCCTGCTTGGACGTTTCCGCGCCTGCTTGGATTCTTCTGCGCCTTCTAGCATGCTTCCGCGCCTGCTTGGACGTTTCCGCGCCTGCTTGCATGCTTCCGCGCCTGCTTGGACTATTCTGCGTCTTCTTTCATGCTTCCGCGCCTGCTTGGACGTTTCCGCGCTTGCTTGGACGCTACCGCGCCTGCTTGTACTCTTCTGCGTCTTCTTGCATGCTTCCGCGCCTGCTTGGACGTTTCCGCGCCTGCTTGTACTCTTCTGCGTCTTCTTGCATGCTTCCGCGCCTGCTTGGACGTTTCCGCGCCTGCTTGGATTCTTCTGCGCCTTCTAGCATGCTTCCGCGCCTGCTTGGACGTTTCCACGCCTGCTTGGACGCTTCCGCGCCTGCTTGGACGCTTCCGCGACTGCTTGGACGCTTCCCCGCCTGCTTGGACTCTTCTGCGTCTTCTTGCATGCTTCCGCGCCGGCTTGGACGTTTCCGCGACTGCTTGGAGGCTTCCGCGACTGCTTGGACTCTACCGCGCCTGCTTGAACGCTTCCGCGACTGCTTGGACGCTTTCGCGCCTGCTTGGACCCTTCTGCGTCTTCTTGCATGCTTCCGCGCCTGCTTGGACGCTTCCGCGACTGCTTGGACGCTTCCGCGCCTGCTTGGACTCTTCTGCGTCTTCTTGCATGCTTCCGCGCCTGCTTGGACGTTTCCGCGCCTGCTTGGATTCTTCTGCGCCTTCTTGCATGCTTCCGCGCCTGCTTGGACGTTTCCGCGCCTGCTTGGACGCTTCCGCGAATGCTTGGACTCTTCTACGCCTGCTTGGACGCTACCGCGCCTACTTGGACGCTTCCGCGACTGCTTGGACGCTTCCGCGCCTGCTTGGACTCTTCTGCGTCTTCTTGCATGCTTCCGCGCCTGCTTGGACGTTTCCGCGCTTGCTTGGACGCTACCGCGCCTGCTTGTACTCTTCTGCGTCTTCTTGCATGGTTCCGCGCCTGCTTGGACGTTTCCGCGCCTGCTTGGATTCTTCTGCGCCTTCTAGCATGCTTCCGCGCCTGCTTGGACGTTTCCGCGCCTGCTTGGACGCTTCCGCGAATGCTTGGACGCTTCCGCGCCTGCTTGGACTCTTCTGCGCCTTCTTGCATGCTTCCGCGACTACTTGGACGTTTCCGCGCCTGCTTGGATGCTTCCGCGCCTGCTTGCATGCTTCCCCGCCTGCTTGGACGCTTCCGCGACTGCTCGGACGTTTCCGCGACTGCTTGGACGCTTCCGCGACTGCTTGGACGCTTCCGCGCCTGCTTGGACTCTTCTGCGCCTTCTTGCATGCTTCCGCGCCTGCTTGGACGTTTCCGCGCCTGCTTGGACGCTACCGCGCCTGCTTGGACGCTTCCGCAACTGCTTGGACGCTTCCGCGCCTGGTTGGACGCTACCGCGCCTGCTTGGACTCTTCTGCGCCTTCTTGCATGCTTCCGCGCCTGCTTGGACGTTTCCGCGCCTGGTTGGACGCTACCGCGCCTGCTTGGACTCTTCTGCGACTGCTTGGACTCTTCTGCGCCTGTTTGGACTCTTCTGCGCCTTCTTGCATGCTTCCGCGACTGCTTGGACGCTTCCGCGACTGCTTGGCCGCTACCGCGCCTGCTTGGAAGCTTCCGCGCCTGCTTGGACTCTTCTGCGTCATCTTGCATGCTTCCGCGCCTGCTTGGAAGTTTCCGCGCCTGCTTGGAAGTTTCCGCGCCTGCTTGGACGCTACCGCGCCTGCTTGGACGCTTCCGCGACTGCTTGGACGCTTCCGCGCCTGGTTGGACGCGACCGCGCCTGCTTGAACGCTTCCGCGACTGCTTCGACGCTTCCGCGCCTGTGTGGACTCTCCTGCGCCTGCTTGGACTCTTCCGCGCCTGCTTGGACTCTTCTGCGCCTTCTTGCATGCTTCCGCGCCTGCTTGGACGTTTCCGCGCCTGCTTGGACGCTACCGCGCCTGCTTGGACGCTTCCGCAACTGCTTGGACGCTTCCGCGCCTGGTTGGACGCTACCGCGCCTGCTTGGACTCTTCTGCGCCTTCTTGCATGCTGCCGCGCCTACTTGGACGTTTCCGCGCCTGCTTGGAAGCTTCCGCGCCTGCTTTAATGCTTCGCCGCTGCTTGGACGCTTCCGCGCCTGCTTGGACTCTTCTGCGCCTGTTTGGACTCTTCTGCGCCTTCTTGCATGCTTCCGCGACTGCTTGGACGCTTCCGCGCCTGCTTGGACGCTTCCGCGACTGCTTGGACGCTACCGCGCCTGCTTGGACGCTTCCGCGCCTGCTTGGACTCTTCTACGTCTTCTTGCATGCTTCCGCGCCTGCTTGGACGTTTCCGCGCCTGCTTGGACGCTACCGCGCCTGCTTGGACGCTTCCGCGACTGCTTGGACGGTTCCGCGCCTGCTTGGACTTTTCTGCGCCTGCTTGCATGCTTCCGCGCCTACTTGGACGTTTCCGCGCCTGCTTGGACGCTTCCGCGCCTGCATGGACGCTTCCGCGCCTGCTTGGACTCTTCTGCGCCTGCTTGCATGCTGCCGCGCCTACTTGGACGTTTCCACGCCTGCTTGGACGCTTCCGCGCCTGCTTGGACTCTTCTGCGCCTTCTTGCATGCTTCCGCGCCTGCTTGGACGCTTCCGCGCCTGGTTGGACGCTACCGCGCCTGCTTGCATGCTACCCCGCCTGCTTGGACGCTTCCGCGCCTGCTTGGAATCTTCTGTGCCTTCTTGCATGCTGCCGCGCCTACTTGGACGTTTCCACGCCTGCTTGGACGCTTCCGCGCCTGCTTGCATGCTTCCCCGCCTGCCTGGACGCTTCCGCGCCTGCTTGGACTCTTCTGCGCCTTCTTGCATGCTTCCGCGCCTGCTTGGACGTTTCCGTGCCTGGTTGGACGCTACCGCGCCTGCTTGGACGCTTCCGCGACTGCTTGGACGCTTCCGCGCCTGCTTGGTCTCTTCTGCGCCTTCTTGCATGCTGCCGCGCCTACTTGGACGCTTCCGCGCCTGGTTGGACGCTACCGCGCCTGCCTGGACGCTTCCGCGCCTGCTTGGACTCTTCTGCGCCTTCTTGCATGCTTCCGCGACTGCTTGAACGCTACCGCGCCTGCTTGGACGCTTCCGCGACTGCTTGGACGCTTCCGCGCCTGCTAGGACTCTTCTGCGCCTTCTTGCATGCTGCCGCGCCTACTTGGACGCTTCCGCGCCTGGTTGGACGCTACCGCGCCTGCTTGGACGCTTCCGCGACTGCTTGGACGCTTCCGCGCCTGCTTGGACTCTTCTGCGCCTTCTTGCATGCTGCCGCGCCTACTTGGACGTTTCCGCGCCTGCTTGGACGTTTCCACGCTTGCTTGGACGCTTCCGCGCCTGCTTGCATGCTTCCCCGCCTGCTTGGACGCTTCCGCGCCTGCTTGGACTCTTCTGCGCCTTCTTGCATGCTTCCGCGCCTGCATGGACGTTTCCGCGCCTGCTTGGACGCTACCGCGCCTGCTTCTACGCTTCCGCGCCTTCTTGCATGCTTCCGCGCCTACTTGGACGTTTCCGCGCCTGCTTGGACGCTTCCGCGCCTCCTTGCATGCTTCCCCGCCTGCTTGGACGCTTCCCCGCCTGCTTGGACTCTTCTGCGTCTTCTTGCATACTTCCGCGCCTGCTTGGACGTTTCCGCGCCTGCTTGGACGCTACCGCGCCTGCTTGGACGCTTCCGTGACTGCTTGGACGCTTCCGCGCCTGCTTGGACTCTTCTGCGCCTTCTTGCATGCTGCCGCGCCTACTTGGACGTTTCCGCGCCTGCTTGGACGCTTCCGCGCCTGCTTGCATGCTTCCCCGCCTGCTTGGACGCTTCCGCGCCTGCTTGGACTCTTCTGCGCCTTCTTGCATGCTTCCGCGCCTGCTTGGACGTTTCCGCGCCTGCTTAGACGCTTCCGCGCCTGCTTGGACGCTTCCGCGCCTGCTTGCATGCTTCCCCGCCTGCTTGGACGCTTCCGCGCCTGCTTGGACTCTTCTGCGCCTTCTTGCATGCTTCCGCGCCTGCTTGGACGTTTCCGCGCCTGCTTGGACGCTACCGCGCCTGCTTGGACGCTTCCGCGCCTTCTTGCATGCTTCCGCGCCTACTTGGACGTTTCCGCGCCTGCTTGGACACTTCCGCGCCTGCTTGCATGCTTCCCCGCCTGCTTGAACGCTTCCGCGCCTGCTTGGAATCTTCTGCGCCTTCTTGCATTGTGCCGCGCCAACTTGGACGTTTCCACGCCTGCTTGGACGCTTCCGCGCCTGCTTGCATGCTTCCCCGCCTGCTTGGACGCTTCCGCGCCTGCTTGGACTCTTCTGCGCCTTCTTGCATGCTTCCGCGCCTGCTTGGACGTTTCCGCGCCTGCTTGGACGCTACCGAGCCTGCTTGGACGCTTCCGCGCCTTCTTGCATGCTTCCGCGCCTACTTGGACGTTTCCGCGCCTGCTTGGACGCTTCCGCGCCTGCTTGCATGCTTCCCCGCCTGCTTGGACGCTTCCGCGCCTGCTTGGACTCTTCTGCGCCTTCTTGCATGCTTCCGCGCCAGCTTGGACGTTTGCGCGCCTGCTTGGACGCTACCGAGCCTGCTTGGACGCTTCCGCGCCTTCTTGCATGCTTCCGCGCCTACTTGGACGTTTCCGCGCCTGCTTGGACGCTTCCGCGCCTGCTTGGACGCTTCCGCGCCTGGTTGGACGCTACCGCGCCAGCTTGGACGCTTCCGCGCCTGCTTGCATGCTTCCCCGCCTGCTTGGACGCTTCCGCGCCTGCTTGGACGCTACCGCGCCTGCTTGGACGCTTCCGCGCCTTCTTGCATGCTTCCGCGCCTACTTGGACGTTTCCGCGCCTGCTTGGACGCTTCCACGCCTGCTTGCACGCTTCCGCGACTGCTTGCACGCTTCCGCGACTGCTTGGACGCTTCCGCGACTGCTTTGCCGCTACCGCGCCTGCTTGGACGCTTCCGCGCCTGCTTGGACTCTTCTACGTCTTCTTGCATGCTTCCGCGCCTGCTTGGACGTTTCCGCGCCTGCTTGGACGCTACCGCGCCTGCTTGGACGCTTCCGCGACTGCTTAGACGCTTCCGCGCCTGCTTGGACTCTTCTGCGCCTGCTTGGACTCTTCTGCGCCTTCTTGCATGCTTCCGCGACTACTTGGACGCTACCGCGACTGCTTGGACGCTGCCGCGCCTGCTTGGACTCTTCTGCGTCTTCTTGCATGCTTCCGCGCCTGCTTGGACGTTTCCGCGCCTGCTTGGACGCTACCGCGACTGCTTGGCCGCTTCCGCGCCTGCTTGGACTCTTCTGCGTCTTCTTGCATGCTTCCGCGCCTGCTTGGGCGTTTCCGCGCCTGCTTGGACGCTACCGCGCCTGCTTGGACGCTTCCGCGCCTGCTTGCATGCTTCCCCGCCTGCTTGGACGCTTCCGCGCCTGCTTGGACTCTTCTGCGTCTTCTTTCATGCTTCCGCGCCTGCATGGACGTTTCCACGCCTGCTTGGACGCTACCGCGCCTGCTTGGACGCTTCCGCGACTGCTTGGACGCTATCGCGCCTGCTTGGACGCTTCCGCGACTGCTTGGACTCTTCTGCGCCTTCTTGCATGCTTCCGCGCCTGGTTGGACGCTACCGCGCCTGCTTGGACGCTTCCGCGACTGCTTGGACGCTTCCGCGCCTGCTTGGACTCGTCTGCGGCTGCTTGCATGCTGCCGCGCCTACTTGGACGTTTCCGCGCCTGCTTAGACGTTTCCACGCCTGCTTGGACGCTTCCGCGCCTGCTTGGACTCTTCTGCGCCTTCTTGCATGCTGCCGCGCCTACTTGGACGTTTCCGCGCCTGGTTGGACGCTACCGCGCCTGCTTGGACGCTTCCGCGACTGCTTGGACGCTTCCGCGCCTGCTTGGACTCTTCTGCGCCTTCTTGCATGCTTCCGCCCCTGCTTGGACGCGTCCGTGCCTACTTGCACGGTACGGCGCCTGCTTGCATGCTTCCGCGCCTACTTGGACGTTTCCGCGACTGCTTGGACGTTTCCGCGCCAGCTTGGATGCTTTCGCGCCTGCTTGGACTATTCTGCGCCTTCTTGCATGCTTCCGCGCCTGCTTGGACGTTTCCGCGCCTGCTTGGACGCTTCAGCGACTGCTTGGACGCTTCCGCGCCTGCTTGCATACTTCCGTGCCTGCTTGCATGCTTCCGCGCCTGCTAGGACGCTTTCGCGCCTGCTTGCACGGTTCCGAGCCTGCTTGGACGCTTCCGCGACTGCTTGGACTCTTCTGCGTCTTCTTGCATGCTTCCGCGCCTGCTTGGACGTTTCCGCGCCTGCTTGGACGCTGCCGTGCCTGTTTGGACGCTTCCGCGACTTCTTGGACTCCTCTGCGCCTTCTTGCATGCTGCCGCGCCTACTTGGACGTTTCCGCGCCTGCTTGGACGCTTCCGCGCCTGCTTGGACGCTACCGCGCCTGCTTGGACGCTTCCGCGACTGCTTGGACGCTTCCGCGCCTGCTTGGACTCTTCTGCGCCTTCTTGCATGCTTCCGCGCCTGCTTGGACGCTTCCGCGCCTGGTTGGACGCTACCGCGCCTGCATCGACGCTTCCGCGATTGCTTGGACGCTTCCGCGCCTGCTTGGACTCTTCTGCGCCTTCTTGCATGCTTCCGCGCCTGCTTGGACGTTTCCGCGCCAGCTTGGACGCTACCGCGCCTGCTTGGACGCTGCCGCGCCTGCTTGGACGCTTCCGCGACTGCTTGGACGCTTCCGCGCTTGCTTGGACGCTACCGCGCCTGCTTGGACGCTTCCGCGACTGCTTGGACGTTTCCGCGCCTGCTTGGACGCTTCCGCGCCTGCTTGAACGCTACCGCGCCTGCTTGGACGCTTCCGCGACTGCTTGGACGCTTCCGCGCCTGCTTGGACCCTTCTGCGTCTTCTTGCATGCTTCCGCGCCTGCTTGGACGTTTCCGCGCCTGCTTGGACGCTTCCGCGCCTGCTTGAACGCTACCGCGACTGCTTGGACTCTTCTGCGTCTTCTTGCATGCTTCCGCGCATGCTTGGACGTTTCCGCGCCTGCTTGGACTCTTCTGCGTCTTCTTGCATGCTTCCGCGCCTTCTTGGACGCTTCCGCGCTTGCTTGGACGCTACCGCGCCTGCTAGGACGCTTCCGCGCCTGCTTGGACGCTACCGCGCCTGCTAGGACGCTTCCGCGCCTGCTTGGACGCTTCCGCGCCTGCTTGGACGCTACCGCGCCTGCTTGGACGCTTCCGCGCCTGCTTGGACGCTTCCGCGCCTATATGGATGCTTCCGCGCCTGCTTGGACGCTACCGCGCCTGCTTGGACGCTTCCGCGACTGCTAGGACGCTTCCGCGCCTGCTTGGACTCTTCTGCGCCTTCTTGCATGCTTCCGCGCCTGCTTGGATGTTTCCGCGCCTGCTTGGACGCTACCGCGCCTGCTTGGACGTTTCCGCGCCAGCTTGGACGCTACCGCGCCTGCTTGGACGCTGCCGCGCCTGCTTGGACGCTTCCGCGACTGCTTGGACGCTTCCGCGCTTGCTTGGACGCTACCGCGCCTGCTTGGACGCTTCCGCGACTGCTTGGACGTTTCCGCGCCTGCTTGGACGCTTCCGCGCCTGCTTGAACGCTACCGCGCCTGCTTGGACGCTTCCGCGACTGCTTGGACGCTTCCGCGCCTGCTTGGACCCTTCTGCGTCTTCTTGCATGCTTCCGCGCCTGCTTGGACGTTTCCGCGCCTGCTTGGACGCTTCCGCGCCTGCTTGAACGCTACCGCGACTGCTTGGACTCTTCTGCGTCTTCTTGCATGCTTCCGCGCATGCTTGGACGTTTCCGCGCCTGCTTGGACTCTTCTGCGTCTTCTTGCATGCTTCCGCGCCTTCTTGGACGCTTCCGCGCTTGCTTGGACGCTACCGCGCCTGCTAGGACGCTTCCGCGCCTGCTTGGACGCTACCGCGCCTGCTTGGACGCTTCCGCGCCTGCTTGGACGCTTCCGCGCCTGCTTGGACGCTACCGCGCCTGCTTGGACGCTTCCGCGCCTGCTTGGACGCTTCCGCGCCTATATGGATGCTTCCGCGCCTGCTTGGACGCTACCGCGCCTGCTTGGACGCTTCCGCGACTGCTAGGACGCTTCCGCGCCTGCTTGGACTCTTCTGCGCCTTCTTGCATGCTTCCGCGCCTGCTTGGATGTTTCCGCGCCTGCTTGGACGCTACCGCGCCTGCTTGGACGTTACCGCGCCTGCTTGGACGCTTCCGCGTCTGCTTGGACGCTTCCGCGCCTGCTTGCATGCTTCCCTGCCTGCTTGGACGCTTCCGCGCCTGCTTGTACGTTTCCGCGCCAGCTTGGAAGCTACCGCGCCTGCTTGGACGCTGCCGCGCCTGCTTGGACGCTTCCGCGCCTGCTTGGACGCTTCCGCGCCTGCTTGGACGCTGCCGCGCCTGCTTGGACGCTGCCGCGCCTGCTTGGACGCTTCCGCGACTGCTTGGACGCTTCCGCGCTTGCTTGGACGCTACCGCGCCTGCTTGGACGCTTCCGCGACTGCTTGGACGTTTCCGCGCCTGCTTGGTCGCTTCCGCGACAGCTTGGACGCTTCCGCGCATGCTTGGGCTCTTCTGCTCCTTCTTGCATGCTTCTGCGCCTACTTGGACGCTTCCGCGCCTGCTTGGACGCTTCCGCGACTGCTTGGACGCTACCGCGCCTGCTTGGACGCTTCCGCGACTGCTTGGACACTACCGCGCCTGCTTGGACGCTTCCGCGACTGCTTGGACGCTTCCGCGCCTGCTTGGACTCTTCTGCGTCTTCTTGCATGCTTCCGCGCATGCATGGACTTTTCCGCGCCTGCTTGGACGCTACCGCGCCTGCTTGGACGCTTCCGCGACTGCTTGGACGCTTCCGCGCCTGCTTGGACTCTTCTGCGCCTTCTTGCATGCTGCCGCGCCTACTTGGACGTTTCCGCGCCTGCTTGGACGCTTCCGCGACTGCTTGGACGCTTCCGCGCCTGCTTGGACTCTTCCACGCCTTCTTGCATGCTTCCGCGCATGCTTGGACGTTTCCGCGCCTGCTTGGACGCTACCGCGCCTGCTTGGACGCTTCCGCGACTGCTTGGACGCTTCCGCGCCTGCTTGGACGCTTCCGCGACTGCTTGGACGCTTCCGCGCCTTGTTGGACGCTTCCGCGCCTGCTTGCATGCTTCCCCGCCTGCTTGGACGCTTCCGCGCCTGCTTGGACGCTTCCGCGACTGCTTGGACTCTTCTACGCCTTTTTGCATGCTTCCGCGCCTGCTTGGACGTTTCCGCGCCTGCTTGGACGCTACCGCGCCTGCTTGGACGCTTCCGCGCCTTCTTGCATGCTGCCGCGCCTACTTGGACGTTTCCGCGCCTGCTTGGACGCTTCCGCGCCTGCTTGGACGCTACCGCGCCTGCTTGGACGCTTCCGCGACTGCTTGGACACTACCGCGCCTGCTTGGACGCTTCCGCGACTGCTTGGACGCTTCCGCGCCTGCTTGGACTCTTCTGCGTCTTCTTGCATGCTTCCGCGCATGCATGGACTTTTCCGCGCCTGCTTGGACGCTACCGCGCCTGCTTGGACGCTACCGCGCCTGCTTGGCCGCTTCCGCGCCTGCTTGGACTCTTCTGCGCCTTCTTGCATGCTTCCGCGCCTGCTTGGACGTTTCCGCGCCTGCTTGGACGCTACCGCGCCTGCTTGGACGCTTCCGCGCCTGCTTGGACTCTTCTGCGCCTTCTTGCATGCTGCCGCGCCTACTTGGACGATCCGCGCCTGCTTGGACGCTTCCGCGCCTGCTTGGACGCTTCCGCGACTGCTTGGACGCTTCCGCGCCTGCTTGGACGCTTCCGCGACTGCTTGGACGCTTCCTCTCCTGCTTGGACTCTTCTGCGCCTTCATGCATGCTGCCGCGCCTACTTGGACGTTTCCGCGGCTGCTTGGACGCTTCCGCGCCTGCTTGGACTCTTCTGCGTCTTCTTGCATGCTTCCGCGCCTGCTTGGACGCTTCCGCGCCTTCTTGCATGCTTCCGCGCCTGCTTGGACGTTTCCGCGCCTGCTTGGACGTTTCCGCGCCAGCTTGGACGCTACCGCGCCTGCTTGGACGCTTCCGCGCCTTCTTGGACTCTTCTGCGCCTTCTTGCATGCTGCCGCGCCTACTTGGACGTTTCCGCGCATGCTTGGACTCTTCTGCGCCTTCTTGCATGCTTCCGCGCCTGCTTGGACGTTTCCGCGCCAGCTTGGACGCTACCGCGCCTGCTTGGATGCTGCCGCGCCTGCTTGGACGCTTCAGCGACGGCTTGGACGCTTCCGCGCCTGCTTGGACGCTACCGCGCCTGCTTGGACGCTTCCGCGACTGCTTGGACGTTTCCGCGCCTGCTTGGTCGTTTCCGCGACAGCTTGGACGCTTCCGCGCATGCTTGGGCTCTTCTGCTCCTTCTTGCATGCTTCTGCGCCTGCTTGGACGCTTCCGCGCCTGCTTGGACTCTTCTGCGCCTTCTTGCATGCTGCCGCGCCTACTTGGACGATCCGCGCCTGCTTGGACGCTTCCGCGCCTGCTTGGACGCTTCCGCGACTGCTTGGACGCTTCCGCGCCTGCTTGGACGCTTCCGCGACTGCTTGGACGCTTCCTCTCCTGCTTGGACTCTTCTGCGCCTTCATGCATGCTGCCGCGCCTACTTGGACGTTTCCGCGGCTGCTTGGACGCTTCCGCGCCTGCTTGGACTCTTCTGCGTCTTCTTGCATGCTTCCGCGCCTGCTTGGACGCTTCCGCGCCTTCTTGGACGCTTCCGCGCTTGCTTGGACGCTACCGCGCCTGCTAGGACGCTTCCGCGCCTGCTTGGACGCTACCGCGCCTGCTTGGACGCTTCCGCGCCTGCTTGGACGCTTCCGCGCCTGCTTGAACGCTACCGCGCCTGCTTGGACGCTTCCGCGCCTGCTTGGACGCTTCCGCGCCTATATGGATGCTTCCGCGCCTGCTTGGACGCTACCGCGCCTGCTTGTACGCTTCCGCGCCTGCTTGCATGGTTCTGCGCCTGCTTGGACGCTTCCGCGCAAGTATGGATGCTTCCGCGCCTGCTTGGACGCTTCCGCGCCTGCTTGGACGCTACCGCGCCTGCTTGAACGCTTCCGCGCCTGCTTGGACGCTTCCGCGCCTGCTTGGACGCTACCGCGCCTGCTTGTACGCTTCCGCGCCTGCTTGCATGGTTCTGCGCCTGCTTGGACGTTTCCGCGCCTGCTTGGAAGCTACCGCGCCTGCTTGGACGCTTCCGCGACTGCTTGGACACTACCGCGCCTGCTTGGACGCTTCCGCGACTGCTTGGACGCTTCCGCGCCTGCTTGGACTCTTCTGCGTCTTCTTGCATGCTTCCGCGCATGCATGGACTTTTCCGCGCCTGCTTGGACGCTACCGCGCCTGCTTGGACGCTACCGCGCCTGCTTGGCCGCTTCCGCGCCTGCTTGGACTCTTCTGCGCCTTCTTGCATTCTTCCGCGCCTACTTGGACGTTTCCGCGCCTGCTTGGACGCTTCCGCGCCTGCTTGGACGCTTCCGCGCCTGCTTGGATGTTTCCGCGCCTGCTTGGACGCTACCGCGCCTGCTTGGACCCTACCGCGCCTGCTTGGACTCTTCTACGCCTTTTTGCATGCTTCCGCGCCTGCTTGGACGCTTCCGCGCCTGCTTGGACGCTTCCGCGCCTGCTTGCATGCTACCCCGCCTCCTTGGACTCTTCTGCGCCTTCTTGCATGCTTCCGCGCCTGCTTGGACGTTTCCGCGCCAGCTTGGACGCTACCGCGCCTGCTTGGACGCTGCCGCGCCTGCTTGGACGCTTCCGCGCCTGCTTGGACGCTTCCGCGCCTGCTTGCATGCTTCCCCGCCTGCTTGGACTCTTCTGCGCCTTCTTGCATGCTTCCGCGCCTGCTTGGACGTTTCCGCGCCAGCTTGGACGCTACCGCGCCTGCTTGGATGCTGCCGCGCCTGCTTGGACGCTTCAGCGACGGCTTGGACGCTTCCGCGCCTGCTTGGACGCTACCGCGCCTGCTTGGACGCTTCCGCGACTGCTTGGACGTTTCCGCGCCTGCTTGGTCGCTTCCGCGACAGCTTGGACGCTTCCGCGCATGCTTGGGCTCTTCTGCTCCTTCTTGCATGATTCTGCGCCTACTTGGACGCTTCCGCGCCTGCTTGGACGCTTCCGCGACTGCTTGGACGCTACCGCGCCTGCTTTGACGCTTCCGCGACTGCTTGGACACTACCGCGCCTGCTTGCATGCTTCCCCGCCTGCTTGGACGCTTCCGCGCCTGCTTGGACTCTTCTGCGTCTTCTTGCAAGCTTCCGCGCCTGCTTGGACGTTTCCGCGCCTGCTTGGACGCTACCGCGCCGGCTTGGACGCTTCCGCGCCTGCTTGCATGCTTCCCCGCCTGCTTGGACGCTTCCGCGCCTGCTTGGACGCTTCCGCCACTGCTTGGACTCTACCGCGCCTGCTTGGACGCTTCCGCGACTGCTTGGACTCTTCTGCGTCTTCTTGCATGCTTCCGCGCATGCTTGGACGTTTCCGCGCCTGCTTGGACTCTTCTGCGTCTTCTTGCATGCTTCCGCGACTTCTTGGACGCTTCCGCGCTTGCTTGGACGCTACCGCGCCTGCTAGGACGCTTCCGCGCCTGCTTGGACGCTACCGCGCCTGCTTGGACGCTTCCGCGCCTGCTTGGACGCTTCCGCGCCTGCTTGGACGCTACCGCGCCTGCTTGGACGCTTCCGCGCCTGCTTGGACGCTTCCGCGCCTATATGGATGCTTCCGCGCCTGCTTGGACGCTACCGCGCCTGCTTGTACGCTTCCGCGCCTGCTTGCATGGTTCTGCGCCTGCTTGGACGCTTCCGCGCAAGTATGGATGCTTCCGCGCCTGCTTGGACGCTTCCGCGCCTGCTTGGACGCTACCGCGCCTGCTTGAACGCTTCCGCGCCTGCTTGGACGCTTCCGCGCCTGCTTGGACGCTACCGCGCCTGCTTGTACGCTTCCGCGCCTGCTTGCATGGTTCTGCGCCTGCTTGGACGCTTCCGCGCAAGTATGGATGCTTCCGTGCCTGCTTGGATGTTTCCGCGCCTGCTTGGACGCTACCGCGCCTGCTTGGACCCTACCGCGCCTGCTTGGACTCTTCTACGCCTTTTTGCATGCTTCCGCGCCTGCTTGGACGTTTCCGCGCCTGCTTGGACGCTTCTGCGTCTGCTTGGACGCTTCCGCGCCTGCTTGCATGCTTCCCTGCCTGCTTGGACGCTTCCGCGCCTGCTTGGACGTTTCCGCGCCAGCTTGGAAGCTACCGCGCCTGCTTGGACGCTGCCGCGCCTGCTTGGACGCTTCCGCGCCTGCTTGGACGCTTCCGCGCCTGCTTGCATGCTTCCCCGCCTGCTTGGACTCTTCTGCGCCTTCTTGCATGCTTCCGCGCCTGCTTGGACGTTTCCGCGCCAGCTTGGACGCTACCGCGCCTGCTTGGACGCTGCCGCGCCTGCTTGGACGCTTCCGCGACTGCTTGGACGCTTCCGCGCTTGCTTGGACGCTACCGCGCCTGCTTGGACGCTTCCGCGACTGCTTGGACGTTTCCGCGGCTGCTTGAACGCTACCGCGACTGCTTGGACTCTTCTGCGTCTTCTTGCATGCTTCCGCGCATGCTTGGACGTTTCCGCGCCTGCTTGGACTCTTCTGCGTCTTCTTGCATGCTTCCGCGCCTTCTTGGACGCTTCCGCGCTTGCTTGGACGCTACCGCGCCTGCTAGGACGCTTCCGCGCCTGCTTGGACGCTACCGCGCCTGCTTGGACGCTTCCGCGCCTGCTTGGACGCTTCCGCGCCTGCTTGGACGCTACCGCGCCTGCTTGGACGCTTCCGCGCCTGCTTGGACGCTTCCGCGCCTATATGGATGCTTCCGCGCCTGCTTGGACGCTACCGCGCCTGCTTGGACGCTTCCGCGACTGCTAGGACGCTTCCGCGCCTGCTTGGACTCTTCTGCGCCTTCTTGCATGCTTCCGCGCCTGCTTGGATGTTTCCGCGCCTGCTTGGACGCTACCGCGCCTGCTTGGACGTTACCGCGCCTGCTTGGACGCTTCCGCGTCTGCTTGGACGCTTCCGCGACTGCTTGGACGTTTCCGCGCCTGCTTGGTCGCTTCCGCGACAGCTTGGACGCTTCCGCGCATGCTTGGGCTCTTCTGCTCCTTCTTGCATGCTTCTGCGCCTACTTGGACGCTTCCGCGCCTGCTTGGACGCTTCCGCGACTGCTTGGACGCTACCGCGCCTGCTTGGACGCTTCCGCGACTGCTTGGACACTACCGCGCCTGCTTGGACGCTTCCGCGACTGCTTGGACGCTTCCGCGCCTGCTTGGACTCTTCTGCGTCTTCTTGCATGCTTCCGCGCATGCATGGACTTTTCCGCGCCTGCTTGGACGCTACCGCGCCTGCTTGGACGCTTCCGCGACTGCTTGGACGCTTCCGCGCCTGCTTGGACTCTTCTGCGCCTTCTTGCATGCTGCCGCGCCTACTTGGACGTTTCCGCGCCTGCTTGGACGCTTCCGCGACTGCTTGGACGCTTCCGCGCCTGCTTGGACTCTTCCACGCCTTCTTGCATGCTTCCGCGCATGCTTGGACGTTTCCGCGCCTGCTTGGACGCTACCGCGCCTGCTTGGACGCTTCCGCGACTGCTTGGACGCTTCCGCGCCTGCTTGGACGCTTCCGCGACTGCTTGGACGCTTCCGCGCCTTGTTGGACGCTTCCGCGCCTGCTTGCATGCTTCCCCGCCTGCTTGGACGCTTCCGCGCCTGCTTGGACTCTTCTGCGCCTTCTTGCATGCTGCCGCGCCTACTTGGACGTTTCCGCGCCTGCTTGGACGCTTCCGCGCCTGCGTGCATGCTCCCCCGCCTGCTTGGACGCTTCCGCGCCTGCTTGGACGCTTCCGCGACTGCTTGGACTCTTCTACGCCTTTTTGCATGCTTCCGCGCCTGCTTGGACGTTTCCGCGCCTGCTTGGACGCTACCGCGCCTGCTTGGACGCTTCCGCGCCTTCTTGCATGCTTCCGCGCCTGCTTGGATGTTTCCGCGCCTGCTTGGACGCTACCGCGCCTGCTTGGACGTTTCCGCGCCTGCTTGGACGCTACCGCGCCTGCTTGGACGCATCCGCGCCTGCTTGGACTATTCTGCGCCTTCTTGCATGCTGCCGCGCCTACTTGGACGTTTCCGCGCCTGCTTGGACGCTTCCGCGCCTGCTTGGACGCTACCGCGCCTGCTTGGACGCTTCCGCGACTGCTTGGACACTACCGCGCCTGCTTGGACGCTTCCGCGACTGCTTGGACGCTTCCGCGCCTGCTTGGACTCTTCTGCGTCTTCTTGCATGCTTCCGCGCATGCATGGACTTTTCCGCGCCTGCTTGGACGCTACCGCGCCTGCTTGGACGCTACCGCGCCTGCTTGGCCGCTTCCGCGCCTGCTTGGACTCTTCTGCGCCTTCTTGCATGCTTCCGCGCCTGCTTGGACGTTTCCGCGCCTGCTTGGACGCTACCGCGCCTGCTTGGACGCTTCCGCGCCTGCTTGGACTCTTCTGCGTCTTCTTGCATGCTTCCGCGCATGCATGGACTTTTCCGCGCCTGCTTGGACGCTACCGCGCCTGCTTGGACGCTTCCGCGACTGCTTGGACGCTTCCGCGCCTGCTTGGACTCTTCTGCGCCTTCTTGCATGCTGCCGCGCCTACTTGGACGTTTCCGCGCCTGCTTGGACGCTTCCGCGACTGCTTGGACGCTTCCGCGCCTGCTTGGACTCTTCCACGCCTTCTTGCATGCTTCCGCGCATGCTTGGACGTTTCCGCGCCTGCTTGGACGCTACCGCGCCTGCTTGGACGCTTCCGCGACTGCTTGGACGCTTCCGCGCCTGCTTGGACGCTTCCGCGACTGCTTGGACGCTTCCGCGCCTTGTTGGACGCTTCCGCGCCTGCTTGCATGCTTCCCCGCCTGCTTGGACGCTTCCGCGCCTGCTTGGACTCTTCTGCGCCTTCTTGCATGCTGCCGCGCCTACTTGGACGTTTCCGCGCCTGCTTGGACGCTTCCGCGCCTGCGTGCATGCTCCCCCGCCTGCTTGGACGCTTCCGCGCCTGCTTGGACGCTTCCGCGACTGCTTGGACTCTTCTACGCCTTTTTGCATGCTTCCGCGCCTGCTTGGACGTTTCCGCGCCTGCTTGGACGCTACCGCGCCTGCTTGGACGCTTCCGCGCCTTCTTGCATGCTTCCGCGCCTGCTTGGATGTTTCCGCGCCTGCTTGGACGCTACCGCGCCTGCTTGGACGTTTCCGCGCCTGCTTGGACGCTACCGCGCCTGCTTGGACGCATCCGCGCCTGCTTGGACTATTCTGCGCCTTCTTGCATGCTGCCGCGCCTACTTGGACGTTTCCGCGCCTGCTTGGACGCTTCCGCGCCTGCTTGGACGCTACCGCGCCTGCTTGGACGCTTCCGCGACTGCTTGGACACTACCGCGCCTGCTTGGACGCTTCCGCGACTGCTTGGACGCTTCCGCGCCTGCTTGGACTCTTCTGCGTCTTCTTGCATGCTTCCGCGCATGCATGGACTTTTCCGCGCCTGCTTGGACGCTACCGCGCCTGCTTGGACGCTACCGCGCCTGCTTGGCCGCTTCCGCGCCTGCTTGGACTCTTCTGCGCCTTCTTGCATGCTTCCGCGCCTGCTTGGACGTTTCCGCGCCTGCTTGGACGCTACCGCGCCTGCTTGGACGCTTCCGCGCCTGCTTGGACTCTTCTGCGCCTTCTTGCATGCTGCCGCGCCTACTTGGACGATCCGCGCCTGCTTGGACGCTTCCGCGCCTGCTTGGACGCTTCCGCGACTGCTTGGACGCTTCCGCGCCTGCTTGGACGCTTCCGCGACTGCTTGGACGCTTCCTCTCCTGCTTGGACTCTTCTGCGCCTTCATGCATGCTGCCGCGCCTACTTGGACGTTTCCGCGGCTGCTTGGACGCTTCCGCGCCTGCTTGGACTCTTCTGCGTCTTCTTGCATGCTTCCGCGCCTGCTTGGACGCTTCCGCGCCTTCTTGCATGCTTCCGCGCCTGCTTGGACGTTTCCGCGCCTGCTTGGACGTTTCCGCGCCAGCTTGGACGCTACCGCGCCTGCTTGGACGCTTCCGCGCCTTCTTGGACTCTTCTGCGCCTTCTTGCATGCTGCCGCGCCTACTTGGACGTTTCCGCGCATGCTTGGACTCTTCTGCGCCTTCTTGCATGCTTCCGCGCCTGCTTGGACGTTTCCGCGCCAGCTTGGACGCTACCGCGCCTGCTTGGATGCTGCCGCGCCTGCTTGGACGCTTCAGCGACGGCTTGGACGCTTCCGCGCCTGCTTGGACGCTACCGCGCCTGCTTGGACGCTTCCGCGACTGCTTGGACGTTTCCGCGCCTGCTTGGTCGTTTCCGCGACAGCTTGGACGCTTCCGCGCATGCTTGGGCTCTTCTGCTCCTTCTTGCATGCTTCTGCGCCTGCTTGGACGCTTCCGCGCCTGCTTGGACTCTTCTGCGCCTTCTTGCATGCTGCCGCGCCTACTTGGACGATCCGCGCCTGCTTGGACGCTTTCGCGCCTGCTTGGACGCTTCCGCGACTGCTTGGACGCTTCCGCGCCTGCTTGGACGCTTCCGCGACTGCTTGGACGCTTCCTCTCCTGCTTGGACTCTTCTGCGCCTTCATGCATGCTGCCGCGCCTACTTGGACGTTTCCGCGGCTGCTTGGACGCTTCCGCGCCTGCTTGGACTCTTCTGCGTCTTCTTGCATGCTTCCGCGCCTGCTTGGACGCTTCCGCGCCTTCTTGCATGCTTCCGCGCCTGCTTGGACGTTTCCGCGCCTGCTTGGACGTTTCCGCGCCAGCTTGGACGCTACCGCGCCTGCTTGGACGCTTCCGCGCCTTCTTGGACTCTTCTGCGCCTTCTTGCATGCTGCCGCGCCTACTTGGACGTTTCCGCGCATGCTTGGACTCTTCTGCGCCTTCTTGCATGCTTCCGCGCCTGCTTGGACGTTTCCGCGCCAGCTTGGACGCTACCGCGCCTGCTTGGATGCTGCCGCGCCTGCTTGGACGCTTCAGCGACGGCTTGGACGCTTCCGCGCCTGCTTGGACGCTACCGCGCCTGCTTGGACGCTTCCGCGACTGCTTGGACGTTTCCGCGCCTGCTTGGTCGTTTCCGCGACAGCTTGGACGCTTCCGCGCATGCTTGGGCTCTTCTGCTCCTTCTTGCATGCTTCTGCGCCTACTTGGAAGCTTCCGCGCCTGCTTGGACGCTTCCGCGACTGCTTGGACGCTACCGCGCCTGCTTTGACGCTTCCGCGACTGCTTGGACACTACCGCGCCTGCTTGCATGCTTCCCCGCCTGCTTGGACGCTTCCGCGCCTGCTTGGACTCTTCTGCGTCTTCTTGCAAGCTTCCGCGCCTGCTTGGACGTTTCCGCGCCAGCTTGGACGCTACCGCGCCGGCTTGGACGCTTCCGCGCCTGCTTGCATGCTTCCCCGCCTGCTTGGACGCTTCCGCGCCTGCTTGGACGCTTCCGCCACTGCTTGGACTCTACCGCGCCTGCTTGGACGCTTCCGCGACTGCTTGGACTCTTCTGCGTCTTCTTGCATGCTTCGGCGCATGCTTGGACGTTTCCGCGCCTGCTTGGACTCTTCTGCGTCTTCTTGCATGCTTCCGCGCCTTCTTGGACGCTTCCGCGCTTGCTTGGACGCTACCGCGCCTGCTAGGACGCTTCCGCGCCTGCTTGGACGCTACCGCGCCTGCTTGGACGCTTCCGCGCCTGCTTGGACGCTTCCGCGCCTGCTTGGACGCTTCCGCGACTGCTTGGACGCTTCCGCGCCTGCTTGGACGCTTCCGCGACTGCTTGGACGCTTCCTCTCCTGCTTGGACTCTTCTGCGCCTTCATGCATGCTGCCGCGCCTACTTGGACGTTTCCGCGGCTGCTTGGACGCTTCCGCGCCTGCTTGGACTCTTCTGCGTCTTCTTGCATGCTTCCGCGCCTGCTTGGACGCTTCCGCGCCTTCTTGCATGCTTCCGCGCCTGCTTGGACGTTTCCGCGCCTGCTTGGACGTTTCCGCGCCAGCTTGGACGCTACCGCGCCTGCTTGGACGCTTCCGCGCCTTCTTGGACTCTTCTGCGCCTTCTTGCATGCTGCCGCGCCTACTTGGACGTTTCCGCGCATGCTTGGACTCTTCTGCGCCTTCTTGCATGCTTCCGCGCCTGCTTGGACGTTTCCGCGCCAGCTTGGACGCTACCGCGCCTGCTTGGATGCTGCCGCGCCTGCTTGGACGCTTCAGCGACGGCTTGGACGCTTCCGCGCCTGCTTGGACGCTACCGCGCCTGCTTGGACGCTTCCGCGACTGCTTGGACGTTTCCGCGCCTGCTTGGTCGTTTCCGCGACAGCTTGGACGCTTCCGCGCATGCTTGGGCTCTTCTGCTCCTTCTTGCATGCTTCTGCGCCTACTTGGAAGCTTCCGCGCCTGCTTGGACGCTTCCGCGACTGCTTGGACGCTACCGCGCCTGCTTTGACGCTTCCGCGACTGCTTGGACACTACCGCGCCTGCTTGCATGCTTCCCCGCCTGCTTGGACGCTTCCGCGCCTGCTTGGACTCTTCTGCGTCTTCTTGCAAGCTTCCGCGCCTGCTTGGACGTTTCCGCGCCAGCTTGGACGCTACCGCGCCGGCTTGGACGCTTCCGCGCCTGCTTGCATGCTTCCCCGCCTGCTTGGACGCTTCCGCGCCTGCTTGGACGCTTCCGCCACTGCTTGGACTCTACCGCGCCTGCTTGGACGCTTCCGCGACTGCTTGGACTCTTCTGCGTCTTCTTGCATGCTTCGGCGCATGCTTGGACGTTTCCGCGCCTGCTTGGACTCTTCTGCGTCTTCTTGCATGCTTCCGCGCCTTCTTGGACGCTTCCGCGCTTGCTTGGACGCTACCGCGCCTGCTAGGACGCTTCCGCGCCTGCTTGGACGCTACCGCGCCTGCTTGGACGCTTCCGCGCCTGCTTGGACGCTTCCGCGCCTGCTTGGACGCTACCGCGCCTGCTTGGACGCTTCCGCGCCTGCTTGGACGCTTCCGCGCCTATATGGATGCTTCCGCACCTGCTTGGACGCTACCGCGCCTGCTTGTACGCTTCCGCGCCTGCTTGCATGGTTCTGCGCCTGCTTGGACGCTTCCGCGCAAGTATGGATGCTTCCGCGCCTGCTTGGACGCTTCCGCGCCTGCTTGGACGCTACCGCGCCTGCTTGAACGCTTCCGCGCCTGCTTGGACGCTTCCGCGCCTGCTTGGACGCTACCGCGCCTGCTTGTACGCTTCCGCGCCTGCTTGCATGGTTCTGCGCCTGCTTGGACGTTTCCGCGCCTGCTTGGAAGCTACCGCGCCTGCTTGGACGCTTCCGCGACTGCTTGGACACTACCGCGCCTGCTTGGACGCTTCCGCGACTGCTTGGACGCTTCCGCGCCTGCTTGGACTCTTCTGCGTCTTCTTGCATGCTTCCGCGCATGCATGGACTTTTCCGCGCCTGCTTGGACGCTACCGCGCCTGCTTGGACGCTACCGCGCCTGCTTGGCCGCTTCCGCGCCTGCTTGGACTCTTCTGCGCCTTCTTGCATTCTTCCGCGCCTACTTGGACGTTTCCGCGCCTGCTTGGACGCTTCCGCGCCTGCTTGGACGCTTCCGCGCCTGCTTGGATGTTTCCGCGCCTGCTTGGACGCTACCGCGCCTGCTTGGACCCTACCGCGCCTGCTTGGACTCTTCTACGCCTTTTTGCATGCTTCCGCGCCTGCTTGGACGCTTCCGCGCCTGCTTGGACGCTTCCGCGCCTGCTTGCATGCTACCCCGCCTCCTTGGACTCTTCTGCGCCTTCTTGCATGCTTCCGCGCCTGCTTGGACGTTTCCGCGCCAGCTTGGACGCTACCGCGCCTGCTTGGACGCTGCCGCGCCTGCTTGGACGCTTCCGCGCCTGCTTGGACGCTTCCGCGCCTGCTTGCATGCTTCCCCGCCTGCTTGGACTCTTCTGCGCCTTCTTGCATGCTTCCGCGCCTGCTTGGACGTTTCCGCGCCAGCTTGGACGCTACCGCGCCTGCTTGGATGCTGCCGCGCCTGCTTGGACGCTTCAGCGACGGCTTGGACGCTTCCGCGCCTGCTTGGACGCTACCGCGCCTGCTTGGACGCTTCCGCGACTGCTTGGACGTTTCCGCGCCTGCTTGGTCGCTTCCGCGACAGCTTGGACGCTTCCGCGCATGCTTGGGCTCTTCTGCTCCTTCTTGCATGATTCTGCGCCTACTTGGACGCTTCCGCGCCTGCTTGGACGCTTCCGCGACTGCTTGGACGCTACCGCGCCTGCTTTGACGCTTCCGCGACTGCTTGGACACTACCGCGCCTGCTTGCATGCTTCCCCGCCTGCTTGGACGCTTCCGCGCCTGCTTGGACTCTTCTGCGTCTTCTTGCAAGCTTCCGCGCCTGCTTGGACGTTTCCGCGCCTGCTTGGACGCTACCGCGCCGGCTTGGACGCTTCCGCGCCTGCTTGCATGCTTCCCCGCCTGCTTGGACGCTTCCGCGCCTGCTTGGACGCTTCCGCCACTGCTTGGAGTCTACCGCGCCTGCTTGGACGCTTCCGCGACTGCTTGGACTCTTCTGCGTCTTCTTGCATGCTTCCGCGCATGCTTGGACGTTTCCGCGCCTGCTTGGACTCTTCTGCGTCTTCTTGCATGCTTCCGCGACTTCTTGGACGCTTCCGCGCTTGCTTGGACGCTACCGCGCCTGCTAGGACGCTTCCGCGCCTGCTTGGACGCTACCGCGCCTGCTTGGACGCTTCCGCGCCTGCTTGGACGCTTCCGCGCCTGCTTGGACGCTACCGCGCCTGCTTGGACGCTTCCGCGCCTGCTTGGACGCTTCCGCGCCTATATGGATGCTTCCGCGCCTGCTTGGACGCTACCGCGCCTGCTTGTACGCTTCCGCGCCTGCTTGCATGGTTCTGCGCCTGCTTGGACGCTTCCGCGCAAGTATGGATGCTTCCGCGCCTGCTTGGACGCTTCCGCGCCTGCTTGGACGCTACCGCGCCTGCTTGAACGCTTCCGCGCCTGCTTGGACGCTTCCGCGCCTGCTTGGACGCTACCGCGCCTGCTTGTACGCTTCCGCGCCTGCTTGCATGGTTCTGCGCCTGCTTGGACGCTTCCGCGCAAGTATGGATGCTTCCGTGCCTGCTTGGATGTTTCCGCGCCTGCTTGGACGCTACCGCGCCTGCTTGGACCCTACCGCGCCTGCTTGGACTCTTCTACGCCTTTTTGCATGCTTTCGCGCCTGCTTGGACGTTTCCGCGCCTGCTTGGACGCTTCTGCGTCTGCTTGGACGCTTCCGCGCCTGCTTGCATGCTTCCCTGCCTGCTTGGACGCTTCCGCGCCTGCTTGGACGTTTCCGCGCCAGCTTGGAAGCTACCGCGCCTGCTTGGACGCTGCCGCGCCTGCTTGGACGCTTCCGCGCCTGCTTGGACGCTTCCGCGCCTGCTTGCATGCTTCCCCGCCTGCTTGGACTCTTCTGCGCCTTCTTGCATGCTTCCGCGCCTGCTTGGACGTTTCCGCGCCAGCTTGGACGCTACCGCGCCTGCTTGGACGCTGCCGCGCCTGCTTGGACGCTTCCGCGACTGCTTGGACGCTTCCGCGCTTGCTTGGACGCTACCGCGCCTGCTTGGACGCTTCCGCGACTGCTTGGACGTTTCCGCGGCTGCTTGAACGCTACCGCGACTGCTTGGACTCTTCTGCGTCTTCTTGCATGCTTCCGCGCATGCTTGGACGTTTCCGCGCCTGCTTGGACTCTTCTGCGTCTTCTTGCATGCTTCCGCGCCTTCTTGGACGCTTCCGCGACTGCTTGGACGCTTCCGCGCCTGCTTGGACCCTTCTGCGTCTACTTGCATGCTTCCGCGCCTGCTTGGACGTTTCCGCGCCTGCTTGGACGCTTCCGCGGCTGCTTGAACGCTACCGCGACTGCTTGGACTCTTCTGCGTCTTCTTGCATGCTTCCGCGCATGCTTGGACGTTTCCGCGCCTGCTTGGACTCTTCTGCGTCTTCTTGCATGCTTCCGCGCCTTCTTGGACGCTTCCGCGCTTGCTTGGACGCTTCCGCGCCTGCTTGGACGCTTCCGCGCCTGCTTGGACGCTACCGCGCCTGCTTGGACGCTTCCGCGCCTGCTTGGACGCTTCCGCGCCTATATGGATGCTTCCGCGCCTGCTTGGACGCTACCGCGCCTGCTTGGACGCTTCCGCGACTGCTAGGACGCTTCCGCGCCTGCTTGGACTCTTCTGCGCCTTCTTGCATGCTTCCGCGCCTGCTTGGATGTTTCCGCGCCTGCTTGGACGCTACCGCGCCTGCTTGGACGTTACCGCGCCTGCTTGGACGCTTCCGCGTCTGCTTGGACGCTTCCGCGCCTGCTTGCATGCTTCCCTGCCTGCTTGGACGCTTCCGCGCCTGCTTGGACGTTTCCGCGCCAGCTTGGAAGCTACCGCGCCTGCTTGGACGCTGCCGCGCCTGCTTGGACGCTTCCGCGCCTGCTTGGACGCTTCCGCGCCTGCTTGCATGCTTCCCCGCCTGCTTGGACTCTTCTGCGCCTTCTTGCATGCTTCCGCGCCTGCTTGGACGTTTCCGCGCCAGCTTGGACGCTACCGCGCCTGCTTGGACGCTGCCGCGCCTGCTTGGACGTTTCCGCGCCTGCTTGGACGCTTCCGCGCCTGCTTGAACGCTACCGCGACTGCTTGGACTCTTCTGCGTCTTCTTGCATGCTTCCGCGCATGCTTGGACGTTTCCGCGCCTGCTTGGACTCTTCTGCGTCTTCTTGCATGCTTCCGCGCCTTCTTGGACGCTTCCGCGCTTGCTTGGACGCTACCGCGCCTGCTAGGACGCTTCCGCGCCTGCTTGGACGCTACCGCGCCTGCTTGGACGCTTCCGCGCCTGCTTGGACGCTTCCGCGCCTGCTTGGACGCTACCGCGCCTGCTTGGACGCTTCCGCGCCTGCTTGGACGCTTCCGCGCCTATATGGATGCTTCCGCGCCTGCTTGGACGCTACCGCGCCTGCTTGGACGCTTCCGCGACTGCTAGGACGCTTCCGCGCCTGCTTGGACTCTTCTGCGCCTTCTTGCATGCTTCCGCGCCTGCTTGGATGTTTCCGCGCCTGCTTGGACGCTACCGCGCCTGCTTGGACGTTACCGCGCCTGCTTGGACGCTTCCGCGTCTGCTTGGACGCTTCCGCGCCTGCTTGCATGCTTCCCTGCCTGCTTGGACGCTTCCGCGCCTGCTTGGACGTTTCCGCGCCAGCTTGGACGCTTCCGCGCCTGCTTGGACGCTTCCGCGCCTGCTTGCATGCTTCCCCGCCTGCTTGGACTCTTCTGCGCCTTCTTGCATGCTTCCGCGCCTGCTTGGACGTTTCCGCGCCAGCTTGGACGCTACCGCGCCTGCTTGGACGCTGCCGCGCCTGCTTGGACGCTTCCGCGACTGCTTGGACGCTTCCGCGCTTGCTTGGACGCTACCGCGCCTGCTTGGACGCTTCCGCGACTGCTTGGACGTTTCCGCGCCTGCTTGGTCGCTTCCGCGACAGCTTGGACGCTTCCGCGCATGCTTGGGCTCTTCTGCGCCTTCTTGCATGCTTCCGCGCCTGCTTGGACGCTACCGCGCCTGCTTGGACGCTTCCGCGACTGCTTGGACGTTTCCGCGCCTGCTTGGACGCTTCCGCGCCTGCTTGAACGCTACCGCGCCTGCTTGGACGCTTCCGCGACTGCTTGGACGCTTCCGCGCCTGCTTGGACCCTTCTGCGTCTTCTTGCATGCTTCCGCGCCTGCTTGGACGTTTCCGCGCCTGCTTGGACGCTTCCGCGCCTGCTTGAACGCTACCGCGACTGCTTGGACTCTTCTGCGTCTTCTTGCATGCTTCCGCGCATGCTTGGACGTTTCCGCGCCTGCTTGGACTCTTCTGCGTCTTCTTGCATGCTTCCGCGCCTTCTTGGACGCTTCCGCGCTTGCTTGGACGCTACCGCGCCTGCTAGGACGCTTCCGCGCCTGCTTGGACGCTACCGCGCCTGCTTGGACGCTTCCGCGCCTGCTTGGACGCTTCCGCGCCTGCTTGGACGCTACCGCGCCTGCTTGGACGCTTCCGCGCCTGCTTGGACGCTTCCGCGCCTATATGGATGCTTCCGCGCCTGCTTGGACGCTACCGCGCCTGCTTGGACGCTTCCGCGACTGCTAGGACGCTTCCGCGCCTGCTTGGACTCTTCTGCGCCTTCTTGCATGCTTCCGCGCCTGCTTGGATGTTTCCGCGCCTGCTTGGACGCTACCGCGCCTGCTTGGACGTTACCGCGCCTGCTTGGACGCTTCCGCGTCTGCTTGGACGCTTCCGCGCCTGCTTGCATGCTTCCCTGCCTGCTTGGACGCTTCCGCGCCTGCTTGGACGTTTCCGCGCCAGCTTGGAAGCTACCGCGCCTGCTTGGACGCTGCCGCGCCTGCTTGGACGCTTCCGCGCCTGCTTGGACGCTTCCGCGCCTGCTTGCATGCTTCCCCGCCTGCTTGGACTCTTCTGCGCCTTCTTGCATGCTTCCGCGCCTGCTTGGACGTTTCCGCGCCAGCTTGGACGCTACCGCGCCTGCTTGGACGCTGCCGCGCCTGCTTGGACGCTTCCGCGACTGCTTGGACGCTTCCGCGCTTGCTTGGACGCTACCGCGCCTGCTTGGACGCTTCCGCGACTGCTTGGACGTTTCCGCGCCTGCTTGGTCGCTTCCGCGACAGCTTGGACGCTTCCGCGCATGCTTGGGCTCTTCTGCTCCTTCTTGCATGCTTCTGCGCCTACTTGGACGCTTCCGCGCCTGCTTGGACGCTTCCGCGACTGCTTGGACTCTTCTGCGTCTTCTTGCATGCTTCCGCGCCTGCTTGGACGCTTCCGCGACTGCTTGGACGCTTCCGCGCCTGCTTGGACTCTTCTGCGTCTTCTTGCATGCTTCCGCGCATGCATGGACTTTTCCGCGCCTGCTTGGACGCTACCGCGCCTGCTTGGACGCTTCCGCGACTGCTTGGACGCTTCCGCGCCTGCTTGGACTCTTCTGCGCCTTCTTGCATGCTGCCGCGCCTACTTGGACGTTTCCGCGCCTGCTTGGACGCTTCCGCGACTGCTTGGACGCTTCCGCGCCTGCTTGGACTCTTCCACGCCTTCTTGCATGCTTCCGCGCATGCTTGGACGTTTCCGCGCCTGCTTGGACGCTACCGCGCCTGCTTGGACGCTTCCGCGACTGCTTGGACGCTTCCGCGCCTGCTTGGACGCTTCCGCGACTGCTTGGACGCTTCCGCGCCTTGTTGGACGCTTCCGCGCCTGCTTGCATGCTTCCCCGCCTGCTTGGACGCTTCCGCGCCTGCTTGGACTCTTCTGCGCCTTCTTGCATGCTGCCGCGCCTACTTGGACGTTTCCGCGCCTGCTTGGACGCTTCCGCGCCTGCTTGGACTCTTCTACGCCTTTTTGCATGCTTCCGCGCCTGCTTGGACGCTACCGCGCCTGCTTGGACGCTTCCGCGCCTTCTTGGCCGCTTCCGCGCCTGCTTGGACTCTTCTGCGCCTTCTTGCATGCTTCCGCGCCTGCTTGGACGTTTCCGCGCCTGCTTGGACGCTACCGCGCCTGCTTGGACGCTTCCGCGCCTGCTTGGACTCTTCTGCGCCTTCTTGCATGCTGCCGCGCCTACTTGGACGATCCGCGCCTGCTTGGACGCTTCCGCGCCTGCTTGGACTCTTCTGCGCCTTCTTGCATGCTGCCGCGCCTACTTGGACGTTTCCGCGACTGCTTGGACGCTTCCGCGCGTGGTTGGACGCTACCGCGCCTGCTTGGACGCTTCCGCGACTGCTTGGACGCTTCCGCGCCTGCTTGGACGCTTCCGCGACTGTTTGGACGCTTCCTCTCCTGCTTGGACTCTTCTGCGCCTTCATGCATGCTGCCGCGCCTACTTGGACGTTTCCGCGCCTGCTTGGACGCTTCCGCGACTGCTTGGACGCTTCCGCGCCTGCTTGGACTCTTCCACGCCTTCTTGCATGCTTCCGCGCATGCTTGGACGTTTCCGCGCCTGCTTGGACGCTACCGCGCCTGCTTGGACGCTTCCGCGACTGCTTGGACGCTTCCGCGCCTGCTTGGACGCTTCCGCGACTGCTTGGACGCTTCCGCGCCTTGTTGGACGCTTCCGCGCCTGCTTGCATGCTTCCCCGCCTGCTTGGACGCTTCCGCGCCTGCTTGGACTCTTCTGCGCCTTCTTGCATGCTGCCGCGCCTACTTGGACGTTTCCGCGCCTGCTTGGACGCTTCCGCGCCTGCTTGGACTCTTCTACGCCTTTTTGCATGCTTCCGCGCCTGCTTGGACGCTACCGCGCCTGCTTGGACGCTTCCGCGCCTTCTTGGCCGCTTCCGCGCCTGCTTGGACTCTTCTGCGCCTTCTTGCATGCTTCCGCGCCTGCTTGGACGTTTCCGCGCCTGCTTGGACGCTACCGCGCCTGCTTGGACGCTTCCGCGCCTGCTTGGACTCTTCTGCGCCTTCTTGCATGCTGCCGCGCCTACTTGGACGATCCGCGCCTGCTTGGACGCTTCCGCGCCTGCTTGGACTCTTCTGCGCCTTCTTGCATGCTGCCGCGCCTACTTGGACGTTTCCGCGACTGCTTGGACGCTTCCGCGCGTGGTTGGACGCTACCGCGCCTGCTTGGACGCTTCCGCGACTGCTTGGACGCTTCCGCGCCTGCTTGGACGCTTCCGCGACTGTTTGGACGCTTCCTCTCCTGCTTGGACTCTTCTGCGCCTTCATGCATGCTGCCGCGCCTACTTGGACGTTTCCGCGCCTGCTTGGACGCTTCCGCGCCTGCTTGGACTCTTCTGCGTCTTCTTGCATGCTTCCGCGCCTGCTTGGACGCTTCCGCGCCTTCTTGCATGCTTCCGCGCCTGCTTGGACGTTTCCGCGCCTGCTTGGACGTTTCCGCGCCAGCTTGGACGCTACCGCGCCTGCTTGGACGCTTCCGCGCCTTCTTGGACTCTTCTACGCCTTCTTGCATGCTGCCGCGCCTACTTGGACGTTTCCGCGCCTGCTTGGACGCTTCCGCGCCTGATTGGACTCTTCTGCGCCTTCTTGCATGCTTCCGCGCCTGCTTGGACGCTTCCCCGCCTGCTTGGACGCTTCCGCGCCTGCTTGGACGCTTCCGCGCCTGCTTGGACGCTTCCGCGACTGCTTGGACGCTTCCGCGACTGCTTGGACGCTTCCGCGCCTGCTTGCACGCTTCCGCGCCTGCTTGGTCGCTTTTGCGCCTGATTGGACTCTTTGCGCCTTCTTGCATGCTTCCGCGCCTGCTTGGACGCTTCCGCGCCTGCTTGGACGCTTCCGCGCCTCCTTGGACGCTTTCGCGCCTGCTTGGACGCTTACGCGCCAGCTTGGACTCTTCCGCGCCTGCTTGCACTCTTCCGCGCCTGCTTGGCCGCTTCCGCGACTGCTTGGACGCTTCCGCGCCTGCTTGGACACTTCTGCGCCTTCTTGCATGCTTCCGCGCCTGCTTGGACGCTTCCGCGCCTGCTTGGACTGTTCCGCGCCTGCTTGGACTCTTCTGCGCCTTCTTGCATGCTTCCGCGCCTGCTTGGACGCTTCCGCGCCTGCTTGGACGCTTCCGCGCCTGCTTGCATGCTTCCTCACCTGCTTGGACGCTTCCGCGCCTGCTTGGACGCTTCCGCGCCTTCTTGGACGCTTCCGCGCCTGCTTGCATGCTTCCCCGCCTGCTTGGACTCTTCTGCGCCTTCTTGCATGCTTCCGCGCCTGCTTGGACGTTTCCGCGCCAGCTTGGACGCTACCGCGCCTGCTTGGACGCTGCCGCGCCTGCTTGGACGCTTCCGCGACTGCTTGGACGCTGCCGCGCCTGCTTGGACGCTTCCGCGACTGCTTGGACGTTTCCGCGCCTGCTTGGACGCTTCCGCGCCTGCTTGAACGCTACCGCGCCTGCTTGGACGCTTCCGCGACTGCTTGGACGCTTCCGCGCCTGCTTGGACCCTTCTGCGTCTTCTTGCATGCTTCCGCGCCTGCTTGGACGTTTCCGCGCCTGCTTGGACGCTTCCGCGCCTGCTTGAACGCTACCGCGACTGCTTGGACTCTTCTGCGTCTTCTTGCATGCTTCCGCGCATGCTTGGACGTTTCCGCGCCTGCTTGGACTCTTCTGCGTCTTCTTGCATGCTTCCGCGCCTTCTTGGACGCTTCCGCGCTTGCTTGGACGCTACCGCGCCTGCTAGGACGCTTCCGCGCCTGCTTGGACGCTACCGCGCCTGCTTGGACGCTTCCGCGCCTGCTTGGACGCTTCCGCGCCTGCTTGGACGCTACCGCGCCTGCTTGGACGCTTCCGCGCCTGCTTGGACGCTTCCGCGCCTATATGGATGCTTCCGCGCCTGCTTGGACGCTACCGCGCCTGCTTGGACGCTTCCGCGACTGCTAGGACGCTTCCGCGCCTGCTTGGACGCTTCCGCGCCTGCTTGCATGCTTCCCCGCCTGCTTGGACTCTTCTGCGCCTTCTTGCATGCTTCCGCGCCTGCTTGGACGTTTCCGCGCCAGCTTGGACGCTACCGCGCCTGCTTGGACGCTGCCGCGCCTGCTTGGACGCTTCCGCGACTGCTTGGACGCTTCCGCGCTTGCTTGGACGCTACCGCGCCTGCTTGGACGCTTCCGCGACTGCTTGGACGTTTCCGCGCCTGCTTGGTCGCTTCCGCGACAGCTTGGACGCTTCCGCGCATGCTTGGGCTCTTCTGCGCCTTCTTGCATGCTTCCGCGCCTGCTTGGACGCTACCGCGCCTGCTTGGACGCTTCCGCGACTGCTTGGACGTTTCCGCGCCTGCTTGGACGCTTCCGCGCCTGCTTGAACGCTACCGCGCCTGCTTGGACGCTTCCGCGACTGCTTGGACGCTTCCGCGCCTGCTTGGACCCTTCTGCGTCTTCTTGCATGCTTCCGCGCCTGCTTGGACGTTTCCGCGCCTGCTTGGACGCTTCCGCGCCTGCTTGAACGCTACCGCGACTGCTTGGACTCTTCTGCGTCTTCTTGCATGCTTCCGCGCATGCTTGGACGTTTCCGCGCCTGCTTGGACTCTTCTGCGTCTTCTTGCATGCTTCCGCGCCTTCTTGGACGCTTCCGCGCTTGCTTGGACGCTACCGCGCCTGCTAGGACGCTTCCGCGCCTGCTTGGACGCTACCGCGCCTGCTTGGACGCTTCCGCGCCTGCTTGGACGCTTCCGCGCCTGCTTGGACGCTACCGCGCCTGCTTGGACGCTTCCGCGCCTGCTTGGACGCTTCCGCGCCTATATGGATGCTTCCGCGCCTGCTTGGACGCTACCGCGCCTGCTTGGACGCTTCCGCGACTGCTAGGACGCTTCCGCGCCTGCTTGGACTCTTCTGCGCCTTCTTGCATGCTTCCGCGCCTGCTTGGATGTTTCCGCGCCTGCTTGGACGCTACCGCGCCTGCTTGGACGTTACCGCGCCTGCTTGGACGCTTCCGCGTCTGCTTGGACGCTTCCGCGCCTGCTTGCATGCTTCCCTGCCTGCTTGGACGCTTCCGCGCCTGCTTGGACGTTTCCGCGCCAGCTTGGAAGCTACCGCGCCTGCTTGGACGCTGCCGCGCCTGCTTGGACGCTTCCGCGCCTGCTTGGACGCTTCCGCGCCTGCTTGCATGCTTCCCCGCCTGCTTGGACTCTTCTGCGCCTTCTTGCATGCTTCCGCGCCTGCTTGGACGTTTCCGCGCCAGCTTGGACGCTACCGCGCCTGCTTGGACGCTGCCGCGCCTGCTTGGACGCTTCCGCGACTGCTTGGACGCTTCCGCGCTTGCTTGGACGCTACCGCGCCTGCTTGGACGCTTCCGCGACTGCTTGGACGTTTCCGCGCCTGCTTGGTCGCTTCCGCGACAGCTTGGACGCTTCCGCGCATGCTTGGGCTCTTCTGCTCCTTCTTGCATGCTTCTGCGCCTACTTGGACGCTTCCGCGCCTGCTTGGACGCTTCCGCGACTGCTTGGACGCTACCGCGCCTGCTTGGACGCTTCCGCGACTGCTTGGACACTACCGCGCCTGCTTGGACGCTTCCGCGACTGCTTGGACGCTTCCGCGCCTGCTTGGACTCTTCTGCGTCTTCTTGCATGCTTCCGCGCATGCATGGACTTTTCCGCGCCTGCTTGGACGCTACCGCGCCTGCTTGGACGCTTCCGCGACTGCTTGGACGCTTCCGCGCCTGCTTGGACTCTTCTGCGCCTTCTTGCATGCTGCCGCGCCTACTTGGACGTTTCCGCGCCTGCTTGGACGCTTCCGCGACTGCTTGGACGCTTCCGCGCCTGCTTGGACTCTTCCACGCCTTCTTGCATGCTTCCGCGCATGCTTGGACGTTTCCGCGCCTGCTTGGACGCTACCGCGCCTGCTTGGACGCTTCCGCGACTGCTTGGACGCTTCCGCGCCTGCTTGGACGCTTCCGCGACTGCTTGGACGCTTCCGCGCCTTGTTGGACGCTTCCGCGCCTGCTTGCATGCTTCCCCGCCTGCTTGGACGCTTCCGCGCCTGCTTGGACTCTTCTGCGCCTTCTTGCATGCTGCCGCGCCTACTTGGACGTTTCCGCGCCTGCTTGGACGCTTCCGCGCCTGCTTGGACTCTTCTACGCCTTTTTGCATGCTTCCGCGCCTGCTTGGACGCTACCGCGCCTGCTTGGACGCTTCCGCGCCTTCTTGGCCGCTTCCGCGCCTGCTTGGACTCTTCTGCGCCTTCTTGCATGCTTCCGCGCCTGCTTGGACGTTTCCGCGCCTGCTTGGACGCTACCGCGCCTGCTTGGACGCTTCCGCGCCTGCTTGGACTCTTCTGCGCCTTCTTGCATGCTGCCGCGCCTACTTGGACGATCCGCGCCTGCTTGGACGCTTCCGCGCCTGCTTGGACTCTTCTGCGCCTTCTTGCATGCTGCCGCGCCTACTTGGACGTTTCCGCGACTGCTTGGACGCTTCCGCGCGTGGTTGGACGCTACCGCGCCTGCTTGGACGCTTCCGCGACTGCTTGGACGCTTCCGCGCCTGCTTGGACGCTTCCGCGACTGTTTGGACGCTTCCTCTCCTGCTTGGACTCTTCTGCGCCTTCATGCATGCTGCCGCGCCTACTTGGACGTTTCCGCGCCTGCTTGGACGCTTCCGCGCCTGCTTGGACTCTTCTGCGTCTTCTTGCATGCTTCCGCGCCTGCTTGGACGCTTCCGCGCCTTCTTGCATGCTTCCGCGCCTGCTTGGACGTTTCCGCGCCTGCTTGGACGTTTCCGCGCCAGCTTGGACGCTACCGCGCCTGCTTGGACGCTTCCGCGCCTTCTTGGACTCTTCTACGCCTTCTTGCATGCTGCCGCGCCTACTTGGACGTTTCCGCGCCTGCTTGGACGCTTCCGCGCCTGATTGGACTCTTCTGCGCCTTCTTGCATGCTTCCGCGCCTGCTTGGACGCTTCCCCGCCTGCTTGGACGCTTCCGCGCCTGCTTGGACGCTTCCGCGCCTGCTTGGACGCTTCCGCGACTGCTTGGACGCTTCCGCGACTGCTTGGACGCTTCCGCGCCTGCTTGCACGCTTCCGCGCCTGCTTGGTCGCTTTTGCGCCTGATTGGACTCTTTGCGCCTTCTTGCATGCTTCCGCGCCTGCTTGGACGCTTCCGCGCCTGCTTGGACGCTTCCGCGCCTCCTTGGACGCTTTCGCGCCTGCTTGGACGCTTACGCGCCAGCTTGGACTCTTCCGCGCCTGCTTGCACTCTTCCGCGCCTGCTTGGCCGCTTCCGCGACTGCTTGGACGCTTCCGCGCCTGCTTGGACACTTCTGCGCCTTCTTGCATGCTTCCGCGCCTGCTTGGACGCTTCCGCGCCTGCTTGGACTGTTCCGCGCCTGCTTGGACTCTTCTGCGCCTTCTTGCATGCTTCCGCGCCTGCTTGGACGCTTCCGCGCCTGCTTGGACGCTTCCGCGCCTGCTTGCATGCTTCCTCACCTGCTTGGACGCTTCCGCGCCTGCTTGGACGCTTCCGCGCCTTCTTGGACGCTTCCGCGCCTGCTTGGACGCTTACGCTCCTGCTTGGACGCTTCCACGCCTGCTTGCACGCTTCCGCGCCAGCTTGGACGCTACCGCGCCTGCTTGGACGATTCCGCGCCTGCTTGCACGGTTCTGCGCCTGCTTGGACGCTTCCGCGCCTGCTTGGACGCTTCCGCGCCTGCTTGGACTCTTCTGCGCCTGCTTGCACGGTTCTGCGCCTGCTTGGACGCTTCCGCGCATGCTTGGACGCTTCCGCGCCTGCTTGGACGCTTCCGCGCCTGCTTGGACGCTTTCGCGACTGCTTGGACGCTTCCGCGCCCGCTTGGACTCTTCTGCGGCTTCTTGCATGCTTCCGCGCCTGCTTGGGCGCTTCCACGCCTGCTTGCACGCTTCCGCGCCAGCTTGGACGCTACCGCGCCTGCTTGGACGATTCCGCGCCTGCTTGCACGGTTCTGCGCCTGCTTGGACGCTTCCGCGCCTGCTTGGACGCTTCCGCGCCTGCTTGGACTCTTCTGCGCCTGCTTGCACGGTTCTGCGCCTGCTTGGACGCTTCCGCGCATGCTTGGACGCCTCCGCGCCTGCTTGGACTCTTCTGCGCCTTCTTGCATGCTCCCGCGCCTGCTTGGACGCTTCCGCGACTGCTTGGACGCTTCCGCGCCTGCTTGGACGCTACCCCGCCTGCTGGTCGCTTCCGCGCCTACTTGGACGTTTTCGCGCCTGCTTCGACTCTTCTGCGCCTTCTTGCATGCTTCCGCGCCTGCTTGGACGCTTCCGCGCCTTCTTGGACGCTTCCGCGCCTGCTTGGACGCTTACGCTCCTCCTCGCACGGTTCTGCGCCTGCTTGGACGCTTCCGCGCCTGCTTGGACGCTTCCGCGCCTGCTTGGACTCTTCTGCGCCTTCTTGCATGCTTCCGCGCCTGCTTGGACGCTTCCGCGCCTGCTTGGATGCTACCGCGCCTGCTTGGACGCTACCGCGCCTGCTTGGACGCTCCGCGCCTGCTTGGACGTTTCCGCGACTGCCTGGACGCTTCCCCGCCTGCTTGGACCCTTCTGCGTCTTCTTGCATGCTTCCGTGCCTACTTGGACGTTTCCGCGCCTGCTTGGACGCTACCGCGCCTGCTTGGACGCTTCCGCGACTGCTAGGACGCTTCCGCACCTGGTTGGACTCTACCGCGCCTGCTTGGACGCTTCCGCGCCTGCTTGGACGCTTCCGCGCCTGCTTGGACGCTTCCGCGCCTGATTGGACTCTTCTGCGCCTTCTTGCATGCTTCCGCGCCTGCTTGGACGCTTCCCCGCCTGCTTGGACGCTTTCGCGCCTGCTTGCACGCTTCCGCGCCTGCTTGGACGCTTCCGCGCCTGCTTGGATGATTCTGCGCATGTATGGATACTTCCGCGCCTGCTTGGACGCTTCCGCGCCTGCTTGGACGCTTTCGCGCCTGATTGGACTCTTCTGCGCCTTCTTGCATGCTTCCGCGCCTGCTTGGACGCTTCCGCGCCTGATTGGACTCGTCCGCGCCTTCTTGCATGCTTCCGCGCCTGCTTGGACGCTTCCGCGCCTGCTTGGACGCTTCCGCGCCTGCTTGGACGCTTCCGCGCCTGCTTGGACGCTTCCGCGCCTGATTGGACTCTTCTGCGCCTTCTTGCATGCTTCCGCGCCTGCTTGGACGCTTCCCCGCCTGCTTGGACGCTTTCGCGCCTGCTTGCATGCTTCCGCGCCTGCTTGGACGCTTCCGCGCCTGCTTGGATGATTCTGCGCATGTATGGATACTTCCGCGCCTGCTTGGACGCTTCCGCGCCTGCTTGGACGCTTCCGCGACTGCTTGGACGCTTCCGCGACTGCTTGGACGCTTCCGCGCCTGCTTGCACGCTTCCGCGCCTGCTTGGTCGCTTTCGCGCCTGATTGGACTCTTCTGCGCCTTCTTGCATGCTTCCGCGCCTGCTTGGACGCTTCCGCGCCTGCTTGGACGCTTCCGCGACTGCTTGGACGCTTCCGCGCCTGCTTGGACCCTTCTGCGTCTACTTGCATGCTTCCGCGCCTGCTTGGACGTTTCCGCGCCTGCTTGGACGCTTCCGCGGCTGCTTGAACGCTACCGCGACTGCTTGGACTCTTCTGCGTCTTCTTGCATGCTTCCGCGCATGCTTGGACGTTTCCGCGCCTGCTTGGACTCTTCTGCGTCTTCTTGCATGCTTCCGCGCCTTCTTGGACGCTTCCGCGCTTGCTTGGACGCTTCCGCGCCTGCTTGGACGCTTCCGCGCCTGCTTGGACGCTACCGCGCCTGCTTGGACGCTTCCGCGCCTGCTTGGACGCTTCCGCGCCTATATGGATGCTTCCGCGCCTGCTTGGACGCTACCGCGCCTGCTTGGACGCTTCCGCGCCTGCTTGGACTCTTCTGCGCCTGCTTGCACGGTTCTGCGCCTGCTTGGACGCTTCCGCGCATGCTTGGACGCCTCCGCGCCTGCTTGGACTCTTCTGCGCCTTCTTGCATGCTCCCGCGCCTGCTTGGACGCTTCCGCGACTGCTTGGACGCTTCCGCGCCTGCTTGGACGCTACCCCGCCTGCTGGTCGCTTCCGCGCCTACTTGGACGTTTTCGCGCCTGCTTCGACTCTTCTGCGCCTTCTTGCATGCTTCCGCGCCTGCTTGGACGCTTCCGCGCCTTCTTGGACGCTTCCGCGCCTGCTTGGACGCTTACGCTCCTGCTCGCACGGTTCTGCGCCTGCTTGGACGCTTCCGCGCCTGCTTGGACGCTTCCGCGCCTGCTTGGACTCTTCTGCGCCTTCTTGCATGCTTCCGCGCCTGCTTGGACGCTTCCGCGCCTGCTTGGATGCTACCGCGCCTGCTTGGACGCTACCGCGCCTGCTTGGACGCTCCGCGCCTGCTTGGACGTTTCCGCGACTGCCTGGACGCTTCCCCGCCTGCTTGGACCCTTCTGCGTCTTCTTGCATGCTTCCGTGCCTACTTGGACGTTTCCGCGCCTGCTTGGACGCTACCGCGCCTGCTTGGACGCTTCCGCGACTGCTAGGACGCTTCCGCACCTGGTTGGACTCTACCGCGCCTGCTTGGACGCTTCCGCGCCTGCTTGGACGCTTCCGCGCCTGCTTGGACGCTTCCGCGCCTGATTGGACTCTTCTGCGCCTTCTTGCATGCTTCCGCGCCTGCTTGGACGCTTCCCCGCCTGCTTGGACGCTTTCGCGCCTGCTTGCACGCTTCCGCGCCTGCTTGGACGCTTCCGCGCCTGCTTGGATGATTCTGCGCATGTATGGATACTTCCGCGCCTGCTTGGACGCTTCCGCGCCTGCTTGGACGCTTTCGCGCCTGATTGGACTCTTCTGCGCCTTCTTGCATGCTTCCGCGCCTGCTTGGACGCTTCCGCGCCTGATTGGACTCGTCCGCGCCTTCTTGCATGCTTCCGCGCCTGCTTGGACGCTTCCGCGCCTGCTTGGACGCTTCCGCGCCTGCTTGGACGCTTCCGCGCCTGCTTGGACGCTTCCGCGCCTGATTGGACTCTTCTGCGCCTTCTTGCATGCTTCCGCGCCTGCTTGGACGCTTCCCCGCCTGCTTGGACGCTTTCGCGCCTGCTTGCATGCTTCCGCGCCTGCTTGGACGCTTCCGCGCCTGCTTGGATGATTCTGCGCATGTATGGATACTTCCGCGCCTGCTTGGACGCTTCCGCGCCTGCTTGGACGCTTCCGCGACTGCTTGGACGCTTCCGCGACTGCTTGGACGCTTCCGCGCCTGCTTGCACGCTTCCGCGCCTGCTTGGTCGCTTTCGCGCCTGATTGGACTCTTCTGCGCCTTCTTGCATGCTTCCGCGCCTGCTTGGACGCTTCCGCGCCTGCTTGGACGCTTCCGCGACTGCTTGGACGCTTCCGCGCCTGCTTGGACCCTTCTGCGTCTACTTGCATGCTTCCGCGCCTGCTTGGACGTTTCCGCGCCTGCTTGGACGCTTCCGCGGCTGCTTGAACGCTACCGCGACTGCTTGGACTCTTCTGCGTCTTCTTGCATGCTTCCGCGCATGCTTGGACGTTTCCGCGCCTGCTTGGACTCTTCTGCGTCTTCTTGCATGCTTCCGCGCCTTCTTGGACGCTTCCGCGCTTGCTTGGACGCTTCCGCGCCTGCTTGGACGCTTCCGCGCCTGCTTGGACGCTACCGCGCCTGCTTGGACGCTTCCGCGCCTGCTTGGACGCTTCCGCGCCTATATGGATGCTTCCGCGCCTGCTTGGACGCTACCGCGCCTGCTTGGACGCTTCCGCGACTGCTAGGACGCTTCCGCGCCTGCTTGGACTCTTCTGCGCCTTCTTGCATGCTTCCGCGCCTGCTTGGATGTTTCCGCGCCTGCTTGGACGCTACCGCGCCTGCTTGGACGTTACCGCGCCTGCTTGGACGCTTCCGCGTCTGCTTGGACGCTTCCGCGCCTGCTTGCATGCTTCCCTGCCTGCTTGGACGCTTCCGCGCCTGCTTGCATGCTTCCCCGCCTGCTTGGACTCTTCTGCGCCTTCTTGCATGCTTCCGCGCCTGCTTGGACGTTTCCGCGCCAGCTTGGACGCTACCGCGCCTGCTTGGACGCTGCCGCGCCTGCTTGGTCGCTTTCGCGCCTGATTGGACTCTTCTGCGCCTTCTTGCATGCTTCCGCGCCTGCTTGGACGCTTCCGCGCCTGCTTGGACGCTTCCGCGACTGCTTGGACGCTTCCGCGCCTGCTTGGACCCTTCTGCGTCTACTTGCATGCTTCCGCGCCTGCTTGGACGTTTCCGCGCCTGCTCGGACGCTTCCGCGGCTGCTTGAACGCTACCGCGACTGCTTGGACTCTTCTGCGTCTTCTTGCATGCTTCCGCGCATGCTTGGACGTTTCCGCGCCTGCTTGGACTCTTCTGCGTCTTCTTGCATGCTTCCGCGCCTTCTTGGACGCTTCCGCGCTTGCTTGGACGCTTCCGCGCCTGCTTGGACGCTTCCGCGCCTGCTTGGACGCTACCGCGCCTGCTTGGACGCTTCCGCGCCTGCTTGGACGCTTCCGCGCCTATATGGATGCTTCCGCGCCTGCTTGGACGCTACCGCGCCTGCTTGGACGCTTCCGCGACTGCTAGGACGCTTCCGCGCCTGCTTGGACTCTTCTGCGCCTTCTTGCATGCTTCCGCGCCTGCTTGGATGTTTCCGCGCCTGCTTGGACGCTACCGCGCCTGCTTGGACGTTACCGCGCCTGCTTGGACGCTTCCGCGTCTGCTTGGACGCTTCCGCGCCTGCTTGCATGCTTCCCTGCCTGCTTGGACGCTTCCGCGCCTGCTTGGACGTTTCCGCGCCAGCTTGGAAGCTACCGCGCCTGCTTGGACGCTGCCGCGCCTGCTTGGACGCTTCCGCGCCTGCTTGGACGCTTCCGCGCCTGCTTGCATGCTTCCCCGCCTGCTTGGACTCTTCTGCGCCTTCTTGCATGCTTCCGCGCCTGCTTGGACGTTTCCGCGCCAGCTTGGACGCTACCGCGCCTGCTTGGACGCTGCCGCGCCTGCTTGGACGCTTCCGCGACTGCTTGGACGCTGCCGCGCCTGCTTGGACGCTTCCGCGACTGCTTGGACGCTTCCGCGCCTGCTTGGACGCTTCCGCGCCTGCTTGGACGCTTCCGCGCCTGATTGGACTCTTCTGCGCCTTCTTGCATGCTTCCGCGCCTGCTTGGACGCTTCCCCGCCTGCTTGGACGCTTTCGCGCCTGCTTGCACGCTTCCGCGCCTGCTTGGACGCTTCCGCGCCTGCTTGGATGATTCTGCGCATGTATGGATACTTCCGCGCCTGCTTGGACGCTTCCGCGCCTGCTTGGACGCTTTCGCGCCTGATTGGACTCTTCTGCGCCTTCTTGCATGCTTCCGCGCCTGCTTGGACGCTTCCGCGCCTGATTGGACTCGTCCGCGCCTTCTTGCATGCTTCCGCGCCTGCTTGGACGCTTCCGCGCCTGCTTGGACGCTTCCGCGCCTGCTTGGACGCTTCCGCGCCTGCTTGGACGCTTCCGCGCCTGATTGGACTCTTCTGCGCCTTCTTGCATGCTTCCGCGCCTGCTTGGACGCTTCCCCGCCTGCTTGGACGCTTTCGCGCCTGCTTGCATGCTTCCGCGCCTGCTTGGACGCTTCCGCGCCTGCTTGGATGATTCTGCGCATGTATGGATACTTCCGCGCCTGCTTGGACGCTTCCGCGCCTGCTTGGACGCTTCCGCGACTGCTTGGACGCTTCCGCGACTGCTTGGACGCTTCCGCGCCTGCTTGCACGCTTCCGCGCCTGCTTGGTCGCTTTCGCGCCTGATTGGACTCTTCTGCGCCTTCTTGCATGCTTCCGCGCCTGCTTGGACGCTTCCGCGCCTGCTTGGACGCTTCCGCGACTGCTTGGACGCTTCCGCGCCTGCTTGGACCCTTCTGCGTCTACTTGCATGCTTCCGCGCCTGCTTGGACGTTTCCGCGCCTGCTTGGACGCTTCCGCGGCTGCTTGAACGCTACCGCGACTGCTTGGACTCTTCTGCGTCTTCTTGCATGCTTCCGCGCATGCTTGGACGTTTCCGCGCCTGCTTGGACTCTTCTGCGTCTTCTTGCATGCTTCCGCGCCTTCTTGGACGCTTCCGCGCTTGCTTGGACGCTTCCGCGCCTGCTTGGACGCTTCCGCGCCTGCTTGGACGCTACCGCGCCTGCTTGGACGCTTCCGCGCCTGCTTGGACGCTTCCGCGCCTATATGGATGCTTCCGCGCCTGCTTGGACGCTACTGCGCCTGCTTGGACGCTTCCGCGACTGCTAGGACGCTTCCGCGCCTGCTTGGACTCTTCTGCGCCTTCTTGCATGCTTCCGCGCCTGCTTGGATGTTTCCGCGCCTGCTTGGACGCTACCGCGCCTGCTTGGACGTTACCGCGCCTGCTTGGACGCTTCCGCGTCTGCTTGGACGCTTCCGCGCCTGCTTGCATGCTTCCCTGCCTGCTTGGACGCTTCCGCGCCTGCTTGCATGCTTCCCCGCCTGCTTGGACTCTTCTGCGCCTTCTTGCATGCTTCCGCGCCTGCTTGGACGTTTCCGCGCCAGCTTGGACGCTACCGCGCCTGCTTGGACGCTGCCGCGCCTGCTTGGTCGCTTTCGCGCCTGATTGGACTCTTCTGCGCCTTCTTGCATGCTTCCGCGCCTGCTTGGACGCTTCCGCGCCTGCTTGGACGCTTCCGCGACTGCTTGGACGCTTCCGCGCCTGCTTGGACCCTTCTGCGTCTACTTGCATGCTTCCGCGCCTGCTTGGACGTTTCCGCGCCTGCTTGGACGCTTCCGCGGCTGCTTGAACGCTACCGCGACTGCTTGGACTCTTCTGCGTCTTCTTGCATGCTTCCGCGCATGCTTGGACGTTTCCGCGCCTGCTTGGACTCTTCTGCGTCTTCTTGCATGCTTCCGCGCCTTCTTGGACGCTTCCGCGCTTGCTTGGACGCTTCCGCGCCTGCTTGGACGCTTCCGCGCCTGCTTGGACGCTACCGCGCCTGCTTGGACGCTTCCGCGCCTGCTTGGACGCTTCCGCGCCTATATGGATGCTTCCGCGCCTGCTTGGACGCTACCGCGCCTGCTTGGACGCTTCCGCGACTGCTAGGACGCTTCCGCGCCTGCTTGGACTCTTCTGCGCCTTCTTGCATGCTTCCGCGCCTGCTTGGATGTTTCCGCGCCTGCTTGGACGCTACCGCGCCTGCTTGGACGTTACCGCGCCTGCTTGGACGCTTCCGCGTCAGCTTGGACGCTTCCGCGCCTGCTTGCATGCTTCCCTGCCTGCTTGGACGCTTCCGCGCCTGCTTGGACGTTTCCGCGCCAGCTTGGAAGCTACCGCGCCTGCTTGGACGCTGCCGCGCCTGCTTGGACGCTTCCGCGCCTGCTTGGACGCTTCCGCGCCTGCTTGCATGCTTCCCCGCCTGCTTGGACTCTTCTGCGCCTTCTTGCATGCTTCCGCGCCTGCTTGGACGTTTCCGCGCCAGCTTGGACGCTACCGCGCCTGCTTGGACGCTGCCGCGCCTGCTTGGACGCTTCCGCGACTGCTTGGACGCTGCCGCGCCTGCTTGGACGCTTCCGCGACTGCTTGGACGCTTCCGCGCTTGCTTGGACGCTACCGCGCCTGCTTGGACGCTTCCGCGACTGCTTGGACGCTGCCGCGCCTGCTTGGACGCTTCCGCGCCTGCTTGGACCCTTCTGCGTCTTCTTGCATGCTTCCGCGCCTGCTTGGACGTTTCCGTGCCTGCTTGGACGCTTCCGCGCCTGCTTGGACGCTTCCGCGCCTATATGGATGCTTCCGCGCCTGCTTGGACGCTACCGCGCCTGCTTGGACGCTTCCGCGACTGCTAGGACGCTTCCGCGCCTGCTTGGACTCTTCTGCGCCTTCTTGCATGCTTCCGCGCCTGCTTGGACGTTTCCGCGCCAGCTTGGACGCTACCGCGCCTGCTTGGACGCTGCCGCGCCTGCTTGGACGCTTCCGCGACTGCTTGGACGCTTCCGCGCTTGCTTGGACGCTACCGCGCCTGCTTGGACGCTTCCGCGACTGCTTGGACGTTTCCGCGCCTGCTTGGACGCTTCCGCGCCTGCTTGAACGCTACCGCGCCTGCTTGGACGCTTCCGCGACTGCTTGGACGCTTCCGCGCCTGCTTGGACCCTTCTGCGTCTTCTTGCATGCTTCCGCGCCTGCTTGGACGTTTCCGCGCCTGCTTGGACGCTTCCGCGCCTGCTTGAACGCTACCGCGACTGCTTGGACTCTTCTGCGTCTTCTTGCATGCTTCCGCGCATGCTTGGACGTTTCCGCGCCTGCTTGGACTCTTCTGCGTCTTCTTGCATGCTTCCGCGCCTTCTTGGACGCTTCCGCGCTTGCTTGGACGCTACCGCGCCTGCTAGGACGCTTCCGCGCCTGCTTGGACGCTTCCGCGACTGCTTGGACGCTTCCGCGCCTTGTTGGACGCTTCCGCGCCTGCTTGCATGCTTCCCCGCCTGCTTGGACGCTTCCGCGCCTGCTTGGACTCTTCTGCGCCTTCTTGCATGCTGCCGCGCCTACTTGGACGTTTCCGCGCCTGCTTGGACGCTTCCGCGCCTGCTTGGACTCTTCTACGCCTTTTTGCATGCTTCCGCGCCTGCTTGGACGCTACCGCGCCTGCTTGGACGCTTCCGCGCCTTCTTGGCCGCTTCCGCGCCTGCTTGGACTCTTCTGCGCCTTCTTGCATGCTTCCGCGCCTGCTTGGACGTTTCCGCGCCTGCTTGGACGCTACCGCGCCTGCTTGGACGCTTCCGCGCCTGCTTGGACTCTTCTGCGCCTTCTTGCATGCTGCCGCGCCTACTTGGACGATCCGCGCCTGCTTGGACGCTTCCGCGCCTGCTTTGACTCTTCTGCGCCTTCTTGCATGCTGCCGCGCCTACTTGGACGTTTCCGCGACTGCTTGGACGCTTACGCGCCAGCTTGGACTCTTCCGCGCCTGCTTGCACTCTTCCGCGCCTGCTTGGCCGCTTACGCGCCAGCTTGGACTCTTCCGCGCCTGCTTGCACTCTTCCGCGCCTGCTTGGACGCTTACGCGCCAGCTTGGACTCTTCCGCGCCTGCTTGCACTCTTCCGCGCCTGCTTGGCCGCTTCCGCGACTGCTTGGACGCTTCCGCGCCTGCTTGGACACTTCTGCGCCTTCTTGCATGCTTCCGCGCCTGCTTGGACGCTTCCGCGCCTGCTTGGACTGTTCCGCGCCTGCTTGGACTCTTCTGCGCCTTCTTGCATGCTTCCGCGCCTGCTTGGACGCTTCCGCGCCTGCTTGGACGCTTCCGCGCCTGCTTGCATGCTTCCTCACCTGCTTGGACGCTTCCGCGCCTGCTTGGACGCTTCCGCGCCTTCTTGGACGCTTCCGCGCCTGCTTGGACGCTTACGCTCCTGCTTGGACGCTTCCACGCCTGCTTGCACGCTTCCGCGCCAGCTTGGACGCTACCGCGCCTGCTTGGACGATTCCGCGCCTGCTTGCACGGTTCTGCGCCTGCTTGGACGCTTCCGCGCCTGCTTGGACGCTTCCGCGCCTGCTTGGACTCTTCTGCGCCTGCTTGCACGGTTCTGCGCCTGCTTGGACGCTTCCGCGCATGCTTGGACGCTTGCGCGCCTGCTTGGACGCTTCCGCGCCTGCTTGGACGCTTTCGCGACTGCTTGGACGCTTCCGCGCCCGCTTGGACTCTTCTGCGGCTTCTTGCATGCTTCCGCGCCTGCTTGGGCGCTTCCACGCCTGCTTGCACGCTTCCGCGCCAGCTTGGACGCTACCGCGCCTGCTTGGACGATTCCGCGCCTGCTTGCACGGTTCTGCGCCTGCTTGGACGCTTCCGCGCCTGCTTGGACGCTTCCGCGCCTGCTTGGACTCTTCTGCGCCTGCTTGCACGGTTCTGCGCCTGCTTGGACGCTTCCGCGCATGCTTGGACGCCTCCGCGCCTGCTTGGACTCTTCTGCGCCTTCTTGCATGCTCCCGCGCCTGCTTGGACGCTTCCGCGACTGCTTGGACGCTTCCGCGCCTGCTTGGACGCTACCCCCGCCTGCTGGTCGCTTCCGCGCCTACTTGGACGTTTTCGCGCCTGCTTCGACTCTTCTGCGCCTTCTTGCATGCTTCCGCGCCTGCTTGGACGCTTCCGCGCCTTCTTGGACGCTTCCGCGCCTGCTTGGACGCTTACGCTCCTGCTCGCACGGTTCTGCGCCTGCTTGGACGCTTCCGCGCCTGCTTGGACGCTTCCGCGCCTGCTTGGACTCTTCTGCGCCTTCTTGCATGCTTCCGCGCCTGCTTGGACGCTTCCGCGCCTGCTTGGATGCTACCGCGCCTGCTTGGACGCTACCGCGCCTGCTTGGACGCTCCGCGCCTGCTTGGACGTTTCCGCGACTGCCTGGACGTTTCCGCGCCTGCTTGGACTCTTCTGCGTCTTCTTGCATGCTTCCGCGCCTTCTTGGACGCTTCCGCGCTTGCTTGGACGCTTCCGCGCCTGCTTGGACGCTTCCGCGCCTGCTTGGACGCTACCGCGCCTGCTTGGACGCTTCCGCGCCTGCTTGGACGCTTCCGCGCCTATATGGATGCTTCCGCGCCTGCTTGGACGCTACCGCGCCTGCTTGCATGCTTCCCTGCCTGCTTGGACGCTTCCGCGCCTGCTTGGACGTTTCCGCGCCAGCTTGGAAGCTACCGCGCCTGCTTGGACGCTGCCGCGCCTGCTTGGACGCTTCCGCGCCTGCTTGGACGCTTCCGCGCCTGCTTGCATGCTTCCCCGCCTGCTTGGACTCTTCTGCGCCTTCTTGCATGCTTCCGCGCCTGCTTGGACGTTTCCGCGCCAGCTTGGACGCTACCGCGCCTGCTTGGACGCTGCCGCGCCTGCTTGGACGCTTCCGCGACTGCTTGGACGCTGCCGCGCCTGCTTGGACGCTTCCGCGACTGCTTGGACGCTTCCGCGCTTGCTTGGACGCTACCGCGCCTGCTTGGACGCTTCCGCGACTGCTTGGACGCTGCCGCGCCTGCTTGGACGCTTCCGCGCCTGCTTGGACCCTTCTGCGTCTTCTTGCATGCTTCCGCGCCTGCTTGGACGTTTCCGTGCCTGCTTGGACGCTTCCGCGCCTGCTTGGACGCTTCCGCGCCTATATGGATGCTTCCGCGCCTGCTTGGACGCTACCGCGCCTGCTTGGACGCTTCCGCGACTGCTAGGACGCTTCCGCGCCTGCTTGGACTCTTCTGCGCCTTCTTGCATGCTTCCGCGCCTGCTTGGACGTTTCCGCGCCAGCTTGGACGCTACCGCGCCTGCTTGGACGCTGCCGCGCCTGCTTGGACGCTTCCGCGACTGCTTGGACGCTTCCGCGCTTGCTTGGACGCTACCGCGCCTGCTTGGACGCTTCCGCGACTGCTTGGACGTTTCCGCGCCTGCTTGGACGCTTCCGCGCCTGCTTGAACGCTACCGCGCCTGCTTGGACGCTTCCGCGACTGCTTGGACGCTTCCGCGCCTGCTTGGACCCTTCTGCGTCTTCTTGCATGCTTCCGCGCCTGCTTGGACGTTTCCGCGCCTGCTTGGACGCTTCCGCGCCTGCTTGAACGCTACCGCGACTGCTTGGACTCTTCTGCGTCTTCTTGCATGCTTCCGCGCATGCTTGGACGTTTCCGCGCCTGCTTGGACTCTTCTGCGTCTTCTTGCATGCTTCCGCGCCTTCTTGGACGCTTCCGCGCTTGCTTGGACGCTACCGCGCCTGCTAGGACGCTTCCGCGCCTGCTTGGACGCTTCCGCGACTGCTTGGACGCTTCCGCGCCTTGTTGGACGCTTCCGCGCCTGCTTGCATGCTTCCCCGCCTGCTTGGACGCTTCCGCGCCTGCTTGGACTCTTCTGCGCCTTCTTGCATGCTGCCGCGCCTACTTGGACGTTTCCGCGCCTGCTTGGACGCTTCCGCGCCTGCTTGGACTCTTCTACGCCTTTTTGCATGCTTCCGCGCCTGCTTGGACGCTACCGCGCCTGCTTGGACGCTTCCGCGCCTTCTTGGCCGCTTCCGCGCCTGCTTGGACTCTTCTGCGCCTTCTTGCATGCTTCCGCGCCTGCTTGGACGTTTCCGCGCCTGCTTGGACGCTACCGCGCCTGCTTGGACGCTTCCGCGCCTGCTTGGACTCTTCTGCGCCTTCTTGCATGCTGCCGCGCCTACTTGGACGATCCGCGCCTGCTTGGACGCTTCCGCGCCTGCTTTGACTCTTCTGCGCCTTCTTGCATGCTGCCGCGCCTACTTGGACGTTTCCGCGACTGCTTGGACGCTTACGCGCCAGCTTGGACTCTTCCGCGCCTGCTTGCACTCTTCCGCGCCTGCTTGGCCGCTTACGCGCCAGCTTGGACTCTTCCGCGCCTGCTTGCACTCTTCCGCGCCTGCTTGGACGCTTACGCGCCAGCTTGGACTCTTCCGCGCCTGCTTGCACTCTTCCGCGCCTGCTTGGCCGCTTCCGCGACTGCTTGGACGCTTCCGCGCCTGCTTGGACACTTCTGCGCCTTCTTGCATGCTTCCGCGCCTGCTTGGACGCTTCCGCGCCTGCTTGGACTGTTCCGCGCCTGCTTGGACTCTTCTGCGCCTTCTTGCATGCTTCCGCGCCTGCTTGGACGCTTCCGCGCCTGCTTGGACGCTTCCGCGCCTGCTTGCATGCTTCCTCACCTGCTTGGACGCTTCCGCGCCTGCTTGGACGCTTCCGCGCCTTCTTGGACGCTTCCGCGCCTGCTTGGACGCTTACGCTCCTGCTTGGACGCTTCCACGCCTGCTTGCACGCTTCCGCGCCAGCTTGGACGCTACCGCGCCTGCTTGGACGATTCCGCGCCTGCTTGCACGGTTCTGCGCCTGCTTGGACGCTTCCGCGCCTGCTTGGACGCTTCCGCGCCTGCTTGGACTCTTCTGCGCCTGCTTGCACGGTTCTGCGCCTACTTGGACGCTTCCGCGCATGCTTGGACGCTTCCGCGCCTGCTTGGACGCTTCCGCGCCTGCTTGGACGCTTTCGCGACTGCTTGGACGCTTCCGCGCCCGCTTGGACTCTTCTGCGGCTTCTTGCATGCTTCCGCGCCTGCTTGGGCGCTTCCACGCCTGCTTGCACGCTTCCGCGCCAGCTTGGACGCTACCGCGCCTGCTTGGACGATTCCGCGCCTGCTTGCACGGTTCTGCGCCTGCTTGGACGCTTCCGCGCCTGCTTGGACGCTTCCGCGCCTGCTTGGACTCTTCTGCGCCTGCTTGCACGGTTCTGCGCCTGCTTGGACGCTTCCGCGCATGCTTGGACGCCTCCGCGCCTGCTTGGACTCTTCTGCGCCTTCTTGCATGCTCCCGCGCCTGCTTGGACGCTTCCGCGACTGCTTGGACGCTTCCGCGCCTGCTTGGACGCTACCCCGCCTGCTGGTCGCTTCCGCGCCTACTTGGACGTTTTCGCGCCTGCTTCGACTCTTCTGCGCCTTCTTGCATGCTTCCGCGCCTGCTTGGACGCTTCCGCGCCTTCTTGGACGCTTCCGCGCCTGCTTGGACGCTTACGCTCCTGCTCGCACGGTTCTGCGCCTGCTTGGACGCTTCCGCGCCTGCTTGGACGCTTCCGCGCCTGCTTGGACTCTTCTGCGCCTTCTTGCATGCTTCCGCGCCTGCTTGGACGCTTCCGCGCCTGCTTGGATGCTACCGCGCCTGCTTGGACGCTACCGCGCCTGCTTGGACGCTCCGCGCCTGCTTGGACGTTTCCGCGACTGCCTGGACGCTTCCCCGCCTGCTTGGACCCTTCTGCGTCTTCTTGCATGCTTCCGTGCCTACTTGGACGTTTCCGCGCCTGCTTGGACGCTACCGCGCCTGCTTGGACGCTTCCGCGACTGCTAGGACGCTTCCGCACCTGGTTGGACTCTACCGCGCCTGCTTGGACGCTTCCGCGCCTGCTTGGACGCTTCCGCGCCTGCTTGGACGCTTCCGCGCCTGATTGGACTCTTCTGCGCCTTCTTGCATGCTTCCGCGCCTGCTTGGACGCTTCCCCGCCTGCTTGGACGCTTTCGCGCCTGCTTGCACGCTCCCGCGCCTGCTTGGACGCTTCCGCGCCTGCTTGGATGATTCTGCGCATGTATGGATACTTCCGCGCCTGCTTGGACGCTTCCGCGCCTGCTTGGACGCTTTCGCGCCTGATTGGACTCTTCTGCGCCTTCTTGCATGCTTCCGCGCCTGCTTGGACGCTTCCGCGCCTGATTGGACTCGTCCGCGCCTTCTTGCATGCTTCCGCGCCTGCTTGGACGCTTCCGCGCCTGCTTGGACGCTTCCGCGCCTGCTTGGACGCTTCCGCGCCTGCTTGGACGCTTCCGCGCCTGATTGGACTCTTCTGCGCCTTCTTGCATGCTTCCGCGCCTGCTTGGACGCTTCCCCGCCTGCTTGGACGCTTTCGCGCCTGCTTGCATGCTTCCGCGCCTGCTTGGACGCTTCCGCGCCTGCTTGGATGATTCTGCGCATGTATGGATACTTCCGCGCCTGCTTGGACGCTTCCGCGCCTGCTTGGACGCTTCCGCGACTGCTTGGACGCTTCCGCGACTGCTTGGACGCTTCCGCGCCTGCTTGCACGCTTCCGCGCCTGCTTGGTCGCTTTCGCGCCTGATTGGACTCTTCTGCGCCTTCTTGCATGCTTCCGCGCCTGCTTGGACGCTTCCGCGCCTGCTTGGACGCTTCCGCGACTGCTTGGACGCTTCCGCGCCTGCTTGGACCCTTCTGCGTCTACTTGCATGCTTCCGCGCCTGCTTGGACGTTTCCGCGCCTGCTTGGACGCTTCCGCGGCTGCTTGAACGCTACCGCGACTGCTTGGACTCTTCTGCGTCTTCTTGCATGCTTCCGCGCATGCTTGGACGTTTCCGCGCCTGCTTGGACTCTTCTGCGTCTTCTTGCATGCTTCCGCGCCTTCTTGGACGCTTCCGCGCTTGCTTGGACGCTTCCGCGCCTGCTTGGACGCTTCCGCGCCTGCTTGGACGCTACCGCGCCTGCTTGGACGCTTCCGCGCCTGCTTGGACGCTTCCGCGCCTATATGGATGCTTCCGCGCCTGCTTGGACGCTACCGCGCCTGCTTGGACGCTTCCGCGACTGCTAGGACGCTTCCGCGCCTGCTTGGACTCTTCTGCGCCTTCTTGCATGCTTCCGCGCCTGCTTGGATGTTTCCGCGCCTGCTTGGACGCTACCGCGCCTGCTTGGACGTTACCGCGCCTGCTTGGACGCTTCCGCGTCTGCTTGGACGCTTCCGCGCCTGCTTGCATGCTTCCCTGCCTGCTTGGACGCTTCCGCGCCTGCTTGCATGCTTCCCCGCCTGCTTGGACTCTTCTGCGCCTTCTTGCATGCTTCCGCGCCTGCTTGGACGTTTCCGCGCCAGCTTGGACGCTACCGCGCCTGCTTGGACGCTGCCGCGCCTGCTTGGTCGCTTTCGCGCCTGATTGGACTCTTCTGCGCCTTCTTGCATGCTTCCGCGCCTGCTTGGACGCTTCCGCGCCTGCTTGGACGCTTCCGCGACTGCTTGGACGCTTCCGCGCCTGCTTGGACCCTTCTGCGTCTACTTGCATGCTTCCGCGCCTGCTTGGACGTTTCCGCGCCTGCTTGGACGTTACCGCGCCTGCTTGGACGCTTCCGCGTCTGCTTGGACGCTTCCGCGCCTGCTTGCATGCTACCCTGCCTGCTTGGACGCTTCCGCGCCTGCTTGGACGTTTCCGCGCCAGCTTGGAAGCTACCGCGCCTGCTTGGACGCTGCCGCGCCTGCTTGGACGCTTCCGCGCCTGCTTGGACGCTTCCGCGCCTGCTTGCATGCTTCCCCGCCTGCTTGGACTCTTCTGCGCCTTCTTGCATGCTTCCGCGCCTGCTTGGACGTTTCCGCGCCAGCTTGGACGCTACCGCGCCTGCTTGGACGCTGCCGCGCCTGCTTGGACGCTTCCGCGACTGCTTGGACGCTGCCGCGCCTGCTTGGACGCTTCCGCGACTGCTTGGACGCTTCCGCGCTTGCTTGGACGCTACCGCGCCTGCTTGGACGCTTCCGCGACTGCTTGGACGCTGCCGCGCCTGCTTGGACGCTTCCGCGCCTGCTTGGACCCTTCTGCGTCTTCTTGCATGCTTCCGCGCCTGCTTGGACGTTTCCGTGCCTGCTTGGACGCTTCCGCGCCTGCTTGGACGCTTCCGCGCCTATATGGATGCTTCCGCGCCTGCTTGGACGCTACCGCGCCTGCTTGGACGCTTCCGCGACTGCTAGGACGCTTCCGCGCCTGCTTGGACTCTTCTGCGCCTTCTTGCATGCTTCCGCGCCTGCTTGGACGTTTCCGCGCCAGCTTGGACGCTACCGCGCCTGCTTGGACGCTGCCGCGCCTGCTTGGACGCTTCCGCGACTGCTTGGACGCTTCCGCGCTTGCTTGGACGCTACCGCGCCTGCTTGGACGCTTCCGCGACTGCTTGGACGTTTCCGCGCCTGCTTGGACGCTTCCGCGCCTGCTTGAACGCTACCGCGCCTGCTTGGACGCTTCCGCGACTGCTTGGACGCTTCCGCGCCTGCTTGGACCCTTCTGCGTCTTCTTGCATGCTTCCGCGCCTGCTTGGACGTTTCCGCGCCTGCTTGGACGCTTCCGCGCCTGCTTGAACGCTACCGCGACTGCTTGGACTCTTCTGCGTCTTCTTGCATGCTTCCGCGCATGCTTGGACGTTTCCGCGCCTGCTTGGACTCTTCTGCGCCTTCTTGCATGCTTCCGCGCCTTCTTGGACGCTTCCGCGCTTGCTTGGACGCTACCGCGCCTGCTAGGACGCTTCCGCGCCTGCTTGGACGCTACCGCGCCTGCTTGGACGCTTCCGCGCCTGCTTGGACGCTTCCGCGCCTGCTTGGACGCTACCGCGCCTGCTTGGACGCTTCCGCGCCTGCTTGGACGCTTCCGCGCCTGCTTGGACGCTTCCGCGCCTATATGGATGCTTCCGCGCCTGCTTGGACGCTACCGCGCCTGCTTGGACGCTTCCGCGACTGCTAGGACGCTTCCGCGCCTGCTTGGACTCTTCTGCGCCTTCTTGCATGCTTCCGCGCCTGCTTGGATGTTTCCGCGCCTGCTTGGACGCTACCGCGCCTGCTTGGACGTTACCGCGCCTGCTTGGACGCTTCCGCGTCTGCTTGGACGCTTCCGCGCCTGCTTGCATGCTTCCCTGCCTGCTTGGACGCTTCCGCGCCTGCTTGGACGTTTCCGCGCCAGCTTGGAAGCTACCGCGCCTGCTTGGACGCTGCCGCGCCTGCTTGGACGCTTCCGCGCCTGCTTGGACGCTTCCGCGCCTGCTTGCATGCTTCCCCGCCTGCTTGGACTCTTCTGCGCCTTCTTGCATGCTTCCGCGCCTGCTTGGACGTTTCCGCGCCAGCTTGGACGCTACCGCGCCTGCTTGGACGCTGCCGCGCCTGCTTGGACGCTTCCGCGACTGCTTGGACGCTTCCGCGCTTGCTTGGACGCTACCGAGCCTGCTTGGACGCTTCCGCGACTGCTTGGACGTTTCCGCGCCTGCTTGGTCGCTTCCGCGACAGCTTGGACGCTTCCGCGCATGCTTGGGCTCTTCTGCTCCTTCTTGCATGCTTCTGCGCCTACTTGGACGCTTCCGCGCCTGCTTGGACGCTTCCGCGACTGCTTGGACGCTACCGCGCCTGCTTGGACGCTTCCGCGACTGCTTGGACACTACCGCGCCTGCTTGGACGCTTCCGCGACTGCTTGGACGCTTCCGCGCCTGCTTGGACTCTTCTGCGTCTTCTTGCATGCTTCCGCGCATGCATGGACTTTTCCGCGCCTGCTTGGACGCTACCGCGCCTGCTTGGACGCTTCCGCGACTGCTTGGACGCTTCCGCGCCTGCTTGGACTCTTCTGCGCCTTCTTGCATGCTGCCGCGCCTACTTGGACGTTTCCGCGCCTGCTTGGACGCTTCTGCGACTGCTTGGACGCTTCCGCGCCTGCTAGGACGCTTCCGCGCCTGCTTGGACTCTTCTGCGCCTTCTTGCATGCTTCCGCGCCTGCTTGGATGTTTCCGCGCCTGCTTGGACGCTACCGCGCCTGCTTGGACGTTACCGCGCCTGCTTGGACGCTTCCGCGTCTGCTTGGACGCTTCCGCGCCTGCTTGCATGATTCCCTGCCTGCTTGGACGCTTCCGCGCCTGCTTGGCCGTTTCCGCGCCAGCTTGGAAGCTACCGCGCCTGCTTGGACGCTGCCGCGCCTGCTTGGACGCTTCCGCGCCTGCTTGGACGCTTCCGCGCCTGCTTGCATGCTTCCCCGCCTGCTTGGACTCTTCTGCGCCTTCTTGCATGCTTCCGCGCCTGCTTGGACGTTTCCGCGCCAGCTTGGACGCTACCGCGCCTGCTTGGACGCTGCCGCGCCTGCTTGGACGCTTCCGCGACTGCTTGGACGCTTCCGCGCTTGCTTGGACGCTACCGCGCCTGCTTGGACGCTTCCGCGACTGCTTGGACGTTTCCGCGCCTGCTTGGTCGCTTCCGCGACAGCTTGGACGCTTCCGCGCATGCTTGGGCTCTTCTGCTCCTTCTTGCATGCTTCTGCGCCTACTTGGACGCTTCCGCGCCTGCTTGGACGCTTCCGCGACTGCTTGGACGCTACCGCGCCTGCTTGGACGCTTCCGCGACTGCTTGGACACTACCGCGCCTGCTTGGACGCTTCCGCGACTGCTTGGACGCTTCCGCGCCTGCTTGGACTCTTCTGCGTCTTCTTGCATGCTTCCGCGCATGCATGGACTTTTCCGCGCCTGCTTGGACGCTACCGCGCCTGCTTGGACGCTTCCGCGTCTGCTTGGACGCTTCCGCGCCTGCTTGGACTCTTCTGCGCCTTCTTGCATGCTGCCGCGCCTACTTGGACGTTTCCGCGCCTGCTTGGACGCTTCTGCGACTGCTTGGACGCTTCCGCGCCTGCTTGGACTCTTCCACGCCTTCTTGCATGCTTCCGCGCATGCTTGGACGTTTCCGCGCCTGCTTGGACGCTACCGCGCCTGCTTGGACGCTTCCGCGACTGCTTGGACGCTTCCGCGCCTGCTTGGACGCTTCCGCGACTGCTTGGACGCTTCCGCGCCTGCTTGGACGTTTCCGCGCCAGCTTGGACGCTACCGCGCCTGCTTGGACGCTTCCGCGCCTTCTTGGACTCTTCTACGCCTTCTTGCATGCTGCCGCGCCTACTTGGACGTTTCCGCGCCTGCTTGGACGCTTCCGCGCCTGATTGGACTCTTCTGCGCCTTCTTGCATGCTTCCGCGCCTGCTTGGACGCTTCCCCGCCTGCTTGGACGCTTCCGCGCCTGCTTGGACGCTTCCGCGCCTGCTTGGACGCTTCCGCGACTGCTTGGACGCTTCCGCGACTGCTTGGACGCTTCCGCGCCTGCTTGCACGCTTCCGCGCCTGCTTGGTCGCTTTTGCGCCTGATTGGACTCTTTGCGCCTTCTTGCATGCTTCCGCGCCTGCTTGGACGCTTCCGCGCCTGCTTGGACGCTTCCGCGCCTCCTTGGACGCTTTCGCGCCTGCTTGGACGCTTACGCGCCAGCTTGGACTCTTCCGCGCCTGCTTGCACTCTTCCGCGCCTGCTTGGAATCTTCTGCGCCTTCTTGCATGCTGCCGCGCCTGCTTGGACGCTTCCGCGCCTGCTTGGACTGTTCCGCGCCTCCTTGGACGCTTTCGCGCCTGCTTGGACGCTGCCGCGCCTGCTTGGACGCTTCCGCGCCTGCTTGGACGCTTCCGCGCCTGCTTGCATGCTTCCCCGCCTGCTTGGACTCTTCTGCGCCTTCTTGCATGCTTCCGCGCCTGCTTGGACGTTTCCGCGCCAGCTTGGACGCTACCGCGCCTGCTTGGACGCTGCCGCGCCTGCTTGGACGCTTCCGCGACTGCTTGGACGCTTCCCCGCCTGCTTGGACGCTTCCGCGCCTGCTTGGACGCTTCCGCGCCTGCTTGGACGCTTCCGCGACTGCTTGGACGCTTCCGCGACTGCTTGGACGCTTCCGCGCCTGCTTGCACGCTTCCGCGCCTGCTTGGTCGCTTTTGCGCCTGATTGGACTCTTTGCGCCTTCTTGCATGCTTCCGCGCCTGCTTGGACGCTTCCGCGCCTGCTTGGACGCTTCCGCGCCTCCTTGGACGCTTTCGCGCCTGCTTGGACGCTTACGCGCCAGCTTGGACTCTTCCGCGCCTGCTTGCACTCTTCCGCGCCTGCTTGGAATCTTCTGCGCCTTCTTGCATGCTTCCGCGCCTGCTTGGACGCTTCCGCGCCTGCTTGGACTGTTCCGCGCCTGCTTGGACTCTTCTGCGCCTTCTTGCATGCTTCCGCGCCTGCTTGGACGCTTCCGCGCCTGCTTGGACGCTTCCGCGCCTGCTTGCATGCTTCCTCACCTGCTTGGACGCTTCCGCGCCTGCTTGGACGCTTCCGCGCCTTCTTGGACGCTTCCGCGCCTGCTTGGACGCTTACGCTCCTGCTTGGACGCTTCCACGCCTGCTTGCACGCTTCCGCGCCAGCTTGGACGCTACCGCGCCTGCTTGGACGATTCCGCGCCTGCTTGCACGGTTCTGCGCCTGCTTGGACGCTTCCGCGCCTGCTTGGACGCTTCCGCGCCTGCTTGGACTCTTCTGCGCCTGCTTGCACGGTTCTGCGCCTGCTTGGACGCTTCCGCGCATGCTTGGACGCTTCCGCGCCTGCTTGGACGCTTCCGCGCCTGCTTGGACGCTTTCGCGACTGCTTGGACGCTTCCGCGCCCGCTTGGACTCTTCTGCGGCTTCTTGCATGCTTCCGCGCCTGCTTGGGCGCTTCCACGCCTGCTTGCACGCTTCCGCGCCAGCTTGGACGCTACCGCGCCTGCTTGGACGATTCCGCGCCTGCTTGCACGGTTCTGCGCCTGCTTGGACGCTTCCGCGCCTGCTTGGACGCTTCCGCGCCTGCTTGGACTCTTCTGCGCCTGCTTGCACGGTTCTGCGCCTGCTTGGACGCTTCCGCGCATGCTTGGACGCCTCCGCGCCTGCTTGGACTCTTCTGCGCCTTCTTGCATGCTCCCGCGCCTGCTTGGACGCTTCCGCGACTGCTTGGACGCTTCCGCGCCTGCTTGGACGCTACCCCGCCTGCTGGTCGCTTCCGCGCCTACTTGGACGTTTTCGCGCCTGCTTCGACTCTTCTGCGCCTTCTTGCATGCTTCCGCGCCTGCTTGGACGCTTCCGCGCCTTCTTGGACGCTTCCGCGCCTGCTTGGACGCTTACGCTCCTGCTCGCACGGTTCTGCGCCTGCTTGGACGCTTCCGCGCCTGCTTGGACGCTTCCGCGCCTGCTTGGACTCTTCTGCGCCTTCTTGCATGCTTCCGCGCCTGCTTGGACGCTTCCGCGCCTGCTTGGATGCTACCGCGCCTGCTTGGACGCTACCGCGCCTGCTTGGACGCTCCGCGCCTGCTTGGACGTTTCCGCGACTGCCTGGACGCTTCCCCGCCTGCTTGGACCCTTCTGCGTCTTCTTGCATGCTTCCGTGCCTACTTGGACGTTTCCGCGCCTGCTTGGACGCTACCGCGCCTGCTTGGACGCTTCCGCGACTGCTAGGACGCTTCCGCACCTGGTTGGACTCTACCGCGCCTGCTTGGACGCTTCCGCGCCTGCTTGGACGCTTCCGCGCCTGCTTGGACGCTTCCGCGCCTGATTGGACTCTTCTGCGCCTTCTTGCATGCTTCCGCGCCTGCTTGGACGCTTCCCCGCCTGCTTGGACGCTTTCGCGCCTGCTTGCACGCTCCCGCGCCTGCTTGGACGCTTCCGCGCCTGCTTGGATGATTCTGCGCATGTATGGATACTTCCGCGCCTGCTTGGACGCTTCCGCGCCTGCTTGGACGCTTTCGCGCCTGATTGGACTCTTCTGCGCCTTCTTGCATGCTTCCGCGCCTGCTTGGACGCTTCCGCGCCTGATTGGACTCGTCCGCGCCTTCTTGCATGCTTCCGCGCCTGCTTGGACGCTTCCGCGCCTGCTTGGACGCTTCCGCGCCTGCTTGGACGCTTCCGCGCCTGCTTGGACGCTTCCGCGCCTGATTGGACTCTTCTGCGCCTTCTTGCATGCTTCCGCGCCTGCTTGGACGCTTCCCCGCCTGCTTGGACGCTTTCGCGCCTGCTTGCATGCTTCCGCGCCTGCTTGGACGCTTCCGCGCCTGCTTGGATGATTCTGCGCATGTATGGATACTTCCGCGCCTGCTTGGACGCTTCCGCGCCTGCTTGGACGCTTCCGCGACTGCTTGGACGCTTCCGCGACTGCTTGGACGCTTCCGCGCCTGCTTGCACGCTTCCGCGCCTGCTTGGTCGCTTTCGCGCCTGATTGGACTCTTCTGCGCCTTCTTGCATGCTTCCGCGCCTGCTTGGACGCTTCCGCGCCTGCTTGGACGCTTCCGCGACTGCTTGGACGCTTCCGCGCCTGCTTGGACCCTTCTGCGTCTACTTGCATGCTTCCGCGCCTGCTTGGACGTTTCCGCGCCTGCTTGGACGCTTCCGCGGCTGCTTGAACGCTACCGCGACTGCTTGGACTCTTCTGCGTCTTCTTGCATGCTTCCGCGCATGCTTGGACGTTTCCGCGCCTGCTTGGACTCTTCTGCGTCTTCTTGCATGCTTCCGCGCCTTCTTGGACGCTTCCGCGCTTGCTTGGACGCTTCCGCGCCTGCTTGGACGCTTCCGCGCCTGCTTGGACGCTACCGCGCCTGCTTGGACGCTTCCGCGCCTGCTTGGACGCTTCCGCGCCTATATGGATGCTTCCGCGCCTGCTTGGACGCTACCGCGCCTGCTTGGACGCTTCCGCGACTGCTAGGACGCTTCCGCGCCTGCTTGGACTCTTCTGCGCCTTCTTGCATGCTTCCGCGCCTGCTTGGATGTTTCCGCGCCTGCTTGGACGCTACCGCGCCTGCTTGGACGTTACCGCGCCTGCTTGGACGCTTCCGCGTCTGCTTGGACGCTTCCGCGCCTGCTTGCATGCTTCCCTGCCTGCTTGGACGCTTCCGCGCCTGCTTGCATGCTTCCCCGCCTGCTTGGACTCTTCTGCGCCTTCTTGCATGCTTCCGCGCCTGCTTGGACGTTTCCGCGCCAGCTTGGACGCTGCCGCGCCTGCTTGGTCGCTTTCGCGCCTGATTGGACTCTTCTGCGCCTTCTTGCATGCTTCCGCGCCTGCTTGGACGCTTCCGCGCCTGCTTGGACGCTTCCGCGACTGCTTGGACGCTTCCGCGCCTGCTTGGACCCTTCTGCGTCTACTTGCATGCTTCCGCGCCTGCTTGGACGTTTCCGCGCCTGCTTGGACGCTTCCGCGGCTGCTTGAACGCTACCGCGACTGCTTGGACTCTTCTGCGTCTTCTTGCATGCTTCCGCGCATGCTTGGACGTTTCCGCGCCTGCTTGGACTCTTCTGCGTCTTCTTGCATGCTTCCGCGCCTTCTTGGACGCTTCCGCGCTTGCTTGGACGCTTCCGCGCCTGCTTGGACGCTTCCGCGCCTGCTTGGACGCTACCGCGCCTGCTTGGACGCTTCCGCGCCTGCTTGGACGCTTCCGCGCCTATATGGATGCTTCCGCGCCTGCTTGGACGCTACCGCGCCTGCTTGGACGCTTCCGCGACTGCTAGGACGCTTCCGCGCCTGCTTGGACTCTTCTGCGCCTTCTTGCATGCTTCCGCGCCTGCTTGGATGTTTCCGCGCCTGCTTGGACGCTACCGCGCCTGCTTGGACGTTACCGCGCCTGCTTGGACGCTTCCGCGTCTGCTTGGACGCTTCCGCGCCTGCTTGCATGCTTCCCTGCCTGCTTGGACGCTTCCGCGCCTGCTTGGACGTTTCCGCGCCAGCTTGGAAGCTACCGCGCCTGCTTGGACGCTGCCGCGCCTGCTTGGACGCTTCCGCGCCTGCTTGGACGCTTCCGCGCCTGCTTGCATGCTTCCCCGCCTGCTTGGACTCTTCTGCGCCTTCTTGCATGCTTCCGCGCCTGCTTGGACGTTTCCGCGCCAGCTTGGACGCTACCGCGCCTGCTTGGACGCTGCCGCGCCTGCTTGGACGCTTCCGCGACTGCTTGGACGCTGCCGCGCCTGCTTGGACGCTTCCGCGACTGCTTGGACGCTTCCGCGCTTGCTTGGACGCTACCGCGCCTGCTTGGACGCTTCCGCGACTGCTTGGACGCTGCCGCGCCTGCTTGGACGCTTCCGCGCCTGCTTGGACCCTTCTGCGTCTTCTTGCATGCTTCCGCGCCTGCTTGGACGTTTCCGTGCCTGCTTGGACGCTTCCGCGCCTGCTTGGACGCTTCCGCGCCTATATGGATGCTTCCGCGCCTGCTTGGACGCTACCGCGCCTGCTTGGACGCTTCCGCGACTGCTAGGACGCTTCCGCGCCTGCTTGGACTCTTCTGCGCCTTCTTGCATGCTTCCGCGCCTGCTTGGACGTTTCCGCGCCAGCTTGGACGCTACCGCGCCTGCTTGGACGCTGCCGCGCCTGCTTGGACGCTTCCGCGACTGCTTGGACGCTTCCGCGCTTGCTTGGACGCTACCGCGCCTGCTTGGACGCTTCCGCGACTGCTTGGACGTTTCCGCGCCTGCTTGGACGCTTCCGCGCCTGCTTGAACGCTACCGCGCCTGCTTGGACGCTTCCGCGACTGCTTGGACGCTTCCGCGCCTGCTTGGACCCTTCTGCGTCTTCTTGCATGCTTCCGCGCCTGCTTGGACGTTTCCGCGCCTGCTTGGACGCTTCCGCGCCTGCTTGAACGCTACCGCGACTGCTTGGACTCTTCTGCGTCTTCTTGCATGCTTCCGCGCATGCTTGGACGTTTCCGCGCCTGCTTGGACTCTTCTGCGTCTTCTTGCATGATTCCGCGCCTTCTTGGACGCTTCCGCGCTTGCTTGGACGCTACCGCGCCTGCTAGGACGCTTCCGCGCCTGCTTGGACGCTACCGCGCCTGCTTGGACGCTTCCGCGCCTGCTTGGACGCTTCCGCGCCTGCTTGGACGCTACCGCGCCTGCTTGGACGCTTCCGCGCCTGCTTGGACGCTTCCGCGCCTGCTTGGACGCTTCCGCGCCTATATGGATGCTTCCGCGCCTGCTTGGACGCTACCGCGCCTGCTTGGACGCTTCCGCGACTGCTAGGACGCTTCCGCGCCTGCTTGGACTCTTCTGCGCCTTCTTGCATGCTTCCGCGCCTGCTTGGATGTTTCCGCGCCTGCTTGGACGCTACCGCGCCTGCTTGGACGTTACCGCGCCTGCTTGGACGCTTCCGCGTCTGCTTGGACGCTTCCGCGCCTGCTTGCATGCTTCCCTGCCTGCTTGGACGCTTCCGCGCCTGCTTGGACGTTTCCGCGCCAGCTTGGAAGCTACCGCGCCTGCTTGGACGCTGCCGCGCCTGCTTGGACGCTTCCGCGCCTGCTTGGACGCTTCCGCGCCTGCTTGCATGCTTCCCCGCCTGCTTGGACTCTTCTGCGCCTTCTTGCATGCTTCCGCGCCTGCTTGGACGTTTCCGCGCCAGCTTGGACGCTACCGCGCCTGCTTGGACGCTGCCGCGCCTGCTTGGACGCTTCCGCGACTGCTTGGACGCTTCCGCGCTTGCTTGGACGCTACCGAGCCTGCTTGGACGCTTCCGCGACTGCTTGGACGTTTCCGCGCCTGCTTGGTCGCTTCCGCGACAGCTTGGACGCTTCCGCGCATGCTTGGGCTCTTCTGCTCCTTCTTGCATGCTTCTGCGCCTACTTGGACGCTTCCGCGCCTGCTTGGACGCTTCCGCGACTGCTTGGACGCTACCGCGCCTGCTTGGACGCTTCCGCGACTGCTTGGACACTACCGCGCCTGCTTGGACGCTTCCGCGACTGCTTGGACGCTTCCGCGCCTGCTTGGACTCTTCTGCGTCTTCTTGCATGCTTCCGCGCATGCATGGACTTTTCCGCGCCTGCTTGGACGCTACCGCGCCTGCTTGGACGCTTCCGCGACTGCTTGGACGCTTCCGCGCCTGCTTGGACTCTTCTGCGCCTTCTTGCATGCTGCCGCGCCTACTTGGACGTTTCCGCGCCTGCTTGGACGCTTCTGCGACTGCTTGGACGCTTCCGCGCCTGCTAGGACGCTTCCGCGCCTGCTTGGACTCTTCTGCGCCTTCTTGCATGCTTCCGCGCCTGCTTGGATGTTTCCGCGCCTGCTTGGACGCTACCGCGCCTGCTTGGACGTTACCGCGCCTGCTTGGACGCTTCCGCGTCTGCTTGGACGCTTCCGCGCCTGCTTGCATGATTCCCTGCCTGCTTGGACGCTTCCGCGCCTGCTTGGCCGTTTCCGCGCCAGCTTGGAAGCTACCGCGCCTGCTTGGACGCTGCCGCGCCTGCTTGGACGCTTCCGCGCCTGCTTGGACGCTTCCGCGCCTGCTTGCATGCTTCCCCGCCTGCTTGGACTCTTCTGCGCCTTCTTGCATGCTTCCGCGCCTGCTTGGACGTTTCCGCGCCAGCTTGGACGCTACCGCGCCTGCTTGGACGCTGCCGCGCCTGCTTGGACGCTTCCGCGACTGCTTGGACGCTTCCGCGCTTGCTTGGACGCTACCGCGCCTGCTTGGACGCTTCCGCGACTGCTTGGACGTTTCCGCGCCTGCTTGGTCGCTTCCGCGACAGCTTGGACGCTTCCGCGCATGCTTGGGCTCTTCTGCTCCTTCTTGCATGCTTCTGCGCCTACTTGGACGCTTCCGCGCCTGCTTGGACGCTTCCGCGACTGCTTGGACGCTACCGCGCCTGCTTGGACGCTTCCGCGACTGCTTGGACACTACCGCGCCTGCTTGGACGCTTCCGCGACTGCTTGGACGCTTCCGCGCCTGCTTGGACTCTTCTGCGTCTTCTTGCATGCTTCCGCGCATGCATGGACTTTTCCGCGCCTGCTTGGACGCTACCGCGCCTGCTTGGACGCTTCCGCGACTGCTTGGACGCTTCCGCGCCTGCTTGGACTCTTCTGCGCCTTCTTGCATGCTGCCGCGCCTACTTGGACGTTTCCGCGCCTGCTTGGACGCTTCTGCGACTGCTTGGACGCTTCCGCGCCTGCTTGGACTCTTCCACGCCTTCTTGCATGCTTCCGCGCATGCTTGGACGTTTCCGCGCCTGCTTGGACGCTACCGCGCCTTCTTGGACGCTTCCGCGCTTGCTTGGACGCTACCGCGCCTGCTAGGACGCTTCCGCGCCTGCTTGGACGCTACCGCGCCTGCTTGGACGCTTCCGCGCCTGCTTGGACGCTTCCGCGCCTGCTTGGACGCTACCGCGCCTGCTTGGACGCTTCCGCGCCTGCTTGGACGCTTCCGCGCCTGCTTGGACGCTTCCGCGCCTATATGGATGCTTCCGCGCCTGCTTGGACGCTACCGCGCCTGCTTGGACGCTTCCGCGACTGCTAGGACGCTTCCGCGCCTGCTTGGACTCTTCTGCGCCTTCTTGCATGCTTCCGCGCCTGCTTGGATGTTTCCGCGCCTGCTTGGACGCTACCGCGCCTGCTTGGACGTTACCGCGCCTGCTTGGACGCTTCCGCGTCTGCTTGGACGCTTCCGCGCCTGCTTGCATGCTTCCCTGCCTGCTTGGACGCTTCCGCGCCTGCTTGGACGTTTCCGCGCCAGCTTGGAAGCTACCGCGCCTGCTTGGACGCTGCCGCGCCTGCTTGGACGCTTCCGCGCCTGCTTGGACGCTTCCGCGCCTGCTTGCATGCTTCCCCGCCTGCTTGGACTCTTCTGCGCCTTCTTGCATGCTTCCGCGCCTGCTTGGACGTTTCCGCGCCAGCTTGGACGCTACCGCGCCTGCTTGGACGCTGCCGCGCCTGCTTGGACGCTTCCGCGACTGCTTGGACGCTTCCGCGCTTGCTTGGACGCTACCGAGCCTGCTTGGACGCTTCCGCGACTGCTTGGACGTTTCCGCGCCTGCTTGGTCGCTTCCGCGACAGCTTGGACGCTTCCGCGCATGCTTGGGCTCTTCTGCTCCTTCTTGCATGCTTCTGCGCCTACTTGGACGCTTCCGCGCCTGCTTGGACGCTTCCGCGACTGCTTGGACGCTACCGCGCCTGCTTGGACGCTTCCGCGACTGCTTGGACACTACCGCGCCTGCTTGGACGCTTCCGCGACTGCTTGGACGCTTCCGCGCCTGCTTGGACTCTTCTGCGTCTTCTTGCATGCTTCCGCGCATGCATGGACTTTTCCGCGCCTGCTTGGACGCTACCGCGCCTGCTTGGACGCTTCCGCGACTGCTTGGACGCTTCCGCGCCTGCTTGGACTCTTCTGCGCCTTCTTGCATGCTGCCGCGCCTACTTGGACGTTTCCGCGCCTGCTTGGACGCTTCTGCGACTGCTTGGACGCTTCCGCGCCTGCTAGGACGCTTCCGCGCCTGCTTGGACTCTTCTGCGCCTTCTTGCATGCTTCCGCGCCTGCTTGGATGTTTCCGCGCCTGCTTGGACGCTACCGCGCCTGCTTGGACGTTACCGCGCCTGCTTGGACGCTTCCGCGTCTGCTTGGACGCTTCCGCGCCTGCTTGCATGATTCCCTGCCTGCTTGGACGCTTCCGCGCCTGCTTGGCCGTTTCCGCGCCAGCTTGGAAGCTACCGCGCCTGCTTGGACGCTGCCGCGCCTGCTTGGACGCTTCCGCGCCTGCTTGGACGCTTCCGCGCCTGCTTGCATGCTTCCCCGCCTGCTTGGACTCTTCTGCGCCTTCTTGCATGCTTCCGCGCCTGCTTGGACGTTTCCGCGCCAGCTTGGACGCTACCGCGCCTGCTTGGACGCTGCCGCGCCTGCTTGGACGCTTCCGCGACTGCTTGGACGCTTCCGCGCTTGCTTGGACGCTACCGCGCCTGCTTGGACGCTTCCGCGACTGCTTGGACGTTTCCGCGCCTGCTTGGTCGCTTCCGCGACAGCTTGGACGCTTCCGCGCATGCTTGGGCTCTTCTGCTCCTTCTTGCATGCTTCTGCGCCTACTTGGACGCTTCCGCGCCTGCTTGGACGCTTCCGCGACTGCTTGGACGCTACCGCGCCTGCTTGGACGCTTCCGCGACTGCTTGGACACTACCGCGCCTGCTTGGACGCTTCCGCGACTGCTTGGACGCTTCCGCGCCTGCTTGGACTCTTCTGCGTCTTCTTGCATGCTTCCGCGCATGCATGGACTTTTCCGCGCCTGCTTGGACGCTACCGCGCCTGCTTGGACGCTTCCGCGACTGCTTGGACGCTTCCGCGCCTGCTTGGACTCTTCTGCGCCTTCTTGCATGCTGCCGCGCCTACTTGGACGTTTCCGCGCCTGCTTGGACGCTTCTGCGACTGCTTGGACGCTTCCGCGCCTGCTTGGACTCTTCCACGCCTTCTTGCATGCTTCCGCGCATGCTTGGACGTTTCCGCGCCTGCTTGGACGCTACCGCGCCTTCTTGGACGCTTCCGCGCTTGCTTGGACGCTACCGCGCCTGCTAGGACGCTTCCGCGCCTGCTTGGACGCTACCGCGCCTGCTTGGACGCTTCCGCGCCTGCTTGGACGCTTCCGCGCCTGCTTGGACGCTACCGCGCCTGCTTGGACGCTTCCGCGCCTGCTTGGACGCTTCCGCGCCTGCTTGGACGCTTCCGCGCCTATATGGATGCTTCCGCGCCTGCTTGGACGCTACCGCGCCTGCTTGGACGCTTCCGCGACTGCTAGGACGCTTCCGCGCCTGCTTGGACTCTTCTGCGCCTTCTTGCATGCTTCCGCGCCTGCTTGGATGTTTCCGCGCCTGCTTGGACGCTACCGCGCCTGCTTGGACGTTACCGCGCCTGCTTGGACGCTTCCGCGTCTGCTTGGACGCTTCCGCGCCTGCTTGCATGCTTCCCTGCCTGCTTGGACGCTTCCGCGCCTGCTTGGACGTTTCCGCGCCAGCTTGGAAGCTACCGCGCCTGCTTGGACGCTGCCGCGCCTGCTTGGACGCTTCCGCGCCTGCTTGGACGCTTCCGCGCCTGCTTGCATGCTTCCCCGCCTGCTTGGACTCTTCTGCGCCTTCTTGCATGCTTCCGCGCCTGCTTGGACGTTTCCGCGCCAGCTTGGACGCTACCGCGCCTGCTTGGACGCTGCCGCGCCTGCTTGGACGCTTCCGCGACTGCTTGGACGCTTCCGCGCTTGCTTGGACGCTACCGAGCCTGCTTGGACGCTTCCGCGACTGCTTGGACGTTTCCGCGCCTGCTTGGTCGCTTCCGCGACAGCTTGGACGCTTCCGCGCATGCTTGGGCTCTTCTGCTCCTTCTTGCATGCTTCTGCGCCTACTTGGACGCTTCCGCGCCTGCTTGGACGCTTCCGCGACTGCTTGGACGCTACCGCGCCTGCTTGGACGCTTCCGCGACTGCTTGGACACTACCGCGCCTGCTTGGACGCTTCCGCGACTGCTTGGACGCTTCCGCGCCTGCTTGGACTCTTCTGCGTCTTCTTGCATGCTTCCGCGCATGCATGGACTTTTCCGCGCCTGCTTGGACGCTACCGCGCCTGCTTGGACGCTTCCGCGACTGCTTGGACGCTTCCGCGCCTGCTTGGACTCTTCTGCGCCTTCTTGCATGCTGCCGCGCCTACTTGGACGTTTCCGCGCCTGCTTGGACGCTTCTGCGACTGCTTGGACGCTTCCGCGCCTGCTAGGACGCTTCCGCGCCTGCTTGGACTCTTCTGCGCCTTCTTGCATGCTTCCGCGCCTGCTTGGATGTTTCCGCGCCTGCTTGGACGCTACCGCGCCTGCTTGGACGTTACCGCGCCTGCTTGGACGCTTCCGCGTCTGCTTGGACGCTTCCGCGCCTGCTTGCATGATTCCCTGCCTGCTTGGACGCTTCCGCGCCTGCTTGGCCGTTTCCGCGCCAGCTTGGAAGCTACCGCGCCTGCTTGGACGCTGCCGCGCCTGCTTGGACGCTTCCGCGCCTGCTTGGACGCTTCCGCGCCTGCTTGCATGCTTCCCCGCCTGCTTGGACTCTTCTGCGCCTTCTTGCATGCTTCCGCGCCTGCTTGGACGTTTCCGCGCCAGCTTGGACGCTACCGCGCCTGCTTGGACGCTGCCGCGCCTGCTTGGACGCTTCCGCGACTGCTTGGACGCTTCCGCGCTTGCTTGGACGCTACCGCGCCTGCTTGGACGCTTCCGCGACTGCTTGGACGTTTCCGCGCCTGCTTGGTCGCTTCCGCGACAGCTTGGACGCTTCCGCGCATGCTTGGGCTCTTCTGCTCCTTCTTGCATGCTTCTGCGCCTACTTGGACGCTTCCGCGCCTGCTTGGACGCTTCCGCGACTGCTTGGACGCTACCGCGCCTGCTTGGACGCTTCCGCGACTGCTTGGACACTACCGCGCCTGCTTGGACGCTTCCGCGACTGCTTGGACGCTTCCGCGCCTGCTTGGACTCTTCTGCGTCTTCTTGCATGCTTCCGCGCATGCATGGACTTTTCCGCGCCTGCTTGGACGCTACCGCGCCTGCTTGGACGCTTCCGCGACTGCTTGGACGCTTCCGCGCCTGCTTGGACTCTTCTGCGCCTTCTTGCATGCTGCCGCGCCTACTTGGACGTTTCCGCGCCTGCTTGGACGCTTCTGCGACTGCTTGGACGCTTCCGCGCCTGCTTGGACTCTTCCACGCCTTCTTGCATGCTTCCGCGCATGCTTGGACGTTTCCGCGCCTGCTTGGACGCTACCGCGCCTGCTTGGACGCTTCCGCGACTGCTTGGACGCTTCCGCGCCTGCTTGGACGCTTCCGCGACTGCTTGGACGCTTCCGCGCCTTGTTGGACGCTTCCGCGCCTGCTTGCATGCTTCCCCGCCTGCTTGGACGCTTCCGCGCCTGCTTGGACTCTTCTGCGCCTTCTTGCATGCTGCCGCGCCTACTTGGACGTTTCCGCGCCTGCTTGGACGCTTCCGCGCCTGCTTGGACTCTTCTACGCCTTTTTGCATGCTTCCGCGCCTGCTTGGACGTTTCCGCGCCTGCTTGGACGCTACCGCGCCTGCTTGGACGCTTCCGCGCCTTCTTGGCCGCTTCCGCGCCTGCTTGGACTCTTCTGCGCCTTCTTGCATGCTTCCGCGCCTGCTTGGACGTTTCCGCGCCTGCTTGGACGCTACCGCGCCTGCTTGGACGCTTCCGCGCCTGCTTGGACTCTTCTGCGCCTTCTTGCATGCTGCCGCGCCTACTTGGACGATCCGCGCCTGCTTGGACGCTTCCGCGCCTGCTTGGACTCTTCTGCGCCTTCTTGCATGCTGCCGCGCCTACTTGGACGTTTCCGCGACTGCTTGGACGCTTCCGCGCGTGGTTGGACGCTACCGCGCCTGCTTGGACGCTTCCGCGACTGCTTGGACGCTTCCGCGCCTGCTTGGACGCTTCCGCGACTGTTTGGACGCTTCCTCTCCTGCTTGGACTCTTCTGCGCCTTCATGCATGCTGCCGCGCCTACTTGGACGTTTCCGCGCCTGCTTGGACGCTTCCGCGCCTGCTTGGACTCTTCTGCGTCTTCTTGCATGCTTCCGCGCCTGCTTGGACGCTTCCGCGCCTTCTTGCATGCTTCCGCGCCTGCTTGGACGTTTCCGCGCCTGCTTGGACGTTTCCGCGCCAGCTTGGACGCTACCGCGCCTGCTTGGACGCTTCCGCGCCTTCTTGGACTCTTCTACGCCTTCTTGCATGCTGCCGCGCCTACTTGGACGTTTCCGCGCCTGCTTGGACGCTTCCGCGCCTGATTGGACTCTTCTGCGCCTTCTTGCATGCTTCCGCGCCTGCTTGGACGCTTCCCCGCCTGCTTGGACGCTTCCGCGCCTGCTTGGACGCTTCCGCGCCTGCTTGGACGCTTCCGCGACTGCTTGGACGCTTCCGCGACTGCTTGGACGCTTCCGCGCCTGCTTGCACGCTTCCGCGCCTGCTTGGTCGCTTTTGCGCCTGATTGGACTCTTTGCGCCTTCTTGCATGCTTCCGCGCCTGCTTGGACGCTTCCGCGCCTGCTTGGACGCTTCCGCGCCTCCTTGGACGCTTTCGCGCCTGCTTGGACGCTTACGCGCCAGCTTGGACTCTTCCGCGCCTGCTTGCACTCTTCCGCGCCTGCTTGGCCGCTTCCGCGACTGCTTGGACGCTTCCGCGCCTGCTTGGACACTTCTGCGCCTTCTTGCATGCTTCCGCGCCTGCTTGGACGCTTCCGCGCCTGCTTGCACGGTTCTGCGCCTGCTTAGACGCTTCCGCGCCTGCTTTGACTCTTCCGCGCCTGCTTGGACTCTTCTGCGCCTGCTTGGACGCTTCCGCGACTGCGTGGACGCTTCCGCGACTGCTTGGACGCTTCCGCGCCTGCTTGGACTCTTCTGCGCCTTCTTGCATGCTGCCGCGCCTACTTGGACGCTTCCGCGCCTGGTTGGACGCTACCGCGCCTGCTTGGACGCCTCCGCGCCTGCTTGGACTCTTCTGCGCCTTCTTGCATGCTTCCGCGCCTGCTTGGACGCTTCCGCGACTGCTTGGACGCTTCCGCGCCTGCTTGGACGCTTCCGCGCCTGCTTGGACTGTTCCGCGCCTGCTTGGACTCTTCTGCGCCTTCTTGCATGCTTCCGCGCCTGCTTGGACGCTTCCGCGCCTGCTTGGACGCTTCCGCGCCTGCTTGCATGCTTCCTCACCTGCTTGGACGCTTCCGCGCCTGCTTGGACGCTTCCGCGCCTTCTTGGACGCTTCCGCGCCTGCTTGGACGCTTACGCTCCTGCTTGGACGCTTCCACGCCTGCTTGCACGCTTCCGCGCCAGCTTGGACGCTACCGCGCCTGCTTGGACGATTCCGCGCCTGCTTGCACGGTTCTGCGCCTGCTTGGACGCTTCCGCGCCTGCTTGGACGCTTCCGCGCCTGCTTGGACTCTTCTGCGCCTGCTTGCACGGTTCTGCGCCTGCTTGGACGCTTCCGCGCATGCTTGGACGCTTCCGCGCCTGCTTGGACGCTTCCGCGCCTGCTTGGACGCTTCCGCGACTGCTTGGACGCTTCCGCGCCCGCTTGGACTCTTCTGCGGCTTCTTGCATGCTTCCGCGCCTGCTTGGGCGCTTCCACGCCTGCTTGCACGCTTCCGCGCCAGCTTGGACGCTACCGCGCCTGCTTGGACGATTCCGCGCCTGCTTGCACGGTTCTGCGCCTGCTTGGACGCTTCCGCGCCTGCTTGGACGCTTCCGCGCCTGCTTGGACGCTTACGCTCCTGCTCGCACGGTTCTGCGCCTGCTTGTACGCTTCCGCGCCTGCTTGGACGCTTCCGCGCCTGCTTGGACTCTTCTGCGCTTTCTTGCATGCTTCCGCGCCTGCTTGGACGCTTCCGCGCCTGCTTGGATGCTACCGCGCCTGCTTGGACGCTACCGCGCCTGCTTGGACGCTCCGCGCCTGCTTGGACGCTTCCGCGACTGCCTGGACGCTTCCCCGCCTGCTTGGACCCTTCTGCGTCTTCTTGCATGCTTCCGTGCCTACTTGGACGTTTCCGCGCCTGCTTGGACGCTACCGCGCCTGCTTGGACGCTTCCGCGACTGCTAGGACGCTTCCGCACCTGGTTGGACTCTACCGCGCCTGCTTGGACGCTTCCGCGCCTGCTTGGACGCTTCCGCGCCTGATTGGACTCGTCCGCGCCTTCTTGCATGCTTCCGCGCCTGCTTGGACGCTTCCGCGCCTGCTTGGACGCTTCCGCGCCTGCTTGGACGCTTCCGCGCCTGCTTGGACGCTTCCGCGCCTGATTGGACTCTTCTGCGCCTTCTTGCATGCTTCCGCGCCTGCTTGGACGCTTCCCCGCCTGCTTGGACGCTTTCGCGCCTGCTTGCATGCTTCCGCGCCTGCTTGGACGCTTCCGCGCCTGCTTGGATGATTCTGCGCATGTATGGATACTTCCGCGCCTGTTTGGACGCTTCCGCGCCTGCTTGGACGCTTCCGCGACTGCTTGGACGCTTCCGCGACTGCTTGGACGCTTCCGCGCCTGCTTGCACGCTTCCGCGCCTGCTTGGTCGCTTTCGCGCCTGATTGGACTCTTCTGCGCCTTCTTGCATGCTTCCGCGCCTGCTTGGACGCTTCCGCGCCTGCTTGGACGCTTCCGCGCCTGCTTGGACGCTTTCGCGCCTGCTTGGACGCTTACGCGCCTGCTTGGACTCTTCCGCGCCTGCTTGCACTCTTCCGCGCCTGCTTGGACGCTTCCGCGCCTGCTTGGACGCTTCCGCGACTGCTTGGACGCTTCCGCGCCTGCTTGGACTCTTCTGCGGCTTCTTGCATGCTTCCGCGCCTGCTTGGGCGCTTCCGCACCTGGTTGGACGCTACCGCGCCTGCTTGGACGCTTCCGCGACTGCATGGACGCTTCCGCGCCTGCTTGGACTCTTCCGCGCCTGCTTGGACGCTTCCGCGACTGCGTGGACCCTTCCGCGACTGCTTGGACATTTCCGCGCCTGCTTGGACTCTTCTGCGCCTTCTTGCATGCTTCCGCGCCTGCTTGGACGCTTCCGCGACTGCTTGGACGCTTCCGCGCCTGCTTGGACGCTACCCCGCCTGCTTGGTCGCTTCCGCGCCTACTTGGACGTTTTCGCGCCTGCTTGGACTCTTCTGCGCCTTCTTGCATGCTTCCGCGCCTGCTTGGACGCTTCCGCGCCTGCTTGGACGTTTCCGCGCCTGGTTGCACGGTTCTGCGCCTGCTTAGACGCTTCCGCGCCTGCTTTGACTCTTCCGCGCCTGCTTGGACGTTTCCGCGCCTGCTTGGACGCTACCGCGCCTGCTTGGACGCTTCCGCGACTGCTTGGACGCTTCCGCGCCTGGTTGGATTCTTTGCGCCTACTTGCACGCTTCCGCGCCTGGTTGGACGCTTTCGCGCCTGATTGGACTCTTCTGCGCCTTCTTGCATGCTTCCGCGCCTGCTTGGACGCTTCCGCGCCTGATTGGACTCTTCCGCGCCTTCTTGCATGCTTCCGCGCCTGCTTGGACGCTTCCGCGCCTGCTTGGACGCTTCCGCGCCTGCTTGGACGCTTCCGCGCCTGCTTGGATGCTTCCGCGCCTGATTGGACTCTTCTGCGCCTTCTTGCATGCTTCCGCGCCTGCTTGGACGCTTCCGCGCCTGCTTGGACGTTTCCGCGCCTGGTTGCACGGTTCTGCGCCTGCTTAGACGCTTCCGCGCCTGCTTTGACTCTTCCGCGCCTGCTTGGACTCTTCCGTGCCTGGTTGGACGCTTCCGCGCCTGCTTGGACCCTTCTGCGTCTTCTTGCATGCTTCCGCGCCTGCTTGGACGTTTCCGCGCCTGCTTGGACGCTACCGCGCCTGCCTGGACGCTTCCGCGCCTGCTTGCATGCTTCCGCGCCTGCTTGGGCGCTTCCGCGCCTGCTTGGACTCTTCTGCGCCTTTTTGCATGCTTCCGCGCCTACTTGGATGTTTCCGCGCCTGCTTGGACGCTTCCGCGCCTGCTTGGACGCTTCCGCGACTGCTTGGACGCTTCCGCGCCCGCTTGGACACTTCTGCGCCTGCTTGGACTCTTCTGCGCCTGCTTGGACGCTACCGCGCCTGCTTGGACGCTTCCGCGCCTTCTTGCATGCTTCCGCGCCTACTTGGACGTTTCCGCGCCTGCTTGGACTCTTCTGCGCCTTCTTGCATGCTTCCGCGCCTGCTTGGACGCTTCCGCGCCTGCTTGGACGCTTCCGCGCCTGCTTCGACGTTTCTGCGCCTGCTTGGACGCTTCTGCGTCTTCTTTCATGCTTCCGCGCCTGCTTGGACGTTTCCGTGACTGCTTGGACGCTTCCGCGCCTGGTTGGACGCTACCGCGCGTGCTTGGACGCTGCCGCGACTGCTTGGACGCTTCCGCGCCTGCTTGGACACTTCTACGCCTTCTTGCATGCTTCCGCGCCTGCTTGGACGTTTCCGCGCCTGCTTGGACGCTACAGCGCCTGCTTGGACGCTACCGCGCCTGCTTGGACGTTTCCGCGCCTGCTTGGACGCTTCCGCGCCTGCTTGGACTCTTCGGCGTCTTCTTGCATGCTTCCGCGCCTGCTTGCACGGTTCCGCGCCTGCTTGGACGCTTCCGCGCCTGCTTGGACGCTTCCGCGCCTGCTTGGACGCTACCGCGCCTGCTTGGACGCTTCCGCGACTGCTTGGACGCTACCTCGCCTGCTTGGACGCTTCCGCGACTGCTTGGACTCTTCCGCGCCTGGTTGGACACTACCGCGCCTGCTTGGACGCTTCCGCGCCTGCTTGGACGCTTCCGCGCCTGCTTGGACGCTTCCGCGCCTGCTTGGACTCTTCTGCGCCTGCTTGGACTCTTCTGCGCCTTCTTGCATGCTTCCGCGACTGCTTGGACGCTACCGCGACTGCTTGGACGCTTTCGCGCCTGCTTGGACTCTTCTGCGCCTTCTTGCATGCTTCCGCGCCTACTTGGATGTTTCCGCGCCTGCTTGGACGCTTCCGCGCCTGCTTGGACGCTTCCGCGACTGCTTGGACGCTTCCGCGCCTGCTTGGACACTTCTGCGCCTGCTTGGACTCTTCTGCGCCTGCTTGGACGCTACCGCGCCTGCTTGGACGCTTCCGCGCCTTCTTGCATGCTTCCGCGCCTACTTGGACGTTTCCGCGCCTGCTTGGACTCTTCTGCGCCTTCTTGCATGCTTCCGCGCCTGCTTGGACGCTTCCGCGCCTGCTTGGACGCTTCCGCGCCTGCTTCGACGTTTCTGCGCCTGCTTGGACGCTTCTGCGTCTTCTTGCATGCTTCCGCGCCTGCTTAGACGTTTCTGCGCCTGCTTGGACGCTTCCGCGCCTGCTTGGACGCTACCGCGCCAGCTTCGACGCTTCCGCGCATGCTTGGACGCTTCCGCGCCAGCTTGGACGCTTCCGCGCCTGCTTGGATGCTTCCGCGCCTGGTTAGACGCTACCGCGCCTGCTTGGACGCTTCCGCGACTGCTTGGACGCTTCCCCGCCTGCTTGGACTCTTCTGCGCCTGCTTGGACACTTCTGCGCCTTCTTGCATGCTTCCGCGCCTGCTTGGACGTTTCCGCGCCAGCTTGGACGCTTCCGCGCCTGCTTGGACACTTCTACGCCTTCTTGCATGCTTCCGCGCCTGCTTGGACGTTTCCGCGCCTGCTTGGACGCTACAGCGCCTGCTTGGACGCTACCGCGCCTGCTTGCACGGTTCTGCGCCTGCTTGGACGCTTCCGCGCCTGCTTGGAAGCTTCCGCGCCTGCTTGGACGCTTCCGCGCCTCCTTGGACGTTTCCGCGCCTGCTTGGACGCTTCCGCGCCTGCTTGGACGCTTCCGCGCCTGCTTGGGCGCTTCCACGCCTGCTCGGACGCTTCCGCGCCTGCTTGGACGCTTCCGCGCCTGCTTGGACGCTTCCGCGCCTGCTTGGACGCTTCCGCGCCTGCTTGGACGCTTCCGCGCCTGCTTCGACGTTTCTGCGCCTGCTTGGACGCTTCTGCGTCTTCTTTCATGCTTCCGCGCCTGCTTGGACGTTTCCGTGACTGCTTGGACGCTTCCGCGCCTGGTTGGACGCTACCGCGCGTGCTTGGACGCTGCCGCGACTGCTTGGACGCTTCCGCGCCTGCTTGGACACTTCTACGCCTTCTTGCATGCTTCCGCGCCTGCTTGGACGTTTCCGCGCCTGCTTGGACGCTACAGCGCCTGCTTGGACGCTACCGCGCCTGCTTGGACGTTTCCGCGCCTGCTTGGACGCTTCCGCGCCTGCTTGGACTCTTCGGCGTCTTCTTGCATGCTTCCGCGCCTGCTTGCACGGTTCCGCGCCTGCTTGGACGCTTCCGCGCCTGCTTGGACGCTTCCGCGCCTGCTTGGACGCTACCGCGCCTGCTTGGACGCTTCCGCGACTGCTTGGACGCTACCTCGCCTGCTTGGACGCTTCCGCGACTGCTTGGACTCTTCCGCGCCTGGTTGGACACTACCGCGCCTGCTTGGACGCTTCCGCGCCTGCTTGGACGCTTCCGCGCCTGCTTGGACGCTTCCGCGCCTGCTTGGACTCTTCTGCGCCTGCTTGGACTCTTCTGCGCCTTCTTGCATGCTTCCGCGACTGCTTGGACGCTACCGCGACTGCTTGGACGCTTTCGCGCCTGCTTGGACTCTTCTGCGCCTTCTTGCATGCTTCCGCGCCTACTTGGATGTTTCCGCGCCTGCTTGGACGCTTCCGCGCCTGCTTGGACGCTTCCGCGACTGCTTGGACGCTTCCGCGCCTGCTTGGACACTTCTGCGCCTGCTTGGACTCTTCTGCGCCTGCTTGGACGCTACCGCGCCTGCTTGGACGCTTCCGCGCCTTCTTGCATGCTTCCGCGCCTACTTGGACGTTTCCGCGCCTGCTTGGACTCTTCTGCGCCTTCTTGCATGCTTCCGCGCCTGCTTGGACGCTTGCGCGCCTGCTTGGACGCTTCCGCGCCTGCTTCGACGTTTCTGCGCCTGCTTGGACGCTTCTGCGTCTTCTTGCATGCTTCCGCGCCTGCTTAGACGTTTCTGCGCCTGCTTGGACGCTTCCGCGCCTGCTTGGACGCTACCGCGCCAGCTTCGACGCTTCCGCGCATGCTTGGACGCTTCCGCGCCAGCTTGGACGCTTCCGCGCCTGCTTGGATGCTTCCGCGCCTGGTTAGACGCTACCGCGCCTGCTTGGACGCTTCCGCGACTGCTTGGACGCTTCCCCGCCTGCTTGGACTCTTCTGCGCCTGCTTGGACACTTCTGCGCCTTCTTGCATGCTTCCGCGCCTGCTTGGACGTTTCCGCGCCAGCTTGGACGCTTCCGCGCCTGCTTGGACACTTCTACGCCTTCTTGCATGCTTCCGCGCCTGCTTGGACGTTTCCGCGCCTGCTTGGACGCTACAGCGCCTGCTTGGACGCTACCGCGCCTGCTTGGACGTTTCCGCGCCTGCTTGGACGCTTCCGCGCCTGCTTGGACTCTTCGGCGTCTTCTTGCATGCTTCCGCGCCTGCTTGCACGGTTCCGCGCCTGCTTGGACACTTCTGCGCCTGCTTGGACTCTTCTGCGCCTGCTTGGACGCTACCGCGCCTGCTTGGACGCTTCCGCGCCTTCTTGCATGCTTCCGCGCCTACTTGGACGTTTCCGCGCCTGCTTGGACTCTTCTGCGCCTTCTTGCATGCTTCCGCGCCTGCTTGCATGCTTCCGCGCCTGCTTGGACGCTTCCGCGCCTGCTTGGACGCTTCCGCGCCTGCTTGGACTCTTCTGCGCCTGCTTGGACTCTTCTGCGCCTTCTTGCATGCTTCCGCGACTGCTTGGACGCTACCGCGACTGCTTGGACGCTTCCGAGCCTGCTTGGACTCTTCTGCGCCTTCTTGCATGCTTCCGCGCCCACTTGGATGTTTCGCGCCTGCTTGGACGCTTCCGCGCCTGCTTGGACGCTTCCGCGCCTGCTTGGACGCTTCCGCGCCTGCTTGGACTCTTCCGCGCCTACTTGGACGTTTCCGCGCCTGCTTGGACGGTACCGCGCCTGCTTGGACTCTTCCGCGACTGCTTGGACGCTTCCGCGCCTGCTTGGACGCTGCCGCGCCTGCTTGGACGCTACCGCGCATGCTTGGACGCTTCCGCGCCAGCTTGGACGCTTCCGCGCCTGCTTGGACGCTTCCGCGACTGCTTGGACGCTACCTCGCCTGCTTGGACGCTTCCGCGACTGCTTGGACTCTTCCGCGCCTGGTTGGACACTACCGCGCCTGTTTGGACACTTCTACGCCTTCTTGCATGCTTCCGTGCCTGCTTGGACGTTTCCGCGCCTGCTTGGACGCTACCGCGCCTGCTTGGACGCTACCCCGCCTGCTTGGACGCTTCCGCGCCTGCTTGGACGCTTCCGCGACTGCTTGGACTCTTCCGCGCCTGGTTGGACACTACCGTGCCTGCTTGGACGCTTCCGCGCCTGCTTGGACGCTTCCGCGCCTGCTTGGACGCTTCCGCGCCTGCTTGGACGTTTCCGCGCCTGCTTGGACGCTTCCGCGCCTTCTTGGACTCTTCGGCGTCTTCTTGCATGCTTCCGCGCCTGCTTGCACGGTTCTGCGCCTGCTTGGACGCTTCCGCGCCTGCTTGGAAGCTTCCGCGCCTGCTTGGACGCTTCCGCGCCTCCTTGGACGTTTCCGCGCCTGCTTGGACGCTTCCGCGCCTGCTTGGACGCTTCCGCGCCTGCTTGGGCGCTTCCACGCCTGCTCGGACGCTTCCGCGCCTGCTTGGACGCTTCCGCGCCTGCTTGGACGCTTCCGCGCCTGCTTGGACGCTTCCGCGCCTGCTTCGACGTTTCTGCGCCTGCTTGGACGCTTCTGCGTCTTCTTGCATGCCTCCGCGCCTGCTTGGACGTTTCCGCGCCTGCTTGGACGGTACCGCGCCTGCTTGGACGCTTCCGCGCCTGCTTCGACGTTTCTGCGCCTGCTTGGACGCTTCTGCGTCTTCTTGCATGCCTCCGCGCCTGCTTGGACGTTTCCGCGCCTGCTTGGACGGTACCGCGCCTGCTTGGACGCTTCCGCGCCTGCTTGGACTCTTCCGCGCCTGCTTGGACGTTTCCGCGCCTGCTTGGACGGTACCGCGCCTGCTTGGACTCTTCCGCGACTGCTTGGACGCTTCCGCGCCTGCTTGGACGCTACCGCGCCTGCTTGGACGCTACCGCGCATGCTTGGACGCTTCCGCGCCAGCTTGGACGCTTCCGCGCCTGCTTGGACGCTACCGCGCCTACTTGGACTCTTCTGCGTCTTCTTCCATGCTTCCGCGCCTGCTTGGACGTTTCCGCGCCTGCTTCGTCGCTACCGCGCCTGCTTGGACGTTTCCGCGCCTGCTTGGACGCTTCCGCGCCTGCTTGGACGCTTCCGCGCCTGCTTGGACGCTACCGCGCCTGCTTGGACGCTTCCGCGACTGCTTGGACGCTTCCGCGCCTGCTTGGACGCTACCGTGCCTGCTTGGACTATTCTGCGCCTTCCAGCATGCTTCCGCGCCTGCTTGGACGCTTCCGCGCCTGCTTGGACGCTACCGCGCCTGCTTGGACGCTTCCGCGCCTGCTTCGACGTTTCTGCGCCTGCTTGGACGCTTCTGCGTCTTCTTGCATGCTTCCGCGCCTGCTTGGACGTTTCCGCGCCTGCTTGGACGGTACCGCGCCTGCTTGGACGCTTCCACGCCTGCTTGGACGCTTCCGCGCCTGCTTAGACGTTTCTGCGCCTGCTTGGACGCTTCCGCGCCTGCTTGGACGCTACCGCGCCAGCTTCGACGCTTCCGCGCCTGCTTGGACGCTTCCGCGCCTGCTTGGACGCTTCCGCGACTGCTTGGACGCTACCTCGCCTGCTTCGACGTTTCCGCGCCTGCTTGGACGCTTCCGCGGCTGCTTGGACGCTTCCGCGCATGCTTGGACGCTTCCGCGCCAGCTTGGACGCTTCCGCGCCTGCTTGGATGCTTCCGCGCCTGCTTGGACGCTTCCGCGCCTGCTTGGACGCTTCCGCGCCTGCTTGGACTCCTCTGCGTCTTCTTGCATGCTTCCGCGCCTGCTTGGACGTTTCCGCGACTGCTTGGACGCTTCCGCGCCTGGTTGGACGCTACCGCGCGTGCTTGGACGCTGCCGCGACTGCTTGGACGCTTCCGCGCCTGCTTGGACACTTCTACGCCTTCTTGCATGCTTCCGCGCCTGCTTGGACGTTTCCGCGCCTGCTTGGACGCTACAGCGCCTGCTTGGACGCTACCGCGCCTGCTTGGACGTTTCCGCGCCTGCTTGGACGCTTCCGCGCCTTCTTGGACTCTTCGGCGTCTTCTTGCATGCTTCCGCGCCTGCTTGCACGGTTCCGCGCCTGCTTGGACGCTTCCGCGCCTGCTTGGACGCTTCCGCGCCTGCTTGGACGCTACCGCGCCTGCTTGGACGCTACCCCGCCTGCTTGGACGCTTCCGCGCCTGCTTGGACGCTTCCGCGACTGCTTGGACGCTACCTCGCCTGCTTGGACGCTTCCGCGACTGCTTGGACTCTTCCGCGCCTGGTTGGACACTACCGCGCCTGCTTGGACACTTCTACGCCTTCTTGCATGCTTCCGCGCCTGCTTGGACGTTTCCGCGACTGCTTGGACGCTTCCGCGCCTGCTTGGACGCTTCCGCGCCTGCTTGGACTCCTCTGCGTCTTCTTGCATGCTTCCGCGCCTGCTTGGACGTTTCCGCGACTGCTTGGACGCTTCCGCGCCTGGTTGGACGCTACCGCGCGTGCTTGGACGCTGCCGCGACTGCTTGGACGCTTCCGCGCCTGCTTGGACACTTCTACGCCTTCTTGCATGCTTCCGCGCCTGCTTGGACGTTTCCGCGCCTGCTTGGACGCTACAGCGCCTGCTTGGACGCTACCGCGCCTGCTTGGACGTTTCCGCGCCTGCTTGGACGCTTCCGTGACTGCTTGGACGCTTCCGCGCTTGCTTGATCGCTTCCGCGCCTGCTTGCACTTTTCTGCGCCTGCTTGGACTCTTCTGCGCCTTCTTGCATGCTTCCGCGCCTGCTTGGACGATTCCGCGCCAGCTTGGACGCTTCCGCGCCTGCTTGGATGCTTCCGCGCCTGATTGGACGCTACCGCGCCTGCTTGGACGCTTCCGCGACTGCTTGGACGCTTCCGCGCCTGCTTGGACCCTCCTGTGCCTTCTTGCATGCTTCCGCGCCTGCTTGGACGTTTCGGCGCCTGCTTGGACGCTACCGCGCCTGCTTGGACGCTTCCGCGCCTGCTTGCATGCTTCCGCGCCTGCTTGGACGTTTCAGCGCCTGCTTGGACGCTTCCGCGCCTGCTTGGACTCTTCGGCGTCTTCTTGCATGCTTCCGCGCCTGCTTGCACGGTTCCGCGCCTGCTTGGACACTTCTGCGCCTGCTTGGACTCTTCTGCGCCTGCTTGGACGCTACCGCGCCTGCTTGGACGCTTCCGCGCCTTCTTGCATGCTTCCGCGCCTACTTGGACGTTTCCGCGCCTGCTTGGACTCTTCTGCGCCTTCTTGCATGCTTCCGCGCCTGCTTGCATGCTTCCGCGCCTGCTTGGACGCTTCCGCGCCTGCTTGGACGCTTCCGCGCCTGCTTGGACTCTTCTGCGCCTGCTTGGACTCTTCTGCGCCTTCTTGCATGCTTCCGCGACTGCTTGGACGCTACCGCGACTGCTTGGACGCTTCCGAGCCTGCTTGGACTCTTCTGCGCCTTCTTGCATGCTTCCGCGCCCACTTGGATGTTTCGCGCCTGCTTGGACGCTTCCGCGCCTGCTTGGACGCTTCCGCGCCTGCTTGGACGCTTCCGCGCCTGCTTGGACTCTTCCGCGCCTACTTGGACGTTTCCGCGCCTGCTTGGACGGTACCGCGCCTGCTTGGACTCTTCCGCGACTGCTTGGACGCTTCCGCGCCTGCTTGGACGCTGCCGCGCCTGCTTGGACGCTACCGCGCATGCTTGGACGCTTCCGCGCCAGCTTGGACGCTTCCGCGCCTGCTTGGACGCTTCCGCGACTGCTTGGACGCTACCTCGCCTGCTTGGACGCTTCCGCGACTGCTTGGACTCTTCCGCGCCTGGTTGGACACTACCGCGCCTGCTTGGACACTTCTACGCCTTCTTGCATGCTTCCGTGCCTGCTTGGACGTTTCCGCGCCTGCTTGGACGCTACCGCGCCTGCTTGGACGCTACCCCGCCTGCTTGGACGCTTCCGCGCCTGCTTGGACGCTTCCGCGACTGCTTGGACTCTTCCGCGCCTGGTTGGACACTACCGTGCCTGCTTGGACGCTTCCGCGCCTGCTTGGACGCTTCCGCGCCTGCTTGGACGCTTCCGCGCCTGCTTGGACGTTTCCGCGCCTGCTTGGACGCTTCCGCGCCTTCTTGGACTCTTCGGCGTCTTCTTGCATGCTTCCGCGCCTGCTTGCACGGTTCTGCGCCTGCTTGGACGCTTCCGCGCCTGCTTGGAAGCTTCCGCGCCTGCTTGGACGCTTCCGCGCCTCCTTGGACGTTTCCGCGCCTGCTTGGACGCTTCCGCGCCTGCTTGGACGCTTCCGCGCCTGCTTGGGCGCTTCCACGCCTGCTCGGACGCTTCCGCGCCTGCTTGGACGCTTCCGCGCCTGCTTGGACGCTTCCGCGCCTGCTTGGACGCTTCCGCGCCTGCTTCGACGTTTCTGCGCCTGCTTGGACGCTTCTGCGTCTTCTTGCATGCCTCCGCGCCTGCTTGGACGTTTCCGCGCCTGCTTGGACGGTACCGCGCCTGCTTGGACGCTTCCGCGCCTGCTTCGACGTTTCTGCGCCTGCTTGGACGCTTCTGCGTCTTCTTGCATGCCTCCGCGCCTGCTTGGACGTTTCCGCGCCTGCTTGGACGGTACCGCGCCTGCTTGGACGCTTCCGCGCCTGCTTGGACTCTTCCGCGCCTGCTTGGACGTTTCCGCGCCTGCTTGGACGGTACCGCGCCTGCTTGGACTCTTCCGCGACTGCTTGGACGCTTCCGCGCCTGCTTGGACGCTACCGCGCCTGCTTGGACGCTACCGCGCATGCTTGGACGCTTCCGCGCCAGCTTGGACGCTTCCGCGCCTGCTTGGACGCTACCGCGCCTACTTGGACTCTTCTGCGTCTTCTTCCATGCTTCCGCGCCTGCTTGGACGTTTCCGCGCCTGCTTCGTCGCTACCGCGCCTGCTTGGACGTTACCGCGCCTGCTTGGACGCTTCCGCGCCTGCTTGGACGCTTCCGCGCCTGCTTGGACGCTACCGCGCCTGCTTGGACGCTTCCGCGACTGCTTGGACGCTTCCGCGCCTGCTTGGACGCTACCGTGCCTGCTTGGACTATTCTGCGCCTTCCAGCATGCTTCCGCGCCTGCTTGGACGCTTCCGCGCCTGCTTGGACGCTTCCGCGCCTGCTTGGACGCTTCCGCGCCTGCTTCGACGTTTCTGCGCCTGCTTGGACGCTTCTGCGTCTTCTTGCATGCTTCCGCGCCTGCTTGGACGTTTCCGCGCCTGCTTGGACGGTACCGCGCCTGCTTGGACGCTTCCGCGCCTGCTTGGACGCTTCCGCGCCTGCTTAGACGTTTCTGCGCCTGCTTGGACGCTTCCGCGCCTGCTTGGACGATACCGCGCCAGCTTCGACGCTTCCGCGCCTGCTTGGACGCTTCCGCGCCTGCTTGGACGCTTCCGCGACTGCTTGGACGCTACCTCGCCTGCTTCGACGTTTCCGCGCCTGCTTGGACGCTTCCGCGGCTGCTTGGACGCTTCCGCGCATGCTTGGACGCTTCCGCGCCAGCTTGGACGCTTCCGCGCCTGCTTGGATGCTTCCGCGCCTGCTTGGACGCTTCCGCGCCTGCTTGGACGCTTCCGCGCCTGCTTGGACTCCTCTGCGTCTTCTTGCATGCTTCCGCGCCTGCTTGGACGTTTCCGCGACTGCTTGGACGCTTCCGCGCCTGGTTGGACGCTACCGCGCGTGCTTGGACGCTGCCGCGACTGCTTGGACGCTTCCGCGCCTGCTTGGACACTTCTACGCCTTCTTGCATGCTTCCGCGCCTGCTTGGACGTTTCCGCGCCTGCTTGGACGCTACAGCGCCTGCTTGGACGCTACCGCGCCTGCTTGGACGTTTCCGCGCCTGCTTGGACGCTTCCGCGCCTTCTTGGACTCTTCGGCGTCTTCTTGCATGCTTCCGCGCCTGCTTGCACGGTTCCGCGCCTGCTTGGACGCTTCCGCGCCTGCTTGGACGCTTCCGCGCCTGCTTGGACGCTACCGCGCCTGCTTGGACGCTACCCCGCCTGCTTGGACGCTTCCGCGCCTGCTTGGACGCTTCCGCGACTGCTTGGACGCTACCTCGCCTGCTTGGACGCTTCCGCGACTGCTTGGACTCTTCCGCGCCTGGTTGGACACTACCGCGCCTGCTTGGACACTTCTACGCCTTCTTGCATGCTTCCGCGCCTGCTTGGACGTTTCCGCGACTGCTTGGACGCTTCCGCGCCTGCTTGGACGCTTCCGCGCCTGCTTGGACTCCTCTGCGTCTTCTTGCATGCTTCCGCGCCTGCTTGGACGTTTCCGCGACTGCTTGGACGCTTCCGCGCCTGGTTGGACGCTACCGCGCGTGCTTGGACGCTGCCGCGACTGCTTGGACGCTTCCGCGCCTGCTTGGACACTTCTACGCCTTCTTGCATGCTTCCGCGCCTGCTTGGACGTTTCCGCGCCTGCTTGGACGCTACAGCGCCTGCTTGGACGCTACCGCGCCTGCTTGGATGCTTCCGCGCCTGATTGGACGCTACCGCGCCTGCTTGGACGCTTCCGCGACTGCTTGGACGCTTCCGCGCCTGCTTGGACCCTCCTGTGCCTTCTTGCATGCTTCCGCGCCTGCTTGGACGTTTCGGCGCCTGCTTGGACGCTACCGCGCCTGCTTGGACGCTTCCGCGCCTGCTTGCATGCTTCCGCGCCTGCTTGGACGTTTCAGCGCCTGCTTGGACGCTACCGCGCCTGCTTGGACGCTTCCGCGACTGCTTGGACGCTTCCGCGCCTGGTTAGACGCTACCGCGCCTGCTTGGACGCTTCCGCGACTGCTTGGACGCTTCCCCGCCTGCTTGGACTCTTCTGCGCCTGCTTGGACACTTCTGCGCCTTCTTGCATGCTTCCGCGCCTGCTTGGACGTTTCCGCGCCAGCTTGGACGCTACCGCGCCTGCTTGGACGCTTCCGTGACTGCTTGGACGCTTCCGCGCCTGCTTGAACGCTTCCGCGACTGCTTGGACGCTTCCGCGCCTGGTTGGACGCTACCGCGCCTGCTTGGACGCTTCCGCGCCTGCTTGGACGCTTCCGCGCCTGCTTGGACGCTTCCGCGCCTGCTTGGACGTTTCCGCGCCTGCTTCGACGTTTCTGCGCCTGCTTGGACGCTTCTGCGTCTTCTTGCATGCCTCCGCGCCTGCTTGGACGTTTCCGCGCCTGCTTGGACGGTACCGCGCCTGCTTGGACGCTTCCGCGCCTGCTTGGACTCTTCCGCGCCTGCTTGGACGTTTCCGCGCCTGCTTGGACGGTACCGCGCCTGCTTGGACTCTTCCGCGACTGCTTGGACGCTTCCGCGCCTGCTTGGACGCTACCGCGCCTGCTTGGACGCTACCGCGCATGCTTGGACGCTTCCGCGCCAGCTTGGACGCTTCCGCGCCTGCTTGGACGCTACCGCGCCTACTTGGACTCTTCTGCGTCTTCTTCCATGCTTCCGCGCCTGCTTGGACGTTTCCGCGCCTGCTTCGTCGCTACCGCGCCTGCTTGGACGTTACCGCGCCTGCTTGGACGCTTCCGCGCCTGCTTGGACGCTTCCGCGCCTGCTTGGACGCTACCGCGCCTGCTTGGACGCTTCCGCGACTGCTTGGACGCTTCCGCGCCTGCTTGGACGCTACCGTGCCTGCTTGGACTATTCTGCGCCTTCCAGCATGCTTCAGCGCCTACTTGGACGTTTCCGCGCCTGCTTGGACGGTACCGCGCCTGCTTGGACGCTTCCGCGCCTGCTTGGACTCTTCCGCGCCTGCTTGGACGTTTCCGCGCCTGCTTGGACGGTACCGCGCCTGCTTGGACTCTTCCGCGACTGCTTGGACGCTTCCGCGCCTGCTTGGACGCTACCGCGCCTGCTTGGACGCTACCGCGCATGCTTGGACGCTTCCGCGCCAGCTTGGACGCTTCCGCGCCTGCTTGGACGCTACCGCGCCTACTTGGACTCTTCTGCGTCTTCTTCCATGCTTCCGCGCCTGCTTGGACGTTTCCGCGCCTGCTTCGTCGCTACCGCGCCTGCTTGGACGTTACCGCGCCTGCTTGGACGCTTCCGCGCCTGCTTGGACGCTTCCGCGCCTGCTTGGACTCCTCTGCGTCTTCTTGCATGCTTCCGCGCCTGCTTGGACGTTTCCGCGACTGCTTGGACGCTTCCGCGCCTGGTTGGACGCTACCGCGCGTGCTTGGACGCTGCCGCGACTGCTTGGACGCTTCCGCGCCTGCTTGGACACTTCTACGCCTTCTTGCATGCTTCCGCGCCTGCTTGGACGTTTCCGCGCCTGCTTGGACGCTACAGCGCCTGCTTGGACGCTACCGCGCCTGCTTGGACGTTTCCGCGCCTGCTTGGACGCTTCCGCGCCTTCTTGGACTCTTCGGCGTCTTCTTGCATGCTTCCGCGCCTGCTTGCACGGTTCCGCGCCTGCTTGGACGCTTCCGCGCCTGCTTGGACGCTTCCGCGCCTGCTTGGACGCTACCGCGCCTGCTTGGACGCTACCCCGCCTGCTTGGACGCTTCCGCGCCTGCTTGGACGCTTCCGCGACTGCTTGGACGCTACCTCGCCTGCTTGGACGCTTCCGCGACTGCTTGGACTCTTCCGCGCCTGGTTGGACACTACCGCGCCTGCTTGGACACTTCTACGCCTTCTTGCATGCTTCCGCGCCTGCTTGGACGTTTCCGCGACTGCTTGGACGCTTCCGCGCCTGCTTGGACGCTTCCGCGCCTGCTTGGACTCCTCTGCGTCTTCTTGCATGCTTCCGCGCCTGCTTGGACGTTTCCGCGACTGCTTGGACGCTTCCGCGCCTGGTTGGACGCTACCGCGCGTGCTTGGACGCTGCCGCGACTGCTTGGACGCTTCCGCGCCTGCTTGGACACTTCTACGCCTTCTTGCATGCTTCCGCGCCTGCTTGGACGTTTCCGCGCCTGCTTGGACGCTACAGCGCCTGCTTGGACGCTACCGCGCCTGCTTGGACGTTTCCGCGCCTGCTTGGACGCTTCCGTGACTGCTTGGACGCTTCCGCGCTTGCTTGATCGCTTCCGCGCCTGCTTGCACTTTTCTGCGCCTGCTTGGACTCTTCTGCGCCTTCTTGCATGCTTCCGCGCCTGCTTGGACGATTCCGCGCCAGCTTGGACGCTTCCGCGCCTGCTTGGATGCTTCCGCGCCTGATTGGACGCTACCGCGCCTGCTTGGACGCTTCCGCGACTGCTTGGACGCTTCCGCGCCTGCTTGGACCCTCCTGTGCCTTCTTGCATGCTTCCGCGCCTGCTTGGACGTTTCGGCGCCTGCTTGGACGCTACCGCGCCTGCTTGGACGCTTCCGCGCCTGCTTGCATGCTTCCGCGCCTGCTTGGACGTTTCAGCGCCTGCTTGGACGCTACCGCGCCTGCTTGGACGCTTCCGCGACTGCTTGGACGCTTCCGCGCCTGGTTAGACGCTACCGCGCCTGCTTGGACGCTTCCGCGACTGCTTGGACGCTTCCCCGCCTGCTTGGACTCTTCTGCGCCTGCTTGGACACTTCTGCGCCTTCTTGCATGCTTCCGCGCCTGCTTGGACGTTTCCGCGCCAGCTTGGACGCTACCGCGCCTGCTTGGACGCTTCCGTGACTGCTTGGACGCTTCCGCGCCTGCTTGAACGCTTCCGCGACTGCTTGGACGCTTCCGCGCCTGGTTGGACGCTACCGCGCCTGCTTGGACGCTTCCGCGACTGCTTGGACGCTTCCGCGCCTGCTTGGACACTTCTGCGCCTGCTTGGACACTTCTGCGCCTGCTTGGACGCTACCGCGCCTGCTTGGACGTTTCCGCGCCTGCTTGGACGCTACCGCGCCTGCTTGCATGCTTCCCCGCCTGCTTGGACGCTTCCGCGACTGCTTGGACGCTTCCGCGCCTGGTTGGACGCTACCGCGCCTGCTTTGTCGCTTCCGCGCCTTCTTGCATGCTTCCGCGCCTACTTGGACGTTTCCGCGCCTGCTTGGACGCTTCCCCGCCTGCTTGGACGCTTCCGCGCCTGCTTGGACTCTTCTGCGTCTTCTTGCATGCTTCCGCGCCTGCTTGGACGTTTCCGCGCCTGCTTGGACGCTACCGCGCCTGCTTGGACGCTTCCGCGCCTGCTTGCATGCTTCCCCGCATGCTTGGACGCTTCCGCGCCTGCTTGGACTCTTCTGCGCCTTCTTGCATGCTTCCGCGCCTGCATGGACGTTTCCGCGCCTGCTTGGACGCTACCGCGCCTGCTTCTACGCTTCCGCGCCTTCTTGCATGCTTCCGCGCCTACTTGGACGTTTCCGCGCCTGCTTGGACGCTTCCGCGCCTGCTTGCATGCTTCCCCGCCTGCTTGGACGCTTCCCCGCCTGCTTGGACTCTTCTGCGTCTTCTTGCATACTTCTGCGCCTGCTTGGACGTTTCCGCGCCTGCTTGGACGCTACCGCGCCTGCTTGGACGCTTCCGTGACTGCTTGGACGCTTCCGCGCCTGCTTGGACTCTTCTGCGCCTTCTTGCATGCTGCCGCGCCTACTTGGACGTTTCCGCGCCTGCTTGGACGCTTCCGCGCCTGCTTGCATGCTTCCCCGCCTGCTTGGTCGCTTCCGCGCCCGCTTGGACTCTTCTGCGCCTTCTTGCATGCTTCCGCGCCTGCTTGGACGTTTCCGCGCCTGATTGGATGCTACCGCGCCTGCTTGGACGCTTCCGCACCTTCTTGCATGCTTCCGCGCCTACTTGGACGTTTCCGCGCCTGCTTGGACGTTTCCGCGCCTGCTTGGACGCTACCGAGCCTGCTTGGACGCTTCCGCGCCTTCTTGCATGCTTCAGCGCCTACTTGGACGTTTCCGCGCCTGCTTGGACGCTTCCGCGCCTGCTTGCATGCTTCCCCGCCTGCTTAGACGCTTCCGCGCCTGCTTGGACGCTACCGCGCCTGCTTGCACGCTTCCGCGACTGCTTGCACGCTTCCGCGACTGCTTGGACGCTTCCGCGCCTGGTTGGACTCTTCTGCGCCTGTTTGGACTCTTCTGCGCCTTCTTGCATGCTTCCGCGACTGCTTGGACGCTTCCGCGACTGCTTGGCCGCTACCGCGCCTGCTTGGACGCTTCCGCGCCTGCTTGGACTCTTCTACGTCTTCTTGCATGCTTCCCCGCCTGCTTGGACGTTTCCGCGCCTGCTTGGACGCTACCGCTCCTGCTTGGACGCTTCTGCGCCTGCTTGGACTCTTCTGCGCCTTCTTGCGTGCTTCCGCGACTGCTTGGACGCTACCGCGACTGCTTGGACGCTTCCGCGCCTGCTTGGACTCTTCTGCGCCTTCTTGCATGCTTCCGCGCCTGCTTGGACGATTCCGCGCCAGCTTGGACGCTTCCGCGCCTGTTTGGACGCTTCCGCGCCTGCTTGGACGCTACCGCGCCTGCTTGGACGCTACCGCGCCTGCTTGGACGCTTCCGCGACTGCTTGGACGCTTCCGCGCCTGCTTGGACTCTTCTGCGGCTTCTTGCATGCTGCCGCGCCTACTTGGACGTTTCCGCGCCTGCTTAGACGTTTCCACGCCTGCTTGGACGCTTCCGCGCCTGCTTGCATGCTTCCCCGCCTGCTTGGACGCTTCCGCGCCTGCTTGGACTCTTCTGCTCCTTCTTGCATGCTTCCGCGCCTGCTTGGACGTTTCCGCGCCTGCTTGGACGCTACCGCGCCTGCTTGGACGCTTCCGCGCCTTCTTGCATGCTTCCGCGCCTACTTGGACGTTTCCGCGCCTGCTTGGACGCTTCCGCGCCTGCTTGGACACTTCTGCGCCTGCTTGGACTCTTCTGCGCCTGCTTGGACGCTACCGCGTCTGCTTGGACGCTTCCGCGCCTTCTTGCATGCTTCCGCGCCTGCTTGGACGCTACCGCGCCTGCTTGGACGCTTCCGCGCCTTCTTGCATGCTTCCGCGCCTACTTGGACGTTTCCGCGCCTGCTTGGACTCTTCTGCGCCTTCTTGCATGCTTCCGCGCCTGCTTGGACGCTTCCGCGCCTGCTTGGACGCTTCCGCGCCTGCTTCGACGTTTCTGCGCCTGCTTGGACGCTTCTGCGTCTTCTTGCATGCTTCCGCGCCTGCTTAGACGTTTCTGCGCCTGCTTGGACGCTTCCGCGCCTGCTTGGACGCTACCGCGCCAGCTTCGACGCTTCCGCGCATGCTTGGACGCTTCCGCGCCAGCTTGGACTCTTCCGCGCCTGCTTGGATGCTTCCGCGCCTGCTTGGACGCTTCCGCGCCTGCTTGGACGCTTCCGCGCCTGCTTGGACTCCTCTGCGTCTTCTTGCATGCTTCCGCGCCTGCTTGGACGTTTCCGCGACTGCTTGGACGCTTCCGCGCCTGGTTGGACGCTACCGCGCGTGCTTGGACGCTGCCGCGACTGCTTGGACGCTTCCGCGCCTGCTTGGACACTTCTACGCCTTCTTGCATGCTTCCGCGCCTGCTTGGACGATTCCGCGCCTGCTTGGACGATTCCGCGCCTGCTTGGACGCTTCCGCGCCTGCTTGGACTCCTCTGCGTCTTCTTGCATGCTTCCGCGCCTGCTTGGACGTTTCCGCGACTGCTTGGACGCTTCCGCGCCTGCTTGGACGCTTCCGCGCCTGCTTGGACTCCTCTGCGTCTTCTTGCATGCTTCCGCGCCTGCTTGGACGTTTCCGCGACTGCTTGGACGCTTCCGCGCCTGGTTGGACGCTACCGCGCGTGCTTGGACGCTGCCGCGACTGCTTGGACGCTTCCGCGCCTGCTTGGACACTTCTACGCCTTCTTGCATGCTTCCGCGCCTGCTTGGACGCTTCCGCGACTGCTTGGACGCTTCCCCGCCTCCTTGGACTCTTCTGCGCCTGCTTGGACACTTCTGCGCCTTCTTGCATGCTTCCGCGCCTGCTTGGACGTTTCCGCGCCAGCTTGGACGCTACCGCGCCTGCTTGGACGCTTCCGTGACTGCTTGGACGCTTCCGCGCCTGCTTGAACGCTTCCGCGCCTGCTTGGACTTTTCTGCGCCTGCTTGGACTCTTCTGCGCCTTCTTGCATGCTTCCGCGCCTGCTTGGACGATTCCGCGCCAGCTTGGACGCTTCCGCGCCTGTTTGGACGCTTCCGCGCCTGCTTGGACGCTACCGCGCCTGCTTGGACGCTTCCGCGACTGCTTGGACGCTTCCGCGCCTGCTTGGACTCTTCTGCGCCTTCTTGCATGCTTCCGCGCCTGCTTGGACGTTTCCGCGCCAGCTTGGACGCTACCGCGCCTGCTTGGACGCTTCCACGCCTGCTTGGACTCTTCTGCGCCTTCTTGCATGCTTCCGCGCCTGCTTGGACGTTTCCGCGCCTGCTTGGACGCTTCCGCGAATGCTTGGACGCTTCCGCGCCTGCTTGGACTCTTCTGCGCCTTCTTGCATGCTTCCGCGACTACTTGGACGTTTCCGCGCCTGCTTGGATGCTTCCGCGCCTGCTTGCATGCTTCCCCGCCTGCTTGGACGCTTCCGCGACTGCTCGGACGCTTCCGCGACTGCTTGGACGCTTCCGCGACTGCTTGGACGCTTCCGCGCCTGCTTGGACTCTTCTGCGCCTTCTTGCATGCTTCCGCGCCTGCTTGCATGCTTCCCCGACTGCTTGGACGCTACTGCGACTGCTTGGACGCTTCCGCGCCTGGTTGGACGCTACCGCGCCTGCTTGGACGCTTCCGCGACTGCTTGGACGCTTCCGCGCCTGCTTGGACACTTCTGCGCCTGCTTGGACACTTCTGCGCCTGCTTGGACGCTACCGCGCCTGCTTGGACGTTTCCGCGCCTGCTTGGACGCTACCGCGCCTGCTTGCATGCTTCCCCGCCTGCTTGGACGCTTCCGCGACTGCTTGGACGCTTCCGCGCCTGGTTGGACGCTACCGCGCCTGCTTGGTCGCTTCCGCGCCTTCTTGCATGCTTCCGCGCCTACTTGGACGTTTCCGCGCCTGCTTGGACGCTTCCCCGCCTGCTTGGACGCTTCCGCGACTGCTTGGACGTTTCCGCGCCTGCTTGGACGCTTCCCCGCCTGCTTGGACGCTTCCGCGACTGCTTGGACGCTTCCGCGCCTGCTTGGACTCTTCTGCGCCTGCTTGGAATCTTCTGCGCCTTCTTGCATGCTGCCGCGCCTACTTGGACGTTTCCACGCCTGCTTGGACGCTTCCGCGCCTGCTTGCATGCTTCCCCGCCTGCTTGGACGCTTCCGCGACTGCTTGGACGCTTCCGCGCCTGCTTGGACGCTTCCGCGCCTGCTTGGACTCTTCTGCGTCTTCTTGCATGCTTCCGCGCCTGCTTGGACGCTTCCGCGACTGCTTGGACGCTTCGGCGCCTGCTTGGACGTTTCCCTGCCTGATTGGACGCTTCCGCGCCTGCTGGGACGCTTCCGCGACTGCTTGGACGCTACCGCGCCTGCTTGGACGCTACCGCGCCTGCTTGGACGCTTCCGTGACTGCTTGGACGCTTCCGCGCCTGCTTGCATGCTTCCCCGCCTGCTTGGACGCTTCCGCGCCTGCTTGGACTCTTCTGCGTCTTCTTGCATACTTCCGCGACTGCTTGGACGCTTCCGCGCCTGGTTGGACGCGACCGCGCCTGCTTGGACGCTTCCGCGACTGCTTGGACGCTTCCGCGCCTGCTTGGACTCTTCCCCGCCTGCTTGGACGCTTCCGCGCCTGCTTGGAATCTTCTGCGCCTTCTTGCATGCTTCCGCGCCTGCTTGGACGCTTCCGCGCCTGCTTGGACACTTCTGCGTCTACTTGCATGCTTCCGCGCCTGCTTGGACGTTTCCGCGCCTGCTTGGACGCTTCCGCGACTGCTTGGACGCTTCGGCGCCTGCTTGGACGTTTCCCTGCCTGCTTGGACGCTTCCGCGCCTGCTTGGACTCTTCCGCGCCTGCTTGCATGCTTCCCCGCCTGCTTGGACGTTTCCGCGCCTGCTTGGACGCTTCCGCGCCTGCTTGGACGCTTCCGCGCCTGCTTGGACTCCTCTGCGTCTTCTTGCATGCTTCCGCGCCTGCTTGGACGTTTCCGCGACTGCTTGTACGCTTCCGCGACTGCTTGGACGCTTCCGCGCCTGCTTGGACTCTTCTGCGCCTGCTTGGACTCTTCTGCGCCTTCTTGCATGCTTCCGCGCCTGCTTGGACGCTTCCGCGACTGCTTGGACGCTACCGCGCCTGCTTGGACGCTTCCGCGACTGCTTGGACGCTGCCGCGCCTGCTTGGACACTTCTGCGCCTTCTTGCATGCTGCCGCGCCTACTTGGACGCTTCCGCGCCTGGTTGGACGCTACCGCGCCTGCTTGGACGCTTCCGCGACTGCTTGGACGCTTCCGCGCCTGCTTGGACTCTTCTGCGCCTTCTTGCATGCTTCCGCGCCTGCTTGGACGTTTCCGCGCCTACTTGGACGTTTCCGCGCCTGCTTGGACGTTTCCGCGCCTGCTTGGACGCTACCGCGCCTGCTTGGACGCTTCCGCGACTGCTTGGACGCTACCGCGCCTGCTTGGACGCTACCGCGCCTGCTTGGACGCTTCCGTGACTGCTTGGACGCTTCCGCGCCTGCTTGGACTCTTCTGCGCCTTCTTGCATGCTGCCGCGCCTACTTGGACGTTTCCGCGCCTGCTTGGACGCTTCCGCGCCTGGTTGGACGCTACCGCGCCTGCTTGGACGCTTCCGCGCCTGGTTGGACGCTACCGCGCCTGCTTGGACTCTTCTGCGCCTTCTTGCATGCTGCCGCGCCTACTTGGACGTTTCCGCGCCAGCTTGGACGCTTCCGCGCCTGCTTGCATGCTTCCCCGCCTGTTTGAACGCTTCCGCGCCTGCTTGGACGCTTCCGCGCCTGCTTGGACTCTTCCGCGCCTGCTTTGACGCTACCGCGCCTGCTTGGACGCATTCGCGCCTATATGGATGCTTCCGCGCCTGCTTGGACGCTTTCGCGCCTATATGGATGCTTCCGCGCCTGCTTGGACGCTTCCGCGCCTGCTTGGACGCTTTCGCGCCTATATGGATGCTTCCGCGCCTGCTTGGACGCTTCCGCGCCTGCTTGGACTCTTCTGCGCCTTCTTGCATGTTTCCGCGCCTGCTTGCATGCTTCCGCGCCTGCTTGGACGCTTCCGCGCCTGCTTGGACGCTTTCGCGCCTGCTTGGACGCTTTCGGCGCCTGCTTGGACGCTACCGCGCCTGCTTGGACGCTTCCGCGACTGCTTGGACGCTTTCGCGCCTGCTAGGACCCTCCTGCGCCTTCTTGCATGCTTCCGCGCCTGCTTGGACGTTTCGGCGCCTGCTTGGACGTTTCGGCGCCTGCTTGGACGCTACCACGCCTGCTTGGACGCTTCCGCGCCTGGTTGGACGCTTCTGCGCCTGCTTGGACGCTTCCGCGCCTGCTTGGACTCTTCCGCGCCTGCTTTGACGCTACCGCGCCTGCTTGGACGCATTCGCGCCTATATGGATGCTTCCGCGCCTGCTTGGACGCTTTCGCGCCTATATGGATGCTTCCGCGCCTGCTTGGACGCTTCCGCGCCTGCTTGGATGCTTCCGCGCCTGCTTGGACGCTTCCGCGCCTGCTTGGACTCTTCTGCGCCTTCTTGCATGTTTCCGCGCCTGCTTGGACGCTTCCGCGCCTGGTTGGACGCTACCGCGCCTGCTTGGACTCTTCTGCGCCTTCTTGCATGCTGCCGCGCCTACTTGGACGTTTCCGCGCCAGCTTGGACGCTTCCGCGCCTGCTTGCATGCTTCCCCGCCTGTTTGAACGCTTCCGCGCCTGCTTGGACGCTTCCGCGCCTGCTTGGACTCTTCCGCGCCTGCTTTGACGCTACCGCGCCTGCTTGGACGCATTCGCGCCTATATGGATGCTTCCGCGCCTGCTTGGACGCTTTCGCGCCTATATGGATGCTTCCGCGCCTGCTTGGACGCTTCCGCGCCTGCTTGGACGCTTTCGCGCCTATATGGATGCTTCCGCGCCTGCTTGGACGCTTCCGCGCCTGCTTGGACTCTTCTGCGCCTTCTTGCATGTTTCCGCGCCTGCTTGCATGCTTCCGCGCCTGCTTGGACGCTTCCGCGCCTGCTTGGACGCTTTCGCGCCTGCTTGGACGCTTTCGGCGCCTGCTTGGACGCTACCGCGCCTGCTTGGACGCTTCCGCGACTGCTTGGACGCTTTCGCGCCTGCTAGGACCCTCCTGCGCCTTCTTGCATGCTTCCGCGCCTGCTTGGACGTTTCGGCGCCTGCTTGGACGTTTCGGCGCCTGCTTGGACGCTACCACGCCTGCTTGGACGCTTCCGCGCCTGGTTGGACGCTTCTGCGCCTGCTTGGACGCTTCCGCGCCTGCTTGGACTCTTCCGCGCCTGCTTTGACGCTACCGCGCCTGCTTGGACGCATTCGCGCCTATATGGATGCTTCCGCGCCTGCTTGGACGCTTTCGCGCCTATATGGATGCTTCCGCGCCTGCTTGGACGCTTCCGCGCCTGCTTGGATGCTTCCGCGCCTGCTTGGACGCTTCCGCGCCTGCTTGGACTCTTCTGCGCCTTCTTGCATGTTTCCGCGCCTGCTTGCATGCTTCCGCGCCTGCTTGGACGCTTCCGCGCCTGCTTGGACGCTTTCGCGCCTGCTTGGACGCTTTCGCGCCTGCTTGGACCCTCCTGCGCCTTCTTGCATGCTTCCGCGCCTGCTTGGACGTTTCGGCGCCTGCTTGGACGTTTCGGCGCCTGCTTGGACGCTTCAGCGACTGCTTGCATGCTTCCGCGCCTGCTTGGACGCTTCCGCGACTGCTTGGACGCTTCGGCGCCTGGTTGGACGCTACCGCGACTGCTTGGACGCTTCCGCGCCTGCTTGGACTCTTCTGCGCCTGCTTGGAATCTTCTGCGCCTTCTTGCATGCTGCCGCGCCTACTTGGACGTTTCCACGCCTGCTTGGACGCTTCCGCGCCTGCTTGCATGCTTCCCCGCCTGCTTGGACGCTTCCGCGACTGCTTGGACGCTTCCGCGCCTGGTTGGACGCTACCGCGCCTGCTTGGACGCTTCCGCGCCTGCTTGGACGCTTCCGCGACTGCTTGGACGCTTCCGTGACTGCTTGGACCCTTCTGCGCCTTCTTGCATGCTGCCGCGCCTACTTGGACGTTTCCGCGCCTGAGTGGACGCTTCCGCGCCTGCTTGCATGCTTCCCCGCCTGCTTGGACGTTTCCGCGCTTGCTTGGACGCTTCCGCGCCTGCTTGCATGCTTCCCCGCCTGCTTGGACGCTTCCGCGACTGCTTGGACGCTTCCGCGACTGCTTGGACGCTTCCGCGCCTGCTTGGACTCTTCCCCGCCTGCTTGGACGCTTCCGCGCCTGCTTGGACTCTTCTGCGTCTTCTTGCATACTTCCGCGACTGCTTGGACGCTTCCGCGCCTGGTTGGACGCGACCGCGCCTGCTTGGACGCTTCCGCGACTGCTTGGACGCTTCCGCGCCTGCTTGGACTCTTCCCCGCCTGCTTGGACGCTTCCGCGCCTGCTTGGAATCTTCTGCGCCTTCTTGCATGCTTCCGCGCCTGCTTGGACGCTTCCGCGCCTGCTTGGACACTTCTGCGTCTACTTGCATGCTTCCGCGCCTGCTTGGACGTTTCCGCGCCTGCTTGGACGCTTCCGCGACTGCTTGGACGCTTCGGCGCCTGCTTGGACGTTTCCCTGCCTGCTTGGACGCTTCCGCGCCTGCTTGGACTCTTCCGCGCCTGCTTGCATGCTTCCCCGCCTGCTTGGACGTTTCCGCGCCTGCTTGGACGCTTCCGCGCCTGCTTGGACGCTTCCGCGCCTGCTTGGACTCCTCTGCGTCTTCTTGCATGCTTCCGCGCCTGCTTGGACGTTTCCGCGACTGCTTGTACGCTTCCGCGACTGCTTGGACGCTTCCGCGCCTGCTTGGACTCTTCTGCGCCTGCTTGGACTCTTCTGCGCCTTCTTGCATGCTTCCGCGCCTGCTTGGACGCTTCCGCGACTGCTTGGACGCTACCGCGCCTGCTTGGACGCTTCCGCGACTGCTTGGACGCTGCCGCGCCTGCTTGGACACTTCTGCGCCTTCTTGCATGCTGCCGCGCCTACTTGGACGCTTCCGCGCCTGGTTGGACGCTACCGCGCCTGCTTGGACGCTTCCGCGACTGCTTGGACGCTTCCGCGCCTGCTTGGACTCTTCTGCGCCTTCTTGCATGCTTCCGCGCCTGCTTGGACGTTTCCGCGCCTACTTGGACGTTTCCGCGCCTGCTTGGACGTTTCCGCGCCTGCTTGGACGCTACCGCGCCTGCTTGGACGCTTCCGCGACTGCTTGGACGCTACCGCGCCTGCTTGGACGCTACCGCGCCTGCTTGGACGCTTCCGTGACTGCTTGGACGCTTCCGCGCCTGCTTGGACTCTTCTGCGCCTTCTTGCATGCTGCCGCGCCTACTTGGACGTTTCCGCGCCTGCTTGGACGCTTCCGCGCCTGGTTGGACGCTACCGCGCCTGCTTGGACGCTTCCGCGCCTGGTTGGACGCTACCGCGCCTGCTTGGACTCTTCTGCGCCTTCTTGCATGCTGCCGCGCCTACTTGGACGTTTCCGCGCCAGCTTGGACGCTTCCGCGCCTGCTTGCATGCTTCCCCGCCTGTTTGAACGCTTCCGCGCCTGCTTGGACGCTTCCGCGCCTGCTTGGACTCTTCCGCGCCTGCTTTGACGCTACCGCGCCTGCTTGGACGCATTCGCGCCTATATGGATGCTTCCGCGCCTGCTTGGACGCTTTCGCGCCTATATGGATGCTTCCGCGCCTGCTTGGACGCTTCCGCGCCTGCTTGGACGCTTTCGCGCCTATATGGATGCTTCCGCGCCTGCTTGGACGCTTCCGCGCCTGCTTGGACTCTTCTGCGCCTTCTTGCATGTTTCCGCGCCTGCTTGCATGCTTCCGCGCCTGCTTGGACGCTTCCGCGCCTGCTTGGACGCTTTCGCGCCTGCTTGGACGCTTTCGGCGCCTGCTTGGACGCTACCGCGCCTGCTTGGACGCTTCCGCGACTGCTTGGACGCTTTCGCGCCTGCTAGGACCCTCCTGCGCCTTCTTGCATGCTTCCGCGCCTGCTTGGACGTTTCGGCGCCTGCTTGGACGTTTCGGCGCCTGCTTGGACGCTACCACGCCTGCTTGGACGCTTCCGCGCCTGGTTGGACGCTTCTGCGCCTGCTTGGACGCTTCCGCGCCTGCTTGGACTCTTCCGCGCCTGCTTTGACGCTACCGCGCCTGCTTGGACGCATTCGCGCCTATATGGATGCTTCCGCGCCTGCTTGGACGCTTTCGCGCCTATATGGATGCTTCCGCGCCTGCTTGGACGCTTCCGCGCCTGCTTGGATGCTTCCGCGCCTGCTTGGACGCTTCCGCGCCTGCTTGGACTCTTCTGCGCCTTCTTGCATGTTTCCGCGCCTGCTTGCATGCTTCCGCGCCTGCTTGGACGCTTCCGCGCCTGCTTGGACGCTTTCGCGCCTGCTTGGACGCTTTCGCGCCTGCTTGGACCCTCCTGCGCCTTCTTGCATGCTTCCGCGCCTGCTTGGACGTTTCGGCGCCTGCTTGGACGTTTCGGCGCCTGCTTGGACGCTTCAGCGACTGCTTGCATGCTTCCGCGCCTGCTTGGACGCTTCCGCGACTGCTTGGACGCTTCGGCGCCTGGTTGGACGATACCGCGACTGCTTGGACGCTTCCGCGCCTGCTTGGACTCTTCTGCGCCTGCTTGGAATCTTCTGCGCCTTCTTGCATGCTGCCGCGCCTACTTGGACGTTTCCACGCCTGCTTGGACGCTTCCGCGCCTGCTTGCATGCTTCCCCGCCTGCTTGGACGCTTCCGCGACTGCTTGGACGCTTCCGCGCCTGGTTGGACGCTACCGCGCCTGCTTGGACGCTTCCGCGCCTGCTTGGACGCTTCCGCGACTGCTTGGACGCTTCCGTGACTGCTTGGACCCTTCTGCGCCTTCTTGCATGCTGCCGCGCCTACTTGGACGTTTCCGCGCCTGATTGGACGCTTCCGCGCCTGCTTGCATGCTTCCCCGCCTGCTTGGACGTTTCCGCGCTTGCTTGGACGCTTCCGCGCCTGCTTGCATGCTTCCCCGCCTGCTTGGACGCTTCCGCGACTGCTTGGACGCTTCCGCGACTGCTTGGACGCTTCCGCGCCTGCTTGGACTCTTCCCCGCCTGCTTGGACGCTTCCGCGCCTGCTTGGACGCTTCCGCGCCTGCTTGGACTCTTCTGCGTCTTCTTGCATGCTTCCGCGCCTGCTTGGACGCTTCCGCGACTGCTTGGACGCTTCGGCGCCTGCTTGGACGTTACCCTGCCTGATTGGACGCTTCCGCGCCTGCTGGGACGCTTCCGTGACTGCTTGGACGCTTCCGCGCCTGCTTGCATGCTTCCCCGCCTGCTTGGACGCTTCCGCGCCTGCTTGGACTCTTCTGCGTCTTCTTGCATACTTCCGCGACTGCTTGGACGCTACCGCGCCTGCTTGGACGCTACCGCGCCTGCTTGGACGCTTCCGTGACTGCTTGGACGCTTCCGCGCCTGCTTGCATGCTTCCCCGCCTGCTTGGACGCTTCCGCGCCTGCTTGGACTCTTCTGCGTCTTCTTGCATACTTCCGCGACTGCTTGGACGCTTCCGCGCCTGGTTGGACGCGACCGCGCCTGCTTGGACGCTTCCGCGACTGCTTGGACGCTTCCGCGCCTGCTTGGACTCTTCCCCGCCTGCTTGGACGCTTCCGCGCCTGCTTGGAATCTTCTGCGCCTTCTTGCATGCTTCCGCGCCTGCTTGGACGCTTCCGCGCCTGCTTGGACACTTCTGCGTCTACTTGCATGCTTCCGCGCCTGCTTGGACGTTTCCGCGCCTGCTTGGACGCTTCCGCGACTGCTTGGACGCTTCGGCGCCTGCTTGGACGTTTCCCTGCCTGCTTGGACGCTTCCGCGCCTGCTTGGACTCTTCCGCGCCTGCTTGCATGCTTCCCCGCCTGCTTGGACGTTTCCGCGCCTGCTTGGACGCTTCCGCGCCTGCTTGGACGCTTCCGCGCCTGCTTGGACTCCTCTGCGTCTTCTTGCATGCTTCCGCGCCTGCTTGGACGTTTCCGCGACTGCTTGTACGCTTCCGCGACTGCTTGGACGCTTCCGCGCCTGCTTGGACTCTTCTGCGCCTGCTTGGACTCTTCTGCGCCTTCTTGCATGCTTCCGCGCCTGCTTGGACGCTTCCGCGACTGCTTGGACGCTACCGCGCCTGCTTGGACGCTTCCGCGACTGCTTGGACGCTGCCGCGCCTGCTTGGACACTTCTGCGCCTTCTTGCATGCTGCCGCGCCTACTTGGACGCTTCCGCGCCTGGTTGGACGCTACCGCGCCTGCTTGGACGCTTCCGCGACTGCTTGGACGCTTCCGCGCCTGCTTGGACTCTTCTGCGCCTTCTTGCATGCTTCCGCGCCTGCTTGGACGTTTCCGCGCCTACTTGGACGTTTCCGCGCCTGCTTGGACGTTTCCGCGCCTGCTTGGACGCTACCGCGCCTGCTTGGACGCTTCCGCGACTGCTTGGACGCTACCGCGCCTGCTTGGACGCTACCGCGCCTGCTTGGACGCTTCCGTGACTGCTTGGACGCTTCCGCGCCTGCTTGGACTCTTCTGCGCCTTCTTGCATGCTGCCGCGCCTACTTGGACGTTTCCGCGCCTGCTTGGACGCTTCCGCGCCTGCTTGCATGCTTCCCCGCCTGTTTGAACGCTTCCGCGCCTGCTTGGACGCTTCCGCGAGTGCTAGGACGCTACCGCGCCTGCTTGGAAGCTTCCGCGCCTGCTTGGACTCTTCTGCGTCATCTTGCATGCTTCCGCGCCTGCTTGGACGTTTCCGCGCATGCTTGGACGCTACCGCGCCTGCTTGGACTCTTCCGCGCCTGCTTGGACTCTTCTACGTCTTCTTGCATGCTTCCGCGCCTGCTTGGAGGCTTCCGCGACTGCTTGGACGCTACCGCGCCTGCTTGGACGCTTCCGCGCCTGCTTGGACTCTTCTACGCCTGCTTGGACGCTACCGCGCCTGCTTGGACGCTTCCGCGACTGCTTGGACGCTTCCGCGCCTGCTTGGACTCTTCTGCGCCTTCTTGCATGCTTCCGCGCCTGCTTGGACGTTTCCGCGCCTGCTTGGACGCTACCGCGCCTGCTTGGACGCTTCCGCGCCTGCTTGGACTCTTCTACGCCTGCTTGGACGCTACCGCGCCTGCTTGGACGCTTCCGCGACTGCTTGGACGCTTCCGCGCCTGCTTGGACTCTTCTGCGTCTTCTTGCATGCTTCCGCGCCTGCTTGGACGTTTCCGCGCTTGCTTGGACGCTACCGCGCCTGCTTGGACGCTTCCGCGCCTGCTTGGACGTTTCCGCGCCTGCTTGGACGCTACCGCGCCTGCTTGGACGCTTCCGCGCCTGCTTGGACGCTTCCGCGACTGCTTGGACGCTACCGCGCCTGCTTGGAAGCTTCCGCGCCTGCTTGGACGCTTCCGCGCCTGCTTGGACTCTTCTGCGCCTTCTTGCATACTTCCGCGCCTGCTTGGACGTTTCCGCGCCTGCTTGGACGCTACCGCGCCTGCTTGGACGCTTCCGCGCCTGCTTGGACTCTTCTACGCCTGCTTGGACGCTACCGCGCCTGCTTGGACGCTTCCGCGACTGCTTGGACGCTTCCGCGCCTGCTTGGACTCTTCTGCGTCTTCTTGCATGCTTTCGCGCCTGCTTGGACGTTTCCGCGCTTGCTTGGACGCTACCGCGCCTGCTTGGACGCTTCCGCGCCTGCTTGGACGCTTCCGCGACTGCTTGGACGCTTCCGCGACTGCTTGGACGCTTCCGCGACTGCTTGGACGCTTCCGCGACTGCTTGGACGCTTCCGCGCCTTCTTGCATGCTTCCGCGCCTGCTTGGACGTTTCCGCGCCTGCTTGGACTCTTCTGCGCCTTCTTGCATGCTGCCGCGCCTACTTGGACGATTCCGCGCCTGGTTGGACGCTACCGCGCCTGCTTGGACACTTCCGCGACTGCTTGGACGCTTCCGCGCCTTCTTGCATGCTTCCGCGCCTGCTTGGACGCTTCCGCGCCTGCTTGGACGCTTCCGCGACTGCTTGGACGCTTCCGAGACTGCTTGGACGCTTCCGCGCCTTCTTGCATGCTTCCGCGCCTACTTGGACGTTTCCGCGCCTGCTTGGACGCTTCCCCGCCTGCTTGGACTCTTCCGCGCCTGCTTGGACTCTTCTGCGTCTTCTTGCATGCTTCCGCGCATGCTAGGACGTTTCCGCGCCTGCTTGGACGCTACCGCGCCTGCTTGGACACTTCCGCGCCTGCTTGCATGCTTCCCCGCCTGCTTGGACGTTTCCGCGCCTGCTTGGACGCTACCGCGCCTGCTTGTACGCTTCCGCGACCGCTTGGACGCCACCGCGCTTGCTTGGACGCTTCCGCGACTGCTTGGACGCTTCCGCGCCTGCTTGGACGCTTCTGCGCATGTATGGATGCTTCTGCGCCTGCTTGGACGCTTCTGCGCCTTCTTGCACGGTTCCGCGACTGCTTGGACGCTTGCGCGCCTGCTTGGAAGCTTCCGTGCCTGCTTGGAAGCTTCCGTGCCTTCTTGGACGCTTCCGCGCCTGCTTGCACGGTTCCGAGCCTGCTTGGACGCTTTCGCGCCTGCTTGGACGCTTTCGCGCCTGCTTGGACGCTACCGCGACTGCTTGGACGCTTCCGCGCCTGCTTGGACGCTTCCGCGCCTGCTTCGACTCTTCTGCGCCTTCTTACATGCTGCCGCGCCTACTTGTACGTTTCCGCGCCTGCTTGGACGCTTCCGCGCCTGCTTGCATGCTTCCCCGCCAGCTTGGACGTTTCCGCGCTTGCTTGGACGCTTCCGCGCCTGCTTGCATGCTTCCCCGCCTGCTTGGACGCTTCCGCGCCTGCTTGGACTCTTCTGCGTCTTCTTGCATGCTTCCGCGCCTGCTTGGACGTTTCCGCGCATGCTTGGACGCTACCGCGCCTGCTTGGACGCTACCGCACCTGCTTGGACGCTTCCGCGACTGCTTGGACGTTTCCGCGCCTGCTTGGACGCTTCCGCGACTGCTTGGACGCTTCCGCGCCTGCTTGGACTCTTCTGCGCCTTCTTGCATGCTTCCGCGCCTGCTTGGACGTTTCCGCGCCTGCTTGGGCGCTACCGCGCCTGCTTGTACGCTTCAGCGACTGCTTGGACGCTTCTGCGCCTGCTTGGACTTTTCTGCGCCTGCTTGGACTCTTCTGCGCCTTCTTGCATGCTTCCGCGCCTGCTTGGACGTTTCCGCGACTGCTTGGACGCTTCCGCACCTGCTTGGACTCTTCTGCGCCTGCTTACATGCTTCCGCGCCTACTTGGACGTTTCCGCGCCTGCTTGGACGTTTCCGCGCCTGCTTGGACGCTTCCGCGCCTGCTTGCATGCTTCCCCGCCTGCTTGGACGCTTCCGCGCCTGCTTGGACTCTTCTGCGTCTTCTTGCATGCTTCCGCGCCTGCTTGGACGTTTCCGCGCATGCTTGGACGCTACCGCGCCTGCTTGGACGCTTCCGCGCCTGCTTGGACTCTTCTACGTCTTCTTGCATGCTTCCGCGCCTGCTTGGACGTTTCCGCGCCTGCTTGGATGCTACCGCGCCTGCTTGGACGTTTCCGCGCCTGCTTGGGCGCTACCGCGCCTGCTTGTACGCTTCAGCGACTGCTTGGACGCTTCTGCGCCTGCTTGGACTTTTCTGCGCCTGCTTGGACTCTTCTGCGCCTTCTTGCATGCTTCCGCGCCTGCTTGGACGTTTCCGCGACTGCTTGGACGCTTCCGCGCCTGCTTGGACTCTTCTGCGCCTGCTTACATGCTTCCGCGCCTACTTGGACGTTTCCGCGCCTGCTTGGACGTTTCCGCGCCTGCTTGGACGCTTCCGCGCCTGCTTGCATGCTTCCCCGCCTGCTTGGACGCTTCCGCGCCTGCTTGGACTCTTCTGCGTCTTCTTGCATGCTTCCGCGCCTGCTTGGACGTTTCCGCGCATGCTTGGACGCTACCGCGCCTGCTTGGACGCTTCCGCGCCTGCTTGGACTCTTCTACGTCTTCTTGCATGCTTCCGCGCCTGCTTGGACGTTTCCGCGCCTGCTTGGATGCTACCGCGCCTGCTTGGACGCTTCCGCGACTGCTTGGACGCTTCCGCGCCTGCTTGGACACTTCTACGTCTTCTTGCATGCTTCCGCGCCTGCTTGGACGTTTCCGCGCCTGCTTGGATGCTACCGCGCCTGCTTGGACGCTAACGCGACTGCTTGGACGCTTCCGCGCCTGCTTGGACTCTTCTACGTCTTCTTGCATGCTTCCGCGCCTGCTTGGACGTTTCCGCGCCTGGTTGGACGCTACCGCGCCTGCTTTGACGCTTCCGCGACTGCTTGGACGTTTCCGCGCCTGCTTGGACACTTCTGCGCCTGTTTGGACTCTTCTGCGCCTTCTTGCATGCTTCCGCGCCTGCTTGGACGCTTTCGCGCCTATATGGATGCTTCCGCGCCTGCTTGGACGCTTCCGCGCCTGCTTGGACGCTTCCGCGCCTGCTTGCATGCTTCCCCGCCTGCTTGGACGTTTCCGCGATTGCTTGGACGCTGCCGCGCCTGCTTGCGTGCTTCCCCGCCTGCTTGGACGCTACCGCGCCTGCCTGGACGCTTCCGCAACTGCTTGGACTCTTCTGCGCCTTCTTGCATGCTGCCGCGCCTACTTGTACGTTTCCGCGCCTGCTTCGACGCTTCCGCGCCTGCTTGCACGGTTTCGCGCCTGCTTGGTCGCTTCCGCGCCTGCTTGGACTCTTCTGCGCCTTCTTGCTTGCTGTCGCGCCTACTTGTACGTTTCCGCGCCTGCTTGGACGCTTCCGCGCCTGCTTGAATGCTTCCGCGCCTGCTTGGACTCTTCTGCGCCTTCTTGCATGCTGCCGCGCCTACTTGTACGTTTCCGCGCCTGCTTGGACGCTTCCGCGCCTGCTTGCATGCTTCCCCGCCTGCTTGGACGTTTCCGCGCTTGCTTGGACGCTTCCGCGCCTGCTTGCATGCTTCCCCGCCTCGTTGGACGTTTCCGCGCTTGCTTGGACGCTTCCGCGCCTGCTTGCATGCTTCCCCGCCTGCTTGGACGCTTCCGCGCCTGCTTGGACTCTTCTGCGCCTTCTTGCTTGCTGTCGCGCCTACTTGTACGTTTCCGCGCCTGCTTGTACGCTACCGCGCCTGCTTGGACGCTTCCGCGACTGCTTGGACGCTTCCGCGCCTGATTGGACGCTACAGCGCCTGCTTGGACGCTACCGCGCCTGCTTGGACGTTTCCGCGCCTGCTTGGACGCTTCCGCGCCTGCTTGGACTCTTCGGCGTCTTCTTGCATGCTTCCGCGCCTGCTTGCACGGTTCCGCGCCTGCTTGGACACTTCTGCGCCTGCTTGGACTCTTCTGCGCCTGCTTGGACGCTACCGCGCCTGCTTGGACGCTTCCGCGCCTTCTTGCATGCTTCCGCGCCTACTTGGACGTTTCCGCGCCTGCTTGGACTCTTCTGCGCCTTCTTGCATGCTTCCGCGCCTGCTTGCATGCTTCCGCGCCTGCTTGGACGCTTCCGCGCCTGCTTGGACGCTTCCGCGCCTGCTTGGACTCTTCTGCGCCTGCTTGGACTCTTCTGCGCCTTCTTGCATGCTTCCGCGACTCCTTGGACGCTACCGCGACTGCTTGGACGCTTCCGAGCCTGCTTGGACTCTTCTGCGCCTTCTTGCATGCTTCCGCGCCTACTTGGATGTTTCGCGCCTGCTTGGACGCTTCCGCGCCTGCTTGGACGCTTCCGCGCCTGCTTGGACGCTTCCGCGCCTGCTTGGACTCTTCCGCGCCTACTTGGACGTTTCCGCGCCTGCTTGGACGGTACCGCGCCTGCTTGGACTCTTCCGCGACTGCTTGGACGCTTCCGCGCCTGCTTGGACGCTGCCGCGCCTGCTTGGACGCTACCGCGCATGCTTGGACGCTTCCGCGCCAGCTTGGACGCTTCCGCGCCTGCTTGGACGCTTCCGCGACTGCTTGGACGCTACCTCGCCTGCTTGGACGCTTCCGCGACTGCTTGGACTCTTCCGCGCCTGGTTGGACACTACCGCGCCTGCTTGGACACTTCTACGCCTTCTTGCATGCTTCCGTGCCTGCTTGGACGTTTCCGCGCCTGCTTGGACGCTACCGCGCCTGCTTGGACGCTACCCCGCCTGCTTGGACGCTTCCGCGCCTGCTTGGACGCTTCCGCGACTGCTTGGACGCTACCTCGCCTGCTTGGACGCTTCCGCGACTGCTTGGACTCTTCCGCGCCTGGTTGGACACTACCGCGCCTGCTTGGACGCTTCCGCGCCTGCTTGGACGCTTCCGCGCCTGCTTGGACGCTTCCGCGACTGCTTGGACGCTACCTCGCCTGCTTGGACGCTACCGCGACTGCTTGGACGCTTCCGAGCCTGCTTGGACTCTTCTGCGCCTTCTTGCATGCTTCCGCGCCTACTTGGATGTTTCGCGCCTGCTTGGACGCTTCCGCGCCTGCTTGGACGCTTCCGCGCCTGCTTGGACGCTTCCGCGCCTGCTTGGACTCTTCCGCGCCTACTTGGACGTTTCCGCGCCTGCTTGGACGGTACCGCGCCTGCTTGGACTCTTCCGCGACTGCTTGGACGCTTCCGCGCCTGCTTGGACGCTGCCGCGCCTGCTTGGACGCTACCGCGCATGCTTGGACGCTTCCGCGCCAGCTTGGACGCTTCCGCGCCTGCTTGGACGCTTCCGCGACTGCTTGGACGCTACCTCGCCTGCTTGGACGCTTCCGCGACTGCTTGGACTCTTCCGCGCCTGGTTGGACACTACCGTGCCTGCTTGGACGCTTCCGCGCCTGCTTGGACGCTTCCGCGCCTGCTTGGACGCTTCCGCGCCTGCTTGGACGTTTCCGCGCCTGCTTGGACGCTTCCGCGCCTTCTTGGACTCTTCGGCGTCTTCTTGCATGCTTCCGCGCCTGCTTGCACGGTTCTGCGCCTGCTTGGACGCTTCCGCGCCTGCTTGGACGCTTCCGCGCCTGCTTGGACGTTTCCGCGCCTGCTTGCATGCTTCCCCGCCTGCTTGGACGTTTCCGCGCTTGCTTGGACGCTTCCGCGCCTGCTTGCATGCTTCCCCGCCTGCTTGGACGCTTCCGCGACTGCTTGGACGCTTCCGCGACTGCTTGGACGCTTCCGCGCCTGCTTGGACTCTACCCCGCCTGCTTGGACGCTTCCGCGCCTGCTTGGACGCTTCCGCGCCTGCTTGGACTCTTCTGCGTCTTCTTGCATGCTTCCGCGCCTGCTTGGACGCTTCCGCGACTGCTTGGACGCTTCGGCGCCTGCTTGGACTCTTCTGCGCCTGCTTGGACTCTTCTGCGTCTTCTTGCATACTTCCGCGACTGCTTGGACGCTTCCGCGCCTGGTTGGACGCGACCGCGCCTGCTTGGACGCTTCCGCGACTGCTTGGACGCTTCCGCGCCTGCTTGGACTCTTCCCCGCCTGCTTGGACGCTTCCGCGCCTGCTTGGAATCTTCTGCGCCTTCTTGCATGCTTCCGCGCCTGCTTGGACGCTTCCGCGCCTGCTTGGACACTTCTGCGTCTACTTGCATGCTTCCGCGCCTGCTTGGACGTTTCCGCGCCTGCTTGGACGCTTCCGCGACTGCTTGGACGCTTCGGCGCCTGCTTGGACGTTTCCCTGCCTGCTTGGACGCTTCCGCGCCTGCTTGGACTCTTCCGCGCCTGCTTGCATGCTTCCCCGCCTGCTTGGACGTTTCCGCGCCTGCTTGGACGCTTCCGCGCCTGCTTGGACGCTTCCGCGCCTGCTTGGACTCCTCTGCGTCTTCTTGCATGCTTCCGCGCCTGCTTGGACGTTTCCGCGACTGCTTGTACGCTTCCGCGACTGCTTGGACGCTTCCGCGCCTGCTTGGACTCTTCTGCGCCTGCTTGGACTCTTCTGCGCCTTCTTGCATGCTTCCGCGCCTGCTTGGACGCTTCCGCGACTGCTTGGACGCTACCGCGCCTGCTTGGACGCTTCCGCGACTGCTTGGACGCTGCCGCGCCTGCTTGGACACTTCTGCGCCTTCTTGCATGCTGCCGCGCCTACTTGGACGCTTCCGCGCCTGGTTGGACGCTACCGCGCCTGCTTGGACGCTTCCGCGACTGCTTGGACGCTTCCGCGCCTGCTTGGACTCTTCTGCGCCTTCTTGCATGCTTCCGCGCCTGCTTGGACGTTTCCGCGCCTACTTGGACGTTTCCGCGCCTGCTTGGACGTTTCCGCGCCTGCTTGGACGCTACCGCGCCTGCTTGGACGCTTCCGCGACTGCTTGGACGCTACCGCGCCTGCTTGGACGCTACCGCGCCTGCTTGGACGCTTCCGTGACTGCTTGGACGCTTCCGCGCCTGCTTGGACTCTTCTGCGCCTTCTTGCATGCTGCCGCGCCTACTTGGACGTTTCCGCGCCTGCTTGGACGCTTCCGCGCCTGGTTGGACGCTACCGCGCCTGCTTGGACGCTTCCGCGCCTGGTTGGACGCTACCGCGCCTGCTTGGACTCTTCTGCGCCTTCTTGCATGCTGCCGCGCCTACTTGGACGTTTCCGCGCCTGCTTGGACGCTTCCGCGCCTGCTTGCATGCTTCCCCGCCTGTTTGAACGCTTCCGCGCCTGCTTGGACGCTTCCGCGAGTGCTAGGACGCTACCGCGCCTGCTTGGAAGCTTCCGCGCCTGCTTGGACTCTTCTGCGTCATCTTGCATGCTTCCGCGCCTGCTTGGACGTTTCCGCGCATGCTTGGACGCTACCGCGCCTGCTTGGACTCTTCCGCGCCTGCTTGGACTCTTCTACGTCTTCTTGCATGCTTCCGCGCCTGCTTGGAGGCTTCCGCGACTGCTTGGACGCTACCGCGCCTGCTTGGACGCTTCCGCGCCTGCTTGGACTCTTCTACGCCTGCTTGGACGCTACCGCGCCTGCTTGGACGCTTCCGCGACTGCTTGGACGCTTCCGCGCCTGCTTGGACTCTTCTGCGCCTTCTTGCATGCTTCCGCGCCTGCTTGGACGTTTCCGCGCCTGCTTGGACGCTACCGCGCCTGCTTGGACGCTTCCGCGCCTGCTTGGACTCTTCTACGCCTGCTTGGACGCTACCGCGCCTGCTTGGACGCTTCCGCGACTGCTTGGACGCTTCCGCGCCTGCTTGGACTCTTCTGCGTCTTCTTGCATGCTTCCGCGCCTGCTTGGACGTTTCCGCGCTTGCTTGGACGCTACCGCGCCTGCTTGGACGCTTCCGCGCCTGCTTGGACGTTTCCGCGCCTGCTTGGACGCTACCGCGCCTGCTTGGACGCTTCCGCGCCTGCTTGGACGCTTCCGCGACTGCTTGGACGCTACCGCGCCTGCTTGGAAGCTTCCGCGCCTGCTTGGACGCTTCCGCGCCTGCTTGGACTCTTCTGCGCCTTCTTGCATGCTTCCGCGCCTGCTTGGACGTTTCCGCGCCTGCTTGGACGCTACCGCGCCTGCTTGGACGCTTCCGCGCCTGCTTGGACTCTTCTACGCCTGCTTGGACGCTACCGCGCCTGCTTGGACGCTTCCGCGACTGCTTGGACGCTTCCGCGCCTGCTTGGACTCTTCTGCGTCTTCTTGCATGCTTTCGCGCCTGCTTGGACGTTTCCGCGCTTGCTTGGACGCTACCGCGCCTGCTTGGACGCTTCCGCGCCTGCTTGGACGCTTCCGCGACTGCTTGGACGCTTCCGCGCCTGCTTGGACGTTTCCGCGCCTGCTTGGACTCTTCTGCGCCTTCTTGCATGCTGCCGCGCCTACTTGGACGATTCCGCGCCTGGTTGGACGCTACCGCGCCTGCTTGGACACTTCCGCGACTGCTTGGACGCTTCCGCGCCTTCTTGCATGCTTCCGCGCCTGCTTGGACGCTTCCGCGCCTGCTTGGACGCTTCCGCGACTGCTTGGACGCTTCCGAGACTGCTTGGACGCTTCCGCGCCTTCTTGCATGCTTCCGCGCCTACTTGGACGTTTCCGCGCCTGCTTGGACGCTTCCCCGCCTGCTTGGACTCTTCCGCGCCTGCTTGGACTCTTCTGCGTCTTCTTGCATGCTTCCGCGCATGCTAGGACGTTTCCGCGCCTGCTTGGACGCTACCGCGCCTGCTTGGACACTTCCGCGCCTGCTTGCATGCTTCCCCGCCTGCTTGGACGTTTCCGCGCCTGCTTGGACGCTACCGCGCCTGCTTGTACGCTTCCGCGACCGCTTGGACGCCACCGCGCTTGCTTGGACGCTTCCGCGACTGCTTGGACGCTTCCGCGCCTGCTTGGACGCTTCTGCGCATGTATGGATGCTTCTGCGCCTGCTTGGACGCTTCTGCGCCTTCTTGCACGGTTCCGCGACTGCTTGGACGCTTGCGCGCCTGCTTGGAAGCTTCCGTGCCTGCTTGGAAGCTTCCGTGCCTTCTTGGACGCTTCCGCGCCTGCTTGCACGGTTCCGAGCCTGCTTGGACGCTTTCGCGCCTGCTTGGACGCTTTCGCGCCTGCTTGGACGCTACCGCGACTGCTTGGACGCTTCCGCGCCTGCTTGGACGCTTCCGCGCCTGCTTCGACTCTTCTGCGCCTTCTTACATGCTGCCGCGCCTACTTGTACGTTTCCGCGCCTGCTTGGACGCTTCCGCGCCTGCTTGCATGCTTCCCCGCCAGCTTGGACGTTTCCGCGCTTGCTTGGACGCTTCCGCGCCTGCTTGCATGCTTCCCCGCCTGCTTGGACGCTTCCGCGCCTGCTTGGACTCTTCTGCGTCTTCTTGCATGCTTCCGCGCCTGCTTGGACGTTTCCGCGCATGCTTGGACGCTACCGCGCCTGCTTGGACGCTACCGCACCTGCTTGGACGCTTCCGCGACTGCTTGGACGTTTCCGCGCCTGCTTGGACGCTTCCGCGACTGCTTGGACGCTTCCGCGCCTGCTTGAACGCTTCCGCGACTGCTTGGACGCTTCCGCGCCTGGTTGGACGCTACCGCGCCTGCTTGGACGCTTCCGCGACTGCTTGGACGCTTCCGCGCCTGCTTGGACACTTCTGCGCCTGCTTGGACACTTCTGCGCCTGCTTGGACGCTACCGCGCCTGCTTGGACGTTTCCGCGCCTGCTTGGACGCTACCGCGCCTGCTTGCATGCTTCCCCGCCTGCTTGGACGCTTCCGCGACTGCTTGGACGCTTCCGCGCCTGGTTGGACGCTACCGCGCCTGCTTGGTCGCTTCCGCGCCTTCTTGCATGCTTCCGCGCCTACTTGGACGTTTCCGCGCCTGCTTGGACGCTTCCTCGCCTGCTTGGACGCTTCCGCGCCTGCTTGGACTCTTCTGCGTCTTCTTGCATGCTTCCGCGCCTGCTTGGACGTTTCCGCGCCTGCTTGGACGCTACCGCGCCTGCTTGGACGCTTCCGCGCCTGCTTGCATGCTTCCCCGCATGCTTGGACGCTTCCGCGCCTGCTTGGACTCTTCTGCGCCTTCTTGCATGCTTCCGCGCCTGCATGGACGTTTCCGCGCCTGCTTGGACGCTACCGCGCCTGCTTCTACGCTTCCGCGCCTTCTTGCATGCTTCCGCGCCTACTTGGACGTTTCCGCGCCTGCTTGGACGCTTCCGCGCCTGCTTGCATGCTTCCCCGCCTGCTTGGACGCTTCCCCGCCTGCTTGGACTCTTCTGCGTCTTCTTGCATACTTCTGCGCCTGCTTGGACGTTTCCGCGCCTGCTTGGACGCTACCGCGCCTGCTTGGACGCTTCCGTGACTGCTTGGACGCTTCCGCGCCTGCTTGGACTCTTCTGCGCCTTCTTGCATGCTTCAGCGCCTACTTGGACGTTTCCGCGCCTGCTTGGACGCTTCCGCGCCTGCTTGCATGCTTCCCCGCCTGCTTAGACGCTTCCGCGCCTGCTTGGACGCTACCGCGCCTGCTTGCACGCTTCCGCGACTGCTTGCACGCTTCCGCGACTGCTTGGACGCTTCCGCGCCTGGTTGGACTCTTCTGCGCCTGTTTGGACTCTTCTGCGCCTTCTTGCATGCTTCCGCGACTGCTTGGACGCTTCCGCGACTGCTTGGCCGCTACCGCGCCTGCTTGGACGCTTCCGCGCCTGCTTGGACTCTTCTACGTCTTCTTGCATGCTTCCCCGCCTGCTTGGACGTTTCCGCGCCTGCTTGGACGCTACCGCTCCTGCTTGGACGCTTCTGCGCCTGCTTGGACTCTTCTGCGCCTTCTTGCGTGCTTCCGCGACTGCTTGGACGCTACCGCGACTGCTTGGACGCTTCCGCGCCTGCTTGGACTCTTCTGCGCCTTCTTGCATGCTTCCGCGCCTGCTTGGACGATTCCGCGCCAGCTTGGACGCTTCCGCGCCTGTTTGGACGCTTCCGCGCCTGCTTGGACGCTACCGCGCCTGCTTGGACAATTCCGCGACTGCTTGGACTCTTCTGCGCCTTCTTGCATGCTTCCGCGCCTGGTTGGACGCTACCGCGCCTGCTTGGACGCTTCCGCGACTGCTTGGACGCTTCCGCGCCTGCTTGGACTCTTCTGCGGCTTCTTGCATGCTGCGGCGCCTACTTGGACGTTTCCGCGCCTGCTTAGACGTTTCCACGCCTGCTTGGACGCTTCCGCGCCTGCTTGCATGCTTCCCCGCCTGCTTGGACGCTTCCGCGCCTGCTTGGACTCTTCTGCTCCTTCTTGCATGCTTCCGCGCCTGCTTGGACGTTTCCGCGCCTGCTTGGACGCTACCGCGCCTGCTTGGACGCTTCCGCGCCTTCTTGCATGCTTCCGCGCCTACTTGGACGTTTCCGCGCCTGCTTGGACGCTTCCGCGCCTGCTTGGACACTTCTGCGCCTGCTTGGACTCTTCTGCGCCTGCTTGGACGCTACCGCGCCTGCTTGGACGCTTCCGCGCCTTCTTGCATGCTTCCGCGCCTGCTTGGACGCTACCGCGCCTGCTTGGACGCTTCCGCGCCTTCTTGCATGCTTCCGCGCCTACTTGGACGTTTCCGCGCCTGCTTGGACTCTTCTGCGCCTTCTTGCATGCTTCCGCGCCTGCTTGGACGCTTCCGCGCCTGCTTGGACGCTTCCGCGCCTGCTTCGACGTTTCTGCGCCTGCTTGGACGCTTCTGCGTCTTCTTGCATGCTTCCGCGCCTGCTTAGACGTTTCTGCGCCTGCTTGGACGCTTCCGCGCCTGCTTGGACGCTACCGCGCCAGCTTCGACCCTTCCGCGCATGCTTGGACGCTTCCGCGCCTTCTTGCATGCTTCCGCGCCTACTTGGACGTTTCCGCGCCTGCTTGGACTCTTCTGCGCCTTCTTGCATGCTTCCGCGCCTGCTTGGACGCTTCCGCGCCTGCTTGGACGCTTCCGCGCCTGCTTCGACGTTTCTGCGCCTGCTTGGACGCTTCTGCGTCTTCTTGCATGCTTCCGCGCCTGCTTAGACGTTTCTGCGCCTGCTTGGACGCTTCCGCGCCTGCTTGGACGCTACCGCGCCAGCTTCGACGCTTCCGCGCATGCTTGGACGCTTCCGCGCCAGCTTGGACTCTTCCGCGCCTGCTTGGATGCTTCCGCGCCTGCTTGGACACTTCCGCGCCTGCTTGGACGCTTCCGCGCCTGCTTGGACTCCTCTGCGTCTTCTTGCATGCTTCCGCGCCTGCTTGGACGTTTCCGCGACTGCTTGGACGCTTCCGCGCCTGGTTGGACGCTACCGCGCGTGCTTGGACGCTGCCGCGACTGCTTGGACGCTTCCGCGCCTGCTTGGACACTTCTACGCCTTCTTGCATGCTTCCGCGCCTGCTTGGACGTTTCCGCGCCTGATTGGATGCTACCGCGCCTGCTTGCACGGTTCCGAGCCTGCTTGGACGCTTTCGCGCCTGCTTGGACGCTTTCGCGCCTGCTTGGACGCTACCGCGACTGCTTGGACGCTTCCGCGCCTGCTTGGACGCTTCCGCGCCTGCTTCGACTCTTCTGCGCCTTCTTACATGCTGCCGCGCCTACTTGTACGTTTCCGCGCCTGCTTGGACGCTTCCGCGCCTGCTTGCATGCTTCCCCGCCAGCTTGGACGTTTCCGCGCTTGCTTGGACGCTTCCGCGCCTGCTTGCATGCTTCCCCGCCTGCTTGGACGCTTCCGCGCCTGCTTGGACTCTTCTGCGTCTTCTTGCATGCTTCCGCGCCTGCTTGGACGTTTCCGCGCATGCTTGGACGCTACCGCGCCTGCTTGGACGCTACCGCACCTGCTTGGACGCTTCCGCGACTGCTTGGACGTTTCCGCGCCTGCTTGGACGCTTCCGCGACTGCTTGGACGCTTCCGCGCCTGCTTGGACTCTTCTGCGCCTTCTTGCATGCTTCCGCGCCTGCTTGGACGTTTCCGCGCCTGCTTGGGCGCTACCGCGCCTGCTTGTACGCTTCAGCGACTGCTTGGACGCTTCTGCGCCTGCTTGGACTTTTCTGCGCCTGCTTGGACTCTTCTGCGCCTTCTTGCATGCTTCCGCGCCTGCTTGGACGTTTCCGCGACTGCTTGGACGCTTCCGCGCCTGCTTGGACTCTTCTGCGCCTGCTTACATGCTTCCGCGCCTACTTGGACGTTTCCGCGCCTGCTTGGACGTTTCCGCGCCTGCTTGGACGCTTCCGCGCCTGCTTGCATGCTTCCCCGCCTGCTTGGACGCTTCCGCGCCTGCTTGGACTCTTCTGCGTCTTCTTGCATGCTTCCGCGCCTGCTTGGACGTTTCCGCGCATGCTTGGACGCTACCGCGCCTGCTTGGACGCTTCCGCGCCTGCTTGGACTCTTCTACGTCTTCTTGCATGCTTCCGCGCCTGCTTGGACGTTTCCGCGCCTGCTTGGATGCTACCGCGCCTGCTTGGACGTTTCCGCGCCTGCTTGGGCGCTACCGCGCCTGCTTGTACGCTTCAGCGACTGCTTGGACGCTTCTGCGCCTGCTTGGACTTTTCTGCGCCTGCTTGGACTCTTCTGCGCCTTCTTGCATGCTTCCGCGCCTGCTTGGACGTTTCCGCGACTGCTTGGACGCTTCCGCGCCTGCTTGGACTCTTCTGCGCCTGCTTACATGCTTCCGCGCCTACTTGGACGTTTCCGCGCCTGCTTGGACGTTTCCGCGCCTGCTTGGACGCTTCCGCGCCTGCTTGCATGCTTCCCCGCCTGCTTGGACGCTTCCGCGCCTGCTTGGACTCTTCTGCGTCTTCTTGCATGCTTCCGCGCCTGCTTGGACGTTTCCGCGCATGCTTGGACGCTACCGCGCCTGCTTGGACGCTTCCGCGCCTGCTTGGACTCTTCTACGTCTTCTTGCATGCTTCCGCGCCTGCTTGGACGTTTCCGCGCCTGCTTGGATGCTACCGCGCCTGCTTGGACGCTTCCGCGACTGCTTGGACGCTTCCGCGCCTGCTTGGACACTTCTACGTCTTCTTGCATGCTTCCGCGCCTGCTTGGACGTTTCCGCGCCTGCTTGGATGCTACCGCGCCTGCTTGGACGCTAACGCGACTGCTTGGACGCTTCCGCGCCTGCTTGGACTCTTCTACGTCTTCTTGCATGCTTCCGCGCCTGCTTGGACGTTTCCGCGCCTGGTTGGACGCTACCGCGCCTGCTTTGACGCTTCCGCGACTGCTTGGACGTTTCCGCGCCTGCTTGGACACTTCTGCGCCTGTTTGGACTCTTCTGCGCCTTCTTGCATGCTTCCGCGCCTGCTTGGACGCTTTCGCGCCTATATGGATGCTTCCGCGCCTGCTTGGACGCTTCCGCGCCTGCTTGGACGCTTCCGCGCCTGCTTGCATGCTTCCCCGCCTGCTTGGACGTTTCCGCGATTGCTTGGACGCTGCCGCGCCTGCTTGCGTGCTTCCCCGCCTGCTTGGACGCTTCCGCGCCTGCTTGGACTCTTCTGCGTCTTCTTGCATGCTTCCGCGCCTGCTTGGACGTTTCCGCGCCTGCTTGGACGCTACCGCGCCTGCTTGGACGCTTCCGCGCCTGCTTGGACTCTTCTACGTCTTCTTGCATGCTTCCGCGCCTGCTTGGACTCTTCTGCGCCTTCTTGCATGCTTCCGCGCCTGCTTGGACGTTTCCGCGCCTGCTTCGACTCTTCTGCGCCTTCTTACATGCTGCCGCGCCTACTTGTACGTTTCCGCGCCTGCTTGGACGCTTCCGCGCCTGCTTGCATGCTTCCCCGCCAGCTTGGACGTTTCCGCGCTTGCTTGGACGCTTCCGCGCCTGCTTGCATGCTTCCCCGCCTGCTTGGACGCTACCGCGCCTGCCTGGACGCTTCCGCAACTGCTTGGACTCTTCTGCGCCTTCTTGCATGCTGCCGCGCCTACTTGTACGTTTCCGCGCCTGCTTGGACGCTTCCGCGACTGCTTGGACGCTTCCGCGCCTGCTTGGACTCTTCTGCGCCTTCTTGCATGCTGCCGCGCCTACTTGTACGTTTCCGCGCCTGCTTGGACGCTTCCGCGCCTGCTTGCATGCTTCCCCGCCTGCTTGGACGTTTCCGCGCCTGCTTGGACGCTTCCGCGCCTGCTTGCACGGTTTCGCGCCTGCTTGGACGCTCCCACGCCTGCTTGGACTCTTCTGCGGCTGCTTGCATGCTTCCGCGCCTGCTTGGACGCTTCCGCACATGGTTGGACGCTACCTCGCCTGCTTTGACGCTTGCGCGCCTGCTTGGACTCTTCTGCGCCTTCTTGCATGCTTCCGCGCCTGCTTGGACGTTTCAGCGCCTGCTTCGACGCTTCCGCGCCTGCTTGCACGGTTTCGCGCCTGCTTGGTCGCTTCCGCGCCTGCTTGGACTCTTCTGCGCCTTCTTGCTTGCTGTCGCGCCTACTTGTACGTTTCCGCGCCTGCTTGGACGCTTCCGCGCCTGCTTGAATGCTTCCGCGCCTGCTTGGACTCTTCTGCGCCTTCTTGCATGCTGCCGGAGCCTACTTGTACGTTTCCGCGCCTGCTTGGACGCTTCCGCGCCTGCTTGCATGCTTCCCCGCCTGCTTGGACGTTTCCGCGCTTGCTTGGACGCTTCCGCGCCTGCTTGCATGCTTCCCCGCCTCGTTGGACGTTTCCGCGCTTGCTTGGACGCTTCCGCGCCTGCTTGCATGCTTCCCCGCCTGCTTGGACGCTTCCGCGCCTGCTTGGACTCTTCTGCGCCTTCTTGCTTGCTGTCGCGCCTACTTGTACGTTTCCGCGCCTGCTTGTACGCTACCGCGCCTGCTTGGACGCTTCCGCGACTGCTTGGACGCTTCCGCGCCTGATTGGACGCTACAGCGCCTGCTTGGACGCTACCGCGCCTGCTTGGACGTTTCCGCGCCTGCTTGGACGCTTCCGCGCCTGCTTGGACTCTTCGGCGTCTTCTTGCATGCTTCCGCGCCTGCTTGCACGGTTCCGCGCCTGCTTGGACACTTCTGCGCCTGCTTGGACTCTTCTGCGCCTGCTTGGACGCTACCGCGCCTGCTTGGACGCTTCCGCGCCTTCTTGCATGCTTCCGCGCCTACTTGGACGTTTCCGCGCCTGCTTGGACTCTTCTGCGCCTTCTTGCATGCTTCCGCGCCTGCTTGCATGCTTCCGCGCCTGCTTGGACGCTTCCGCGCCTGCTTGGACGCTTCCGCCCCTGCTTGGACTCTTCTGCGCCTGCTTGGACTCTTCTGCGCCTTCTTGCATGCTTCCGCGACTGCTTGGACGCTACCGCGACTGCTTGGACGCTTCCGAGCCTGCTTGGACTCTTCTGCGCCTTCTTGCATGCTTCCGCGCCTACTTGGATGTTTCGCGCCTGCTTGGACGCTTCCGCGCCTGCTTGGACGCTTCCGCGCCTGCTTGGACGCTTCCGCGCCTGCTTGGACTCTTCCGCGCCTACTTGGACGTTTCCGCGCCTGCTTGGACGGTACCGCGCCTGCTTGGACTCTTCCGCGACTGCTTGGACGCTTCCGCGCCTGCTTGGACGCTGCCGCGCCTGCTTGGACGCTACCGCGCATGCTTGGACGCTTCCGCGCCAGCTTGGACGCTTCCGCGCCTGCTTGGACGCTTCCGCGACTGCTTGGACGCTACCTCGCCTGCTTGGACGCTTCCGCGACTGCTTGGACTCTTCCGCGCCTGGTTGGACACTACCGCGCCTGCTTGGACACTTCTACGCCTTCTTGCATGCTTCCGTGCCTGCTTGGACGTTTCCGCGCCTGCTTGGACGCTACCGCGCCTGCTTGGACGCTACCCCGCCTGCTTGGACGCTTCCGCGCCTGCTTGGACGCTTCCGCGACTGCTTGGACGCTACCTCGCCTGCTTGGACGCTTCCGCGACTGCTTGGACTCTTCCGCGCCTGGTTGGACACTACCGCGCCTGCTTGGACGCTTCCGCGCCTGCTTGGACGCTTCCGCGCCTGCTTGGACGCTTCCGCGACTGCTTGGACGCTACCTCGCCTGCTTGGACGCTACCGCGACTGCTTGGACGCTTCCGAGCCTGCTTGGACTCTTCTGCGCCTTCTTGCATGCTTCCGCGCCTACTTGGATGTTTCGCGCCTGCTTGGACGCTTCCGCGCCTGCTTGGACGCTTCCGCGCCTGCTTGGACGCTTCCGCGCCTGCTTGGACTCTTCCGCGCCTACTTGGACGTTTCCGCGCCTGCTTGGACGGTACCGCGCCTGCTTGGACTCTTCCGCGACTGCTTGGACGCTTCCGCGCCTGCTTGGACGCTGCCGCGCCTGCTTGGACGCTACCGCGCATGCTTGGACGCTTCCGCGCCAGCTTGGACGCTTCCGCGCCTGCTTGGACGCTTCCGCGACTGCTTGGACGCTACCTCGCCTGCTTGGACGCTTCCGCGACTGCTTGGACTCTTCCGCGCCTGGTTGGACACTACCGCGCCTGCTTGGACACTTCTACGCCTTCTTGCATGCTTCCGTGCCTGCTTGGACGTTTCCGCGCCTGCTTGGACGCTACCGCGCCTGCTTGGACGCTACCCCGCCTGCTTGGACGCTTCCGCGCCTGCTTGGACGCTTCCGCGACTGCTTGGACGCTACCTCGCCTGCTTGGACGCTTCCGCGACTGCTTGGACTCTTCCGCGCCTGGTTGGACACTACCGCGCCTGCTTGGACGCTTCCGCGCCTGCTTGGACGCTTCCGCGCCTGCTTGGACGCTTCCGCGACTGCTTGGACGCTACCTCGCCTGCTTGGACGCTTCCGCGACTGCTTGGACTCTTCCGCGCCTGGTTGGACACTACCGTGCCTGCTTGGACGCTTCCGCGCCTGCTTGGACGCTTCCGCGCCTGCTTGGACGCTTCCGCGCCTGCTTGGACGTTTCCGCGCCTGCTTGGACGCTTCCGCGCCTTCTTGGACTCTTCGGCGTCTTCTTGCATGCTTCCGCGCCTGCTTGCACGGTTCTGCGCCTGCTTGGACGCTTCCGCGCCTGCTTGGACGCTTCCGCGCCTGCTTGGACGTTTCCGCGCCTGCTTGCATGCTTCCCCGCCTGCTTGGACGTTTCCGCGCTTGCTTGGACGCTTCCGCGCCTGCTTGCATGCTTCCCCGCCTGCTTGGACGCTTCCGCGACTGCTTGGACGCTTCCGCGACTGCTTGGACGCTTCCGCGCCTGCTTGGACTCTTCCCCGCCTGCTTGGACGCTTCCGCGCCTGCTTGGACGCTTCCGCGCCTGCTTGGACTCTTCTGCGTCTTCTTGCATGCTTCCGCGCCTGCTTGGACGCTTCCGCGACTGCTTGGACGCTTCGGCGCCTGCTTGGACTCTTCTGCGCCTGCTTGGACTCTTCTGCGTCTTCTTGCATACTTCCGCGACTGCTTGGACGCTTCCGCGCCTGGTTGGACGCGACCGCGCCTGCTTGGACGCTTCCGCGACTGCTTGGACGCTTCCGCGCCTGCTTGGACTCTTCCCCGCCTGCTTGGACGCTTCCGCGCCTGCTTGGAATCTTCTGCGCCTTCTTGCATGCTTCCGCGCCTGCTTGGACGCTTCCGCGCCTGCTTGGACACTTCTGCGTCTACTTGCATGCTTCCGCGCCTGCTTGGACGTTTCCGCGCCTGCTTGGACGCTTCCGCGACTGCTTGGACGCTTCGGCGCCTGCTTGGACGTTTCCCTGCCTGCTTGGACGCTTCCGCGCCTGCTTGGACTCTTCCGCGCCTGCTTGCATGCTTCCCCGCCTGCTTGGACGTTTCCGCGCCTGCTTGGACGCTTCCGCGCCTGCTTGGACGCTTCCGCGCCTGCTTGGACTCCTCTGCGTCTTCTTGCATGCTTCCGCGCCTGCTTGGACGTTTCCGCGACTGCTTGTACGCTTCCGCGACTTCTTGGACGCTTCCGCGCCTGCTTGGACTCTTCTGCGCCTGCTTGGACTCTTCTGCGCCTTCTTGCATGCTTCCGCGCCTGCTTGGACGCTTCCGCGACTGCTTGGACGCTACCGCGCCTGCTTGGACGCTTCCGCGACTGCTTGGACGCTGCCGCGCCTGCTTGGACACTTCTGCGCCTTCTTGCATGCTGCCGCGCCTACTTGGACGCTTCCGCGCCTGGTTGGACGCTACCGCGCCTGCTTGGACGCTTCCGCGACTGCTTGGACGCTTCCGCGCCTGCTTGGACTCTTCTGCGCCTTCTTGCATGCTTCCGCGCCTGCTTGGACGTTTCCGCGCCTACTTGGACGTTTCCGCGCCTGCTTGGACGTTTCCGCGCCTGCTTGGACGCTACCGCGCCTGCTTGGACGCTTCCGCGACTGCTTGGACGCTACCGCGCCTGCTTGGACGCTACCGCGCCTGCTTGGACGCTTCCGTGACTGCTTGGACGCTTCCGCGCCTGCTTGGACTCTTCTGCGCCTTCTTGCATGCTGCCGCGCCTACTTGGACGTTTCCGCGCCTGCTTGGACGCTTCCGCGCCTGGTTGGACGCTACCGCGCCTGCTTGGACGCTTCCGCGCCTGGTTGGACGCTACCGCGCCTGCTTGGACTCTTCTGCGCCTTCTTGCATGCTGCCGCGCCTACTTGGACGTTTCCGCGCCTGCTTGGACGCTTCCGCGCCTGCTTGCATGCTTCCCCGCCTGTTTGAACGCTTCCGCGCCTGCTTGGACGCTTCCGCGAGTGCTAGGACGCTACCGCGCCTGCTTGGAAGCTTCCGCGCCTGCTTGGACTCTTCTGCGTCATCTTGCATGCTTCCGCGCCTGCTTGGACGTTTCCGCGCATGCTTGGACGCTACCGCGCCTGCTTGGACTCTTCCGCGCCTGCTTGGACTCTTCTACGTCTTCTTGCATGCTTCCGCGCCTGCTTGGAGGCTTCCGCGACTGCTTGGACGCTACCGCGCCTGCTTGGACGCTTCCGCGCCTGCTTGGACTCTTCTACGCCTGCTTGGACGCTACCGCGCCTGCTTGGACGCTTCCGCGACTGCTTGGACGCTTCCGCGCCTGCTTGGACTCTTCTGCGCCTTCTTGCATGCTTCCGCGCCTGCTTGGACGTTTCCGCGCCTGCTTGGACGCTACCGCGCCTGCTTGGACGCTTCCGCGCCTGCTTGGACTCTTCTACGCCTGCTTGGACGCTACCGCGCCTGCTTGGACGCTTCCGCGACTGCTTGGACGCTTCCGCGCCTGCTTGGACTCTTCTGCGTCTTCTTGCATGCTTCCGCGCCTGCTTGGACGTTTCCGCGCTTGCTTGGACGCTACCGCGCCTGCTTGGACGCTTCCGCGCCTGCTTGGACGTTTCCGCGCCTGCTTGGACGCTACCGCGCCTGCTTGGACGCTTCCGCGCCTGCTTGGACGCTTCCGCGACTGCTTGGACGCTACCGCGCCTGCTTGGAAGCTTCCGCGCCTGCTTGGACGCTTCCGCGCCTGCTTGGACTCTTCTGCGCCTTCTTGCATGCTTCCGCGCCTGCTTGGACGTTTCCGCGCCTGCTTGGACGCTACCGCGCCTGCTTGGACGCTTCCGCGCCTGCTTGGACTCTTCTACGCCTGCTTGGACGCTACCGCGCCTGCTTGGACGCTTCCGCGACTGCTTGGACGCTTCCGCGCCTGCTTGGACTCTTCTGCGTCTTCTTGCATGCTTTCGCGCCTGCTTGGACGTTTCCGCGCTTGCTTGGACGCTACCGCGCCTGCTTGGACGCTTCCGCGCCTGCTTGGACGCTTCCGCGACTGCTTGGACGCTTCCGCGACTGCTTGGACGCTTCCGCGACTGCTTGGACGCTTCCGCGCCTTCTTGCATGCTTCCGCGCCTGCTTGGACGTTTCCGCGCCTGCTTGGACTCTTCTGCGCCTTCTTGCATGCTGCCGCGCCTACTTGGACGATTCCGCGCCTGGTTGGACGCTACCGCGCCTGCTTGGACACTTCCGCGACTGCTTGGACGCTTCCGCGCCTTCTTGCATGCTTCCGCGCCTGCTTGGACGCTTCCGCGCCTGCTTGGACGCTTCCGCGACTGCTTGGACGCTTCCGAGACTGCTTGGACGCTTCCGCGCCTTCTTGCATGCTTCCGCGCCTACTTGGACGTTTCCGCGCCTGCTTGGACGCTTCCCCGCCTGCTTGGACTCTTCCGCGCCTGCTTGGACTCTTCTGCGTCTTCTTGCATGCTTCCGCGCATGCTAGGACGTTTCCGCGCCTGCTTGGACGCTACCTCGCCTGCTTGGACGCTTCCGCGACTGCTTGGACTCTTCCGCGCCTGGTTGGACACTACCGCGCCTGCTTGGACGCTTCCGCGCCTGCTTGGACGCTTCCGCGCCTGCTTGGACGCTTCCGCGACTGCTTGGACGCTACCTCGCCTGCTTGGACGCTACCGCGACTGCTTGGACGCTTCCGAGCCTGCTTGGACTCTTCTGCGCCTTCTTGCATGCTTCCGCGCCTACTTGGATGTTTCGCGCCTGCTTGGACGCTTCCGCGCCTGCTTGGACGCTTCCGCGCCTGCTTGGACGCTTCCGCGCCTGCTTGGACTCTTCCGCGCCTACTTGGACGTTTCCGCGCCTGCTTGGACGGTACCGCGCCTGCTTGGACTCTTCCGCGACTGCTTGGACGCTTCCGCGCCTGCTTGGACGCTGCCGCGCCTGCTTGGACGCTACCGCGCATGCTTGGACGCTTCCGCGCCAGCTTGGACGCTTCCGCGCCTGCTTGGACGCTTCCGCGACTGCTTGGACGCTACCTCGCCTGCTTGGACGCTTCCGCGACTGCTTGGACTCTTCCGCGCCTGGTTGGACACTACCGCGCCTGCTTGGACACTTCTACGCCTTCTTGCATGCTTCCGTGCCTGCTTGGACGTTTCCGCGCCTGCTTGGACGCTACCGCGCCTGCTTGGACGCTACCCCGCCTGCTTGGACGCTTCCGCGCCTGCTTGGACGCTTCCGCGCTTGCTTGGACGCTTCCGCGCCTGCTTGCATGCTTCCCCGCCTGCTTGGACGCTTCCGCGACTGCTTGGACGCTTCCGCGACTGCTTGGACGCTTCCGCGCCTGCTTGGACTCTTCCCCGCCTGCTTGGACGCTTCCGCGCCTGCTTGGACGCTTCCGCGCCTGCTTGGACTCTTCTGCGTCTTCTTGCATGCTTCCGCGCCTGCTTGGACGCTTCCGCGACTGCTTGGACGCTTCGGCGCCTGCTTGGACTCTTCTGCGCCTGCTTGGACTCTTCTGCGTCTTCTTGCATACTTCCGCGACTGCTTGGACGCTTCCGCGACTGCTTGGACGCTTCCGCGACTGCTTGGACGCTTCCGCGCCTTCTTGCATGCTTCCGCGCCTGCTTGGACGTTTCCGCGCCTGCTTGGACTCTTCTGCGCCTTCTTGCATGCTGCCGCGCCTACTTGGACGATTCCGCGCCTGGTTGGACGCTACCGCGCCTGCTTGGACACTTCCGCGACTGCTTGGACGCTTCCGCGCCTTCTTGCATGCTTCCGCGCCTGCTTGGACGCTTCCGCGCCTGCTTGGACGCTTCCGCGACTGCTTGGACGCTTCCGAGACTGCTTGGACGCTTCCGCGCCTTCTTGCATGCTTCCGCGCCTACTTGGACGTTTCCGCGCCTGCTTGGACGCTTCCCCGCCTGCTTGGACTCTTCCGCGCCTGCTTGGACTCTTCTGCGTCTTCTTGCATGCTTCCGCGCATGCTAGGACGTTTCCGCGCCTGCTTGGACGCTACCTCGCCTGCTTGGACGCTTCCGCGACTGCTTGGACTCTTCCGCGCCTGGTTGGACACTACCGCGCCTGCTTGGACGCTTCCGCGCCTGCTTGGACGCTTCCGCGCCTGCTTGGACGCTTCCGCGACTGCTTGGACGCTACCTCGCCTGCTTGGACGCTACCGCGACTGCTTGGACGCTTCCGAGCCTGCTTGGACTCTTCTGCGCCTTCTTGCATGCTTCCGCGCCTACTTGGATGTTTCGCGCCTGCTTGGACGCTTCCGCGCCTGCTTGGACGCTTCCGCGCCTGCTTGGACGCTTCCGCGCCTGCTTGGACTCTTCCGCGCCTACTTGGACGTTTCCGCGCCTGCTTGGACGGTACCGCGCCTGCTTGGACTCTTCCGCGACTGCTTGGACGCTTCCGCGCCTGCTTGGACGCTGCCGCGCCTGCTTGGACGCTACCGCGCATGCTTGGACGCTTCCGCGCCAGCTTGGACGCTTCCGCGCCTGCTTGGACGCTTCCGCGACTGCTTGGACGCTACCTCGCCTGCTTGGACGCTTCCGCGACTGCTTGGACTCTTCCGCGCCTGGTTGGAGACTACCGCGCCTGCTTGGACACTTCTACGCCTTCTTGCATGCTTCCGTGCCTGCTTGGACGTTTCCGCGCCTGCTTGGACGCTACCGCGCCTGCTTGGACGCTACCCCGCCTGCTTGGACGCTTCCGCGCCTGCTTGGACGCTTCCGCGACTGCTTGGACGCTACCTCGCCTGCTTGGACGCTTCCGCGACTGCTTGGACTCTTCCGCGCCTGGTTGGACACTACCGCGCCTGCTTGGACGCTTCCGCGCCTGCTTGGACGCTTCCGCGCCTGCTTGGACGCTTCCGCGACTGCTTGGACGCTACCTCGCCTGCTTGGACGCTTCCGCGACTGCTTGGACTCTTCCGCGCCTGGTTGGACACTACCGTGCCTGCTTGGACGCTTCCGCGCCTGCTTGGACGCTTCCGCGCCTGCTTGGACGCTTCCGCGCCTGCTTGGACGTTTCCGCGCCTGCTTGGACGCTTCCGCGCCTTCTTGGACTCTTCGGCGTCTTCTTGCATGCTTCCGCGCCTGCTTGCACGGTTCTGCGCCTGCTTGGACGCTTCCGCGCCTGCTTGGACGCTTCCGCGCCTGCTTGGACGTTTCCGCGCCTGCTTGCATGCTTCCCCGCCTGCTTGGACGTTTCCGCGCTTGCTTGGACGCTTCCGCGCCTGCTTGCATGCTTCCCCGCCTGCTTGGACGCTTCCGCGACTGCTTGGACGCTTCCGCGACTGCTTGGACGCTTCCGCGCCTGCTTGGACTCTTCCCCGCCTGCTTGGACGCTTCCGCGCCTGCTTGGACGCTTCCGCGCCTGCTTGGACTCTTCTGCGTCTTCTTGCATGCTTCCGCGCCTGCTTGGACGCTTCCGCGACTGCTTGGACGCTTCGGCGCCTGCTTGGACTCTTCTGCGCCTGCTTGGACTCTTCTGCGTCTTCTTGCATACTTCCGCGACTGCTTGGACGCTTCCGCGCCTGGTTGGACGCGACCGCGCCTGCTTGGACGCTTCCGCGACTGCTTGGACGCTTCCGCGCCTGCTTGGACTCTTCCCCGCCTGCTTGGACGCTTCCGCGCCTGCTTGGAATCTTCTGCGCCTTCTTGCATGCTTCCGCGCCTGCTTGGACGCTTCCGCGCCTGCTTGGACACTTCTGCGTCTACTTGCATGCTTCCGCGCCTGCTTGGACGTTTCCGCGCCTGCTTGGACGCTTCCGCGACTGCTTGGACGCTTCGGCGCCTGCTTGGACGTTTCCCTGCCTGCTTGGACGCTTCCGCGCCTGCTTGGACTCTTCCGCGCCTGCTTGCATGCTTCCCCGCCTGCTTGGACGTTTCCGCGCCTGCTTGGACGCTTCCGCGCCTGCTTGGACGCTTCCGCGCCTGCTTGGACTCCTCTGCGTCTTCTTGCATGCTTCCGCGCCTGCTTGGACGTTTCCGCGACTGCTTGTACGCTTCCGCGACTTCTTGGACGCTTCCGCGCCTGCTTGGACTCTTCTGCGCCTGCTTGGACTCTTCTGCGCCTTCTTGCATGCTTCCGCGCCTGCTTGGACGCTTCCGCGACTGCTTGGACGCTACCGCGCCTGCTTGGACGCTTCCGCGACTGCTTGGACGCTGCCGCGCCTGCTTGGACACTTCTGCGCCTTCTTGCATGCTGCCGCGCCTACTTGGACGCTTCCGCGCCTGGTTGGACGCTACCGCGCCTGCTTGGACGCTTCCGCGACTGCTTGGACGCTTCCGCGCCTGCTTGGACTCTTCTGCGCCTTCTTGCATGCTTCCGCGCCTGCTTGGACGTTTCCGCGCCTACTTGGACGTTTCCGCGCCTGCTTGGACGTTTCCGCGCCTGCTTGGACGCTACCGCGCCTGCTTGGACGCTTCCGCGACTGCTTGGACGCTACCGCGCCTGCTTGGACGCTACCGCGCCTGCTTGGACGCTTCCGTGACTGCTTGGACGCTTCCGCGCCTGCTTGGACTCTTCTGCGCCTTCTTGCATGCTGCCGCGCCTACTTGGACGTTTCCGCGCCTGCTTGGACGCTTCCGCGCCTGGTTGGACGCTACCGCGCCTGCTTGGACGCTTCCGCGCCTGGTTGGACGCTACCGCGCCTGCTTGGACTCTTCTGCGCCTTCTTGCATGCTGCCGCGCCTACTTGGACGTTTCCGCGCCTGCTTGGACGCTTCCGCGCCTGCTTGCATGCTTCCCCGCCTGTTTGAACGCTTCCGCGCCTGCTTGGACGCTTCCGCGAGTGCTAGGACGCTACCGCGCCTGCTTGGAAGCTTCCGCGCCTGCTTGGACTCTTCTGCGTCATCTTGCATGCTTCCGCGCCTGCTTGGACGTTTCCGCGCATGCTTGGACGCTACCGCGCCTGCTTGGACTCTTCCGCGCCTGCTTGGACTCTTCTACGTCTTCTTGCATGCTTCCGCGCCTGCTTGGAGGCTTCCGCGACTGCTTGGACGCTACCGCGCCTGCTTGGACGCTTCCGCGCCTGCTTGGACTCTTCTACGCCTGCTTGGACGCTACCGCGCCTGCTTGGACGCTTCCGCGACTGCTTGGACGCTTCCGCGCCTGCTTGGACTCTTCTGCGCCTTCTTGCATGCTTCCGCGCCTGCTTGGACGTTTCCGCGCCTGCTTGGACGCTACCGCGCCTGCTTGGACGCTTCCGCGCCTGCTTGGACTCTTCTACGCCTGCTTGGACGCTACCGCGCCTGCTTGGACGCTTCCGCGACTGCTTGGACGCTTCCGCGCCTGCTTGGACTCTTCTGCGTCTTCTTGCATGCTTCCGCGCCTGCTTGGACGTTTCCGCGCTTGCTTGGACGCTACCGCGCCTGCTTGGACGCTTCCGCGCCTGCTTGGACGTTTCCGCGCCTGCTTGGACGCTACCGCGCCTGCTTGGACGCTTCCGCGCCTGCTTGGACGCTTCCGCGACTGCTTGGACGCTACCGCGCCTGCTTGGAAGCTTCCGCGCCTGCTTGGACGCTTCCGCGCCTGCTTGGACTCTTCTGCGCCTTCTTGCATGCTTCCGCGCCTGCTTGGACGTTTCCGCGCCTGCTTGGACGCTACCGCGCCTGCTTGGACGCTTCCGCGCCTGCTTGGACTCTTCTACGCCTGCTTGGACGCTACCGCGCCTGCTTGGACGCTTCCGCGACTGCTTGGACGCTTCCGCGCCTGCTTGGACTCTTCTGCGTCTTCTTGCATGCTTTCGCGCCTGCTTGGACGTTTCCGCGCTTGCTTGGACGCTACCGCGCCTGCTTGGACGCTTCCGCGCCTGCTTGGACGCTTCCGCGACTGCTTGGACGCTTCCGCGACTGCTTGGACGCTTCCGCGACTGCTTGGACGCTTCCGCGCCTTCTTGCATGCTTCCGCGCCTGCTTGGACGTTTCCGCGCCTGCTTGGACTCTTCTGCGCCTTCTTGCATGCTGCCGCGCCTACTTGGACGATTCCGCGCCTGGTTGGACGCTACCGCGCCTGCTTGGACACTTCCGCGACTGCTTGGACGCTTCCGCGCCTTCTTGCATGCTTCCGCGCCTGCTTGGACGCTTCCGCGCCTGCTTGGACGCTTCCGCGACTGCTTGGACGCTTCCGAGACTGCTTGGACGCTTCCGCGCCTTCTTGCATGCTTCCGCGCCTACTTGGACGTTTCCGCGCCTGCTTGGACGCTTCCCCGCCTGCTTGGACTCTTCCGCGCCTGCTTGGACTCTTCTGCGTCTTCTTGCATGCTTCCGCGCATGCTAGGACGTTTCCGCGCCTGCTTGGACGCTACCGCGCCTGCTTGGACACTTCCGCGCCTGCTTGCATGCTTCCCCGCCTGCTTGGACGTTTCCGCGCCTGCTTGGACGCTACCGCGCCTGCTTGTACGCTTCCGCGACCGCTTGGACGCCACCGCGCTTGCTTGGACGCTTCCGCGACTGCTTGGACGCTTCCGCGCCTGCTTGGACGCTTCTGCGCATGTATGGATGCTTCTGCGCCTGCTTGGACGCTTCTGCGCCTTCTTGCACGGTTCCGCGACTGCTTGGACGCTTGCGCGCCTGCTTGGAAGCTTCCGTGCCTGCTTGGAAGCTTCCGTGCCTTCTTGGACGCTTCCGCGCCTGCTTGCACGGTTCCGAGCCTGCTTGGACGCTTTCGCGCCTGCTTGGACGCTTTCGCGCCTGCTTGGACGCTACCGCGACTGCTTGGACGCTTCCGCGCCTGCTTGGACGCTTCCGCGCCTGCTTCGACTCTTCTGCGCCTTCTTACATGCTGCCGCGCCTACTTGTACGTTTCCGCGCCTGCTTGGACGCTTCCGCGCCTGCTTGCATGCTTCCCCGCCAGCTTGGACGTTTCCGCGCTTGCTTGGACGCTTCCGCGCCTGCTTGCATGCTTCCCCGCCTGCTTGGACGCTTCCGCGCCTGCTTGGACTCTTCTGCGTCTTCTTGCATGCTTCCGCGCCTGCTTGGACGTTTCCGCGCATGCTTGGACGCTACCGCGCCTGCTTGGACGCTACCGCACCTGCTTGGACGCTTCCGCGACTGCTTGGACGTTTCCGCGCCTGCTTGGACGCTTCCGCGACTGCTTGGACGCTTCCGCGCCTGCTTGGACTCTTCTGCGCCTTCTTGCATGCTTCCGCGCCTGCTTGGACGTTTCCGCGCCTGCTTGGGCGCTACCGCGCCTGCTTGTACGCTTCAGCGACTGCTTGGACGCTTCTGCGCCTGCTTGGACTTTTCTGCGCCTGCTTGGACTCTTCTGCGCCTTCTTGCATGCTTCCGCGCCTGCTTGGACGTTTCCGCGACTGCTTGGACGCTTCCGCGCCTGCTTGGACTCTTCTGCGCCTGCTTACATGCTTCCGCGCCTACTTGGACGTTTCCGCGCCTGCATGGACGTTTCCGCGCCTGCTTGGACGCTTCCGCGCCTGCTTGCATGCTTCCCCGCCTGCTTGGACGCTTCCGCGCCTGCTTGGACTCTTCTGCGTCTTCTTGCATGCTTCCGCGCCTGCTTGGACGTTTCCGCGCATGCTTGGACGCTACCGCGCCTGCTTGGACGCTTCCGCGCCTGCTTGGACTCTTCTACGTCTTCTTGCATGCTTCCGCGCCTGCTTGGACGTTTCCGCGCCTGCTTGGATGCTACCGCGCCTGCTTGGACGTTTCCGCGCCTGCTTGGGCGCTACCGCGCCTGCTTGTACGCTTCAGCGACTGCTTGGACGCTTCTGCGCCTGCTTGGACTTTTCTGCGCCTGCTTGGACTCTTCTGCGCCTTCTTGCATGCTTCCGCGCCTGCTTGGACGTTTCCGCGACTGCTTGGACGCTTCCGCGCCTGCTTGGACTCTTCTGCGCCTGCTTACATGCTTCCGCGCCTACTTGGACGTTTCCGCGCCTGCTTGGACGTTTCCGCGCCTGCTTGGACGCTTCCGCGCCTGCTTGCATGCTTCCCCGCCTGCTTGGACGCTTCCGCGCCTGCTTGGACTCTTCTGCGTCTTCTTGCATGCTTCCGCGCCTGCTTGGACGTTTCCGCGCATGCTTGGACGCTACCGCGCCTGCTTGGACGCTTCCGCGCCTGCTTGGACTCTTCTACGTCTTCTTGCATGCTTCCGCGCCTGCTTGGACGTTTCCGCGCCTGCTTGGATGCTACCGCGCCTGCTTGGACGCTTCCGCGACTGCTTGGACGCTTCCGCGCCTGCTTGGACACTTCTACGTCTTCTTGCATGCTTCCGCGCCTGCTTGGACGTTTCCGCGCCTGCTTGGATGCTACCGCGCCTGCTTGGACGCTAACGCGACTGCTTGGACGCTTCCGCGCCTGCTTGGACTCTTCTACGTCTTCTTGCATGCTTCCGCGCCTGCTTGGACGTTTCCGCGCCTGGTTGGACGCTACCGCGCCTGCTTTGACGCTTCCGCGACTGCTTGGACGTTTCCGCGCCTGCTTGGACACTTCTGCGCCTGTTTGGACTCTTCTGCGCCTTCTTGCATGCTTCCGCGCCTGCTTGGACGCTTTCGCGCCTATATGGATGCTTCCGCGCCTGCTTGGACGCTTCCGCGCCTGCTTGGACGCTTCCGCGCCTGCTTGCATGCTTCCCCGCCTGCTTGGACGTTTCCGCGATTGCTTGGACGCTGCCGCGCCTGCTTGCGTGCTTCCCCGCCTGCTTGGACGCTTCCGCGCCTGCTTGGACTCTTCTGCGTCTTCTTGCATGCTTCCGCGCCTGCTTGGACGTTTCCGCGCCTGCTTGGACGCTACCGCGCCTGCTTGGACGCTTCCGCGCCTGCTTGGACTCTTCTACGTCTTCTTGCATGCTTCCGCGCCTGCTTGGACTCTTCTGCGCCTTCTTGCATGCTTCCGCGCCTGCTTGGACGTTTCCGCGCCTGCTTCGACTCTTCTGCGCCTTCTTACATGCTGCCGCGCCTACTTGTACGTTTCCGCGCCTGCTTGGACGCTTCCGCGCCTGCTTGCATGCTTCCCCGCCAGCTTGGACGTTTCCGCGCTTGCTTGGACGCTTCCGCGCCTGCTTGCATGCTTCCCCGCCTGCTTGGACGCTACCGCGCCTGCCTGGACGCTTCCGCAACTGCTTGGACTCTTCTGCGCCTTCTTGCATGCTGCCGCGCCTACTTGTACGTTTCCGCGCCTGCTTGGACGCTTCCGCGACTGCTTGGACGCTTCCGCGCCTGCTTGGACTCTTCTGCGCCTTCTTGCATGCTGCCGCGCCTACTTGTACGTTTCCGCGCCTGCTTGGACGCTTCCGCGCCTGCTTGCATGCTTCCCCGCCTGCTTGGACGTTTCCGCGCCTGCTTGGACGCTTCCGCGCCTGCTTGCACGGTTTCGCGCCTGCTTGGACGCTCCCACGCCTGCTTGGACTCTTCTGCGGCTGCTTGCATGCTTCCGCGCCTGCTTGGACGCTTCCGCACATGGTTGGACGCTACCTCGCCTGCTTTGACGCTTGCGCGCCTGCTTGGACTCTTCTGCGCCTTCTTGCATGCTTCCGCGCCTGCTTGGACGTTTCAGCGCCTGCTTCGACGCTTCCGCGCCTGCTTGCACGGTTTCGCGCCTGCTTGGTCGCTTCCGCGCCTGCTTGGACTCTTCTGCGCCTTCTTGCTTGCTGTCGCGCCTACTTGTACGTTTCCGCGCCTGCTTGGACGCTTCCGCGCCTGCTTGAATGCTTCCGCGCCTGCTTGGACTCTTCTGCGCCTTCTTGCATGCTGCCGCGCCTACTTGTACGTTTCCGCGCCTGCTTGGACGCTTCCGCGCCTGCTTGCATGCTTCCCCGCCTGCTTGGACGTTTCCGCGCTTGCTTGGACGCTTCCGCGCCTGCTTGCATGCTTCCCCGCCTCGTTGGACGTTTCCGCGCTTGCTTGGACGCTTCCGCGCCTGCTTGCATGCTTCCCCGCCTGCTTGGACGCTTCCGCGCCTGCTTGGACTCTTCTGCGCCTTCTTGCTTGCTGTCGCGCCTACTTGTACGTTTCCGCGCCTGCTTGTACGCTACCGCGCCTGCTTGGACGCTTCCGCGACTGCTTGGACGCTTCCGCGCCTGATTGGACCCTCCTGCGCCTTCTTGCATGCTTCCGCGCCTGCTTGGACGTTTCCGCGCCTGCTTGGGCGCTACCGCGCCTGCTTGTACGCTTCAGCGACTGCTTGGACGCTTCTGCGCCTGCTTGGACTTTTCTGCGCCTGCTTGGACTCTTCTGCGCCTTCTTGCATGCTTCCGCGCCTGCTTGGACGTTTCCGCGACTGCTTGGACGCTTCCGCGCCTGCTTGCATGCTTCCCCGCCAGCTTGGATGTTTCCGCGCTTGCTTGGACGCTTCCGCGCCTGCTTGCATGCTTCCCCGCCTGCTTGGACGATACCGCGCCTGCCTGGACGCTTCCGCAACTGCTTGGACTCTTCTGCGCCTTCTTGCATGCTGCCGCGCCTACTTGTACGTTTCCGCGCCTGCTTGGACGCTTCCGCGACTGCTTGGACGCTTCCGCGCCTGCTTGGACTCTTCTGCGCCTTCTTGCATGCTGCCGCGCCTACTTGTACGTTTCCGCGCCTGCTTGGACGCTTCCGCGCCTGCTTGCATGCTTCCCCGCCTGCTTGGACGTTTCCGCGCCTGCTTGGACGCTTCCGCGCCTGCTTGCACGGTTTCGCGCCTGCTTGGACGCTCCCACGCCTGCTTGGACTCTTCTGCGGCTGCTTGCATGCTTCCGCGCCTGCTTGGACGCTTCCGCACATGGTTGGACGCTACCTCGCCTGCTTGGACGCTTGCGCGCCTGCTTGGACTCTTCTGCGCCTTCTTGCATGCTTCCGCGCCTGCTTGGACGTTTCAGCGCCTGCTTCGACGCTTCCGCGCCTGCTTGCACGGTTTCGCGCCTGCTTGGTCGCTTCCGCGCCTGCTTGGACTCTTCTGCGCCTTATTGCTTGCTGTCGCGCCTACTTGTACGTTTCCGCGCCTGCTTGGACGCTTCCGCGCCTGCTTGAATGCTTCCGCGCCTGCTTGGACTCTTCTGCGCCTTCTTGCATGCTGCCGCGCCTACTTGTACGTTTCCGCGCCTGCTTGGACGCTTCCGCGACTGCTTGGACGCTACCTCGCCTGCTTGGACGCTTCCGCGACTGCTTGGACTCTTCCGCGCCTGGTTGGACACTACCGCGCCTGCTTGGACGCTTCCGCGCCTGCTTGGACGCTTCCGCGCCTGCTTGGACGCTTCCGCGCCTGCTTGGACTCTTCTGCGCCTGCTTGGACTCTTCTGCGCCTTCTTGCATGCTTCCGCGACTGCTTGGACGCTACCGCGACTGCTTGGACGCTTTCGCGCCTGCTTGGACTCTTCTGCGCCTTCTTGCATGCTTCCGCGCCTACTTGGATGTTTCCGCGCATGCTTGGACGCTTCCGCGCCTGCTTGGACGCTTCCGCGACTGCTTGGACGCTTCCGCGCCTGCTTGGACACTTCTGCGCCTGCTTGGACTCTTCTGCGCCTGCTTGGACGCTACCGCGCCTGCTTGGACGCTTCCGCGCCTTCTTGCATGCTTCCGCGCCTACTTGGACGTTTCCGCGCCTGCTTGGACTCTTCTGCGCCTTCTTGCATGCTTCCGCGCCTGCTTGGACGCTTGCGCGCCTGCTTGGACGCTTCCGCGCCTGCTTCGACGTTTCTGCGCCTGCTTGGACGCTTCTGCGTCTTCTTGCATGCTTCCGCGCCTGCTTAGACGTTTCTGCGCCTGCTTGGACGCTTCCGCGCCTGCTTGGACGCTACCGCGCCAGCTTCGACGCTTCCGCGCATGCTTGGACGCTTCCGCGCCAGCTTGGACGCTTCCGCGCCTGCTTGGATGCTTCCGCGCCTGGTTAGACGCTACCGCGCCTGCTTGGACGCTTCCGCGACTGCTTGGACGCTTCCCCGCCTGCTTGGACTCTTCTGCGCCTGCTTGGACACTTCTGCGCCTTCTTGCATGCTTCCGCGCCTGCTTGGACGTTTCCGCGCCAGCTTGGACGCTTCCGCGCCTGCTTGGACACTTCTACGCCTTCTTGCATGCTTCCGCGCCTGCTTGGACGTTTCCGCGCCTGCTTGGACGCTACAGCGCCTGCTTGGACGCTACCGCGCCTGCTTGGACGTTTCCGCGCCTGCTTGGACGCTTCCGCGCCTGCTTGGACTCTTCGGCGTCTTCTTGCATGCTTCCGCGCCTGCTTGCACGGTTCCGCGCCTGCTTGGACACTTCTGCGCCTGCTTGGACTCTTCTGCGCCTGCTTGGACGCTACCGCGCCTGCTTGGACGCTTCCGCGCCTTCTTGCATGCTTCCGCGCCTACTTGGACGTTTCCGCGCCTGCTTGGACTCTTCTGCGCCTTCTTGCATGCTTCCGCGCCTGCTTGCATGCTTCCGCGCCTGCTTGGACGCTTCCGCGCCTGCTTGGACGCTTCCGCGCCTGCTTGGACTCTTCTGCGCCTGCTTGGACTCTTCTGCGCCTTCTTGCATGCTTCCGCGACTGCTTGGACGCTACCGCGACTGCTTGGACGCTTCCGAGCCTGCTTGGACTCTTCTGCGCCTTCTTGCATGCTTCCGCGCCTACTTGGATGTTTCGCGCCTGCTTGGACGCTTCCGCGCCTGCTTGGACGCTTCCGCGCCTGCTTGGACGCTTCCGCGCCTGCTTGGACTCTTCCGCGCCTACTTGGACGTTTCCGCGCCTGCTTGGACGGTACCGCGCCTGCTTGGACTCTTCCGCGACTGCTTGGACGCTTCCGCGCCTGCTTGGACGCTGCCGCGCCTGCTTGGACGCTACCGCGCATGCTTGGACGCTTCCGCGCCAGCTTGGACGCTTCCGCGCCTGCTTGGACGCTTCCGCGACTGCTTGGACGCTACCTCGCCTGCTTGGACGCTTCCGCGACTGCTTGGACTCTTCCGCGCCTGGTTGGACACTACCGCGCCTGCTTGGACACTTCTACGCCTTCTTGCATGCTTCCGTGCCTGCTTGGACGTTTCCGCGCCTGCTTGGACGCTACCGCGCCTGCTTGGACGCTACCCCGCCTGCTTGGACGCTTCCGCGCCTGCTTGGACGCTTCCGCGACTGCTTGGACGCTACCTCGCCTGCTTGGACGCTTCCGCGACTGCTTGGACTCTTCCGCGCCTGGTTGGACACTACCGCGCCTGCTTGGACGCTTCCGCGCCTGCTTGGACGCTTCCGCGCCTGCTTGGACGCTTCCGCGACTGCTTGGACGCTACCTCGCCTGCTTGGACGCTACCGCGACTGCTTGGACGCTTCCGAGCCTGCTTGGACTCTTCTGCGCCTTCTTGCATGCTTCCGCGCCTACTTGGATGTTTCGCGCCTGCTTGGACGCTTCCGCGCCTGCTTGGACGCTTCCGCGCCTGCTTGGACGCTTCCGCGCCTGCTTGGACTCTTCCGCGCCTACTTGGACGTTTCCGCGCCTGCTTGGACGGTACCGCGCCTGCTTGGACTCTTCCGCGACTGCTTGGACGCTTCCGCGCCTGCTTGGACGCTGCCGCGCCTGCTTGGACGCTACCGCGCATGCTTGGACGCTTCCGCGCCAGCTTGGACGCTTCCGCGCCTGCTTGGACGCTTCCGCGACTGCTTGGACGCTACCTCGCCTGCTTGGACGCTTCCGCGACTGCTTGGACTCTTCCGCGCCTGGTTGGACACTACCGCGCCTGCTTGGACACTTCTACGCCTTCTTGCATGCTTCCGTGCCTGCTTGGACGTTTCCGCGCCTGCTTGGACGCTACCGCGCCTGCTTGGACGCTACCCCGCCTGCTTGGACGCTTCCGCGCCTGCTTGGACTCTTCCGCGACTGCTTGGACGCTACCTCGCCTGCTTGGACGCTTCCGCGACTGCTTGGACTCTTCCGCGCCTGGTTGGACACTACCGCGCCTGCTTGGACGCTTCCGCGCCTGCTTGGACGCTTCCGCGCCTGCTTGGACGCTTCCGCGACTGCTTGGACGCTACCTCGCCTGCTTGGACGCTTCCGCGACTGCTTGGACTCTTCCGCGCCTGGTTGGACACTACCGTGCCTGCTTGGACGCTTCCGCGCCTGCTTGGACGCTTCCGCGCCTGCTTGGACGCTTCCGCGCCTGCTTGGACGTTTCCGCGCCTGCTTGGACGCTTCCGCGCCTTCTTGGACTCTTCGGCGTCTTCTTGCATGCTTCCGCGCCTGCTTGCACGGTTCTGCGCCTGCTTGGACGCTTCCGCGCCTGCTTGGAAGCTTCCGCGCCTGCTTGGACGCTTCCGCGCCTCCTTGGACGTTTCCGCGCCTGCTTGGACGCTTCCGCGCCTGCTTGGACGCTTCCGCGCCTGCTTGGGCGCTTCCACGCCTGCTCGGACGCTTCCGCGCCTGCTTGGACGCTTCCGCGCCTGCTTGGACGCTTCCGCGCCTGCTTCGACGTTTCTGCGCCTGCTTGGACGCTTCTGCGTCTTCTTGCATGCCTCCGCGCCTGCTTGGACGTTTCCGCGCCTGCTTGGACGGTACCGCGCCTGCTTGGACGCTTCCGCGCCTGCTTCGACGTTTCTGCGCCTGCTTGGACGCTTCTGCGTCTTCTTGCATGCCTCCGCGCCTGCTTGGACGTTTCCGCGCCTGCTTGGACGGTACCGCGCCTGCTTGGACGCTTCCGCGCCTGCTTGGACTCTTCCGCGCCTGCTTGGACGTTTCCGCGCCTGCTTGGACGGTACCGCGCCTGCTTGGACTCTTCCGCGACTGCTTGGACGCTTCCGCGCCTGCTTGGACGCTACCGCGCCTGCTTGGACGCTACCGCGCATGCTTGGACGCTTCCGCGCCAGCTTGGACGCTTCCGCGCCTGCTTGGACGCTACCGCGCCTACTTGGACTCTTCTGCGTCTTCTTCCATGCTTCCGCGCCTGCTTGGACGTTTCCGCGCCTGCTTCGTCGCTACCGCGCCTGCTTGGACGTTTCCGCGCCTGCTTGGACGCTTCCGCGCCTGCTTGGACGCTTCCGCGCCTGCTTGGACGCTACCGCGCCTGCTTGGACGCTTCCGCGACTGCTTGGACGCTTCCGCGCCTGCTTGGACGCTACCGTGCCTGCTTGGACTATTCTGCGCCTTCCAGCATGCTTCCGCGCCTGCTTGGACGCTTCCGCGCCTGCTTGGACGCTTCCGCGCCTGCTTGGACGCTTCCGCGCCTGCTTCGACGTTTCTGCGCCTGCTTGGACGCTTCTGCGTCTTCTTGCATGCTTCCGCGCCTGCTTGGACGTTTCCGCGCCTGCTTGGACGGTACCGCGCCTGCTTGGACGCTTCCGCGCCTGCTTGGACGCTTCCGCGCCTGCTTAGACGTTTCTGCGCCTGCTTGGACGCTTCCGCGCCTGCTTGGACGCTACCGCGCCAGCTTCGACGCTTCCGCGCCTGCTTGGACGTTTCCGCGCCTGCTTGGACGCTTCCGCGACTGCTTGGACGCTACCTCGCCTGCTTCGACGTTTCCGCGCCTGCTTGGACGCTTCCGCGGCTGCTTGGACGCTTCCGCGCATGCTTGGACGCTTCCGCGCCAGCTTGGACGGTTCCGCGCCTGCTTGGATGCTTCCGCGCCTGCTTGGACTCTTCCGCGCCTGCTTGGACGCTTCCGCGCCTGCTTGGACTCCTCTGCGTCTTCTTGCATGCTTCCGCGCCTGCTTGGACGTTTCCGCGACTGCTTGGACGCTTCCGCGCCTGGTTGGACGCTACCGCGCGTGCTTGGACGCTGCCGCGACTGCTTGGACGCTTCCGCGCCTGCTTGGACACTTCTACGCCTTCTTGCATGCTTCCGCGCCTGCTTGGACGTTTCCGCGCCTGCTTGGACGCTACAGCGCCTGCTTGGACGCTTCCGCGCCTGCTTGGAATCTTCTGCGCCTTCTTGCATGCTTCCGCGCCTGCTTGGACGCTTCCGCGCCTGCTTGGACACTTCTGCGTCTACTTGCATGCTACCGCGCCTGCTTGGACGTTTCCGCGCCTGCTTGGACGCTTCCGCGACTGCTTGGACGCTTCGGCGCCTGCTTGGACGTTTCCCTGCCTGCTTGGACGCTTCCGCGCCTGCTTGGACTCTTCCGCGCCTGCTTGCATGCTTCCCCGCCTGCTTGGACGTTTCCGCGCCTGCTTGGACGCTTCCGCGCCTGCTTGGACGCTTCCGCGCCTGCTTGGACTCCTCTGCGTCTTCTTGCATGCTTCCGCGCCTGCTTGGACGTTTCCGCGACTGCTTGTACGCTTCCGCGACTGCTTGGACGCTTCCGCGCCTGCTTGGACTCTTCTGCGCCTGCTTGGACTCTTCTGCGCCTTCTTGCATGCTTCCGCGCCTGCTTGGACGCTTCCGCGACTGCTTGGACGCTACCGCGCCTGCTTGGACGCTTCCGCGACTGCTTGGACGCTGCCGCGCCTGCTTGGACACTTCTGCGCCTTCTTGCATGCTGCCGCGCCTACTTGGACGCTTCCGCGCCTGGTTGGACGCTACCGCGCCTGCTTGGACGCTTCCGCGACTGCTTGGACGCTTCCGCGCCTGCTTGGACTCTTCTGCGCCTTCTTGCATGCTTCCGCGCCTGCTTGGACGTTTCCGCGCCTACTTGGACGTTTCCGCGCCTGCTTGGACGTTTCCGCGCCTGCTTGGACGCTACCGCGCCTGCTTGGACGCTTCCGCGACTGCTTGGACGCTACCGCGCCTGCTTGGACGCTACCGCGCCTGCTTGGACGCTTCCGTGACTGCTTGGACGCTTCCGCGCCTGCTTGGACTCTTCTGCGCCTTCTTGCATGCTGCCGCGCCTACTTGGACGTTTCCGCGCCTGCTTGGACGCTTCCGCGCCTGGTTGGACGCTACCGCGCCTGCTTGGACGCTTCCGCGCCTGGTTGGACGCTACCGCGCCTGCTTGGACTCTTCTGCGCCTTCTTGCATGCTGCCGCGCCTACTTGGACGTTTCCGCGCCAGCTTGGACGCTTCCGCGCCTGCTTGCATGCTTCCCCGCCTGTTTGAACGCTTCCGCGCCTGCTTGGACGCTTCCGCGCCTGCTTGGACTCTTCCGCGCCTGCTTTGACGCTACCGCGCCTGCTTGGACGCATTCGCGCCTATATGGATGCTTCCGCGCCTGCTTGGACGCTTTCGCGCCTATATGGATGCTTCCGCGCCTGCTTGGACGCTTCCGCGCCTGCTTGGACGCTTTCGCGCCTATATGGATGCTTCCGCGCCTGCTTGGACGCTTCCGCGCCTGCTTGGACTCTTCTGCGCCTTCTTGCATGTTTCCGCGCCTGCTTGCATGCTTCCGCGCCTGCTTGGACGCTTCCGCGCCTGCTTGGACGCTTTCGCGCCTGCTTGGACGCTTTCGGCGCCTGCTTGGACGCTACCGCGCCTGCTTGGACGCTTCCGCGACTGCTTGGACGCTTTCGCGCCTGCTAGGACCCTCCTGCGCCTTCTTGCATGCTTCCGCGCCTGCTTGGACGTTTCGGCGCCTGCTTGGACGTTTCGGCGCCTGCTTGGACGCTACCACGCCTGCTTGGACGCTTCCGCGCCTGGTTGGACGCTTCTGCGCCTGCTTGGACGCTTCCGCGCCTGCTTGGACTCTTCCGCGCCTGCTTTGACGCTACCGCGCCTGCTTGGACGCATTCGCGCCTATATGGATGCTTCCGCGCCTGCTTGGACGCTTTCGCGCCTATATGGATGCTTCCGCGCCTGCTTGGACGCTTCCGCGCCTGCTTGGACGCTTCCGCGCCTGCTTGGACTCTTCTGCGCCTTCTTGCATGTTTCCGCGCCTGCTTGGATGCTTTCGCGCCTGCTTGGACGCTTTCGCGCCTGCTTGGACCCTCCTGCGCCTTCTTGCATGCTTCCGCGCCCGCTTGGACGTTTCGGCGCCTGCTTGGACGTTTCGGCGCCTGCTTGGACGCTTCAGCGACTGCTTGCATGCTTCCGCGCCTGCTTGGACGCTTCCGCGACTGCTTGGACGCTTCGGCGCCTGGTTGGACGCTACCGCGACTGCTTGGACGCTTCCGCGCCTGCTTGGACTCTTCTGCGCCTGCTTGGAATCTTCTGCGCCTTCTTGCATGCTGTCGCGCCTACTTGGACGTTTCCACGCCTGCTTGGACGCTTCCGCGCCTGCTTGCATGCTTCCCCGCCTGCTTGGACGCTTCCGCGACTGCTTGGACGCTTCCGCGCCTGGTTGGACGCTACCGCGCCTGCTTGGACGCTTCCGCGCCTGCTTGGACGCTTCCGCGACTGCTTGGACGCTTCCGTGACTGCTTGGACGCTTCCGCGCCTGCTTGGACGCTTTCGCGCCTATATGGATGCTTCCGCGCCTGCTTGGATGCTTCCGCGCCTGCTTGGACGCTTCCGCGCCTGCTTGGACGCTTCCGCGCCTGCTTGGACGCTTTCGCGCCTGCTTGGACGCTTTCGCGCCTGCTTGGACCCTCCTGCGCCTTCTTGCATGCTTCCGCGCCTGCTTGGACGTTTCGGCGCCTGCTTGGACGTTTCGGCGCCTGCTTGGACGCTTCAGCGACTGCTTGCATGCTTCCGCGCCTGCTTGGACGCTTCCGCGACTGCTTGGACGCTTCGGCGCCTGGTTGGACGCTACCGCGACTGCTTGGACGCTTCCGCGCCTGCTTGGACTCTTCTGCGCCTGCTTGGAATCTTCTGCGCCTTCTTGCATGCTGTCGCGCCTACTTGGACGTTTCCACGCCTGCTTGGACGCTTCCGCGCCTGCTTGCATGCTTCCCCGCCTGCTTGGACGCTTCCGCGACTGCTTGGACGCTTCCGCGCCTGGTTGGACGCTACCGCGCCTGCTTGGACGCTTCCGCGCCTGCTTGGACGCTTCCGCGACTGCTTGGACGCTTCCGTGACTGCTTGGACCCTTCTGCGCCTTCTTGCATGCTGCCGCGCCTACTTGGACGTTTCCGCGCCTGATTGGACGCTTCCGCGCCTGCTTGCATGCTTCCCCGCCTGCTTGGACGTTTCCGCGCTTGCTTGGACGTTTCCGCGCTTGCTTGGACGCTTCCGCGCCTGCTTGCATGCTTCCCCGCCTGCTTGGACGCTTCCGCGACTGCTTGGACGCTTCCGCGACTGCTTGGACGCTTCCGCGCCTGCTTGGACTCTTCCCCGCCTGCTTGGACGCTTCCGCGCCTGCTTGGACGCTTCCGCGCCTGCTTGGACTCTTCTGCGTCTTCTTGCATGCTTCCGCGCCTGCTTGGACGCTTCCGCGACTGCTTGGACGCTTCGGCGCCTGCTTGGACGTTTCCCTGCCTGATTGGACGCTTCCGCGCCTGCTGGGACGCTTCCGCGACTGCTTGGACGCTACCGCGCCTGCTTGGACGCTACCGCGCCTGCTTGGACGCTTCCGTGACTGCTTGGACGCTTCCGCGCCTGCTTGCATGCTTCCCCGCCTGCTTGGACGCTTCCGCGCCTGCTTGGACTCTTCTGCGTCTTCTTGCATACTTCCGCGACTGCTTGGACGCTTCCGCGCCTGGTTGGACGCGACCGCGCCTGCTTGGACGCTTCCGCGACTGCTTGGACGCTTCCGCGCCTGCTTGGACTCTTCCCCGCCTGCTTGGACGCTTCCGCGCCTGCTTGGAATCTTCTGCGCCTTCTTGCATGCTTCCGCGCCTGCTTGGACGCTTCCGCGCCTGCTTGGACACTTCTGCGTCTACTTGCACGCTTCCGCGACTGCTTGGACGCTTCCGCGCCTGGTTGGACTCTTCTGCGCCTGTTTGGACTCTTCTGCGCCTTCTTGCATGCTTCCGCGACTGCTTGGACGCTTCCGCGACTGCTTGGCCGCTACCGCGCCTGCTTGGACGCTTCCGCGCCTGCTTGGACTCTTCTACGTCTTCTTGCATGCTTCCCCGCCTGCTTGGACGTTTCCGCGCCTGCTTGGACGCTACCGCTCCTGCTTGGACGCTTCTGCGCCTGCTTGGACTCTTCTGCGCCTTCTTGCGTGCTTCCGCGACTGCTTGGACGCTACCGCGACTGCTTGGACGCTTCCGCGCCTGCTTGGACTCTTCTGCGCCTTCTTGCATGCTTCCGCGCCTGCTTGGACGATTCCGCGCCAGCTTGGACGCTTCCGCGCCTGTTTGGACGCTTCCGCGCCTGCTTGGACGCTACCGCGCCTGCTTGGACAATTCCGCGACTGCTTGGACTCTTCTGCGCCTTCTTGCATGCTTCCGCGCCTGGTTGGACGCTACCGCGCCTGCTTGGACGCTTCCGCGACTGCTTGGACGCTTCCGCGCCTGCTTGGACTCTTCTGCGGCTTCTTGCATGCTGCCGCGCCTACTTGGACGTTTCCGCGCCTGCTTAGACGTTTCCACGCCTGCTTGGACGCTTCCGCGCCTGCTTGCATGCTTCCCCGCCTGCTTGGACGCTTCCGCGCCTGCTTGGACTCTTCTGCTCCTTCTTGCATGCTTCCGCGCCTGCTTGGACGTTTCCGCGCCTGCTTGGACGCTACCGCGCCTGCTTGGACGCTTCCGCGCCTTCTTGCATGCTTCCGCGCCTACTTGGACGTTTCCGCGCCTGCTTGGACGCTTCCGCGCCTGCTTGGACACTTCTGCGCCTGCTTGGACTCTTCTGCGCCTGCTTGGACGCTACCGCGCCTGCTTGGACGCTTCCGCGCCTTCTTGCATGCTTCCGCGCCTGCTTGGACGCTACCGCGCCTGCTTGGACGCTTCCGCGCCTTCTTGCATGCTTCCGCGCCTACTTGGACGTTTCCGCGCCTGCTTGGACTCTTCTGCGCCTTCTTGCATGCTTCCGCGCCTGCTTGGACGCTTCCGCGCCTGCTTGGACGCTTCCGCGCCTGCTTCGACGTTTCTGCGCCTGCTTGGACGCTTCTGCGTCTTCTTGCATGCTTCCGCGCCTGCTTAGACGTTTCTGCGCCTGCTTGGACGCTTCCGCGCCTGCTTGGACGCTACCGCGCCAGCTTCGACGCTTCCGCGCATGCTTGGACGCTTCCGCGCCAGCTTGGACTCTTCCGCGCCTGCTTGGATGCTTCCGCGCCTGCTTGGACGCTTCCGCGCCTGCTTGGACGCTTCCGCGCCTGCTTGGACTCCTCTGCGTCTTCTTGCATGCTTCCGCGCCTGCTTGGACGTTTCCGCGACTGCTTGGACGCTTCCGCGCCTGGTTGGACGCTACCGCGCGTGCTTGGACGCTGCCGCGACTGCTTGGACGCTTCCGCGCCTGCTTGGACACTTCTACGCCTTCTTGCATGCTTCCGCGCCTGCTTGGACGATTCCGCGCCTGCTTGGACGATTCCGCGCCTGCTTGGACGCTTCCGCGCCTGCTTGGACTCCTCTGCGTCTTCTTGCATGCTTCCGCGCCTGCTTGGACGTTTCCGCGACTGCTTGGACGCTTCCGCGCCTGCTTGGACGCTTCCGCGCCTGCTTGGACTCCTCTGCGTCTTCTTGCATGCTTCCGCGCCTGCTTGGACGTTTCCGCGACTGCTTGGACGCTTCCGCGCCTGGTTGGACGCTACCGCGCGTGCTTGGACGCTGCCGCGACTGCTTGGACGCTTCCGCGCCTGCTTGGACACTTCTACGCCTTCTTGCATGCTTCCGCGCCTGCTTGGACGCTTCCGCGACTGCTTGGACGCTTCCCCGCCTCCTTGGACTCTTCTGCGCCTGCTTGGACACTTCTGCGCCTTCTTGCATGCTTCCGCGCCTGCTTGGACGTTTCCGCGCCAGCTTGGACGCTACCGCGTCTGCTTGGACGCTTCCGTGACTGCTTGGACGCTTCCGCGCCTGCTTGAACGCTTCCGCGCCTGCTTGGACTTTTCTGCGCCTGCTTGGACTCTTCTGCGCCTTCTTGCATGCTTCCGCGCCTGCTTGGACGATTCCGCGCCAGCTTGGACGCTTCCGCGCCTGTTTGGACGCTTCCGCGCCTGCTTGGACGCTACCGCGCCTGCTTGGACGCTTCCGCGACTGCTTGGACACTTCTGCGCCTTCTTGCATGCTTCCGCGCCTGCTTGCATGCTTCCCCGACTGCTTGGACGCTTCTGCGACTGCTTGGACGCTTCCGCGCCTGGTTGGACGCTACCGCGCCTGCTTGGACGCTTCCGCGACTGCTTGGACGCTTCCGCGCCTGCTTGGACACTTCTGCGCCTGCTTGGACACTTCTGCGCCTGCTTGGACGCTACCGCGCCTGCTTGGACGTTTCCGCGCCTGCTTGGACGCTACCGCGCCTGCTTGCATGCTTCCCCGCCTGCTTGGACGCTTCCGCGACTGCTTGGACGCTTCCGCGCCTGGTTGGACGCTACCGCGCCTGCTTGGTCGCTTCCGCGCCTTCTTGCATGCTTCCGCGCCTACTTGGACGTTTCCGCGCCTGCTTGGACGCTTCCCCGCCTGCTTGGACGCTTCCGCGACTGCTTGGACGTTTCCGCGCCTGCTTGGACGCTTCCCCGCCTGCTTGGACGCTTCCGCGACTGCTTGGACGCTTCCGCGCCTGCTTGGACTCTTCTGCGCCTGCTTGGAATCTTCTGCGCCTTCTTGCATGCTGCCGCGCCTACTTGGACGTTTCCACGCCTGCTTGGACGCTTCCGCGCCTGCTTGCATGCTTCCCCGCCTGCTTGGACGCTTCCGCGACTGCTTGGACGCTTCCGCGCCTGGTTGGACGCTACCGCGCCTGCTTGGACGCTTCCGCGCCTGCTTGGACGCTTCCGCGACTGCTTGGACGCTTCCGTGACTGCTTGGACCCTTCTGCGCCTTCTTGCATGCTGCCGCGCCTACTTGGACGTTTCCGCGCCTGATTGGACGCTTCCGCGCCTGCTTGCATGCTTCCCCGCCTGCTTGGACGTTTCCGCGCTTGCTTGGACGCTTCCGCGCCTGCTTGCATGCTTCCCCGCCTGCTTGGACGCTTCCGCGACTGCTTGGACGCTTCCGCGACTGCTTGGACGCTTCCGCGCCTGCTTGGACTCTTCCCCGCCTGCTTGGACGCTTCCGCGCCTGCTTGGACGCTTCCGCGCCTGCTTGGACTCTTCTGCGTCTTCTTGCATGCTTCCGCGCCTGCTTGGACGCTTCCGCGACTGCTTGGACGCTTCGGCGCCTGCTTGGACGTTTCCCTGCCTGATTGGACGCTTCCGCGCCTGCTGGGACGCTTCCGCGACTGCTTGGACGCTACCGCGCCTGCTTGGACGCTACCGCGCCTGCTTGGACGCTTCCGTGACTGCTTGGACGCTTCCGCGCCTGCTTGCATGCTTCCCCGCCTGCTTGGACGCTTCCGCGCCTGCTTGGACTCTTCTGCGTCTTCTTGCATACTTCCGCGACTGCTTGGACGCTTCCGCGCCTGGTTGGACGCGACCGCGCCTGCTTGGACGCTTCCGCGACTGCTTGGACGCTTCCGCGCCTGCTTGGACTCCTCTGCGCCTTCTTGCATGCTTCCGCGCCTGCTTGGACGTTTCCGCGCCTACTTGGACGATTCCGCGCCTGCTTGGACGTTTCCGCGCCTGCTTAGACGCTACCGCGCCTGCTTGGACGCTTCCGCGACTGCTTGGACGCTACCGCGCCTGCTTGGACGCTACCGCGCCTGCTTGGACGCTTCCGTGACTGCTTGGACGCTTCCGCGCCTGCTTGGACTCTTCTGCGCCTTCTTGCATGCTGCCGCGCCTACTTGGACGTTTCCGCGCCTGCTTGGACGCTTCCGCGCCTGGTTGGACGCTACCGCGCCTGCTTGGACGCTTCCGCGCCTGGTTGGACGCTACCGCGCCTGCTTGGACTCTTCTGCGCCTTCTTGCATGCTGCCGCGCCTACTTGGACGTTTCCGCGCCTGCTTGGACGCTTCCGCGCCTGCTTGCATGCTTCCCCGCCTGTTTGAACGCTTCCGCGCCTGCTTGGACGCTTCCGCGAGTGCTAGGACGCTACCGCGCCTGCTTGGAAGCTTCCGCGCCTGCTTGGACTCTTCTGCGTCATCTTGCATGCTTCCGCGCCTAATTGGACGTTTCCGCGCATGCTTGGACGCTACCGCGCCTGCTTGGACGCTTCCGCGCCTGCTTGGACTCTTCTACGTCTTCTTGCATGCTTCCGCGCCTGCTTGGAGGCTTCCGCGACTGCTTGGACGCTACCGCGCCTGCTTGGACGCTTCCGCGCCTGCTTGGACTCTTCTACGCCTGCTTGGACGCTACCGCGCCTGCTTGGACGCTTCCGCGACTGCTTGGACGCTTCCGCGCCTGCTTGGACTCTTCTGCGCCTTCTTGCATGCTTCCGCGCCTGCTTGGACGTTTCCGCGCCTGCTTGGACGCTACCGCGCCTGCTTGGACGCTTCCGCGCCTGCTTGGACTCTTCTACGCCTGCTTGGACGCTACCGCGCCTGCTTGGACGCTTCCGCGACTGCTTGGACGCTTCCGCGCCTGCTTGGACTCTTCTGCGTCTTCTTGCATGCTTCCGCGCCTGCTTGGACGTTTCCGCGCTTGCTTGGACGCTACCGCGCCTGCTTGGACGCTTCCGCGCCTGCTTGGACGTTTCCGCGCCTGCTTGGACGCTACCGCGCCTGCTTGGACGCTTCCGCGCCTGCTTGGACGCTTCCGCGACTGCTTGGACGCTACCGCGCCTGCTTGGAAGCTTCCGCGCCTGCTTGGACGCTTCCGCGCCTGCTTGGACTCTTCTGCGCCTTCTTGCATGCTACCGCGCCTGCTTGGACGCTTCCGCGCCTGCTTGGACTCTTCTACGCCTGCTTGGACGCTACCGCGCCTGCTTGGACGCTTCCGCGACTGCTTGGACGCTTCCGCGCCTGCTTGGACTCTTCTGCGTCTTCTTGCATGCTTTCGCGCCTGCTTGGACGTTTCCGCGCTTGCTTGGACGCTACCGCGCCTGCTTGGACGCTTCCGCGCCTGCTTGGACGCTTCCGCGACTGCTTGGACGCTTCCGCGACTGCTTGGACGCTTCCGCGACTGCTTGGACGCTTCCGCGCCTTCTTGCATGCTTCCGCGCCTGCTTGGACGTTTCCGCGCCTGCTTGGACTCTTCTGCGCCTTCTTGCATGCTGCCGCGCCTACTTGGACGATTCCGCGCCTGGTTGGACGCTACCGCGCCTGCTTGGACACTTCCGCGACTGCTTGGACGCTTCCGCGCCTTCTTGCATGCTTCCGCGCCTGCTTGGACGCTTCCGCGCCTGCTTGGACGCTTCCGCGACTGCTTGGACGCTTCCGAGACTGCTTGGACGCTTCCGCGCCTTCTTGCATGCTTCCGCGCCTACTTGGACGTTTCCGCGCCTGCTTGGACGCTTCCCCGCCTGCTTGGACTCTTCCGCGCCTGCTTGGACTCTTCTGCGTCTTCTTGCATGCTTCCGCGCATGCTAGGACGTTTCCGCGCCTGCTTGGACGCTACCGCGCCTGCTTGGACACTTCCGCGCCTGCTTGCATGCTTCCCCGCCTGCTTGGACGTTTCCGCGCCTGCTTGGACGCTACCGCGCCTGCTTGTACGCTTCCGCGACCGCTTGGACGCCACCGCGCTTGCTTGGACGCTTCCGCGACTGCTTGGACGCTTCCGCGCCTGCTTGGACGCTTCTGCGCATGTATGGATGCTTCTGCGCCTGCTTGGACGCTTCTGCGCCTTCTTGCACGGTTCCGCGACTGCTTGGACGCTTGCGCGCCTGCTTGGAAGCTTCCGTGCCTGCTTGGAAGCTTCCGTGCCTTCTTGGACGCTTCCGCGCCTGCTTGCACGGTTCCGAGCCTGCTTGGACGCTTTCGCGCCTGCTTGGACGCTTTCGCGCCTGCTTGGACGCTACCGCGACTGCTTGGACGCTTCCGCGCCTGCTTGGACGCTTCCGCGCCTGCTTCGACTCTTCTGCGCCTTCTTACATGCTGCCGCGCCTACTTGTACGTTTCCGCGCCTGCTTGGACGCTTCCGCGCCTGCTTGCATGCTTCCCCGCCAGCTTGGACGTTTCCGCGCTTGCTTGGACGCTTCCGCGCCTGCTTGCATGCTTCCCCGCCTGCTTGGACGCTTCCGCGCCTGCTTGGACTCTTCTGCGTCTTCTTGCATGCTTCCGCGCCTGCTTGGACGTTTCCGCGCATGCTTGGACGCTACCGCGCCTGCTTGGACGCTACCGCACCTGCTTGGACGCTTCCGCGACTGCTTGGACGTTTCCGCGCCTGCTTGGACGCTTCCGCGACTGCTTGGACGCTTCCGCGCCTGCTTGGACTCTTCTGCGCCTTCTTGCATGCTTCCGCGCCTGCTTGGACGTTTCCGCGCCTGCTTGGGCGCTACCGCGCCTGCTTGTACGCTTCAGCGACTGCTTGGACGCTTCTGCGCCTGCTTGGACTTTTCTGCGCCTGCTTGGACTCTTCTGCGCCTTCTTGCATGCTTCCGCGAATGCTTGGACGTTTCCGCGACTGCTTGGACGCTTCCGCGCCTGCTTGGACTCTTCTGCGCCTGCTTACATGCTTCCGCGCCTACTTGGACGTTTCCGCGCCTGCTTGGACGTTTCCGCGCCTGCTTGGACGCTTCCGCGCCTGCTTGCATGCTTCCCCGCCTGCTTGGACGCTTCCGCGCCTGCTTGGACTCTTCTGCGTCTTCTTGCATGCTTCCGCGCCTGCTTGGACGTTTCCGCGCATGCTTGGACGCTACCGCGCCTGCTTGGACGCTTCCGCACCTGCTTGGACTCTTCTACGTCTTCTTGCATGCTTCCGCGCCTGCTTGGACGTTTCCGCGCCTGCTTGGATGCTACCGCGCCTGCTTGGACGTTTCCGCGCCTGCTTGGGCGCTACCGCGCCTGCTTGTACGCTTCAGCGACTGCTTGGACGCTTCTGCGCCTGCTTGGACTTTTCTGCGCCTGCTTGGACTCTTCTGCGCCTTCTTGCATGCTTCCGCGCCTGCTTGGACGTTTCCGCGACTGCTTGGACGCTTCCGCGCCTGCTTGGACTCTTCTGCGCCTGCTTACATGCTTCCGCGCCTACTTGGACGTTTCCGCGCCTGCTTGGACGTTTCCGCGCCTGCTTGGACGCTTCCGCGCCTGCTTGCATGCTTCCCCGCCTGCTTGGACGCTTCCGCGCCTGCTTGGACTCTTCTGCGTCTTCTTGCATGCTTCCGCGCCTGCTTGGACGTTTCCGCGCATGCTTGGACGCTACCGCGCCTGCTTGGACGCTTCCGCGCCTGCTTGGACTCTTCTACGTCTTCTTGCATGCTTCCGCGCCTGCTTGGACGTTTCCGCGCCTGCTTGGATGCTACCGCGCCTGCTTGGACGCTTCCGCGACTGCTTGGACGCTTCCGCGCCTGCTTGGACACTTCTACGTCTTCTTGCATGCTTCCGCGCCTGCTTGGACGTTTCCGCGCCTGCTTGGATGCTACCGCGCCTGCTTGGACGCTAACGCGACTGCTTGGACGCTTCCGCGCCTGCTTGGACTCTTCTACGTCTTCTTGCATGCTTCCGCGCCTGCTTGGACTCTTCTGCGCCTTCTTGCATGCTTCCGCGCCTGCTTGGACGTTTCCGCGACTGCTTGGACGCTTCCGCGCCTGCTTGCATGCTTCCCCGCCAGCTTGGACGTTTCCGCGCTTGCTTGGACGCTTCCGCGCCTGCTTGCATGCTTCCCCGCCTGCTTGGACGATACCGCGCCTGCCTGGACGCTTCCGCAACTGCTTGGACTCTTCTGCGCCTTCTTGCATGCTGCCGCGCCTACTTGTACGTTTCCGCGCCTGCTTGGACGCTTCCGCGACTGCTTGGACGCTTCCGCGCCTGCTTGGACTCTTCTGCGCCTTCTTGCATGCTGCCGCGCCTACTTGTACGTTTCCGCGCCTGCTTGGACGCTTCCGCGCCTGCTTGCATGCTTCCCCGCCTGCTTGGACGTTTCCGCGCCTGCTTGGACGCTTCCGCGCCTGCTTGCACGGTTTCGCGCCTGCTTGGACGCTCCCACGCCTGCTTGGACTCTTCTGCGGCTGCTTGCATGCTTCCGCGCCTGCTTGGACGCTTCCGCACATGGTTGGACGCTACCTCGCCTGCTTGGACGCTTGCGCGCCTGCTTGGACTCTTCTGCGCCTTCTTGCATGCTTCCGCGCCTGCTTGGACGTTTCAGCGCCTGCTTCGACGCTTCCGCGCCTGCTTGCACGGTTTCGCGCCTGCTTGGTCGCTTCCGCGCCTGCTTGGACGCTTCCGCGCCTGCTTGGACTCTTCTACGTCTTCTTGCATGCTTCCGCGCCTGCTTGGACGTTTCCGCGCCTGCTTGGACGCTACCGCACCTGCTTGGACGCTTCCGCGACTGCTTGGACGCTTCCGCGCCTGCTTTGACTCTTCTGCGTCTTCTTGCATGCTACCGCGCCTGCTTGGACGCTTCGGCGCCTGCTTGGACGCTTCCGCGCCTTCTTGGACTCTTCCGCGACTGCTTGGACGCTTCCGCGCATGCTTTGACCCTCCTGCGCCTTCTTGCATGCTTCCGCGCCTGCTTGGACGCTTCGGCGCCTGCTTGGACGCTTCCGCGCCTTCTTGGACTCTTCCGCGCCTGCTTGGACGCTTCCGCGACTGCTTGGACGCTTCCGCGCCTGCTTGGACTCTTCTGCGTCTTCTTGCATGCTTCCGCGCCTGCTTGGACGTTTCCGCGCCTGCTTGGATTCTTCTGCGCCTTCTTGCATGCTTCCGCGCCTGCTTGGACGTTTCCGCGCCTGCTTGGACGCTTCCGCGAATGCTTGGACGCTTCCGCGCCTGCTTGGACTCTTCTGCGCCTTCTTGCATGCTTCCGCGACTACTTGGACGTTTCCGCGCCTGCTTGGATGCTTCCGCGCCTGCTTGCATGCTTCCCCGCCTGCTTGGACGCTTCCGCGACTGCTCGGACGCTTCCGCGACTGCTTGGACGCTTCCGCGACTGCTTGGAAGCTACCGCGCCTGCTTGGACGCTTCCGCGACTGCTTGGACGCTTCCGCGCCTGCTTGGACTGTTCTGCGCCTTCTTGCATGCTTCCGCGCCTGCTTGGACGTTTCCGCGCCTGCTTGGACGTTTCCGCGCCTGCTTGGACGCTACCGCTCCTGCTTGGACGCTTCCGCGTCTGCTTGGACGCTATGGCGCCTGCTTGGACGTTTCCGCGCCTGCTTGGACGCTACCGCGCCTGCTTGGATGCTTCCGCGCCTGCTTGGACGCTTCCGCGCCTGCTTGGACTCTTCTGCGTCTTCTTGCACGCTTCCGCGCCTGCTTGGACGTTTCCGCGACTGCTTGGACTCTTCTGCGCCTTCTTGCATGCTTCCGCGCCTGCTTGCATGCTTCCCCGACTGCTTGGACGCTTCTGCGACTGCTTGGACGCTTCCGCGCCTGGTTGGACGCTACCGCGCCTGCTTGGACGCTTCCGAGACTGCTTGGACGCTTCCGCGCCTGCTTGCATGCTTCCCCGCCTGCTTGGACGCTTCCGCGCCTGCTTGGACTCTTCTGCGCCTGCTTGCATGCTTCCGCGCCTGCTTGGACGCTTCCGCGCCTGCTTGGACTCTTCTGCGTCTTCTTGCATGCTTCCGCGCCTGCTTGGACGTTTCCGCGCCTGCTTGGACGCTACCGCGCCTGCTTGGACGCTTCCGCGACTGCTTGGACGCTTCCGCGCCTGGTTGGACGCGACCGCGCCTGCTTGGACGCTTCCGCGACTGCTTGGACGCTTCCGCGCCTGCTTGGACTCTTCTGCGCCTTCTTGCATGCTGCCGCGCCTACTTGGACGCTTCCGCGCCTGGTTGGACGCTACCGCGCCTGCTTGCATGCTTCCCCGCCTGCTTGGACGCTTCCGCGCCTGCTTGGACTCTTCTGCGCCTGCTTGCATGCTTCCGCGCCTGCTTGGACGCTTCCGCGACTGCTTGGACGTTTCCGCGCCTGGTTGGACGCTACCGCGCCTGCTTGGACGCTTCCGCGACTGCTTGGGCGTTTCCGCGCCTGCTTGGACGCTTCCGCGACTGCTTGGATTCTTCTGCGCCTTCTTGCATGCTGCCGTGCCTACTTGGACGTTTCCGCGCCTGCTTGGACGCGTCCCCGCCTGCTTGCATGCTTCCCCGCCTGCTTGGACGCTTCCGCGCCTGCTTGGACTCTTCTGCGCCTTCTTGCATGCTTCCGCGCCTGCTTGGACGTTTCCGCGCCTGCTTGGACGCTACCGCGCCTGCTTGGACGCTACCGCGCCTGCTTGGACGCTTCCGCGACTGCTTGGACGTTTCCGCGCCTGGTTGGACGCTACCGCGCCTGCTTAGACGCTTCCGCGACTGATTGGACGTTTCCGCGCCTGCTTGGACGCTTCCGCGACTGCTTGGACTCTTCCGCGCCTGCTTGGACTCTTCTGCGCCTTCTTGCATGCTTCCGCGCCTGCTTGCATGCTTCCCCGACTGCTTGGACGCTTCCGCGACTGCTTGGACGTTTCCGCGCCTGGTTGGACGCTACCGCGCCTGCTTGGACGCTTCCGCGACCGCTTGGACGTTTCCGCGCCTGCTTGGACACTTCTGCGCCTGCTTGGACTCTTCTGCGCCTGCTTGGACGCTACCGCGCCTGCTTGGACGCTTCCGCGCCTTCTTGCATACTTCCGCGCCAACTTGGACGTTTCCGCGCCTGCTTGGACTCTTCTGCGCCTTCTTGCATGCTTCCGCGCCTGCTTGCATGCTTCCGCGCCTGCTTGGACGTTTCCGCGCCTGCTTGGACGCTTCCGCGCCTGCTTGGACGTTTCCGCGCCTGGTTGGACTCTTCCGCGCATGCTTGGACGCTTCCGCGCCAGCTTGGACGCTTCCGCGCCTGCTTGGACGCTTCCGCGCCTGCTTGGACGCTACCGCACCTGCTTGGACACTTCCGCGACTGCTTGGACGCTACCGCGCCTGCTTGGACGCATCAGCGACTGCTTGGACGCTTTCGCGCCTGCTTGGACCCTTCTGCGTCTTCTTGCATGCTTCCGCGCCTGCTTGGACGTTTCCGCGCCTGCTTGGACGCTTCCGCGACTGCTTGGACTTTTCTGCGCCTGCTTGGACTCTTCTGCGCCTTCTTGCATGCTTCCGCGCTTGCTTGAACACTTCCGCGCCTGCTTGGACTTTTCTGCGCCTGCTTGGACTCTTCTGCGCCTTCTTGCATGCTTCCGCGCCTGCTTGGACGATTCCGCGCCAGCTTGGACGCTTCCGCGCTTGCTTGGACGCTTCCGCGCCTGCTTGGACGCTACCGCGCCTGCTTGGACGCTTCCGCGACTGCTTGGACGCTTTCGCGCCTGCTTGGACCCTCCTGCGCCTTCTTGCATGCTTCCGCGCCTGCTTGGACGTTTCGGCGCCTGCTTGGACGCTACCACGCCTGCTTGGACGCTTCCGCGCCTGGTTGGACGCTTCTGCGCCTGCTTGGACGCTTCCGCGCCTGCTTGGACTCTTCCGCGCCTGCTTTGACGCTACCGCGCCTGCTTGGACGCATTCGCGCCTATATGGATGCTTCCGCGCCTGCTTGGACGCTTTCGCGCCTATATGGATGCTTCCGCGCCTGCTTGGACGCTTCCGCGCCTGCTTGGACTCTTCTGCGCCTTCTTGCATGCTTCCGCGCCTGCTTGCATGCTTCCGCGCCTGCTTGGACGCTTCCGCGCCTGCTTGGACGCTTCCGCGTCTGCTTGGACGCTTTCGCGCCTGCTTGGACCCTCCTGCGCCTTCTTGCATGCTTCCGCGCCTGCTTGGACGTTTCGGCGCCTGCTTGGACGTTTCGGCGCCTGCTTGGACGCTTCAGCGACTGCTTGCATGCTTCCCCGCCTGCTTGGACGCTTCCGCGCCTGCTTGGACTCTTCTGCTCCTTCGTGCATGCTTCCGCGCCTACTTGGACGTTTCCGCGCCTGCTTGGACGCTTTCGCGCCTGCTTGGAAGCTTCCGCGCCTGCTTGGACGCTTTCGCGCCTATATGGATGCTTCCGCGCCTGCTTGGACGCTTCCGCGCCTGCTTGGACTCTTCTGCGCCTTCTTGCATGCTTCCGCGCCTGCTTGCATGCTTCCGCGCCTGCTTGCACGCTTCCGCGCCTGCTTGGACGCTTTCGCGCCTGCTTGGAAGCTTCCGCGCCTGCTTGGACGCTTTCGCGCCTATATGGATGCTGCCGCGCCTGCTTGGACGCTTCCGCGCCTGCTTGGACGCTTCCGCGCCTGCTTGGACGCTTCCGCGCCTGCTTGGACGCTTCCGCGCCTGCTTGGACTCTTCCGCGCCTGGTTGGACGCTTCTGCGCCTGCTTCGGCTCTTCCGCGCCTGCTTGGACTCTTCCGCGCCTGCTTGGACACTTCCGCGCCTGCTTGGACGATTCCGCGCCTGCTTGGACGCTTCCGCGCCTGCTTGGACTCTTCTGCGCCTGCTTGGACTCTTCTGCGCCTTCTTGCATGCTTCCGCGCCTGCTTGGACGCTTCCGCGTCTGCTTGGACGCTTCGGCGCCTGGTTGGACGCTACCGCGACTGCTTGGACGCTTCCGCGCCTGCTTGGACTCTTCTGCGCCTGCTTGGAATCTTCTGCGCCTTCTTGCATGCTGCCGCGCCTACTTGGACGTTTCCACGCCTGCTTGGACGCTTCCGCGCCTGCTTGCATGCTTCCCCGCCTGCTTGGACGCTTCCGCGCCTGCTTGGAATCTTCTGCGCCTTCTTGCATGCTGCCGCGCCTACTTGGACGTTTCCACGCCTGCTTGGACGCTTCCGCGCCTGCTTGGACTCTTCTGCGTCTTCTTGCATGCTTCCGCGCCTGCTTGGACGTTTCCGCGACTGCTTGTACGCTTCCGCGACTGCTTGGACGCTTCCGCGCCTGCTTGGTCGCTTCCGCGCCTGCTTGGACTCCTCTGCGTCTTCTTGCATGCTTCCGCGCCTGCTTGGACGCTTCCGCGCCTGCTTGGACTCTTCTGCGTCTTCTTGCATGCTTCCGCGCCTGCTTGGACGTTTCCGCGCCTGCTTGGACGCTTCCGCGACTGCTTGGACGCTTCGGCGCCTGCTTGGACGTTTCCCTGCCTGATTGGACGCTTCCGCGCCTGCTTGGACGCTTCCGCGACTGCTTGGACGCTTCCGCGCTTGCTTGGACGCTTCCGCGCCTGCTTGCATGCTTCCCCGCCTGCTTGGACGCTTCCGCGACTGCTTGGACGCTTCCGCGCCTGCTTGGACGCTTCCGCGCCTTCTTGCATTCTTCCGCGACTGCTTGGACGCTTCCGCGCCTGGTTGGACGCGACCGCGCCTGCTTGGACGCTTCCGCGACTGCTTGGACGCTTCCGCGCCTGCTTGGACACTTCCCCGCCTGCTTGGACGCTTCCGCGCCTGCTTGAATGCTTCCGCGCCTGCTTGGACTCTTCTGCGCCTTCTTGCATGCTGCCGCGCCTACTTGTACGTTTCCGCGCCTGCTTGGACGCTTCCGCGCCTGCTTGCATGCTTCCCCGCCTGCTTGGACGTTTCCGCGCTTGCTTGGACGCTTCCGCGCCTGCTTGCATGCTTCCCCGCCTGCTTGGACGCTTCCGCGCCTGCTTGGAATCTTCTGCGCCTTCTTGCATGCTGCCGCGCCTACTTGGACGTTTCCACGCCTGCTTGGACGCTTCCGCGACTGCTTGGACGATTCCGCGCCTGTTGGACACTTCTGCGCCTGTTTGGACTCTTCCGCGCCTTCTTGCATGCTTCCGCACCTGCTTGGACGTTTCCGCGCCTGCTTGGACGCTACCGCGCCTGCTTGGACGCTTCCGCGACTGCTTGGACGCTGCCGCGCCTGCTTGGACGCTACCGCGCCTGCTTGGACGCTTCCGTGACTGCTTGGACGCTTCCGCGCCTGCTTGGACTCTTCCGCGTCTTCTTGCATGCTTCCGCGCCTGCTTGGACGTTTCCCTGCCTGCTTGGACGCTTCCGCGCCTGCTTGGACGCTTCACCGACTGCTTGGACGCTTCCGCGCCTGGTTGGACGCTACCGCGCCTGCATGGACGCTTCTGCGAATGCTTGGACGCTTCCGCGACTGCTTGGACCCTTCTGCGCCTTCTTGCATGCTGCCGCGCCTACTTGGACGTTTCCGCGCCTGCTTGGACGCTTCCGCGCCTGCTTGCATGCTTCACCGCCTGCTTGGACGCTTCCGCGACTGCTTGGACGCTACCGCGCCTGCTTGGACGCTTCCGCGACTGCTTGGACCCTTCCGCGCCTGCTTGGACTCTTCTGCGCCTTCTTGCATGCTGCCGCGCCTACTTGGACGTTTCCACGCCTGCTTGGACGCTTCCGCGCCTGCTTGCATGCTTCCCCGCCTGCTTGGACGCTTCCGCGCCTGCTTGGACTCTTCTGCACCTGCTTGGACTCTTCTGCGCCTTCTTGCATGCTTCCGCGCCTGCTTGGACGCTTCCGCGACTGCTTGGACGCTACCGCGCCTGCTTGGACTCCTCTGCGTCTTCTTGCATGCTGCCACGCCTACTTGGATGTTTCCGCGCCTGCTTGGACGTTTCCGCGCCTGCTTGGACGCTACCGCGCCTGCTTGGACGCTTCCGCGACTGCTTGGACGCTACCGCGCCAGCTTGGACGCTTCCGCGCCTGCTTGGACTCTTCTGCGCCTTCTTGCATGCTGCCGCGCCTACTTGGACGTTTCCACGCCTGCTTGGACGCTTCCGCGCCTGCTTGCATGCTTCCCCGCCTGCTTGGACGCTTCCGCGCCTGCTTGGACTCTTCTGCGCCTGCTTGGACTCTTCTGCGCCTTCTTGCATGCTTCCGCGCCTGCTTGGACGCTTCCGCGACTGCTTGGACGCTACCGCGCCTGCTTGGACTCCTCTGCGTCTTCTTGCATGCTGCCGCGCCTACTTGGAAGTTTCCACGACTGCTTGGACGCTTCCGCGACTGCTTGGACACTTCCCCGCCTGCTTGGAATCTTCTGCGCCTTCTTGCATGCTGCCGAGCCTACTTGGACGTTTCCACGACTGCTTGGACGCTTCCGCGACTGCTTGGACGCTTCCGCGCCTGCTAGGACTCTTCTGCGCCTTCTTGCATGCTGCCGCGCCTACTTGGACGCTTCCGCGCCTGGTTGGACGCTACCGCGCCTGCTTCGACGCTTCCGCGACTGCTTGGACGCTTCCGCGCCTGCTTGCATGCTTCCCCGCCTGCTTGGACGCTTCCGCGCCTGCTAGGACTCTTCTGCGCCTTCTTGCATGCTGCCGCGCCTACTTGGACGTTTCCGCGCCTGCTTGGACGCGACCGCGCCTGCTTGGACGCTTCCGCGACTGTTTGGACTCTTCTGCGTCTTCTTGCATGCTTCCGCGCCTGCTTGGACGTTTCCGCGCCTGCTTGGGCGCTGTCGCGCCTGCTTGGACGCTTCCGCGACTGCTTGGACGCTTCCGCGCCTGCTTGGACGCTTCAGCGCCTGCTTGGACGCTTCCGCTCCTGCTTGCATGCTTCCCCGCCTGCTTGGACGCTTCCGCGCCTGCTTGGACTCTTCTGCGCCTTCTTGCATGCTGCCGCGCCTACTTGGACGTTTCCACGCCTGCTTGGACGCTTCCGCGCCTGCTTGCATGCTTCCCCGCCTGCTTGCATGCTTCCGCGCCTGCTTGGACGCTTCCGCGCCTGCTTGCATGCTTCCCCGCCTGCTTGCATGCTTCCGCGCCTGCTTGAACGCTACCGCGCCTGCTTGGACGCTTCCGCGACTGCTTGGACGCTACCGCGCCAGCTTGGACGCTTCCGCGCCTGCTTGGACTCTTCTGCGCCTTCTTGCATGCTGCCGCGCCTACTTGGACGTTTCCGCGCCTGCTTGGACGCGACCGCGCCTGCTTGGACGCTTCCGCGACTGCTTGGACTCTTCTGCGTCTTCTTGCATGCTTCCGCGCCTGCTTGGACGCTTCAGCGCCTGCTTGGACGCTTCCTCTCCTGCTTGCATGCTTCCCCGCCTGCTTGGACGCTTCCGCGCCTGCTTGGACTCTTCTGCGCCTTCTTGCATGCTGCCGCGCCTACTTGGACGTTTCCACGCCTGCTTGGACGCTTCCGCGCCTGCTTGCATGCTTCCCCGCCTGCTTGCATGCTTCCGCGCCTGCTTGGACGCGTCCGCGACTGCTTGAACGCTACCGCGCCTGCTTGGACGCTTCCGCGACTGCTTGGACGCTTCCGCGCCTGCTAGGACTCTTCTGCGCCTTCTTGCATGCTGCCGCGCCTACTTGGACGCTTCCGCGCCTGGTTGGACGCTACCTCGCCTTCTTGCATGCTTCCGCGCCTGCTTGGACGTTTCCGCGCCTGCTTGGACGCTACCGCGCCTGCTAGGACTCTTCTGCGCCTTCTTGCATGCTGCCGCGTCTACTTGGACGCTTCCGCGCCTGGTTGGACGCTACCGCGCCTTCTTGCATGCTTCCGCGCCTGCTTGGACGTTTCCCTGCCTGCTTGGACGCTTCCGCGCCTGCTTGGACGCTTCACCGACTGCTTGGACGCTTCCGCGCCTGGTTGGACGCTACCGCGCCTGCATGGACGCTTCTGCGAATGCTTGGACGCTTCCGCGACTGCTTGGACCCTTCTGCGCCTTCTTGCATGCTGCCGCGCCTACTTGGACGTTTCCGCGCCTGCTTGGACGCTTCCGCGCCTGCTTGCATGCTTCACCGCCTGCTTGGACGCTTCCGCGACTGCTTGGACGCTACCGCGCCTGCTTGGACGCTTCCGCGACTGCTTGGACCCTTCCGCGCCTGCTTGGACTCTTCTGCGCCTTCTTGCATGCTGCCGCGCCTACTTGGACGTTTCCACGCCTGCTTGGACGCTTCCGCGCCTGCTTGCATGCTTCCCCGCCTGCTTGGACGCTTCCGCGCCTGCTTGGACTCTTCTGCACCTGCTTGGACTCTTCTGCGCCTTCTTGCATGCTTCCGCGCCTGCTTGGACGCTTCCGCGACTGCTTGGACGCTACCGCGCCTGCTTGGACTCCTCTGCGTCTTCTTGCATGCTGCCACGCCTACTTGGATGTTTCCGCGCCTGCTTGGACGTTTCCGCGCCTGCTTACATGCTTCCCCGCCTGCTTGCATGCTTCCGCGCCTGCTTGAACGCTACCGCGCCTGCTTGGACGCTTCCGCGACTGCTTGGACGCTACCGCGCCAGCTTGGACGCTTCCGCGCCTGCTTGGACTCTTCTGCGCCTTCTTGCATGCTGCCGCGCCTACTTGGACGTTTCCGCGCCTGCTTGGACGCGACCGCGCCTGCTTGGACGCTTCCGCGACTGCTTGGACTCTTCTGCGTCTTCTTGCATGCTTCCGCGCCTGCTTGGACGTTTCCGCGCCTGCTTGGGCGCTGTCGCGCCTGCTTGGACGCTTCCGCGACTGCTTGGACGCTTCCGCGCCTGCTTGGACGCTTCAGCGCCTGCTTGGACGCTTCCGCTCCTGCTTGTATGCTTCCCCGCCTGCTTGGACGCTTCCGCGCCTGCTTGGACTCTTCTGCGCCTTCTTGCATGCTGCCGCGCCTACTTGGACGTTTCCACGCCTGCTTGGACGCTTCCGCGCCTGCTTGCATGCTTCCCCGCCTGCTTGCATGCTTCCGCGCCTGCTTGGACGCTTCCGCGCCTGCTTGCATGCTTCCCCGCCTGCTTGCATGCTTCCGCGCCTGCTTGGACGCGTCCGCGACTGCTTGAACGCTACCGCGCCTGCTTGGAAGCTTCCGCGACTGCTTGGACGCTTCCGCGCCTGCTAGGACTCTTCTGCGCCTTCTTGCATGCTGCCGCGCCTACTTGGACGCTTCCGCGCCTGGTTGGACGCTACCTCGCCTTCTTGCATGCTTCCGCGCCTGCTTGGACGTTTCCGCGCCTGCTTGGACGCTACCGCGCCTGCTAGGACTCTTCTGCGCCTTCTTGTATGCTGCCGCGTCTACTTGGACGCTTCCGCGCCTGGTTGGACGCTACCGCGCCTTCTTGCATGCTTCCGCGCCTGCTTGGACGTTTCCGCGCCTGCTTGGACGCTACCGCGCCTGCTTGGACGCTTCCGCGTCTGCTTGGACGCTATGGCGCCTGCTTGGACGTTTCCGCGCCTGCTTGGACGCTACCGCGCCTGCTTGGACGCTTCCGCGCCTGCTTGGACGCTTCCGCGCCTGCTTGGACTCTTCTGCGTCTTCTTGCATGCTTCCGCGCCTGCTTGGACGTTTCCGCGACTGCTTGGACTCTTCTGCGCCTTCTTGCATGCTGCCGCGCCTACTTGGACGCTTCCGCGCCTGGTTGGACGCTACCGCGCCTGCTTGGACGCTTCTGCGTCTTCTTGCATGCTTCCGCGCCTGCTTGGACGTTTCCGCGCCTGCTTGGACGCTGTCGCGCCTGCTTGGACGCTTCCGCGCCTGCTTGCATGCTTCCCCGCCTGCTTGGACGCTTCCGCGCCTGCTTGGACTCTTCTGCGCCTGCTTGGACTCTTCTGCGCCTTCTTGCATGCTTCCGCGCCTGCTTGGACGCTTCCGCGCCTGCTTGGACTCTTCTGCGCCTTCTTGCATGCTTCCGCGCCTGCTTGGACGTTTCCGCGCCTGCTTGGACGCTACCGCGCCTGCTTGGACGCTTCCGCGCCTGCTTGGACGCTTCCGCGCCTGCTTGGACTCTTCTGCGCCTTCTTGCATGCTTCCGCGCCTGCTTGGACGTTTCCGCGCCTGCTTGGACGCTACCGCGCCTGCTTGGACGCTTCCGCGACTGCTTGGACGCTTCCGCGCCTGGTTGGACGCTACCGCGCCTGCTTGGACTCTTCTGCGCCTTCTTGCATGCTGCCGCGCCTACTTGGACGTTTCCGCGCCTGCTTGGACGCTTCAGCGCCTGCTTGCATGCTTCCCCGCCTGCTAGGACGCTTCCGCGCCTGCTTGGACTCTTCTGCGCCTGTTTGGACTCTTCTGCGCCTTCTTGCATGCTTCCGTGCCTGCTTGCATGCTTCCGCGCCTGCTTGGACGCTTCCGCGCCTGCTTGGACGCTTCCGCGGCTGCTTCGACGTTTCCGCGCCTGCTTGGACTCTTCCGCGCATGCTTGGACGCTTCCACGCCAGCTTGGACGCTTCCGCGCCTGCTTGGACTCTTCTGCGCCTTCTTGCATGCTTCCGCGCCTGCTTGGACGCTACCGCGCCTGCTTGGACGCTTCCGCGACTGCTTGGACGCTTCCGCGCCTGCATGGACGCTTCCGCGCCTGCTTGGACGCTTCCGCGACTGCTTGGACGCTTCCGCGCCTGCTTGGAATCTTCTGCGTCTTCTTGCATGCTTCCGCGCCTGCTTGGACGCTACCGCGCCTGCTTGGACGCTTCCGCGACTGCTTGGACGCTTCCGTGCCTGCTTGGACTCTTCTGCGCCTTCTTGCATGCTTCCGCGCCTGCTTGGACGTTTCCGCGCCTGCTTGGACGTTTACGCGCCTGCTTGGACGCTACCGCGCCTGCTTGGACGCTTCCGCGACTGCTTGGACGCTACCGCGCCAGCTTGGACGCTTCCGCGACTGCTTGGACGCTTCCGCGCCTGCTTGGACTCTTCTGCGCCTTCTTGCATGCTGCCGCGCCTACTTGGACGCCTCCGCGCCTGGTTGGACGCTACCGCGCCTGCTTGGACGCTTCCGCGACTGCTTGGACGCTTCCGCGCCTGCTTGGACTCTTCTGCGCCTTCTTGCATGCTGCCGCGCGTACTTGGACGTTTCCACGCCTGCTTGGACGCTACCGCGACTGCTTGGACGCTTCCGCGCCTGGTTAGACGCTACCGCGCCTGCTTGGACGCTTCCGCGACTGCTTGGACGCTTCCCCGCCTGCTTGGACTCTTCTGCGCCTGCTTGGACACTTCTGCGCCTTCTTGCATGCTTCCGCGCCTGCTTGGACGTTTCCGCGCCAGCTTGGACGCTACCGCGCCAGCTTGGACGCTTCCGCGACTGCTTGGACGCTTCCGCGCCTGCTTGGACGTTTCCGCGCCTGCTTGGACGCTACCGCGCCTGCTTGGACGCTTCCGCGACTGCTTGGACGCTTCCGCGCCTGGTTGCATGCTTCCCCGCCTGCTTGGACGCTTCCGCGCCTGCTTGGACTCTTCTGCGCCTTCTTGCATGCTTCCGCGCCTGCTTGGACGTTTCCGCGCCTGCTTGGACGCTACCGCGCCTGCTTGGACGCTTCCGCGCCTTCTTGCATGCTTCCGCGCCTACTTGGACGTTTCCGCGCCTGCTTGGACGCTTCCGCGCCTGCTTGCATGCTTCCCCGCCTGCTTGGACGCTTCCGCGCCTGCTTGGAATCTTCTGCGCCTTCTTGCATGCTGCCGCGCCTACTTGGACGTTTCCACGCCTGCTTGGACGCTTCCGCACCTGCTTGCATGCTTCCCCGCCTGCTTGGACGCTTCCGCGCCTGCTTGGACTCTTCTGCGCCTTCTTGCATGCTTCCGCGCCTGCTTGGACGTTTCCGCGCCTGCTTGGACGCTACCGAGCCTGCTTGGACGCTTCCGCGCCTTCTTGCATGCTTCCGCGCCTACTTGGACGTTTCCGCGCCTGCTTGGACGCTTCCGCGCCTGCTTGCATGCTACCCCGCCTGCTTGGACGCTTCCGCGCCTGCTTGGACGCTTCCGCGCCTGGTTGGACGCTACCGCGCCTGCTTGGACGCTTCCGCGCCTGCTTGCATGCTTCCCCGCCTGCTTGGACGCTTCCGCGCCTGCTTGGACTCTTCTGCGCCTGCTTGCATGCTTCCGCGCCTGCTTGGACGCTTCCGCGCCTGCTTGGACTCTTCTGCGTCTTCTTGCATGCTTCCGCGCCTGCTTGGACGTTTCCGCGCCTGCTTGGACGCTACCGCGCCTGCTTGGACGCTTCCGCGACTGCTTGGACGCTTCCGCGCCTGGTTGGACGCGACCGCGCCTGCTTGGACGCTTCCGCGACTGCTTGGACGCTTCCGCGCCTGCTTGGACTCTTCTGCGCCTTCTTGCATGCTGCCGCGCCTACTTGGACGCTTCCGCGCCTGGTTGGACGCTACCGCGCCTGCTTGGACGCTTCCGCGACTGCTTGGACGCTTCCGCGCCTGCTTGGACTCTTCTGCGCCTTCTTGCATGCTTCCGCGCCTGCTTGGACGCTTCCGCGCCTGGTTGGACGCTACCGCGCCTGCATCGACGCTTCCGCGATTGCTTGGACGCTTCCGCGCCTGCTTGGACTCTTCTGCGCCTTCTTGCATGCTTCCGCGCCTGCTTGGACGCTTCCGCGCCTGCTTGGACTCTTCTGCGCCTTCTTGCATGCTTCCGCGCCTGCTTGGACGTTTCCGCGCCTGCTTGGACGCTACCGCGCCTGCTTGGACGCTTCCGCGACTGCTTGGACGCTTCCGCGCCTGGTTGGACGCTACCGCGCCTGCTTGGACTCTTCTGCGCCTTCTTGCATGCTGCCGCGCCTACTTGGACGTTTCCGCGCCTGCTTGGACGCTTCAGCGCCTGCTTGCATGCTTCCCCGCCTGCTAGGACGCTTCCGCGCCTGCTTGGACTCTTCTGCGCCTGTTTGGACTCTTCTGCGCCTTCTTGCATGCTTCCGTGCCTGCTTGCATGCTTCCGCGCCTGCTTGGACGCTTCCGCGCCTGCTTGGACGCTTCCGCGGCTGCTTCGACGTTTCCGCGCCTGCTTGGACTCTTCCGCGCATGCTTGGACGCTTCCACGCCAGCTTGGACGTTTCCACGCCTGCTTGGACGCTTCCGCGCCTGCTTGGACTCTTCTGCGTCTTCTTGCATGCTTCCGCGCCTGCTTGGACGTTTCCGCGACTGCTTGTACGCTTCCGCGACTGCTTGGACGCTTCCGCGCCTGCTTGGTCGCTTCCGCGCCTGCTTGGACTCCTCTGCGTCTTCTTGCATGCTTCCGCGCCTGCTTGGACGCTTCCGCGCCTGCTTGGACTCTTCTGCGTCTTCTTGCATGCTTCCGCGCCTGCTTGGACGTTTCCGCGCCTGCTTGGACGCTTCCGCGACTGCTTGGACGCTTCGGCGCCTGCTTGGACGTTTCCCTGCCTGATTGGACGCTTCCGCGCCTGCTTGGACGCTTCCGCGACTGCTTGGACGCTTCCGCGCTTGCTTGGACGCTTCCGCGCCTGCTTGCATGCTTCCCCGCCTGCTTGGACGCTTCCGCGACTGCTTGGACGCTTCCGCGCCTGCTTGGACGCTTCCGCGCCTTCTTGCATTCTTCCGCGACTGCTTGGACGCTTCCGCGCCTGGTTGGACGCGACCGCGCCTGCTTGGACGCTTCCGCGACTGCTTGGACGCTTCCGCGCCTGCTTGGACACTTCCCCGCCTGCTTGGACGCTTCCGCGCCTGCTTGAATGCTTCCGCGCCTGCTTGGACTCTTCTGCGCCTTCTTGCATGCTGCCGCGCCTACTTGTACGTTTCCGCGCCTGCTTGGACGCTTCCGCGCCTGCTTGCATGCTTCCCCGCCTGCTTGGACGTTTCCGCGCTTGCTTGGACGCTTCCGCGCCTGCTTGCATGCTTCCCCGCCTGCTTGGACGCTTCCGCGCCTGCTTGGAATCTTCTGCGCCTTCTTGCATGCTGCCGCGCCTACTTGGACGTTTCCACGCCTGCTTGGACGCTTCCGCGACTGCTTGGACGATTCCGCGCCTGTTGGACACTTCTGCGCCTGTTTGGACTCTTCCGCGCCTTCTTGCATGCTTCCGCACCTGCTTGGACGTTTCCGCGCCTGCTTGGACGCTACCGCGCCTGCTTGGACGCTTCCGCGACTGCTTGGACGCTGCCGCGCCTGCTTGGACGCTACCGCGCCTGCTTGGACGCTTCCGTGACTGCTTGGACGCTTCCGCGCCTGCTTGGACTCTTCCGCGTCTTCTTGCATGCTTCCGCGCCTGCTTGGACGTTTCCCTGCCTGCTTGGACGCTTCCGCGCCTGCTTGGACGCTTCACCGACTGCTTGGACGCTTCCGCGCCTGGTTGGACGCTACCGCGCCTGCATGGACGCTTCTGCGAATGCTTGGACGCTTCCGCGACTGCTTGGACCCTTCTGCGCCTTCTTGCATGCTGCCGCGCCTACTTGGACGTTTCCGCGCCTGCTTGGACGCTTCCGCGCCTGCTTGCATGCTTCACCGCCTGCTTGGACGCTTCCGCGACTGCTTGGACGCTACCGCGCCTGCTTGGACGCTTCCGCGACTGCTTGGACCCTTCCGCGCCTGCTTGGACTCTTCTGCGCCTTCTTGCATGCTGCCGCGCCTACTTGGACGTTTCCACGCCTGCTTGGACGCTTCCGCGCCTGCTTGCATGCTTCCCCGCCTGCTTGGACGCTTCCGCGCCTGCTTGGACTCTTCTGCACCTGCTTGGACTCTTCTGCGCCTTCTTGCATGCTTCCGCGCCTGCTTGGACGCTTCCGCGACTGCTTGGACGCTACCGCGCCTGCTTGGACTCCTCTGCGTCTTCTTGCATGCTGCCACGCCTACTTGGATGTTTCCGCGCCTGCTTGGACGTTTCCGCGCCTGCTTGGACGCTACCGCGCCTGCTTGGACGCTTCCGCGACTGCTTGGACGCTACCGCGCCAGCTTGGACGCTTCCGCGCCTGCTTGGACTCTTCTGCGCCTTCTTGCATGCTGCCGCGCCTACTTGGACGTTTCCACGCCTGCTTGGACGCTTCCGCGCCTGCTTGCATGCTTCCCCGCCTGCTTGGACGCTTCCGCGCCTGCTTGGACTCTTCTGCGCCTGCTTGGACTCTTCTGCGCCTTCTTGCATGCTTCCGCGCCTGCTTGGACGCTTCCGCGACTGCTTGGACGCTACCGCGCCTGCTTGGACTCCTCTGCGTCTTCTTGCATGCTGCCGCGCCTACTTGGAAGTTTCCACGACTGCTTGGACGCTTCCGCGACTGCTTGGACGCTTCCGCGCCTGCTAGGACTCTTCTGCGCCTTCTTGCATGCTGCCGCGCCTACTTGGACGCTTCCGCGCCTGGTTGGACGCTACCGCGCCTGCTTCGACGCTTCCGCGACTGCTTGGACGCTTCCGCGCCTGCTTGCATGCTTCCCCGCCTGCTTGGACGCTTCCGCGCCTGCTAGGACTCTTCTGCGCCTTCTTGCATGCTGCCGCGCCTACTTGGACGTTTCCGCGCCTGCTTGGACGCGACCGCGCCTGCTTGGACGCTTCCGCGACTGCTTGGACTCTTCTGCGTCTTCTTGCATGCTTCCGCGCCTGCTTGGACGTTTCCGCGCCTGCTTGGGCGCTGTCGCGCCTGCTTGGACGCTTCCGCGACTGCTTGGACGCTTCCGCGCCTGCTTGGACGCTTCAGCGCCTGCTTGGACGCTTCCGCTCCTGCTTGCATGCTTCCCCGCCTGCTTGGACGCTTCCGCGCCTGCTTGGACTCTTCTGCGCCTTCTTGCATGCTGCCGCGCCTACTTGGACGTTTCCACGCCTGCTTGGACGCTTCCGCGCCTGCTTGCATGCTTCCCCGCCTGCTTGCATGCTTCCGCGCCTGCTTGGACGCTTCCGCGCCTGCTTGCATGCTTCCCCGCCTGCTTGCATGCTTCCGCGCCTGCTTGAACGCTACCGCGCCTGCTTGGACGCTTCCGCGACTGCTTGGACGCTACCGCGCCAGCTTGGACGCTTCCGCGCCTGCTTGGACTCTTCTGCGCCTTCTTGCATGCTGCCGCGCCTACTTGGACGTTTCCGCGCCTGCTTGGACGCGACCGCGCCTGCTTGGACGCTTCCGCGACTGCTTGGACTCTTCTGCGTCTTCTTGCATGCTTCCGCGCCTGCTTGGACGCTTCAGCGCCTGCTTGGACGCTTCCTCTCCTGCTTGCATGCTTCCCCGCCTGCTTGGACGCTTCCGCGCCTGCTTGGACTCTTCTGCGCCTTCTTGCATGCTGCCGCGCCTACTTGGACGTTTCCACGCCTGCTTGGACGCTTCCGCGCCTGCTTGCATGCTTCCCCGCCTGCTTGCATGCTTCCGCGCCTGCTTGGACGCGTCCGCGACTGCTTGAACGCTACCGCGCCTGCTTGGACGCTTCCGCGACTGCTTGGACGCTTCCGCGCCTGCTAGGACTCTTCTGCGCCTTCTTGCATGCTGCCGCGCCTACTTGGACGCTTCCGCGCCTGGTTGGACGCTACCTCGCCTTCTTGCATGCTTCCGCGCCTGCTTGGACGTTTCCGCGCCTGCTTGGACGCTACCGCGCCTGCTAGGACTCTTCTGCGCCTTCTTGCATGCTGCCGCGTCTACTTGGACGCTTCCGCGCCTGGTTGGACGCTACCGCGCCTTCTTGCATGCTTCCGCGCCTGCTTGGACGTTTCCCTGCCTGCTTGGACGCTTCCGCGCCTGCTTGGACGCTTCACCGACTGCTTGGACGCTTCCGCGCCTGGTTGGACGCTACCGCGCCTGCATGGACGCTTCTGCGAATGCTTGGACGCTTCCGCGACTGCTTGGACCCTTCTGCGCCTTCTTGCATGCTGCCGCGCCTACTTGGACGTTTCCGCGCCTGCTTGGACGCTTCCGCGCCTGCTTGCATGCTTCACCGCCTGCTTGGACGCTTCCGCGACTGCTTGGACGCTACCGCGCCTGCTTGGACGCTTCCGCGACTGCTTGGACCCTTCCGCGCCTGCTTGGACTCTTCTGCGCCTTCTTGCATGCTGCCGCGCCTACTTGGACGTTTCCACGCCTGCTTGGACGCTTCCGCGCCTGCTTGCATGCTTCCCCGCCTGCTTGGACGCTTCCGCGCCTGCTTGGACTCTTCTGCACCTGCTTGGACTCTTCTGCGCCTTCTTGCATGCTTCCGCGCCTGCTTGGACGCTTCCGCGACTGCTTGGACGCTACCGCGCCTGCTTGGACTCCTCTGCGTCTTCTTGCATGCTGCCACGCCTACTTGGATGTTTCCGCGCCTGCTTGGACGTTTCCGCGCCTGCTTACATGCTTCCCCGCCTGCTTGCATGCTTCCGCGCCTGCTTGAACGCTACCGCGCCTGCTTGGACGCTTCCGCGACTGCTTGGACGCTACCGCGCCAGCTTGGACGCTTCCGCGCCTGCTTGGACTCTTCTGCGCCTTCTTGCATGCTGCCGCGCCTACTTGGACGTTTCCGCGCCTGCTTGGACGCGACCGCGCCTGCTTGGACGCTTCCGCGACTGCTTGGACTCTTCTGCGTCTTCTTGCATGCTTCCGCGCCTGCTTGGACGTTTCCGCGCCTGCTTGGGCGCTGTCGCGCCTGCTTGGACGCTTCCGCGACTGCTTGGACGCTTCCGCGCCTGCTTGGACGCTTCAGCGCCTGCTTGGACGCTTCCGCTCCTGCTTGTATGCTTCCCCGCCTGCTTGGACGCTTCCGCGCCTGCTTGGACTCTTCTGCGCCTTCTTGCATGCTGCCGCGCCTACTTGGACGTTTCCACGCCTGCTTGGACGCTTCCGCGCCTGCTTGCATGCTTCCCCGCCTGCTTGCATGCTTCCGCGCCTGCTTGGACGCTTCCGCGCCTGCTTGCATGCTTCCCCGCCTGATTGCATGCTTCCGCGCCTGCTTGGACGCGTCCGCGACTGCTTGAACGCTACCGCGCCTGCTTGGAAGCTTCCGCGACTGCTTGGACGCTTCCGCGCCTGCTAGGACTCTTCTGCGCCTTCTTGCATGCTGCCGCGCCTACTTGGACGCTTCCGCGCCTGGTTGGACGCTACCTCGCCTTCTTGCATGCTTCCGCGCCTGCTTGGACGTTTCCGCGCCTGCTTGGACGCTACCGCGCCTGCTAGGACTCTTCTGCGCCTTCTTGTATGCTGCCGCGTCTACTTGGACGCTTCCGCGCCTGGTTGGACGCTACCGCGCCTTCTTGCATGCTTCCGCGCCTGCTTGGACGTTTCCGCGCCTGCTTGGACGCTACCGCGCCTGCTTGGACGCTTCCGCGTCTGCTTGGACGCTATGGCGCCTGCTTGGACGTTTCCGCGCCTGCTTGGACGCTACCGCGCCTGCTTGGACGCTTCCGCGCCTGCTTGGACGCTTCCGCGCCTGCTTGGACTCTTCTGCGTCTTCTTGCATGCTTCCGCGCCTGCTTGGACGTTTCCGCGACTGCTTGGACTCTTCTGCGCCTTCTTGCATGCTGCCGCGCCTACTTGGACGCTTCCGCGCCTGGTTGGACGCTACCGCGCCTGCTTGGACGCTTCTGCGTCTTCTTGCATGCTTCCGCGCCTGCTTGGACGTTTCCGCGCCTGCTTGGACGCTGTCGCGCCTGCTTGGACGCTTCCGCGCCTGCTTGCATGCTTCCCCGCCTGCTTGGACGCTTCCGCGCCTGCTTGGACTCTTCTGCGCCTGCTTGGACTCTTCTGCGCCTTCTTGCATGCTTCCGCGCCTGCTTGGACGCTTCCGCGCCTGCTTGGACTCTTCTGCGCCTTCTTGCATGCTTCCGCGCCTGCTTGGACGTTTCCGCGCCTGCTTGGACGCTACCGCGCCTGCTTGGACGCTTCCGCGCCTGCTTGGACGCTTCCGCGCCTGCTTGGACTCTTCTGCGCCTTCTTGCATGCTTCCGCGCCTGCTTGGACGTTTCCGCGCCTGCTTGGACGCTACCGCGCCTGCTTGGACGCTTCCGCGACTGCTTGGACGCTTCCGCGCCTGGTTGGACGCTACCGCGCCTGCTTGGACTCTTCTGCGCCTTCTTGCATGCTGCCGCGCCTACTTGGACGTTTCCGCGCCTGCTTGGACGCTTCAGCGCCTGCTTGCATGCTTCCCCGCCTGCTAGGACGCTTCCGCGCCTGCTTGGACTCTTCTGCGCCTGTTTGGACTCTTCTGCGCCTTCTTGCATGCTTCCGTGCCTGCTTGCATGCTTCCGCGCCTGCTTGGACGCTTCCGCGCCTGCTTGGACGCTTCCGCGGCTGCTTCGACGTTTCCGCGCCTGCTTGGACTCTTCCGCGCATGCTTGGACGCTTCCACGCCAGCTTGGACGCTTCCGCGCCTGCTTGGACTCTTCTGCGCCTTCTTGCATGCTTCCGCGCCTGCTTGGACGCTACCGCGCCTGCTTGGACGCTTCCGCGACTGCTTGGACGCTTCCGCGCCTGCATGGACGCTTCCGCGCCTGCTTGGACGCTTCCGCGACTGCTTGGACGCTTCCGCGCCTGCTTGGAATCTTCTGCGTCTTCTTGCATGCTTCCGCGCCTGCTTGGACGCTACCGCGCCTGCTTGGACGCTTCCGCGACTGCTTGGACGCTTCCGTGCCTGCTTGGACTCTTCTGCGCCTTCTTGCATGCTTCCGCGCCTGCTTGGACGTTTCCGCGCCTGCTTGGACGTTTACGCGCCTGCTTGGACGCTACCGCGCCTGCTTGGACGCTTCCGCGACTGCTTGGACGCTACCGCGCCAGCTTGGACGCTTCCGCGACTGCTTGGACGCTTCCGCGCCTGCTTGGACTCTTCTGCGCCTTCTTGCATGCTGCCGCGCCTACTTGGACGCCTCCGCGCCTGGTTGGACGCTACCGCGCCTGCTTGGACGCTTCCGCGACTGCTTGGACGCTTCCGCGCCTGCTTGGACTCTTCTGCGCCTTCTTGCATGCTGCCGCGCGTACTTGGACGTTTCCACGCCTGCTTGGACGCTACCGCGACTGCTTGGACGCTTCCGCGCCTGGTTAGACGCTACCGCGCCTGCTTGGACGCTTCCGCGACTGCTTGGACGCTTCCCCGCCTGCTTGGGCTCTTCTGCGCCTGCTTGGACACTTCTGCGCCTTCTTGCATGCTTCCGCGCCTGCTTGGACGTTTCCGCGCCAGCTTGGACGCTACCGCGCCAGCTTGGACGCTTCCGCGACTGCTTGGACGCTTCCGCGCCTGCTTGGACGTTTCCGCGCCTGCTTGGACGCTACCGCGCCTGCTTGGACGCTTCCGCGACTGCTTGGACGCTTCCGCGCCTGGTTGCATGCTTCCCCGCCTGCTTGGACGCTTCCGCGCCTGCTTGGACTCTTCTGCGCCTTCTTGCATGCTTCCGCGCCTGCTTGGACGTTTCCGCGCCTGCTTGGACGCTACCGCGCCTGCTTGGACGCTTCCGCGCCTTCTTGCATGCTTCCGCGCCTACTTGGACGTTTCCGCGCCTGCTTGGACTCTTCTGCGCCTTCTTGCATGCTTCCGTGCCTGCTTGCATGCTTCCGCGCCTGCTTGGACGCTTCCGCGCCTGCTTGGACGCTTCCGCGCCTGCTTGGACGCTACCGCGCCTGCTTGGACGCTTCCGCGACTGCTTGGACGCTACCGCGCCTGCTTGGACGCTTCCGCGACTGCTAGGACGCTTCCGCGCCTGCTTGGACTCTCCTGCGCCTTCTTGCATGCTGCCGCGCCTACTTGGACGCTTCCGCGCCTGGTTGGACTCTTCTGCGCCTTCTTGCATGCTTCCGCGCCTGCTTGGACGTTTCCGCGCCTGCTTGGACGCTTCCGCGCCTGCTTGGACGCTTCCGCGACTGCTTGGACGCTTCCGCGCCTGGTTGGACGCTACCGCGCCTGCTTGGAATCTTCTGCGCCTTCTTGCATGCTGCCGCGCCTACTTGGACGTTTCCACGCCTGCTTGGACGTTTCCACGCCTGCTTGGACGCTTCCGCGCCTGCTTGCATGCTTCCCCGCCTGCTTGGAATCTTCTGCGCCTTCTTGCATGCTGCCGCGCCTACTTGGACGTTTCCACGCCTGCTTGGACGCTTCCGCGCCTGCTTGCATGCTTCCCCGCCTGCTTGGACGCTTCCGCGCCTGCTTGGACTCTTCTGCGCCTTCTTGCATGCTTCCGCGCCTGCTTGGACGTTTCCGCGCTTGCTTGGACGCTACCGCGCCTGCTTGGACGCTTCCGCGCCTTCTTGCATGCTTCCGCGCCTACTTGGACGTTTCCGCGCCTGCTTGCATGCTTCCCCGCCTGCTTGGACGCTTCCGCGCCTGCTTGGACTCTTCTGCGCCTTCTTGCATGCTTCCGCGCCTGCTTGGACGTTTCCGCGCCTGCTTGGACGCTTCCGCGCCTGGTTGGACGCTACCGCGCCTGCTTGGACTCTTCCGCGCCTGCTTGGACTCTTCTGCGCCTTCTTGCATGCTGCCGCGACTGCTTGGACGCTTCCGCGCCTGGTTGGACGCGACCGCGCCTGCTTTGACGCTTCCGCGCCTGCTTGGACTCTTCTGCGCCTGCTTGGACTCTTCTGCGCCTTCTTGCATGCTGCCACGCCTACTTTGACGTTTCCACGCCTGCTTGGACGTTTACGCGCCTGCTTGGACGCTACCGCGCCTGCTTGGTCGCTTCCGCTACTGCTTGGACGCTACCGCGCCAGCTTGGACGCTTCCGCGACTGCATGGACGCTTCCGCGCCTGCTTGGACTCTTCTGCGCCTTCTTGCATACTTCCGCGCCTACTTGGACGCTTACGCTCCTGCTTGGACACTTCCGAGCCTGCGTGGAAGCTTACGCGCCTGCTTGGACGCTTCCGCGCCTGCTTGGAAGATTCCGCGACTGATTGGATGCTTCCGCGCCTGTATGTATGCTTCCGAGCCTGCTTGGACGCTTCCGCGCCTGCTTGGACGCTACCGCGCCTTCTTGGACGCTTCCGCGACTGCTTGGACGTTTTCGCGCCTGATTGGACTCTTCTGCGCCTTCTTGCATGCTTCCGCGCCTACTTGGACGTTTCCGCGCCTGCTTGGACGCTTCCGAGCCTGCGTGGAAGCTTACGCGCCTGCTTGGACGCTTCCGCGCCTGCTTGGAAGATTCCGCGACTGCTTGGATGCTTCCGCGCCTGTATGTATGCTTCCGAGCCTGCTTGGACGCTTCCGCGCCTGCTTGGACGCTACCGCGCCTTCTTGGACGCTTCCGCGACTGCTTGGACGCTTCCGCGCCTGCTTGGACTCTTCTGCGCCTGTTTGGACTCTTCTGCGCCTTCTTGCATGCTTCCGCGACTGATTGGACGCTTCCGCGATTGCTTGGCCGCTACCGCGCCTGCTTGGAAGCTTCCGCGCCTGCTTGGACTCTTCTGCGTCATCTTGCATGCTTCCGCGCCTGCTTGGACGTTTCCGCGCCTGCTTGGACGCTACCGTGCCTGCTTGGACGCTTCCGCGCCTGCTTGCATGCTTCCCCGCCTGCTTGGACGCTTCCGCGCCTGCTTGGACTCTTCTGCGCCTGCTTGGACGTTTCCGCGCCTGCTTGGACGCTACCACGCCTGCTTGGACGCTTCCGCGACTGCTTGGACACTACCGCGCCTGCTTGGACGCTTCCGTGACTGCTTGGACGCTTCCGCGCCTACTTGGACTCTTCTGCGCCTTCTTGCATGCTGCCGCGCCTACTTGGACGTTTCCGCGCTTGCTTGGACGCTTCCGCGCCTGCTTGCATGCTTCCCCGCCTGATTGGACGCTTCCGCGCCTGCTTGGACACTTCTGCGCCTGTTTGGATGCTTCCGCGCCTGTATGTATGCTTCCGAGCCTGCTTGGACGCTTCCGCGCCTGCTTGGACGCTACCGCGCCTTCTTGGACGCTTCCGCGACTGCTTGGACGCTTCCGCGCCTGCTTGGACGTTTCCGCGCCTGCTTGGACGCTACCGCGCCTGCTTGGACGCTTCCGCGCCTGCTTGGACGCTACCGCGCCTGCTTGGACGCTTCCGCGCCTGCTTGGACTCTTCTGCGCCTTCTTGCATGCTGCCGCGCCTACTTGGATGCTTCCGCGCCTGGTTGGACGCTACCGCGCCTGCTTGGACGCTTCCGCGACTGCTTGGACGCTTCCGCGCCTGCTTGGACTCTTCTGCACCTTCTTGCATGCTTCCGCGCCTGCTTGGACGTTTCCGCGCCTGCTTGGACGCTTCCGCGCCTGCTTGGACGCTTCCGCGACTGCTTGGACGCTTCCGCGCCTGGTTGGACGCTACCGCGCCTGCTTGGACGCTTCCGCGACTGCTTGGACGCTTCCGCGCCTGGTTGGACGCTTCCGCGCCTGCTTGGACTCTTCTGCGTCTTCTTGCATGCTTCCGCGCCTGCTTGGACGTTTCCGCGCCTGCTTGGACACTACCGCGCCTGCTTGGACGCTTCCGCGACTGCTTGGACGCTTCCGCGCCTGGTTGGACGCGACCGCGCCTGCTTGGACGTTTCCGCGCCTGCTTGGACGCTACCGCGCCTGCTTGGACGCTTCCATGCCTTCTTGCATGCTTCCGCGCCTACTTGGACGTTTCCGCGCCTGCTTGGACGCTTCCGCGCCTGATTGCATGCTTCCCCGCCTGCTTGGACGCTTCCGCGCCTGCTTGGACGCTACCGCGCCAGCTTGGACGCTTCCGCGACTGCTTGGACGCTTCCGCGCCTGCTTGGACTCTTCTGCGCCTTCTTGCATGCTGCCGCGCCTACTTGGACGTTTCCGCGCCTGCTTGGACGCTTCCGCGCCTGGTTGGACGCGACCGCGCCTGCTTGGACGTTTCCGCGCCTGCTTGGACGCTACCGCGCCTGCTTGGACGCTTCCATGCCTTCTTGCATGCTTCCGCGCCTACTTGGACGTTTCCGCGCCTGCTTGGACGCTTCCGCGCCTGATTGCATGCTTCCCCGCCTGCTTGGACCCTTCCGCGCCTGCTTGGACGCTACCGCGCCAGCTTGGACGCTTCCGCGACTGCTTGGACGCTACCGCGCCAGCTTGGACGCTTCCGCGACTGCTTGGACGCTTCCGCGCCTGCTTGGACGCTACCGCGCCAGCTTGGACGCTTCCGCGACTGCTTGGACGCTTCCGCGCCTGCTTGGACTCTTCTGCAGCTTCTTGCATGCTGCCGCGCCTACTTGGACGTTTCCACGCCTGCTTGGACGCTTCCGCACCTGCTTGCATGCTTCCCCGCCTGCTTGGACGCTTCCGCGCCTGCTTGGACTCTTCTGCGCCTTCTTGCATGCTTCCGCGCCTGCTTGGACGTTTCCGCGCCTGCTTGGACGCTACCGAGCCTGCTTGGACGCTTCCGCGCCTTCTTGCATGCTTCCGCGCCTACTTGGACGTTTCCGCGCCTGCTTGGACGCTTCCGCGCCTGCTTGCATGCTTCCCCGCCTGCTTGGACGCTTCCGCGCCTGCTTGGACGCTTCCGCGCCTGCTTGGACGCTTCCGCGACTGCTTGAACGCTACCGCGCCTGCTTGGACGCTTCCGCGACTGCTTGCATGCTACCCCGCCTGCTTGGACGCTTCCGCGCCTGCTTGGAATCTTCTGCGCCTTCTTGCATGCTGCCGCGCCTACTTGGACGTTTCCGCGCCTGCTTGGACGCTTCCGCGCCTGCTTGGACTCTTCTGCGCCTTCTTGCATGCTTCCGCGCCTGCTTGGACACTTCTGCGCCTTCTTGCATGCTGCCGCGCCTGCTTGGACGTTTCCGCGCCAGCTTGGACACTACCGCGCCTGGTTGGACACTTCTGCGTCTTCTTGCATGCTTCCGCGCCTGCTTGGACGCATCCGCGCCTGCTTGGACTCTTCCGCGACTGCTTGGACGCTTCCGCGCCTGCTTGGACTCTTCTGCGCCTGCTTGGACTCTTCTGCGCCTTCTTGCATGCTTCCGCGCCTGCTTGGACGCTTCCGCGACTGCTTGGACGCTTCCGCGCCTGCTTGGACTCTTCTGCGCCTTCTTGCATGCTTCCCCGCCTGCTTGGACGCTTCCGCGACTGCTTGGACGCTACCGCACCTGCTTGGACGCTTCCGCGACTGCTTGGACGCTTCCGCGCCTGCTTGGACTCTTCTGCGCCTGTTTGGACTCTTCTGCGCCTTCTTGCATGCTTCCGCGACTGATTGGACGCTTCCGCGATTGCTTGGCCGCTACCGCGCCTGCTTGGAAGCTTCCGCGCCTGCTTGGACTCTTCTGCGTCATCTTGCATGCTTCCGCGCCTGCTTGGACGTTTCCGCGCCTGCTTGGACGCTACCGTGCCTGCTTGGACGCTTCCGCGACTGCTTGGACGCTTCCGCGCCTGGTTGGACGCGACCGCGCCTGCTTGAACGCTTCCGCGACTGCTTCGACGCTTCCGCGCCTGTGTGGACCCTTCTGCGCCGCTTGGACTCTTCTGCGCCTTCTTGCATGCTTCCGCGCCTGCTTGGACGTTTCCGCGCCTGCTTGGACGCTTCCGCGCCTGCTTGGACGCTTCCGCGCCTGCTTGGACGCTTCCGCGACTGCTTGGACGCTTCCGCGCCTGCTTGGACGTTTCCGCGCCTGCTTGGACGCTACCGCGCCTGCTTGGACGCTTCCGCGCCTGCTTGGACGCTACCGCGCCTGCTTGGACGCTTCCGCGCCTTCTTGCATGCTTCCGCGCCTACTTGGACGTTTCCGCGCCTGCTTGCATGCTTCCCCGCCTGCTTGGACGCTTCCGCGCCTGCTTGGACTCTTCTGCGCCTTCTTGCATGCTTCCGCGCCTGCTTGGACGTTTCCGCGCCTGCTTGGACGCTTCCGCGCCTGGTTGGACGCTACCGCGCCTGCTTGGACTCTTCCGCGCCTGCTTGGACTCTTCTGCGCCTTCTTGCATGCTGCCGCGACTGCTTGGACGCTTCCGCGCCCGGTTGGACGCGACCGCGCCTGCTTTGACGCTTCCGCGCCTGCTTGGACTCTTCTGCGCCTGCTTGGACTCTTCTGCGCCTTCTTGCATGCTGCCACGCCTACTTTGACGTTTCCACGCCTGCTTGGACGTTTACGCGCCTGCTTGGACGCTACCGCGCCTGCTTGGTCGCTTCCGCTACTGCTTGGACGCTACCGCGCCAGCTTGGACGCTTCCGCGACTGCATGGACGCTTCCGCGCCTGCTTGGACTCTTCTGCGCCTTCTTGCATACTTCCGCGCCTACTTGGACGCTTACGCTCCTGCTTGGACACTTCCGAGCCTGCGTGGAAGCTTACGCGCCTGCTTGGACGCTTCCGCGCCTGCTTGGAAGATTCCGCGACTGCTTGGATGCTTCCGCGCCTGTATGTATGCTTCCGAGCCTGCTTGGACGCTTCCGCGCCTGCTTGGACGCTACCGCGCCTTCTTGGACGCTTCCGCGACTGCTTGGACGTTTTCGCGCCTGATTGGACTCTTCTGCGCCTTCTTGCATGCTTCCGCGCCTACTTGGACGTTTCCGCGCCTGCTTGGACGCTTCCGAGCCTGCGTGGAAGCTTACGCGCCTGCTTGGACGCTTCCGCGCCTGCTTGGAAGATTCCGCGACTGCTTGGATGCTTCCGCGCCTGTATGTATGCTTCCGAGCCTGCTTGGACGCTTCCGCGCCTGCTTGGACGCTACCGCGCCTTCTTGGACGCTTCCGCGACTGCTTGGACGCTTCCGCGCCTGCTTGGACTCTTCTGCGCCTGTTTGGACTCTTCTGCGCCTTCTTGCATGCTTCCGCGACTGATTGGACGCTTCCGCGATTGCTTGGCCGCTACCGCGCCTGCTTGGAAGCTTCCGCGCCTGCTTGGACTCTTCTGCGTCATCTTGCATGCTTCCGCGCCTGCTTGGACGTTTCCGCGCCTGCTTGGACGCTACCGTGCCTGCTTGGACGCTTCCGCGACTGCTTGGACGCTTCCGCGCCTGGTTGGACGCGACCGCGCCTGCTTGAACGCTTCCGCGACTGCTTCGACGCTTCCGCGCCTGTGTGGACCCTTCTGCGCCGCTTGGACTCTTCTGCGCCTTCTTGCATGCTTCCGCGCCTGCTTGGACGTTTCCGCGACTGCTTGGACGCTACCGCGCCTGCTTGGACGCTTCCGCGACAGCTTGGACGCTACCACGCCTGCTTGGGCGCTTCCGCGCCTGCTTGGACGCTTCCGCGCCTGCTTGGACGCTTCCGCGACTGCTTGGACGCTTCCGCGCCTGCTTGGACTCTTCTGCGTCTTCTTGCATGCTTCCGCGCCTGCTTGGACGTTTCCGCGCCTGCTTGGACGCTACCGCGCCTGCTTGGACGCTTCCGCGCCTGCTTGGACGTTTCCGCGCCTGCTTGGACGCTACCACGCCTGCTTGGACGCTTCCGCGACTGCTTGGACACTACCGCGCCTGCTTGGACGCTTCCGTGACTGCTTGGACGCTTCCGCGCCTACTTGGACTCTTCTGCGCCTTCTTGCATGCTGCCGCGCCTACTTGGACGTTTCCGCGCTTGCTTGGACGCTTCCGCGCCTGCTTGCATGCTTCCCCGCCTGATTGGACGCTTCCGCGCCTGCTTGGACACTTCTGCGCCTGTTTGGATGCTTCCGCGCCTGTATGTATGCTTCCGAGCCTGCTTGGACGCTTCCGCGCCTGCTTGGACGCTACCGCGCCTTCTTGGACGCTTCCGCGACTGCTTGGACGCTTCCGCGCCTGCTTGGACGTTTCCGCGCCTGCTTGGACGCTTCCGCGCCTGCTTGGACGCTTCCGCGACTGCTTGGACGCTTCCGCGCCTGGTTGGACGCTACCGCGCCTGCTTGGACGCTTCCGCGACTGCTTGGACGCTTCCGCGCCTGGTTGGACGCTTCCGCGCCTGCTTGGACTCTTCTGCGTCTTCTTGCATGCTTCCGCGCCTGCTTGGACGTTTCCGCGCCTGCTTGGACACTACCGCGCCTGCTTGGACGCTTCCGCGACTGCTTGGACGCTTCCGCGCCTGGTTGGACGCGACCGCGCCTGCTTGGACGTTTCCGCGCCTGCTTGGACGCTACCGCGCCTGCTTGGACGCTTCCATGCCTTCTTGCATGCTTCCGCGCCTACTTGGACGTTTCCGCGCCTGCTTGGACGCTTCCGCGCCTGATTGCATGCTTCCCCGCCTGCTTGGACGCTTCCGCGCCTGCTTGGACGCTACCGCGCCAGCTTGGACGCTTCCGCGACTGCTTGGACGCTTCCGCGCCTGCTTGGACTCTTCTGCGCCTTCTTGCATGCTGCCGCGCCTACTTGGACGTTTCCGCGCCTGCTTGGACGCTTCCGCGCCTGGTTGGACGCGACCGCGCCTGCTTGGACGTTTCCGCGCCTGCTTGGACGCTACCGCGCCTGCTTGGACGCTTCCATGCCTTCTTGCATGCTTCCGCGCCTACTTGGACGTTTCCGCGCCTGCTTGGACGCTTCCGCGCCTGATTGCATGCTTCCCCGCCTGCTTGGACCCTTCCGCGCCTGCTTGGACGCTACCGCGCCAGCTTGGACGCTTCCGCGACTGCTTGGACGCTACCGCGCCAGCTTGGACGCTTCCGCGACTGCTTGGACGCTTCCGCGCCTGCTTGGACTCTTCTGCGCCTTCTTGCATGCTTCCGCGCCTGCTTGGACGCTTCCGCGCCTGCTTGGACTCTTCTGCGCCTTCTTGCATGCTTCCGCGCCTGCTTGGACGTTTCCGCGCCTGCTTGGACGCTACCGCGCCTGCTTGGACGCTTCCGCGACTGCTTGGACGCTTCCGCGCCTGGTTGGACGCTACCGCGCCTGCTTGGACTCTTCTGCGCCTTCTTGCATGCTGCCGCGCCTACTTGGACGTTTCCGCGCCTGCTTGGACGCTTCAGCGCCTGCTTGCATGCTTCCCCGCCTGCTAGGACGCTTCCGCGCCTGCTTGGACTCTTCTGCGCCTGTTTGGACTCTTCTGCGCCTTCTTGCATGCTTCCGTGCCTGCTTGCATGCTTCCGCGCCTGCTTGGACGCTTCCGCGCCTGCTTGGACGCTTCCGCGGCTGCTTCGACGTTTCCGCGCCTGCTTGGACTCTTCCGCGCATGCTTGGACGCTTCCACGCCAGCTTGGACGCTTCCGCGCCTGCTTGGACTCTTCTGCGCCTTCTTGCATGCTTCCGCGCCTGCTTGGACGCTACCGCGCCTGCTTGGACGCTTCCGCGACTGTTTGGACGCTTCCGCGCCTGCATGGACGCTTCCGCGCCTGCTTGGACGCTTCCGCGACTGCTTGGACGCTTCCGCGCCTGCTTGGAATCTTCTGCGTCTTCTTGCATGCTTCCGCGCCTGCTTGGACGCTACCGCGCCTGCTTGGACGCTTCCGCGACTGCTTGGACGCTTCCGTGCCTGCTTGGACTCTTCTGCGCCTTCTTGCATGCTTCCGCGCCTGCTTGGACGCTTCCGCGACTGCTTGGACGCTACCGCGCCAGCTTGGACGCTTCCGCGACTGCTTGGACGCTTCCGCGCCTGCTTGGACTCTTCTGCGCCTTCTTGCATGCTGCCGCGCCTACTTGGACGCCTCCGCGCCTGGATGGACGCTACCGCGCCTGCTTGGACGCTTCCGCGACTGCTTGGACGCTTCCGCGCCTGCTTGGACTCTTCTGCGCCTTCTTGCATGCTGCCGCGCGTACTTGGACGTTTCCACGCCTGCTTGGACGCTACCGCGACTGCTTGGACGCTTCCGCGCCTGGTTAGACGCTACCGCGCCTGCTTGGACGCTTCCGCGACTGCTTGGACGCTTCCCCGCCTGCTTGGACTCTTCTGCGCCTGCTTGGACACTTCTGCGCCTTCTTGCATGCTTCCGCGCCTGCTTGGACGTTTCCGCGCCAGCTTGGACGCTACCGCGCCAGCTTGGACGCTTCCGCGACTGCTTGGACGCTTCCGCGCCTGCTTGGACTCTTCTGCGCCTTCTTGCATGCTGCCGCGCCTACTTGGACGCCTCCGCGCCTGGTTGGACGCTACCGCGCCTGCTTGGACGCTTCCGCGACTGCTTGGACGCTTCCGCGCCTGCTTGGACTCTTCTGCGCCTTCTTGCATGCTTCCGCGCCTGCTTGGACGTTTCCGCGCCTGCTTGGACGCTTCCGCGCCTGGTTGGACGCTACCGCGCCTGCTTGGACTCTTCCGCGCCTGCTTGGACTCTTCTGCGCCTTCTTGCATGCTGCCGCGACTGCTTGGACGCTTCCGCGCCTGGTTGGACGCGACCGCGCCTGCTTTGACGCTTCCGCGCCTGCTTGGACTCTTCTGCGACTGCTTGGACGCTTCCGCGCCTGGTTGGACGCTACCGCGCCTGCTTGGACTCTTCTGCGCCTTCTTGCATGCTGCCGCGCCTACTTGGACGTTTCCGCGCCTGCTTGGACGCTTCAGCGCCTGCTTGCATGCTTCCCCGCCTGCTAGGACGCTTCCGCGCCTGCTTGGACTCTTCTGCGCCTGTTTGGACTCTTCTGCGCCTTCTTGCATGCTTCCGTGCCTGCTTGCATGCTTCCGCGCCTGCTTGGACGCTTCCGCGCCTGCTTGGACGCTTCCGCGCCTGCTTCGACGTTTCCGCGCCTGCTTGGACTCTTCCGCGCATGCTTGGACGCTTCCACGCCAGCTTGGACGCTTCCGCGCCTGCTTGGACTCTTCTGCGCCTTCTTGCATGCTTCCGCGCCTGCTTGGACGCTACCGCGCCTGCTTGGACGCTTCCGCGATTGCTTGGACGCTTCCGCGCCTGCTTGGACACTTCTGCGCCTGCTTGGACTCTTCTGCGCCTGCTTGGACGCTACCGCGCCTGCTTGGACGCTTCCGCGCCTTCTTGCATGCTTCCGCGCCTACTTGGACGTTTCCGCGCCTGCTTGGACTCTTCTGCGCCTTCTTGCATGCTTCCGTGCCTGCTTGCATGCTTCCGCGCCTGCTTGGACGCTTCCGCGCCTGCTTGGACGCTTCCGCGCCTGCTTGGACGCTACCGCGCCTGCTTGGACGCTTCCGCGACTGCTTGTACGCTACCGCGCCTGCTTGGACGCTTCCGCGACTGCTTGGACGCTTCCGCGCCTGCTTGGACTCTCCTGCGCCTTCTTGCATGCTGCCGCGCCTACTTGGACGCTTCCGCGCCTGGTTGGACTCTTCTGCGCCTTCTTGCATGCTTCCGCGCCTGCTTGGACGTTTCCGCGCCTGCTTGGACGCTTCCGCGCCTGCTTGGACGCTTCCGCGACTGCTTGGACGCTTCCGCGCCTGGTTGGACGCTACCGCGCCTGCTTGGAATCTTCTGCGCCTTCTTGCATGCTGCCGCGCCTACTTGGACGTTTCCACGCCTGCTTGGACGTTTCCACGCCTGCTTGGACGCTTCCGCGCCTGCTTGCATGCTTCCCCGCCTGCTTGGAATCTTCTGCGCCTTCTTGCATGCTGCCGCGCCTACTTGGACGTTTCCACGCCTGCTTGGACGCTTCCGCGCCTGCTTGCATGCTTCCCCGCCTGCTTGGACGCTTCCGCGCCTGCTTGGACTCTTCTGCGCCTTCTTGCATGCTTCCGCGCCTGCTTGGACGTTTCCGCGCTTGCTTGGACGCTACCGCGCCTGCTTGGACGCTTCCGCGCCTTCTTGCATGCTTCCGCGCCTACTTGGACGTTTCCGCGCCTGCTTGCATGCTTCCCCGCCTGTTTGGACGCTTCCGCGCCTGCTTGGACTCTTCTGCGCCTTCTTGCATGCTTCCGCGCCTGCTTGGACGTTTCCGCGCCTGCTTGGACGCTTCCGCGCCTGGTTGGACGCTACCGCGCCTGCTTGGACTCTTCCGCGCCTGCTTGGACTCTTCTGCGCCTTCTTGCATGCTGCCGCGACTGCTTGGACGCTTCCGCGCCTGGTTGGACGCGACCGCGCCTGCTTTGACGCTTCCGCGCCTGCTTGGACTCTTCTGCGCCTGCTTGGACTCTTCTGCGCCTTCTTGCATGCTGCCACGCCTACTTTGACGTTTCCACGCCTGCTTGGACGTTTACGCGCCTGCTTGGACGCTACCGCGCCTGCTTGGTCGCTTCCGCTACTGCTTGGACGCTACCGCGCCAGCTTGGACGCTTCCGCGACTGCATGGACGCTTCCGCGCCTGCTTGGACTCTTCTGCGCCTTCTTGCATACTTCCGCGCCTACTTGGACGCTTACGCTCCTGCTTGGACACTTCCGAGCCTGCGTGGAAGCTTACGCGCCTGCTTGGACGCTTCCGCGCCTGCTTGGAAGATTCCGCGACTGATTGGATGCTTCCGCGCCTGTATGTATGCTTCCGAGCCTGCTTGGACGCTTCCGCGCCTGCTTGGACGCTACCGCGCCTTCTTGGACGCTTCCGCGACTGCTTGGACGTTTTCGCGCCTGATTGGACTCTTCTGCGCCTTCTTGCATGCTTCCGCGCCTACTTGGACGTTTCCGCGCCTGCTTGGACGCTTCCGAGCCTGCGTGGAAGCTTACGCGCCTGCTTGGACGCTTCCGCGCCTGCTTGGAAGATTCCGCGACTGCTTGGATGCTTCCGCGCCTGTATGTATGCTTCCGAGCCTGCTTGGACGCTTCCGCGCCTGCTTGGACGCTACCGCGCCTTCTTGGACGCTTCCGCGACTGCTTGGACGCTTCCGCGCCTGCTTGGACTCTTCTGCGCCTGTTTGGACTCTTCTGCGCCTTCTTGCATGCTTCCGCGACTGATTGGACGCTTCCGCGCCTACTTGGACTCTTCTGCGCCTTCTTGCATGCTGCCGCGCCTACTTGGACGTTTCCGCGCTTGCTTGGACGCTTCCGCGCCTGCTTGCATGCTTCCCCGCCTGATTGGACGCTTCCGCGCCTGCTTGGACACTTCTGCGCCTGTTTGGATGCTTCCGCGCCTGTATGTATGCTTCCGAGCCTGCTTGGACGCTTCCGCGCCTGCTTGGACGCTACCGCGCCTTCTTGGACGCTTCCGCGACTGCTTGGACGCTTCCGCGCCTGCTTGGACGTTTCCGCGCCTGCTTGGACGCTACCGCGCCTGCTTGGACGCTTCCGCGCCTGCTTGGACGCTACCGCGCCTGCTTGGACGCTTCCGCGCCTGCTTGGACTCTTCTGCGCCTTCTTGCATGCTGCCGCGCCTACTTGGACGCTTCCGCGCCTGGTTGGACGCTACCGCGCCTGCTTGGACGCTTCCGCGACTGCTTGGACGCTTCCGCGCCTGCTTGGACTCTTCTGCACCTTCTTGCATGCTTCCGCGCCTGCTTGGACGTTTCCGCGCCTGCTTGGACGCTTCCGCGCCTGCTTGGACGCTTCCGCGACTGCTTGGACGCTTCCGCGCCTGGTTGGACGCTACCGCGCCTGCTTGGACGCTTCCGCGACTGCTTGGACGCTTCCGCGCCTGGTTGGACGCTTCCGCGCCTGCTTGGACTCTTCTGCGTCTTCTTGCATGCTTCCGCGCCTGCTTGGACGTTTCCGCGCCTGCTTGGACACTACCGCGCCTGCTTGGACGCTTCCGCGACTGCTTGGACGCTTCCGCGCCTGGTTGGACGCGACCGCGCCTGCTTGGACGTTTCCGCGCCTGCTTGGACGCTACCGCGCCTGCTTGGACGCTTCCATGCCTTCTTGCATGCTTCCGCGCCTACTTGGACGTTTCCGCGCCTGCTTGGACGCTTCCGCGCCTGATTGCATGCTTCCCCGCCTGCTTGGACGCTTCCGCGCCTGCTTGGACGCTACCGCGCCAGCTTGGACGCTTCCGCGACTGCTTGGACGCTTCCGCGCCTGCTTGGACTCTTCTGCGCCTTCTTGCATGCTGCCGCGCCTACTTGGACGTTTCCGCGCCTGCTTGGACGCTTCCGCGCCTGGTTGGACGCGACCGCGCCTGCTTGGACGTTTCCGCGCCTGCTTGGACGCTACCGCGCCTGCTTGGACGCTTCCATGCCTTCTTGCATGCTTCCGCGCCTACTTGGACGTTTCCGCGCCTGCTTGGACGCTTCCGCGCCTGATTGCATGCTTCCCCGCCTGCTTGGACCCTTCCGCGCCTGCTTGGACGCTACCGCGCCAGCTTGGACGCTTCCGCGACTGCTTGGACGCTACCGCGCCAGCTTGGACGCTTCCGCGACTGCTTGGACGCTTCCGCGCCTGCTTGGACGCTACCGCGCCAGCTTGGACGCTTCCGCGACTGCTTGGACGCTTCCGCGCCTGCTTGGACTCTTCTGCAGCTTCTTGCATGCTGCCGCGCCTACTTGGACGTTTCCACGCCTGCTTGGACGCTTCCGCACCTGCTTGCATGCTTCCCCGCCTGCTTGGACGCTTCCGCGCCTGCTTGGACTCTTCTGCGCCTTCTTGCATGCTTCCGCGCCTGCTTGGACGTTTCCGCGCCTGCTTGGACGCTACCGAGCCTGCTTGGACGCTTCCGCGCCTTCTTGCATGCTTCCGCGCCTACTTGGACGTTTCCGCGCCTGCTTGGACGCTTCCGCGCCTGCTTGCATGCTTCCCCGCCTGCTTGGACGCTTCCGCGCCTGCTTGGACGCTTCCGCGCCTGCTTGGACGCTTCCGCGACTGCTTGAACGCTACCGCGCCTGCTTGGACGCTTCCGCGACTGCTTGCATGCTACCCCGCCTGCTTGGACGCTTCCGCGCCTGCTTGGAATCTTCTGCGCCTTCTTGCATGCTGCCGCGCCTACTTGGACGTTTCCGCGCCTGCTTGGACGCTTCCGCGCCTGCTTGGACTCTTCTGCGCCTTCTTGCATGCTTCCGCGCCTGCTTGGACACTTCTGCGCCTTCTTGCATGCTGCCGCGCCTGCTTGGACGTTTCCGCGCCAGCTTGGACACTACCGCGCCTGGTTGGACACTTCTGCGTCTTCTTGCATGCTTCCGCGCCTGCTTGGACGCATCCGCGCCTGCTTGGACTCTTCCGCGACTGCTTGGACGCTTCCGCGCCTGCTTGGACTCTTCTGCGCCTGCTTGGACTCTTCTGCGCCTTCTTGCATGCTTCCGCGCCTGCTTGGACGCTTCCGCGACTGCTTGGACGCTTCCGCGCCTGCTTGGACTCTTCTGCGCCTTCTTGCATGCTTCCCCGCCTGCTTGGACGCTTCCGCGACTGCTTGGACGCTACCGCACCTGCTTGGACGCTTCCGCGACTGCTTGGACGCTTCCGCGCCTGCTTGGACTCTTCTGCGCCTGTTTGGACTCTTCTGCGCCTTCTTGCATGCTTCCGCGACTGATTGGACGCTTCCGCGATTGCTTGGCCGCTACCGCGCCTGCTTGGAAGCTTCCGCGCCTGCTTGGACTCTTCTGCGTCATCTTGCATGCTTCCGCGCCTGCTTGGACGTTTCCGCGCCTGCTTGGACGCTACCGTGCCTGCTTGGACGCTTCCGCGACTGCTTGGACGCTTCCGCGCCTGGTTGGACGCGACCGCGCCTGCTTGAACGCTTCCGCGACTGCTTCGACGCTTCCGCGCCTGTGTGGACCCTTCTGCGCCGCTTGGACTCTTCTGCGCCTTCTTGCATGCTTCCGCGCCTGCTTGGACGTTTCCGCGCCTGCTTGGACGCTTCCGCGCCTGCTTGGACGCTTCCGCGACTGCTTGGACGCTTCCGCGCCTGCTTGGACGTTTCCGCGCCTGCTTGGACGCTACCGCGCCTGCTTGGACGCTTCCGCGCCTGCTTGGACGCTACCGCGCCTGCTTGGACGCTTCCGCGCCTTCTTGCATGCTTCCGCGCCTACTTGGACGTTTCCGCGCCTGCTTGCATGCTTCCCCGCCTGCTTGGACGCTTCCGCGCCTGCTTGGACTCTTCTGCGCCTTCTTGCATGCTTCCGCGCCTGCTTGGACGTTTCCGCGCCTGCTTGGACGCTTCCGCGCCTGGTTGGACGCTACCGCGCCTGCTTGGACTCTTCCGCGCCTGCTTGGACTCTTCTGCGCCTTCTTGCATGCTGCCGCGACTGCTTGGACGCTTCCGCGCCTGGTTGGACGCGACCGCGCCTGCTTTGACGCTTCCGCGCCTGCTTGGACTCTTCTGCGCCTGCTTGGACTCTTCTGCGCCTTCTTGCATGCTGCCACGCCTACTTTGACGTTTCCACGCCTGCTTGGACGTTTACGCGCCTGCTTGGACGCTACCGCGCCTGCTTGGTCGCTTCCGCTACTGCTTGGACGCTACCGCGCCAGCTTGGACGCTTCCGCGACTGCATGGACGCTTCCGCGCCTGCTTGGACTCTTCTGCGCCTTCTTGCATACTTCCGCGCCTACTTGGACGCTTACGCTCCTGCTTGGACACTTCCGAGCCTGCGTGGAAGCTTACGCGCCTGCTTGGACGCTTCCGCGCCTGCTTGGAAGATTCCGCGACTGCTTGGATGCTTCCGCGCCTGTATGTATGCTTCCGAGCCTGCTTGGACGCTTCCGCGCCTGCTTGGACGCTACCGCGCCTTCTTGGACGCTTCCGCGACTGCTTGGACGTTTTCGCGCCTGATTGGACTCTTCTGCGCCTTCTTGCATGCTTCCGCGCCTACTTGGACGTTTCCGCGCCTGCTTGGACGCTTCCGAGCCTGCGTGGAAGCTTACGCGCCTGCTTGGACGCTTCCGCGCCTGCTTGGAAGATTCCGCGACTGCTTGGATGCTTCCGCGCCTGTATGTATGCTTCCGAGCCTGCTTGGACGCTTCCGCGCCTGCTTGGACGCTACCGCGCCTTCTTGGACGCTTCCGCGACTGCTTGGACGCTTCCGCGCCTGCTTGGACTCTTCTGCGCCTGTTTGGACTCTTCTGCGCCTTCTTGCATGCTTCCGCGACTGATTGGACGCTTCCGCGATTGCTTGGCCGCTACCGCGCCTGCTTGGAAGCTTCCGCGCCTGCTTGGACTCTTCTGCGTCATCTTGCATGCTTCCGCGCCTGCTTGGACGTTTCCGCGCCTGCTTGGACGCTACCGTGCCTGCTTGGACGCTTCCGCGACTGCTTGGACGCTTCCGCGCCTGGTTGGACGCGACCGCGCCTGCTTGAACGCTTCCGCGACTGCTTCGACGCTTCCGCGCCTGTGTGGACCCTTCTGCGCCGCTTGGACTCTTCTGCGCCTTCTTGCATGCTTCCGCGCCTGCTTGGACGTTTCCGCGACTGCTTGGACGCTACCGCGCCTGCTTGGACGCTTCCGCGACAGCTTGGACGCTACCACGCCTGCTTGGACGCTTCCGCGCCTGCTTGGACGCTTTCGCGCCTGCTTGGACGCTTCCGCGACTGCTTGGACGCTTCCGCGCCTGCTTGGACTCTTCTGCGTCTTCTTGCATGCTTCCGCGCCTGCTTGGACGTTTCCGCGCTTGCTTGGACGCTTCCGCGCCTGCTTGCATGCTTCCCCACCTGATTGGACGCTTCCGCGCCTGCTTGGACACTTCTGCGCCTGTTTGGATGCTTCCGCGCCTGTATGTATGCTTCCGAGCCTGCTTGGACGCTTCCGCGCCTGCTTGGACGCTACCGCGCCTTCTTGGACGCTTCCGCGACTGCTTGGACGCTTCCGCGCCTGCTTGGACGTTTCCGCGCCTGCTTGGACGCTTCCGCGCCTGCTTGGACGCTTCCGCGACTGCTTGGACGCTTCCGCGCCTGGTTGGACGCTACCGCGCCTGCTTGGACGCTTCCGCGACTGCTTGGACGCTTCCGCGCCTGGTTGGACGCTTCCGCGCCTGCTTGGACTCTTCTGCGTCTTCTTGCATGCTTCCGCGCCTGCTTGGACGTTTCCGCGCCTGCTTGGACACTACCGCGCCTGCTTGGACGCTTCCGCGACTGCTTGGACGCTTCCGCGCCTGGTTGGACGCGACCGCGCCTGCTTGGACGTTTCCGCGCCTGCTTGGACGCTACCGCGCCTGCTTGGACGCTTCCATGCCTTCTTGCATGCTTCCGCGCCTACTTGGACGTTTCCGCGCCTGCTTGGACGCTTCCGCGCCTGATTGCATGCTTCCCCGCCTGCTTGGACGCTTCCGCGCCTGCTTGGACGCTACCGCGCCAGCTTGGACGCTTCCGCGACTGCTTGGACGCTTCCGCGCCTGCTTGGACTCTTCTGCGCCTTCTTGCATGCTGCCGCGCCTACTTGGACGTTTCCGCGCCTGCTTGGACGCTTCCGCGCCTGGTTGGACGCGACCGCGCCTGCTTGGACGTTTCCGCGCCTGCTTGGACGCTACCGCGCCTGCTTGGACGCTTCCATGCCTTCTTGCATGCTTCCGCGCCTACTTGGACGTTTCCGCGCCTGCTTGGACGCTTCCGCGCCTGATTGCATGCTTCCCCGCCTGCTTGGACCCTTCCGCGCCTGCTTGGACGCTACCGCGCCAGCTTGGACGCTTCCGCGACTGCTTGGACGCTACCGCGCCAGCTTGGACGCTTCCGCGACTGCTTGGACGCTTCCGCGCCTGCTTGGACGCTACCGCGCCAGCTTGGACGCTTCCGCGACTGCTTGGACGCTTCCGCGCCTGCTTGGACTCTTCTGCAGCTTCTTGCATGCTGCCGCGCCTACTTGGACGTTTCCACGCCTGCTTGGACGCTTCCGCACCTGCTTGCATGCTTCCCCGCCTGCTTGGACGCTTCCGCGCCTGCTTGGACTCTTCTGCGCCTTCTTGCATGCTTCCGCGCCTGCTTGGACGTTTCCGCGCCTGCTTGGACGCTACCGAGCCTGCTTGGACGCTTCCGCGCCTTCTTGCATGCTTCCGCGCCTACTTGGACGTTTCCGCGCCTGCTTGGACGCTTCCGCGCCTGCTTGCATGCTTCCCCGCCTGCTTGGACGCTTCCGCGCCTGCTTGGACGCTTCCGCGCCTGCTTGGACGCTTCCGCGACTGCTTGAACGCTACCGCGCCTGCTTGGACGCTTCCGCGACTGCTTGCATGCTACCCCGCCTGCTTGGACGCTTCCGCGCCTGCTTGGAATCTTCTGCGCCTTCTTGCATGCTGCCGCGCCTACTTGGACGTTTCCGCGCCTGCTTGGACGCTTCCGCGCCTGCTTGGACTCTTCTGCGCCTTCTTGCATGCTTCCGCGCCTGCTTGGACACTTCTGCGCCTTCTTGCATGCTGCCGCGCCTGCTTGGACGTTTCCGCGCCAGCTTGGACACTACCGCGCCTGGTTGGACACTTCTGCGTCTTCTTGCATGCTTCCGCGCCTGCTTGGACGCATCCGCGCCTGCTTGGACGCTTCCGCGACTGCTTGGACGCTTCCGCGCCTGCTTGGACTCTTCTGCGCCTGCTTGGACTCTTCTGCGCCTTCTTGCATGCTTCCGCGCCTGCTTGGACGCTTCCGCGACTGCTTGGACGCTTCCGCGCCTGCTTGGACTCTTCTGCGCCTTCTTGCATGCTTCCCCGCCTGCTTGGACGCTTCCGCGACTGCTTGGACGCTACCGCACCTGCTTGGACGCTTCCGCGACTGCTTGGACGCTTCCGCGCCTGCTTGGACTCTTCTGCGCCTGTTTGGACTCTTCTGCGCCTTCTTGCATGCTTCCGCGACTGATTGGACGCTTCCGCGATTGCTTGGCCGCTACCGCGCCTGCTTGGAAGCTTCCGCGCCTGCTTGGACTCTTCTGCGTCATCTTGCATGCTTCCGCGCCTGCTTGGACGTTTCCGCGCCTGCTTGGACGCTACCGTGCCTGCTTGGACGCTTCCGCGACTGCTTGGACGCTTCCGCGCCTGGTTGGACGCGACCGCGCCTGCTTGAACGCTTCCGCGACTGCTTCGACGCTTCCGCGCCTGTGTGGACCCTTCTGCGCCGCTTGGACTCTTCTGCGCCTTCTTGCATGCTTCCGCGCCTGCTTGGACGTTTCCGCGACTGCTTGGACGCTACCGCGCCTGCTTGGACGCTTCCGCGACAGCTTGGACGCTACCACGCCTGCTTGGACGCTTCCGCGCCTGCTTGGACGCTTCCGCGCCTGCTTGGACGCTTCCGCGACTGCTTGGACGCTTCCGCGCCTGCTTGGACGTTTCCGCGCCTGCTTGGACGCTACCGCGCCTGCTTGGACGCTTCCGCGCCTGATTGCATGCTTCCCCGCCTGCTTGGACGCTTCCGCGCCTGCTTGGACGCTACCGCGCCTGCTTGGACGCTACCGCGCCTGCTTGGACGTTTCCGCGCCTGCTTGGACGCTACCGCGCCTGCTTGGACGCTTCCATGCCTTCTTGCATGCTTCCGCGCCTACTTGGACGTTTCCGCGCCTGCTTGGACGCTTCCGCGCCTGATTGCATGCTTCCCCGCCTGCTTGGACGCTACCGCGCCAGCTTGGACGCTTCCGCGACTGCTTGGACGCTTCCGCGCCTGCTTGGACTCTTCTGCAGCTTCTTGCATGCTGCCGCGCCTACTTGGACGTTTCCACGCCTGCTTGGACGCTTCCGCACCTGCTTGCATGCTTCCCCGCCTGCTTGGACGCTTCCGCGCCTGCTTGGACTCTTCTGCGCCTTCTTGCATGCTTCCGCGCCTGCTTGGACGTTTCCGCGCCTGCTTGGACGCTACCGAGCCTGCTTGGACGCTTCCGCGCCTTCTTGCATGCTTCCGCGCCTACTTGGACGTTTCCGCGCCTGCTTGGACGCTTCCGCGCCTGCTTGCATGCTTCCCCGCCTGCTTGGACGCTTCCGCGCCTGCTTGGACGCTTCCGCGCCTGCTTGGACGCTTCCGCGCCTGGTTGGACGCTACCGCGCCTGCTTGGACGCTTCCGCGACTGCTTGAACGCTACCGCGCCTGCTTGGACGCTTCCGCGACTGCTTGCATGCTACCCCGCCTGCTTGGACGCTTCCGCGCCTGCTTGGAATCTTCTGCGCCTTCTTGCATGCTGCCGCGCCTACTTGGACGTTTCCGCGCCTGCTTGGACGCTTCCGCGCCTGCTTGGACTCTTCTGCGCCTTCTTGCATGCTTCCGCGCCTGCTTGGACACTTCTGCGCCTTCTTGCATGCTGCCGCGCCTGCTTGGACGTTTCCGCGCCAGCTTGGACACTACCGCGCCTGGTTGGACACTTCTGCGTCTTCTTGCATGCTTCCGCGCCTGCTTGGACGCATCCGCGCCTGCTTGGACGCTTCCGCGCCTGCTTGGACTCTTCCACGCCTGCTTGGACGTTTCCGCGCCTGCTTGGACGCTACCGCGCCTGCTTGGACGCTTCCGCGACTGCTTGGACTCTACCGCGCCTGCTTGAACGCTTCCGCGACTGCTTGGACGCTTCCGCGCCTGCTTGGACTCTTCTGCGTCTTCTTGCATGCTTCCGCGCCTGCTTGGACGCTTCCGCGCCTGCTTGGAATCTTCTGCGCCTTCTTGGATGCTGCCGCGCCTACTTGGACGTTTCCACGCCTGCTTGGACGCTTCCGCACCTGCTTGCATGCTTCCCCGCCTGCTTGGACGCTTCCGCTCCTGCTTGGACTCTTCTGCGCCTTCTTGCATGCTTCCGCGCCTGCTTGGACGCATCCGCGCCTGCTTGGACGCTTCCGCGACTGCTTGGACGCTTCCGCGCCTGCTTGGACGCTTCCGCGCCTGATTGCATGCTTCCGCGCCTGCTTGGACGTTTCCGCGCCAGCTTGGACACTACCGCGCCTGGTTGGACACTTCTGCGTCTTCTTGCATGCTTCCGCGCCTGCTTGGACGCTCCCACGCCTGCTTGGACGCTTCCGCGCCTGCTTGGACGCTTCCGCGCCTGCTTGGACTCTTCCGCGCATGCTTGGACGCATCCGCGCCTGCTTGGACGCTTCCGCGCCTGCTTGAACGCTTCCGCGCCTGCTTGGACTCTTCCGCGCATGCTTGGACGCTTCCGCGCCTGCTTGGACGCTTCCGCGCCTGCTTGGACGCTTCCGCGCCTGCTTGGACGCTTCCGCACCTTCTTGCATGCTTCCGCGCCTACTTGGACGTTTCTGCGCCTGCTTGGACGCTTCCGCGCCTGCTTGCATGCTTCCCCGCCTGCTTGGACGCTTCCGCGCCTGCTTGGACTCTTCTGCGTCTTCTTGCATGCTTCCCCGCCTGCTTGGACGCTTCCGCAACTGCTTGGACGCTACCGCGCCTGCTTGGACTCTTCTGCTCCATCTTGCATGCTTCCGCGCCTGCTTGGACGTTTCCGCGACAACTTGGACGCTACCGCGCCTGCTTGGACGCTACCGCACCTGCTTGGACGCTTCCGCGCCTGCTTGGACGTTTCCGCGCCAGCTTGGATGCTTTCGCGCCTGCTTGGACTATTCTGCGCCTTCTTGCATGCTTCCGCGCCTGCTTGGACGTTTCCGCGCCAGCTTGGACGCTTCCGCGCCTGCTTGGACTCTTCCGCGCCTGCTTGCATGCTTCCGCGCCTGCTAGGACGCTTTCGCGCCTGCTTGCACGGTTCCGAGCCTGCTTGGACGCTTCCGCGACTGCTTGGACTCTTCTACGCCTGCTTGGACTCTTCTGCGCCGTCTTGCATGCTTCCGCGCCTGTTTGGACGCTTACGCGCCTGCTTGGACGCTTCCGCGCCTGCTTGGACGCTTCCGCGACTGCTTGGACGCTTCCGCGCCTGCTTGGACTCTTCTGCGCCTTCTTGCATGCTTCCGCGCCTGCTTGGACGCTTCCGCGCCTGCTTGGACGCTCCCACGCCTGCTTGGACTCTTCCGCGCCTGCTTGGACGCTTCCGCGCCTGCTTGGACGCTCCCACGCCTGCTTGGACGCTTCCGCGCCTGCTTGGACGCTTCCGCGCCTGCTTGGACGCTTCCGCACTTTCTTGCATGCTTCCGCGCCTACTTGGACGTTTCTGCGCCTGCTTGGACGCTTCCGCGCCTGCTTGCATGCTTCCCCGCCTGCTTGGACGCTTCCGCGCCTGCTTGGACTCTTCTGCGTCTTCTTGCATGCTTCCCCGCCTGCTTGGACGCTTCCGCAACTGCTTGGACGCTACCGCGCCTGCTTGGACTCTTCTGCTCCTTCTTGCATGCTTCCGCGCCTGCTTGGACGTTTCCGCGCCAACTTGGACGCTACCGCGCCTGCTTGGACGCTACCGCACCTGCTTGGACGCTTCCGCGCCTGCTTGGACGTTTCCGCGCCAGCTTGGATGCTTTCGCGCCTGCTTGGACTATTCTGCGCCTTCTTGCATGCTTCCGCGCCTGCTTGGACGTTTCCGCGCCTGCTTGGACGCTTCAGCGACTGCTTGGACGCTTCCGCGCCTGCTTGGACTCTTCTGCGCCTTCTTGCATGCTTCCGCGCCTACTTGGACGTTCCCGCGACTGCTTGGACGCTTCCGCGCTTGGTTGGACGCTACCGCGCCTGCTTGGACGTTTCCGCGACTGCTTGGACGCTTCCCCGCCTGCTTGGACTCTTCTGTGCCTGCTTGGACACTTCTGCGCCTTCTTGCATGCTTCCGCGCCTGCTTGGACATTTCCGCGCCAGCTTGGACGCTTCCGCGCCTGCTTGGACACTTCCGCGCCTGCTTGCATGCTTCCGCGCCTGCTTGGACTCTTCTGCGCCTTCTTGCATGCTGCCGCGACTGCTTGGACGCTTCCGCGCCTGGTTGGACGCGACCGCGCCTGCTTTGACGCTTCCGCGCCTGCTTGGACTCTTCTGCGCCTGCTTGGACTCTTCTGCGCCTTCTTGCATGCTGCCACGCCTACTTTGACGTTTCCACGCCTGCTTGGACGTTTACGCGCCTGCTTGGACGCTACCGCGCCTGCTTGGTCGCTTCCGCTACTGCTTGGACGCTACCGCGCCAGCTTGGACGCTTCCGCGACTGCATGGACGCTTCCGCGCCTGCTTGGACTCTTCTGCGCCTTCTTGCATACTTCCGCGCCTACTTGGACGCTTACGCTCCTGCTTGGACACTTCCGAGCCTGCGTGGAAGCTTACGCGCCTGCTTGGACGCTTCCGCGCCTGCTTGGAAGATTCCGCGACTGCTTGGATGCTTCCGCGCCTGTATGTATGCTTCCGAGCCTGCTTGGACGCTTCCGCGCCTGCTTGGACGCTACCGCGCCTTCTTGGACGCTTCCGCGACTGCTTGGACGTTTTCGCGCCTGATTGGACTCTTCTGCGCCTTCTTGCATGCTTCCGCGCCTACTTGGACGTTTCCGCGCCTGCTTGGACGCTTCCGCGCCTGTATGTATGCTTCCGAGCCTGCTTGGACGCTTCCGCGCCTGTATGTATGCTTCCGAGCCTGCTTGGACGCTTCCGCGCCTGCTTGGACGCTACCGCGCCTGCTTGGACGCTTCCGCGCCTGCTTGCATTCTTCCCCGCCTGCTTGCATGCTTCCCCGCCTGCTTGGACGCTTCCGCGACTGCTTGGACGCTTCCGCGCCTGCTTGGACGTTTCCGCGCCTGCTTGGACGCTTCCGCGACTGCTTGGTCGCTTCCGCGGCTGCTTGAACTCTTCTGCGCCTTCTTGCATGCTTCCGAGCCTACTTGGACGCTTCCGCGCCTGCTTGGACTCTTCTGCGCCTTCTTGCATGCTTCCGCGCCTGCTTGGACATTTCCGCGCCTGCTTGGACGCTTCCGCGCCTGCTTGGACTCTTCTGCGCCTTCTTGCATGCTTCCGCGCCTGCTTGGACGTTTCCGCGCCTGCTTGGACGCTACCGCGCCTGCTTGGACGCTTCCGCGACTGCTTGGACGCTTCCGCGCCTGGATGGACGCTACCGCGCCTGCTTGGACTCTTCTGCGCCTTCTTGCATGCTGCCGCGCCTACTTGGACGTTTCCGCGCCTGCTTGGACGCTTCAGCGCCTGCTTGCATGCTTCCCCGCCTGCTGGGACGCTTCCGCGCCTGCTTGGACTCTTCTGCGCCTGTTTGGACTCTTCTGCGCCTTCTTGCATGCTTCCGCGACTGATTGGACGCTTCCGCGACTGCTTGGCCGCTACCGCGCCTGCTTGGAAGCTTCCGCGCCTGCTTGGACTCTTCTGCGTCATCTTGCATGCTTCCGCGCCTGCTTGGACGTTTCCGCGCCTGCTTGGACGCTTCCGCGACTGCTTGGACGCTTCCGCGCCTGCTTGGACTCTTCTGCGCCTGCTTGGACTCTTCTGCGCCTTCTTGCATGCTTCCGCGCCTGCTTGGACGCTTCCGCGACTGCTTGGACGCTTCCGCGCCTGCTTGGACTCTTCTGCGCCTTCTTGCATGCTTCCCCGCCTGCTTGGACGCTTCCGCGACTGCTTGGACGCTACCGCACCTGCTTGGACGCTTCCGCGACTGCTTGGACGCTTCCGCGCCTGCTTGGACTCTTCTGCGCCTGTTTGGACTCTTCTGCGCCTTCTTGCATGCTTCCGCGACTGATTGGACGCTTCCGCGATTGCTTGGCCGCTACCGCGCCTGCTTGGAAGCTTCCGCGCCTGCTTGGACTCTTCTGCGTCATCTTGCATGCTTCCGCGCCTGCTTGGACGTTTCCGCGCCTGCTTGGACGCTACCGTGCCTGCTTGGACGCTTCCGCGACTGCTTGGACGCTTCCGCGCCTGGTTGGACGCGACCGCGCCTGCTTGAACGCTTCCGCGACTGCTTCGACGCTTCCGCGCCTGTGTGGACCCTTCTGCGCCGCTTGGACTCTTCTGCGCCTTCTTGCATGCTTCCGCGCCTGCTTGGACGTTTCCGCGACTGCTTGGACGCTACCGCGCCTGCTTGGACGCTTCCGCGACAGCTTGGACGCTACCACGCCTGCTTGGACGCTTCCGCGCATGCTTGGACGCTTCCGCGCCTGCTTGGACGCTTCCGCGACTGCTTGGACGCTTCCGCGCCTGCTTGGACTCTTCTGCGTCTTCTTGCATGCTTCCGCGCCTGCTTGGACGTTTCCGCGCCTGCTTGGACGCTACCGCGCCTGCTTGGACGCTTCCGCGCCTGCTTGCATGCTTTCCCGCCTGCTTGGACGCTTCCGCGCCTGCTTGGACTCTTCTGCGCCTGCTTGGACGTTTCCGCGCCTGCTTGGACGCTACCACGCCTGCTTGGACGCTTCCGCGACTGCTTGGACACTACCGCGCCTGCTTGGACGCTTCCGTGACTGCTTGGACGCTTCCGCGCCTACTTGGACTCTTCTGCGCCTTCTTGCATGCTGCCGCGCCTACTTGGACGTTTCCGCGCTTGCTTGGACGCTTCCGCGCCTGCTTGCATGCTTCCCCGCCTGATTGGACGCTTCCGCGCCTGCTTGGACACTTCTGCGCCTGTTTGGATGCTTCCGCGCCTGTATGTATGCTTCCGAGCCTGCTTGGACGCTTCCGCGCCTGCTTGGACGCTACCGCGCCTTCTTGGACGCTTCCGCGACTGCTTGGACGCTTCCGCGCCTGCTTGGACGCTCCCACGCCTGCTTGGACGCTTCCGCGCCTGCTTGGACGCTTCCGCGCCTGCTTGGACTCTTCTGCGCCTTCTTGCATGCTTCCGCGCCTGCTTGGACTCTTCTGCGCCTTCTTGCATGCTTCCGCGCCTGCTTGGACGCTTCCGCGCATGCTTGGACGCATCCGCGCGTGCTTGGACGCTTCCGCGCCTGCTTGGACGCTCCCACGCCTGCTTGGACTCTTCCGCGCCTGCTTGGACGCTTCCGCGCCTGCTTGGACGCTCCCACGCCTGCTTGGACGCTTCCGCGCCTGCTTGGACGCTTCCGCGCCTGCTTGGACTCTTCCGCGCATGCTTGGACTCTTCTGCGCCGTCTTGCATGCTTCCGCGCCTGCTTGGACGCTCCCACGCCTGCTTGGACTCTTCCGCGCCTGCTTGGACGCTTCCGCGCCTGCTTGGACGCTCCCACGCCTGCTTGGACGCTTCCGCGCCTGCTTGGACGCTTCCGCGCCTGCTTGGACTCTTCCGCGCATGCTTGGACGCATCCGCGCCTGCTTGGACGCTTCCGCGCCTGCTTGAACGCTTCCGCGCCTGCTTGGACTCTTCCGCGCATGCTTGGACGCTTCCGCGCCTGCTTGGACGCTTCCGCGCCTGCTTGGACGCTTCCGCGCCTGCTTGGACGCTTCCGCACCTTCTTGCATGCTTCCGCGCCTACTTGGACGTTTCTGCGCCTGCTTGGACGCTTCCGCGCCTGCTTGCATGCTTCCCCGCCTGCTTGGACGCTTCCGCGCCTGCTTGGACTCTTCTGCGTCTTCTTGCATGCTTCCCCGCCTGCTTGGACGCTTCCGCAACTGCTTGGACGCTACCGCGCCTGCTTGGACTCTTCTGCTCCTTCTTGCATGCTTCCGCGCCTGCTTGGACGTTTCCGCGACAACTTGGACGCTACCGCGCCTGCTTGGACGCTACCGCACCTGCTTGGACGCTTCCGCGCCTGCTTGGACGTTTCCGCGCCAGCTTGGATGCTTTCGCGCCTGCTTGGACTATTCTGCGCCTTCTTGCATGCTTCCGCGCCTGCTTGGACGTTTCCGCGCCAGCTTGGACGCTTCCGCGCCTGCTTGGACTCTTCCGCGCCTGCTTGCATGCTTCCGCGCCTGCTAGAAAGCTTTCGCGCCTGCTTGCACGGTTCCGAGCCTGCTTGGACGCTTCCGCGACTGCTTGGACTCTTCTACGCCTGCTTGGACTCTTCTGCGCCGTCTTGCATGCTTCCGCGCCTGTTTGGACGCTTACGCGCCTGCTTGGACGCTTCCGCGCCTGCTTGGACGCTTCCGCGCCTGCTTGGACTCTTCTGCGCCTTCTTGCATGCTTCCGCGCCTGCTTGGACGCTTCCGCGCCTGCTTGGACGCTCCCACGCCTGCTTGGACTCTTCCGCGCCTGCTTGGACGCTTCCGCGCCTGCTTGGACGCTCCCACGCCTGCTTGGACGCTTCCGCGCCTGCTTGGACGCTTCCGCGCCTGCTTGGACGCTTCCGCACCTTCTTGCATGCTTCCGCGCCTACTTGGACGTTTCTGCGCCTGCTTGGACGCTTCCGCGCCTGCTTGCATGCTTCCCCGCCTGCTTGGACGCTTCCGCGCCTGCTTGGACTCTTCTGCGTCTTCTTGCATGCTTCCCCGCCTGCTTGGACGCTTCCGCAACTGCTTGGACGCTACCGCGCCTGCTTGGACTCTTCTGCTCCTTCTTGCATGCTTCCGCGCCTGCTTGGACGTTTCCGCGCCAACTTGGACGCTACCGCGCCTGCTTGGACGCTACCGCACCTGCTTGGACGCTTCCGCGCCTGCTTGGACGTTTCCGCGCCAGCTTGGATGCTTTCGCGCCTGGTTGGACTATTCTGCGCCTTCTTGCATGCTTCCGCGCCTGCTTGGACGTTTCCGCGCCTGCTTGGACGCTTCAGCGACTGCTTGGACGCTTCCGCGCCTGCTTGGACTCTTCTGCGCCTTCTTGCATGCTTCCGCGCCTACTTGGACGTTCCCGCGCCTGCTTGCATGCTTCCCCGCCTGCTTGGACGCTTCCGCGACTGCTTGGACTCTTCTGCGCCTGCTTGGACTCTTCTGCGCCGTCTTGCATGCTTCCGCGCCTGCTTGGACGCTTACGCGCCTGCTTGGACGCTTCCGCGCCTGCTTGGACGCTTCCGCGCCTGCTTGGACTCTTCCGCGCATGCTTGGACGCATCCGCGCCTGCTTGGACGCTTCCGCGCCTGCTTGGACGCTCCCACGCCTGCTTGGACTCTTCCGCGCCTGCTTGGACGCTTCCGCGCCTGCTTGGACGCTCCCACGCCTGCTTGGACGCTTCCGCGCCTGCTTGGACGCTTCCGCGCCTGCTTGGACTCTTCCGCGCATGCTTGGACTCTTCTGCGCCGTCTTGCATGCTTCCGCGCCTGCTTGGACGCTTACGCGCCTGCTTGGACGCTTCCGCGCCTGCTTGGACGCTTCCGCGACTGCTTGGACTCTTCTACGCCTGCTTGGACTCTTCTGCGCCGTCTTGCATGCTTCTGCGCCTGTTTGGACGCTTACGCGCCTGCTTGGACGCTTCCGCGCCTGCTTGGACGCTTCCGCGACTGCTTGGACGCTTCCGCGCCTGCTTGGACTCTTCTGCGCCTTCTTGCATGCTTCCGCGCCTGCTTGGACGCTTCCGCGACTGCTTGGACGCTTCCGCGCCTGCTTGGACTCTTCTGCGCCTTCTTGCATGCTTCCGCGCCTGCTTGGACGTTTCCGCGCCAGCTTGGACAATACCGCGCCTGCTTGGACGCTTCCCCGCCTGCTTGGACTCTTCTGTGCCTGCTTGGACACTTCTGCGCCTTCTTGCATGCTTCCGCGCCTACTTGGACTTTTCCGCGCATGCTTGGACGCTTCCGCGCCTGCTTGCATGCTTCCCCGCCTGCTTGGACGCTTCCGCGCCTGCTTGCATGCTTCCCCGCCTGCTTGGACGCTTCCGCGACTGCTTGGACTCTTCTGCGCCTGCTTGGACTCTTCTGCGCCGTCTTGCATGCTTCCGCGCCTGCTTGGACGCTTACGCGCCTGCTTGGACGCTTCCGCGCCTGCTTGGACGCTTCCGCGCCTGCTTGGACTCTTCCGCGCATGCTTGGACGCATCCGCGCCTGCTTGGACGCTTCCGCGCCTGCTTGGACGCTCCCACGCCTGCTTGGACTCTTCCGCGCCTGCTTGGACGCTTCCGCGCCTGCTTGGACGCTCCCACGCCTGCTTGGACGCTTCCGCGCCTGCTTGGACGCTTGCGCGCCTGCTTGGACTCTTCCGCGCATGCTTGGACTCTTCTGCGCCGTCTTGTATGCTTCCGCGCCTGCTTGGACGCTTACGCGCCTGCTTGGACGCTTCCGCGCCTGCTTGGACGCTCCCACGCCTGCTTGGACTCTTCCGCGCCTGCTTGGACGCTTCCGCGCCTGCTTGGACGCTCCCACGCCTGCTTGGACGCTTCCGCGCCTGCTTGGACGCTTCCGCGCCTGCTTGGACTCTTCCGCGCCTGCTTGAATGCTTCCGCGCCTGCTTGGACTCTTCTGCGCCTTCTTGCATGCTGCCGCGCCTACTTGTACGTTTCCGCGCCTGCTTGGACGCTTCCGCGACTGCTTGGACGCTACCTCGCCTGCTTGGACGCTTCCGCGACTGCTTGGACTCTTCCGCGCCTGGTTGGACACTACCGCGCCTGCTTGGACGCTTCCGCGCCTGCTTGGACGCTTCCGCGCCTGCTTGGACGCTTCCGCGCCTGCTTGGACTCTTCCGCGCCTGCTTGGACTCTTCTGCGTCTTCTTGCATGCTTCCCCGCCTGCTTGGACGCTTCCGCAACTGCTTGGACGCTACCGCGCCTGCTTGGACTCTTCTGCTCCTTCTTGCATGCTTCCGCGCCTGCTTGGACGTTTCCGCGCCAACTTGGACGCTTCCGCGCCTGCTTGGACGCTTCCGCGCCTGCTTGGACTCTTCTGCGTCTTCTTGCATGCTTCCCCGCCTGCTTGGACGCTTCCGCGACTGCTTGGACGCTACCGCGCCTGCTTGGACGCTTCCGCGACTGCTTGGACCCTTCCGCGCCTGCTTGGACTCTTCTGCGCCTTCTTGCATGCTGCCGCGCCTACTTGGACGTTTCCACGCCTGCTTGGACGCTTCCGCGCCTGCTTGCATGCTTCCCCGCCTGCTTGGACGCTTCCGCGCCTGCTTGGACTCTTCTGCGCCTGCTTGGACTCTTCTGCGCCTTCTTGCATGCTTCCGCGCCTGCTTGGACGTTTCCGCGCCTGCTTGGACGCTGCCGCGCCTGCTTGGACGCTTCCGCGACTGCTTGGACGCTACCGCGCCTGCTTGGACGCTACCGCGCCTGCTTGGACGCTTCCGTGACTGCTTGGACGCTTCCGCGCCTGCTTGGACTCTTCTGCGCCTTCTTGCATGCTGCCGCGCCTACTTGGACGTTTCCGCGCCTGCTTGGACGCTTCCGCGCCTGCTTGGACGCTTCCGCGACTGCTTGGACGCTTCCGCGCCTGCTTGGACTCCTCTGCGTCTTCTTGCATGCTTCCGCGCCTGCTTGGACGTTTCCGCGCCTGCTTGGACGCTACCGCGCCTGCTTCGATGTTTCCGCGCCTGCTTGGACGCTACCGCGCCTGCTTGGGCGCTTCCGCGCCTTCTTGCATGCTTCCGCGCCTACTTGGACGTTTCCGCGCCTGCTTGGACGCTACCGCGCCTGCTTGGACGCTACCGCGCCTGCTTGGACGCTTCCGCGACTGCTTGGACGCTTCCGCGCCTGCTAGGACTCTTCTGCGCCTTCTTGCATGCTGCCGCGCCTACTTGAACGCTTCCGCGCCTGGTTGGACGCTACCGTGCCTGCTTGGACGCTTCCGCAACTGGTTGGACGCTTCCGCGCCTGCTTGGACTCTTCTGCGCCTTCTTGCATGCTGCCGCGCCTACTTGGACGTTTCCGCGCCTGCTTGGACGCTTCCGCGCCTGCTTGCATGCTTCTCCGCCTGCTTGGACGCTTCCGCGCCTGCTTGGAATCTTCTCCGCCTTCTTGCATGCTGCCGCGCCTACTTGGACGTTTCCACGACTGCTTGGACGCTTCCGCGCCTGCTTGCATGCTTCCCCGCCTGCTTGGACGCTTCCGCGCCTGCTTGGACTCTTTTGCGCCTTCTTGCATGCTTCCGCACCTGCTTGGACGTTTCCGCGCCTGCTTGGACGCTACCGCGCCTGCTTGGACGCTTCCGCGACTGCTTGGACGCTGCCGCGCCTGCTTGGACGCTACCGCGCCTGCTTGGACGCTTCCGTGACTGCTTGGACGCTTCCGCGCCTGCTTGGACTCTTCTGCGTCTTCTTGCATGCTTCCGCGCCTGCTTGGACGTTTCCCTGCCTGCTTGGACGCTTCCACGCCTGCTTGGACGCTTCACCGACTGCTTGGACGCTTCCGCGCCTGGTTGGACGCTACCGCGCCTGCATGGACGCTTCTGCGAATGCTTGGACGCTTCCGCGACTGCTTGGACCCTTCTGCGCCTTCTTGCATGCTGCCGCGCCTACTTGGACGTTTCCGCGCCTGCTTGGACGCTTCCGCGCCTGCTTGCATGCTTCCCCGCCTGCTTGGACGCTTCCGCGACTGCTTGGACGCTACCGCGCCTGCTTGGACGCTTCCGCGACTGCTTGGACCCTTCCGCGCCTGCTTGGACTCTTCTGCGCCTTCTTGCATGCTGCCGCGCCTACTTGGACGTTTCCACGCCTGCTTGGACGCTTCCGCGCCTGCTTGCATGCTTCCCCGCCTGCTTGGACGCTTCCGCGCCTGCTTGGACTCTTCTGCGCCTGCTTGGACTCTTCTGCGCCTTCTTGCATGCTTCCGCGCCTGCTTGGACGCTTCCGCGCCTGCTTGGACTCTTCTGCGTCTTCTTGCATGCTTCCGCGCCTGCTTGGACGTTTCCGCGCCTGCTTGGACGCTTCCGCCCCTGCTTGGACGCTTCCGCGCCTGCTTGCATGCTTCCCCGCCTGCTTGCATGCTTCCGCGCCTGCTTGGACGCTTCCGCGCCTGCTTGCATGCTTCCCCGCCTGCTTGCATGCTTCCGCGCCTGCTTGGACGCGTCCGCGACTGCTTGAACGCTACCGCGCCTGCTTGGACGCTTCCGCGACTGCTTGGACGCTTCCGCGCCTGCTAGGACTCTTCTGCGCCTTCTTGCATGCTGCCGCGCCTACTTGGACGCTTCCGCGCCTGGTTGGACGCTACCGCGCCTTCTTGCATGCTTCCGCGCCTGCTTGGACGTTTCCGCGCCTGCTTGGACGCTACCGCGCCTGCTTGGACGCTTCCGCACCTTCTTGCATGCTTCCGCGCCTACTTGGACGTTTCCGCGCCTGCTTGGACGCTACCGCGCCTGCTTGGACGCTTCCGCGACTGCTTGGACGCTTCCGCGCCTGCTAGGACTCTTCTGCGTCTTCTTGCATGCTTCCGCGCCTACTTGGACGCTTCCCCGCCTGCTTGGACTCTTCTGCGTCTTCTTGCATACTTCCGCGCCTGCTTGGACGTTTCCGCGCCTGATTGGACGCTACCGCGCCTGCTTGAACGCTTCCGCGACTGCTTGGACGCTTTCGCGCCTGCTTGGACCCTTCTGCGCCTTCTTGCATGCTTCCGCGCCTGCTTCGACGTTTCCGCGCCTGCTTGGACGCTACCGCGCCTGCTTGGATGCTTCCGCGCCTTCTTGCATGCTTCCGCGCCTACTTGGACGTGTCCGCGCCTGCTTGGACGCTTCCGCGTCTGCTTGCATGCTTCCCCGCCTCCTTGGACGCTTCCGCGCCTGCTTGGACTCTTCTGCGTCTTCTTGCATGCTTCCGCGCCTGCTTGGACGTTTCCGCGCCTGCTTGGACGCTACCGCGCCTGCTTGGAGGCTTCCGCGACTGCTTGGACGCTACCGCGCCTGCTTGAACGCTTCCGCGACTGCTTGGACGCTTTCGCGTCTGCTTGGACCCTTCTGCGCCTTCTTGCATGCTTCCGCGCCAGCTTCGACGTTTCCGCGCCTGCTTGGACGCTACCGCGCCTGCTTGGATGCTTCCGCGCCTTCTTGCATGCTTCCGCGCCTACTTGGACGTGTCCGCGCCTGCTTGGACGCTTCCGCGTCTGCTTGCATGCTTCCCCGCCTCCTTGGACGCTTCCGCGCCTGCTTGGACGCTTCCGCGCCTGCTTGCATGCTTCCCCGCCTCCTTGGACGCTTCCGCGCCTGCTTGGACTCTTCTGCGTCTTCTTGCATGCTTCCGCGCCTGCTTGGACGTTTCCGCGCCTGCTTGGACGCTACCGCGCCTGCTTGGAGGCTTCCGCGACTGCTTGGACGCTACCGCGCCTGCTTGAACGCTTCCGCGACTGCTTGGACGCTTTCGCGCCTGCTTGGACCCTTCTGCGCCTTCTTGCATACTTCCGCGCCTGGTTCGACGTTTCCGCGCCTGCTTGGACGCTACCGCGCCTGCTTGGATGCTTCCGCGCCTTCTTGCATGCTTCCGCGCCTACTTGGACGTGTCCGCGCCTTCTTGGACGCTACCGCGCCTGCTTGGACCCTTCTGCGTCTTCTTGCATGCTTCCGCGCCTGCTTGGACGTTTCCGCGCCTGCTTGGACTCTTCTGCGCCTTCTTGCATGCTCCCGCGCCTGCTTGGACGTTTCCGCGCCTGCTTGGACGCTACCGCGCCTGCTTGGACGCTACCGCGCCTGCTTGGAGGCTTCCGCGACTGCTTGGACGCTACCGCGCCTGCTTGAACGCTTCCGCGACTGCTTGGACGCTTCCGCGCCTGCTTGGACCCTTCTGCGCCTTCTTGCATGCTTCCGCGCCTGCTTCGACGTTTCCGCGCCTGCTTGGACGCTACCGCGCCTGCTTGGATGCTTCCGCGCCTTCTTGCATGCTTCCGCGCCTACTTGGACGTGTCCGCGCCTGCTTGGACGCTACCGCGCCTGCTTGGACCCTTCTGCGTCTTCTTGCATGCTTCCGCGCCTGCTTGGACGTTTCCGCGCCTGCTTGGACTCTTCTGCGCCTTCTTGCATGCTCCCGCGCCTGCTTGGACGTTTCCGCGCCTGCTTGGACGCTACCGCGCCTGCTTGGATGCTTCCGCGCCTTCTTGTATGCTTCCGCGCCTACTTGGACGTGTCCGCGCCTGCTTGGACGCTACCGCGCCTGCTTGGAGGCTTCCGCGACTGCTTGGACGCTACCGCGCCTGCTTGAACGCTTCCGCGACTGCTTGGACGCTTTCGCGCCTGCTTGGACCCTTCTGCGTCTTCTTGCATGCTTCCGCGCCTGCTTGGACGATTCCGCGCCTGCTTGGACTCTTCTGCGGCTTCTTGCATGCTGCCGCGCCTGCTTGTACGCTTCCGCGCCTGCTTGGATGCTTCCGCGCCTGTTTGCATGCTTCCCAGCCTGCTTGGACGCTTTCGCGCCTATATGGTTGCTTCCGCGCCTGCTTGGACGCTTCCGCGCCTGCTTGGACTCTTCCGCGCCTGCTTGGACTATTCTGCGCCTTCTTGCATGCTGCCGCGCCTACTTGGACGTTTCCACGCCTGCTTGGACGCTTCCGCGCCTGCTTGCATGCTTCCCCGCCTGCTTGCATGCTTCCGCGCCTGCTTGGACGCTTCCGCGCCTGCTTGCATGCTTCCCCGCCTGCTTGCATGCTTCCGCGCCTGCTTGGACGCGTCCGCGACTGCTTGAACGCTACCGCGCCTGCTTGGACGCTTCCGCGACTGCTTGGACGCTTCCGCGCCTGCTAGGACTCTTCTGCGCCTTCTTGCATGCTGCCGCGCCTACTTGGACGCTTCCGCGCCTGGTTGGACGCTACCGCGCCTTCTTGCATGCTTCCGCGCCTTCTTGGACGTTTCCGCGCCTGCTTGGACGCTACCGCGCCTGCTTGGACGCTTCCGCACCTTCTTGCATGCTTCCGCGCCTACTTGGACGTTTCCGCGCCTGCTTGGACGCTTCCGCGCCTGCTTGCATGCTTCCCGGCCTGCTTGGACGCTTCCGCGACTGCTTGGACGCTACCGCGCCTGCTTGGACGCTTCCGCGACTGCTTGGACGCTTCCGCGCCTGCTAGGACTCTTCTGCGTCTTCTTGCATGCTTCCGCGCCTACTTGGACGCTTCCCCGCCTGCTTGGACTCTTCTGCGTCTTCTTGCATACTTCCGCGCCTGCTTGGACGTTTCCGCGCCTGATTGGACGCTACCGCGCCTGCTTGAACGCTTCCGCGACTGCTTGGACGCTTTCGCGCCTGCTTGGACCCTTCTGCGCCTTCTTGCATGCTTCCGCGCCTGCTTCGACGTTTCCGCGCCTGCTTGGACGCTACCGCGCCTGCTTGGATGCTTCCGCGCCTTCTTGCATGCTTCCGCGCCTACTTGGACGTGTCCGCGCCTGCTTGGACGCTTCCGCGTCTGCTTGCATGCTTCCCCGCCACCTTGGACGCTTCCGCGCCTGCTTGGACGCTTCCGCGCCTGCTTGCATGCTTCCCCGCCTCCTTGGACGCTTCCGCGCCTGTTTGGACTCTTCTGCGTCTTCTTGCATGCTTCCGCGCCTGCTTGGACGTTTCCGCGCCTGCTTGGACGCTACCGCGCCTGCTTGGAGGCTTCCGCGACTGCTTGGACGCTACCGCGCCTGCTTGAACGCTTCCGCGACTGCTTGGACGCTTTCGCGCCTGCTTGGACCCTTCTGCGCCTTCTTGCATGCTTCCGCGCCTGCTTCGACGTTTCCGCGCCTGCTTGGACGCTACCGCGCCTGCTTGGATGCTTCCGCGCCTTCTTGTATGCTTCCGCGCCTACTTGGACGTGTCCGCGCCTGCTTGGACGCTACCGCGCCTGCTTGGAGGCTTCCGCGACTGCTTGGACGCTACCGCGCCTGCTTGAACGCTTCCGCGACTGCTTGGACGCTTTCGCGCCTGCTTGGACCCTTCTGCGTCTTCTTGCATGCTTCCGCGCCTGCTTGGACGATTCCGCGCCTGCTTGGACTCTTCTGCGGCTTCTTGCATGCTGCCGCGCCTGCTTGTACGCTTCCGCGCCTGCTTGGACGCTTCCGCGCCTGTTTGCATGCTTCCCAGCCTGCTTGGACGCTTTCGCGCCTATATGGTTGCTTCCGCGCCTGCTTGGACGCTTCCGCGCCTGCTTGGACTCTTCCGCGCCTGCTTGGACTATTCTGCGTCTTCTTGCATGCTTCCGCGCCTGCTTGGACGCTTCCGCGCCTGCTTGGACGCTCCCACGCTTGCTTGGAAGCTTCCGCGTCTTCTTGCATGCTTCCGCGCCTGCTTGGACGTTTCCGCGCCTGCTTGGACGCTACCGCGCCGCCTTGGACGCTTCCGCGCCTGCTTGGACTCTTCTGCGCCTTCTTGCATGCTGCCGCGCCTACTTGGACGTTTCCGCGCCTGCTTGGACGCATCCGCGCCTGCTTGGACTCTTCTGCGTCTTCTTGCATGCTTCCGCGCCTGCTTGGACGTTTCCGCGCCTGCTTGGACGCTACCGCGCCTGCTTGTACGCTTCCGCGCCTGCTTGGACGCTTCCGCGCCTGCTTACATGCTTCCCAGCCTGCTTGGACGCTTTCGCGCCTATATGGTTGCTTCCGCGCCTGCTTGGACGCTTCCGCGCCTGCTTGGACTCTTCCGCGCCTGCTTGGACTATTCTGCGTCTTCTTGCATGCTTCCGCGCCTGCTTGGACGCTCCCACGCCTGCTTGGGCGCTTCCGCGCCTGCTTGGAATCTTCTGCGCCTTCTTGCATGCTGCCGCGCCTATTTGGACGTTTCCACGCCTGCTTGGACGCTTCCGCGCCTGCTTGAACGCTTCCGCGCCTGCTTGGAAGCTTCCGCGTCTTCTTGCATGCTTCCGCGCCTGCTTGGACGTTTCCGCGCCTGCTTGGACGCTACCGCGCCGCCTTGGACGCTTCCGCACCTTCTTGCATGCTTCCGCGCCTACTTGGACGATTCCGCGCCTGCTTGGACGCTTTCGCGCCTGCTTGGACGCTCCCACGCCTGCTTGGACGTTTCCGCGCATGCTTGGTACTCTTCCACGCATGCTCGGACGCTTCCGCGCCTGCTTGTACGCTTCCGCGCCTGCTTGGACACTTCCGCGTATGCTTGGACGCTTCCGCGCCTGTTTGGACGCTTCCGCGCCTGCTTGGACTCTTCTGCGCCTTCTTGCATGCTTCCGCGCCTGCTTGGACGTTTCCGCACCTGCTTGGACGCTACCGCGCCTTCTTGTACGCTTCCGCGACTGCTTGGACGCTTCCGCGCCTCCTTGGACTCTTCTGCGTCTTCTTGCATGCATCCGCGCCTGCTTGTACGTTTCCGCGCCTGATTGGACGCTACCGCGCCTGCTTGGACTCTTCCGCGACTGCCTGGACGCTTCCGCGCCTGCTTGGACTCTTCTGCGCCTTCTTGCATGCTTCCGCGCCTGCTTGGACGTTTCCGCGCCTGCTTGGACGCTACCGCGCCTGCTTGGACGCTTCCGCACCTTCTTGCATGCTTCCGCGCCTACTTGGACGTTTCCGCGCCTGCTTGGACGCTTCCGCGCCTGCTTGCATGCTTCCCCGCCTGCTTGGACGCTTCCGCGCCTGCTTGGACTCTTCTGCGTCTTCTTGCATGCTTCCCCGCCTGCTTGGACGTTTCCGCGCCTGCTTGGACGCTACCGCGCCTGCTTGTACGCTTCCGCGCCTGCTTGGACGCTTCCGCGCCTGCTTACATGCTTCCCAGCCTGCTTGGACGCTTTCGCGCCTATATGGTTGCTTCCGCGCCTGCTTGGACGCTTCCGCGCCTGCTTGGACTCTTCTGCGCCTGCTTGCATGCTTCCGCGCCTGCTTGGACGCTTCCGCGCCTGCTTGGACTCTTCTGCGTCTCCTTGCATGCTTCCGCGCCTGCTTGGACGTTTCCGCGCCTGCTTGGACGCTACCGCGCCTGCTTGGACGCTTCCGCGACTGCTTGGACTCTTCTGCGTCTTCTTGCATGCTTCCGCGCCTGCTTGGACGCTTCCGCGCCTGCTTGCATGCTTCCCCGCCTGCTTGGACGCTTCCGCGCCTGCTTGGACGCTTCCGCGCCTGGTTGGACGCTACCGCGCCTGCTTGGACGCTTCCGCGCCTGCTTGCATGCTTCCCCGCCTGCTTGGACGCTTCCGCGCCTGCTTGGACTCTTCTGCGTCTGCTTGCATGCTTCCGCGCCTGCTTGGACGCTTCCGCGCCTGCTTGGACTCTTCTGCGTCTTCTTGCATGCTTCCGCGCCTGCTTGGACGTTTCCGCGCCTGCTTGGACGCTACCGCGCCTGCTTGGACGCTTCCGCGACTGCTTGGACGCTTCCGCGCCCTGTTGGACGCGACCGCGCCTGCTTGGACGCTTCCGCGACTGCTTGGACGCTTCCGCGCCTGCTTGGACTCTTCTGCGCCTTCTTGCATGCTGCCGCGCCTACTTGGACGCTTCCGCGCCTGGTTGGACGCTACCGCGCCTGCTTGGACGCTTCCGCGACTGCCTGGACGCTTCCGCGCCTGCTTGGACTCTTCTGCGCCTTCTTGCATGCTTCCGCGCCTGCTTGGACGCTTCCGCGCCTGGTTGGACGCTACCGCGCCTGCATCGACGCTTCCGCGATTGCTTGGACGCTTCCGCGCCTGCTTGGACTCTTCTGCGTCTTCTTGCATGCTTCCGCGCCTGCTTGGACGCTACCGCGCCTGCTTGTACGCTTCCGCGCCTGCTTGGACGCTTCCGCGCCTGCTTACATGCTTCCCAGCCTGCTTGGACGCTTTCGCGCCTATATGGTTGCTTCCGCGCCTGCTTGGACGCTTCCGCGCCTGCTTGGACTCTTCTGCGCCTGCTTGCATGCTTCCGCGCCTGCTTGGACGCTTCCGCGCCTGCTTGGACTCTTCTGCGTCTTCTTGCATGCTTCCGCGCCTGCTTGGACGTTTCCGCGCCTGCTTGGACGCTACCGCGCCTGCTTGGACGCTTCCGCGACTGCTTGGACTCTTCTGCGTCTTCTTGCATGCTTCCGCGCCTGCTTGGACGCTTCCGCGCCTGCTTGCATGCTTCCCCGCCTGCTTGGACGCTTCCGCGCCTGCTTGGACGCTTCCGCGCCTGGTTGGACGCTACCGCGCCTGCTTGGACGCTTCCGCGCCTGCTTGCATGCTTCCCCGCCTGCTTGGACGCTTCCGCGCCTGCTTGGACTCTTCTGCGTCTGCTTGCATGCTTCCGCGCCTGCTTGGACGCTTCCGCGCCTGCTTGGACTCTTCTGCGTCTTCTTGCATGCTTCCGCGCCTGCTTGGACGTTTCCGCGCCTGCTTGGACGCTACCGCGCCTGCTTGGACGCTTCCGCGACTGCTTGGACGCTTCCGCGCCTGGTTGGACGCGACCGCGCCTGCTTGGACGCTTCCGCGACTGCTTGGACGCTTCCGCGCCTGCTTGGACTCTTCTGCGCCTTCTTGCATGCTGCCGCGCCTACTTGGACGCTTCCGCGCCTGGTTGGACGCTACCGCGCCTGCTTGGACGCTTCCGCGACTGCCTGGACGCTTCCGCGCCTGCTTGGACTCTTCTGCGCCTTCTTGCATGCTTCCGCGCCTGCTTGGACGCTTCCGCGCCTGGTTGGACGCTACCGCGCCTGCATCGACGCTTCCGCGATTGCTTGGACGCTTCCGCGCCTGCTTGGACTCTTCTGCGCCTTCTTGCATGCTTCCGCGCCTGCTTGGACGTTTCCACGCCTGCTTGGACGCTACCGCGCCTGCTTGGACGCTTCCGTGACTGCTTGAACGCTACCGCGCCTGCTTGGACGCTTCCGCGACTTCTTGGGCGCTTCCGCGCCTGCTAGGACTCTTCTGCTTCTTCTTGCATGCTGCCGCGCCTACTTGGACGCTTACGCGCCTGGTTGGACGCTACCGCGCCTGCTTGGACGCTTCCGCGACTGCTTGGACGCTTCCGCGCCTGCTTGCATGCTTCCCCGCGTGCTTGGACGCTTCCGCGCCTGCTTGGAATCTTCTGCGCCTTCTTGCATGCTGCCGCGCCTACTTGGACGTTTCCGCGCCTGCTTGGACGCTTCCGCGCCTGCTTGCATGCTACCCCGCCTGCTTGGGCGCTTCCGCGCCTGCTTGGAATCTTCTGCGCCTTCTTGCATGCTGCCGCGCCTACTTGGACGTTTCCACGCCTGCTTGGACGCTTCCGCGCCTGCTTGCATGCTTCCCCGCCTGCCTGGACGCTTCCGCGCCTGCTTGGACTCTTCTGCGCCTTCTTGCATGCTTCCGCGCCTGCTTGGACGTTTCCACGCCTGCTTGGACGCTACCGCGCCTGCTTGGACGCTTCCGCACCTTCCTGCATGCTTCCGCGCCTACTTGGACGTTTCCGCGCCTGCTTGGACGCTTCCGCGCCTGCTTGCATGCTTCCCCGCCTGCTTGGACTCTTCTGCGCCTTCTTGCATGCTTCCGCGCCTGCTTGGACGTTTCCACGCCTGCTTGGACGCTACCGCGCCTGCTTGGACGCTTCCGCGACTGCTTGAACGCTACCGCGCCTGCTTGGACGCTTCCGCGACTGCTTGGACGCTTCCGCGCCTGCTAGGACTCTTCTGCGCCTTCTTGCATGCTGCCGCGCCTACTTGGACGCTTCCGCGCTTGGTTGGACGCTACCGCGCCTGCTTGGACGCTTCCGCGACTGCTTGGACGCTTCCGCGCCTGCTTGGACTCTTCTGCGCCTTCTTGCATGCTGCCGCGCCTACTTGGACGTTTCCGCGCCTGCTTGGACGTTTCCACGCCTGCTTGGACGCTTCCGCGCCTGCTTGCATGCTTCCCCGCCTGCTTGGACGCTTCCGCGCCTGCTTGGACTCTTCTGCGCCTTCTTGCATGCTTCCGCGCCTGCTTGGACGCTTCCGCGCCTGCTTGGACTCTTCTGCGCCTTCTTGCATGCTTCCGCGCCTGCTTGGACGTTTCCACGCCTGCTTGGACGCTACCGCGCCTGCTTGGACGCTTCCGCACCTTCCTGCATGCTTCCGCGCCTACTTGGACGTTTCCGCGCCTGCTTGGACGCTTCCGCGCCTGCTTGCATGCTTCCCCGCCTGCTTGGACTCTTCTGCGCCTTCTTGCATGCTTCCGCGCCTGCTTGGACGTTTCCACGCCTGCTTGGACGCTACCGCGCCTGCTTGGACGCTTCCGCGACTGCTTGAACGCTACCGCGCCTGCTTGGACGCTTCCGCGACTGCTTGGACGCTTCCGCGCCTGCTAGGACTCTTCTGCGCCTTCTTGCATGCTGCCGCGCCTACTTGGACGCTTCCGCGCTTGGTTGGACGCTACCGCGCCTGCTTGGACGCTTCCGCGACTGCTTGGACGCTTCCGCGCCTGCTTGGACTCTTCTGCGCCTTCTTGCATGCTGCCGCGCCTACTTGGACGTTTCCGCGCCTGCTTGGACGTTTCCACGCCTGCTTGGACGCTTCCGCGCCTGCTTGCATGCTTCCCCGCCTGCTTGGACGCTTCCGCGCCTGCTTGGACTCTTCTGCGCCTTCTTGCATGCTTCCGCGCCTGCTTGGACGTTTCCGCGCCTGCTTGGACGCTACCGCGCCTGCTTCTACGCTTCCGCGCCTTCTTGCATGCTTCCGCGCCTACTTGGACGTTTCCGCGCCTGCTTGGACGCTTCCGCGCCTGCTTGCATGCTTCCCCACCTGCTTGGACGCTTCCCCGCCTGCTTGGACTCTTCTGCGTCTTCTTGCATACTTCCGCGCCTGCTTGGACGTTTCCGCGCCTGCTTGGACGCTACCGCGCCTGCTTGGACGCTTCCGTGACTGCTTGGACGCTTCCGCGCCTGCTTGGACTCTTCTGCGCCTTCTTGCATGCTGCCGCGCCTACTTGGACGTTTCCGCGCCTGCTTGGACGCTTCCGCGCCTGCTTGCATGCTTCCCCGCCTGCCTGGACGCTTCCGCGCCTGCTTGGACTCTTCTGCGCCTTCTTGCATGCTGCCGCGCCTACTTGGACGCTTCCGCGCTTGGTTGGACGCTACCGCGCCTGCTTGGACGCTTCCGCGACTGCTTGGACGCTTCCGCGCCTGCTTGCATGCTTCCCCGCCTGCTTGGACTCTACCGCGCCTGCTTGAACGCTTCCGCGACTGCTTGGACGCTTCCGCCCCTGCTTGGACCCTTCTGCGCCTTCTTGGACGCTTCCGCGCCTGCTTGCATGCTTCCCCGCCTGCTTGGACGCTTCCGCGCCTGCTTGGACTCTTCTGCGCCTTCTTGCATGCTGCCGCGCCTACTTGGACGTTTCCACGCCTGCTTGGACGCTTCCCCGCCTGCTTGGACTCTTCTGCGTCTTCTTGCATACTTCCGCGCCTGCTTGGACGCTACCGCGCCTGCTTGGATGCTTCCGCGCCTTCTTGCATGCTTCCGCGCCTACTTGGACGTGTCCGCGCCTGCTTGGACGCTTCCGCGTCTGCTTGCATGCTTCCCCGCCTCCTTGGACGCTTCCGCGCCTGCTTGGACTCTTCTGCGTCTTCTTGCATGCTTCCGCGCCTGCTTGGACGTTTCCGCGCCTGCTTGGACGCTACCGCGCCTGCTTGGAGGCTTCCGCGACTGCTTGGACGCTACCGCGCCTGCTTGGACGCTTCCGCGCCTGCTTGGACTCTTCTGCGCCTTCTTGCATGCTTCCGCGCCTGCTTGGACGTTTCCGCGCCTGCTTGGACGCTACCGCGCCTGCTTCTACGCTTCCGCGCCTTCTTGCATGCTTCCGCGCCTACTTGGACGTTCCCGCGCCTGCTTGGACGCTTCCCCGCCTGCCTGGACGCTTCCGCGCCTGCTTGGACTCTTCTGCGCCTTCTTGCATGCTGCCGCGCCTACTTGGACGCTTCCGCGCTTGGTTGGACGCTACCGCGCCTGCTTGGACGCTTCCGCGACTGCTTGGACGCTTCCGCGCCTGCTTGCATGCTTCCCCGCCTGCTTGGACTCTACCGCGCCTGCTTGAACGCTTCCGCGACTGCTTGGACGCTTCCGCCCCTGCTTGGACCCTTCTGCGCCTTCTTGGACGCTTCCGCGCCTGCTTGCATGCTTCCCCGCCTGCTTGGACGCTTCCGCGCCTGCTTGGACTCTTCTGCGCCTTCTTGCATGCTGCCGCGCCTACTTGGACGTTTCCACGCCTGCTTGGACGCTTCCCCGCCTGCTTGGACTCTTCTGCGTCTTCTTGCATACTTCCGCGCCTGCTTGGACGTTTCCGCGCCTGATTGGACGCTACCGCGCCTGCTTGAACGCTTCCGCGACTGCTTGGACGCTTTCGCGCCTGCTTGGACCCTTCTGCGCCTTCTTGCATGCTTCCGCGCCTGCTTCGACGTTTCCGCGCCTGCTTGGACGCTACCGCGCCTGCTTGGATGCTTCCGCGCCTTCTTGCATGCTTCCGCGCCTACTTGGACGTGTCCGCGCCTGCTTGGACGCTTCCGCGTCTGCTTGCATGCTTCCCCGCCTCCTTGGACGCTTCCGCGCCTGCTTGGACTCTTCTGCGTCTTCTTGCATGCTTCCGCGCCTGCTTGGACGTTTCCGCGCCTGCTTGGACGCTACCGCGCCTGCTTGGAGGCTTCCGCGACTGCTTGGACGCTACCGCGCCTGCTTGGACGCTTCCGCGCCTGCTTGGACTCTTCTGCGCCTTCTTGCATGCTTCCGCGCCTGCTTGGACGTTTCCGCGCCTGCTTGGACGCTACCGCGCCTGCTTCTACGCTTCCGCGCCTTCTTGCATGCTTCCGCGCCTACTTGGACGTTTCCGCGCCTGCTTGGACGCTTCCGCGCCTGCTTGCATGCTTCCCCACCTGCTTGGACGCTTCCCCGCCTGCTTGGACTCTTCTGCGTCTTCTTGCATACTTCCGCGCCTGCTTGGACGTTTCCGCGCCTGATTGGACGCTACCGCGCCTGCTTGAACGCTTCCGCGACTGCTTGGACGCTTTCGCGCCTGCTTGGACCCTTCTGCGCCTTCTTGCATGCTTCCGCGCCTGCTTCGACGTTTCCGCGCCTGCTTGGACGCTACCGCGCCTGCTTGGATGCTTCCGCGCCTTCTTGCATGCTTCCGCGCCTACTTGGACGTGTCCGCGCCTGCTTGGACGCTTCCGCGTCTGCTTGCATGCTTCCCCGCCTCCTTGGACGCTTCCGCGCCTGCTTGGACTCTTCTGCGTCTTCTTGCATGCTTCCGCGCCTGCTTGGACGTTTCCGCGCCTGCTTGGACGCTACCGCGCCTGCTTGGACGCTTCCGTGACTGCTTGGACGCTTCCGCGCCTGCTTGGACTCTTCTGCGCCTTCTTGCATGCTGCCGCGCCTACTTGGACGTTTCCGCGCCTGCTTGGACGCTTCCGCGCCTGCTTGCATGCTTCCCCGCCTGCCTGGACGCTTCCGCGCCTGCTTGGACTCTTCTGCGCCTTCTTGCATGCTGCCGCGCCTACTTGGACGCTTCCGCGCTTGGTTGGACGCTACCGCGCCTGCTTGGACGCTTCCGCGACTGCTTGGACGCTTCCGCGCCTGCTTGCATGCTTCCCCGCCTGCTTGGACTCTACCGCGCCTGCTTGAACGCTTCCGCGACTGCTTGGACGCTTCCGCCCCTGCTTGGACCCTTCTGCGCCTTCTTGGACGCTTCCGCGCCTGCTTGCATGCTTCCCCGCCTGCTTGGACGCTTCCGCGCCTGCTTGGACTCTTCTGCGCCTTCTTGCATGCTGCCGCGCCTACTTGGACGTTTCCACGCCTGCTTGGACGCTTCCCCGCCTGCTTGGACTCTTCTGCGTCTTCTTGCATACTTCCGCGCCTGCTTGGACGCTACCGCGCCTGCTTGGATGCTTCCGCGCCTTCTTGCATGCTTCCGCGCCTACTTGGACGTGTCCGCGCCTGCTTGGACGCTTCCGCGTCTGCTTGCATGCTTCCCCGCCTCCTTGGACGCTTCCGCGCCTGCTTGGACTCTTCTGCGTCTTCTTGCATGCTTCCGCGCCTGCTTGGACGTTTCCGCGCCTGCTTGGACGCTACCGCGCCTGCTTGGAGGCTTCCGCGACTGCTTGGACGCTACCGCGCCTGCTTGGACGCTTCCGCGCCTGCTTGGACTCTTCTGCGCCTTCTTGCATGCTTCCGCGCCTGCTTGGACGTTTCCGCGCCTGCTTGGACGCTACCGCGCCTGCTTCTACGCTTCCGCGCCTTCTTGCATGCTTCCGCGCCTACTTGGACGTTCCCGCGCCTGCTTGGACGCTTCCCCGCCTGCCTGGACGCTTCCGCGCCTGCTTGGACTCTTCTGCGCCTTCTTGCATGCTGCCGCGCCTACTTGGACGCTTCCGCGCTTGGTTGGACGCTACCGCGCCTGCTTGGACGCTTCCGCGACTGCTTGGACGCTTCCGCGCCTGCTTGCATGCTTCCCCGCCTGCTTGGACTCTACCGCGCCTGCTTGAACGCTTCCGCGACTGCTTGGACGCTTCCGCCCCTGCTTGGACCCTTCTGCGCCTTCTTGGACGCTTCCGCGCCTGCTTGCATGCTTCCCCGCCTGCTTGGACGCTTCCGCGCCTGCTTGGACTCTTCTGCGCCTTCTTGCATGCTGCCGCGCCTACTTGGACGTTTCCACGCCTGCTTGGACGCTTCCCCGCCTGCTTGGACTCTTCTGCGTCTTCTTGCATACTTCCGCGCCTGCTTGGACGTTTCCGCGCCTGATTGGACGCTACCGCGCCTGCTTGAACGCTTCCGCGACTGCTTGGACGCTTTCGCGCCTGCTTGGACCCTTCTGCGCCTTCTTGCATGCTTCCGCGCCTGCTTCGACGTTTCCGCGCCTGCTTGGACGCTACCGCGCCTGCTTGGATGCTTCCGCGCCTTCTTGCATGCTTCCGCGCCTACTTGGACGTGTCCGCGCCTGCTTGGACGCTTCCGCGTCTGCTTGCATGCTTCCCCGCCTCCTTGGACGCTTCCGCGCCTGCTTGGACTCTTCTGCGTCTTCTTGCATGCTTCCGCGCCTGCTTGGACGTTTCCGCGCCTGCTTGGACGCTACCGCGCCTGCTTGGAGGCTTCCGCGACTGCTTGGACGCTACCGCGCCTGCTTGGACGCTTCCGCGCCTGCTTGGACTCTTCTGCGCCTTCTTGCATGCTTCCGCGCCTGCTTGGACGTTTCCGCGCCTGCTTGGACGCTACCGCGCCTGCTTCTACGCTTCCGCGCCTTCTTGCATGCTTCCGCGCCTACTTGGACGTTTCCGCGCCTGCTTGGACGCTTCCGCGCCTGCTTGCATGCTTCCCCACCTGCTTGGACGCTTCCCCGCCTGCTTGGACTCTTCTGCGTCTTCTTGCATACTTCCGCGCCTGCTTGGACGTTTCCGCGCCTGATTGGACGCTACCGCGCCTGCTTGAACGCTTCCGCGACTGCTTGGACGCTTTCGCGCCTGCTTGGACCCTTCTGCGCCTTCTTGCATGCTTCCGCGCCTGCTTCGACGTTTCCGCGCCTGCTTGGACGCTACCGCGCCTGCTTGGATGCTTCCGCGCCTTCTTGCATGCTTCCGCGCCTACTTGGACGTGTCCGCGCCTGCTTGGACGCTTCCGCGTCTGCTTGCATGCTTCCCCGCCTCCTTGGACGCTTCCGCGCCTGCTTGGACTCTTCTGCGTCTTCTTGCATGCTTCCGCGCCTGCTTGGACGTTTCCGCGCCTGCTTGGACGCTACCGCGCCTGCTTGGAGGCTTCCGCGACTGCTTGGACGCTACCGCGCCTGCTTGAACGCTTCCGCGACTGCTTGGACGCTTTCGCGCCTGCTTGGACCCTTCTGCGCCTTCTTGCATGCTTCCGCGCCTGCTTCGACGTTTCCGCGCCTGCTTGGACGCTACCGCGCCTGCTTGGATGCTTCCGCGCCTTCTTGCATGCTTCCGCGCCTACTTGGACGTGTCCGCGCCTGCTTGGACGCTTCCGCGTCTGCTTGCATGCTTCCCCGCCTCCTTGGACGCTTCCGCGCCTGCTTGGACGCTTCCGCGCCTGCTTGCATGCTTCCCCGCCTCCTTGGACGCTTCCGCGCCTGTTTGGACGCTCCCACGCCTGCTTGGACGCTTCCGCGCCTGCTTGGACGCTTCCGCGCCTGCTTGGACGCTTCCGCGCCTGCTTGGACGTTTCCGCGCCTGCTTGGACGCTACCGCGCCTGCTTGTACGCTTCCGCGCCTGCTTGGACGCTTCCGCGCCTGCTTACATGCTTCCCAGCCTGCTTGGACGCTTTCGCGCCTATATGGTTGCTTCCGCGCCTGCTTGGACGCTTCCGCGCCTGCTTGGACTCTTCCGCGCCTGCTTGGACTATTCTGCGTCTTCTTGCATGCTTCCGCGCCTGCTTGGACGCTTCCGCGCCTGCTTGGACGCTCCCACGCCTGCTTGGACGCTTCCGCGCCTGCTTGGACGCTTTCGCGCCTGCTTGGACTCTTCCGCGCATGCTTGGACGCTTCCGCGCCTGCTTGGGCGCTTCCGCGCCTGCTTGAACGCTTCCGCGCCTGCTTGGAAGCTTCCGCGTCTTCTTGCATGCTTCCGCGCCTGCTTGGACGTTTCCGCGCCTGCTTGGACGCTACCGCGCCGCCTTGGACGCTTCCGCACCTTCTTGCATGCTTCCGCGCCTACTTGGACGATTCCGCGCCTGCTTGGACGCTTCCGCGCCTGCTTACATGCTTCCCAGCCTGCTTGGACGCTTTCGCGCCTATATGGTTGCTTCCGCGCCTGCTTGGGCTATTCTGCGTCTTCTTGCATGCTTCCGCGCCTGTTTGGACGCTTCCGCGCCTGCTTGGACGCTCCCACGCCTGCTTGGACGCTTCCGCGCCTGCTTGGACGCTTCCGCGCCTGCTTGGACGCTCCCACGCCTGCTTGGACGCTTCCGCGCCTGCTTGGACGCTTCCGCGCCTGCTTGGACTCTTCCGCGCATGCTTGGACGCTTCCGCGCCTGCTTGGACGCTTCCGCGCCTGCTTGAACGCTTCCGCGCCTGCTTGGAAGCTTCCGCGTCTTCTTGCATGCTTCCGCGCCTGCTTGGACGTTTCCGCGCCTGCTTGGACGATTCCGCGCCTTCTTGGACTCTTCCGCGCATGCTTGGACGCTTCCGCGCCTGCTTGGACTCTTCTGCGTCTTCTTGCATGCTTCCCCGCCTGCTTGGACGTTTCCGCGCCTGCTTGGACGCTACCGCGCCTGCTTGTACGCTTCCGCGCCTGCTTGGACGCTTCCGCGCCTGCTTGGACGCTCCCACGCCTGCTTGGACGCTTCCGCGCCTGCTTGGCCGCTTCCGCGCCTGCTTGGACTCTTCCGCGCATGCTTGGACGCTTCCGCGCCTGCTTGGACGCTTCCGCGCCTGCTTGAACGCTTCCGCGCCTGCTTGGAAGCTTCCGCGTCTTCTTGCATGCTTCCGCGCCTGCTTGGACGTTTCCGCGCCTGCTTGGACGCTACCGCGCCGCCTTGGACGCTTCCGCACCTTCTTGCATGCTTCCGCGCCTACTTGGACGATTCCGCGCCTGCTTGGACGCTTCCGCGCCTGCTTGGACGCTCCCACGCCTGCTTGGACGTTTCCGCGCATGCTTGGACGCTTCCGCGCCTGTTTGGACGCTTCCGCGCCTGCTTGGACTCTTCTGCGCCTTCTTGCATGCTTCCGCGCCTGCTTGGACGTTTCCGCACCTGCTTGGACGCTACCGCGCCTGCTTGGACGCTTCCGCGTCTGCTTGGACGCTATCGCGCCTGCTTGGACGCTTCCGCGACTGCTTGGACGCTTCCGCGCCTGGTTGGACGATTCCGCGCCTGCCTGCATGCTTCCCCGGCTGCTTGGACGCTTCCGCGCCTGCTTGGACTCTTCTGCGTCTTCTTGCATGCTTCCGCGCCTGCTTGGACGCTTCCGCGCCTTCTTGCATACTTCCGCGCCTGCTTGGACGTTTCCGCGCCTGCTTAGACGCTACCGCGCCTGCTTGTACGTTTCCGCGACCGCTTGGACGCTACCGCGCCTGCTTGGACTCTTCTGCGTCTTCTTGCATGATTCCGCGCCTGCTTGGACGTTTCCGCGCCTGCTTGGACGCTACCGCGCCTGCTTGGACGCTTCCGCACCTTCTTGCATGCTTCCGCGCCTGCTTGGACGTTTCCGCGCCTGCTTGGACGCTACCGCGCCTGCTTGGACGCTTCCGCACCTTCTTGCATGCTTCCGCGCCTGCTTGGACGTTTCCGCGCCTGCTTGGACGCTACCGCGCCTTCTTGTACGCTTCCGCGACTGCTTGGACGCTTCCGCGCCTGCTTGGACTCTTCTGCGTCTTCTTGCATGCTTCCGCGCCTGCTTGTACGTTTCCGCGCCTGATTGGACGCTACCGCGCCTGCTTGGACTCTTCCGCGACTGCCTGGACGCTTCCGCGCCTGCTTGGACTCTTCTGCGCCTTCTTGCATGCTTCCGCACCTGCTTGGACGTTTCCGCGCCTGCTTGGACGCTACCGCGCCTGCTTGGACGCTTCCGCACCTTCTTGCATGCTTCCGCGCCTGCTTGGACTCTTCTGCGTCTTCTTGCATGCTTCCGCGCCTGCTTGGACGTTTCCGCGCCTGCTTGGACGCTACCGCGCCTGCTTGGAGGCTTCCGCGACTGCTTGGACGCTACCGCGCCTGCTTGAACGCTTCCGCGACTGCTTGGACGCTTTCGCGCCTGCTTGGACCCTTCTGCGCCTTCTTGCATGCTTCCGCGCCTGCTTCGACGTTTCCGCGCCTGCTTGGACGCTACCGCGCCTGCTTGGATGCTTCCGCGCCTTCTTGCATGCTTCCGCGCCTACTTGGACGTATCCGCGCCTGCTTGGACGCTTCCGCGTCTGCTTGCATGCTTCCCCGCCTCCTTGGACGCTTCCGCGCCTGCTTGGACGCTTCCGCGCCTGCTTGCATGCTTCCCCGCCTCCTTGGACGCTTCCGCGCCTGCTTGGACTCTTCTGCGTCTTCTTGCATGCTTCCGCGCCTGCTTGGACGCTTCCGCGCCTGCTTGGACGCTCCCACGCCTGCTTGGACGCTTCCGCGCCTGCTTGGCCGCTTCCGCGCCTGCTTGGACTCTTCCGCGCATGCTTGGACGCTTCCGCGCCTGCTTGGACGCTTCCGCGCCTGCTTGAACGCTTCCGCGCCTGCTTGGAAGCTTCCGCGTCTTCTTGCATGCTTCCGCGCCTGCTTGGACGTTTCCGCGCCTGCTTGGACGCTACCGCGCCGCCTTGGACGCTTCCGCACCTTCTTGCATGCTTCCGCGCCTACTTGGACGATTCCGCGCCTGCTTGGACGCTTCCGCGCCTGCTTGGACGCTCTCACGCCTGCTTGGACGTTTCCGCGCATGCTTGGACGCTTCCGCGCCTGTTTGGACGCTTCCGCGCCTGCTTGGACTCTTCTGCGCCTTCTTGCATGCTTCCGCGCCTGCTTGGACGTTTCCGCACCTGCTTGGACGCTACCGCGCCTGCTTGGACGCTTCCGCGTCTGCTTGGACGCTATCGCGCCTGCTTGGACGCTTCCGCGACTGCTTGGACGCTTCCGCGCCTGGTTGGAGGATACCGCGCCTGCCTGCATGCTTCCCCGGCTGCTTGGAGGCTTCCGCGACTGCTTGGACGCTACCGCGCCTGCTTGAACGCTTCCGCGACTGCTTGGACGCTTTCGCGCCTGCTTGGACCCTTCTGCGCCTTCTTGCATGCTTCCGCGCCTGCTTCGACGTTTCCGCGCCTGCTTGGACGCTACCGCGCATGCTTGGATGCTTCCGCGCCTTCTTGCATGCTTCCGCGCCTACTTGGACGTGTCCGCGCCTGCTTGGACGCTACCGAGCCTGCTTGGAGGCTTCCGCGACTGCTTGGACGCTACCGCGCCTGCTTGAACGCTTCCGCGACTGCTTGGACGCTTTCGCGCCTGCTTGGACCCTTCTGCGTCTTCTTGCATGCTTCCGCGCCAGCTTTGACGCTACCGCGCCTGCTTGGACGCTACCGCGCCTGCTTGGAGGCTTCCGCGACTGCTTGGACACTACCGCGCCTGCTTGAACGCTTCCGCGACTGCTTGGACGCTTTCGCGCCTGCTTGGACGCTTCCGCGACTGCTTGAAAGCTACCGCGCCTGCTTGGGCTCTTCTGCGCCTTCTTGCATGCTCCCGCGCCTGCTTGGACGTTTCCGCGCCTGCTTGGACGCTACCGCGCCTGCTTGGACGCTACCGCGCCTGCTTGGAGGCTTCCGCGACTGCTTGGACGCTACCGCGCCTGCTTGAACGCTTCCGCGACTGCTTGGACGCTTTCGCGCCTGCTTGGACCCTTCTGCGCCTTCTTGCATGCTGCCGCGCCTACTTGGACGCTTCCGCGCCTGGTTGGACGCTACCGCGCCTTCTTGCATGCTTCCGCGCCTTCTTGGACGTTTCCGCGCCTGCTTGGACGCTACCGCGCCTGCTTGGACGCTTCCGCACCTTCTTGCATGCTTCCGCGCCTACTTGGACGTTTCCGCGCCTGCTTGGACGCTTCCGCGCCTGCTTGCATGCTTCCCGGCCTGCTTGGACGCTTCCGCAACTGCTTGGACGCTACCGCGCCTGCTTGGACGCTTCCGCGACTGCTTGGACGCTTCCGCGCCTGCTAGGACTCTTCTGCGTCTTCTTGCATGCTTCCGCGCCTACTTGGACGCTTCCCCGCCTGCTTGGACTCTTCTGCGTCTTCTTGCATACTTCCGCGCCTGCTTGGACGTTTCCGCGCCTGATTGGTCGCTACCGCGCCTGCTTGAACGCTTCCGCGACTGCTTGGACGCTTTCGCGCCTGCTTGGACCCTTCTGCGCCTTCTTGCATGCTTCCGCGCCTGCTTCGACGTTTCCGCGCCTGCTTGGACGCTACCGCGCCTGCTTGGATGCTTCCGCGCCTTCTTGCATGCTTCCGCGCCTACTTGGACGTGTCCGCGCCTGCTTGGACGCTTCCGCGTCTGCTTGCATGCTTCCCCGCCTCCTTGGACGCTTCCGCGCCTGCTTGGACGCTTCCGCGCCTGCTTGCATGCTTCCCCGCCTCCTTGGACGCTTCCGCGCCTGTTTGGACGCTCCCACGCCTGCTTGGACGCTTCCGCGCCTGCTTGGACGCTTCCGCGCCTGCTTGGACGCTTCCGCGCCTGCTTGGACGTTTCCGCGCCTGCTTGGACGCTACCGCGCCTGCTTGTACGCTTCCGCGCCTGCTTGGACGCTTCCGCGCCTGCTTACATGCTTCCCAGCCTGCTTGGACGCTTTCGCGCCTATATGGTTGCTTCCGCGCCTGCTTGGACGCTTCCGCGCCTGCTTGGACTCTTCCGCGCCTGCTTGGACTATTCTGCGTCTTCTTGCATGCTTCCGCGCCTGCTTGGACGCTTCCGCGCCTGCTTGGACGCTCCCACGCCTGCTTGGACGCTTCCGCGCCTGCTTGGACGCTTTCGCGCCTGCTTGGACTCTTCCGCGCATGCTTGGACGCTTCCGCGCCTGCTTGGGCGCTTCCGCGCCTGCTTGAACGCTTCCGCGCCTGCTTGGAAGCTTCCGCGTCTTCTTGCATGCTTCCGCGCCTGCTTGGACGTTTCCGCGCCTGCTTGGACGCTACCGCGCCGCCTTGGACGCTTCCGCACCTTCTTGCATGCTTCCGCGCCTACTTGGACGATTCCGCGCCTGCTTGGACGCTTCCGCGCCTGCTTACATGCTTCCCAGCCTGCTTGGACGCTTTCGCGCCTATATGGTTGCTTCCGCGCCTGCTTGGGCTATTCTGCGTCTTCTTGCATGCTTCCGCGCCTGTTTGGACGCTTCCGCGCCTGCTTGGACGCTCCCACGCCTGCTTGGACGCTTCCGCGCCTGCTTGGACGCTTCCGCGCCTGCTTGGACGCTCCCACGCCTGCTTGGACGCTTCCGCGCCTGCTTGGACGCTTCCGCGCCTGCTTGGACTCTTCCGCGCATGCTTGGACGCTTCCGCGCCTGCTTGGACGCTTCCGCGCCTGCTTGAACGCTTCCGCGCCTGCTTGGAAGCTTCCGCGTCTTCTTGCATGCTTCCGCGCCTGCTTGGACGTTTCCGCGCCTGCTTGGACGATTCCGCGCCTTCTTGGACTCTTCCGCGCATGCTTGGACGCTTCCGCGCCTGCTTGGACTCTTCTGCGTCTTCTTGCATGCTTCCCCGCCTGCTTGGACGTTTCCGCGCCTGCTTGGACGCTACCGCGCCTGCTTGTACGCTTCCGCGCCTGCTTGGACGCTTCCGCGCCTGCTTGGACGCTCCCACGCCTGCTTGGACGCTTCCGCGCCTGCTTGGCCGCTTCCGCGCCTGCTTGGACTCTTCCGCGCATGCTTGGACGCTTCCGCGCCTGCTTGGACGCTTCCGCGCCTGCTTGAACGCTTCCGCGCCTGCTTGGAAGCTTCCGCGTCTTCTTGCATGCTTCCGCGCCTGCTTGGACGTTTCCGCGCCTGCTTGGACGCTACCGCGCCGCCTTGGACGCTTCCGCACCTTCTTGCATGCTTCCGCGCCTACTTGGACGATTCCGCGCCTGCTTGGACGCTTCCGCGCCTGCTTGGACGCTCCCACGCCTGCTTGGACGTTTCCGCGCATGCTTGGACGCTTCCGCGCCTGTTTGGACGCTTCCGCGCCTGCTTGGACTCTTCTGCGCCTTCTTGCATGCTTCCGCGCCTGCTTGGACGTTTCCGCACCTGCTTGGACGCTACCGCGCCTGCTTGGACGCTTCCGCGTCTGCTTGGACGCTATCGCGCCTGCTTGGACGCTTCCGCGACTGCTTGGACGCTTCCGCGCCTGGTTGGACGATTCCGCGCCTGCCTGCATGCTTCCCCGGCTGCTTGGACGCTTCCGCGCCTGCTTGGACTCTTCTGCGTCTTCTTGCATGCTTCCGCGCCTGCTTGGACGCTTCCGCGCCTTCTTGCATACTTCCGCGCCTGCTTGGACGTTTCCGCGCCTGCTTAGACGCTACCGCGCCTGCTTGTACGTTTCCGCGACCGCTTGGACGCTACCGCGCCTGCTTGGACTCTTCTGCGTCTTCTTGCATGATTCCGCGCCTGCTTGGACGTTTCCGCGCCTGCTTGGACGCTACCGCGCCTGCTTGGACGCTTCCGCACCTTCTTGCATGCTTCCGCGCCTGCTTGGACGTTTCCGCGCCTGCTTGGACGCTACCGCGCCTGCTTGGACGCTTCCGCACCTTCTTGCATGCTTCCGCGCCTGCTTGGACGTTTCCGCGCCTGCTTGGACGCTACCGCGCCTTCTTGTACGCTTCCGCGACTGCTTGGACGCTTCCGCGCCTGCTTGGACTCTTCTGCGTCTTCTTGCATGCTTCCGCGCCTGCTTGTACGTTTCCGCGCCTGATTGGACGCTACCGCGCCTGCTTGGACTCTTCCGCGACTGCCTGGACGCTTCCGCGCCTGCTTGGACTCTTCTGCGCCTTCTTGCATGCTTCCGCACCTGCTTGGACGTTTCCGCGCCTGCTTGGACGCTACCGCGCCTGCTTGGACGCTTCCGCACCTTCTTGCATGCTTCCGCGCCTGCTTGGACTCTTCTGCGTCTTCTTGCATGCTTCCGCGCCTGCTTGGACGTTTCCGCGCCTGCTTGGACGCTACCGCGCCTGCTTGGAGGCTTCCGCGACTGCTTGGACGCTACCGCGCCTGCTTGAACGCTTCCGCGACTGCTTGGACGCTTTCGCGCCTGCTTGGACCCTTCTGCGCCTTCTTGCATGCTTCCGCGCCTGCTTCGACGTTTCCGCGCCTGCTTGGACGCTACCGCGCCTGCTTGGATGCTTCCGCGCCTTCTTGCATGCTTCCGCGCCTACTTGGACGTATCCGCGCCTGCTTGGACGCTTCCGCGTCTGCTTGCATGCTTCCCCGCCTCCTTGGACGCTTCCGCGCCTGCTTGGACGCTTCCGCGCCTGCTTGCATGCTTCCCCGCCTCCTTGGACGCTTCCGCGCCTGCTTGGACTCTTCTGCGTCTTCTTGCATGCTTCCGCGCCTGCTTGGACGCTTCCGCGCCTGCTTGGACGCTCCCACGCCTGCTTGGACGCTTCCGCGCCTGCTTGGCCGCTTCCGCGCCTGCTTGGACTCTTCCGCGCATGCTTGGACGCTTCCGCGCCTGCTTGGACGCTTCCGCGCCTGCTTGAACGCTTCCGCGCCTGCTTGGAAGCTTCCGCGTCTTCTTGCATGCTTCCGCGCCTGCTTGGACGTTTCCGCGCCTGCTTGGACGCTACCGCGCCGCCTTGGACGCTTCCGCACCTTCTTGCATGCTTCCGCGCCTACTTGGACGATTCCGCGCCTGCTTGGACGCTTCCGCGCCTGCTTGGACGCTCTCACGCCTGCTTGGACGTTTCCGCGCATGCTTGGACGCTTCCGCGCCTGTTTGGACGCTTCCGCGCCTGCTTGGACTCTTCTGCGCCTTCTTGCATGCTTCCGCGCCTGCTTGGACGTTTCCGCACCTGCTTGGACGCTACCGCGCCTGCTTGGACGCTTCCGCGTCTGCTTGGACGCTATCGCGCCTGCTTGGACGCTTCCGCGACTGCTTGGACGCTTCCGCGCCTGGTTGGAGGATACCGCGCCTGCCTGCATGCTTCCCCGGCTGCTTGGAGGCTTCCGCGACTGCTTGGACGCTACCGCGCCTGCTTGAACGCTTCCGCGACTGCTTGGACGCTTTCGCGCCTGCTTGGACCCTTCTGCGCCTTCTTGCATGCTTCCGCGCCTGCTTCGACGTTTCCGCGCCTGCTTGGACGCTACCGCGCATGCTTGGATGCTTCCGCGCCTTCTTGCATGCTTCCGCGCCTACTTGGACGTGTCCGCGCCTGCTTGGACGCTACCGAGCCTGCTTGGAGGCTTCCGCGACTGCTTGGACGCTACCGCGCCTGCTTGAACGCTTCCGCGACTGCTTGGACGCTTTCGCGCCTGCTTGGACCCTTCTGCGTCTTCTTGCATGCTTCCGCGCCAGCTTTGACGCTACCGCGCCTGCTTGGACGCTACCGCGCCTGCTTGGAGGCTTCCGCGACTGCTTGGACACTACCGCGCCTGCTTGAACGCTTCCGCGACTGCTTGGACGCTTTCGCGCCTGCTTGGACGCTTCCGCGACTGCTTGAAAGCTACCGCGCCTGCTTGGGCTCTTCTGCGCCTTCTTGCATGCTCCCGCGCCTGCTTGGACGTTTCCGCGCCTGCTTGGACGCTACCGCGCCTGCTTGGACGCTACCGCGCCTGCTTGGAGGCTTCCGCGACTGCTTGGACGCTACCGCGCCTGCTTGAACGCTTCCGCGACTGCTTGGACGCTTTCGCGCCTGCTTGGACCCTTCTGCGCCTTCTTGCATGCTGCCGCGCCTACTTGGACGCTTCCGCGCCTGGTTGGACGCTACCGCGCCTTCTTGCATGCTTCCGCGCCTTCTTGGACGTTTCCGCGCCTGCTTGGACGCTACCGCGCCTGCTTGGACGCTTCCGCACCTTCTTGCATGCTTCCGCGCCTACTTGGACGTTTCCGCGCCTGCTTGGACGCTTCCGCGCCTGCTTGCATGCTTCCCGGCCTGCTTGGACGCTTCCGCAACTGCTTGGACGCTACCGCGCCTGCTTGGACGCTTCCGCGACTGCTTGGACGCTTCCGCGCCTGCTAGGACTCTTCTGCGTCTTCTTGCATGCTTCCGCGCCTACTTGGACGCTTCCCCGCCTGCTTGGACTCTTCTGCGTCTTCTTGCATACTTCCGCGCCTGCTTGGACGTTTCCGCGCCTGATTGGTCGCTACCGCGCCTGCTTGAACGCTTCCGCGACTGCTTGGACGCTTTCGCGCCTGCTTGGACCCTTCTGCGCCTTCTTGCATGCTTCCGCGCCTGCTTCGACGTTTCCGCGCCTGCTTGGACGCTACCGCGCCTGCTTGGATGCTTCCGCGCCTTCTTGCATGCTTCCGCGCCTACTTGGACGTGTCCGCGCCTGCTTGGATGCTTCCGCGTCTGCTTGCATGCTTCCCCGCCTCCTTGGACGCTTCCGCGCCTGCTTGGACACTTCTGCGTCTTCTTGCATGCTTCCGCGCCTGCTTGGACGTTTCCGCGCCTGCTTGGACGCTTCCGCGCCTGCTTGAACGCTTCCGCGCCTGCTTGGAAGCTTCCGCGTCTTCTTGCATGCTTCCGCGCCTGCTTGGACGTTTCCGCGCCTGCTTGGACGCTACCGCGCCGCCTTGGACGCTTCCGCACCTTCTTGCATGCTTCCGCGCCTACTTGGACGATTCCGCGCCTGCTTGGACGCTTCCGCGCCTGCTTACATGCTTCCCAGCCTGCTTGGACGCTTTCGCGCCTATATGGTTGCTTCCGCGCCTGCTTGGGCTATTCTGCGTCTTCTTGCATGCTTCCGCGCCTGTTTGGACGCTTCCGCGCCTGCTTGGACGCTCCCACGCCTGCTTGGACGCTTCCGCGCCTGCTTGGACGCTTCCGCGCCTGCTTGGACGCTCCCACGCCTGCTTGGACGCTTCCGCGCCTGCTTGGACGCTTCCGCGCCTGCTTGGACTCTTCCGCGCATGCTTGGACGCTTCCGCGCCTGCTTGGACGCTTCCGCGCCTGCTTGAACGCTTCCGCGCCTGCTTGGAAGCTTCCGCGTCTTCTTGCATGCTTCCGCGCCTGCTTGGACGTTTCCGCGCCTGCTTGGACGATTCCGCGCCTTCTTGGACTCTTCCGCGCATGCTTGGACGCTTCCGCGCCTGCTTGGACTCTTCTGCGTCTTCTTGCATGCTTCCCCGCCTGCTTGGACGTTTCCGCGCCTGCTTGGACGCTACCGCGCCTGCTTGTACGCTTCCGCGTCTGCTTGGACGCTTCCGCGCCTGCTTGGACGCTCCCACGCCTGCTTGGACGCTTCCGCGCCTGCTTGGCCGCTTCCGCGCCTGCTTGGACTCTTCCGCGCATGCTTGGACGCTTCCGCGCCTGCTTGGACGCTTCCGCGCCTGCTTGAACGCTTCCGCGCCTGCTTGGAAGCTTCCGCGTCTTCTTGCATGCTTCCGCGCCTGCTTGGACGTTTCCGCGCCTGCTTGGACGCTACCGCGCCGCCTTGGACGCTTCCGCACCTTCTTGCATGCTTCCGCGCCTACTTGGACGATTCCGCGCCTGCTTGGACGCTTCCGCGCCTGCTTGGACGCTCCCACGCCTGCTTGGACGTTTCCGCGCATGCTTGGACGCTTCCGCGCCTGTTTGGACGCTTCCGCGCCTGCTTGGACTCTTCTGCGCCTTCTTGCATGCTTCCGCGCCTGCTTGGACGTTTCCGCACCTGCTTGGACGCTACCGCGCCTGCTTGGACGCTTCCGCGTCTGCTTGGACGCTATCGCGCCTGCTTGGACGCTTCCGCGACTGCTTGGACGCTTCCGCGCCTGGTTGGACGATTCCGCGCCTGCCTGCATGCTTCCCCGGCTGCTTGGACGCTTCCGCGCCTGCTTGGACTCTTCTGCGTCTTCTTGCATGCTTCCGCGCCTGCTTGGACGCTTCCGCGCCTTCTTGCATACTTCCGCGCCTGCTTGGACGTTTCCGCGCCTGCTTAGACGCTACCGCGCCTGCTTGTACGTTTCCGCGACCGCTTGGACGCTACCGCGCCTGCTTGGACTCTTCTGCGTCTTCTTGCATGATTCCGCGCCTGCTTGGACGTTTCCGCGCCTGCTTGGACGCTACCGCGCCTGCTTGGACGCTTCCGCACCTTCTTGCATGCTTCCGCGCCTGCTTGGACGTTTCCGCGCCTGCTTGGACGCTACCGCGCCTTCTTGTACGCTTCCGCGACTGCTTGGACGCTTCCGCGCCTGCTTGGACTCTTCTGCGTCTTCTTGCATGCTTCCGCGCCTGCTTGTACGTTTCCGCGCCTGATTGGACGCTACCGCGCCTGCTTGGACTCTTCCGCGACTGCCTGGACGCTTCCGCGCCTGCTTGGACTCTTCTGCGCCTTCTTGCATGCTTCCGCACCTGCTTGGACGTTTCCGCGCCTGCTTGGACGCTACCGCGCCTGCTTGGTCGCTTCCGCACCTTCTTGCATGCTTCCGCGCCTGCTTGGACTCTTCTGCGTCTTCTTGCATGCTTCCGCGCCTGCTTGGACGTTTCCGCGCCTGCTTGGACGCTACCGCGCCTGCTTGGAGGCTTCCGCGACTGCTTGGACGCTACCGCGCCTGCTTGAACGCTTCCGCGACTGCTTGGACGCTTTCGCGCCTGCTTGGACCCTTCTGCGCCTTCTTGCATGCTTCCGCGCCTGCTTCGACGTTTCCGCGCCTGCTTGGACGCTACCGCGCCTGCTTGGATGCTTCCGCGCCTTCTTGCATGCTTCCGCGCCTACTTGGACGTATCCGCGCCTGCTTGGACGCTTCCGCGTCTGCTTGCATGCTTCCCCGCCTCCTTGGACGCTTCCGCGCCTGCTTGGACGCTTCCGCGCCTGCTTGCATGCTTCCCCGCCTCCTTGGACGCTTCCGCGCCTGCTTGGACTCTTCTGCGTCTTCTTGCATGCTTCCGCGCCTGCTTGGACGTTTCCGCGCCTGCTTGGACGCTACCGCGGCTGCTTGGAGGCTTCCGCGACTGCTTGGACGCTACCGCGCCTGCTTGAACGCTTCCGCGACTGCTTGGACGCTTTCGCGCCTGCTTGGACCCTTCTGCGCCTTCTTGCATGCTTCCGCGCCTGCTTCGACGTTTCCGCGCCTGCTTGGACGCTACCGCGCATGCTTGGATGCCTCCGCGCCTTCTTGCATGCTTCCGCGCCTACTTGGACGTGTCCGCGCCTGCTTGGACGCTACCGAGCCTGCTTGGAGGCTTCCGCGACTGCTTGGACGCTACCGCGCCTGCTTGAACGCTTCCGCGACTGCTTGGACGCTTTCGCGCCTGCTTGGACCCTTCTGCGTCTTCTTGCATGCTTCCGCGCCAGCTTTGACGCTACCGCGCCTGCTTGGACGCTACCGCGCCTGCTTGGAGGCTTCCGCGACTGCTTGGACACTACCGCGCCTGCTTGAACGCTTCCGCGACTGCTTGGACGCTTTCGCGCCTGCTTGGACGCTTCCGCGACTGCTTGAAAGCTACCGCGCCTGCTTGGGCTCTTCTGCGCCTTCTTGCATGCTCCCGCGCCTGCTTGGACGTTTCCGCGCCTGCTTGGACGCTACCGCGCCTGCTTGGACGCTACCGCGCCTGCTTGGAGGCTTCCGCGACTGCTTGGACGCTACCGCGCCTGCTTGAACGCTTCCGCGACTGCTTGGACGCTTTCGCGCCTGCTTGGACCCTTCTGCGCCTTCTTGCATGCTGCCGCGCCTACTTGGACGCTTCCGCGCCTGGTTGGACGCTACCGCGCCTTCTTGCATGCTTCCGCGCCTTCTTGGACGTTTCCGCGCCTGCTTGGACGCTACCGCGCCTGCTTGGACGCTTCCGCACCTTCTTGCATGCTTCCGCGCCTACTTGGACGTTTCCGCGCCTGCTTGGACGCTTCCGCGCCTGCTTGCATGCTTCCCGGCCTGCTTGGACGCTTCCGCAACTGCTTGGACGCTACCGCGCCTGCTTGGACGCTTCCGCGACTGCTTGGACGCTTCCGCGCCTGCTAGGACTCTTCTGCGTCTTCTTGCATGCTTCCGCGCCTACTTGGACGCTTCCCCGCCTGCTTGGACTCTTCTGCGTCTTCTTGCATACTTCCGCGCCTGCTTGGACGTTTCCGCGCCTGATTGGACGCTACCGCGCCTGCTTGAACGCTTCCGCGCCTGCTTGGACGCTTCCGCGTCTGCTTGCATGCTTCCCCGCCTCCTTGGACGCTTCCGCGCCTGCTTGGACGCTTCCGCGCCTGCTTGCATGCTTCCCCGCCTCCTTGGACGCTTCCGCGCCTGTTTGGACTCTTCTGCGTCTTCTTGCATGCTTCCGCGCCTGCTTGGACGTTTCCGCGCCTGCTTGGACGCTACCGCGCCTGCTTGGAGGCTTCCGCGACTGCTTGGACGCTACCGCGCCTGCTTGAACGCTTCCGCGACTGCTTGGACGCTTTCGCGCCTGCTTGGACCCTTCTGCGCCTTCTTGCATGCTTCCGCGCCTGCTTCGACGTTTCCGCGCCTGCTTGGACGCTACCGCGCCTGCTTGGATGCTTCCGCGCCTTCTTGTATGCTTCCGCGCCTACTTGGACGTGTCCGCGTCTTCTTGCATGCTTCCGCGCCTGCTTGGACGTTTCCGCGCCTGCTTGGACGCTACCGCGCCGCCTTGGACGCTTCCGCACCTTCTTGCATGCTTCCGCGCCTACTTGGACGATTCCGCGCCTGCTTGGACGCTTCCGCGCCTGCTTGGACGCTCCCACGCCTGCTTGGACGTTTCCGCGCATGCTTGGACGCTTCCGCGCCTGTTTGGACGCTTCCGCGCCTGCTTGGACTCTTCTGCGCCTTCTTGCATGCTTCCGCGCCTGCTTGGACGTTTCCGCACCTGCTTGGACGCTACCGCGCCTGCTTGGACGCTTCCGCGTCTGCTTGGACGCTATCGCGCCTGCTTGGACGCTTCCGCGACTGCTTGGACGCTTCCGCGCCTGGTTGGACGATTCCGCGCCTGCCTGCATGCTTCCCCGGCTGCTTGGACGCTTCCGCGCCTGCTTGGACTCTTCTGCGTCTTCTTGCATGCTTCCGCGCCTGCTTGGACGCTTCCGCGTCTGCTTGGACTCTATCGCGCCTTCTTGGACGCTTCCGCGACTGCTTGGACGCTTCCGCGCCTGCTTGGACTCTTCTGCGTCTTCTTGCATGCTTCCGCGCCTGATTGGACGTTTCCGCGCCTGCTTGGACGCTACCGCGCCTGCTTGTACGCTTCCGCGACCGCTTGGACGCTACCGCGGCTGCTTGGACGCTTCCGCGACTGCTTGGACGCTTCCGCGCCCGCTTGGACTCTTCTGCGCCTTCTTGCATGCTACCGCGCCTGCTTGGGCGCTTCCGCGACTGCTTGGATGCTTCCGCGCCTGCTTGGACGTTTCCGCGCCTTCTTGCATGCTGCCGCGCCTGCTTGGACGTTTCCGCGCCTGCTTGGACTCTACCGCGCCTGCTTGGACGCTTCCGCGCCTGCTTGGAAGCTTCCGCGCCTGGTTGGACGCTACCGCGCCTGCTTGGACGCTTCCGCGCCTTCTTGCATACTTCCGCGCCTGCTTGGACGTTTCCGCGCCTGCTTAGACGCTACCGCGCCTGCTTGTACGTTTCCGCGACCGCTTGGACGCTACCGCGCCTGCTTGGACTCTTCTGCGTCTTCTTGCATGCTTCCGCGCCTGCTTGGACGTTTCCGCGCCTGCTTGGACGCTACCGCGCCTGCTTGGACGCTTCCGCACCTTCTTGCATGCTTCCGCGCCTGCTTGGACGTTTCCGCGCCTGCTTGGACGCTACCGCGCCTTCTTGTACGCTTCCGCGACTGCTTGGACGCTTCCGCGCCTGCTTGGACTCTTCTGCGTCTTCTTGCATGCTTCCGCGCCTGCTTGTACGTTTCCGCGCCTGATTGGACGCTACCGCGCCTGCTTGGACTCTTCCGCGACTGCCTGGACGCTTCCGCGCCTGCTTGGACTCTTCTGCGCCTTCTTGCATGCTTCCGCACCTGCTTGGACGTTTCCGCGCCTGCTTGGACGCTACCGCGCCTGCTTGGACGCTTCCGCACCTTCTTGCATGCTTCCGCGCCTGCTTGGACTCTTCTGCGTCTTCTTGCATGCTTCCGCGCCTGCTTGGACGTTTCCGCGCCTGCTTGGACGCTACCGCGCCTGCTTGGAGGCTTCCGCGACTGCTTGGACGCTACCGCGCCTGCTTGAACGCTTCCGCGACTGCTTGGACGCTTTCGCGCCTGCTTGGACCCTTCTGCGCCTTCTTGCAAGGTTCCGCGCCTGCTTCGACGTTTCCGCGCCTGCTTGGACGCTACCGCGCCTGCTTGGATGCTTCCGCGCCTTCTTGCATGCTTCCGCGCCTACTTGGACGTGTCCGCGCCTGCTTGGACGCTACCGAGCCTGCTTGGAGGCTTCCGCGACTGCTTGGACGCTACCGCGCCTGCTTGAACGCTTCCGCGACTGCTTGGACGCTTTCGCGCCTGCTTGGACCCTTCTGCGTCTTCTTGCATGCTTCCGCGCCAGCTTTGACGCTACCGCGCCTGCTTGGACGCTACCGCGCCTGCTTGGAGGCTTCCGCGACTGCTTGGACACTACCGCGCCTGCTTGAACGCTTCCGCGACTGCTTGGACGCTTTCGCGCCTGCTTGGACGCTTCCGCGACTGCTTGAAAGCTACCGCGCCTGCTTGGGCTCTTCTGCGCCTTCTTGCATGCTCCCGCGCCTGCTTGGACGTTTCCGCGCCTGCTTGGACGCTACCGCGCCTGCTTGGACGCTACCGCGCCTGCTTGGAGGCTTCCGCGACTGCTTGGACGCTACCGCGCCTGCTTGAACGCTTCCGCGACTGCTTGGACGCTTTCGCGCCTGCTTGGACCCTTCTGCGCCTTCTTGCATGCTTCCGCGCCTGCTTCGACGTTTCCGCGCCTGCTTGGACGATTCCGCGCCTTCTTGGACTCTTCCGCGCATGCTTGGACGCTTCCGCGCCTGCTTGGACTCTTCTGCGTCTTCTTGCATGCTTCCCCGCCTGCTTGGACGTTTCCGCGCCTGCTTGGACGCTACCGCGCCTGCTTGTACGCTTCCGCGCCTGCTTGGACGCTTCCGCGCCTGCTTGGACGCTCCCACGCCTGCTTGGACGCTTCCGCGCCTGCTTGGACGCTTCCGCGCCTGCTTGGACTCATCCGCGCATGCTTGGACGCTTCCGCGCCTGCTTGGACGCTTCCGCGCCTGCTTGAACGCTTCCGCGCCTGCTTGGAAGCTTCCGCGTCTTCTTGCATGCTTCCGCGCCTGCTTGGACGTTTCCGCGCCTGCTTGGACGCTACCGCGCCGCCTTGGACGCTTCCGCACCTTCTTGCATGCTTCCGCGCCTACTTGGACGATTCCGCGCCTGCTTGGACGCTTCCGCGCCTGCTTGGACGCTCCCACGCCTGCTTGGACGTTTCCGCGCATGCTTGGACGCTTCCGCGCCTGTTTGGACGCTTCCGCGCCTGCTTGGACTCTTCTGCGCCTTCTTGCATGCTTCCGCGCCTGCTTGGACGTTTCCGCACCTGCTTGGACGCTACCGCGCCTGCTTGGACGCTTCCGCGTCTGCTTGGACGCTATCGCGCCTGCTTGGACGCTTCCGCGACTGCTTGGACGCTTCCGCGCCTGGTTGGACGATTCCGCGCCTGCCTGCATGCTTCCCCGGCTGCTTGGACGCTTCCGCGCCTGCTTGGACTCTTCTGCGTCTTCTTGCATGCTTCCGCGCCTGCTTGGACGCTTCCGCGCCTTCTTGCATACTTCCGCGCCTGCTTGGACGTTTCCGCGCCTGCTTAGACGCTACCGCGCCTGCTTGTACGTTTCCGCGACCGCTTGGACGCTTCCGCGCCCGCTTGGACTCTTCTGCGCCTTCTTGCATGCTTCCGCGCCTGCTTGGACGCTTCCGCGTCTGCTTGGACTCTATCGCGCCTGCTTGGACGCTTCCGCGACTGCTTGGACGCTTCCGCGCCTGCTTGGACTCTTCTGCGTCTTCTTGCATGCTTCCGCGCCTGATTGGACGTTTCCGCGCCTGCTTGGACGCTACCGCGCCTGCTTGTACGCTTCCGCGACCGCTTGGACGCTACCGCGGCTGCTTGGACGCTTCCGCGACTGCTTGGACGCTTCCGCGCCCGCTTGGACTCTTCTGCGCCTTCTTGCATGCTACCGCGCCTGCTTGGGCGCTTCCGCGACTGCTTGGATGCTTCCGCGCCTGCTTGGACGTTTCCGCGCCTTCTTGCATGCTGCCGCGCCTGCTTGGACGTTTCCGCGCCTGCTTGGACTCTACCGCGCCTGCTTGGACGGTTCCGCGCCTGCTTGGAAGCTTCCGCGCCTGGTTGGACGCTACCGCGCCTGCTTGGACGCTTCCGCGCCTTCTTGCATACTTCCGCGCCTGCTTGGACGTTTCCGCGCCTGCTTAGACGCTACCGCGCCTGCTTGTACGTTTCCGCGACCGCTTGGACGCTACCGCGCCTGCTTGGACTCTTCTGCGTCTTCTTGCATGCTTCCGCGCCTGCTTGGACGTTTCCGCGCCTGCTTGGACGCTACCGCGCCTGCTTGGACGCTTCCGCACCTTCTTGCATGCTTCCGCGCCTGCTTGGACGTTTCCGCGCCTGCTTGGACGCTACCGCGCCTTCTTGTACGCTTCCGCGACTGCTTGGACGCTTCCGCGCCTGCTTGGACTCTTCTGCGTCTTCTTGCATGCTTCCGCGCCTGCTTGTACGTTTCCGCGCCTGATTGGACGCTACCGCGCCTGCTTGGACTCTTCCGCGACTGCCTGGACGCTTCCGCGCCTGCTTGGACTCTTCTGCGCCTTCTTGCATGCTTCCGCACCAGCTTGGACGTTTCCGCGCCTGCTTGGACGCTACCGCGCCTGCTTGGACGCTTCCGCACCTTCTTGCATGCTTCCGCGCCTGCTTGGACTCTTCTGCGTCTTCTTGCATGCTTCCGCGCCTGCTTGGACGTTTCCGCGCCTGCTTGGACGCTACCGCGCCTGCTTGGAGGCTTCCGCGACTGCTTGGACGCTACCGCGCCTGCTTGAACGCTTCCGCGCCTGCTTGGACCCTTCTGCGCCTTCTTGCATGCTTCCGCGCCTGCTTCGACGTTTCCGCGCCTGCTTGGACGCTACCGCGCCTGCTTGGATGCTTCCGCGCCTTCTTGCATGCTTCCGCGCCTACTTGGACGTGTCCGCGCCTGCTTGGACGCTTCCGCGTCTGCTTGCATGCTTCCCCGCCTCCTTGGACGCTTCCGCGCCTGCTTGGACGCTTCCGCGCCTGCTTGCATGCTTCCCCGCCTCCTTGGACGCTTCCGCGCCTGCTTGGACTCTTCTGCGTCTTCTTGCATGCTTCCGCGCCTGCTTGGACGTTTCCGCGCCTGCTTGGACGCTACCGCGGCTGCTTGGAGGCTTCCGCGACTGCTTGGACGCTACCGCGCCTGCTTGAACGCTTCCGCGACTGCTTGGACGCTTTCGCGCCTGCTTGGACCCTTCTGCGCCTTCTTGCATGCTTCCGCGCCTGCTTCGACGTTTCCGCGCCTGCTTGGACGCTACCGCGCCTGCTTGGATGCTTCCGCGCCTTCTTGCATGCTTCCGCGCCTACTTGGACGTGTCCGCGCCTGCTTGGACGCTACCGAGCCTGCTTGGAGGCTTCCGCGACTGCTTGGACGCTACCGCGCCTGCTTGAACGCTTCCGCGACTGCTTGGACGCTTTCGCGCCTGCTTGGACCCTTCTGCGTCTTCTTGCATGCTTCCGCGCCAGCTTTGACGCTACCGCGCCTGCTTGGACGCTACCGCGCCTGCTTGGAGGCTTCCGCGACTGCTTGGACGCTACCGCGCCTGCTTGAACGCTTCCGCGACTGCTTGGACGCTTTCGCGCCTGCTTGGACCCTTCTGCACCTTCTTGCATGCTTCCGCGCCTGCTTCGACGTTTCCGCGCCTGCTTGGACGCTACCGCGCCTGCTTGGATGCTTCCGCGCCTTCTTGCATGCTTCCGCGCCTACTTGGACGTGTCCGCGCCTGCTTGGACGCTACCGCGCCTGCTTGGAGGCTTCCGCGACTGCTTGGACGCTACCGCGCCTGCTTGAAGGCTTCCGCGACTGCTTGGACTCTTCTGCGGCTTCTTGCATGCTGCCGCGACTGCCTGGACGCTTCCGCGCCTGCTTGGACTCTTCTGCGCCTTCTTGCATGCTTCCGCGCCTGCTTGGACGTTTCCGCGCCTGCTTGGACGCTACCGCGCCTGCTTGGACGCTTCCGCACCTTCTTGCATGCTTCCGCGCCTACTTGGACGTTTCCGCGCCTGCTTGGACGCTTCCGCGCCTGCTTGCATGCTTCCTCGCCTGCTTGGACGCGTCCGCGCCTGCTTGGACTCTTCTGCGTCTTCTTGCATGCTTCCCCGCCTGCTTGGACGTTTCCGCGCCTGCTTGGACGCTACCGCGCCTGCTTGTACGCTTCCGCGCCTGCTTGGACGCTTCCGCGCCTGCTTACATGCTTCCCAGCCTGCTTGGACGCTTTCGCGCCTATATGGTTGCTTCCGCGCCTGCTTGGACGCTTCCGCGCCTGCTTGGACTCTTCCGCGCCTGCTTGGACTATTCTGCGTCTTCTTGCATGCTTCCGCGCCTGCTTGGACGCTTCCGCGCCTGCTTGGACGCTCCCACGCCTGCTTGGACGCTTCCGCGCCTGCTTGGACGCTTCCGCGCCTGCTTGGACTCTTCCGCGCATGCTTGGACGCTTCCGCGCCTGCTTGGACGCTTCCGCGCCTGCTTGAACGCTTCCGCGCCTGCTTGGAAGCTTCCGCGTCTTCTTGCATGCTTCCGCGCCTGCTTGGACGTTTCCGCGCCTGCTTGGACGCTACCGCGCCGCCTTGGACGCTTCCGCACCTTCTTGCATGCTTCCGCGCCTACTTGGACGATTCCGCGCCTGCTTGGACGCTTCCGCGCCTGCTTGGACGCTCCCACGCCTGCTTGGACGTTTCCGCGCATGCTTGGTACTCTTCCACGCATGCTCGGACGCTTCCGCGCCTGCTTGTACGCTTCCGCGCCTGCTTGGACACTTCCGCGTATGCTTGGACGCTTCCGCGCCTGTTTGGACGCTTCCGCGCCTGCTTGGACTCTTCTGCGCCTTCTTGCATGCTTCCGCGCCTGCTTGGACGTTTCCGCACCTGCTTGGACGCTACCGCGCCTTCTTGTACGCTTCCGCGACTGCTTGGACGCTTCCGCGCCTCCTTGGACTCTTCTGCGTCTTCTTGCATGCTTCCGCGCCTGCTTGTACGTTTCCGCGCCTAATTGGACGCTACCGCGCCTGCTTGGACTCTTCCGCGACTGCCTGGACGCTTCCGCGCCTGCTTGGACTCTTCTGCGCCTTCTGGCATGCTTCCGCGCCTGCTTGGACGTTTCCGCGCCTGCTTGGACGCTACCGCGCCTGCTTGGACGCTTCCGCACCTTCTTGCATGCTTCCGCGCCTACTTGGACGTTTCCGCGCCTGCTTGGACGCTTCCGCGCCTGCTTGCATGCTTCCCCGCCTGCTTGGACGCTTCCGCGCCTGCTTGGACTCTTCTGCGTCTTCTTGCATGCTTCCCCGCCTGCTTGGACGCTTCCGCGACCGCTTGGACGTTACCGCGCCTGCTTGGACTCTTCTGCGTCTTCTTGCATGCTTCCGCGCCTGCTTGGACGTTTCCGCGCCTGCTTGGACGCTACCGCGCCTGCTTGTACGCTTCCGCGCCTGCTTGGACGCTTCCGCGCCTGCTTGCATGCTTCCCAGCCTGCTTGGACGCTTTCGCGCCTATATGGTTGCTTCCGCGCCTGCTTGGACGCTTCCGCGCCTGCTTGGACTCTTCCGCGCCTGCTTGGACTATTCTGCGTCTTCTTGCATGCTTCCGCGCCTGCTTGGACGCTTCCGCGCCTGCTTGGACGCTCCCACGCTTGCTCGGAAGCTTCCGCGTCTTCTTGCATGCTTCCGCGCCTGCTTGGACGTTTCCGCGCCTGCTTGGACGCTACCGCGGCGCCTTGGACGCTTCCGCACCTTCTTGCATGCTTCCGCGCCTACTTGGACGATTCCGCGCCTGCTTGGACGCTTCCGCGCCTGCTTGGACTATTCTGCGTCTTCTTGCATGCTTCCGCGCCTGCTTGGACGCTTCCGCGTCTGCTTGGACTCTTCTGCGCCTTCTTGCATGCTTCCGCGCCTGCTTGCATGCTTCCGCGACTGCTTGGACGTTTCCGCGCCTGCTTGGACTCTTCTGCACCTGCTTGGACTCTTCTGCGCCTTCTTGCATGCTTCCGCGCCTGCTTGGACGCTTCCGCGACTGCTTGGACGCTACCGCGCCTGCTTGGACTCCTCTGCGTCTTCTTGCATGCTTCCGCGCCTACTTGGACGTTTCCGCGCCTGCTTGGACGCTTCCGCGCCTGCTTGCATGCTTCCCCGCCTGCTTGGACGCTTCCGCGCCTGCTTGGACTCTTCTGCGCCTGCTTGCATGCTTCCGCGCCTGCTTGGACGCTTCCGCGCCTGCTTGGACTCTTCTGCGTCTTCTTGCATGCTTCCGCGCCTGCTTGGACGTTTCCGCGCCTGCTTGGACGCTACCGCGCCTGCTTGGACGCTTCCGCGACTGCTTGGACGCTTCCGCGCCTGGTTGGACGCTACCGCGCCTGCTTGGACGCTTCCGCGACTGCTTGGACGCTTCCGCGCCTGCTTGGACTCTTCTGCGCCTTCTTGCATGCTGCCGCGCCTACTTGGACGTCTCCGCGCCTGCTTGGACGTTTCCACGCCTGCTTGGACGCTTCCGCGCCTGCTTGCATGCTTCCCCGCCTGCTTGGAATCTTCTGCGCCTTCTTGCATGCTGCCGCGCCTACTTGGACGCTTCCGCGCCTGGTTGGACGCTACCGCGCCTGCTTGGACGCTTCCGCGCCTGCTTGCATGCTTCCCCGCATGCTTGGACTCTTCTGCGCCTTCTTGCATGCTTCCGCGCCTGCTTGGACGTTTCCACGCCTGCTTGGACGCTACCGCGCCTGCTTGGACGCTTCCGCGACTGCTTGAACGCTACCGCGCCTGCTTGGACGCTTCCGCGACTGCTTGGACGCTTCCGCGCCTGCTAGGACTCTTCTGCGCCTTCTTGCATGCTGCCGCGCCTACTTGGACGCTTCCGCGCCTGGTTGGACGCTACCGCGCCTGCTTGGACGCTTCCGCGACTGCTTGGACGCTTCCGCGCCTGCTTGGACTCTTCTGCGCCTTCTTGCATGCTGCCGCGCCTACTTGGACGTCTCCGCGCCTGCTTGGACGTTTCCACGCCTGCTTGGACGCTTCCGCGCCTGCTTGCATGCTTCCCCGCCTGCTTGGACGCTTCCGCGCCTGCTTGGACTCTTCTGCGCCTTCTTGCATGCTTCCGCGCCTGCTTGGACGTTTCCGCGCCTGCTTGGACGCTACCGCGCCTGCTTCTACGCTTCCGCGCCTTCTTGCATGCTTCCGCGCCTACTTGGACGTTTCCGCGCCTGCTTGGACGATTCCGCGCCTGCTTGCATGCTTCCCCGCCTGCTTGGACGCTTCCCCGCCTGCTTGGACTCTTCTGCGTCTTCTTGCATACTTCCGCGCCTGCTTGGACGTTTCCGCGCCTGATTGGACGCTACCGCGCCTGCTTGGACGCTTCCGTGACTGCTTGGACGCTTCCGCGCCTGCTTGGACTCTTCTGCGCCTTCTTGCATGCTGCCGTGCCTACTTGGACGTTTCCGCGCCTGCTTGGACGCTTCCGCGCCTGCTTGCATGCTTCCCCGCCTGCTTGGACGCTTCCGCGCCTGCTTGGACTCTTCTACGCCTGCTTGCATGCTTCCGCGCCTGCTTGGACGCTTCCGCGCCTGCTTGGACTCTTCTGCGTCTTCTTGCATGCTTCCGCGCCTGCTTGGACGTTTCCGCGCCTGCTTGGACGCGACCGCGCCTGCTTGGACGCTTCCGCGACTGCTTGGACGCTACCGCGCCTGCTTGGACGCTACCGCGCCTGCTTGGACGCTTCCGCGACTGCTTGGACTCTACCGCGCCTGCTTGAACGCTTCCGCGACTGCTTGGACGCTTCCGCGCCTGCTTGGACTCTTCTGCGTCTTCTTGCATGCTTCCGCGCCTGCTTGGACGTTTCCGCGCCTGCTTGGACGCTGTCGCGCCTGCTTGGACGCTTCCGCGACTGCTTGGACGCTTCCGCGCCTGCTTGGACTCTTCTGCGCCTTCTTGCATGCTGCCGCGCCTACTTGGACGTTTCCGCGCCTGCTTGGACGCGACCGCGCCTGCTTGGACGCTTCCGCGACTGCTTGGACGCTTCCGCGACTGCTTGGACTCTTCCCCGCCTGCTTGGACGCTTCCGCGCCTGCTTGGATGCTTCCGCGCCTTCTTGCATGCTTCCGCGCCTACTTGGACGTGTCCGCGCCTGCTTGGACGCTACCGAGCCTGCTTGGAGGCTTCCGCGACTGCTTGGACGCTACCGCGCCTGCTTGAACGCTTCCGCGACTGCTTGGACGCTTTCGCGCCTGCTTGGACCCTTCTGCGCCTTCTTGCATGCTTCCGCGCCTGCTTCGACGTTTCCGCGCCTGCTTGGACGCTACCGCGCCTGCTTGGATGCTTCCGCGCCTTCTTGCATGCTTCCGCGCCTACTTGGACGTGTCCGCGCCTGCTTGGACGCTACCGAGCCTGCTTGGAGGCTTCCGCGACTGCTTGGACGCTACCGCGCCTGCTTGAACGCTTCCGCGACTGCTTGGACGCTTTCGCGCCTGCTTGGACCCTTCTGCGTCTTCTTGCATGCTTCCGCGCCAGCTTTGACGCTACCGCGCCTGCTTGGACGCTACCGCGCCTGCTTGGAGGCTTCCGCGACTGCTTGGACGCTACCGCGCCTGCTTGAACGCTTCCGCGACTGCTTGGACGCTTTCGCGCCTGCTTGGACCCTTCTGCGCCTTCTTGCATGCTTCCGCGCCTTCTTGCATGCTTCCGCGCCTACTTGGACGTGTCCGCGCCTGCTTGGACGCTACCGCGCCTGCTTGGAGGCTTCCGCGACTGCTTGGACGCTACCGCGCCTGCTTGAACGCTTCCGCGACTGCTTGGACTCTTCTGCGGCTTCTTGCATGCTGCCGCGCCTGCTTGTACGCTTCCGCGCCTGCTTGGACGCTTCCGCGCCTGTTTGCATGCTTCCCAGCCTGCTTGGACGCTTTCGCGCCTATATGGTTGCTTCCGCGCCTGCTTGGACGCTTCCGCGCCTGCTTGGACTCTTCCGCGCCTGCTTGGACTATTCTGCGTCTTCTTGCATGCTTCCGCGCCTGCTTGGACGCTTCCGCGCCTGCTTGGACGCTCCCACGCTTGCTTGGAAGCTTCCGCGTCTTCTTGCATGCTTCCGCGCCTGCTTGGACGTTTCCGCGCCTGCTTGGACGCTACCGCGCCGCCTTGGACGCTTCCGCGCCTGCTTGGACTCTTCTGCGCCTTCTTGCATGCTGCCGCGCCTACTTGGACGTTTCCGCGCCTGCTTGGACGCATCCGCGCCTGCTTGGACTCTTCTGCGTCTTCTTGCATGCTTCCGCGCCTGCTTGGACGTTTCCGCGCCTGCTTGGACGCTACCGCGCCTGCTTGTACGCTTCCGCGCCTGCTTAGACGCTTCCGCGCCTGCTTACATGCTTCCCAGCCTGCTTGGACGCTTTCGCGCCTATATGGTTGCTTCCGCGCCTGCTTGGACGCTTCCGCGCCTGCTTGGACTCTTCCGCGCCTGCTTGGACTATTCTGCGTCTTCTTGCATGCTTCCGCGCCTGCTTGGACGTTTCCGCGCCTGCTTGGACGCTACCGCGCCTGCTTGTACGCTTCCGCGCCTGCTTGGACACTTCCGCGCCTGCTTGGACGCTTCCGCGCCTGCTTGGACTCTTCCGCGCCTGCTTGGACTATTCTGCGTCTTCTTGCATGCTTCCGCGCCTGATTGGACGCTACCGCGCCTGCTTGGACTCTTCCGCGACTGCCTGGACGCTTCCGCGCCTGCTTGGACTCTTCTGCGCCTTCTTGCATGCTTCCGCGCCTGCTTGGACGTTTCCGCGCCTGCTTGGACGCTACCGCGCCTGCTTGGACGCTTCCGCACCTTCTTGCATGCTTCCGCGCCTACTTGGACGTTTCCGCGCCTGCTTGGACGCTTCCGCGCCTGCTTGCATGCTTCCTCGCCTGCTTGGACGCTTCCGCGCCTGCTTGGACTCTTCTGCGTCTTCTTGCATGCTTCCCCGCCTGCTTGGACGTTTCCGCGCCTGCTTGGACGCTACCGCGCCTGCTTGTACGCTTCCGCGCCTGCTTGGACGCTTCCGCGCCTGCTTACATGCTTCCCAGCCTGCTTGGACGCTTTCGCGCCTATATGGTTGCTTCCGCGCCTGCTTGGACGCTTCCGCGCCTGCTTGGACTCTTCCGCGCCTGCTTGGACTATTCTGCGTCTTCTTGCATGCTTCCGCGCCTGCTTGGACGTTTCCGCGCCTGCTTGGACGCTACCGCGCCTGCTTGTACGCTTCCGCGCCTGCTTGGACACTTCCGCGCCTGCTTGGACGCTTCCGCGCCTGCTTGGACTCTTCCGCGCCTGCTTGGACTATTCTGCGTCTTCTTGCATGCTTCCGCGCCTGATTGGACGCTACCGCGCCTGCTTGGACTCTTCCGCGACTGCCTGGACGCTTCCGCGCCTGCTTGGACTCTTCTGCGCCTTCTTGCATGCTTCCGCGCCTGCTTGGACGTTTCCGCGCCTGCTTGGACGCTACCGCGCCTGCTTGGACGCTTCCGCACCTTCTTGCATGCTTCCGCGCCTACTTGGACGTTTCCGCGCCTGCTTGGACGCTTCCGCGCCTGCTTGCATGCTTCCTCGCCTGCTTGGACGCGTCCGCGCCTGCTTGGACTCTTCTGCGTCTTCTTGCATGCTTCCCCGCCTGCTTGGACGTTTCCGCGCCTGCTTGGACGCTACCGCGCCTGCTTGTACGCTTCCGCGCCTGCTTGGACGCTTCCGCGCCTGCTTACATGCTTCCCAGCCTGCTTGGACGCTTTCGCGCCTATATGGTTGCTTCCGCGCCTGCTTGGACGCTTCCGCGCCTGCTTGGACTCTTCCGCGCCTGCTTGGACTATTCTGCGTCTTCTTGCATGCTTCCGCGCCTGCTTGGACGCTTCCGCGCCTGCTTGGACGCTCCCACGCCTGCTTGGACGCTTCCGCGCCTGCTTGGACGCTTCCGCGCCTGCTTGGACTCTTCCGCGCATGCTTGGACGCTTCCGCGCCTGCTTGGACGCTTCCGCGCCTGCTTGAACGCTTCCGCGCCTGCTTGGAAGCTTCCGCGTCTTCTTGCATGCTTCCGCGCCTGCTTGGACGTTTCCGCGCCTGCTTGGACGCTACCGCGCCGCCTTGGACGCTTCCGCACCTTCTTGCATGCTTCCGCACCTTCTTGCATGCTTCCGCGCCTACTTGGACGATTCCGCGCCTGCTTGGACGCTTCCGCGCCTGCTTGGACGCTCCCACGCCTGCTTGGACGTTTCCGCGCATGCTTGGTACTCTTCCACGCATGCTCGGACGCTTCCGCGCCTGCTTGTACGCTTCCGCGCCTGCTTGGACACTTCCGCGTATGCTTGGACGCTTCCGCGCCTGTTTGGACGCTTCCGCGCCTGCTTGGACTCTTCTGCGCCTTCTTGCATGCTTCCGCGCCTGCTTGGACGTTTCCGCACCTGCTTGGACGCTACCGCGCCTTCTTGTACGCTTCCGCGACTGCTTGGACGCTTCCGCGCCTCCTTGGACTCTTCTGCGTCTTCTTGCATGCTTCCGCGCCTGCTTGTACGTTTCCGCGCCTAATTGGACGCTACCGCGCCTGCTTGGACTCTTCCGCGACTGCCTGGACGCTTCCGCGCCTGCTTGGACTCTTCTGCGCCTTCTGGCATGCTTCCGCGCCTGCTTGGACGTTTCCGCGCCTGCTTGGACGCTACCGCGCCTGCTTGGACGCTTCCGCACCTTCTTGCATGCTTCCGCGCCTACTTGGACGTTTCCGCGCCTGCTTGGACGCTTCCGCGCCTGCTTGCATGCTTCCCCGCCTGCTTGGACGCTTCCGCGCCTGCTTGGACTCTTCTGCGTCTTCTTGCATGCTTCCCCGCCTGCTTGGACGCTTCCGCGACCGCTTGGACGTTACCGCGCCTGCTTGGACTCTTCTGCGTCTTCTTGCATGCTTCCGCGCCTGCTTGGACGTTTCCGCGCCTGCTTGGACGCTACCGCGCCTGCTTGTACGCTTCCGCGCCTGCTTGGACGCTTCCGCGCCTGCTTGCATGCTTCCCAGCCTGCTTGGACGCTTTCGCGCCTATATGGTTGCTTCCGCGCCTGCTTGGACGCTTCCGCGCCTGCTTGGACTCTTCCGCGCCTGCTTGGACTATTCTGCGTCTTCTTGCATGCTTCCGCGCCTGCTTGGACGCTTCCGCGCCTGCTTGGACGCTCCCACGCTTGCTCGGAAGCTTCCGCGTCTTCTTGCATGCTTCCGCGCCTGCTTGGACGTTTCCGCGCCTGCTTGGACGCTACCGCGCCGCCTTGGACGCTTCCGCACCTTCTTGCATGCTTCCGCGCCTACTTGGACGATTCCGCGCCTGCTTGGACGCTTCCGCGCCTGCTTGGACTATTCTGCGTCTTCTTGCATGCTTCCGCGCCTGCTTGGACGCTTCCGCGTCTGCTTGGACTCTTCTGCGCCTTCTTGCATGCTTCCGCGCCTGCTTGCATGCTTCCGCGACTGCTTGGACGTTTCCGCGCCTGCTTGGACGCTTCCGCGCCAGCTTGGACGCTTCCGCGCCTGCTTGGACGCTTCCGCGCCTGCTTGGACGCTACCGCGCCTGCTTGGACGCTTCCGCGACTGCTTGGACGCTTCCGCGCCTGGTTGGACGCTACCGCGCCTGCTTGGACGCTTCCGCGCCTGCTTGGACGCTTCCGCGCCAGCTTGGACGCTACCGCGCCTGCTTGGACGCTTCCGCGACTGCTTGGACGCTACCGCGCCAGCTTGGACGCTTCCGCGCCTGCTTGGAATCTTCTGCGCCTTCTTGCATGCTGCCGCGCCTACTTGGAAGTTTCCACGACTGCTTGGACGCTTCCGTGACTGCTTGGACTCTTCCCCGCCTGCTTGGAATCTTCTGCGCCTTCTTGAATGCTGCCGAGCCTACTTGGACGTTTCCACGACTGCTTGGACGCTTCCGCGACTGCTTGGACGCTTCCGCGCCTGCTAGGACTCTTCTGCGCCTTCTTGCATGCTGCCGCGCCTACTTGGACGCTTCCGCGCCTGGTTGGACGCTACCGCGCCTGCTTGGACGCTTCCGCGACTGCTTGGACGCTTCCGCGCCTGCTTGGACTCTTCTGCGCCTTCTCGCATGCTGCCGCGCCTACTTGGACGTTTCCGCGCCTGCTTGGACGTTTCCACGCCTGCTTGGACGCTTCCGCGCCTGCTTGCATGCTTCCCCGCCTGCTTGGACGCTTCCGCGCCTGCTTGGACTCTTCTGCGCCTTCTTGCATGCTTCTGCGCCTTCTTGCATGCTTCCGCGCCTGCTTGGACGTTTCCGCGCCTGCTTGGACGCTACCGCGCCTGCTTGGACGCTTCCGCGCCTTCTTGCATGCTTCCGCGCCTACTTGGACGTTTCCGCGCCTGCTTGGACGCTTCCGCGCCTGCTTGCATGCTTCCCCGCCTGCTTGGACGCTTCCGCGCCTGCTTGGAATCTTCTGCGCCTTCTTGCATGCTGCCGCGCCTGCTTGGACGTTTCCACGCCTGCTTGGACGCTTCCGCACCTGCTTGCATGCTTCCCCGCCTGCTTGGACGCTTCCGCGCCTGCTTGGACTCTTCTGCGCCTTCTTGCATGCTTCCGCGCCTGCTTGGACGTTTCCGCGCCTGCTTGGACGCTACCGAGCCTGCTTGGACGCTTCCGCGCCTTCTTGCATGCTTCCGCGCCTACTTGGACGTTTCCGCGCCTGCTTGGACGCTTCCGCGCCTGCTTGCATGCTTCCCCGCCTGCTTGGACGCTTCCGCGCCTGCTTGGACTCTTCTGCGCCTGCTTGCATGCTTCCGCGCCTGCTTGGACGCTTCCGCGCCTGCTTGGACTCTTCTGCGTCTTCTTGCATGCTTCCGCGCCTGCTTGGACGTTTCCGCGCCTGCTTGGACGCTACCGCGCCTGCTTGGACGCTTCCGCGACTGCTTGGACGCTTCCGCGCCTGGTTGGACGCTACCGCGCCTGCTTGGACGCTTCCGCGACTGCTTGGACGCTTCCGCGCCTGCTTGGACTCTTCTGCGCCTTCTTGCATGCTGCCGCGCCTACTTGGACGTCTCCGCGCCTGCTTGGACGTTTCCACGCCTGCTTGGACGCTTCCGCGCCTGCTTGCATGCTTCCCCGCCTGCTTGGAATCTTCTGCGCCTTCTTGCATGCTGCCGCGCCTACTTGGACGCTTCCGCGCCTGGTTGGACGCTACCGCGCCTGCTTGGACGCTTCCGCGACTGCTTGGACGCTTCCGCGCCTGCTTGGACTCTTCTGCGCCTTCTTGCATGCTGCCGCGCCTACTTGGACGTTTCCGCGCCTGCTTGGACGTTTCCACGCCTGCTTGGACGCTTCCGCGCCTGCTTGCATGCTTCCCCGCCTGCTTGGACGCTTCCGCGCCTGCTTGGACTCTTCTGCGCCTTCTTGCATGCTTCTGCGCCTTCTTGCATGCTTCCGCGCCTGCTTGGACGTTTCCGCGCCTGCTTGGACGCTACCGCGCCTGCTTGGACGCTTCCGCGCCTTCTTGCATGCTTCCGCGCCTACTTGGACGTTTCCGCGCCTGCTTGGACGCTTCCGCGCCTGCTTGCATGCTTCCCCGCCTGCTTGGACGCTTCCGCGCCTGCTTGGAATCTTCTGCGCCTTCTTGCATGCTGCCGCGCCTGCTTGGACGTTTCCACGCCTGCTTGGACGCTTCCGCACCTGCTTGCATGCTTCCCCGCCTGCTTGGACGCTTCCGCGCCTGCTTGGACTCTTCTGCGCCTTCTTGCATGCTTCCGCGCCTGCTTGGACGTTTCCGCGCCTGCTTGGACGCTACCGAGCCTGCTTGGACGCTTCCGCGCCTTCTTGCATGCTTCCGCGCCTACTTGGACGTTTCCGCGCCTGCTTGGACGCTTCCGCGCCTGCTTGCATGCTTCCCCGCCTGCTTGGACGCTTCCGCGCCTGCTTGGACTCTTCTGCGCCTGCTTGCATGCTTCCGCGCCTGCTTGGACGCTTCCGCGCCTGCTTGGACTCTTCTGCGTCTTCTTGCATGCTTCCGCGCCTGCTTGGACGTTTCCGCGCCTGCTTGGACGCTACCGCGCCTGCTTGGACGCTTCCGCGACTGCTTGGACGCTTCCGCGCCTGGTTGGACGCTACCGCGCCTGCTTGGACGCTTCCGCGACTGCTTGGACGCTTCCGCGCCTGCTTGGACTCTTCTGCGCCTTCTTGCATGCTGCCGCGCCTACTTGGACGTCTCCGCGCCTGCTTGGACGTTTCCACGCCTGCTTGGACGCTTCCGCGCCTGCTTGCATGCTTCCCCGCCTGCTTGGAATCTTCTGCGCCTTCTTGCATGCTGCCGCGCCTACTTGGACGCTTCCGCGCCTGGTTGGACGCTACCGCGCCTGCTTGGACGCTTCCGCGCCTGCTTGCATGCTTCCCCGCATGCTTGGACTCTTCTGCGCCTTCTTGCATGCTTCCGCGCCTGCTTGGACGTTTCCACGCCTGCTTGGACGCTACCGCGCCTGCTTGGACGCTTCCGCGACTGCTTGAACGCTACCGCGCCTGCTTGGACGCTTCCGCGACTGCTTGGACGCTTCCGCGCCTGCTAGGACTCTTCTGCGCCTTCTTGCATGCTGCCGCGCCTACTTGGACGCTTCCGCGCCTGGTTGGACGCTACCGCGCCTGCTTGGACGCTTCCGCGACTGCTTGGACGCTTCCGCGCCTGCTTGGACTCTTCTGCGCCTTCTTGCATGCTGCCGCGCCTACTTGGACGTCTCCGCGCCTGCTTGGACGTTTCCACGCCTGCTTGGACGCTTCCGCGCCTGCTTGCATGCTTCCCCGCCTGCTTGGACGCTTCCGCGCCTGCTTGGACTCTTCTGCGCCTTCTTGCATGCTTCCGCGCCTGCTTGGACGTTTCCGCGCCTGCTTGGACGCTACCGCGCCTGCTTCTACGCTTCCGCGCCTTCTTGCATGCTTCCGCGCCTACTTGGACGTTTCCGCGCCTGCTTGGACGATTCCGCGCCTGCTTGCATGCTTCCCCGCCTGCTTGGACGCTTCCCCGCCTGCTTGGACTCTTCTGCGTCTTCTTGCATACTTCCGCGCCTGCTTGGACGTTTCCGCGCCTGATTGGACGCTACCGCGCCTGCTTGGACGCTTCCGTGACTGCTTGGACGCTTCCGCGCCTGCTTGGACTCTTCTGCGCCTTCTTGCATGCTGCCGTGCCTACTTGGACGTTTCCGCGCCTGCTTGGACGCTTCCGCGCCTGCTTGCATGCTTCCCCGCCTGCTTGGACGCTTCCGCGCCTGCTTGGACTCTTCTACGCCTGCTTGCATGCTTCCGCGCCTGCTTGGACGCTTCCGCGCCTGCTTGGACTCTTCTGCGTCTTCTTGCATGCTTCCGCGCCTGCTTGGACGTTTCCGCGCCTGCTTGGACGCGACCGCGCCTGCTTGGACGCTTCCGCGACTGCTTGGACGCTACCGCGCCTGCTTGGACGCTACCGCGCCTGCTTGGACGCTTCCGCGACTGCTTGGACTCTACCGCGCCTGCTTGAACGCTTCCGCGACTGCTTGGACGCTTCCGCGCCTGCTTGGACTCTTCTGCGTCTTCTTGCATGCTTCCGCGCCTGCTTGGACGTTTCCGCGCCTGCTTGGACGCTGTCGCGCCTGCTTGGACGCTTCCGCGACTGCTTGGACGCTTCCGCGCCTGCTTGGACTCTTCTGCGCCTTCTTGCATGCTGCCGCGCCTACTTGGACGTCTCCGCGCCTGCTTGGACGTTTCCACGCCTGCTTGGACGCTTCCGCGCCTGCTTGCATGCTTCCCCGCCTGCTTGGACGCTTCCGCGCCTGCTTGGACTCTTCTGCGCCTTCTTGCATGCTTCCGCGCCTGCTTGGACGTTTCCGCGCCTGCTTGGACGCTACCGCGCCTGCTTCTACGCTTCCGCGCCTTCTTGCATGCTTCCGCGCCTACTTGGACGTTTCCGCGCCTGCTTGGACGATTCCGCGCCTGCTTGCATGCTTCCCCGCCTGCTTGGACGCTTCCCCGCCTGCTTGGACTCTTCTGCGTCTTCTTGCATACTTCCGCGCCTGCTTGGACGTTTCCGCGCCTGATTGGACGCTACCGCGCCTGCTTGGACGCTTCCGTGACTGCTTGGACGCTTCCGCGCCTGCTTGGACTCTTCTGCGCCTTCTTGCATGCTGCCGTGCCTACTTGGACGTTTCCGCGCCTGCTTGGACGCTTCCGCGCCTGCTTGCATGCTTCCCCGCCTGCTTGGACGCTTCCGCGCCTGCTTGGACTCTTCTACGCCTGCTTGCATGCTTCCGCGCCTGCTTGGACGCTTCCGCGCCTGCTTGGACTCTTCTGCGTCTTCTTGCATGCTTCCGCGCCTGCTTGGACGTTTCCGCGCCTGCTTGGACGCGACCGCGCCTGCTTGGACGCTTCCGCGACTGCTTGGACGCTACCGCGCCTGCTTGGACGCTACCGCGCCTGCTTGGACGCTTCCGCGACTGCTTGGACTCTACCGCGCCTGCTTGAACGCTTCCGCGACTGCTTGGACGCTTCCGCGCCTGCTTGGACTCTTCTGCGTCTTCTTGCATGCTTCCGCGCCTGCTTGGACGTTTCCGCGCCTGCTTGGACGCTGTCGCGCCTGCTTGGACGCTTCCGCGCCTGCTTGGACGCTTCCGCGCCTGCTTGCATGCTTCCCCGCCTGCTTGGACGCTTCCGCGCCTGCTTGGACTCTTCTGCGCCTGCTTGGACTCCTCTGCGTCTTCTTGCATGCTGCCACGCCTACTTGGACGTTTCCGCGCCTGCTTGGACGTTTCCGCGCCTGCTTGGACGCTTCCGCGACTGCTTGGACGCTTCCGCGCCTGCTTGCATGCTTCCCCGCCTGCTTGGACGCTTCCGCGCCTGCTAGGACTCTTCTGCGCCTTCTTGCATGCTGCCGCGCCTACTTGGACGTTTCCGCGCCTGCTTGGACGCGACCGCGCCTGCTTGGACGCTTCCGCGACTGCTTGGACGCTTCCGCGACTGCTTGGACTCTTCCCCGCCTGCTTGGACGCTTCCGCGCCTGCTTGGAATCTTCTGCGCCTTCTTGCATGCTGCCGCGCCTACTTGGACGTTTCCACGACTGCTTGGACGCTTCCGCGTCTGCTTGCATGCTTCCCCGCCTCCTTGGACGCTTCCGCGCCTGCTTGGACGCTTCCGCGCCTGCTTGCATGCTTCCCCGCCTCCTTGGACGCTTCCGCGCCTGCTTGGACTCTTCTGCGTCTTCTTGCATGCTTCCGCGCCTGCTTGGACGTTTCCGCGCCTGCTTGGACGCTACCGCGGCTGCTTGGAGGCTTCCGCGACTGCTTGGACGCTACCGCGCCTGCTTGAACGCTTCCGCGACTGCTTGGACGCTTTCGCGCCTGCTTGGACCCTTCTGCGCCTTCTTGCATGCTTCCGCGCCTGCTTCGACGTTTCCGCGCCTGCTTGGACGCTACCGCGCCTGCTTGGATGCTTCCGCGCCTTCTTGCATGCTTCCGCGCCTACTTGGACGTGTCCGCGCCTGCTTGGACGCTACCGAGCCTGCTTGGAGGCTTCCGCGACTGCTTGGACGCTACCGCGCCTGCTTGAACGCTTCCGCGACTGCTTGGACGCTTTCGCGCCTGCTTGGACCCTTCTGCGTCTTCTTGCATGCTTCCGCGCCAGCTTTGACGCTACCGCGCCTGCTTGGACGCTACCGCGCCTGCTTGGAGGCTTCCGCGACTGCTTGGACGCTACCGCGCCTGCTTGAACGCTTCCGCGACTGCTTGGACGCTTTCGCGCCTGCTTGGACCCTTCTGCGCCTTCTTGCATGCTTCCGCGCCTGCTTCGACGTTTCCGCGCCTGCTTGGACGCTACCGCGCCTGCTTGGATGCTTCCGCGCCTTCTTGCATGCTTCCGCGCCTACTTGGACGTGTCCGCGCCTGCTTGGACGCTACCGCGCCTGCTTGGAGGCTTCCGCGACTGCTTGGACGCTACCGCGCCTGCTTGAACGCTTCCGCGACTGCTTGGACTCTTCTGCGGCTTCTTGCATGCTGCCGCGCCTGCTTGTACGCTTCCGCGCCTGCTTGGACGCTTCCGCGCCTGTTTGCATGCTTCCCAGCCTGCTTGGACGCTTTCGCGCCTATATGGTTGCTTCCGCGCCTGCTTGGACGCTTCCGCGCCTGCTTGGACTCTTCCGCGCCTGCTTGGACTATTCTGCGTCTTCTTGCATGCTTCCGCGCCTGCTTGGACGCTTCCGCGCCTGCTTGGACGCTCCCACGCTTGCTTGGAAGCTTCCGCGTCTTCTTGCATGCTTCCGCGCCTGCTTGGACGTTTCCGCGCCTGCTTGGACGCTACCGCGCCGCCTTGGACGCTTCCGCGCCTGCTTGGACTCTTCTGCGCCTTCTTGCATGCTGCCGCGCCTACTTGGACGTTTCCGCGCCTGCTTGGACGCATCCGCGCCTGCTTGGACTCTTCTGCGTCTTCTTGCATGCTTCCGCGCCTGCTTGGACGTTTCCGCGCCTGCTTGGACGCTACCGCGCCTGCTTGTACGCTTCCGCGCCTGCTTAGACGCTTCCGCGCCTGCTTACATGCTTCCCAGCCTGCTTGGACGCTTTCGCGCCTATATGGTTGCTTCCGCGCCTGCTTGGACGCTTCCGCGCCTGCTTGGACTCTTCCGCGCCTGCTTGGACTATTCTGCGTCTTCTTGCATGCTTCCGCGCCTGCTTGGACGTTTCCGCGCCTGCTTGGACGCTACCGCGCCTGCTTGTACGCTTCCGCGCCTGCTTGGACACTTCCGCGCCTGCTTGGACGCTTCCGCGCCTGCTTGGACTCTTCCGCGCCTGCTTGGACTATTCTGCGTCTTCTTGCATGCTTCCGCGCCTGATTGGACGCTACCGCGCCTGCTTGGACTCTTCCGCGACTGCCTGGACGCTTCCGCGCCTGCTTGGACTCTTCTGCGCCTTCTTGCATGCTTCCGCGCCTGCTTGGACGTTTCCGCGCCTGCTTGGACGCTACCGCGCCTGCTTGGACGCTTCCGCACCTTCTTGCATGCTTCCGCGCCTACTTGGACGTTTCCGCGCCTGCTTGGACGCTTCCGCGCCTGCTTGCATGCTTCCTCGCCTGCTTGGACGCTTCCGCGCCTGCTTGGACTCTTCTGCGTCTTCTTGCATGCTTCCCCGCCTGCTTGGACGTTTCCGCGCCTGCTTGGACGCTACCGCGCCTGCTTGTACGCTTCCGCGCCTGCTTGGACGCTTCCGCGCCTGCTTACATGCTTCCCAGCCTGCTTGGACGCTTTCGCGCCTATATGGTTGCTTCCGCGCCTGCTTGGACGCTTCCGCGCCTGCTTGGACTCTTCCGCGCCTGCTTGGACTATTCTGCGTCTTCTTGCATGCTTCCGCGCCTGCTTGGACGCTTCCGCGCCTGCTTGGACGCTCCCACGCCTGCTTGGACGCTTCCGCGCCTGCTTGGACGCTTCCGCGCCTGCTTGGACTCTTCCGCGCATGCTTGGACGCTTCCGCGCCTGCTTGGACGCTTCCGCGCCTGCTTGAACGCTTCCGCGCCTGCTTGGAAGCTTCCGCGTCTTCTTGCATGCTTCCGCGCCTGCTTGGACGTTTCCGCGCCTGCTTGGACGCTACCGCGCCGCCTTGGACGCTTCCGCACCTTCTTGCATGCTTCCGCGCCTACTTGGACGATTCCGCGCCTGCTTGGACGCTTCCGCGCCTGCTTGGACGCTCCCACGCCTGCTTGGACGTTTCCGCGCATGCTTGGTACTCTTCCACGCATGCTCGGACGCTTCCGCGCCTGCTTGTACGCTTCCGCGCCTGCTTGGACACTTCCGCGTATGCTTGGACGCTTCCGCGCCTGTTTGGACGCTTCCGCGCCTGCTTGGACTCTTCTGCGCCTTCTTGCATGCTTCCGCGCCTGCTTGGACGTTTCCGCACCTGCTTGGACGCTACCGCGCCTTCTTGTACGCTTCCGCGACTGCTTGGACGCTTCCGCGCCTCCTTGGACTCTTCTGCGTCTTCTTGCATGCTTCCGCGCCTGCTTGTACGTTTCCGCGCCTGATTGGACGCTACCGCGCCTGCTTGGACTCTTCCGCGACTGCCTGGACGCTTCCGCGCCTGCTTGGACTCTTCTGCGCCTTCTGGCATGCTTCCGCGCCTGCTTGGACGTTTCCGCGCCTGCTTGGACGCTACCGCGCCTGCTTGGACGCTTCCGCACCTTCTTGCATGCTTCCGCGCCTACTTGGACGTTTCCGCGCCTGCTTGGACGCTTCCGCGCCTGCTTGCATGCTTCCCCGCCTGCTTGGACGCTTCCGCGCCTGCTTGGACTCTTCTGCGTCTTCTTGCATGCTTCCCCGCCTGCTTGGACGCTTCCGCGACCGCTTGGACGTTACCGCGCCTGCTTGGACTCTTCTGCGTCTTCTTGCATGCTTCCGCGCCTGCTTGGACGTTTCCGCGCCTGCTTGGACGCTACCGCGCCTGCTTGTACGCTTCCGCGCCTGCTTGGACGCTTCCGCGCCTGCTTGCATGCTTCCCAGCCTGCTTGGACGCTTTCGCGCCTATATGGTTGCTTCCGCGCCTGCTTGGACGCTTCCGCGCCTGCTTGGACTTTTCCGCGCCTGCTTGGACTATTCTGCGTCTTCTTGCATGCTTCCGCGCCTGCTTGGACGCTTCCGCGCCTGCTTGGACGCTCCCACGCTTGCTCGGAAGCTTCCGCGTCTTCTTGCATGCTTCCGCGCCTGCTTGGACGTTTCCGCGCCTGCTTGGACGCTACCGCGCCGCCTTGGACGCTTCCGCACCTTCTTGCATGCTTCCGCGCCTACTTGGACGATTCCGCGCCTGCTTGGACGCTTCCGCGCCTGCTTGGACTATTCTGCGTCTTCTTGCATGCTTCCGCGCCTGCTTGGACGCTTCCGCGGCTGCTTGGACTCTTCTGCGCCTTCTTGCATGCTTCCGCGCCTGCTTGCATGCTTCCGCGACTGCTTGGACGTTTCCGCGCCTGCTTGGACGCTTCCGCGCCAGCTTGGACGCTTCCGCGCCTGCTTGGACGCTTCCGCGCCTGCTTGGACGCTACCGCGCCTGCTTGGACGCTTCCGCGACTGCTTGGACGCTTCCGCGCCTGGTTGGACGCTACCGCGCCTGCTTGGACGCTTCCGCGCCTGCTTGGACTCTACCGCGCCGCCTTGGACGCTTCCGCACCTTCTTGCATGCTTCCGCGCCTACATGGACGATTCCGCGCCTGCTTGGACGCTTCCGCGCCTGCTTGGACGCTCCCACGCCTGCTTGGACGTTTCCGCGCATGCTTGGTACTCTTCCACGCATGCTCGGACGCTTCCGCGCCTGCTTGTACGCTTCCGCGCCTGCTTGGACACTTCCGCGCATGCTTGGACGCTTCCGCGCCTGTTTGGACGCTTCCGCGCCTGCTTGGACTCTTCTGCGCCTTCTTGCATGCTTCCGCGCCTGCTTGGACGTTTCCGCACCTGCTTGGACGCTACCGCGCCTGCTTGGACGCTTCCGCGACTGCTTGGACGCTTCCGCGCCTGGTTGGACGATTCCGCGCCTGCCTGCATGCTTCCCCGGCTGCTTGGACGCTTCCGCGCCTGCTTGGACTCTTCTGCGTCTTCTTGCATGCTTCCGCGCCTGCTTGGACGCTTCCGCGTCTGCTTGGACGCTATCGCGCCTGCTTGGACGCTTCCGCGACTGCTTGGACGCTTCCGCGCCTGCTTGGACTCTTCTGCGTCTTCTTGCATGCTTCCGCGCCTGATTGGACGTTTCCGCGCCTGCTTGGACGCTACCGCGCCTGCTTGTACGCTTCCGCGACCGCTTGGACGCTACCGCGGCTGCTTGGACGCTTCCGCGACTGCTTGGACGCTTCCGCGCCTGCTTGGACTCTTCTGCGCCTTCTTGCATGCTACCGCGCCTGCTTGGGCGCTTCCGCGACTGCTTGGATGCTTCCGCGCCTGCTTGGACGTTTCCGCGCCTTCTTGCATGCTGCCGCGCCTGCTTGGACGTTTCCGCGCCTGCTTGGACTCTACCGCGCCTGCTTGGACGCTTCCGCGCCTGCTTGGAAGCTTCCGCGCCTGGTTGGACGCTACCGCGCCTGCTTGGACGCTTCCGCGTCTTCTTGCATACTTCCGCGCCTGCTTGGACGTTTCCGCGCCTGCTTAGACGCTACCGCGCCTGCTTGTACGTTTCCGCGACCGCTTGGACGCTACCGCGCCTGCTTGGACTCTTCTGCGTCTTCTTGCATGCTTCCGCGCCTGCTTGGACGTTTCCGCGGCTGCTTGGACTCTACCGCGCCTGCTTGGACGCTTCCGCACCTTCTTGCATGCTTCCGCGCCTGCTTGGACGTTTCCGCGCCTGCTTGGACGCTACCGCGCCTTCTTGTACGCTTCCGCGACTGCTTGGACGCTTCCGCGCCTGCTTGGACTCTTCTGCGTCTTCTTGCATGCTTCCGCGCCTGCTTGTACGTTTCCGCGCCTGATTGGACGCTACCGCGCCTGCTTGGACTCTTCCGCGACTGCCTGGACGCTTCCGCGCCTGCTTGGACTCTTCTGCGCCTTCTTGCATGCTTCCGCACCTGCTTGGACGTTTCCGCGCCTGCTTGGACGCTACCGCGCCTGCTTGGACGCTTCCGCACCTTCTTGCATGCTTCCGCGCCTACTTGGACGTTTCCGCGCCTGCTTGGACGCTTCCGCGCCTGCTTGCATGCTTCCCCGCCTGCTTGGACGTTTCCGCGCCTGCTTGGACGCTTCCGCGCCTGCTTGCATGCTTCCCCGCCTGCTTGGACGCTTCCGCGCCTGCTTGGACTCTTCTGCGTCTTCTTGCATGCTTCCCCGCCTGCTTGGACGCTTCCGCGCCTGCTTGCATGCTTCCCCGCCTGCTTGGACGCTTCCGCGACTGCTTGGACGCTACCGCGCCTGCTTGGACGCTTCCGCGACTGCTTGGACCCTTCCGCGCCTGCTTGGACTCTTCTGCGCCTTCTTGCATGCTGCCGCGCCAACTTGGACGCTTCCGCGCCTGGTTGGACGCTACCGCGCCTGCTTGGACGCTTCCGCGACTGCTTGGACGCTTCCGCGCCTGCTTGGACTCTTCTGCGCCTTCTCGCATGCTGCCGCGCCTACTTGGACGTTTCCGCGCCTGCTTGGACGTTTCCACGCCTGCTTGGACGCTTCCGCGCCTGCTTGCATGCTTCCCCGCCTGCTTGGACGCTTCCGCGCCTGCTTGGACTCTTCTGCGCCTTCTTGCATGCTTCTGCGCCTTCTTGCATGCTTCCGCGCCTGCTTGGACGTTTCCGCGCCTGCTTGGACGCTACCGCGCCTGCTTGGACGCTTCCGCGCCTTCTTGCATGCTTCCGCGCCTACTTGGACGTTTCCGCGCCTGCTTGGACGCTTCCGCGCCTGCTTGCATGCTTCCCCGCCTGCTTGGACGCTTCCGCGCCTGCTTGGAATCTTCTGCGCCTTGTTGCATGCTGCCGCGCCTACTTGGACGTTTCCGCGCCTGCTTGGACGCTTCCGCGCCTGCTTGCATGCTTCCCCGCCTGCTTGGACGCTTCCGCGCCTGCTTGGAATCTTCTGCGCCTTGTTGCATGCTGCCGCGCCTGCTTGGACGTTTCCACGCCTGCTTGGACGCTTCCGCACCTGCTTGCATGCTTCCCCGCCTGCTTGGACGCTTCCGCGCCTGCTTGGACTCTTCTGCGCCTTCTTGCATGCTTCCGCGCCTGCTTGGACGTTTCCGCGCCTGCTTGGACGCTACCGAGCCTGCTTGGACGCTTCCGCGCCTTCTTGCATGCTTCCGCGCCTACTTGGACGTTTCCGCGCCTGCTTGGACGCTTCCGCGCCTGCTTGCATGCTTCCCCGCCTGCTTGGACGCTTCCGCGCCTGCTTGGACTCTTCTGCGCCTGCTTGCATGCTTCCGCGCCTGCTTGGACGCTTCCGCGCCTGCTTGGACTCTTCTGCGTCTTCTTGCATGCTTCCGCGCCTGCTTGGACGTTTCCGCGCCTGCTTGGACGCTACCGCGCCTGCTTGGACGCTTCCGCGACTGCTTGGACGCTTCCGCGACTGCTTGAACGCTACCGCGCCTGCTTGGACGCTTCCGCGACTGCTTGGACGCTTCCGCGCCTGCTAGGACTCTTCTGCGCCTTCTTGCATGCTGCCGCGCCTACTTGGACGCTTCCGCGCCTGGTTGGACGCTACCGCGCCTGCTTGGACGCTTCCGCGACTGCTTGGACGCTTCCGCGCCTGCTTGGACTCTTCTGCGCCTTCTTGCATGCTGCCGCGCCTACTTGGACGTCTCCGCGCCTGCTTGGACGTTTCCACGCCTGCTTGGACGCTTCCGCGCCTGCTTGCATGCTTCCCCGCCTGCTTGGACGCTTCCGCGCCTGCTTGGACTCTTCTGCGCCTTCTTGCATGCTTCCGCGCCTGCTTGGACGTTTCCGCGCCTGCTTGGACGCTACCGCGCCTGCTTCTACGCTTCCGCGCCTTCTTGCATGCTTCCGCGCCTACTTGGACGTTTCCGCGCCTGCTTGGACGATTCCGCGCCTGCTTGCATGCTTCCCCGCCTGCTTGGACGCTTCCCCGCCTGCTTGGACTCTTCTGCGTCTTCTTGCATACTTCCGCGCCTGCTTGGACGTTTCCGCGCCTGATTGGACGCTACCGCGCCTGCTTGGACGCTTCCGTGACTGCTTGGACGCTTCCGCGCCTGCTTGGACTCTTCTGCGCCTTCTTGCATGCTGCCGTGCCTACTTGGACGTTTCCGCGCCTGCTTGGACGCTTCCGCGCCTGCTTGCATGCTTCCCCGCCTGCTTGGACGCTTCCGCGCCTGCTTGGACTCTTCTACGCCTGCTTGCATGCTTCCGCGCCTGCTTGGACGCTTCCGCGCCTGCTTGGACTCTTCTGCGTCTTCTTGCATGCTTCCGCGCCTGCTTGGACGTTTCCGCGCCTGCTTGGACGCGACCGCGCCTGCTTGGACGCTTCCGCGACTGCTTGGACGCTACCGCGCCTGCTTGGACGCTACCGCGCCTGCTTGGACGCTTCCGCGACTGCTTGGACTCTACCGCGCCTGCTTGAACGCTTCCGCGACTGCTTGGACGCTTCCGCGCCTGCTTGGACTCTTCTGCGTCTTCTTGCATGCTTCCGCGCCTGCTTGGACGTTTCCGCGCCTGCTTGGACGCTGTCGCGCCTGCTTGGACGCTTCCGCGCCTGCTTGGACGCTTCCGCGCCTGCTTGCATGCTTCCCCGCCTGCTTGGACGCTTCCGCGCCTGCTTGGACTCTTCTGCGCCTGCTTGGACTCCTCTGCGTCTTCTTGCATGCTGCCACGCCTACTTGGACGTTTCCGCGCCTGCTTGGACGTTTCCGCGCCTGCTTGGACGCTACCGCGCCTGCTTGGACGCTTCCGCGACTGCTTGGACGCTACAGCGCCAGCTTGGACGCTTCCGCGCCTGCTTGGAATCTTCTGCGCCTTCTTGCATGCTGCCGCGCCTACTTGGAAGTTTCCACGACTGCTTGGACTCTTCCGCGACTGCTTGGACTATTCCCCGCCTGCTTGGAATCTTCTGCGCCTTCTTGCATGCTGCCGAGCCTACTTGGACGTTTCCACGACTGCTTGGACGCTTCCGCGACTGCTTGGACGCTTCCGCGCCAGCTAGGACTCTTCTGCGCCTTCTTGCATGCTGCCGCGCCTACTTGGACGCTTCCGCGCCTGGTTGGACGCTACCGCGCCTGCTTGGACGCTTCCGCGACTGCTTGGACGCTTCCGCGCCTGCTTGCATGCTTCCCCGCCTGCTTGGACGCTTCCGCGCCTGCTAGGACTCTTCTGCGCCTTCTTGCATGCTGCCGCGCCTACTTGGACGTTTCCGCGCCTGCTTGGACGCGACCGCGCCTGCTTGGACGCTTCCGCGACTGCTTGGACGCTTCCGCGACTGCTTGGACTCTTCCCCGCCTGCTTGGACGCTTCCGCGCCTGCTTGGAATCTTCTGCGCCTTCTTGCATGCTGCCGCGCCTACTTGGACGTTTCCACGACTGCTTGGACGCTTCCGCGACTGCTTGGACGTTTCCGCGCCTGCTTGGACGCTACCGCGCCTGCTTGGACGCTTCCGCGACTGCTTGGACGCTACCGCGCCAGCTTGGACGCTTCCGCGCCTGCTTGGAATCTTCTGCGCCTTCTTGCATGCTGCCGCGCCTACTTGGAAGTTTCCACGACTGCTTGGACGCTTCCGCGCCTGCTTGGAATCTTCTGCGCCTTCTTGCATGCTGCCGCGCCTACTTGGACGTTTCCACGCCTGCTTGGACGCTTCCGCACCTGCTTGCATGCTTCCCCGCCTGCTTGGACGCTTCCGCGCCTGCTTGGACTCTTCTGCGCCGTCTTGCATGCTTCCGCGCCTGCTTGGACGTTTCCGCGCCTGCTTGGACGCTACCGAGCCTGCTTGGACGCTTCCGCGCCTTCTTGCATGCTTCCGCGCCTACTTGGACGTTTCCGCGCCTGCTTGGACGCTTCCGCGCCTGCTTGCATGCTTCCCCGCCTGCTTGGACGCTTCCGCGCCTGCTTGGACGCTTCCGCGCCTGGTTGGACGCTACCGCGCCTGCTTGGACGCTTCCGCGCCTGCTTGCATGCTTCCCCGCCTGCTTGGATGCTTCCGCGCCTGCTTGGACTCTTCTGCGCCTGCTTGCATGCTTCCGCGCCTGCTTGGACGCTTCCGCGCCTGCTTGGACTCTTCTGCGTCTTCTTGCATGCTTCCGCGCCTGCTTGGAAGTTTCCGCGCCTGCTTGGACGCTACCGCGCCTGCTTGGACGCTTCCGCGACTGCTTGGACGCTTCCGCGCCTGGTTGGACGCGACCGCGCCTGCTTGGACGCTTCCGCGACTGCTTGGACGCTTCCGCGCCTGCTTGGACTCTTCTGCACCTTCTTGCATGCTGCCGCGCCTACTTGGACGCTTCCGCGCCTGATTGGACGCTACCGCGCCTGCTTGGACTCTTCCGCGACTGCCTGGACGCTTCCGCGCCTGCTTGGACTCTTCTGCGCCTTCTGGCATGCTTCCGCGCCTGCTTGGACGTTTCCGCGCCTGCTTGGACGCTACCGCGCCTGCTTGGACGCTTCCGCACCTTCTTGCATGCTTCCGCGCCTACTTGGACGTTTCCGCGCCTGCTTGGACGCTTCCGCGCCTGCTTGCATGCTTCCCCGCCTGCTTGGACGCTTCCGCGCCTGCTTGGACTCTTCTGCGTCTTCTTGCATGCTTCCCCGCCTGCTTGGACGCTTCCGCGACCGCTTGGACGTTACCGCGCCTGCTTGGACTCTTCTGCGTCTTCTTGCATGCTTCCGCGCCTGCTTGGACGTTTCCGCGCCTGCTTGGACGCTACCGCGCCTGCTTGTACGCTTCCGCGCCTGCTTGGACGCTTCCGCGCCTGCTTGCATGCTTCCCAGCCTGCTTGGACGCTTTCGCGCCTATATGGTTGCTTCCGCGCCTGCTTGGACGCTTCCGCGCCTGCTTGGACTCTTCCGCGCCTGCTTGGACTATTCTGCGTCTTCTTGCATGCTTCCGCGCCTGCTTGGACGCTTCCGCGCCTGCTTGGACGCTCCCACGCTTGCTCGGAAGCTTCCGCGTCTTCTTGCATGCTTCCGCGCCTGCTTGGACGTTTCCGCGCCTGCTTGGACGCTACCGCGCCGCCTTGGACGCTTCCGCACCTTCTTGCATGCTTCCGCGCCTACTTGGACGATTCCGCGCCTGCTTGGACGCTTCCGCGCCTGCTTGGACTATTCTGCGTCTTCTTGCATGCTTCCGCGCCTGCTTGGACGCTTCCGCGTCTGCTTGGACTCTTCTGCGCCTTCTTGCATGCTTCCGCGCCTGCTTGCATGCTTCCGCGACTGCTTGGACGTTTCCGCGCCTGCTTGGACGCTTCCGCGCCAGCTTGGACGCTTCCGCGCCTGCTTGGACGCTTCCGCGCCTGCTTGGACGCTACCGCGCCTGCTTGGACGCTTCCGCGACTGCTTGGACGCTTCCGCGCCTGGTTGGACGCTACCGCGCCTGCTTGGATGCTTCCGCGCCTGCTTGGACGCTACCGCGCCGCCTTGGACGCTTCCGCACCTTCTTGCATGCTTCCGCGCCTACTTGGACGATTCCGCGCCTGCTTGGACGTTTCCGCGCCTGCTTGGACGCTCCCACGCCTGCTTGGACGTTTCCGCGCATGCTTGGTACTCTTCCACGCATGCTCGGACGCTTCCGCGCCTGCTTGTACGCTTCCGCGCCTTCTTGGACACTTCCGCGCATGCTTGGACGCTTCCGCGCCTGTTTGGACGCTTCCGCGCCAGCTTGGACTCTTCTGCGCCTTCTTGCATGCTTCCGCGCCTGCTTGGACGTTTCCGCACCTGCTTGGACGCTACCGCGCCTGCTTGGACGCTTCCGCGTCTGCTTGGACGCTATCGCGCCTGCTTGGACGCTTCCGCGCCTGCTTGGACGCTTCCGCGCCTGCTTGGACGCTTCCGCGCCTGGTTGGACGCTACCGCGCCTGCTTGGACGCTTCCGCGCCTGCTTGGACGTTTCCGCGCCTGCTTGGACGTTTCCACGCCTGCTTGGACGCTTCCGCGCCTGCTTGCATGCTTCCCCGCCTGCTTGGACGCTTCCGCGCCTGCTTGGACTCTTCTGCGCCTTCTTGCATGCTTCTGCGCCTTCTTGCATGCTTCCGCGCCTGCTTGGACGTTTCCGCGCCTGCTTGGACGCTACCGCGCCTGCTTGGACGCTACCGCGCCTGCTTGGACGCTTCCGCGCCTTCTTGCATGCTTTCGCGCCTACTTGGACGTTTCCGCGCCTGCTTGGACGCTTCCGCGCCTGCTTGCATGCTTCCCCGCCTGCTTGGACGCTTCCGCGCCTGCTTGGAATCTTCTGCGCCTTCTTGCATGCTGCCGCGCCTACTTGGACGTTTCCACGCCTGCTTGGACGCTTCCGCACCTGCTTGCATGCTTCCGCGCCTGCTTGGACGCTTCCGCGCCTGCTTGGACGCTCCCACGCTTGCTCGGAAGCTTCCGCGTCTTCTTGCATGCTTCCGCGCCTGCTTGGACGTTTCCGCGCCTGCTTGGACGCTACCGCGCCGCCTTGGACGCTTCCGCACCTTCTTGCATGCTTCCGCGCCTACTTGGACGATTCCGCGCCTGCTTGGACGCTTCCGCGCCTGCTTGGACTATTCTGCGTCTTCTTGCATGCTTCCGCGCCTGCTTGGACGCTTCCGCGTCTGCTTGGACTCTTCTGCGCCTTCTTGCATGCTTCCGCGCCTGCTTGCATGCTTCCGCGACTGCTTGGACGTTTCCGCGCCTGCTTGGACGCTTCCGCGCCAGCTTGGACGCTTCCGCGCCTGCTTGGACGCTTCCGCGCCTGCTTGGACGCTACCGCGCCTGCTTGGACGCTTCCGCGACTGCTTGGACGCTTCCGCGCCTGGTTGGACGCTACCGCGCCTGCTTGGATGCTTCCGCGCCTGCTTGGACGCTACCGCGCCGCCTTGGACGCTTCCGCACCTTCTTGCATGCTTCCGCGCCTACTTGGACGATTCCGCGCCTGCTTGGACGTTTCCGCGCCTGCTTGGACGCTCCCACGCCTGCTTGGACGTTTCCGCGCATGCTTGGTACTCTTCCACGCATGCTCGGACGCTTCCGCGCCTGCTTGTACGCTTCCGCGCCTTCTTGGACACTTCCGCGCATGCTTGGACGCTTCCGCGCCTGTTTGGACGCTTCCGCGCCTGCTTGGACTCTTCTGCGCCTTCTTGCATGCTTCCGCGCCTGCTTGGACGTTTCCGCACCTGCTTGGACGCTACCGCGCCTGCTTGGACGCTTCCGCGTCTGCTTGGACGCTATCGCGCCTGCTTGGACGCTTCCGCGCCTGCTTGGACGCTTCCGCGCCTGCTTGGACGCTTCCGCGCCTGGTTGGACGCTACCGCGCCTGCTTGGACGCTTCCGCGCCTGCTTGGACGTTTCCGCGCCTGCTTGGACGTTTCCACGCCTGCTTGGACGCTTCCGCGCCTGCTTGCATGCTTCCCCGCCTGCTTGGACGCTTCCGCGCCTGCTTGGACTCTTCTGCGCCTTCTTGCATGCTTCTGCGCCTTCTTGCATGCTTCCGCGCCTGCTTGGACGTTTCCGCGCCTGCTTGGACGCTACCGCGCCTGCTTGGACGCTACCGCGCCTGCTTGGACGCTTCCGCGCCTTCTTGCATGCTTTCGCGCCTACTTGGACGTTTCCGCGCCTGCTTGGACGCTTCCGCGCCTGCTTGCATGCTTCCCCGCCTGCTTGGACGCTTCCGCGCCTGCTTGGAATCTTCTGCGCCTTCTTGCATGCTGCCGCGCCTACTTGGACGTTTCCACGCCTGCTTGGACGCTTCCGCACCTGCTTGCATGCTTCCCCGCCTGCTTGGACGCTTCCGCGCCTGCTTGGACTCTTCTGCGCCTTCTTGCATGCTTCCGCGCCTGCTTGGACGTTTCCGCGCCTGCTTGGACGCTACCGAGCCTGCTTGGACGCTACCGCGCCTGCTTGGGCGCTTCCGCGACTGCTTGGATGCTTCCGCGCCTGCTTGGACGTTTCCGCGCCTTCTTGCATGCTGCCGCGCCTGCTTGGACGTTTCCGCGCCTGCTTGGACTCTACCGCGCCTGCTTGGACGCTTCCGCGCCTGCTTGGAAGCTTCCGCGCCTGGTTGGACGCTACCGCGCCTGCTTGGACGCTTCCGCGTCTTCTTGCATACTTCCGCGCCTGCTTGGACGTTTCCGCGCCTGCTTAGACGCTACCGCGCCTGCTTGTACGTTTCCGCGACCGCTTGGACGCTACCGCGCCTGCTTGGACTCTTCTGCGTCTTCTTGCATGCTTCCGCGCCTGCTTGGACGTTTCCGCGGCTGCTTGGACTCTACCGCGCCTGCTTGGACGCTTCCGCACCTTCTTGCATGCTTCCGCGCCTGCTTGGACGTTTCCGCGCCTGCTTGGACGCTACCGCGCCTTCTTGTACGCTTCCGCGACTGCTTGGACGCTTCCGCGCCTGCTTGGACTCTTCTGCGTCTTCTTGCATGCTTCCGCGCCTGCTTGTACGTTTCCGCGCCTGATTGGACGCTACCGCGCCTGCTTGGACTCTTCCGCGACTGCCTGGACGCTTCCGCGCCTGCTTGGACTCTTCTGCGCCTTCTTGCATGCTTCCGCACCTGCTTGGACGTTTCCGCGCCTGCTTGGACGCTACCGCGCCTGCTTGGACGCTTCCGCACCTTCTTGCATGCTTCCGCGCCTACTTGGACGTTTCCGCGCCTGCTTGGACGCTTCCGCGCCTGCTTGCATGCTTCCCCGCCTGCTTGGACGTTTCCGCGCCTGCTTGGACGCTTCCGCGCCTGCTTGCATGCTTCCCCGCCTGCTTGGACGCTTCCGCGCCTGCTTGGACTCTTCTGCGTCTTCTTGCATGCTTCCCCGCCTGCTTGGACGCTTCCGCGCCTGCTTGCATGCTTCCCCGCCTGCTTGGACGCTTCCGCGACTGCTTGGACGCTACCGCGCCTGCTTGGACGCTTCCGCGACTGCTTGGACCCTTCCGCGCCTGCTTGGACTCTTCTGCGCCTTCTTGCATGCTGCCGCGCCAACTTGGACGCTTCCGCGCCTGGTTGGACGCTACCGCGCCTGCTTGGACGCTTCCGCGACTGCTTGGACGCTTCCGCGCCTGCTTGGACTCTTCTGCGCCTTCTCGCATGCTGCCGCGCCTACTTGGACGTTTCCGCGCCTGCTTGGACGTTTCCACGCCTGCTTGGACGCTTCCGCGCCTGCTTGCATGCTTCCCCGCCTGCTTGGACGCTTCCGCGCCTGCTTGGACTCTTCTGCGCCTTCTTGCATGCTTCTGCGCCTTCTTGCATGCTTCCGCGCCTGCTTGGACGTTTCCGCGCCTGCTTGGACGCTACCGCGCCTGCTTGGACGCTTCCGCGCCTTCTTGCATGCTTCCGCGCCTACTTGGACGTTTCCGCGCCTGCTTGGACGCTTCCGCGCCTGCTTGCATGCTTCCCCGCCTGCTTGGACGCTTCCGCGCCTGCTTGGAATCTTCTGCGCCTTGTTGCATGCTGCCGCGCCTACTTGGACGTTTCCGCGCCTGCTTGGACGCTTCCGCGCCTGCTTGCATGCTTCCCCGCCTGCTTGGACGCTTCCGCGCCTGCTTGGAATCTTCTGCGCCTTGTTGCATGCTGCCGCGCCTGCTTGGACGTTTCCACGCCTGCTTGGACGCTTCCGCACCTGCTTGCATGCTTCCCCGCCTGCTTGGACGCTTCCGCGCCTGCTTGGACTCTTCTGCGCCTTCTTGCATGCTTCCGCGCCTGCTTGGACGTTTCCGCGCCTGCTTGGACGCTACCGAGCCTGCTTGGACGCTTCCGCGCCTTCTTGCATGCTTCCGCGCCTACTTGGACGTTTCCGCGCCTGCTTGGACGCTTCCGCGCCTGCTTGCATGCTTCCCCGCCTGCTTGGACGCTTCCGCGCCTGCTTGGACTCTTCTGCGCCTGCTTGCATGCTTCCGCGCCTGCTTGGACGCTTCCGCGCCTGCTTGGACTCTTCTGCGTCTTCTTGCATGCTTCCGCGCCTGCTTGGACGTTTCCGCGCCTGCTTGGACGCTACCGCGCCTGCTTGGACGCTTCCGCGACTGCTTGGACGCTTCCGCGACTGCTTGAACGCTACCGCGCCTGCTTGGACGCTTCCGCGACTGCTTGGACGCTTCCGCGCCTGCTAGGACTCTTCTGCGCCTTCTTGCATGCTGCCGCGCCTACTTGGACGCTTCCGCGCCTGGTTGGACGCTACCGCGCCTGCTTGGACGCTTCCGCGACTGCTTGGACGCTTCCGCGCCTGCTTGGACTCTTCTGCGCCTTCTTGCATGCTGCCGCGCCTACTTGGACGTCTCCGCGCCTGCTTGGACGTTTCCACGCCTGCTTGGACGCTTCCGCGCCTGCTTGCATGCTTCCCCGCCTGCTTGGACGCTTCCGCGCCTGCTTGGACTCTTCTGCGCCTTCTTGCATGCTTCCGCGCCTGCTTGGACGTTTCCGCGCCTGCTTGGACGCTACCGCGCCTGCTTCTACGCTTCCGCGCCTTCTTGCATGCTTCCGCGCCTACTTGGACGTTTCCGCGCCTGCTTGGACGATTCCGCGCCTGCTTGCATGCTTCCCCGCCTGCTTGGACGCTTCCCCGCCTGCTTGGACTCTTCTGCGTCTTCTTGCATACTTCCGCGCCTGCTTGGACGTTTCCGCGCCTGATTGGACGCTACCGCGCCTGCTTGGACGCTTCCGTGACTGCTTGGACGCTTCCGCGCCTGCTTGGACTCTTCTGCGCCTTCTTGCATGCTGCCGTGCCTACTTGGACGTTTCCGCGCCTGCTTGGACGCTTCCGCGCCTGCTTGCATGCTTCCCCGCCTGCTTGGACGCTTCCGCGCCTGCTTGGACTCTTCTACGCCTGCTTGCATGCTTCCGCGCCTGCTTGGACGCTTCCGCGCCTGCTTGGACTCTTCTGCGTCTTCTTGCATGCTTCCGCGCCTGCTTGGACGTTTCCGCGCCTGCTTGGACGCGACCGCGCCTGCTTGGACGCTTCCGCGACTGCTTGGACGCTACCGCGCCTGCTTGGACGCTACCGCGCCTGCTTGGACGCTTCCGCGACTGCTTGGACTCTACCGCGCCTGCTTGAACGCTTCCGCGACTGCTTGGACGCTTCCGCGCCTGCTTGGACTCTTCTGCGTCTTCTTGCATGCTTCCGCGCCTGCTTGGACGTTTCCGCGCCTGCTTGGACGCTGTCGCGCCTGCTTGGACGCTTCCGCGCCTGCTTGGACGCTTCCGCGCCTGCTTGCATGCTTCCCCGCCTGCTTGGACGCTTCCGCGCCTGCTTGGACTCTTCTGCGCCTGCTTGGACTCCTCTGCGTCTTCTTGCATGCTGCCACGCCTACTTGGACGTTTCCGCGCCTGCTTGGACGTTTCCGCGCCTGCTTGGACGCTACCGCGCCTGCTTGGACGCTTCCGCGACTGCTTGGACGCTACAGCGCCAGCTTGGACGCTTCCGCGCCTGCTTGGAATCTTCTGCGCCTTCTTGCATGCTGCCGCGCCTACTTGGAAGTTTCCACGACTGCTTGGACTCTTCCGCGACTGCTTGGACTATTCCCCGCCTGCTTGGAATCTTCTGCGCCTTCTTGCATGCTGCCGAGCCTACTTGGACGTTTCCACGACTGCTTGGACGCTTCCGCGACTGCTTGGACGCTTCCGCGCCAGCTAGGACTCTTCTGCGCCTTCTTGCATGCTGCCGCGCCTACTTGGACGCTTCCGCGCCTGGTTGGACGCTACCGCGCCTGCTTGGACGCTTCCGCGACTGCTTGGACGCTTCCGCGCCTGCTTGCATGCTTCCCCGCCTGCTTGGACGCTTCCGCGCCTGCTAGGACTCTTCTGCGCCTTCTTGCATGCTGCCGCGCCTACTTGGACGTTTCCGCGCCTGCTTGGACGCGACCGCGCCTGCTTGGACGCTTCCGCGACTGCTTGGACGCTTCCGCGACTGCTTGGACTCTTCCCCGCCTGCTTGGACGCTTCCGCGCCTGCTTGGAATCTTCTGCGCCTTCTTGCATGCTGCCGCGCCTACTTGGACGTTTCCACGACTGCTTGGACGCTTCCGCGACTGCTTGGACGTTTCCGCGCCTGCTTGGACGCTACCGCGCCTGCTTGGACGCTTCCGCGACTGCTTGGACGCTACCGCGCCAGCTTGGACGCTTCCGCGCCTGCTTGGAATCTTCTGCGCCTTCTTGCATGCTGCCGCGCCTACTTGGAAGTTTCCACGACTGCTTGGACGCTTCCGCGCCTGCTTGGAATCTTCTGCGCCTTCTTGCATGCTGCCGCGCCTACTTGGACGTTTCCACGCCTGCTTGGACGCTTCCGCACCTGCTTGCATGCTTCCCCGCCTGCTTGGACGCTTCCGCGCCTGCTTGGACTCTTCTGCGCCGTCTTGCATGCTTCCGCGCCTGCTTGGACGTTTCCGCGCCTGCTTGGACGCTACCGAGCCTGCTTGGACGCTTCCGCGCCTGCTTGGACGCTTCCGCGCCTGGTTGGACGCTACCGCGCCTGCTTGGACGCTTCCGCGCCTGCTTGCATGCTTCCCCGCCTGCTTGGATGCTTCCGCGCCTGCTTGGACTCTTCTGCGCCTGCTTGCATGCTTCCGCGCCTGCTTGGACGCTTCCGCGCCTGCTTGGACTCTTCTGCGTCTTCTTGCATGCTTCCGCGCCTGCTTGGAAGTTTCCGCGCCTGCTTGGACGCTACCGCGCCTGCTTGGACGCTTCCGCGACTGCTTGGACGCTTCCGCGCCTGGTTGGACGCGACCGCGCCTGCTTGGACGCTTCCGCGACTGCTTGGACGCTTCCGCGCCTGCTTGGACTCTTCTGCACCTTCTTGCATGCTGCCGCGCCTACTTGGACGCTTCCGCGCCTGATTGGACGCTACCGCGCCTGCTTGGACTCTTCCGCGACTGCCTGGACGCTTCCGCGCCTGCTTGGACTCTTCTGCGCCTTCTGGCATGCTTCCGCGCCTGCTTGGACGTTTCCGCGCCTGCTTGGACGCTACCGCGCCTGCTTGGACGCTTCCGCACCTTCTTGCATGCTTCCGCGCCTACTTGGACGTTTCCGCGCCTGCTTGGACGCTTCCGCGCCTGCTTGCATGCTTCCCCGCCTGCTTGGACGCTTCCGCGCCTGCTTGGACTCTTCTGCGTCTTCTTGCATGCTTCCCCGCCTGCTTGGACGCTTCCGCGACCGCTTGGACGTTACCGCGCCTGCTTGGACTCTTCTGCGTCTTCTTGCATGCTTCCGCGCCTGCTTGGACGTTTCCGCGCCTGCTTGGACGCTACCGCGCCTGCTTGTACGCTTCCGCGCCTGCTTGGACGCTTCCGCGCCTGCTTGCATGCTTCCCAGCCTGCTTGGACGCTTTCGCGCCTATATGGTTGCTTCCGCGCCTGCTTGGACGCTTCCGCGCCTGCTTGGACTCTTCCGCGCCTGCTTGGACTATTCTGCGTCTTCTTGCATGCTTCCGCGCCTGCTTGGACGCTTCCGCGCCTGCTTGGACGCTCCCACGCTTGCTCGGAAGCTTCCGCGTCTTCTTGCATGCTTCCGCGCCTGCTTGGACGTTTCCGCGCCTGCTTGGACGCTACCGCGCCGCCTTGGACGCTTCCGCACCTTCTTGCATGCTTCCGCGCCTACTTGGACGATTCCGCGCCTGCTTGGACGCTTCCGCGCCTGCTTGGACTATTCTGCGTCTTCTTGCATGCTTCCGCGCCTGCTTGGACGCTTCCGCGTCTGCTTGGACTCTTCTGCGCCTTCTTGCATGCTTCCGCGCCTGCTTGCATGCTTCCGCGACTGCTTGGACGTTTCCGCGCCTGCTTGGACGCTTCCGCGCCAGCTTGGACGCTTCCGCGCCTGCTTGGACGCTTCCGCGCCTGCTTGGACGCTACCGCGCCTGCTTGGACGCTTCCGCGACTGCTTGGACGCTTCCGCGCCTGGTTGGACGCTACCGCGCCTGCTTGGATGCTTCCGCGCCTGCTTGGACGCTACCGCGCCGCCTTGGACGCTTCCGCACCTTCTTGCATGCTTCCGCGCCTACTTGGACGATTCCGCGCCTGCTTGGACGTTTCCGCGCCTGCTTGGACGCTCCCACGCCTGCTTGGACGTTTCCGCGCATGCTTGGTACTCTTCCACGCATGCTCGGACGCTTCCGCGCCTGCTTGTACGCTTCCGCGCCTTCTTGGACACTTCCGCGCATGCTTGGACGCTTCCGCGCCTGTTTGGACGCTTCCGCGCCTGCTTGGACTCTTCTGCGCCTTCTTGCATGCTTCCGCGCCTGCTTGGACGTTTCCGCACCTGCTTGGACGCTACCGCGCCTGCTTGGACGCTTCCGCGTCTGCTTGGACGCTATCGCGCCTGCTTGGACGCTTCCGCGCCTGCTTGGACGCTTCCGCGCCTGCTTGGACGCTTCCGCGCCTGGTTGGACGCTACCGCGCCTGCTTGGACGCTTCCGCGCCTGCTTGGACGTTTCCGCGCCTGCTTGGACGTTTCCACGCCTGCTTGGACGCTTCCGCGCCTGCTTGCATGCTTCCCCGCCTGCTTGGACGCTTCCGCGCCTGCTTGGACTCTTCTGCGCCTTCTTGCATGCTTCTGCGCCTTCTTGCATGCTTCCGCGCCTGCTTGGACGTTTCCGCGCCTGCTTGGACGCTACCGCGCCTGCTTGGACGCTACCGCGCCTGCTTGGACGCTTCCGCGCCTTCTTGCATGCTTTCGCGCCTACTTGGACGTTTCCGCGCCTGCTTGGACGCTTCCGCGCCTGCTTGCATGCTTCCCCGCCTGCTTGGACGCTTCCGCGCCTGCTTGGAATCTTCTGCGCCTTCTTGCATGCTGCCGCGCCTACTTGGACGTTTCCACGCCTGCTTGGACGCTTCCGCACCTGCTTGCATGCTTCCCCGCCTGCTTGGACGCTTCCGCGCCTGCTTGGACTCTTCTGCGCCTTCTTGCATGCTTCCGCGCCTGCTTGGACGTTTCCGCGCCTGCTTGGACGCTACCGAGCCTGCTTGGACGCTTCCGCGCCTTCTTGCATGCTTCCGCGCCTACTTGGACGTTTCCGCGCCTGCTTGGACGCTTCCGCGCCTGCTTGCATGCTGCCGCGCCTACTTGGACGTTTCCACGCCTGCTTGGACGCTTCCGCACCTGCTTGCATGCTTCCCCGCCTGCTTGGACGCTTCCGCGCCTGCTTGGACGCTTCCGCACCTTCCTGCATGCTTCCGCGCCTACGTGGACGTTTCCGCGCCTGCTTGGACGCTTCCGCGCCTGCTTGGAATCTTCTGCGCCTTCTTGCATGCTGCCGCGCCTACTTGGACGTTTCCGCGCCTGCTTGGACGCTTCCGCGCCTGCTTGCATGCTTCCCCGCCTGCTTGGGCGCTTCCGCGCCTGCTTGGAATCTTCTGCGCCTTCTTGCATGCTGCCGCGCCTACTTGGACGTTACCACGCCTGCTTGGACGCTTCCGCGCCTGCTTGCATGCTTCCCCGCCTGCCTGGACGCTTCCGCGCCTGCTTGGACTCTTCTGCGCCTTCTTGCATGCTTCCGCGCCTGGTTGGACGCTACCGCGCCTTCTTGCATGCTTCCGCGCCTGCTTGGACGTTTCCGCGCCTGCTTGGACGCTACCGCACCTGCTTGGACGCTTCCGCACCTTCTTGCATGCTTCCGCGCCTACTTGGACGTTTCCGCGCCTGCTTGGACGCTTCCGCGCCTGCTTGCATGCTTCCCGGCCTGCTTGGACGCTTCCGCGCCTGCTTGGACGCTTCCGCGCCTGCTTGAACGCTTCCGCGCCTGCTTGGAAGCTTCCGCGTCTTCTTGCATGCTTCCGGGCCTGCTTGGACGTTTCCGCGCCTGCTTGGACGCTATCGCGCCGCCTTGGACGCTTCCGCACCTTCTTGCATGCTTCCGCGCCTACTTGGACGATTCCGCGCCTGCTTGGACGCTTCCGCGCCTGCTTGGACGCTCCCACGCCTGCTTGGACGTTTCCGCGCATGCTTGGTACTCTTCCACGCATGCTCGGACGCTTCCGCGCCTGCTTGTACGCTTCCGCGCCTGCTTGGACACTTCCGCGTATGCTTGGACGCTTCCGCGCCTGTTTGGACGCTTCCGCGCCTGCTTGGACGCTTCCGCGACTGCTTGGACGCTTCCGCGCCTGCTAGGACTCTTCTGCGCCTTCTTGCATGCTGCCGCGCCTACTTGGACGCTTCCGCGCCTGGTTGGACGCTACCGCGCCTGCTTGGACGCTTCCGCGACTGCTTGGACGCTTCCGCGCCTGCTTGCATGCTTCCCCGCCTGCTTGGACGCTTCCGCGCCTGCTAGGACTCTTCTGCGCCTTCTTGCATGCTGCCGCGCCTACTTGGACGTTTCCGCGCCTGCTTGGACGCGACCGCGCCTGCTTGGACGCTTCCGCGACTGCTTGGACGCTTCCGCGACTGCTTGGACTCTTCCCCGCCTGCTTGGACGCTTCCGCGCCTGCTTGGAATCTTCTGCGCCTTCTTGCATGCTGCCGCGCCTACTTGGACGTTTCCACGACTGCTTGGACGCTTCCGCGACTGCTTGGACGCTTCCGCGCCTGCTAGGACTCTTCTGCGCCTTCTTGCATGCTGCCGCGCCTACTTGGACGCTTCCGCGCCTGGTTGGACGCTACCGCGCCTGCTTGAACGCTTCCGCGACTGCTTGGACGCTTCCGCGCCTGCTTGGACTCTTCTGCGCCTTCTCGCATGCTGCCGCGCCTACTTGGACGTTTCCGCGCCTGCTTGGACGTTTCCACGCCTGCTTGGACGCTTCCGCGCCTGCTTGCATGCTTCCCCGCCTGCTTGGACGCTTCCGCGCCTGCTTGGACTCTTCTGCGCCTTCTTGCATGCTTCCGCGCCTGCTTGGACGTTTCCGCGCCTGCTTGGACGCTACCGCGCCTGCTTGGACGCTTCCGCGCCTTCTTGCATGCTTCCGCGCCTACTTGGACGCTTCCGCGCCTGCTTGGAATCTTCTGCGCCTTCTTGCATGCTGCCGCGCCTACTTGGACGTTTCCACGCCTGCTTGGACGCTTCCGCGCCTGCTTGGACTCTTCTGCGCCTTCTTGCATGCTTCCGCGCCTGCTTGGACGTTTCCACGCCTGCTTGGACGCTACCGCGCCTGCTTGGACGCTTCCGCACCTTCCTGCATGCTTCCGCGCCTACTTGGACGTTTCCGCGCCTGCTTGGACGCTTCCGCGCCTGCTTGCATGCTTCCCCGCCTGCTTGGACTCTTCTGCGCCTTCTTGCATGCTTCCGCGCCTGCTTGGACGTTTCCACGCCTGCTTGGACGCTACCGCGCCTGCTTGGACGCTTCCGCGACTGCTTGAACGCTACCGCGCCTGCTTGGACGCTTCCGCGACTGCTTGGACGCTTCCGCGCCTGCTAGGACTCTTCTGCGCCTTCTTGCATGCTGCCGCGCCTACTTGGACGCTTCCGCGCTTGGTTGGACGCTACCGCGTCTGCTTGGACGCTTCCGCGACTGCTTGGACGCTTCCGCGCCTGCTTGGACTCTTCTGCGCCTTCTTGCATGCTGCCGCGCCTACTTGGACGTTTCCGCGCCTGCTTGGACGCTTCCGCGCCTGCTTGCATGCTTCCCCGCCTGCCTGGACGCTTCCGCGCCTGCTTGGACTCTTCTGCGCCTTCTTGCATGCTGCCGCGCCTACTTGGACGCTTCCGCGCTTGGTTGGACGCTACCGCGCCTGCTTGCATGCTTCCCCGCCTGCTTGGACGCTTCCGCGACTGCTTGGACGCTTCCGCGCCTGCTTGGACTCTTCTGCGCCTTCTTGCATGCTTCCGCGCCTGCTTGGACGCTTCCGCGCCTGGTTGGACGCTACCGCGCCTGCATCGACGCTTCCGCGATTGCTTGGACGCTTCCGCGCCTGCTTGGACTCTTCTGCGCCTTCTTGCATGCTTCCGCGCCTGCTTGGACGTTTCCACGCCTGCTTGGACGCTACCGCGCCTGCTTGGACGCTTCCGTGACTGCTTGAACGCTACCGCGCCTGCTTGGACGCTTCCGCGACTTCTTGGGCGCTTCCGCGCCTGCTAGGACTCTTCTGCTTCTTCTTGCATGCTGCCGCGCCTACTTGGACGCTTCCGCGCCTGGTTGGACGCTACCGCGCCTGCTTGGACGCTTCCGCGACTGCTTGGACGCTTCCGCGCCTGCTTGCATGCTTCCCCGCGTGCTTGGACGCTTCCGCGCCTGCTTGGAATCTTCTGCGCCTTCTTGCATGCTGCCGCGCCTACTTGGACGTTTCCGCGCCTGCTTGGACGCTTCCGCGCCTGCTTGCATGCTACCCCGCCTGCTTGGACGCTTCCGCGCCTGCTTGGAATCTTCTGCGCCTTCTTGCATGCTGCCGCGCCTACTTGGACGTTTCCACGCCTGCTTGGACGCTTCCGCGCCTGCTTGCATGCTTCCCCGCCTGCCTGGACGCTTCCGCGCCAGCTTGGACTCTTCTGCGCCTTCTTGCATGCTTCCGCGCCTGCTTGGACGTTTCCACGCCTGCTTGGACGCTACCGCGCCTGCTTGGACGCTTCCGCACCTTCCTGCATGCTTCCGCGCCTACGTGGACGTTTCCGCGCCTGCTTGGACGCTTCCGCGCCTGCTTGCATGCTTCCCCGCCTGCTTGGACTCTTCTGCGCCTTCTTGCATGCTTCCGCGCCTGCTTGGACGTTTCCACGCCTGCTTGGACGCTTCCGCGCCTGCTTGCATGCTTCCCCGCCTGCTTGGACGCTTCCGCGCCTGCTTGGACTCTTCTGCGCCTTCTTGCATGCTTCCGCGCCTGCTTGGACGTTTCCGCGCCTGCTTGGACGCTACCGCGCCTGCTTCTACGCTTCCGCGCCTTCTTGCATGCTTCCGCGCCTACTTGGACGTTTCCGCGCCTGCTTGGACGCTTCCGCGCCGGCTTGCATGCTTCCCCACCTGCTTGGACGCTTCCCCGCCTGCTTGGACTCTTCCGCGCCTGCTTGGACTCTTCTGCGCCTTCTTGCATACTTCCGCGCCTGCTTGGACGTTTCCGCGCCTGCTTGGACGCTACCGCGCCTGCTTGGACGCTTCCGTGACTGCTTGGACGCTTCCGCGCCTGCTTGGACTCTTCTGCGCCTTCTTGCATGCTGCCGCGCCTGCTTGGACGTTTCCACGCCTGCTTGGACGCTACCGCGCCTGCTTGGACGCTTCCGTGACTGCTTGAACGCTACCGCGCCTGCTTGGACGCTTCCGCGACTTCTTGGGCGCTTCCGCGCCTGCTAGGACTCTTCTGCTTCTTCTTGCATGCTGCCGCGCCTACTTGGACGCTTCCGCGCCTGGTTGGACGCTACCGCGCCTGCTTGGACGCTTCCGCGACTGCTTGGACGCTTCCGCGCCTGCTTGCATGCTTCCCCGCGTGCTTGGACGCTTCCGCGCCTGCTTGGAATCTTCTGCGCCTTCTTGCATGCTGCCGCGCCTACTTGGACGTTTCCGCGCCTGCTTGGACGCTTCCGCGCCTGCTTGCATGCTACCCCGCCTGCTTGGACGCTTCCGCGCCTGCTTGGAATCTTCTGCGCCTTCTTGCATGCTGCCGCGCCTACTTGGACGTTTCCACGCCTGCTTGGACGCTTCCGCGCCTGCTTGCATGCTTCCCCGCCTGCTTGGACTCTTCTGCGCCTTCTTGCATGCTTCCGCGCCTGCTTGGACGTTTCCACGCCTGCTTGGACGCTTCCGCGCCTGCTTGCATGCTTCCCCGCCTGCTTGGACGCTTCCGCGCCTGCTTGGACTCTTCTGCGCCTTCTTGCATGCTTCCGCGCCTGCTTGGACGTTTCCGCGCCTGCTTGGACGCTAGCGCGCCTGCTTCTACGCTTCCGCGCCTTCTTGCATGCTTCCGCGCCTACTTGGACGTTTCCGCGCCTGCTTGGACGCTTCCGCGCCTGCTTGCATGCTTCCCCACCTGCTTGGACGCTTCCCCGCCTGCTTGGACTCTTCCGCGCCTGCTTGGACTCTTCTGCGCCTTCTTGCATACTTCCGCGCCTGCTTGGACGTTTCCGCGCCTGCTTGGACGCTACCGCGCCTACTTGGACGTTTCCGCGCCTGCTTGGACGCTTCCGCGCCTGCTTGCATGCTTCCCCGCCTGCCTGGACGCTTCCGCGCCTGCTTGGACTCTTCTGCGCCTTCTTGCATGCTGCCGCGCCTACTTGGACGTTTCCACGCCTGCTTGGACGCTTCCGCGCCTGCTTGCATGCTTCCCCGCCTGCTTGCATGCTTCCGCGCCTGCTTGGACGCTTCCGCGCCTGGTTGGACGCTACCGCGCCTGCTTGGACGCTTCCGCGACTGCTTGGACGCTTCCGCGCCTGCTTGCATGCTACCCGCGTGCTTGGACGCTTCCGCGCCTGCTTGGAATCTTCTGCGCCTTCTTGCATGCTGCCGCGCCTACTTGGACGTTTCCGCGCCTGCTTGGACGCTTCCGCGCCTGCTTGCATGCTACCCCGCCTGCTTGGACGCTTCCGCGCCTGCTTGGAATCTTCTGCGCCTTCTTGCATGCTGCCGCGCCTACTTGGACGTTTCCACGCCTGCTTGGACGCTTCCGCACCTGCTTGCATGCTTCCCCGCCTGCCTGGACGCTTCCGCGCCTGCTTGGACTCTTCTGCGCCTTCTTGCATGCTTCCGCGCCTGCTTGGACGTTTCCACGCCTGCTTGGACGCTACCGCGCCTGCTTGGACGCTTCCGCACCTTCCTGCATGCTTCCGCGCCTACGTGGACGTTTCCGCGCCTGCTTGGACGCTTCCGCGCCTGCTTGCATGCTTCCCCGCCTGCTTGGACTCTTCTGCGCCTTCTTGCATGCTTCCGCGCCTGCTTGGACGTTTCCGCGCCTGCTTGGACGCTTCCGCGCCTGCTTGCATGCTTCCCCGCCTGCTTGGACTCTTCTGCGCCTTCTTGCATGCTTCCGCGCCTGCTTGGACGTTTCCACGCCTGCTTGGACGCTACCGCGCCTGCTTGGACGCTTCCGCGACTACTTGAACGCTACCGCGCCTGCTTGGACGCTTCCGCGACTGCTTGGACGCTTCCGCGCCTGCTAGGACTCTTCTGCGCCTTCTTGCATGCTGCCGCGCCTACTTGGACGCTTCCGCGCTTGGTTGGACGCTACCGCGTCTGCTTGGACGCTTCCGCGACTGCTTGGACGCTTCCGCGCCTGCTTGGACTCTTCTGCGCCTTCTTGCATGCTGCCGCGCCTACTTGGACGTTTCCGCGCCTGCTTGGACTCTTCTGCGCCTTCTTGCATGCTTCCGCGCCTGCTTGGACGTTTCCACGCCTGCTTGGACGCTTCCGCGCCTGCTTGCATGCTTCCCCGCCTGCTTGGACGCTTCCGCGCCTGCTTGGACTCTTCTGCGCCTTCTTGCATGCTTCCGCGCCTGCTTGGACGTTTCCGCGCCTGCTTGGACGCTACCGCGCCTGCTTCTACGCTTCCGCGCCTTCTTGCATGCTTCCGCGCCTACTTGGACGTTTCCGCGCCTGCTTGGACGCTTCCGCGCCTGCTTGCATGCTTCCCCACCTGCTTGGACGCTTCCCCGCCTGCTTGGACTCTTCCGCGCCTGCTTGGACTCTTCTGCGCCTTCTTGCATACTTCCGCGCCTGCTTGGACGTTTCCGCGCCTGCTTGGACGCTACCGCGCCTGCTTGGACGCTTCCGTGACTGCTTGGACGCTTCCGCGCCTGCTTGGACTCTTCTGCGCCTTCTTGCATGCTGCCGCGCCTGCTTGGACGTTTCCACGCCTGCTTGGACGCTACCGCGCCTGCTTGGACGCTTCCGTGACTGCTTGAACGCTACCGCGCCTGCTTGGACGCTTCCGCGACTTCTTGGGCGCTTCCGCGCCTGCTAGGACTCTTCTGCTTCTTCTTGCATGCTGCCGCGCCTACTTGGACGCTTCCGCGCCTGGTTGGACGCTACCGCGCCTGCTTGGACGCTTCCGCGACTGCTTGGACGCTTCCGCGCCTGCTTGCATGCTTCCCCGCGTGCTTGGACGCTTCCGCGCCTGCTTGGAATCTTCTGCGCCTTCTTGCATGCTGCCGCGCCTACTTGGACGTTTCCGCGCCTGCTTGGACGCTTCCGCGCCTGCTTGCATGCTACCCCGCCTGCTTGGACGCTTCCGCGCCTGCTTGGAATCTTCTGCGCCTTCTTGCATGCTGCCGCGCCTACTTGGACGTTTCCACGCCTGCTTGGACGCTTCCGCGCCTGCTTGCATGCTTCCCCGCCTGCCTGGACGCTTCCGCGCCTGCTTGGACTCTTCTGCGCCTTCTTGCATGCTTCCGCGCCTGCTTGGACGTTTCCACGCCTGCTTGGACGCTACCGCGCCTGCTTGGACGCTTCCGCACCTTCCTGCATGCTTCCGCGCCTACGTGGACGTTTCCGCGCCTGCTTGGACGCTTCCGCGCCTGCTTGCATGCTTCCCCGCCTGCTTGGACTCTTCTGCGCCTTCTTGCATGCTTCCGCGCCTGCTTGGACGTTTCCACGCCTGCTTGGACGCTTCCGCGCCTGCTTGCATGCTTCCCCGCCTGCTTGGACGCTTCCGCGCCTGCTTGGACTCTTCTGCGCCTTCTTGCATGCTTCCGCGCCTGCTTGGACGTTTCCGCGCCTGCTTGGACGCTACCGCGCCTGCTTCTACGCTTCCGCGCCTTCTTGCATGCTTCCGCGCCTACTTGGACGTTTCCGCGCCTGCTTGGACGCTTCCGCGCCTGCTTGCATGCTTCCCCACCTGCTTGGACGCTTCCCCGCCTGCTTGGACTCTTCCGCGCCTGCTTGGACTCTTCTGCGCCTTCTTGCATACTTCCGCGCCTGCTTGGACGTTTCCGCGCCTGCTTGGACGCTACCGCGCCTACTTGGACGTTTCCGCGCCTGCTTGGACGCTTCTGCGCCTTCTTGCATGCTTCCGCGCCTGCTTGGACGTTTCCACGCCTGCTTGGACGCTACCGCGCCTGCTTGGACGCTTCCGCACCTTCCTGCATGCTTCCGCGCCTACGTGGACGCTTCCGCACCTGCTAGGACTCTTCTGCGCCTTCTTGCATGCTGCCGCGCCTACTTGGACGCTTCCGCGCCTGGTTGGACGCTACCGCGCCTTCTTGCATGCTTCCGCGCCTGCTTGGACGTTTCCGCGCCTGCTTGGACGCTACCGCGCCTGCTTGGACGCTTCCGCACCTTCTTGCATGCTTCCGCGCCTACTTGGACGTTTCCGCGCCTGCTTGGACGCTTCCGCGCCTGCTTGCATGCTTCCCGGCCTGCTTGGACGCTTCCGCGACTGCTTGGACGCTACCGCGCCTGCTTGGACGCTTCCGCGACTGCTTGGACGCTTCCGCGCCTGCTAGGACTCTTCTGCGTCTTCTTGCATGCTGCCGCGCCTACTTGGACGCTTCCGCGCCTGGTTGGACGCTACGGCGCCTACTTGGACGCTTCCGCGCCTGGTTGGACGCTACCGCGCCTTCTTGCATGCTTCCGCGCCTGCTTGGACGTTTCCGCGCCTGCTTGGACGCTACCGCGCCTGCTTGGACGCTTCCGCACCTTCTTGCATGCTTCCGCGCCTACTTGGACGTTTCCGCGCCTGCTTGGACGCTTCCGCGCCTGCTTGCATGCTTCCCGGCCTGCTTGGACGCTTCCGCGACTGCTTGGACGCTACCGCGCCTGCTTGGACGCTTCCGCGCCTGCTTGCATGCTTCCCCGCCTGCTTGGACGCTTCCGCGCCTGCTTGGAATCTTCTGCGCCTTCTTGCATGCTGCCGCGCCTACTTGGACGTTTCCGCGCCTGCTTGGACGCTTCCGCGCCTGCTTGCATGCTTCCCCGCCTGCTTGGGCGCTTCCGCGCCTGCTTGGAATCTTCTGCGCCTTCTTGCATGCTGCCGCGCCTACTTGGACGTTACCACGCCTGCTTGGACGCTTCCGCGCCTGCTTGCATGCTTCCCCGCCTGCCTGGACGCTTCCGCGCCTGCTTGGACTCTTCTGCGCCTTCTTGCATGCTTCCGCGCCTGGTTGGACGCTACCGCGCCTTCTTGCATGCTTCCGCGCCTGCTTGGACGTTTCCGCGCCTGCTTGGACGCTACCGCACCTGCTTGGACGCTTCCGCACCTTCTTGCATGCTTCCGCGCCTACTTGGACGTTTCCGCGCCTGCTTGGACGCTTCCGCGCCTGCTTGCATGCTTCCCGGCCTGCTTGGACGCTTCCGCGCCTGCTTGGAATCTTCTGCGCCTTCTTGCATGCTGCCGCGCCTACTTGGACGCTTCCGCGCCTGGTTGGACGCTACCGCGCCTGCTTGAACGCTTCCGCGACTGCTTGGACGCTTCCGCGCCTGCTTGGACTCTTCTGCGCCTTCTCGCATGCTGCCGCGCCTACTTGGACGTTTCCGCGCCTGCTTGGACGTTTCCACGCCTGCTTGGACGCTTCCGCGCCTGCTTGCATGCTTCCCCGCCTGCTTGGACGCTTCCGCGCCTGCTTGGACTCTTCTGCGCCTTCTTGCATGCTTCCGCGCCTGCTTGGACGTTTCCGCGCCTGCTTGGACGCTACCGCGCCTGCTTGGACGCTTCCGCGCCTTCTTGCATGCTTCCGCGCCTACTTGGACGTTTCCACGCCTGCTTGGACGCTTCCGCGCCTGCTTGCATGCTTCCCCGCCTGCTTGGACGCTTCCGCGCCTGCTTGGAATCTTCTGCGCCTTCTTGCATGCTGCCGCGCCTACTTGGACGTTTCCACGCCTGCTTGGACGCTTCCGCACCTGCTTGCATGCTTCCCCGCTTGCTTGGACGCTTCCGCGCCTGCTTGGACTCTTCTGCGCCTTCTTGCATGCTGCCGCGCCTACTTGGACGTTTCCGCGCCTGCTTGGACGCTTCCGCGCCTGCTTGCATGCTTCCCCGCCTGCTTGGGCGCTTCCGCGCCTGCTTGGAATCTTCTGCGCCTTCTTGCATGCTGCCGCGCCTACTTGGACGTTACCACGCCTGCTTGGACGCTTCCGCGCCTGCTTGCATGCTTCCCCGCCTGCCTGGACGCTTCCGCGCCTGCTTGGACTCTTCTGCGCCTTCTTGCATGCTTCCGCGCCTGGTTGGACGCTACCGCGCCTTCTTGCATGCTTCCGCGCCTGCTTGGACGTTTCCGCGCCTGCTTGGACGCTACCGCACCTGCTTGGACGCTTCCGCACCTTCTTGCATGCTTCCGCGCCTACTTGGACGTTTCCGCGCCTGCTTGGACGCTTCCGCGCCTGCTTGCATGCTTCCCGGCCTGCTTGGACGCTTCCGCGCCTGCTTGGAATCTTCTGCGCCTTCTTGCATGCTGCCGCGCCTACTTGGACGCTTCCGCGCCTGGTTGGACGCTACCGCGCCTGCTTGAACGCTTCCGCGACTGCTTGGACGCTTCCGCGCCTGCTTGGACTCTTCTGCGCCTTCTCGCATGCTGCCGCGCCTACTTGGACGTTTCCGCGCCTGCTTGGACGTTTCCACGCCTGCTTGGACGCTTCCGCGCCTGCTTGCATGCTTCCCCGCCTGCTTGGACGCTTCCGCGCCTGCTTGGACTCTTCTGCGCCTTCTTGCATGCTTCCGCGCCTGCTTGGACGTTTCCGCGCCTGCTTGGACGCTACCGCGCCTGCTTGGACGCTTCCGCGCCTTCTTGCATGCTTCCGCGCCTACTTGGACGTTTCCACGCCTGCTTGGACGCTTCCGCGCCTGCTTGCATGCTTCCCCGCCTGCTTGGACGCTTCCGCGCCTGCTTGGAATCTTCTGCGCCTTCTTGCATGCTGCCGCGCCTACTTGGACGTTTCCACGCCTGCTTGGACGCTTCCGCACCTGCTTGCATGCTTCCCCGCCTGCTTGGACGCTTCCGCGCCTGCTTGGACTCTTCTGCGCCTTCTTGCATGCTTCCGCGCCTGCTTGGACGTTTCCACGCCTGCTTGGACGCTACCGCGCCTGCTTGGACGCTTCCGCACCTTCCTGCATGCTTCCGCGCCTACTTGGACGTTTCCGCGCCTGCTTGGACGCTTCCGCGCCTGCTTGCATGCTTCCCCGCCTGCTTGGACTCTTCTGCGCCTTCTTGCATGCTTCCGCGCCTGCTTGGACGTTTCCACGCCTGCTTGGACGCTACCGCGCCTGCTTGGACGCTTCCGCGACTGCTTGAACGCTACCGCGCCTGCTTGGACGCTTCCGCGACTGCTTGGACGCTTCCGCGCCTGCTAGGACTCTTCTGCGCCTTCTTGCATGCTGCCGCGCCTACTTGGACGCTTCCGCGCTTGGTTGGACGCTACCGCGTCTGCTTGGACGCTTCCGCGACTGCTTGGCCGCTTCCGCGCCTGCTTGGACTCTTCTGCGCCTTCTTGCATGCTGCCGCGCCTACTTGGACGTTTCCGCGCCTGCTTGGACGCTTCCGCGCCTGCTTGCATGCTTCCCCGCCTGCCTGGACGCTTCCGCGCCTGCTTGGACTCTTCTGCGCCTTCTTGCATGCTGCCGCGCCTACTTGGACGCTTCCGCGCTTGGTTGGACGCTACCGCGCCTGCTTGCATGCTTCCCCGCCTGCTTGGACGCTTCCGCGACTGCTTGGACGCTTCCGCGCCTGCTTGGACTCTTCTGCGCCTTCTTGCATGCTTCCGCGCCTGCTTGGACGCTTCCGCGCCTGGTTGGACGCTACCGCGCCTGCATCGACGCTTCCGCGATTGCTTGGACGCTTCCGCGCCTGCTTGGACTCTTCTGCGCCTTCTTGCATGCTTCCGCGCCTGCTTGGACGTTTCCACACCTGCTTGGACGCTACCGCGCCTGCTTGGACGCTTCCGTGACTGCTTGAACGCTACCGCGCCTGCTTGGACGCTTCCGCGACTTCTTGGGCGCTTCCGCGCCTGCTAGGACTCTTCTGCTTTTTCTTGCATGCTGCCGCGCCTACTTGGACGCTTCCGCGCCTGGTTGGACGCTACCGCGCCTGCTTGGACGCTTCCGCGACTGCTTGGACGCTTCCGCGCCTGCTTGCATGCTTCCCCGCGTGCTTGGACGCTTCCGCGCCTGCTTGGAATCTTCTGCGCCTTCTTGCATGCTGCCGCGCCTACTTGGACGTTTCCGCGCCTGCTTGGACGCTTCCGCGCCTGCTTGCATGCTACCCCGCCTGCTTGGACGCTTCCGCGCCTGCTTGGAATCTTCTGCGCCTTCTTGCATGCTGCCGCGCCTACTTGGACGTTTCCACGCCTGCTTGGACGCTTCCGCGCCTGCTTGCATGCTTCCCCGCCTGCCTGGACGCTTCCGCGCCTGCTTGGACTCTTCTGCGCCTTCTTGCATGCTTCCGCGCCTGCTTGGACGTTTCCACGCCTGCTTGGACGCTACCGCGCCTGCTTGGACGCTTCCGCACCTTCCTGCATGCTTCCGCGCCTACGTGGACGTTTCCGCGCCTGCTTGGACGCTTCCGCGCCTGCTTGCATGCTTCCCCGCCTGCTTGGACTCTTCTGCGCCTTCTTGCATGCTTCCGCGCCTGCTTGGACGTTTCCACGCCTGCTTGGACGCTTCCGCGCCTGCTTGCATGCTTCCCCGCCTGCTTGGACGCTTCCGCGCCTGCTTGGACTCTTCTGCGCCTTCTTGCATGCTTCCGCGCCTGCTTGGACGTTTCCGCGCCTGCTTGGACGCTTCCGCGCCTGCTTCTACGCTTCCGCGCCTTCTTGCATGCTTCCGCGCCTACTTGGACGTTTCCGCGCCTGCTTGGACGCTTCCGCGCCTGCTTGCATGCTTCCCCACCTGCTTGGACGCTTCCCCGCCTGCTTGGACTCTTCCGCGCCTGCTTGGACTCTTCTGCGCCTTCTTGCATACTTCCGCGCCTGCTTGGACGTTTCCGCGCCTGCTTGGACGCTACCGCGCCTGCTTGGACGCTTCCGTGACTGCTTGGACGCTTCCGCGCCTGCTTGGACTCTGCTGCGCCTTCTTGCATGCTGCCGCGCCTGCTTGGACGTTTCCACGCCTGCTTGGACGCTACCGCGCCTGCTTGGACGCTTCCGTGACTGCTTGAACGCTACCGCGCCTGCTTGGACGCTTCCGCGACTTCTTGGGCGCTTCCGCGCCTGCTAGGACTCTTCTGCTTCTTCTTGCATGCTGCCGCGCCTACTTGGACGCTTCCGCGCCTGGTTGGACGCTACCGCGCCTGCTTGGACGCTTCCGCGACTGCTTGGACGCTTCCGCGCCTGCTTGCATGCTTCCCCGCGTGCTTGGACGCTTCCGCGCCTGCTTGGAATCTTCTGCGCCTTCTTGCATGCTGCCGCGCCTACTTGGACGTTTCCGCGCCTGCTTGGACGCTTCCGCGCCTGCTTGCATGCTACCCCGCCTGCTTGGACGCTTCCGCGCCTGCTTGGAATCTTCTGCGCCTTCTTGCATGCTGCCGCGCCTACTTGGACGTTTCCACGCCTGCTTGGACGCTTCCGCGCCTGCTTGCATGCTTCCCCGCCTGCCTGGACGCTTCCGCGCCTGCTTGGACTCTTCTGCGCCTTCTTGCATGCTTCCGCGCCTGCTTGGACGTTTCCACGCCTGCTTGGACGCTACCGCGCCTGCTTGGACGCTTCCGCACCTTCCTGCATGCTTCCGCGCCTACGTGGACGTTTCCGCGCCTGCTTGGACGCTTCCGCGCCTGCTTGCATGCTTCCCCGCCTGCTTGGACTCTTCTGCGCCTTCTTGCATGCTTCCGCGCCTGCTTGGACGTTTCCACGCCTGCTTGGACGCTTCCGCGCCTGCTTGCATGCTTCCCCGCCTGCTTGGACGCTTCCGCGCCTGCTTGGACTCTTCTGCGCCTTCTTGCATGCTTCCGCGCCTGCTTGGATGTTTCCGCGCCTGCTTGGACGCTACCGCGCCTGCTTCTACGCTTCCGCGCCTTCTTGCATGCTTCCGCGCCTACTTGGACGTTTCCGCGCCTGCTTGGACGCTTCCGCGCCTGCTTGCATGCTTCCCCACCTGCTTGGACGCTTCCCCGCCTGCTTGGACTCTTCCGCGCCTGCTTGGACTCTTCTGCGCCTTCTTGCATACTTCCGCGCCTGCTTGGACGTTTCCGCGCCTGCTTGGACGCTACCGCGCCTACTTGGACGTTTCCGCGCCTGCTTGGACGCTTCCGCGCCTGCTTGCATGCTTCCCCGCCTGCCTGGACGCTTCCGCGCCTGCTTGGACTCTTCTGCGCCTTCTTGCATGCTGCCGCGCCTACTTGGACGTTTCCACGCCTGCTTGGACGCTTCCGCGCCTGCTTGCATGCTTCCCCGCCTGCTTGCATGCTTCCGCGCCTGCTTGGACGCTTCCGCGCCTGCTTGCATGCTTCCCCGCCTGCTTGCATGCTTCCGCGCCTGCTTGGACGCGTCCGCGACTGCTTGAACGCTACCGCGCCTGCTTGGACGCTTCCGCGACTGCTTGGACGCTTCCGCACCTGCTAGGACTCTTCTGCGCCTTCTTGCATGCTGCCGCGCCTACTTGGACGCTTCCGCGCCTGGTTGGACGCTACCGCGCCTTCTTGCATGCTTCCGCGCCTGCTTGGACGTTTCCGCGCCTGCTTGGACGCTACCGCGCCTGCTTGGACGCTTCCGCACCTTCTTGCATGCTTCCGCGCCTACTTGGACGTTTCCGCGCCTGCTTGGACGCTTCCGCGCCTGCTTGCATGCTTCCCGGCCTGCTTGGACGCTTCCGCGACTGCTTGGACGCTACCGCGCCTGCTTGGACGCTTCCGCGACTGCTTGGACGCTTCCGCGCCTGCTAGGACTCTTCTGCGTCTTCTTGCATGCTGCCGCGCCTACTTGGACGCTTCCGCGCCTGGTTGGACGCTACGGCGCCTGCTTGGACGCTTCCGCGACTGCTTGGACGCTTCCGCGCCTGCTTGCATGCTTCCCCGCCTGCTTGGACGCTTCCGCGCCTGCTTGGAATCTTCTGCGCCTTCTTGCATGCTGCCGCGCCTACTTGGACGTTTCCGCGCCTGCTTGGACTCTTCCGCGCCTGCTTGCATGCTTCCCCGCCTGCTTGGGCGCTTCCGCGCCTGCTTGGAATCTTCTGCGCCTTCTTGCATGCTGCCGCGCCTACTTGGACGTTACCACGCCTGCTTGGACGCTTCCGCGCCTGCTTGCATGCTTCCCCGCCTGCCTGGACGCTTCCGCGACTGCTTGGACGCTTCCGCGCCTGCTTGGAATCTTCTGCGCCTTCTTGCATGCTGCCGCGCCTACTTGGACGTTTCCGCGCCTGCTTGGACGCTTCCGCGCCTGCTTGCATGCTACCCCGCCTGCTTGGACGCTTCCGCGCCTGCTTGGAATCTTCTGCGCCTTCTTGCATGCTGCCGCGCCTACTTGGACGTTTCCACGCCTGCTTGGACGCTTCCGCGCCTGCTTGCATGCTTCCCCGCCTGCCTGGACGCTTCCGCGCCTGCTTGGACTCTTCTGCGCCTTCTTGCATGCTTCCGCGCCTGCTTGGACGTTTCCACGCCTGCTTGGACGCTACCGCGCCTGCTTGGACGCTTCCGCACCTTCCTGCATGCTTCCGCGCCTACGTGGACGTTTCCGCGCCTGCTTGGGCGCTTCCGCGCCTGCTTGCATGCTTCCCCGCCTGCTTGGACTCTTCTGCGCCTTCTTGCATGCTTCCGCGCCTGCTTGGACGTTTCCACGCCTGCTTGGACGCTTCCGCGCCTGCTTGCATGCTTCCCCGCCTGCTTGGACGCTTCCGCGCCTGCTTGGACTCTTCTGCGCCTTCTTGCATGCTTCCGCGCCTGCTTGGACGTTTCCGCGCCTGCTTGGACGCTACCGCGCCTGCTTCTACGCTTCCGCGCCTTCTTGCATGCTTCCGCGCCTACTTGGACGTTTCCGCGCCTGCTTGGACGCTTCCGCGCCTGCTTGCATGCTTCCCCACCTGCTTGGACGCTTCCCCGCCTGCTTGGACTCTTCCGCGCCTGCTTGGACTCTTCTGCGCCTTCTTGCATACTTCCGCGCCTGCTTGGACGTTTCCGCGTCTGCTTGGACGCTACCGCGCCTACTTGGACGTTTCCGCGCCTGCTTGGACGCTTCCGCGCCTGCTTGCATGCTTCCCCGCCTGCCTGGACGCTTCCGCGCCTGCTTGGACTCTTCTGCGCCTTCATGCATGCTGCCGCGCCTACTTGGACGTTTCCACGCCTGCTTGGACGCTTCCGCGCCTGCTTGCATGCTTCCCCGCCTGCTTGCATGCTTCCGCGCCTGCTTGGACGCTTCCGCGCCTGCTTGCATGCTTCCCCGCCTGCTTGCATGCTTCCGCGCCTGCTTGGACGCGTCCGCGACTGCTTGAACGCTACCGCGCCTGCTTGGAAGCTTCCGCGACTGCTTGGACGCTTCCGCACCTGCTAGGACTCTTCTGCGCCTTCTTGCATGCTGCCGCGCCTACTTGGACGCTTCCGCGCCTGGTTGGACGCTACCGCGCCTTCTTGCATGCTTCCGCGCCTGCTTGGACGTTTCCGCGCCTGCTTGGACGCTACCGCGCCTGCTTGGACGCTTCCGCACCTTCTTGCATGCTTCCGCGCCTACTTGGACGTTTCCGCGCCTGCTTGGACGCTTCCGCGCCTGCTTGCATGCTTCCCGGCCTGCTTGGACGCTTCCGCGACTGCTTGGACGCTACCGCGCCTGCTTGGACGCTTCCGCGAATGCTTGGACGCTTCCGCGCCTGCTAGGACTCTTCTGCGTCTTCTTGCATGCTGCCGCGCCTACTTGGACGCTTCCGCGCCTGGTTGGACGCTACGGCGCCTGCTTGGACGCTTCCGCGACTGCTTGGACGCTTCCGCGCCTGCTTGCATGCTTCCCCGCCTGCTTGGACGCTTCCGCGCCTGCTTGGAATCTTCTGCGCCTTCTTGCATGCTGCCGCGCCTACTTGGACGTTTCCGCGCCTGCTTGGACGCTTCCGCGCCTGCTTGCATGCTTCCCCGCCTGCTTGGGCGCTTCCGCGCCTGCTTGGAATCTTCTGCGCCTTCTTGCATGCTGCCGCGCCTACTTGGACGTTACCACGCCTGCTTGGACGCTTCCGCGCCTGCTTGCATGCTTCCCCGCCTGCCTGGACGCTTCCGCGCCTGCTTGGACTCTTCTGCGCCTTCTTGCATGCTTCCGCGCCTGGTTGGACGCTACCGCGCCTTCTTGCATGCTTCCGCGCCTGCTTGGACGTTTCCGCGCCTGCTTGGACGCTACCGCACCTGCTTGGACGCTTCCGCACCTTCTTGCATGCTTCCGCGCCTACTTGGACGTTTCCGCGCCTGCTTGGACGCTTCCGCGCCTGCTTGCATGCTTCCCGGCCTGCTTGGACGCTTCCGCGCCTGCTTGGACGCTTCCGCGCCTGCTTGAACGCTTCCGCGCCTGCTTGGAAGCTTCCGCGTCTTCTTGCATGCTTCCGCGCCTGCTTGGACGTTTCCGCGCCTGCTTGGACGCTACCGCGCCGCCTTGGACGCTTCCGCACCTTCTTGCATGCTTCCGCGCCTACTTGGACGATTCCGCGCCTGCTTGGACGCTTCCGCGCCTGCTTGGACGCTCCCACGCCTGCTTGGACGTTTCCGCGCATGCTTGGTACTCTTCCACGCATGCTCGGACGCTTCCGCGCCTGCTTGTACGCTTCCGCGCCTGCTTGGACACTTCCGCGTATGCTTGGACGCTTCCGCGCCTGTTTGGACGCTTCCGCGCCTGCTTGGACTCTTCTGCGCCTTCTTGCATGCTTCCGCGCCTGCTTGGACGTTTCCGCACCTGCTTGGACGCTACCGCGCCTTCTTGTACGCTTCCGCGACTGCTTGGACGCTTCCGCGCCTCCTTGGACTCTTCTGCGTCTTCTTGCATGCTTCCGCGCCTGCTTGTACGTTTCCGCGCCTGATTGGACGCTACCGCGCCTGCTTGGACTCTTCCGCGACTGCCTGGACGCTTCCGCGCCTGCTTGGACTCTTCTGCGCCTTCTTGCATGCTTCCGCGCCTGCTTGGACGTTTCCGCGCCTGCTTGGACGCTACCGCGCCTGCTTGGACGCTTCCGCACCTTCTTGCATGCTTCCGCGCCTACTTGGACGTTTCCGCGCCTGCTTGGACGCTTCCGCGCCTGCTTGCATGCTTCCCCGCCTGCTTGGACGCTTCCGCGCCTGCTTGGACTCTTCTGCGTCTTCTTGCATGCTTCCCCGCCTGCTTGGACGCTTCCGCGACCGCTTGGACGTTACCGCGCCTGCTTGGACTCTTCTGCGTCTTCTTGCATGCTTCCGCGCCTGCTTGGACGTTTCCGCGCCTGCTTGGACGCTACCGCGCCTGCTTGTACGCTTCCGCGCCTGCTTGGACGCTTCCGCGCCTGCTTGCATGCTTCCCAGCCTGCTTGGACGCTTTCGCGCCTATATGGTTGCTTCCGCGCCTGCTTGGATGCTTCCGCGCCTGCTTGGACTCTTCCGCGCCTGCTTGGACTATTCTGCGTCTTCTTGCATGCTTCCGCGCCTGCTTGGACGCTTCCGCGCCTGCTTGGACGCTCCCACGCTTGCTTGGAAGCTTCCGCGTCTTCTTGCATGCTTCCGCGCCTGCTTGGACGTTTCCGCGCCTGCTTGGACGCTACCGCGCCGCCTTGGACGCTTCCGCACCTTCTTGCATGCTTCCGCGCCTACTTGGACGATTCCGCGCCTGCTTGGACGCTTCCGCGCCTGCTTGGACTATTCTGCGTCTTCTTGCATGCTTCCGCGCCTGCTTGGACGCTTCCGCGTCTGCTTGGACTCTTCTGCGCCTTCTTGCATGCTTCCGCGCCTGCTTGTATGCTTCCGCGACTGCTTGGACGTTTCCGCGCCTGCTTGGACGCTTCCGCGCCAGCTTGGACGCTTCCGCGCCTGCTTGGACGCTTCCGCGCCTGCTTGGACGCTACCGCGCCTGCTTGGACGCGTCCGCGACTGCTTGGACGCTTCCGCGCCTGGTTGGACGCTACCGCGCCTGCTTGGACGCTTCCGCGCCTGCTTGGACGCTACCGCGTCGCCTTGGACGCTTCCGCACCTTCTTGCATGCTTCCGCGCCTACTTGGACGATTCCGCGCCTGCTTGGACGCTTCCGCGCCTGCTTGGACGCTCCCACGCCTGCTTGGACGTTTCCGCGCATGCTTGGTACTCTTCCACGCATGCTTGGACGCTTCCGCGCCTGTTTGGACGCTTCCGCGCCTACTTGGACTCTTCTGCGCCTTCTTGCATGCTTCCGCGCCTGCTTGGACGTTTCCGCACCTGCTTGGACGCTACCGCGCCTGCTTGGACGCTTCCGCGTCTGCTTGGACGCTATCGCGCCTGCTTGGACGCTTCCGCGACTGCTTGGACGCTTCCGCGCCTGGTTGGACGATTCCGCGCCTGCCTGCATGCTTCCCCGGCTGCTTGGACGCTTCCGCGCCTGCTTGGACTCTTCTGCGTCTTCTTGCATGGTTCCGCGCCTGCTTGGACGCTTCCGCGTCTGCTTGGACGCTATCGCGCCTGCTTGGACGCTTCCGCGACTGCTTGGACGCTTCCGCGCCTGCTTGGACTCTTCTGCGTCTTCTTGCATGCTTCCGCGCCTGATTGGACGTTTCCGCGCCTGCTTGGACGCTACCGCGCCTGCTTGTACGCTTCCGCGACCGCTGGGACGCTACCGCGGCTGCTTGGACGCTTCCGCGACTGCTTGGACGCTTCCGCGCCTGCTTGGACTCTTCTGCGCCTTCTTGCATGCTACCGCGCCTGCTTGGGCGCTTCCGCGACTGCTTGGATGCTTCCGCGCCTGCTTGGACGTTTCCGCGCCTTCTTGCATGCTGCCGCGCCTGCTTGGACGTTTCCGCGCCTGCTTGGACTCTACCGCGCCTGCTTGGACGCTTCCGCGCCTGCTTGGAAGCTTCCGCGCCTGGTTGGACGCTACCGCGCCTGCTTGGACGCTTCCGCGCCTTCTTGCATACTTCCGCGCCTGCTTGGACGTTTCCGCGCCTGCTTAGACGTTACCGCGCCTGCTTGTACGTTTCCGCGACCGCTTGGACGCTACCGCGCCTGCTTGGACTCTTCTGCGTCTTCTTGCATGCTTCCGCGCCTGCTTGGACGTTTCCGCGCCTGCTTGGACGCTACCGCGCCTGCTTGGACGCTTCCGCACCTTCTTGCATGCTTCCGCGCCTGCTTGGACGTTTCCGCGCCTGCTTGGACGCTACCGCGCCTTCTTGTACGCTTCCGCGACTGCTTGGACGCTTCCGCTGCCTGCTTGGACTCTTCTGCGTCTTCTTGCATGCTTCCGCGCCTGCTTGTACGTTTCCGCGCCTGATTGGACGCTACCGCGCCTGCTTGGACTCTTCCGCGACTGCCTGGACGCTTCCGCGCCTGCTTGGACGCTTCCGCACCTTCTTGCATGCTTCCGCGCCTGCTAGGACGCTACCGCGCCTGCTTGGACGCTACCGCGCCTGCTTGGACGCTTCCGCGACTGCTTGGACGCTACCGCGCCTGCTTGCATGCTTCCCCGCCTGCTTGGACGCTTCCGCGCCTAGTTGGACGCTACCGCGCCTGCTTGGACGCTTCCGCGACTGCTTGGACGCTTCCGCGACTGCTTGGACGCTTCCGCGCCTGCTTGGACGCTTCCGCGACTGCTTGGACGCTACCGCGCCTGCTTGGACTCTTCTGCGTCTTCTTGCAAGCTCCCGCGCCTGCTTGGACGTTTCCGCGACTGCTTGGACGCTTCCGCGCCTGATTGGACGCTACCGCGCCTGCTTGGACGCTTCCGCGACTGCTTGGACGCATCCGTGCCTGGTTGGACGCTACCGCGCCTGCTTGGACACTACCGCGCCTGCTTGGACGCTTCCGCGACTGCTTGGACGCTACCGCGCCTGCTTGGACGCTTCCGCGACTGCTTGGACGCTACCGCGCCTGCTTGGACGTTTCCGCGCCTGCTTGGACGCTTCCGCGCCTGCTTGCATGCTTCCCCGCCTGCTTGGACGTTTCCGCGCCTGCTTGGATTCTTCTGCGCCTTCTTGCATGCTGCCGTGCCTACTTGGACGTTTCCGCGCCTGCTTGGACGCGTCCCCGCCTGCTTGCATGCTTCCCCGCCTGCTTGGACGCTTCTGCGACTTCTTGCATGCTTCCGCGCCTGCTTGGACTTTTCCGCGCCTGCTTGGACGCTACCGCGCCTGCTTGGACGCTTCCGCGCCATCTTGCATGCTTCCGCGCCTACTTGGACGTTTCTGCGCCTTCTTGGACGCTTCCGCGCCTGCTTGGACGCTTCCCCGCCTGCTTGCATGCTTCCCCGCCTGCTTGGACTCTTCTGCGCCTTCTTGCATGCTTCCGCGAATGCTTGCACGCTTCCGCGACTGGTTGGACGCTACCGCGCCTGCTTGGACTCTTCTGCGCCTGCTTGGACTCTTCTGCGACTTCTTGCAAGCTTCCGCGCCTGCTTGGACTCTTCTGCGCCTTCTTGCATGCTGCCGCGCCTGCTTGGACGTTTCCGCGCCTGCTTGGACGCTCCCGCGCCTGCTTGCATGCTTCCGCGCCTGGTTGGACGCTACCGCGCCTGCTTGGACGTTTCCGTGACTGCTTGGACGCTTCCGCGCCTGCTTGGACTCTTCTGCGCCTTCTTGCATGCTGCCGCGCCTACTTGGACGTTTCCGCGCCTGCTTGGACGCATCCGCGCCTGCTTGGACTCTTCTGCGTCTTCTTGCATGCTTCCGCGCCTGCTTGGACGTTTACGCGCCTGCTTGGACGCTACCGCGCCTGCTTGTACGCTTCCGCGCCTGCTTGGACGCTTCCGCGCCTGCTTACATGCTTCCCAGCCTGCTTGGACGCTTTCGCGCCTATATGGATGCTTCCGCGCCTGCTTGGACGCTTCCGCGCCTGCTTGGACTCTTCCGCGCCTGCTTGGACTATTCTGCGTCTTCTTGCATGCTTCCGCGCCTGCTTGGACGCTTCCGCGCCTGCTTGGACGCTTCCCCGCCTGCTTGGACTTTTCTGCGCCTGCTTGGACTCTTCTGCGCCTTCTTGCATGCTTCCGCGCCTGCTTGGACGTTTCCGCGCCTGCTTGGACGCTACCGCGCCTGCTTGGACTCTTCCGCGCCTGCTTGAACGCTACCGCGCCTGCTTGGACGTTTCCGCACTTGCTTGGACGCTTCCGCGCCTGCTTGCATGCTTCCCCGCCTGCTTGGACGTTTCCGCGCCTGCTTGGATTCTTCTGCGCCTTCTTGCATGCTGCCGTGCCTACTTGGACGTTTCCGCGCCTGCTTGGACGCGTCCCCGCCTGCTTGCATGCTTCCCCGCCTGCTTGGACGCTTCTGCGACTTCTTGCATGCTTCCGCGCCTGCTTGGACGTTTCCGCGCCTGCTTGGACGCTACCGCGCCTGCTTGGACGCTTCCCCGCCTGCTTGCATGCTTCCCCGCCTGCTTGGACTCTTCTGCGCCTTCTTGCATGCTTCCGCGCCTGCTTGGACGTTTCCGCGCCTGCTTGGACGCTACCGCGCCTGCTTGGACGCTTCCGCGTCTGCTTGGACGCTATGGCGCCTGCTTGGACGTTTCCGCGCCTGCTTGGACGCTACCGCGCCTGCTTGGACGCTTCCGCGCCTGCTTGGACGCTTCCGCGCCTGCTTGGACTCTTCTGCGTCTTCTTGCATGCTTCCGCGCCTGCTGGGACGTTTCCGCGACTGCTTGGACTCTACCGCGCCTGCTTGGACGCTACCGCGCCTGCTTGGACGTTTCCGCGCCTTCTTGGACGCTACCGCACCTGCTTGGACGCTTCCGCGTCTGCTTGGACGCTATCGCGCCTGCTTGGACGCTTCCGCGACTGCTTGCATGCTTCCGCGCCTGCTTGGACGTTTCCGCGCCTGCTTGGACCCTTCTGCGTCTTCTTGAATGCTTCCGCGCCTGCTTGGACGTTTCCGCGCCTGCTTGGACGCTACCGCGCCTGCTTGGACGCTTCCGCGACTGCTTGGACGCTACCGCGCCTGCTTGGACGATTCCGCGACTGCTTGCACGCTTCCGCGCCTGGTTGGACGCTACCGCGCCTGCTTGGACGCTTCCGCGACTGCTTGGACGCTTCTGCGCCTGCTTGGACGCTTCCGCGCCTGCTTGGACTCTTCCGCGCCTGCTTGGACGCTACCGCGCCTGCTTGGACGCTACCGCACCTGCTTGGACGCTTCCGTGCCTTCTTGCATGCTTCCGCACCTGCTTGGACGTTTCCGCGCCAGCTTGGACACTGCCGCGCCTGCTTGGTCGCTACCGCACCTGCTTGGACGCTTCCGCTCCTGCTTGGACTCTTCTGCGCCTTCTTGCATGCTTCCGCGCCTGCTTGGACGCTTCCGCTCCTGCTTGGACGCTACCGCGCCTGCTTGGACGCTTCCGCGCCTTCTTGCATGCTTCCGCACCTACTTGGACGTTTCCGCGCCTGGTTGGACGCTTCCGCGCCTGCTTGCATGCTTCCCCGCCTGCTTGGACGCTTCCGCGCCTGCTTGGACTCTTCTGCGTCTTCTTGCATACTTCCGCGACTGCTTGGACACTTCCGCGCCTGGTTGGACGCGACCGCGCCTGCTTGGACGCTTCCGCGACTGCTTGGACGCTTCCGCGCCTGCTTGGACTCTTCCCCGCCTGCTTGGACGCTTCCGCGCCTGCTTGAAATCTTCTGCGCCTTCTTGCATGCTGCCGCGCCTACTTGGACGTTTCCGCGCCTGCTTGGACGCTTCCGCGCCTTCTTGCATGCTTCTGCGCCTACAAGGACGTTTCCGCGCCTGCTTGGACGCTTCCGCGCCTGCTTGGAATCTTCTGCGCCTTCTTGCATGCTGCCGCGCCTACTTGGACGTTTCCGCGCCTGCTTGGACGCTTCCGCGCCTGCTTGCATGCTTCCCCGCCTGCTTGGGCGCTTCCGCGCCTGCTTGGAATCTTCTGCGCCTTCTTGCATGCTGCCGCGCCTACTTGGACGTTACCACGCCTGCTTGGACGCTTCCGCGCCTGCTTGCATGCTTCCCCGCCTGCCTGGACGCTTCCGCGCCTGCTTGGACTCTTCTGCGCCTTCTTGCATGCTTCCGCGCCTGGTTGGACGCTACCGCGCCTTCTTGCATGCTTCCGCGCCTGCTTGGACGTTTCCGCGCCTGCTTGGACGCTACCGCACCTGCTTGGACGCTTCCGCACCTTCTTGCATGCTTCCGCGCCTACTTGGACGTTTCCGCGCCTGCTTGGACGCTTCCGCGCCTGCTTGCATGCTTCCCAGCCTGCTTGGACGCTTCCGCGCCTGCTTGGACGCTTCCGCGCCTGCTTGAACGCTTCCGCGCCTGCTTGGAAGCTTCCGCGTCTTCTTGCATGCTTCCGCGCCTGCTTGGACGTTTCCGCGCCTGCTTGGACGCTACCGCGCCGCCTTGGACGCTTCCGCACCTTCTTGCATGCTTCCGCGCCTACTTGGACGATTCCGCGCCTGCTTGGACGCTTCCGCGCCTGCTTGGACGCTCCCACGCCTGCTTGGACGTTTCCGCGCATGCTTGGTACTCTTCCACGCATGCTCGGACGCTTCCGCGCCTGCTTGTACGCTTCCGCGCCTGCTTGGACACTTCCGCGTATGCTTGGACGCTTCCGCGCCTGTTTGGACGCTTCCGCGCCTGCTTGGACTCTTCTGCGCCTTCTTGCATGCTTCCGCGCCTGCTTGGACGTTTCCGCACCTGCTTGGACGCTACCGCGCCTTCTTGTACGCTTCCGCGACTGCTTGGACGCTTCCGCGCCTCCTTGGACTCTTCTGCGTCTTCTTGCATGCTTCCGCGCCTGCTTGTACGTTTCCGCGCCTGATTGGACGCTACCGCGCCTGCTTGGACTCTTCCGCGACTGCCTGGACGCTTCCGCGCCTGCTTGGACTCTTCTGCGCCTTCTTGCATGCTTCCGCGCCTGCTTGGACGTTTCCGCGCCTGCTTGGACGCTACCGCGCCTGCTTGGACGCTTCCGCACCTTCTTGCATGCTTCCGCGCCTACTTGGACGTTTCCGCGCCTGCTTGGACGCTTCCGCGCCTGCTTGCATGCTTCCCCGCCTGCTTGGACGCTTCCGCGCCTGCTTGGACTCTTCTGCGTCTTCTTGCATGCTTCCCCGCCTGCTTGGACGCTTCCGCGACCGCTTGGACGTTACCGCGCCTGCTTGGACTCTTCTGCGTCTTCTTGCATGCTTCCGCGCCTGCTTGGACGTTTCCGCGCCTGCTTGGACGCTACCGCGCCTGCTTGTACGCTTCCGCGCCTGCTTGGACGCTTCCGCGCCTGCTTGCATGCTTCCCAGCCTGCTTGGACGCTTTCGCGCCTATATGGTTGCTTCCGCGCCTGCTTGGATGCTTCCGCGCCTGCTTGGACTCTTCCGCGCCTGCTTGGACTATTCTGCGTCTTCTTGCATGCTTCCGCGCCTGCTTGGACGCTTCCGCGCCTGCTTGGACGCTCCCACGCTTGCTTGGAAGCTTCCGCGTCTTCTTGCATGCTTCCGCGCCTGCTTGGACGTTTCCGCGCCTGCTTGGACGCTACCGCGCCGCCTTGGACGCTTCCGCACCTTCTTGCATGCTTCCGCGCCTACTTGGACGATTCCGCGCCTGCTTGGACGCTTCCGCGCCTGCTTGGACTATTCTGCGTCTTCTTGCATGCTTCCGCGCCTGCTTGGACGCTTCCGCGTCTGCTTGGACTCTTCTGCGCCTTCTTGCATGCTTCCGCGCCTGCTTGTATGCTTCCGCGACTGCTTGGACGTTTCCGCGCCTGCTTGGACGCTTCCGCGCCAGCTTGGACGCTTCCGCGCCTGCTTGGACGCTTCCGCGCCTGCTTGGACGCTACCGCGCCTGCTTGGACGCGTCCGCGACTGCTTGGACGCTTCCGCGCCTGGTTGGACGCTACCGCGCCTGCTTGGACGCTTCCGCGCCTGCTTGGACGCTACCGCGTCGCCTTGGACGCTTCCGCACCTTCTTGCATGCTTCCGCGCCTACTTGGACGATTCCGCGCCTGCTTGGACGCTTCCGCGCCTGCTTGGACGCTCCCACGCCTGCTTGGACGTTTCCGCGCATGCTTGGTACTCTTCCACGCATGCTTGGACGCTTCCGCGCCTGTTTGGACGCTTCCGCGCCTACTTGGACTCTTCTGCGCCTTCTTGCATGCTTCCGCGCCTGCTTGGACGTTTCCGCACCTGCTTGGACGCTACCGCGCCTGCTTGGACGCTTCCGCGTCTGCTTGGACGCTATCGCGCCTGCTTGGACGCTTCCGCGACTGCTTGGACGCTTCCGCGCCTGGTTGGACGATTCCGCGCCTGCCTGCATGCTTCCCCGGCTGCTTGGACGCTTCCGCGCCTGCTTGGACTCTTCTGCGTCTTCTTGCATGGTTCCGCGCCTGCTTGGACGCTTCCGCGTCTGCTTGGACGCTATCGCGCCTGCTTGGACGCTTCCGCGACTGCTTGGACGCTTCCGCGCCTGCTTGGACTCTTCTGCGTCTTCTTGCATGCTTCCGCGCCTGATTGGACGTTTCCGCGCCTGCTTGGACGCTACCGCGCCTGCTTGTACGCTTCCGCGACCGCTGGGACGCTACCGCGGCTGCTTGGACGCTTCCGCGACTGCTTGGACGCTTCCGCGCCTGCTTGGACTCTTCTGCGCCTTCTTGCATGCTACCGCGCCTGCTTGGGCGCTTCCGCGACTGCTTGGATGCTTCCGCGCCTGCTTGGACGTTTCCGCGCCTTCTTGCATGCTGCCGCGCCTGCTTGGACGTTTCCGCGCCTGCTTGGACTCTACCGCGCCTGCTTGGACGCTTCCGCGCCTGCTTGGAAGCTTCCGCGCCTGGTTGGACGCTACCGCGCCTGCTTGGACGCTTCCGCGCCTTCTTGCATACTTCCACGCCTGCTTGGACGTTTCCGCGCCTGCTTAGACGTTACCGCGCCTGCTTGTACGTTTCCGCGACCGCTTGGACGCTACCGCGCCTGCTTGGACTCTTCTGCGTCTTCTTGCATGCTTCCGCGCCTGCTTGGACGTTTCCGCGCCTGCTTGGACGCTACCGCGCCTGCTTGGACGCTTCCGCACCTTCTTGCATGCTTCCGCGCCTGCTTGGACGTTTCCGCGCCTGCTTGGACGCTACCGCGCCTTCTTGTACGCTTCCGCGACTGCTTGGACGCTTCCGCTGCCTGCTTGGACTCTTCTGCGTCTTCTTGCATGCTTCCGCGCCTGCTTGTACGTTTCCGCGCCTGATTGGACGCTACCGCGCCTGCTTGGACTCTTCCGCGACTGCCTGGACGCTTCCGCGCCTGCTTGGACGCTTCCGCACCTTCTTGCATGCTTCCGCGCCTGCTAGGACGCTACCGCGCCTGCTTGGACGCTACCGCGCCTGCTTGGACGCTTCCGCGACTGCTTGGACGCTACCGCGCCTGCTTGCATGCTTCCCCGCCTGCTTGGACGCTTCCGCGCCTAGTTGGACGCTACCGCGCCTGCTTGGACGCTTCCGCGACTGCTTGGACGCTTCCGCGACTGCTTGGACGCTTCCGCGCCTGCTTGGACGCTTCCGCGACTGCTTGGACGCTACCGCGCCTGCTTGGACTCTTCTGCGTCTTCTTGCAAGCTCCCGCGCCTGCTTGGACGTTTCCGCGACTGCTTGGACGCTTCCGCGCCTGATTGGACGCTACCGCGCCTGCTTGGACGCTTCCGCGACTGCTTGGACGCATCCGTGCCTGGTTGGACGCTACCGCGCCTGCTTGGACACTACCGCGCCTGCTTGGACGCTTCCGCGACTGCTTGGACGCTACCGCGCCTGCTTGGACGCTTCCGCGACTGCTTGGACGCTACCGCGCCTGCTTGGACGTTTCCGCGCCTGCTTGGACGCTTCCGCGCCTGCTTGCATGCTTCCCCGCCTGCTTGGACGTTTCCGCGCCTGCTTGGATTCTTCTGCGCCTTCTTGCATGCTGCCGTGCCTACTTGGACGTTTCCGCGCCTGCTTGGACGCGTCCCCGCCTGCTTGCATGCTTCCCCGCCTGCTTGGACGCTTCTGCGACTTCTTGCATGCTTCCGCGCCTGCTTGGACTTTTCCGCGCCTGCTTGGACGCTACCGCGCCTGCTTGGACGCTTCCGCGCCATCTTGCATGCTTCCGCGCCTACTTGGACGTTTCTGCGCCTTCTTGGACGCTTCCGCGCCTGCTTGGACGCTTCCCCGCCTGCTTGCATGCTTCCCCGCCTGCTTGGACTCTTCTGCGCCTTCTTGCATGCTTCCGCGAATGCTTGCACGCTTCCGCGACTGGTTGGACGCTACCGCGCCTGCTTGGACTCTTCTGCGCCTGCTTGGACTCTTCTGCGACTTCTTGCAAGCTTCCGCGCCTGCTTGGACTCTTCTGCGCCTTCTTGCATGCTGCCGCGCCTGCTTGGACGTTTCCGCGCCTGCTTGGACGCTCCCGCGCCTGCTTGCATGCTTCCGCGCCTGGTTGGACGCTACCGCGCCTGCTTGGACGTTTCCGTGACTGCTTGGACGCTTCCGCGCCTGCTTGGACTCTTCTGCGCCTTCTTGCATGCTGCCGCGCCTACTTGGACGTTTCCGCGCCTGCTTGGACGCATCCGCGCCTGCTTGGACTCTTCTGCGTCTTCTTGCATGCTTCCGCGCCTGCTTGGACGTTTACGCGCCTGCTTGGACGCTACCGCGCCTGCTTGTACGCTTCCGCGCCTGCTTGGACGCTTCCGCGCCTGCTTACATGCTTCCCAGCCTGCTTGGACGCTTTCGCGCCTATATGGATGCTTCCGCGCCTGCTTGGACGCTTCCGCGCCTGCTTGGACTCTTCCGCGCCTGCTTGGACTATTCTGCGTCTTCTTGCATGCTTCCGCGCCTGCTTGGACGCTTCCGCGCCTGCTTGGACGCTTCCCCGCCTGCTTGGACTTTTCTGCGCCTGCTTGGACTCTTCTGCGCCTTCTTGCATGCTTCCGCGCCTGCTTGGACGTTTCCGCGCCTGCTTGGACGCTACCGCGCCTGCTTGGACTCTTCCGCGCCTGCTTGAACGCTACCGCGCCTGCTTGGACGTTTCCGCACCTGCTTGGACGCTTCCGCGCCTGCTTGCATGCTTCCCCGCCTGCTTGGACGTTTCCGCGCCTGCTTGGATTCTTCTGCGCCTTCTTGCATGCTGCCGTGCCTACTTGGACGTTTCCGCGCCTGCTTGGACGCGTCCCCGCCTGCTTGCATGCTTCCCCGCCTGCTTGGACGCTTCTGCGACTTCTTGCATGCTTCCGCGCCTGCTTGGACGTTTCCGCGCCTGCTTGGACGCTACCGCGCCTGCTTGGACGCTTCCCCGCCTGCTTGCATGCTTCCCCGCCTGCTTGGACTCTTCTGCGCCTTCTTGCATGCTTCCGCGCCTGCTTGGACGTTTCCGCGCCTGCTTGGACGCTACCGCGCCTGCTTGGACGCTTCCGCGTCTGCTTGGACGCTTCCGCGCCTGCTTGAAATCTTCTGCGCCTTCTTGCATGCTGCCGCGCCTACTTGGACGTTTCCGCGCCTGCTTGGACGCTTCCGCGCCTTCTTGCATGCTTCTGCGCCTACAAGGACGTTTCCGCGCCTGCTTGGACGCTTCCGCGCCTGCTTGCATGCTTCCCCGCCTGCTTGGACGCTTCCGCGCCTGCTTGGACTCTTCTGCGTCTTCTTGCATACTTCCGCGACTGCTTGGACGCTTCCGCGCCTACTTGGACGCTTCCGCGCCTGCTTGGACGTTTCCACGCCTGCTTGGACGCTTCCGCGCCTTCTTGCATGCTTCCGCGCCTGCTTGGACGCTTCCGCGACTGCTTGGACGCTACCGCGCCTGCTTGGACTCCTCTGCGTCTTCTTGCATGCTGCCACGCCTACTTGGACGTTTCCGCGCCTGCTTGGACGTTTCCGCGCCTGCTTGGACGCTACCGCGCCTGCTTGGACGCTTCCGCGACTGCTTGGACGCTACCGCGCCAGCTTGGACGCTTCCGCGACTGCTTGGACGCTTCCGCGCCTGCTTGGACGCTACCGCGCCAGCTTGGACGCTTCCGCGACTGCTTGGACGCTTCCGCGCCTGCATGGACTCTTCTGCGCCTTCTTGCATGCTTCCGCGCCTGCTTGGACGTTTCCGCACCTACTTGGACGTTTCCGCGCCTGCTTGGACGTTTCTGCGCCTGCTTGGACGCTACCGCGCCTGCTTGGACGCTCCCGCGACTGCTTGTACGCTACCGCGCCTGCTTGGACGCTTCCGCGACTGCTTGGACGCTTCCGCGCCTGCTTGGACTCTTCTGCGCCTTCTTGCATGCTTCCGCGCCTGCTTGGACGTTTCCGCGCCTGCTTGGACGCTTCCGCGCCTGCTTGGACGCTTCCGCGACTGCTTGGACGCTTCCGCGCCTGCCTGGACGCTACCGCGCCTGCTTGGAATCTTCTGCGCCTTCTTGCATGCTGCCGCGCCTACTTGGAAGTTTCCACGCCTGCTTGGACGCTTCCGCGCCTGCTTGCATGCTTCCCCGCCTGCTTGGACGCTTCCGCGCCTGCTTGGACTCTTCCGCGCCTGCTTGGAATCTTCTGCGCCTTCTTGCATGCTGCCGCGCCTACTTGGACGTTTCCACGCCTGCTTGGACGCTTCCGCGCCTGCTTGCATGCTTCCCCGCCTGCTTGGAATCTTCTGCGCCTTCTTGCATGCTGCCGCGCCTACTTGGACGTTTCCACGCCTGCTTGGACGCTTCCGCGCCTGCTTGCATGCTTCCCCGCCTGCTTGGACGCTTCCGCGCCTGCTTGGACGCTTCCGCGCCTGGTTGGACGCTACCGCGCCTGCTTGGACGCTTCCGCGAATGCTTGGACGCTTCCGTGACTGCTTGGACCCTTCTGCGCCTTCTTGCATGCTGCCGCGCCTACTTGGACGTTTCCGCGCCTGCTTGGACGCTTCCGCGCCTGCTTGGACTCCTCTGCGTCTTGTTGCATGCTTCCGCGACTGCTTGGACGCTTCCGCGCCTGCTTGGACTCTTCTGCGCCTTCTTGCATGCTTCCGCGCCTACTTGGACGCTTCCGCGCCTGCTTGGACGCTTCCGCGCCTGGTTGGACGCTACCGCGCCTGCTTGGACGCTTCCGCGCCTGCTTGGACTCTTCTGCGCCTTCTTGCATGCTTCCGCGCCTGCTTGGACGTTTCCGCGCCTGCTTGGACGCTTCCGCGCCTGGTTGGACGCTACCGCGCCTGCTTGGACGCTTCCGCGAATGCTTGGACGCTTCCGTGACTGCTTGGACCCTTCTGCGCCTTCTTGCATGCTGCCGCGCCTACTTGGACGTTTCCGCGCCTGCTTGGACGCTTCCGCGCCTGCTTGGACTCCTCTGCGTCTTGTTGCATGCTTCCGCGACTGCTTGGACGCTTCCGCGCCTGCTTGGACTCTTCTGCGCCTTCTTGCATGCTTCCGCGCCTGCTTGGACGTTTCCGCGCCTACTTGGACGTTTCCGCGCCTGCTTGCACGTTTCCGCGCCTGCTTGGACGCTACCGCGCCTGCTTGGACGCTTCCGTGACTGCTTGGACGCTACCGCGCCTGCTTGGACGCTTCCGCGACTGCTTGGACGCTTCCGCGCCTGCTTGGACTCTTCTGCGCCTTCTTGCATGCTGCCGCGCCTACTTGGACGCTTCCGCGCCTGGTTGGACGCTACCGCGCCTGCTTGGACGCTTCCGCGACTGCTTGGACGCTTCCGCGCCTGCTTGGACTCTTCTGCGCCTTCTTGCATGCTGCCGCGCCTACTTGGACGTTTCCACGCCTGGTTGGACGCTACCGCGCCTGCTTGGACGCTTCCGCGACTGCTTGGACGCTTCCGCGCCTGCTTGGACACTTCTGCGCCTTCTTGCATGCTTCCGCGCCTGCTTGGACGTTTCCGCGCCTACTTGGACGTTTCCGCGCCTTCTTGCATGCTTCCGCGCCTACTTGGACGTTTCCGCGCCTGCTTGGACGCTTCCGCGCCTGCTTGCATGCTTCCCCGCCTGCTTGGACGCTTCCGCGCCTGCTTGGAATCTTCTGCGCCTTCTTGCATGCTGCCGCGCCAACTTGGACGTTTCCACGCCTGCTTGGACGCTTCCGCGCCTGCTTGCATGCTTCCCCGTCTGCTTGGACGCTTCCGCGCCTGCTTGGACTCTTCTGCGCCTTCTTGCATGCTTCCGCGCCTGCTTGGACGTTTCCGCGCCTGCTTGGACGCTACCGCGCCTGCTTGCACGCTTCCGCGACTGCTTGCACGCTTCCGCGACTGCTTGGACGCTTCCGCGCCTGGTTGGACTCTTCTGCGCCTGTTTGGACTCTTCTGCGCCTTCTTGCATGCTTCCGCGACTGCTTGGACGCTTCCGCGACTGCTTGGACGCTACCGCGCCTGCTTGGACGCTTCCGCGACTGCTTGGACGCCTCCGCGCCTGCTTGGACTCTTCTGCGCCTGCTTGGACTCTTCTGCGCCTGGTTGGACGCTACCGCGCCTGCTTGGACGCTTCCGTGACTGCTTGGACGCTTCCGCGCCTGCTTGGACTCTTCTGCGCCTTCTTGCATGCTTCCGCGCCTGCTTGGACGCTTCCGCTCCTGCTTGGACGCTACCGCGCCTGCTTGGACGCTTCCGCGCCTTCTTGCATGCTTCCGCACCTACTTGGACGTTTCCGCGCCTGCTTGGACGCTTCCGCGCCTGCTTGCATGCTTCCCCGCCTGCTTGGACGCTTCCGCGCCTGCTTGGACTCTTCTGCGTCTTCTTGCATACTTCCGCGACTGCTTGGACGCTTCCGCGCCTGGTTGGACGCGACCGCGCCTGCTTGGACGCTTCCGCGACTGCTTGGACGCTTCCGCGCCTGCTTGGACTCTTCCCCGCCTGCTTGGACGCTTCCGCGCCTGCTTGGAATCTTCTGCGCCTTCTTGCATGCTGCCGCGCCTACTTGGACGTTTCCACGACTGCTTGGACGGTTCCGCGCCTGCTTGCATGCTTCCCCGCCTGCTTGGACGCTTCCGCGCCTGCTTGGACTCTTCTGCGCCTGTTTGGACTCTTCTGCGCCTTCTTGCATGCTTCCGCGCCTGCTTGGACGCTTCCGCGCCTGCTAGTACTCTTCTGCGCCTTCTTGCATGCTGCCGCGCCTACTTGGACGCTTCCGCGCCTGGTTGGACGCCACCGCGCCTGCTTGGACGCTTCCGCGACTGCTTGGACGCTTCCGCGCCTGCTTGGACTCTTCTGCGCCTTCTTGCATGCTTCCGCGCCTGCTTGGACGTTTCCGCGCCTACTTGGACGTTTCCGCGCCTGCTTGGACGCTTCCGCGCCTGCTTGGACTCCTCTGCGTCTTGTTGCATGCTTCCGCGACTGCTTGGACGCTTCCGCGCCTGCTTGGACTCTTCTGCGCCTTCTTGCATGCTTCCGCGCCTGCTTGGACGTTTCCGCGCCTGCTTGGACGCTTCCGCGCCTGCTTGGACGCTTCCGCGACTGCTTGGACGCTTCCGCGCCTGGTTGGACGCTACCGCGCCTGCTTGGAATCTTCTGCGCCTTCTTGCATGCTGCCGCGCCTACTTGGACGTTTCCACGCCTGCTTGGACGCTTCCGCGCCTGCTTGGACTCTTCCGCGCCTGCTTGGAATCTTCTGCGCCTTCTTGCATGCTGCCGCGCCTACTTGGACGTTTCCACGCCTGCTTGGACGCTTCCGCGCCTGCTTGCATGCTTCCCCGCCTGCTTGGAATCTTCTGCGCCTACTTGCATGCTGCCGCGCCTACTTGGACGTTTCCACGCCTGCTTGGACGCTTCCGCGCCTGCTTGCATGCTTCCCCGCCTGCTTGGACGCTTCCGCGCCTGCTTGGACTCTTCTGCGCCTTCTTGCATGCTTCCGCGCCTGCTTGGACGTTTCCGCGCCTGCTTGGACGCTACCGCGCCTGCTTGGACGCTTCCGCGCCTTCTTGCATGCTTCTGCGCCTACAAGGACGTTTCCGCGCCTGCTTGGACGCTTCCGCGCCTGCTTGCATGCTACCCGCCTGCTTGGACGCTTCCGCGCCTGCTTGGACGTTTCCGCGCCTGCTTGGACGCTTCCGCGACTGGTTGGACGCTACCGCGCCTGCTTGGACGCTTCCGCGAATGCTTGGACGCTTCCGTGACTGCTTGGACCCTTCTGCGCCTTCTTGCATGCTGCCGCGCCTACTTGGACGTTTCCGCGCCTGCTTGGACGCTTCCGCGCCTGCTTGGACTCCTCTGCGTCTTGTTGCATGCTTCCGCGACTGCTTGGACGCTTCCGTGCCTGCTTGGACTCCTCTGCGTCTTGTTGCATGCTTCCGCGACTGCTTGGACGCTTCCGTGCCTGCTTGGACTCTTCTGCGCCTTCTTGCATGCTTCCGCGCCTGCTTGGACGTTTCCGCGCCTACTTGGACGTTTCCGCGCCTGCTTGGACGTTTCCGCGCCTGCTTGGACGCTACCGCGCCTGCTTGGACGCTTCCGCGACTGCTTGGACGCTACCGCGCCTGCTTGGACGCTTCCGCGACTGCTTGGACGCTTCCGCGCCTGCTTGCATGCTTCCCCGCCTGCTTGGACGCTTCCGCGCCTGCTTGGACTCTTCCGCGCCTGCTTGGAATCTTCTGCGCCTTCTTGCATGCTGCCGCGCCTACTTGGACATTTCCACGCCTGCTTGGACGCTTCCGCGCCTGCTTGCATGCTTCCCCGCCTGCTTGGAATCTTCTGCGCCTTCTTGCATGCTGCCGCGCCTACTTGGACGTTTCCACGCCTGCTTGGACGCTTCCGCGCCTGCTTGCATGCTTCCCCGCCTGCTTGGAATCTTCTGCGCCTTCTTGCATGCTGCCGCGCCTACTTGGACGTTTCCGCGCCTGCTTGGACGCTTCCGCGCCTGCTTGGACTCCTCTGCGTCTTGTTGCATGCTTCCGCGACTGCTTGGACGCTTCCGCGCCTGCTTGGACTCTTCTGCGCCTACTTGCATGCTTCCGCGCCTGCTTGGACGTTTCCACGCCTGCTTGGACGCTTCCGCGCCTGCTTGCATGCTTCCCCGCCTGCTTGGAATCTTCTGCGCCTTCTTGCATGCTGCCGCGCCTACTTGGACGTTTCCGCGCCTGCTTGGACGCTTCCGCGCCTGCTTGGACTCTTCTGCGCCTACTTGCATGCTTCCGCGCCTGCTTGGACGTTTCCACGCCTGCTTGGACGCTTCCGCGCCTGCTTGCATGCTTCCCCGCCTGCTTGGAATCTTCTGCGCCTTCTTGCATGCTGCCGCGCCAACTTGGACGTTTCCACGCCTGCTTGGACGCTTCCGCGCCTGCTTGCATGCTTCCCCGCCTGCTTCGACGCTTCCGCGCCTGCTTGGACTCTTCTGCGCCTTCTTGCATGCTTCCGCGCCTGCTTGGACGTTTCCGCGCCTGCTTGGACGCTACCGAGCCTGCTTGGACGCTTCCGCGCCTTCTTGCATGCTTCCGCGCCTACTTGGACGTTTCCGCGCCTGCTTGGACGCTTCCGCGCCTGCTTGCATGCTTCCCCGCCTGCTTGGACGCTTCCGCGCCTGCTTGGACGCTTCCGCGCCTGGTTGGACGCTACCGCGCCTGCTTGGACGCTTCCGCGCTTGCTTGCATGCTTCCCCGTCTGCTTGGACGCTTCCGCGCCTGCTTGGACTCTTCTGCGCCTTCTTGCATGCTTCCGCGCCTGCTTGGACGTTTCCGCGCCTGCTTGGACGCTACCGCGCCTGCTTGCACGCTTCCGCGACTGCTTGCACGCTTCCGCGACTGCTTGGACGCTTCCGCGCCTGGTTGGACTCTTCTGCGCCTGTTTGGACTCTTCTGCGCCTTCTTGCATGCTTCCGCGACTGCTTGGACGCTTCCGCGACTGCTTGGACGCTACCGCGCCTGCTTGGACGCTTCCGCGACTGCTTGGACGCCTCCGCGCCTGCTTGGACTCTTCTGCGCCTGCTTGGACTCTTCTGCGCCTTCTTGCATGCTTCCGCGACTGCTTGGACGTTTCCGCGCCTGCTTGGACTCTTCTGCGCCTTCTTGCATGCTTCCGCGACTGCTTGGACGTTTCCGCGCCTGCTTGGACGCTACCGCGCCTGCTTGGACGCTTCCGCGCCTGCTTGCATGCTTCCCCGCCTGCTTGGACGCTTCCGCGCCTGCTTGGACTCTTCTGCGTCTTCTTGCATGCTGCCGCGCCTACTTGGACGTTTCCGCGCCTGCTTGGACGCTTCCGCGCCTGCTTGCATGCTTCCCCGCCTGCTTGGACGCTTCCGCGCCTGCTTGGACTCTTCTGCGCCTTCTTGCATGCTTCCGCGCCTGCTTGGACGCTCCCGCGCCTGGTTGGACGATACCGCGCCTGCTTGGACTCTTCTGCGCCTTCTTGCATGCTTCCGCGCCTGCTTGGACTCTTCTGCGCCTTCTTGCATGCTTCCCCGCCTGCTTGGACGCTTCCGCGACTGCTTGGACGCTACCGCGCCTGCTTGGACGCTTCCGCGACTGCTTGGACGCTTCCGCGCCTGGTTGGACGCTACCGCGCCTGCTTGGACGCTTCCGCGACTGCTTGGACGCTTCCGCGACTGCTTGGACGCTACCGCGCCTGCTTGGACGCTTCCGCGACTGCTTGGACTCTTCTGCGCCTTCTTGCATGCTTCCGCGCCTGCTTGGACATTTCCGCGCCTGCTTGGACGCTTCCGCGCCTGCTTGGACTCTTCTGCGCCTTCTTGCATGCTTCCGCGCCTGCTTGGACGTTTCCGCGCCTGCTTGGACGCTACCGCGCCTGCTTGGACGCTTCCGCGACTGCTTGGACGCTTCCGCGCCTGGTTGGACGCTACCGCGCCTGCTTGGACGCTTCCGCGACTGCTTGGACGCTTCCGCGACTGCTTGGACGCTATCGCGCCTGCTTGGACGCTTCCGCGACTGCTTGGAAGCTTCTGCGCCTGCTTGGACTCTTCTGCGTCATCTTGCATGCTTCCGCGCCTGCTTGGACGTTTCCGCGCCTGCTTGGACGCTACCGCGCCTGCTGGGACGCTTCCGCGACTGCTTGGACGCTTCCGCGCCTGGTTGGACGCGACCGCGCCTGCTTGAACGCTTCCGCGACTGCTTCGACGCTATCGCGCCTGCTTGGACGCTTCCGCGACTGCTTGGAAGCTTCCGCGCCTGCTTGGACTCTTCTGCGCCTTCTTGCATGCTTCCGCGCCTGCTTGGACGTTTCCGCGACTGCTTGGACGCTACCGCGCCTGCTTGGACGCTTCCGCGCCTGCTTGGACTCTTCTGCGCCTTCTTGCATGCTGCCGCGCCAACTTGGACGCTTCCGCGCCTGGTTGGACGCTACCGCGCCTGCTTGGACGCTTCCGTGACTGGTTGGACGCTTCCGCGCCGGCTTGGACTCTTCTGCGCCTTCTTGCATGCTTCCGCGCCTGCTTGGACGTTTCCGCGCCTGCTTGGACGCTTCCGCGACTGCTTGGACGCTACCGCGCCTGCTTGGACGCTTCCGCGACTGCTTGGACGCTTCCGCGCCTGCTTGGACTCTTCTGCGCCTGTTTGGACTCTTCTGCGCCTTCTTGCATGCTTCCGCGACTGCTTGGCCGCTTCCGCGACTGCTTGGCCGCTACCGCGCCTGCTTGGAAGCTTCCGCGCCTGCTTGGACTCTTCTGCGTCATCTTGCATGCTTCGGCGCCTGCTTGGACGTTTCCGCGCCTGCTTGGACGCTACCGCTCCTGCTTGGACGCTTCCGCGACTGCTTGGACGCTTCCGCGCCTGGTTGGACGCGACCGCGCCTGCTTGAACGCTTCCGCGACTGCTTCGACGCTTCCGCGCCTGTGTGGACTCTTCTGCGCCTGCTTGGACTCTTCTGCGCCTTCTTGCATGCTTCCGCGCCTGCTTGAACATTTCCGCGACTGCTTGGACGCTACCGCGCCTGCTTGGACGCTTCCGCGACTGCTTGGACGCTTCCGCGCCTGGTTGGACGCGACCGCGCCTGCTTGAACGCTTCCGCGACTGCTTCGACGCTTCCGCGCCTGTGTGGACTCTTCTGCGCCTGCTTGGACTCTTCTGCGCCTTCTTGCATGCTTCCGCGCCTGCTTGGACGTTTCCGCGACTGCTTGGACGCTACCGCGCCTGCTTGGACGCTTCCGCGACTGCTTGGACGCTTCCGCGCCTGTGTGGACTCTTCTGCGCCTGCTTGGACTCTTCTGCGCCTTCTTGCATGCTTCCGCGCCTGCTTGGACGTTTCCGCGCCTGCTTGGACGCTTCTGCGCCTTCTTGCATGCTTCCGCGACTGCTTGGACGCTTCCGCGCCTGCTTGGACTCTTCTGCGCCTTCTTGCATGCTTCCGCGCCTGCTTGGACTCTTCTGCGCCTGCTTGGACGCTACCGCGCCTGCTTGGACGCTTCCGCGCCTGCATGGACGTTTCCGCGCCTGCTTCGACGCTACCGCGCCTGCTTGGACACTTCTGCGCCTGTTTGGACTCTTCTGCGCCTGCTTGGACGCTACCGCGCCTGCTTGGACGCTTCTGCTCCTTCGTGCATGCTTCCGCGCCTACTTGGACGTTTCCGCGGCTGCTTGGATGCTTCCGCGCCTGCTTGCATGCTTCCCCGCCTGCTTGGACGCTTCCGCGCCTGCTTGGATGCTACCGCGCCTGCTTGGACACTTCTGCGCCTGTTTGGACTCTTCTGCGCCTGCTTGGACGCTACCGCGCCTGCTTGGACGCTTCCGCGCCTGCTTGGACGCTTCCGCGACTGCTTGGACGCTTCCGCGCCTGGTTGGACGCTTCCGCGCCTGCTTGGACGCTTCCGCGCCTGCTTGTATGCTTCCCCGCCTTCTTGGACGCTTCCGCGCCTGCTTGCATGCTTCCCCGCCTTCTTGGACGCTTCCGCGCCTACTTGGACTCTTCTGCGCCTTCTTGCATGCTTCCGCGCCTGCTTGGACGCTTCCGCGACAGCTTGGACGCTTCCGCGCCTGCTTGGACTCTTCTGCGTCTTCTTGCATGCTTCCGCGCCGGCTTGGACGTTTCCGCGCCTGCTTGGACGCTTCTGCGCCTTCTTGCATGCTTCCGCGACTGCTTGGACGCTTCCGCGTCTGCTTGGACGCTTCCGCGCCTGCTTGGACTCTTCTGCGTCTTCTTGCAATGCTTCCGCGCCTGCTTGGACGTTTCCGCGCCTGCTTGGACGCTACCGCGCCTTCCTGGACGCTTCCGCGACTGCTCGGACGCTACCGCGCCTGCTTGGACAATTCCGCGACTGCTTGGGCGCTTCCGCGCCTGCTTGGACGCTACCGCGCCTGCTTGGACGCTTCCGCAACTCCTTGGACGCTTCTGCGCCTGCTTGGACGCTTCCGCGCCTGCTTGGACACTTCTGCGCCTTCTTGCATGCTTCCGCGCCTGCTTGGACGTTTCCGCGCCTGCTTGGACGCTACCGCGCCTGCTTGGACGCTTCCGCGACTGCTTGGACGCTTCCGCGCCTGCTTGGACTCTTCTGCGCCTTTTTGCATGCTTCCGCGCCTGCTTGGACTCTTCTGCGCCTGCTTGGACGCTACCGCGCCTGCTTGGACGCTTCCGCGCCTGCTTGGACGTTTCCGCGCCTGCTTGGACGCTTCCGCGCCTGCTTGCATGCTTCCGCGACTGCTTGGACTCATTCTGCGCCTTCTTGCATGCTTCCGCGCCTGCTTGGACGTTTCCGCCCAGCTTAGACGCTACCGCGCCTGCTTGGACGCTTCCGCGACTGCTTGTACGTTTCCGCGCCTGCTTGGACGCTTCCGCGCCTGCTTGCATGCTTCCCCGCCTGCTTGCATGCTTCCCCGCCTGCTTGGACGTTTCCGCGCCTGCTTGGACGCTTCCGCGCCTGCTTGCATGCTTCCGCGCCTGCTTGGACGTTTCCGCGCCTGCTTGGACGCTACCGCGCCTGCTTGGACGCTTCCGCGCCTGCTTGCATGCTTCCCCGCCTGCTTGGACGCTTCCGCGCCTGCTTGGACGCTTCCGCGACTGCTTGGACGCTTCCGCGCCTGCTTGGACGCTTCCGCGCCTGCTTGCATGCTTCCCCTCCTGCTTGGACGCTTCCGCGCCTGCTTGGACTCTTCTGCGTCTTCTTGCATGCTTCCGCGCCTGCTTGGACGTTTCCGCGCCTGCTTGGACGCTGCCGCGCCTGGTTGGACGCTACCGCGCCTGCTTGGACACTTCTGCGTCTTCTTGCATGCTTCCGCGCCTGCCTGGACTCTTCTGCGCCTTCTTGCATGCTTCCGCGCCTGCTTGGACGTTTCCTGCGCCAGCTTGGACATTAGCGCGCCTGCTTGGACGCTTCCGCGACTGCTTGGACGCTTCCGCGCATGGTTGGACGCTACCGCGCCTGCTTGGACGCTTCCGCGACTGCTTGGACGCTTCCGCGCCTGCTTGGACGCTACCGCGCCTGCTTGGACGCTTCCGCGACTGCTTGGACGCTTCCGCGCCTGCTTGGACTCTTCTGCGTCTTCTTGTATGCTTCCGCGCCTGCTTGGACGTTTCCGCGCCTGCTTGCATGCTTCCCCTCCTGCTTGGACGCTTCCGCGCCTGCTTGGACGTTTCCGCGCCTGCTTGGACGCTTCCGCGCCTGCTTGGACGCTTCCGCGCCTGCTTGGACGCTACCGCGCCTGCTTGGACGCTTCCGCGACTGCTTGGACGCTACCGCGCCTGCTTGGACGCTTCCGCGACTGCTTGGACGCTTCCGCGCCTGCTTGGACTCTTCTGCGTCTTCTTGCATGCTTCCGCGCCTGCTTGGACGTTTCCGCGCCTTCTTGGACGCTACCGCGCCTGCTTGGACGCTTCCGCGACTGCTTGGACGCTTCCGCGCCTGCTTGGACGCTACCGCGCCTGCTTGGACGCTTCCGCGACTGCTTGGACGCTTCCGCGCCTGCTTGGACGCTACCGCGCCTGCTTGGACGCTTCCGCGACTGCTTGGACGCTTCCGCGCCTGCTTGGACTCTTCTGCGTCTTCTTGCATGCTTCCGCGCCTGCTTGGACGTTTCCGCGCCTGCTTGGATGCTTCCGCGCCTGCTTGCATGCTTCCCCTCCTGCTTGGACGCTTCCGCGCCTGCTTGGACTCTTCTGCGTCTTCTTGCATGCTTCCGCGCCTGCTTGGACGTTTCCGCGCCTGCTTGGACGCTGCCGCGCCTGCTTGGACTCTTCAGCGACTGCTTGGACGCTACCGCGCCTGCTTGGACGCTTCCGCGACTGCTTGGACGCTTCCGCGCCTGCTTGCACTCTTCTGCGTCTTCTTGTATGCTTCCGCGCCTGCTTGGACGTTTCCGCGCCTGCTTGCATGCTTCCCCTTCTGCTTGGACGCTTCCGCGCCTGCTTGGACGCTTCTACGCCTTCTTGCATGCTTCCGCGCCTGCTTGGACGCTTCCGCGCCTGGTTGGACGCTACCGCGCCTGCTTGAACGCTTCCGCGCCTGCTTGGACGCTTCCGCGCCTGCTTGGACCCTTCTGCGCCTGGTTGGACGCTACCGCGCCTGCTTGGACGCTTCCCCGACTGCTTGGACGCTTCCGCGCCTGCTTGGACGCTTCCGCGCCTGCTTGGACCCTTCTGCGCCTGGTTGGACGCTACCGCGCCTGCTTGGACGCTTCCGCGACTGCTTGGACGCTTCCGCGCCTGCTTGGACGCTTCCGCGACTGCTTGGACGCTTCCGCGCCTGCTTGGACGCTTCCGCGACTGCTTGGACGCTTCCGCGCCTGCTTGGACCCTTCTGCGCCTGGTTGGACGCTACCGCGCCTGCTTGGACGCTTCCGCGACTGCTTGGACGCTTCCGCGCCTGCTTGGACACTTCCGCGCCTGCTTGGACGCTTCCGCGCCTGCTTGGACGCTTCCGCGCCTGCTTGGACGCTTCCGCGACTGCTTGGACGCTTCCGCGCCTGCTTGGACGCTTCCGCGACTGCTTGGACGCTTCCGCGCCTGCTTGGACTCTTCTGCGTCTTCTTGCATGCTTCCGCGGCTGCTTGGACGTTTCCGCGCCTGCTTGGACGGTACCGCGCCTGCTTGGACGCTTCCGTGACTGCTTGGACGCATCCGCGCCTGGTTGGACGCTACCACGCCTGCTTGGACGCTTCCGCGCCTGCTTGCATGCTTCCGCGCCTGCTTGGACGTTTCCGCGCCTGCTTGGACGCTACCGCGCCTGCTTGGACGCTTCCGCGCCTGCTTGCATGCTTCCCCGCCTGCTTGGACGCTTCCGCGCCTGCTTGGACGCTTCCGCGACTGCTTGGACGCTTCCGCGCCTGCTTGGACGCTTCCGCGCCTGCTTGCATGCTTCACCTCCTGCTTGGACGCTTCCGCGCCTGCTTGGACTCTTCTGCGTCTTCTTACATGCTTCCGCGCCTGCTTGGACGTTTCCGCGCCTGCTTGGACGCTGCCGCACCTGGTTGGACGCTACCGCGCCTGCTTGGACACTTCTGCGTCTTCTTGCATGCTTCCGCGCCTGCTTGGACGCTTCCGCGCCTGCTTGGACGCTTCCGCGACTGCTTGGACGCTTCCGCGCCTGCCTGGACTCTTCTGCGCCTTCTTGCATGCTTCCGCGCCTGCTTGGACGTTTCCTGCGCCAGCTTGGACATTAGCGCGCCTGCTTGGACGCTTCCGCGACTGCTTGGACGCTTCCGCGCATTGTTGGACGCTACCGCGCCTGCTTGGACGCTTCCGCGACTGCTTGGACGCTTCCGCGCCTGCTTGGACGCTACCGCGCCTGCTTGGACGCTTCCGCGACTGCTTGGACGCTTCCGCGCCTGCTTGGACTCTTCTGCGTCTTCTTGTATGCTTCCGCGCCTGCTTGGACGTTTCCGCGCCTGCTTGCATGCTTCCCCTCCTGCTTGGACGCTTCCGCGCCTGCTTGGACGTTTCCGCGCCTGCTTGGACGCTTCCGCGCCTGCTTGGACGCTTCCGCGCCTGCTTCTACGCTACCGCGCCTGCTTGGACGCTTCCGCGACTGCTTGGACGCTTCCGCGCCTGCTTGGACTCTACTGCGTCTTCTTGCATGCTTCCGCGCCTGCTTGGACGTTTCCGCGCCTGCTTGGATGCTTCCGCGCCTGCTTGCATGCTTCCCCTCCTGCTTGGACGCTTCCGCGCCTGCTTGGACTCTTCTGCGTCTTCTTGCATGCTTCCGCGCCTGCTTGGACGTTTCCGCGCCTGCTTGGACGCTGCCGCGCCTGCCTGGACTCTTCAGCGACTGCTTGGACGCTACCGCGCCTGCTTGGACGCTTCCGCGACTGCTTGGACGCTTCCGCGCCTGCTTGCACTCTTCTGCGTCTTCTTGTATGCTTCCGCGCCTGCTTGGACCTTTCCGCGCCTGCTTGCATGCTTCCCCTCCTGCTTGGACGCTTCCGCGCCTGCTTGGACTCTTCTGCGTCTTCTTGCATGCTTCCGCGCCTACTTGGACGTTTCCGCGCCTGCTTGGACGCTTCCGCGCCTGCTTGGACGCTACCGCGCCTGCTTGGACGCTTCCGCGACTGCTTGGACGCTACCGCGCCTGCTTGGACGCTTCCGCGACTGCATGGACGCTACCGCGCCTGCTTGGACGCTTCCGCGACTGCTTGGACGCTTCCGCGCCTGCTTGGACTCTTCTGCGTCTTCTTGCATGCTTCCGCGCCTGCTTGGACGTTTCCGCGCCTGCTTGGACGCTACCGCGCCTGCTTGGACGCTTCCGCGACTGCTTGGACGCTTCCGCGCCTGCTTGGACGCTTCCGCGCCTGCTTGGACTCTTCTGCGTCTTCTTGCATGCTTCCGCGCCTGCTTGGACGTTTCCGCGCCTGCTTGGACGCTCCCGCGCCTGCTTGGACGCTTCCGGGCCTGCTTGCATGCTTCCGCGCCTACTTGGACGCTACCGCGCCTGCTTGGACGCTTCCGCGACTGCTTGGACGCTACCGCGCCTGCTTGGACGCTTCCGCGACTGCTTGGACGCTTCCGCGCCTGCTTGGACGTTTCCACGCCTGCTTGGACGCTTCCGCGCCTGCTTGCATGCTTCCCCGCCTGCTTGGACGCTTCCGCGCCTGCTTGGACTCTTCTGCGCCTTCTTGCATGCTTCCGCGCCTGCTTGGACGTTTCCGCGCCTGCTTGGACGCTACCGCGCCTGCTTGGACGCTTCCGCGCCTTCTTGCATGCTTCCGCGCCTACTTGGACGTTTCCGCGCCTGCTTGGAATCTTCTGCGCCTTCTTGCATGCTGCCGCGCCTACTTGGACGTTTCCACGCCTGCTTGGACGCTTCCGCACCTGCTTGCATGCTTCCCCGCCTGCTTGGACGCTTCCGCGCCTGCTTGGACTCTTCTGCGCCTTCTTGCATGCTTCCGCGCCTGCTTGGACGTTTCCGCGCCTGCTTGGACGCTACCGAGCCTGCTTGGACGCTTCCGCGCCTTCTTGCATGCTTCCGCGCCTACTTGGACGCTTCCGCGCCTGCTTGCATGCTTCCCCGCCTGCTTGGACGCTTCCGCGCCTGCTTGGACTCTTCTGCGCCTTCTTGCATGCTTCCGCGCCTGCTTGGACGCTTCCGCGCCTGCTTGGACGCTTCCGCGACTGCTTGGACACTTCCGCGCCTGGTCGGACGCGACCGCGCCTGCTTGAACGCTTCCGCGACTGCTTCGACGCTTCCGCGCCTGTGTGGACTCTCCTGCGCCTGCTTGGACTCTTTTGCGCCTTCTTGCATGCTTCCGCGCCTGCTTGGACGTTTCCGCGACTGCTTGAACGCTACCGCGCCTGCTTGGACGCTTCCGCGACTGCTTGGACGCTACCACGCCTGCTTGGACGCTTCCGCGCCTGCTTGGACGTTTCCGCGACTGCTTGGACGCTACCACGCCTGCTTGGACGCTTCCGCGCCTGCTTGGACGCTTCCGCGCCTGCTTGGACGCTTCCGCGACTGCTTGGACGCTTCCGCGCCTGATTGGACACTTCTGCGCCTGCTTGGACTCTTCTGCGCTTTCTTGCATGCTTCCGCGCCTGGTTGGACGATACCGCGCCTGCTTGGACTCTTCTGCGCATTCTTGCATGCTTCCGCGCCTGCTTGGACGTTTCCGCGCCTGCTTGGACGCTTCCGCGACTGCTTGGTCGCTTCCGCGGCTGCTTGGACTCTTCTGCGCCTTCTTGCATGCTGCCGCGCCTGCTTGGACGTTTCCGCGCCTGCTTGGACGCTTCCGCGCCTGGTTGGACGCTACCGCGCCTGCTTGGACGCTTCCGCGCCTGCTTGCATGCTTCCGCGCCTGCTTGGACTCTTCTGCGCCTGTTTGGACTCTTCTGCGCCTTCTTGCATGCTTCCGCGCCTGCTTGGACGCTTCCGCGCCTGGTTGGACGCTACCGCGCCTGCTTGGACATTTCCGCGCCTGCTTGGACGCTTCCGCGCCTGCTTGGACTCTTCTGCGCCGTCTTGCATGCTTCCGCGCCTGCTTGGACGTTTCCGCGCCTGCTTGGACGCTACCGCGCCTGCTTGGACGTTTCCGCGCCTGCTTGGACGCTACCGCGCCTGCTTGGACGCTTCCGCGACTGCTTGGACGCTTCCGCGCCTGCTTGGACTCTTCTGCGCCTGCTTGGACTCTTCTGCGCCGTCTTGCATGCTTCCGCGACTGCTTGGACGTTTCCGCGCCTGCTTGGACGCTACCGCGCCTGCTTGGACGCTTCCGCGCCTGCTTGCATGCTTCCCCGCCTGCTTGGACGCTTCCGCGCCTGCTTGGACTCTTCTGCGTCTTCTTGCATGCTTCCGCGCCTGCATGGACGTTTCCACGCCTGCTTGGACGCTACCGCGTCTGCTTGGACGCTTCCGCGACTGCTTGAACGCTACCGCGCCTGCTTGGACGCTTCCGCGACTGCTTGGACTCTTCTGCGCCTTCTTGCATGCTTCCGCGCCTGGTTGGACTCTTCTGCGCCTTCTTGCATGCTTCCGCGCCTGGTTGGACGCTACCGCGCCTGCTTGGACGCTTCCGCGACTGCTTGGACGCTTCCGCGCCTGCTTGGACTTTTCTGCGCCTGCTTGCATGCTTCCGCGCCTGCTTGGACGTTTCCGCGCCTGCTTGGACGTTTCCGCGCCTGCTTGGACGCTACCGCGCCTGCTTGGACGCTTCCGCGACTGCTTGGACGCTTCCGCGCCTGCTTGGACTTTTCTGCGCCTGCTTGCATGCTTCCGCGCCTACTTGGACGTTTCCGCGCCTTCTTGGACGCTTCCGCGCCTGCATGGACGCTTCCGCGCCTGCTTGGACTCTTCTGCGCCTGCTTGCATGCTGCCGCGCCTACTTGGACGTTTCCACGCCTGCTTGGACGCTTCCGCGCCTGCATGCATGCTTCCCCGCCTGCTTGGACGCTTCCGCGCCTGCTTGCATGCTTCCCCGCCTGCTTGGACGCTTCCGCGCCTGCTTGGACTCTTCTGCGCCTTCTTGCATGCTTCCGCGCCTGCTTGGACACTTCTGCGCCTTCTTGCATGCTTCCGCGCCTGCTTGGACGTTTCCGCGCCAGCTTGGACACTACCGCGCCTGGTTGGACTCTTCTGCGCCTTCTTGCATGCTTCCGCGCCTGCTTGGACGTTTCCGCGCCTGCTTGGACGCTACCGCGCCTGCTTGGACGCTTCCGCGCCTTCTTGCATGCTTCCGCGCCTACTTGGACGTTTCCGCGCCTGCTTGGACGCTTCCGCGCCTGCTGGCATGCTTCCCCGCCTGCTTGGACGCTTCCGCGCCTGCTTGGACTCTTCTGCGTCTTCTTGCATACTTCCGCGCCTGCTTGGACGCTACCGCGCCTGCTTGGACGCTTCCGCGCCTTATTGCATGCTTCCGCGCCTACTTGGACGTTTCCGCGCCTGCTTGGACGCTTCCGCGCCTGCTTGCATGCTTCCCCGCCTGCTTGGACGCTTCCGCGCCTGCTTGGACTCTTCTGCGCCTTCTTGTATGCTTCCGCGCCTGCTTGGACGTTTCCGCGCCTGCTTGGACGCTACCGAGCCTGCTTGGACGCTTCCGCGCCTTCTTGCATGCTTCCGCGCCTACTTGGACGTTTCCGCGCCTGCTTGGACGCTTCCGCGCCTGCTTGCATGCTTCCCCGCCTGCTTGGACGCTTCCGCGCCTGCTTGGACGCTTCCGCGCCTGGTTGGACGCTACCGCGCCTGCTTGGACGCTTCCGCGCCTGCTTGCATGCTTCCCCGCCTGCTTGGACGCTTCCGCGCCTGCTTGGACTCTTCTGCGCCTGCTTGCATGCTTCCGCGCCTGCTTGGACGCTTCCGCGCCTGCTTGGACTCTTCTGCGTCTTCTTGCATGCTTCCGCGCCTGCTTGGACGTTTCCGCGCCTGCTTGGACGCTACCGCGCCTGCTTGGACGCTTCCGCGACTGCTTGGACGCTTCCGCGCCTGGTTGGACGCGACCGCGCCTGCTTGGACGCTTCCGCGACTGCTTGGACGCTTCCGCGCCTGCTTGGACTCTTCTGCGCCTTCTTGCATGTTGCCGCGCCTACTTGGACGCTTCCGCGCCTGGTTGGACGCTACAGCGCCTGCTTGGACGCTTCCGCGACTGCTTGGACGCTTCCGCGCCTGCTTGCATGCTACCCCGCCTGCTTGGACGCTTCCGCGCCTGCTTGGAATCTTCTGCGCCTTCTTGCATGCTGCCGCGCCTACTTGGACGTTTCCACGCCTGCTTGGACGCTTCCGCGCCTGCTTGCATGCTTCCCCGCCTGCTTGGACGCTTCCGTGCCTGCTTGGACTCTTCTGCGCCTTCTTGCATGCTGCCGCGCCTACTTGGACGTTTCCGCGCCTGCTTGGACGCTTCCGCGCCTGCTTGGACGCTTCCGCGCCTGCTTGGACTCTTCTGCGCCTTCTTGCATGCTGCCGCGCCTACTTGGACGCTTCCGCGCCTGGTTGGACGCTACCGCGCCTGCTTGGACGCTGCTGCGACTGCTTGGACGCTTCCGCGCCTGCTTGGACTCTTCTGCGCCTTCTTGCATGCTGCCGCGCCAGCTTGGACGCTTCCGCGCCTGGTTGGACGCTACCGCGCCTGCTTGGACGCTTCCGTGACTGCTTGGACGCTTCCGAGCCTGCTTGGACTCTTCTGCGCCTTCTTGCATGCTTCCGCGCCTGCTTGGACGTTTCCGCGCCTGCTTGGACGCTTCCGCGACTGCTTGGACGCTTCCGCGCCTGGTTGGACGATACCGCGCCTGCTTGGAAGCTTCCGCGCCTGCTTGGACTCTTCTGCGCCTTCCTGCATGCTTCCGCGCCTGCTTGGACGTTTCCGCGCCTGCTTGGACGCTTCCGCGACTGCTTGGACGCTTCCGCGCCTGCTTGGACTCTTCTGCGCCTGCTTGGACGCTTCCGCGCCTGCTTGGACTCTTCTGCGTCTTCTTGCATGCTTCCGCGCCTGCATGGACGTTTCCACGCCTGCTTGGACGCTACCGCGCCTGCTTGGACCCTTCCGCGACTGCTTGGACGCTACCGCGCCTGCTTGGACGCTTCCGCGACTGCTTGGACTCTTCTGCGCCTGTTTGGACTCTTCTGCGCCTGCTTGGACGCTACCGCGCCTGCTTGGACGCTTCTGCTCCTTCGTGCATGCTTCCGCGCCTACTTGGACGTTTTCGCGGCTCCTTGGACGTTTTCGCGGCTCCTTGGATGCTTCCGCGCCTGCTTGCATGCTTCCCCGCCTGCTTGGACGCTTCCGCGCCTGCTTGGATGCTACCGCGCCTGCTTGGACACTTCTGCGCCTGTTTGGACTCTTCTGCGCCTGCTTGGACGCTACCGCGCCTGCTTGGACGCTTCCGCGCCTGCTTGGACGCTTCCGCGACAGCTTGGACGCTTCCGCGCCTGCTTGGACTCTTCTGCGTCTTCTTGCATGCTTCCGCGCCGGCTTGGACGTTTCCGCGCCTGCTTGGACGCTTCTGCGCCTTCTTGCATGCTTCCGCGACTGCTTGGACGCTTCCGCGGCTGCTTGGACGCTTCCGCGCCTGCTTGGACTCTTCTGCGTCTTCTTGCAATGCTTCCGCGCCTGCTTGGACGTTTCCGCGCCTGCTTGGACGCTACCGCGCCTTCTTGGACGCTTCCGCGACTGCTTGGACGCTACCGCGCCTGCTTGGACGCTTCCGCGACTGCTTGGACGCTTCCGCGCCTGCTTGGACTCTTCTGCGCCTTCTTGCATGCTTCCGCGCCTGCTTGGACGTTTCCGCGCCTACTTGGACGTTTCCGCGCCTGCTTGGACGTTTCCGCGCCTGCTTGGACGCTACCGCGCCTGCTTGGACGCTTCCGCGACTGCTTGGACGCTACCGCGCCTGCTTGGACGCTACCGCGCCTGCTTGGACGCTTCCGTGACTGCTTGGACGCTTCCGCGCCTGCTTGGACTCTTCTGCGCCTTCTTGCATGCTGCCGCGCCTACTTGGACGTTTCCGCGCCTGCTTGGACGCTTCCGCGACTGCTTGGACGCTTCCGCGCCTGCTTGGACTCTTCTGCGCCTGCTTGGACGCTTCCGCGCCTGCTTGGACGCTTCCGCGCCTGCTTGGACGCTACCGCGCCTGCTTGGACGCTTCCGCGACTGCTTGGACGCTACCGCGCCTGCTTGGACGCTTCCGCGACTGCTTGGACGCTTCCGCGCCTGCTTGGACTCTTCTGCGTCTTCTTGCATGCTTCCGCGCCTGCTTGGACGTTTCCGCGCCTTCTTGGACGCTACCGCGCCTGCTTGGACGCTTCCGCGACTGCTTGGACGCTTCCGCGCCTGCTTGGACGCTACCGCGCCTGCTTGGACGCTTCCGCGACTGCTTGGACGCTTCCGCGCCTGCTTGGACGCTACCGCGCCTGCTTGGACGCTTCCGCGACTGCTTGGACGCTTCCGCGCCTGCTTGGACTCTTCTGCGTCTTCTTGCATGCTTCCGCGCCTGCTTGGACGTTTCCGCGCCTGCTTGGATGCTTCCGCGCCTGCTTGCATGCTTCCCCTCCTGCTTGGACGCTTCCGCGCCTGCTTGGACTCTTCTGCGTCTTCTTGCATGCTTCCGCGCCTGCTTGGACGTTTCCGCGCCTGCTTGGACGCTGCCGCGCCTGCTTGGACTCTTCAGCGACTGCTTGGACGCTACCGCGCCTGCTTGGACGCTTCCGCGACTGCTTGGACGCTTCCGCGCCTGCTTGCACTCTTCTGCGTCTTCTTGTATGCTTCCGCGCCTGCTTGGACGTTTCCGCGCCTGCTTGCATGCTTCCCCTTCTGCTTGGACGCTTCCGCGCCTGCTTGGACGCTTCTACGCCTTCTTGCATGCTTCCGCGCCTGCTTGGACGCTTCCGCGCCTGGTTGGACGCTACCGCGCCTGCTTGAACGCTTCCGCGCCTGCTTGGACGCTTCCGCGCCTGCTTGGACCCTTCTGCGCCTGGTTGGACGCTACCGCGCCTGCTTGGACGCTTCCCCGACTGCTTGGACGCTTCCGCGCCTGCTTGGACGCTTCCGCGCCTGCTTGGACCCTTCTGCGCCTGGTTGGACGCTACCGCGCCTGCTTGGACGCTTCCGCGACTGCTTGGACGCTTCCGCGCCTGCTTGGACGCTTCCGCGACTGCTTGGACGCTTCCGCGCCTGCTTGGACGCTTCCGCGACTGCTTGGACGCTTCCGCGCCTGCTTGGACCCTTCTGCGCCTGGTTGGACGCTACCGCGCCTGCTTGGACGCTTCCGCGACTGCTTGGACGCTTCCGCGCCTGCTTGGACACTTCCGCGCCTGCTTGGACGCTTCCGCGCCTGCTTGGACGCTTCCGCGCCTGCTTGGACGCTTCCGCGACTGCTTGGACGCTTCCGCGCCTGCTTGGACGCTTCCGCGACTGCTTGGACGCTTCCGCGCCTGCTTGGACTCTTCTGCGTCTTCTTGCATGCTTCCGCGGCTGCTTGGACGTTTCCGCGCCTGCTTGGACGGTACCGCGCCTGCTTGGACGCTTCCGTGACTGCTTGGACGCATCCGCGCCTGGTTGGACGCTACCACGCCTGCTTGGACGCTTCCGCGCCTGCTTGCATGCTTCCGCGCCTGCTTGGACGTTTCCGCGCCTGCTTGGACGCTACCGCGCCTGCTTGGACGCTTCCGCGCCTGCTTGCATGCTTCCCCGCCTGCTTGGACGCTTCCGCGCCTGCTTGGACGCTTCCGCGACTGCTTGGACGCTTCCGCGCCTGCTTGGACGCTTCCGCGCCTGCTTGCATGCTTCACCTCCTGCTTGGACGCTTCCGCGCCTGCTTGGACTCTTCTGCGTCTTCTTACATGCTTCCGCGCCTGCTTGGACGTTTCCGCGCCTGCTTGGACGCTGCCGCACCTGGTTGGACGCTACCGCGCCTGCTTAGACACTTCTGCGTCTTCTTGCATGCTTCCGCGCCTGCTTGGACGCTTCCGCGCCTGCTTGGACGCTTCCGCGACTGCTTGGACGCTTCCGCGCCTGCCTGGACTCTTCTGCGCCTTCTTGCATGCTTCCGCGCCTGCTTGGACGTTTCCTGCGCCAGCTTGGACATTAGCGCGCCTGCTTGGACGCTTCCGCGACTGCTTGGACGCTTCCGCGCATTGTTGGACGCTACCGCGCCTGCTTGGACGCTTCCGCGACTGCTTGGACGCTTCCGCGCCTGCTTGGACGCTACCGCGCCTGCTTGGACGCTTCCGCGACTGCTTGGACGCTTCCGCGCCTGCTTGGACTCTTCTGCGTCTTCTTGTATGCTTCCGCGCCTGCTTGGACGTTTCCGCGCCAACTTGCATGCTTCCCCTCCTGCTTGGACGCTTCCGCGCCTGCTTGGACGTTTCCGCGCCTGCTTGGACGCTTCCGCGCCTGCTTGGACGCTTCCGCGCCTGCTTCTACGCTACCGCGCCTGCTTGGACGCTTCCGCGACTGCTTGGACGCTTCCGCGCCTGCTTGGACTCTACTGCGTCTTCTTGCATGCTTCCGCGCCTGCTTGGACGTTTCCGCGCCTGCTTGGATGCTTCCGCGCCTGCTTGCATGCTTCCCCTCCTGCTTGGACGCTTCCGCGCCTGCTTGGACTCTTCTGCGTCTTCTTGCATGCTTCCGCGCCTGCTTGGACGTTTCCGCGCCTGCTTGGACGCTGCCGCGCCTGCCTGGACTCTTCAGCGACTGCTTGGACGCTACCGCGCCTGCTTGGACGCTTCCGCGACTGCTTGGACGCTTCCGCGCCTGCTTGCACTCTTCTGCGTCTTCTTGTATGCTTCCGCGCCTGCTTGGACCTTTCCGCGCCTGCTTGCATGCTTCCCCTCCTGCTTGGACGCTTCCGCGCCTGCTTGGACTCTTCTGCGTCTTCTTGCATGCTTCCGCGCCTACTTGGACGTTTCCGCGCCTGCTTGGACGCTTCCGCGCCTGCTTGGACGCTACCGCGCCTGCTTGGACGCTTCCGCGACTGCTTGGACGCTACCGCGCCTGCTTGGACGCTTCCGCGACTGCATGGACGCTACCGCGCCTGCTTGGACGCTTCCGCGACTGCTTGGACGCTTCCGCGCCTGCTTGGACTCTTCTGCGTCTTCTTGCATGCTTCCGCGCCTGCTTGGACGTTTCCGCGCCTGCTTGGACGCTACCGCGCCTGCTTGGACGCTTCCGCGACTGCTTGGACGCTTCCGCGCCTGCTTGGACGCTTCCGCGCCTGCTTGGACTCTTCTGCGTCTTCTTGCATGCTTCCGCGCCTGCTTGGACGTTTCCGCGCCTGCTTGGACGCTCCCGCGCCTGCTTGGACGCTTCCGGGCCTGCTTGCATGCTTCCGCGCCTACTTGGACGCTACCGCGCCTGCTTGGACGCTTCCGCGACTGCTTGGACGCTACCGCGCCTGCTTGGACGCTTCCGCGACTGCTTGGACGCTTCCGCGCCTGCTTGGACGTTTCCACGCCTGCTTGGACGCTTCCGCGCCTGCTTGCATGCTTCCCCGCCTGCTTGGACGCTTCCGCGCCTGCTTGGACTCTTCTGCGCCTTCTTGCATGCTTCCGCGCCTGCTTGGACGTTTCCGCGCCTGCTTGGACGCTACCGCGCCTGCTTGGACGCTTCCGCGCCTTCTTGCATGCTTCCGCGCCTACTTGGACGTTTCCGCGCCTGCTTGGAATCTTCTGCGCCTTCTTGCATGCTGCCGCGCCTACTTGGACGTTTCCACGCCTGCTTGGACGCTTCCGCACCTGCTTGCATGCTTCCCCGCCTGCTTGGACGCTTCCGCGCCTGCTTGGACTCTTCTGCGCCTTCTTGCATGCTTCCGCGCCTGCTTGGACGTTTCCGCGCCTGCTTGGACGCTACCGAGCCTGCTTGGACGCTTCCGCGCCTTCTTGCATGCTTCCGCGCCTACTTGGACGCTTCCGCGCCTGCTTGCATGCTTCCCCGCCTGCTTGGACGCTTCCGCGCCTGCTTGGACTCTTCTGCGCCTTCTTGCATGCTTCCGCGCCTGCTTGGACGCTTCCGCGCCTGCTTGGACGCTTCCGCGACTGCTTGGACACTTCCGCGCCTGGTCGGACGCGACCGCGCCTGCTTGAACGCTTCCGCGACTGCTTCGACGCTTCCGCGCCTGTGTGGACTCTCCTGCGCCTGCTTGGACTCTTTTGCGCCTTCTTGCATGCTTCCGCGCCTGCTTGGACGTTTCCGCGACTGCTTGAACGCTACCGCGCCTGCTTGGACGCTTCCGCGACTGCTTGGACGCTACCACGCCTGCTTGGACGCTTCCGCGCCTGCTTGGACGTTTCCGCGACTGCTTGGACGCTACCACGCCTGCTTGGACGCTTCCGCGCCTGCTTGGACGCTTCCGCGCCTGCTTGGACGCTTCCGCGACTGCTTGGACGCTTCCGCGCCTGATTGGACACTTCTGCGCCTGCTTGGACTCTTCTGCGCTTTCTTGCATGCTTCCGCGCCTGGTTGGACGATACCGCGCCTGCTTGGACTCTTCTGCGCATTCTTGCATGCTTCCGCGCCTGCTTGGACGTTTCCGCGCCTGCTTGGACGCTTCCGCGACTGCTTGGTCGCTTCCGCGGCTGCTTGGACTCTTCTGCGCCTTCTTGCATGCTGCCGCGCCTGCTTGGACGTTTCCGCGCCTGCTTGGACGCTTCCGCGCCTGGTTGGACGCTACCGCGCCTGCTTGGACGCTTCCGCGCCTGCTTGCATGCTTCCGCGCCTGCTTGGACTCTTCTGCGCCTGTTTGGACTCTTCTGCGCCTTCTTGCATGCTTCCGCGCCTGCTTGGACGCTTCCGCGCCTGGTTGGACGCTACCGCGCCTGCTTGGACATTTCCGCGCCTGCTTGGACGCTTCCGCGCCTGCTTGGACTCTTCTGCGCCGTCTTGCATGCTTCCGCGCCTGCTTGGACGTTTCCGCGCCTGCTTGGACGCTACCGCGCCTGCTTGGACGTTTCCGCGCCTGCTTGGACGCTACCGCGCCTGCTTGGACGCTTCCGCGACTGCTTGGACGCTTCCGCGCCTGCTTGGACTCTTCTGCGCCTGCTTGGACTCTTCTGCGCCGTCTTGCATGCTTCCGCGACTGCTTGGACGTTTCCGCGCCTGCTTGGACGCTACCGCGCCTGCTTGGACGCTTCCGCGCCTGCTTGCATGCTTCCCCGCCTGCTTGGACGCTTCCGCGCCTGCTTGGACTCTTCTGCGTCTTCTTGCATGCTTCCGCGCCTGCATGGACGTTTCCACGCCTGCTTGGACGCTACCGCGTCTGCTTGGACGCTTCCGCGACTGCTTGAACGCTACCGCGCCTGCTTGGACGCTTCCGCGACTGCTTGGACTCTTCTGCGCCTTCTTGCATGCTTCCGCGCCTGGTTGGACGCTACCGCGCCTGCTTGGACGCTTCCGCGACTGCTTGGACGCTTCCGCGCCTGCTTGGACTTTTCTGCGCCTGCTTGCATGCTTCCGCGCCTGCTTGGACGTTTCCGCGCCTGCTTGGACGTTTCCGCGCCTGCTTGGACGCTACCGCGCCTGCTTGGACGCTTCCGCGACTGCTTGGACGCTTCCGCGCCTGCTTGGACTTTTCTGCGCCTGCTTGCATGCTTCCGCGCCTACTTGGACGTTTCCGCGCCTTCTTGGACGCTTCCGCGCCTGCATGGACGCTTCCGCGCCTGCTTGGACTCTTCTGCGCCTGCTTGCATGCTGCCGCGCCTACTTGGACGTTTCCACGCCTGCTTGGACGCTTCCGCGCCTGCATGCATGCTTCCCCGCCTGCTTGGACGCTTCCGCGCCTGCTTGCATGCTTCCCCGCCTGCTTGGACGCTTCCGCGCCTGCTTGGACTCTTCTGCGCCTTCTTGCATGCTTCCGCGCCTGCTTGGACACTTCTGCGCCTTCTTGCATGCTTCCGCGCCTGCTTGGACGTTTCCGCGCCAGCTTGGACACTACCGCGCCTGGTTGGACTCTTCTGCGCCTTCTTGCATGCTTCCGCGCCTGCTTGGACGTTTCCGCGCCTGCTTGGACGCTACCGCGCCTGCTTGGACGCTTCCGCGCCTTCTTGCATGCTTCCGCGCCTACTTGGACGTTTCCGCGCCTGCTTGGACGCTTCCGCGCCTGCTGGCATGCTTCCCCGCCTGCTTGGACGCTTCCGCGCCTGCTTGGACTCTTCTGCGTCTTCTTGCATACTTCCGCGCCTGCTTGGACGCTACCGCGCCTGCTTGGACGCTTCCGCGCCTTATTGCATGCTTCCGCGCCTACTTGGACGTTTCCGCGCCTGCTTGGACGCTTCCGCGCCTGCTTGCATGCTTCCCCGCCTGCTTGGACGCTTCCGCGCCTGCTTGGACTCTTCTGCGCCTTCTTGTATGCTTCCGCGCCTGCTTGGACGTTTCCGCGCCTGCTTGGACGCTACCGAGCCTGCTTGGACGCTTCCGCGCCTTCTTGCATGCTTCCGCGCCTACTTGGACGTTTCCGCGCCTGCTTGGACGCTTCCGCGCCTGCTTGCATGCTTCCCCGCCTGCTTGGACGCTTCCGCGCCTGCTTGGACGCTTCCGCGCCTGGTTGGACGCTACCGCGCCTGCTTGGACGCTTCCGCGCCTGCTTGCATGCTTCCCCGCCTGCTTGGACGCTTCCGCGCCTGCTTGGACTCTTCTGCGCCTGCTTGCATGCTTCCGCGCCTGCTTGGACGCTTCCGCGCCTGCTTGGACTCTTCTGCGTCTTCTTGCATGCTTCCGCGCCTGCTTGGACGTTTCCGCGCCTGCTTGGACGCTACCGCGCCTGCTTGGACGCTTCCGCGACTGCTTGGACGCTTCCGCGCCTGGTTGGACGCGACCGCGCCTGCTTGGACGCTTCCGCGACTGCTTGGACGCTTCCGCGCCTGCTTGGACTCTTCTGCGCCTTCTTGCATGTTGCCGCGCCTACTTGGACGCTTCCGCGCCTGGTTGGACGCTACAGCGCCTGCTTGGACGCTTCCGCGACTGCTTGGACGCTTCCGCGCCTGCTTGCATGCTACCCCGCCTGCTTGGACGCTTCCGCGCCTGCTTGGAATCTTCTGCGCCTTCTTGCATGCTGCCGCGCCTACTTGGACGTTTCCACGCCTGCTTGGACGCTTCCGCGCCTGCTTGCATGCTTCCCCGCCTGCTTGGACGCTTCCGTGCCTGCTTGGACTCTTCTGCGCCTTCTTGCATGCTGCCGCGCCTACTTGGACGTTTCCGCGCCTGCTTGGACGCTTCCGCGCCTGCTTGGACGCTTCCGCGCCTGCTTGGACTCTTCTGCGCCTTCTTGCATGCTGCCGCGCCTACTTGGACGCTTCCGCGCCTGGTTGGACGCTACCGCGCCTGCTTGGACGCTGCTGCGACTGCTTGGACGCTTCCGCGCCTGCTTGGACTCTTCTGCGCCTTCTTGCATGCTGCCGCGCCAGCTTGGACGCTTCCGCGCCTGGTTGGACGCTACCGCGCCTGCTTGGACGCTTCCGTGACTGCTTGGACGCTTCCGAGCCTGCTTGGACTCTTCTGCGCCTTCTTGCATGCTTCCGCGCCTGCTTGGACGTTTCCGCGCCTGCTTGGACGCTTCCGCGACTGCTTGGACGCTTCCGCGCCTGGTTGGACGATACCGCGCCTGCTTGGAAGCTTCCGCGCCTGCTTGGACTCTTCTGCGCCTTCCTGCATGCTTCCGCGCCTGCTTGGACGTTTCCGCGCCTGCTTGGACGCTTCCGCGACTGCTTGGACGCTTCCGCGCCTGCTTGGACTCTTCTGCGCCTGCTTGGACGCTTCCGCGCCTGCTTGGACTCTTCTGCGTCTTCTTGCATGCTTCCGCGCCTGCATGGACGTTTCCACGCCTGCTTGGACGCTACCGCGCCTGCTTGGACCCTTCCGCGACTGCTTGGACGCTACCGCGCCTGCTTGGACGCTTCCGCGACTGCTTGGACTCTTCTGCGCCTGTTTGGACTCTTCTGCGCCTGCTTGGACGCTACCGCGCCTGCTTGGACGCTTCTGCTCCTTCGTGCATGCTTCCGCGCCTACTTGGACGTTTTCGCGGCTCCTTGGACGTTTTCGCGGCTCCTTGGATGCTTCCGCGCCTGCTTGCATGCTTCCCCGCCTGCTTGGACGCTTCCGCGCCTGCTTGGATGCTACCGCGCCTGCTTGGACACTTCTGCGCCTGTTTGGACTCTTCTGCGCCTGCTTGGACGCTACCGCGCCTGCTTGGACGCTTCCGCGCCTGCTTGGACGCTTCCGCGACAGCTTGGACGCTTCCGCGCCTGCTTGGACTCTTCTGCGTCTTCTTGCATGCTTCCGCGCCGGCTTGGACGTTTCCGCGCCTGCTTGGACGCTTCTGCGCCTTCTTGCATGCTTCCGCGACTGCTTGGACGCTTCCGCGGCTGCTTGGACGCTTCCGCGCCTGCTTGGACTCTTCTGCGTCTTCTTGCAATGCTTCCGCGCCTGCTTGGACGTTTCCGCGCCTGCTTGGACGCTACCGCGCCTTCTTGGACGCTTCCGCGACTGCTTGGACGCTACCGCGACTGCTTGGACAATTCCGCGACTGCTTGGGCGCTTCCGCGCCCGCTTGGACGCTACCGCGCATGCTTGGACGCTTCCGCAACTCCTTGGACGCTTCTGCGCCTGCTTGGACGCTTCCGCGCCTGCTTGGACTCTTCTGCGCCTTCTTGCATGCTTCCGCGCCTGCTTGGACGTTTCCGCGCCTGCTTGGACGCTACCGCGCCTGCTTGGACGCTTCCGCGACTGCTTGGACGCTTCCGCGCCTGCTTGGACTCTTCTGCGCCTTTTTGCATGCTTCCGCGCCTGCTTGGACTCTTCTGCGCCTGCTTGGACGCTACCGCGCCTGCTTGGACGCTTCCGCGCCTGCTTGGACGTTTCCGCGCCTGCTTGGACGCTTCCGCGCCTGCTTGCATGCTTCCGCGACTGCTTGGACTCATTCTGCGCCTTCTTGCATGCTTCCGCGCCTGCTTGGACGTTTCCGCCCCAGCTTAGACGCTACCGCGCCTGCTTGGACGCCTCCGCGACTGCTTGGACGCTTCCGCGCCTGCTTGGACTCTTCTGCGCCTTCTTGCATGCTGCCGCGCCTACTTGTACGTTTCCGCGCCTGCTTGGACGCTTCCGCGCCTGCTTGCATGCTTCCCCGCCTGCTTGGACGTTTCCGCGCCTGCTTGGATGCTTCCGCGCCTGCTTGCATGCTTCCGCGCCTACTTGGACGCTACCGCGCCTGCTTGGACGCTTCCGCGACTGCTTGGACGCTACCGGGCCTGCTTGGACGCTTCCGCGACTGCTTGGACGCTTCCGCGCCTGCTTGGACTCTTCTGCGCCTTCTTGCATGCTTCCGCGCCTGCTTGGACGCTCCCGCGCCTGCTTGGACGCTTCCGCGACTGCTTGGACGCTTCCGCGCCTGGTTGGACGATACCGCGCCTGCTTGGATGCTTCCGCGCCTGCTTGGACTCTTCTGCGCCTTCCTGCATGCTTCCGCGCCTGCTTGGACGTTTCCGCGCCTGCTTGGACGCTTCCGCGACTGCTTGGACGCTTCCCCGCCTGCTTGGACGCTTCCGCGACTGCTTGGACGCTACCGCGCCTGCTTGGACGCTTCCGCGCCTGCTTGGACTCTTCTACGTCTTCTTGCATGCTTCCGCGCCTGCTTGGACGTTTCCGCGCCTGCTTGGACGCTACCGCGCCTGCTTGGACTTTTCTGCGCCTGCTTGCATGCTTCCGCGCCTACTTGGACGTTTCCGCGCCTTCTTGGACGCTTCCGCGCCTGCATGGACGCTTCCGCGCCTGCTTGGACTCTTCTGCGCCTGCTTGCATGCTGCCGCGCCTACTTGGACGTTTCCACGCCTGCTTGGACGCTTCCGCGCCTGCATGCATGCTTCCCCGCCTGCTTGGATGCTTCCGCGCCTGCTTGCATGCTTCCCCGCCTGCTTGGACGCTTCCGCGCCTGCTTGGACTCTTCTGCGCCTTCTTGCATGCTTCCGCGCCTGCTTGGACACTTCTGCGCCTTCTTGCATGCTTCCGCGCCTGCTTGGACGTTTCCGCGCCAGCTTGGACACTACCGCGCCTGGTTGGACTCTTCTGCGCCTTCTTGCATGCTTCCGCGCCTGCTTGGACGTTTCCGCGCCTGCTTGGACGCTACCGCGCCTGCTTGGACGCTTCCGCGCCTTCTTGCATGCTTCCGCGCCTACTTGGACGTTTCCGCGCCTGCTTGGACGCTTCCGCGCCTGCTTGGACTCTTCTGCGTCTTCTTGCATACTTCCGCGCCTGCTTGGACGCTACCGCGCCTGCTTGGACGCTTCCGCGCCTTATTGCATGCTTCCGCGCCTACTTGGACGTTTCCGCGCCTGCTTGGACGCTTCCGCGCCTGCTTGCATGCTTCCCCGCCTGCTTGGACGCTTCCGCGCCTGCTTGGACTCTTCTGCGCCTTCTTGTATGCTTCCGCGCCTGCTTGGACGTTTCCGCGCCTGCTTGGACGCTACCGAGCCTGCTTGGACGCTTCCGCGCCTTCTTGCATGCTTCCGCGCCTACTTGGACGTTTCCGCGCCTGCTTGGACGCTTCCGCGACTGCTTGCATGCTTCCCCGCCTGCTTGGACGCTTCCGCGCCTGCTTGGACGCTTCCGCGCCTGGTTGGACGCTACCGCGCCTGCTTGGACGCTTCCGCGCCTGCTTGCATGCTTCCCCGCCTGCTTGGACGCTTCCGCGCCTGCTTGGACTCTTCTGCGCCTTCTTGCATGCTTCCGCGCCTGCTTGGACGTTTCCGCGCCTGCTTGGACGTTTCCGCGCCTGCTTGGACGCTTCCGCGCCTGCTTGCATGCTTCCGCGACTGCTTGGACTCATTCTGCGCCTTCTTGCATGCTTCCGCGCCTGCTTGGACGTTTCCGCCCAGCTTAGACGCTACCGCGCCTGCTTGGACGCTTCCGCGACTGCTTGTACGTTTCCGCGCCTGCTTGGACGCTTCCGCGCCTGCTTGCATGCTTCCCCGCCTGCTTGCATGCTTCCCCGCCTGCTTGGACGTTTCCGCGCCTGCTTGGACGCTTCCGCGCCTGCTTGCATGCTTCCGCGCCTGCTTGGACGTTTCCGCGCCTGCTTGGACGCTACCGCGCCTGCTTGGACGCTTCCGCGCCTGCTTGCATGCTTCCCCGCCTGCTTGGACGCTTCCGCGCCTGCTTGGACGCTTCCGCGACTGCTTGGACGCTTCCGCGCCTGCTTGGACGCTTCCGCGCCTGCTTGCATGCTTCCCCTCCTGCTTGGACGCTTCCGCGCCTGCTTGGACTCTTCTGCGTCTTCTTGCATGCTTCCGCGCCTGCTTGGACGTTTCCGCGCCTGCTTGGACGCTGCCGCGCCTGGTTGGACGCTACCGCGCCTGCTTGGACACTTCTGCGTCTTCTTGCATGCTTCCGCGCCTGCTTGGACGCTTCCGCGCCTGCTTGGACGCTTCCGCGACTGCTTGGACGCTTCCGCGCCTGCCTGGACTCTTCTGCGCCTTCTTGCATGCTTCCGCGCCTGCTTGGACGTTTCCTGCGCCAGCTTGGACATTAGCGCGCCTGCTTGGACGCTTCCGCGACTGCTTGGACGCTTCCGCGCATGGTTGGACGCTACCGCGCCTGCTTGGACGCTTCCGCGACTGCTTGGACGCTTCCGCGCCTGCTTGGACGCTACCGCGCCTGCTTGGACTCTTCTACGTCTTCTTGCATGCTTCCGCGCCTGCTTGGACGTTTCCGCGCCTGCTTGGACGCTACCGCGCCTGCTTGGACGCTTCCGCGACTGCTTGGACGCTTCCGCGCCTGCTTGGACTTTTCTGCGCCTGCTTGCATGCTTCCGCGCCTACTTGGACGTTTCCGCGCCTGCTTGGACGCTTCCGCGCCTGCATGGACGCTTCCGCGCCTGCTTGGACTCTTCTACGCCTGCTTGCATGCTGCCGCGCCTACTTGGACGTTTCCACGCCTGCTTGGACGCTTCCGCGCCTGCTTGCATGCTTCCCCGCCTGCTTGGACGCTTCCGCGCCTGCTTGGACTCTTCTGCGCCTTCTTGCATGCTTCCGCGCCTGCTTGGACGTTTCCGCGCCTGCTTGGACGCTACCGCGCCTGCTTGGACGCTTCCGCGCCTTCTTGCATGCTTCCGCGCCTACTTGGACGTTTCCGCGCCTGCTTGGACTCTTCCCCGCCTGCTTGGACGCTTCCGCGCCTGCTTGGAATCTTCTGCGCCTTCTTGCATGCTGCCGCGCCTGCTTAGACGTTTCCACGCCTGCTTGGACGCTTCCGCGCCTGCTTGCATGCTTCCCCGCCTGCTTGGACGCTTTCGCGCCTGCTTGGACACTTCTGCGCCTTCTTGCATGCTTCCGCGCCTGCTTGGACGTTTCCGCGCCTGCTTGGACGCTACCGCGCCTGCTTGGACGCTTCCGCGCCTTCTTGCATGCTTCCGCGCCTACTTGGACGTTTCCGCGCCTGCTTGGACGCTTCCGCGCCTGCTTGGACGCTTCCGCGCCTGCTTGCATGCTGCCGCGCCTACTTGGACGCTTCCGCGCCTGGTTGGACGCTACCGCGCCTGCTTGGACGCTTCCGCGCCTGCTTGGACTCTTCTACGTTTTCTTGCATGCTTCCGCGCCTGCTTGGACGTTTCCGCGCCTGCTTGGACGCTACCGCGCCTGCTTGGACGCTTCCGCGACTGCTTGGACGCTTCCGCGCCTGCTTGGACTTTTCTGCGCCTGCTTGCATGCTGCCACGCCTACTTGGACGTTTCCGCGCCTGCTTGGACGTTTCCGCGCCTGCTTGGACGCTACCGCGCCTGCTTGGACGCTTCCGCGACTGCTTGGACGCTACCGCGCCAGCTTGGACGCTTCCGCGACTGCTTGGACGCTTCCGCGCCTGCTTGGACTTTTCTGCGCCTTCTTGCATGCTGCCGCGCCTACTTGGACGCTTACGCGCCTGGTTGGACGCTACCGCGCCTGCTTGGACGCTTCCGCGACTGCTTGGACGCTTCCGCGCCTGCTTGGACTCTTCTGCGCCTTCTTGCATGCTGCCGCGCCTACTTGGACGCGACCGCGCCTGCTTGGACGCTTCCGCGCCTGCTTGGACGCTTCCGCGCCTGCTTGGACGCTTCCGCGACTGCTTGGACGCTTCCGCGCCTGCTTGGACTTTTCTGCGCCTTCTTGCATGCTGCCGCGCCTACTTGGACGCTTACGCGCCTGGTTGGACGCTACCGCGCCTGCTTGGACGCTTCCGCGACTGCTTGGACGCTTCCGCGCCTGCTTCTACTCTTCTGCGCCTTCTTGTATACTTCCGCGCCTGCTTGGACGTTTCCGCGCCTGCTTGGACGCTTCCGCGCCTGCTTGGAATCTTCTGCGCCTTCTTGCATGCTGCCGCGCCTGCTTAGACGTTTCCACGCCTGCTTGGACGCTTCCGCGCCTGCTTGCATGCTTCCCCGCCTGCTTGGACGCTTTCGCGCCTGCTTGGACACTTCTGCGCCTTCTTGCATGCTTCCGCGCCTGCTTGGACGTTTCCGCGCCTGCTTGGACGCTACCGCGCCTGCTTGGACGCTTCCGCGCCTTCTTGCATGCTTCCGCGCCTACTTGGACGTTTCCGCGCCTGCTTGGACGCTTCCGCGCCTGCTTGGACGCTTCCGCGCCTGCTTGGACGCTTCCGCGACTGCTTGGACGCTTCCGCGCCTGCTTGGACTCTTCTGCGCCTTCTTGCATGCTTCCGCGCCTGCTTGGACGTTTCCGCGCCTGCTTGGACGCTACCGCGCCTGCTTGGACGCTTCCGCGCCTTCTTGCATGCTTCCGCGCCTACTTGGACGTTTCCGCGCCTGCTTGGACTCTTCCCCGCCTGCTTGGACGCTTCCGCGCCTGCTTGGAATCTTCTGCGCCTTCTTGCATGCTGCCGCGCCTGCTTAGACGTTTCCACGCCTGCTTGGACGCTTCCGCGCCTGCTTGCATGCTTCCCCGCCTGCTTGGACGCTTCCGCGACTGCTTGGACGCTTCCGCGCCTGCTTGGACTTTTCTGCGCCTTCTTGCATGCTGCCGCGCCTACTTGGACGCTTACGCGCCTGGTTGGACGCTTCCCCGCCTGCTTGGACGCTTCCGCGCCTGCTTGGACGCTTCCGCGCCTGCTTGGACGCTTCCGCGCCTGCTTGGACGCTTCCGCGCCTGCTTGCATGCTGCCGCGCCTACTTGGACGCTTCCGCGCCTGGTTGGACGCTACCGCGCCTGCTTGGACGCTTCCGCGCCTGCTTGGACTCTTCTACGTTTTCTTGCATGCTTCCGCGCCTACTTGGACGCTTCCGCGCCTGGTTGGACGCTACCGCGCCTGCTTGGACGCTTCCGCGACTGCTTGGACGCTTCCGCGCCTGCTTCTACTCTTCTGCGCCTTCTTGTATACTTCCGCGCCTGCTTGGACGTTTCCGCGCCTACTTGGACGTTTCCGCGCCTGCTTGGACGTTTCCGCGCCTGCTTGGACGCTACCGCGCCTGCTTGGACGCTTCCGCGACTGCTTGGACGCTACCGCGCCTGCTTGGACGCTTCCGCGACTGCTTTGACGCTTCCGCGACTGCTTGGACTCTTCTGCGCCTTCTTGCATGCTGCCGCGCCTACTTGGACGCTTCCGCGCCTGCTTGGACGCTTCCGCGCCTGCTTGCATGCTTCCCCGCCTGCTTGGACGCTTCCGCGCCTGCTTGGACTCTTCCGCGCCTGCTTGGAATCTTCTGCGCCTTCTTGCATGCTGCCGCGCCTACTTGGACGTTTCCACGCCTGCTTGGACGCTTCCGCGACTGTTGTGGACGCTTCCGCGCCTGCTTGGACTCTTCTGCGCCTTCTTGCATGCTTCCGCGCCTGCTTGGACGTTTCCGCGCCTGCTTGGACGCTTCCGCGCCTGCTTGGACGCTTCCGCGACTGCTTGGATGCTTCCGCGCCTGGTTGGACGCTACCGCGCCTGCTTGGAATCTTATGCGCCGTCTTGCATGCTGCCGCGCCTACTTGGACGTTTCCACGCCTGCTTGGACGCTTCCGCGCCTGCTTGCATGCTTCCCCGCCTGCTTGGACGCTTCCGCGCCTGCTTGGACTCTTCCGCGCCTGCTTGGAATCTTCTGCGCCTTCTTGCATGCTGCCGCGCCTACTTGGACGTTTCCACGCCTGCTTGGACGCTTCCGCGCCTGCTTGGACTCTTCTGCGCCTGCTTGGACGCTTCCGCGACTGCTTGGACGCTTCCGCGCCTGCTTGGACTCTTCTGCGCCTTCTTGCATGCTGCCGCGCCTACTTGGACGTTTCCACGCCTGCTTGGACGCTTCCGCGCCTGCTTGCATGCTTCCCCGCCTGCTTGGACGCTTCCGCGCCTGCTTGGACTCTTTTGCGCCTTCTTGCATGCTTCCGCGCCTGCTTGGACGTTTCCGCGCCTACTTGGACGCTTCCGCGCCTGGTTCGACGCTACCGCGCCTGCTTGGACGCTTCCGCGCCTGGTTGGACGCTACCGCGCCTGCTTGGAATCTTCTGCGCCTTCTTGCATGCTGCCGCGCCTACTTGGACGTTTCCACGCCTGCTTGGACGCTTCCGCGCCTGCTTGCATGCTTCCCCGCCTGCTTGGACGCTTCCGCGCCTGCTTGGACTCTTCCGCGCCTGCTTGGAATCTTCTGCGCCTTCTTGCATGCTGCCGCGCCTACTTGGACGTTTCCACGCCTGCTTGGACGCTTCCGCGACTGCTTGGACGCTACCGCGCCAGCTTGGACGCTTCCGCGACTGCTTGGACGCTTCCGCGCCTGCTTGGACTCTTCTGCGCCTTCTTGCATGCTGCCGCGCCTACTTGGACGCTTCCGCACCTGGTTGGACGCTACCGCGCCTGCTTGGACGCTACCGCGACTGCTTGGATGCTTCCGGGCCTGCTTGGACTCTTCTGCGCCTTCTTGCATGCTGCCGCGCCTACTTGGACGTTTCCACGCCTGCTTGGACGCTACCGCGCCTGCTTGGACGCTTCCGCGACTGCTTGGACGCTTCCGCGCCTGCTTGGACTCTTCTGCGCCTTCTTGCATGCTGCCGCGCCTACTTGGACGCTTCCGCGCCTGGTTGGACGCTACCGCGCCTGCTTGGACGCTTCCGCGACTGCTTGGACGCTTCCGCGCCTGCTTGGACACTTCTGCGCCTTCATGCATGCTTCCGCGCCTGCTTGGACGTTTCCGCGCCTGCTTGGACGCTACCGCGCCTGCTTGGACGCTTCCGCGACTGCTTGGACGCTACCGCGCCTGCTTGGACGCTTCCGCGACTGCTTGGACGCTTCCGCGCCTGCTTGGACTCTTCTGCGCCTTCTTGCATGCTGCCGCGCCTGCTTGGACGCTTCCGCGCCTGGTTGGACGCTACCGCGCCTGCTTGAACGCTTCCGCGACTGCTTGGACGCTTCCGCGCCTGCTTGGACTCTTCTGAGCCTTCTTGCATACTTCCGCGCCTGCTTGGACGTTTCCGCGCCTACTTGGACGTTTCCGCGCCTGCTTGGACGTTTCCGCGCCTGCTTGGACGCTACCGCGCCTGCTTGGACGCTTCCGCGACTGCTTGGACGCTACCGCGCCTGCTTGGACGCTTCCGCGACTGCTTGGACACTACCGCGCCTGGTTGGACTCTTCTGCGTCTTCTTGCATGCTTCCGCGCCTGCTTGGACGCGTCCGCGCCTGCTTGGACGCTTCAGCGCCTGCTTGGACGCTTCCGCGCCTGCTTGCATGCTTCCCCGCCTGCTTGGACGCTTCCGCGCCTGCTTGGACTCTTCTGCGCCTTCTTGCATGCTTCCGCGCCTGCTTGGACACTTCTGCGCCTTCTTGCATGCTGCCGCGCCTGCTTGGACGTTTCCGCGCCAGCTTGGACACTACCGCGCCTGGTTGGACTCTTCTGCGTCTTCTTGCATGCTTCCGCGCCTGCTTGGACGCTTCCGCGACTGCTTGGACGCTTCCGCGTCTGCTTGGACGGTACCGCGCCTGCTTGGACGCTTCAGCGACTGCTTGGACGCTTCCGCGCCTGCTTGCATGCTTCCGCGCCTGCTTGCATGCTTCCGCGCCTGCTAGGACGTTTTCGCGCCTGCTTGCACGGTTCCGAGCCTGCTTGGACGCTTCCGCGCCTGCTTGGACTCTTCTGCGTCTTCTTGCATGCTTCCGCGCCTGCTTGGACGCTTCCGCGCCTGCTTGGACGCTTCCGCGCCTGCTTGGACGCTTCCGCGCCTGCTTGGACGCTTCCGCGCCTGCTTGGACTCTTCCACGCCTGCTTGGACGTTTCCGCGCCTGCTTGGACGCTACCGCGCCTGCTTGGACGCTTCCGCGACTGCTTGGACTCTACCGCCCCTGCTTGAACGCTTCCGCGACTGCTTGGACGCTTCCGCGCCTGCTTGGACTCTTCTGCGTCTTCTTGCATGCTTCCGCGCCTGCTTGGACGCTTCCGCGCCTGCTTGGAATCTTCTGCGCCTTCTTGCATGCTGCCGCGCCTACTTGGACGTTTCCACGCCTTCTTGGACGTTTCCGCGCCTGCTTGGACGCTTCCGCGCCTGCTTGGACTCTTCTGCGCCTTCTTGCATGCTGCCGCGCCTACTTGGACGCCTCCGCGCCTGCTTGGACGCTTCCGCGCCTGCTTGGACGCTTCCGCGATTGCTTGGACGCTTCCGCGCCTGCTTGGACTGTTCTGCGCCTTCTTGCATGCTGCCGCGCCTACTTGGACGTTTCCGCGCCTACTTGGACGTTTCCGCGCCTGCTTGGACGCTTCCGCGCCCGCTTGCATGCTTCCCCGCCTGCTTGGACGCTTCCGCGCCTGCTTGGACTCTCTGCGTCTTCTTGCATGCTTCCGCGCCTGCTTGGACGTTTCCGCGCCTGCTTGGACGCTACCGCGCCTGCTTGGACGCTTCCGCGTCTCTTTGGACGCTACAGCGCCTGCTTGGACGCTTCAGCGATTGCTTGGACGCTTCCGCGCCTGCTTGGACTCTTCTGCGCCTTCTTGCATGCTGCCGCGCCTACTTGGACGCCTCCGCGCCTGCTTGGACGCTTCCGCGCCTGCTTGGACGCTTCCGCGCCTGCTTGGACACTTCCGCGCCTGCTTGGACGGTTCCGCGTCTCTTTGGACGCTACAGCGCCTGCTTGGACGCTTCCGCGCCTGCTTGGACTCTTCTGCGTCTTCTTGCATGCTTCCGCGCCTGCTTGGACGCTTCCGCGCCTGCTTGGAATCTTCTGCGCCTTCTTGCATGCTGCCGCGCCTACTTGGACGTTTCCACGCCTGCTTGGACGCTTCCGCGCCTGCTTGCATGCTACCCCGCCTGCTTGGACGCTTCCGCGCCTGCTTGGAATCTTCTGCGCCTGCTTGCATGCTTCCGCGCCTGCTTGGACGCTTCCGCGCCTGCTTGGACTCTCTGCGTCTTCTTGCATGCTTCCGCGCCTGCTTGGACGTTTGCGCGCCTGCTTGGACGCTACCGCGCCTGCTTGGACGCTTCCTCGTCTCTTTGGACGCTACAGCGCCTGCTTGGACGCTTCCGCGATTGCTTGGACGCTTCCGCGCCTGCTTGGACGCTTCCGCGATTGCTTGGGTCTTCCGCGCCTGCTTGGACTCTTCTGCGCCTTCTTGCATGCTGCCGCGCCTACTTGGACGCCTCCGCGCCTGCTTGGACGCTTCCGCGCCTGCTTGGACGCTTCCGCGATTGCTTGGACGCTTCCGCGCCTGCTTGGACTGTTCTGCGCCTTCTTGCATGCTGCCGCGCCTACTTGGACGTTTCCGCGCCTACTTGGACGTTTCCGCGCCTGCTTGGACGCTTCCGCGCCCGCTTGCATGCTTCCCCGCCTGCTTGGACGCTTCCGCGCCTGCTTGGACTCTCTGCGTCTTCTTGCATGCTTCCGCGCCTGCTTGGACGTTTCCGCGCCTGCTTGGACGCTACCGCGCCTGCTTGGACGCTTCCGCGTCTCTTTGGACGCTACAGCGCCTGCTTGGACGCTTCCGCGATTGCTTGGACGCTTCCGCGCCTGCTTGGACTCTTCTGCGCCTTCTTGCATGCTTCCGCGCCTGCTTGGACACTTCTGCGCCTTCTTGCATGCTGCCGCGCCTGCTTGGACGTTTCCGCGCCAGCTTGGACACTACCGCGCCTGGTTGGACTCTTCTGCGTCTTCTTGCATGCTTCCGCGCCTGCTTGGACGCTTCCGCGCCTGCTTGGACGCTTCCGCGCCTGCTTGGACGCTTCCGCGCCTGCTTGGACTCTTCCACGCCTGCTTGGACGTTTCCGCGCCTGCTTGGACTCTACCGCGCCTGCTTGAACGCTTCCGCGACTGCTTGGACGCTTCCGCGCCTGCTTGGACTCTTCTGCGCCTTCTTGCATGCTGCCGCGCCTACTTGGACGTTTCCGCGCCTACTTGGACGTTTCCGCGCCTGCTTGGACGCTTCCGCGCCTGCTTGCATGCTTCCCCGCCTGCTTGGACGCTTCCGCGCCTGCTTGGACTCTCTGCGTCTTCTTGCATGCTTCCGCGCCTGCTTGGACGTTTCCGCGCCTGCTTGGACGCTACCGCGCCTGCTTGGACGCTTCCGCGTCTCTTTGGACGCTACAGCGCCTGCTTGGACGCTTCCGCGATTGCTTGGACGCTTCCGCGCCTGCTTGGACTCTTCTGCGCCTTCTTGCATGCTGCCGCGCCTACTTGGACGCCTCCGCGCCTGCTTGGACGCTTCCGCGCCTGCTTGGACTCTTCTGCGCCTTCTTGCATGCTGCCGCGCCTACTTGGACGTTTCCGCGCCTACTTGGACGTTTCCGCGCCTGCTTGGACGCTTCCGCGCCTGCTTGCATGCTTCCCCGCCTGCTTGGACGCTTCCGCGCCTGCTTGGACACTTCCGCGCCTGCTTGGACGGTTCCGCGTCTCTTTGGACGCTACAGCGCCTGCTTGGACACTTCTGCGCCTGTTTGGACTCTTCTGCGCCTGCTTGGACGCTACCGCGCCTGCTTGGACGCTTCTGCTCCTTCGTGCATGCTTCCGCGCCTACTTGGACGTTTCCGCGGCTGCTTGGATGCTTCCGCGCCTGCTTGCATGCTTCCCCGCCTGCTTGGACGCTTCCGCGCCTGCTTGGATGCTACCGCGCCTGCTTGGACACTTCTGCGCCTGTTTGGACTCTTCTGCGCCTGCTTGGACGCTACCGCGCCTGCTTGGACGCTTCTGCTCCTTCGTGCATGCTTCCGCGCCTACTTGGACGTTTCCGCGGCTGCTTGGATGCTTCCGCGCCTGCTTGCATGCTTCCCCGCCTGCTTGGACGCTTCCGCGACAGCTTGGACGCTTCCGCGCCTGCTTGGACTCTTCTGCGTCTTCTTGCATGCTTCCGCGCCGGCTTGGACGTTTCCGCGCCTGCTTGGACGCTACCGCGCCTACTTGTACGCTTCCGCGACTGCTTGGACGCTACCGCGCCTGCTTGGACGCTTCCGCGGCTGCTTGGACGCTTCCGCGCCTGCTTGGACTCTTCTGCGTCTTCTTGCAATGCTTCCGCGCCTGCTTGGACGTTTCCGCGCCTGCTTGGACGCTACCGCGCCTGCTTGGACGCTTCCGCGACTGCTTGGACGCTACCGCGCCTGCTTGGACGCTTCCGCGACTGCTTGGACGCTTCCGCGCCTGCTTGGACTCTTCTGCGCCTTCTTGCATGCTGCCGCGCCTACTTGGACGCTTCCGCGCCTGGTTGGACGCTACCGCGCCTGCTTGGACGCTTCCGCGACTGTTGTGGACGCTTCCGCGCCTGCTTGGACTCTTCTGCGCCTTCTTGAATGCTTCCGCGCCTGCTTGGACGTTTCCGCGCCTGCTTGGACGCTTCCGCGCCTGCTTGGACGCTTCCGCGACTGCTTGGACGCTTCCGCGCCTGGTTGGACGCTACCGCACCTGCTTGGAATCTTCTGCGCCTTCTTGCATGCTGCCGCGCCTACTTGGACGTTTCCACGCCTGCTTGGACGCTTCCGCGCCTGCTTGCATGCTTCCCCGCCTGCTTGGAATCTTCTGCGCCTTCTTGCATGCTGCCGCGCCTACTTGGACGTTTCCACGCCTGCTTGGACGCTTCCGCGCCTGCTTGCATGCTTCCCCGCCTGCTTGGACGCTTCCGCGCCTGCTTGGACTCTTCTGCGCCTGCTTGGACGCTTCCGCGACTGCTTGGACGCTTCCGCGCCTGCTTGGACTCTTCTGCGCCTTCTTGCATGCTGCCGCGCCTACTTGGACGTTTCCACGCCTGCTTGGACGCTTCCGCGCCTGCTTGCATGCTTCCCCGCCTGCTTGGACGCTTCCGCGCCTGCTTGGACTCTTTTGCGCCTTCTTGCATGCTTCCGCGCCTGCTTGTACGTTTCCGCGCCTACTTGGACGCTTCCGCGCCTGGTTGGACGCTACCGCGCCTGCTTGGACGCTTCCGCGACTGTTGTGGACGCTTCCGCGCCTGCTTGGACTCTTCTGCGCCTTCTTGCATGCTTCCGCGCCTGCTTGGACGTTTCCGCGCCTGCTTGGACGCTTCCGCGCCTGCTTGGACGCTTCCGCGACTGCTTGGACGCTTCCGCGCCTGCTTGGACGTATCCGCGCCTGCTTGGACGCTACCGCGCCTGCTTGGACGCTTCCGCGACTGCTTGGACGCTACCGCGCCTGCTTGGACGCTTCCGCGACTGCTTGGACGCTTCCGCGCCTGCTTGGACTCTTCTGCGCCTTCTTGCATGCTGCCGCGCCTGCTTGGACGCTTCCGCGCCTGGTTGGACGCTACCGCGCCTGCTTGGACGCTTCCGCGACTGCTTGGACGCTTCCGCGCCTGCTTGGACTCTTCTGCGCAATTCTTGCATACTTCCGCGCCTGCTTGGACGTTTCCGCGCCTACTTGGACGTTTCCGCGCCTGCTTGGACGTTTCCGCGCCTGCTTGGACGCTACCGCGCCTGCTTGGACGCTTCCGCGACTGCTTGGACGCTACCGCGCCTGCTTGGACGCTTCCGCGACTGCTTGGACGCTTCCGCGCCTGCTTGGACTCTTCTGCGCCTTCTTGCATGCTGCCGCGCCTACTTGGACGCTTCCGCGCCTGGTTGGACGCTACCGCGCCTGCTTGGACTCTTCTACGTCTTCTTGCATGCTTCCGCGCCTGCTTGGACGTTTCCGCGCCTGCTTGGACGCTTCCGCGCCTGCTTGGACGCTTCCGCGACTGCTTGGACGCTTCCGCGCCTGGTTGGACGCTACCGCGCCTGCTTGGAATCTTCTGCGCCTTCTTGCATGCTGCCGCGCCTACTTGGACGTTTCCACGCCTGCTTGGACGCTTCCGCGCCTGCTTGCATGCTTCCCCGCCTGCTTGGACGCTTCCGCGCCTGCTTGGACTCTTCCGCGCCTGCTTGGAATCTTCTGCGCCTTCTTGCATGCTTCCCCGCCTGCTTGGAATCTTCTGCGCCTTCTTGCATGCTGCCGCGCCTGCTTGGACGCTTCCGCGCCTGCTTGGACTCTTCTGCGTCTTCTTGCATGCTTCCGCGCCTGCTTGGACGTTTCCGCGCCTGCTTGGACTCTTCTGCGCCTGCTTGGACGCTTCCGCGACTGCTTGGACGCTTCCGCGCCTGCTTGGACTCTTCTGCGCCTTCTTGCATGCTGCCGCGCCTACTTGGACGTTTCCACGCCTGCTTGGACGCTTCCGCGCCTGCTTGCATGCTTCCCCGCCTGCTTGGACGCTTCCGCGCCTGCTTGGACTCTTTTGCGCCTTCTTGCATGCTTCCGCGCCTGCTTGTACGTTTCCGCGCCTACTTGGACGCTTCCGCGCCTGGTTGGACGCTACCGCGCCTGCTTGGACGCTTCCGCGACTGTTGTGGACGCTTCCGCGCCTGCTTGGACTCTTCTGCGCCTTCTTGCATACTTCCGCGCCTGCTTGGACGTTTCCGCGCCTGCTCGGACGCTTCCGCGCCTGCTTGGACTCTTTTGCGCCTTCTTGCATGCTTCCGCGCCTGCTTGTACGTTTCCGCGCCTACTTGGACGCTTCCGCGCCTGGTTGGACGCTACCGCGCCTGCTTGGACGCTTCCGCGACTGTTGTGGACGCTTCCGCGCCTGCTTGGACTCTTCTGCGCCTTCTTGCATGCTTCCGCGCCTGCTTGGACGTTTCCGCGCCTGCTTGGACGCTTCCGCGCCTGCTTGGACGCTTCCGCGACTGCTTGGACGCTTCCGCGCCTGCTTGGACGTTTCCGCGCCTGCTTGGACTATACCGCGCCTGCTTGGACGCTTCCGCGACTGCTTGGACGCTACCGCGCCTGCTTGGACGCTTCCGCGACTGCTTGGACGCTTCCGCGCCTGCTTGGACTCTTCTGCGCCTTCTTGCATGCTGCCGCGCCTGCTTGGACGCTTCCGCGCCTGGTTGGACGCTACCGCGCCTGCTTGGACGCTTCCGCGACTGCTTGGACGCTTCCGCGCCTGCTTGGACGCTTCCGCGCCTGCTTGGACTCTTCTGCGCCTGCTTGGACTCTTCCACGCCTGCTTGGACGCTTCCGCGCCTGCTTGCATGCTTCCCCGCCTGCTTGGACGCTTCCGCGCCTGCTTGGAATCTTCTGCGCCTTCTTGCATGCTGCCGCGCCTACTTGGACGTTTCCGCGCCTGCTTGGACGCTTCCGCGCCTGCTTGCATGCTACCCCGCCTGCTTGGACGCTTCCGCGCCTGGTTGGAATCTTCTGCGCCTTCTTGCATGCTGCCGCGCCTACTTGGACGTTTCCACGCCTGCTTGGACGCTTCCGCGCCTGCTTGCATGCTTCTCCGCCTGCCTGGACGCTTCCGCGCCTGCTTGGACTCTTCTGCGCCTTCTTGCATGCTTCCGCGCCTGCTTGGACGTTTCCGCGCCTGCTTGGACGCTACCGCGCCTGCTTGGACGCTTCCGCACCTTCTTGCATGCTTCCGCGCCTACTTGGACGTTTCCGCGCCTGCTTGGACGCTTCCGCGCCTGCTTGCATGCTTCCCCGCCTGCTTGGACTCTTCTGCGCCTTCTTGCATGCTTCCGCGCCTGCTTGGACGTTTCCACGCCTGCTTGGACGCTACCGCGCCTGCTTGGACGCTTCCGCGACTGCTTGAACGCTACCGCGCCTGCTTGGACGCTTCCGCGACTGCTTGGACGCTTCCGCGCCTGCTTGGACTCTTCTGCGCCTTCTTGCATGCTGCCGCGCCTACTTGGACGTTTCCGCGCCTGCTTGGACGCTTCCGCGACTGCTTGGATGCTTCCGCGCCTGCTTGGACGCTTCAGCGCCTGCTTTGACGCTTCCGCGCCTGCTTGGACTCTTCTGCGCCTTCTTGCATGCTTCCGCGCCTGCTTGGACACTTCTGCGCCTTCTTGCATGCTTCCGCGCCTGCTTGGACTTTTCCGCGCCAGCTTGGACACTACCGCGCCTGGTTGGACTCTTCTGCGCCTTCTTGCATGCTTCCGCGCCTGCTTGGACGCTTCCGCGACTGCCCGGACGCTTCCGCGAGTGGTTGGACTTCACCGCGCCTGCTTGGACGCTTCCGCGACTGCTTGGACGCTTCCGCGTCTGCTTGGACGGTACCGCGCCTGCTTGGACGCTTCAGCGACTGCTTGGACGCTTCCGCGCCTGCTTGCATGCTTCCGCGCCTGCTTGCATGCTTCCGCGCCTGCTAGGACGTTTTCGCGCCTGCTTGCACGGTTCCGAGCCTGCTTGGACGCTTCCGCGCCTGCTTGGACGCTTCCGCGCCTGCTTGCATGCTTCCCCGCCTGCTTGCATGCTTCCGCGCCTGCTTGGACGTTACCGCGCCTGCTTGGACGCTTCCGCGCCTGGTTGGACGCTACCGCGCCTGCTTGGACGCTTCCGCGACTGCTTGGACGCTTCCGCGCCTGCTTGGACTCTTCTGCGCCTTCTTGCATGCTTCCGCCCCTGCTTGGACGCTTCCGTGCCTACTTGCACGGTTCGGCGCCTGCTTGCATGGTTCCGCGCATACTTGGACGTTTCCGCGACTGCTTGGACGTTTCCGCGCCAGCTTGGATGCTTTCGCGCCTGCTTGGACTATTCTGCGCCTTCTTGCATGCTTCCGCGCCTGCTTGGACTATTCTGCGTCTTCTTGCATGCTTCCGCGCCTACTTGGACGTTTCCGCGACTGCTTGGACGTTTCCGCGCCAGCTTGGATGCTTTCGCGCCTGCTTGGACTGTTCTGCGCCTTCTTGCATGCTTCCGCGCCTGCTTGGACGTTTCCGCGCCTGCTTGTACTCTTCTGCGTCTTCTTGCATGCTTCCGCGCCTGCTTGGACTCTTCTGCGTCTTCTTGCATGCTTCCGCGCCTGCTTGGACGTTTCCGCGCCTGCTTGAACGCTTCCGCGACTGCTTGGACGCTCCCGCGCCTGCTTGGGCTCTTCTGCGTCTTCTTGCATGCTTCCGCGCCTGCTTGGACGTTTCCGCGCCTGCTTGGACGCTGCCGCGCCTGCTTGGACGCTTCCGCGACTGCTTGGACGCTTCCGCGCCTGCTTGGACTCTTCTGCGTCTTCTTGCATGCTTCCGCGCCTGCTTGGACGCTTCCGCGCCTGCTTGGAATCTTCTGCGCCTTCTTGCATGCTGCCGCGCCTACTTGGACGTTTCCACGCCTACTTGGACGTTTCCGCGCCTGCTTGGACGCTTCCGCGCCTGCTTGGACGCTTCCGCGACTGCTTGGACGCTTCCGCGTCTGCTTGGACGGTACCGCGCCTGCTTGGACGCTTCAGTGACTGCTTGGACGCTTCCGCGCCTGCTTGGACGCTTCAGCGCCTGCTTGGACGCTTCCGCGCCTGCTTGGACTCTTCTGCGCCTTCGTGCATGCTTCCGCACCTGCTTGGACACTTCTGCGCCTTCTTGCATGCTTCCGCGCCTGCTTGGACGTTTCCGCGCCAGCTTGGACACTACCGCGCCTGGTTGGACTCTTCTGCGCCTTCTTGCATGCTTCCGCGCCTGCTTGGACGCTTCCGCGACTGCCCGGACGCTTCCGCGAGTGGTTGGACGTCACCGCGCCTGCTTGGACGCTTCCGCGACTGCTTGGACGCTTCCGCGTCTGCTTGGACGGTACCGCGCCTGCTTGGACGCTTCAGCGACTGCTTGGACGCTTCCGCGCCTGCTTGCATGCTTCCGCGCCTGCTTGCATGCTTCCGCGCCTGCTTGCATGCTTCCGCGCCTGCTAGGACGTTTTCGCGCCTGCTTGCACGGTTCCGAGCCTGCTTGGACGCTTCCGCGCCTGCTTGGACGCTTCCGCGCCTGCTTGCATGCTTCCCCGCCTGCTTGCATGCTTCTCCGCCTGCCTGGACGCTTCCGCGCCTGCTTGGACTCTTCTGCGCCTTCTTGCATGCTTCCGCGCCTGCTTGGACGTTTCCGCGCCTGCTTGGACGCTACCGCGCCTGCTTGGACGCTTCCGCACCTTCTTGCATGCTTCCGCGCCTACTTGGACGTTTCCGCGTCTGCTTGGACGCTTCCGCGCCTGCTTGCATGCTTCCCCGCCTGCTTGGACTCTTCTGCGCCTTCTTGCATGCTTCCGCGCCTGCTTGGACGTTTCCACGCCTGCTTGGACGCTACCGCGCCTGCTTGGACGCTTCCGCGACTGCTTGAACGCTACCGCGCCTGCTTGGACGCTTCCGCGACTGCTTGGACGCTTCCGCGCCTGCTAGGACTCTTCTGCGCCTTCTTGCATGCTGGCGCGCCTACTTGGACGCTTCCGCGCTTGGTTTGACGCTACCGTGCCTGCTTGGACGCTTCCGCGGCTGCTTGGACGCTTCCGCGCCTGCTTGGACTCTTCTGCGCCTTCTTGCATGCTGCCGCGCCTACTTGGACGTTTCCGCGCCTGCTTGGACGCTTCCGCGACTGCTTGGACGCTTCCGCGCCTGCTTGGACGCTTCAGCGCCTGCTTGGACGCTTCCGCGCCTGCTTGGACTCTTCTGCGCCTTCTTGCATGCTTCCGCGCCTGCTTGGACACTTCTGCGCCTTCTTGCATGCTTCCGCGCCTGCTTGGACGTTTCCGCGCCAGCTTAGACACTACCGCGCCTGGTTGGACTCTTCTGCGCCTTCTTGCATGCTTCCGCGTCTGCTTGGACGCTTCCGCGACTGCCCGGACGCTTCCGCGAGTGGTTGGACGTCACCGCGCCTGCTTGGACGCTTCCGCGACTGCTTGGACGCTTCCGCGTCTGCTTGGACGGTACCGCGCCTGCTTGGACGCTTCAGCGACTGCTTGGACGCTTCCGCGCCTGCTTGCATGCTTCCGCGCCTGCTTGCATGCTTCCGCGCCTGCTAGGACGTTTTCGCGCCTGCTTGCACGGTTCCGAGCCTGCTTGGACGCTTCCGCGCCTGCTTGGACGCTTCCGCGCCTGCTTGCATGCTTCCCCGCCTGCTTGCATGCTTCCGCGCCTGCTTGGACGTTACCGCGCCTGCTTGGACGCTTCCGCGCCTGGTTGGACGCTACCGCGCCTGCTTGGACGCTTCCGCGACTGCTTGGACGCTTCCGCGCCTGCTTGGACTCTTCTGCGCCTTCTTGCATGCTTCCGCCCCTGCTTGGACGCTTCCGTGCCTACTTGCACGGTTCGGCGCCTGCTTGCATGGTTCCGCGCATACTTGGACGTTTCCGCGACTGCTTGGACGTTTCCGCGCCAGCTTGGATGCTTTCGCGCCTGCTTGGACTATTCTGCGCCTTCTTGCATGCTTCCGCGCCTGCTTGGACTATTCTGCGTCTTCTTGCATGCTTCCGCGCCTACTTGGACGTTTCCGCGACTGCTTGGACGTTTCCGCGCCAGCTTGGATGCTTTCGCGCCTGCTTGGACTGTTCTGCGCCTTCTTGCATGCTTCCGCGCCTGCTTGGACGTTTCCGCGCCTGCTTGGACGCTTCAGCGACTGCTTGGACGCTTCCGCGCCTGCTTGCATACTTCCGTGCCTGCTAGGACGCTTTCGCGCCTGCTTGCACGGTTCCGAGCCTCCTTTGACGCTTCCGCGCCTGCTTGTACTCTTCTGCGTCTTCTTGCATGCTTCCGCGCCTGCTTGGACTCTTCTGCGTCTTCTTGCATGCTTCCGCGCCTGCTTGGACGTTTCCGCGCCTGCTTGAACGCTTCCGCGACTGCTTGGACGCTCCCGCGCCTGCTTGGGCTCTTCTGCGTCTTCTTGCATGCTTCCGCGCCTGCTTGGACGTTTCCGCGCCTGCTTGGACGCTGCCGCGCCTGCTTGGACGCTTCCGCGACTGCTTGGACGCTTCCGCGCCTGCTTGGACTCTTCTGCGTCTTCTTGCATGCTTCCGCGCCTGCTTGGACGCTTCCGCGCCTGCTTGGAATCTTCTGCGCCTTCTTGCATGCTGCCGCGCCTACTTGGACGTTTCCACGCCTACTTGGACGTTTCCGCGCCTGCTTGGACGCTTCCGCGCCTGCTTGGACGCTTCCGCGACTGCTTGGACGCTTCCGCGTCTGCTTGGACGGTACCGCGCCTGCTTGGACGCTTCAGTGACTGCTTGGACGCTTCCGCGCCTGCTTGCATGCTTCCGCGCCTGCTTGCATGCTTCCGCGCCTTCTAGGACGCTTTCGCGCCTGCTTGCACGGTTCCGAGCCTGCTTGGACGCTTCCGCGCCTGCTTGGACGCTTCCGCGCCTGCTTGCATGCTTCCCCGCCTGCTTGCATGCTTCCGCGCCTGCTTGGACGCTTCCGCGCCTGCTTGGACGCTTCCGCGCCTGCTTGGACTCTTCTGCGCCTGCTTGGACTCTTCCACGCCTGCTTGGACGCTTCCGCGCCTGGTTGGACGCTACCGCGCCTGCTTGGACGCTTCCGCGACTGCTTGGACGCTTCCGCGCCTGCTTGGACGCTTCCGCGCCTGCTTGGACTCTTCTGCGCCTGCTTGGACTCTTCCACGCCTGCTTGGACGCTTCCGCGCCTGCTTGCATGCTTCCCCGCCTGCTTGGACGCTTCCGCGCCTGCTTGGAATCTTCTGCGCCTTCTTGCATGCTGCCGCGCCTACTTGGACGTTTCCGCGCCTGCTTGGACGCTTCCGCGCCTGCTTGCATGCTACCCCGCCTGCTTGGACGCTTCCGCGCCTGGTTGGAATCTTCTGCGCCTTCTTGCATGCTGCCGCGCCTACTTGGACGTTTCCACGCCTGCTTGGACGCTTCCGCGCCTGCTTGCATGCTTCTCCGCCTGCCTGGACGCTTCCGCGCCTGCTTGGACTCTTCTGCGCCTTCTTGCATGCTTCCGCGCCTGCTTGGACGTTTCCGCGCCTGCTTGGACGCTACCGCGCCTGCTTGGACGCTTCCGCACCTTCTTGCATGCTTCCGCGCCTACTTGGACGTTTCCGCGCCTGCTTGGACGCTTCCGCGCCTGCTTGCATGCTTCCCCGCCTGCTTGGACTCTTCTGCGCCTTCTTGCATGCTTCCGCGCCTGCTTGGACGTTTCCACGCCTGCTTGGACGCTACCGCGCCTGCTTGGACGCTTCCGCGACTGCTTGAACGCTACCGCGCCTGCTTGGACGCTTCCGCGACTGCTTGGACGCTTCCGCGCCTGCTTGGACTCTTCTGCGCCTTCTTGCATGCTGCCGCGCCTACTTGGACGTTTCCGCGCCTGCTTGGACGCTTCCGCGACTGCTTGGATGCTTCCGCGCCTGCTTGGACGCTTCAGCGCCTGCTTTGACGCTTCCGCGCCTGCTTGGACTCTTCTGCGCCTTCTTGCATGCTTCCGCGCCTGCTTGGACACTTCTGCGCCTTCTTGCATGCTTCCGCGCCTGCTTGGACTTTTCCGCGCCAGCTTGGACACTACCGCGCCTGGTTGGACTCTTCTGCGCCTTCTTGCATGCTTCCGCGCCTGCTTGGACGCTTCCGCGACTGCCCGGACGCTTCCGCGAGTGGTTGGACTTCACCGCGCCTGCTTGGACGCTTCCGCGACTGCTTGGACGCTTCCGCGTCTGCTTGGACGGTACCGCGCCTGCTTGGACGCTTCAGCGACTGCTTGGACGCTTCCGCGCCTGCTTGCATGCTTCCGCGCCTGCTTGCATGCTTCCGCGCCTGCTAGGACGTTTTCGCGCCTGCTTGCACGGTTCCGAGCCTGCTTGGACGCTTCCGCGCCTGCTTGGACGCTTCCGCGCCTGCTTGCATGCTTCCCCGCCTGCTTGCATGCTTCCGCGCCTGCTTGGACGTTACCGCGCCTGCTTGGACGCTTCCGCGCCTGGTTGGACGCTACCGCGCCTGCTTGGACGCTTCCGCGACTGCTTGGACGCTTCCGCGCCTGCTTGGACTCTTCTGCGCCTTCTTGCATGCTTCCGCCCCTGCTTGGACGCTTCCGTGCCTACTTGCACGGTTCGGCGCCTGCTTGCATGGTTCCGCGCATACTTGGACGTTTCCGCGACTGCTTGGACGTTTCCGCGCCAGCTTGGATGCTTTCGCGCCTGCTTGGACTATTCTGCGCCTTCTTGCATGCTTCCGCGCCTGCTTGGACTATTCTGCGTCTTCTTGCATGCTTCCGCGCCTACTTGGACGTTTCCGCGACTGCTTGGACGTTTCCGCGCCAGCTTGGATGCTTTCGCGCCTGCTTGGACTGTTCTGCGCCTTCTTGCATGCTTCCGCGCCTGCTTGGACGTTTCCGCGCCTGCTTGTACTCTTCTGCGTCTTCTTGCATGCTTCCGCGCCTGCTTGGACTCTTCTGCGTCTTCTTGCATGCTTCCGCGCCTGCTTGGACGTTTCCGCGCCTGCTTGAACGCTTCCGCGACTGCTTGGACGCTCCCGCGCCTGCTTGGGCTCTTCTGCGTCTTCTTGCATGCTTCCGCGCCTGCTTGGACGTTTCCGCGCCTGCTTGGACGCTGCCGCGCCTGCTTGGACGCTTCCGCGACTGCTTGGACGCTTCCGCGCCTGCTTGGACTCTTCTGCGTCTTCTTGCATGCTTCCGCGCCTGCTTGGACGCTTCCGCGCCTGCTTGGAATCTTCTGCGCCTTCTTGCATGCTGCCGCGCCTACTTGGACGTTTCCACGCCTACTTGGACGTTTCCGCGCCTGCTTGGACGCTTCCGCGCCTGCTTGGACGCTTCCGCGACTGCTTGGACGCTTCCGCGTCTGCTTGGACGGTACCGCGCCTGCTTGGACGCTTCAGTGACTGCTTGGACGCTTCCGCGCCTGCTTGGACGCTTCAGCGCCTGCTTGGACGCTTCCGCGCCTGCTTGGACTCTTCTGCGCCTTCTTGCATGCTTCCGCACCTGCTTGGACACTTCTGCGCCTTCTTGCATGCTTCCGCGCCTGCTTGGACGTTTCCGCGCCAGCTTGGACACTACCGCGCCTGGTTGGACTCTTCTGCGCCTTCTTGCATGCTTCCGCGCCTGCTTGGACGCTTCCGCGACTGCCCGGACGCTTCCGCGAGTGGTTGGACGTCACCGCGCCTGCTTGGACGCTTCCGCGACTGCTTGGACGCTTCCGCGTCTGCTTGGACGGTACCGCGCCTGCTTGGACGCTTCAGCGACTGCTTGGACGCTTCCGCGCCTGCTTGCATGCTTCCGCGCCTGCTTGCATGCTTCCGCGCCTGCTTGCATGCTTCCGCGCCTGCTAGGACGTTTTCGCGCCTGCTTGCACGGTTCCGAGCCTGCTTGGACGCTTCCGCGCCTGCTTGGACGCTTCCGCGCCTGCTTGCATGCTTCCCCGCCTGCTTGCATGCTTCTCCGCCTGCCTGGACGCTTCCGCGCCTGCTTGGACTCTTCTGCGCCTTCTTGCATGCTTCCGCGCCTGCTTGGACGTTTCCGCGCCTGCTTGGACGCTACCGCGCCTGCTTGGACGCTTCCGCACCTTCTTGCATGCTTCCGCGCCTACTTGGACGTTTCCGCGTCTGCTTGGACGCTTCCGCGCCTGCTTGCATGCTTCCCCGCCTGCTTGGACTCTTCTGCGCCTTCTTGCATGCTTCCGCGCCTGCTTGGACGTTTCCACGCCTGCTTGGACGCTACCGCGCCTGCTTGGACGCTTCCGCGACTGCTTGAACGCTACCGCGCCTGCTTGGACGCTTCCGCGACTGCTTGGACGCTTCCGCGCCTGCTAGGACTCTTCTGCGCCTTCTTGCATGCTGCCGCGCCTACTTGGACGCTTCCGCGCTTGGTTTGACGCTACCGTGCCTGCTTGGACGCTTCCGCGGCTGCTTGGACGCTTCCGCGCCTGCTTGGACTCTTCTGCGCCTTCTTGCATGCTGCCGCGCCTACTTGGACGTTTCCGCGCCTGCTTGGACGCTTCCGCGACTGCTTGGACGCTTCCGCGCCTGCTTGGACGCTTCAGCGCCTGCTTGGACGCTTCCGCGCCTGCTTGGACTCTTCTGCGCCTTCTTGCATGCTTCCGCGCCTGCTTGGACACTTCTGCGCCTTCTTGCATGCTTCCGCGCCTGCTTGGACGTTTCCGCGCCAGCTTAGACACTACCGCGCCTGGTTGGACTCTTCTGCGCCTTCTTGCATGCTTCCGCGCCTGCTTGGACGCTTCCGCGACTGCCCGGACGCTTCCGCGAGTGGTTGGACGTCACCGCGCCTGCTTGGACGCTTCCGCGACTGCTTGGACGCTTCCGCGTCTGCTTGGACGGTACCGCGCCTGCTTGGACGCTTCAGCGACTGCTTGGACGCTTCCGCGCCTGCTTGCATGCTTCCGCGCCTGCTTGCATGCTTCCGCGCCTGCTAGGACGTTTTCGCGCCTGCTTGCACGGTTCCGAGCCTGCTTGGACGCTTCCGCGCCTGCTTGGACGCTTCCGCGCCTGCTTGCATGCTTCCCCGCCTGCTTGCATGCTTCCGCGCCTGCTTGGACGTTACCGCGCCTGCTTGGACGCTTCCGCGCCTGGTTGGACGCTACCGCGCCTGCTTGGACGCTTCCGCGACTGCTTGGACGCTTCCGCGCCTGCTTGGACTCTTCTGCGCCTTCTTGCATGCTTCCGCCCCTGCTTGGACGCTTCCGTGCCTACTTGCACGGTTCGGCGCCTGCTTGCATGGTTCCGCGCATACTTGGACGTTTCCGCGACTGCTTGGACGTTTCCGCGCCAGCTTGGATGCTTTCGCGCCTGCTTGGACTATTCTGCGCCTTCTTGCATGCTTCCGCGCCTGCTTGGACTATTCTGCGTCTTCTTGCATGCTTCCGCGCCTACTTGGACGTTTCCGCGACTGCTTGGACGTTTCCGCGCCAGCTTGGATGCTTTCGCGCCTGCTTGGACTGTTCTGCGCCTTCTTGCATGCTTCCGCGCCTGCTTGGACGTTTCCGCGCCTGCTTGGACGCTTCAGCGACTGCTTGGACGCTTCCGCGCCTGCTTGCATACTTCCGTGCCTGCTAGGACGCTTTCGCGCCTGCTTGCACGGTTCCGAGCCTCCTTTGACGCTTCCGCGCCTGCTTGTACTCTTCTGCGTCTTCTTGCATGCTTCCGCGCCTGCTTGGACTCTTCTGCGTCTTCTTGCATGCTTCCGCGCCTGCTTGGACGTTTCCGCGCCTGCTTGAACGCTTCCGCGACTGCTTGGACGCTCCCGCGCCTGCTTGGGCTCTTCTGCGTCTTCTTGCATGCTTCCGCGCCTGCTTGGACGTTTCCGCGCCTGCTTGGACGCTGCCGCGCCTGCTTGGACGCTTCCGCGACTGCTTGGACGCTTCCGCGCCTGCTTGGACTCTTCTGCGTCTTCTTGCATGCTTCCGCGCCTGCTTGGACGCTTCCGCGCCTGCTTGGAATCTTCTGCGCCTTCTTGCATGCTGCCGCGCCTACTTGGACGTTTCCACGCCTACTTGGACGTTTCCGCGCCTGCTTGGACGCTTCCGCGCCTGCTTGGACGCTTCCGCGACTGCTTGGACGCTTCCGCGTCTGCTTGGACGGTACCGCGCCTGCTTGGACGCTTCAGTGACTGCTTGGACGCTTCCGCGCCTGCTTGCATGCTTCCGCGCCTGCTTGCATGCTTCCGCGCCTTCTAGGACGCTTTCGCGCCTGCTTGCACGGTTCCGAGCCTGCTTGGACGCTTCCGCGCCTGCTTGGACGCTTCCGCGCCTGCTTGCATGCTTCCCCGCCTGCTTGCATGCTTCCGCGCCTGCTTGGACGCTTCCGCGACTGCCCGGACGCTTCCGCGAGTGGTTGGACTTCACCGCGCCTGCTTGGACGCTTCCGCGACTGCTTGGACGCTTCCGCGTCTGCTTGGACGGTACCGCGCCTGCTTGGACGCTTCAGCGACTGCTTGGACGCTTCCGCGCCTGCTTGCATGCTTCCGCGCCTGCTTGCATGCTTCCGCGCCTGCTAGGACGTTTTCGCGCCTGCTTGCACGGTTCCGAGCCTGCTTGGACGCTTCCGCGCCTGCTTGCATGCTTCCCCGCCTGCTTGCATGCTTCCGCGCCTGCTTGGACGTTACCGCGCCTGCTTGGACGCTTCCGAGCCTGGTTGGACGCTACCGCGCCTGCTTGGACGCTTCCGCGACTGCTTGGACGCTTCCGCGCCTGCTTGGACTCTTCTGCGCCTTCTTGCATGCTTCCGCCCCTGCTTGGACGCTTCCGTGCCTACTTGCACGGTTCGGCGCCTGCTTGCATGGTTCCGCGCATACTTGGACGTTTCCGCGACTGCTTGGACGTTTCCGCGCCAGCTTGGATGCTTTCGCGCCTGCTTGGACTATTCTGCGCCTTCTTGCATGCTTCCGCGCCTGCTTGGACTATTCTGCGCCTTCTTGCATGCTTCCGCGCCTGCTTGGACGTTTCCGCGCCTGCTTGTACTCTTCTGCGTCTTCTTGCATGCTTCCGCGCCTGCTTGGACTCTTCTGCGTCTTCTTGCATGCTTCCGCGCCTGCTTGGACGTTTCCGCGCCTGCTTGAACGCTTCCGCGACTGCTTGGACGCTCCCGCGCCTGCTTGGGCTCTTCTGCGTCTTCTTGCATGCTTCCGCGCCTGCTTGGACGTTTCCGCGCCTGCTTGGACGCTGCCGCGCCTGCTTGGACGCTTCCGCGACTGCTTGGACGCTTCCGCGCCTGCTTGGACTCTTCTGCGTCTTCTTGCATGCTTCCGCGCCTGCTTGGACGCTTCCGCGCCTGCTTGGAATCTTCTGCGCCTTCTTGCATGCTGCCGCGCCTACTTGGACGTTTCCACGCCTACTTGGACGTTTCCGCGCCTGCTTGGACGCTTCCGCGCCTGCTTGGACGCTTCCGCGACTGCTTGGACGCTTCCGCGTCTGCTTGGACGGTACCGCGCCTGCTTGGACGCTTCAGTGACTGCTTGGACGCTTCCGCGCCTGCTTGGACGCTTCAGCGCCTGCTTGGACGCTTCCGCGCCTGCTTGGACTCTTCTGCGCCTTCTTGCATGCTTCCGCACCTGCTTGGACACTTCTGCGCCTTCTTGCATGCTTCCGCGCCTGCTTGGACGTTTCCGCGCCAGCTTGGACACTACCGCGCCTGGTTGGACTCTTCTGCGCCTTCTTGCATGCTTCCGCGCCTGCTTGGACGCTTCCGCGACTGCCCGGACGCTTCCGCGAGTGGTTGGACGTTACCGCGCCTGCTTGGACGCTTCCGCGACTGCTTGGACGCTTCCGCGTCTGCTTGGACGGTACCGCGCCTGCTTGGACGCTTCAGCGACTGCTTGGACGCTTCCGCGCCTGCTTGCATGCTTCCGCGCCTGCTTGCATGCTTCCGCGCCTGCTTGCATGCTTCCGCGCCTGCTAGGACGTTTTCGCGCCTGCTTGCACGGTTCCGAGCCTGCTTGGACGCTTCCGCGCCTGCTTGGACGCTTCCGCGCCTGCTTGCATGCTTCCCCGCCTGCTTGCATGCTTCTCCGCCTGCCTGGACGCTTCCGCGCCTGCTTGGACTCTTCTGCGCCTTCTTGCATGCTTCCGCGCCTGCTTGGACGTTTCCGCGCCTGCTTGGACGCTACCGCGCCTGCTTGGACGCTTCCGCACCTTCTTGCATGCTTCCGCGCCTACTTGGACGTTTCCGCGTCTGCTTGGACGCTTCCGCGCCTGCTTGCATGCTTCCCCGCCTGCTTGGACTCTTCTGCGCCTTCTTGCATGCTTCCGCGCCTGCTTGGACGTTTCCACGCCTGCTTGGACGCTACCGCGCCTGCTTGGACGCTTCCGCGACTGCTTGAACGCTACCGCGCCTGCTTGGACGCTTCCGCGACTGCTTGGACGCTTCCGCGCCTGCTAGGACTCTTCTGCGCCTTCTTGCATGCTGCCGCGCCTACTTGGACGCTTCCGCGCTTGGTTTGACGCTACCGTGCCTGCTTGGACGCTTCCGCGGCTGCTTGGACGCTTCCGCGCCTGCTTGGACTCTTCTGCGCCTTCTTGCATGCTGCCGCGCCTACTTGGACGTTTCCGCGCCTGCTTGGACGCTTCCGCGACTGCTTGGACGCTTCCGCGCCTGCTTGGACGCTTCAGCGCCTGCTTGGACGCTTCCGCGCCTGCTTGGACTCTTCTGCGCCTTCTTGCATGCTTCCGCGCCTGCTTGGACACTTCTGCGCCTTCTTGCATGCTTCCGCGCCTGCTTGGACGTTTCCGCGCCAGCTTAGACACTACCGCGCCTGGTTGGACTCTTCTGCGCCTTCTTGCATGCTTCCGCGCCTGCTTGGACGCTTCCGCGACTGCCCGGACGCTTCCGCGAGTGGTTGGACGTCACCGCGCCTGCTTGGACGCTTCCGCGACTGCTTGGACGCTTCCGCGTCTGCTTGGACGGTACCGCGCCTGCTTGGACGCTTCAGCGACTGCTTGGACGCTTCCGCGCCTGCTTGCATGCTTCCGCGCCTGCTTGCATGCTTCCGCGCCTGCTAGGACGTTTTCGCGCCTGCTTGCACGGTTCCGAGCCTGCTTGGACGCTTCCGCGCCTGCTTGGACGCTTCCGCGCCTGCTTGCATGCTTCCCCGCCTGCTTGCATGCTTCCGCGCCTGCTTGGACGTTACCGCGCCTGCTTGGACGCTTCCGCGCCTGGTTGGACGCTACCGCGCCTGCTTGGACGCTTCCGCGACTGCTTGGACGCTTCCGCGCCTGCTTGGACTCTTCTGCGCCTTCTTGCATGCTTCCGCCCCTGCTTGGACGCTTCCGTGCCTACTTGCACGGTTCGGCGCCTGCTTGCATGGTTCCGCGCATACTTGGACGTTTCCGCGACTGCTTGGACGTTTCCGCGCCAGCTTGGATGCTTTCGCGCCTGCTTGGACTATTCTGCGCCTTCTTGCATGCTTCCGCGCCTGCTTGGACTATTCTGCGTCTTCTTGCATGCTTCCGCGCCTACTTGGACGTTTCCGCGACTGCTTGGACGTTTCCGCGCCAGCTTGGATGCTTTCGCGCCTGCTTGGACTATTCTGCGCCTTCTTGCATGCTTCCGCGCCTGCTTGGACGTTTCCGCGCCTGGTTGGACGCTTCAGCGACTGCTTGGACGCTTCCGCGCCTGCTTGCATACTTCCGTGCCTGCTTGCATGCTTCCGCGCCTGCTAGGACGCTATCGCGCCTGCTTGCACGGTTCCGAGCCTGCTTGGACGCTTCCGCGCCTGCTTGGACTCTTCTGCGTCTTCTTGCATGCTTCCGCGCCTGCTTGGACTCTTCTGCGTCTTCTTGCATGCTTCCGCGCCTGCTTGGACGTTTCCGCGCCTGCTTGAACGCTTCCGCGACTGCTTGGACGCTTCCGCGACTGCTTGGACTCTTCCCCGCCTGCTTGGACGCTTCCGCGCCTGCTTGGAATCTTCTGCGCCTTCTTGCATGCTGCCGCGCCTACTTGCACGTTTCCGCGCCTGCTTGGACGCTTCCGCGCCTGCTTGCATGATTCCCCGCCTGCTTGGACGCTTCCGCGCCTGCTTGGACGCTTCCGCGCCTGGTTGGACGCTTCCGCGCCTGCTTGGACTCTTCTGCGCCTGCTTGCATGCTTCCGCGCCTGCTTGGACGCTTCCGCGCCTGCTTGGACTCTTCTGCGTCTTCTTGCATGCTTCCGCGCCTGCTTGGACGTTTCCGCGCCTGCTTGGACGCTTCCGCGCCTGCTTGGACTCTTCTGCGCCTTCTTGCATGCTTCCGCGCCTGCTTGGACACTTCCGCGCCTGCTAGGACGCTTCCGCGCCTGCTTGGACTCTTCCACGCCTGCTTGGACGTTTCCGCGCCTGCTTGGACGCTACCGCGCCTGCTTGGACGCTTCCGCGACTGCTTGGACGCTTCCGCGTCTGCTTGGACGGTACCGCGCCTGCTTGGACGCTTCAGCGACTGCTTGGACGCTTCCGCGCCTGCTTGCATGCTTCCGCGCCTGCTTGCATGCTTCCGCGCCTGCTTGCATGCTTCCGCGCCTGCTAGGACGTTTTCGCGCCTGCTTGCACAGTTCCGAGCCTGCTTGGACGCTTCCGCGCCTGCTTGGACGCTTCCGCGCCTGCTTGCATGCTTCCCCGCCTGCTTGCATGCTTCTCCGCCTGCCTGGACGCTTCCGCGCCTGCTTGGACTCTTCTGCGCCTTCTTGCATGCTTCCGCGCCTGCTTGGACGTTTCCGCGCCTGCTTGGACGCTTCCGCGACTGCTTGGACGCTTCCGCGCCTGCTTGGACTCTTCTGCGCCTTCTTGCATGCTTCCGCCCCTGCTTGGACGCTTCCGTGCCTACTTGCACGGTTCGGCGCCTGCTTGCATGGTTCCGCGCATACTTGGACGTTTCCGCGACTGCTTGGACGTTTCCGCGCCAGCTTGGATGCTTTCGCGCCTGCTTGGACTATTCTGCGCCTTCTTGCATGCTTCCGCGCCTGCTTGGACTATTCTGCGTCTTCTTGCATGCTTCCGCGCCTACTTGGACGTTTCCGCGACTGCTTGGACGTTTCCGCGCCAGCTTGGATGCTTTCGCGCCTGCTTGGACTATTCTGCGCCTTCTTGCATGCTTCCGCGCCTGCTTGGACGTTTCCGCGCCTGGTTGGACGCTTCAGCGACTGCTTGGACGCTTCCGCGCCTGCTTGCATACTTCCGTGCCTGCTTGCATGCTTCCGCGCCTGCTAGGACGCTTTCGCGCCTGCTTGCACGGTTCCGAGCCTGCTTGGACGCTTCCGCGCCTGCTTGGACTCTTCTGCGTCTTCTTGCATGCTTCCGCGCCTGCTTGGACTCTTCTGCGTCTTCTTGCATGCTTCCGCGCCTGCTTGGACGTTTCCGCGCCTGCTTGAACGCTTCCGCGACTGCTTGGACGCTTCCGCGACTGCTTGGACTCTTCCCCGCCTGCTTGGACGCTTCCGCGCCTGCTTGGAATCTTCTGCGCCTTCTTGCATGCTGCCGCGCCTACTTGCACGTTTCCGCTCCTGCTTGGACGCTTCCGCGCCTGCTTGCATGATTCCCCGCCTGCTTGGACGCTTCCGCGCCTGCTTGGACGCTTCCGCGCCTGGTTGGACGCTACCGCGCCTGCTTGGACGCTTCCGCGCCTGCTTGCATGCTTCCCCGCCTGCTTGGACGCTTCCGCGCCTGCTTGGACTCTTCTGCGCCTGCTTGCATGCTTCCGCGCCTGCTTGGACGCTTCCGCGCCTGCTTGGACTCTTCTGCGTCTTCTTGCATGCTTCCGCGCCTGCTTGGACGTTTCCGCGCCTGCTTGGACGCTTCCCCGCCTGCTTGGACGCTTCCGCGCCTGCTTGGACTCTTCTGCGCCTTCTTGCATGCTTCCGCGCCTGCTTGGACACTTCCGCGCCTGCTAGGACGCTTCCGCGCCTGCTTGGACTCTTCCACGCCTGCTTGGACGTTTCCGCGCCTGCTTGGACGCTACCGCGCCTGCTTGGACGCTTCCGCGACTGCTTGGACGCTTCCGCGTCTGCTTGGACGGTACCGCGCCTGCTTGGACGCTTCAGCGACTGCTTGGACGCTTCCGCGCCTGCTTGCATGCTTCCGCGCCTGCTTGCATGCTTCCGCGCCTGCTTGCATGCTTCCGCGCCTGCTAGGACGTTTTCGCGCCTGCTTGCACAGTTCCGAGCCTGCTTGGACGCTTCCGCGCCTGCTTGGACGCTTCTGCGTCTTCTTGCATGCTTCCGCGCCTGCTTGGACTCTTCTGCGTCTTCTTGCATGCTTCCGCGCCTGCTTGGACGTTTCCGCGCCTGCTTGAACGCTTCCGCGACTGCTTGGACGCTCCCGCGCCTGCTTGGGCTCTTCTGCGTCTTCTTGCATGCTTCCGCGCCTGCTTGGACGTTTCCGCGCCTGCTTGGACGCTGCCGCGCCTGCTTGGACGCTTCCGCGACTGCTTGGACGCTTCCGCCCCTGCTTGGACTCTTCTGCGTCTTCTTGCATGCTTCCGCGCCTGCTTGGACGCTTCCGCGCCTGCTTGGAATCTTCTGCGCCTTCTTGCATGCTGCCGCGCCTACTTGGACGTTTCCACGCCTACTTGGACGTTTCCGCGCCTGCTTGGACGCTTCCGCGCCTGCTTGGACGCTTCCGCGCCTGCTTGGACGCTTCCGCGCCTGCTTGGACACTTCCGCGCCTGCTTGGACGGTTCCGCGTCTCTTTGGACGCTACAGCGCCTGCTTGGACGCTTCCGCGATTGCTTGGCCGCTTCCGCGCCTGCTTGGACTCTTCTGCGCCTTCTTGCATGCTGCCGCGCCTACTTGGACGCCTCCGCGCCTGCTTGGACGTTTCCGCGCCAGCTTGGACACTACCGCGCCTGGTTGGACTCTTCTGCGTCTTCTTGCATGCTTCCGCGCCTGCTTGGACTCTTCTGCGCCTTCTTGCATGCTTCCGCCCCTGCTTGGACGCTTCCGTGCCTACTTGCACGGTTCGGCGCCTGCTTGCATGGTTCCGCGCATACTTGGACGTTTCCGCGACTGCTTGGACGTTTCCGCGCCAGCTTGGATGCTTTCGCGCCTGCTTGGACTATTCTGCGCCTTCTTGCATGCTTCCGCGCCTGCTTGGACTATTCTGCGTCTTCTTGCATGCTTCCGCGCCTACTTGGACGTTTCCGCGACTGCTTGGACGTTTCCGCGCCAGCTTGGATGCTTTCGCGCCTGCTTGGACTGTTCTGCGCCTTCTTGCATGCTTCCGCGCCTGCTTGGACGTTTCCGCGCCTGCTTGAACGCTTCCGCGACTGCTTGGACGCTCCCGCGCCTGCTTGGGCTCTTCTGCGTCTTCTTGCATGCTTCCGCGCCTGCTTGGACGTTTCCGCGCCTGCTTGGACGCTGCCGCGCCTGCTTGGACGCTTCCGCGACTGCTTGGACGCTTCCGCGCCTGCTTGGACTCTTCTGCGTCTTCTTGCATGCTTCCGCGCCTGCTTGGACGCTTCCGCGCCTGCTTGGAATCTTCTGCGCCTTCTTGCATGCTGCCGCGCCTACTTGGACGTTTCCACGCCTACTTGGACGTTTCCGCGCCTGCTTGGACGCTTCCGCGCCTGCTTGGACGCTTCCGCGACTGCTTGGACGCTTCCGCGTCTGCTTGGACGGTACCGCGCCTGCTTGGACGCTTCAGTGACTGCTTGGACGCTTCCGCGCCTGCTTGGACGCTTCAGCGCCTGCTTGGACGCTTCCGCGCCTGCTTGGACTCTTCTGCGCCTTCTTGCATGCTTCCGCACCTGCTTGGACACTTCTGCGCCTTCTTGCATGCTTCCGCGCCTGCTTGGACGTTTCCGCGCCAGCTTGGACACTACCGCGCCTGGTTGGACTCTTCTGCGCCTTCTTGCATGCTTCCGCGCCTGCTTGGACGCTTCCGCGACTGCCCGGACGCTTCCGCGAGTGGTTGGACGTCACCGCGCCTGCTTGGACGCTTCCGCGACTGCTTGGACGCTTCCGCGTCTGCTTGGACGGTACCGCGCCTGCTTGGACGCTTCAGCGACTGCTTGGACGCTTCCGCGCCTGCTTGCATGCTTCCGCGCCTGCTTGCATGCTTCCGCGCCTGCTTGCATGCTTCCGCGCCTGCTAGGACGTTTTCGCGCCTGCTTGCACGGTTCCGAGCCTGCTTGGACGCTTCCGCGCCTGCTTGGACGCTTCCGCGCCTGCTTGCATGCTTCCCCGCCTGCTTGCATGCTTCTCCGCCTGCCTGGACGCTTCCGCGCCTGCTTGGACTCTTCTGCGCCTTCTTGCATGCTTCCGCGCCTGCTTGGACGTTTCCGCGCCTGCTTGGACGCTACCGCGCCTGCTTGGACGCTTCCGCACCTTCTTGCATGCTTCCGCGCCTACTTGGACGTTTCCGCGTCTGCTTGGACGCTTCCGCGCCTGCTTGCATGCTTCCCCGCCTGCTTGGACTCTTCTGCGCCTTCTTGCATGCTTCCGCGCCTGCTTGGACGTTTCCACGCCTGCTTGGACGCTACCGCGCCTGCTTGGACGCTTCCGCGACTGCTTGAACGCTACCGCGCCTGCTTGGACGCTTCCGCGACTGCTTGGACGCTTCCGCGCCTGCTAGGACTCTTCTGCGCCTTCTTGCATGCTGCCGCGCCTACTTGGACGCTTCCGCGCTTGGTTTGACGCTACCGTGCCTGCTTGGACGCTTCCGCGGCTGCTTGGACGCTTCCGCGCCTGCTTGGACTCTTCTGCGCCTTCTTGCATGCTGCCGCGCCTACTTGGACGTTTCCGCGCCTGCTTGGACGCTTCCGCGACTGCTTGGACGCTTCCGCGCCTGCTTGGACGCTTCAGCGCCTGCTTGGACGCTTCCGCGCCTGCTTGGACTCTTCTGCGCCTTCTTGCATGCTTCCGCGCCTGCTTGGACACTTCTGCGCCTTCTTGCATGCTTCCGCGCCTGCTTGGACGTTTCCGCGCCAGCTTAGACACTACCGCGCCTGGTTGGACTCTTCTGCGCCTTCTTGCATGCTTCCGCGCCTGCTTGGACGCTTCCGCGACTGCCCGGACGCTTCCGCGAGTGGTTGGACGTCACCGCGCCTGCTTGGACGCTTCCGCGACTGCTTGGACGCTTCCGCGTCTGCTTGGACGGTACCGCGCCTGCTTGGACGCTTCAGCGACTGCTTGGACGCTTCCGCGCCTGCTTGCATGCTTCCGCGCCTGCTTGCATGCTTCCGCGCCTGCTAGGACGTTTTCGCGCCTGCTTGCACGGTTCCGAGCCTGCTTGGACGCTTCCGCGCCTGCTTGGACGCTTCCGCGCCTGCTTGCATGCTTCCCCGCCTGCTTGCATGCTTCCGCGCCTGCTTGGACGTTACCGCGCCTGCTTGGACGCTTCCGCGCCTGGTTGGACGCTACCGCGCCTGCTTGGACGCTTCCGCGACTGCTTGGACGCTTCCGCGCCTGCTTGGACTCTTCTGCGCCTTCTTGCATGCTTCCGCCCCTGCTTGGACGCTTCCGTGCCTACTTGCACGGTTCGGCGCCTGCTTGCATGGTTCCGCGCATACTTGGACGTTTCCGCGACTGCTTGGACGTTTCCGCGCCAGCTTGGATGCTTTCGCGCCTGCTTGGACTATTCTGCGCCTTCTTGCATGCTTCCGCGCCTGCTTGGACTATTCTGCGTCTTCTTGCATGCTTCCGCGCCTACTTGGACGTTTCCGCGACTGCTTGGACGTTTCCGCGCCAGCTTGGATGCTTTCGCGCCTGCTTGGACTGTTCTGCGCCTTCTTGCATGCTTCCGCGCCTGCTTGGACGTTTCCGCGCCTGCTTGGACGCTTCAGCGACTGCTTGGACGCTTCCGCGCCTGCTTGCATACTTCCGTGCCTGCTAGGACGCTTTCGCGCCTGCTTGCACGGTTCCGAGCCTCCTTTGACGCTTCCGCGCCTGCTTGTACTCTTCTGCGTCTTCTTGCATGCTTCCGCGCCTGCTTGGACTCTTCTGCGTCTTCTTGCATGCTTCCGCGCCTGCTTGGACGTTTCCGCGCCTGCTTGAACGCTTCCGCGACTGCTTGGACGCTCCCGCGCCTGCTTGGGCTCTTCTGCGTCTTCTTGCATGCTTCCGCGCCTGCTTGGACGTTTCCGCGCCTGCTTGGACGCTGCCGCGCCTGCTTGGACGCTTCCGCGACTGCTTGGACGCTTCCGCGCCTGCTTGGACTCTTCTGCGTCTTCTTGCATGCTTCCGCGCCTGCTTGGACGCTTCCGCGCCTGCTTGGAATCTTCTGCGCCTTCTTGCATGCTGCCGCGCCTACTTGGACGTTTCCACGCCTACTTGGACGTTTCCGCGCCTGCTTGGACGCTTCCGCGCCTGCTTGGACGCTTCCGCGACTGCTTGGACGCTTCCGCGTCTGCTTGGACGGTACCGCGCCTGCTTGGACGCTTCAGTGACTGCTTGGACGCTTCCGCGCCTGCTTGCATGCTTCCGCGCCTGCTTGCATGCTTCCGCGCCTTCTAGGACGCTTTCGCGCCTGCTTGCACGGTTCCGAGCCTGCTTGGACGCTTCCGCGCCTGCTTGGACGCTTCCGCGCCTGCTTGCATGCTTCCCCGCCTGCTTGCATGCTTCCGCGCCTGCTTGGACGTTACCGCGCCTGCTTGGACGCTTCCGCGCCTGGTTGGACGCTACCGCGCCTGCTTGGACGCTTCCGCGACTGCTTGGACGCTTCCGCGCCTGCTTGGACTCTTCTGCGCCTTCTTGCATGCTTCCGCCCCTGCTTGGACGCTTCCGTGCCTACTTGCACGGTTCGGCGCCTGCTTGCATGCTTCCGCGCCTACTTGGACGTTTCCGCGACTGCTTGGACGTTTCCGCGCCAGCTTGGATGCTTTCGCGCCTGCTTGGACTATTCTGCGCCTTCTTGCATGCTTCCGCGCCTGCTTGGACTATTCTGCGTCTTCTTGCATGCTTCCGCGCCTACTTGGACGTTTCCGCGACTGCTTGGACGTTTCCGCGCCAGCTTGGATGCTTTCGCGCCTGCTTGGACTATTCTGCGCCTTCTTGCATGCTTCCGCGCCTGCTTGGACGTTTCCGCGCCTGGTTGGACGCTTCAGCGACTGCATGGACGCTTCCGCGCCTGCTTGCATACTTCCGTGCCTGCTTGCATGCTTCCGCGCCTGCTAGGACGCTTTCGCGCCTGCTTGCACGGTTCCGAGCCTGCTTGGACGCTTCCGCGCCTGCTTGGACTCTTCTGCGTCTTCTTGCATGCTTCCGCGCCTGCTTGGACTCTTCTGCGTCTTCTTGCATGCTTCCGCGCCTGCTTGGACGTTTCCGCGCCTGCTTGAACGCTTCCGCGACTGCTTGGACGCTTCCGCGACTGCTTGGACTCTTCCCCGCCTGCTTGGACGCTTCCGCGCCTGCTTGGAATCTTCTGCGCCTTCTTGCATGCTGCCGCGCCTACTTGCACGTTTCCGCGCCTGCTTGGACGCTTCCGCGCCTGCTTGCATGATTCCCCGCCTGCTTGGACGCTTCCGCGCCTGCTTGGACGCTTCCGCGCCTGGTTGGACGCTACCGCGCCTGCTTGGACGCTTCCGCGCCTGCTTGCATGCTTCCCCGCCTGCTTGGACGCTTCCGCGCCTGCTTGGACTCTTCTGCGCCTGCTTGCATGCTTCCGCGCCTGCTTGGACGCTTCCGCGCCTGCTTGGACTCTTCTGCGTCTTCTTGCATGCTTCCGCGCCTGCTTGGACGTTTCCGCGCCTGCTTGGACGCTTCCGCGCCTGCTTGCATGCTTCCCCGCCTGCTTGGACGCTTCCGCGCCTGCTTGGACTCTTCTGCGCCTTCTTGCATGCTTCCGCGCCTGCTTGGACACTTCCGCGCCTGCTAGGACGCTTCCGCGCCTGCTTGGACTCTTCCACGCCTGCTTGGACGTTTCCGCGCCTGCTTGGACGCTACCGCGCCTGCTTGGACGCTTCCGCGACTGCTTGGACGCTTCCGCGTCTGCTTGGACGGTACCGCGCCTGCTTGGACGCTTCAGCGACTGCTTGGACGCTTCCGCGCCTGCTTGCATGCTTCCGCGCCTGCTTGCATGCTTCCGCGCCTGCTAGGACGTTTTCGCGCCTGCTTGCACAGTTCCGAGCCTGCTTGGACGCTTCCGCGCCTGCTTGGACGCTTCCGCGCCTGCTTGCATGCTTCCCCGCCTGCTTGCATGCTTCTCCGCCTGCCTGGACGCTTCCGCGCCTGCTTGGACTCTTCTGCGCCTTCTTGCATGCTTCCGCGCCTGCTTGGACGTTTCCGCGCCTGCTTGGACGCTTCCGCGACTGCTTGGACGCTTCCGCGCCTGCTTGGACTCTTCTGCGCCTTCTTGCATGCTTCCGCCCCTGCTTGGACGCTTCCGTGCCTACTTGCACGGTTCGGCGCCTGCTTGCATGGTTCCGCGCATACTTGGACGTTTCCGCGACTGCTTGGACGTTTCCGCGCCAGCTTGGATGCTTTCGCGCCTGCTTGGACTATTCTGCGCCTTCTTGCATGCTTCCGCGCCTGCTTGGACTATTCTGCGTCTTCTTGCATGCTTCCGCGCCTACTTGGACGTTTCCGCGACTGCTTGGACGTTTCCGCGCCAGCTTGGATGCTTTCGCGCCTGCTTGGACTATTCTGCGCCTTCTTGCATGCTTCCGCGCCTGCTTGGACGTTTCCGCGCCTGGTTGGACGCTTCAGCGACTGCTTGGACGCTTCCGCGCCTGCTTGCATACTTCCGTGCCTGCTTGCATGCTTCCGCGCCTGCTAGGACGCTTTCGCGCCTGCTTGCACGGTTCCGAGCCTGCTTGGACGCTTCCGCGCCTGCTTGGACTCTTCTGCGTCTTCTTGCATGCTTCCGCGCCTGCTTGGACTCTTCTGCGTCTTCTTGCATGCTTCCGCGCCTGCTTGGACGTTTCCGCGCCTGCTTGAACGCTTCCGCGACTGCTTGGACGCTTCCGCGACTGCTTGGACTCTTCCCCGCCTGCTTGGACGCTTCCGCGCCTGCTTGGAATCTTCTGCGCCTTCTTGCATGCTGCCGCGCATACTTGCACGTTTCCGCGCCTGCTTGGACGCTTCCGCGCCTGCTTGCATGATTCCCCGCCTGCTTGGACGCTTCCGCGCCTGCTTGGACGCTTCCGCGCCTGGTTGGACGCTACCGCGCCTGCTTGGACGCTTCCGCGCCTGCTTGCATGCTTCCCCGCCTGCTTGGACGCTTCCGCGCCTGCTTGGACTCTTCTGCGCCTGCTTGCATGCTTCCGCGCCTGCTTGGACGCTTCCGCGCCTGCTTGGACTCTTCTGCGTCTTCTTGCATGCTTCTCCGCCTGCCTGGACGCTTCCGCGCCTGCTTGGACTCTTCTGCGCCTTCTTGCATGCTTCCGCGCCTGCTTGGACGTTTCCGCGCCTGCTTGGACGCTTCCGCGACTGCTTGGACGCTTCCGCGCCTGCTTGGACTCTTCTGCGCCTTCTTGCATGCTTCCGCCCCTGCTTGGACGCTTCCGTGCCTACTTGCACGGTTCGGCGCCTGCTTGCATGGTTCCGCGCATACTTGGACGTTTCCGCGACTGCTTGGACGTTTCCGCGCCAGCTTGGATGCTTTCGCGCCTGCTTGGACTATTCTGCGCCTTCTTGCATGCTTCCGCGCCTGCTTGGACTATTCTGCGTCTTCTTGCATGCTTCCGCGCCTACTTGGACGTTTCCGCGACTGCTTGGACGTTTCCGCGCCAGCTTGGATGCTTTCGCGCCTGCTTGGACTATTCTGCGCCTTCTTGCATGCTTCCGCGCCTGCTTGGACGTTTCCGCGCCTGGTTGGACGCTTCAGCGACTGCTTGGACGCTTCCGCGCCTGCTTGCATACTTCCGTGCCTGCTTGCATGCTTCCGCGCCTGCTAGGACGCTTTCGCGCCTGCTTGCACGGTTCCGAGCCTGCTTGGACGCTTCCGCGCCTGCTTGGACTCTTCTGCGTCTTCTTGCATGCTTCCGCGCCTGCTTGGACTCTTCTGCGTCTTCTTGCATGCTTCCGCGCCTGCTTGGACGTTTCCGCGCCTGCTTGAACGCTTCCGCGACTGCTTGGACGCTTCCGCGACTGCTTGGACTCTTCCCCGCCTGCTTGGACGCTTCCGCGCCTGCTTGGAATCTTCTGCGCCTTCTTGCATGCTGCCGCGCATACTTGCACGTTTCCGCGCCTGCTTGGACGCTTCCGCGCCTGCTTGCATGATACCCCGCCTGCTTGGACGCTTCCGCGCCTGCTTGGACGCTTCCGCGCCTGGTTGGACGCTACCGCGCCTGCTTGGACGCTTCCGCGCCTGCTTGCATGCTTCCCCGCCTGCTTGGACGCTTCCGCGCCTGCTTGGACTCTTCTGCGCCTGCTTGCATGCTTCCGCGCCTGCTTGGACGCTTCCGCGCCTGCTTGGACTCTTCTGCGTCTTCTTGCATGCTTCCGCGCCTGCTTGGACGTTTCCGCGCCTGCTTGGACGCTTCCGCGCCTGCTTGCATGCTTCCCCGCCTGCTTGGACGCTTCCGCGCCTGCTTGGACTCTTCTGCGCCTTCTTGCATGCTTCCGCGCCTGCTTGGACACTTCCGCGCCTGCTAGGACGCTTCCGCGCCTGCTTGGACTCTTCCACGCCTGCTTGGACGTTTCCGCGCCTGCTTGGACGCTACCGCGCCTGCTTGGACGCTTCCGCGACTGCTTGGACGCTTCCGCGTCTGCTTGGACGGTACCGCGCCTGCTTGGACGCTTCAGCGACTGCTTGGACGCTTCCGCGCCTGCTTGCATGCTTCCGCGCCTGCTTGCATGCTTCCGCGCCTGCTTGCATGCTTCCGCGCCTGCTAGGACGTTTTCGCGCCTGCTTGCACAGTTCCGAGCCTGCTTGGACGCTTCCGCGCCTGCTTGGACGCTTCCGCGCCTGCTTGCATGCTTCCCCGCCTGCTTGCATGCTTCTCCGCCTGCCTGGACGCTTCCGCGCCTGCTTGGACTCTTCTGCGCCTTCTTGCATGCTTCCGCGCCTGCTTGGACGTTTCCGCGCCTGCTTGGACGCTTCCGCGACTGCTTGGACGCTTCCGCGCCTGCTTGGACTCTTCTGCGCCTTCTTGCATGCTTCCGCCCCTGCTTGGACGCTTCCGTGCCTACTTGCACGGTTCGGCGCCTGCTTGCATGGTTCCGCGCATACTTGGACGTTTCCGCGACTGCTTGGACGTTTCCGCGCCAGCTTGGATGCTTTCGCGCCTGCTTGGACTATTCTGCGCCTTCTTGCATGCTTCCGCGCCTGCTTGGACTATTCTGCGTCTTCTTGCATGCTTCCGCGCCTACTTGGACGTTTCCGCGACTGCTTGGACGTTTCCGCGCCAGCTTGGATGCTTTCGCGCCTGCTTGGACTGTTCTGCGCCTTCTTGCATGCTTCCGCGCCTGCTTGGACGTTTCCGCGCCTGCTTGGACGCTTCAGCGACTGCTTGGACGCTTCCGCGCCTGCTTGCATACTTCCGTGCCTGCTTGCATGCTTCCGCGCCTGCTAGGACGCTTTCGCGCCTGCTTGCACGGTTCCGAGCCTCCTTTGACGCTTCCGCGTCTGCTTGGACGGTACCGCGCCTGCTTGGACGCTTCCGCGACTGCTTGGACGCTTCCGCGTCTGCTTGGACGGTACCGCGCCTGCTTGGACGCTTCAGCGACTGCTTGGACGCTTCCGCGCCTGCTTGCATGCTTCCGCGCCTGCTTGCATGCTTCCGCGCCTGCTAGGACGTTTTCGCGCCTGCTTGCACAGTTCCGAGCCTGCTTGGACGCTTCCGCGCCTGCTTGGACGCTTCCGCGCCTGCTTGCATGCTTCCCCGCCTGCTTGCATGCTTCTCCGCCTGCCTGGACGCTTCCGCGCCTGCTTGGACTCTTCTGCGCCTTCTTGCATGCTTCCGCGCCTGCTTGGACGTTTCCGCGCCTGCTTGGACGCTTCCGCGACTGCTTGGACGCTTCCGCGCCTGCTTGGACTCTTCTGCGCCTTCTTGCATGCTTCCGCCCCTGCTTGGACGCTTCCGTGCCTACTTGCACGGTTCGGCGCCTGCTTGCATGGTTCCGCGCATACTTGGACGTTTCCGCGACTGCTTGGACGTTTCCGCGCCAGCTTGGATGCTTTCGCGCCTGCTTGGACTATTCTGCGCCTTCTTGCATGCTTCCGCGCCTGCTTGGACTATTCTGCGTCTTCTTGCATGCTTCCGCGCCTACTTGGACGTTTCCGCGACTGCTTGGACGTTTCCGCGCCAGCTTGGATGCTTTCGCGCCTGCTTGGACTATTCTGCGCCTTCTTGCATGCTTCCGCGCCTGCTTGGACGTTTCCGCGCCTGGTTGGACGCTTCAGCGACTGCTTGGACGCTTCCGCGCCTGCTTGCATACTTCCGTGCCTGCTTGCATGCTTCCGCGCCTGCTAGGACGCTTTCGCGCCTGCTTGCACGGTTCCGAGCCTGCTTGGACGCTTCCGCGCCTGCTTGGACTCTTCTGCGTCTTCTTGCATGCTTCCGCGCCTGCTTGGACTCTTCTGCGTCTTCTTGCATGCTTCCGCGCCTGCTTGGACGTTTCCGCGCCTGCTTGAACGCTTCCGCGACTGCTTGGACGCTTCCGCGACTGCTTGGACTCTTCCCCGCCTGCTTGGACGCTTCCGCGCCTGCTTGGAATCTTCTGCGCCTTCTTGCATGCTGCCGCGCATACTTGCACGTTTCCGCGCCTGCTTGGACGCTTCCGCGCCTGCTTGCATGATTCCCCGCCTGCTTGGACGCTTCCGCGCCTGCTTGGACGCTTCCGCGCCTGGTTGGACGCTACCGCGCCTGCTTGGACGCTTCCGCGCCTGCTTGCATGCTTCCCCGCCTGCTTGGACGCTTCCGCGCCTGCTTGGACTCTTCTGCGCCTGCTTGCATGCTTCCGCGCCTGCTTGGACGCTTCCGCGCCTGCTTGGACTCTTCTGCGTCTTCTTGCATGCTTCCGCGCCTGCTTGGACGTTTCCGCGCCTGCTTGGACGCTTCCGCGCCTGCTTGCATGCTTCCCCGCCTGCTTGGACGCTTCCGCGCCTGCTTGGACTCTTCTGCGCCTTCTTGCATGCTTCCGCGCCTGCTTGGACACTTCCGCGCCTGCTAGGACGCTTCCGCGCCTGCTTGGACTCTTCCACGCCTGCTTGGACGTTTCCGCGCCTGCTTGGACGCTACCGCGCCTGCTTGGACGCTTCCGCGACTGCTTGGACGCTTCCGCGTCTGCTTGGACGGTACCGCGCCTGCTTGGACGCTTCAGCGACTGCTTGGACGCTTCCGCGCCTGCTTGCATGCTTCCGCGCCTGCTTGCATGCTTCCGCGCCTGCTTGCATGCTTCCGCGCCTGCTAGGACGTTTTCGCGCCTGCTTGCACAGTTCCGAGCCTGCTTGGACGCTTCCGCGCCTGCTTGGACGCTTCCGCGCCTGCTTGCATGCTTCCCCGCCTGCTTGCATGCTTCTCCGCCTGCCTGGACGCTTCCGCGCCTGCTTGGACTCTTCTGCGCCTTCTTGCATGCTTCCGCGCCTGCTTGGACGTTTCCGCGCCTGCTTGGACGCTTCCGCGACTGCTTGGACGCTTCCGCGCCTGCTTGGACTCTTCTGCGCCTTCTTGCATGCTTCCGCCCCTGCTTGGACGCTTCCGTGCCTACTTGCACGGTTCGGCGCCTGCTTGCATGGTTCCGCGCATACTTGGACGTTTCCGCGACTGCTTGGACGTTTCCGCGCCAGCTTGGATGCTTTCGCGCCTGCTTGGACTATTCTGCGCCTTCTTGCATGCTTCCGCGCCTGCTTGGACTATTCTGCGTCTTCTTGCATGCTTCCGCGCCTACTTGGACGTTTCCGCGACTGCTTGGACGTTTCCGCGCCAGCTTGGATGCTTTCGCGCCTGCTTGGACTGTTCTGCGCCTTCTTGCATGCTTCCGCGCCTGCTTGGACGTTTCCGCGCCTGCTTGGACGCTTCAGCGACTGCTTGGACGCTTCCGCGCCTGCTTGCATACTTCCGTGCCTGCTTGCATGCTTCCGCGCCTGCTAGGACGCTTTCGCGCCTGCTTGCACGGTTCCGAGCCTCCTTTGACGCTTCCGCGCCTGCTTGTACTCTTCTGCGTCTTCTTGCATGCTTCCGCGCCTGCTTGGACTCTTCTGCGTCTTCTTGCATGCTTCCGCGCCTGCTTGGACGTTTCCGCGCCTGCTTGAACGCTTCCGCGACTGCTTGGACGCTCCCGCGCCTGCTTGGGCTCTTCTGCGTCTTCTTGCATGCTTCCGCGCCTGCTTGGACGTTTCCGCGCCTGCTTGGACGCTGCCGCGCCTGCTTGGACGCTTCCGCGACTGCTTGGACGCTTCCGCGCCTGCTTGGACTCTTCTGCGTCTTCTTGCATGCTTCCGCGCCTGCTTGGACGCTTCCGCGCCTGCTTGGAATCTTCTGCGCCTTCTTGCATGCTGCCGCGCCTACTTGGACGTTTCCACGCCTACTTGGACGTTTCCGCGCCTGCTTGGACGCTTCCGCGCCTGCTTGGACGCTTCCGCGACTGCTTGGACGCTTCCGCGTCTGCTTGGACGGTACCGCGCCTGCTTGGACGCTTCAGTGACTGCTTGGACGCTTCCGCGCCTGCTTGCATGCTTCCGCGCCTGCTTGCATGCTTCCGCGCCTTCTAGGACGCTTTCGCGCCTGCTTGCACGGTTCCGAGCCTGCTTGGACGCTTCCGCGCCTGCTTGGACGCTTCCGCGCCTGCTTGCATGCTTCCCCGCCTGCTTGCATGCTTCCGCGCCTGCTTGGACGTTACCGTGCCTGCTTGGACGCTTCCGCGCCTGGTTGGACGCTACCGCGCCTGCTTGGACGCTTCCGCGACTGCTTGGACGCTTCCGCGCCTGCTTGGACTCTTCTGCGCCTTCTTGCATGCTTCCGCCCCTGCTTGGACGCTTCCGTGCCTACTTGCACGGTTCGGCGCCTGCTTGCATGCTTCCGCGCCTACTTGGACGTTTCCGCGACTGCTTGGACGTTTCCGCGCCAGCTTGGATGCTTTCGCGCCTGCTTGGACTATTCTGCGCCTTCTTGCATGCTTCCGCGCCTGCTTGGACTATTCTGCGTCTTCTTGCATGCTTCCGCGCCTGCTTGGACGTTTCCGCGCCTGCTTGGACGCTACCGCGCCTGCTTGGACGCTTCCGCGACTGCTTGGACTCTACCGCGCCTGCTTGGACTCTTCTGCGTCTTCTTGCATGCTTCCGCGCCTGCTTGGACGCTTCCGCGCCTGCTTGGAATCTTCTGCGCCTTCTTGCATGCTGCCGCGCCTACTTGGACGTTTCCACGCCTACTTGGACGTTTCCGCGCCTGCTTGGACGCTTCCGCGCCTGCTTGGACGCTTCCGCGCCTGGTTGGACGCTACCGCGCCTGCTTGGACGCTTCCGCGCCTGCTTGCATGCTTCCCCGCCTGCTTGGACGCTTCCGCGCCTGCTTGGACTCTTCTGCGCCTGCTTGCATGCTTCCGCGCCTGCTTGGACGCTTCCGCGCCTGCTTGGACTCTTCTGCGTCTTCTTGCAGGCTTCCGCGCCTGCTTGGACGTTTCCGCGCCTGCTTTTACGCTTCCGCGCCTGCTTGCATGCTTCCCCGCCTGCTTGGACGCTTCCGCGCCTGCTTGGACTCTTCCACGCCTGCTTGGACGTTTCCGCGCCTGGTTGGACGCTACCGCGCCTGCTTGCATGCTTCCCCGCCTGCTTGGACGCTTCCGCGCCTGCTTGGACTCTTCTGCGCCTTCTTGCATGCTTCCGCGCCTGCTTGGACACTTCTGCGCCTTCTTGCATGCTTCCGCGCCTGCTTGGACTCTTCTGCGCCTTCTTGCATGCTTCCGCGCCTGCTTGGACACTTCTGCGCCTTCTTGCATGCTGCCGCGCCTGCTTGGACGTTTCCGCGCCAGCTTGGACACTACCGCGCCTGGTTGGACTCTTCTGCGTCTTCTTGCATGCTTCCGCGCCTGCTTGGACGCTTCCGCGCCTGCTTGGACGCTTCCGCGCCTGCTTGGACTCTTCCACGCCTGCTTGGACGTTTCCGCGCCTGCTTGGACGCTACCGCGCCTGCTTGGACGCTTCCGCGTCTCTTTGGACGCTACAGCGCCTGCTTGGACGCTTCCGCGATTGCTTGGACGCTTCCGCGCCTGCTTGGACTCTTCTGCGCCTTCTTGCATGCTGCCGCGCCTACTTGGACGCCTCCGCGCCTGCTTGGACGCTTCCGCGCCTGCTTGGACGCTTCCGCGATTGCTTGGACGCTTCCGCGCCTGCTTGGACTGTTCTGCGCCTTCTTGCATGCTGCCGCGCCTACTTGGACGTTTCCGCGCCTACTTGGACGTTTCCGCGCCTGCTTGGACGCTTCCGCGCCCGCTTGCATGCTTCCCCGCCTGCTTGGACGCTTCCGCGCCTGCTTGGACTCTCTGCGTCTTCTTGCATGCTTCCGCGCCTGCTTGGACGTTTCCGCGCCTGCTTGGACGCTACCGCTCCTGCTTGGACGCTTCCGCGTCTCTTTGGACGCTACAGCGCCTGCTTGGACGCTTCCGCGATTGCTTGGACGCTTCCGCGCCTGCTTGGACTCTTCTGCGCCTTCTTGCATGCTGCCGCGCCTACTTGGACGCCTCCGCGCCTGCTTGGACGCTTCCGCGCCTGCTTGGACGCTTCCGCGCCTGCTTGGACACTTCCGCGCCTGCTTGGACGGTTCCGCGTCTCTTTGGACGCTACAGCGCCTGCTTGGACGCTTCCGCGATTGCTTGGACGCTTCCGCGCCTGCTTGGACTCTTCTGCGCCTTCTTGCATGCTGCCGCGCCTACTTGGACGCCTCCGCGCCTGCTTGGACGTTTCCGCGCCAGCTTGGACACTACCGCGCCTGGTTGGACTCTTCTGCGTCTTCTTGCATGCTTCCGCGCCTGCTTGGACGCTTCCGCGCCTGCTTGGACGCTTCCGCGCCTGCTTGGACTCTTCCACGCCTGCTTGGACGTTTGCGCGCCTGCTTGGACGCTACCGCGCCTGCTTGGACGCTTCCGCGACTGCTTGGACTCTACCGCGCCTGCTTGAACGCTTCCGCGACTGCTTGGTCGCTTCCGCGCCTGCTTGGACTCTTCTGCGTCTTCTTGCATGCTTCCGCGCCTGCTTGGACGCTTCCGCGCCTGCTTGGAATCTTCTGCGCCTTCTTGCATGCTGCCGCGCCTACTTGGACGTTTCCACGCCTGCTTGGACGCTTCCGCACCTGCTTGAATGCTTCCCCGCCTGCTTGGACGCTTCCGCGCCTGCTTGGACTCTTCCGCGCCTGCTTGCATGCTACCCCGCCTGCTTGGACGCTACCGCGCCTGCTTGGACGCTTCTGCGCCTTCTTGCATGCTTCCGCGACTGCTTGGACGCTTCCTCGCCTGCTTGGACTCTTCTGCGCCTTCTTGCATGCTTCCGCGCCTGCTTGAACTCTTCTGCGCCTGCTTGGACGCTACCACGCCTGCTTGGACGCTTCCGCGCCTGCATGGACGTTTCCGCGCCTGCTTGGACGCTACCGCGCCTGCTTGGACACTTCTGCGCCTGTTTGGACTCTTCTGCGCCTGCTTGGACGCTACCGCGCCTGCTTGGACGCTTCTGCTCCTTCGTGTATGCTTCCGCGCCTACTTGGACGTTTCCGCGGCTGCTTGGATGCTTCCGCGCCTGCTTGCATGCTTCCCCGCCTGCTTGGACGCTTCCGCGCCTGCTTGGACGCTTCCGCGACTGCTTGGACGCTACCGCGCCTGCTTGGACAATTCCGCGACTGCTTGGGCGCTTCCGCACCTGCTTGGACGCTACCGCGCCTGCTTGGACGCTTCCGCAACTCCTTGGACGCTTCTGCGCCTGCTTGGACGCTTCCGCGATTGCTTGGACGCTTCCGCGCCTGCTTGGACTGTTCTGCGCCTTCTTGCATGCTGCCGCGCCTACTTGGACGCCTCCGCGCCTGCTTGGACGCTTCCGCGCCTGCTTGGACGCTTCCGCGCCTGCTTGGACACTTCCGCGCCTGCTTGGACGCTACCGCGCCTGCTTGGACGCTTCCGCGCCTGCATGGACGTTTCCGCGTCTGCTTGGACGCTTCCGCGACTGCTTGGACGCTTCTGCGCCTGCTTGGACGCTTCCGCGCCTGCATGGACGCTTCCGCGCCTGCATGGACGTTTCCGCGCCTGCTTGGACGCTACCGCGCCTGCTTGGACACTTCTGCGCCTGTTTGGACTCTTCTGCGCCTGCTTGGACGCTACCGCGCCTGCTTGGACGCTTCTGCTCCTTCGTGCATGCTTCCGCGCCTACTTGGACGTTTCCGCGGCTGCTTGGATGCTTCCCCGCCTGCTTGGACGCTTCCGCGCCTGCTTGGACTCTTCCGCGCCTGCTTGCATGCTACCCCGCCTGCTTGGACGCTACCGCGCCTGCTTGGACGCTTCTGCGCCTTCTTGCATGCTTCCGCGCCTGCTTGGACGCTACCGCGCCTGCTTGGGCGCTTCCGCGCCTGCTTGGACGCTTCCGCGACAGCTTGGACGCTTCCGCGCCTGCTTGGACTCTTCTGCGTCTTCTTGCATGCTTCCGCGCCGGCTTGGACGTTTCCGCGCCTGCTTGGACGCTACCGCGCCTACTTGTACGCTTCCGCGACTGCTTGGACGCTACCGCGCCTGCTTGGACGCTTCCGCGGCTGCTTGGACGCTTCCGCGCCTGCTTGGACTCTTCTGCGTCTTCTTGCAATGCTTCCGCGCCTGCTTGGACGTTTCCGCGCCTTCTTGGACGCTACCGCGCCTGCTTGGACGCTTCCGCGCCTGCTTGGACGCTACCGCGCCTGCTTGGACGCTTCCGCGACTGCTTGGACGCTACCGCGCCTGCTTGGACGCTTCCGCGACTGCTTGGACGCTTCCGCGCCTGCTTGGACTCTTCTGCGCCTTCTTGCATGCTGCCGCGCCTACTTGGACGCTTCCGCGCCTGGTTGGACGCTACCGCGCCTGCTTGGACGCTTCCGCGACTGCTTGGACGCTTCCGCGCCTGGTTGGACGCTACCGCGCCTGCTTGGAATCTTCTGCGCCTTCTTGCATGCTGCCGCGCCTACTTGGACGTTTCCACGCCTGCTTGGACGCTTCCGCGCCTGCTTGCATGCTTCCCCGCCTGCTTGGAATCTTCTGCGCCTTCTTGCATGCTGCCGCGCCTACTTGGACGTTTCCACGCCTGCTTGGACGCTTCCGCGCCTGCTTGCATGCTTCCCCGCCTGCTTGGACGCTTCCGCGCCTGCTTGGACGTTTCCGCGCCTACTTGGACGTTTCCGCGCCTGCTTGGACGTTTCCGCGCCTGCTTGGACGCTACCGCGCCTGCTTGGACGCTTCCGCGACTGCTTGGACGCTACCGCGCCTGCTTGGACGCTTCCGCGACTGCTTGGACGCTTCCGCGCCTGCTTGGACTCTTCTGCGCCTTCTTGCATGCTGCCGCGCCTACTTGGACGCTTCCGCGCCTGGTTGGACGCTACCGCGCCTGCTTGGACTCTTCTACGTCTTCTTGCATGCTTCCGCGCCTGCTTGGACGTTTCCGCGCCTGCTTGGACGCTTCCGCGCCTGCTTGGACGCTTCCGCGACTGCTTGGACGCTTCCGCGCCTGGTTGGACGCTACCGCGCCTGCTTGGAATCTTCTGCGCCTTCTTGCATGCTGCCGCGCCTACTTGGACGTTTCCACGCCTGCTTGGACGCTTCCGCGCCTGCTTGCATGCTTCCCCGCCTGCTTGGACGCTTCCGCGCCTGCTTGGACTCTTCCGCGCCTGCTTGGAATCTTCTGCGCCTTCTTGCATGCTGCCGCGCCTACTTGGACGTTTCCACGCCTGCTTGGACGCTTCCGCGCCTGCTTGCATGCTTCCCCGCCTGCTTGGAATCTTCTGCGCCTTCTTGCATGCTGCCGCGCCTACTTGGACGTTTCCACGCCTGCTTGGACGCTTCTGCGCCTGCTTGCATGCTTCCCCGCCTGCTTGGACGCTTCCGCGCCTGCTTGGACTCTTCTGCACCTGCTTGGACGCTTCCGCGACTGCTTGGACGCTTCCGCGCCTGCTTGGACTCTTCTGCGCCTTCTTGCATGCTGCCGCGCCTACTTGGACGTTTCCACGCCTGCTTGGACGCTTCCGCGCCTGCTTGCATGCTTCCCCGCCTGCTTGCATGCTTCCCCGCCTGCTTGGACGCTTCCGCGCCTGCTTGGACTCTTTTGCGCCTTCTTGCATGCTTCCGCGCCTGCTTGTACGTTTCCGCGCCTACTTGGACGCTTCCGCGCCTGGTTGGACGCTACCGCGCCTGCTTGGACGCTTCCGCGACTGTTGTGGACGCTTCCGCGCCTGCTTGGACTCTTCTGCGCCTTCTTGCATACTTCCGCGCCTGCTTGGACGTTTCCGCGCCTGCTTGGACGCTTCCGCGCCTGCTTGGACTCTTTTGCGCCTTCTTGCATGCTTCCGCGCCTGCTTGTACGTTTCCGCGCCTACTTGGACGCTTCCGCGCCTGGTTGGACGCTACCGCGCCTGCTTGGACGCTTCCGCGACTGTTGTGGACGCTTCCGCGCCTGCTTGGACTCTTCTGCGCCTTCTTGCATACTTCCGCGCCTGCTTGGACTCTTCTGCGCCTTCTTGCATGCTGCCGCGCCTGCTTGGACGCTTCCGCGCCTGGTTGGACGCTACCGCGCCTGCTTGGACGCTTCCGCGACTGCTTGGACGCTTCCGCGCCTGCTTGGACTCTTCTGCGCCTTCTTGCATGCTTCCGCGCCTGCATGGACGTTTCCACGCCTGCTTGGACGCTACCGCGCCTGCTTGGACGCTTCCGCGACTGCTTGGACGCTACCGCGCCTGCTTGGACGCTTCCGCGACTGCTTGGACTCTTCTGCGCCTTCTTGCATGCTTCCGCGCCTGGTTGGACGCTACCGCGCCTGCTTGGACGCTTCCGCGACTGCTGGGACGCTTCCGCGCCTGCTTGGACTCTTCTGCGGCTTCTTGCATGCTGCCGCGCCTACTTGGACGTTTCCGCGCCTGCTTAGACGTTTCCACGCCTGCTTGGACGCTTCCGCGCCTGCTTGCATGCTTCCCCGCCTGCTTGGACGCTTCCGCGCCTGCTTGGTCGCTTCCGCGACTGCTTGGACGCTTCCGCGCCTGGTTGGACGCGGCCGCGCCTGCTTGGACGCTTCCGCGACTGCTTGGACGCTTCCGCGCCTGCTTGGACTCTTCTGCGCCTGCTTGGACTCTTCCACGCCTGCTTGGACGCTTCCGCGCCTGCTTGCATGCTTCCCCGCCTGCTTGGACGCTTCCGCGCCTGCAGGACTCTTCTGCGTCTTCTTGCATGCTACCGCGCCTACTTGGACGCTTCCGCGCCTGGTTGGACGCTACCGCGCCTGCTTGGACGCTTCCGCGACTGCTTGGACGCTTCCGCGCCTGCTTGCATGCTTCCCCGCCTGCTTGGACGCTTCCGCGCCTGCTTGGAATCTTCTGCGCCTTCTTGCATGCTGCCGCGCCTACTTGGACGTTTCCGCGCCTGCTTGGACGCTTCCGCGCCTGCTTGCATGCTACCCCGCCTGCTTGGACGCTTCCGCGCCTGCTTGGAATCTTCTGCGCCTTCTTGCATGCTGCCGCGCCTACTTGGACGTTTCCACGCCTGCTTGGACGCTTCCGCGCCTGCTTGCATGCTTCTCCGCCTGCCTGGACGCTTCCGCGCCTGCTTGGACTCTTCTGCGCCTTCTTGCATGCTGCCGCGCCTACTTGGACGTTTCCGCGCCTGCATGGACGCTTCAGCGCCTGCTTGGACGCTTCCGCGCCTGCTTGGACTCTTCTGCGCCTTCTTGCATGCTTCCGCGCCTGCTTGGACACTTCTGCGCCTTCTTGCATGCTTCCGCGCCTGCTTGGACGTTTCCGCGCCAGCTTGGACACTACCGCGCCTGGTTGGACTCTTCTGCGCCTTCTTGCATGCTTCCGCGCCTGCTTGGACGCTTCCGCACCTTCTTGCATGCTTCCGCGCCTACTTGGACGTTTCCGCGCCTGCTTGGACGCTTCCGCGACTGCTTGGACGCTACCGCGCCTGCTTGGACGCTTCCGCGACTGCTTGGACGCTTCCGCGCCTGCTTGGACTCTTCTGCGCCTTCTTGCATGCTGCCGCGCCTGCTTGGACGCTTCCGCGCCTGGTTGGACGCTACCGCGCCTGCTTGGACGCTTCCGCGACTGCTTGGACGCTTCCGCGCCTGCTTGGACTCTTCCACGCCTGCTTGGACGTTTCCGCGCCTGCTTGGACGCTACCGCGCCTGCTTGGACGCTTCCGCGTCTCTTTGGACGCTACAGCGCCTGCTTGGACGCTTCCGCGATTGCTTGGACGCTTCCGCGCCTGCTTGGACTATTCTGCGCCTTCTTGCATGCTTCCGCGCCTGCTTGGACTATTCTGCGTCTTCTTGCATGCTTCCGCGCCTGCTTGGACTGTTCTGCGCCTTCTTGCATGCTGCCGCGCCTACTTGGACGTTTCCGCGCCTACTTGGACGTTTCCGCGCCTGCTTGGACGCTTCCGCGCCCGCTTGCATGCTTCCCCGCCTGCTTGGACGCTTCCGCGCCTGCTTGGACTCTCTGCGTCTTCTTGCATGCTTCCGCGCCTGCTTGGACGTTTCCGCGCCTGCTTGGACGCTACCGCTCCTGCTTGGACGCTTCCGCGTCTCTTTGGACGCTACAGCGCCTGCTTGGACGCTTCCGCGATTGCTTGGACGCTTCCGCGCCTGCTTGGACTCTTCTGCGCCTTCTTGCATGCTGCCGCGCCTACTTGGACGCCTCCGCGCCTGCTTGGACGCTTCCGCGCCTGCTTGGACGCTTCCGCGCCTGCTTGGACACTTCCGCGCCTGCTTGGACGGTTCCGCGTCTCTTTGGACGCTACAGCGCCTGCTTGGACGCTTCCGCGATTGCTTGGACGCTTCCGCGCCTGCTTGGACTCTTCTGCGCCTTCTTGCATGCTGCCACGCCTACTTGGACGCCTCCGCGCCTGCTTGGACGTTTCCGCGCCAGCTTGGACACTACCGCGCCTGGTTGGACTCTTCTGCGTCTTCTTGCATGCTTCCGCGCCTGCTTGGACTCTTCTGCGCCTTCTTGCATGCTTCCGCCCCTGCTTGGACGCTTCCGTGCCTACTTGCACGGTTCGGCGCCTGCTTGCATGGTTCCGCGCATACTTGGACGTTTCCGCGACTGCTTGGACGTTTCCGCGCCAGCTTGGATGCTTTCGCGCCTGCTTGGACTATTCTGCGCCTTCTTGCATGCTTCCGCGCCTGCTTGGACTATTCTGCGTCTTCTTGCATGCTTCCGCGCCTACTTGGACGTTTCCGCAACTGCTTGGACGTTTCCGCGCCAGCTTGGATGCTTTCGCGCCTGCTTGGACTGTTCTGCGCCTTCTTGCATGCTTCCGCGCCTGCTTGGACGTTTCCGCGCCTGCTTGTACTCTTCTGCGTCTTCTTGCATGCTTCCGCGCCTGCTTGGACTCTTCTGCGTCTTCTTGCATGCTTCCGCGCCTGCTTGGACGTTTCCGCGCCTGCTTGAACGCTTCCGCGACTGCTTGGACGCTCCCGCGCCTGCTTGGGCTCTTCTGCGTCTTCTTGCATGCTTCCGCGCCTGCTTGGACGTTTCCGCGCCTGCTTGGACGCTGCCGCGCCTGCTTGGACGCTTCCGCGACTGCTTGGACGCTTCCGCGCCTGCTTGGACTCTTCTGCGTCTTCTTGCATGCTTCCGCGCCTGCTTGGACGCTTCCGCGCCTGCTTGGAATCTTCTGCGCCTTCTTGCATGCTGCCGCGCCTACTTGGACGTTTCCACGCCTACTTGGACGTTTCCGCGCCTGCTTGGACGCTTCCGCGCCTGCTTGGACGCTTCCGCGACTGCTTGGACGCTTCCGCGTCTGCTTGGACGGTACCGCGCCTGCTTGGACGCTTCAGTGACTGCTTGGACGCTTCCGCGCCTGCTTGGACGCTTCAGCGCCTGCTTGGACGCTTCCGCGCCTGCTTGGACTCTTCTGCGCCTTCTTGCATGCTTCCGCACCTGCTTGGACACTTCTGCGCCTTCTTGCATGCTTCCGCGCCTGCTTGGACGTTTCCGCGCCAGCTTGGACACTACCGCGCCTGGTTGGACTCTTCTGCGCCTTCTTGCATGCTTCCGCGCCTGCTTGGACGCTTCCGCGACTGCCCGGACGCTTCCGCGAGTGGTTGGACGTCACCGCGCCTGCTTGGACGCTTCCGCGACTGCTTGGACGCTTCCGCGTCTGCTTGGACGGTACCGCGCCTGCTTGGACGCTTCAGCGACTGCTTGGACGCTTCCGCGCCTGCTTGCATGCTTCCGCGCCTGCTTGCATGCTTCCGCGCCTGCTTGCATGCTTCCGCGCCTGCTAGGACGTTTTCGCGCCTGCTTGCACGGTTCCGAGCCTGCTTGGACGCTTCCGCGCCTGCTTGGACGCTTCCGCGCCTGCTTGCATGCTTCCCCGCCTGCTTGCATGCTTCTCCGCCTGCCTGGACGCTTCCGCGCCTGCTTGGACTCTTCTGCGCCTTCTTGCATGCTTCCGCGCCTGCTTGGACGTTTCCGCGCCTGCTTGGACGCTACCGCGCCTGCTTGGACGCTTCCGCACCTTCTTGCATGCTTCCGCGCCTACTTGGACGTTTCCGCGTCTGCTTGGACGCTTCCGCGCCTGCTTGCATGCTTCCCCGCCTGCTTGGACTCTTCTGCGCCTTCTTGCATGCTTCCGCGCCTGCTTGGACGTTTCCACGCCTGCTTGGACGCTACCGCGCCTGCTTGGACGCTTCAGCGCCTGCTTGGACGCTTCCGCGCCTGCTTGGACTCTTCTGCGCCTTCTTGCATGCTGCCGCGCCTACTTGGACGTTTCCGCGCCTGCTTGGACGCTTCCGCGACTGCTTGGACGCTTCCGCGCCTGCTTGGACGCTTCAGCGCCTGCTTGGACGCTTCCGCGCCTGCTTGGACTCTTCTGCGCCTTCTTGCATGCTTCCGCGCCTGCTTGGACACTTCTGCGCCTTCTTGCATGCTTCCGCGCCTGCTTGGACGTTTCCGCGCCAGCTTAGACACTACCGCGCCTGGTTGGACTCTTCTGCGCCTTCTTGCATGCTTCCGCGCCTGCTTGGACGCTTCCGCGACTGCCCGGACGCTTCCGCGAGTGGTTGGACGTCACCGCGCCTGCTTGGACGCTTCCGCGACTGCTTGGACGCTTCCGCGTCTGCTTGGACGGTACCGCGCCTGCTTGGACGCTTCAGCGACTGCTTGGACGCTTCCGCGCCTGCTTGCATGCTTCCGCGCCTGCTTGCATGCTTCCGCGCCTGCTAGGACGTTTTCGCGCCTGCTTGCACGGTTCCGAGCCTGCTTGGACGCTTCCGCGCCTGCTTGGACGCTTCCGCGCCTGCTTGCATGCTTCCCCGCCTGCTTGCATGCTTCCGCGCCTGCTTGGACGTTACCGCGCCTGCTTGGACGCTTCCGCGCCTGGTTGGACGCTACCGCGCCTGCTTGGACGCTTCCGCGACTGCTTGGACGCTTCCGCGCCTGCTTGGACTCTTCTGCGCCTTCTTGCATGCTTCCGCCCCTGCTTGGACGCTTCCGTGCCTACTTGCACGGTTCGGCGCCTGCTTGCATGGTTCCGCGCATACTTGGACGTTTCCGCGACTGCTTGGACGTTTCCGCGCCAGCTTGGATGCTTTCGCGCCTGCTTGGACTATTCTGCGCCTTCTTGCATGCTTCCGCGCCTGCTTGGACTATTCTGCGTCTTCTTGCATGCTTCCGCGCCTACTTGGACGTTTCCGCGACTGCTTGGACGTTTCCGCGCCAGCTTGGATGCTTTCGCGCCTGCTTGGACTGTTCTGCGCCTTCTTGCATGCTTCCGCGCCTGCTTGGACGTTTCCGCGCCTGCTTGGACGCTTCAGCGACTGCTTGGACGCTTCCGCGCCTGCTTGCATACTTCCGTGCCTGCTAGGACGCTTTCGCGCCTGCTTGCACGGTTCCGAGCCTCCTTTGACGCTTCCGCGCCTGCTTGTACTCTTCTGCGTCTTCTTGCATGCTTCCGCGCCTGCTTGGACTCTTCTGCGTCTTCTTGCATGCTTCCGCGCCTGCTTGGACGTTTCCGCGCCTGCTTGAACGCTTCCGCGACTGCTTGGACGCTCCCGCGCCTGCTTGGGCTCTTCTGCGTCTTCTTGCATGCTTCCGCGCCTGCTTGGACGTTTCCGCGCCTGCTTGGACGCTGCCGCGCCTGCTTGGACGCTTCCGCGACTGCTTGGACGCTTCCGCGCCTGCTTGGACTCTTCTGCGTCTTCTTGCATGCTTCCGCGCCTGCTTGGACGCTTCCGCGCCTGCTTGGAATCTTCTGCGCCTTCTTGCATGCTGCCGCGCCTACTTGGACGTTTCCACGCCTACTTGGACGTTTCCGCGCCTGCTTGGACGCTTCCGCGCCTGCTTGGACGCTTCCGCGACTGCTTGGACGCTTCCGCGTCTGCTTGGACGGTACCGCGCCTGCTTGGACGCTTCAGTGACTGCTTGGACGCTTCCGCGCCTGCTTGCATGCTTCCGCGCCTGCTTGCATGCTTCCGCGCCTTCTAGGACGCTTTCGCGCCTGCTTGCACGGTTCCGAGCCTGCTTGGACGCTTCCGCGCCTGCTTGGACGCTTCCGCGCCTGCTTGCATGCTTCCCCGCCTGCTTGCATGCTTCCGCGCCTGCTTGGACGTTACCGCGCCTGCTTGGACGCTTCCGCGCCTGGTTGGACGCTACCGCGCCTGCTTGGACTCTTCCACGCCTGCTTGAACGTTTCCGCGCCTGCTTGGACGCTACCGCGCCTGCTTGGACGCTTCCGCGACTGCTTGGACGCTTCCGCGCCTGCTTGGACTCTTCTGCGTCTTCTTGCATGCTTCCGCGCCTGCTTGGACGTTTCCGCGCCTGCTTGGACGCTGCCGCGCCTGCTTGGACGCTTCCGCGACTGCTTGGACGCTTCCGCGCCTGCTTGGACTCTTCTGCGTCTTCTTGCATGCTTCCGCGCCTGCTTGGACGCTTCCGCGCCTGCTTGGAATCTTCTGCGCCTTCTTGCATGCTGCCGCGCCTACTTGGACGTTTCCACGCCTACTTGGACGTTTCCGCGCCTGCTTGGACGCTTCCGCGCCTGCTTGGACGCTTCCGCGACTGCTTGGACGCTTCCGCGTCTGCTTGGACGGTACCGCGCCTGCTTGGACGCTTCAGTGACTGCTTGGACGCTTCCGCGCCTGCTTGCATGCTTCCGCGCCTGCTTGCATGCTTCCGCGCCTTCTAGGACGCTTTCGCGCCTGCTTGCACGGTTCCGAGCCTGCTTGGACGCTTCCGCGCCTGCTTGGACGCTTCCGCGCCTGCTTGCATGCTTCCCCGCCTGCTTGCATGCTTCCGCGCCTGCTTGGACGTTACCGTGCCTGCTTGGACGCTTCCGCGCCTGGTTGGACGCTACCGCGCCTGCTTGGACGCTTCCGCGACTGCTTGGACGCTTCCGCGCCTGCTTGCATGCTTCCCCGCCTGCTTGCATGCTTCCGCGCCTGCTTGGACGTTACCGTGCCTGCTTGGACGCTTCCGCGCCTGGTTGGACGCTACCGCGCCTGCTTGGACGCTTCCGCGACTGCTTGGACGCTTCCGCGCCTGCTTGGACTCTTCTGCGCCTTCTTGCATGCTTCCGCCCCTGCTTGGACGCTTCCGTGCCTACTTGCACGGTTCGGCGCCTGCTTGCATGCTTCCGCGCCTACTTGGACGTTTCCGCGACTGCTTGGACGTTTCCGCGCCAGCTTGGATGCTTTCGCGCCTGCTTGGACTATTCTGCGCCTTCTTGCATGCTTCCGCGCCTGCTTGGACTATTCTGCGTCTTCTTGCATGCTTCCGCGCCTACTTGGACGTTTCCGCGACTGCTTGGACGTTTCCGCGCCAGCTTGGATGCTTTCGCGCCTGCTTGGACTATTCTGCGCCTTCTTGCATGCTTCCGCGCCTGCTTGGACGTTTCCGCGCCTGGTTGGACGCTTCAGCGACTGCTTGGACGCTTCCGCGCCTGCTTGCATGCTTCCCCGCCTGCTTGGACGCTTCCGCGCCTGCTTGGACTCTTCTGCGCCTTCTTGCATGCTTCCGCGCCTGCTTGGACACTTCCGCGCCTGCTAGGACGCTTCCGCGCCTGCTTGGACTCTTCCACGCCTGCTTGGACGTTTCCGCGCCTGCTTGGACGCTACCGCGCCTGCTTGGACGCTTCCGCGACTGCTTGGACTCTACCGCGCCTGCTTGGACTCTTCTGCGTCTTCTTGCATGCTTCCGCGCCTGCTTGGACGCTTCCGCGCCTGCTTGGAATCTTCTGCGCCTTCTTGCATGCTGCCGCGCCTACTTGGACGTTTCCACGCCTACTTGGACGTTTCCGCGCCTGCTTGGACGCTTCCGCGCCTGCTTGGACGCTTCCGCGCCTGGTTGGACGCTACCGCGCCTGCTTGGACGCTTCCGCGCCTGCTTGCATGCTTCCCCGCCTGCTTGGACGCTTCCGCGCCTGCTTGGACTCTTCTGCGCCTGCTTGCATGCTTCCGCGCCTGCTTGGACGCTTCCGCGCCTGCTTGGACTCTTCTGCGTCTTCTTGCAGGCTTCCGCGCCTGCTTGGACGTTTCCGCGCCTGCTTGGACGCTTCCGCGCCTGCTTGCATGCTTCCCCGCCTGCTTGGACGCTTCCGCGCCTGCTTGGACTCTTCCACGCCTGCTTGGACGTTTCCGCGCCTGGTTGGACGCTACCGCGCCTGCTTGCATGCTTCCCCGCCTGCTTGGACGCTTCCGCGCCTGCTTGGACTCTTCTGCGCCTTCTTGCATGCTTCCGCGCCTGCTTGGACACTTCTGCGCCTTCTTGCATGCTTCCGCGCCTGCTTGGACACTTCTGCGCCTTCTTGCATGCTTCCGCGCCTGCTTGGACTCTTCTGCGCCTTCTTGCATGCTTCCGCGCCTGCTTGGACACTTCTGCGCCTTCTTGCATGCTTCCGCGCCTGCTTGGACTCTTCTGCGCCTTCTTGCATGCTTCCGCCCCTGCTTGGACGCTTCCGTGCCTACTTGCACGGTTCGGCGCCTGCTTGCATGCTTCCGCGCCTACTTGGACGTTTCCGCGACTGCTTGGACGTTTCCACGCCTGCTTGGACGCTACCGCGCCTGCTTGGACGCTTCAGCGCCTGCTTGGACGCTTCCGCGCCTGCTTGGACTCTTCTGCGCCTTCTTGCATGCTGCCGCGCCTACTTGGACGTTTCCGCGCCTGCTTGGACGCTTCCGCGACTGCTTGGACGCTTCCGCGCCTGCTTGGACGCTTCAGCGCCTGCTTGGACGCTTCCGCGCCTGCTTGGACTCTTCTGCGCCTTCTTGCATGCTTCCGCGCCTGCTTGGACACTTCTGCGCCTTCTTGCATGCTTCCGCGCCTGCTTGGACGTTTCCGCGCCAGCTTAGACACTACCGCGCCTGGTTGGACTCTTCTGCGCCTTCTTGCATGCTTCCGCGCCTGCTTGGACGCTTCCGCGACTGCCCGGACGCTTCCGCGAGTGGTTGGACGTCACCGCGCCTGCTTGGACGCTTCCGCGACTGCTTGGACGCTTCCGCGTCTGCTTGGACGGTACCGCGCCTGCTTGGACGCTTCAGCGACTGCTTGGACGCTTCCGCGCCTGCTTGCATGCTTCCGCGCCTGCTTGCATGCTTCCGCGCCTGCTAGGACGTTTTCGCGCCTGCTTGCACGGTTCCGAGCCTGCTTGGACGCTTCCGCGCCTGCTTGGACGCTTCCGCGCCTGCTTGCATGCTTCTCCGCCTGCTTGCATGCTTCCGCGCCTGCTTGGACGTTACCGCGCCTGCTTGGACGCTTCCGCGCCTGGTTGGACGCTACCGCGCCTGCTTGGACGCTTCCGCGACTGCTTGGACGCTTCCGCGCCTGCTTGGACTCTTCTGCGCCTTCTTGCATGCTTCCGCCCCTGCTTGGACGCTTCCGTGCCTACTTGCACGGTTCGGCGCCTGCTTGCATGGTTCCGCGCATACTTGGACGTTTCCGCGACTGCTTGGACGTTTCCGCGCCAGCTTGGATGCTTTCGCGCCTGCTTGGACTATTCTGCGCCTTCTTGCATGCTTCCGCGCCTGCTTGGACTATTCTGCGTCTTCTTGCATGCTTCCGCGCCTACTTGGACGTTTCCGCGACTGCTTGGACGTTTCCGCGCCAGCTTGGATGCTTTCGCGCCTGCTTGGACTGTTCTGCGCCTTCTTGCATGCTTCCGCGCCTGCTTGGACGTTTCCGCGCCTGCTTGGACGCTTCAGCGACTGCTTGGACGCTTCCGCGCCTGCTTGCATACTTCCGTGCCTGCTAGGACGCTTTCGCGCCTGCTTGCACGGTTCCGAGCCTCCTTTGACGCTTCCGCGCCTGCTTGTACTCTTCTGCGTCTTCTTGCATGCTTCCGCGCCTGCTTGGACTCTTCTGCGTCTTCTTGCATGCTTCCGCGCCTGCTTGGACGTTTCCGCGCCTGCTTGAACGCTTCCGCGACTGCTTGGACGCTCCCGCGCCTGCTTGGGCTCTTCTGCGTCTTCTTGCATGCTTCCGCGCCTGCTTGGACGTTTCCGCGCCTGCTTGGACGCTGCCGCGCCTGCTTGGACGCTTCCGCGACTGCTTGGACGCTTCCGCGCCTGCTTGGACTCTTCTGCGTCTTCTTGCATGCTTCCGCGCCTGCTTGGACGCTTCCGCGCCTGCTTGGAATCTTCTGCGCCTTCTTGCATGCTGCCGCGCCTACTTGGACGTTTCCACGCCTACTTGGACGTTTCCGCGCCTGCTTGGACGCTTCCGCGCCTGCTTGGACGCTTCCGCGACTGCTTGGACGCTTCCGCGTCTGCTTGGACGGTACCGCGCCTGCTTGGACGCTTCAGTGACTGCTTGGACGCTTCCGCGCCTGCTTGCATGCTTCCGCGCCTGCTTGCATGCTTCCGCGCCTTCTAGGACGCTTTCGCGCCTGCTTGCACGGTTCCGAGCCTGCTTGGACGCTTCCGCGCCTGCTTGGACGCTTCCGCGCCTGCTTGCATGCTTCCCCGCCTGCTTGCATGCTTCCGCGCCTGCTTGGACGTTACCGCGCCTGCTTGGACGCTTCCGCGCCTGGTTGGACGCTACCGCGCCTGCTTGGACTCTTCCACGCCTGCTTGAACGTTTCCGCGCCTGCTTGGACGCTACCGCGCCTGCTTGGACGCTTCCGCGACTGCTTGGACGCTTCCGCGTCTGCTTGGACGGTACCGCGCCTGCTTGGACGCTTCAGCGACTGCTTGGACGCTTCCGCGCCTGCTTGCATGCTTCCGCGCCTGCTTGCATGCTTCCGCGCCTGCTAGGACGTTTTCGCGCCTGCTTGCACAGTTCCGAGCCTGCTTGGACGCTTCCGCGCCTGCTTGGACGCTTCCGCGCCTGCTTGCATGCTTCCCCGCCTGCTTGCATGCTTCTCCGCCTGCCTGGACGCTTCCGCGCCTGCTTGGACTCTTCTGCGCCTTCTTGCATGCTTCCGCGCCTGCTTGGACGTTTCCGCGCCTGCTTGGACGCTTCCGCGACTGCTTGGACGCTTCCGCGCCTGCTTGGACTCTTCTGCGCCTTCTTGCATGCTACCGCCCCTGCTTGGACGCTTCCGTGCCTACTTGCACGGTTCGGCGCCTGCTTGCATGGTTCCGCGCATACTTGGACGTTTCCGCGACTGCTTGGACGTTTCCGCGCCAGCTTGGATGCTTTCGCGCCTGCTTGGACTATTCTGCGCCTTCTTGCATGCTTCCGCGCCTGCTTGGACTATTCTGCGTCTTCTTGCATGCTTCCGCGCCTACTTGGACGTTTCCGCGACTGCTTGGACGTTTCCGCGCCAGCTTGGATGCTTTCGCGCCTGCTTGGACTATTCTGCGCCTTCTTGCATGCTTCCGCGCCTGCTTGGACGTTTCCGCGCCTGGTTGGACGCTTCAGCGACTGCTTGGACGCTTCCGGGCCTGCTTGCATACTTCCGTGCCTGCTTGCATGCTTCCGCGCCTGCTAGGACGCTTTCGCGCCTGCTTGCACGGTTCCGAGCCTGCTTGGACGCTTCCGCGCCTGCTTGGACTCTTCTGCGTCTTCTTGCATGCTTCCGCGCCTGCTTGGACTCTTCTGCGTCTTCTTGCATGCTTCCGCGCCTGCTTGGACGTTTCCGCGCCTGCTTGAACGCTTCCGCGACTGCTTGGACGCTTCCGCGACTGCTTGGACTCTTCCCCGCCTGCTTGGACGCTTCCGCGCCTGCTTGGAATCTTCTGCGCCTTCTTGCATGCTGCCGCGCCTACTTGCACGTTTCCGCGCCTGCTTGGACGCTTCCGCGCCTGCTTGCATGATTCCCCGCCTGCTTGGACGCTTCCGCGCCTGCTTGGACGCTTCCGCGCCTGGTTGGACGCTACCGCGCCTGCTTGGACGCTTCCGCGCCTGCTTGCATGCTTCCCCGCCTGCTTGGACGCTTCCGCGCCTGCTTGGACTCTTCTGCGCCTGCTTGCATGCTTCCGCGCCTGCTTGGACGCTTCCGCGCCTGCTTGGACTCTTCTGCGTCTTCTTGCATGCTTCCGCGCCTGCTTGGACGTTTCCGCGCCTGCTTGGACGCTTCCGCGCCTGCTTGCATGCTTCCCCGCCTGCTTGGACGCTTCCGCGCCTGCTTGGACTCTTCTGCGCCTTCTTGCATGCTTCCGCGCCTGCTTGGACACTTCCGCGCCTGCTAGGACGCTTCCGCGCCTGCTTGGACTCTTCCACGCCTGCTTGGACGTTTCCGCGCCTGCTTGGACGCTACCGCGCCTGCTTGGACGCTTCCGCGACTGCTTGGACGCTTCCGCGTCTGCTTGGACGGTACCGCGCCTGCTTGGACGCTTCAGCGACTGCTTGGACGCTTCCGCGCCTGCTTGCATGCTTCCGCGCCTGCTTGCATGCTTCCGCGCCTGCTTGCATGCTTCCGCGCCTGCTAGGACGTTTTCGCGCCTGCTTGCACAGTTCCGAGCCTGCTTGGACGCTTCCGCGCCTGCTTGGACGCTTCCGCGCCTGCTTGCATGCTTCCCCGCCTGCTTGCATGCTTCTCCGCCTGCCTGGACGCTTCCGCGCCTGCTTGGACTCTTCTGCGCCTTCTTGCATGCTTCCGCGCCTGCTTGGACGTTTCCGCGCCTGCTTGGACGCTTCCGCGACTGCTTGGACGCTTCCGCGCCTGCTTGGACTCTTCTGCGCCTTCTTGCATGCTTCCGCCCCTGCTTGGACGCTTCCGTGCCTACTTGCACGGTTCGGCGCCTGCTTGCATGGTTCCGCGCATACTTGGACGTTTCCGCGACTGCTTGGACGTTTCCGCGCCAGCTTGGATGCTTTCGCGCCTGCTTGGACTATTCTGCGCCTTCTTGCATGCTTCCGCGCCTGCTTGGACTATTCTGCGTCTTCTTGCATGCTTCCGCGCCTACTTGGACGTTTCCGCGACTGCTTGGACGTTTCCGCGCCAGCTTGGATGCTTTCGCGCCTGCTTGGACTGTTCTGCGCCTTCTTGCATGCTTCCGCGCCTGCTTGGACGTTTCCGCGCCTGCTTGGACGCTTCAGCGACTGCTTGGACGCTTCCGCGCCTGCTTGCATACTTCCGTGCCTGCTTGCATGCTTCCGCGCCTGCTAGGACGCTTTCGCGCCTGCTTGCACGGTTCCGAGCCTCCTTTGACGCTTCCGCGCCTGCTTGTACTCTTCTGCGTCTTCTTGCATGCTTCCGCGCCTGCTTGGACTCTTCTGCGTCTTCTTGCATGCTTCCGCGCCTGCTTGGACGTTTCCGCGCCTGCTTGAACGCTTCCGCGACTGCTTGGACGCTCCCGCTCCTGCTTGGGCTCTTCTGCGTCTTCTTGCATGCTTCCGCGCCTGCTTGGACGTTTCCGCGCCTGCTTGGACGCTGCCGCGCCTGCTTGGACGCTTCCGCGACTGCTTGGACGCTTCCGCGCCTGCTTGGACTCTTCTGCGTCTTCTTGCATGCTTCCGCGCCTGCTTGGACGCTTCCGCGCCTGCTTGGAATCTTCTGCGCCTTCTTGCATGCTGCCGCGCCTACTTGGACGTTTCCACGCCTACTTGGACGTTTCCGCGCCTGCTTGGACGCTTCCGCGCCTGCTTGGACGCTTCCGCGACTGCTTGGACGCTTCCGCGTCTGCTTGGACGGTACCGCGCCTGCTTGGACGCTTCAGTGACTGCTTGGACGCTTCCGCGCCTGCTTGCATGCTTCCGCGCCTGCTTGCATGCTTCCGCGCCTTCTAGGACGCTTTCGCGCCTGCTTGCACGGTTCCGAGCCTGCTTGGACGCTTCCGCGCCTGCTTGGACGCTTCCGCGCCTGCTTGCATGCTTCCCCGCCTGCTTGCATGCTTCCGCGCCTGCTTGGACGTTACCGTGCCTGCTTGGACGCTTCCGCGCCTGGTTGGACGCTACCGCGCCTGCTTGGACGCTTCCGCGACTGCTTGGACGCTTCCGCGCCTGCTTGGACTCTTCTGCGCCTTCTTGCATGCTTCCGCCCCTGCTTGGACGCTTCCGTGCCTACTTGCACGGTTCGGCGCCTGCTTGCATGCTTCCGCGCCTACTTGGACGTTTCCGCGACTGCTTGGACGTTTCCGCGCCAGCTTGGATGCTTTCGCGCCTGCTTGGACTATTCTGCGCCTTCTTGCATGCTTCCGCGCCTGCTTGGACTATTCTGCGTCTTCTTGCATGCTTCCGCGCCTACTTGGACGTTTCCGCGACTGCTTGGACGTTTCCGCGCCAGCTTGGATGCTTTCGCGCCTGCTTGGACTATTCTGCGCCTTCTTGCATGCTTCCGCGCCTGCTTGGACGTTTCCGCGCCTGGTTGGACGCTTCAGCGACTGCTTGGACGCTTCCGCGCCTGCTTGCATGCTTCCCCGCCTGCTTGGACGCTTCCGCGCCTGCTTGGACTCTTCTGCGCCTTCTTGCATGCTTCCGCGCCTGCTTGGACACTTCCGCGCCTGCTAGGACGCTTCCGCGCCTGCTTGGACTCTTCCACGCCTGCTTGGACGTTTCCGCGCCTGCTTGGACGCTACCGCGCCTGCTTGGACGCTTCCGCGACTGCTTGGACTCTACCGCGCCTGCTTGGACTCTTCTGCGTCTTCTTGCATGCTTCCGCGCCTGCTTGGACGCTTCCGCGCCTGCTTGGAATCTTCTGCGCCTTCTTGCATGCTGCCGCGCCTACTTGGACGTTTCCACGCCTACTTGGACGTTTCCGCGCCTGCTTGGACGCTTCCGCGCCTGCTTGGACGCTTCCGCGCCTGGTTGGACGCTACCGCGCCTGCTTGGACGCTTCCGCGCCAGCTTGCATGCTTCCCCGCCTGCTTGGACGCTTCCGCGCCTGCTTGGACTCTTCTGCGCCTGCTTGCATGCTTCCGCGCCTGCTTGGACGCTTCCGCGCCTGCTTGGACTCTTCTGCGTCTTCTTGCAGGCTTCCGCGCCTGCTTGGACGTTTCCGCGCCTGCTTGGACGCTTCCGCGCCTGCTTGCATGCTTCCCCGCCTGCTTGGACGCTTCCGCGCCTGCTTGGACTCTTCCACGCCTGCTTGGACGTTTCCGCGCCTGGTTGGACGCTACCGCGCCTGCTTGCATGCTTCCCCGCCTGCTTGGACGCTTCCGCGCCTGCTTGGACTCTTCTGCGCCTTCTTGCATGCTTCCGCGCCTGCTTGGACACTTCTGCGCCTTCTTGCATGCTTCCGCGCCTGCTTGGACTCTTCTGCGCCTTCTTGCATGCTTCCGCGCCTGCTTGGACACTTCTGCGCCTTCTTGCATGCTGCCGCGCCTGCTTGGACGTTTCCGCGCCAGCTTGGACACTACCGCGCCTGGTTGGACTCTTCTGCGTCTTCTTGCATGCTTCCGCGCCTGCTTGGACGCTTCCGCGCCTGCTTGGACGCTTCCGCGCCTGCTTGGACTCTTCCACGCCTGCTTGGACTTTTCCGCGCCTGCTTGGACGCTACCGCGCCTGCTTGGACGCTTCCGCGTCTCTTTGGACGCTACAGCGCCTGCTTGGACGCTTCCGCGATTGCTTGGACGCTTCCGCGCCTGCTTGGACTCTTCTGCGCCTTCTTGCATGCTGCCGCGCCTACTTGGACGCCTCCGCGCCTGCTTGGACGCTTCCGCGCCTGCTTGGACGCTTCCGCGATTGCTTGGACGCTTCCGCGCCTGCTTGGACTGTTCTGCGCCTTCTTGCATGCTTCCGCGCCTGCTTGGACGCTTCCGCGCCTGCTTGGAATCTTCTGCGCCTTCTTGCATGCTGCCGCGCCTACTTGGACGTTTCCACGCCTACTTGGACGTTTCCGCGCCTGCTTGGACGCTTCCGCGCCTGCTTGGACGCTTCCGCGCCTGGTTGGACGCTACCGCGCCTGCTTGGACGCTTCCGCGCCTGCTTGCATGCTTCCCCGCCTGCTTGGACGCTTCCGCGCCTGCTTGGACTCTTCTGCGCCTGCTTGCATGCTTCCGCGCCTGCTTGGACGCTTCCGCGCCTGCTTGGACTCTTCTGCGTCTTCTTGCAGGCTTCCGCGCCTGCTTGGACGTTTCCGCGCCTGCTTGGACGCTTCCGCGCCTGCTTGCATGCTTCCCCGCCTGCTTGGACGCTTCCGCGCCTGCTTGGACTCTTCCACGCCTGCTTGGACGTTTCCGCGCCTGGTTGGACGCTACCGCGCCTGCTTGCATGCTTCCCCGCCTGCTTGGACGCTTCCGCGCCTGCTTGGACTCTTCTGCGCCTTCTTGCATGCTTCCGCGCCTGCTTGGACACTTCTGCGCCTTCTTGCATGCTTCCGCGCCTGCTTGGACTCTTCTGCGCCTTCTTGCATGCTTCCGCGCCTGCTTGGACACTTCTGCGCCTTCTTGCATGCTGCCGCGCCTGCTTGGACGTTTCCGCGCCAGCTTGGACACTACCGCGCCTGGTTGGACTCTTCTGCGTCTTCTTGCATGCTTCCGCGCCTGCTTGGACGCTTCCGCGCCTGCTTGGACGCTTCCGCGCCTGCTTGGACTCTTCCACGCCTGCTTGGACGTTTCCGCGCCTGCTTGGACGCTACCGCGCCTGCTTGGACGCTTCCGCGTCTCTTTGGACGCTACAGCGCCTGCTTGGACGCTTCCGCGATTGCTTGGACGCTTCCGCGCCTGCTTGGACTCTTCTGCGCCTTCTTGCATGCTGCCGCGCCTACTTGGACGCCTCCGCGCCTGCTTGGACGCTTCCGCGCCTGCTTGGACGCTTCCGCGATTGCTTGGACGCTTCCGCGCCTGCTTGGACTGTTCTGCGCCTTCTTGCATGCTGCCGCGCCTACTTGGACGTTTCCGCGCCTACTTGGACGTTTCCGCGCCTGCTTGGACGCTTCCGCGCCCGCTTGCATGCTTCCCCGCCTGCTTGGACGCTTCCGCGCCTGCTTGGACTCTCTGCGTCTTCTTGCATGCTTCCGCGCCTGCTTGGACGTTTCCGCGCCTGCTTGGACGCTACCGCTCCTGCTTGGACGCTTCCGCGTCTCTTTGGACGCTACAGCGCCAGCTTGGACGCTTCCGCGATTGCTTGGACGCTTCCGCGCCTGCTTGGACTCTTCTGCGCCTTCTTGCATGCTGCCGCGCCTACTTGGACGCCTCCGCGCCTGCTTGGACGCTTCCGCGCCTGCTTGGACGCTTCCGCGCCTGCTTGGACACTTCCGCGCCTGCTTGGACGGTTCCGCGTCTCTTTGGACGCTACAGCGCCTGCTTGGACGCTTCCGCGATTGCTTGGACGCTTCCGCGCCTGCTTGGACTCTTCTGCGCCTTCTTGCATGCTGCCGCGCCTACTTGGACGCCTCCGCGCCTGCTTGGACGTTTCCGCGCCAGCTTGGACACTACCGCGCCTGGTTGGACTCTTCTGCGTCTTCTTGCATGCTTCCGCGCCTGCTTGGACGCTTCCGCGCCTGCTTGGACGCTTCCGCGCCTGCTTGGACTCTTCCACGCCTGCTTGGACGTTTGCGCGCCTGCTTGGACGCTACCGCGCCTGCTTGGACGCTTCCGCGACTGCTTGGACTCTACCGCGCCTGCTTGAACGCTTCCGCGACTGCTTGGTCGCTTCCGCGCCTGCTTGGACTCTTCTGCGTCTTCTTGCATGCTTCCGCGCCTGCTTGGACGCTTCCGCGCCTGCTTGGAATCTTCTGCGCCTTCTTGCATGCTGCCGCGCCTACTTGGACGTTTCCACGCCTGCTTGGACGCTTCCGCACCTGCTTGAATGCTTCCCCGCCTGCTTGGACGCTTCCGCGCCTGCTTGGACTCTTCCGCGCCTGCTTGGACGCTTCCGCGACTGCTTGGACGCTACCGCGCCTGCTTGGACAATTCCGCGACTGCTTGGGCGCTTCCGCACCTGCTTGGACGCTACCGCGCCTGCTTGGACGCTTCCGCAACTCCTTGGACGCTTCTGCGCCTGCTTGGACGCTTCCGCGATTGCTTGGACGCTTCCGCGCCTGCTTGGACTGTTCTGCGCCTTCTTGCATGCTGCCGCGCCTACTTGGACGCCTCCGCGCCTGCTTGGACGCTTCCGCGCCTGCTTGGACGCTTCCGCGCCTGCTTGGACACTTCCGCGCCTGCTTGGACGCTACCGCGCCTGCTTGGACGCTTCCGCGCCTGCATGGACGTTTCCGCGCCTGCTTGGACGCTTCCGCGACTGCTTGGACACTTCTGCGCCTGTTTGGACTCTTCTGCGCCTGCTTGGACGCTACCGCGCCTGCTTGGACGCTTCTGCTCCTTCGTGCATGCTTCCGCGCCTACTTGGACGTTTCCGCGGCTGCTTGGATGCTTCCGCGCCTGCTTGCATGCTTCCCCGCCTGCTTGGACGCTTCCGCGCCTGCTTGGATGCTACCGCGCCTGCTTGGACACTTCTGCGCCTGTTTGGACTCTTCTGCGCCTGCTTGGACGCTACCGCGCCTGCTTGGACGCTTCCGCGCCTGCTTGGACGCTTCCGCGACAGCTTGGACGCTTCCGCGCCTGCTTGGACTCTTCTGCGTCTTCTTGCATGCTTCCGCGCCGGCTTGGACGTTTCCGCGCCTGCTTGGACGCTACCGCGCCTACTTGTACGCTTCCGCGACTGCTTGGACGCTACCGCGCCTGCTTGGACGCTTCCGCGGCTGCTTGGACGCTTCCGCGCCTGCTTGGACTCTTCTGCGTCTTCTTGCAATGCTTCCGCGCCTGCTTGGACGTTTCCGCGCCTACTTGGACGCTACCGCGCCTGCTTGGACGCTTCCGCGCCTGCTTGGACGCTACCGCGCCTGCTTGGACGCTTCCGCGACTGCTTGGACGCTACCGCGCCTGCTTGGACGCTTCCGCGACTGCTTGGACGCTTCCGCGCCTGCTTGGACTCTTCTGCGCCTTCTTGCATGCTGCCGCGCCTACTTGGACGCTTCCGCGCCTGGTTGGACGCTACCGCGCCTGCTTGGACGCTTCCGCGACTGCTTGGACGCTTCCGCGCCTGGTTGGACGCTACCGCGCCTGCTTGGAATCTTCTGCGCCTTCTTGCATGCTGCCGCGCCTACTTGGACGTTTCCACGCCTGCTTGGACGCTTCCGCGCCTGCTTGCATGCTTCCCCGCCTGCTTGGAATCTTCTGCGCCTTCTTGCATGCTGCCGCGCCTACTTGGACGTTTCCACGCCTGCTTGGACGCTTCCGCGCCTGCTTGCATGCTTCCCCGCCTGCTTGGACGCTTCCGCGCCTGCTTGGACTCTTCTGCGCCTGCTTGGACGCTTCCGCGACTGCTTGGACGCTTCCGCGCCTGCTTGGACTCTTCTGCGCCTTCTTGCATGCTGCCGCGCCTACTTGGACGTTTCCACGCCTGCTTGGACGCTTCCGCGCCTGCTTGCATGCTTCCCCGCCTGCTTGGACGCTTCCGCGCCTGCTTGGACTCTTTTGCGCCTTCTTGCATGCTTCCGCGCCTGCTTGTACGTTTCCGCGCCTACTTGGACGCTTCCGCGCCTGGTTGGACGCTACCGCGCCTGCTTGGACGCTTCCGCGACTGTTGTGGACGCTTCCGCGCCTGCTTGGACTCTTCTGCGCCTTCTTGCATGCTTCCGCGCCTGCTTGGACGTTTCCGCGCCTGCTTGGACGCTTCCGCGCCTGCTTGGACGCTTCCGCGACTGCTTGGACGCTTCCGCGCCTGCTTGGACGTTTCCGCGCCTGCTTGGACGCTACCGCGCCTGCTTGGACGCTTCCGCGACTGCTTGGACGCTACCGCTCCTGCTTGGACGCTTCCGCGACTGCTTGGACGCTTCCGCGCCTGCTTGGACTCTTCAGCGCCTTCTTGCATGCTGCCGCGCCTGCTTGGACGCTTCCGCGCCTGGTTGGACGCTACCGCGCCTGCTTGGACGCTTCCGCGACTGCTTGGACGCTTCCGCGCCTGCTTGGACTCTTCTGCGCAATTCTTGCATACTTCCGCGCCTGCTTGGACGTTTCCGCGCCTACTTGGACGTTTCCGCGCCTGCTTGGACGTTTCCGCGCCTGCTTGGACGCTACCGCGCCTGCTTGGACGCTTCCGCGACTCCTTGGACGCTACCGCGCCTGCTTGGACGCTTCCGCGACTGCTTGGACGCTTCCGCGCCTGCTTGGACTCTTCTGCGCCTTCTTGCATGCTGCCGCGCCTACTTGGACGCTTCCGCGCCTGGTTGGACGCTACCGCGCCTGCTTGGACTCTTCTACGTCTTCTTGCATGCTTCCGCGCCTGCTTGGACGTTTCCGCGCCTGCTTGGACGCTTCCGCGCCTGCTTGGACGCTTCCGCGACTGCTTGGACGCTTCCGCGCCTGGTTGGACGCTACCGCGCCTGCTTGGAATCTTCTGCGCCTTCTTGCATGCTGCCGCGCCTACTTGGACGTTTCCACGCCTGCTTGGACGCTTCCGCGCCTGCTTGCATGCTTCCCCGCCTGCTTGGACGCTTCCGCGCCTGCTTGGACTCTTCCGCGCCTGCTTGGAATCTTCTGCGCCTTCTTGCATGCTGCCGCGCCTACTTGGACGTTTCCACGCCTGCTTGGACGCTTCCGCACCTGCTTGCATGCTTCCCCGCCTGCTTGGACTCTTCTGCGCAATTCTTGCATACTTCCGCGCCTGCTTGGACGTTTCCGCGCCTACTTGGACGTTTCCGCGCCTGCTTGGACGTTTCCGCGCCTGCTTGGACGCTACCGCGCCTGCTTGGACGCTTCCGCGACTGCTTGGACGCTACCGCGCCTGCTTGGACGCTTCCGCGACTGCTTGGACGCTTCCGCGCCTGCTTGGACTCTTCTGCGCCTTCTTGCATGCTGCCGCGCCTACTTGGACGCTTCCGCGCCTGGTTGGACGCTACCGCGCCTGCTTGGACTCTTCTACGTCTTCTTGCATGCTTCCGCGCCTGCTTGGACGTTTCCGCGCCTGCTTGGACGCTTCCGCGCCTGCTTGGACGCTTCCGCGACTGCTTGGACGCTTCCGCGCCTGGTTGGACGCTACCGCGCCTGCTTGGAATCTTCTGCGCCTTCTTGCATGCTGCCGCGCCTACTTGGACGTTTCCACGCCTGCTTGGACGCTTCCGCGCCTGCTTGCATGCTTCCCCGCCTGCTTGGACGCTTCCGCGCCTGCTTGGACTCTTCCGCGCCTGCTTGGAATCTTCTGCGCCTTCTTGCATGCTGCCGCGCCTACTTGGACGTTTCCACGCCTGCTTGGACGCTTCCGCGCCTGCTTGCATGCTTCCCCGCCTGCTTGGAATCTTCTGCGCCTTCTTGCATGCTGCCGCGCCTACTTGGACGTTTCCACGCCTGCTTGGACGCTTCCGCGCCTGCGTGCATGCTTCCCCGCCTGCTTGGACGCTTCCGCGCCTGCTTGGACTCTTCTGCACCTGCTTGGACGCTTCCGCGACTGCTTGGACGCTTCCGCGCCTGCTTGGACTCTTCTGCGCCTTCTTGCATGCTGCCGCGCCTACTTGGACGTTTCCACGCCTGCTTGGACGCTTCCGCGCCTGCTTGCATGCTTCCCCGCCTGCTTGCATGCTTCCCCGCCTGCTTGGACGCTTCCGCGCCTGCTTGGACTCTTTTGCGCCTTCTTGCATGCTTCCGCGCCTGCTTGTACGTTTCCGCGCCTACTTGGACGCTTCCGCGCCTGGTTGGACGCTACCGCGCCTGCTTGGACGCTTCCGCGACTGTTGTGGACGCTTCCGCGCCTGCTTGGACTCTTCTGCGCCTTCTTGCATACTTCCGCGCCTGCTTGGACGTTTCCGCGCCTGCTTGGACGCTTCCGCGCCTGCTTGGACTCTTTTGCGCCTTCTTGCATGCTTCCGCGCCTGCTTGTACGTTTCCGCGCCTACTTGGACGCTTCCGCGCCTGGTTGGACGCTACCGCGCCTGCTTGGACGCTTCCGCGACTGTTGTGGACGCTTCCGCGCCTGCTTGGACTCTTCTGCGCCTTCTTGCATACTTCCGCGCCTGCTTGGACTCTTCTGCGCCTTCTTGCATGCTGCCGCGCCTGCTTGGACGCTTCCGCGCCTGGTTGGACGCTACCGCGCCTGCTTGGACGCTTCCGCGACTGCTTGGACGCTTCCGCGCCTGCTTGGACTCTTCTGCGCCTTCTTGCATGCTTCCGCGCCTGCATGGACGTTTCCACGCCTGCTTGGACGCTACCGCGCCTGCTTGGACGCTTCCGCGACTGCTTGGACGCTACCGCGCCTGCTTGGACGCTTCCGCGACTGCTTGGACTCTTCTGCGCCTTCTTGCATGCTTCCGCGCCTGGTTGGACGCTACCGCGCCTGCTTGGACGCTTCCGCGACTGCTGGGACGCTTCCGCGCCTGCTTGGACTCTTCTGCGGCTTCTTGCATGCTGCCGCGCCTACTTGGACGTTTCCGCGCCTGCTTAGACGTTTCCACGCCTGCTTGGACGCTTCCGCGCCTGCTTGCATGCTTCCCCGCCTGCTTGGACGCTTCCGCGCCTGCTTGGACTCTTCTGCGCCTTCTTGCATGCTTCCGCCCCTGCTTGGACGCTTCCGTGCCTACTTGCACGGTTCGGCGCCTGCTTGCATGGTTCCGCGCATACTTGGACGTTTCCGCGACTGCTTGGACGTTTCCGCGCCAGCTTGGATGCTTTCGCGCCTGCTTGGACTATTCTGCGCCTTCTTGCATGCTTCCGCGCCTGCTTGGACTATTCTGCGTCTTCTTGCATGCTTCCGCGCCTACTTGGACGTTTCCGCGACTGCTTGGACGTTTCCGCGCCAGCTTGGATGCTTTCGCGCCTGCTTGGACTGTTCTGCGCCTTCTTGCATGCTTCCGCGCCTGCTTGGACGTTTCCGCGCCTGCTTGGACGCTTCAGCGACTGCTTGGACGCTTCCGCGCCTGCTTGCATACTTCCGTGCCTGCTTGCATGCTTCCGCGCCTGCTAGGACGCTTTCGCGCCTGCTTGCACGGTTCCGAGCCTGCTTGGACGCTTCCGCGCCTGCTTGTACTCTTCTGCGTCTTCTTGCATGCTTCCGCGCCTGCTTGGACTCTTCTGCGTCTTCTTGCATGCTTCCGCGCCTGCTTGGACGTTTCCGCGCCTGCTTGAACGCTTCCGCGACTGCTTGAACGCTACCGCGCCTGCTTGGACTCTTCTGCGCCTTCTTGCATGCTTCCGCGCCTGCTTGGACACTTCTGCGCCTTCTTGCATGCTTCCGCGCCTACTTGGACGTTTCCACGCCTGCTTGGACGCTTCCGCGCCTGCTTCCATGCTTCCCCGCCTGCCTGGACGCTTCCGCGCCTGCTTGGACTCTTCTGCGCCTTCTTGCATGCTGCCGCGCCTACTTGGACGCTTCCGCGCCTGGTTGGACGCTACCGCGCCTGCTTGGACGCTTCCGCGACTGCTTGGACGCTTCCGCGCCTGCTTGGACTCTTCTGCGCCTTCTTGCATGCTTCCGCGCCTGCTTGGACGCTTCCGCGACTGCTTGGACGCTTCCGCGCCTGCTTGGACACTTCTGCGCCTTCTTGCATGCTTCCGCCCCTGCTTGGACGCTTCCGTGCCTACTTGCACGGTTCGGCGCCTGCTTGCATGCTTCCGCGCCTACTTGGACGTTTCCGCGACTGCTTGGACGTTTCCGCGCCAGCTTGGATGCTTTCGCGCCTGCTTGGACTATACTGCGCCTTCTTGCATGCTTCCGCGCCTACTTGGAAATTTCCGCGACTGCTTGGACGTTTCCGCGCCAGCTTGGATGCTTTCGCGCCTGCTTGGACTATTCTGCGCCTTCTTGCATGCTTCCGCGCCTGCTTGGACGCTTCCGCGCCTGGTTGGACGCTACCGCGCCTGCTTGGACGCTTCCGCGACTGCTTGGACGCTTCCGCGTCTGCTTGGATGGTACCGCGCCTACTTGGACGCTTCAGCGACTGCTTGGACGCTTCCGCGCCTGCTTGCATGCTTCCGCGCCTGCTTGCATGCTTCCGCGCCTGCTAGGACGCTTTCGCGCCTGCTTGCACGGTTCCGAGCCTGCTTGGACGCTTCCGCGCCTGCTTGGACTCTTCTGCGTCTTCTTGCATGCTTCCGCGCCTGCTTGGACTCTTCTGCGTCTTCTTGCATGCTTCCGCGCCTGCTTGGACGTTTCCGCGCCTGCTTGAACGCTTCCGCGACTGCTTGGACGCTCCCGCGCCTGCTTGGACTCTTCTGCGTCTTCTTGCATGCTTCCGCGCCTGCTTGGACGTTTCCGCGCCTGTTTGGACGCTGCCGCGCCTGCTTGGACGCTTCCGCGACTGCTTGGACGCTTCCGCGCCTGCTTGGACGCTTCAGCGCCTGCTTGGATGCTTCCGCACCTGCTTGCATGCTTCCCCGCCTGCTTGGACGCTTCCGCGCCTGCTTGGACTCTTCTGCGCCTTCTTGCATGCTTCCGCGCCTGCTTGGACTCTTCTGCGTCTTCTTGCATGCTTCCGCGCCTGCTTGGACGTTTCCGCGCCTGTTTGGACGCTGCCGCGCCTGCTTGGACGCTTCCGCGACTGCTTGGACGCTTCCGCGCCTGCTTGGACGCTTCAGCGCCTGCTTGCATGCTTCCGCGCCTGCTTGGACGTTTCCGCGCCTGCTTGAACGCTTCCGCGACTGCTTGGACGCTCCCGCGCCTGCTTGGACTCTTCTGCGTCTTCTTGCATGCTTCCGCGCCTGCTTGGACGTTTCCGCGCCTGCTTGGACGCTTCCGCGCCTGCTTGCATGCTTCCCCGCCTGCTTGCATGCTTCCGCGCCTGCTTGGACGTTACCGCGCCTGCTTGGACGCTTCCGCGCCTGGTTGGACGCTACCGCGCCTGCTTGGACGCTTCCGCGACTGCTTGGACGCTTCCGCGCCTGCTTGGACTCTTCTGCGCCTTCTTGCATGCTTCCGCCCCTGCTTGGACGCTTCCGTGCCTACTTGCACGGTTCGGCGCCTGCTTGCATGGTTCCGCGCATACTTGGACGTTTCCGCGACTGCTTGGACGTTTCCGCGCCAGCTTGGATGCTTTCGCGCCTGCTTGGACTATTCTGCGCCTTCTTGCATGCTTCCGCGCCTGCTTGGACTATTCTGCGTCTTCTTGCATGCTTCCGCGCCTACTTGGACGTTTCCGCGACTGCTTGGACGTTTCCGCGCCAGCTTGGATGCTTTCGCGCCTGCTTGGACTGTTCTGCGCCTTCTTGCATGCTTCCGCGCCTGCTTGGACGTTTCCGCGCCTGCTTGGACGCTTCAGCGACTGCTTGGACGCTTCCGCGCCTGCTTGCATACTTCCGTGCCTGCTTGCATGCTTCCGCGCCTGCTAGGACGCTTTCGCGCCTGCTTGCACGGTTCCGAGCCTGCTTGGACGCTTCCGCGCCTGCTTGTACTCTTCTGCGTCTTCTTGCATGCTTCCGCGCCTGCTTGGACTCTTCTGCGTCTTCTTGCATGCTTCCGCGCCTGCTTGGACGTTTCCGCGCCTGCTTGAACGCTTCCGCGACTGCTTGAACGCTACCGCGCCTGCTTGGACTCTTCTGCGCCTTCTTGCATGCTTCCGCGCCTGCTTGGACACTTCTGCGCCTTCTTGCATGCTTCCGCGCCTACTTGGACGTTTCCACGCCTGCTTGGACGCTTCCGCGCCTGCTTGCATGCTTCCCCGCCTGCCTGGACGCTTCCGCGCCTGCTTGGACTCTTCTGCGCCTTCTTGCATGCTGCCGCGCCTACTTGGACGCTTCCGCGCCTGGTTGGACGCTACCGCGCCTGCTTGGACGCTTCCGCGACTGCTTGGACGCTTCCGCGCCTGCTTGGACTCTTCTGCGCCTTCTTGCATGCTTCCGCGCCTGCTTGGACGCTTCCGCGACTCCTTGGACGCTTCCGCGCCTGCTTGGACACTTCTGCGCCTTCTTGCATGCTTCCGCCCCTGCTTGGACGCTTCCGTGCCTACTTGCACGGTTCGGCGCCTGCTTGCATGCTTCCGCGCCTACTTGGACGTTTCCGCGACTGCTTGGACGTTTCCGCGCCAGCTTGGATGCTTTCGCGCCTGCTTGGACTATACTGCGCCTTCTTGCATGCTTCCGCGCCTACTTGGAAATTTCCGCGACTGCTTGGACGTTTCCGCGCCAGCTTGGATGCTTTCGCGCCTGCTTGGACTATTCTGCGCCTTCTTGCATGCTTCCGCGCCTGCTTGGACGCTTCCGCGCCTGGTTGGACGCTACCGCGCCTGCTTGGACGCTTCCGCGACTGCTTGGACGCTTCCGCGTCTGCTTGGATGGTACCGCGCCTGCTTGGACGCTTCAGCGACTGCTTGGACGCTTCCGCGCCTGCTTGCATGCTTCCGCGCCTGCTTGCATGCTTCCGCGCCTGCTAGGACGCTTTCGCGCCTGCTTGCACGGTTCCGAGCCTGCTTGGACGCTTCCGCGCCTGCTTGGACTCTTCTGCGTCTTCTTGCATGCTTCCGCGCCTGCTTGGACTCTTCTGCGTCTTCTTGCATGCTTCCGCGCCTGCTTGGACGTTTCCGCGCCTGCTTGAACGCTTCCGCGACTGCTTGGACGCTCCCGCGCCTGCTTGGACTCTTCTGCGTCTTCTTGCATGCTTCCGCGCCTGCTTGGACGTTTCCGCGCCTGTTTGGACGCTGCCGCGCCTGCTTGGACGCTTCCGCGACTGCTTGGACGCTTCCGCGCCTGCTTGGACGCTTCAGCGCCTGCTTGGATGCTTCCGCACCTGCTTGCATGCTTCCCCGCCTGCTTGGACGCTTCCGCGCCTGCTTGGACTCTTCTGCGCCTTCTTGCATGCTTCCGCGCCTGCTTGGACTCTTCTGCGTCTTCTTGCATGCTTCCGCGCCTGCTTGGACGTTTCCGCGCCTGCTTGGACGCTTCCGCGCCTGCTTGCATGCTTCCCCGCCTGCTTGCATGCTTCCGCGCCTGCTTGGACGTTACCGCGCCTGCTTGGACGCTTCCGCGCCTGGTTGGACGCTACCGCGCCTGCTTGGACGCTTCCGCGACTGCTTGGACGCTTCCGCGCCTGCTTGGACTCTTCTGCGCCTTCTTGCATGCTTCCGCCCCTGCTTGGACGCTTCCGTGCCTACTTGCACGGTTCGGCGCCTGCTTGCATGGTTCCGCGCATACTTGGACGTTTCCGCGACTGCTTGGACGTTTCCGCGCCAGCTTGGATGCTTTCGCGCCTGCTTGGACTATTCTGCGCCTTCTTGCATGCTTCCGCGCCTGCTTGGACTATTCTGCGTCTTCTTGCATGCTTCCGCGCCTACTTGGACGTTTCCGCGACTGCTTGGACGTTTCCGCGCCAGCTTGGATGCTTTCGCGCCTGCTTGGACTGTTCTGCGCCTTCTTGCATGCTTCCGCGCCTGCTTGGACGTTTCCGCGCCTGCTTGGACGCTTCAGCGACTGCTTGGACGCTTCCGCGCCTGCTTGCATACTTCCGTGCCTGCTTGCATGCTTCCGCGCCTGCTAGGACGCTTTCGCGCCTGCTTGCACGGTTCCGAGCCTGCTTGGACGCTTCCGCGCCTGCTTGTACTCTTCTGCGTCTTCTTGCATGCTTCCGCGCCTGCTTGGACTCTTCTGCGTCTTCTTGCATGCTTCCGCGCCTGCTTGGACGTTTCCGCGCCTGCTTGAACGCTTCCGCGACTGCTTGAACGCTACCGCGCCTGCTTGGACTCTTCTGCGTCTTCTTGCATGCTTCCGCGCCTGCTTGGACGTTTCCGCGCCTGTTTGGACGCTGCCGCGCCTGCTTGGACGCTTCCGCGACTGCTTGGACGCTTCCGCGCCTGCTTGGACGCTTCAGCGCCTGCTTGGATGCTTCCGCGCCTGCTTGCATGCTTCCCCGCCTGCTTGGACGCTTCCGCGCCTGCTTGGACTCTTCTGCGCCTTCTTGCATGCTTCCGCGCCTGCTTGGACTCTTCTGCGTCTTCTTGCATGCTTCCGCGCCTGCTTGGACGTTTCCGCGCCTGCTTGGACGCTTCCGCGCCTGCTTGCATGCTTCCCCGCCTGCTTGCATGCTTCCGCGCCTGCTTGGACGTTACCGCGCCTGCTTGGACGCTTCCGCGCCTGGTTGGACGCTACCGCGCCTGCTTGGACGCTTCCGCGACTGCTTGGACGCTTCCGCGCCTGCTTGGACTCTTCTGCGCCTTCTTGCATGCTTCCGCCCCTGCTTGGACGCTTCCGTGCCTACTTGCACGGTTCGGCGACTGCTTGGACGTTTCCGCGCCAGCTTGGATGCTTTCGCGCCTGCTTGGACTGTTCTGCGCCTTCTTGCATGCTTCCGCGCCTGCTTGGACGTTTCCGCGCCTGCTTGAACGCTTCCGCGACTGCTTGAACGCTACCGCGCCTGCTTGGACTCTTCTGCGCCTTCTTGCATGCTTCCGCGCCTGCTTGGACACTTCTGCGCCTTCTTGCATGCTTCCGCGCCTACTTGGACGTTTCCACGCCTGCTTGGACGCTTCCGCGCCTGCTTGCATGCTTCCCCGCCTGCTTGGACGCTTCAGCGCCTGCTTGGATGCTTCCGCACCTGCTTGCATGCTTCCCCGCCTGCTTGGACGCTTCCGCGCCTGCTTGGACTCTTCTGCGCCTTCTTGCATGCTCCCGCGCCTGCTTGGACTCTTCTGCGTCTTCTTGCATGCTTCCGCGCCTGCTTGGACGTTTCCGCGCCTGTTTGGACGCTGCCGCGCCTGCTTGGACGCTTCCGCGACTGCTTGGACGCTTCCGCGCCTGCTTGGACGCTTCAGCGCCTGCTTGGATGCTTCCGTGCCTACTTGCACGGTTCGGCGCCTGCTTGCATGATTCCGCGCCTACTTGGACGTTTCCGCGACTGCTTGGACGTTTCCGCGCCAGCTTGGATGCTTTCGCGCCTGCTTGGACTATTCTGCGCCTTCTTGCATGCTTCCGCGCCTACTTGGAAATTTCCGCGACTGCTTGGACGTTTCCGCGCCAGCTTGGACGCTTCCGCGCCTGCTTGGACTCTTCTGCGCCTTCTTGCATGCTGCCGCGCCTACTTGGACGCCTCCGCGCCTGCTTGGACGCTTCCGCGCCTGCTTGGACGCTTCCGCGCCTGCTTGGACACTTCCGCGCCTGCTTGGACGCTACCGCGCCTGCTTGGACGCTTCCGCGACTGCTTGGACGCTTCCGCGCCTGCTTGGACTCTTCTGCGCCTTCTTGCATGCTTCCGCGCCTGCTTGGTCGCTACCGCGCCTGCTTGGACGCTTCTGCTCCTTCGTGCATGCTTCCGCGCCTACTTGGACGTTTCCGCGGCTGCTTGGATGCTTCCGCGCCTGCTTGCATGCTTCCCCGCCTGCTTGGACGCTTCCGCGCCTGCTTGGACGCTTCCGCGACTGCTTGGACGCTACCGCGCCTGCTTGGACAATTCCGCGACTGCTTGGGCGCTTCCGCGCCTGCTTGGACGCTACCGCGCCTGCTTGGACGCTTCTGCTCCTTCGTGCATGCTTCCGCGCCTACTTGGACGTTTCCGCGGCTGCTTGGATGCTTCCGCGCCTGCTTGAACGCTACCGCGCCTGCTTGGACGTTTCCGCGCCTGTTTGGACGCTACCACGCCTGCTTGGACGCTTCCGCGACTGATTGGACGCTACCGCGCCTGCTTGGACGCTTCCGCGACTGCTTGAACGTTTCCGCGCCTGCTTGGACCCTTCTGCGTCTTCTTGCATGCTTCCGCGCCTGCTTGGACGTTTCCGCGCCTGCTTGGACGCTACCGCGCCTGCTTGGACGCTTCTGCGACTGCTAGGACGCTTCCGCGCCTGCTTGGACTCTTCTGCGCCTTCTTGCATGCTTCCGCGCCTGCTTGGACGTTTCCGCGCCTGCTTGGACGCTACCGCGCCTGCTTGGACGCTTCCGCGCCTTCTTGCATGCTTCCGCGCCTGCTTGGACGTTTCCGCGCCTGCTTGGACGCTACCGCGCCTGCTTGGACGCTTCCGCGCCTGCTTGGACTCTTCTGCGCCTTCTTGCATGCTGCCGCGCCTACTTGGACGTTTCCGCGCCTGCTTGGACGTTTCCGCGCCTGCTTGGACGCTTCCGCGCCTGCTTGCATGCTTCCCCGCCTGCTTGGACGCTTCCGCGCCTGCTTGGACTCTTCTGCGCCTTCTTGCATGCTTCCGCGCCTGCTTGGACGTTTCCGCGCCTGCTTGGACGATACCGCGCCTGCTTGGACGCTTCCGCGCCTTCTTGCATGCTTCCGCGCCTGCTTGGACGTTTCCGCGCCTGCTTGGACGATTCCGCGCCTGCTTGGACGCTTCCGCGCCTGCTTGGACTCTTCTGCGCCTGCTTGCATGCTGCCGCGACTGCTTGGACGCTTCCGCGCCTGGTTGGACCCTTCTGCGTCTTCTTGGACACTTCCGCGCCTGCTTGGACGTTTCCGCGCCTGCTTGGACGCTTCCGCGCCTGCTTGAACGCTACCGCGCCTGCTTGGACGCTTCCGCGACTGCTTGGACGCTTCCGCGCCTGGTTGGACGCTACCGCGCCTGCTTGGATGTTTCCGCGACTGCTTGGACACTACCGCGCCTGCTTGGACGCTACCGCGCCTGCTTGGACGCTTCCGCGACTGCTTGGACGCTTCCGCGCCTGGTTGGACCCTTCTGCGTCTTCTTGCATGCTTCCGCGCCTGCTTGGACGTTTCCGCGCCTGCTTGGACGCTACCGCGCCTGCTTGGACGCTTCCGCGACTACTAGGACGCTTCCGCGCCTGCTTGGACCCTTCTGCGCCTTCTTGCATGCTTCCGCGCCTGCTTGGATGTTTCCGCGCCTGCTTGGACGCTACCGCGCCTGCTTGGACGCTTCCGCGCCTTCTTGCATGCTTCCGCGCCTGCTTGGACGTTTCCGCGCCTGCTTGGACGCTACCGCGCCTGCTTGGACGCTTCCGCGCCTGCTTGGACTCTTCTGCGCCTTCTTGCATGCTGCCGCGCCTACTTGGACGTTTCCGCGCCTGCTTGGACGCTTCCGCGCCTACTTGGACGCTACCGCGCCTGCTTGGTCGCTTCCGCGACTGCTTGGACGCTTCCGCGTCTCTTTGGACGCTACAGCGCCTGCTTGAACGCTTCCGCGACTGCTTGGACGCTTCCGCGCCTGCTTGGACTCTTCTGCGCCTTCTTGCATGCTGCCGCGCCTACTTGGACGCTTCCGCGCCTGCTTGCATGCTTCCCCGCCTGCTTGGACTCTTCTGCGCCTGCTTGGACGCTACCGCGCCTGCTTGGACGCTTCCGCGCCTGCATGGACGTTTCCGCGCCTGCTTGGACGCTACCGCGCCTGCTTGGACGCTTCCGCGCCTGCATGGACGTTTCCGCGCCTGCTTGGACGCTACCGCGCCTGCTTGGACACTTCTGCGCCTGTTTGGACTCTTCTGCGCCTGCTTGGACGCTACCGCGCCTGCATGGACGTTTCCGCGCCTGCTTGGACGCTACCGCGCCTGCTTGGACACTTCTGCGCCTGTTTGGACTCTTCTGCGCCTGCTTGGACGCTACCGCGCCTGCTTGGACGCTTCTGCTCCTTCGTGCATGCTTCCGCGCCTACTTGGACGTTTCCGCGGCTGCTTGGATGCTTCCGCGCCTGCTTGCATGCTTCCCCGCCTGCTTGGACGCTTCCGCGCCTGCTTGGACGCTTCCGCGACTGCTTGGACGCTACCGCGCCTGCTTGGACAATTCCGCGACTGCTTGGGCGCTTCCGCGCCTGCTTGGACGCTACCGCGCCTGCTTGGACGCTTCCGCAACTCCTTGGACGCTTCTGCGCCTGCTTGGACGCTTCCGCGATTGCTTGGACGCTTCCGCGCCTGCTTGGACTGTTCTGCGCCTTCTTGCATGCTGCCGCGCCTACTTGGACGCCTCCGCGCCTGCTTGGATGTTTCCGCGACTGCTTGGACACTACCGCGCCTGCTTGGACGCTACCGCGCCTGCTTGAACGCTTCCGCGCCTGCTTGGACTCTTCTGCGCCTTCTTGCATGCTGCCGCGCCTACTTGAACGTTTCCGCGCCTGCTTGGACGCTTCCGCGCCTGCTTGGACGCTACCGCGCCTGCTTGGACGCTACCGCGCCTGCTTGGACGCTTCCGCGCCTTCTTGCATGCTTCCGCGCCTGCTTGGACGTTTCCGCGCCTGCTTGGACGCTACCGCGCCTGCTTGGACGCTTCCGCGCCTGCTTGGACTCTTCTGCGCCTTCTTGCATGCTGCCGCGCCTACTTGGACGTTTCCGCGCCTGCTTGGACGCTTCCGCGCCTATTTGAACGCTACTGCGACTGCTTGGACGCTTCCGCGACTGCTTGGACACTACCGCGCCTGCTTGGACTCTTCTGGGCCTTCTTGCATGCTGCCGCGCCTACTTGGACGTTTCCGCGCCTGCTTGGACGCTTCCGCGCCTGCGTGCATGCTTCCCCGCCTGCTTGGACGTTTCCGCGCCTGCTTGGACGCTACCGCGCCTGCTTGGACTCTTCTGCGCCTTCTTGCATGCTGCAGCGCCTACTTGGACGTTTCCGCGCCTGCTTGGACGTTTCCGCGACTGCTTGGACGCTTCCGCGACTGCTTGGACACTACCGCGCCTGCTTGGACTCTTCTGCGCCTTCTTGCATGCTGCAGCGCCTACTTGGACGTTTCCGCGCCTGCTTGGACGTTTCCGCGCCTGCTTGGACGCTACCGCGCCTGCTTGGACGCTTCCGCGCCTGCTTGGACTCTTCTGCGCCTTCTTGCATGCTGCAGCGCCTACTTGGACGTTTCCGCGCCTGCTTGGACGTTTCCGCGCCTGCTTGGACGCTACCGCGCCTGCTTGGACGCTTCCGCGCCTGCTTGGACTCTTCTGCGCCTTCTTGCATGCTGCAGCGCCTACTTGGACGTTTCCGCGCCTGCTTGGACGCTACCGCGCCTGCTTGGACGCTTCCGCGCCTTCTTGCATGCTTCCGCGCCTGCTTGGACGTTTCCGCGCCTGCTTGGACGCTTCCGCGACTGCTTGGACGCTTCCGCGCCTGGTTGGACGCTTCCGCGCCTGCTTGCATGCTTCCCCGCCTGCTTGGACGCTTCCGCGCCTGCTTGGACTCTTCTGCGCCTTCTTGCATGCTGCCGCGCATACTTGGACGTTTCCGCGCCTGCTTGGACGCTTCCGCGCCTGCGTGCATGCTTCCCCGCCTGCTTGGACGCTTCCGCTTCTGCTTGGACGCTTCCGCGACTGCTTGGACGCTACCGCGCCTGCTTGGACGCTGCCGCGACTGCTTGGACACTACCGCGCCTGCTTGGACGCTTCCGCGACTGCTTGGACGCTTCCGCGCCTGCTTGGACTCTTCTGCGTCTTCTTGCATGCTTCCGCGCATGCTTGCATGCTTCCCCGCCTGCTTGGACGCATCCGCGCCTGCTTGGACTCTTCTGCGTCTTCTTGCATGCTTCCGCGCCTGCTTGGACGTTTCCGCGCCTGCTTGGACGCTTCCGCGCCTGCTTGCATGCTTCCCCGCCTGCTTGGACGCTTCCGCGCCTGCTTGGACTCTTCTGCGCCTTCTTGCATGCTTCCGCGCCTGCTTGGACGTTTCCGCGCCTGCTTGGACGATACCGCGCCTGCTTGGACGCTTCCGCGCCTTCTTGCATGCTTCCGCGCCTGCTTGGACGTTTCCGCGCCTGCTTGGACGATACCGCGCCTGCTTGGACGCTTCCGCGCCTGCTTGGACTCTTCTGCGCCTGCTTGCATGCTGCCGCGCCTGCTTGGACGCTTCCGCGACTGCTTGGACGCTTCCGCGCCTGGTTGGACCCTTCTGCGTCTTCTTGGACACTTCCGCGCCTGCTTGGACGTTTCCGCGCCTGCTTGGACGCTTCCGCGCCTGCTTGAACGCTACCGCGCCTGCTTGGACGCTTCCGCGACTGCTTGGACGCTTCCGCGCCTGGTTGGACGCTACCGCGCCTGCTTGGATGTTTCCGCGACTGCTTGGACACTACCGCGCCTGCTTGGACGCTACCGCGCCTGCTTGGACGCTTCCGCGACTGCTTGGACGCTTCCGCGCCTGGTTGGACCCTTCTGCGTCTTCTTGCATGCTTCCGCGCCTGCTTGGACGTTTCCGCGCCTGCTTGGACGCTACCGCGCCTGCTTGGACGCTTCCGCGACTACTAGGACGCTTCCGCGCCTGCTTGGACCCTTCTGCGCCTTCTTGCATGCTTCCGCGCCTGCTTGGATGTTTCCGCGCCTGCTTGGACGCTACCGCGCCTGCTTGGACGCTTCCGCGCCTTCTTGCATGCTTCCGCGCCTGCTTGGACGTTTCCGCGCCTGCTTGGACGCTACCGCGCCTGCTTGGACGCTTCCGCGCCTGCTTGGACTCTTCTGCGCCTTCTTGCATGCTGCCGCGCCTACTTGGACGTTTCCGCGCCTGCTTGGACGTTTCCGCGCCTGCTTGGACGCTACCGCGCCTGCTTGGACGCTTCCGCGCCTGCTTGGACTCTTCTGCGCCTTCTTGCATGCTGCCGCGCCTACTTGGACGTTTCCGCGCCTGCTTGGACGCTTCCGCGACTGCTTGGACGCTTCCGCGCCTGCTTGGACGCTTCAGCGCCTGCTTGGATGCTTCCGCACCTGCTTGCATGCTTCCCCGCCTGCTTGGACGCTTCCGCGCCTGCTTGGACTCTTCTGCGCCTTCTTGCATGCTTCCGCGCCTGCTTGGACTCTTCTGCGTCTTCTTGCATGCTTCCGCGCCTGCTTGGACGTTTCCGCGCCTGCTTGGACGCTTCCGCGCCTGCTTGCATGCTTCCCCGCCTGCTTGCATGCTTCCGCGCCTGCTTGGACGTTACCGCGCCTGCTTGGACGCTTCCGCGCCTGGTTGGACGCTACCGCGCCTGCTTGGACGCTTCCGCGACTGCTTGGACGCTTCCGCGCCTGCTTGGACTCTTCTGCGCCTTCTTGCATGCTTCCGCCCCTGCTTGGACGCTTCCGTGCCTACTTGCACGGTTCGGCGCCTGCTTGCATGGTTCCGCGCATACTTGGACGTTTCCGCGACTGCTTGGACGTTTCCGCGCCAGCTTGGATGCTTTCGCGCCTGCTTGGACTATTCTGCGCCTTCTTGCATGCTTCCGCGCCTGCTTGGACTATTCTGCGTCTTCTTGCATGCTTCCGCGCCTACTTGGACGTTTCCGCGACTGCTTGGACGTTTCCGCGCCAGCTTGGATGCTTTCGCGCCTGCTTGGACTGTTCTGCGCCTTCTTGCATGCTTCCGCGCCTGCTTGGACGTTTCCGCGCCTGCTTGGACGCTTCAGCGACTGCTTGGACGCTTCCGCGCCTGCTTGCATACTTCCGTGCCTGCTTGCATGCTTCCGCGCCTGCTAGGACGCTTTCGCGCCTGCTTGCACGGTTCCGAGCCTGCTTGGACGCTTCCGCGCCTGCTTGTACTCTTCTGCGTCTTCTTGCATGCTTCCGCGCCTGCTTGGACTCTTCTGCGTCTTCTTGCATGCTTCCGCGCCTGCTTGGACGTTTCCGCGCCTGCTTGAACGCTTCCGCGACTGCTTGAACGCTACCGCGCCTGCTTGGACTCTTCTGCGTCTTCTTGCATGCTTCCGCGCCTGCTTGGACGTTTCCGCGCCTGTTTGGACGCTGCCGCGCCTGCTTGGACGCTTCCGCGACTGCTTGGACGCTTCCGCGCCTGCTTGGACGCTTCAGCGCCTGCTTGGATGCTTCCGCGCCTGCTTGCATGCTTCCCCGCCTGCTTGGACGCTTCCGCGCCTGCTTGGACTCTTCTGCGCCTTCGTGCATGCTTCCGCGCCTACTTGGACGTTTCCGCGGCTGCTTGGATGCTTCCGCGCCTGCTTGCATGCTTCCCCGCCTGCTTGGACGCTTCCGCGCCTGCTTGGACGCTTCCGCGACTGCTTGGACGCTACCGCGCCTGCTTGGACAATTCCGCGACTGCTTGGGCGCTTCCGCGCCTGCTTGGACGCTACCGCGCCTGCTTGGACGCTTCTGCTCCTTCGTGCATGCTTCCGCGCCTACTTGGACGTTTCCGCGGCTGCTTGGATGCTTCCGCGCCTGCTTGAACGCTACCGCGCCTGCTTGGACGTTTCCGCGCCTGTTTGGACGCTACCACGCCTGCTTGGACGCTTCCGCGACTGATTGGACGCTACCGCGCCTGCTTGGACGCTTCCGCGACTGCTTGAACGTTTCCGCGCCTGCTTGGACCCTTCTGCGTCTTCTTGCATGCTTCCGCGCCTGCTTGGACGTTTCCGCGCCTGCTTGGACGCTACCGCGCCTGCTTGGACGCTTCTGCGACTGCTAGGACGCTTCCGCGCCTGCTTGGACTCTTCTGCGCCTTCTTGCATGCTTCCGCGCCTGCTTGGACGTTTCCGCGCCTGCTTGGACGCTACCGCGCCTGCTTGGACGCTTCCGCGCCTTCTTGCATGCTTCCGCGCCTGCTTGGACGTTTCCGCGCCTGCTTGGACGCTACCGCGCCTGCTTGGACGCTTCCGCGCCTGCTTGGACTCTTCTGCGCCTTCTTGCATGCTGCCGCGCCTACTTGGACGTTTCCGCGCCTGCTTGGACGTTTCCGCGCCTGCTTGGACGCTTCCGCGCCTGCTTGCATGCTTCCCCGCCTGCTTGGACGCTTCCGCGCCTGCTTGGACTCTTCTGCGCCTTCTTGCATGCTTCCGCGCCTGCTTGGACGTTTCCGCGCCTGCTTGGACGATACCGCGCCTGCTTGGACGCTTCCGCGCCTTCTTGCATGCTTCCGCGCCTGCTTGGACGTTTCCGCGCCTGCTTGGACGATTCCGCGCCTGCTTGGACGCTTCCGCGCCTGCTTGGACTCTTCTGCGCCTGCTTGCATGCTGCCGCGACTGCTTGGACGCTTCCGCGCCTGGTTGGACCCTTCTGCGTCTTCTTGGACACTTCCGCGCCTGCTTGGACGTTTCCGCGCCTGCTTGGACGCTTCCGCGCCTGCTTGAACGCTACCGCGCCTGCTTGGACGCTTCCGCGACTGCTTGGACGCTTCCGCGCCTGGTTGGACGCTACCGCGCCTGCTTGGATGTTTCCGCGACTGCTTGGACACTACCGCGCCTGCTTGGACGCTACCGCGCCTGCTTGGACGCTTCCGCGACTGCTTGGACGCTTCCGCGCCTGGTTGGACCCTTCTGCGTCTTCTTGCATGCTTCCGCGCCTGCTTGGACGTTTCCGCGCCTGCTTGGACGCTACCGCGCCTGCTTGGACGCTTCCGCGACTACTAGGACGCTTCCGCGCCTGCTTGGACCCTTCTGCGCCTTCTTGCATGCTTCCGCGCCTGCTTGGATGTTTCCGCGCCTGCTTGGACGCTACCGCGCCTGCTTGGACGCTTCCGCGCCTTCTTGCATGCTTCCGCGCCTGCTTGGACGTTTCCGCGCCTGCTTGGACGCTACCGCGCCTGCTTGGACGCTTCCGCGCCTGCTTGGACTCTTCTGCGCCTTCTTGCATGCTGCCGCGCCTACTTGGACGTTTCCGCGCCTGCTTGGACGCTTCCGCGCCTACTTGTACGCTACCGCGCCTGCTTGGTCGCTTCCGCGACTGCTTGGACGCTTCCGCGTCTCTTTGGACGCTACAGCGCCTGCTTGAACGCTTCCGCGACTGCTTGGACGCTTCCGCGCCTGCTTGGACTCTTCTGCGCCTTCTTGCATGCTGCCGCGCCTACTTGGACGCTTCCGCGCCTGCTTGCATGCTTCCCCGCCTGCTTGGACTCTTCTGCGCCTGCTTGGACGCTACCGCGCCTGCTTGGACGCTTCCGCGCCTGCATGGACGTTTCCGCGCCTGCTTGGACGCTACCGCGCCTGCTTGGACGCTTCCGCGCCTGCATGGACGTTTCCGCGCCTGCTTGGACGCTACCGCGCCTGCTTGGACACTTCTGCGCCTGTTTGGACTCTTCTGCGCCTGCTTGGACGCTACCGCGCCTGCATGGACGTTTCCGCGCCTGCTTGGACGCTACCGCGCCTGCTTGGACACTTCTGCGCCTGTTTGGACTCTTCTGCGCCTGCTTGGACGCTACCGCGCCTGCTTGGACGCTTCTGCTCCTTCGTGCATGCTTCCGCGCCTACTTGGACGTTTCCGCGGCTGCTTGGATGCTTCCGCGCCTGCTTGCATGCTACCCCGCCTGCTTGGACGCTTCCGCGCCTGCTTGGACGCTTCCGCGACTGCTTGGACGCTACCGCGCCTGCTTGGACAATTCCGCGACTGCTTGGGCGCTTCCGCGCCTGCTTGGACGCTACCGCGCCTGCTTGGACGCTTCCGCAACTCCTTGGACGCTTCTGCGCCTGCTTGGACGCTTCCGCGATTGCTTGGACGCTTCCGCGCCTGCTTGGACTGTTCTGCGCCTTCTTGCATGCTGCCGCGCCTACTTGGACGCCTCCGCGCCTGCTTGGACGCTTCCGCGCCTGCTTGGACACTTCCGCGCCTGCTTGGACGCTACCGCGCCTGCTTGGACGCTTCCGCACCTGCATGGACGTTTCCGCGCCTGCTTGGACGCTTCCGCGACTGCTTGGACGCTTCTGCGCCTGCTTGGACGCTTCCGCGACTGCTTGGACGCTTCCGCGCCTGCTTGGACACTTCCGCGCCTGCTTGGACGCTACCGCGCCTGCTTGGACGCTTCCGCACCTGCATGGACGTTTCCGCGCCTGCTTGGACGCTTCCGCGACTGCTTGGACGCTTCTGCGCCTGCTTGGACGCTTCCGCGCCTGCATGGACGTTTCCGCGCCTGCTTGGACGCTACCGCGCCTGCTTGGACGCTTCTGCGCCTTCTTGCATGCTTCCGCGACTGCTTGGACGCTTCCGCGCCTGCTTGGACTCTTCTGCGCCTTCTTGCATGCTTCCGCGCCTGCTTGGACTCTTCTGCGCCTGCTTGGACGCTACCGCGCCTGCTTGGACGCTTCCGCGTCTCTTTGGACGCTACAGCGCCTGCTTGAACGCTTCCGCGCCTGCTTGGACGCTTCCGCGCCTGCTTGGACTCTTCTGCGCCTTCTTGCATGCTGCCGCGCCTACTTGGACGTTTCCGCGCCTGCTTGGACGCTTCCGCGCCTGTTTGAACGCTACTGCGCCTGCTTGGACGCTTCCGCGACTGCTTGGACGCTTCCGCGCCTGGTTGGACGCTACCGCGCCTGCTTGGATGTTTCCGCGACTGCTTGGACACTACCGCGCCTGCTTGGACGCTACCGCGCCTGCTTGAACGCTTCCGCGCCTGCTTGGACTCTTCTGCGCCTTCTTGCATGCTGCCGCGCCTACTTGAACGTTTCCGCGCCTGCTTGGACGCTTCCGCGACTGCTTGGACGCTACCGCGCCTGCTTGGACGCTACCGCGCCTGCTTGGACGCTTCCGCGCCTTCTTGCATGCTTCCGCGCCTGCTTGGACGTTTCCGCGCCTGCTTGGACGCTACCGCGCCTGCTTGGACGCTTCCGCGCCTGCTTGGACTCTTCTGCGCCTTCTTGCATGCTGCCGCGCCTACTTGGACGTTTCCGCGCCTGCTTGGACGCTTCCGCGCCTATTTGAACGCTACTGCGACTGCTTGGACGCTTCCGCGACTGCTTGGACACTACCGCGCCTGCTTGGACTCTTCTGGGCCTTCTTGCATGCTGCCGCGCCTACTTGGACGTTTCCGCGCCTGCTTGGACGCTTCCGCGCCTGCGTGCATGCTTCCCCGCCTGCTTGGACGTTTCCGCGCCTGCTTGGACGCTACCGCGCCTGCTTGGACTCTTCTGCGCCTTCTTGCATGCTGCAGCGCCTACTTGGACGTTTCCGCGCCTGCTTGGACGTTTCCGCGACTGCTTGGACGCTTCCGCGACTGCTTGGACACTACCGCGCCTGCTTGGACTCTTCTGCGCCTTCTTGCATGCTGCAGCGCCTACTTGGACGTTTCCGCGCCTGCTTGGACGTTTCCGCGCCTGCTTGGACGCTACCGCGCCTGCTTGGACGCTTCCGCGCCTGCTTGGACTCTTCTGCGCCTTCTTGCATGCTGCAGCGCCTACTTGGACGTTTCCGCGCCTGCTTGGACGTTTCCGCGCCTGCTTGGACGCTACCGCGCCTGCTTGGACGCTTCCGCGCCTGCTTGGACTCTTCTGCGCCTTCTTGCATGCTGCAGCGCCTACTTGGACGTTTCCGCGCCTGCTTGGACGCTACCGCGCCTGCTTGGACGCTTCCGCGCCTTCTTGCATGCTTCCGCGCCTGCTTGGACGTTTCCGCGCCTGCTTGGACGCTTCCGCGACTGCTTGGACGCTTCCGCGCCTGGTTGGACGCTTCCGCGCCTGCTTGCATGCTACCCCGCCTGCTTGGACGCTTCCGCGCCTGCTTGGACTCTTCTGCGCCTTCTTGCATGCTGCCGCGCATACTTGGACGTTTCCGCGCCTGCTTGGACGCTTCCGCGCCTGCGTGCATGCTTCCCCGCCTGCTTGGACGCTTCCGCTTCTGCTTGGACGCTTCCGCGACTGCTTGGACGCTACCGCGCCTGCTTGGACGCTGCCGCGACTGCTTGGACACTACCGCGCCTGCTTGGACGCTTCCGCGACTGCTTGGACGCTTCCGCGCCTGCTTGGACTCTTCTGCGTCTTCTTGCATGCTTCCGCGCATGCTTGCATGCTTCCCCGCCTGCTTGGACGCATCCGCGCCTGCTTGGACTCTTCTGCGTCTTCTTGCATGCTTCCGCGCCTGCTTGGACGTTTCCGCGCCTGCTTGGACGCTTCCGCGCCTGCTTGCATGCTTCCCCGCCTGCTTGGACGCTTCCGCGCCTGCTTGGACTCTTCTGCGCCTTCTTGCATGCTTCCGCGCCTGCTTGGACGTTTCCGCGCCTGCTTGGACGATACCGCGCCTGCTTGGACGCTTCCGCGCCTTCTTGCATGCTTCCGCGCCTGCTTGGACGTTTCCGCGCCTGCTTGGACGATACCGCGCCTGCTTGGACGCTTCCGCGCCTGCTTGGACTCTTCTGCGCCTGCTTGCATGCTGCCGCGCCTGCTTGGACGCTTCCGCGACTGCTTGGACGCTTCCGCGCCTGGTTGGACCCTTCTGCGTCTTCTTGGACACTTCCGCGCCTGCTTGGACGTTTCCGCGCCTGCTTGGACGCTTCCGCGCCTGCTTGAACGCTACCGCGCCTGCTTGGACGCTTCCGCGACTGCTTGGACGCTTCCGCGCCTGGTTGGACGCTACCGCGCCTGCTTGGATGTTTCCGCGACTGCTTGGACACTACCGCGCCTGCTTGGACGCTACCGCGCCTGCTTGGACGCTTCCGCGACTGCTTGGACGCTTCCGCGCCTGGTTGGACCCTTCTGCGTCTTCTTGCATGCTTCCGCGCCTGCTTGGACGTTTCCGCGCCTGCTTGGACGCTACCGCGCCTGCTTGGACGCTTCCGCGACTACTAGGACGCTTCCGCGCCTGCTTGGACCCTTCTGCGCCTTCTTGCATGCTTCCGCGCCTGCTTGGATGTTTCCGCGCCTGCTTGGACGCTACCGCGCCTGCTTGGACGCTTCCGCGCCTTCTTGCATGCTTCCGCGCCTGCTTGGACGTTTCCGCGCCTGCTTGGACGCTACCGCGCCTGCTTGGACGCTTCCGCGCCTGCTTGGACTCTTCTGCGCCTTCTTGCATGCTGCCGCGCCTACTTGGACGTTTCCGCGCCTGCTTGGACGCTTCCGCGCCTACTTGGACGCTACCGCGCCTGCTTGGACGCTTCCGCGACTGCTTGGACGCTTCCGCGTCTCTTTGGACGCTACAGCGCCTGCTTGAACGCTTCCGCGACTGCTTGGACGCTTCCGCGCCTGCTTGGACTCTTCTGCGCCTTCTTGCATGCTGCCGCGCCTACTTGGACGCTTCCGCGCCTGCTTGCATGCTTCCCCGCCTGCTTGGACGCTTCCGCGCCTGCTTGCATGCTTCCCCGCCTGCTTGGACGCTTCCGCGCCTGCTTGGACTCTTCTGCGCCTTCTTGCATGCTTCCGCGCCTGCTTGGACGTTTCCGCGCCTGCTTGGACGCTACCGCGCCTGCTTGGACGCTTCCGCGCCTTCTTGCATGCTTCCGCGCCTGCTTGGACGTTTCCGCGCCTGCTTGGACGATACCGCGCCTGCTTGGACGCTTCCGCGCCTGCTTGGACTCTTCTGCGCCTGCTTGCATGCTGCCGCGCCTACTTAGACGTTTCCGCGCCTGCTTGGACTCTTCTGCGCCTTCTTGCATGCTGCCGCGCCTACTTGGACGTTTCCGCGCCTGCTTGGACGCTTCCGCGCCTATTTGAACGCTACTGCGCCTGCTTGGACGCTTCCGCGACTGCTTGGACGCTTCCGCGCCTGGTTGGACGCCACCGCGCCTGCTTGGATGTTTCCGCGACTGCTTGGACACTACCGCGCCTGCTTGGACTCTTCTGCGCCTTCTTGCATGCTGCCGCGCCTACTTGGACGTTTCCGCGCCTGCTTGGACGCTTCCGCGCCTGCGTGCATGCTTCCCCGCCTGCTTGGACGCTTCCGCTTCTGCTTGGACGCTTCCGCGCCTGCTTGGACGTTTCCGCGCCTGCTTGGACGCTTCCGCGCCTGTTTGAACGCTCCTGCGCCTGCTTGGACGCTTCCGCGACTGCTTGGACGCTTCCGCGCCTGCTTGGACGATACCGCGCCTGCTTGGACGCTTCCGCGCCTGCTTGGACTCTTCTGCGCCTGCTTGCATGCTGCCGCGCCTGCTTGGACGCTTCCGCGACTGCTTGGACGCTTCCGCGCCTGGTTGGACCCTTCTGCGTCTTCTTGGACACTTCCGCGCCTGCTTGGACGTTTCCGCGCCTGCTTGGACGCTTCCGCGCCTGCTTGAACGCTACCGCGCCTGCTTGGACGCTTCCGCGACTGCTTGGACGCTTCCGCGCCTGGTTGGACGCTACCGCGCCTGCTTGGATGTTTCCGCGACTGCTTGGACACTACCGCGCCTGCTTGGACGCTACCGCGCCTGCTTGGACGCTTCCGCGACTGCTTGGACGCTTCCGCGCCTGGTTGGACCCTTCTGCGTCTTCTTGCATGCTTCCGCGCCTGCTTGGACGTTTCCGCGCCTGCTTGGACGCTACCGCGCCTGCTTGGACGCTTCCGCGACTACTAGGACGCTTCCGCGCCTGCTTGGACCCTTCTGCGCCTTCTTGCATGCTTCCGCGCCTGCTTGGATGTTTCCGCGCCTGCTTGGACGCTACCGCGCCTGCTTGGACGCTTCCGCGCCTTCTTGCATGCTTCCGCGCCTGCTTGGACGTTTCCGCGCCTGCTTGGACGCTACCGCGCCTGCTTGGACGCTTCCGCGCCTGCTTGGACTCTTCTGCGCCTTCTTGCATGCTGCCGCGCCTACTTGGACGTTTCCGCGCCTGCTTGGACGCTTCCGCGCCTACTTGGACGCTACCGCGCCTGCTTGGACGCTTCCGCGACTGCTTGGACGCTTCCGCGTCTCTTTGGACGCTACAGCGCCTGCTTGAACGCTTCCGCGACTGCTTGGACGCTTCCGCGCCTGCTTGGACTCTTCTGCGCCTTCTTGCATGCTGCCGCGCCTACTTGGACGCTTCCGCGCCTGCTTGCATGCTTCCCCGCCTGCTTGGACGCTTCCGCGCCTGCTTGCATGCTTCCCCGCCTGCTTGGACGCTTCCGCGCCTGCTTGGACTCTTCTGCGCCTTCTTGCATGCTTCCGCGCCTGCTTGGACGTTTCCGCGCCTGCTTGGACGCTACCGCGCCTGCTTGGACGCTTCCGCGCCTTCTTGCATGCTTCCGCGCCTGCTTGGACGTTTCCGCGCCTGCTTGGACGATACCGCGCCTGCTTGGACGCTTCCGCGCCTGCTTGGACTCTTCTGCGCCTGCTTGCATGCTGCCGCGCCTACTTAGACATTTCCGCGCCTGCTTGGACTCTTCTGCGCCTTCTTGCATGCTGCCGCGCCTACTTGGACGTTTCCGCGCCTGCTTGGACGCTTCCGCGCCTATTTGAACGCTACTGCGCCTGCTTGGACGCTTCCGCGACTGCTTGGACGCTTCCGCGCCTGGTTGGACGCCACCGCGCCTGCTTGGATGTTTCCGCGACTGCTTGGACACTACCGCGCCTGCTTGGACTCTTCTGCGCCTTCTTGCATGCTGCCGCGCCTACTTGGACGTTTCCGCGCCTGCTTGGACGCTTCCGCGCCTGCGTGCATGCTTCCCCGCCTGCTTGGACGCTTCCGCTTCTGCTTGGACGCTTCCGCGCCTGCTTGGACGTTTCCGCGCCTGCTTGGACGCTTCCGCGCCTGTTTGAACGCTCCTGCGCCTGCTTGGACGCTTCCGCGACTGCTTGGACGCTTCCGCGCCTGCTTGGACGATACCGCGCCTGCTTGGACGCTTCCGCGCCTGCTTGGACTCTTCTGCGCCTGCTTGCATGCTGCCGCGCCTGCTTGGACGCTTCCGCGACTGCTTGGACGCTTCCGCGCCTGGTTGGACCCTTCTGCGTCTTCTTGGACACTTCCGCGCCTGCTTGGACGTTTCCGCGCCTGCTTGGACGCTTCCGCGCCTGCTTGAACGCTACCGCGCCTGCTTGGACGCTTCCGCGACTGCTTGGACGCTTCCGCGCCTGGTTGGACGCTACCGCGCCTGCTTGGATGTTTCCGCGACTGCTTGGACACTACCGCGCCTGCTTGGACGCTACCGCGCCTGCTTGGACGCTTCCGCGACTGCTTGGACGCTTCCGCGCCTGGTTGGACCCTTCTGCGTCTTCTTGCATGCTTCCGCGCCTGCTTGGACGTTTCCGCGCCTGCTTGGACGCTACCGCGCCTGCTTGGACGCTTCCGCGACTACTAGGACGCTTCCGCGCCTGCTTGGACCCTTCTGCGCCTGCTTGCATGCTTCCCCGCCTGCTTGGACGCTTCCGCGCCTGCTTGGACTCTTCGGCGCCTTCTTGCATGCTTCCGCGCCTGCTTGGACGTTTCCGCGGCTGCTTGGACGCTTCCGCGCCTGCTTGGACTCTTCTGCGTCTTCTTGCAATGCTTCCGCGCCTGCTTGGACGTTTCCGCGCCTGCTTGGACGCTACCGCGCCTGCTTGGACGCTCCCGCGACTGCTTGGACGCTACCGCGCCTGCTTGGACAATTCCGCGACTGCTTGGACTCTTCCGCGCCTGCTTGGAATCTTCTGCGCCTTCTTGCATGCTGCCGCGCCTACTTGGACGTTTCCACGCCTGCTTGGACGCTTCCGCGCCTGCTTGCATGCTTCCCCGCCTGCTTGGAATCTTCTGCGCCTTCTTGCATGCTGCCGCGCCTACTTGGACGTTTCCACGCCTGCTTGGACGCTTCTGCGCCTGCTTGCATGCTTCCCCGCCTGCTTGGACGCTTCCGCGCCTGCTTGGACTCTTCGGCGCCTTCTTGCATGCTTCCGCGCCTGCTTGGACGTTTCCGCGCCTGCTTGGACGCTACCGCGCCTGCTTGGACGCTTCCGCGCCTTCTTGCATGCTTCCGCGCCTGCTTGGACGTTTCCGCGCCTGCTTGGACGATACCGCGCCTGCTTGGACGCTGCCGCGCCTGCTTGGACTCTTCTGCGCCTGCTTGCATGCTGCCGCGCCTACTTAGACGTTTCCGCGCCTGCTTGGACGCTTCCGCGCCTGCTTGAACGCTACCGCGCCTGCTTGGACGCTTCCGCGACTGCTTGGACGCTTCCGCGCCTGGTTGGACGCTACCGCGCCTGCTTGGATGTTTCCGCGACTGCTTGGACACTACCGCGCCTGCTTGGACGCTACCGCGCCTGCTTGGACGCTTCCGCGACTGCTTGGACGCTTCCGCGCCTGGTTGGACCCTTCTGCGTCTTCTTGCATGCTTCCGCGCCTACTTGGACGTTTCCGCGGCTGCTTGGATGCTTCCGCGCCTGCTTGCATGCTTCCCCGCCTGCTTGGACTCTTCGGCGCCTTCTTGCATGCTTCCGCGCCTGCTTGGACGTTTCCGCGCCTGCTTGGACGCTTCCGCTTCTGCTTGGACGCTACCGCGCCTGCGTGCATGCTACCACGCCTGCTTGGACGCTTCCGCTTCTGCTTGGACGCTTCCGCGCCTGCTTGGACGTTTCCGCGCCTGCTTGGACGCTACCGCGCCTGCTTGGACGCTTCCGCGCCTTCTTGCATGCTTCCGCGCCTGCTTGGACGTTTCCGCGCCTGCTTGGACGCTTCCGCGACTGCTTGGACGCTTCCGCGCCTGGTTGGACGCTTCCGCGCCTGCTTGCATGCTTCCCCGCCTGCTTGGACGCTTCCGCGCCTGCTTGGACTCTTCTGCGCCTTCTTGCATGCTGCCGCGCATACTTGGACGTTTCCGCGCCTGCTTGGACGCTTCCGCGCCTGCGTGCATGCTTCCCCGCCTGCTTGGACGCTTCCGCTTCTGCTTGGACGCTTCCGCGACTGCTTGGACGCTACCGCGCCTGCTTGGACGCTGCCGCGACTGCTTGGACACTACCGCGCCTGCTTGGACGCTTCCGCGACTGCTTGGACGCTTCCGCGCCTGCTTGGGCTCTTCTGCGTCTTCTTGCATGCTTCCGCGCATGCTTGCATGCTTCCCCGCCTGCTTGGACGCATCCGCGCCTGCTTGGACTCTTCTGCGTCTTCTTGCATGCTTCCGCGCCTGCTTGGACGTTTCCGCGCCTGCTTGGACGCTTCCGCGCCTGCTTGCATGCTTCCCCGCCTGCTTGGACGCTTCCGCGCCTGCTTGGACTCTTCTGCGCCTTCTTGCAAGCTTCCGCGCCTGCTTGGACGTTTCCGCGCCTGCTTGGACGATACCGCGCCTGCTTGGACGCTTCCGCGCCTTCTTGCATGCTTCCGCGCCTGCTTGGACGTTTCCGCGCCTGCTTGGACGATACCGCGCCTGCTTGGACGCTTCCGCGCCTACTTGGACTCTTCTGCGCCTGCTTGCATGCTGCCGCGCCTGCTTGGACGCTTCCGCGACTGCTTGGACGCTTCCGCGCCTGGTTGGACCCTTCTGCGTCTTCTTGGACACTTCCGCGCCTGCTTGGACGTTTCCGCGCCTGCTTGGACGCTTCCGCGCCTGCTTGAACGCTACCGCGCCTGCTTGGACGCTTCCGCGACTGCTTGGACGCTTCCGCGCCTGGTTGGACGCTACCGCGCCTGCTTGGATGTTTCCGCGACTGCTTGGACATTACCGCGCCTGCTTGGACGCTACCGCGCCTGCTTGGACGCTTCCGCGACTGCTTGGACGCTTCCGCGCCTGGTTGGACCCTTCTGCGTCTTCTTGCATGCTTCCGCGCCTGCTTGGACGTTTCCGCGCCTGCTTGGACGCTACCGCGCCTGCTTGGACGCTTCCGCGACTACTAGGACGCTTCCGCGCCTGCTTGGACCCTTCTGCGCCTTCTTGCATGCTTCCGCGCCTGCTTGGATGTTTCCGCGCCTGCTTGGACGCTACCGCGCCTGCTTGGACGCTTCCGCGCCTTCTTGCATGCTTCCGCGCCTGCTTGGACGTTTCCGCGCCTGCTTGGACGCTACCGCGCCTGCTTGGACGCTTCCGCGCCTGCTTGGACTCTTCTGCGCCTTCTTGCATGCTGCCGCGCCTACTTGGACGTTTCCGCGCCTGCTTGGACGCTTCCGCGCCTACTTGGACGCTACCGCGCCTGCTTGGACGCTTCCGCGACTGCTTGGACGCTTCCGCGTCTCTTTGGACGCTACAGCGCCTGCTTGAACGCTTCCGCGACTGCTTGGACGCTTCCGCGCCTGCTTGGACTCTTCTGCGCCTTCTTGCATGCTGCCGCGCCTACTTGGACGCTTCCGCGCCTGCTTGCATGCTTCCCCGCCTGCTTGGACGCTTCCGCGCCTGCTTGCATGCTTCCCCGCCTGCTTGGACGCTTCCGCGCCTGCTTGGACTCTTCTGCGCCTTCTTGCATGCTTCCGCGCCTGCTTGGACGTTTCCGCGCCTGCTTGGACGCTACCGCGCCTGCTTGGACGCTTCCGCGCCTTCTTGCATGCTTCCGCGCCTGCTTGGACGTTTCCGCGCCTGCTTGGACGATACCGCGCCTGCTTGGACGCTTCCGCGCCTGCTTGGACTCTTCTGCGCCTGCTTGCATGCTGCCGCGCCTACTTAGACATTTCCGCGCCTGCTTGGACTCTTCTGCGCCTTCTTGCATGCTGCCGCGCCTACTTGGACGTTTCCGCGCCTGCTTGGACGCTTCCGCGCCTATTTGAACGCTACTGCGCCTGCTTGGACGCTTCCGCGACTGCTTGGACGCTTCCGCGCCTGGTTGGACGCCACCGCGCCTGCTTGGATGTTTCCGCGACTGCTTGGACACTACCGCGCCTGCTTGGACTCTTCTGCGCCTTCTTGCATGCTGCCGCGCCTACTTGGACGTTTCCGCGCCTGCTTGGACGCTTCCGCGCCTGCGTGCATGCTTCCCCGCCTGCTTGGACGCTTCCGCTTCTGCTTGGACGCTTCCGCGCCTGCTTGGACGTTTCCGCGCCTGCTTGGACGCTTCCGCGCCTGTTTGAACGCTCCTGCGCCTGCTTGGACGCTTCCGCGACTGCTTGGACGCTTCCGCGCCTGCTTGGACGATACCGCGCCTGCTTGGACGCTTCCGCGCCTGCTTGGACTCTTCTGCGCCTGCTTGCATGCTGCCGCGCCTGCTTGGACGCTTCCGCGACTGCTTGGACGCTTCCGCGCCTGGTTGGACCCTTCTGCGTCTTCTTGGACACTTCCGCGCCTGCTTGGACGTTTCCGCGCCTGCTTGGACGCTTCCGCGCCTGCTTGAACGCTACCGCGCCTGCTTGGACGCTTCCGCGACTGCTTGGACGCTTCCGCGCCTGGTTGGACGCTACCGCGCCTGCTTGGATGTTTCCCCGCCTGCTTGGAATCTTCTGCGCCTTCTTGCATGCTGCCGCGCCTACTTGGACGTTTCCACGCCTGCTTGGACGCTTCTGCGCCTGCTTGCATGCTTCCCCGCCTGCTTGGACGCTTCCGCGCCTGCTTGGACTCTTCGGCGCCTTCTTGCATGCTTCCGCGCCTGCTTGGACGTTTCCGCGCCTGCTTGGACGCTACCGCGCCTGCTTGGACGCATCCGCGCCTTCTTGCATGCTTCCGCGCCTGCTTGGACGTTTCCGCGCCTGCTTGGACGATACCGCGCCTGCTTGGACGCTTCCGCGCCTGCTTGGACACTTCTGCGCCTGCTTGCATGCTGCCGCGCCTACTTAGACGTTTCCGCGCCTGCTTGGACGCTTCTGCGCCTGCTTGAACGCTACCGCGCCTGCTTGGACGCTTCCGCGACTGCTTGGACGCTTCCGCGCCTGGTTGGACGCTACCGCGCCTGCTTGGATGTTTCCGCGACTGCTTGGACACTACCGCGCCTGCTTGGACGCTACCGCGCCTGCTTGGACGCTTCCGCGACTGCTTGGACGCTTCCGCGCCTGGTTGGACCCTTCTGCGTCTTCTTGCATGCTTCCGCGCCTACTTGGACGTTTCCGCGGCTGCTTGGATGCTTCCGCGCCTGCTTGCATGCTTCCCCGCCTGCTTGGACGCTTCCGCGCCTGCTTGGATGCTACCGCGCCTGCTTGGACACTTCTGCGCCTGTTTGGACTCTTCTGCGCCTGCTTGGACGCTACCGCGCCTGCTTGGACGGTTCCGCGCCTGCTTGGACGCTTCCGCGACAGCTTGGACGCTTCCGCGCCTGCTTGGACTCTTCTGCGTCTTCTTGCATGCTTCCGCACCGGCTTGGACGTTTCCGCGCCTGCTTGGACGCTACCGCGCCTACTTGTACGCTTCCGCGACTGCTTGGACGCTACCGCGCCTGCTTGGACGCTTCCGCGACTGCTTGGACGCTTCCGCGCCTGCTTGGACTCTTCTGCGCCTTCTTGCATGCTGCCGCGCCTACTTGGACGCTTCCGCGCCTGGTTGGACGCTACCGCGCCTGCTTGGACGCTTCCGCGACTGCTTGGACGCTTCCGCGCCTGCTTGGAATCTTCTGCGCCTGGTTGGACGCTACCGCGCCTGCTTGGAATCTTCTGCGCCTTCTTGCATGCTGCCGCGCCTACTTGGACGTTTCCACGCCTGCTTGGACGCTTCCGCGACTGCTTGGACGCTACCGCGCCTGCTTGGACAATTCCGCGACTGCTTGGGCGCTTCCGCGCCTGCTTGGACGCTACCGCGCCTGCTTGGACGCTTCCGCAACTCCTTGGACGCTTCTGCGCCTGCTTGGACGCTTCCGCGATTGCTTGGACGCTTCCGCGCCTGCTTGGACTGTTCTGCGCCTTCTTGCATGCTGCCGCGCCTACTTGGACGCCTCCGCGCCTGCTTGGACGCTTCCGCGCCTGCTTGGACGCTTCCGCGCCTGCTTGGACACTTCCGCGCCTGCTTGGACGCTACCGCGCCTGCTTGGACGCTTCCGCACCTGCATGGACGTTTCCGCGCCTGCTTGGACGCTTCCGCGACTGCTTGGACGCTTCTGCGCCTGCTTGGACGCTTCCGCGCCTGCATGGACGTTTCCGCGCCTGCTTGAACGCTACCGCGCCTGCTTGGACGCTTCTGCGCCTTCTTGCATGCTTCCGCGACTGCTTGGACGCTTCCGCGCCTGCTTGGACTCTTCTGCGCCTTCTTGCATGCTTCCGCGCCTGCTTGGACTCTTCTGCGCCTGCTTGGACGCTTCCGCGACTGCTTGGACGCTTCCGCCCCTGGTTGGACGCTACCGCGCCTGCTTGGATGTTTCCGCGACTGCTTGGACACTACCGCGCCTGCTTGGACGCTACCGCGCCTGCGTGCATGCTACCACGCCTGCTTGGACGCTTCCGCTTCTGCTTGGACGCTTCCGCGCCTGCTTGGACGTTTCCGCGCCTGCTTGGACGCTACCGCGCCTGCTTGGACGCTTCCGCGCCTTCTTGCATGCTTCCGCGCCTGCTTGGACGTTTCCGCGCCTGCTTGGACGCTTCCGCGACTGCTTGGACGCTTCCGCGCCTGGTTGGACGCTTCCGCGCCTGCTTGCATGCTTCCCCGCCTGCTTGGACGCTTCCGCGCCTGCTTGGACTCTTCTGCGCCTTCTTGCATGCTGCCGCGCATACTTGGACGTTTCCGCGCCTGCTTGGACGCTTCCGCGCCTGCGTGCATGCTTCCCCGCCTGCTTGGACGCTTCCGCTTCTGCTTGGACGCTTCCGCGACTGCTTGGACGCTACCGCGCCTGCTTGGACGCTGCCGCGACTGCTTGGACACTACCGCGCCTGCTTGGACGCTTCCGCGACTGCTTGGACGCTTCCGCGCCTGCTTGGACTCTTCTGCGTCTTCTTGCATGCTTCCGCGCATGCTTGCATGCTTCCCCGCCTGCTTGGACGCATCCGCGCCTGCTTGGACTCTTCTGCGTCTTCTTGCATGCTTCCGCGCCTGCTTGGACGTTTCCGCGCCTGCTTGGACGCTTCCGCGCCTGCTTGCATGCTTCCCCGCCTGCTTGGACGCTTCCGCGCCTGCTTGGACTCTTCTGCGCCTTCTTGCATGCTTCCGCGCCTGCTTGGACGTTTCCGCGCCTGCTTGGACGATACCGCGCCTGCTTGGACGCTTCCGCGCCTTCTTGCATGCTTCCGCGCCTGCTTGGACGTTTCCGCGCCTGCTTGGACGATACCGCGCCTGCTTGGACGCTTCCGCGCCTGCTTGGACTCTTCTGCGCCTGCTTGCATGCTGCCGCGCCTGCTTGGACGCTTCCGCGACTGCTTGGACGCTTCCGCGCCTGGTTGGACCCTTCTGCGTCTTCTTGGACACTTCCGCGCCTGCTTGGACGTTTCCGCGCCTGCTTGGACGCTTCCGCGCCTGCTTGAACGCTACCGCGCCTGCTTGGACGCTTCCGCGACTGCTTGGACGCTTCCGCGCCTGGTTGGACGCTACCGCGCCTGCTTGGATGTTTCCGCGACTGCTTGGACACTACCGCGCCTGCTTGGACGCTACCGCGCCTGCTTGGACGCTTCCGCGACTGCTTGGACGCTTCCGCGCCTGGTTGGACCCTTCTGCGTCTTCTTGCATGCTTCCGCGCCTGCTTGGACGTTTCCGCGCCTGCTTGGACGCTACCGCGCCTGCTTGGACGCTTCCGCGACTACTAGGACGCTTCCGCGCCTGCTTGGACCCTTCTGCGCCTTCTTGCATGCTTCCGCGCCTGCTTGGATGTTTCCGCGCCTGCTTGGACGCTACCGCGCCTGCTTGGACGCTTCCGCGCCTTCTTGCATGCTTCCGCGCCTGCTTGGACGTTTCCGCGCCTGCTTGGACGCTACCGCGCCTGCTTGGACGCTTCCGCGCCTGCTTGGACTCTTCTGCGCCTTCTTGCATGCTGCCGCGCCTACTTGGACGTTTCCGCGCCTGCTTGGACGCTTCCGCGCCTACTTGGACGCTACCGCGCCTGCTTGGACGCTTCCGCGACTGCTTGGACGCTTCCGCGTCTCTTTGGACGCTACAGCGCCTGCTTGAACGCTTCCGCGACTGCTTGGACGCTTCCGCGCCTGCTTGGACTCTTCTGCGCCTTCTTGCATGCTGCCGCGCCTACTTGGACGCTTCCACGCCTGCTTGCATGCTTCCCCGCCTGCTTGGACGCTTCCGCGCCTGCTTGCATGCTTCCCCGCCTGCTTGGACGCTTCCGCGCCTGCTTGGACTCTTCTGCGCCTTCTTGCATGCTTCCGCGCCTGCTTGGACGTTTCCGCGCCTGCTTGGACGCTACCGCGCCTGCTTGGACGCTTCCGCGCCTTCTTGCATGCTTCCGCGCCTGCTTGGACGTTTCCGCGCCTGCTTGGACGATACCGCGCCTGCTTGGACGCTTCCGCGCCTGCTTGGACTCTTCTGCGCCTGCTTGCATGCTGCCGCGCCTACTTAGACGTTTCCGCGCCTGCTTGGACTCTTCTGCGCCTTCTTGCATGCTGCCGCGCCTACTTGGACGTTTCCGCGCCTGCTTGGACGCTTCCGCGCCTATTTGAACGCTACTGCGCCTGCTTGGACGCTTCCGCTTCTGCTTGGACGCTTCCGCGCCTGCTTGGACGTTTCCGCGCCTGCTTGGACGCTTCCGCGCCTGTTTGAACGCTCCTGCGCCTGCTTGGACGCTTCCGCGACTGCTTGGACGCTTCCGCGCCTGCTTGGACGATACCGCGCCTGCTTGGACGCTTCCGCGCCTGCTTGGACTCTTCTGCGCCTGCTTGCATGCTGCCGCGCCTGCTTGGACGCTTCCGCGACTGCTTGGACGCTTCCGCGCCTGGTTGGACCCTTCTGCGTCTTCTTGGACACTTCCGCGCCTGCTTGGACGTTTCCGCGCCTGCTTGGACGCTTCCGCGCCTGCTTGAACGCTACCGCGCCTGCTTGGACGCTTCCGCGACTGCTTGGACGCTTCCGCGCCTGGTTGGACGCTACCGCGCCTGCTTGGATGTTTCCGCGACTGCTTGGACACTACCGCGCCTGCTTGGACGCTACCGCGCCTGCTTGGACGCTTCCGCGACTGCTTGGACGCTTCCGCGCCTGGTTGGACCCTTCTGCGTCTTCTTGCATGCTTCCGCGCCTGCTTGGACGTTTCCGCGCCTGCTTGGACGCTACCGCGCCTGCTTGGACGCTTCCGCGACTACTAGGACGCTTCCGCGCCTGCTTGGACCCTTCTGCGCCTGCTTGCATGCTTCCCCGCCTGCTTGGACGCTTCCGCGCCTGCTTGGACTCTTCGGCGCCTTCTTGCATGCTTCCGCGCCTGCTTGGACGTTTCCGCGGCTGCTTGGACGCTTCCGCGCCTGCTTGGACTCTTCTGCGTCTTCTTGCAATGCTTCCGCGCCTGCTTGGACGTTTCCGCGCCTGCTTGGACGCTACCGCGCCTGCTTGGACGCTCCCGCGACTGCTTGGACGCTACCGCGCCTGCTTGGACAATTCCGCGACTGCTTGGACTCTTCCGCGCCTGCTTGGAATCTTCTGCGCCTTCTTGCATGCTGCCGCGCCTACTTGGACGTTTCCACGCCTGCTTGGACGCTTCCGCGCCTGCTTGCATGCTTCCCCGCCTGCTTGGAATCTTCTGCGCCTTCTTGCATGCTGCCGCGCCTACTTGGACGTTTCCACGCCTGCTTGGACGCTTCTGCGCCTGCTTGCATGCTTCCCCGCCTGCTTGGACGCTTCCGCGCCTGCTTGGACTCTTCGGCGCCTTCTTGCATGCTTCCGCGCCTGCTTGGACGTTTCCGCGCCTGCTTGGACGCTACCGCGCCTGCTTGGACGCTTCCGCGCCTTCTTGCATGCTTCCGCGCCTGCTTGGACGTTTCCGCGCCTGCTTGGACGATACCGCGCCTGCTTGGACGCTGCCGCGCCTGCTTGGACTCTTCTGCGCCTGCTTGCATGCTGCCGCGCCTACTTAGACGTTTCCGCGCCTGCTTGGACGCTTCCGCGCCTGCTTGAACGCTACCGCGCCTGCTTGGACGCTTCCGCGACTGCTTGGACGCTTCCGCGCCTGGTTGGACGCTACCGCGCCTGCTTGGATGTTTCCGCGACTGCTTGGACACTACCGCGCCTGCTTGGACGCTACCGCGCCTGCTTGGACGCTTCCGCGACTGCTTGGACGCTTCCGCGCCTGGTTGGACCCTTCTGCGTCTTCTTGCATGCTTCCGCGCCTACTTGGACGTTTCCGCGGCTGCTTGGATGCTTCCGCGCCTGCTTGCATGCTTCCCCGCCTGCTTGGACTCTTCGGCGCCTTCTTGCATGCTTCCGCGCCTGCTTGGACGTTTCCGCGCCTGCTTGGACGCTTCCGCTTCTGCTTGGACGCTACCGCGCCTGCGTGCATGCTACCACGCCTGCTTGGACGCTTCCGCTTCTGCTTGGACGCTTCCGCGCCTGCTTGGACGTTTCCGCGCCTGCTTGGACGCTACCGCGCCTGCTTGGACGCTTCCGCGCCTTCTTGCATGCTTCCGCGCCTGCTTGGACGTTTCCGCGCCTGCTTGGACGCTTCCGCGACTGCTTGGACGCTTCCGCGCCTGGTTGGACGCTTCCGCGCCTGCTTGCATGCTTCCCCGCCTGCTTGGACGCTTCCGCGCCTGCTTGGACTCTTCTGCGCCTTCTTGCATGCTGCCGCGCATACTTGGACGTTTCCGCGCCTGCTTGGACGCTTCCGCGCCTGCGTGCATGCTTCCCCGCCTGCTTGGACGCTTCCGCTTCTGCTTGGACGCTTCCGCGACTGCTTGGACGCTACCGCGCCTGCTTGGACGCTGCCGCGACTGCTTGGACACTACCGCGCCTGCTTGGACGCTTCCGCGACTGCTTGGACGCTTCCGCGCCTGCTTGGGCTCTTCTGCGTCTTCTTGCATGCTTCCGCGCATGCTTGCATGCTTCCCCGCCTGCTTGGACGCATCCGCGCCTGCTTGGACTCTTCTGCGTCTTCTTGCATGCTTCCGCGCCTGCTTGGACGTTTCCGCGCCTGCTTGGACGCTTCCGCGCCTGCTTGCATGCTTCCCCGCCTGCTTGGACGCTTCCGCGCCTGCTTGGACTCTTCTGCGCCTTCTTGCAAGCTTCCGCGCCTGCTTGGACGTTTCCGCGCCTGCTTGGACGATACCGCGCCTGCTTGGACGCTTCCGCGCCTTCTTGCATGCTTCCGCGCCTGCTTGGACGTTTCCGCGCCTGCTTGGACGATACCGCGCCTGCTTGGACGCTTCCGCGCCTACTTGGACTCTTCTGCGCCTGCTTGCATGCTGCCGCGCCTGCTTGGACGCTTCCGCGACTGCTTGGACGCTTCCGCGCCTGGTTGGACCCTTCTGCGTCTTCTTGGACACTTCCGCGCCTGCTTGGACGTTTCCGCGCCTGCTTGGACGCTTCCGCGCCTGCTTGAACGCTACCGCGCCTGCTTGGACGCTTCCGCGACTGCTTGGACGCTTCCGCGCCTGGTTGGACGCTACCGCGCCTGCTTGGATGTTTCCGCGACTGCTTGGACATTACCGCGCCTGCTTGGACGCTACCGCGCCTGCTTGGACGCTTCCGCGACTGCTTGGACGCTTCCGCGCCTGGTTGGACCCTTCTGCGTCTTCTTGCATGCTTCCGCGCCTGCTTGGACGTTTCCGCGCCTGCTTGGACGCTACCGCGCCTGCTTGGACGCTTCCGCGACTACTAGGACGCTTCCGCGCCTGCTTGGACCCTTCTGCGCCTTCTTGCATGCTTCCGCGCCTGCTTGGATGTTTCCGCGCCTGCTTGGACGCTACCGCGCCTGCTTGGACGCTTCCGCGCCTTCTTGCATGCTTCCGCGCCTGCTTGGACGTTTCCGCGCCTGCTTGGACGCTACCGCGCCTGCTTGGACGCTTCCGCGCCTGCTTGGACTCTTCTGCGCCTTCTTGCATGCTGCCGCGCCTACTTGGACGTTTCCGCGCCTGCTTGGACGCTTCCGCGCCTACTTGGACGCTACCGCGCCTGCTTGGACGCTTCCGCGACTGCTTGGACGCTTCCGCGTCTCTTTGGACGCTACAGCGCCTGCTTGAACGCTTCCGCGACTGCTTGGACGCTTCCGCGCCTGCTTGGACTCTTCTGCGCCTTCTTGCATGCTGCCGCGCCTACTTGGACGCTTCCGCGCCTGCTTGCATGCTTCCCCGCCTGCTTGGACGCTTCCGCGCCTGCTTGCATGCTTCCCCGCCTGCTTGGACGCTTCCGCGCCTGCTTGGACTCTTCTGCGCCTTCTTGCATGCTTCCGCGCCTGCTTGGACGTTTCCGCGCCTGCTTGGACGCTACCGCGCCTGCTTGGACGCTTCCGCGCCTTCTTGCATGCTTCCGCGCCTGCTTGGACGTTTCCGCGCCTGCTTGGACGATACCGCGCCTGCTTGGACGCTTCCGCGCCTGCTTGGACTCTTCTGCGCCTGCTTGCATGCTGCCGCGCCTACTTAGACATTTCCGCGCCTGCTTGGACTCTTCTGCGCCTTCTTGCATGCTGCCGCGCCTACTTGGACGTTTCCGCGCCTGCTTGGACGCTTCCGCGCCTATTTGAACGCTACTGCGCCTGCTTGGACGCTTCCGCGACTGCTTGGACGCTTCCGCGCCTGGTTGGACGCCACCGCGCCTGCTTGGATGTTTCCGCGACTGCTTGGACACTACCGCGCCTGCTTGGACTCTTCTGCGCCTTCTTGCATGCTGCCGCGCCTACTTGGGCGTTTCCGCGCCTGCTTGGACGCTTCCGCGCCTGCGTGCATGCTTCCCCGCCTGCTTGGACGCTTCCGCTTCTGCTTGGACGCTTCCGCGCCTGCTTGGACGTTTCCGCGCCTGCTTGGACGCTTCCGCGCCTGTTTGAACGCTCCTGCGCCTGCTTGGACGCTTCCGCGACTGCTTGGACGCTTCCGCGCCTGCTTGGACGATACCGCGCCTGCTTGGACGCTTCCGCGCCTGCTTGGACTCTTCTGCGCCTGCTTGCATGCTGCCGCGCCTGCTTGGACGCTTCCGCGACTGCTTGGACGCTTCCGCGCCTGGTTGGACCCTTCTGCGTCTTCTTGGACACTTCCGCGCCTGCTTGGACGTTTCCGCGCCTGCTTGGACGCTTCCGCGCCTGCTTGAACGCTACCGCGCCTGCTTGGACGCTTCCGCGACTGCTTGGACGCTTCCGCGCCTGGTTGGACGCTACCGCGCCTGCTTGGATGTTTCCCCGCCTGCTTGGAATCTTCTGCGCCTTCTTGCATGCTGCCGCGCCTACTTGGACGTTTCCACGCCTGCTTGGACGCTTCTGCGCCTGCTTGCATGCTTCCCCGCCTGCTTGGACGCTTCCGCGCCTGCTTGGACTCTTCGGCGCCTTCTTGCATGCTTCCGCGCCTGCTTGGACGTTTCCGCGCCTGCTTGGACGCTACCGCGCCTGCTTGGACGCATCCGCGCCTTCTTGCATGCTTCCGCGCCTGCTTGGACGTTTCCGCGCCTGCTTGGACGATACCGCGCCTGCTTGGACGCTTCCGCGCCTGCTTGGACTCTTCTGCGCCTGCTTGCATGCTGCCGCGCCTACTTAGACGTTTCCGCGCCTGCTTGGACGCTTCTGCGCCTGCTTGAACGCTACCGCGCCTGCTTGGACGCTTCCGCGACTGCTTGGACGCTTCCGCGCCTGGTTGGACGCTACCGCGCCTGCTTGGATGTTTCCGCGACTGCTTGGACACTACCGCGCCTGCTTGGACGCTACCGCGCCTGCTTGGACGCTTCCGCGACTGCTTGGACGCTTCCGCGCCTGGTTGGACCCTTCTGCGTCTTCTTGCATGCTTCCGCGCCTACTTGGACGTTTCCGCGGCTGCTTGGATGCTTCCGCGCCTGCTTGCATGCTTCCCCGCCTGCTTGGACGCTTCCGCGCCTGCTTGGATGCTACCGCGCCTGCTTGGACACTTCTGCGCCTGTTTGGACTCTTCTGCGCCTGCTTGGACGCTACCGCGCCTGCTTGGACGGTTCCGCGCCTGCTTGGACGCTTCCGCGACAGCTTGGACGCTTCCGCGCCTGCTTGGACTCTTCTGCGTCTTCTTGCATGCTTCCGCACCGGCTTGGACGTTTCCGCGCCTGCTTGGACGCTACCGCGCCTACTTGTACGCTTCCGCGACTGCTTGGACGCTACCGCGCCTGCTTGGACGCTTCCGCGACTGCTTGGACGCTTCCGCGCCTGCTTGGACTCTTCTGCGCCTTCTTGCATGCTGCCGCGCCTACTTGGACGCTTCCGCGCCTGGTTGGACGCTACCGCGCCTGCTTGGACGCTTCCGCGACTGCTTGGACGCTTCCGCGCCTGCTTGGAATCTTCTGCGCCTGGTTGGACGCTACCGCGCCTGCTTGGAATCTTCTGCGCCTTCTTGCATGCTGCCGCGCCTACTTGGACGTTTCCACGCCTGCTTGGACGCTTCCGCGACTGCTTGGACGCTACCGCGCCTGCTTGGACAATTCCGCGACTGCTTGGGCGCTTCCGCGCCTGCTTGGACGCTACCGCGCCTGCTTGGACGCTTCCGCAACTCCTTGGACGCTTCTGCGCCTGCTTGGACGCTTCCGCGATTGCTTGGACGCTTCCGCGCCTGCTTGGACTGTTCTGCGCCTTCTTGCATGCTGCCGCGCCTACTTGGACGCCTCCGCGCCTGCTTGGACGCTTCCGCGCCTGCTTGGACGCTTCCGCGCCTGCTTGGACACTTCCGCGCCTGCTTGGACGCTACCGCGCCTGCTTGGACGCTTCCGCACCTGCATGGACGTTTCCGCGCCTGCTTGGACGCTTCCGCGACTGCTTGGACGCTTCTGCGCCTGCTTGGACGCTTCCGCGCCTGCATGGACGTTTCCGCGCCTGCTTGAACGCTACCGCGCCTGCTTGGACGCTTCTGCGCCTTCTTGCATGCTTCCGCGACTGCTTGGACGCTTCCGCGCCTGCTTGGACTCTTCTGCGCCTTCTTGCATGCTTCCGCGCCTGCTTGGACTCTTCTGCGCCTGCTTGGACGCTTCCGCGACTGCTTGGACGCTTCCGCCCCTGGTTGGACGCTACCGCGCCTGCTTGGATGTTTCCGCGACTGCTTGGACACTACCGCGCCTGCTTGGACGCTACCGCGCCTGCGTGCATGCTACCACGCCTGCTTGGACGCTTCCGCTTCTGCTTGGACGCTTCCGCGCCTGCTTGGACGTTTCCGCGCCTGCTTGGACGCTACCGCGCCTGCTTGGACGCTTCCGCGCCTTCTTGCATGCTTCCGCGCCTGCTTGGACGTTTCCGCGCCTGCTTGGACGCTTCCGCGACTGCTTGGACGCTTCCGCGCCTGGTTGGACGCTTCCGCGCCTGCTTGCATGCTTCCCCGCCTGCTTGGACGCTTCCGCGCCTGCTTGGACTCTTCTGCGCCTTCTTGCATGCTGCCGCGCATACTTGGACGTTTCCGCGCCTGCTTGGACGCTTCCGCGCCTGCGTGCATGCTTCCCCGCCTGCTTGGACGCTTCCGCTTCTGCTTGGACGCTTCCGCGACTGCTTGGACGCTACCGCGCCTGCTTGGACGCTGCCGCGACTGCTTGGACACTACCGCGCCTGCTTGGACGCTTCCGCGACTGCTTGGACGCTTCCGCGCCTGCTTGGACTCATCTGCGTCTTCTTGCATGCTTCCGCGCATGCTTGCATGCTTCCCCGCCTGCTTGGACGCATCCGCGCCTGCTTGGACTCTTCTGCGTCTTCTTGCATGCTTCCGCGCCTGCTTGGACGTTTCCGCGCCTGCTTGGACGCTTCCGCGCCTGCTTGCATGCTTCCCCGCCTGCTTGGACGCTTCCGCGCCTGCTTGGACTCTTCTGCGCCTTCTTGCATGCTTCCGCGCCTGCTTGGACGTTTCCGCGCCTGCTTGGACGATACCGCGCCTGCTTGGACGCTTCCGCGCCTTCTTGCATGCTTCCGCGCCTGCTTGGACGTTTCCGCGCCTGCTTGGACGATACCGCGCCTGCTTGGACGCTTCCGCGCCTGCTTGGACTCTTCTGCGCCTGCTTGCATGCTGCCGCGCCTGCTTGGACGCTTCCGCGACTGCTTGGACGCTTCCGCGCCTGGTTGGACCCTTCTGCGTCTTCTTGGACACTTCCGCGCCTGCTTGGACGTTTCCGCGCCTGCTTGGACGCTTCCGCGCCTGCTTGAACGCTACCGCGCCTGCTTGGACGCTTCCGCGACTGCTTGGACGCTTCCGCGCCTGGTTGGACGCTACCGCGCCTGCTTGGATGTTTCCGCGACTGCTTGGACACTACCGCGCCTGCTTGGACGCTACCGCGCCTGCTTGGACGCTTCCGCGACTGCTTGGACGCTTCCGCGCCTGGTTGGACCCTTCTGCGTCTTCTTGCATGCTTCCGCGCCTGCTTGGACGTTTCCGCGCCTGCTTGGACGCTACCGCGCCTGCTTGGACGCTTCCGCGACTACTAGGACGCTTCCGCGCCTGCTTGGACCCTTCTGCGCCTTCTTGCATGCTTCCGCGCCTGCTTGGATGTTTCCGCGCCTGCTTGGACGCTACCGCGCCTGCTTGGACGCTTCCGCGCCTTCTTGCATGCTTCCGCGCCTGCTTGGACGTTTCCGCGCCTGCTTGGACGCTACCGCGCCTGCTTGGACGCTTCCGCGCCTGCTTGGACTCTTCTGCGCCTTCTTGCATGCTGCCGCGCCTACTTGGACGTTTCCGCGCCTGCTTGGACGCTTCCGCGCCTACTTGGACGCTACCGCGCCTGCTTGGACGCTTCCGCGACTGCTTGGACGCTTCCGCGTCTCTTTGGACGCTACAGCGCCTGCTTGAACGCTTCCGCGACTGCTTGGACGCTTCCGCGCCTGCTTGGACTCTTCTGCGCCTTCTTGCATGCTGCCGCGCCTACTTGGACGCTTCCACGCCTGCTTGCATGCTTCCCCGCCTGCTTGGACGCTTCCGCGCCTGCTTGCATGCTTCCCCGCCTGCTTGGACGCTTCCGCGCCTGCTTGGACTCTTCTGCGCCTTCTTGCATGCTTCCGCGCCTGCTTGGACGTTTCCGCGCCTGCTTGGACGCTACCGCGCCTGCTTGGACGCTTCCGCGCCTTCTTGCATGCTTCCGCGCCTGCTTGGACGTTTCCGCGCCTGCTTGGACGATACCGCGCCTGCTTGGACGCTTCCGCGCCTGCTTGGACTCTTCTGCGCCTGCTTGCATGCTGCCGCGCCTACTTAGACGTTTCCGCGCCTGCTTGGACTCTTCTGCGCCTTCTTGCATGCTGCCGCGCCTACTTGGACGTTTCCGCGCCTGCTTGGACGCTTCCGCGCCTATTTGAACGCTACTGCGCCTGCTTGGACGCTTCCGCGACTGCTTGGACGCTTCCGCGCCTGGTTGGACGCCACCGCGCCTGCTTGGATGTTTCCGCGACTGCTTGGACACTACCGCGCCTGCTTGGACTCTTCTGCGCCTTCTTGCATGCTGCCGCGCCTACTTGGACGTTTCCGCGCCTGCTTGGACGCTTCCGCGCCTGCGTGCATGCTTCCCCGCCTGCTTGGACGCTTCCGCTTCTGCTTGGACGCTTCCGCGCCTGCTTGGACGTTTCCGCGCCTGCTTGGACGCTTCCGCGCCTGTTTGAACGCTCCTGCGCCTGCTTGGACGCTTCCGCGACTGCTTGGACGCTTCCGCGCCTGCTTGGACGATACCGCGCCTGCTTGGACGCTTCCGCGCCTGCTTGGACTCTTCTGCGCCTGCTTGCATGCTGCCGCGCCTGCTTGGACGCTTCCGCGACTGCTTGGACGCTTCCGCGCCTGGTTGGACCCTTCTGCGTCTTCTTGGACACTTCCGCGCCTGCTTGGACGTTTCCGCGCCTGCTTGGACGCTTCCGCGCCTGCTTGAACGCTACCGCGCCTGCTTGGACGCTTCCGCGACTGCTTGGACGCTTCCGCGCCTGGTTGGACGCTACCGCGCCTGCTTGGATGTTTCCGCGACTGCTTGGACACTACCGCGCCTGCTTGGACGCTACCGCGCCTGCTTGGACGCTTCCGCGACTGCTTGGACGCTTCCGCGCCTGGTTGGACCCTTCTGCGTCTTCTTGCATGCTTCCGCGCCTGCTTGGACGTTTCCGCGCCTGCTTGGACGCTACCGCGCCTGCTTGGACGCTTCCGCGACTACTAGGACGCTTCCGCGCGTGCTTGGACCCTTCTGCGCCTTCTTGCATGCTTCCGCGCCTGCTTGGATGTTTCCGCGCCTGCTTGGACGCTACCGCGCCTGCTTGGACGCTTCCGCGCCTTCTTGCATGCTTCCGCGCCTGCTTGGACGTTTCCGCGCCTGCTTGGACGCTACCGCGCCTGCTTGGACGCTTCCGCGCCTGCTTGGACTCTTCTGCGCCTTCTTGCATGCTGCCGCGCCTACTTGGACGTTTCCGCGCCTGCTTGGACGCTTCCGCGCCTACTTGGACGCTACCGCGCCTGCTTGGACGCTTCCGCGCCTGCTTGGAATCTTCTGCGCCTGGTTGGACGCTACCGCGCCTGCTTGGAATCTTCTGCGCCTTCTTGCATGCTGCCGCGCCTACTTGGACGTTTCCACGCCTGCTTGGACGCTTCCGCGACTGCTTGGACGCTACCGCGCCTGCTTGGACAATTCCGCGACTGCTTGGGCGCTTCCGCGCCTGCTTGGACGCTACCGCGCCTGCTTGGACGCTTCCGCAACTCCTTGGACGCTTCTGCGCCTGCTTGGACGCTTCCGCGATTGCTTGGACGCTTCCGCGCCTGCTTGGACTGTTCTGCGCCTTCTTGCATGCTGCCGCGCCTACTTGGACGCCTCCGCGCCTGCTTGGACGCTTCCGCGCCTGCTTGGACGCTTCCGCGCCTGCTTGGACACTTCCGCGCCTGCTTGGACGCTACCGCGCCTGCTTGGACGCTTCCGCACCTGCATGGACGTTTCCGCGCCTGCTTGGACGCTTCCGCGACTGCTTGGACGCTTCTGCGCCTGCTTGGACGCTTCCGCGCCTGCATGGACGTTTCCGCGCCTGCTTGAACGCTACCGCGCCTGCTTGGACGCTTCTGCGCCTTCTTGCATGCTTCCGCGACTGCTTGGACGCTTCCGCGCCTGCTTGGACTCTTCTGCGCCTTCTTGCATGCTTCCGCGCCTGCTTGGACTCTTCTGCGCCTGCTTGGACGCTTCCGCGACTGCTTGGACGCTTCCGCCCCTGGTTGGACGCTACCGCGCCTGCTTGGATGTTTCCGCGACTGCTTGGACACTACCGCGCCTGCTTGGACGCTACCGCGCCTGCGTGCATGCTACCACGCCTGCTTGGACGCTTCCGCTTCTGCTTGGACGCTTCCGCGCCTGCTTGGACGTTTCCGCGCCTGCTTGGACGCTACCGCGCCTGCTTGGACGCTTCCGCGCCTTCTTGCATGCTTCCGCGCCTGCTTGGACGTTTCCGCGCCTGCTTGGACGCTTCCGCGACTGCTTGGACGCTTCCGCGCCTGGTTGGACGCTTCCGCGCCTGCTTGCATGCTTCCCCGCCTGCTTGGACGCTTCCGCGCCTGCTTGGACTCTTCTGCGCCTTCTTGCATGCTGCCGCGCATACTTGGACGTTTCCGCGCCTGCTTGGACGCTTCCGCGCCTGCGTGCATGCTTCCCCGCCTGCTTGGACGCTTCCGCTTCTGCTTGGACGCTTCCGCGACTGCTTGGACGCTACCGCGCCTGCTTGGACGCTGCCGCGACTGCTTGGACACTACCGCGCCTGCTTGGACGCTTCCGCGACTGCTTGGACGCTTCCGCGCCTGCTTGGACTCATCTGCGTCTTCTTGCATGCTTCCGCGCATGCTTGCATGCTTCCCCGCCTGCTTGGACGCATCCGCGCCTGCTTGGACTCTTCTGCGTCTTCTTGCATGCTTCCGCGCCTGCTTGGACGTTTCCGCGCCTGCTTGGACGCTTCCGCGCCTGCTTGCATGCTTCCCCGCCTGCTTGGACGCTTCCGCGCCTGCTTGGACTCTTCTGCGCCTTCTTGCATGCTTCCGCGCCTGCTTGGACGTTTCCGCGCCTGCTTGGACGATACCGCGCCTGCTTGGACGCTTCCGCGCCTTCTTGCATGCTTCCGCGCCTGCTTGGACGTTTCCGCGCCTGCTTGGACGATACCGCGCCTGCTTGGACGCTTCCGCGCCTGCTTGGACTCTTCTGCGCCTGCTTGCATGCTGCCGCGCCTGCTTGGACGCTTCCGCGACTGCTTGGACGCTTCCGCGCCTGGTTGGACCCTTCTGCGTCTTCTTGGACACTTCCGCGCCTGCTTGGACGTTTCCGCGCCTGCTTGGACGCTTCCGCGCCTGCTTGAACGCTACCGCGCCTGCTTGGACGCTTCCGCGACTGCTTGGACGCTTCCGCGCCTGGTTGGACGCTACCGCGCCTGCTTGGATGTTTCCGCGACTGCTTGGACACTACCGCGCCTGCTTGGACGCTACCGCGCCTGCTTGGACGCTTCCGCGACTGCTTGGACGCTTCCGCGCCTGGTTGGACCCTTCTGCGTCTTCTTGCATGCTTCCGCGCCTGCTTGGACGTTTCCGCGCCTGCTTGGACGCTACCGCGCCTGCTTGGACGCTTCCGCGACTACTAGGACGCTTCCGCGCCTGCTTGGACCCTTCTGCGCCTTCTTGCATGCTTCCGCGCCTGCTTGGATGTTTCCGCGCCTGCTTGGACGCTACCGCGCCTGCTTGGACGCTTCCGCGCCTTCTTGCATGCTTCCGCGCCTGCTTGGACGTTTCCGCGCCTGCTTGGACGCTACCGCGCCTGCTTGGACGCTTCCGCGCCTGCTTGGACTCTTCTGCGCCTTCTTGCATGCTGCCGCGCCTACTTGGACGTTTCCGCGCCTGCTTGGACGCTTCCGCGCCTACTTGGACGCTACCGCGCCTGCTTGGACGCTTCCGCGACTGCTTGGACGCTTCCGCGTCTCTTTGGACGCTACAGCGCCTGCTTGAACGCTTCCGCGACTGCTTGGACGCTTCCGCGCCTGCTTGGACTCTTCTGCGCCTTCTTGCATGCTGCCGCGCCTACTTGGACGCTTCCACGCCTGCTTGCATGCTTCCCCGCCTGCTTGGACGCTTCCGCGCCTGCTTGCATGCTTCCCCGCCTGCTTGGACGCTTCCGCGCCTGCTTGGACTCTTCTGCGCCTTCTTGCATGCTTCCGCGCCTGCTTGGACGTTTCCGCGCCTGCTTGGACGCTACCGCGCCTGCTTGGACGCTTCCGCGCCTTCTTGCATGCTTCCGCGCCTGCTTGGACGTTTCCGCGCCTGCTTGGACGATACCGCGCCTGCTTGGACGCTTCCGCGCCTGCTTGGACTCTTCTGCGCCTGCTTGCATGCTGCCGCGCCTACTTAGACGTTTCCGCGCCTGCTTGGACTCTTCTGCGCCTTCTTGCATGCTGCCGCGCCTACTTGGACGTTTCCGCGCCTGCTTGGACGCTTCCGCGCCTATTTGAACGCTACTGCGCCTGCTTGGACGCTTCCGCGACTGCTTGGACGCTTCCGCGCCTGGTTGGACGCCACCGCGCCTGCTTGGATGTTTCCGCGACTGCTTGGACACTACCGCGCCTGCTTGGACTCTTCTGCGCCTTCTTGCATGCTGCCGCGCCTACTTGGACGTTTCCGCGCCTGCTTGGACGCTTCCGCGCCTGCGTGCATGCTTCCCCGCCTGCTTGGACGCTTCCGCTTCTGCTTGGACGCTTCCGCGCCTGCTTGGACGTTTCCGCGCCTGCTTGGACGCTTCCGCGCCTGTTTGAACGCTCCTGCGCCTGCTTGGACGCTTCCGCGACTGCTTGGACGCTTCCGCGCCTGCTTGGACGATACCGCGCCTGCTTGGACGCTTCCGCGCCTGCTTGGACTCTTCTGCGCCTGCTTGCATGCTGCCGCGCCTGCTTGGACGCTTCCGCGACTGCTTGGACGCTTCCGCGCCTGGTTGGACCCTTCTGCGTCTTCTTGGACACTTCCGCGCCTGCTTGGACGTTTCCGCGCCTGCTTGGACGCTTCCGCGCCTGCTTGAACGCTACCGCGCCTGCTTGGACGCTTCCGCGACTGCTTGGACGCTTCCGCGCCTGGTTGGACGCTACCGCGCCTGCTTGGATGTTTCCGCGACTGCTTGGACACTACCGCGCCTGCTTGGACGCTACCGCGCCTGCTTGGACGCTTCCGCGACTGCTTGGACGCTTCCGCGCCTGGTTGGACCCTTCTGCGTCTTCTTGCATGCTTCCGCGCCTGCTTGGACGTTTCCGCGCCTGCTTGGACGCTACCGCGCCTGCTTGGACGCTTCCGCGACTACTAGGACGCTTCCGCGCGTGCTTGGACCCTTCTGCGCCTTCTTGCATGCTTCCGCGCCTGCTTGGATGTTTCCGCGCCTGCTTGGACGCTACCGCGCCTGCTTGGACGCTTCCGCGCCTTCTTGCATGCTTCCGCGCCTGCTTGGACGTTTCCGCGCCTGCTTGGACGCTACCGCGCCTGCTTGGACGCTTCCGCGCCTGCTTGGACTCTTCTGCGCCTTCTTGCATGCTGCCGCGCCTACTTGGACGTTTCCGCGCCTGCTTGGACGCTTCCGCGCCTACTTGGACGCTACCGCGCCTGCTTGGACGCTTCCGCGACTGCTTGGACGCTTCCGCGTCTCTTTGGACGCTACAGCGCCTGCTTGAACGCTTCCGCGACTGCTTGGACGCTTCCGCGCCTGCTTGGACTCTTCTGCGCCTTCTTGCATGCTGCCGCGCCTACTTGGACGCTTCCGCGCCTGCTTGCATGCTTCCCCGCCTGCTTGGACGCTTCCGCGCCTGCTTGCATGCTTCCCCGCCTGCTTGGACGCTTCCGCGACTGCTTGGACGCTTCCGCGCCTGGTTGGACCCTTCTGCGTCTTCTTGCATGCTTCCGCGCCTGCTTGGACGTTTCCGCGCCTGCTTGGACGCTACCGCGCCTGCTTGGAGGCTTCCGCGACTACTAGGACGCTTCCGCGCGTGCTTGGACCCTTCTGCGCCTTCTTGCATGCTTCCGCGCCTGCTTGGATGTTTCCGCGCCTGCTTGGACGCTACCGCGCCTGCTTGGACGCTTCCGCGCCTTCTTGCATGCTTCCGCGCCTGCTTGGACGCTTCCGCGCCTGCTTGGACTCTTCTGCGCCTTCTTGCATGCTTCCGCGCCTGCTTGGACGTTTCCGCGCCTGCTTGGACGCTACCGCGCCTGCTTGGACGCTTCCGCGCCTTCTTGCATGCTTCCGCGCCTGCTTGGACGTTTCCGCGCCTGCTTGGACGATACCGCGCCTGCTTGGACGCTTCCGCGCCTTCTTGCATGCTTCCGCGCCTGCTTGGACGTTTCCGCGCCTGCTTGGACGATACCGCGCCTGCTTGGACGCTTCCGCGCCTGCTTGGACTCTTCTGCGCCTGCTTGCATGCTGCCGCGCCTACTTGGACGTTTCCGCGCCTGCTTGGACGCTTCCGCGCCTGCTTGAACGCTACCGCGCCTGCTTGGACGCTTCCGCGACTGCTTGGACGCTTCCGCGCCTGGTTGGACGCTACCGCGCCTGCTTGGATGTTTCCGCGACTGCTTGGACACTACCGCGCCTGCTTGGACGCTACCGCGCCTGCTTGGACGCTTCCCCGCCTGCTTGGACGCTTCCGCGCCTGCTTGGACTCTTCTGCGCCTTCTTGCATGCTTCCGCGCCTGCTTGGACGTTTCCGCGCCTGCTTGGACGATACCGCGCCTGCTTGGACGCTTCCGCGCCTTCTTGCATGCTTCCGCGCCTGCTTGGACGTTTCCGCGCCTGCTTGGACGATTCCGCGCCTGCTTGGACGCTTCCGCGCCTGCTTGGACTCTTCTGCGCCTGCTTGCATGCTGCCGCGCCTGCTTGGACGCTTCCGCGACTGCTTGGACGCTTCCGCGCCTGGTTGGACCCTTCTGCGTCTTCTTGGACACTTCCGCGCCTGCTTGGACGTTTCCGCGCCTGCTTGGACGCTTCCGCGCCTGCTTGAACGCTACCGCGCCTGCTTGGACGCTTCCGCGACTGCTTGGACGCTTCCGCGCCTGGTTGGACGCTACCGCGCCTGCTTGGATGTTTCCGCGACTGCTTGGACACTACCGCGCCTGCTTGGACGCTACCGCGCCTGCTTGGACGCTTCCGCGACTGCTTGGACGCTTCCGCGCCTGGTTGGACCCTTCTGCGTCTTCTTGCATGCTTCCGCGCCTGCTTGGACGTTTCCGCGCCTGCTTGGACGCTACCGCGCCTGCTTGGACGCTTCCGCGACTACTAGGACGCTTCCGCGCCTGCTTGGACCCTTCTGCGCCTTCTTGCATGCTTCCGCGCCTGCTTGGATGTTTCCGCGCCTGCTTGGACGCTACCGCGCCTGCTTGGACGCTTCCGCGCCTTCTTGCATGCTTCCGCGCCTGCTTGGACGTTTCCGCGCCTGCTTGGACGCTACCGCGCCTGCTTGGACGCTTCCGCGCCTGCTTGGACTCTTCTGCGCCTTCTTGCATGCTGCCGCGCCTACTTGGACGTTTCCGCGCCTGCTTGGACGCTTCCGCGCCTACTTGGACGCTACCGCGCCTGCTTGGACGCTTCCGCGACTGCTTGGACGCTTCCGCGTCTCTTTGGACGCTACAGCGCCTGCTTGAACGCTTCCGCGACTGCTTGGACGCTTCCGCGCCTGCTTGGACTCTTCTGCGCCTTCTTGCATGCTGCCGCGCCTACTTGGACGCTTCCGCGCCTGCTTGCATGCTTCCCCGCCTGCTTGGACGCTTCCGCGCCTGCTTGCATGCTTCCCCGCCTGCTTGGACGCTTCCGCGCCTGCTTGGACTCTTCTGCGCCTTCTTGCATGCTTCCGCGCCTGCTTGGACGTTTCCGCGCCTGCTTGGACGCTACCGCGCCTGCTTGGACGCTTCCGCGCCTTCTTGCATGCTTCCGCGCCTGCTTGGACGTTTCCGCGCCTGCTTGGACGATACCGCGCCTGCTTGGACGCTTCCGCGCCTGCTTGGACTCTTCTGCGCCTGCTTGCATGCTGCCGCGCCTACTTAGACGTTTCCGCGCCTGCTTGGACTCTTCTGCGCCTTCTTGCATGCTGCCGCGCCTACTTGGACGTTTCCGCGCCTGCTTGGACGCTTCCGCGCCTATTTGAACGCTACTGCGCCTGCTTGGACGCTTCCGCGACTGCTTGGACGCTTCCGCGCCTGGTTGGACGCCACCGCGCCTGCTTGGATGTTTCCGCGACTGCTTGGACACTACCGCGCCTGCTTGGACTCTTCTGCGCCTTCTTGCATGCTGCCGCGCCTACTTGGACGTTTCCGCGCCTGCTTGGACGCTTCCGCGCCTGCGTGCATGCTTCCCCGCCTGCTTGGACGCTTCCGCTTCTGCTTGGACGCTTCCGCGCCTGCTTGGACGTTTCCGCGCCTGCTTGGACGCTTCCGCGCCTGTTTGAACGCTCCTGCGCCTGCTTGGACGCTTCCGCGACTGCTTGGACGCTTCCGCGCCTGCTTGGACGATACCGCGCCTGCTTGGACGCTTCCGCGCCTGCTTGGACTCTTCTGCGCCTGCTTGCATGCTGCCGCGCCTGCTTGGACGCTTCCGCGACTGCTTGGACGCTTCCGCGCCTGGTTGGACCCTTCTGCGTCTTCTTGGACACTTCCGCGCCTGCTTGGACGTTTCCGCGCCTGCTTGGACGCTTCCGCGCCTGCTTGAACGCTACCGCGCCTGCTTGGACGCTTCCGCGACTGCTTGGACGCTTCCGCGCCTGGTTGGACGCTACCGCGCCTGCTTGGATGTTTCCGCGACTGCTTGGACACTACCGCGCCTGCTTGGACGCTACCGCGCCTGCTTGGACGCTTCCGCGACTGCTTGGACGCTTCCGCGCCTGGTTGGACCCTTCTGCGTCTTCTTGCATGCTTCCGCGCCTGCTTGGACGTTTCCGCGCCTGCTTGGACGCTTCCGCGCCTGGTTGGACCCTTCTGCGTCTTCTTGGACACTTCCGCGCCTGCTTGGACGTTTCCGCGCCTGCTTGGACGCTTCCGCGCCTGCTTGAACGCTACCGCGCCTGCTTGGACGCTTCCGCGACTGCTTGGACGCTTCCGCGCCTGGTTGGACGCTACCGCGCCTGCTTGGATGTTTCCGCGACTGCTTGGACACTACCGCGCCTGCTTGGACGCTACCGCGCCTGCTTGGACGCTTCCGCGACTGCTTGGACGCTTCCGCGCCTGGTTGGACCCTTCTGCGTCTTCTTGCATGCTTCCGCGCCTGCTTGGACGTTTCCGCGCCTGCTTGGACGCTACCGCGCCTGCTTGGAGGCTTCCGCGACTACTAGGACGCTTCCGCGCGTGCTTGGACCCTTCTGCGCCTTCTTGCATGCTTCCGCGCCTGCTTGGATGTTTCCGCGCCTGCTTGGACGCTACCGCGCCTGCTTGGACGCTTCCGCGCCTTCTTGCATGCTTCCGCGCCTGCTTGGACGCTTCCGCGCCTGCTTGGACTCTTCTGCGCCTTCTTGCATGCTTCCGCGCCTGCTTGGACGTTTCCGCGCCTGCTTGGACGCTACCGCGCCTGCTTGGACGCTTCCGCGCCTTCTTGCATGCTTCCGCGCCTGCTTGGACGTTTCCGCGCCTGCTTGGACGATACCGCGCCTGCTTGGACGCTTCCGCGCCTTCTTGCATGCTTCCGCGCCTGCTTGGACGTTTCCGCGCCTGCTTGGACGATACCGCGCCTGCTTGGACGCTTCCGCGCCTGCTTGGACTCTTCTGCGCCTGCTTGCATGCTGCCGCGCCTACTTGGACGTTTCCGCGCCTGCTTGGACGCTTCCGCGCCTGCTTGAACGCTACCGCGCCTGCTTGGACGCTTCCGCGACTGCTTGGACGCTTCCGCGCCTGGTTGGACGCTACCGCGCCTGCTTGGATGTTTCCGCGACTGCTTGGACACTACCGCGCCTGCTTGGACGCTACCGCGCCTGCTTGGACGCTTCCCCGCCTGCTTGGACGCTTCCGCGCCTGCTTGGACTCTTCTGCGCCTTCTTGCATGCTTCCGCGCCTGCTTGGACGTTTCCGCGCCTGCTTGGACGATACCGCGCCTGCTTGGACGCTTCCGCGCCTTCTTGCATGCTTCCGCGCCTGCTTGGACGTTTCCGCGCCTGCTTGGACGATTCCGCGCCTGCTTGGACGCTTCCGCGCCTGCTTGGACTCTTCTGCGCCTGCTTGCATGCTGCCGCGCCTGCTTGGACGCTTCCGCGACTGCTTGGACGCTTCCGCGCCTGGTTGGACCCTTCTGCGTCTTCTTGGACACTTCCGCGCCTGCTTGGACGTTTCCGCGCCTGCTTGGACGCTTCCGCGCCTGCTTGAACGCTACCGCGCCTGCTTGGACGCTTCCGCGACTGCTTGGACGCTTCCGCGCCTGGTTGGACGCTACCGCGCCTGCTTGGATGTTTCCGCGACTGCTTGGACACTACCGCGCCTGCTTGGACGCTACCGCGCCTGCTTGGACGCTTCCGCGACTGCTTGGACGCTTCCGCGCCTGGTTGGACCCTTCTGCGTCTTCTTGCATGCTTCCGCGCCTGCTTGGACGTTTCCGCGCCTGCTTGGACGCTACCGCGCCTGCTTGGACGCTTCCGCGACTACTAGGACGCTTCCGCGCCTGCTTGGACCCTTCTGCGCCTTCTTGCATGCTTCCGCGCCTGCTTGGATGTTTCCGCGCCTGCTTGGACGCTACCGCGCCTGCTTGGACGCTTCCGCGCCTTCTTGCATGCTTCCGCGCCTGCTTGGACGTTTCCGCGCCTGCTTGGACGCTACCGCGCCTGCTTGGACGCTTCCGCGCCTGCTTGGACTCTTCTGCGCCTTCTTGCATGCTGCCGCGCCTACTTGGACGTTTCCGCGCCTGCTTGGACGCTTCCGCGCCTACTTGGACGCTACCGCGCCTGCTTGGACGCTTCCGCGACTGCTTGGACGCTTCCGCGTCTCTTTGGACGCTACAGCGCCTGCTTGAACGCTTCCGCGACTGCTTGGACGCTTCCGCGCCTGCTTGGACTCTTCTGCGCCTTCTTGCATGCTGCCGCGCCTACTTGGACGCTTCCGCGCCTGCTTGCATGCTTCCCCGCCTGCTTGGACGCTTCCGCGCCTGCTTGCATGCTTCCCCGCCTGCTTGGACGCTTCCGCGCCTGCTTGGACTCTTCTGCGCCTTCTTGCATGCTTCCGCGCCTGCTTGGACGTTTCCGCGCCTGCTTGGACGCTACCGCGCCTGCTTGGACGCTTCCGCGCCTTCTTGCATGCTTCCGCGCCTGCTTGGACGTTTCCGCGCCTGCTTGGACGATACCGCGCCTGCTTGGACGCTTCCGCGCCTGCTTGGACTCTTCTGCGCCTGCTTGCATGCTGCCGCGCCTACTTAGACGTTTCCGCGCCTGCTTGGACTCTTCTGCGCCTTCTTGCATGCTGCCGCGCCTACTTGGACGTTTCCGCGCCTGCTTGGACGCTTCCGCGCCTATTTGAACGCTACTGCGCCTGCTTGGACGCTTCCGCGACTGCTTGGACGCTTCCGCGCCTGGTTGGACGCCACCGCGCCTGCTTGGATGTTTCCGCGACTGCTTGGACACTACCGCGCCTGCTTGGACTCTTCTGCGCCTTCTTGCATGCTGCCGCGCCTACTTGGACGTTTCCGCGCCTGCTTGGACGCTTCCGCGCCTGCGTGCATGCTTCCCCGCCTGCTTGGACGCTTCCGCTTCTGCTTGGACGCTTCCGCGCCTGCTTGGACGTTTCCGCGCCTGCTTGGACGCTTCCGCGCCTGTTTGAACGCTCCTGCGCCTGCTTGGACGCTTCCGCGACTGCTTGGACGCTTCCGCGCCTGCTTGGACGATACCGCGCCTGCTTGGACGCTTCCGCGCCTGCTTGGACTCTTCTGCGCCTGCTTGCATGCTGCCGCGCCTGCTTGGACGCTTCCGCGACTGCTTGGACGCTTCCGCGCCTGGTTGGACCCTTCTGCGTCTTCTTGGACACTTCCGCGCCTGCTTGGACGTTTCCGCGCCTGCTTGGACGCTTCCGCGCCTGCTTGAACGCTACCGCGCCTGCTTGGACGCTTCCGCGACTGCTTGGACGCTTCCGCGCCTGGTTGGACGCTACCGCGCCTGCTTGGATGTTTCCGCGACTGCTTGGACACTACCGCGCCTGCTTGGACGCTACCGCGCCTGCTTGGACGCTTCCGCGACTGCTTGGACGCTTCCGCGCCTGGTTGGACCCTTCTGCGTCTTCTTGCATGCTTCCGCGCCTGCTTGGACGTTTCCGCGCCTGCTTGGACGCTACCGCGCCTGCTTGGACGCTTCCGCGACTACTAGGACGCTTCCGCGCGTGCTTGGACCCTTCTGCGCCTTCTTGCATGCTTCCGCGCCTGCTTGGATGTTTCCGCGCCTGCTTGGACGCTACCGCGCCTGCTTGGACGCTTCCGCGCCTTCTTGCATGCTTCCGCGCCTGCTTGGACGTTTCCGCGCCTGCTTGGACGCTACCGCGCCTGCTTGGACGCTTCCGCGCCTGCTTGGACTCTTCTGCGCCTTCTTGCATGCTGCCGCGCCTACTTGGACGTTTCCGCGCCTGCTTGGACGCTTCCGCGCCTACTTGGACGCTACCGCGCCTGCTTGGACGCTTCCGCGACTGCTTGGACGCTTCCGCGTCTCTTTGGACGCTACAGCGCCTGCTTGAACGCTTCCGCGACTGCTTGGACGCTTCCGCGCCTGCTTGGACTCTTCTGCGCCTTCTTGCATGCTGCCGCGCCTACTTGGACGCTTCCGCGCCTGCTTGCATGCTTCCCCGCCTGCTTGGACGCTTCCGCGCCTGCTTGCATGCTTCCCCGCCTGCTTGGACGCTTCCGCGCCTGCTTGGACTCTTCTGCGCCTTCTTGCATGCTTCCGCGCCTGCTTGGACGTTTCCGCGCCTGCTTGGACGCTACCGCGCCTGCTTGGACGCTTCCGCGCCTTCTTGCATGCTTCCGCGCCTGCTTGGACGTTTCCGCGCCTGCTTGGACGATACCGCGCCTGCTTGGACGCTTCCGCGCCTGCTTGGACTCTTCTGCGCCTGCTTGCATGCTGCGGCGCCTACTTAGACGTTTCCGCGCCTGCTTGGACGCTTCCGCGCCTGCTTGAACGCTACCGCGCCTGCTTGGACGCTTCCGCGACTGCTTGGACGCTTCCGCGCCTGGTTGGACGCTACCGCGCCTGCTTGGATGTTTCCGCGACTGCTTGGACACTACCGCGCCTGCTTGGACGCTACCGCGCCTGCTTGGACGCTTCCGCGACTGCTTGGACGCTTCCGCGCCTGGTTGGACCCTTCTGCGTCTTCTTGCATGCTTCCGCGCCTACTTGGACGTTTCCGCGGCTGCTTGGATGCTTCCGCGCCTGCTTGCATGCTTCCCCGCCTGCTTGGACGCTTCCGCGCCTGCTTGGATGCTACCGCGCCTGCTTGGACACTTCTGCGCCTGTTTGGACTCTTCTGCGCCTGCTTGGACGCTTCCGCGCCTGCTTGGACGTTTCCGCGCCTGCTTGGACGATACCGCGCCTGCTTGGACGCTTCCGCGCCTGCTTGGACGCTTCCGCGCCTGGTTGGACGCTACCGCGCCTGCTTGGATGTTTCCGCGACTGCTTGAACGCTACCGCGCCTGCTTGGACGCTTCCGCGACTGCTTGGACGCTTCCGCGCCTGGTTGGACGCTACCGCGCCTGCTTGGATGTTTCCGCGACTGCTTGGACACTACCGCGCCTGCTTGGACGCTACCGCGCCTGCTTGGACGCTTCCGCGACTGCTTGGACGCTTCCGCGCCTGGTTGGACCCTTCTGCGTCTTCTTGCATGCTTCCGCGCCTGCTTGGACGTTTCCGCGCCTGCTTGGACGCTACCGCGCCTGCTTGGACGCTTCCGCGACTACTAGGACGCTTCCGCGCCTGCTTGGACCCTTCTGCGCCTTCTTGCATGCTTCCGCGCCAGCTTGGATGTTTCCGCGCCTGCTTGGACGCTACCGCGCCTGCTTGGACGCTTCCGCGCCTTCTTGCATGCTTCCGCGCCTGCTTGCATGCTTCCGCGCCTGCTTGGACGTTTCCGCGCCTGCTTGGACGCTACCGCGCCTGCTTGGACGCTTCCGCGCCTGCTTGGACTCTTCTGCGCCTTCTTGCATGCTGCCGCGCCTACTTGGACGTTTCCGCGCCTGCTTGGACGCTTCCGCGCCTACTTGGACGCTACCGCGCCTGCTTGGACGCTTCCGCGACTGCTTGGACGCTTCCGCGTCTCTTTGGACGCTACAGCGCCTGCTTGAACGCTTCCGCGACTGCTTGGACGCTTCCGCGCCTGCTTGGACTCTTCTGCGCCTTCTTGCATGCTGCCGCGCCTACTTGGACGCTTCCGCGCCTGCTTGCATGCTTCCCCGCCTGCTTGGACGCTTCCGCGCCTGCTTGCATGCTTCCCCGCCTGCTTGGACGCTTCCGCGCCTGCTTGGACTCTTCTGCGCCTTCTTGCATGCTTCCGCGCCTGCTTGGACGTTTCCGCGCCTGCTTGGACGCTACCGCGCCTGCTTGGACGCTTCCGCGCCTTCTTGCATGCTTCCGCGCCTGCTTGGACGTTTCCGCGCCTGCTTGGACGATACCGCGCCTGCTTGGACGCTTCCGCGCCTGCTTGGACTCTTCTGCGCCTGCTTGCATGCTGCCGCGCCTACTTAGACGTTTCCGCGCCTGCTTGGACTCTTCTGCGCCTTCTTGCATGCTGCCGCGCCTACTTGGACGTTTCCGCGCCTGCTTGGACGCTTCCGCGCCTATTTGAACGCTACTGCGCCTGCTTGGACGCTTCCGCGACTGCTTGGACGCTTCCGCGCCTGGTTGGACGCCACCGCGCCTGCTTGGATGTTTCCGCGACTGCTTGGACACTACCGCGCCTGCTTGGACTCTTCTGCGCCTTCTTGCATGCTGCCGCGCCTACTTGGACGTTTCCGCGCCTGCTTGGACGCTTCCGCGCCTGCGTGCATGCTTCCCCGCCTGCTTGGACGCTTCCGCTTCTGCTTGGACGCTTCCGCGCCTGCTTGGACGTTTCCGCGCCTGCTTGGACGCTTCCGCGCCTGTTTGAACGCTCCTGCGCCTGCTTGGACGCTTCCGCGACTGCTTGGACGCTTCCGCGCCTGCTTGGACGATACCGCGCCTGCTTGGACGCTTCCGCGCCTGCTTGGACTCTTCTGCGCCTGCTTGCATGCTGCCGCGCCTGCTTGGACGCTTCCGCGACTGCTTGGACGCTTCCGCGCCTGGTTGGACCCTTCTGCGTCTTCTTGGACACTTCCGCGCCTGCTTGGACGTTTCCGCGCCTGCTTGGACGCTTCCGCGCCTGCTTGAACGCTACCGCGCCTGCTTGGACGCTTCCGCGACTGCTTGGACGCTTCCGCGCCTGGTTGGACGCTACCGCGCCTGCTTGGATGTTTCCGCGACTGCTTGGACACTACCGCGCCTGCTTGGACGCTACCGCGCCTGCTTGGACGCTTCCGCGTCTGCTTGGACGCTTCCGCGCCTGGTTGGACCCTTCTGCGTCTTCTTGCATGCTTCCGCGCCTGCTTGGACGTTTCCGCGCCTGCTTGGACGCTACCGCGCCTGCTTGGACGCTTCCGCGACTACTAGGACGCTTCCGCGCGTGCTTGGACCCTTCTGCGCCTTCTTGCATGCTTCCGCGCCTGCTTGGATGTTTCCGCGCCTGCTTGGACGCTACCGCGCCTGCTTGGACGCTTCCGCGCCTTCTTGCATGCTTCCGCGCCTGCTTGGACGTTTCCGCGCCTGCTTGGACGCTACCGCGCCTGCTTGGACGCTTCCGCGCCTGCTTGGACTCTTCTGCGCCTTCTTGCATGCTGCCGCGCCTACTTGGACGTTTCCGCGCCTGCTTGGACGCTTCCGCGCCTACTTGGACGCTACCGCGCCTGCTTGGACGCTTCCGCGACTGCTTGGACGCTTCCGCGTCTCTTTGGACGCTACAGCGCCTGCTTGAACGCTTCCGCGACTGCTTGGACGCTTCCGCGCCTGCTTGGACTCTTCTGCGCCTTCTTGCATGCTGCCGCGCCTACTTGGACGCTTCCGCGCCTGCTTGCATGCTTCCCCGCCTGCTTGGACGCTTCCGCGCCTGCTTGCATGCTTCCCCGCCTGCTTGGACGCTTCCGCGCCTGCTTGGACTCTTCTGCGCCTGCTTGCATGCTGCCGCGCCTGCTTGGACGCTTCCGCGACTGCTTGGACGCTTCCGCGCCTGGTTGGACCCTTCTGCGTCTTCTTGGACACTTCCGCGCCTGCTTGGACGTTTCCGCGCCTGCTTGGACGCTTCCGCGCCTGCTTGAACGCTACCGCGCCTGCTTGGACGCTTCCGCGACTGCTTGGACGCTTCCGCGCCTGGTTGGACGCTACCGCGCCTGCTTGGATGTTTCCGCGACTGCTTGGACACTACCGCGCCTGCTTGGACGCTACCGCGCCTGCTTGGACGCTACCGCGCCTGCTTGGACGCTTCCGCGACTGCTTGGACGCTTCCGCGCCTGGTTGGACGCTACCGCGCCTGCTTGGATGTTTCCGCGACTGCTTGGACACTACCGCGCCTGCTTGGACGCTACCGCGCCTGCTTGGACGCTTCCGCGACTGCTTGGACGCTTCCGCGCCTGGTTGGACCCTTCTGCGTCTTCTTGCATGCTTCCGCGCCTACTTGGACGTTTCCGCGGCTGCTTGGATGCTTCCGCGCCTGCTTGCATGCTTCCCCGCCTGCTTGGACGCTTCCGCGCCTGCTTGGATGCTACCGCGCCTGCTTGGACACTTCTGCGCCTGTTTGGACTCTTCTGCGCCTGCTTGGACGCTTCCGCGCCTGCTTGGACGTTTCCGCGCCTGCTTGGACGATACCGCGCCTGCTTGGGCGCTTCCGCGCCTGCTTGGACTCTTCTGCGCCTGCTTGCATGCTGCCGCGCCTGCTTGGACGCTTCCGCGACTGCTTGGACGCTTCCGCGCCTGGTTGGACCCTTCTGCGTCTTCTTGGACACTTCCGCGCCTGCTTGGACGCTACCGCGCCTGCTTGGACGTTTCCGCGCCTGCTTGGACGCTACCGCGCCTGCTTGGACGCTTCCGCGCCTTCTTGCATGCTTCCGCGCCTGCTTGGACGTTTCCGCGCCTGCTTGGACGCTTCCGCGACTGCTTGGACGCTTCCGCGCCTGGTTGGACGCTTCCGCGCCTGCTTGCATGCTTCCCCGCCTGCTTGGACGCTTCCGCGCCTGCTTGGACTCTTCTGCGCCTTCTTGCATGCTGCCGCGCATACTTGGACGTTTCCGCGCCTGCTTGGACGCTTCCGCGCCTGCGTGCATGCTTCCCCGCCTGCTTGGACGCTTCCGCTTCTGCTTGGACGCTTCCGCGACTGCTTGGACGCTACCGCGCCTGCTTGGGCTCTTCTGCGTCTTCTTGCATGCTTCCGCGCATGCTTGCATGCTTCCCCGCCTGCTTGGACGCATCCGCGCCTGCTTGGACTCTTCTGCGTCTTCTTGCATGCTTCCGCGCCTGCTTGGACGTTTCCGCGCCTGCTTGGACGCTTCCGCGCCTGCTTGCATGCTTCCCCGCCTGCTTGGACGCTTCCGCGCCTGCTTGGACTCTTCTGCGCCTTCTTGCAAGCTTCCGCGCCTGCTTGGACGTTTCCGCGCCTGCTTGGACGATACCGCGCCTGCTTGGACGCTTCCGCGCCTTCTTGCATGCTTCCGCGCCTGCTTGGACGTTTCCGCGCCTGCTTGGACGATACCGCGCCTGCTTGGACGCTTCCGCGCCTGCTTGGACTCTTCTGCGCCTGCTTGCATGCTGCCGCGCCTGCTTGGACGCTTCCGCGACTGCTTGGACGCTTCCGCGCCTGGTTGGACCCTTCTGCGTCTTCTTGGACACTTCCGCGCCTGCTTGGACGTTTCCGCGCCTGCTTGGACGCTTCCGCGCCTGCTTGAACGCTACCGCGCCTGCTTGGACGCTTCCGCGACTGCTTGGACGCTTCCGCGCCTGGTTGGACGCTACCGCGCCTGCTTGGATGTTTCCGCGACTGCTTGGACACTACCGCGCCTGCTTGGACGCTACCGCGCCTGCTTGGACGCTTCCGCGACTGCTTGGACGCTTCCGCGCCTGGTTGGACCCTTCTGCGTCTTCTTGCATGCTTCCGCGCCTGCTTGGACGTTTCCGCGCCTGCTTGGACGCTACCGCGCCTGCTTGGACGCTTCCGCGACTACTAGGACGCTTCCGCGCCTGCTTGGACCCTTCTGCGCCTTCTTGCATGCTTCCGCGCCTGCTTGGATGTTTCCGCGCCTGCTTGGACGCTACCGCGCCTGCTTGGACGCTTCCGCGCCTTCTTGCATGCTTCCGCGCCTGCTTGGACGTTTCCGCGCCTGCTTGGACGCTACCGCGCCTGCTTGGACGCTTCCGCGCCTGCTTGGACTCTTCTGCGCCTTCTTGCATGCTGCCGCGCCTACTTGGACGTTTCCGCGCCTGCTTGGACGCTTCCGCGCCTACTTGGACGCTACCGCGCCTGCTTGGACGCTTCCGCGACTGCTTGGACGCTTCCGCGTCTCTTTGGACGCTACAGCGCCTGCTTGAACGCTTCCGCGACTGCTTGGACGCTTCCGCGCCTGCTTGGACTCTTCTGCGCCTTCTTGCATGCTGCCGCGCCTACTTGGACGCTTCCGCGCCTGCTTGCATGCTTCCCCGCCTGCTTGGACGCTTCCGCGCCTGCTTGCATGCTTCCCCGCCTGCTTGGACGCTTCCGCGCCTGCTTGGACTCTTCTGCGCCTTCTTGCATGCTTCCGCGCCTGCTTGGACGTTTCCGCGCCTGCTTGGACGCTACCGCGCCTGCTTGGACGCTTCCGCGCCTTCTTGCATGCTTCCGCGCCTGCTTGGACGTTTCCGCGCCTGCTTGGACGATACCGCGCCTGCTTGGACGCTTCCGCGCCTGCTTGGACTCTTCTGCGCCTGCTTGCATGCTGCCGCGCCTACTTAGACATTTCCGCGCCTGCTTGGACTCTTCTGCGCCTTCTTGCATGCTGCCGCGCCTACTTGGACGTTTCCGCGCCTGCTTGGACGCTTCCGCGCCTATTTGAACGCTACTGCGCCTGCTTGGACGCTTCCGCGACTGCTTGGACGCTTCCGCGCCTGGTTGGACGCCACCGCGCCTGCTTGGATGTTTCCGCGACTGCTTGGACACTACCGCGCCTGCTTGGACTCTTCTGCGCCTTCTTGCATGCTGCCGCGCCTACTTGGACGTTTCCGCGCCTGCTTGGACGCTTCCGCGCCTGCGTGCATGCTTCCCCGCCTGCTTGGACGCTTCCGCTTCTGCTTGGACGCTTCCGCGCCTGCTTGGACGTTTCCGCGCCTGCTTGGACGCTTCCGCGCCTGTTTGAACGCTCCTGCGCCTGCTTGGACGCTTCCGCGACTGCTTGGACGCTTCCGCGCCTGCTTGGACGATACCGCGCCTGCTTGGACGCTTCCGCGCCTGCTTGGACTCTTCTGCGCCTGCTTGCATGCTGCCGCGCCTGCTTGGACGCTTCCGCGACTGCTTGGACGCTTCCGCGCCTGGTTGGACCCTTCTGCGTCTTCTTGGACACTTCCGCGCCTGCTTGGACGTTTCCGCGCCTGCTTGGACGCTTCCGCGCCTGCTTGAACGCTACCGCGCCTGCTTGGACGCTTCCGCGACTGCTTGGACGCTTCCGCGCCTGGTTGGACGCTACCGCGCCTGCTTGGATGTTTCCGCGACTGCTTGGACACTACCGCGCCTGCTTGGACGCTACCGCGCCTGCTTGGACGCTTCCGCGACTGCTTGGACGCTTCCGCGCCTGGTTGGACCCTTCTGCGTCTTCTTGCATGCTTCCGCGCCTGCTTGGACGTTTCCGCGCCTGCTTGGACGCTACCGCGCCTGCTTGGACGCTTCCGCGACTACTAGGACGCTTCCGCGCCTGCTTGGACCCTTCTGCGCCTTCTTGCATGCTTCCGCGCCTGCTTGGATGTTTCCGCGCCTGCTTGGACGCTACCGCGCCTGCTTGGACGCTTCCGCGCCTTCTTGCATGCTTCCGCGCCTGCTTGGACGTTTCCGCGCCTGCTTGGACGCTACCGCGCCTGCTTGGACGCTTCCGCGCCTGCTTGGACTCTTCTGCGCCTTCTTGCATGCTGCCGCGCCTACTTGGACGTTTCCGCGCCTGCTTGGACGCTTCCGCGCCTACTTGGACGCTACCGCGCCTGCTTGGACGCTTCCGCGACTGCTTGGACGCTTCCGCGTCTCTTTGGACGCTACAGCGCCTGCTTGAACGCTTCCGCGACTGCTTGGACGCTTCCGCGCCTGCTTGGACGCTTCCGCGACAGCTTGGACGCTTCCGCGCCTGCTTGGACTCTTCTGCGTCTTCTTGCATGCTTCCGCACCGGCTTGGACGTTTCCGCGCCTGCTTGGACGCTACCGCGCCTACTTGTACGCTTCCGCGACTGCTTGGACGCTACCGCGCCTGCTTGGACGCTTCCGCGGCTGCTTGGACGCTTCCGCGCCTGCTTGGACTCTTCTGCGTCTTCTTGCAATGCTTCCGCGCCTGCTTGGACGTTTCCGCGCCTGCTTGGACGCTACCGCGCCTGCTTGGACGCTCCCGCGACTGCTTGGACGCTACCGCGCCTGCTTGGACAATTCCGCGACTGCTTGGACTCTTCCGCGCCTGCTTGGAATCTTCTGCGCCTTCTTGCATGCTGCCGCGCCTACTTGGACGTTTCCACGCCTGCTTGGACGCTTCCGCGCCTGCTTGCATGCTTCCCCGCCTGCTTGGAATCTTCTGCGCCTTCTTGCATGCTGCCGCGCCTACTTGGACGTTTCCACGCCTGCTTGGACGCTTCTGCGCCTGCTTGCATGCTTCCCCGCCTGCTTGGACGCTTCCGCGCCTGCTTGGACTCTTCGGCGCCTTCTTGCATGCTTCCGCGCCTGCTTGGACGTTTCCGCGCCTGCTTGGACGCTACCGCGCCTGCTTGGACGCTTCCGCGCCTTCTTGCATGCTTCCGCGCCTGCTTGGACGTTTCCGCGCCTGCTTGGACGATACCGCGCCTGCTTGGACGCTGCCGCGCCTGCTTGGACTCTTCTGCGCCTGCTTGCATGCTGCCGCGCCTACTTAGACGTTTCCGCGCCTGCTTGGACGCTTCCGCGCCTGCTTGAACGCTACCGCGCCTGCTTGGACGCTTCCGCGACTGCTTGGACGCTTCCGCGCCTGGTTGGACGCTACCGCGCCTGCTTGGATGTTTCCGCGACTGCTTGGACACTACCGCGCCTGCTTGGACGCTACCGCGCCTGCTTGGACGCTTCCGCGACTGCTTGGACGCTTCCGCGCCTGGTTGGACCCTTCTGCGTCTTCTTGCATGCTTCCGCGCCTACTTGGACGTTTCCGCGGCTGCTTGGATGCTTCCGCGCCTGCTTGCATGCTTCCCCGCCTGCTTGGACTCTTCGGCGCCTTCTTGCATGCTTCCGCGCCTGCTTGGACGTTTCCGCGCCTGCTTGGACGCTTCCGCTTCTGCTTGGACGCTACCGCGCCTGCGTGCATGCTACCACGCCTGCTTGGACGCTTCCGCTTCTGCTTGGACGCTTCCGCGCCTGCTTGGACGTTTCCGCGCCTGCTTGGACGCTACCGCGCCTGCTTGGACGCTTCCGCGCCTTCTTGCATGCTTCCGCGCCTGCTTGGACGTTTCCGCGCCTGCTTGGACGCTTCCGCGCCTGCTTGGACTCTTCTGCGCCTGCTTGCATGCTTCCGCGCCTGCTTGGACGCTTCCGCGCCTGGTTGGAATCTTCTGCGCCTTCTTGCATGCTGCCGCGCCTACTTGGACGTTTCCACGCCTGCTTGGACGCTTCCGCGCCTGCTTGCATGCTTCTCCGCCTGCCTGGACGCTTCCGCGCCTGCTTGGACTCTTCTGCGCCTTCTTGCATGCTTCCGCGCCTGCTTGGACGTTTCCGCGCCTGCTTGGACGCTACCGCGCCTGCTTGGACGCTTCCGCACCTTCTTGCATGCTTCCGCGCCTACTTGGACGTTTCCGCGCCTGCTTGGACTCTTCTGCGCCTTCTTGCATGCTTCCGCGCCTGCTTGGACTCTTCTGCGCCTTCTTGCATGCTGCCGCGCCTACTTGGACGCCTCCGCGCCTGCTTGGACGCTTCCGCGCCTGCTTGGACGCTTCCGCGATTGCTTGGACGCTTCCGCGCCTGCTTGGACTGTTCTGCGCCTTCTTGCATGCTGCCGCGCCTACTTGGACGTTTCCGCGCCTACTTGGACGTTTCCGCGCCTGCTTGGACGCTTCCGCGCCCGCTTGCATGCTTCCCCGCCTGCTTGGACGCTTCCGCGCCTGCTTGGACTCTCTGCGTCTTCTTGCATGCTTCCGCGCCTGCTTGGACGTTTCCGCGCCTGCTTGGACGCTACCGCGCCTGCTTGGACGCTTCCGCGTCTCTTTGGACGCTACAGCGCCTGCTTGGACGCTTCCGCGATTGCTTGGACGCTTCCGCGCCTGCTTGGACTCTTCTGCGCCTTCTTGCATGCTTCCGCGCCTGCTTGGACACTTCTGCGCCTTCTTGCATGCTGCCGCGCCTGCTTGGACGTTTCCGCGCCAGCTTGGACACTACCGCGCCTGGTTGGACTCTTCTGCGTCTTCTTGCATGCTTCCGCGCCTGCTTGGACGCTTCCGCGCCTGCTTGGACGCTTCCGCGCCTGCTTGGACGCTTCCGCGCCTGCTTGGACTCTTCCACGCCTGCTTGGACGTTTCCGCGCCTGCTTGGACTCTACCGCGCCTGCTTGAACGCTTCCGCGACTGCTTGGACGCTTCCGCGCCTGCTTGGACTCTTCTGCGCCTTCTTGCATGCTGCCGCGCCTACTTGGACGTTTCCGCGCCTACTTGGACGTTTCCGCGCCTGCTTGGACGCTTCCGCGCCTGCTTGCATGCTTCCCCGCCTGCTTGGACGCTTCCGCGCCTGCTTGGACTCTCTGCGTCTTCTTGCATGCTTCCGCGCCTGCTTGGACGTTTCCGCGCCTGCTTGGACGCTACCGCGCCTGCTTGGACGCTTCCGCGTCTCTTTGGACGCTACAGCGCCTGCTTGGACGCTTCCGCGATTGCTTGGACGCTTCCGCGCCTGCTTGGACTCTTCTGCGCCTTCTTGCATGCTGCCGCGCCTACTTGGACGCCTCCGCGCCTGCTTGGACGCTTCCGCGCCTGCTTGGACTCTTCTGCGCCTTCTTGCATGCTGCCGCGCCTACTTGGACGTTTCCGCGCCTACTTGGACGTTTCCGCGCCTGCTTGGACGCTTCCGCGCCTGCTTGCATGCTTCCCCGCCTGCTTGGACGCTTCCGCGCCTGCTTGGACACTTCCGCGCCTGCTTGGACGGTTCCGCGTCTCTTTGGACGCTACAGCGCCTGCTTGGACACTTCTGCGCCTGTTTGGACTCTTCTGCGCCTGCTTGGACGCTACCGCGCCTGCTTGGACGCTTCTGCTCCTTCGTGCATGCTTCCGCGCCTACTTGGACGTTTCCGCGGCTGCTTGGATGCTTCCGCGCCTGCTTGCATGCTTCCCCGCCTGCTTGGACGCTTCCGCGCCTGCTTGGATGCTACCGCGCCTGCTTGGACACTTCTGCGCCTGTTTGGACTCTTCTGCGCCTGCTTGGACGCTACCGCGCCTGCTTGGACGCTTCTGCTCCTTCGTGCATGCTTCCGCGCCTACTTGGACGTTTCCGCGGCTGCTTGGATGCTTCCGCGCCTGCTTGCATGCTTCCCCGCCTGCTTGGACGCTTCCGCGACAGCTTGGACGCTTCCGCGCCTGCTTGGACTCTTCTGCGTCTTCTTGCATGCTTCCGCGCCGGCTTGGACGTTTCCGCGCCTGCTTGGACGCTACCGCGCCTACTTGTACGCTTCCGCGACTGCTTGGACGCTACCGCGCCTGCTTGGACGCTTCCGCGGCTGCTTGGACGCTTCCGCGCCTGCTTGGACTCTTCTGCGTCTTCTTGCAATGCTTCCGCGCCTGCTTGGACGTTTCCGCGCCTGCTTGGACGCTACCGCGCCTGCTTGGACGCTTCCGCGACTGCTTGGACGCTACCGCGCCTGCTTGGACGCTTCCGCGACTGCTTGGACGCTTCCGCGCCTGCTTGGACTCTTCTGCGCCTTCTTGCATGCTGCCGCGCCTACTTGGACGCTTCCGCGCCTGGTTGGACGCTACCGCGCCTGCTTGGACGCTTCCGCGACTGTTGTGGACGCTTCCGCGCCTGCTTGGACTCTTCTGCGCCTTCTTGAATGCTTCCGCGCCTGCTTGGACGTTTCCGCGCCTGCTTGGACGCTTCCGCGCCTGCTTGGACGCTTCCGCGACTGCTTGGACGCTTCCGCGCCTGGTTGGACGCTACCGCGCCTGCTTGGAATCTTCTGCGCCTTCTTGCATGCTGCCGCGCCTACTTGGACGTTTCCACGCCTGCTTGGACGCTTCCGCGCCTGCTTGCATGCTTCCCCGCCTGCTTGGAATCTTCTGCGCCTTCTTGCATGCTGCCGCGCCTACTTGGACGTTTCCACGCCTGCTTGGACGCTTCCGCGCCTGCTTGCATGCTTCCCCGCCTGCTTGGACGCTTCCGCGCCTGCTTGGACTCTTCTGCGCCTGCTTGGACGCTTCCGCGACTGCTTGGACGCTTCCGCGCCTGCTTGGACTCTTCTGCGCCTTCTTGCATGCTGCCGCGCCTACTTGGACGTTTCCACGCCTGCTTGGACGCTTCCGCGCCTGCTTGCATGCTTCCCCGCCTGCTTGGACGCTTCCGCGCCTGCTTGGACTCTTTTGCGCCTTCTTGCATGCTTCCGCGCCTGCTTGTACGTTTCCGCGCCTACTTGGACGCTTCCGCGCCTGGTTGGACGCTACCGCGCCTGCTTGGACGCTTCCGCGACTGTTGTGGACGCTTCCGCGCCTGCTTGGACTCTTCTGCGCCTTCTTGCATGCTTCCGCGCCTGCTTGGACGTTTCCGCGCCTGCTTGGACGCTTCCGCGCCTGCTTGGACGCTTCCGCGACTGCTTGGACGCTTCCGCGCCTGCTTGGACGTATCCGCGCCTGCTTGGACGCTACCGCGCCTGCTTGGACGCTTCCGCGACTGCTTGGACGCTACCGCGCCTGCTTGGACGCTTCCGCGACTGCTTGGACGCTTCCGCGCCTGCTTGGACTCTTCTGCGCCTTCTTGCATGCTGCCGCGCCTGCTTGGACGCTTCCGCGCCTGGTTGGACGCTACCGCGCCTGCTTGGACGCTTCCGCGACTGCTTGGACGCTTCCGCGCCTGCTTGGACTCTTCTGCGCAATTCTTGCATACTTCCGCGCCTGCTTGGACGCTACCGCGCCTGCTTGGACGCTTCCGCGGCTGCTTGGACGCTTCCGCGCCTGCTTGGACTCTTCTGCGTCTTCTTGCAATGCTTCCGCGCCTGCTTGGACGTTTCCGCGCCTGCTTGGACGCTACCGCGCCTGCTTGGACGCTTCCGCGACTGCTTGGACGCTACCGCGCCTGCTTGGACGCTTCCGCGACTGCTTGGACGCTTCCGCGCCTGCTTGGACTCTTCTGCGCCTTCTTGCATGCTGCCGCGCCTACTTGGACGCTTCCGCGCCTGGTTGGACGCTACCGCGCCTGCTTGGACGCTTCCGCGACTGTTGTGGACGCTTCCGCGCCTGCTTGGACTCTTCTGCGCCTTCTTGAATGCTTCCGCGCCTGCTTGGACGTTTCCGCGCCTGCTTGGACGCTTCCGCGCCTGCTTGGACGCTTCCGCGACTGCTTGGACGCTTCCGCGCCTGGTTGGACGCTACCGCGCCTGCTTGGAATCTTCTGCGCCTTCTTGCATGCTGCCGCGCCTACTTGGACGTTTCCACGCCTGCTTGGACGCTTCCGCGCCTGCTTGCATGCTTCCCCGCCTGCTTGGAATCTTCTGCGCCTTCTTGCATGCTGCCGCGCCTACTTGGACGTTTCCACGCCTGCTTGGACGCTTCCGCGCCTGCTTGCATGCTTCCCCGCCTGCTTGGACGCTTCCGCGCCTGCTTGGACTCTTCTGCGCCTGCTTGGACGCTTCCGCGACTGCTTGGACGCTTCCGCGCCTGCTTGGACTCTTCTGCGCCTTCTTGCATGCTGCCGCGCCTACTTGGACGTTTCCACGCCTGCTTGGACGCTTCCGCGCCTGCTTGCATGCTTCCCCGCCTGCTTGGACGCTTCCGCGCCTGCTTGGACTCTTTTGCGCCTTCTTGCATGCTTCCGCGCCTGCTTGTACGTTTCCGCGCCTACTTGGACGCTTCCGCGCCTGGTTGGACGCTACCGCGCCTGCTTGGACGCTTCCGCGACTGTTGTGGACGCTTCCGCGCCTGCTTGGACTCTTCTGCGCCTTCTTGCATGCTTCCGCGCCTGCTTGGACGTTTCCGCGCCTGCTTGGACGCTTCCGCGCCTGCTTGGACGCTTCCGCGACTGCTTGGACGCTTCCGCGCCTGCTTGGACGTATCCGCGCCTGCTTGGACGCTACCGCGCCTGCTTGGACGCTTCCGCGACTGCTTGGACGCTACCGCGCCTGCTTGGACGCTTCCGCGACTGCTTGGACGCTTCCGCGCCTGCTTGGACTCTTCTGCGCCTTCTTGCATGCTGCCGCGCCTGCTTGGACGCTTCCGCGCCTGGTTGGACGCTACCGCGCCTGCTTGGACGCTTCCGCGACTGCTTGGACGCTTCCGCGCCTGCTTGGACTCTTCTGCGCAATTCTTGCATACTTCCGCGCCTGCTTGGACGTTTCCGCGCCTACTTGGACGTTTCCGCGCCTGCTTGGACGTTTCCGCGCCTGCTTGGACGCTACCGCGCCTGCTTGGACGCTTCCGCGACTGCTTGGACGCTACCGCGCCTGCTTGGACGCTTCCGCGACTGCTTGGACGCTTCCGCGCCTGCTTGGACTCTTCTGCGCCTTCTTGCATGCTGCCGCGCCTACTTGGACGCTTCCGCGCCTGGTTGGACGCTACCGCGCCTGCTTGGACTCTTCTACGTCTTCTTGCATGCTTCCGCGCCTGCTTGGACGTTTCCGCGCCTGCTTGGACGCTTCCGCGCCTGCTTGGACGCTTCCGCGACTGCTTGGACGCTTCCGCGCCTGGTTGGACGCTACCGCGCCTGCTTGGAATCTTCTGCGCCTTCTTGCATGCTGCCGCGCCTACTTGGACGTTTCCACGCCTGCTTGGACGCTTCCGCGCCTGCTTGCATGCTTCCCCGCCTGCTTGGACGCTTCCGCGCCTGCTTGGACTCTTCCGCGCCTGCTTGGAATCTTCTGCGCCTTCTTGCATGCTTCCCCGCCTGCTTGGAATCTTCTGCGCCTTCTTGCATGCTGCCGCGCCTGCTTGGACGCTTCCGCGCCTGCTTGGACTCTTCTGCGTCTTCTTGCATGCTTCCGCGCCTGCTTGGACGTTTCCGCGCCTGCTTGGACTCTTCTGCGCCTGCTTGGACGCTTCCGCGACTGCTTGGACGCTTCCGCGCCTGCTTGGACTCTTCTGCGCCTTCTTGCATGCTGCCGCGCCTACTTGGACGTTTCCACGCCTGCTTGGACGCTTCCGCGCCTGCTTGCATGCTTCCCCGCCTGCTTGGACGCTTCCGCGCCTGCTTGGACTCTTTTGCGCCTTCTTGCATGCTTCCGCGCCTGCTTGTACGTTTCCGCGCCTACTTGGACGCTTCCGCGCCTGGTTGGACGCTACCGCGCCTGCTTGGACGCTTCCGCGACTGTTGTGGACGCTTCCGCGCCTGCTTGGACTCTTCTGCGCCTTCTTGCATACTTCCGCGCCTGCTTGGACGTTTCCGCGCCTGCTCGGACGCTTCCGCGCCTGCTTGGACTCTTTTGCGCCTTCTTGCATGCTTCCGCGCCTGCTTGTACGTTTCCGCGCCTACTTGGACGCTTCCGCGCCTGGTTGGACGCTACCGCGCCTGCTTGGACGCTTCCGCGACTGTTGTGGACGCTTCCGCGCCTGCTTGGACTCTTCTGCGCCTTCTTGCATGCTTCCGCGCCTGCTTGGACGTTTCCGCGCCTGCTTGGACGCTTCCGCGCCTGCTTGGACGCTTCCGCGACTGCTTGGACGCTTCCGCGCCTGCTTGGACGTTTCCGCGCCTGCTTGGACTATACCGCGCCTGCTTGGACGCTTCCGCGACTGCTTGGACGCTACCGCGCCTGCTTGGACGCTTCCGCGACTGCTTGGACGCTTCCGCGCCTGCTTGGACTCTTCTGCGCCTTCTTGCATGCTGCCGCGCCTGCTTGGACGCTTCCGCGCCTGGTTGGACGCTACCGCGCCTGCTTGGACGCTTCCGCGACTGCTTGGACGCTTCCGCGCCTGCTTGGACGCTTCCGCGCCTGCTTGGACTCTTCTGCGCCTGCTTGGACTCTTCCACGCCTGCTTGGACGCTTCCGCGCCTGCTTGCATGCTTCCCCGCCTGCTTGGACGCTTCCGCGCCTGCTTGGAATCTTCTGCGCCTTCTTGCATGCTGCCGCGCCTACTTGGACGTTTCCGCGCCTGCTTGGACGCTTCCGCGCCTGCTTGCATGCTACCCCGCCTGCTTGGACGCTTCCGCGCCTGGTTGGAATCTTCTGCGCCTTCTTGCATGCTGCCGCGCCTACTTGGACGTTTCCACGCCTGCTTGGACGCTTCCGCGCCTGCTTGCATGCTTCTCCGCCTGCCTGGACGCTTCCGCGCCTGCTTGGACTCTTCTGCGCCTTCTTGCATGCTTCCGCGCCTGCTTGGACGTTTCCGCGCCTGCTTGGACGCTACCGCGCCTGCTTGGACGCTTCCGCACCTTCTTGCATGCTTCCGCGCCTACTTGGACGTTTCCGCGCCTGCTTGGACGCTTCCGCGCCTGCTTGCATGCTTCCCCGCCTGCTTGGACTCTTCTGCGCCTTCTTGCATGCTTCCGCGCCTACTTGGACGTTTCCGCGTCTGCTTGGACGCTTCCGCGCCTGCTTGCATGCTTCCCCGCCTGCTTGGACTCTTCTGCGCCTTCTTGCATGCTTCCGCGCCTGCTTGGACGTTTCCACGCCTGCTTGGACGCTACCGCGCCTGCTTGGACGCTTCCGCGACTGCTTGAACGCTACCGCGCCTGCTTGGACGCTTCCGCGCCTGCTTGGACGCTTCCGCGCCTGCTTGCATGCTTCCCCGCCTGCTTGCATGCTTCTCCGCCTGCCTGGACGCTTCCGCGCCTGCTTGGACTCTTCTGCGCCTTCTTGCATGCTTCCGCGCCTGCTTGGACGTTTCCGCGCCTGCTTGGACGCTACCGCGCCTGCTTGGACGCTTCCGCACCTTCTTGCATGCTTCCGCGCCTACTTGGACGTTTCCGCGTCTGCTTGGACGCTTCCGCGCCTGCTTGCATGCTTCCCCGCCTGCTTGGACTCTTCTGCGCCTTCTTGCATGCTTCCGCGCCTGCTTGGACGTTTCCACGCCTGCTTGGACGCTACCGCGCCTGCTTGGACGCTTCCGCGACTGCTTGAACGCTACCGCGCCTGCTTGGACGCTTCCGCGACTGCTTGGACGCTTCCGCGCCTGCTAGGACTCTTCTGCGCCTTCTTGCATGCTGGCGCGCCTACTTGGACGCTTCCGCGCTTGGTTTGACGCTACCGTGCCTGCTTGGACGCTTCCGCGGCTGCTTGGACGCTTCCGCGCCTGCTTGGACTCTTCTGCGCCTTCTTGCATGCTGCCGCGCCTACTTGGACGTTTCCGCGCCTGCTTGGACGCTTCCGCGACTGCTTGGACGCTTCCGCGCCTGCTTGGACGCTTCAGCGCCTGCTTGGACGCTTCCGCGCCTGCTTGGACTCTTCTGCGCCTTCTTGCATGCTTCCGCGCCTGCTTGGACACTTCTGCGCCTTCTTGCATGCTTCCGCGCCTGCTTGGACGTTTCCGCGCCAGCTTAGACACTACCGCGCCTGGTTGGACTCTTCTGCGCCTTCTTGCATGCTTCCGCCCCTGCTTGGACGCTTCCGTGCCTACTTGCACGGTTCGGCGCCTGCTTGCATGGTTCCGCGCATACTTGGACGTTTCCGCGACTGCTTGGACGTTTCCGCGCCAGCTTGGATGCTTTCGCGCCTGCTTGGACTATTCTGCGCCTTCTTGCATGCTTCCGCGCCTGCTTGGACTATTCTGCGTCTTCTTGCATGCTTCCGCGCCTACTTGGACGTTTCCGCGACTGCTTGGACGTTTCCGCGCCAGCTTGGATGCTTTCGCGCCTGCTTGGACTGTTCTGCGCCTTCTTGCATGCTTCCGCGCCTGCTTGGACGTTTCCGCGCCTGCTTGTACTCTTCTGCGTCTTCTTGCATGCTTCCGCGCCTGCTTGGACTCTTCTGCGTCTTCTTGCATGCTTCCGCGCCTGCTTGGACGTTTCCGCGCCTGCTTGAACGCTTCCGCGACTGCTTGGACGCTCCCGCGCCTGCTTGGGCTCTTCTGCGTCTTCTTGCATGCTTCCGCGCCTGCTTGGACGTTTCCGCGCCTGCTTGGACGCTGCCGCGCCTGCTTGGACGCTTCCGCGACTGCTTGGACGCTTCCGCGCCTGCTTGGACTCTTCTGCGTCTTCTTGCATGCTTCCGCGCCTGCTTGGACGCTTCCGCGCCTGCTTGGAATCTTCTGCGCCTTCTTGCATGCTGCCGCGCCTACTTGGACGTTTCCACGCCTACTTGGACGTTTCCGCGCCTGCTTGGACGCTTCCGCGCCTGCTTGGACGCTTCCGCGACTGCTTGGACGCTTCCGCGTCTGCTTGGACGGTACCGCGCCTGCTTGGACGCTTCAGTGACTGCTTGGACGCTTCCGCGCCTGCTTGGACGCTTCAGCGCCTGCTTGGACGCTTCCGCGCCTGCTTGGACTCTTCTGCGCCTTCTTGCATGCTTCCGCACCTGCTTGGACACTTCTGCGCCTTCTTGCATGCTTCCGCGCCTGCTTGGACGTTTCCGCGCCAGCTTGGACACTACCGCGCCTGGTTGGACTCTTCTGCGCCTTCTTGCATGCTTCCGCGCCTGCTTGGACGCTTCCGCGACTGCCCGGACGCTTCCGCGAGTGGTTGGACGTCACCGCGCCTGCTTGGACGCTTCCGCGACTGCTTGGACGCTTCCGCGTCTGCTTGGACGGTACCGCGCCTGCTTGGACGCTTCAGCGACTGCTTGGACGCTTCCGCGCCTGCTTGCATGCTTCCGCGCCTGCTTGCATGCTTCCGCGCCTGCTTGCATGCTTCCGCGCCTGCTAGGACGTTTTCGCGCCTGCTTGCACGGTTCCGAGCCTGCTTGGACGCTTCCGCGCCTGCTTGGACGCTTCCGCGCCTGCTTGCATGCTTCCCCGCCTGCTTGCATGCTTCTCCGCCTGCCTGGACGCTTCCGCGCCTGCTTGGACTCTTCTGCGCCTTCTTGCATGCTTCCGCGCCTGCTTGGACGTTTCCGCGCCTGCTTGGACGCTACCGCGCCTGCTTGGACGCTTCCGCACCTTCTTGCATGCTTCCGCGCCTACTTGGACGTTTCCGCGTCTGCTTGGACGCTTCCGCGCCTGCTTGCATGCTTCCCCGCCTGCTTGGACTCTTCTGCGCCTTCTTGCATGCTTCCGCGCCTGCTTGGACGTTTCCACGCCTGCTTGGACGCTACCGCGCCTGCTTGGACGCTTCCGCGACTGCTTGAACGCTACCGCGCCTGCTTGGACGCTTCCGCGACTGCTTGGACGCTTCCGCGCCTGCTAGGACTCTTCTGCGCCTTCTTGCATGCTGCCGCGCCTACTTGGACGCTTCCGCGCTTGGTTTGACGCTACCGTGCCTGCTTGGACGCTTCCGCGGCTGCTTGGACGCTTCCGCGCCTGCTTGGACTCTTCTGCGCCTTCTTGCATGCTGCCGCGCCTACTTGGACGTTTCCGCGCCTGCTTGGACGCTTCCGCGACTGCTTGGACGCTTCCGCGCCTGCTTGGACGCTTCAGCGCCTGCTTGGACGCTTCCGCGCCTGCTTGGACTCTTCTGCGCCTTCTTGCATGCTTCCGCGCCTGCTTGGACACTTCTGCGCCTTCTTGCATGCTTCCGCGCCTGCTTGGACGTTTCCGCGCCAGCTTAGACACTACCGCGCCTGGTTGGACTCTTCTGCGCCTTCTTGCATGCTTCCGCGCCTGCTTGGACGCTTCCGCGACTGCCCGGACGCTTCCGCGAGTGGTTGGACGTCACCGCGCCTGCTTGGACGCTTCCGCGACTGCTTGGACGCTTCCGCGTCTGCTTGGACGGTACCGCGCCTGCTTGGACGCTTCAGCGACTGCTTGGACGCTTCCGCGCCTGCTTGCATGCTTCCGCGCCTGCTTGCATGCTTCCGCGCCTGCTAGGACGTTTTCGCGCCTGCTTGCACGGTTCCGAGCCTGCTTGGACGCTTCCGCGCCTGCTTGGACGCTTCCGCGCCTGCTTGCATGCTTCCCCGCCTGCTTGCATGCTTCCGCGCCTGCTTGGACGTTACCGCGCCTGCTTGGACGCTTCCGCGCCTGGTTGGACGCTACCGCGCCTGCTTGGACGCTTCCGCGACTGCTTGGACGCTTCCGCGCCTGCTTGGACTCTTCTGCGCCTTCTTGCATGCTTCCGCCCCTGCTTGGACGCTTCCGTGCCTACTTGCACGGTTCGGCGCCTGCTTGCATGGTTCCGCGCATACTTGGACGTTTCCGCGACTGCTTGGACGTTTCCGCGCCAGCTTGGATGCTTTCGCGCCTGCTTGGACTATTCTGCGCCTTCTTGCATGCTTCCGCGCCTGCTTGGACTATTCTGCGTCTTCTTGCATGCTTCCGCGCCTACTTGGACGTTTCCGCGACTGCTTGGACGTTTCCGCGCCAGCTTGGATGCTTTCGCGCCTGCTTGGACTGTTCTGCGCCTTCTTGCATGCTTCCGCGCCTGCTTGGACGTTTCCGCGCCTGCTTGGACGCTTCAGCGACTGCTTGGACGCTTCCGCGCCTGCTTGCATACTTCCGTGCCTGCTAGGACGCTTTCGCGCCTGCTTGCACGGTTCCGAGCCTCCTTTGACGCTTCCGCGCCTGCTTGTACTCTTCTGCGTCTTCTTGCATGCTTCCGCGCCTGCTTGGACTCTTCTGCGTCTTCTTGCATGCTTCCGCGCCTGCTTGGACGTTTCCGCGCCTGCTTGAACGCTTCCGCGACTGCTTGGACGCTCCCGCGCCTGCTTGGGCTCTTCTGCGTCTTCTTGCATGCTTCCGCGCCTGCTTGGACGTTTCCGCGCCTGCTTGGACGCTGCCGCGCCTGCTTGGACGCTTCCGCGACTGCTTGGACGCTTCCGCGCCTGCTTGGACTCTTCTGCGTCTTCTTGCATGCTTCCGCGCCTGCTTGGACGCTTCCGCGCCTGCTTGGAATCTTCTGCGCCTTCTTGCATGCTGCCGCGCCTACTTGGACGTTTCCACGCCTACTTGGACGTTTCCGCGCCTGCTTGGACGCTTCCGCGCCTGCTTGGACGCTTCCGCGACTGCTTGGACGCTTCCGCGTCTGCTTGGACGGTACCGCGCCTGCTTGGACGCTTCAGTGACTGCTTGGACGCTTCCGCGCCTGCTTGCATGCTTCCGCGCCTGCTTGCATGCTTCCGCGCCTTCTAGGACGCTTTCGCGCCTGCTTGCACGGTTCCGAGCCTGCTTGGACGCTTCCGCGCCTGCTTGGACGCTTCCGCGCCTGCTTGCATGCTTCCCCGCCTGCTTGCATGCTTCCGCGCCTGCTTGGACGCTTCCGCGACTGCCCGGACGCTTCCGCGAGTGGTTGGACTTCACCGCGCCTGCTTGGACGCTTCCGCGACTGCTTGGACGCTTCCGCGTCTGCTTGGACGGTACCGCGCCTGCTTGGACGCTTCAGCGACTGCTTGGACGCTTCCGCGCCTGCTTGCATGCTTCCGCGCCTGCTTGCATGCTTCCGCGCCTGCTAGGACGTTTTCGCGCCTGCTTGCACGGTTCCGAGCCTGCTTGGACGCTTCCGCGCCTGCTTGCATGCTTCCCCGCCTGCTTGCATGCTTCCGCGCCTGCTTGGACGTTACCGCGCCTGCTTGGACGCTTCCGAGCCTGGTTGGACGCTACCGCGCCTGCTTGGACGCTTCCGCGACTGCTTGGACGCTTCCGCGCCTGCTTGGACTCTTCTGCGCCTTCTTGCATGCTTCCGCCCCTGCTTGGACGCTTCCGTGCCTACTTGCACGGTTCGGCGCCTGCTTGCATGGTTCCGCGCATACTTGGACGTTTCCGCGACTGCTTGGACGTTTCCGCGCCAGCTTGGATGCTTTCGCGCCTGCTTGGACTATTCTGCGCCTTCTTGCATGCTTCCGCGCCTGCTTGGACTATTCTGCGTCTTCTTGCATGCTTCCGCGCCTACTTGGACGTTTCCGCGACTGCTTGGACGTTTCCGCGCCAGCTTGGATGCTTTCGCGCCTGCTTGGACTGTTCTGCGCCTTCTTGCATGCTTCCGCGCCTGCTTGGACGTTTCCGCGCCTGCTTGTACTCTTCTGCGTCTTCTTGCATGCTTCCGCGCCTGCTTGGACTCTTCTGCGTCTTCTTGCATGCTTCCGCGCCTGCTTGGACGTTTCCGCGCCTGCTTGAACGCTTCCGCGACTGCTTGGACGCTCCCGCGCCTGCTTGGGCTCTTCTGCGTCTTCTTGCATGCTTCCGCGCCTGCTTGGACGTTTCCGCGCCTGCTTGGACGCTGCCGCGCCTGCTTGGACGCTTCCGCGACTGCTTGGACGCTTCCGCGCCTGCTTGGACTCTTCTGCGTCTTCTTGCATGCTTCCGCGCCTGCTTGGACGCTTCCGCGCCTGCTTGGAATCTTCTGCGCCTTCTTGCATGCTGCCGCGCCTACTTGGACGTTTCCACGCCTACTTGGACGTTTCCGCGCCTGCTTGGACGCTTCCGCGCCTGCTTGGACGCTTCCGCGACTGCTTGGACGCTTCCGCGTCTGCTTGGACGGTACCGCGCCTGCTTGGACGCTTCAGTGACTGCTTGGACGCTTCCGCGCCTGCTTGGACGCTTCAGCGCCTGCTTGGACGCTTCCGCGCCTGCTTGGACTCTTCTGCGCCTTCTTGCATGCTTCCGCACCTGCTTGGACACTTCTGCGCCTTCTTGCATGCTTCCGCGCCTGCTTGGACGTTTCCGCGCCAGCTTGGACACTACCGCGCCTGGTTGGACTCTTCTGCGCCTTCTTGCATGCTTCCGCGCCTGCTTGGACGCTTCCGCGACTGCCCGGACGCTTCCGCGAGTGGTTGGACGTTACCGCGCCTGCTTGGACGCTTCCGCGACTGCTTGGACGCTTCCGCGTCTGCTTGGACGGTACCGCGCCTGCTTGGACGCTTCAGCGACTGCTTGGACGCTTCCGCGCCTGCTTGCATGCTTCCGCGCCTGCTTGCATGCTTCCGCGCCTGCTTGCATGCTTCCGCGCCTGCTAGGACGTTTTCGCGCCTGCTTGCACGGTTCCGAGCCTGCTTGGACGCTTCCGCGCCTGCTTGGACGCTTCCGCGCCTGCTTGCATGCTTCCCCGCCTGCTTGCATGCTTCTCCGCCTGCCTGGACGCTTCCGCGCCTGCTTGGACTCTTCTGCGCCTTCTTGCATGCTTCCGCGCCTGCTTGGACGTTTCCGCGCCTGCTTGGACGCTACCGCGCCTGCTTGGACGCTTCCGCACCTTCTTGCATGCTTCCGCGCCTACTTGGACGTTTCCGCGTCTGCTTGGACGCTTCCGCGCCTGCTTGCATGCTTCCCCGCCTGCTTGGACTCTTCTGCGCCTTCTTGCATGCTTCCGCGCCTGCTTGGACGTTTCCACGCCTGCTTGGACGCTACCGCGCCTGCTTGGACGCTTCCGCGACTGCTTGAACGCTACCGCGCCTGCTTGGACGCTTCCGCGACTGCTTGGACGCTTCCGCGCCTGCTAGGACTCTTCTGCGCCTTCTTGCATGCTGCCGCGCCTACTTGGACGCTTCCGCGCTTGGTTTGACGCTACCGTGCCTGCTTGGACGCTTCCGCGGCTGCTTGGACGCTTCCGCGCCTGCTTGGACTCTTCTGCGCCTTCTTGCATGCTGCCGCGCCTACTTGGACGTTTCCGCGCCTGCTTGGACGCTTCCGCGACTGCTTGGACGCTTCCGCGCCTGCTTGGACGCTTCAGCGCCTGCTTGGACGCTTCCGCGCCTGCTTGGACTCTTCTGCGCCTTCTTGCATGCTTCCGCGCCTGCTTGGACACTTCTGCGCCTTCTTGCATGCTTCCGCGCCTGCTTGGACGTTTCCGCGCCAGCTTAGACACTACCGCGCCTGGTTGGACTCTTCTGCGCCTTCTTGCATGCTTCCGCGCCTGCTTGGACGCTTCCGCGACTGCCCGGACGCTTCCGCGAGTGGTTGGACGTCACCGCGCCTGCTTGGACGCTTCCGCGACTGCTTGGACGCTTCCGCGTCTGCTTGGACGGTACCGCGCCTGCTTGGACGCTTCAGCGACTGCTTGGACGCTTCCGCGCCTGCTTGCATGCTTCCGCGCCTGCTTGCATGCTTCCGCGCCTGCTAGGACGTTTTCGCGCCTGCTTGCACGGTTCCGAGCCTGCTTGGACGCTTCCGCGCCTGCTTGGACGCTTCCGCGCCTGCTTGCATGCTTCCCCGCCTGCTTGCATGCTTCCGCGCCTGCTTGGACGTTACCGCGCCTGCTTGGACGCTTCCGCGCCTGGTTGGACGCTACCGCGCCTGCTTGGACGCTTCCGCGACTGCTTGGACGCTTCCGCGCCTGCTTGGACTCTTCTGCGCCTTCTTGCATGCTTCCGCCCCTGCTTGGACGCTTCCGTGCCTACTTGCACGGTTCGGCGCCTGCTTGCATGGTTCCGCGCATACTTGGACGTTTCCGCGACTGCTTGGACGTTTCCGCGCCAGCTTGGATGCTTTCGCGCCTGCTTGGACTATTCTGCGCCTTCTTGCATGCTTCCGCGCCTGCTTGGACTATTCTGCGTCTTCTTGCATGCTTCCGCGCCTACTTGGACGTTTCCGCGACTGCTTGGACGTTTCCGCGCCAGCTTGGATGCTTTCGCGCCTGCTTGGACTATTCTGCGCCTTCTTGCATGCTTCCGCGCCTGCTTGGACGTTTCCGCGCCTGGTTGGACGCTTCAGCGACTGCTTGGACGCTTCCGCGCCTGCTTGCATACTTCCGTGCCTGCTTGCATGCTTCCGCGCCTGCTAGGACGCTATCGCGCCTGCTTGCACGGTTCCGAGCCTGCTTGGACGCTTCCGCGCCTGCTTGGACTCTTCTGCGTCTTCTTGCATGCTTCCGCGCCTGCTTGGACTCTTCTGCGTCTTCTTGCATGCTTCCGCGCCTGCTTGGACGTTTCCGCGCCTGCTTGAACGCTTCCGCGACTGCTTGGACGCTTCCGCGACTGCTTGGACTCTTCCCCGCCTGCTTGGACGCTTCCGCGCCTGCTTGGAATCTTCTGCGCCTTCTTGCATGCTGCCGCGCCTACTTGCACGTTTCCGCGCCTGCTTGGACGCTTCCGCGCCTGCTTGCATGATTCCCCGCCTGCTTGGACGCTTCCGCGCCTGCTTGGACGCTTCCGCGCCTGGTTGGACGCTTCCGCGCCTGCTTGGACTCTTCTGCGCCTGCTTGCATGCTTCCGCGCCTGCTTGGACGCTTCCGCGCCTGCTTGGACTCTTCTGCGTCTTCTTGCATGCTTCCGCGCCTGCTTGGACGTTTCCGCGCCTGCTTGGACGCTTCCGCGCCTGCTTGGACTCTTCTGCGCCTTCTTGCATGCTTCCGCGCCTGCTTGGACACTTCCGCGCCTGCTAGGACGCTTCCGCGCCTGCTTGGACTCTTCCACGCCTGCTTGGACGTTTCCGCGCCTGCTTGGACGCTACCGCGCCTGCTTGGACGCTTCCGCGACTGCTTGGACGCTTCCGCGTCTGCTTGGACGGTACCGCGCCTGCTTGGACGCTTCAGCGACTGCTTGGACGCTTCCGCGCCTGCTTGCATGCTTCCGCGCCTGCTTGCATGCTTCCGCGCCTGCTTGCATGCTTCCGCGCCTGCTAGGACGTTTTCGCGCCTGCTTGCACAGTTCCGAGCCTGCTTGGACGCTTCCGCGCCTGCTTGGACGCTTCCGCGCCTGCTTGCATGCTTCCCCGCCTGCTTGCATGCTTCTCCGCCTGCCTGGACGCTTCCGCGCCTGCTTGGACTCTTCTGCGCCTTCTTGCATGCTTCCGCGCCTGCTTGGACGTTTCCGCGCCTGCTTGGACGCTTCCGCGACTGCTTGGACGCTTCCGCGCCTGCTTGGACTCTTCTGCGCCTTCTTGCATGCTTCCGCCCCTGCTTGGACGCTTCCGTGCCTACTTGCACGGTTCGGCGCCTGCTTGCATGGTTCCGCGCATACTTGGACGTTTCCGCGACTGCTTGGACGTTTCCGCGCCAGCTTGGATGCTTTCGCGCCTGCTTGGACTATTCTGCGCCTTCTTGCATGCTTCCGCGCCTGCTTGGACTATTCTGCGTCTTCTTGCATGCTTCCGCGCCTACTTGGACGTTTCCGCGACTGCTTGGACGTTTCCGCGCCAGCTTGGATGCTTTCGCGCCTGCTTGGACTATTCTGCGCCTTCTTGCATGCTTCCGCGCCTGCTTGGACGTTTCCGCGCCTGGTTGGACGCTTCAGCGACTGCTTGGACGCTTCCGCGCCTGCTTGCATACTTCCGTGCCTGCTTGCATGCTTCCGCGCCTGCTAGGACGCTTTCGCGCCTGCTTGCACGGTTCCGAGCCTGCTTGGACGCTTCCGCGCCTGCTTGGACTCTTCTGCGTCTTCTTGCATGCTTCCGCGCCTGCTTGGACTCTTCTGCGTCTTCTTGCATGCTTCCGCGCCTGCTTGGACGTTTCCGCGCCTGCTTGAACGCTTCCGCGACTGCTTGGACGCTTCCGCGACTGCTTGGACTCTTCCCCGCCTGCTTGGACGCTTCCGCGCCTGCTTGGAATCTTCTGCGCCTTCTTGCATGCTGCCGCGCCTACTTGCACGTTTCCGCTCCTGCTTGGACGCTTCCGCGCCTGCTTGCATGATTCCCCGCCTGCTTGGACGCTTCCGCGCCTGCTTGGACGCTTCCGCGCCTGGTTGGACGCTACCGCGCCTGCTTGGACGCTTCCGCGCCTGCTTGCATGCTTCCCCGCCTGCTTGGACGCTTCCGCGCCTGCTTGGACTCTTCTGCGCCTGCTTGCATGCTTCCGCGCCTGCTTGGACGCTTCCGCGCCTGCTTGGACTCTTCTGCGTCTTCTTGCATGCTTCCGCGCCTGCTTGGACGTTTCCGCGCCTGCTTGGACGCTTCCGCGCCTGCTTGCATGCTTCCCCGCCTGCTTGGACGCTTCCGCGCCTGCTTGGACTCTTCTGCGCCTTCTTGCATGCTTCCGCGCCTGCTTGGACACTTCCGCGCCTGCTAGGACGCTTCCGCGCCTGCTTGGACTCTTCCACGCCTGCTTGGACGTTTCCGCGCCTGCTTGGACGCTACCGCGCCTGCTTGGACGCTTCCGCGACTGCTTGGACGCTTCCGCGTCTGCTTGGACGGTACCGCGCCTGCTTGGACGCTTCAGCGACTGCTTGGACGCTTCCGCGCCTGCTTGCATGCTTCCGCGCCTGCTTGCATGCTTCCGCGCCTGCTTGCATGCTTCCGCGCCTGCTAGGACGTTTTCGCGCCTGCTTGCACAGTTCCGAGCCTGCTTGGACGCTTCCGCGCCTGCTTGGACGCTTCTGCGTCTTCTTGCATGCTTCCGCGCCTGCTTGGACTCTTCTGCGTCTTCTTGCATGCTTCCGCGCCTGCTTGGACGTTTCCGCGCCTGCTTGAACGCTTCCGCGACTGCTTGGACGCTCCCGCGCCTGCTTGGGCTCTTCTGCGTCTTCTTGCATGCTTCCGCGCCTGCTTGGACGTTTCCGCGCCTGCTTGGACGCTGCCGCGCCTGCTTGGACGCTTCCGCGACTGCTTGGACGCTTCCGCCCCTGCTTGGACTCTTCTGCGTCTTCTTGCATGCTTCCGCGCCTGCTTGGACGCTTCCGCGCCTGCTTGGAATCTTCTGCGCCTTCTTGCATGCTGCCGCGCCTACTTGGACGTTTCCACGCCTACTTGGACGTTTCCGCGCCTGCTTGGACGCTTCCGCGCCTGCTTGGACGCTTCCGCGCCTGCTTGGACGCTTCCGCGCCTGCTTGGACACTTCCGCGCCTGCTTGGACGGTTCCGCGTCTCTTTGGACGCTACAGCGCCTGCTTGGACGCTTCCGCGATTGCTTGGCCGCTTCCGCGCCTGCTTGGACTCTTCTGCGCCTTCTTGCATGCTGCCGCGCCTACTTGGACGCCTCCGCGCCTGCTTGGACGTTTCCGCGCCAGCTTGGACACTACCGCGCCTGGTTGGACTCTTCTGCGTCTTCTTGCATGCTTCCGCGCCTGCTTGGACTCTTCTGCGCCTTCTTGCATGCTTCCGCCCCTGCTTGGACGCTTCCGTGCCTACTTGCACGGTTCGGCGCCTGCTTGCATGGTTCCGCGCATACTTGGACGTTTCCGCGACTGCTTGGACGTTTCCGCGCCAGCTTGGATGCTTTCGCGCCTGCTTGGACTATTCTGCGCCTTCTTGCATGCTTCCGCGCCTGCTTGGACTATTCTGCGTCTTCTTGCATGCTTCCGCGCCTACTTGGACGTTTCCGCGACTGCTTGGACGTTTCCGCGCCAGCTTGGATGCTTTCGCGCCTGCTTGGACTGTTCTGCGCCTTCTTGCATGCTTCCGCGCCTGCTTGGACGTTTCCGCGCCTGCTTGAACGCTTCCGCGACTGCTTGGACGCTCCCGCGCCTGCTTGGGCTCTTCTGCGTCTTCTTGCATGCTTCCGCGCCTGCTTGGACGTTTCCGCGCCTGCTTGGACGCTGCCGCGCCTGCTTGGACGCTTCCGCGACTGCTTGGACGCTTCCGCGCCTGCTTGGACTCTTCTGCGTCTTCTTGCATGCTTCCGCGCCTGCTTGGACGCTTCCGCGCCTGCTTGGAATCTTCTGCGCCTTCTTGCATGCTGCCGCGCCTACTTGGACGTTTCCACGCCTACTTGGACGTTTCCGCGCCTGCTTGGACGCTTCCGCGCCTGCTTGGACGCTTCCGCGACTGCTTGGACGCTTCCGCGTCTGCTTGGACGGTACCGCGCCTGCTTGGACGCTTCAGTGACTGCTTGGACGCTTCCGCGCCTGCTTGGACGCTTCAGCGCCTGCTTGGACGCTTCCGCGCCTGCTTGGACTCTTCTGCGCCTTCTTGCATGCTTCCGCACCTGCTTGGACACTTCTGCGCCTTCTTGCATGCTTCCGCGCCTGCTTGGACGTTTCCGCGCCAGCTTGGACACTACCGCGCCTGGTTGGACTCTTCTGCGCCTTCTTGCATGCTTCCGCGCCTGCTTGGACGCTTCCGCGACTGCCCGGACGCTTCCGCGAGTGGTTGGACGTCACCGCGCCTGCTTGGACGCTTCCGCGACTGCTTGGACGCTTCCGCGTCTGCTTGGACGGTACCGCGCCTGCTTGGACGCTTCAGCGACTGCTTGGACGCTTCCGCGCCTGCTTGCATGCTTCCGCGCCTGCTTGCATGCTTCCGCGCCTGCTTGCATGCTTCCGCGCCTGCTAGGACGTTTTCGCGCCTGCTTGCACGGTTCCGAGCCTGCTTGGACGCTTCCGCGCCTGCTTGGACGCTTCCGCGCCTGCTTGCATGCTTCCCCGCCTGCTTGCATGCTTCTCCGCCTGCCTGGACGCTTCCGCGCCTGCTTGGACTCTTCTGCGCCTTCTTGCATGCTTCCGCGCCTGCTTGGACGTTTCCGCGCCTGCTTGGACGCTACCGCGCCTGCTTGGACGCTTCCGCACCTTCTTGCATGCTTCCGCGCCTACTTGGACGTTTCCGCGTCTGCTTGGACGCTTCCGCGCCTGCTTGCATGCTTCCCCGCCTGCTTGGACTCTTCTGCGCCTTCTTGCATGCTTCCGCGCCTGCTTGGACGTTTCCACGCCTGCTTGGACGCTACCGCGCCTGCTTGGACGCTTCCGCGACTGCTTGAACGCTACCGCGCCTGCTTGGACGCTTCCGCGACTGCTTGGACGCTTCCGCGCCTGCTAGGACTCTTCTGCGCCTTCTTGCATGCTGCCGCGCCTACTTGGACGCTTCCGCGCTTGGTTTGACGCTACCGTGCCTGCTTGGACGCTTCCGCGGCTGCTTGGACGCTTCCGCGCCTGCTTGGACTCTTCTGCGCCTTCTTGCATGCTGCCGCGCCTACTTGGACGTTTCCGCGCCTGCTTGGACGCTTCCGCGACTGCTTGGACGCTTCCGCGCCTGCTTGGACGCTTCAGCGCCTGCTTGGACGCTTCCGCGCCTGCTTGGACTCTTCTGCGCCTTCTTGCATGCTTCCGCGCCTGCTTGGACACTTCTGCGCCTTCTTGCATGCTTCCGCGCCTGCTTGGACGTTTCCGCGCCAGCTTAGACACTACCGCGCCTGGTTGGACTCTTCTGCGCCTTCTTGCATGCTTCCGCGCCTGCTTGGACGCTTCCGCGACTGCCCGGACGCTTCCGCGAGTGGTTGGACGTCACCGCGCCTGCTTGGACGCTTCCGCGACTGCTTGGACGCTTCCGCGTCTGCTTGGACGGTACCGCGCCTGCTTGGACGCTTCAGCGACTGCTTGGACGCTTCCGCGCCTGCTTGCATGCTTCCGCGCCTGCTTGCATGCTTCCGCGCCTGCTAGGACGTTTTCGCGCCTGCTTGCACGGTTCCGAGCCTGCTTGGACGCTTCCGCGCCTGCTTGGACGCTTCCGCGCCTGCTTGCATGCTTCCCCGCCTGCTTGCATGCTTCCGCGCCTGCTTGGACGTTACCGCGCCTGCTTGGACGCTTCCGCGCCTGGTTGGACGCTACCGCGCCTGCTTGGACGCTTCCGCGACTGCTTGGACGCTTCCGCGCCTGCTTGGACTCTTCTGCGCCTTCTTGCATGCTTCCGCCCCTGCTTGGACGCTTCCGTGCCTACTTGCACGGTTCGGCGCCTGCTTGCATGGTTCCGCGCATACTTGGACGTTTCCGCGACTGCTTGGACGTTTCCGCGCCAGCTTGGATGCTTTCGCGCCTGCTTGGACTATTCTGCGCCTTCTTGCATGCTTCCGCGCCTGCTTGGACTATTCTGCGTCTTCTTGCATGCTTCCGCGCCTACTTGGACGTTTCCGCGACTGCTTGGACGTTTCCGCGCCAGCTTGGATGCTTTCGCGCCTGCTTGGACTGTTCTGCGCCTTCTTGCATGCTTCCGCGCCTGCTTGGACGTTTCCGCGCCTGCTTGGACGCTTCAGCGACTGCTTGGACGCTTCCGCGCCTGCTTGCATACTTCCGTGCCTGCTAGGACGCTTTCGCGCCTGCTTGCACGGTTCCGAGCCTCCTTTGACGCTTCCGCGCCTGCTTGTACTCTTCTGCGTCTTCTTGCATGCTTCCGCGCCTGCTTGGACTCTTCTGCGTCTTCTTGCATGCTTCCGCGCCTGCTTGGACGTTTCCGCGCCTGCTTGAACGCTTCCGCGACTGCTTGGACGCTCCCGCGCCTGCTTGGGCTCTTCTGCGTCTTCTTGCATGCTTCCGCGCCTGCTTGGACGTTTCCGCGCCTGCTTGGACGCTGCCGCGCCTGCTTGGACGCTTCCGCGACTGCTTGGACGCTTCCGCGCCTGCTTGGACTCTTCTGCGTCTTCTTGCATGCTTCCGCGCCTGCTTGGACGCTTCCGCGCCTGCTTGGAATCTTCTGCGCCTTCTTGCATGCTGCCGCGCCTACTTGGACGTTTCCACGCCTACTTGGACGTTTCCGCGCCTGCTTGGACGCTTCCGCGCCTGCTTGGACGCTTCCGCGACTGCTTGGACGCTTCCGCGTCTGCTTGGACGGTACCGCGCCTGCTTGGACGCTTCAGTGACTGCTTGGACGCTTCCGCGCCTGCTTGCATGCTTCCGCGCCTGCTTGCATGCTTCCGCGCCTTCTAGGACGCTTTCGCGCCTGCTTGCACGGTTCCGAGCCTGCTTGGACGCTTCCGCGCCTGCTTGGACGCTTCCGCGCCTGCTTGCATGCTTCCCCGCCTGCTTGCATGCTTCCGCGCCTGCTTGGACGTTACCGCGCCTGCTTGGACGCTTCCGCGCCTGGTTGGACGCTACCGCGCCTGCTTGGACGCTTCCGCGACTGCTTGGACGCTTCCGCGCCTGCTTGGACTCTTCTGCGCCTTCTTGCATGCTTCCGCCCCTGCTTGGACGCTTCCGTGCCTACTTGCACGGTTCGGCGCCTGCTTGCATGCTTCCGCGCCTACTTGGACGTTTCCGCGACTGCTTGGACGTTTCCGCGCCAGCTTGGATGCTTTCGCGCCTGCTTGGACTATTCTGCGCCTTCTTGCATGCTTCCGCGCCTGCTTGGACTATTCTGCGTCTTCTTGCATGCTTCCGCGCCTACTTGGACGTTTCCGCGACTGCTTGGACGTTTCCGCGCCAGCTTGGATGCTTTCGCGCCTGCTTGGACTATTCTGCGCCTTCTTGCATGCTTCCGCGCCTGCTTGGACGTTTCCGCGCCTGGTTGGACGCTTCAGCGACTGCATGGACGCTTCCGCGCCTGCTTGCATACTTCCGTGCCTGCTTGCATGCTTCCGCGCCTGCTAGGACGCTTTCGCGCCTGCTTGCACGGTTCCGAGCCTGCTTGGACGCTTCCGCGCCTGCTTGGACTCTTCTGCGTCTTCTTGCATGCTTCCGCGCCTGCTTGGACTCTTCTGCGTCTTCTTGCATGCTTCCGCGCCTGCTTGGACGTTTCCGCGCCTGCTTGAACGCTTCCGCGACTGCTTGGACGCTTCCGCGACTGCTTGGACTCTTCCCCGCCTGCTTGGACGCTTCCGCGCCTGCTTGGAATCTTCTGCGCCTTCTTGCATGCTGCCGCGCCTACTTGCACGTTTCCGCGCCTGCTTGGACGCTTCCGCGCCTGCTTGCATGATTCCCCGCCTGCTTGGACGCTTCCGCGCCTGCTTGGACGCTTCCGCGCCTGGTTGGACGCTACCGCGCCTGCTTGGACGCTTCCGCGCCTGCTTGCATGCTTCCCCGCCTGCTTGGACGCTTCCGCGCCTGCTTGGACTCTTCTGCGCCTGCTTGCATGCTTCCGCGCCTGCTTGGACGCTTCCGCGCCTGCTTGGACTCTTCTGCGTCTTCTTGCATGCTTCCGCGCCTGCTTGGACGTTTCCGCGCCTGCTTGGACGCTTCCGCGCCTGCTTGCATGCTTCCCCGCCTGCTTGGACGCTTCCGCGCCTGCTTGGACTCTTCTGCGCCTTCTTGCATGCTTCCGCGCCTGCTTGGACACTTCCGCGCCTGCTAGGACGCTTCCGCGCCTGCTTGGACTCTTCCACGCCTGCTTGGACGTTTCCGCGCCTGCTTGGACGCTACCGCGCCTGCTTGGACGCTTCCGCGACTGCTTGGACGCTTCCGCGTCTGCTTGGACGGTACCGCGCCTGCTTGGACGCTTCAGCGACTGCTTGGACGCTTCCGCGCCTGCTTGCATGCTTCCGCGCCTGCTTGCATGCTTCCGCGCCTGCTAGGACGTTTTCGCGCCTGCTTGCACAGTTCCGAGCCTGCTTGGACGCTTCCGCGCCTGCTTGGACGCTTCCGCGCCTGCTTGCATGCTTCCCCGCCTGCTTGCATGCTTCTCCGCCTGCCTGGACGCTTCCGCGCCTGCTTGGACTCTTCTGCGCCTTCTTGCATGCTTCCGCGCCTGCTTGGACGTTTCCGCGCCTGCTTGGACGCTTCCGCGACTGCTTGGACGCTTCCGCGCCTGCTTGGACTCTTCTGCGCCTTCTTGCATGCTTCCGCCCCTGCTTGGACGCTTCCGTGCCTACTTGCACGGTTCGGCGCCTGCTTGCATGGTTCCGCGCATACTTGGACGTTTCCGCGACTGCTTGGACGTTTCCGCGCCAGCTTGGATGCTTTCGCGCCTGCTTGGACTATTCTGCGCCTTCTTGCATGCTTCCGCGCCTGCTTGGACTATTCTGCGTCTTCTTGCATGCTTCCGCGCCTACTTGGACGTTTCCGCGACTGCTTGGACGTTTCCGCGCCAGCTTGGATGCTTTCGCGCCTGCTTGGACTATTCTGCGCCTTCTTGCATGCTTCCGCGCCTGCTTGGACGTTTCCGCGCCTGGTTGGACGCTTCAGCGACTGCTTGGACGCTTCCGCGCCTGCTTGCATACTTCCGTGCCTGCTTGCATGCTTCCGCGCCTGCTAGGACGCTTTCGCGCCTGCTTGCACGGTTCCGAGCCTGCTTGGACGCTTCCGCGCCTGCTTGGACTCTTCTGCGTCTTCTTGCATGCTTCCGCGCCTGCTTGGACTCTTCTGCGTCTTCTTGCATGCTTCCGCGCCTGCTTGGACGTTTCCGCGCCTGCTTGAACGCTTCCGCGACTGCTTGGACGCTTCCGCGACTGCTTGGACTCTTCCCCGCCTGCTTGGACGCTTCCGCGCCTGCTTGGAATCTTCTGCGCCTTCTTGCATGCTGCCGCGCATACTTGCACGTTTCCGCGCCTGCTTGGACGCTTCCGCGCCTGCTTGCATGATTCCCCGCCTGCTTGGACGCTTCCGCGCCTGCTTGGACGCTTCCGCGCCTGGTTGGACGCTACCGCGCCTGCTTGGACGCTTCCGCGCCTGCTTGCATGCTTCCCCGCCTGCTTGGACGCTTCCGCGCCTGCTTGGACTCTTCTGCGCCTGCTTGCATGCTTCCGCGCCTGCTTGGACGCTTCCGCGCCTGCTTGGACTCTTCTGCGTCTTCTTGCATGCTTCTCCGCCTGCCTGGACGCTTCCGCGCCTGCTTGGACTCTTCTGCGCCTTCTTGCATGCTTCCGCGCCTGCTTGGACGTTTCCGCGCCTGCTTGGACGCTTCCGCGACTGCTTGGACGCTTCCGCGCCTGCTTGGACTCTTCTGCGCCTTCTTGCATGCTTCCGCCCCTGCTTGGACGCTTCCGTGCCTACTTGCACGGTTCGGCGCCTGCTTGCATGGTTCCGCGCATACTTGGACGTTTCCGCGACTGCTTGGACGTTTCCGCGCCAGCTTGGATGCTTTCGCGCCTGCTTGGACTATTCTGCGCCTTCTTGCATGCTTCCGCGCCTGCTTGGACTATTCTGCGTCTTCTTGCATGCTTCCGCGCCTACTTGGACGTTTCCGCGACTGCTTGGACGTTTCCGCGCCAGCTTGGATGCTTTCGCGCCTGCTTGGACTATTCTGCGCCTTCTTGCATGCTTCCGCGCCTGCTTGGACGTTTCCGCGCCTGGTTGGACGCTTCAGCGACTGCTTGGACGCTTCCGCGCCTGCTTGCATACTTCCGTGCCTGCTTGCATGCTTCCGCGCCTGCTAGGACGCTTTCGCGCCTGCTTGCACGGTTCCGAGCCTGCTTGGACGCTTCCGCGCCTGCTTGGACTCTTCTGCGTCTTCTTGCATGCTTCCGCGCCTGCTTGGACTCTTCTGCGTCTTCTTGCATGCTTCCGCGCCTGCTTGGACGTTTCCGCGCCTGCTTGAACGCTTCCGCGACTGCTTGGACGCTTCCGCGACTGCTTGGACTCTTCCCCGCCTGCTTGGACGCTTCCGCGCCTGCTTGGAATCTTCTGCGCCTTCTTGCATGCTGCCGCGCATACTTGCACGTTTCCGCGCCTGCTTGGACGCTTCCGCGCCTGCTTGCATGATACCCCGCCTGCTTGGACGCTTCCGCGCCTGCTTGGACGCTTCCGCGCCTGGTTGGACGCTACCGCGCCTGCTTGGACGCTTCCGCGCCTGCTTGCATGCTTCCCCGCCTGCTTGGACGCTTCCGCGCCTGCTTGGACTCTTCTGCGCCTGCTTGCATGCTTCCGCGCCTGCTTGGACGCTTCCGCGCCTGCTTGGACTCTTCTGCGTCTTCTTGCATGCTTCCGCGCCTGCTTGGACGTTTCCGCGCCTGCTTGGACGCTTCCGCGCCTGCTTGCATGCTTCCCCGCCTGCTTGGACGCTTCCGCGCCTGCTTGGACTCTTCTGCGCCTTCTTGCATGCTTCCGCGCCTGCTTGGACACTTCCGCGCCTGCTAGGACGCTTCCGCGCCTGCTTGGACTCTTCCACGCCTGCTTGGACGTTTCCGCGCCTGCTTGGACGCTACCGCGCCTGCTTGGACGCTTCCGCGACTGCTTGGACGCTTCCGCGTCTGCTTGGACGGTACCGCGCCTGCTTGGACGCTTCAGCGACTGCTTGGACGCTTCCGCGCCTGCTTGCATGCTTCCGCGCCTGCTTGCATGCTTCCGCGCCTGCTTGCATGCTTCCGCGCCTGCTAGGACGTTTTCGCGCCTGCTTGCACAGTTCCGAGCCTGCTTGGACGCTTCCGCGCCTGCTTGGACGCTTCCGCGCCTGCTTGCATGCTTCCCCGCCTGCTTGCATGCTTCTCCGCCTGCCTGGACGCTTCCGCGCCTGCTTGGACTCTTCTGCGCCTTCTTGCATGCTTCCGCGCCTGCTTGGACGTTTCCGCGCCTGCTTGGACGCTTCCGCGACTGCTTGGACGCTTCCGCGCCTGCTTGGACTCTTCTGCGCCTTCTTGCATGCTTCCGCCCCTGCTTGGACGCTTCCGTGCCTACTTGCACGGTTCGGCGCCTGCTTGCATGGTTCCGCGCATACTTGGACGTTTCCGCGACTGCTTGGACGTTTCCGCGCCAGCTTGGATGCTTTCGCGCCTGCTTGGACTATTCTGCGCCTTCTTGCATGCTTCCGCGCCTGCTTGGACTATTCTGCGTCTTCTTGCATGCTTCCGCGCCTACTTGGACGTTTCCGCGACTGCTTGGACGTTTCCGCGCCAGCTTGGATGCTTTCGCGCCTGCTTGGACTATTCTGCGCCTTCTTGCATGCTTCCGCGCCTGCTTGGACGTTTCCGCGCCTGGTTGGACGCTTCAGCGACTGCTTGGACGCTTCCGCGCCTGCTTGCATACTTCCGTGCCTGCTTGCATGCTTCCGCGCCTGCTAGGACGCTTTCGCGCCTGCTTGCACGGTTCCGAGCCTGCTTGGACGCTTCCGCGCCTGCTTGGACTCTTCTGCGTCTTCTTGCATGCTTCCGCGCCTGCTTGGACTCTTCTGCGTCTTCTTGCATGCTTCCGCGCCTGCTTGGACGTTTCCGCGCCTGCTTGAACGCTTCCGCGACTGCTTGGACGCTTCCGCGACTGCTTGGACTCTTCCCCGCCTGCTTGGACGCTTCCGCGCCTGCTTGGAATCTTCTGCGCCTTCTTGCATGCTGCCGCGCATACTTGCACGTTTCCGCGCCTGCTTGGACGCTTCCGCGCCTGCTTGCATGATTCCCCGCCTGCTTGGACGCTTCCGCGCCTGCTTGGACGCTTCCGCGCCTGGTTGGACGCTACCGCGCCTGCTTGGACGCTTCCGCGCCTGCTTGCATGCTTCCCCGCCTGCTTGGACGCTTCCGCGCCTGCTTGGACTCTTCTGCGCCTGCTTGCATGCTTCCGCGCCTGCTTGGACGCTTCCGCGCCTGCTTGGACTCTTCTGCGTCTTCTTGCATGCTTCCGCGCCTGCTTGGACGTTTCCGCGCCTGCTTGGACGCTTCCGCGCCTGCTTGCATGCTTCCCCGCCTGCTTGGACGCTTCCGCGCCTGCAGGACTCTTCTGCGTCTTCTTGCATGCTACCGCGCCTACTTGGACGCTTCCGCGCCTGGTTGGACGCTACCGCGCCTGCTTGGACGCTTCCGCGACTGCTTGGACGCTTCCGCGCCTGCTTGCATGCTTCCCCGCCTGCTTGGACGCTTCCGCGCCTGCTTGGAATCTTCTGCGCCTTCTTGCATGCTGCCGCGCCTACTTGGACGTTTCCGCGCCTGCTTGGACGCTTCCGCGCCTGCTTGGACTCTTTTGCGCCTTCTTGCATGCTTCCGCGCCTGCTTGTACGTTTCCGCGCCTACTTGGACGCTTCCGCGCCTGGTTGGACGCTACCGCGCCTGCTTGGACGCTTCCGCGACTGTTGTGGACGCTTCCGCGCCTGCTTGGACTCTTCTGCGCCTTCTTGCATACTTCCGCGCCTGCTTGGACGTTTCCGCGCCTGCTTGGACGCTTCCGCGCCTGCTTGGACTCTTTTGCGCCTTCTTGCATGCTTCCGCGCCTGCTTGTACGTTTCCGCGCCTACTTGGACGCTTCCGCGCCTGGTTGGACGCTACCGCGCCTGCTTGGACGCTTCCGCGACTGTTGTGGACGCTTCCGCGCCTGCTTGGACTCTTCTGCGCCTTCTTGCATACTTCCGCGCCTGCTTGGACTCTTCTGCGCCTTCTTGCATGCTGCCGCGCCTGCTTGGACGCTTCCGCGCCTGGTTGGACGCTACCGCGCCTGCTTGGACGCTTCCGCGACTGCTTGGACGCTTCCGCGCCTGCTTGGACTCTTCTGCGCCTTCTTGCATGCTTCCGCGCCTGCATGGACGTTTCCACGCCTGCTTGGACGCTACCGCGCCTGCTTGGACGCTTCCGCGACTGCTTGGACGCTACCGCGCCTGCTTGGACGCTTCCGCGACTGCTTGGACTCTTCTGCGCCTTCTTGCATGCTTCCGCGCCTGGTTGGACGCTACCGCGCCTGCTTGGACGCTTCCGCGACTGCTGGGACGCTTCCGCGCCTGCTTGGACTCTTCTGCGGCTTCTTGCATGCTGCCGCGCCTACTTGGACGTTTCCGCGCCTGCTTAGACGTTTCCACGCCTGCTTGGACGCTTCCGCGCCTGCTTGCATGCTTCCCCGCCTGCTTGGACGCTTCCGCGCCTGCTTGGTCGCTTCCGCGACTGCTTGGACGCTTCCGCGCCTGGTTGGACGCGGCCGCGCCTGCTTGGACGCTTCCGCGACTGCTTGGACGCTTCCGCGCCTGCTTGGACTCTTCTGCGCCTGCTTGGACTCTTCCACGCCTGCTTGGACGCTTCCGCGCCTGCTTGCATGCTTCCCCGCCTGCTTGGACGCTTCCGCGCCTGCAGGACTCTTCTGCGTCTTCTTGCATGCTACCGCGCCTACTTGGACGCTTCCGCGCCTGGTTGGACGCTACCGCGCCTGCTTGGACGCTTCCGCGACTGCTTGGACGCTTCCGCGCCTGCTTGCATGCTTCCCCGCCTGCTTGGACGCTTCCGCGCCTGCTTGGAATCTTCTGCGCCTTCTTGCATGCTGCCGCGCCTACTTGGACGTTTCCGCGCCTGCTTGGACGCTTCCGCGCCTGCTTGCATGCTACCCCGCCTGCTTGGACGCTTCCGCGCCTGCTTGGAATCTTCTGCGCCTTCTTGCATGCTGCCGCGCCTACTTGGACGTTTCCACGCCTGCTTGGACGCTTCCGCGCCTGCTTGCATGCTTCTCCGCCTGCCTGGACGCTTCCGCGCCTGCTTGGACTCTTCTGCGCCTTCTTGCATGCTGCCGCGCCTACTTGGACGTTTCCGCGCCTGCTTGGACGCTTCCGCGCCTGCTTGGAATCTTCTGCGCCTTCTTGCATGCTGCCGCGCCTACTTGGACGCTTCCGCGCCTGCATGGACGCTTCAGCGCCTGCTTGGACGCTTCCGCGCCTGCTTGGACTCTTCTGCGCCTTCTTGCATGCTTCCGCGCCTGCTTGGACACTTCTGCGCCTTCTTGCATGCTTCCGCGCCTGCTTGGACGTTTCCGCGCCAGCTTGGACACTACCGCGCCTGGTTGGACTCTTCTGCGCCTTCTTGCATGCTTCCGCGCCTGCTTGGACGCTTCCGCACCTTCTTGCATGCTTCCGCGCCTACTTGGACGTTTCCGCGCCTGCTTGGACGCTTCCGCGACTGCTTGGACGCTACCGCGCCTGCTTGGACGCTTCCGCGACTGCTTGGACGCTTCCGCGCCTGCTTGGACTCTTCTGCGCCTTCTTGCATGCTGCCGCGCCTGCTTGGACGCTTCCGCGCCTGGTTGGACGCTACCGCGCCTGCTTGGACGCTTCCGCGACTGCTTGGACGCTTCCGCGCCTGCTTGGACTCTTCCACGCCTGCTTGGACGTTTCCGCGCCTGCTTGGACGCTACCGCGCCTGCTTGGACGCTTCCGCGTCTCTTTGGACGCTACAGCGCCTGCTTGGACGCTTCCGCGATTGCTTGGACGCTTCCGCGCCTGCTTGGACTATTCTGCGCCTTCTTGCATGCTTCCGCGCCTGCTTGGACTATTCTGCGTCTTCTTGCATGCTTCCGCGCCTGCTTGGACTGTTCTGCGCCTTCTTGCATGCTGCCGCGCCTACTTGGACGTTTCCGCGCCTACTTGGACGTTTCCGCGCCTGCTTGGACGCTTCCGCGCCCGCTTGCATGCTTCCCCGCCTGCTTGGACGCTTCCGCGCCCGCTTGCATGCTTCCCCGCCTGCTTGGACGCTTCCGCGCCTGCTTGGACTCTCTGCGTCTTCTTGCATGCTTCCGCGCCTGCTTGGACGTTTCCGCGCCTGCTTGGACGCTACCGCTCCTGCTTGGACGCTTCCGCGTCTCTTTGGACGCTACAGCGCCTGCTTGGACGCTTCCGCGATTGCTTGGACGCTTCCGCGCCTGCTTGGACTCTTCTGCGCCTTCTTGCATGCTGCCGCGCCTACTTGGACGCCTCCGCGCCTGCTTGGACGCTTCCGCGCCTGCTTGGACGCTTCCGCGCCTGCTTGGACACTTCCGCGCCTGCTTGGACGGTTCCGCGTCTCTTTGGACGCTACAGCGCCTGCTTGGACGCTTCCGCGATTGCTTGGACGCTTCCGCGCCTGCTTGGACTCTTCTGCGCCTTCTTGCATGCTGCCACGCCTACTTGGACGCCTCCGCGCCTGCTTGGACGTTTCCGCGCCAGCTTGGACACTACCGCGCCTGGTTGGACTCTTCTGCGTCTTCTTGCATGCTTCCGCGCCTGCTTGGACTCTTCTGCGCCTTCTTGCATGCTTCCGCCCCTGCTTGGACGCTTCCGTGCCTACTTGCACGGTTCGGCGCCTGCTTGCATGGTTCCGCGCATACTTGGACGTTTCCGCGACTGCTTGGACGTTTCCGCGCCAGCTTGGATGCTTTCGCGCCTGCTTGGACTATTCTGCGCCTTCTTGCATGCTTCCGCGCCTGCTTGGACTATTCTGCGTCTTCTTGCATGCTTCCGCGCCTACTTGGACGTTTCCGCAACTGCTTGGACGTTTCCGCGCCAGCTTGGATGCTTTCGCGCCTGCTTGGACTGTTCTGCGCCTTCTTGCATGCTTCCGCGCCTGCTTGGACGTTTCCGCGCCTGCTTGTACTCTTCTGCGTCTTCTTGCATGCTTCCGCGCCTGCTTGGACTCTTCTGCGTCTTCTTGCATGCTTCCGCGCCTGCTTGGACGTTTCCGCGCCTGCTTGAACGCTTCCGCGACTGCTTGGACGCTCCCGCGCCTGCTTGGGCTCTTCTGCGTCTTCTTGCATGCTTCCGCGCCTGCTTGGACGTTTCCGCGCCTGCTTGGACGCTGCCGCGCCTGCTTGGACGCTTCCGCGACTGCTTGGACGCTTCCGCGCCTGCTTGGACTCTTCTGCGTCTTCTTGCATGCTTCCGCGCCTGCTTGGACGCTTCCGCGCCTGCTTGGAATCTTCTGCGCCTTCTTGCATGCTGCCGCGCCTACTTGGACGTTTCCACGCCTACTTGGACGTTTCCGCGCCTGCTTGGACGCTTCCGCGCCTGCTTGGACGCTTCCGCGACTGCTTGGACGCTTCCGCGTCTGCTTGGACGGTACCGCGCCTGCTTGGACGCTTCAGTGACTGCTTGGACGCTTCCGCGCCTGCTTGGACGCTTCAGCGCCTGCTTGGACGCTTCCGCGCCTGCTTGGACTCTTCTGCGCCTTCTTGCATGCTTCCGCACCTGCTTGGACACTTCTGCGCCTTCTTGCATGCTTCCGCGCCTGCTTGGACGTTTCCGCGCCAGCTTGGACACTACCGCGCCTGGTTGGACTCTTCTGCGCCTTCTTGCATGCTTCCGCGCCTGCTTGGACGCTTCCGCGACTGCCCGGACGCTTCCGCGAGTGGTTGGACGTCACCGCGCCTGCTTGGACGCTTCCGCGACTGCTTGGACGCTTCCGCGTCTGCTTGGACGGTACCGCGCCTGCTTGGACGCTTCAGCGACTGCTTGGACGCTTCCGCGCCTGCTTGCATGCTTCCGCGCCTGCTTGCATGCTTCCGCGCCTGCTTGCATGCTTCCGCGCCTGCTAGGACGTTTTCGCGCCTGCTTGCACGGTTCCGAGCCTGCTTGGACGCTTCCGCGCCTGCTTGGACGCTTCCGCGCCTGCTTGCATGCTTCCCCGCCTGCTTGCATGCTTCTCCGCCTGCCTGGACGCTTCCGCGCCTGCTTGGACTCTTCTGCGCCTTCTTGCATGCTTCCGCGCCTGCTTGGACGTTTCCGCGCCTGCTTGGACGCTACCGCGCCTGCTTGGACGCTTCCGCACCTTCTTGCATGCTTCCGCGCCTACTTGGACGTTTCCGCGTCTGCTTGGACGCTTCCGCGCCTGCTTGCATGCTTCCCCGCCTGCTTGGACTCTTCTGCGCCTTCTTGCATGCTTCCGCGCCTGCTTGGACGTTTCCACGCCTGCTTGGACGCTACCGCGCCTGCTTGGACGCTTCAGCGCCTGCTTGGACGCTTCCGCGCCTGCTTGGACTCTTCTGCGCCTTCTTGCATGCTGCCGCGCCTACTTGGACGTTTCCGCGCCTGCTTGGACGCTTCCGCGACTGCTTGGACGCTTCCGCGCCTGCTTGGACGCTTCAGCGCCTGCTTGGACGCTTCCGCGCCTGCTTGGACTCTTCTGCGCCTTCTTGCATGCTTCCGCGCCTGCTTGGACACTTCTGCGCCTTCTTGCATGCTTCCGCGCCTGCTTGGACGTTTCCGCGCCAGCTTAGACACTACCGCGCCTGGTTGGACTCTTCTGCGCCTTCTTGCATGCTTCCGCGCCTGCTTGGACGCTTCCGCGACTGCCCGGACGCTTCCGCGAGTGGTTGGACGTCACCGCGCCTGCTTGGACGCTTCCGCGACTGCTTGGACGCTTCCGCGTCTGCTTGGACGGTACCGCGCCTGCTTGGACGCTTCAGCGACTGCTTGGACGCTTCCGCGCCTGCTTGCATGCTTCCGCGCCTGCTTGCATGCTTCCGCGCCTGCTAGGACGTTTTCGCGCCTGCTTGCACGGTTCCGAGCCTGCTTGGACGCTTCCGCGCCTGCTTGGACGCTTCCGCGCCTGCTTGCATGCTTCCCCGCCTGCTTGCATGCTTCCGCGCCTGCTTGGACGTTACCGCGCCTGCTTGGACGCTTCCGCGCCTGGTTGGACGCTACCGCGCCTGCTTGGACGCTTCCGCGACTGCTTGGACGCTTCCGCGCCTGCTTGGACTCTTCTGCGCCTTCTTGCATGCTTCCGCCCCTGCTTGGACGCTTCCGTGCCTACTTGCACGGTTCGGCGCCTGCTTGCATGGTTCCGCGCATACTTGGACGTTTCCGCGACTGCTTGGACGTTTCCGCGCCAGCTTGGATGCTTTCGCGCCTGCTTGGACTATTCTGCGCCTTCTTGCATGCTTCCGCGCCTGCTTGGACTATTCTGCGTCTTCTTGCATGCTTCCGCGCCTACTTGGACGTTTCCGCGACTGCTTGGACGTTTCCGCGCCAGCTTGGATGCTTTCGCGCCTGCTTGGACTGTTCTGCGCCTTCTTGCATGCTTCCGCGCCTGCTTGGACGTTTCCGCGCCTGCTTGGACGCTTCAGCGACTGCTTGGACGCTTCCGCGCCTGCTTGCATACTTCCGTGCCTGCTAGGACGCTTTCGCGCCTGCTTGCACGGTTCCGAGCCTCCTTTGACGCTTCCGCGCCTGCTTGTACTCTTCTGCGTCTTCTTGCATGCTTCCGCGCCTGCTTGGACTCTTCTGCGTCTTCTTGCATGCTTCCGCGCCTGCTTGGACGTTTCCGCGCCTGCTTGAACGCTTCCGCGACTGCTTGGACGCTCCCGCGCCTGCTTGGGCTCTTCTGCGTCTTCTTGCATGCTTCCGCGCCTGCTTGGACGTTTCCGCGCCTGCTTGGACGCTGCCGCGCCTGCTTGGACGCTTCCGCGACTGCTTGGACGCTTCCGCGCCTGCTTGGACTCTTCTGCGTCTTCTTGCATGCTTCCGCGCCTGCTTGGACGCTTCCGCGCCTGCTTGGAATCTTCTGCGCCTTCTTGCATGCTGCCGCGCCTACTTGGACGTTTCCACGCCTACTTGGACGTTTCCGCGCCTGCTTGGACGCTTCCGCGCCTGCTTGGACGCTTCCGCGACTGCTTGGACGCTTCCGCGTCTGCTTGGACGGTACCGCGCCTGCTTGGACGCTTCAGTGACTGCTTGGACGCTTCCGCGCCTGCTTGCATGCTTCCGCGCCTGCTTGCATGCTTCCGCGCCTTCTAGGACGCTTTCGCGCCTGCTTGCACGGTTCCGAGCCTGCTTGGACGCTTCCGCGCCTGCTTGGACGCTTCCGCGCCTGCTTGCATGCTTCCCCGCCTGCTTGCATGCTTCCGCGCCTGCTTGGACGTTACCGCGCCTGCTTGGACGCTTCCGCGCCTGGTTGGACGCTACCGCGCCTGCTTGGACTCTTCCACGCCTGCTTGAACGTTTCCGCGCCTGCTTGGACGCTACCGCGCCTGCTTGGACGCTTCCGCGACTGCTTGGACGCTTCCGCGTCTGCTTGGACGGTACCGCGCCTGCTTGGACGCTTCAGCGACTGCTTGGACGCTTCCGCGCCTGCTTGCATGCTTCCGCGCCTGCTTGCATGCTTCCGCGCCTGCTAGGACGTTTTCGCGCCTGCTTGCACAGTTCCGAGCCTGCTTGGACGCTTCCGCGCCTGCTTGGACGCTTCCGCGCCTGCTTGCATGCTTCCCCGCCTGCTTGCATGCTTCTCCGCCTGCCTGGACGCTTCCGCGCCTGCTTGGACTCTTCTGCGCCTTCTTGCATGCTTCCGCGCCTGCTTGGACGTTTCCGCGCCTGCTTGGACGCTTCCGCGACTGCTTGGACGCTTCCGCGCCTGCTTGGACTCTTCTGCGCCTTCTTGCATGCTACCGCCCCTGCTTGGACGCTTCCGTGCCTACTTGCACGGTTCGGCGCCTGCTTGCATGGTTCCGCGCATACTTGGACGTTTCCGCGACTGCTTGGACGTTTCCGCGCCAGCTTGGATGCTTTCGCGCCTGCTTGGACTATTCTGCGCCTTCTTGCATGCTTCCGCGCCTGCTTGGACTATTCTGCGTCTTCTTGCATGCTTCCGCGCCTACTTGGACGTTTCCGCGACTGCTTGGACGTTTCCGCGCCAGCTTGGATGCTTTCGCGCCTGCTTGGACTATTCTGCGCCTTCTTGCATGCTTCCGCGCCTGCTTGGACGTTTCCGCGCCTGGTTGGACGCTTCAGCGACTGCTTGGACGCTTCCGGGCCTGCTTGCATACTTCCGTGCCTGCTTGCATGCTTCCGCGCCTGCTAGGACGCTTTCGCGCCTGCTTGCACGGTTCCGAGCCTGCTTGGACGCTTCCGCGCCTGCTTGGACTCTTCTGCGTCTTCTTGCATGCTTCCGCGCCTGCTTGGACTCTTCTGCGTCTTCTTGCATGCTTCCGCGCCTGCTTGGACGTTTCCGCGCCTGCTTGAACGCTTCCGCGACTGCTTGGACGCTTCCGCGACTGCTTGGACTCTTCCCCGCCTGCTTGGACGCTTCCGCGCCTGCTTGGAATCTTCTGCGCCTTCTTGCATGCTGCCGCGCCTACTTGCACGTTTCCGCGCCTGCTTGGACGCTTCCGCGCCTGCTTGCATGATTCCCCGCCTGCTTGGACGCTTCCGCGCCTGCTTGGACGCTTCCGCGCCTGGTTGGACGCTACCGCGCCTGCTTGGACGCTTCCGCGCCTGCTTGCATGCTTCCCCGCCTGCTTGGACGCTTCCGCGCCTGCTTGGACTCTTCTGCGCCTGCTTGCATGCTTCCGCGCCTGCTTGGACGCTTCCGCGCCTGCTTGGACTCTTCTGCGTCTTCTTGCATGCTTCCGCGCCTGCTTGGACGTTTCCGCGCCTGCTTGGACGCTTCCGCGCCTGCTTGCATGCTTCCCCGCCTGCTTGGACGCTTCCGCGCCTGCTTGGACTCTTCTGCGCCTTCTTGCATGCTTCCGCGCCTGCTTGGACACTTCCGCGCCTGCTAGGACGCTTCCGCGCCTGCTTGGACTCTTCCACGCCTGCTTGGACGTTTCCGCGCCTGCTTGGACGCTACCGCGCCTGCTTGGACGCTTCCGCGACTGCTTGGACGCTTCCGCGTCTGCTTGGACGGTACCGCGCCTGCTTGGACGCTTCAGCGACTGCTTGGACGCTTCCGCGCCTGCTTGCATGCTTCCGCGCCTGCTTGCATGCTTCCGCGCCTGCTTGCATGCTTCCGCGCCTGCTAGGACGTTTTCGCGCCTGCTTGCACAGTTCCGAGCCTGCTTGGACGCTTCCGCGCCTGCTTGGACGCTTCCGCGCCTGCTTGCATGCTTCCCCGCCTGCTTGCATGCTTCTCCGCCTGCCTGGACGCTTCCGCGCCTGCTTGGACTCTTCTGCGCCTTCTTGCATGCTTCCGCGCCTGCTTGGACGTTTCCGCGCCTGCTTGGACGCTTCCGCGACTGCTTGGACGCTTCCGCGCCTGCTTGGACTCTTCTGCGCCTTCTTGCATGCTTCCGCCCCTGCTTGGACGCTTCCGTGCCTACTTGCACGGTTCGGCGCCTGCTTGCATGGTTCCGCGCATACTTGGACGTTTCCGCGACTGCTTGGACGTTTCCGCGCCAGCTTGGATGCTTTCGCGCCTGCTTGGACTATTCTGCGCCTTCTTGCATGCTTCCGCGCCTGCTTGGACTATTCTGCGTCTTCTTGCATGCTTCCGCGCCTACTTGGACGTTTCCGCGACTGCTTGGACGTTTCCGCGCCAGCTTGGATGCTTTCGCGCCTGCTTGGACTGTTCTGCGCCTTCTTGCATGCTTCCGCGCCTGCTTGGACGTTTCCGCGCCTGCTTGGACGCTTCAGCGACTGCTTGGACGCTTCCGCTCCTGCTTGCATACTTCCGTGCCTGCTTGCATGCTTCCGCGCCTGCTAGGACGCTTTCGCGCCTGCTTGCACGGTTCCGAGCCTCCTTTGACGCTTCCGCGCCTGCTTGTACTCTTCTGCGTCTTCTTGCATGCTTCCGCGCCTGCTTGGACTCTTCTGCGTCTTCTTGCATGCTTCCGCGCCTGCTTGGACGTTTCCGCGCCTGCTTGAACGCTTCCGCGACTGCTTGGACGCTCCCGCTCCTGCTTGGGCTCTTCTGCGTCTTCTTGCATGCTTCCGCGCCTGCTTGGACGTTTCCGCGCCTGCTTGGACGCTGCCGCGCCTGCTTGGACGCTTCCGCGACTGCTTGGACGCTTCCGCGCCTGCTTGGACTCTTCTGCGTCTTCTTGCATGCTTCCGCGCCTGCTTGGACGCTTCCGCGCCTGCTTGGAATCTTCTGCGCCTTCTTGCATGCTGCCGCGCCTACTTGGACGTTTCCACGCCTACTTGGACGTTTCCGCGCCTGCTTGGACGCTTCCGCGCCTGCTTGGACGCTTCCGCGACTGCTTGGACGCTTCCGCGTCTGCTTGGACGGTACCGCGCCTGCTTGGACGCTTCAGTGACTGCTTGGACGCTTCCGCGCCTGCTTGCATGCTTCCGCGCCTGCTTGCATGCTTCCGCGCCTTCTAGGACGCTTTCGCGCCTGCTTGCACGGTTCCGAGCCTGCTTGGACGCTTCCGCGCCTGCTTGGACGCTTCCGCGCCTGCTTGCATGCTTCCCCGCCTGCTTGCATGCTTCCGCGCCTGCTTGGACGTTACCGTGCCTGCTTGGACGCTTCCGCGCCTGGTTGGACGCTACCGCGCCTGCTTGGACGCTTCCGCGACTGCTTGGACGCTTCCGCGCCTGCTTGCATGCTTCCCCGCCTGCTTGCATGCTTCCGCGCCTGCTTGGACGTTACCGTGCCTGCTTGGACGCTTCCGCGCCTGGTTGGACGCTACCGCGCCTGCTTGGACGCTTCCGCGACTGCTTGGACGCTTCCGCGCCTGCTTGGACTCTTCTGCGCCTTCTTGCATGCTTCCGCCCCTGCTTGGACGCTTCCGTGCCTACTTGCACGGTTCGGCGCCTGCTTGCATGCTTCCGCGCCTACTTGGACGTTTCCGCGACTGCTTGGACGTTTCCGCGCCAGCTTGGATGCTTTCGCGCCTGCTTGGACTATTCTGCGCCTTCTTGCATGCTTCCGCGCCTGCTTGGACTATTCTGCGTCTTCTTGCATGCTTCCGCGCCTACTTGGACGTTTCCGCGACTGCTTGGACGTTTCCGCGCCAGCTTGGATGCTTTCGCGCCTGCTTGGACTATTCTGCGCCTTCTTGCATGCTTCCGCGCCTGCTTGGACGTTTCCGCGCCTGGTTGGACGCTTCAGCGACTGCTTGGACGCTTCCGCGCCTGCTTGCATGCTTCCCCGCCTGCTTGGACGCTTCCGCGCCTGCTTGGACTCTTCTGCGCCTTCTTGCATGCTTCCGCGCCTGCTTGGACACTTCCGCGCCTGCTAGGACGCTTCCGCGCCTGCTTGGACTCTTCCACGCCTGCTTGGACGTTTCCGCGCCTGCTTGGACGCTACCGCGCCTGCTTGGACGCTTCCGCGACTGCTTGGACTCTACCGCGCCTGCTTGGACTCTTCTGCGTCTTCTTGCATGCTTCCGCGCCTGCTTGGACGCTTCCGCGCCTGCTTGGAATCTTCTGCGCCTTCTTGCATGCTGCCGCGCCTACTTGGACGTTTCCACGCCTACTTGGACGTTTCCGCGCCTGCTTGGACGCTTCCGCGCCTGCTTGGACGCTTCCGCGCCTGGTTGGACGCTACCGCGCCTGCTTGGACGCTTCCGCGCCTGCTTGCATGCTTCCCCGCCTGCTTGGACGCTTCCGCGCCTGCTTGGACTCTTCTGCGCCTGCTTGCATGCTTCCGCGCCTGCTTGGACGCTTCCGCGCCTGCTTGGACTCTTCTGCGTCTTCTTGCAGGCTTCCGCGCCTGCTTGGACGTTTCCGCGCCTGCTTGGACGCTTCCGCGCCTGCTTGCATGCTTCCCCGCCTGCTTGGACGCTTCCGCGCCTGCTTGGACTCTTCCACGCCTGCTTGGACGTTTCCGCGCCTGGTTGGACGCTACCGCGCCTGCTTGCATGCTTCCCCGCCTGCTTGGACGCTTCCGCGCCTGCTTGGACTCTTCTGCGCCTTCTTGCATGCTTCCGCGCCTGCTTGGACACTTCTGCGCCTTCTTGCATGCTTCCGCGCCTGCTTGGACACTTCTGCGCCTTCTTGCATGCTTCCGCGCCTGCTTGGACTCTTCTGCGCCTTCTTGCATGCTTCCGCGCCTGCTTGGACACTTCTGCGCCTTCTTGCATGCTTCCGCGCCTGCTTGGACTCTTCTGCGCCTTCTTGCATGCTTCCGCCCCTGCTTGGACGCTTCCGTGCCTACTTGCACGGTTCGGCGCCTGCTTGCATGCTTCCGCGCCTACTTGGACGTTTCCGCGACTGCTTGGACGTTTCCACGCCTGCTTGGACGCTACCGCGCCTGCTTGGACGCTTCAGCGCCTGCTTGGACGCTTCCGCGCCTGCTTGGACTCTTCTGCGCCTTCTTGCATGCTGCCGCGCCTACTTGGACGTTTCCGCGCCTGCTTGGACGCTTCCGCGACTGCTTGGACGCTTCCGCGCCTGCTTGGACGCTTCAGCGCCTGCTTGGACGCTTCCGCGCCTGCTTGGACTCTTCTGCGCCTTCTTGCATGCTTCCGCGCCTGCTTGGACACTTCTGCGCCTTCTTGCATGCTTCCGCGCCTGCTTGGACGTTTCCGCGCCAGCTTAGACACTACCGCGCCTGGTTGGACTCTTCTGCGCCTTCTTGCATGCTTCCGCGCCTGCTTGGACGCTTCCGCGACTGCCCGGACGCTTCCGCGAGTGGTTGGACGTCACCGCGCCTGCTTGGACGCTTCCGCGACTGCTTGGACGCTTCCGCGTCTGCTTGGACGGTACCGCGCCTGCTTGGACGCTTCAGCGACTGCTTGGACGCTTCCGCGCCTGCTTGCATGCTTCCGCGCCTGCTTGCATGCTTCCGCGCCTGCTAGGACGTTTTCGCGCCTGCTTGCACGGTTCCGAGCCTGCTTGGACGCTTCCGCGCCTGCTTGGACGCTTCCGCGCCTGCTTGCATGCTTCTCCGCCTGCTTGCATGCTTCCGCGCCTGCTTGGACGTTACCGCGCCTGCTTGGACGCTTCCGCGCCTGGTTGGACGCTACCGCGCCTGCTTGGACGCTTCCGCGACTGCTTGGACGCTTCCGCGCCTGCTTGGACTCTTCTGCGCCTTCTTGCATGCTTCCGCCCCTGCTTGGACGCTTCCGTGCCTACTTGCACGGTTCGGCGCCTGCTTGCATGGTTCCGCGCATACTTGGACGTTTCCGCGACTGCTTGGACGTTTCCGCGCCAGCTTGGATGCTTTCGCGCCTGCTTGGACTATTCTGCGCCTTCTTGCATGCTTCCGCGCCTGCTTGGACTATTCTGCGTCTTCTTGCATGCTTCCGCGCCTACTTGGACGTTTCCGCGACTGCTTGGACGTTTCCGCGCCAGCTTGGATGCTTTCGCGCCTGCTTGGACTGTTCTGCGCCTTCTTGCATGCTTCCGCGCCTGCTTGGACGTTTCCGCGCCTGCTTGGACGCTTCAGCGACTGCTTGGACGCTTCCGCGCCTGCTTGCATACTTCCGTGCCTGCTAGGACGCTTTCGCGCCTGCTTGCACGGTTCCGAGCCTCCTTTGACGCTTCCGCGCCTGCTTGTACTCTTCTGCGTCTTCTTGCATGCTTCCGCGCCTGCTTGGACTCTTCTGCGTCTTCTTGCATGCTTCCGCGCCTGCTTGGACGTTTCCGCGCCTGCTTGAACGCTTCCGCGACTGCTTGGACGCTCCCGCGCCTGCTTGGGCTCTTCTGCGTCTTCTTGCATGCTTCCGCGCCTGCTTGGACGTTTCCGCGCCTGCTTGGACGCTGCCGCGCCTGCTTGGACGCTTCCGCGACTGCTTGGACGCTTCCGCGCCTGCTTGGACTCTTCTGCGTCTTCTTGCATGCTTCCGCGCCTGCTTGGACGCTTCCGCGCCTGCTTGGAATCTTCTGCGCCTTCTTGCATGCTGCCGCGCCTACTTGGACGTTTCCACGCCTACTTGGACGTTTCCGCGCCTGCTTGGACGCTTCCGCGCCTGCTTGGACGCTTCCGCGACTGCTTGGACGCTTCCGCGTCTGCTTGGACGGTACCGCGCCTGCTTGGACGCTTCAGTGACTGCTTGGACGCTTCCGCGCCTGCTTGCATGCTTCCGCGCCTGCTTGCATGCTTCCGCGCCTTCTAGGACGCTTTCGCGCCTGCTTGCACGGTTCCGAGCCTGCTTGGACGCTTCCGCGCCTGCTTGGACGCTTCCGCGCCTGCTTGCATGCTTCCCCGCCTGCTTGCATGCTTCCGCGCCTGCTTGGACGTTACCGCGCCTGCTTGGACGCTTCCGCGCCTGGTTGGACGCTACCGCGCCTGCTTGGACTCTTCCACGCCTGCTTGAACGTTTCCGCGCCTGCTTGGACGCTACCGCGCCTGCTTGGACGCTTCCGCGACTGCTTGGACGCTTCCGCGTCTGCTTGGACGGTACCGCGCCTGCTTGGACGCTTCAGCGACTGCTTGGACGCTTCCGCGCCTGCTTGCATGCTTCCGCGCCTGCTTGCATGCTTCCGCGCCTGCTAGGACGTTTTCGCGCCTGCTTGCACAGTTCCGAGCCTGCTTGGACGCTTCCGCGCCTGCTTGGACGCTTCCGCGCCTGCTTGCATGCTTCCCCGCCTGCTTGCATGCTTCTCCGCCTGCCTGGACGCTTCCGCGCCTGCTTGGACTCTTCTGCGCCTTCTTGCATGCTTCCGCGCCTGCTTGGACGTTTCCGCGCCTGCTTGGACGCTTCCGCGACTGCTTGGACGCTTCCGCGCCTGCTTGGACTCTTCTGCGCCTTCTTGCATGCTACCGCCCCTGCTTGGACGCTTCCGTGCCTACTTGCACGGTTCGGCGCCTGCTTGCATGGTTCCGCGCATACTTGGACGTTTCCGCGACTGCTTGGACGTTTCCGCGCCAGCTTGGATGCTTTCGCGCCTGCTTGGACTATTCTGCGCCTTCTTGCATGCTTCCGCGCCTGCTTGGACTATTCTGCGTCTTCTTGCATGCTTCCGCGCCTACTTGGACGTTTCCGCGACTGCTTGGACGTTTCCGCGCCAGCTTGGATGCTTTCGCGCCTGCTTGGACTATTCTGCGCCTTCTTGCATGCTTCCGCGCCTGCTTGGACGTTTCCGCGCCTGGTTGGACGCTTCAGCGACTGCTTGGACGCTTCCGGGCCTGCTTGCATACTTCCGTGCCTGCTTGCATGCTTCCGCGCCTGCTAGGACGCTTTCGCGCCTGCTTGCACGGTTCCGAGCCTGCTTGGACGCTTCCGCGCCTGCTTGGACTCTTCTGCGTCTTCTTGCATGCTTCCGCGCCTGCTTGGACTCTTCTGCGTCTTCTTGCATGCTTCCGCGCCTGCTTGGACGTTTCCGCGCCTGCTTGAACGCTTCCGCGACTGCTTGGACGCTTCCGCGACTGCTTGGACTCTTCCCCGCCTGCTTGGACGCTTCCGCGCCTGCTTGGAATCTTCTGCGCCTTCTTGCATGCTGCCGCGCCTACTTGCACGTTTCCGCGCCTGCTTGGACGCTTCCGCGCCTGCTTGCATGATTCCCCGCCTGCTTGGACGCTTCCGCGCCTGCTTGGACGCTTCCGCGCCTGGTTGGACGCTACCGCGCCTGCTTGGACGCTTCCGCGCCTGCTTGCATGCTTCCCCGCCTGCTTGGACGCTTCCGCGCCTGCTTGGACTCTTCTGCGCCTGCTTGCATGCTTCCGCGCCTGCTTGGACGCTTCCGCGCCTGCTTGGACTCTTCTGCGTCTTCTTGCATGCTTCCGCGCCTGCTTGGACGTTTCCGCGCCTGCTTGGACGCTTCCGCGCCTGCTTGCATGCTTCCCCGCCTGCTTGGACGCTTCCGCGCCTGCTTGGACTCTTCTGCGCCTTCTTGCATGCTTCCGCGCCTGCTTGGACACTTCCGCGCCTGCTAGGACGCTTCCGCGCCTGCTTGGACTCTTCCACGCCTGCTTGGACGTTTCCGCGCCTGCTTGGACGCTACCGCGCCTGCTTGGACGCTTCCGCGACTGCTTGGACGCTTCCGCGTCTGCTTGGACGGTACCGCGCCTGCTTGGACGCTTCAGCGACTGCTTGGACGCTTCCGCGCCTGCTTGCATGCTTCCGCGCCTGCTTGCATGCTTCCGCGCCTGCTTGCATGCTTCCGCGCCTGCTAGGACGTTTTCGCGCCTGCTTGCACAGTTCCGAGCCTGCTTGGACGCTTCCGCGCCTGCTTGGACGCTTCCGCGCCTGCTTGCATGCTTCCCCGCCTGCTTGCATGCTTCTCCGCCTGCCTGGACGCTTCCGCGCCTGCTTGGACTCTTCTGCGCCTTCTTGCATGCTTCCGCGCCTGCTTGGACGTTTCCGCGCCTGCTTGGACGCTTCCGCGACTGCTTGGACGCTTCCGCGCCTGCTTGGACTCTTCTGCGCCTTCTTGCATGCTTCCGCCCCTGCTTGGACGCTTCCGTGCCTACTTGCACGGTTCGGCGCCTGCTTGCATGGTTCCGCGCATACTTGGACGTTTCCGCGACTGCTTGGACGTTTCCGCGCCAGCTTGGATGCTTTCGCGCCTGCTTGGACTATTCTGCGCCTTCTTGCATGCTTCCGCGCCTGCTTGGACTATTCTGCGTCTTCTTGCATGCTTCCGCGCCTACTTGGACGTTTCCGCGACTGCTTGGACGTTTCCGCGCCAGCTTGGATGCTTTCGCGCCTGCTTGGACTGTTCTGCGCCTTCTTGCATGCTTCCGCGCCTGCTTGGACGTTTCCGCACCTGCTTGGACGCTTCAGCGACTGCTTGGACGCTTCCGCGCCTGCTTGCATACTTCCGTGCCTGCTTGCATGCTTCCGCGCCTGCTAGGACGCTTTCGCGCCTGCTTGCACGGTTCCGAGCCTCCTTTGACGCTTCCGCGCCTGCTTGTACTCTTCTGCGTCTTCTTGCATGCTTCCGCGCCTGCTTGGACTCTTCTGCGTCTTCTTGCATGCTTCCGCGCCTGCTTGGACGTTTCCGCGCCTGCTTGAACGCTTCCGCGACTGCTTGGACGCTCCCGCTCCTGCTTGGGCTCTTCTGCGTCTTCTTGCATGCTTCCGCGCCTGCTTGGACGTTTCCGCGCCTGCTTGGACGCTGCCGCGCCTGCTTGGACGCTTCCGCGACTGCTTGGACGCTTCCGCGCCTGCTTGGACTCTTCTGCGTCTTCTTGCATGCTTCCGCGCCTGCTTGGACGCTTCCGCGCCTGCTTGGAATCTTCTGCGCCTTCTTGCATGCTGCCGCGCCTACTTGGACGTTTCCACGCCTACTTGGACGTTTCCGCGCCTGCTTGGACGCTTCCGCGCCTGCTTGGACGCTTCCGCGACTGCTTGGACGCTTCCGCGTCTGCTTGGACGGTACCGCGCCTGCTTGGACGCTTCAGTGACTGCTTGGACGCTTCCGCGCCTGCTTGCATGCTTCCGCGCCTGCTTGCATGCTTCCGCGCCTTCTAGGACGCTTTCGCGCCTGCTTGCACGGTTCCGAGCCTGCTTGGACGCTTCCGCGCCTGCTTGGACGCTTCCGCGCCTGCTTGCATGCTTCCCCGCCTGCTTGCATGCTTCCGCGCCTGCTTGGACGTTACCGTGCCTGCTTGGACGCTTCCGCGCCTGGTTGGACGCTACCGCGCCTGCTTGGACGCTTCCGCGACTGCTTGGACGCTTCCGCGCCTGCTTGGACTCTTCTGCGCCTTCTTGCATGCTTCCGCCCCTGCTTGGACGCTTCCGTGCCTACTTGCACGGTTCGGCGCCTGCTTGCATGCTTCCGCGCCTACTTGGACGTTTCCGCGACTGCTTGGACGTTTCCGCGCCAGCTTGGATGCTTTCGCGCCTGCTTGGACTATTCTGCGCCTTCTTGCATGCTTCCGCGCCTGCTTGGACTATTCTGCGTCTTCTTGCATGCTTCCGCGCCTACTTGGACGTTTCCGCGACTGCTTGGACGTTTCCGCGCCAGCTTGGATGCTTTCGCGCCTGCTTGGACTATTCTGCGCCTTCTTGCATGCTTCCGCGCCTGCTTGGACGTTTCCGCGCCTGGTTGGACGCTTCAGCGACTGCTTGGACGCTTCCGCGCCTGCTTGCATGCTTCCCCGCCTGCTTGGACGCTTCCGCGCCTGCTTGGACTCTTCTGCGCCTTCTTGCATGCTTCCGCGCCTGCTTGGACACTTCCGCGCCTGCTAGGACGCTTCCGCGCCTGCTTGGACTCTTCCACGCCTGCTTGGACGTTTCCGCGCCTGCTTGGACGCTACCGCGCCTGCTTGGACGCTTCCGCGACTGCTTGGACTCTACCGCGCCTGCTTGGACTCTTCTGCGTCTTCTTGCATGCTTCCGCGCCTGCTTGGACGCTTCCGCGCCTGCTTGGAATCTTCTGCGCCTTCTTGCATGCTGCCGCGCCTACTTGGACGTTTCCACGCCTACTTGGACGTTTCCGCGCCTGCTTGGACGCTTCCGCGCCTGCTTGGACGCTTCCGCGCCTGGTTGGACGCTACCGCGCCTGCTTGGACGCTTCCGCGCCAGCTTGCATGCTTCCCCGCCTGCTTGGACGCTTCCGCGCCTGCTTGGACTCTTCTGCGCCTGCTTGCATGCTTCCGCGCCTGCTTGGACGCTTCCGCGCCTGCTTGGACTCTTCTGCGTCTTCTTGCAGGCTTCCGCGCCTGCTTGGACGTTTCCGCGCCTGCTTGGACGCTTCCGCGCCTGCTTGCATGCTTCCCCGCCTGCTTGGACGCTTCCGCGCCTGCTTGGACTCTTCCACGCCTGCTTGGACGTTTCCGCGCCTGGTTGGACGCTACCGCGCCTGCTTGCATGCTTCCCCGCCTGCTTGGACGCTTCCGCGCCTGCTTGGACTCTTCTGCGCCTTCTTGCATGCTTCCGCGCCTGCTTGGACACTTCTGCGCCTTCTTGCATGCTTCCGCGCCTGCTTGGACTCTTCTGCGCCTTCTTGCATGCTTCCGCGCCTGCTTGGACACTTCTGCGCCTTCTTGCATGCTGCCGCGCCTGCTTGGACGTTTCCGCGCCAGCTTGGACACTACCGCGCCTGGTTGGACTCTTCTGCGTCTTCTTGCATGCTTCCGCGCCTGCTTGGACGCTTCCGCGCCTGCTTGGACGCTTCCGCGCCTGCTTGGACTCTTCCACGCCTGCTTGGACTTTTCCGCGCCTGCTTGGACGCTACCGCGCCTGCTTGGACGCTTCCGCGTCTCTTTGGACGCTACAGCGCCTGCTTGGACGCTTCCGCGATTGCTTGGACGCTTCCGCGCCTGCTTGGACTCTTCTGCGCCTTCTTGCATGCTGCCGCGCCTACTTGGACGCCTCCGCGCCTGCTTGGACGCTTCCGCGCCTGCTTGGACGCTTCCGCGATTGCTTGGACGCTTCCGCGCCTGCTTGGACTGTTCTGCGCCTTCTTGCATGCTTCCGCGCCTGCTTGGACGCTTCCGCGCCTGCTTGGAATCTTCTGCGCCTTCTTGCATGCTGCCGCGCCTACTTGGACGTTTCCACGCCTACTTGGACGTTTCCGCGCCTGCTTGGACGCTTCCGCGCCTGCTTGGACGCTTCCGCGCCTGGTTGGACGCTACCGCGCCTGCTTGGACGCTTCCGCGCCTGCTTGCATGCTTCCCCGCCTGCTTGGACGCTTCCGCGCCTGCTTGGACTCTTCTGCGCCTGCTTGCATGCTTCCGCGCCTGCTTGGACGCTTCCGCGCCTGCTTGGACTCTTCTGCGTCTTCTTGCAGGCTTCCGCGCCTGCTTGGACGTTTCCGCGCCTGCTTGGACGCTTCCGCGCCTGCTTGCATGCTTCCCCGCCTGCTTGGACGCTTCCGCGCCTGCTTGGACTCTTCCACGCCTGCTTGGACGTTTCCGCGCCTGGTTGGACGCTACCGCGCCTGCTTGCATGCTTCCCCGCCTGCTTGGACGCTTCCGCGCCTGCTTGGACTCTTCTGCGCCTTCTTGCATGCTTCCGCGCCTGCTTGGACACTTCTGCGCCTTCTTGCATGCTTCCGCGCCTGCTTGGACTCTTCTGCGCCTTCTTGCATGCTTCCGCGCCTGCTTGGACACTTCTGCGCCTTCTTGCATGCTGCCGCGCCTGCTTGGACGTTTCCGCGCCAGCTTGGACACTACCGCGCCTGGTTGGACTCTTCTGCGTCTTCTTGCATGCTTCCGCGCCTGCTTGGACGCTTCCGCGCCTGCTTGGACGCTTCCGCGCCTGCTTGGACTCTTCCACGCCTGCTTGGACGTTTCCGCGCCTGCTTGGACGCTACCGCGCCTGCTTGGACGCTTCCGCGTCTCTTTGGACGCTACAGCGCCTGCTTGGACGCTTCCGCGATTGCTTGGACGCTTCCGCGCCTGCTTGGACTCTTCTGCGCCTTCTTGCATGCTGCCGCGCCTACTTGGACGCCTCCGCGCCTGCTTGGACGCTTCCGCGCCTGCTTGGACGCTTCCGCGATTGCTTGGACGCTTCCGCGCCTGCTTGGACTGTTCTGCGCCTTCTTGCATGCTGCCGCGCCTACTTGGACGTTTCCGCGCCTACTTGGACGTTTCCGCGCCTGCTTGGACGCTTCCGCGCCCGCTTGCATGCTTCCCCGCCTGCTTGGACGCTTCCGCGCCTGCTTGGACTCTCTGCGTCTTCTTGCATGCTTCCGCGCCTGCTTGGACGTTTCCGCGCCTGCTTGGACGCTACCGCTCCTGCTTGGACGCTTCCGCGTCTCTTTGGACGCTACAGCGCCAGCTTGGACGCTTCCGCGATTGCTTGGACGCTTCCGCGCCTGCTTGGACTCTTCTGCGCCTTCTTGCATGCTGCCGCGCCTACTTGGACGCCTCCGCGCCTGCTTGGACGCTTCCGCGCCTGCTTGGACGCTTCCGCGCCTGCTTGGACACTTCCGCGCCTGCTTGGACGGTTCCGCGTCTCTTTGGACGCTACAGCGCCTGCTTGGACGCTTCCGCGATTGCTTGGACGCTTCCGCGCCTGCTTGGACTCTTCTGCGCCTTCTTGCATGCTGCCGCGCCTACTTGGACGCCTCCGCGCCTGCTTGGACGTTTCCGCGCCAGCTTGGACACTACCGCGCCTGGTTGGACTCTTCTGCGTCTTCTTGCATGCTTCCGCGCCTGCTTGGACGCTTCCGCGCCTGCTTGGACGCTTCCGCGCCTGCTTGGACTCTTCCACGCCTGCTTGGACGTTTGCGCGCCTGCTTGGACGCTACCGCGCCTGCTTGGACGCTTCCGCGACTGCTTGGACTCTACCGCGCCTGCTTGAACGCTTCCGCGACTGCTTGGTCGCTTCCGCGCCTGCTTGGACTCTTCTGCGTCTTCTTGCATGCTTCCGCGCCTGCTTGGACGCTTCCGCGCCTGCTTGGAATCTTCTGCGCCTTCTTGCATGCTGCCGCGCCTACTTGGACGTTTCCACGCCTGCTTGGACGCTTCCGCACCTGCTTGAATGCTTCCCCGCCTGCTTGGACGCTTCCGCGCCTGCTTGGACTCTTCCGCGCCTGCTTGGACGCTTCCGCGACTGCTTGGACGCTACCGCGCCTGCTTGGACAATTCCGCGACTGCTTGGGCGCTTCCGCACCTGCTTGGACGCTACCGCGCCTGCTTGGACGCTTCCGCAACTCCTTGGACGCTTCTGCGCCTGCTTGGACGCTTCCGCGATTGCTTGGACGCTTCCGCGCCTGCTTGGACTGTTCTGCGCCTTCTTGCATGCTGCCGCGCCTACTTGGACGCCTCCGCGCCTGCTTGGACGCTTCCGCGCCTGCTTGGACGCTTCCGCGCCTGCTTGGACACTTCCGCGCCTGCTTGGACGCTACCGCGCCTGCTTGGACGCTTCCGCGCCTGCATGGACGTTTCCGCGCCTGCTTGGACGCTTCCGCGACTGCTTGGACACTTCTGCGCCTGTTTGGACTCTTCTGCGCCTGCTTGGACGCTACCGCGCCTGCTTGGACGCTTCTGCTCCTTCGTGCATGCTTCCGCGCCTACTTGGACGTTTCCGCGGCTGCTTGGATGCTTCCGCGCCTGCTTGCATGCTTCCCCGCCTGCTTGGACGCTTCCGCGCCTGCTTGGATGCTACCGCGCCTGCTTGGACACTTCTGCGCCTGTTTGGACTCTTCTGCGCCTGCTTGGACGCTACCGCGCCTGCTTGGACGCTTCCGCGCCTGCTTGGACGCTTCCGCGACAGCTTGGACGCTTCCGCGCCTGCTTGGACTCTTCTGCGTCTTCTTGCATGCTTCCGCGCCGGCTTGGACGTTTCCGCGCCTGCTTGGACGCTACCGCGCCTACTTGTACGCTTCCGCGACTGCTTGGACGCTACCGCGCCTGCTTGGACGCTTCCGCGGCTGCTTGGACGCTTCCGCGCCTGCTTGGACTCTTCTGCGTCTTCTTGCAATGCTTCCGCGCCTGCTTGGACGTTTCCGCGCCTACTTGGACGCTACCGCGCCTGCTTGGACGCTTCCGCGCCTGCTTGGACGCTACCGCGCCTGCTTGGACGCTTCCGCGACTGCTTGGACGCTACCGCGCCTGCTTGGACGCTTCCGCGACTGCTTGGACGCTTCCGCGCCTGCTTGGACTCTTCTGCGCCTTCTTGCATGCTGCCGCGCCTACTTGGACGCTTCCGCGCCTGGTTGGACGCTACCGCGCCTGCTTGGACGCTTCCGCGACTGCTTGGACGCTTCCGCGCCTGGTTGGACGCTACCGCGCCTGCTTGGAATCTTCTGCGCCTTCTTGCATGCTGCCGCGCCTACTTGGACGTTTCCACGCCTGCTTGGACGCTTCCGCGCCTGCTTGCATGCTTCCCCGCCTGCTTGGAATCTTCTGCGCCTTCTTGCATGCTGCCGCGCCTACTTGGACGTTTCCACGCCTGCTTGGACGCTTCCGCGCCTGCTTGCATGCTTCCCCGCCTGCTTGGACGCTTCCGCGCCTGCTTGGACTCTTCTGCGCCTGCTTGGACGCTTCCGCGACTGCTTGGACGCTTCCGCGCCTGCTTGGACTCTTCTGCGCCTTCTTGCATGCTGCCGCGCCTACTTGGACGTTTCCACGCCTGCTTGGACGCTTCCGCGCCTGCTTGCATGCTTCCCCGCCTGCTTGGACGCTTCCGCGCCTGCTTGGACTCTTTTGCGCCTTCTTGCATGCTTCCGCGCCTGCTTGTACGTTTCCGCGCCTACTTGGACGCTTCCGCGCCTGGTTGGACGCTACCGCGCCTGCTTGGACGCTTCCGCGACTGTTGTGGACGCTTCCGCGCCTGCTTGGACTCTTCTGCGCCTTCTTGCATGCTTCCGCGCCTGCTTGGACGTTTCCGCGCCTGCTTGGACGCTTCCGCGCCTGCTTGGACGCTTCCGCGACTGCTTGGACGCTTCCGCGCCTGCTTGGACGTTTCCGCGCCTGCTTGGACGCTACCGCGCCTGCTTGGACGCTTCCGCGACTGCTTGGACGCTACCGCTCCTGCTTGGACGCTTCCGCGACTGCTTGGACGCTTCCGCGCCTGCTTGGACTCTTCAGCGCCTTCTTGCATGCTGCCGCGCCTGCTTGGACGCTTCCGCGCCTGGTTGGACGCTACCGCGCCTGCTTGGACGCTTCCGCGACTGCTTGGACGCTTCCGCGCCTGCTTGGACTCTTCTGCGCAATTCTTGCATACTTCCGCGCCTGCTTGGACGTTTCCGCGCCTACTTGGACGTTTCCGCGCCTGCTTGGACGTTTCCGCGCCTGCTTGGACGCTACCGCGCCTGCTTGGACGCTTCCGCGACTCCTTGGACGCTACCGCGCCTGCTTGGACGCTTCCGCGACTGCTTGGACGCTTCCGCGCCTGCTTGGACTCTTCTGCGCCTTCTTGCATGCTGCCGCGCCTACTTGGACGCTTCCGCGCCTGGTTGGACGCTACCGCGCCTGCTTGGACTCTTCTACGTCTTCTTGCATGCTTCCGCGCCTGCTTGGACGTTTCCGCGCCTGCTTGGACGCTTCCGCGCCTGCTTGGACGCTTCCGCGACTGCTTGGACGCTTCCGCGCCTGGTTGGACGCTACCGCGCCTGCTTGGAATCTTCTGCGCCTTCTTGCATGCTGCCGCGCCTACTTGGACGTTTCCACGCCTGCTTGGACGCTTCCGCGCCTGCTTGCATGCTTCCCCGCCTGCTTGGACGCTTCCGCGCCTGCTTGGACTCTTCCGCGCCTGCTTGGAATCTTCTGCGCCTTCTTGCATGCTGCCGCGCCTACTTGGACGTTTCCACGCCTGCTTGGACGCTTCCGCACCTGCTTGCATGCTTCCCCGCCTGCTTGGACTCTTCTGCGCAATTCTTGCATACTTCCGCGCCTGCTTGGACGTTTCCGCGCCTACTTGGACGTTTCCGCGCCTGCTTGGACGTTTCCGCGCCTGCTTGGACGCTACCGCGCCTGCTTGGACGCTTCCGCGACTGCTTGGACGCTACCGCGCCTGCTTGGACGCTTCCGCGACTGCTTGGACGCTTCCGCGCCTGCTTGGACTCTTCTGCGCCTTCTTGCATGCTGCCGCGCCTACTTGGACGCTTCCGCGCCTGGTTGGACGCTACCGCGCCTGCTTGGACTCTTCTACGTCTTCTTGCATGCTTCCGCGCCTGCTTGGACGTTTCCGCGCCTGCTTGGACGCTTCCGCGCCTGCTTGGACGCTTCCGCGACTGCTTGGACGCTTCCGCGCCTGGTTGGACGCTACCGCGCCTGCTTGGAATCTTCTGCGCCTTCTTGCATGCTGCCGCGCCTACTTGGACGTTTCCACGCCTGCTTGGACGCTTCCGCGCCTGCTTGCATGCTTCCCCGCCTGCTTGGACGCTTCCGCGCCTGCTTGGACTCTTCCGCGCCTGCTTGGAATCTTCTGCGCCTTCTTGCATGCTGCCGCGCCTACTTGGACGTTTCCACGCCTGCTTGGACGCTTCCGCGCCTGCTTGCATGCTTCCCCGCCTGCTTGGAATCTTCTGCGCCTTCTTGCATGCTGCCGCGCCTACTTGGACGTTTCCACGCCTGCTTGGACGCTTCCGCGCCTGCGTGCATGCTTCCCCGCCTGCTTGGACGCTTCCGCGCCTGCTTGGACTCTTCTGCACCTGCTTGGACGCTTCCGCGACTGCTTGGACGCTTCCGCGCCTGCTTGGACTCTTCTGCGCCTTCTTGCATGCTGCCGCGCCTACTTGGACGTTTCCACGCCTGCTTGGACGCTTCCGCGCCTGCTTGCATGCTTCCCCGCCTGCTTGCATGCTTCCCCGCCTGCTTGGACGCTTCCGCGCCTGCTTGGACTCTTTTGCGCCTTCTTGCATGCTTCCGCGCCTGCTTGTACGTTTCCGCGCCTACTTGGACGCTTCCGCGCCTGGTTGGACGCTACCGCGCCTGCTTGGACGCTTCCGCGACTGTTGTGGACGCTTCCGCGCCTGCTTGGACTCTTCTGCGCCTTCTTGCATACTTCCGCGCCTGCTTGGACGTTTCCGCGCCTGCTTGGACGCTTCCGCGCCTGCTTGGACTCTTTTGCGCCTTCTTGCATGCTTCCGCGCCTGCTTGTACGTTTCCGCGCCTACTTGGACGCTTCCGCGCCTGGTTGGACGCTACCGCGCCTGCTTGGACGCTTCCGCGACTGTTGTGGACGCTTCCGCGCCTGCTTGGACTCTTCTGCGCCTTCTTGCATACTTCCGCGCCTGCTTGGACTCTTCTGCGCCTTCTTGCATGCTGCCGCGCCTGCTTGGACGCTTCCGCGCCTGGTTGGACGCTACCGCGCCTGCTTGGACGCTTCCGCGACTGCTTGGACGCTTCCGCGCCTGCTTGGACTCTTCTGCGCCTTCTTGCATGCTTCCGCGCCTGCATGGACGTTTCCACGCCTGCTTGGACGCTACCGCGCCTGCTTGGACGCTTCCGCGACTGCTTGGACGCTACCGCGCCTGCTTGGACGCTTCCGCGACTGCTTGGACTCTTCTGCGCCTTCTTGCATGCTTCCGCGCCTGGTTGGACGCTACCGCGCCTGCTTGGACGCTTCCGCGACTGCTGGGACGCTTCCGCGCCTGCTTGGACTCTTCTGCGGCTTCTTGCATGCTGCCGCGCCTACTTGGACGTTTCCGCGCCTGCTTAGACGTTTCCACGCCTGCTTGGACGCTTCCGCGCCTGCTTGCATGCTTCCCCGCCTGCTTGGACGCTTCCGCGCCTGCTTGGACTCTTCTGCGCCTTCTTGCATGCTTCCGCCCCTGCTTGGACGCTTCCGTGCCTACTTGCACGGTTCGGCGCCTGCTTGCATGGTTCCGCGCATACTTGGACGTTTCCGCGACTGCTTGGACGTTTCCGCGCCAGCTTGGATGCTTTCGCGCCTGCTTGGACTATTCTGCGCCTTCTTGCATGCTTCCGCGCCTGCTTGGACTATTCTGCGTCTTCTTGCATGCTTCCGCGCCTACTTGGACGTTTCCGCGACTGCTTGGACGTTTCCGCGCCAGCTTGGATGCTTTCGCGCCTGCTTGGACTGTTCTGCGCCTTCTTGCATGCTTCCGCGCCTGCTTGGACGTTTCCGCGCCTGCTTGGACGCTTCAGCGACTGCTTGGACGCTTCCGCGCCTGCTTGCATACTTCCGTGCCTGCTTGCATGCTTCCGCGCCTGCTAGGACGCTTTCGCGCCTGCTTGCACGGTTCCGAGCCTGCTTGGACGCTTCCGCGCCTGCTTGTACTCTTCTGCGTCTTCTTGCATGCTTCCGCGCCTGCTTGGACTCTTCTGCGTCTTCTTGCATGCTTCCGCGCCTGCTTGGACGTTTCCGCGCCTGCTTGAACGCTTCCGCGACTGCTTGAACGCTACCGCGCCTGCTTGGACTCTTCTGCGCCTTCTTGCATGCTTCCGCGCCTGCTTGGACACTTCTGCGCCTTCTTGCATGCTTCCGCGCCTACTTGGACGTTTCCACGCCTGCTTGGACGCTTCCGCGCCTGCTTGCATGCTTCCCCGCCTGCCTGGACGCTTCCGCGCCTGCTTGGACTCTTCTGCGCCTTCTTGCATGCTGCCGCGCCTACTTGGACGCTTCCGCGCCTGGTTGGACGCTACCGCGCCTGCTTGGACGCTTCCGCGACTGCTTGGACGCTTCCGCGCCTGCTTGGACTCTTCTGCGCCTTCTTGCATGCTTCCGCGCCTGCTTGGACGCTTCCGCGACTGCTTGGACGCTTCCGCGCCTGCTTGGACACTTCTGCGCCTTCTTGCATGCTTCCGCCCCTGCTTGGACGCTTCCGTGCCTACTTGCACGGTTCGGCGCCTGCTTGCATGCTTCCGCGCCTACTTGGACGTTTCCGCGACTGCTTGGACGTTTCCGCGCCAGCTTGGATGCTTTCGCGCCTGCTTGGACTATACTGCGCCTTCTTGCATGCTTCCGCGCCTACTTGGAAATTTCCGCGACTGCTTGGACGTTTCCGCGCCAGCTTGGATGCTTTCGCGCCTGCTTGGACTATTCTGCGCCTTCTTGCATGCTTCCGCGCCTGCTTGGACGCTTCCGCGCCTGGTTGGACGCTACCGCGCCTGCTTGGACGCTTCCGCGACTGCTTGGACGCTTCCGCGTCTGCTTGGATGGTACCGCGCCTACTTGGACGCTTCAGCGACTGCTTGGACGCTTCCGCGCCTGCTTGCATGCTTCCGCGCCTGCTTGCATGCTTCCGCGCCTGCTAGGACGCTTTCGCGCCTGCTTGCACGGTTCCGAGCCTGCTTGGACGCTTCCGCGCCTGCTTGGACTCTTCTGCGTCTTCTTGCATGCTTCCGCGCCTGCTTGGACTCTTCTGCGTCTTCTTGCATGCTTCCGCGCCTGCTTGGACGTTTCCGCGCCTGCTTGAACGCTTCCGCGACTGCTTGGACGCTCCCGCGCCTGCTTGGACTCTTCTGCGTCTTCTTGCATGCTTCCGCGCCTGCTTGGACGTTTCCGCGCCTGTTTGGACGCTGCCGCGCCTGCTTGGACGCTTCCGCGACTGCTTGGACGCTTCCGCGCCTGCTTGGACGCTTCAGCGCCTGCTTGGATGCTTCCGCACCTGCTTGCATGCTTCCCCGCCTGCTTGGACGCTTCCGCGCCTGCTTGGACTCTTCTGCGCCTTCTTGCATGCTTCCGCGCCTGCTTGGACTCTTCTGCGTCTTCTTGCATGCTTCCGCGCCTGCTTGGACGTTTCCGCGCCTGTTTGGACGCTGCCGCGCCTGCTTGGACGCTTCCGCGACTGCTTGGACGCTTCCGCGCCTGCTTGGACGCTTCAGCGCCTGCTTGCATGCTTCCGCGCCTGCTTGGACGTTTCCGCGCCTGCTTGAACGCTTCCGCGACTGCTTGGACGCTCCCGCGCCTGCTTGGACTCTTCTGCGTCTTCTTGCATGCTTCCGCGCCTGCTTGGACGTTTCCGCGCCTGCTTGGACGCTTCCGCGCCTGCTTGCATGCTTCCCCGCCTGCTTGCATGCTTCCGCGCCTGCTTGGACGTTACCGCGCCTGCTTGGACGCTTCCGCGCCTGGTTGGACGCTACCGCGCCTGCTTGGACGCTTCCGCGACTGCTTGGACGCTTCCGCGCCTGCTTGGACTCTTCTGCGCCTTCTTGCATGCTTCCGCCCCTGCTTGGACGCTTCCGTGCCTACTTGCACGGTTCGGCGCCTGCTTGCATGGTTCCGCGCATACTTGGACGTTTCCGCGACTGCTTGGACGTTTCCGCGCCAGCTTGGATGCTTTCGCGCCTGCTTGGACTATTCTGCGCCTTCTTGCATGCTTCCGCGCCTGCTTGGACTATTCTGCGTCTTCTTGCATGCTTCCGCGCCTACTTGGACGTTTCCGCGACTGCTTGGACGTTTCCGCGCCAGCTTGGATGCTTTCGCGCCTGCTTGGACTGTTCTGCGCCTTCTTGCATGCTTCCGCGCCTGCTTGGACGTTTCCGCGCCTGCTTGGACGCTTCAGCGACTGCTTGGACGCTTCCGCGCCTGCTTGCATACTTCCGTGCCTGCTTGCATGCTTCCGCGCCTGCTAGGACGCTTTCGCGCCTGCTTGCACGGTTCCGAGCCTGCTTGGACGCTTCCGCGCCTGCTTGTACTCTTCTGCGTCTTCTTGCATGCTTCCGCGCCTGCTTGGACTCTTCTGCGTCTTCTTGCATGCTTCCGCGCCTGCTTGGACGTTTCCGCGCCTGCTTGAACGCTTCCGCGACTGCTTGAACGCTACCGCGCCTGCTTGGACTCTTCTGCGCCTTCTTGCATGCTTCCGCGCCTGCTTGGACACTTCTGCGCCTTCTTGCATGCTTCCGCGCCTACTTGGACGTTTCCACGCCTGCTTGGACGCTTCCGCGCCTGCTTGCATGCTTCCCCGCCTGCCTGGACGCTTCCGCGCCTGCTTGGACTCTTCTGCGCCTTCTTGCATGCTGCCGCGCCTACTTGGACGCTTCCGCGCCTGGTTGGACGCTACCGCGCCTGCTTGGACGCTTCCGCGACTGCTTGGACGCTTCCGCGCCTGCTTGGACTCTTCTGCGCCTTCTTGCATGCTTCCGCGCCTGCTTGGACGCTTCCGCGACTCCTTGGACGCTTCCGCGCCTGCTTGGACACTTCTGCGCCTTCTTGCATGCTTCCGCCCCTGCTTGGACGCTTCCGTGCCTACTTGCACGGTTCGGCGCCTGCTTGCATGCTTCCGCGCCTACTTGGACGTTTCCGCGACTGCTTGGACGTTTCCGCGCCAGCTTGGATGCTTTCGCGCCTGCTTGGACTATACTGCGCCTTCTTGCATGCTTCCGCGCCTACTTGGAAATTTCCGCGACTGCTTGGACGTTTCCGCGCCAGCTTGGATGCTTTCGCGCCTGCTTGGACTATTCTGCGCCTTCTTGCATGCTTCCGCGCCTGCTTGGACGCTTCCGCGCCTGGTTGGACGCTACCGCGCCTGCTTGGACGCTTCCGCGACTGCTTGGACGCTTCCGCGTCTGCTTGGATGGTACCGCGCCTGCTTGGACGCTTCAGCGACTGCTTGGACGCTTCCGCGCCTGCTTGCATGCTTCCGCGCCTGCTTGCATGCTTCCGCGCCTGCTAGGACGCTTTCGCGCCTGCTTGCACGGTTCCGAGCCTGCTTGGACGCTTCCGCGCCTGCTTGGACTCTTCTGCGTCTTCTTGCATGCTTCCGCGCCTGCTTGGACTCTTCTGCGTCTTCTTGCATGCTTCCGCGCCTGCTTGGACGTTTCCGCGCCTGCTTGAACGCTTCCGCGACTGCTTGGACGCTCCCGCGCCTGCTTGGACTCTTCTGCGTCTTCTTGCATGCTTCCGCGCCTGCTTGGACGTTTCCGCGCCTGTTTGGACGCTGCCGCGCCTGCTTGGACGCTTCCGCGACTGCTTGGACGCTTCCGCGCCTGCTTGGACGCTTCAGCGCCTGCTTGGATGCTTCCGCACCTGCTTGCATGCTTCCCCGCCTGCTTGGACGCTTCCGCGCCTGCTTGGACTCTTCTGCGCCTTCTTGCATGCTTCCGCGCCTGCTTGGACTCTTCTGCGTCTTCTTGCATGCTTCCGCGCCTGCTTGGACGTTTCCGCGCCTGCTTGGACGCTTCCGCGCCTGCTTGCATGCTTCCCCGCCTGCTTGCATGCTTCCGCGCCTGCTTGGACGTTACCGCGCCTGCTTGGACGCTTCCGCGCCTGGTTGGACGCTACCGCGCCTGCTTGGACGCTTCCGCGACTGCTTGGACGCTTCCGCGCCTGCTTGGACTCTTCTGCGCCTTCTTGCATGCTTCCGCCCCTGCTTGGACGCTTCCGTGCCTACTTGCACGGTTCGGCGCCTGCTTGCATGGTTCCGCGCATACTTGGACGTTTCCGCGACTGCTTGGACGTTTCCGCGCCAGCTTGGATGCTTTCGCGCCTGCTTGGACTATTCTGCGCCTTCTTGCATGCTTCCGCGCCTGCTTGGACTATTCTGCGTCTTCTTGCATGCTTCCGCGCCTACTTGGACGTTTCCGCGACTGCTTGGACGTTTCCGCGCCAGCTTGGATGCTTTCGCGCCTGCTTGGACTGTTCTGCGCCTTCTTGCATGCTTCCGCGCCTGCTTGGACGTTTCCGCGCCTGCTTGGACGCTTCAGCGACTGCTTGGACGCTTCCGCGCCTGCTTGCATACTTCCGTGCCTGCTTGCATGCTTCCGCGCCTGCTAGGACGCTTTCGCGCCTGCTTGCACGGTTCCGAGCCTGCTTGGACGCTTCCGCGCCTGCTTGTACTCTTCTGCGTCTTCTTGCATGCTTCCGCGCCTGCTTGGACTCTTCTGCGTCTTCTTGCATGCTTCCGCGCCTGCTTGGACGTTTCCGCGCCTGCTTGAACGCTTCCGCGACTGCTTGAACGCTACCGCGCCTGCTTGGACTCTTCTGCGTCTTCTTGCATGCTTCCGCGCCTGCTTGGACGTTTCCGCGCCTGTTTGGACGCTGCCGCGCCTGCTTGGACGCTTCCGCGACTGCTTGGACGCTTCCGCGCCTGCTTGGACGCTTCAGCGCCTGCTTGGATGCTTCCGCGCCTGCTTGCATGCTTCCCCGCCTGCTTGGACGCTTCCGCGCCTGCTTGGACTCTTCTGCGCCTTCTTGCATGCTTCCGCGCCTGCTTGGACTCTTCTGCGTCTTCTTGCATGCTTCCGCGCCTGCTTGGACGTTTCCGCGCCTGCTTGGACGCTTCCGCGCCTGCTTGCATGCTTCCCCGCCTGCTTGCATGCTTCCGCGCCTGCTTGGACGTTACCGCGCCTGCTTGGACGCTTCCGCGCCTGGTTGGACGCTACCGCGCATGCTTGGACGCTTCCGCGACTGCTTGGACGCTTCCGCGCCTGCTTGGACTCTTCTGCGCCTTCTTGCATGCTTCCGCCCCTGCTTGGACGCTTCCGTGCCTACTTGCACGGTTCGGCGACTGCTTGGACGTTTCCGCGCCAGCTTGGATGCTTTCGCGCCTGCTTGGACTGTTCTGCGCCTTCTTGCATGCTTCCGCGCCTGCTTGGACGTTTCCGCGCCTGCTTGAACGCTTCCGCGACTGCTTGAACGCTACCGCGCCTGCTTGGACTCTTCTGCGCCTTCTTGCATGCTTCCGCGCCTGCTTGGACACTTCTGCGCCTTCTTGCATGCTTCCGCGCCTACTTGGACGTTTCCACGCCTGCTTGGACGCTTCCGCGCCTGCTTGCATGCTTCCCCGCCTGCTTGGACGCTTCAGCGCCTGCTTGGATGCTTCCGCACCTGCTTGCATGCTTCCCCGCCTGCTTGGACGCTTCCGCGCCTGCTTGGACTCTTCTGCGCCTTCTTGCATGCTCCCGCGCCTGCTTGGACTCTTCTGCGTCTTCTTGCATGCTTCCGCGCCTGCTTGGACGTTTCCGCGCCTGTTTGGACGCTGCCGCGCCTGCTTGGACGCTTCCGCGACTGCTTGGACGCTTCCGCGCCTGCTTGGACGCTTCAGCGCCTGCTTGGATGCTTCCGTGCCTACTTGCACGGTTCGGCGCCTGCTTGCATGATTCCGCGCCTACTTGGACGTTTCCGCGACTGCTTGGACGTTTCCGCGCCAGCTTGGATGCTTTCGCGCCTGCTTGGACTATTCTGCGCCTTCTTGCATGCTTCCGCGCCTACTTGGAAATTTCCGCGACTGCTTGGACGTTTCCGCGCCAGCTTGGACGCTTCCGCGCCTGCTTGGACTCTTCTGCGCCTTCTTGCATGCTGCCGCGCCTACTTGGACGCCTCCGCGCCTGCTTGGACGCTTCCGCGCCTGCTTGGACGCTTCCGCGCCTGCTTGGACACTTCCGCGCCTGCTTGGACGCTACCGCGCCTGCTTGGACGCTTCCGCGACTGCTTGGACGCTTCCGCGCCTGCTTGGACTCTTCTGCGCCTTCTTGCATGCTTCCGCGCCTGCTTGGTCGCTACCGCGCCTGCTTGGACGCTTCTGCTCCTTCGTGCATGCTTCCGCGCCTACTTGGACGTTTCCGCGGCTGCTTGGATGCTTCCGCGCCTGCTTGCATGCTTCCCCGCCTGCTTGGACGCTTCCGCGCCTGCTTGGACGCTTCCGCGACTGCTTGGACGCTACCGCGCCTGCTTGGACAATTCCGCGACTGCTTGGGCGCTTCCGCGCCTGCTTGGACGCTACCGCGCCTGCTTGGACGCTTCTGCTCCTTCGTGCATGCTTCCGCGCCTACTTGGACGTTTCCGCGGCTGCTTGGATGCTTCCGCGCCTGCTTGAACGCTACCGCGCCTGCTTGGACGTTTCCGCGCCTGTTTGGACGCTACCACGCCTGCTTGGACGCTTCCGCGACTGATTGGACGCTACCGCGCCTGCTTGGACGCTTCCGCGACTGCTTGAACGTTTCCGCGCCTGCTTGGACCCTTCTGCGTCTTCTTGCATGCTTCCGCGCCTGCTTGGACGTTTCCGCGCCTGCTTGGACGCTACCGCGCCTGCTTGGACGCTTCTGCGACTGCTAGGACGCTTCCGCGCCTGCTTGGACTCTTCTGCGCCTTCTTGCATGCTTCCGCGCCTGCTTGGACGTTTCCGCGCCTGCTTGGACGCTACCGCGCCTGCTTGGACGCTTCCGCGCCTTCTTGCATGCTTCCGCGCCTGCTTGGACGTTTCCGCGCCTGCTTGGACGCTACCGCGCCTGCTTGGACGCTTCCGCGCCTGCTTGGACTCTTCTGCGCCTTCTTGCATGCTGCCGCGCCTACTTGGACGTTTCCGCGCCTGCTTGGACGTTTCCGCGCCTGCTTGGACGCTTCCGCGCCTGCTTGCATGCTTCCCCGCCTGCTTGGACGCTTCCGCGCCTGCTTGGACTCTTCTGCGCCTTCTTGCATGCTTCCGCGCCTGCTTGGACGTTTCCGCGCCTGCTTGGACGATACCGCGCCTGCTTGGACGCTTCCGCGCCTTCTTGCATGCTTCCGCGCCTGCTTGGACGTTTCCGCGCCTGCTTGGACGATTCCGCGCCTGCTTGGACGCTTCCGCGCCTGCTTGGACTCTTCTGCGCCTGCTTGCATGCTGCCGCGACTGCTTGGACGCTTCCGCGCCTGGTTGGACCCTTCTGCGTCTTCTTGGACACTTCCGCGCCTGCTTGGACGTTTCCGCGCCTGCTTGGACGCTTCCGCGCCTGCTTGAACGCTACCGCGCCTGCTTGGACGCTTCCGCGACTGCTTGGACGCTTCCGCGCCTGGTTGGACGCTACCGCGCCTGCTTGGATGTTTCCGCGACTGCTTGGACACTACCGCGCCTGCTTGGACGCTACCGCGCCTGCTTGGACGCTTCCGCGACTGCTTGGACGCTTCCGCGCCTGGTTGGACCCTTCTGCGTCTTCTTGCATGCTTCCGCGCCTGCTTGGACGTTTCCGCGCCTGCTTGGACGCTACCGCGCCTGCTTGGACGCTTCCGCGACTACTAGGACGCTTCCGCGCCTGCTTGGACCCTTCTGCGCCTTCTTGCATGCTTCCGCGCCTGCTTGGATGTTTCCGCGCCTGCTTGGACGCTACCGCGCCTGCTTGGACGCTTCCGCGCCTTCTTGCATGCTTCCGCGCCTGCTTGGACGTTTCCGCGCCTGCTTGGACGCTACCGCGCCTGCTTGGACGCTTCCGCGCCTGCTTGGACTCTTCTGCGCCTTCTTGCATGCTGCCGCGCCTACTTGGACGTTTCCGCGCCTGCTTGGACGCTTCCGCGCCTACTTGGACGCTACCGCGCCTGCTTGGTCGCTTCCGCGACTGCTTGGACGCTTCCGCGTCTCTTTGGACGCTACAGCGCCTGCTTGAACGCTTCCGCGACTGCTTGGACGCTTCCGCGCCTGCTTGGACTCTTCTGCGCCTTCTTGCATGCTGCCGCGCCTACTTGGACGCTTCCGCGCCTGCTTGCATGCTTCCCCGCCTGCTTGGACTCTTCTGCGCCTGCTTGGACGCTACCGCGCCTGCTTGGACGCTTCCGCGCCTGCATGGACGTTTCCGCGCCTGCTTGGACGCTACCGCGCCTGCTTGGACGCTTCCGCGCCTGCATGGACGTTTCCGCGCCTGCTTGGACGCTACCGCGCCTGCTTGGACACTTCTGCGCCTGTTTGGACTCTTCTGCGCCTGCTTGGACGCTACCGCGCCTGCATGGACGTTTCCGCGCCTGCTTGGACGCTACCGCGCCTGCTTGGACACTTCTGCGCCTGTTTGGACTCTTCTGCGCCTGCTTGGACGCTACCGCGCCTGCTTGGACGCTTCTGCTCCTTCGTGCATGCTTCCGCGCCTACTTGGACGTTTCCGCGGCTGCTTGGATGCTTCCGCGCCTGCTTGCATGCTTCCCCGCCTGCTTGGACGCTTCCGCGCCTGCTTGGACGCTTCCGCGACTGCTTGGACGCTACCGCGCCTGCTTGGACAATTCCGCGACTGCTTGGGCGCTTCCGCGCCTGCTTGGACGCTACCGCGCCTGCTTGGACGCTTCCGCAACTCCTTGGACGCTTCTGCGCCTGCTTGGACGCTTCCGCGATTGCTTGGACGCTTCCGCGCCTGCTTGGACTGTTCTGCGCCTTCTTGCATGCTGCCGCGCCTACTTGGACGCCTCCGCGCCTGCTTGGACGCTTCCGCGCCTGCTTGGACACTTCCGCGCCTGCTTGGACGCTACCGCGCCTGCTTGGACGCTTCCGCACCTGCATGGACGTTTCCGCGCCTGCTTGGACGCTTCCGCGACTGCTTGGACGCTTCTGCGCCTGCTTGGACGCTTCCGCGACTGCTTGGACGCTTCCGCGCCTGCTTGGACACTTCCGCGCCTGCTTGGACGCTACCGCGCCTGCTTGGACGCTTCCGCACCTGCATGGACGTTTCCGCGCCTGCTTGGACGCTTCCGCGACTGCTTGGACGCTTCCGCGCCTGGTTGGACGCTACCGCGCCTGCTTGGATGTTTCCGCGACTGCTTGGACACTACCGCGCCTGCTTGGACGCTACCGCGCCTGCTTGGACGCTTCCGCGACTGCTTGGACGCTTCCGCGCCTGGTTGGACCCTTCTGCGTCTTCTTGCATGCTTCCGCGCCTGCTTGGACGTTTCCGCGCCTGCTTGGACGCTACCGCGCCTGCTTGGACGCTTCCGCGACTACTAGGACGCTTCCGCGCCTGCTTGGACCCTTCTGCGCCTGCTTGCATGCTTCCCCGCCTGCTTGGACGCTTCCGCGCCTGCTTGGACTCTTCGGCGCCTTCTTGCATGCTTCCGCGCCTGCTTGGACGTTTCCGCGGCTGCTTGGACGCTTCCGCGCCTGCTTGGACTCTTCTGCGTCTTCTTGCAATGCTTCCGCGCCTGCTTGGACGTTTCCGCGCCTGCTTGGACGCTACCGCGCCTGCTTGGACGCTCCCGCGACTGCTTGGACGCTACCGCGCCTGCTTGGACAATTCCGCGACTGCTTGGACTCTTCCGCGCCTGCTTGGAATCTTCTGCGCCTTCTTGCATGCTGCCGCGCCTACTTGGACGTTTCCACGCCTGCTTGGACGCTTCCGCGCCTGCTTGCATGCTTCCCCGCCTGCTTGGAATCTTCTGCGCCTTCTTGCATGCTGCCGCGCCTACTTGGACGTTTCCACGCCTGCTTGGACGCTTCTGCGCCTGCTTGCATGCTTCCCCGCCTGCTTGGACGCTTCCGCGCCTGCTTGGACTCTTCGGCGCCTTCTTGCATGCTTCCGCGCCTGCTTGGACGTTTCCGCGCCTGCTTGGACGCTACCGCGCCTGCTTGGACGCTTCCGCGCCTTCTTGCATGCTTCCGCGCCTGCTTGGACGTTTCCGCGCCTGCTTGGACGATACCGCGCCTGCTTGGACGCTGCCGCGCCTGCTTGGACTCTTCTGCGCCTGCTTGCATGCTGCCGCGCCTACTTAGACGTTTCCGCGCCTGCTTGGACGCTTCCGCGCCTGCTTGAACGCTACCGCGCCTGCTTGGACGCTTCCGCGACTGCTTGGACGCTTCCGCGCCTGGTTGGACGCTACCGCGCCTGCTTGGATGTTTCCGCGACTGCTTGGACACTACCGCGCCTGCTTGGACGCTACCGCGCCTGCTTGGACGCTTCCGCGACTGCTTGGACGCTTCCGCGCCTGGTTGGACCCTTCTGCGTCTTCTTGCATGCTTCCGCGCCTACTTGGACGTTTCCGCGGCTGCTTGGATGCTTCCGCGCCTGCTTGCATGCTTCCCCGCCTGCTTGGACTCTTCGGCGCCTTCTTGCATGCTTCCGCGCCTGCTTGGACGTTTCCGCGCCTGCTTGGACGCTTCCGCTTCTGCTTGGACGCTACCGCGCCTGCGTGCATGCTACCACGCCTGCTTGGACGCTTCCGCTTCTGCTTGGACGCTTCCGCGCCTGCTTGGACGTTTCCGCGCCTGCTTGGACGCTACCGCGCCTGCTTGGACGCTTCCGCGCCTTCTTGCATGCTTCCGCGCCTGCTTGGACGTTTCCGCGCCTGCTTGGACGCTTCCGCGACTGCTTGGACGCTTCCGCGCCTGGTTGGACGCTTCCGCGCCTGCTTGCATGCTTCCCCGCCTGCTTGGACGCTTCCGCGCCTGCTTGGACTCTTCTGCGCCTTCTTGCATGCTGCCGCGCATACTTGGACGTTTCCGCGCCTGCTTGGACGCTTCCGCGCCTGCGTGCATGCTTCCCCGCCTGCTTGGACGCTTCCGCTTCTGCTTGGACGCTTCCGCGACTGCTTGGACGCTACCGCGCCTGCTTGGACGCTGCCGCGACTGCTTGGACACTACCGCGCCTGCTTGGACGCTTCCGCGACTGCTTGGACGCTTCCGCGCCTGCTTGGGCTCTTCTGCGTCTTCTTGCATGCTTCCGCGCATGCTTGCATGCTTCCCCGCCTGCTTGGACGCATCCGCGCCTGCTTGGACTCTTCTGCGTCTTCTTGCATGCTTCCGCGCCTGCTTGGACGTTTCCGCGCCTGCTTGGACGCTTCCGCGCCTGCTTGCATGCTTCCCCGCCTGCTTGGACGCTTCCGCGCCTGCTTGGACTCTTCTGCGCCTTCTTGCAAGCTTCCGCGCCTGCTTGGACGTTTCCGCGCCTGCTTGGACGATACCGCGCCTGCTTGGACGCTTCCGCGCCTTCTTGCATGCTTCCGCGCCTGCTTGGACGTTTCCGCGCCTGCTTGGACGATACCGCGCCTGCTTGGACGCTTCCGCGCCTACTTGGACTCTTCTGCGCCTGCTTGCATGCTGCCGCGCCTGCTTGGACGCTTCCGCGACTGCTTGGACGCTTCCGCGCCTGGTTGGACCCTTCTGCGTCTTCTTGGACACTTCCGCGCCTGCTTGGACGTTTCCGCGCCTGCTTGGACGCTTCCGCGCCTGCTTGAACGCTACCGCGCCTGCTTGGACGCTTCCGCGACTGCTTGGACGCTTCCGCGCCTGGTTGGACGCTACCGCGCCTGCTTGGATGTTTCCGCGACTGCTTGGACATTACCGCGCCTGCTTGGACGCTACCGCGCCTGCTTGGACGCTTCCGCGACTGCTTGGACGCTTCCGCGCCTGGTTGGACCCTTCTGCGTCTTCTTGCATGCTTCCGCGCCTGCTTGGACGTTTCCGCGCCTGCTTGGACGCTACCGCGCCTGCTTGGACGCTTCCGCGACTACTAGGACGCTTCCGCGCCTGCTTGGACCCTTCTGCGCCTTCTTGCATGCTTCCGCGCCTGCTTGGATGTTTCCGCGCCTGCTTGGACGCTACCGCGCCTGCTTGGACGCTTCCGCGCCTTCTTGCATGCTTCCGCGCCTGCTTGGACGTTTCCGCGCCTGCTTGGACGCTACCGCGCCTGCTTGGACGCTTCCGCGCCTGCTTGGACTCTTCTGCGCCTTCTTGCATGCTGCCGCGCCTACTTGGACGTTTCCGCGCCTGCTCGGACGCTTCCGCGCCTACTTGGACGCTACCGCGCCTGCTTGGACGCTTCCGCGACTGCTTGGACGCTTCCGCGTCTCTTTGGACGCTACAGCGCCTGCTTGAACGCTTCCGCGACTGCTTGGACGCTTCCGCGCCTGCTTGGACTCTTCTGCGCCTTCTTGCATGCTGCCGCGCCTACTTGGACGCTTCCGCGCCTGCTTGCATGCTTCCCCGCCTGCTTGGACGCTTCCGCGCCTGCTTGCATGCTTCCCCGCCTGCTTGGACGCTTCCGCGCCTGCTTGGACTCTTCTGCGCCTTCTTGCATGCTTCCGCGCCTGCTTGGACGTTTCCGCGCCTGCTTGGACGCTACCGCGCCTGCTTGGACGCTTCCGCGCCTTCTTGCATGCTTCCGCGCCTGCTTGGACGTTTCCGCGCCTGCTTGGACGATACCGCGCCTGCTTGGACGCTTCCGCGCCTGCTTGGACTCTTCTGCGCCTGCTTGCATGCTGCCGCGCCTACTTAGACATTTCCGCGCCTGCTTGGACTCTTCTGCGCCTTCTTGCATGCTGCCGCGCCTACTTGGACGTTTCCGCGCCTGCTTGGACGCTTCCGCGCCTATTTGAACGCTACTGCGCCTGCTTGGACGCTTCCGCGACTGCTTGGACGCTTCCGCGCCTGGTTGGACGCCACCGCGCCTGCTTGGATGTTTCCGCGACTGCTTGGACACTACCGCGCCTGCTTGGACTCTTCTGCGCCTTCTTGCATGCTGCCGCGCCTACTTGGACGTTTCCGCGCCTGCTTGGACGCTTCCGCGCCTGCGTGCATGCTTCCCCGCCTGCTTGGACGCTTCCGCTTCTGCTTGGACGCTTCCGCGCCTGCTTGGACGTTTCCGCGCCTGCTTGGACGCTTCCGCGCCTGTTTGAACGCTCCTGCGCCTGCTTGGACGCTTCCGCGACTGCTTGGACGCTTCCGCGCCTGCTTGGACGATACCGCGCCTGCTTGGACGCTTCCGCGCCTGCTTGGACTCTTCTGCGCCTGCTTGCATGCTGCCGCGCCTGCTTGGACGCTTCCGCGACTGCTTGGACGCTTCCGCGCCTGGTTGGACCCTTCTGCGTCTTCTTGGACACTTCCGCGCCTGCTTGGACGTTTCCGCGCCTGCTTGGACGCTTCCGCGCCTGCTTGAACGCTACCGCGCCTGCTTGGACGCTTCCGCGACTGCTTGGACGCTTCCGCGCCTGGTTGGACGCTACCGCGCCTGCTTGGATGTTTCCCCGCCTGCTTGGAATCTTCTGCGCCTTCTTGCATGCTGCCGCGCCTACTTGGACGTTTCCACGCCTGCTTGGACGCTTCTGCGCCTGCTTGCATGCTTCCCCGCCTGCTTGGACGCTTCCGCGCCTGCTTGGACTCTTCGGCGCCTTCTTGCATGCTTCCGCGCCTGCTTGGACGTTTCCGCGCCTGCTTGGACGCTACCGCGCCTGCTTGGACGCATCCGCGCCTTCTTGCATGCTTCCGCGCCTGCTTGGACGTTTCCGCGCCTGCTTGGACGATACCGCGCCTGCTTGGACGCTTCCGCGCCTGCTTGGACTCTTCTGCGCCTGCTTGCATGCTGCCGCGCCTACTTAGACGTTTCCGCGCCTGCTTGGACGCTTCTGCGCCTGCTTGAACGCTACCGCGCCTGCTTGGACGCTTCCGCGACTGCTTGGACGCTTCCGCGCCTGGTTGGACGCTACCGCGCCTGCTTGGATGTTTCCGCGACTGCTTGGACACTACCGCGCCTGCTTGGACGCTACCGCGCCTGCTTGGACGCTTCCGCGACTGCTTGGACGCTTCCGCGCCTGGTTGGACCCTTCTGCGTCTTCTTGCATGCTTCCGCGCCTACTTGGACGTTTCCGCGGCTGCTTGGATGCTTCCGCGCCTGCTTGCATGCTTCCCCGCCTGCTTGGACGCTTCCGCGCCTGCTTGGATGCTACCGCGCCTGCTTGGACACTTCTGCGCCTGTTTGGACTCTTCTGCGCCTGCTTGGACGCTACCGCGCCTGCTTGGACGGTTCCGCGCCTGCTTGGACGCTTCCGCGACAGCTTGGACGCTTCCGCGCCTGCTTGGACTCTTCTGCGTCTTCTTGCATGCTTCCGCACCGGCTTGGACGTTTCCGCGCCTGCTTGGACGCTACCGCGCCTACTTGTACGCTTCCGCGACTGCTTGGACGCTACCGCGCCTGCTTGGACGCTTCCGCGACTGCTTGGACGCTTCCGCGCCTGCTTGGACTCTTCTGCGCCTTCTTGCATGCTGCCGCGCCTACTTGGACGCTTCCGCGCCTGGTTGGACGCTACCGCGCCTGCTTGGACGCTTCCGCGACTGCTTGGACGCTTCCGCGCCTGCTTGGAATCTTCTGCGCCTGGTTGGACGCTACCGCGCCTGCTTGGAATCTTCTGCGCCTTCTTGCATGCTGCCGCGCCTACTTGGACGTTTCCACGCCTGCTTGGACGCTTCCGCGACTGCTTGGACGCTACCGCGCCTGCTTGGACAATTCCGCGACTGCTTGGGCGCTTCCGCGCCTGCTTGGACGCTACCGCGCCTGCTTGGACGCTTCCGCAACTCCTTGGACGCTTCTGCGCCTGCTTGGACGCTTCCGCGATTGCTTGGACGCTTCCGCGCCTGCTTGGACTGTTCTGCGCCTTCTTGCATGCTGCCGCGCCTACTTGGACGCCTCCGCGCCTGCTTGGACGCTTCCGCGCCTGCTTGGACGCTTCCGCGCCTGCTTGGACACTTCCGCGCCTGCTTGGACGCTACCGCGCCTGCTTGGACGCTTCCGCACCTGCATGGACGTTTCCGCGCCTGCTTGGACGCTTCCGCGACTGCTTGGACGCTTCTGCGCCTGCTTGGACGCTTCCGCGCCTGCATGGACGTTTCCGCGCCTGCTTGAACGCTACCGCGCCTGCTTGGACGCTTCTGCGCCTTCTTGCATGCTTCCGCGACTGCTTGGACGCTTCCGCGCCTGCTTGGACTCTTCTGCGCCTTCTTGCATGCTTCCGCGCCTGCTTGGACTCTTCTGCGCCTGCTTGGACGCTTCCGCGACTGCTTGGACGCTTCCGCCCCTGGTTGGACGCTACCGCGCCTGCTTGGATGTTTCCGCGACTGCTTGGACACTACCGCGCCTGCTTGGACGCTACCGCGCCTGCGTGCATGCTACCACGCCTGCTTGGACGCTTCCGCTTCTGCTTGGACGCTTCCGCGCCTGCTTGGACGTTTCCGCGCCTGCTTGGACGCTACCGCGCCTGCTTGGACGCTTCCGCGCCTTCTTGCATGCTTCCGCGCCTGCTTGGACGTTTCCGCGCCTGCTTGGACGCTTCCGCGACTGCTTGGACGCTTCCGCGCCTGGTTGGACGCTTCCGCGCCTGCTTGCATGCTTCCCCGCCTGCTTGGACGCTTCCGCGCCTGCTTGGACTCTTCTGCGCCTTCTTGCATGCTGCCGCGCATACTTGGACGTTTCCGCGCCTGCTTGGACGCTTCCGCGCCTGCGTGCATGCTTCCCCGCCTGCTTGGACGCTTCCGCTTCTGCTTGGACGCTTCCGCGACTGCTTGGACGCTACCGCGCCTGCTTGGACGCTGCCGCGACTGCTTGGACACTACCGCGCCTGCTTGGACGCTTCCGCGACTGCTTGGACGCTTCCGCGCCTGCTTGGACTCATCTGCGTCTTCTTGCATGCTTCCGCGCATGCTTGCATGCTTCCCCGCCTGCTTGGACGCATCCGCGCCTGCTTGGACTCTTCTGCGTCTTCTTGCATGCTTCCGCGCCTGCTTGGACGTTTCCGCGCCTGCTTGGACGCTTCCGCGCCTGCTTGCATGCTTCCCCGCCTGCTTGGACGCTTCCGCGCCTGCTTGGACTCTTCTGCGCCTTCTTGCATGCTTCCGCGCCTGCTTGGACGTTTCCGCGCCTGCTTGGACGATACCGCGCCTGCTTGGACGCTTCCGCGCCTTCTTGCATGCTTCCGCGCCTGCTTGGACGTTTCCGCGCCTGCTTGGACGATACCGCGCCTGCTTGGACGCTTCCGCGCCTGCTTGGACTCTTCTGCGCCTGCTTGCATGCTGCCGCGCCTGCTTGGACGCTTCCGCGACTGCTTGGACGCTTCCGCGCCTGGTTGGACCCTTCTGCGTCTTCTTGGACACTTCCGCGCCTGCTTGGACGTTTCCGCGCCTGCTTGGACGCTTCCGCGCCTGCTTGAACGCTACCGCGCCTGCTTGGACGCTTCCGCGACTGCTTGGACGCTTCCGCGCCTGGTTGGACGCTACCGCGCCTGCTTGGATGTTTCCGCGACTGCTTGGACACTACCGCGCCTGCTTGGACGCTACCGCGCCTGCTTGGACGCTTCCGCGACTGCTTGGACGCTTCCGCGCCTGGTTGGACCCTTCTGCGTCTTCTTGCATGCTTCCGCGCCTGCTTGGACGTTTCCGCGCCTGCTTGGACGCTACCGCGCCTGCTTGGACGCTTCCGCGACTACTAGGACGCTTCCGCGCCTGCTTGGACCCTTCTGCGCCTTCTTGCATGCTTCCGCGCCTGCTTGGATGTTTCCGCGCCTGCTTGGACGCTACCGCGCCTGCTTGGACGCTTCCGCGCCTTCTTGCATGCTTCCGCGCCTGCTTGGACGTTTCCGCGCCTGCTTGGACGCTACCGCGCCTGCTTGGACGCTTCCGCGCCTGCTTGGACTCTTCTGCGCCTTCTTGCATGCTGCCGCGCCTACTTGGACGTTTCCGCGCCTGCTTGGACGCTTCCGCGCCTACTTGGACGCTACCGCGCCTGCTTGGACGCTTCCGCGCCTGCTTGGACTCTTCTGCGCCTTCTTGCATGCTGCCGCGCATACTTGGACGTTTCCGCGCCTGCTTGGACGCTTCCACGCCTGCTTGCATGCTTCCCCGCCTGCTTGGACGCTTCCGCGCCTGCTCGCATGCTTCCCCGCCTGCTTGGACGCTTCCGCGCCTGCTTGGACTCTTCTGCGCCTTCTTGCATGCTTCCGCGCCTGCTTGGACGTTTCCGCGCCTGCTTGGACGCTACCGCGCCTGCTTGGACGCTTCCGCGCCTTCTTGCATGCTTCCGCGCCTGCTTGGACGTTTCCGCGCCTGCTTGGACGATACCGCGCCTGCTTGGACGCTTCCGCGCCTGCTTGGACTCTTCTGCGCCTGCTTGCATGCTGCCGCGCCTACTTAGACGTTTCCGCGCCTGCTTGGACTCTTCTGCGCCTTCTTGCATGCTGCCGCGCCTACTTGGACGTTTCCGCGCCTGCTTGGACGCTTCCGCGCCTATTTGAACGCTACTGCGCCTGCTTGGACGCTTCCGCGACTGCTTGGACGCTTCCGCGCCTGGTTGGACGCCACCGCGCCTGCTTGGATGTTTCCGCGACTGCTTGGACACTACCGCGCCTGCTTGGACTCTTCTGCGCCTTCTTGCATGCTGCCGCGCCTACTTGGACGTTTCCGCGCCTGCTTGGACGCTTCCGCGCCTGCGTGCATGCTTCCCCGCCTGCTTGGACGCTTCCGCTTCTGCTTGGACGCTTCCGCGCCTGCTTGGACGTTTCCGCGCCTGCTTGGACGCTTCCGCGCCTGTTTGAACGCTCCTGCGCCTGCTTGGACGCTTCCGCGACTGCTTGGACGCTTCCGCGCCTGCTTGGACGATACCGCGCCTGCTTGGACGCTTCCGCGCCTGCTTGGACTCTTCTGCGCCTGCTTGCATGCTGCCGCGCCTGCTTGGACGCTTCCGCGACTGCTTGGACGCTTCCGCGCCTGGTTGGACCCTTCTGCGTCTTCTTGGACACTTCCGCGCCTGCTTGGACGTTTCCGCGCCTGCTTGGACGCTTCCGCGCCTGCTTGAACGCTACCGCGCCTGCTTGGACGCTTCCGCGACTGCTTGGACGCTTCCGCGCCTGGTTGGACGCTACCGCGCCTGCTTGGATGTTTCCGCGACTGCTTGGACACTACCGCGCCTGCTTGGACGCTACCGCGCCTGCTTGGACGCTTCCGCGACTGCTTGGACGCTTCCGCGCCTGGTTGGACCCTTCTGCGTCTTCTTGCATGCTTCCGCGCCTGCTTGGACGTTTCCGCGCCTGCTTGGACGCTACCGCGCCTGCTTGGACGCTTCCGCGACTACTAGGACGCTTCCGCGCGTGCTTGGACCCTTCTGCGCCTTCTTGCATGCTTCCGCGCCTGCTTGGATGTTTCCGCGCCTGCTTGGACGCTACCGCGCCTGCTTGGACGCTTCCGCGCCTTCTTGCATGCTTCCGCGCCTGCTTGGACGTTTCCGCGCCTGCTTGGACGCTACCGCGCCTGCTTGGACGCTTCCGCGCCTGCTTGGACTCTTCTGCGCCTTCTTGCATGCTGCCGCGCCTACTTGGACGTTTCCGCGCCTGCTTGGACGCTTCCGCGCCTACTTGGACGCTACCGCGCCTGCTTGGACGCTTCCGCGACTGCTTGGACGCTTCCGCGTCTCTTTGGACGCTACAGCGCCTGCTTGAACGCTTCCGCGACTGCTTGGACGCTTCCGCGCCTGCTTGGACTCTTCTGCGCCTTCTTGCATGCTGCCGCGCCTACTTGGACGCTTCCGCGCCTGCTTGCATGCTTCCCCGCCTGCTTGGACGCTTCCGCGCCTGCTTGCATGCTTCCCCGCCTGCTTGGACGCTTCCGCGCCTGCTTGGACTCTTCTGCGCCTTCTTGCATGCTTCCGCGCCTGCTTGGACGTTTCCGCGCCTGCTTGGACGCTACCGCGCCTGCTTGGACGCTTCCGCGCCTTCTTGCATGCTTCCGCGCCTGCTTGGACGTTTCCGCGCCTGCTTGGACGATACCGCGCCTGCTTGGACGCTTCCGCGCCTGCTTGGACTCTTCTGCGCCTGCTTGCATGCTGCGGCGCCTACTTAGACGTTTCCGCGCCTGCTTGGACGCTTCCGCGCCTGCTTGAACGCTACCGCGCCTGCTTGGACGCTTCCGCGACTGCTTGGACGCTTCCGCGCCTGGTTGGACGCTACCGCGCCTGCTTGGATGTTTCCGCGACTGCTTGGACACTACCGCGCCTGCTTGGACGCTACCGCGCCTGCTTGGACGCTTCCGCGACTGCTTGGACGCTTCCGCGCCTGGTTGGACCCTTCTGCGTCTTCTTGCATGCTTCCGCGCCTACTTGGACGTTTCCGCGGCTGCTTGGATGCTTCCGCGCCTGCTTGCATGCTTCCCCGCCTGCTTGGACGCTTCCGCGCCTGCTTGGATGCTACCGCGCCTGCTTGGACACTTCTGCGCCTGTTTGGACTCTTCTGCGCCTGCTTGGACGCTTCCGCGCCTGCTTGGACGTTTCCGCGCCTGCTTGGACGATACCGCGCCTGCTTGGACGCTTCCGCGCCTGCTTGGACGCTTCCGCGCCTGGTTGGACGCTACCGCGCCTGCTTGGATGTTTCCGCGACTGCTTGAACGCTACCGCGCCTGCTTGGACGCTTCCGCGACTGCTTGGACGCTTCCGCGCCTGGTTGGACGCTACCGCGCCTGCTTGGATGTTTCCGCGACTGCTTGGACACTACCGCGCCTGCTTGGACGCTACCGCGCCTGCTTGGACGCTTCCGCGACTGCTTGGACGCTTCCGCGCCTGGTTGGACCCTTCTGCGTCTTCTTGCATGCTTCCGCGCCTGCTTGGACGTTTCCGCGCCTGCTTGGACGCTACCGCGCCTGCTTGGACGCTTCCGCGACTACTAGGACGCTTCCGCGCCTGCTTGGACCCTTCTGCGCCTTCTTGCATGCTTCCGCGCCAGCTTGGATGTTTCCGCGCCTGCTTGGACGCTACCGCGCCTGCTTGGACGCTTCCGCGCCTTCTTGCATGCTTCCGCGCCTGCTTGCATGCTTCCGCGCCTGCTTGGACGTTTCCGCGCCTGCTTGGACGCTACCGCGCCTGCTTGGACGCTTCCGCGCCTGCTTGGACTCTTCTGCGCCTTCTTGCATGCTGCCGCGCCTACTTGGACGTTTCCGCGCCTGCTTGGACGCTTCCGCGCCTACTTGGACGCTACCGCGCCTGCTTGGACGCTTCCGCGACTGCTTGGACGCTTCCGCGTCTCTTTGGACGCTACAGCGCCTGCTTGAACGCTTCCGCGACTGCTTGGACGCTTCCGCGCCTGCTTGGACTCTTCTGCGCCTTCTTGCATGCTGCCGCGCCTACTTGGACGCTTCCGCGCCTGCTTGCATGCTTCCCCGCCTGCTTGGACGCTTCCGCGCCTGCTTGCATGCTTCCCCGCCTGCTTGGACGCTTCCGCGCCTGCTTGGACTCTTCTGCGCCTTCTTGCATGCTTCCGCGCCTGCTTGGACGTTTCCGCGCCTGCTTGGACGCTACCGCGCCTGCTTGGACGCTTCCGCGCCTTCTTGCATGCTTCCGCGCCTGCTTGGACGTTTCCGCGCCTGCTTGGACGATACCGCGCCTGCTTGGACGCTTCCGCGCCTGCTTGGACTCTTCTGCGCCTGCTTGCATGCTGCCGCGCCTACTTAGACGTTTCCGCGCCTGCTTGGACTCTTCTGCGCCTTCTTGCATGCTGCCGCGCCTACTTGGACGTTTCCGCGCCTGCTTGGACGCTTCCGCGCCTATTTGAACGCTACTGCGCCTGCTTGGACGCTTCCGCGACTGCTTGGACGCTTCCGCGCCTGGTTGGACGCCACCGCGCCTGCTTGGATGTTTCCGCGACTGCTTGGACACTACCGCGCCTGCTTGGACTCTTCTGCGCCTTCTTGCATGCTGCCGCGCCTACTTGGACGTTTCCGCGCCTGCTTGGACGCTTCCGCGCCTGCGTGCATGCTTCCCCGCCTGCTTGGACGCTTCCGCTTCTGCTTGGACGCTTCCGCGCCTGCTTGGACGTTTCCGCGCCTGCTTGGACGCTTCCGCGCCTGTTTGAACGCTCCTGCGCCTGCTTGGACGCTTCCGCGACTGCTTGGACGCTTCCGCGCCTGCTTGGACGATACCGCGCCTGCTTGGACGCTTCCGCGCCTGCTTGGACTCTTCTGCGCCTGCTTGCATGCTGCCGCGCCTGCTTGGACGCTTCCGCGACTGCTTGGACGCTTCCGCGCCTGGTTGGACCCTTCTGCGTCTTCTTGGACACTTCCGCGCCTGCTTGGACGTTTCCGCGCCTGCTTGGACGCTTCCGCGCCTGCTTGAACGCTACCGCGCCTGCTTGGACGCTTCCGCGACTGCTTGGACGCTTCCGCGCCTGGTTGGACGCTACCGCGCCTGCTTGGATGTTTCCGCGACTGCTTGGACACTACCGCGCCTGCTTGGACGCTACCGCGCCTGCTTGGACGCTTCCGCGACTGCTTGGACGCTTCCGCGCCTGGTTGGACCCTTCTGCGTCTTCTTGCATGCTTCCGCGCCTGCTTGGACGTTTCCGCGCCTGCTTGGACGCTACCGCGCCTGCTTGGAGGCTTCCGCGACTACTAGGACGCTTCCGCGCGTGCTTGGACCCTTCTGCGCCTTCTTGCATGCTTCCGCGCCTGCTTGGATGTTTCCGCGCCTGCTTGGACGCTACCGCGCCTGCTTGGACGCTTCCGCGCCTTCTTGCATGCTTCCGCGCCTGCTTGGACGCTTCCGCGCCTGCTTGGACTCTTCTGCGCCTTCTTGCATGCTTCCGCGCCTGCTTGGACGTTTCCGCGCCTGCTTGGACGCTACCGCGCCTGCTTGGACGCTTCCGCGCCTTCTTGCATGCTTCCGCGCCTGCTTGGACGTTTCCGCGCCTGCTTGGACGATACCGCGCCTGCTTGGACGCTTCCGCGCCTTCTTGCATGCTTCCGCGCCTGCTTGGACGTTTCCGCGCCTGCTTGGACGATACCGCGCCTGCTTGGACGCTTCCGCGCCTGCTTGGACTCTTCTGCGCCTGCTTGCATGCTGCCGCGCCTACTTGGACGTTTCCGCGCCTGCTTGGACGCTTCCGCGCCTGCTTGAACGCTACCGCGCCTGCTTGGACGCTTCCGCGACTGCTTGGACGCTTCCGCGCCTGGTTGGACGCTACCGCGCCTGCTTGGATGTTTCCGCGACTGCTTGGACACTACCGCGCCTGCTTGGACGCTACCGCGCCTGCTTGGACGCTTCCCCGCCTGCTTGGACGCTTCCGCGCCTGCTTGGACTCTTCTGCGCCTTCTTGCATGCTTCCGCGCCTGCTTGGACGTTTCCGCGCCTGCTTGGACGATACCGCGCCTGCTTGGACGCTTCCGCGCCTTCTTGCATGCTTCCGCGCCTGCTTGGACGTTTCCGCGCCTGCTTGGACGATTCCGCGCCTGCTTGGACGCTTCCGCGCCTGCTTGGACTCTTCTGCGCCTGCTTGCATGCTGCCGCGCCTGCTTGGACGCTTCCGCGACTGCTTGGACGCTTCCGCGCCTGGTTGGACCCTTCTGCGTCTTCTTGGACACTTCCGCGCCTGCTTGGACGTTTCCGCGCCTGCTTGGACGCTTCCGCGCCTGCTTGAACGCTACCGCGCCTGCTTGGACGCTTCCGCGACTGCTTGGACGCTTCCGCGCCTGGTTGGACGCTACCGCGCCTGCTTGGATGTTTCCGCGACTGCTTGGACACTACCGCGCCTGCTTGGACGCTACCGCGCCTGCTTGGACGCTTCCGCGACTGCTTGGACGCTTCCGCGCCTGGTTGGACCCTTCTGCGTCTTCTTGCATGCTTCCGCGCCTGCTTGGACGTTTCCGCGCCTGCTTGGACGCTACCGCGCCTGCTTGGACGCTTCCGCGACTACTAGGACGCTTCCGCGCCTGCTTGGACCCTTCTGCGCCTTCTTGCATGCTTCCGCGCCTGCTTGGATGTTTCCGCGCCTGCTTGGACGCTACCGCGCCTGCTTGGACGCTTCCGCGCCTTCTTGCATGCTTCCGCGCCTGCTTGGACGTTTCCGCGCCTGCTTGGACGCTACCGCGCCTGCTTGGACGCTTCCGCGCCTGCTTGGACTCTTCTGCGCCTTCTTGCATGCTGCCGCGCCTACTTGGACGTTTCCGCGCCTGCTTGGACGCTTCCGCGCCTACTTGGACGCTACCGCGCCTGCTTGGACGCTTCCGCGACTGCTTGGACGCTTCCGCGTCTCTTTGGACGCTACAGCGCCTGCTTGAACGCTTCCGCGACTGCTTGGACGCTTCCGCGCCTGCTTGGACTCTTCTGCGCCTTCTTGCATGCTGCCGCGCCTACTTGGACGCTTCCGCGCCTGCTTGCATGCTTCCCCGCCTGCTTGGACGCTTCCGCGCCTGCTTGCATGCTTCCCCGCCTGCTTGGACGCTTCCGCGCCTGCTTGGACTCTTCTGCGCCTTCTTGCATGCTTCCGCGCCTGCTTGGACGTTTCCGCGCCTGCTTGGACGCTACCGCGCCTGCTTGGACGCTTCCGCGCCTTCTTGCATGCTTCCGCGCCTGCTTGGACGTTTCCGCGCCTGCTTGGACGATACCGCGCCTGCTTGGACGCTTCCGCGCCTGCTTGGACTCTTCTGCGCCTGCTTGCATGCTGCCGCGCCTACTTAGACGTTTCCGCGCCTGCTTGGACTCTTCTGCGCCTTCTTGCATGCTGCCGCGCCTACTTGGACGTTTCCGCGCCTGCTTGGACGCTTCCGCGCCTATTTGAACGCTACTGCGCCTGCTTGGACGCTTCCGCGACTGCTTGGACGCTTCCGCGCCTGGTTGGACGCCACCGCGCCTGCTTGGATGTTTCCGCGACTGCTTGGACACTACCGCGCCTGCTTGGACTCTTCTGCGCCTTCTTGCATGCTGCCGCGCCTACTTGGACGTTTCCGCGCCTGCTTGGACGCTTCCGCGCCTGCGTGCATGCTTCCCCGCCTGCTTGGACGCTTCCGCTTCTGCTTGGACGCTTCCGCGCCTGCTTGGACGTTTCCGCGCCTGCTTGGACGCTTCCGCGCCTGTTTGAACGCTCCTGCGCCTGCTTGGACGCTTCCGCGACTGCTTGGACGCTTCCGCGCCTGCTTGGACGATACCGCGCCTGCTTGGACGCTTCCGCGCCTGCTTGGACTCTTCTGCGCCTGCTTGCATGCTGCCGCGCCTGCTTGGACGCTTCCGCGACTGCTTGGACGCTTCCGCGCCTGGTTGGACCCTTCTGCGTCTTCTTGGACACTTCCGCGCCTGCTTGGACGTTTCCGCGCCTGCTTGGACGCTTCCGCGCCTGCTTGAACGCTACCGCGCCTGCTTGGACGCTTCCGCGACTGCTTGGACGCTTCCGCGCCTGGTTGGACGCTACCGCGCCTGCTTGGATGTTTCCGCGACTGCTTGGACACTACCGCGCCTGCTTGGACGCTACCGCGCCTGCTTGGACGCTTCCGCGACTGCTTGGACGCTTCCGCGCCTGGTTGGACCCTTCTGCGTCTTCTTGCATGCTTCCGCGCCTGCTTGGACGTTTCCGCGCCTGCTTGGACGCTACCGCGCCTGCTTGGACGCTTCCGCGACTACTAGGACGCTTCCGCGCGTGCTTGGACCCTTCTGCGCCTTCTTGCATGCTTCCGCGCCTGCTTGGATGTTTCCGCGCCTGCTTGGACGCTACCGCGCCTGCTTGGACGCTTCCGCGCCTTCTTGCATGCTTCCGCGCCTGCTTGGACGTTTCCGCGCCTGCTTGGACGCTACCGCGCCTGCTTGGACGCTTCCGCGCCTGCTTGGACTCTTCTGCGCCTTCTTGCATGCTGCCGCGCCTACTTGGACGTTTCCGCGCCTGCTTGGACGCTTCCGCGCCTACTTGGACGCTACCGCGCCTGCTTGGACGCTTCCGCGACTGCTTGGACGCTTCCGCGTCTCTTTGGACGCTACAGCGCCTGCTTGAACGCTTCCGCGACTGCTTGGACGCTTCCGCGCCTGCTTGGACTCTTCTGCGCCTTCTTGCATGCTGCCGCGCCTACTTGGACGCTTCCGCGCCTGCTTGCATGCTTCCCCGCCTGCTTGGACGCTTCCGCGCCTGCTTGCATGCTTCCCCGCCTGCTTGGACGCTTCCGCGCCTGCTTGGACTCTTCTGCGCCTTCTTGCATGCTTCCGCGCCTGCTTGGACGTTTCCGCGCCTGCTTGGACGCTACCGCGCCTGCTTGGACGCTTCCGCGCCTTCTTGCATGCTTCCGCGCCTGCTTGGACGTTTCCGCGCCTGCTTGGACGATACCGCGCCTGCTTGGACGCTTCCGCGCCTGCTTGGACTCTTCTGCGCCTGCTTGCATGCTGCGGCGCCTACTTAGACGTTTCCGCGCCTGCTTGGACGCTTCCGCGCCTGCTTGAACGCTACCGCGCCTGCTTGGACGCTTCCGCGACTGCTTGGACGCTTCCGCGCCTGGTTGGACGCTACCGCGCCTGCTTGGATGTTTCCGCGACTGCTTGGACACTACCGCGCCTGCTTGGACGCTACCGCGCCTGCTTGGACGCTTCCGCGACTGCTTGGACGCTTCCGCGCCTGGTTGGACCCTTCTGCGTCTTCTTGCATGCTTCCGCGCCTACTTGGACGTTTCCGCGGCTGCTTGGATGCTTCCGCGCCTGCTTGCATGCTTCCCCGCCTGCTTGGACGCTTCCGCGCCTGCTTGGATGCTACCGCGCCTGCTTGGACACTTCTGCGCCTGTTTGGACTCTTCTGCGCCTGCTTGGACGCTTCCGCGCCTGCTTGGACGTTTCCGCGCCTGCTTGGACGATACCGCGCCTGCTTGGACGCTTCCGCGCCTGCTTGGACGCTTCCGCGCCTGGTTGGACGCTACCGCGCCTGCTTGGATGTTTCCGCGACTGCTTGAACGCTACCGCGCCTGCTTGGACGCTTCCGCGACTGCTTGGACGCTTCCGCGCCTGGTTGGACGCTACCGCGCCTGCTTGGATGTTTCCGCGACTGCTTGGACACTACCGCGCCTGCTTGGACGCTACCGCGCCTGCTTGGACGCTTCCGCGACTGCTTGGACGCTTCCGCGCCTGGTTGGACCCTTCTGCGTCTTCTTGCATGCTTCCGCGCCTGCTTGGACGTTTCCGCGCCTGCTTGGACGCTACCGCGCCTGCTTGGACGCTTCCGCGACTACTAGGACGCTTCCGCGCCTGCTTGGACCCTTCTGCGCCTTCTTGCATGCTTCCGCGCCAGCTTGGATGTTTCCGCGCCTGCTTGGACGCTACCGCGCCTGCTTGGACGCTTCCGCGCCTTCTTGCATGCTTCCGCGCCTGCTTGCATGCTTCCGCGCCTGCTTGGACGTTTCCGCGCCTGCTTGGACGCTACCGCGCCTGCTTGGACGCTTCCGCGCCTGCTTGGACTCTTCTGCGCCTTCTTGCATGCTGCCGCGCCTACTTGGACGTTTCCGCGCCTGCTTGGACGCTTCCGCGCCTACTTGGACGCTACCGCGCCTGCTTGGACGCTTCCGCGACTGCTTGGACGCTTCCGCGTCTCTTTGGACGCTACAGCGCCTGCTTGAACGCTTCCGCGACTGCTTGGACGCTTCCGCGCCTGCTTGGACTCTTCTGCGCCTTCTTGCATGCTGCCGCGCCTACTTGGACGCTTCCGCGCCTGCTTGCATGCTTCCCCGCCTGCTTGGACGCTTCCGCGCCTGCTTGCATGCTTCCCCGCCTGCTTGGACGCTTCCGCGCCTGCTTGGACTCTTCTGCGCCTTCTTGCATGCTTCCGCGCCTGCTTGGACGTTTCCGCGCCTGCTTGGACGCTACCGCGCCTGCTTGGACGCTTCCGCGCCTTCTTGCATGCTTCCGCGCCTGCTTGGACGTTTCCGCGCCTGCTTGGACGATACCGCGCCTGCTTGGACGCTTCCGCGCCTGCTTGGACTCTTCTGCGCCTGCTTGCATGCTGCCGCGCCTACTTAGACGTTTCCGCGCCTGCTTGGACTCTTCTGCGCCTTCTTGCATGCTGCCGCGCCTACTTGGACGTTTCCGCGCCTGCTTGGACGCTTCCGCGCCTATTTGAACGCTACTGCGCCTGCTTGGACGCTTCCGCGACTGCTTGGACGCTTCCGCGCCTGGTTGGACGCCACCGCGCCTGCTTGGATGTTTCCGCGACTGCTTGGACACTACCGCGCCTGCTTGGACTCTTCTGCGACTTCTTGCATGCTGCCGCGCCTACTTGGACGTTTCCGCGCCTGCTTGGACGCTTCCGCGCCTGCGTGCATGCTTCCCCGCCTGCTTGGACGCTTCCGCTTCTGCTTGGACGCTTCCGCGCCTGCTTGGACGTTTCCGCGCCTGCTTGGACGCTTCCGCGCCTGTTTGAACGCTCCTGCGCCTGCTTGGACGCTTCCGCGACTGCTTGGACGCTTCCGCGCCTGCTTGGACGATACCGCGCCTGCTTGGACGCTTCCGCGCCTGCTTGGACTCTTCTGCGCCTGCTTGCATGCTGCCGCGCCTGCTTGGACGCTTCCGCGACTGCTTGGACGCTTCCGCGCCTGGTTGGACCCTTCTGCGTCTTCTTGGACACTTCCGCGCCTGCTTGGACGTTTCCGCGCCTGCTTGGACGCTTCCGCGCCTGCTTGAACGCTACCGCGCCTGCTTGGACGCTTCCGCGACTGCTTGGACGCTTCCGCGCCTGGTTGGACGCTACCGCGCCTGCTTGGATGTTTCCGCGACTGCTTGGACACTACCGCGCCTGCTTGGACGCTACCGCGCCTGCTTGGACGCTTCCGCGACTGCTTGGACGCTTCCGCGCCTGGTTGGACCCTTCTGCGTCTTCTTGCATGCTTCCGCGCCTGCTTGGACGTTTCCGCGCCTGCTTGGACGCTACCGCGCCTGCTTGGACGCTTCCGCGACTACTAGGACGCTTCCGCGCGTGCTTGGACCCTTCTGCGCCTTCTTGCATGCTTCCGCGCCTGCTTGGATGTTTCCGCGCCTGCTTGGACGCTACCGCGCCTGCTTGGACGCTTCCGCGCCTTCTTGCATGCTTCCGCGCCTGCTTGGACGTTTCCGCGCCTGCTTGGACGCTACCGCGCCTGCTTGGACGCTTCCGCGCCTGCTTGGACTCTTCTGCGCCTTCTTGCATGCTGCCGCGCCTACTTGGACGTTTCCGCGCCTGCTTGGACGCTTCCGCGCCTACTTGGACGCTACCGCGCCTGCTTGGACGCTTCCGCGACTGCTTGGACGCTTCCGCGTCTCTTTGGACGCTACAGCGCCTGCTTGAACGCTTCCGCGACTGCTTGGACGCTTCCGCGCCTGCTTGGACTCTTCTGCGCCTTCTTGCATGCTGCCGCGCCTACTTGGACGCTTCCGCGCCTGCTTGCATGCTTCCCCGCCTGCTTGGACGCTTCCGCGCCTGCTTGGACGTTTCCGCGCCTGCTTGGACGCTACCGCGCCTGCTTGGACGCTTCCGCGCCTGCTTGGACTCTTCTGCGCCTTCTTGCATGCTGCCGCGCCTACTTGGACGTTTCCGCGCCTGCTTGGACGCTTCCGCGCCTACTTGGACGCTACCGCGCCTGCTTGGACTCTTCTGCGCCTTCTTGCATGCTGCCGCGCCTACTTGGACGTTTCCGCGCCTGCTTGGACGCTTCCGCGCCTACTTGGACGCTACCGCGCCTGCTTGGACGCTTCCGCGACTGCTTGGACGCTTCCGCGTCTCTTTGGACGCTACAGCGCCTGCTTGAACGCTTCCGCGACTGCTTGGACGCTTCCGCGCCTGCTTGGACGCTACCGCGCCTGCTTGGACGCTTCCGCGCCTTCTTGCATGCTTCCGCGCCTGCTTGGACGTTTCCGCGCCTGCTTGGACGATACCGCGCCTGCTTGGACGCTTCCGCGCCTGCTTGGACTCTTCTGCGCCTGCTTGCATGCTGCGGCGCCTACTTAGACGTTTCCGCGCCTGCTTGGACGCTTCCGCGCCTGCTTGAACGCTACCGCGCCTGCTTGGACGCTTCCGCGACTGCTTGGACGCTTCCGCGCCTGGTTGGACGCTACCGCGCCTGCTTGGATGTTTCCGCGACTGCTTGGACACTACCGCGCCTGCTTGGACGCTACCGCGCCTGCTTGGACGCTTCCGCGACTGCTTGGACGCTTCCGCGCCTGGTTGGACCCTTCTGCGTCTTCTTGCATGCTTCCGCGCCTACTTGGACGTTTCCGCGCCTGCTTGGACGATACCGCGCCTGCTTGGACGCTTCCGCGCCTGCTTGGACTCTTCTGCGCCTGCTTGCATGCTGCCGCGCCTACTTAGACGTTTCCGCGCCTGCTTGGACTCTTCTGCGCCTTCTTGCATGCTGCCGCGCCTACTTGGACGTTTCCGCGCCTGCTTGGACGCTTCCGCGCCTATTTGAACGCTACTGCGCCTGCTTGGACGCTTCCGCGACTGCTTGGACGCTTCCGCGCCTGGTTGGACGCCACCGCGCCTGCTTGGATGTTTCCGCGACTGCTTGGACACTACCGCGCCTGCTTGGACTCTTCTGCGCCTTCTTGCATGCTGCCGCGCCTACTTGGACGTTTCCGCGCCTGCTTGGACGCTTCCGCGCCTGCGTGCATGCTTCCCCGCCTGCTTGGACGCTTCCGCTTCTGCTTGGACGCTTCCGCGCCTGCTTGGACGTTTCCGCGCCTGCTTGGACGCTTCCGCGCCTGTTTGAACGCTCCTGCGCCTGCTTGGACGCTTCCGCGACTGCTTGGACGCTTCCGCGCCTGCTTGGACGATACCGCGCCTGCTTGGACGCTTCCGCGCCTGCTTGGACTCTTCTGCGCCTGCTTGCATGCTGCCGCGCCTGCTTGGACGCTTCCGCGACTGCTTGGACGCTTCCGCGCCTGGTTGGACCCTTCTGCGTCTTCTTGGACACTTCCGCGCCTGCTTGGACGTTTCCGCGCCTGCTTGGACGCTTCCGCGCCTGCTTGAACGCTACCGCGCCTGCTTGGACGCTTCCGCGACTGCTTGGACGCTTCCGCGCCTGGTTGGACGCTACCGCGCCTGCTTGGATGTTTCCGCGACTGCTTGGACACTACCGCGCCTGCTTGGACGCTACCGCGCCTGCTTGGACGCTTCCGCGACTGCTTGGACGCTTCCGCGCCTGGTTGGACCCTTCTGCGTCTTCTTGCATGCTTCCGCGCCTGCTTGGACGTTTCCGCGCCTGCTTGGACGCTACCGCGCCTGCTTGGACGCTTCCGCGACTACTAGGACGCTTCCGCGCGTGCTTGGACCCTTCTGCGCCTTCTTGCATGCTTCCGCGCCTGCTTGGATGTTTCCGCGCCTGCTTGGACGCTACCGCGCCTGCTTGGACGCTTCCGCGCCTTCTTGCATGCTTCCGCGCCTGCTTGGACGTTTCCGCGCCTGCTTGGACGCTACCGCGCCTGCTTGGACGCTTCCGCGCCTGCTTGGACTCTTCTGCGCCTTCTTGCATGCTGCCGCGCCTACTTGGACGTTTCCGCGCCTGCTTGGACGCTTCCGCGCCTACTTGGACGCTACCGCGCCTGCTTGGACGCTTCCGCGACTGCTTGGACGCTTCCGCGTCTCTTTGGACGCTACAGCGCCTGCTTGAACGCTTCCGCGACTGCTTGGACGCTTCCGCGCCTGCTTGGACTCTTCTGCGCCTTCTTGCATGCTGCCGCGCCTACTTGGACGCTTCCGCGCCTGCTTGCATGCTTCCCCGCCTGCTTGGACGCTTCCGCGCCTGCTTGGACGTTTCCGCGCCTGCTTGGACGCTACCGCGCCTGCTTGGACGCTTCCGCGCCTGCTTGGACTCTTCTGCGCCTTCTTGCATGCTGCCGCGCCTACTTGGACGTTTCCGCGCCTGCTTGGACGCTTCCGCGCCTACTTGGACGCTACCGCGCCTGCTTGGACGCTTCCGCGACTGCTTGGACGCTTCCGCGTCTCTTTGGACGCTACAGCGCCTGCTTGAACGCTTCCGCGACTGCTTGGACGCTTCCGCGCCTGCTTGGACTCTTCTGCGCCTTCTTGCATGCTGCCGCGCCTACTTGGACGCTTCCGCGCCTGCTTGCATGCTTCCCCGCCTGCTTGGACGCTTCCGCGCCTGCTTGCATGCTTCCCCGCCTGCTTGGACGCTTCCGCGCCTGCTTGGACTCTTCTGCGCCTGCTTGCATGCTGCCGCGCCTGCTTGGACGCTTCCGCGACTGCTTGGACGCTTCCGCGCCTGGTTGGACCCTTCTGCGTCTTCTTGGACACTTCCGCGCCTGCTTGGACGTTTCCGCGCCTGCTTGGACGCTTCCGCGCCTGCTTGAACGCTACCGCGCCTGCTTGGACGCTTCCGCGACTGCTTGGACGCTTCCGCGCCTGGTTGGACGCTACCGCGCCTGCTTGGATGTTTCCGCGACTGCTTGGACACTACCGCGCCTGCTTGGACGCTACCGCGCCTGCTTGGACGCTACCGCGCCTGCTTGGACGCTTCCGCGACTGCTTGGACGCTTCCGCGCCTGGTTGGACGCTACCGCGCCTGCTTGGATGTTTCCGCGACTGCTTGGACACTACCGCGCCTGCTTGGACGCTACCGCGCCTGCTTGGACGCTTCCGCGACTGCTTGGACGCTTCCGCGCCTGGTTGGACCCTTCTGCGTCTTCTTGCATGCTTCCGCGCCTACTTGGACGTTTCCGCGGCTGCTTGGATGCTTCCGCGCCTGCTTGCATGCTTCCCCGCCTGCTTGGACGCTTCCGCGCCTGCTTGGATGCTACCGCGCCTGCTTGGACACTTCTGCGCCTGTTTGGACTCTTCTGCGCCTGCTTGGACGCTTCCGCGCCTGCTTGGACGTTTCCGCGCCTGCTTGGACGATACCGCGCCTGCTTGGGCGCTTCCGCGCCTGCTTGGACTCTTCTGCGCCTGCTTGCATGCTGCCGCGCCTGCTTGGACGCTTCCGCGACTGCTTGGACGCTTCCGCGCCTGGTTGGACCCTTCTGCGTCTTCTTGGACACTTCCGCGCCTGCTTGGACGCTACCGCGCCTGCTTGGACGTTTCCGCGCCTGCTTGGACGCTACCGCGCCTGCTTGGACGCTTCCGCGCCTTCTTGCATGCTTCCGCGCCTGCTTGGACGTTTCCGCGCCTGCTTGGACGCTTCCGCGACTGCTTGGACGCTTCCGCGCCTGGTTGGACGCTTCCGCGCCTGCTTGCATGCTTCCCCGCCTGCTTGGACGCTTCCGCGCCTGCTTGGACTCTTCTGCGCCTTCTTGCATGCTGCCGCGCATACTTGGACGTTTCCGCGCCTGCTTGGACGCTTCCGCGCCTGCGTGCATGCTTCCCCGCCTGCTTGGACGCTTCCGCTTCTGCTTGGACGCTTCCGCGACTGCTTGGACGCTACCGCGCCTGCTTGGGCTCTTCTGCGTCTTCTTGCATGCTTCCGCGCATGCTTGCATGCTTCCCCGCCTGCTTGGACGCATCCGCGCCTGCTTGGACTCTTCTGCGTCTTCTTGCATGCTTCCGCGCCTGCTTGGACGTTTCCGCGCCTGCTTGGACGCTTCCGCGCCTGCTTGCATGCTTCCCCGCCTGCTTGGACGCTTCCACGCCTGCTTGGACTCTTCTGCGCCTTCTTGCAAGCTTCCGCGCCTGCTTGGACGTTTCCGCGCCTGCTTGGACGATACCGCGCCTGCTTGGACGCTTCCGCGCCTTCTTGCATGCTTCCGCGCCTGCTTGGACGTTTCCGCGCCTGCTTGGACGATACCGCGCCTGCTTGGACGCTTCCGCGCCTGCTTGGACTCTTCTGCGCCTGCTTGCATGCTGCCGCGCCTGCTTGGACGCTTCCGCGACTGCTTGGACGCTTCCGCGCCTGGTTGGACCCTTCTGCGTCTTCTTGGACACTTCCGCGCCTGCTTGGACGTTTCCGCGCCTGCTTGGACGCTTCCGCGCCTGCTTGAACGCTACCGCGCCTGCTTGGACGCTTCCGCGACTGCTTGGACGCTTCCGCGCCTGGTTGGACGCTACCGCGCCTGCTTGGATGTTTCCGCGACTGCTTGGACACTACCGCGCCTGCTTGGACGCTACCGCGCCTGCTTGGACGCTTCCGCGGCTGCTTGGACGCTTCCGCGCCTGGTTGGACCCTTCTGCGTCTTCTTGCATGCTTCCGCGCCTGCTTGGACGTTTCCGCGCCTGCTTGGACGCTACCGCGCCTGCTTGGACGCTTCCGCGACTACTAGGACGCTTCCGCGCCTGCTTGGACCCTTCTGCGCCTTCTTGCATGCTTCCGCGCCTGCTTGGATGTTTCCGCGCCTGCTTGGACGCTACCGCGCCTGCTTGGACGCTTCCGCGCCTTCTTGCATGCTTCCGCGCCTGCTTGGACGTTTCCGCGCCTGCTTGGACGCTACCGCGCCTGCTTGGACGCTTCCGCGCCTGCTTGGACTCTTCTGCGCCTTCTTGCATGCTGCCGCGCCTACTTGGACGTTTCCGCGCCTGCTTGGACGCTTCCGCGCCTACTTGGACGCTACCGCGCCTGCTTGGACGCTTCCGCGACTGCTTGGACGCTTCCGCGTCTCTTTGGACGCTACAGCGCCTGCTTGAACGCTTCCGCGACTGCTTGGACGCTTCCGCGCCTGCTTGGACTCTTCTGCGCCTTCTTGCATGCTGCCGCGCCTACTTGGACGCTTCCGCGCCTGCTTGCATGCTTCCCCGCCTGCTTGGACGCTTCCGCGCCTGCTTGCATGCTTCCCCGCCTGCTTGGACGCTTCCGCGCCTGCTTGGACTCTTCTGCGCCTTCTTGCATGCTTCCGCGCCTGCTAGGACGTTTCCGCGCCTGCTTGGACGCTACCGCGCCTGCTTGGACGCTTCCGCGCCTTCTTGCATGCTTCCGCGCCTGCTTGGACGTTTCCGCGCCTGCTTGGACGATACCGCGCCTGCTTGGACGCTTCCGCGCCTGCTTGGACTCTTCTGCGCCTGCTTGCATGCTGCCGCGCCTACTTAGACATTTCCGCGCCTGCTTGGACTCTTCTGCGCCTTCTTGCATGCTGCCGCGCCTACTTGGACGTTTCCGCGCCTGCTTGGACGCTTCCGCGCCTATTTGAACGCTACTGCGCCTGCTTGGACGCTTCCGCGACTGCTTGGACGCTTCCGCGCCTGGTTGGACGCCACCGCGCCTGCTTGGATGTTTCCGCGACTGCTTGGACACTACCGCGCCTGCTTGGACTCTTCTGCGCCTTCTTGCATGCTGCCGCGCCTACTTGGACGTTTCCGCGCCTGCTTGGACGCTTCCGCGCCTGCGTGCATGCTTCCCCGCCTGCTTGGACGCTTCCGCTTCTGCTTGGACGCTTCCGCGCCTGCTTGGACGTTTCCGCGCCTGCTTGGACGCTTCCGCGCCTGTTTGAACGCTCCTGCGCCTGCTTGGACGCTTCCGCGACTGCTTGGACGCTTCCGCGCCTGCTTGGACGATACCGCGCCTGCTTGGACGCTTCCGCGCCTGCTTGGACTCTTCTGCGCCTGCTTGCATGCTGCCGCGCCTGCTTGGACGCTTCCGCGACTGCTTGGACGCTTCCGCGCCTGGTTGGACCCTTCTGCGTCTTCTTGGACACTTCCGCGCCTGCTTGGACGTTTCCGCGCCTGCTTGGACGCTTCCGCGCCTGCTTGAACGCTACCGCGCCTGCTTGGACGCTTCCGCGACTGCTTGGACGCTTCCGCGCCTGGTTGGACGCTACCGCGCCTGCTTGGATGTTTCCGCGACTGCTTGGACACTACCGCGCCTGCTTGGACGCTACCGCGCCTGCTTGGACGCTTCCGCGACTGCTTGGACGCTTCCGCGCCTGGTTGGACCCTTCTGCGTCTTCTTGCATGCTTCCGCGCCTGCTTGGACGTTTCCGCGCCTGCTTGGACGCTACCGCGCCTGCTTGGACGCTTCCGCGACTACTAGGACGCTTCCGCGCCTGCTTGGACCCTTCTGCGCCTTCTTGCATGCTTCCGCGCCTGCTTGGATGTTTCCGCGCCTGCTTGGACGCTACCGCGCCTGCTTGGACGCTTCCGCGCCTTCTTGCATGCTTCCGCGCCTGCTTGGACGTTTCCGCGCCTGCTTGGACGCTACCGCGCCTGCTTGGACGCTTCCGCGCCTGCTTGGACTCTTCTGCGCCTTCTTGCATGCTGCCGCGCCTACTTGGACGTTTCCGCGCCTGCTTGGACGCTTCCGCGCCTACTTGGACGCTACCGCGCCTGCTTGGACGCTTCCGCGACTGCTTGGACGCTTCCGCGTCTCTTTGGACGCTACAGCGCCTGCTTGAACGCTTCCGCGACTGCTTGGACGCTTCCGCGCCTGCTTGGACGCTTCCGCGACAGCTTGGACGCTTCCGCGCCTGCTTGGACTCTTCTGCGTCTTCTTGCATGCTTCCGCACCGGCTTGGACGTTTCCGCGCCTGCTTGGACGCTACCGCGCCTACTTGTACGCTTCCGCGACTGCTTGGACGCTACCGCGCCTGCTTGGACGCTTCCGCGGCTGCTTGGACGCTTCCGCGCCTGCTTGGACTCTTCTGCGTCTTCTTGCAATGCTTCCGCGCCTGCTTGGACGTTTCCGCGCCTGCTTGGACGCTACCGCGCCTGCTTGGACGCTCCCGCGACTGCTTGGACGCTACCGCGCCTGCTTGGACAATTCCGCGACTGCTTGGACTCTTCCGCGCCTGCTTGGAATCTTCTGCGCCTTCTTGCATGCTGCCGCGCCTACTTGGACGTTTCCACGCCTGCTTGGACGCTTCCGCGCCTGCTTGCATGCTTCCCCGCCTGCTTGGAATCTTCTGCGCCTTCTTGCATGCTGCCGCGCCTACTTGGACGTTTCCACGCCTGCTTGGACGCTTCTGCGCCTGCTTGCATGCTTCCCCGCCTGCTTGGACGCTTCCGCGCCTGCTTGGACTCTTCGGCGCCTTCTTGCATGCTTCCGCGCCTGCTTGGACGTTTCCGCGCCTGCTTGGACGCTACCGCGCCTGCTTGGACGCTTCCGCGCCTTCTTGCATGCTTCCGCGCCTGCTTGGACGTTTCCGCGCCTGCTTGGACGATACCGCGCCTGCTTGGACGCTGCCGCGCCTGCTTGGACTCTTCTGCGCCTGCTTGCATGCTGCCGCGCCTACTTAGACGTTTCCGCGCCTGCTTGGACGCTTCCGCGCCTGCTTGAACGCTACCGCGCCTGCTTGGACGCTTCCGCGACTGCTTGGACGCTTCCGCGCCTGGTTGGACGCTACCGCGCCTGCTTGGATGTTTCCGCGACTGCTTGGACACTACCGCGCCTGCTTGGACGCTACCGCGCCTGCTTGGACGCTTCCGCGACTGCTTGGACGCTTCCGCGCCTGGTTGGACCCTTCTGCGTCTTCTTGCATGCTTCCGCGCCTACTTGGACGTTTCCGCGGCTGCTTGGATGCTTCCGCGCCTGCTTGCATGCTTCCCCGCCTGCTTGGACTCTTCGGCGCCTTCTTGCATGCTTCCGCGCCTGCTTGGACGTTTCCGCGCCTGCTTGGACGCTTCCGCTTCTGCTTGGACGCTACCGCGCCTGCGTGCATGCTACCACGCCTGCTTGGACGCTTCCGCTTCTGCTTGGACGCTTCCGCGCCTGCTTGGACGTTTCCGCGCCTGCTTGGACGCTACCGCGCCTGCTTGGACGCTTCCGCGCCTTCTTGCATGCTTCCGCGCCTGCTTGGACGTTTCCGCGCCTGCTTGGACGCTTCCGCGACTGCTTGGACGCTTCCGCGCCTGGTTGGACGCTTCCGCGCCTGCTTGCATGCTTCCCCGCCTGCTTGGACGCTTCCGCGCCTGCTTGGACTCTTCTGCGCCTTCTTGCATGCTGCCGCGCATACTTGGACGTTTCCGCGCCTGCTTGGACGCTTCCGCGCCTGCGTGCATGCTTCCCCGCCTGCTTGGACGCTTCCGCTTCTGCTTGGACGCTTCCGCGACTGCTTGGACGCTACCGCGCCTGCTTGGACGCTGCCGCGACTGCTTGGACACTACCGCGCCTGCTTGGACGCTTCCGCGACTGCTTGGACGCTTCCGCGCCTGCTTGGGCTCTTCTGCGTCTTCTTGCATGCTTCCGCGCATGCTTGCATGCTTCCCCGCCTGCTTGGACGCATCCGCGCCTGCTTGGACTCTTCTGCGTCTTCTTGCATGCTTCCGCGCCTGCTTGGACGTTTCCGCGCCTGCTTGGACGCTTCCGCGCCTGCTTGCATGCTTCCCCGCCTGCTTGGACGCTTCCGCGCCTGCTTGGACTCTTCTGCGCCTTCTTGCAAGCTTCCGCGCCTGCTTGGACGTTTCCGCGCCTGCTTGGACGATACCGCGCCTGCTTGGACGCTTCCGCGCCTTCTTGCATGCTTCCGCGCCTGCTTGGACGTTTCCGCGCCTGCTTGGACGATACCGCGCCTGCTTGGACGCTTCCGCGCCTGCTTGGACTCTTCTGCGCCTGCTTGCATGCTGCCGCGCCTGCTTGGACGCTTCCGCGACTGCTTGGACGCTTCCGCGCCTGGTTGGACCCTTCTGCGTCTTCTTGGACACTTCCGCGCCTGCTTGGAGGTTTCCGCGCCTGCTTGGACGCTTCCGCGCCTGCTTGAACGCTACCGCGCCTGCTTGGACGCTTCCGCGACTGCTTGGACGCTTCCGCGCCTGGTTGGACGCTACCGCGCCTGCTTGGATGTTTCCGCGACTGCTTGGACACTACCGCGCCTGCTTGGACGCTACCGCGCCTGCTTGGACGCTTCCGCGACTGCTTGGACGCTTCCGCGCCTGGTTGGACCCTTCTGCGTCTTCTTGCATGCTTCCGCGCCTGCTTGGACGTTTCCGCGCCTGCTTGGACGCTACCGCGCCTGCTTGGACGCTTCCGCGACTACTAGGACGCTTCCGCGCCTGCTTGGACCCTTCTGCGCCTTCTTGCATGCTTCCGCGCCTGCTTGGATGTTTCCGCGCCTGCTTGGACGCTGCCGCGCCTGCTTGGACGCTTCCGCGCCTTCTTGCATGCTTCCGCGCCTGCTTGGACGTTTCCGCGCCTGCTTGGACGCTACCGCGCCTGCTTGGACGCTTCCGCGCCTGCTTGGACTCTTCTGCGCCTTCTTGCATGCTGCCGCGCCTACTTGGACGTTTCCGCGCCTGCTTGGACGCTTCCGCGCCTACTTGGACGCTACCGCGCCTGCTTGCATGCTTCCCCGCCTGCTTGGACGCTTCCGCGCCTGCTTGGATGCTACCGCGCCTGCTTGGACACTTCTGCGCCTGTTTGGACTCTTCTGCGCCTGCTTGGACGCTACCGCGCCTGCTTGGACGGTTCCGCGCCTGCTTGGACGCTTCCGCGACAGCTTGGACGCTTCCGCGCCTGCTTGGACTCTTCTGCGTCTTCTTGCATGCTTCCGCACCGGCTTGGACGTTTCCGCGCCTGCTTGGACGCTACCGCGCCTACTTGTACGCTTCCGCGACTGCTTGGACGCTACCGCGCCTGCTTGGACGCTTCCGCGACTGCTTGGACGCTTCCGCGCCTGCTTGGACTCTTCTGCGCCTTCTTGCATGCTGCCGCGCCTACTTGGACGCTTCCGCGCCTGGTTGGACGCTACCGCGCCTGCTTGGACGCTTCCGCGACTGCTTGGACGCTTCCGCGCCTGCTTGGAATCTTCTGCGCCTGGTTGGACGCTACCGCGCCTGCTTGGAATCTTCTGCGCCTTCTTGCATGCTGCCGCGCCTACTTGGACGTTTCCACGCCTGCTTGGACGCTTCCGCGACTGCTTGGACGCTACCGCGCCTGCTTGGACAATTCCGCGACTGCTTGGGCGCTTCCGCGCCTGCTTGGACGCTACCGCGCCTGCTTGGACGCTTCCGCAACTCCTTGGACGCTTCTGCGCCTGCTTGGACGCTTCCGCGATTGCTTGGACGCTTCCGCGCCTGCTTGGACTGTTCTGCGCCTTCTTGCATGCTGCCGCGCCTACTTGGACGCCTCCGCGCCTGCTTGGACGCTTCCGCGCCTGCTTGGACGCTTCCGCGCCTGCTTGGACACTTCCGCGCCTGCTTGGACGCTACCGCGCCTGCTTGGACGCTTCCGCACCTGCATGGACGTTTCCGCGCCTGCTTGGACGCTTCCGCGACTGCTTGGACGCTTCTGCGCCTGCTTGGACGCTTCCGCGCCTGCATGGACGTTTCCGCGCCTGCTTGGACGCTACCGCGCCTGCTTGGACGCTTCTGCGCCTTCTTGCATGCTTCCGCGACTGCTTGGACGCTTCCGCGTCTGCTTGGACTCTTCTGCGCCTTCTTGCATGCTTCCGCGCCTGCTTGGACTCTTCTGCGCCTGCTTGGACGCTACCGCGCCTGCTTGGACGCTTCCGCGCCTGCATGGACGCTACCACGCCTGCTTGGACGCTTCCGCGACTGCTTGGACGTTTCCGCGCCTGCTTGGACACTTCTGCGTCTTCTTGCATGCTTCCGCGCCTGCTTGGACGCTACCGCGCCTGCTTGAACGCTACCGCGCCTGCTTGGACGTTTCCGCGCCTGTTTGGACGCTACCACGCCTGCTTGGACGCTTCCGCGACTGATTGGACGCTACCGCGCCTGCTTGGACGCTTCCGCGACTGCTTGAACGTTTCCGCGCCTGCTTGGACCCTTCTGCGTCTTCTTGCATGCTTCCGCGCCTGCTTGGACGTTTCCGCGCCTGCTTGGACGCTACCGCGCCTGCTTGGACGCTTCTGCGACTGCTAGGACGCTTCCGCCCCTGGTTGGACGCTACCGCGCCTGCTTGGATGTTTCCGCGACTGCTTGGACACTACCGCGCCTGCTTGGACGCTACCGCGCCTGCGTGCATGCTATCACACCTGCTTGGACGCTTCCGCTTCTGCTTGGACGCTTCCGCGCCTGCTTGGACGTTTCCGCGCCTGCTTGGACGCTACCGCGCCTGCTTGGACGCTTCCGCGCCTTCTTGCATGCTTCCGCGCCTGCTTGGACGTTTCCGCGCCTGCTTGGACGCTTCCGCGACTGCTTGGACGCTTCCGCGCCTGGTTGGACGCTTCCGCGCCTGCTTGCATGCTACCCGCCTGCTTGGACGCTTCCGCGCCTGCTTGGACTCTTCTGCGCCTTCTTGCATGCTGCCGCGCCTACTTGGACGTTTCCGCGCCTGCTTGGACGCTTCCGCGCCTGCGTGCATGCTTCCCCGCCTGCTTGGACGCTTCCGCTTCTGCTTGGACGCTTCCGCGACTGCTTGGACGCTACCGCGCCTGCTTGGACGCTGCCGCGACTGCTTGGACACTACCGCGCCTGCTTGGACGCTTCCGCGACTGCTTGGACGCTTCCGCGCCTGCTTGGACTCTTCTGCGTCTTCTTGCATGCTTCCGCGCATGCTTGCATGCTTCCCCGCCTGCTTGGACGCATCCGCGCCTGCTTGGACTCTTCTGCGTCTTCTTGCATGCTTCCGCGCCTGCTTGGACGTTTCCGCGCCTGCTTGGACGCTTCCGCGCCTGCTTGCATGCTTCCCCGCCTGCTTGGACGCTTCCGCGCCTGCTTGGACTCTTCTTCGCCTTCTTGCATGCTTCCGCGCCTGCTTGGACGTTTCCGCGCCTGCTTGGACGATACCGCGCCTGCTTGGACGCTTCCGCGCCGTCTTGCATGCTTCCGCGCCTGCTTGGACGTTTCCGCGCCTGCTTGGACGATACCGCGCCTGCTTGGACGCTTCCGCGCCTGCTTGGACTCTTCTGCGCCTGCTTGCATGCTGCCGCGCCTGCTTGGACGCTTCCGCGACTGCTTGGACGCTTCCGCGCCTGGTTGGACCCTTCTGCGTCTTCTTGGACACTTCCGCGCCTGCTTGGACGTTTCCGCGCCTGCTTGGACGCTTCCGCGCCTGCTTGAACGCTACCGCGCCTGCTTGGACGCTTCCGCGACTGCTTGGACGCTTCCGCGCCTGGTTGGACGCTACCACGCCTGCTTGGATGTTTCCGCGACTGCTTGGACACTACCGCGCCTGCTTGGACGCTACCGCGCCTGCTTGGACGCTTCCGCGACTGCTTGGACGCTTCCGCGCCTGGTTGGACCCTTCTGCGTCTTCTTGCATGCTTCCGCGCCTGCTTGGACGTTTCCGCGCCTGCTTGGACGCTACCGCGCCTGCTTGGACGCTTCCGCGACTACTAGGACGCTTCCGCGCCTGCTTGGACCCTTCTGCGCCTTCTTGCATGCTTCCGCACCGGCTTGGACGTTTCCGCGCCTGCTTGGACGCTACCGCGCCTACTTGTACGCTTCCGCGACTGCTTGGACGCTACCGCGCCTGCTTGGACGCTTCCGCGACTGCTTGGACGCTTCCGCGCCTGCTTGGACTCTTCTGCGCCTTCTTGCATGCTGCCGCGCCTACTTGGACGCTTCCGCGCCTGGTTGGACGCTACCGCGCCTGCTTGGACGCTTCCGCGACTGCTTGGACGCTTCCGCGCCTGCTTGGAATCTTCTGCGCCTGGTTGGACGCTACCGCGCCTGCTTGGAATCTTCTGCGCCTTCTTGCATGCTGCCGCGCCTACTTGGACGTTTCCACGCCTGCTTGGACGCTTCCGCGACTGCTTGGACGCTACCGCGCCTGCTTGGACAATTCCGCGACTGCTTGGGCGCTTCCGCGCCTGCTTGGACGCTACCGCGCCTGCTTGGACGCTTCCGCAACTCCTTGGACGCTTCTGCGCCTGCTTGGACGCTTCCGCGATTGCTTGGACGCTTCCGCGCCTGCTTGGACTGTTCTGCGCCTTCTTGCATGCTGCCGCGCCTACTTGGACGCCTCCGCGCCTGCTTGGACGCTTCCGCGCCTGCTTGGACGCTTCCGCGCCTGCTTGGACACTTCCGCGCCTGCTTGGACGCTACCGCGCCTGCTTGGACGCTTCCGCACCTGCATGGACGTTTCCGCGCCTGCTTGGACGCTTCCGTGACTGCTTGGACGCTTCTGCGCCTGCTTGGACGCTTCCGCGCCTGCATGGACGTTTCCGCGCCTGCTTGAACGCTACCGCGCCTGCTTGGACGCTTCTGCGCCTTCTTGCATGCTTCCGCGACTGCTTGGACGCTTCCGCGCCTGCTTGGACTCTTCTGCGCCTTCTTGCATGCTTCCGCGCCTGCTTGGACTCTTCTGCGCCTGCTTGGACGCTTCCGCGACTGCTTGGACGCTTCCGCCCCTGGTTGGACGCTACCGCGCCTGCTTGGATGTTTCCGCGACTGCTTGGACACTACCGCGCCTGCTTGGACGCTACCGCGCCTGCGTGCATGCTACCACGCCTGCTTGGACGCTTCCGCTTCTGCTTGGACGCTTCCGCGCCTGCTTGGACGTTTCCGCGCCTGCTTGGACGCTACCGCGCCTGCTTGGACGCTTCCGCGCCTTCTTGCATGCTTCCGCGCCTGCTTGGACGTTTCCGCGCCTGCTTGGACGCTTCCGCGACTGCTTGGACGCTTCCGCGCCTGGTTGGACGCTTCCGCGCCTGCTTGCATGCTTCCCCGCCTGCTTGGACGCTTCCGCGCCTGCTTGGACTCTTCTGCGCCTTCTTGCATGCTGCCGCGCATACTTGGACGTTTCCGCGCCTGCTTGGACGCTTCCGCGCCTGCGTGCATGCTTCCCCGCCTGCTTGGACGCTTCCGCTTCTGCTTGGACGCTTCCGCGACTGCTTGGACGCTACCGCGCCTGCTTGGACGCTGCCGCGACTGCTTGGACACTACCGCGCCTGCTTGGACGCTTCCGCGACTGCTTGGACGCTTCCGCGCCTGCTTGGACTCTTCTGCGTCTTCTTGCATGCTTCCGCGCATGCTTGCATGCTTCCCCGCCTGCTTGGACGCATCCGCGCCTGCTTGGACTCTTCTGCGTCTTCTTGCATGCTTCCGCGCCTGCTTGGACGTTTCCGCGCCTGCTTGGACGCTTCCGCGCCTGCTTGCATGCTTCCCCGCCTGCTTGGACGCTTCCGCGCCTGCTTGGACTCTTCTGCGCCTTCTTGCATGCTTCCGCGCCTGCTTGGACGTTTCCGCGCCTGCTTGGACGATACCGCGCCTGCTTGGACGCTTCCGCGCCTTCTTGCATGCTTCCGCGCCTGCTTGGACGTTTCCGCGCCTGCTTGGACGATACCGCGCCTGCTTGGACGCTTCCGCGCCTGCTTGGACTCTTCTGCGCCTGCTTGCATGCTGCCGCGCCTGCTTGGACGCTTCCGCGACTGCTTGGACGCTTCCGCGCCTGGTTGGACCCTTCTGCGTCTTCTTGGACACTTCCGCGCCTGCTTGGACGTTTCCGCGCCTGCTTGGACGCTTCCGCGCCTGCTTGAACGCTACCGCGCCTGCTTGGACGCTTCCGCGACTGCTTGGACGCTTCCGCGCCTGGTTGGACGCTACCGCGCCTGCTTGGATGTTTCCGCGACTGCTTGGACACTACCGCGCCTGCTTGGACGCTACCGCGCCTGCTTGGACGCTTCCGCGACTGCTTGGACGCTTCCGCGCCTGGTTGGACCCTTCTGCGTCTTCTTGCATGCTTCCGCGCCTGCTTGGACGTTTCCGCGCCTGCTTGGACGCTACCGCGCCTGCTTGGACGCTTCCGCGACTACTAGGACGCTTCCGCGCCTGCTTGGACCCTTCTGCGCCTTCTTGCATGCTTCCGCGCCTGCTTGGATGTTTCCGCGCCTGCTTGGACGCTACCGCGCCTGCTTGGACGCTTCCGCGCCTTCTTGCATGCTTCCGCGCCTGCTTGGACGTTTCCGCGCCTGCTTGGACGCTACCGCGCCTGCTTGGACGCTTCCGCGCCTGCTTGGACTCTTCTGCGCCTTCTTGCATGCTGCCGCGCCTACTTGGACGTTTCCGCGCCTGCTTGGACGCTTCCGCGCCTACTTGGACGCTACCGCGCCTGCTTGGACGCTTCCGCGACTGCTTGGACGCTTCCGCGTCTCTTTGGACGCTACAGCGCCTGCTTGAACGCTTCCGCGACTGCTTGGACGCTTCCGCGCCTGCTTGGACTCTTCTGCGCCTTCTTGCATGCTGCCGCGCCTACTTGGACGCTTCCACGCCTGCTTGCATGCTTCCCCGCCTGCTTGGACGCTTCCGCGCCTGCTTGCATGCTTCCCCGCCTGCTTGGACGCTTCCGCGCCTGCTTGGACTCTTCTGCGCCTTCTTGCATGCTTCCGCGCCTGCTTGGACGTTTCCGCGCCTGCTTGGACGCTACCGCGCCTGCTTGGACGCTTCCGCGCCTTCTTGCATGCTTCCGCGCCTGCTTGGACGTTTCCGCGCCTGCTTGGACGATACCGCGCCTGCTTGGACGCTTCCGCGCCTGCTTGGACGATACCGCGCCTGCTTGGACGCTTCCGCGCCTGCTTGGACTCTTCTGCGCCTGCTTGCATGCTGCCGCGCCTACTTAGACGTTTCCGCGCCTGCTTGGACTCTTCTGCGTCTTCTTGCAATGCTTCCGCGCCTGCTTGGACGTTTCCGCGCCTGCTTGGACGCTACCGCGCCTGCTTGGACGCTCCCGCGACTGCTTGGACGCTACCGCGCCTGCTTGGACAATTCCGCGACTGCTTGGACTCTTCCGCGCCTGCTTGGAATCTTCTGCGCCTTCTTGCATGCTGCCGCGCCTACTTGGACGTTTCCACGCCTGCTTGGACGCTTCCGCGCCTGCTTGCATGCTTCCCCGCCTGCTTGGAATCTTCTGCGCCTTCTTGCATGCTGCCGCGCCTACTTGGACGTTTCCACGCCTGCTTGGACGCTTCTGCGCCTGCTTGCATGCTTCCCCGCCTGCTTGGACGCTTCCGCGCCTGCTTGGACTCTTCGGCGCCTTCTTGCATGCTTCCGCGCCTGCTTGGACGTTTCCGCGCCTGCTTGGACGCTACCGCGCCTGCTTGGACGCTTCCGCGCCTTCTTGCATGCTTCCGCGCCTGCTTGGACGTTTCCGCGCCTGCTTGGACGATACCGCGCCTGCTTGGACGCTGCCGCGCCTGCTTGGACTCTTCTGCGCCTGCTTGCATGCTGCCGCGCCTACTTAGACGTTTCCGCGCCTGCTTGGACGCTTCCGCGCCTGCTTGAACGCTACCGCGCCTGCTTGGACGCTTCCGCGACTGCTTGGACGCTTCCGCGCCTGGTTGGACGCTACCGCGCCTGCTTGGATGTTTCCGCGACTGCTTGGACACTACCGCGCCTGCTTGGACGCTACCGCGCCTGCTTGGACGCTTCCGCGACTGCTTGGACGCTTCCGCGCCTGGTTGGACCCTTCTGCGTCTTCTTGCATGCTTCCGCGCCTACTTGGACGTTTCCGCGGCTGCTTGGATGCTTCCGCGCCTGCTTGCATGCTTCCCCGCCTGCTTGGACTCTTCGGCGCCTTCTTGCATGCTTCCGCGCCTGCTTGGACGTTTCCGCGCCTGCTTGGACGCTTCCGCTTCTGCTTGGACGCTACCGCGCCTGCGTGCATGCTACCACGCCTGCTTGGACGCTTCCGCTTCTGCTTGGACGCTTCCGCGCCTGCTTGGACGTTTCCGCGCCTGCTTGGACGCTACCGCGCCTGCTTGGACGCTTCCGCGCCTTCTTGCATGCTTCCGCGCCTGCTTGGACGTTTCCGCGCCTGCTTGGACGCTTCCGCGACTGCTTGGACGCTTCCGCGCCTGGTTGGACGCTTCCGCGCCTGCTTGCATGCTTCCCCGCCTGCTTGGACGCTTCCGCGCCTGCTTGGACTCTTCTGCGCCTTCTTGCATGCTGCCGCGCATACTTGGACGTTTCCGCGCCTGCTTGGACGCTTCCGCGCCTGCGTGCATGCTTCCCCGCCTGCTTGGACGCTTCCGCTTCTGCTTGGACGCTTCCGCGACTGCTTGGACGCTACCGCGCCTGCTTGGACGCTGCCGCGACTGCTTGGACACTACCGCGCCTGCTTGGACGCTTCCGCGACTGCTTGGACGCTTCCGCGCCTGCTTGGGCTCTTCTGCGTCTTCTTGCATGCTTCCGCGCATGCTTGCATGCTTCCCCGCCTGCTTGGACGCATCCGCGCCTGCTTGGACTCTTCTGCGTCTTCTTGCATGCTTCCGCGCCTGCTTGGACGTTTCCGCGCCTGCTTGGACGCTTCCGCGCCTGCTTGCATGCTTCCCCGCCTGCTTGGACGCTTCCGCGCCTGCTTGGACTCTTCTGCGCCTTCTTGCAAGCTTCCGCGCCTGCTTGGACGTTTCCGCGCCTGCTTGGACGATACCGCGCCTGCTTGGACGCTTCCGCGCCTTCTTGCATGCTTCCGCGCCTGCTTGGACGTTTCCGCGCCTGCTTGGACGATACCGCGCCTGCTTGGACGCTTCCGCGCCTACTTGGACTCTTCTGCGCCTGCTTGCATGCTGCCGCGCCTGCTTGGACGCTTCCGCGACTGCTTGGACGCTTCCGCGCCTGGTTGGACCCTTCTGCGTCTTCTTGGACACTTCCGCGCCTGCTTGGACGTTTCCGCGCCTGCTTGGACGCTTCCGCGCCTGCTTGAACGCTACCGCGCCTGCTTGGACGCTTCCGCGACTGCTTGGACGCTTCCGCGCCTGGTTGGACGCTACCGCGCCTGCTTGGATGTTTCCGCGACTGCTTGGACATTACCGCGCCTGCTTGGACGCTACCGCGCCTGCTTGGACGCTTCCGCGACTGCTTGGACGCTTCCGCGCCTGGTTGGACCCTTCTGCGTCTTCTTGCATGCTTCCGCGCCTGCTTGGACGTTTCCGCGCCTGCTTGGACGCTACCGCGCCTGCTTGGACGCTTCCGCGACTACTAGGACGCTTCCGCGCCTGCTTGGACCCTTCTGCGCCTTCTTGCATGCTTCCGCGCCTGCTTGGATGTTTCCGCGCCTGCTTGGACGCTACCGCGCCTGCTTGGACGCTTCCGCGCCTTCTTGCATGCTTCCGCGCCTGCTTGGACGTTTCCGCGCCTGCTTGGACGCTACCGCGCCTGCTTGGACGCTTCCGCGCCTGCTTGGACTCTTCTGCGCCTTCTTGCATGCTGCCGCGCCTACTTGGACGTTTCCGCGCCTGCTTGGACGCTTCCGCGCCTACTTGGACGCTACCGCGCCTGCTTGGACGCTTCCGCGACTGCTTGGACGCTTCCGCGTCTCTTTGGACGCTACAGCGCCTGCTTGAACGCTTCCGCGACTGCTTGGACGCTTCCGCGCCTGCTTGGACTCTTCTGCGCCTTCTTGCATGCTGCCGCGCCTACTTGGACGCTTCCGCGCCTGCTTGCATGCTTCCCCGCCTGCTTGGACGCTTCCGCGCCTGCTTGCATGCTTCCCCGCCTGCTTGGACGCTTCCGCGCCTGCTTGGACTCTTCTGCGCCTTCTTGCATGCTTCCGCGCCTGCTTGGACGTTTCCGCGCCTGCTTGGACGCTACCGCGCCTGCTTGGACGCTTCCGCGCCTTCTTGCATGCTTCCGCGCCTGCTTGGACGTTTCCGCGCCTGCTTGGACGATACCGCGCCTGCTTGGACGCTTCCGCGCCTGCTTGGACTCTTCTGCGCCTGCTTGCATGCTGCCGCGCCTACTTAGACATTTCCGCGCCTGCTTGGACTCTTCTGCGCCTTCTTGCATGCTGCCGCGCCTACTTGGACGTTTCCGCGCCTGCTTGGACGCTTCCGCGCCTATTTGAACGCTACTGCGCCTGCTTGGACGCTTCCGCGACTGCTTGGACGCTTCCGCGCCTGGTTGGACGCCACCGCGCCTGCTTGGATGTTTCCGCGACTGCTTGGACACTACCGCGCCTGCTTGGACTCTTCTGCGCCTTCTTGCATGCTGCCGCGCCTACTTGGACGTTTCCGCGCCTGCTTGGACGCTTCCGCGCCTGCGTGCATGCTTCCCCGCCTGCTTGGACGCTTCCGCTTCTGCTTGGACGCTTCCGCGCCTGCTTGGACGTTTCCGCGCCTGCTTGGACGCTTCCGCGCCTGTTTGAACGCTCCTGCGCCTGCTTGGACGCTTCCGCGACTGCTTGGACGCTTCCGCGCCTGCTTGGACGATACCGCGCCTGCTTGGACGCTTCCGCGCCTGCTTGGACTCTTCTGCGCCTGCTTGCATGCTGCCGCGCCTGCTTGGACGCTTCCGCGACTGCTTGGACGCTTCCGCGCCTGGTTGGACCCTTCTGCGTCTTCTTGGACACTTCCGCGCCTGCTTGGACGTTTCCGCGCCTGCTTGGACGCTTCCGCGCCTGCTTGAACGCTACCGCGCCTGCTTGGACGCTTCCGCGACTGCTTGGACGCTTCCGCGCCTGGTTGGACGCTACCGCGCCTGCTTGGATGTTTCCCCGCCTGCTTGGAATCTTCTGCGCCTTCTTGCATGCTGCCGCGCCTACTTGGACGTTTCCACGCCTGCTTGGACGCTTCTGCGCCTGCTTGCATGCTTCCCCGCCTGCTTGGACGCTTCCGCGCCTTCTTGGACGCTCCCGCGACTGCTTGGACGCTACCGCGCCTGCTTGGACAATTCCGCGACTGCTTGGACTCTTCCGCGCCTGCTTGGAATCTTCTGCGCCTTCTTGCATGCTGCCGCGCCTACTTGGACGTTTCCACGCCTGCTTGGACGCTTCCGCGCCTGCTTGCATGCTTCCCCGCCTGCTTGGAATCTTCTGCGCCTTCTTGCATGCTGCCGCGCCTACTTGGACGTTTCCACGCCTGCTTGGACGCTTCTGCGCCTGCTTGCATGCTTCCCCGCCTGCTTGGACGCTTCCGCGCCTGCTTGGACTCTTCGGCGCCTTCTTGCATGCTTCCGCGCCTGCTTGGACGTTTCCGCGCCTGCTTGGACGCTACCGCGCCTGCTTGGACGCTTCCGCGCCTTCTTGCATGCTTCCGCGCCTGCTTGGACGTTTCCGCGCCTGCTTGGACGATACCGCGCCTGCTTGGACGCTGCCGCGCCTGCTTGGACTCTTCTGCGCCTGCTTGCATGCTGCCGCGCCTACTTAGACGTTTCCGCGCCTGCTTGGACGCTTCCGCGCCTGCTTGAACGCTACCGCGCCTGCTTGGACGCTTCCGCGACTGCTTGGACGCTTCCGCGCCTGGTTGGACGCTACCGCGCCTGCTTGGATGTTTCCGCGACTGCTTGGACACTACCGCGCCTGCTTGGACGCTACCGCGCCTGCTTGGACGCTTCCGCGACTGCTTGGACGCTTCCGCGCCTGGTTGGACCCTTCTGCGTCTTCTTGCATGCTTCCGCGCCTACTTGGACGTTTCCGCGGCTGCTTGGATGCTTCCGCGCCTGCTTGCATGCTTCCCCGCCTGCTTGGACTCTTCGGCGCCTTCTTGCATGCTTCCGCGCCTGCTTGGACGTTTCCGCGCCTGCTTGGACGCTTCCGCTTCTGCTTGGACGCTACCGCGCCTGCGTGCATGCTACCACGCCTGCTTGGACGCTTCCGCTTCTGCTTGGACGCTTCCGCGCCTGCTTGGACGTTTCCGCGCCTGCTTGGACGCTACCGCGCCTGCTTGGACGCTTCCGCGCCTTCTTGCATGCTTCCGCGCCTGCTTGGACGTTTCCGCGCCTGCTTGGACGCTTCCGCGACTGCTTGGACGCTTCCGCGCCTGGTTGGACGCTTCCGCGCCTGCTTGCATGCTTCCCCGCCTGCTTGGACGCTTCCGCGCCTGCTTGGACTCTTCTGCGCCTTCTTGCATGCTGCCGCGCATACTTGGACGTTTCCGCGCCTGCTTGGACGCTTCCGCGCCTGCGTGCATGCTTCCCCGCCTGCTTGGACGCTTCCGCTTCTGCTTGGACGCTTCCGCGACTGCTTGGACGCTACCGCGCCTGCTTGGACGCTGCCGCGACTGCTTGGACACTACCGCGCCTGCTTGGACGCTTCCGCGACTGCTTGGACGCTTCCGCGCCTGCTTGGGCTCTTCTGCGTCTTCTTGCATGCTTCCGCGCATGCTTGCATGCTTCCCCGCCTGCTTGGACGCATCCGCGCCTGCTTGGACTCTTCTGCGTCTTCTTGCATGCTTCCGCGCCTGCTTGGACGTTTCCGCGCCTGCTTGGACGCTTCCGCGCCTGCTTGCATGCTTCCCCGCCTGCTTGGACGCTTCCGCGCCTGCTTGGACTCTTCTGCGCCTTCTTGCAAGCTTCCGCGCCTGCTTGGACGTTTCCGCGCCTGCTTGGACGATACCGCGCCTGCTTGGACGCTTCCGCGCCTTCTTGCATGCTTCCGCGCCTGCTTGGACGTTTCCGCGCCTGCTTGGACGATACCGCGCCTGCTTGGACGCTTCCGCGCCTACTTGGACTCTTCTGCGCCTGCTTGCATGCTGCCGCGCCTGCTTGGACGCTTCCGCGACTGCTTGGACGCTTCCGCGCCTGGTTGGACCCTTCTGCGTCTTCTTGGACACTTCCGCGCCTGCTTGGACGTTTCCGCGCCTGCTTGGACGCTTCCGCGCCTGCTTGAACGCTACCGCGCCTGCTTGGACGCTTCCGCGACTGCTTGGACGCTTCCGCGCCTGGTTGGACGCTACCGCGCCTGCTTGGATGTTTCCGCGACTGCTTGGACATTACCGCGCCTGCTTGGACGCTACCGCGCCTGCTTGGACGCTTCCGCGACTGCTTGGACGCTTCCGCGCCTGCTTGGACTCTTCTGCGCCTTCTTGCATGCTGCCGCGCCTACTTGGACGTTTCCGCGCCTGCTTGGACGCTTCCGCGCCTACTTGGACGCTACCGCGCCTGCTTGGACGCTTCCGCGACTGCTTGGACGCTTCCGCGTCTCTTTGGACGCTACAGCGCCTGCTTGAACGCTTCCGCGACTGCTTGGACGCTTCCGCGCCTGCTTGGACTCTTCTGCGCCTTCTTGCATGCTGCCGCGCCTACTTGGACGCTTCCGCGCCTGCTTGCATGCTTCCCCCGCCTGCTTGGACGCTTCCGCGCCTGCTTGCATGCTTCCCCGCCTGCTTGGACGCTTCCGCGCCTGCTTGGACTCTTCTGCGCCTTCTTGCATGCTTCCGCGCCTGCTTGGACGTTTCCGCGCCTGCTTGGACGCTACCGCGCCTGCTTGGACGCTTCCGCGCCTTCTTGCATGCTTCCGCGCCTGCTTGGACGTTTCCGCGCCTGCTTGGACGATACCGCGCCTGCTTGGACGCTTCCGCGCCTGCTTGGACTCTTCTGCGCCTGCTTGCATGCTGCCGCGCCTACTTAGACATTTCCGCGCCTGCTTGGACTCTTCTGCGCCTTCTTGCATGCTGCCGCGCCTACTTGGACGTTTCCGCGCCTGCTTGGACGCTTCCGCGCCTATTTGAACGCTACTGCGCCTGCTTGGACGCTTCCGCGACTGCTTGGACGCTTCCGCGCCTGGTTGGACGCCACCGCGCCTGCTTGGATGTTTCCGCGACTGCTTGGACACTACCGCGCCTGCTTGGACTCTTCTGCGCCTTCTTGCATGCTGCCGCGCCTACTTGGACGTTTCCGCGCCTGCTTGGACGCTTCCGCGCCTGCGTGCATGCTTCCCCGCCTGCTTGGACGCTTCCGCTTCTGCTTGGACGCTTCCGCGCCTGCTTGGACGTTTCCGCGCCTGCTTGGACGCTTCCGCGCCTGTTTGAACGCTCCTGCGCCTGCTTGGACGCTTCCGCGACTGCTTGGACGCTTCCGCGCCTGCTTGGACGATACCGCGCCTGCTTGGACGCTTCCGCGCCTGCTTGGACTCTTCTGCGCCTGCTTGCATGCTGCCGCGCCTGCTTGGACGCTTCCGCGACTGCTTGGACGCTTCCGCGCCTGGTTGGACCCTTCTGCGTCTTCTTGGACACTTCCGCGCCTGCTTGGACGTTTCCGCGCCTGCTTGGACGCTTCCGCGCCTGCTTGAACGCTACCGCGCCTGCTTGGACGCTTCCGCGACTGCTTGGACGCTTCCGCGCCTGGTTGGACGCTACCGCGCCTGCTTGGATGTTTCCCCGCCTGCTTGGAATCTTCTGCGCCTTCTTGCATGCTGCCGCGCCTACTTGGACGTTTCCACGCCTGCTTGGACGCTTCTGCGCCTGCTTGCATGCTTCCCCGCCTGCTTGGACGCTTCCGCGCCTGCTTGGACTCTTCGGCGCCTTCTTGCATGCTTCCGCGCCTGCTTGGACGTTTCCGCGCCTGCTTGGACGCTACCGCGCCTGCTTGGACGCATCCGCGCCTTCTTGCATGCTTCCGCGCCTGCTTGGACGTTTCCGCGCCTGCTTGGACGATACCGCGCCTGCTTGGACGCTTCCGCGCCTGCTTGGACTCTTCTGCGCCTGCTTGCATGCTGCCGCGCCTACTTAGACGTTTCCGCGCCTGCTTGGACGCTTCTGCGCCTGCTTGAACGCTACCGCGCCTGCTTGGACGCTTCCGCGACTGCTTGGACGCTTCCGCGCCTGGTTGGACGCTACCGCGCCTGCTTGGATGTTTCCGCGACTGCTTGGACACTACCGCGCCTGCTTGGACGCTACCGCGCCTGCTTGGACGCTTCCGCGACTGCTTGGACGCTTCCGCGCCTGGTTGGACCCTTCTGCGTCTTCTTGCATGCTTCCGCGCCTACTTGGACGTTTCCGCGGCTGCTTGGATGCTTCCGCGCCTGCTTGCATGCTTCCCCGCCTGCTTGGACGCTTCCGCGCCTGCTTGGATGCTACCGCGCCTGCTTGGACACTTCTGCGCCTGTTTGGACTCTTCTGCGCCTGCTTGGACGCTACCGCGCCTGCTTGGACGGTTCCGCGCCTGCTTGGACGCTTCCGCGACAGCTTGGACGCTTCCGCGCCTGCTTGGACTCTTCTGCGTCTTCTTGCATGCTTCCGCACCGGCTTGGACGTTTCCGCGCCTGCTTGGACGCTACCGCGCCTACTTGTACGCTTCCGCGACTGCTTGGACGCTACCGCGCCTGCTTGGACGCTTCCGCGACTGCTTGGACGCTTCCGCGCCTGCTTGGACTCTTCTGCGCCTTCTTGCATGCTGCCGCGCCTACTTGGACGCTTCCGCGCCTGGTTGGACGCTACCGCGCCTGCTTGGACGCTTCCGCGACTGCTTGGACGCTTCCGCGCCTGCTTGGAATCTTCTGCGCCTGGTTGGACGCTACCGCGCCTGCTTGGAATCTTCTGCGCCTTCTTGCATGCTGCCGCGCCTACTTGGACGTTTCCACGCCTGCTTGGACGCTTCCGCGACTGCTTGGACGCTACCGCGCCTGCTTGGACAATTCCGCGACTGCTTGGGCGCTTCCGCGCCTGCTTGGACGCTACCGCGCCTGCTTGGACGCTTCCGCAACTCCTTGGACGCTTCTGCGCCTGCTTGGACGCTTCCGCGATTGCTTGGACGCTTCCGCGCCTGCTTGGACTGTTCTGCGCCTTCTTGCATGCTGCCGCGCCTACTTGGACGCCTCCGCGCCTGCTTGGACGCTTCCGCGCCTGCTTGGACGCTTCCGCGCCTGCTTGGACACTTCCGCGCCTGCTTGGACGCTACCGCGCCTGCTTGGACGCTTCCGCACCTGCATGGACGTTTCCGCGCCTGCTTGGACGCTTCCGCGACTGCTTGGACGCTTCTGCGCCTGCTTGGACGCTTCCGCGCCTGCATGGACGTTTCCGCGCCTGCTTGAACGCTACCGCGCCTGCTTGGACGCTTCTGCGCCTTCTTGCATGCTTCCGCGACTGCTTGGACGCTTCCGCGCCTGCTTGGACTCTTCTGCGCCTTCTTGCATGCTTCCGCGCCTGCTTGGACTCTTCTGCGCCTGCTTGGACGCTTCCGCGACTGCTTGGACGCTTCCGCCCCTGGTTGGACGCTACCGCGCCTGCTTGGATGTTTCCGCGACTGCTTGGACACTACCGCGCCTGCTTGGACGCTACCGCGCCTGCGTGCATGCTACCACGCCTGCTTGGACGCTTCCGCTTCTGCTTGGACGCTTCCGCGCCTGCTTGGACGTTTCCGCGCCTGCTTGGACGCTACCGCGCCTGCTTGGACGCTTCCGCGCCTTCTTGCATGCTTCCGCGCCTGCTTGGACGTTTCCGCGCCTGCTTGGACGCTTCCGCGACTGCTTGGACGCTTCCGCGCCTGGTTGGACGCTTCCGCGCCTGCTTGCATGCTTCCCCGCCTGCTTGGACGCTTCCGCGCCTGCTTGGACTCTTCTGCGCCTTCTTGCATGCTGCCGCGCATACTTGGACGTTTCCGCGCCTGCTTGGACGCTTCCGCGCCTGCGTGCATGCTTCCCCGCCTGCTTGGACGCTTCCGCTTCTGCTTGGACGCTTCCGCGACTGCTTGGACGCTACCGCGCCTGCTTGGACGCTGCCGCGACTGCTTGGACACTACCGCGCCTGCTTGGACGCTTCCGCGACTGCTTGGACGCTTCCGCGCCTGCTTGGACTCTTCTGCGTCTTCTTGCATGCTTCCGCGCATGCTTGCATGCTTCCCCGCCTGCTTGGACGCATCCGCGCCTGCTTGGACTCTTCTGCGTCTTCTTGCATGCTTCCGCGCCTGCTTGGACGTTTCCGCGCCTGCTTGGACGCTTCCGCGCCTGCTTGCATGCTTCCCCGCCTGCTTGGACGCTTCCGCGCCTGCTTGGACTCTTCTGCGCCTTCTTGCATGCTTCCGCGCCTGCTTGGACGTTTCCGCGCCTGCTTGGACGATACCGCGCCTGCTTGGACGCTTCCGCGCCTTCTTGCATGCTTCCGCGCCTGCTTGGACGTTTCCGCGCCTGCTTGGACGATACCGCGCCTGCTTGGACGCTTCCGCGCCTGCTTGGACTCTTCTGCGCCTGCTTGCATGCTGCCGCGCCTGCTTGGACGCTTCCGCGACTGCTTGGACGCTTCCGCGCCTGGTTGGACCCTTCTGCGTCTTCTTGGACACTTCCGCGCCTGCTTGGACGTTTCCGCGCCTGCTTGGACGCTTCCGCGCCTGCTTGAACGCTACCGCGCCTGCTTGGACGCTTCCGCGACTGCTTGGACGCTTCCGCGCCTGGTTGGACGCTACCGCGCCTGCTTGGATGTTTCCGCGACTGCTTGGACACTACCGCGCCTGCTTGGACGCTACCGCGCCTGCTTGGACGCTTCCGCGACTGCTTGGACGCTTCCGCGCCTGGTTGGACCCTTCTGCGTCTTCTTGCATGCTTCCGCGCCTGCTTGGACGTTTCCGCGCCTGCTTGGACGCTACCGCGCCTGCTTGGACGCTTCCGCGACTACTAGGACGCTTCCGCGCCTGCTTGGACCCTTCTGCGCCTTCTTGCATGCTTCCGCGCCTGCTTGGATGTTTCCGCGCCTGCTTGGACGCTACCGCGCCTGCTTGGACGCTTCCGCGCCTTCTTGCATGCTTCCGCGCCTGCTTGGACGTTTCCGCGCCTGCTTGGACGCTACCGCGCCTGCTTGGACGCTTCCGCGCCTGCTTGGACTCTTCTGCGCCTTCTTGCATGCTGCCGCGCCTACTTGGACGTTTCCGCGCCTGCTTGGACGCTTCCGCGCCTACTTGGACGCTACCGCGCCTGCTTGGACGCTTCCGCGACTGCTTGGACGCTTCCGCGTCTCTTTGGACGCTACAGCGCCTGCTTGAACGCTTCCGCGACTGCTTGGACGCTTCCGCGCCTGCTTGGACTCTTCTGCGCCTTCTTGCATGCTGCCGCGCCTACTTGGACGCTTCCACGCCTGCTTGCATGCTTCCCCGCCTGCTTGGACGCTTCCGCGCCTGCTTGCATGCTTCCCCGCCTGCTTGGACGCTTCCGCGCCTGCTTGGACTCTTCTGCGCCTTCTTGCATGCTTCCGCGCCTGCTTGGACGTTTCCGCGCCTGCTTGGACGCTACCGCGCCTGCTTGGACGCTTCCGCGCCTTCTTGCATGCTTCCGCGCCTGCTTGGACGTTTCCGCGCCTGCTTGGACGATACCGCGCCTGCTTGGACGCTTCCGCGCCTGCTTGGACTCTTCTGCGCCTGCTTGCATGCTGCCGCGCCTACTTAGACGTTTCCGCGCCTGCTTGGACTCTTCTGCGCCTTCTTGCATGCTGCCGCGCCTACTTGGACGTTTCCGCGCCTGCTTGGACGCTTCCGCGCCTATTTGAACGCTACTGCGCCTGCTTGGACGCTTCCGCGACTGCTTGGACGCTTCCGCGCCTGGTTGGACGCCACCGCGCCTGCTTGGATGTTTCCGCGACTGCTTGGACACTACCGCGCCTGCTTGGACTCTTCTGCGCCTTCTTGCATGCTGCCGCGCCTACTTGGACGTTTCCGCGCCTGCTTGGACGCTTCCGCGCCTGCGTGCATGCTTCCCCGCCTGCTTGGACGCTTCCGCTTCTGCTTGGACGCTTCCGCGCCTGCTTGGACGTTTCCGCGCCTGCTTGGACGCTTCCGCGCCTGTTTGAACGCTCCTGCGCCTGCTTGGACGCTTCCGCGACTGCTTGGACGCTTCCGCGCCTGCTTGGACGATACCGCGCCTGCTTGGACGCTTCCGCGCCTGCTTGGACTCTTCTGCGCCTGCTTGCATGCTGCCGCGCCTGCTTGGACGCTTCCGCGACTGCTTGGACGCTTCCGCGCCTGGTTGGACCCTTCTGCGTCTTCTTGGACACTTCCGCGCCTGCTTGGACGTTTCCGCGCCTGCTTGGACGCTTCCGCGCCTGCTTGAACGCTACCGCGCCTGCTTGGACGCTTCCGCGACTGCTTGGACGCTTCCGCGCCTGGTTGGACGCTACCGCGCCTGCTTGGATGTTTCCGCGACTGCTTGGACACTACCGCGCCTGCTTGGACGCTACCGCGCCTGCTTGGACGCTTCCGCGACTGCTTGGACGCTTCCGCGCCTGGTTGGACCCTTCTGCGTCTTCTTGCATGCTTCCGCGCCTGCTTGGACGTTTCCGCGCCTGCTTGGACGCTACCGCGCCTGCTTGGACGCTTCCGCGACTACTAGGACGCTTCCGCGCGTGCTTGGACCCTTCTGCGCCTTCTTGCATGCTTCCGCGCCTGCTTGGATGTTTCCGCGCCTGCTTGGACGCTACCGCGCCTGCTTGGACGCTTCCGCGCCTTCTTGCATGCTTCCGCGCCTGCTTGGACGTTTCCGCGCCTGCTTGGACGCTACCGCGCCTGCTTGGACGCTTCCGCGCCTGCTTGGACTCTTCTGCGCCTTCTTGCATGCTGCCGCGCCTACTTGGACGTTTCCGCGCCTGCTTGGACGCTTCCGCGCCTACTTGGACGCTACCGCGCCTGCTTGGACGCTTCCGCGACTGCTTGGACGCTTCCGCGTCTCTTTGGACGCTACAGCGCCTGCTTGAACGCTTCCGCGACTGCTTGGACGCTTCCGCGCCTGCTTGGACTCTTCTGCGCCTTCTTGCATGCTGCCGCGCCTACTTGGACGCTTCCGCGCCTGCTTGCATGCTTCCCCGCCTGCTTGGACGCTTCCGCGCCTGCTTGCATGCTTCCCCGCCTGCTTGGACGCTTCCGCGCCTGCTTGGACTCTTCTGCGCCTTCTTGCATGCTTCCGCGCCTGCTTGGACGTTTCCGCGCCTGCTTGGACGCTACCGCGCCTGCTTGGACGCTTCCGCGCCTTCTTGCATGCTTCCGCGCCTGCTTGGACGTTTCCGCGCCTGCTTGGACGATACCGCGCCTGCTTGGACGCTTCCGCGCCTGCTTGGACTCTTCTGCGCCTGCTTGCATGCTGCGGCGCCTACTTAGACGTTTCCGCGCCTGCTTGGACGCTTCCGCGCCTGCTTGAACGCTACCGCGCCTGCTTGGACGCTTCCGCGACTGCTTGGACGCTTCCGCGCCTGGTTGGACGCTACCGCGCCTGCTTGGATGTTTCCGCGACTGCTTGGACACTACCGCGCCTGCTTGGACGCTACCGCGCCTGCTTGGACGCTTCCGCGACTGCTTGGACGCTTCCGCGCCTGGTTGGACCCTTCTGCGTCTTCTTGCATGCTTCCGCGCCTACTTGGACGTTTCCGCGGCTGCTTGGATGCTTCCGCGCCTGCTTGCATGCTTCCCCGCCTGCTTGGACGCTTCCGCGCCTGCTTGGATGCTACCGCGCCTGCTTGGACACTTCTGCGCCTGTTTGGACTCTTCTGCGCCTGCTTGGACGCTTCCGCGCCTGCTTGGACGTTTCCGCGCCTGCTTGGACGATACCGCGCCTGCTTGGACGCTTCCGCGCCTGCTTGGACGCTTCCGCGCCTGGTTGGACGCTACCGCGCCTGCTTGGATGTTTCCGCGACTGCTTGAACGCTACCGCGCCTGCTTGGACGCTTCCGCGACTGCTTGGACGCTTCCGCGCCTGGTTGGACGCTACCGCGCCTGCTTGGATGTTTCCGCGACTGCTTGGACACTACCGCGCCTGCTTGGACGCTACCGCGCCTGCTTGGACGCTTCCGCGACTGCTTGGACGCTTCCGCGCCTGGTTGGACCCTTCTGCGTCTTCTTGCATGCTTCCGCGCCTGCTTGGACGTTTCCGCGCCTGCTTGGACGCTACCGCGCCTGCTTGGACGCTTCCGCGACTACTAGGACGCTTCCGCGCCTGCTTGGACCCTTCTGCGCCTTCTTGCATGCTTCCGCGCCAGCTTGGATGTTTCCGCGCCTGCTTGGACGCTACCGCGCCTGCTTGGACGCTTCCGCGCCTTCTTGCATGCTTCCGCGCCTGCTTGCATGCTTCCGCGCCTGCTTGGACGTTTCCGCGCCTGCTTGGACGCTACCGCGCCTGCTTGGACGCTTCCGCGCCTGCTTGGACTCTTCTGCGCCTTCTTGCATGCTGCCGCGCCTACTTGGACGTTTCCGCGCCTGCTTGGACGCTTCCGCGCCTACTTGGACGCTACCGCGCCTGCTTGGACGCTTCCGCGACTGCTTGGACGCTTCCGCGTCTCTTTGGACGCTACAGCGCCTGCTTGAACGCTTCCGCGACTGCTTGGACGCTTCCGCGCCTGCTTGGACTCTTCTGCGCCTTCTTGCATGCTGCCGCGCCTACTTGGACGCTTCCGCGCCTGCTTGCATGCTTCCCCGCCTGCTTGGACGCTTCCGCGCCTGCTTGCATGCTTCCCCGCCTGCTTGGACGCTTCCGCGCCTGCTTGGACTCTTCTGCGCCTTCTTGCATGCTTCCGCGCCTGCTTGGACGTTTCCGCGCCTGCTTGGACGCTACCGCGCCTGCTTGGACGCTTCCGCGCCTTCTTGCATGCTTCCGCGCCTGCTTGGACGTTTCCGCGCCTGCTTGGACGATACCGCGCCTGCTTGGACGCTTCCGCGCCTGCTTGGACTCTTCTGCGCCTGCTTGCATGCTGCCGCGCCTACTTAGACGTTTCCGCGCCTGCTTGGACTCTTCTGCGCCTTCTTGCATGCTGCCGCGCCTACTTGGACGTTTCCGCGCCTGCTTGGACGCTTCCGCGCCTATTTGAACGCTACTGCGCCTGCTTGGACGCTTCCGCGACTGCTTGGACGCTTCCGCGCCTGGTTGGACGCCACCGCGCCTGCTTGGATGTTTCCGCGACTGCTTGGACACTACCGCGCCTGCTTGGACTCTTCTGCGCCTTCTTGCATGCTGCCGCGCCTACTTGGACGTTTCCGCGCCTGCTTGGACGCTTCCGCGCCTGCGTGCATGCTTCCCCGCCTGCTTGGACGCTTCCGCTTCTGCTTGGACGCTTCCGCGCCTGCTTGGACGTTTCCGCGCCTGCTTGGACGCTTCCGCGCCTGTTTGAACGCTCCTGCGCCTGCTTGGACGCTTCCGCGACTGCTTGGACGCTTCCGCGCCTGCTTGGACGATACCGCGCCTGCTTGGACGCTTCCGCGCCTGCTTGGACTCTTCTGCGCCTGCTTGCATGCTGCCGCGCCTGCTTGGACGCTTCCGCGACTGCTTGGACGCTTCCGCGCCTGGTTGGACCCTTCTGCGTCTTCTTGGACACTTCCGCGCCTGCTTGGACGTTTCCGCGCCTGCTTGGACGCTTCCGCGCCTGCTTGAACGCTACCGCGCCTGCTTGGACGCTTCCGCGACTGCTTGGACGCTTCCGCGCCTGGTTGGACGCTACCGCGCCTGCTTGGATGTTTCCGCGACTGCTTGGACACTACCGCGCCTGCTTGGACGCTACCGCGCCTGCTTGGACGCTTCCGCGACTGCTTGGACGCTTCCGCGCCTGGTTGGACCCTTCTGCGTCTTCTTGCATGCTTCCGCGCCTGCTTGGACGTTTCCGCGCCTGCTTGGACGCTACCGCGCCTGCTTGGAGGCTTCCGCGACTACTAGGACGCTTCCGCGCGTGCTTGGACCCTTCTGCGCCTTCTTGCATGCTTCCGCGCCTGCTTGGATGTTTCCGCGCCTGCTTGGACGCTACCGCGCCTGCTTGGACGCTTCCGCGCCTTCTTGCATGCTTCCGCGCCTGCTTGGACGCTTCCGCGCCTGCTTGGACTCTTCTGCGCCTTCTTGCATGCTTCCGCGCCTGCTTGGACGTTTCCGCGCCTGCTTGGACGCTACCGCGCCTGCTTGGACGCTTCCGCGCCTTCTTGCATGCTTCCGCGCCTGCTTGGACGTTTCCGCGCCTGCTTGGACGATACCGCGCCTGCTTGGACGCTTCCGCGCCTTCTTGCATGCTTCCGCGCCTGCTTGGACGTTTCCGCGCCTGCTTGGACGATACCGCGCCTGCTTGGACGCTTCCGCGCCTGCTTGGACTCTTCTGCGCCTGCTTGCATGCTGCCGCGCCTACTTGGACGTTTCCGCGCCTGCTTGGACGCTTCCGCGCCTGCTTGAACGCTACCGCGCCTGCTTGGACGCTTCCGCGACTGCTTGGACGCTTCCGCGCCTGGTTGGACGCTACCGCGCCTGCTTGGATGTTTCCGCGACTGCTTGGACACTACCGCGCCTGCTTGGACGCTACCGCGCCTGCTTGGACGCTTCCCCGCCTGCTTGGACGCTTCCGCGCCTGCTTGGACTCTTCTGCGCCTTCTTGCATGCTTCCGCGCCTGCTTGGACGTTTCCGCGCCTGCTTGGACGATACCGCGCCTGCTTGGACGCTTCCGCGCCTTCTTGCATGCTTCCGCGCCTGCTTGGACGTTTCCGCGCCTGCTTGGACGATACCGCGCCTGCTTGGACGCTTCCGCGCCTGCTTGGACTCTTCTGCGCCTGCTTGCATGCTGCCGCGCCTGCTTGGACGCTTCCGCGACTGCTTGGACGCTTCCGCGCCTGGTTGGACCCTTCTGCGTCTTCTTGGACACTTCCGCGCCTGCTTGGACGTTTCCGCGCCTGCTTGGACGCTTCCGCGCCTGCTTGAACGCTACCGCGCCTGCTTGGACGCTTCCGCGACTGCTTGGACGCTTCCGCGCCTGGTTGGACGCTACCGCGCCTGCTTGGATGTTTCCGCGACTGCTTGGACACTACCGCGCCTGCTTGGACGCTACCGCGCCTGCTTGGACGCTTCCGCGACTGCTTGGACGCTTCCGCGCCTGGTTGGACCCTTCTGCGTCTTCTTGCATGCTTCCGCGCCTGCTTGGACGTTTCCGCGCCTGCTTGGACGCTACCGCGCCTGCTTGGACGCTTCCGCGACTACTAGGACGCTTCCGCGCCTGCTTGGACCCTTCTGCGCCTTCTTGCATGCTTCCGCGCCTGCTTGGATGTTTCCGCGCCTGCTTGGACGCTACCGCGCCTGCTTGGACGCTTCCGCGCCTTCTTGCATGCTTCCGCGCCTGCTTGGACGTTTCCGCGCCTGCTTGGACGCTACCGCGCCTGCTTGGACGCTTCCGCGCCTGCTTGGACTCTTCTGCGCCTTCTTGCATGCTGCCGCGCCTACTTGGACGTTTCCGCGCCTGCTTGGACGCTTCCGCGCCTACTTGGACGCTACCGCGCCTGCTTGGACGCTTCCGCGACTGCTTGGACGCTTCCGCGTCTCTTTGGACGCTACAGCGCCTGCTTGAACGCTTCCGCGACTGCTTGGACGCTTCCGCGCCTGCTTGGACTCTTCTGCGCCTTCTTGCATGCTGCCGCGCCTACTTGGACGCTTCCGCGCCTGCTTGCATGCTTCCCCGCCTGCTTGGACGCTTCCGCGCCTGCTTGCATGCTTCCCCGCCTGCTTGGACGCTTCCGCGCCTGCTTGGACTCTTCTGCGCCTTCTTGCATGCTTCCGCGCCTGCTTGGACGTTTCCGCGCCTGCTTGGACGCTACCGCGCCTGCTTGGACGCTTCCGCGCCTTCTTGCATGCTTCCGCGCCTGCTTGGACGTTTCCGCGCCTGCTTGGACGATACCGCGCCTGCTTGGACGCTTCCGCGCCTGCTTGGACTCTTCTGCGCCTGCTTGCATGCTGCCGCGCCTACTTAGACGTTTCCGCGCCTGCTTGGACTCTTCTGCGCCTTCTTGCATGCTGCCGCGCCTACTTGGACGTTTCCGCGCCTGCTTGGACGCTTCCGCGCCTATTTGAACGCTACTGCGCCTGCTTGGACGCTTCCGCGACTGCTTGGACGCTTCCGCGCCTGGTTGGACGCCACCGCGCCTGCTTGGATGTTTCCGCGACTGCTTGGACACTACCGCGCCTGCTTGGACTCTTCTGCGCCTTCTTGCATGCTGCCGCGCCTACTTGGACGTTTCCGCGCCTGCTTGGACGCTTCCGCGCCTGCGTGCATGCTTCCCCGCCTGCTTGGACGCTTCCGCTTCTGCTTGGACGCTTCCGCGCCTGCTTGGACGTTTCCGCGCCTGCTTGGACGCTTCCGCGCCTGTTTGAACGCTCCTGCGCCTGCTTGGACGCTTCCGCGACTGCTTGGACGCTTCCGCGCCTGCTTGGACGATACCGCGCCTGCTTGGACGCTTCCGCGCCTGCTTGGACTCTTCTGCGCCTGCTTGCATGCTGCCGCGCCTGCTTGGACGCTTCCGCGACTGCTTGGACGCTTCCGCGCCTGGTTGGACCCTTCTGCGTCTTCTTGGACACTTCCGCGCCTGCTTGGACGTTTCCGCGCCTGCTTGGACGCTTCCGCGCCTGCTTGAACGCTACCGCGCCTGCTTGGACGCTTCCGCGACTGCTTGGACGCTTCCGCGCCTGGTTGGACGCTACCGCGCCTGCTTGGATGTTTCCGCGACTGCTTGGACACTACCGCGCCTGCTTGGACGCTACCGCGCCTGCTTGGACGCTTCCGCGACTGCTTGGACGCTTCCGCGCCTGGTTGGACCCTTCTGCGTCTTCTTGCATGCTTCCGCGCCTGCTTGGACGTTTCCGCGCCTGCTTGGACGCTACCGCGCCTGCTTGGACGCTTCCGCGACTACTAGGACGCTTCCGCGCGTGCTTGGACCCTTCTGCGCCTTCTTGCATGCTTCCGCGCCTGCTTGGATGTTTCCGCGCCTGCTTGGACGCTACCGCGCCTGCTTGGACGCTTCCGCGCCTTCTTGCATGCTTCCGCGCCTGCTTGGACGTTTCCGCGCCTGCTTGGACGCTACCGCGCCTGCTTGGACGCTTCCGCGCCTGCTTGGACTCTTCTGCGCCTTCTTGCATGCTGCCGCGCCTACTTGGACGTTTCCGCGCCTGCTTGGACGCTTCCGCGCCTACTTGGACGCTACCGCGCCTGCTTGGACGCTTCCGCGACTGCTTGGACGCTTCCGCGTCTCTTTGGACGCTACAGCGCCTGCTTGAACGCTTCCGCGACTGCTTGGACGCTTCCGCGCCTGCTTGGACTCTTCTGCGCCTTCTTGCATGCTGCCGCGCCTACTTGGACGCTTCCGCGCCTGCTTGCATGCTTCCCCGCCTGCTTGGACGCTTCCGCGCCTGCTTGCATGCTTCCCCGCCTGCTTGGACGCTTCCGCGCCTGCTTGGACTCTTCTGCGCCTTCTTGCATGCTTCCGCGCCTGCTTGGACGTTTCCGCGCCTGCTTGGACGCTACCGCGCCTGCTTGGACGCTTCCGCGCCTTCTTGCATGCTTCCGCGCCTGCTTGGACGTTTCCGCGCCTGCTTGGACGATACCGCGCCTGCTTGGACGCTTCCGCGCCTGCTTGGACTCTTCTGCGCCTGCTTGCATGCTGCGGCGCCTACTTAGACGTTTCCGCGCCTGCTTGGACGCTTCCGCGCCTGCTTGAACGCTACCGCGCCTGCTTGGACGCTTCCGCGACTGCTTGGACGCTTCCGCGCCTGGTTGGACGCTACCGCGCCTGCTTGGATGTTTCCGCGACTGCTTGGACACTACCGCGCCTGCTTGGACGCTACCGCGCCTGCTTGGACGCTTCCGCGACTGCTTGGACGCTTCCGCGCCTGGTTGGACCCTTCTGCGTCTTCTTGCATGCTTCCGCGCCTACTTGGACGTTTCCGCGGCTGCTTGGATGCTTCCGCGCCTGCTTGCATGCTTCCCCGCCTGCTTGGACGCTTCCGCGCCTGCTTGGATGCTACCGCGCCTGCTTGGACACTTCTGCGCCTGTTTGGACTCTTCTGCGCCTGCTTGGACGCTTCCGCGCCTGCTTGGACGTTTCCGCGCCTGCTTGGACGATACCGCGCCTGCTTGGACGCTTCCGCGCCTGCTTGGACGCTTCCGCGCCTGGTTGGACGCTACCGCGCCTGCTTGGATGTTTCCGCGACTGCTTGAACGCTACCGCGCCTGCTTGGACGCTTCCGCGACTGCTTGGACGCTTCCGCGCCTGGTTGGACGCTACCGCGCCTGCTTGGATGTTTCCGCGACTGCTTGGACACTACCGCGCCTGCTTGGACGCTACCGCGCCTGCTTGGACGCTTCCGCGACTGCTTGGACGCTTCCGCGCCTGGTTGGACCCTTCTGCGTCTTCTTGCATGCTTCCGCGCCTGCTTGGACGTTTCCGCGCCTGCTTGGACGCTACCGCGCCTGCTTGGACGCTTCCGCGACTACTAGGACGCTTCCGCGCCTGCTTGGACCCTTCTGCGCCTTCTTGCATGCTTCCGCGCCAGCTTGGATGTTTCCGCGCCTGCTTGGACGCTACCGCGCCTGCTTGGACGCTTCCGCGCCTTCTTGCATGCTTCCGCGCCTGCTTGCATGCTTCCGCGCCTGCTTGGACGTTTCCGCGCCTGCTTGGACGCTACCGCGCCTGCTTGGACGCTTCCGCGCCTGCTTGGACTCTTCTGCGCCTTCTTGCATGCTGCCGCGCCTACTTGGACGTTTCCGCGCCTGCTTGGACGCTTCCGCGCCTACTTGGACGCTACCGCGCCTGCTTGGACGCTTCCGCGACTGCTTGGACGCTTCCGCGTCTCTTTGGACGCTACAGCGCCTGCTTGAACGCTTCCGCGACTGCTTGGACGCTTCCGCGCCTGCTTGGACTCTTCTGCGCCTTCTTGCATGCTGCCGCGCCTACTTGGACGCTTCCGCGCCTGCTTGCATGCTTCCCCGCCTGCTTGGACGCTTCCGCGCCTGCTTGCATGCTTCCCCGCCTGCTTGGACGCTTCCGCGCCTGCTTGGACTCTTCTGCGCCTTCTTGCATGCTTCCGCGCCTGCTTGGACGTTTCCGCGCCTGCTTGGACGCTACCGCGCCTGCTTGGACGCTTCCGCGCCTTCTTGCATGCTTCCGCGCCTGCTTGGACGTTTCCGCGCCTGCTTGGACGATACCGCGCCTGCTTGGACGCTTCCGCGCCTGCTTGGACTCTTCTGCGCCTGCTTGCATGCTGCCGCGCCTACTTAGACGTTTCCGCGCCTGCTTGGACTCTTCTGCGCCTTCTTGCATGCTGCCGCGCCTACTTGGACGTTTCCGCGCCTGCTTGGACGCTTCCGCGCCTATTTGAACGCTACTGCGCCTGCTTGGACGCTTCCGCGACTGCTTGGACGCTTCCGCGCCTGGTTGGACGCCACCGCGCCTGCTTGGATGTTTCCGCGACTGCTTGGACACTACCGCGCCTGCTTGGACTCTTCTGCGCCTTCTTGCATGCTGCCGCGCCTACTTGGACGTTTCCGCGCCTGCTTGGACGCTTCCGCGCCTGCGTGCATGCTTCCCCGCCTGCTTGGACGCTTCCGCTTCTGCTTGGACGCTTCCGCGCCTGCTTGGACGTTTCCGCGCCTGCTTGGACGCTTCCGCGCCTGTTTGAACGCTCCTGCGCCTGCTTGGACGCTTCCGCGACTGCTTGGACGCTTCCGCGCCTGCTTGGACGATACCGCGCCTGCTTGGACGCTTCCGCGCCTGCTTGGACTCTTCTGCGCCTGCTTGCATGCTGCCGCGCCTGCTTGGACGCTTCCGCGACTGCTTGGACGCTTCCGCGCCTGGTTGGACCCTTCTGCGTCTTCTTGGACACTTCCGCGCCTGCTTGGACGTTTCCGCGCCTGCTTGGACGTTTCCGCGCCTGCTTGGACGCTTCCGCGCCTGCTTGAACGCTACCGCGCCTGCTTGGACGCTTCCGCGACTGCTTGGACGCTTCCGCGCCTGGTTGGACGCTACCGCGCCTGCTTGGATGTTTCCGCGACTGCTTGGACACTACCGCGCCTGCTTGGACGCTACCGCGCCTGCTTGGACGCTTCCGCGACTGCTTGGACGCTTCCGCGCCTGGTTGGACCCTTCTGCGTCTTCTTGCATGCTTCCGCGCCTGCTTGGACGTTTCCGCGCCTGCTTGGACGCTACCGCGCCTGCTTGGACGCTTCCGCGACTACTAGGACGCTTCCGCGCGTGCTTGGACCCTTCTGCGCCTTCTTGCATGCTTCCGCGCCTGCTTGGATGTTTCCGCGCCTGCTTGGACGCTACCGCGCCTGCTTGGACGCTTCCGCGCCTTCTTGCATGCTTCCGCGCCTGCTTGGACGTTTCCGCGCCTGCTTGGACGCTACCGCGCCTGCTTGGACGCTTCCGCGCCTGCTTGGACTCTTCTGCGCCTTCTTGCATGCTGCCGCGCCTACTTGGACGTTTCCGCGCCTGCTTGGACGCTTCCGCGCCTACTTGGACGCTACCGCGCCTGCTTGGACGCTTCCGCGACTGCTTGGACGCTTCCGCGTCTCTTTGGACGCTACAGCGCCTGCTTGAACGCTTCCGCGACTGCTTGGACGCTTCCGCGCCTGCTTGGACTCTTCTGCGCCTTCTTGCATGCTGCCGCGCCTACTTGGACGCTTCCGCGCCTGCTTGCATGCTTCCCCGCCTGCTTGGACGCTTCCGCGCCTGCTTGCATGCTTCCCCGCCTGCTTGGACGCTTCCGCGCCTGCTTGGACTCTTCTGCGCCTGCTTGCATGCTGCCGCGCCTGCTTGGACGCTTCCGCGACTGCTTGGACGCTTCCGCGCCTGGTTGGACCCTTCTGCGTCTTCTTGGACACTTCCGCGCCTGCTTGGACGTTTCCGCGCCTGCTTGGACGCTTCCGCGCCTGCTTGAACGCTACCGCGCCTGCTTGGACGCTTCCGCGACTGCTTGGACGCTTCCGCGCCTGGTTGGACGCTACCGCGCCTGCTTGGATGTTTCCGCGACTGCTTGGACACTACCGCGCCTGCTTGGACACTACCGCGCCTGCTTGGACGCTACCGCGCCTGCTTGGACGCTACCGCGCCTGCTTGGACGCTTCCGCGACTGCTTGGACGCTTCCGCGCCTGGTTGGACGCTACCGCGCCTGCTTGGATGTTTCCGCGACTGCTTGGACACTACCGCGCCTGCTTGGACGCTACCGCGCCTGCTTGGACGCTTCCGCGACTGCTTGGACGCTTCCGCGCCTGGTTGGACCCTTCTGCGTCTTCTTGCATGCTTCCGCGCCTACTTGGACGTTTCCGCGGCTGCTTGGATGCTTCCGCGCCTGCTTGCATGCTTCCCCGCCTGCTTGGACGCTTCCGCGCCTGCTTGGATGCTACCGCGCCTGCTTGGACACTTCTGCGCCTGTTTGGACTCTTCTGCGCCTGCTTGGACGCTTCCGCGCCTGCTTGGACGTTTCCGCGCCTGCTTGGACGATACCGCGCCTGCTTGGGCGCTTCCGCGCCTGCTTGGACTCTTCTGCGCCTGCTTGCATGCTGCCGCGCCTGCTTGGACGCTTCCGCGACTGCTTGGACGCTTCCGCGCCTGGTTGGACCCTTCTGCGTCTTCTTGGACGCTTCCGCTTCTGCTTGGACGCTTCCGCGACTGCTTGGACGCTACCGCGCCTGCTTGGGCTCTTCTGCGTCTTCTTGCATGCTTCCGCGCATGCTTGCATGCTTCCCCGCCTGCTTGGACGCATCCGCGCCTGCTTGGACTCTTCTGCGTCTTCTTGCATGCTTCCGCGCCTGCTTGGACGTTTCCGCGCCTGCTTGGACGCTTCCGCGCCTGCTTGCATGCTTCCCCGCCTGCTTGGACGCTTCCGCGCCTGCTTGGACTCTTCTGCGCCTTCTTGCAAGCTTCCGCGCCTGCTTGGACGTTTCCGCGCCTGCTTGGACGATACCGCGCCTGCTTGGACGCTTCCGCGCCTTCTTGCATGCTTCCGCGCCTGCTTGGACGTTTCCGCGCCTGCTTGGACGATACCGCGCCTGCTTGGACGCTTCCGCGCCTGCTTGGACTCTTCTGCGCCTGCTTGCATGCTGCCGCGCCTGCTTGGACGCTTCCGCGACTGCTTGGACGCTTCCGCGCCTGGTTGGACCCTTCTGCGTCTTCTTGGACACTTCCGCGCCTGCTTGGACGTTTCCGCGCCTGCTTGGACGCTTCCGCGCCTGCTTGAACGCTACCGCGCCTGCTTGGACGCTTCCGCGACTGCTTGGACGCTTCCGCGCCTGGTTGGACGCTACCGCGCCTGCTTGGATGTTTCCGCGACTGCTTGGACACTACCGCGCCTGCTTGGACGCTACCGCGCCTGCTTGGACGCTTCCGCGACTGCTTGGACGCTTCCGCGCCTGGTTGGACCCTTCTGCGTCTTCTTGCATGCTTCCGCGCCTGCTTGGACGTTTCCGCGCCTGCTTGGACGCTACCGCGCCTGCTTGGACGCTTCCGCGCCTTCTTGCATGCTTCCGCGCCTGCTTGGACGTTTCCGCGCCTGCTTGGACGCTACCGCGCCTGCTTGGACGCTTCCGCGCCTGCTTGGACTCTTCTGCGCCTTCTTGCATGCTGCCGCGCCTACTTGGACGTTTCCGCGCCTGCTTGGACGCTTCCGCGCCTACTTGGACGCTACAGCGCCTGCTTGGACGCTTCCGCGCCTGGTTGGACGCTACCGCGCCTGCTTGGATGTTTCCGCGACTGCTTGGACACTACCGCGCCTGCTTGGACGCTACCGCGCCTGCTTGGACGCTTCCGCGACTGCTTGGACGCTTCCGCGCCTGGTTGGACCCTTCTGCGTCTTCTTGCATGCTTCCGCGCCTGCTTGGACGTTTCCGCGCCTGCTTGGACGCTACCGCGCCTGCTTGGACGCTTCCGCGACTACTAGGACGCTTCCGCGCCTGCTTGGACCCTTCTGCGCCTTCTTGCATGCTTCCGCGCCTGCTTGGATGTTTCCGCGCCTGCTTGGACGCTACCGCGCCTGCTTGGACGCTTCCGCGCCTTCTTGCATGCTTCCGCGCCTGCTTGGACGTTTCCGCGCCTGCTTGGACGCTACCGCGCCTGCTTGGACGCTTCCGCGCCTGCTTGGACTCTTCTGCGCCTTCTTGCATGCTGCCGCGCCTACTTGGACGTTTCCGCGCCTGCTTGGACGCTTCCGCGCCTACTTGGACGCTTCCGCGACTGCTTGGACGCTTCCGCGCCTGGTTGGACCCTTCTGCGTCTTCTTGCATGCTTCCGCGCCTGCTTGGACGTTTCCGCGCCTGCTTGGACGCTACCGCGCCTGCTTGGACGCTTCCGCGACTACTAGGACGCTTCCGCGCCTGCTTGGACCCTTCTGCGCCTTCTTGCATGCTTCCGCGCCTGCTTGGATGTTTCCGCGCCTGCTTGGACGCTACCGCGCCTGCTTGGACGCTTCCGCGCCTTCTTGCATGCTTCCGCGCCTGCTTGGACGTTTCCGCGCCTGCTTGGACGCTACCGCGCCTGCTTGGACGCTTCCGCGCCTGCTTGGACTCTTCTGCGCCTTCTTGCATGCTGCCGCGCCTACTTGGACGTTTCCGCGCCTGCTTGGACGCTTCCGCGCCTACTTGGACGCTACCGCGCCTGCTTGGACGCTTCCGCGACTGCTTGGACGCTTCCGCGTCTCTTTGGACGCTACAGCGCCTGCTTGAACGCTTCCGCGACTGCTTGGACGCTTCCGCGCCTGCTTGGACGCTTCCGCGACAGCTTGGACGCTTCCGCGCCTGCTTGGACTCTTCTGCGTCTTCTTGCATGCTTCCGCACCGGCTTGGACGTTTCCGCGCCTGCTTGGACGCTACCGCGCCTACTTGTACGCTTCCGCGACTGCTTGGACGCTACCGCGCCTGCTTGGACGCTTCCGCGGCTGCTTGGACGCTTCCGCGCCTGCTTGGACTCTTCTGCGTCTTCTTGCAATGCTTCCGCGCCTGCTTGGACGTTTCCGCGCCTGCTTGGACGCTACCGCGCCTGCTTGGACGCTCCCGCGACTGCTTGGACGCTACCGCGCCTGCTTGGACAATTCCGCGACTGCTTGGACTCTTCCGCGCCTGCTTGGAATCTTCTGCGCCTTCTTGCATGCTGCCGCGCCTACTTGGACGTTTCCACGCCTGCTTGGACGCTTCCGCGCCTGCTTGCATGCTTCCCCGCCTGCTTGGAATCTTCTGCGCCTTCTTGCATGCTGCCGCGCCTACTTGGACGTTTCCACGCCTGCTTGGACGCTTCTGCGCCTGCTTGCATGCTTCCCCGCCTGCTTGGACGCTTCCGCGCCTGCTTGGACTCTTCGGCGCCTTCTTGCATGCTTCCGCGCCTGCTTGGACGTTTCCGCGCCTGCTTGGACGCTACCGCGCCTGCTTGGACGCTTCCGCGCCTTCTTGCATGCTTCCGCGCCTGCTTGGACGTTTCCGCGCCTGCTTGGACGATACCGCGCCTGCTTGGACGCTGCCGCGCCTGCTTGGACTCTTCTGCGCCTGCTTGCATGCTGCCGCGCCTACTTAGACGTTTCCGCGCCTGCTTGGACGCTTCCGCGCCTGCTTGAACGCTACCGCGCCTGCTTGGACGCTTCCGCGACTGCTTGGACGCTTCCGCGCCTGGTTGGACGCTACCGCGCCTGCTTGGATGTTTCCGCGACTGCTTGGACACTACCGCGCCTGCTTGGACGCTACCGCGCCTGCTTGGACGCTTCCGCGACTGCTTGGACGCTTCCGCGCCTGGTTGGACCCTTCTGCGTCTTCTTGCATGCTTCCGCGCCTACTTGGACGTTTCCGCGGCTGCTTGGATGCTTCCGCGCCTGCTTGCATGCTTCCCCGCCTGCTTGGACTCTTCGGCGCCTTCTTGCATGCTTCCGCGCCTGCTTGGACGTTTCCGCGCCTGCTTGGACGCTTCCGCTTCTGCTTGGACGCTACCGCGCCTGCGTGCATGCTACCACGCCTGCTTGGACGCTTCCGCTTCTGCTTGGACGCTTCCGCGCCTGCTTGGACGTTTCCGCGCCTGCTTGGACGCTACCGCGCCTGCTTGGACGCTTCCGCGCCTTCTTGCATGCTTCCGCGCCTGCTTGGACGTTTCCGCGCCTGCTTGGACGCTTCCGCGACTGCTTGGACGCTTCCGCGCCTGGTTGGACGCTTCCGCGCCTGCTTGCATGCTTCCCCGCCTGCTTGGACGCTTCCGCGCCTGCTTGGACTCTTCTGCGCCTTCTTGCATGCTGCCGCGCATACTTGGACGTTTCCGCGCCTGCTTGGACGCTTCCGCGCCTGCGTGCATGCTTCCCCGCCTGCTTGGACGCTTCCGCTTCTGCTTGGACGCTTCCGCGACTGCTTGGACGCTACCGCGCCTGCTTGGACGCTGCCGCGACTGCTTGGACACTACCGCGCCTGCTTGGACGCTTCCGCGACTGCTTGGACGCTTCCGCGCCTGCTTGGGCTCTTCTGCGTCTTCTTGCATGCTTCCGCGCATGCTTGCATGCTTCCCCGCCTGCTTGGACGCATCCGCGCCTGCTTGGACTCTTCTGCGTCTTCTTGCATGCTTCCGCGCCTGCTTGGACGTTTCCGCGCCTGCTTGGACGCTTCCGCGCCTGCTTGCATGCTTCCCCGCCTGCTTGGACGCTTCCGCGCCTGCTTGGACTCTTCTGCGCCTTCTTGCAAGCTTCCGCGCCTGCTTGGACGTTTCCGCGCCTGCTTGGACGATACCGCGCCTGCTTGGACGCTTCCGCGCCTTCTTGCATGCTTCCGCGCCTGCTTGGACGTTTCCGCGCCTGCTTGGACGATACCGCGCCTGCTTGGACGCTTCCGCGCCTGCTTGGACTCTTCTGCGCCTGCTTGCATGCTGCCGCGCCTGCTTGGACGCTTCCGCGACTGCTTGGACGCTTCCGCGCCTGGTTGGACCCTTCTGCGTCTTCTTGGACACTTCCGCGCCTGCTTGGACGTTTCCGCGCCTGCTTGGACGCTTCCGCGCCTGCTTGAACGCTACCGCGCCTGCTTGGACGCTTCCGCGACTGCTTGGACGCTTCCGCGCCTGGTTGGACGCTACCGCGCCTGCTTGGATGTTTCCGCGACTGCTTGGACACTACCGCGCCTGCTTGGACGCTACCGCGCCTGCTTGGACGCTTCCGCGACTGCTTGGACGCTTCCGCGCCTGGTTGGACCCTTCTGCGTCTTCTTGCATGCTTCCGCGCCTGCTTGGACGTTTCCGCGCCTGCTTGGACGCTACCGCGCCTGCTTGGACGCTTCCGCGACTACTAGGACGCTTCCGCGCCTGCTTGGACCCTTCTGCGCCTTCTTGCATGCTTCCGCGCCTGCTTGGATGTTTCCGCGCCTGCTTGGACGCTACCGCGCCTGCTTGGACGCTTCCGCGCCTTCTTGCATGCTTCCGCGCCTGCTTGGACGTTTCCGCGCCTGCTTGGACGCTACCGCGCCTGCTTGGACGCTTCCGCGCCTGCTTGGACTCTTCTGCGCCTTCTTGCATGCTGCCGCGCCTACTTGGACGTTTCCGCGCCTGCTTGGACGCTTCCGCGCCTACTTGGACGCTACCGCGCCTGCTTGGACGCTTCCGCGACTGCTTGGACGCTTCCGCGTCTCTTTGGACGCTACAGCGCCTGCTTGAACGCTTCCGCGACTGCTTGGACGCTTCCGCGCCTGCTTGGACTCTTCTGCGCCTTCTTGCATGCTGCCGCGCCTACTTGGACGCTTCCGCGCCTGCTTGCATGCTTCCCCGCCTGCTTGGACGCTTCCGCGCCTGCTTGCATGCTTCCCCGCCTGCTTGGACGCTTCCGCGCCTGCTTGGACTCTTCTGCGCCTTCTTGCATGCTTCCGCGCCTGCTTGGACGTTTCCGCGCCTGCTTGGACGCTACCGCGCCTGCTTGGACGCTTCCGCGCCTTCTTGCATGCTTCCGCGCCTGCTTGGACGTTTCCGCGCCTGCTTGGACGATACCGCGCCTGCTTGGACGCTTCCGCGCCTGCTTGGACTCTTCTGCGCCTGCTTGCATGCTGCCGCGCCTACTTAGACATTTCCGCGCCTGCTTGGACTCTTCTGCGCCTTCTTGCATGCTGCCGCGCCTACTTGGACGTTTCCGCGCCTGCTTGGACGCTTCCGCGCCTATTTGAACGCTACTGCGCCTGCTTGGACGCTTCCGCGACTGCTTGGACGCTTCCGCGCCTGGTTGGACGCCACCGCGCCTGCTTGGATGTTTCCGCGACTGCTTGGACACTACCGCGCCTGCTTGGACTCTTCTGCGCCTTCTTGCATGCTGCCGCGCCTACTTGGACGTTTCCGCGCCTGCTTGGACGCTTCCGCGCCTGCGTGCATGCTTCCCCGCCTGCTTGGACGCTTCCGCTTCTGCTTGGACGCTTCCGCGCCTGCTTGGACGTTTCCGCGCCTGCTTGGACGCTTCCGCGCCTGTTTGAACGCTCCTGCGCCTGCTTGGACGCTTCCGCGACTGCTTGGACGCTTCCGCGCCTGCTTGGACGATACCGCGCCTGCTTGGACGCTTCCGCGCCTGCTTGGACTCTTCTGCGCCTGCTTGCATGCTGCCGCGCCTGCTTGGACGCTTCCGCGACTGCTTGGACGCTTCCGCGCCTGGTTGGACCCTTCTGCGTCTTCTTGGACACTTCCGCGCCTGCTTGGACGTTTCCGCGCCTGCTTGGACGCTTCCGCGCCTGCTTGAACGCTACCGCGCCTGCTTGGACGCTTCCGCGACTGCTTGGACGCTTCCGCGCCTGGTTGGACGCTACCGCGCCTGCTTGGATGTTTCCCCGCCTGCTTGGAATCTTCTGCGCCTTCTTGCATGCTGCCGCGCCTACTTGGACGTTTCCACGCCTGCTTGGACGCTTCTGCGCCTGCTTGCATGCTTCCCCGCCTGCTTGGACGCTTCCGCGCCTGCTTGGACTCTTCGGCGCCTTCTTGCATGCTTCCGCGCCTGCTTGGACGTTTCCGCGCCTGCTTGGACGCTACCGCGCCTGCTTGGACGCTTCCGCGCCTTCTTGCATGCTTCCGCGCCTGCTTGGACGTTTCCGCGCCTGCTTGGACGATACCGCGCCTGCTTGGACGCTTCCGCGCCTGCTTGGACTCTTCTGCGCCTGCTTGCATGCTGCCGCGCCTACTTAGACGTTTCCGCGCCTGCTTGGACGCTTCCGCGCCTGCTTGAACGCTACCGCGCCTGCTTGGACGCTTCCGCGACTGCTTGGACGCTTCCGCGCCTGGTTGGACGCTACCGCGCCTGCTTGGATGTTTCCGCGACTGCTTGGACACTACCGCGCCTGCTTGGACGCTACCGCGCCTGCTTGGACGCTTCCGCGACTGCTTGGACGCTTCCGCGCCTGGTTGGACCCTTCTGCGTCTTCTTGCATGCTTCCGCGCCTACTTGGACGTTTCCGCGGCTGCTTGGATGCTTCCGCGCCTGCTTGCATGCTTCCCCGCCTGCTTGGACGCTTCCGCGCCTGCTTGGATGCTACCGCGCCTGCTTGGACACTTCTGCGCCTGTTTGGACTCTTCTGCGCCTGCTTGGACGCTACCGCGCCTGCTTGGACGGTTCCGCGCCTGCTTGGACGCTTCCGCGACAGCTTGGACGCTTCCGCGCCTGCTTGGACTCTTCTGCGTCTTCTTGCATGCTTCCGCACCGGCTTGGACGTTTCCGCGCCTGCTTGGACGCTACCGCGCCTACTTGTACGCTTCCGCGACTGCTTGGACGCTACCGCGCCTGCTTGGACGCTTCCGCGACTGCTTGGACGCTTCCGCGCCTGCTTGGACTCTTCTGCGCCTTCTTGCATGCTGCCGCGCCTACTTGGACGCTTCCGCGCCTGGTTGGACGCTACCGCGCCTGCTTGGACGCTTCCGCGACTGCTTGGACGCTTCCGCGCCTGCTTGGAATCTTCTGCGCCTGGTTGGACGCTACCGCGCCTGCTTGGAATCTTCTGCGCCTTCTTGCATGCTGCCGCGCCTACTTGGACGTTTCCACGCCTGCTTGGACGCTTCCGCGACTGCTTGGACGCTACCGCGCCTGCTTGGACAATTCCGCGACTGCTTGGGCGCTTCCGCGCCTGCTTGGACGCTACCGCGCCTGCTTGGACGCTTCCGCAACTCCTTGGACGCTTCTGCGCCTGCTTGGACGCTTCCGCGATTGCTTGGACGCTTCCGCGCCTGCTTGGACTGTTCTGCGCCTTCTTGCATGCTGCCGCGCCTACTTGGACGCCTCCGCGCCTGCTTGGACGCTTCCGCGCCTGCTTGGACGCTTCCGCGCCTGCTTGGACACTTCCGCGCCTGCTTGGACGCTACCGCGCCTGCTTGGACGCTTCCGCACCTGCATGGACGTTTCCGCGCCTGCTTGGACGCTTCCGCGACTGCTTGGACGCTTCTGCGCCTGCTTGGACGCTTCCGCGCCTGCATGGACGTTTCCGCGCCTGCTTGGACGCTACCGCGCCTGCTTGGACGCTTCTGCGCCTTCTTGCATGCTTCCGCGACTGCTTGGACGCTTCCGCGTCTGCTTGGACTCTTCTGCGCCTTCTTGCATGCTTCCGCGCCTGCTTGGACTCTTCTGCGCCTGCTTGGACGCTACCGCGCCTGCTTGGACGCTTCCGCGCCTGCATGGACGCTACCACGCCTGCTTGGACGCTTCCGCGACTGCTTGGACGTTTCCGCGCCTGCTTGGACACTTCTGCGTCTTCTTGCATGCTTCCGCGCCTGCTTGGACGCTACCGCGCCTGCTTGAACGCTACCGCGCCTGCTTGGACGTTTCCGCGCCTGTTTGGACGCTACCACGCCTGCTTGGACGCTTCCGCGACTGATTGGACGCTACCGCGCCTGCTTGGACGCTTCCGCGACTGCTTGAACGTTTCCGCGCCTGCTTGGACCCTTCTGCGTCTTCTTGCATGCTTCCGCGCCTGCTTGGACGTTTCCGCGCCTGCTTGGACGCTACCGCGCCTGCTTGGACGCTTCTGCGACTGCTAGGACGCTTCCGCCCCTGGTTGGACGCTACCGCGCCTGCTTGGATGTTTCCGCGACTGCTTGGACACTACCGCGCCTGCTTGGACGCTACCGCGCCTGCGTGCATGCTATCACGCCTGCTTGGACGCTTCCGCTTCTGCTTGGACGCTTCCGCGCCTGCTTGGACGTTTCCGCGCCTGCTTGGACGCTACCGCGCCTGCTTGGACGCTTCCGCGCCTTCTTGCATGCTTCCGCGCCTGCTTGGACGTTTCCGCGCCTGCTTGGACGCTTCCGCGACTGCTTGGACGCTTCCGCGCCTGGTTGGACGCTTCCGCGCCTGCTTGCATGCTACCCGCCTGCTTGGACGCTTCCGCGCCTGCTTGGACTCTTCTGCGCCTTCTTGCATGCTGCCGCGCCTACTTGGACGTTTCCGCGCCTGCTTGGACGCTTCCGCGCCTGCGTGCATGCTTCCCCGCCTGCTTGGACGCTTCCGCTTCTGCTTGGACGCTTCCGCGACTGCTTGGACGCTACCGCGCCTGCTTGGACGCTGCCGCGACTGCTTGGACACTACCGCGCCTGCTTGGACGCTTCCGCGACTGCTTGGACGCTTCCGCGCCTGCTTGGACTCTTCTGCGTCTTCTTGCATGCTTCCGCGCATGCTTGCATGCTTCCCCGCCTGCTTGGACGCATCCGCGCCTGCTTGGACTCTTCTGCGTCTTCTTGCATGCTTCCGCGCCTGCTTGGACGTTTCCGCGCCTGCTTGGACGCTTCCGCGCCTGCTTGCATGCTTCCCCGCCTGCTTGGACGCTTCCGCGCCTGCTTGGACTCTTCTTCGCCTTCTTGCATGCTTCCGCGCCTGCTTGGACGTTTCCGCGCCTGCTTGGACGATACCGCGCCTGCTTGGACGCTTCCGCGCCGTCTTGCATGCTTCCGCGCCTGCTTGGACGTTTCCGCGCCTGCTTGGACGATACCGCGCCTGCTTGGACGCTTCCGCGCCTGCTTGGACTCTTCTGCGCCTGCTTGCATGCTGCCGCGCCTGCTTGGACGCTTCCGCGACTGCTTGGACGCTTCCGCGCCTGGTTGGACCCTTCTGCGTCTTCTTGGACACTTCCGCGCCTGCTTGGACGTTTCCGCGCCTGCTTGGACGCTTCCGCGCCTGCTTGAACGCTACCGCGCCTGCTTGGACGCTTCCGCGACTGCTTGGACGCTTCCGCGCCTGGTTGGACGCTACCACGCCTGCTTGGATGTTTCCGCGACTGCTTGGACACTACCGCGCCTGCTTGGACGCTACCGCGCCTGCTTGGACGCTTCCGCGACTGCTTGGACGCTTCCGCGCCTGGTTGGACCCTTCTGCGTCTTCTTGCATGCTTCCGCGCCTGCTTGGACGTTTCCGCGCCTGCTTGGACGCTACCGCGCCTGCTTGGACGCTTCCGCGACTACTAGGACGCTTCCGCGCCTGCTTGGACCCTTCTGCGCCTTCTTGCATGCTTCCGCGCCTGCTTGGATGTTTCCGCGCCTGCTTGGACGCTACCGCGCCTGCTTGGACGCTTCCGCGCCTTCTTGCATGCTTCCGCGCCTGCTTGGACGTTTCCGCGCCTGCTTGGACGCTACCGCGCCTGCTTGGACGCTTCCGCGCCTGCTTGGACTCTTCTGCGCCTTCTTGCATGCTGCCGCGCCTACTTGGACGTTTCCGCGCCTGCTTGGACGCTTCCGCGCCTACTTGGACGCTACCGCGCCTGCTTGGACGCTTCCGCGCCTGCTTGGACTCTTCTGCGCCTTCTTGCATGCTTCCGCGCCTGCTTGGACGTTTCCGCGCCTGCTTGGACGCTTCCGCGCCTTCTTGCATGCTTCCGCGCCTGCTTGGACGTTTCCGCGCCTGCTTGGACGATACCGCGCCTGCTTGGACGCTTCCGCGCCTGCTTGGACTCTTCTGCGCCTGCTTGCATGCTGCCGCGCCTACTTAGACGTTTCCGCGCCTGCTTGGACGCTTCCGCGCCTGCTTGAACGCTACCGCGCCTGCTTGGACGCTTCCGCGACTGCTTGGACGCTTCCGCGCCTGGTTGGACGCTACCGCGCCTGCTTGGATGTTTCCGCGACTGCTTGGACACTACCGCGCCTGCTTGAACGCTACCGCGCCTGCTTGGACGCTTCCGCGACTGCTTGGGCGCTTCCGCGCCTGGTTGGACCCTTCTGCGTCTTCTTGCATGCTTCCGCGCCTGCTTGGACGTTTCCGCGCCTGCTTGGACGCTACCGCGCCTGCTTGGACGCTTCCGCGACTACTAGGACGCTTCCGCGCCTGCTTGGACCCTTCTGCGCCTTCTTGCATGCTTCCGCGCCTGCTTGGATGTTTCCGCGCCTGCTTGGACGCTACCGCGCCTGCTTGGACGCTTCCGCGCCTTCTTGCATGCTTCCGCGCCTGCTTGGACGTTTCCGCGCCTGCTTGGACGCTACCGCGCCTGCTTGGACGCTTCCGCGCCTGCTTGGACTCTTCTGCGCCTTCTTGCATGCTGCCGCGCCTACTTGGACGTTTCCGCGCCTGCTTGGACGCTTCCGCGCCTACTTGGACGCTACCGCGCCTGCTTGGACGCTTCCGCGCCTGCTTGGACTCTTCTGCGCCTTCTTGCATGCTTCCGCGCCTGCTTGGACGTTTCCGCGCCTGCTTGGACGCTTCCGCGCCTTCTTGCATGCTTCCGCGCCTGCTTGGACGTTTCCGCGCCTGCTTGGACGATACCGCGCCTGCTTGGACGCTTCCGCGCCTGCTTGGACTCTTCTGCGCCTGCTTGCATGCTGCCGCGCCTACTTAGACGTTTCCGCGCCTGCTTGGACGCTTCCGCGCCTGCTTGAACGCTACCGCGCCTGCTTGGACGCTTCCGCGACTGCTTGGACGCTTCCGCGCCTGGTTGGACGCTACCGCGCCTGCTTGGATGTTTCCGCGACTGCTTGGACACTACCGCGCCTGCTTGAACGCTACCGCGCCTGCTTGGACGCTTCCGCGACTGCTTGGGCGCTTCCGCGCCTGGTTGGACCCTTCTGCGTCTTCTTGCATGCTTCCGCGCCTACTTGGACGTTTCCGCGGCTGCTTGGATGCTTCCGCGCCTGCTTGCATGCTTCCCCGCCTGCTTGGACGCTTCCGCGCCTGCTTGGATGCTACCGCGCCTGCTTGGACACTTCTGCGCCTGTTTGGACTCTTCTGCGCCTGCTTGGACGCTACCGCGCCTGCTTGGACGCTTCCGCGCCTGCTTGGACGCTTCCGCGACAGCTTGGACGCTTCCGCGCCTGCTTGGACTCTTCTGCGTCTTCTTGCATGCTTCCGCACCGGCTTGGACGTTTCCGCGCCTGCTTGGACGCTACCGCGCCTACTTGTACGCTTCCGCGACTGCTTGGACGCTACCGCGCCTGCTTGGACGCTTCCGCGGCTGCTTGGACGCTTCCGCGCCTGCTTGGACTCTTCTGCGTCTTCTTGCAATGCTTCCGCGCCTGCTTGGACGTTTCCGCGCCTGCTTGGACGCTACCGCGCCTGCTTGGACGCTTCCGCGACTGCTTGGACGCTACCGCGCCTGCTTGGACAATTCCGCGACTGCTTGGACTCTTCCGCGCCTGCTTGGAATCTTCTGCGCCTTCTTGCATGCTGCCGCGCCTACTTGGACGTTTCCGCGACTGCTTGGACGCTTCCGCGCCTGGTTGGACCCTTCTGCGTCTTCTTGGACACTTCCGCGCCTGCTTGGACGTTTCCGCGCCTGCTTGGACGCTTCCGCGCCTGCTTGAACGCTACCGCGCCTGCTTGGACGCTTCCGCGACTGCTTGGACGCTTCCGCGCCTGGTTGGACGCTACCACGCCTGCTTGGATGTTTCCGCGACTGCTTGGACACTACCGCGCCTGCTTGGACGCTACCGCGCCTGCTTGGACGCTTCCGCGACTGCTTGGACGCTTCCGCGCCTGGTTGGACCCTTCTGCGTCTTCTTGCATGCTTCCGCGCCTGCTTGGACGTTTCCGCGCCTGCTTGGACGCTACCGCGCCTGCTTGGACGCTTCCGCGACTACTAGGACGCTTCCGCGCCTGCTTGGACCCTTCTGCGCCTTCTTGCATGCTTCCGCGCCTGCTTGGATGTTTCCGCGCCTGCTTGGACGCTACCGCGCCTGCTTGGACGCTTCCGCGCCTTCTTGCATGCTTCCGCGCCTGCTTGGACGTTTCCGCGCCTGCTTGGACGCTACCGCGCCTGCTTGGACGCTTCCGCGCCTGCTTGGACTCTTCTGCGCCTTCTTGCATGCTGCCGCGCCTACTTGGACGTTTCCGCGCCTGCTTGGACGCTTCCGCGCCTACTTGGACGCTACCGCGCCTGCTTGGACGCTTCCGCGCCTGCTTGGACTCTTCTGCGCCTTCTTGCATGCTTCCGCGCCTGCTTGGACGTTTCCGCGCCTGCTTGGACGCTTCCGCGCCTTCTTGCATGCTTCCGCGCCTGCTTGGACGTTTCCGCGCCTGCTTGGACGATACCGCGCCTGCTTGGACGCTTCCGCGCCTGCTTGGACTCTTCTGCGCCTGCTTGCATGCTGCCGCGCCTACTTAGACGTTTCCGCGCCTGCTTGGACGCTTCCGCGCCTGCTTGAACGCTACCGCGCCTGCTTGGACGCTTCCGCGACTGCTTGGACGCTTCCGCGCCTGGTTGGACGCTACCGCGCCTGCTTGGATGTTTCCGCGACTGCTTGGACACTACCGCGCCTGCTTGAACGCTACCGCGCCTGCTTGGACGCTTCCGCGACTGCTTGGGCGCTTCCGCGCCTGGTTGGACCCTTCTGCGTCTTCTTGCATGCTTCCGCGCCTGCTTGGACGTTTCCGCGCCTGCTTGGACGCTACCGCGCCTGCTTGGACGCTTCCGCGACTACTAGGACGCTTCCGCGCCTGCTTGGACCCTTCTGCGCCTTCTTGCATGCTTCCGCGCCTGCTTGGATGTTTCCGCGCCTGCTTGGACGCTACCGCGCCTGCTTGGACGCTTCCGCGCCTTCTTGCATGCTTCCGCGCCTGCTTGGACGTTTCCGCGCCTGCTTGGACGCTACCGCGCCTGCTTGGACGCTTCCGCGCCTGCTTGGACTCTTCTGCGCCTTCTTGCATGCTGCCGCGCCTACTTGGACGTTTCCGCGCCTGCTTGGACGCTTCCGCGCCTACTTGGACGCTACCGCGCCTGCTTGGACGCTTCCGCGCCTGCTTGGACTCTTCTGCGCCTTCTTGCATGCTTCCGCGCCTGCTTGGACGTTTCCGCGCCTGCTTGGACGCTTCCGCGCCTTCTTGCATGCTTCCGCGCCTGCTTGGACGTTTCCGCGCCTGCTTGGACGATACCGCGCCTGCTTGGACGCTTCCGCGCCTGCTTGGACTCTTCTGCGCCTGCTTGCATGCTGCCGCGCCTACTTAGACGTTTCCGCGCCTGCTTGGACGCTTCCGCGCCTGCTTGAACGCTACCGCGCCTGCTTGGACGCTTCCGCGACTGCTTGGACGCTTCCGCGCCTGGTTGGACGCTACCGCGCCTGCTTGGATGTTTCCGCGACTGCTTGGACACTACCGCGCCTGCTTGAACGCTACCGCGCCTGCTTGGACGCTTCCGCGACTGCTTGGGCGCTTCCGCGCCTGGTTGGACCCTTCTGCGTCTTCTTGCATGCTTCCGCGCCTACTTGGACGTTTCCGCGGCTGCTTGGATGCTTCCGCGCCTGCTTGCATGCTTCCCCGCCTGCTTGGACGCTTCCGCGCCTGCTTGGATGCTACCGCGCCTGCTTGGACACTTCTGCGCCTGTTTGGACTCTTCTGCGCCTGCTTGGACGCTACCGCGCCTGCTTGGACGCTTCCGCGCCTGCTTGGACGCTTCCGCGACAGCTTGGACGCTTCCGCGCCTGCTTGGACTCTTCTGCGTCTTCTTGCATGCTTCCGCACCGGCTTGGACGTTTCCGCGCCTGCTTGGACGCTACCGCGCCTACTTGTACGCTTCCGCGACTGCTTGGACGCTACCGCGCCTGCTTGGACGCTTCCGCGGCTGCTTGGACGCTTCCGCGCCTGCTTGGACTCTTCTGCGTCTTCTTGCAATGCTTCCGCGCCTGCTTGGACGTTTCCGCGCCTGCTTGGACGCTACCGCGCCTGCTTGGACGCTTCCGCGACTGCTTGGACGCTACCGCGCCTGCTTGGACAATTCCGCGACTGCTTGGACTCTTCCGCGCCTGCTTGGAATCTTCTGCGCCTTCTTGCATGCTGCCGCGCCTACTTGGACGTTTCCACGCCTGCTTGGACGCTTCCGCGCCTGCTTGCATGCTTCCCCGCCTGCTTGGAATCTTCTGCGCCTTCTTGCATGCTGCCGCGCCTACTTGGACGTTTCCACGCCTGCTTGGACGCTTCTGCGCCTGCTTGCATGCTTCCCCGCCTGCTTGGACGCTTCCGCGCCTGCTTGGACTCTTCTGCGCCTTCTTGCATGCTTCCGCGCCTGCTTGGACGTTTCCGCGCCTGCTTGGACGCTACCGCGCCTGCTTGGACGATACCGCGCCTGCTTGGACGCTTCCGCGCCTGCTTGGACTCTTCTGCGCCTTCTTGCATGCTGCCGCGCCTACTTGGACGCTTCCGCGCCTGCTTGCATGCTTCCCCGCCTGCTTGGACGCTTCCGCGCCTGCTTGCATGCTTCCCCGCCTGCTTGGACGCTTCCGCGCCTGCTTGGACTCTTCTGCGCCTTCTTGCATGCTTCCGCGCCTGCTTGGACGTTTCCGCGCCTGCTTGGACGCTACCGCGCCTGCTTGGACGCTTCCGCGCCTTCTTGCATGCTTCCGCGCCTGCTTGGACGTTTCCGCGCCTGCTTGGACGATACCGCGCCTGCTTGGACGCTTCCGCGCCTGCTTGGACTCTTCTGCGCCTGCTTGCATGCTGCGGCGCCTACATAGACGTTTCCGCGCCTGCTTGGACGCTTCCGCGCCTGCTTGAACGCTACCGCGCCTGCTTGGACGCTTCCGCGACTGCTTGGACGCTTCCGCGCCTGGTTGGACGCTACCGCGCCTGCTTGGATGTTTCCGCGACTGCTTGGACACTACCGCGCCTGCTTGGACGCTACCGCGCCTGCTTGGACGCTTCCGCGACTGCTTGGACGCTTCCGCGCCTGGTTGGACCCTTCTGCGTCTTCTTGCATGCTTCCGCGCCTACTTGGACGTTTCCGCGGCTGCTTGGATGCTTCCGCGCCTGCTTGCATGCTTCCCCGCCTGCTTGGACGCTTCCGCGCCTGCTTGGATGCTACCGCGCCTGCTTGGACACTTCTGCGCCTGTTTGGACTCTTCTGCGCCTGCTTGGACGCTTCCGCGCCTGCTTGGACGTTTCCGCGCCTGCTTGGACGATACCGCGCCTGCTTGGACGCTTCCGCGCCTGCTTGGACTCTTCTGCGCCTGCTTGCATGCTGCCGCGCCTGCTTGGACGCTTCCGCGACTGCTTGGACGCTTCCGCGCCTGGTTGGACCCTTCTGCGTCTTCTTGGACACTTCCGCGCCTGCTTGGACGCTACCGCGCCTGCTTGGACTCTTCTGCGCCTTCTTGCATGCTGCCGCGCCTACTTGAACGTTTCCGCGCCTGCTTGGACGCTTCCGCTTCTGCTTGGACGCTTCCGCGACTGCTTGGACGCTACCGCGCCTGCTTGGACGCTGCCGCGACTGCTTGGACACTACCGCGCCTGCTTGGACGCTTCCGCGACTGCTTGGACGCTTCCGCGCCTGCTTGGACGCTACCGCGCCTGCTTGGACGCTTCCGCGCCTGCTTGGACTCTTCTGCGCCTTCTTGCATGCTGCCGCGCCTACTTGGATGTTTCCGCGCCTGCTTGGACGCTTCCGCGCCTATTTGAACGCTACTGCGACTGCTTGGACGCTTCCGCGACTGCTTGGACGCTTCCGCGCCTGGTTGGACGCCACCGCGCCTGCTTGGATGTTTCCGCGACTGCTTGGACACTACCGCGCCTGCTTGGACTCTTCTGCGCCTTCTTGCATGCTGCCGCGCCTACTTGGACGTTTCCGCGCCTGCTTGGACGCTTCCGCGCCTGCGTGCATGCTTCCCCGCCTGCTTGGACGCTTCCGCTTCTGCTTGGACGCTTCCGCGCCTGCTTGGACGTTTCCGCGCCTGCTTGGACGCTACCGCGCCTGCTTGGACGCTTCCGCGCCTTCTTGCATGCTTCCGCGCCTGCTTGGACGTTTCCGCGCCTGCTTGGACGCTTCCGCGACTGCTTGGACGCTTCCGCGCCTGGTTGGACGCTTCCGCGCCTGCTTGCATGCTTCCCCGCCTGCTTGGACGCTTCCGCGCCTGCTTGGACTCTTCTGCGCCTTCTTGCATGCTGCCGCGCATACTTGGACGTTTCCGCGCCTGCTTGGACGCTTCCGCGCCTGCGTGCATGCTTCCCCGCCTGCTTGGACGCTTCCGCTTCTGCTTGGACGCTTCCGCGACTGCTTGGACGCTACCGCGCCTGCTTGGACGCTGCCGCGACTGCTTGGACACTACCGCGCCTGCTTGGACGCTTCCGCGACTGCTTGGACGCTTCCGCGCCTGCTTGGGCTCTTCTGCGTCTTCTTGCATGCTTCCGCGCATGCTTGCATGCTTCCCCGCCTGCTTGGACGCATCCGCGCCTGCTTGGACTCTTCTGCGTCTTCTTGCATGCTTCCGCGCCTGCTTGGACGTTTCCGCGCCTGCTTGGACGCTTCCGCGCCTGCTTGCATGCTTCCCCGCCTGCTTGGACGCTTCCGCGCCTGCTTGGACTCTTCTGCGCCTTCTTGCAAGCTTCCGCGCCTGCTTGGACGTTTCCGCGCCTGCTTGGACGATACCGCGCCTGCTTGGACGCTTCCGCGCCTTCTTGCATGCTTCCGCGCCTGCTTGAACGTTTCCGCGCCTGCTTGGACGATACCGCGCCTGCTTGGACGCTTCCGCGCCTGCTTGGACTCTTCTGCGCCTGCTTGCATGCTGCCGCGCCTGCTTGGACGCTTCCGCGACTGCTTGGACGCTTCCGCGCCTGGTTGGACCCTTCTGCGTCTTCTTGGACACTTCCGCGCCTGCTTGGACGTTTCCGCGCCTGCTTGGACGCTTCCGCGCCTGCTTGAACGCTACCGCGCCTGCTTGGACGCTTCCGCGACTGCTTGGACGCTTCCGCGCCTGGTTGGACGCTACCGCGCCTGCTTGGATGTTTCCGCGACTGCTTGGACACTACCGCGCCTGCTTGGACGCTACCGCGCCTGCTTGGACGCTTCCGCGACTGCTTGGACGCTTCCGCGCCTGGTTGGACCCTTCTGCGTCTTCTTGCATGCTTCCGCGCCTGCTTGGACGTTTCCGCGCCTGCTTGGACGCTACCGCGCCTGCTTGGACGCTTCCGCGACTACTAGGACGCTTCCGCGCCTGCTTGGACCCTTCTGCGCCTTCTTGCATGCTTCCGCGCCTGCTTGGATGTTTCCGCGCCTGCTTGGACGCTACCGCGCCTGCTTGGACGCTTCCGCGCCTTCTTGCATGCTTCCGCGCCTGCTTGGACGTTTCCGCGCCTGCTTGGACGCTACCGCGCCTGCTTGGACGCTTCCGCGCCTGCTTGGACTCTTCTGCGCCTTCTTGCATGCTGCCGCGCCTACTTGGACGTTTCCGCGCCTGCTTGGACGCTTCCGCGCCTACTTGGACGCTACCGCGCCTGCTTGGACGCTTCCGCGACTGCTTGGACGCTTCCGCGTCTCTTTGGACGCTACAGCGCCTGCTTGAACGCTTCCGCGACTGCTTGGACGCTTCCGCGCCTGCTTGGACTCTTCTGCGCCTTCTTGCATGCTTCCGCGCCTGCTTGGACGTTTCCGCGCCTGCTTGGACGCTACCGCGCCTGCTTGGACGCTTCCGCGCCTGCTTGGACTCTTCTGCGCCTTCTTGCATGCTGCCGCGCCTACTTGGACGTTTCCCCGCCTGCTTGGACGCTTCCGCGCCTGCTTGGACTCTTCTGCGCCTTCTTGCATGCTTCCGCGCCTGCTTGGACGTTTCCGCGCCTGCTTGGACGCTACCGCGCCTGCTTGGACGCTTCCGCGCCTTCTTGCATGCTTCCGCGCCTGCTTGGACGTTTCCGCGCCTGCTTGGACGATACCGCGCCTGCTTGGACGATACCGCGCCTGCTTGGACGCTTCCGCGCCTGCTTGGACTCTTCTGCGCCTGCTTGCATGCTGCCGCGCCTGCTTGGACGCTTCCGCGCCTGGTTGGACGCCACCGCGCCTGCTTGGATGTTTCCGCGACTGCTTGGACACTACCGCGCCTGCTTGGACTCTTCTGCGCCTTCTTGCATGCTGCCGCGCCTACTTGGACGTTTCCGCGCCTGCTTGGACGCTTCCGCGCCTGCGTGCATGCTTCCCCGCCTGCTTGGACGCTTCCGCTTCTGCTTGCATGCTTCCGCGCCTGCTTGGACGTTTCCGCGCTTGCTTGGACGCTACCGCGCCTGCTTGGACGCTTCCGCGCCTTCTTGCATGCTTCCGCGCCTGCTTGGACGTTTCCGCGCCTGCTTGGACGATACCGCGCCTGCTTGGACGTTTCCGCGCCTGCTTGGACGCTTCCGCGCCTATTTGAACGCTACTGCGCCTGCTTGGACGCTTCCGCGACTGCTTGGACGCTTCCGCGCCTGGTTGGACGCCACCGCGCCTGCTTGGATGTTTCCGCGACTGCTTGGACACTACCGCGCCTGCTTGGACTCTTCTGCGCCTGCTTGGACGCTTCCGCGCCTGCTTGGACTCTTCTGCGCCTGCTTGCATGCTGCGGCGCCTACTTAGACGTTTCCGCGCCTGCTTGGACGCTTCCGCGCCTGCTTGAACGCTACCGCGCCTGCTTGGACGCTTCCGCGACTGCTTGGACGCTTCCGCGCCTGGTTGGACGCTACCGCGCCTGCTTGGATGTTTCCGCGACTGCTTGGACACTACCGCGCCTGCTTGGACGCTACCGCGCCTGCTTGGACGCTTCCGCGACTGCTTGGACGCTTCCGCGCCTGGTTGGACCCTTCTGCGTCTTCTTGCATGCTTCCGCGCCTACTTGGACGTTTCCGCGGCTGCTTGGATGCTTCCGCGCCTGCTTGCATGCTTCCCCGCCTGCTTGGACGCTTCCGCGCCTGCTTGGATGCTACCGCGCCTGCTTGGACACTTCTGCGCCTGTTTGGACTCTTCTGCGCCTGCTTGGACGCTACCGCGCCTGCTTGGACGCTTCCGCGCCTGCTTGGACTCTTCTGCGTCTTCTTGCATGCTTCCGCACCGGCTTGGACGTTTCCGCGCCTGCTTGGACGCTACCGCGCCTACTTGTACGCTTCCGCGACTGCTTGGACGCTACCGCGCCTGCTTGGACGCTTCCGCGGCTGCTTGGACGCTTCCGCGCCTGCTTGGACTCTTCTGCGTCTTCTTGCAATGCTTCCGCGCCTGCTTGGACGTTTCCGCGCCTGCTTGGACGCTACCGCGCCTGCTTGGACGCTCCCGCGACTGCTTGGACGCTACCGCGCCTGCTTGGACAATTCCGCGACTGCTTGGACTCTTCCGCGCCTGCTTGGAATCTTCTGCGCCTTCTTGCATGCTGCCGCGCCTACTTGGACGTTTCCACGCCTGCTTGGACGCTTCCGCGCCTGCTTGCATGCTTCCCCGCCTGCTTGGAATCTTCTGCGCCTTCTTGCATGCTGCCGCGCCTACTTGGACGTTTCCACGCCTGCTTGGACGCTTCTGCGCCTGCTTGCATGCTTCCCCGCCTGCTTGGACGCTTCCGCGCCTGCTTGGACTCTTCGGCGCCTTCTTGCATGCTTCCGCGCCTGCTTGGACGTTTCCGCGCCTGCTTGGACGCTACCGCGCCTGCTTGGACGCTTCCGCGCCTTCTTGCATGCTTCCGCGCCTGCTTGGACGTTTCCGCGCCTGCTTGGACGATACCGCGCCTGCTTGGACGCTGCCGCGCCTGCTTGGACTCTTCTGCGCCTGCTTGCATGCTGCCGCGCCTACTTAGACGTTTCCGCGCCTGCTTGGACGCTTCCGCGCCTGCTTGAACGCTACCGCGCCTGCTTGGACGCTTCCGCGACTGCTTGGACGCTTCCGCGCCTGGTTGGACGCTACCGCGCCTGCTTGGATGTTTCCGCGACTGCTTGGACACTACCGCGCCTGCTTGGACGCTACCGCGCCTGCTTGGACGCTTCCGCGACTGCTTGGACGCTTCCGCGCCTGGTTGGACCCTTCTGCGTCTTCTTGCATGCTTCCGCGCCTACTTGGACGTTTCCGCGGCTGCTTGGATGCTTCCGCGCCTGCTTGCATGCTTCCCCGCCTGCTTGGACTCTTCGGCGCCTTCTTGCATGCTTCCGCGCCTGCTTGGACGTTTCCGCGCCTGCTTGGACGCTTCCGCGCCTGCGTGCATGCTTCCCCGCCTGCTTGGACGCTTCCGCTTCTGCTTGGACGCTTCCGCGCCTGCTTGCATGCTTCCCCGCCTGCTTGGAATCTTCTGCGCCTTCTTGCATGCTGCCGCGCCTACTTGGACGTTTCCACGCCTGCTTGGACGCTTCTGCGCCTGCTTGCATGCTTCCCCGCCTGCTTGGACGCTTGCGCGCCTGCTTGGACTCTTCGGCGCATTCTTGCATGCTTCCGCGCCTGCTTGGACGTTTCCGCGCCTGCTTGGACGCTACCGCGCCTGCTTGGACGCTTCCGCGCCTTCTTGCATGCTTCCGCGCCTGCTTGGACGTTTCCGCGCCTGCTTGGACGATACCGCGCCTGCTTGGACGCTTCCGCGCCTGCTTGGACTCTTCTGCGCCTGCTTGCATGCTGCCGCGCCTACTTCGACGTTTCCGCGCCTGCTTGGACGCTTCCGCGCCTGCTTGAACGCTACCGCGCCTGCTTGGACGCTTCCGCGACTGCTTGGACGCTTCCGCGCCTGGTTGGACGCTACCGCGCCTGCTTGGATGTTTCCGCGACTGCTTGGACACTACCGCGCCTGCTTGGACGCTACCGCGCCTGCTTGGACGCTTCCGCGACTGCTTGGACGCTTCCGCGCCTGGTTGGACCCTTCTGCGTCTTCTTGCATGCTTCCGCGCCTACTTGGACGTTTCCGCGGCTGCTTGGATGCTTCCGCGCCTGCTTGCATGCTACCCCGCCTGCTTGGACGCTTCCGCGCCTGCTTGGATGCTACCGCGCCTGCTTGGACACTTCTGCGCCTGTTTGGACTCTTCTGCGCCTGCTTGGACGCTACCGCGCCTGCTTGGACGGTTCCGCGCCTGCTTGGACGCTTCCGCGACAGCTTGGACGCTTCCGCGCCTGCTTGGACTCTTCTGCGTCTTCTTGCATGCTTCCGCACCGGCTTGGACGTTTCCGCGCCTGCTTGGACGCTACCGCGCCTACTTGTACGCTTCCGCGACTGCTTGGACGCTACCGCGCCTGCTTGGACGCTTCCGCGACTGCTTGGACGCTTCCGCGCCTGCTTGGACTCTTCTGCGCCTTCTTGCATGCTGCCGCGCCTACTTGGACGCTTCCGCGCCTGGTTGGACGCTACCGCGCCTGCTTGGACGCTTCCGCGACTGCTTGGACGCTTCCGCGCCTGCTTGGAATCTTCTGCGCCTGGTTGGACGCTACCGCGCCTGCTTGGAATCTTCTGCGCCTTCTTGCATGCTGCCGCGCCTACTTGGACGTTTCCACGCCTGCTTGGACGCTTCCGCGACTGCTTGGACGCTACCGCGCCTGCTTGGACAATTCCGCGACTGCTTGGGCGCTTCCGCGCCTGCTTGGACGCTACCGCGCCTGCTTGGACGCTTCCGCAACTCCTTGGACGCTTCTGCGCCTGCTTGGACGCTTCCGCGAATGCTTGGACGCTTCCGCGCCTGCTTGGACTGTTCTGCGCCTTCTTGCATGCTGCCGCGCCTACTTGGACGCCTCCGCGCCTGCTTGGACGCTTCCGCGCCTGCTTGGACGCTTCCGCGCCTGCTTGGACAATTCCGCGCCTGCTTGGACGCTACCGCGCCTGCTTGGACGCTTCCGCACCTGCATGGACGTTTCCGCGCCTGCTTGGATGCTTCCGCGACTGCTTGGACGCTTCTGCGCCTGCTTGGACGCTTCCGCGCCTGCATGGACGTTTCCGCGCCTGCTTGGACGCTACCGCGCCTGCTTGGACGCTTCTGCGCCTTCTTGCATGCTTCCGCGACTGCTTGGACGCTTCCGCGCCTGCTTGGACTCTTCTGCGCCTTCTTGCATGCTTCCGCGCCTGCTTGGACTCTTCTGCGCCTGCTTGGACGCTACCGCGCCTGCTTGGACGCTTCCGCGCCTGCATGGACGCTACCACGCCTGCTTGGACGCTTCCGCGACTGCTTGGACGTTTCCGCGCCTGCTTGGACACTTCTGCGTCTTCTTGCATGCTTCCGCGCCTGCTTGGACGCTACCGCGCCTGCTTGAACGCTACCGCGCCTGCTTGGACGTTTCCGCGCCTGTTTGGACGCTACCACGCCTGCTTGGACGCTTCCGCGACTGATTGGACGCTACCGCGCCTGCTTGGACGCTTCCGCGACTGCTTGAACGTTTCCGCGCCTGCTTGGACCCTTCTGCGTCTTCTTGCATGCTTCCGCGCCTGCTTGGACGTTTCCGCGCCTGCTTGGACGCTACCGCGCCTGCTTGGACGCTTCTGCGACTGCTAGGACGCTTCCGCGCCTGCTTGGACTCTTCTGCGCCTTCTTGCATGCTTCCGCGCCTGCTTGGACGTTTCCGCGCCTGCTTGGACGCTACCGCGCCTGCTTGGACGCTTCCGCGCCTTCTTGCATGCTTCCGCGCCTGCTTGGACGTTTCCGCGCCTGCTTGGACGCTACCGCGCCTGCTTGGACGCTTCCGCGCCTGCTTGGACTCTTCTGCGCCTTCTTGCATGCTGCCGCGCCTACTTGGACGTTTCCGCGCCTGCTTGGACGCTTCCGCGCCTGTTTGAACGCTACTGCGCCTGCTTGGACGCTTCCGCGACTGCTTGGACGCTTCCGCGCCTGGTTGGACGCTACCGCGCCTGCTTGGATGTTTCCGCGACTGCTTGGACACTACCGCGCCTGCTTGGGCGCTACCGCGCCTGCTTGAACGCTTCCGCGCCTGCTTGGACTCTACTGCGCTTTCTTGCATGCTGCCGCGCCTACTTGAACATTTCCACGCCTGCTTGGACGCTTCCGCGCCTGCTTGCATGCTTCCCCGCCTGCTTGGACGCTTCCGCGCCTGCTTGGACTCTTCTGCGCCTGCTTGCATGCTGCCGCGCCTACTTGGACGTTTCCGCGCCTGCTTGGACGCTTCCGCGCCTGCGTGCATGCTTCCCCGCCTGCTTGGACGCTTCCGCTTCTGCTTGGATGTTTCCGCGACTGCTTGGACACTACCGCGCCTGCTTGGACTCTTCTGCGCCTTCTTGCATGCTGCCGCGCCTACTTGGACGTTTCCGCGCCTGCTTGGACGCTTCCGCGCCTGCGTGCATGCTTCCCCGCCTGCTTGGACGCTTCCGCTTCTGCTTGGACGCTTCCGCGCCTGCTTGGACGTTTCCGCGCCTGCTTGGACGCTACCGCGCCTGCTTGGACGCTTCCGCGCCTTCTTGCATGCTTCCGCGCCTGCTTGGACGTTTCCGCGCCTGCTTGGACGCTACCGCGCCTGCTTGGACGCTTCCGCGCCTGCTTGGACTCTTCTGCGCCTTCTTGCATGCTGCAGCGCATACTTGGACGTTTCCGCGCCTGCTTGGACGCTTCCGCGCCTGTTTGAACGCTCCTGCGCCTGCTTGGACGCTTCCGCGACTGCTTGGACGCTTCCGCCCCTGGTTGGACGCTACCGCGCCTGCTTGGATGTTTCCGCGACTGCTTGGACACTACCGCGCCTGCTTGGACGCTACCGCGCCTGCGTGCATGCTATCACGCCTGCTTGGACGCTTCCGCTTGTGCTTGGACGCTTCCGCGCCTGCTTGGACGTTTCCGCGCCTGCTTGGACGCTACCGCGCCTGCTTGGACGCTTCCGCGCCTTCTTGCATGCTTCCGCGCCTGCTTGGACGTTTCCGCGCCTGCTTGGACGCTTCCGCGACTGCTTGGACGCTTCCGCGCCTGGTTGGACGCTTCCGCGCCTGCTTGCATGCTTCCCCGCCTGCTTGGACGCTTCCGCGCCTGCTTGGACTCTTCTGCGCCTTCTTGCATGCTGCCGCGCCTACTTGGACGTTTCCGCGCCTGCTTGGACGCTTCCGCGCCTGCGTGCATGCTTCCCCGCCTGCTTGGACGCTTCCGCTTCTGCTTGGACGCTTCCGCGACTGCTTGGACGCTACCGCGCCTGCTTGGACGCTGCCGCGACTGCTTGGACACTACCGCGCCTGCTTGGACGCTTCCGCGACTGCTTGGACGCTTCCGCGCCTGCTTGGACTCTTCTGCGTCTTCTTGCATGCTTCCGCGCATGCTTGCATGCTTCCCCGCCTGCTTGGACGCATCCGCGCCTGCTTGGACTCTTCTGCGTCTTCTTGCATGCTTCCGCGCCTGCTTGGACGTTTCCGCGCCTGCTTGGACGCTTCCGCGCCTGCTTGCATGCTTCCCCGCCTGCTTGGACGCTTCCGCGCCTGCTTGGACTCTTCTTCGCCTTCTTGCATGCTTCCGCGCCTGCTTGGACGTTTCCGCGCCTGCTTGGACGATACCGCGCCTGCTTGGACGCTTCCGCGCCTTCTTGCATGCTTCCGCGCCTGCTTGGACGTTTCCGCGCCTGCTTGGACGATACCGCGCCTGCTTGGACGCTTCCGCGCCTGCTTGGACTCTTCTGCGCCTGCTTGCATGCTGCCGCGCCTGCTTGGACGCTTCCGCGACTGCTTGGACGCTTCCGCGCCTGGTTGGACCCTTCTGCGTCTTCTTGGACACTTCCGCGCCTGCTTGGACGTTTCCGCGCCTGCTTGGACGCTTCCGCGCCTGCTTGAACGCTACCGCGCCTGCTTGGACGCTTCCGCGACTGCTTGGACGCTTCCGCGCCTGGTTGGACGCTACCGCGCCTGCTTGGATGTTTCCGCGACTGCTTGGACACTACCGCGCCTGCTTGGACGCTACCGCGCCTGCTTGGACGCTTCCGCGACTGCTTGGACGCTTCCGCGCCTGGTTGGACCCTTCTGCGTCTTCTTGCATGCTTCCGCGCCTGCTTGGACGTTTCCGCGCCTGCTTGGACGCTACCGCGCCTGCTTGGACGCTTCCGCGACTACTAGGACGCTTCCGCGCCTGCTTGGACCCTTCTGCGCCTTCTTGCATGCTTCCGCGCCTGCTTGGATGTTTCCGCTCCTGCTTGGACGCTACCGCGCCTGCTTGGACGCTTCCGCGCCTTCTTGCATGCTTCCGCGCCTGCTTGGACGTTTCCGCGCCTGCTTGGACGCTACCGCGCCTGCTTGGACGCTTCCGCGCCTGCTTGGACTCTTCTGCGCCTTCTTGCATGCTGCCGCGCCTACTTGGACGTTTCCGCGCCTGCTTGGACGCTTCCGCGCCTACTTGGACGCTACCGCGCCTGCTTGGACGCTTCCGCGACTGCTTGGACGCTTCCGCGTCTCTTTGGACGCTACAGCGCCTGCTTGAACGCTTCCGCGACTGCTTGGACGCTTCCGCGCCTGCTTGGACTCTTCTGCGCCTTCTTGCATGCTGCCGCGCCTACTTGGACGCTTCCGCGCCTGCTTGCATGCTTCCCCGCCTGCTTGGACGCTTCCGCGCCTGCTTGCATGCTTCCCCGCCTGCTTGGACGCTTCCGCGCCTGCTTGGACTCTTCTGCGCCTTCTTGCATGCTTCCGCGCCTGCTTGGACGTTTCCGCGCCTGCTTGGACGCTACCGCGCCTGCTTGGACGCTTCCGCGCCTTCTTGCATGCTTCCGCGCCTGCTTGGACGTTTCCGCGCCTGCTTGGACGATACCGCGCCTGCTTGGACTCTTCTGCGCCTTCTTGCATGCTTCCGCGCCTGCTTGGACGTTTCCGCGCCTACTTGGACGTTTCCGCGCCTGCTTGGACGTTTCCGCGCCTGCTTGCATGCTTCCGCGCCTGCTTGGACGTTTCCGCGCCTGCTTGGACGCTACCGCGCCTGCTTGGACGCTTCCGCGCCTGCTTGGACTCTTCTGCGCCTTCTTGCATGCTGCAGCGCATACTTGGACGTTTCCGCGCCTGCTTGGACGCTTCCGCGCCTGTTTGAACGCTCCTGCGCCTGCTTGGACGCTTCCGCGACTGCTTGGACGCTTCCGCCCCTGGTTGGACGCTACCGCGCCTGCTTGGATGTTTCCGCGACTGCTTGGACACTACCGCGCCTGCTTGGACGCTACCGCGCCTGCGTGCATGCTATCACGCCTGCTTGGACGCTTCCGCTTCTGCTTGGACGCTTCCGCGCCTGCTTGGACGTTTCCGCGCCTGCTTGGACGCTACCGCGCCTGCTTGGACGCTTCCGCGCCTTCTTGCATGCTTCCGCGCCTGCTTGGACGTTTCCGCGCCTGCTTGGACGCTTCCGCGACTGCTTGGACGCTTCCGCGCCTGGTTGGACGCTTCCGCGCCTGCTTGCATGCTTCCCCGCCTGCTTGGACGCTTCCGCGCCTGCTTGGACTCTTCTGCGCCTTCTTGCATGCTGCCGCGCCTACTTGGACGTTTCCGCGCCTGCTTGGACGCTTCCGCGCCTGCGTGCATGCTTCCCCGCCTGCTTGGACGCTTCCGCTTCTGCTTGGACGCTTCCGCGACTGCTTGGACGCTACCGCGCCTGCTTGGACGCTGCCGCGACTGCTTGGACACTACCGCGCCTGCTTGGACGCTTCCGCGACTGCTTGGACGCTTCCGCGCCTGCTTGGACTCTTCTGCGTCTTCTTGCATGCTTCCGCGCATGCTTGCATGCTTCCCCGCCTGCTTGGACGCATCCGCGCCTGCTTGGACTCTTCTGCGTCTTCTTGCATGCTTCCGCGCCTGCTTGGACGTTTCCGCGCCTGCTTGGACGCTTCCGCGCCTGCTTGCATGCTTCCCCGCCTGCTTGGACGCTTCCGCGCCTGCTTGGACTCTTCTTCGCCTTCTTGCATGCTTCCGCGCCTGCTTGGACGTTTCCGCGCCTGCTTGGACGATACCGCGCCTGCTTGGACGCTTCCGCGCCTTCTTGCATGCTTCCGCGCCTGCTTGGACGTTTCCGCGCCTGCTTGGACGATACCGCGCCTGCTTGGACGCTTCCGCGCCTGCTTGGACTCTTCTGCGCCTGCTTGCATGCTGCCGCGCCTGCTTGGACGCTTCCGCGACTGCTTGGACGCTTCCGCGCCTGGTTGGACCCTTCTGCGTCTTCTTGGACACTTCCGCGCCTGCTTGGACGTTTCCGCGCCTGCTTGGACGCTTCCGCGCCTGCTTGAACGCTACCGCGCCTGCTTGGACGCTTCCGCGACTGCTTGGACGCTTCCGCGCCTGGTTGGACGCTACCGCGCCTGCTTGGATGTTTCCGCGACTGCTTGGACACTACCGCGCCTGCTTGGACGCTACCGCGCCTGCTTGGACGCTTCCGCGACTGCTTGGACGCTTCCGCGCCTGGTTGGACCCTTCTGCGTCTTCTTGCATGCTTCCGCGCCTGCTTGGACGTTTCCGCGCCTGCTTGGACGCTACCGCGCCTGCTTGGACGCTTCCGCGACTACTAGGACGCTTCCGCGCCTGCTTGGACCCTTCTGCGCCTTCTTGCATGCTTCCGCGCCTGCTTGGATGTTTCCGCGCCTGCTTGGACGCTACCGCGCCTGCTTGGACGCTTCCGCGCCTTCTTGCATGCTTCCGCGCCTGCTTGGACGTTTCCGCGCCTGCTTGGACGCTACCGCGCCTGCTTGGACGCTTCCGCGCCTGCTTGGACTCTTCTGCGCCTTCTTGCATGCTGCCGCGCCTACTTGGACGTTTCCGCGCCTGCTTGGACGCTTCCGCGCCTACTTGGACGCTACCGCGCCTGCTTGGACGCTTCCGCGACTGCTTGGACGCTTCCGCGTCTCTTTGGACGCTACAGCGCCTGCTTGAACGCTTCCGCGACTGCTTGGACGCTTCCGCGCCTGCTTGGACTCTTCTGCGCCTTCTTGCATGCTGCCGCGCCTACTTGGACGCTTCCGCGCCTGCTTGCATGCTTCCCCGCCTGCTTGGACGCTTCCGCGCCTGCTTGCATGCTTCCCCGCCTGCTTGGACGCTTCCGCGCCTGCTTGGACTCTTCTGCGCCTTCTTGCATGCTTCCGCGCCTGCTTGGACGTTTCCGCGCCTGCTTGGACGCTACCGCGCCTGCTTGGACGCTTCCGCGCCTTCTTGCATGCTTCCGCGCCTGCTTGGACGTTTCCGCGCCTGCTTGGACGATACCGCGCCTGCTTGGACGCTTCCGCGCCTGCTTGGACTCTTCTGCGCCTGCTTGCATGCTGCCGCGCCTACTTAGACGTTTCCGCGCCTGCTTGGACGCTTCCGCGCCTGCTTGAACGCTACCGCGCCTGCTTGGACGCTTCCGCGACTGCTTGGACGCTTCCGCGCCTGGTTGGACGCTACCGCGCCTGCTTGGATGTTTCCGCGACTGCTTGGACACTACCGCGCCTGCTTGGACGCTACCGCGCCTGCTTGGACGCTTCCGCGACTGCTTGGACGCTTCCGCGCCTGGTTGGACCCTTCTGCGTCTTCTTGCATGCTTCCGCGCCTACTTGGACGTTTCCGCGGCTGCTTGGATGCTTCCGCGCCTGCTTGCATGCTTCCCCGCCTGCTTGGACGCTTCCGCGCCTGCTTGGATGCTACCGCGCCTGCTTGGACACTTCTGCGCCTGTTTGGACTCTTCTGCGCCTGCTTGGACGCTACCGCGCCTGCTTGGACGGTTCCGCGCCTGCTTGGACGCTTCCGCGACAGCTTGGACGCTTCCGCGCCTGCTTGGACTCTTCTGCGTCTTCTTGCATGCTTCCGCACCGGCTTGGACGTTTCCGCGCCTGCTTGGACGCTACCGCGCCTACTTGTACGCTTCCGCGACTGCTTGGACGCTACCGCGCCTGCTTGGACGCTTCCGCGGCTGCTTGGACGCTTCCGCGCCTGCTTGGACTCTTCTGCGTCTTCTTGCAATGCTTCCGCGCCTGCTTGGACGTTTCCGCGCCTGCTTGGACGCTACCGCGCCTGCTTGGACGCTTCCGCGACTGCTTGGACGCTACCGCGCCTGCTTGGACAATTCCGCGACTGCTTGGACGTTTCCGCGCCTGCTTGGACGCTACCGCGCCTGCTTGGACCCTACCGCGCCTGCTTGGACTCTTCTACGCCTTTTTGCATGCTTCCGCGCCTGCTTGGACGTTTCCGCGCCTGCTTGGACGTTTCCGCGCCTGCTTGGACGCTTCCGCGACTGCTTGGACGCTTCCGCGCCTGCTTGGACGTCTCCGCGCCTGCTTGGACGCTACCGCGCCTGCTTAGACCCTACCGCGCCTGCTTGGACTCTTCTACGCCTTTTTGCATGCTTCCGCGCCTTCTTGGACGTTTCCGCGCCTGCTTGGACGCTTCCGCGCCTGCTTGCATGCTTCCCTGCCTGCTTGGACGCTTCCGCGCCTGCTTGGACTCTTCTACGTCTTCTTGCATGCTTCCGCGCCTGCTTGGACGTTTCCGCGCCTGCTTGGACGCTACCGCGCCTGCTTGGACGCTACCGCGCCTGCTTGGACGCTACCGCGCCTGCTTGGACTCTTCTACGCCTTTTTGCATGCTTCCGCGCCTGCTTGGACGTTTCCGCTCCTGCTTGGACGCTACCGCGCCTGCTTGGACGCTACCGCCCCTGCTTGGACGCTACCGCGCCTGCTTGGACTCTTCTACGCCTTTTTGCATGCTTCCGCGCCTTCTTGGACGTTTCCGCGCCTGCTTGGACGCTTCCGCGCCTGCTTGGACTCTTCTGCGCCTTCTTGCATGCTGCCGCGCCTACTTGGACGTTTCCACGCCTGCTTGCACGTACCGCGCCTGCTTGGACGCTTCCGCGACTGCTTGGACGCTTCAGCGCCTGCTTGGACTCTTCTGCGCCTTCTTGCATGCTGCCGCGCCTACTTGGACGTTTCCACGCCTGCTTGCACGCTACCGCGCCTGCTTGGACGCTTCCGCGACTGCTTGGACGCTTCCGCGCCTGCTTGGACTCTTCTGCGCCTTCTTGCATGCTGCCGTGCCTACTTGGACGTTTCCACGCCTGCTTGGACGCTTCCGCGCCTGCTTGCATGCTTCCCCGCCTGCTTGGACGCTTCCGCGCCTGCTTGGACTCTTTTGCGCCTTCTTGCATGCTTCCGCGCCTGCTTGTACGTTTCCGCGCCTACTTGGACGCTTCCGCGCCTGGTTGGACGCTACCGCGCCTGCTTGGACGCTTCCGCGACTGTTGTGGACGCTTCCGCGCCTGCTTGGACTCTTCTGCGCCTTCTTGCATGCTTCCGCGCCTGCTTGGACGTTTCCATGCCTGCTTGGACGCTTCCGCGCCTGCTTGGACGCTACCGCGCCTGCTTGGACGCTTCCGCGACTGCTTGGACGCTACCGCGCCTGCTTGGACGCTTCCGCGACTGCTTGGACGCTTCCGCGCCTGCTTGGACTCTTCTGCGCCTTCTTGCATGCTGCCGCGCCTGCTTGGACGCTTCCGCGCCTGGTTGGACGCTACCGCGCCTGCTTGCACGCTACCGCGCCTGCTTGGACGCTTCCGCGACTGCTTGGACGCTTCCGCGCCTGCTTGGACTCTTCTGCGCCTTCTTGCATGCTGCCGCGCCTACTTGGACGTTTCCACGCCTGCTTGCACGCTACCGCGCCTGCTTGGACGCTTCCGCGACTGCTTGGACGCTTCCGCGCCTGCTTGGACTCTTCTGCGCCTTCTTGCATGCTGCCGCGCCTACTTGGACGCTTCCGCGCCTGGTTGGACGCTACCGCGCCTGCTTGGACGCTTCCGCGACTGCTTGGACGCTTCCGCGCCTGCTTGGACACTTCTGCGCCTTCTTGCATGCTTCCGCGCCTGCTTGGACGTTTCCGCGCCTACTTGGACGTTTCCGCGCCTGCTTGGACGTTTCCGCGCCTGCTTGGACGCTACCGCGCCTGCTTGGACGCTTCCGCGACTGCTTGGACGCTACCGCGCCTGCTTGGACTCTTCTGCGCCTTCTTGCATGCTGCCGCGCCTGCTTGGACGCTTCCGCGCCTGGTTGGACGCTACCGCGCCTGCTTGGACGCTTCCGCGACTGCTTGGACGCTTCCGCGCCTGCTTGGACTCTTCTGCGCCTTCTTGCATACTTCCGCGCCTGCTTGGAAGTTTCCGCGCCTACTTGGACGTTTCCGCGCCTGCTTGGACGTTTCCGCGCCTGCTTGGACGCTACCGCGCCTGCTTGGACGCTTCCGCGACTGCTTGGACGCTACCGCGCCTGCTTGGACGCTTCCGCGACTGCTTGGACGCTTCCGCGTCTGCTTGGACTCTTCTGCGCCTTCTTGCATGCTGCCGCGCCTACTTGGACGCTTCCGCGCCTGGTTGGACGCTACCGCGCCTGCTTGGACGCTTCCGCGACTGTTGTGGATGCTTCCGCGACTGCTTGGACTCTTCTGCGCCTTCTTGCATGCTTCCGCGCCTGCTTGGACGTTTCCGCGCCTGCTTGGACGTTTCCGCGCCTGCTTGGACGCTTCCGCGACTGTTGTGGACGCTTCCGCGCCTGCTTGGACTCTTCTGCGCCTTCTTGCATGCTTCCGCGCCTGCATGGACGATTCCACGCCTGCTTGGACGCTACCGCGCCTGCTTGGACGCTTCCGCGACTGCTTGGACGCTACCGCGCCTGCTTGGACGCTTCCGCGACTGCTTGGACTCTTCTGCGCCTTCTTGCATGCTTCCGCGCCTGGTTGGACGCTACCGCGCCTGCTTGGACGCTTCCGCGACTGCTGGGACGCTTCCGCGCCTGCTTGGAGTCTTCTGCGGCTTCTTGCATGCTGCCGCGCCTACTTGGACGTTTCCGCGCCTGCTTAGACGTTTCCACGCCTGCTTGGACGCTTCCGCGCCTGCTTGCATGCTTCCCCGCCTGCTTGGACGCTTCCGCGACTGCTTGGACGCTTCCGCGCCTGGTTGGACGCGACCGCGCCTGGTTGGACGCTACCGCGCCTGCTTGGACGCTTCCGCGACTGCTTGGACGCTTCCGCGCCTGCTAGGACTCTTCTGCGTCTTCTTGCATGCTACCGCGCCTACTTGGACGCTTCCGCGCCTGGTTGGACGCTACCCGCGCCTGCTGGGACGCTTCCGCGACTGCTTGGACGCTTCCGCGCCTGCTTGCATGCTTCCCCGCCTGCTTGGACACTTCCGCGCCTGCTTGGAATCTTCTGCGCCTTCTTGCATGCTGCCGCGCCTACTTGGACGTTTCCGCGCCTGCTTGGACGCTTCCGCGCCTGCTTGCATGCTACCCCGCCTGCTTGGACGCTTCCGCGCCTGCTTTGAATCTTCTGCGCCTTCTTGCATGCTGCCGCGCCTACTTGGACGTTTCCACGCCTGCTTGGACGCTTCCGCGCCTGCTTGCATGCTTCCCCGCCTGCCTGGACGCTTCCGCGCCTGCTTGGACTCTTCTGCGCCTTCTTGCATGCTTCCACGCCTGCTTGGACGTTTCCGCGCCTACTTGGACGTTTCCGCGCCTGCTTGGACGCTTCCGCGCCTGCTTGCATGCTTCCCCGCCTGCTTGGACTCTTCTGCGCCTTCTTGCATGCTTCCGCGCCTGCTTGGACGTTTCCACGCCTGCTTGGACGCTACCGCGCCTGCTTGGACGCTTCCGCGACTGCTTGAACGCTACCGCGCCTGCTTGGACGCTTCCGCGACTGCTTGGACGCTTCCGCGCCTGCTAGGACTCTTCTGCGCCTTCTTGCATGCTGCCGCGCCTACTTGGACGCTTCCGCGCTTGGTTTGACGCTACCGTGCCTGCTTGGACGCTTCCGCGACTGCTTGGACGCTTCCGCGCCTGCTTGGACTCTTCTGCGCCTTCTTGCATGCTGCCGCGCCTACTTGGACGTTTCCGCGCCTGCTTGGACGCTTCCGCGACTGCTTGGACTCTACCACGCCTATTTGAACGCTTCCGCGACTGCTTGGACGCTTCCGCGCCTGCTTGGACTCTTCTGCGTCTTCTTGCATGCTTCCGCGCCTGATTGGACGTTTCCGCGCCTGCTTGGACGCTGTCGCGCCTGCTTGGACGCTTCCGCGACTGCTTGGACGCTTCCGCGCCTGCTTGGACGCTTCAGCGCCTGCTTGGACGCTTCCGCGCCTGCTTGCATGCTTCCCCGCCTGCTTGGACGCTTCCGCGCCTGCTTGGACTCTTCTGCGACTTCTTGCATGCTTCCGCGCCTGCTTGGACACTTCTGCGCCTTCTTGCATGCTTCCGCGCCTGCTTGTACGTTTCCGCGCCTACTTGGACGCTTCCGCGCCTGGTTGGACGCTACCGCGCCTGCTTGGACGCTTCCGCGACTGTTGTGGACGCTTCCGCGCCTGCTTGGACTCTTCTGCGCCTTCTTGCATGCTTCCGCGCCTGCTTGGACGTTTCCATGCCTGCTTGGACGCTTCCGCGCCTGCTTGGACGCTTCCGCGACTGCTTGGACGCTTCCGCGCCTGCTTGGACGTTTCCGCGCCTGCTTGGACGCTACCGCGCCTGCTTGGACGCTTCCGCGACTGCTTGGACGCTACCCGCGCCCTGCTTGGACGCTTCCGCGACTGCTTGGACGCTTCCGCGCCTGCTTGGACTCTTCTGCGCCTTCTTGCATGCTGCCGCGCCTGCTTGGACGCTTCCGCGCCTGGTTGGACGCTACCGCGCCTGCTTGCACGCTACCGCGCCTGCTTGGACGCTTCCGCGACTGCTTGGACGCTTCCGCGCCTGCTTGGACTCTTCTGCGCCTTCTTGCATGCTGCCGCGCCTACTTGGACGTTTCCACGCCTGCTTGCACGCTACCGCGCCTGCTTGGACGCTTCCGCGACTGCTTGGACGCTTCCCGCGCCTGCTTGGACTCTTCTGCGCCTTCTTGCATGCTGCCGCGCCTACTTGGACGCTTCCGCGCCTGGTTGGACGCTACCGCGCCCTGCTTGGACGCTTCCGCGACTGCTTGGACGCTTCCGCGCCTGCTTGGACACTTCTGCGCCTTCTTGCATGCTTCCGCGCCTGCTTGGACGTTTCCGCGCCTACTTGGACGTTTCCGCGCCTGCTTGGACGTTTCCGCGCCTGCTTGGACGCTACCGCGCCTGCTTGGACGCTTCCGCGACTGCTTGGACGCTACCGCGCCTGCTTGGACTCTTCTGCGCCTTCTTGCATGCTGCCGCGCCTGCTTGGACGCTTCCGCGCCTGGTTGGACGCTACCGCGCCTGCTTGGACGCTTCCGCGACTGCTTGGACGCTTCCGCGCCTGCTTGGACTCTTCTGCGCCTTCTTGCATACTTCCGCGCCTGCTTGGAAGTTTCCGCGCCTACTTGGACGTTTCCGCGCCTGCTTGGACGTTTCCGCGCCTGCTTGGACGCTACCGCGCCTGCTTGGACGCTTCCGCGACTGCTTGGACGCTACCGCGCCTGCTTGGACGCTTCCGCGACTGCTTGGACGCTTCCGCGTCTGCTTGGACTCTTCTGCGCCTTCTTGCATGCTGCCGCGCCTACTTGGACGCTTCCGCGCCTGGTTGGACGCTACCCGCGCCTGCTTGGACGCTTCCGCGACTGTTGTGGATGCTTCCGCGACTGCTTGGACTCTTCTGCGCCTTCTTGCATGCTTCCGCGCCTGCTTGGACGTTTCCGCGCCTGCTTGGACGTTTCCGCGCCTGCTTGGACGCTTCCGCGACTGTTGTGGACGCTTCCGCGCCTGCTTGGACTCTTCTGCGCCTTCTTGCATGCTTCCGCGCCTGCATGGACGATTCCACGCCTGCTTGGACGCTACCGCGCCTGCTTGGACGCTTCCGCGACTGCTTGGACGCTACCGCGCCTGCTTGGACGCTTCCGCGACTGCTTGGACTCTTCTGCGCCTTCTTGCATGCTTCCGCGCCTGGTTGGACGCTACCGCGCCTGCTTGGACGCTTCCGCGACTGCTGGGACGCTTCCGCGCCTGCTTGGAGTCTTCTGCGGCTTCTTGCATGCTGCCGCGCCTACTTGGACGTTTCCGCGCCTGCTTAGACGTTTCCACGCCTGCTTGGACGCTTCCGCGCCTGCTTGCATGCTTCCCCGCCTGCTTGGACGCTTCCGCGACTGCTTGGACGCTTCCGCGCCTGGTTGGACGCGACCGCGCCTGGTTGGACGCTACCGCGCCTGCTTGGACGCTTCCGCGACTGCTTGGACGCTTCCGCGCCTGCTAGGACTCTTCTGCGTCTTCTTGCATGCTACCGCGCCTACTTGGACGCTTCCGCGCCTGGTTGGACGCTACCGCGCCTGCTGGGACGCTTCCGCGACTGCTTGGACGCTTCCGCGCCTGCTTGCATGCTTCCCCGCCTGCTTGGAATCTTCTGCGCCTTCTTGCATGCTGCCGCGCCTACTTGGACGTTTCCGCGCCTGCTTGGACGCTTCCGCGCCTGCTTGCATGCTACCCCGCCTGCTTGCATGCTACCCCGCCTGCTTGGACGCTTCCGCGCCTGCTTTGAATCTTCTGCGCCTTCTTGCATGCTGCCGCGCCTACTTGGACGTTTCCACGCCTGCTTGGACGCTTCCGCGCCTGCTTGCATGCTTCCCCGCCTGCCTGGACGCTTCCGCGCCTGCTTGGACTCTTCTGCGCCTTCTTGCATGCTTCCACGCCTGCTTGGACGTTTCCGCGCCTACTTGGACGTTTCCGCGCCTGCTTGGACGCTTCCGCGCCTGCTTGCATGCTTCCCCGCCTGCTTGGACTCTTCTGCGCCTTCTTGCATGCTTCCGCGCCTGCTTGGACGTTTCCACGCCTGCTTGGACGCTACCGCGCCTGCTTGGACGCTTCCGCGACTGCTTGAACGCTACCGCGCCTGCTTGGACGCTTCCGCGACTGCTTGGACGCTTCCGCGCCTGCTAGGACTCTTCTGCGCCTTCTTGCATGCTGCCGCGCCTACTTGGACGCTTCCGCGCTTGGTTTGACGCTACCGTGCCTGCTTGGACGCTTCCGCGACTGCTTGGACGCTTCCGCGCCTGCTTGGACTCTTCTGCGCCTTCTTGCATGCTGCCGCGCCTACTTGGACGTTTCCGCGCCTGCTTGGACGCTTCCGCGACTGCTTGGACTCTACCACGCCTATTTGAACGCTTCCGCGACTGCTTGGACGCTTCCGCGCCTGCTTGGACTCTTCTGCGTCTTCTTGCATGCTTCCGCGCCTGATTGGACGTTTCCGCGCCTGCTTGGACGCTGTCGCGCCTGCTTGGACGCTTCCGCGACTGCTTGGACGCTTCCGCGCCTGCTTGGACGCTTCAGCGCCTGCTTGGACGCTTCCGCGCCTGCTTGCATGCTTCCCCGCCTGCTTGGACGCTTCCGCGCCTGCTTGGACTCTTCTGCGACTTCTTGCATGCTTCCGCGCCTGCTTGGACACTTCTGCGCCTTCTTGCATGCTTCCGCGCCTGCTTGGACGTTTCCGCGCCAGCTTGGACACTACCGCGCCTGGTTGGACTCTTCTGCGCCTTCTTGCATGCTTCCGCGCCTGCTTGGACGCTTCCGCGACTGCCCGGACGCTTCCGCGAGTGGTTGGACGTCACCGCGCCTGCTTGGACGCTTCCGCGACTGCTTGGACGCTTCCGCGTCTGCTTGGACGGTACCGCGCCTGCTTGGACGCTTCAGCGACTGCTTGGACGCTTCCGCGACTGCTTGGACGCTTCCGCGTCTGCTTGGACGGTACCGCGCCTGCTTGGACGCTTCAGCGACTGCTTGGACGCTTCCGCGCCTGCTTGCATGCTTCCGCGCCTGCTTGCATGCTTCCGCGCCTGCTAGGACGCTTTCGCGCCTGCTTGCACGGTTCCGAGCCTGCTTGGACGCTTCCGCGCCTGCTTGGACTCTTCTGCGTCTTCTTGCATGCTTCCGCGCCTGCTTGGACTCTTCTGCGTCTTCTTGCATGCTTCCGCGCCTGCTTGGACGTTTCCGCGCCTGCTTGAACGCTTCCGCGACTGCTTGGACGCTCCCGCGCCTGCTTGGACTCTTCTGCGTCTTCTTGCATGCTTCCGCGCCTGCTTGGACGTTTCCGCGCCTGCTTGGACGCTTCAGCACCTGCTTGGACGCTTCCGCGCCTGCTTGCATGCTTCCCCGCCTGCTTGGACGCTTCCGCGCCTGCTTGGACTCTTCTGCGCCTTCTTGCATGCTTCCGCGCCTGCTTGGACACTTCTGCGCCTTCTTGCATGCTGCCGCGCCTGCTTGGACGTTTCCGCGCCAGCTTGGACACTACCGCGCCTGGTTGGACTCTTCTGCGTCTTCTTGCATGCTTCCGCGCCTGCTTGGACGCTTCCGCGCCTGCTTGGACGCTTCCGCGCCTGCTTGGACTCTTCCACGCCTGCTTGGACGTTTCCGCGCCTGCTTGGACGCTACCGCGCCTGCTTGGACGCTTCCGCGACTGCTTGGACTCTACCGCGCCTGCTTGGACGCTTCCGCGACTGCTTGGACGCTTCCGCGCCTGCTTGGACTCTTCTGCGCCTTCTTGCATGCTGCCGCGCCTGCTTGGACGTTTCCGCGCCAGCTTGGACACTACCGCGCCTGGTTGGACTCTTCTGCGTCTTCTTGCATGCTTCCGCGCCTGCTTGGACGCTTCCGCGCCTGCTTGCATGCTTCCCCGCCTGCTTGGACGCTTCCGCGCCTGCTTGGACGCTTCCGCGCCTGGTTGGACGCTACCGCGCCTGCTTGGACGCTTCCGCGCCTGCTTGCATGCTTCCCCGCCTGCTTGGACGCTTCCGCGCCTGCTTGGACTCTTCTGCGCCTGCTTGCATGCTTCCGCGCCTGCTTGGACGTTTCCGCGCCTGCTTGGACTATTCTGCGCCTTCTTGCATGCTTCCGCGCCTGCTTGGACTATTCTGCGTCTTCTTGCATGCTTCCGCGCCTACTTGGACGTTTCCGCGACTGCTTGGACGTTTCCGCGCCAGCTTGGATGCTTTCGCGTCTGCTTGGACTATTCTGCACCTTCTTGCATGCTTCCGCGCCTACTTGGACGCTTCCGCGCCTGGTTGGACGCTACCGCGCCTGCTTGGACGCTTCCGCGACTGCTTGGACGCTTCCGCGTCTGCTTGGACGGTACCGCGCCTGCTTGGACGCTTCAGCGACTGCTTGGACGCTTCCGCGCCTGCTTGCATGCTTCCGCGCCTGCTTGCATGCTTCCGCGCCTGCTAGGACGCTTTCGCGCCTGCTTGCACGGTTCCGAGCCTGCTTGGACGCTTCCGCGCCTGCTTGGACTCTTCCACGCCTGCTTGGACGTTTCCGCGCCTGCTTGAACGCTTCCGCGACTGCTTGGACGCTCCCGCGCCTGCTTGGACTCTTCTGCGTCTTCTTGCATGCTTCCGCGCCTGCTTGGACTATTCTGCGTCTTCTTGCATGCTTCCGCGCCTACTTGGACTCTTCTGCGTCTTCTTGCATGCTTCCGCGCCTGCTTGGACGTTTCCGCGCCTGCTTGGACGCTTCCGCGCCTGCTTGGACTCTTCTGCGTCTTCTTGCATGCTTCCGCGCCTGCTTGGACGCTTCCGCGCCTGCTTGGACTCTTCTGCGCCTTCTTGCATGCTTCCGCCCCTGCTTGGACGCTTCCGTGCCTACTTGCACGGTTCGGCGCCTGCTTGCATGCTTCCGCGCCTACTTGGACGTTTCCGCGACTGCTTGGACGTTTCCGCGCCAGCTTGGATGCTTTCGCGCCTGCTTGGACTATTCTGCGCCTTCTTGCATGCTTCCGCGCCTGCTTGGACTATTCTGCGTCTTCTTGCATGCTTCCGCGCCTACTTGGACTCTTCTGCGTCTTCTTGCATGCTTCCGCGCCTGCTTGGACGTTTCCGCGCCTGCTTGAACGCTTCCGCGACTGCTTGGACGCTCCCGCGCCTGCTTGGACTCTTCTGCGCCTTCTTGCATGCTGCCGCGCCTACTTGGACGCTTCCGCGCCTGGTTGGACGCTACCGCGCCTGCTTGGACGCTTCCGCGACTGCTTGGACGCTTCCGCGCCTGCTTGGAATCTTCTGCGCCTGGTTGGACGCTACCGCGCCTGCTTGGAATCTTCTGCGCCTTCTTGCATGCTGCCGCGCCTACTTGGACGTTTCCACGCCTGCTTGGACGCTTCCGCGACTGCTTGGACGCTACCGCGCCTGCTTGGACAATTCCGCGACTGCTTGGGCGCTTCCGCGCCTGCTTGGACGCTACCGCGCCTGCTTGGACGCTTCCGCAACTCCTTGGACGCTTCTGCGCCTGCTTGGACGCTTCCGCGATTGCTTGGACACTTCCGCGCCTGCTTGGACTGTTCTGCGCCTTCTTGCATGCTGCCGCGCCTGCTTGGACGTTTCCGCGCCTGCTTGGACGTTTCCGCGCCTGCTTGGACGCTACTGCGCCTGCTTGGACTCTTCTACGCCTTTTTGCATGCTTCCGCGCCTGCTTGGACGTTTCCGCGCCTGCTTGGACGCTTCCGCACCTGCATGGACGTTTTCGCGCCTGCTTGGACGCTTCCGCGACTGCTTGGACGCTTCTGCGCCTGCTTGGACACTTCCGCGCCTGCTTGGACGCTACCGCGCCTGCTTGGACGCTTCCGCACCTGCATGGACGTTTCCGCGCCTGCTTGGACGCTTCCGCGACTGCTTGGACGCTTCTGCGCCTGCTTGGACGCTTCCGCGCCTGCATGGACGTTTCCGCGCCTGCTTGGACGCTACCGCGCCTGCTTGGACGCTTCTGCGCCTTCTTGCATGCTTCCGCGACTGCTTGGACGCTTCCGCGCCTGCTTGGACTCTTCTGCGCCTTCTTGCATGCTTCCGCGCCTGCTTGGACTCTTCTGCGCCTGCTTGGACGCTACCGCGCCTGCTTGGACGCTTCCGCGCCTGCATGGACGCTACCACGCCTGCTTGGACGCTTCCGCGACTGCTTGGACGTTTCCGCGCCTGCTTGGACACTTCTGCGTCTTCTTGCATGCTTCCGCGCCTGCTTGGACGCTACCGCGCCTGCTTGAACGCTACCGCGCCTGCTTGGACGTTTCCGCGCCTGTTTGGACGCTACCACGCCTGCTTGGACGCTTCCGCGACTGATTGGACGCTACCGCGCCTGCTTGGACGCTTCCGCGACTGCTTGAACGTTTCCGCGCCTGCTTGGACCCTTCTGCGTCTTCTTGCATGCTTCCGCGCCTGCTTGGACGTTTCCGCGCCTGCTTGGACGGTACCGCGCCTGCTTGGACGCTTCTGCGACTGCTAGGACGCTTCCGCGCCTGCTTGGACTCTTCTGCGCCTTCTTGCATGCTTCCGCGCCTGCTTGGACGTTTCCGCGCCTGCTTGGACGCTACCGCGCCTGCTTGGACGCTTCCGCGCCTTCTTGCATGCTTCCGCGCCTGCTTGGACGTTTCCGCGCCTGCTTGGACGCTACCGCGCCTGCTTGGACGCTTCCGCGCCTGCTTGGACTCTTCTGCGCCTTCTTGCATGCTGCCGCGCCTACTTGGACGTTTCCGCGCCTGCTTGGACGCTTCCGCGCCTGTTTGAACGCTACTGCGCCTGCTTGGACGCTTCCGCGACTGCTTGGACGCTTCCGCGCCTGGTTGGACGCTACCGCGCCTGCTTGGATGTTTCCGCGACTGCTTGGACACTACCGCGCCTGCTTGGACAATTCCGCGACTGCTTGGACTCTTCCGCGCCTGCTTGGAATCTTCTGCGCCTTCTTGCATGCTGCCGCGCCTACTTGGACGTTTCCACGCCTGCTTGGACGCTTCCGCGCCTGCTTGCATGCTTCCCCGCCTGCTTGGAATCTTCTGCGCCTTCTTGCATGCTGCCGCGCCTACTTGGACGTTTCCACGCCTGCTTGGACGCTTCTGCGCCTGCTTGCATGCTTCCCCGCCTGCTTGGACGCTTCCGCGCCTGCTTGGACTCTTCTGCGCCTTCTTGCATGCTTCCGCGCCTGCTTGGACGTTTCCGCGCCTGCTTGGACGCTACCGCGCCTGCTTGGACTCTTCTGCGCCTTCTTGCATGCTGCCGCGCCTACTTGGACGTTTCCGCGCCTGCTTGGACGCTTCCGCGCCTGCGTGCATGCTTCCCCGCCTGCTTGGACGCTTCCGCTTCTGCTTGGACGCTTCCGCGACTGCTTGGACGCTACCGCGCCTGCTTGGACGCTGCCGCGACTGCTTGGACACTACCGCGCCTGCTTGGACGCTTCCGCGACTGCTTGGACGCTTCCGCGCCTGCTTGGACTCTTCTGCGTCTTCTTGCATGCTTCCGCGCATGCTTGCATGCTTCCCCGCCTGCTTGGACGCATCCGCGCCTGTTTGGACTCTTCTGCGTCTTCTTGCATGCTTCCGCGCCTGCTTGGACGTTTCCGCGCCTGCTTGGACGCTTCCGCGCCTGCTTGCATGCTTCCCCGCCTGCTTGGACGCTTCCGCGACTGCTTGGACTCTTCTGCGCCTTCTTGCATGCTTCCGCGCCTGCTTGGACGTTTCCGCGCCTGCTTGGACGTTTCCGCGCCTGCTTGGACGATACCGCGCCTGCTTGGACGCTTCCGCGCCTTCTTGCATGCTTCCGCGCCTGCTTGGACGTTTCCGCGCCTGCTTGGACGATACCGCGCCTGCTTGGACGCTTCCGCGCCTGCTTGGACTCTTCTGCGCCTGCTTGCATGCTGCCGCGCCTGCTTGGACGCTTCCGCGACTGCTTGGACGCTTCCGCGCCTGGTTGGACCCTTCTGCGTCTTCTTGGACACTTCCGCGCCTGCTTGGACGTTTCCGCGACTGCTTGGACGCTTCCGCGCCTGGTTGGACGCTACCGCGCCTGCTTGGATGTTTCCGCGACTGCTTGGACACTACCGCGCCTGCTTGGACGCTACCGCGCCTGCTTGGACGCTTCCGCGACTGCTTGGACGCTTCCGCGCCTGGTTGGACCCTTCTGCGTCTTCTTGCATGCTTCCGCGCCTGCTTGGACGTTTCCGCGCCTGCTTGGACGCTACCGCGCCTGCTTGGACGCTTCCGCGACTACTAGGACGCTTCCGCGCCTGCTTGGACCCTTCTGCGCCTTCTTGCATGCTTCCGCGCCTGCTTGGATGTTTCCGCGCCTGCTTGGACGCTACCGCGCCTGCTTGGACGCTTCCGCGCCTTCTTGCATGCTTCCGCGCCTGCTTGGACGTTTCCGCGCCTGCTTGGACGCTACCGCGCCTGCTTGGACGCTTCCGCGCCTGCTTGGACTCTTCTGCGCCTTCTTGCATGCTGCCGCGCCTACTTGGACGTTTCCGCGCCTGCTTGGACGCTTCCGCGCCTACTTGGACGCTACCGCGCCTGCTTGGACGCTTCCGCGACTGCTTGGACGCTTCCGCGTCTCTTTGGACGCTACAGCGCCTGCTTGAACGCTTCCGCGACTGCTTGGACGCTTCCGCGCCTGCTTGGACTCTTCTGCGCCTTCTTGCATGCTGCCGCGCCTACTTGGACGCTTCCGCGCCTGCTTGCATGCTTCCCCGCCTGCTTGGACGCTTCCGCGCCTGCTTGCATGCTTCCCCGCCTGCTTGGACGCTTCCGCGCCTGCTTGGACTCTTCTGCGCCTTCTTGCATGCTTCCGCGCCTGCTTGGACGTTTCCGCGCCTGCTTGGACGCTACCGCGCCTGCTTGGACGCTTCCGCGCCTTCTTGCATGCTTCCGCGCCTGCTTGGACGTTTCCGCGCCTGCTTGGACGATACCGCGCCTGCTTGGACGCTTCCGCGCCTGCTTGGACTCTTCCGCGCCTGCTTGCATGCTGCCGCGCCTACTTAGACGTTTCCGCGCCTGCTTGGACGCTTCCGCGCCTGCTTGAACGCTACCGCGCCTGCCTGGACGCTTCCGCGACTGCTTGGACGCTTCCGCGCCTGGTTGGACGCTACCGCGCCTGCTTGGATGTTTCCGCGACTGCTTGGACACTACCGCGCCTGCTTGGACGCTACCGCGCCTGCTTGGACGCTTCCGCGACTGCTTGGACGCTTCCGCGCCTGGTTGGACCCTTCTGCGTCTTCTTGCATGCTTCCGCGCCTACTTGGACGTTTCCGCGGCTGCTTGGATGCTTCCGCGCCTGCTTGCATGCTTCCCCGCCTGCTTGGACGCTTCCGCGCCTGCTTGGATGCTACCGCGCCTGCTTGGACACTTCTGCGCCTGTTTGGACTCTTCTGCGCCTGCTTGGACGCTACCGCGCCTGCTTGGACGCTTCCGCGCCTGCTTGGACGCTTCCGCGACAGCTTGGACGCTTCCGCGCCTGCTTGGACTCTTCTGCGTCTTCTTGCATGCTTCCGCACCGGCTTGGACGTTTCCGCGCCTGCTTGGACGCTACCGCGCCTACTTGTACGCTTCCGCGACTGCTTGGACGCTACCGCGCCTGCTTGGACGCTTCCGCGGCTGCTTGGACGCTTCCGCGCCTGCTTGGACTCTTCTGCGTCTTCTTGCAATGCTTCCGCGCCTGCTTGGACGTTTCCGCGCCTGCTTGGACGCTACCGCGCCTGCTTGGACGCTTCCGCGACTGCTTGGACGCTACCGCGCCTGCTTGGACAATTCCGCGACTGCTTGGACTCTTCCGCGCCTGCTTGGAATCTTCTGCGCCTTCTTGCATGCTGCCGCGCCTACTTGGACGTTTCCACGCCTGCTTGGACGCTTCCGCGCCTGCTTGCATGCTTCCCCGCCTGCTTGGAATCTTCTGCGCCTTCTTGCATGCTGCCGCGCCTACTTGGACGTTTCCACGCCTGCTTGGACGCTTCTGCGCCTGCTTGCATGCTTCCCCGCCTGCTTGGACGCTTCCGCGCCTGCTTGGACTCTTCTGCGCCTTCTTGCATGCTTCCGCGCCTGCTTGGACGTTTCCGCGCCTGCTTGGACGCTACCGCGCCTGCTTGGACGCTTCCGCGCCTTCTTGCATGCTTCCGCGCCTGCTTGGACGTTTCCGCGCCTGCTTGGACGATACCGCGCCTGCTTGGACGCTTCCGCGCCTGCTTGGACTCTTCTGCGCCTGCTTGCATGCTGCCGCGCCTACTTAGACGTTTCCGCGCCTGCTTGGACGCTTCCGCGCCTGCTTGAACGCTACCGCGCCTGCTTGGACGCTTCCGCGACTGCTTGGACGCTTCCGCGCCTGGTTGGACGCTACCGCGCCTGCTTGGATGTTTCCGCGACTGCTTGGACACTACCGCGCCTGCTTGGACGCTACCGCGCCTGCTTGGACGCTTCCGCGACTGCTTGGACGCTTCCGCGCCTGGTTGGACCCTTCTGCGTCTTCTTGCATGCTTCCGCGCCTACTTGGACGTTTCCGCGGCTGCTTGGATGCTTCCGCGCCTGCTTGCATGCTTCCCCGCCTGCTTGGACGCTTCCGCGCCTGCTTGGATGCTACCGCGCCTGCTTGGACACTTCTGCGCCTGTTTGGACTCTTCTGCGCCTGCTTGGACGCTACCGCGCCTGCTTGGACGGTTCCGCGCCTGCTTGGACGCTTCCGCGACAGCTTGGACGCTTCCGCGCCTGCTTGGACTCTTCTGTGTCTTCTTGCATGCTTCCGCACCGGCTTGGACGTTTCCGCGCCTGCTTGGACGCTACCGCGCCTACTTGTACGCTTCCGCGACTGCTTGGACGCTACCGCGCCTGCTTGGACGCTTCCGCGGCTGCTTGGACGCTTCCGCGCCTGCTTGGACTCTTCTGCGTCTTCTTGCAATGCTTCCGCGCCTGCTTGGACGTTTCCGCGCCTGCTTGGACGCTACCGCGCCTGCTTGGACGCTTCCGCGACTGCTTGGACGCTACCGCGCCTGCTTGGACAATTCCGCGACTGCTTGGACTCTTCCGCGCCTGCTTGGAATCTTCTGCGCCTTCTTGCATGCTGCCGCGCCTACTTGGACGTTTCCACGCCTGCTTGGACGCTTCCGCGCCTGCTTGCATGCTTCCCCGCCTGCTTGGAATCTTCTGCGCCTTCTTGCATGCTGCCGCGCCTACTTGGACGTTTCCACGCCTGCTTGGACGCTTCTGCGCCTGCTTGCATGCTTCCCCGCCTGCTTGGACGCTTCCGCGCCTGCTTGGACTCTTCTGCGCCTTCTTGCATGCTTCCGCGCCTGCTTGGACGTTTCCGCGCCTGCTTGGACGCTACCGCGCCTGCTTGGACGCTTCCGCGCCTTCTTGCATGCTTCCGCGCCTGCTTGGACGTTTCCGCGCCTGCTTGGACGATACCGCGCCTGCTTGGACGCTTCCGCGCCTGCTTGGACTCTTCTGCGCCTGCTTGCATGCTGCCGCGCCTACTTAGACGTTTCCGCGCCTGCTTGGACGCTTCCGCGCCTGCTTGAACGCTACCGCGCCTGCTTGGACGCTTCCGCGACTGCTTGGACGCTTCCGCGCCTGGTTGGACGCTACCGCGCCTGCTTGGATGTTTCCGCGACTGCTTGGACACTACCGCGCCTGCTTGGACGCTACCGCGCCTGCTTGGACGCTTCCGCGACTGCTTGGACGCTTCCGCGCCTGGTTGGACCCTTCTGCGTCTTCTTGCATGCTTCCGCGCCTACTTGGACGTTTCCGCGGCTGCTTGGATGCTTCCGCGCCTGCTTGCATGCTTCCCCGCCTGCTTGGACGCTTCCGCGCCTGCTTGGATGCTACCGCGCCTGCTTGGACACTTCTGCGCCTGTTTGGACTCTTCTGCGCCTGCTTGGACGCTACCGCGCCTGCTTGGACGGTTCCGCGCCTGCTTGGACGCTTCCGCGACAGCTTGGACGCTTCCGCGCCTGCTTGGACTCTTCTGTGTCTTCTTGCATGCTTCCGCACCGGCTTGGACGTTTCCGCGCCTGCTTGGACGCTACCGCGCCTACTTGTACGCTTCCGCGACTGCTTGGACGCTACCGCGCCTGCTTGGACGCTTCCGCGGCTGCTTGGACGCTTCCGCGCCTGCTTGGACTCTTCTGCGTCTTCTTGCAATGCTTCCGCGCCTGCTTGGACGTTTCCGCGCCTGCTTGGACTCTTCTACGTCTTCTTGCATGCTTCCGCGCCTGCTTGGACGTTTCCGCGCCTGCTTGGACGCTACCGCGCCTGCTTGGACGCTACCGCGCCTGCTTGGACGCTACCGCGCCTGCTTGGACTCTTCTACGCCTTTTTGCATGCTTCCGCGCCTGCTTGGACGTTTCCGCTCCTGCTTGGACGCTACCGCGCCTGCTTGGACGCTACCGCGCCTGCTTGGACGCTACCGCGCCTGCTTGGACTCTTCTACGCCTTTTTGCATGCTTCCGCGCCTGCTTGGACGTTTCCGCGCCTGCTTGGACGTTTCCGCGCCTGCTTGGACGCTACTGCGCCTGCTTGGACTCTTCTACGTCTTCTTGCATGCTTCCGCGCCTGCTTGGACGTTTCCGCGCCTGCTTGGACGCTACCGCGCCTGCTTGGACGCTACCGCGCCTGCTTGGACTCTTCTACGCCTTTTTGCATGCTTCCGCGCCTGCTTGGACGCTACCGCGCCTGCTTGGACGCTACCGCGCCTGCTTGGACTCTTCTGCGCCTTCTTGCATGCTTCCGCGCCTGCTTGGACGTTTCCGCGCCTACTTGGACGTTTCCGCGCCTGCTTGGACGTTTCCGCGCCTGCTTGGACGCTACCGCGCCTGCTTGGACGCTTCCGCGGCTGCTTGGACGCTACCGCGCCTGCTTGGACGCTTCCGCGACTGCTTGGACGCTTCCGCGCCTGCTTGGACTCTTCTGCGCCTTCTTGCATGCTGCCGCGCCTACTTGGACGCTTCCGCGCCTGGTTGGACGCTACCGCGCCTGCTTGGACGCTTCCGCGACTGCTTGGACGCTTCCGCGCCTGCTTGGAATCTTCTGCGCCTGGTTGGACGCTACCGCGCCTGCTTGGAATCTTCTGCGCCTTCTTGCATGCTGCCGCGCCTACTTGGACGTTTCCACGCCTGCTTGGACGCTTCCGCGCCTGCTTGCATGCTTCCCCGCCTGCCTGGACGCTTCCGCGCCTGCTTGGACGCTTCCGCGCCTGCTTGGACGTTTCCGCGCCTGCTTGAACGCTTCCGCGACTGCTTGGACGCTCCCGCGCCTGCTTGGGCTCTTCTGCGTCTTCTTGCATGCTTCCGCGCCTGCTTGGACATTTCCGCGCATGCTTGGACGCTGCCGCGCCTGCTTGGACGCTTCCGCGACTGCTTGGACGCTTCCGCGCCTGCTTGGACGCTTCAGCGACTGCTTGGACGCTTTCGCGCCTGCTGGCATACTTCCGTGCCTGCTTGCATGCTTCCGCGCCTGCTAGGACGCTTTCGCGCCTGCTTGCACGGTTCCGAGCCTGCTTGGACGCTTCCGCGCCTGCTTGGACTCTTCTGCGTCTTCTTGCATGCTTCCGCGCCTGCTTGGACTCTTCTGCGTCTTCTTGCATGCTTCCGCGCCTGCTTGGACGTTTCCGCGCCTGCTTGAACGCTTCCGCGACTGCTTGGACGCTCCCGCGCCTGCTTGGACTCTTCTGCGCCTTCTTGCATGCTTCCACGCCTGCTTGGACGTTTCCGCGCCTGCTTGGACGCTGCCGCGCCTGCTTGGACGCTTCCGCACCTTCTTGCATGCTTCCGCGCCTACTTGGACGTTTCCGCGCCTGCTTGGACGCTTCCGCGCCTGCTTGCATGCTTCCCCGCCTGCTTGGACTCTTCTGCGCCTTCTTGCATGCTTCCGCGCCTGCTTGGACGTTTCCACGCCTGCTTGGACGCTACCGCGCCTGCTTGGACGCTTCCGCGACTGCTTGGACGCTTCCGCGCCTGCTAGGACTCTTCTGCGTCTTCTTGCATGCTACCGCGCCTACTTGGACGCTTCCGCGCCTGGTTGGACGCTACCGCGCCTGCTGGGACGCTTCCGCGACTGCTTGGACGCTTCCGCGCCTGCTTGCATGCTTCCCCGCCTGCTTGGACGCTTCCGCGCCTGCTTGGAATCTTCTGCGCCTTCTTGCATGCTGCCGCGCCTACTTGGACGTTTCCGCGCCTGCTTGGACGCTTCCGCGCCTGCTTGCATGCTACCCGCCTGCTTGGACGCTTCCGCGCCTGCTTTGAATCTTCTGCGCCTTCTTGCATGCTGCCGCGCCTACTTGGACGTTTCCACGCCCGCTTGGACGCTTCCGCGCCTGCTTGCATGCTTCCCCGCCTGCCTGGACGCTTCCGCGCCTGCTTGGACGCTTCCGCGACTGCTTGAACGCTACCGCGCCTGCTTGGACGCTTCCGCGACTGCTTGGACGCTTCCGCGCCTGCTAGGACTCTTCTGCGCCTTCTTGCATGCTGCCGCGCCTACTTGGACGCTTCCGCGCTTGGTTTGACGCTACCGTGCCTGCTTGGACGCTTCCGCGACTGCTTGGACGCTTCCGCGCCTGCTTGGACTCTTATGCGCCTTCTTGCATGCTGCCGCGCCTACTTGGACGTTTCCGCGCCTGCTTGGACGCTTCCGCGACTGCTTGGACTCTACCTCGCCTATTTGAACGCTTCCGCGACTGCTTGGACGCTTCCGCGCCTGCTTGGACTCTTCTGCGTCTTCTTGCATGCTTCCGCGCCTGCTTGGACGTTTCCGCGCCTGCTTGGACGCTGTCGCGCCTGCTTGGACGCTTCCGCGACTGCTTGGACGCTTCCGCGCCTGCTTGGACGCTTCAGCGCCTGCTTGGACGCTTCCGCGCCTGCTTGCATGCTTCCCCGCCTGCTTGGACGCTTCCGCGCCTGCTTGGACTCTTCTGCGACTTCTTGCATGCTTCCGCGCCTGCTTGGACACTTCTGCGCCTTCTTGCATGCTTCCGCGCCTGCTTGGACGTTTCCGCGCCAGCTTGGACACTACCGCGCCTGGTTGGACTCTTCTGCGCCTTCTTGCATGCTTCCGCGCCTGCTTGGACGCTTCCGCGACTGCCCGGACGCTTCCGCGAGTGGTTGGACGTCACCGCGCCTGCTTGGACGCTTCCGCGACTGCTTGGACGCTTCCGCGTCTGCTTGGACGGTACCGCGCCTGCTTGGACGCTTCAGCGACTGCTTGGACGCTTCCGCGCCTGCTTGCATGCTTCCGCGCCTGCTTGCATGCTTCCGCGCCTGCTAGGACGTTTTCGCGCCTGCTTGCACGGTTCCGAGCCTGCTTGGACGCTTCCGCGCCTGCTTGGACGCTTCCGCGCCTGCTTGCATGCTTCCCCGCCTGCTTGCATGCTTCCGCGCCTGCTTGGACGTTACCGCGCCTGCTTGGACGCTTCCGGGCCTGGTTGGACGCTACCGCGCCTGCTTGGACGCTTCCGCGACTGCTTGGACGCTTCCGCGCCTGCTTGGACACTTCTGCGCCTTCTTGCATGCTTCCGCCCCTGCTTGGACGCTTCCGTGCCTACTTGCACGGTTCGGCGCCTGCTTGCATGGTTCCGCGCATACTTGGACGTTTCCGCGACTGCTTGGACGTTTCCGCGCCAGCTTGGATGCTTTCGCGCCTGCTTGGACTATTCTGCGCCTTCTTGCATGCTTCCGCGCCTGCTTGGACTATTCTGCGTCTTCTTGCATGCTTCCGCGCCTACTTGGACGTTTCCGCGACTGCTTGGACATTTCCGCGCCAGCTTGGATGATTTCGCGCCTGCTTGGACTATTCTGCGCCTTCTTGCATGCTTCCGCGCCTGCTTGGACGTTTCCGCGCCTGCTTGGACGCTTCAGCGACTGCTTGGACGCTTCCGCGCCTGCTTGCATACTTCCGTGCCTGCTTGCATGCTTCCGCGCCTGCTAGGACGCTTTCGCGCCTGCTTGCACGGTTCCGAGCCTGCTTGGACGCTTCCGCGCCTGCTTGTACTCTTCTGCGTCTTCTTGCATGCTTCCGCGCCTGCTTGGACTCTTCTAGGTCTTCTTGCATGCTTCCGCGCCTGCTTGGACGTTTCCGCGCCTGCTTGAACGCTTCCGCGACTGCTTGGACGCTCCCGCGCCTGCTTGGGCTCTTCTGCGTCTTCTTGCATGCTTCCGCGCCTGCTTGGACGTTTCCGCGCATGCTTGGACGCTGCCGCGCCTGCTTGGACGCTTCCGCGACTGCTTGGACGCTTCCGCGCCTGCTTGGACTCTTCTGCGTCTTCTTGCATGCTTCCGCGCCTGCTTGGACGCTTCCGCGCCTGCTTGGAATCTTCTGCGCCTTCTTGCATGCTGCCGCGCCTGCTTGGACGTTTCCGCGACTGCTTGGACGTTTCCGCGCCAGCTTGGATGCTTTCGCGCCTGCTTGGACTATTCTGCGCCTTCTTGCATGCTTCCGCGCCTGCTTGGACGTTTCCGCGCCTGCTTGGACGCTTCAGCGACTGCTTGGACGCTTCCGCGCCTGCTTGCATACTTCCGTGCCTGCTTGCATGCTTCCGCGCCTGCTAGGACGCTTTCGCGCCTGCTTGCACGGTTCCGAGCCTGCTTGGACGCTTCCGCGCCTGCTTGGACTCTTCTGCGTCTTCTTGCATGCTTCCGCGCCTGCTTGGACTCTTCTGCGTCTTCTTGCATGCTTCCGCGCCTGCTTGGAAGTTTCCGCGCCTGCTTGAACGCTTCCGCGACTGCTTGGACGCTCCCGCGCCTGCTTGGACTCTTCTGCGTCTTCTTGCATGCTTCCGCGCCTGCTTGGACGTTTCCGCGCCTGCTTGGACGCTGCCGCGCCTGCTTGGACGCTTCCGCGACTGCTTGGACGCTTCCGCGCCTGCTTGGACGCTTCAGCGCCTGCTTGGACGATTCCGCGCCTGCTTGCATGCTTCCCCGCCTGCTTGGACGCTTCCGCGCCTGCTTGGACTCTTCTGCGCCTTCTTGCATGCTTCCGCGCCTGCTTGGACACTTCTGCGCCTTCTTGCATGCTGCCGCGCCTGCTTGGACGTTTCCGCGCCAGCTTGGACACTACCGCGCCTGGTTGGACTCTTCTGCGTCTTCTTGCATGCTTCCGCGCCTGCTTGGACGCTTCCGCGCCTGCTAGGACGCTTCCGCGCCTGCTTGGACTCTTCTGCGTCTTCTTGCATGCTTCCGCACCGGCTTGGACGTTTCCGCGCCTGCTTGGACGCTACCGCGCCTACTTGTACGCTTCCGCGACTGCTTGGACGCTACCGCGCCTGCTTGGACGCTACCGCGCCTGCTTGGACTCTTCTACGCCTTTTTGCATGCTTCCGCGCCTGCTTGGACGTTTCCGCTCCTGCTTGGACGCTACCGCGCCTGCTTGGACGCTACCGCGCCTGCTTGGACGCTACCGCGCCTGCTTGGACTCTTCTACGCCTTTTTGCATGCTTCCGCGCCTGCTTGGACGTTTCCGCGCCTGCTTGGACGTTTCCGCGCCTGCTTGGACGCTACTGCGCCTGCTTGGACTCTTCTACGCCTTTTTGCATGCTTCCGCGCCTGCTTGGACGTTTCCGCGCCTGCTTGGACGCTTCCGCGCCTGCTTGGACGTTTCCGCTCCTGCTTGGACGCTACCGCGCCTGCTTGGACGCTACCGCGCCTGCTTGGACGCTACCGCGCCTGCTTGGACTCTTCTGCGCCTTCTTGCATGCTTCCGCGCCTGCTTGGACGTTTCCGCGCCTACTTGGACGTTTCCGCGCCTGCTTGGACGTTTCCGCGCCTGCTTGGACGCTACCGCGCCTGCTTGGACGCTTCCGCGACTGCTTGGACGCTACCGCGCCTGCTTGGACGCTTCCGCGACTGCTTGGACGCTTCCGCGCCTGCTTGGACTCTTCTGCGCCTTCTTGCATGCTGCCGCGCCTACTTGGACGCTTCCGCGCCTGGTTGGACGCTACCGCGCCTGCTTGGACGCTTCCGCGACTGCTTGGACGCTTCCGCGCCTGCTTGGAATCTTCTGCGCCTGGTTGGACGCTACCGCGCCTGCTTGGAATCTTCTGCGCCTTCTTGCATGCTGCCGCGCCTACTTGGACGTTTCCACGCCTGCTTGGACGCTTCCGCGCCTGCTTGCATGCTTCCCCGCCTGCTTGGACGCTTCCGCGCCTGGTTGGACGCTACCGCGCCTGCTTGGAATCTTCTGCGCCTTCTTGCATGCTTCCGCGCCTGCTTGGACGTTTCCGCGCCTGCTTGGACGCTTCCGCGCCTGCTTGGACGCTTCCGCGACTGCTTGGACGCTTCCGCGCCTGGTTGGACGCTACCGCGCCTGCTTGGAATCTTCTGCGCCTTCTTGCATGCTGCCGCGCCTACTTGGACGTTTCCAAGCATGCTTGGACGCTTCCGCGCCTGCTTGCATGCTTCCCCGCCTGCTTGGACGCTTCCGCGCCTGCTTGGACTCTTCCGCGCCTGCTTGGAATCTTCTGCGCCTTCTTGCATGCTGCCGCGCCTACTTGGACGTTTCCAGGCCTGCTTGGACGCTTCCGCGCCTGCTTGCATGCTTCCCCGCCTGCTTGGAATCTTCTGCGCCTTCTTGCATGCTGCCGCGCCTACTTGGACGTTTCCGCGCCTGCTTGGACGCTTCCGCGCCTTCTTGCATGCTTCTGCGCCTACAAGGACGTTTCCGCGCCTGCTTGGACGCTTCCGCGCCTGCTTGCATGCTTCCCCGCCTGCTTGGACGCTTCCGCGCCTGCTTGGACTCTTCTGCGCCTTCTTGCATGCTTCCGCGCCTGCTAGGACGCTTTCGCGCCTGCTTGCACGGTTCCGAGCCTGCTTGGACGCTTCCGCGCCTGCTTGTACTCTTCTGCGTCTTCTTGCATGCTTCCGCGCCTGCTTGGACTCTTCTAGGTCTTCTTGGAATCTTCTGCGCCTTCTTGCATGCTGCCGCGCCTACTTGGACGTTTCCACGCCTACTTGGACGTTTCCGCACCTGCTTGGACGCTTCCGCGCCTGCTTGGACGCTTCCGCGACTGCTTGGACGCTTCCGCGTCTGCTTGGACGGTACCGCGCCTGCTTGGACGCTTCAGCGACTGCTTGGACGCTTCCGCGCCTGCTTGCATGCTTCCGCGCCTGCTAGGACGCTTTCGCGCCTGCTTGCACGGTTCCGAGCCTGCTTGGACGCTTCCGCGCCTGCTTGGACGCTTCCGCGCCTGCTTGCATGCTTCCCCGCCTGCTTGCATGCCTCCGCGCCTGCTTGGACGTTACCGCGCCTGCTTGGACGCTTCCGCGCCTGGTTGGACGCTACCGCGCCTGCTTGGACGCTTCCGCGACTGCTTGGACGCTTCCGCGCCTGCTTGGACTCTTCTGCGCCTTCTTGCATGCTTCCGCCCCTGCTTGGACGCTTCCGTGCCTACTTGCACGGTTCGGCGCCTGCTTGCATGCTTCCGCGCCTACTTGGACGTTTCCGCGACTGCTTGGACGTTTCCGCGCCAGCTTGGATGCTTTCGCGCCTGCTTGGACTATTCTGCGCCTTCTTGCATGCTTCCGCGCCTGCTTGGACTATTCTGCGTCTTCTTGCATGCTTCCGCGCCTACTTGGACGTTTCCGCGACTGCTTGGACGTTTCCGCGCCAGCTTGGATGCTTTCGCGCCTGCTTGGACTATTCTGCGCCTTCTTGCATGCTTCCGCGCCTGCTTGGACGTTTCCGCGCCTGCTTGGACGCTTCAGCGACTGCTTGGACGCTTCCGCGCCTGCTTGCATACTTCCGTGCCTGCTTGCATGCTTCCGCGCCTGCTAGGACGCTTTCGCGCCTGCTTGCACGGTTCCGAGCCTGCTTGGACGCTTCCGCGCCTGCTTGGACTCTTCTGCGTCTTCTTGCATGCTTCCGCGCCTGCTTGGACTCTTCTGCGTCTTCTTGCATGCTTCCGCGCCTGCTTGGACGTTTCCGCGCCTGCTTGAACGCTTCCGCGACTGCTTGGACGCTCCCGCGCCTGCTTGGACTCTTCTGCGTCTTCTTGCATGCTTCCGCGCCTGCTTGGACTATTCTGCGCCTTCTTGCATGCTTCCGCGCCTGCTTGGACTATTCTGCGTCTTCTTGCATGCTTCCGCGCCTACTTGGACGTTTCCGCGACTGCTTGGACGTTTCCGCGCCAGCTTGGATGCTTTCGCGCCTGCTTGGACTATTCTGCACCTTCTTGCATGCTTCCGCGCCTACTTGGACGCTTCCGCGCCTGGTTGGACGCTACCGCGCCTGCTTGGACGCTTCCGCGACTGCTTGGACGCTTCCGCGTCTGCTTGGACGGTACCGCGCCTGCTTGGACGCTTCAGCGACTGCTTGGACGCTTCCGCGCCTGCTTGCATGCTTCCGCGCCTGCTTGCATGCTTCCACGCCTGCTAGGACGCTTTCGCGCCTGCTTGCACGGTTCCGAGCCTGCTTGGACGCTTCCGCGCCTGCTTGGACTCTTCTGCGTCTTCTTGCATGCTTCCGCGCCTGCTTGGACGCTTCCGCGCCTGCTTGGACTCTTCTGCGTCTTCTTGCATGCTTCCGCGCCTGCTTGGACGCTTCCGCGCCTGCTTGGAATCTTCTGCGTCTTCTTGCATGCTTCCGCGCCTGCTTGGACGCTTCCGCGCCTGCTTGGAATCTTCTGCGCCTTCTTGCATGCTGCCGCGCCTGCTTGGACGCTACCGCGCCTGCTTGGACGCTTCCGCGACTGCTTGGACTCTACCGCGCCTGCTTGAACGCTTCCGCGACTGCTTGGACGCTTCCGCGCCTGCTTGGACTCTTCTGCGTCTTCTTGCATGCTTCCGCGCCTGCTTGGACGCTTCCGCGCCTGCTTGGAATCTTCTGCGCCTTCTTGCATGCTGCCGCGCCTACTTGGACGTTTCCACGCCTGCTTGGACGCTTCCGCACCTGCTTGCATGCTTCCCCGCCTGCTTGGACGCTTCCGCGCCTGCTTGGACACTTCTGCGCCTTCTTGCATGCTCCCGCGCCTGCTTGGACGTTTCCACGCCTACTTGGACGTTTCCGCGCCTGCTTGGACGCTTCCGCGCCTGCTTGGACGCTTCCGCGACTGCTTGGACGCTTCCGCGACTGCTTGGACTCTTCTGCGTCTTCTTGCATGCTTCCGCGCCTGCTTGGACGCTTCCGCGCCTGCTTGGAATCTTCTGCGCCTTCTTGCATGCTGCCGCGCCTACTTGGACGTTTCCACGCCTGCTTGGACGCTTCCGCACCTGCTTGCATGCTTCCCCGCCTGCTTGGACGCTTCCGCACCTGCTTGCATGCTTCCCCGCCTGCTTGGACGCTTCCGCGCCTGCTTGGACGCTTCCGCGCCTGCTTGGACGCTTCCGCGACTGCTTGGACGCTTCCACGCCTGCTTGGACGTTTCCGCGCCTGCTTGGACTCTACCGCGCCTGCTTGGACGCTTCCGCGACTGCTTGGACGCTTCCACGCCTGCTTGGACGTTTCCGCGCCTGCTTGGACGCTACCGCGCCTGCTTGGACGCTTCCGCGACTGCTTGGACTCTACCGCGCCTGCTTGAACGCTTCCGCGACTGCTTGGACGCTTCCGCGCCTGCTTGGACTCTTCTGCGTCTTCTTGCATGCTTCCGCGCCTGCTTGGACGCTTCCGCGCCTGCTTGGAATCTTCTGCGCCTTCTTGCATGCTGCCGCGCCTACTTGGACGTTTCCACGCCTGCTTGGACGCTTCCGCACCTGCTTGCATGCTTCCCCGCCTGCTTGGACGCTTCCGCGCCTGCTTGGACACTTCTGCGCCTTCTTGCATGCTCCCGCGCCTGCTTGGACGTTTCCACGCCTACTTGGACGTTTCCGCGCCTGCTTGGACGCTTCCGCGCCTGCTTGGACGCTTCCGCGACTGCTTGGACGCTTCCGCGACTGTTTGGACGCTTCCGCGTCTGCTTGGACGGTACCGCGCCTGCTTGGACGCTTCAGCGACTGCTTGGACGCTTCCGCGCCTGCTTGCATGCTTCCGCGCCTGCTTGCATGCTTCCGCGCCTGCTTGCATGCTTCCGCGCCTGCTAGGACGCTTTCGCGCCTGCTTGCACGGTTCCGAGCCTGCTTGGACGCTTCCGCGACTGCTTGGACGCTTCCGCGCCTGCTTGGACTCTTCTGCGTCTTCTTGCATGCTTCCGCGCCTGCTTGGACGCTTCCGCGCCTGCTTGGAATCTTCTGCGCCTTCTTGCATGCTGCCGCGCCTACTTGGACGTTTCCACGCCTACTTGGACGTTTCCGCGCCTGCTTGGACGCTTCCGCGCCTGCTTGGACGCTTCCGCGACTGCTTGGACGCTTCCGCGCCTGCTTGCATGCTTCCCCGCCTGCTTGCATGCCTCCGCGCCTGCTTGGACGTTAGCGCGCCTGCTTGGACGCTTCCGCGCCTGGTTGGACGCTACCGCGCCTGCTTGGAAGCTTCCGCGACTGCTTGGACGCTTCCGCGCCTGCTTGGACTCTTCTGCGCCTTCTTGCATGCTTCCGCCCCTGCTTGGACGCTTCCGTGCCTACTTGCACGGTTCGGCGCCTGCTTGCATGCTTCCGCGCCTACTTGGACGTTTCCGCGACTGCTTGGACGTTTCCGCGCTAGCTTGGATGCTTTCGCGCCTGCTTGGACTATTCTGCGCCTTCTTGCATGCTTCCGCGCCTGCTTGGACTATTCTGCGTCTTCTTGCATGCTTCCGCGCCTACTTGGACGTTTCCGCGACTGCTTGGACGTTTCCGCGCCAGCTTGGATGCTTTCGCGCCTGCTTGGACTATTCTGCGCCTTCTTGCATGCTTCCGCGCCTGCTTGGACGTTTCCGCGCCTGCTTGGACGCTTCAGCGACTGCTTGGACGCTTCCGCGCCTGCTTGCATACTTCCGTGCCTGCTTGCATGCTTCCGCGCCTGCTAGGACGCTTTCGCGCCTGCTTGCACGGTTCCGAGCCTGCTTGGACGCTTCCGCGCCTGCTTGGACACTTCTGCGTCTTCTTGCATGCTTCCGCGCCTGCTTGGACTCTTCTGCGTCTTCTTGCATGCTTCCGCGCCTGCTTGGAAGTTTCCGCGCCTGCTTGAACGCTTCCGCGACTGCTTGGACGCTCCCGCGCCTGCTTGGACTCTTCTGCGTCTTCTTGCATGCTTCCGCGCCTGCTTGGACGTTTCCGCGCCTGCTTGGACGCTGCCGCGCCTGCTTGGACGCTTCCGCGACTGCTTGGACGCTTCCGCGCCTGCTTGGACGCTTCAGCGCCTGCTTGGACGATTCCGCGCCTGCTTGCATGCTTCCCCGCCTGCTTGGACGCTTCCGCGCCTGCTTGGACTCTTCTGCGCCTTCTTGCATGCTTCCGCGCCTGCTTGGACACTTCTGCGCCTTCTTGCATGCTGCCGCGCCTGCTTGGACGTTTCCGCGCCAGCTTGGACACTACCGCGCCTGGTTGGACTCTTCTGCGTCTTCTTGCATGCTTCCGCGCCTGCTTGGACGCTTCCGCGCCTGCTAGGACGCTTCCGCGCCTGCTTGGACTCTTCTGCGTCTTCTTGCATGCTTCCGCACCGGCTTGGACGTTTCCGCGCCTGCTTGGACGCTACCGCGCCTACTTGTACGCTTCCGCGACTGCTTGGACGCTACCGCGCCTGCTTGGACGCTACCGCGCCTGCTTGGACTCTTCTACGCCTTTTTGCATGCTTCCGCGCCTGCTTGGACGTTTCCGCTCCTGCTTGGACGCTACCGCGCCTGCTTGGACGCTACCGCGCCTGCTTGGACGCTACCGCGCCTGCTTGGACTCTTCTACGCCTTTTTGCATGCTTCCGCGCCTGCTTGGACGTTTCCGCGCCTGCTTGGACGTTTCCGCGCCTGCTTGGACGCTACTGCGCCTGCTTGGACTCTTCTACGCCTTTTTGCATGCTTCCGCGCCTGCTTGGACGTTTCCGCGCCTGCTTGGACGCTTCCGCGCCTGCTTGGACGTTTCCGCTCCTGCTTGGACGCTACCGCGCCTGCTTGGACGCTACCGCGCCTGCTTGGACGCTACCGCGCCTGCTTGGACTCTTCTGCGCCTTCTTGCATGCTTCCGCGCCTGCTTGGACGTTTCCGCGCCTACTTGGACGTTTCCGCGCCTGCTTGGACGTTTCCGCGCCTGCTTGGACGCTACCGCGCCTGCTTGGACGCTTCCGCGACTGCTTGGACGCTACCGCGCCTGCTTGGACGCTTCCGCGACTGCTTGGACGCTTCCGCGCCTGCTTGGACTCTTCTGCGCCTTCTTGCATGCTGCCGCGCCTACTTGGACGCTTCCGCGCCTGGTTGGACGCTACCGCGCCTGCTTGGACGCTTCCGCGACTGCTTGGACGCTTCCGCGCCTGCTTGGAATCTTCTGCGCCTGGTTGGACGCTACCGCGCCTGCTTGGAATCTTCTGCGCCTTCTTGCATGCTGCCGCGCCTACTTGGACGTTTCCACGCCTGCTTGGACGCTTCCGCGCCTGCTTGCATGCTTCCCCGCCTGCTTGGACGCTTCCGCGCCTGGTTGGACGCTACCGCGCCTGCTTGGAATCTTCTGCGCCTTCTTGCATGCTTCCGCGCCTGCTTGGACGTTTCCGCGCCTGCTTGGACGCTTCCGCGCCTGCTTGGACGCTTCCGCGACTGCTTGGACGCTTCCGCGCCTGGTTGGACGCTACCGCGCCTGCTTGGAATCTTCTGCGCCTTCTTGCATGCTGCCGCGCCTACTTGGACGTTTCCAAGCATGCTTGGACGCTTCCGCGCCTGCTTGCATGCTTCCCCGCCTGCTTGGACGCTTCCGCGCCTGCTTGGACTCTTCCGCGCCTGCTTGGAATCTTCTGCGCCTTCTTGCATGCTGCCGCGCCTACTTGGACGTTTCCAGGCCTGCTTGGACGCTTCCGCGCCTGCTTGCATGCTTCCCCGCCTGCTTGGAATCTTCTGCGCCTTCTTGCATGCTGCCGCGCCTACTTGGACGTTTCCGCGCCTGCTTGGACGCTTCCGCGCCTTCTTGCATGCTTCTGCGCCTACAAGGACGTTTCCGCGCCTGCTTGGACGCTTCCGCGCCTGCTTGCATGCTTCCCCGCCTGCTTGGACGCTTCCGCGCCTGCTTGGACTCTTCTGCGCCTTCTTGCATGCTTCCGCGCCTGCTAGGACGCTTTCGCGCCTGCTTGCACGGTTCCGAGCCTGCTTGGACGCTTCCGCGCCTGCTTGTACTCTTCTGCGTCTTCTTGCATGCTTCCGCGCCTGCTTGGACTCTTCTAGGTCTTCCTGGAATCTTCTGCGCCTTCTTGCATGCTGCCGCGCCTACTTGGACGTTTCCACGCCTACTTGGACGTTTCCGCACCTGCTTGGACGCTTCCGCGCCTGCTTGGACGCTTCCGCGACTGCTTGGACGCTTCCGCGTCTGCTTGGACGGTACCGCGCCTGCTTGGACGCTTCAGCGACTGCTTGGACGCTTCCGCGCCTGCTTGCATGCTTCCGCGCCTGCTAGGACGCTTTCGCGCCTGCTTGCACGGTTCCGAGCCTGCTTGGACGCTTCCGCGCCTGCTTGGACGCTTCCGCGCCTGCTTGCATGCTTCCCCGCCTGCTTGCATGCCTCCGCGCCTGCTTGGACGTTACCGCGCCTGCTTGGACGCTTCCGCGCCTGGTTGGACGCTACCGCGCCTGCTTGGACGCTTCCGCGACTGCTTGGACGCTTCCGCGCCTGCTTGGACTCTTCTGCGCCTTCTTGCATGCTTCCGCCCCTGCTTGGACGCTTCCGTGCCTACTTGCACGGTTCGGCGCCTGCTTGCATGCTTCCGCGCCTACTTGGACGTTTCCGCGACTGCTTGGACGTTTCCGCGCCAGCTTGGATGCTTTCGCGCCTGCTTGGACTATTCTGCGCCTTCTTGCATGCTTCCGCGCCTGCTTGGACTATTCTGCGTCTTCTTGCATGCTTCCGCGCCTACTTGGACGTTTCCGCGACTGCTTGGACGTTTCCGCGCCAGCTTGGATGCTTTCGCGCCTGCTTGGACTATTCTGCGCCTTCTTGCATGCTTCCGCGCCTGCTTGGACGTTTCCGCGCCTGCTTGGACGCTTCAGCGACTGCTTGGACGCTTCCGCGCCTGCTTGCATACTTCCGTGCCTGCTTGCATGCTTCCGCGCCTGCTAGGACGCTTTCGCGCCTGCTTGCACGGTTCCGAGCCTGCTTGGACGCTTCCGCGCCTGCTTGGACTCTTCTGCGTCTTCTTGCATGCTTCCGCGCCTGCTTGGACTCTTCTGCGTCTTCTTGCATGCTTCCGCGCCTGCTTGGACGTTTCCGCGCCTGCTTGAACGCTTCCGCGACTGCTTGGACGCTCCCGCGCCTGCTTGGACTCTTCTGCGTCTTCTTGCATGCTTCCGCGCCTGCTTGGACTATTCTGCGCCTTCTTGCATGCTTCCGCGCCTGCTTGGACTATTCTGCGTCTTCTTGCATGCTTCCGCGCCTACTTGGACGTTTCCGCGACTGCTTGGACGTTTCCGCGCCAGCTTGGATGCTTTCGCGCCTGCTTGGACTATTCTGCACCTTCTTGCATGCTTCCGCGCCTACTTGGACGCTTCCGCGCCTGGTTGGACGCTACCGCGCCTGCTTGGACGCTTCCGCGACTGCTTGGACGCTTCCGCGTCTGCTTGGACGGTACCGCGCCTGCTTGGACGCTTCAGCGACTGCTTGGACGCTTCCGCGCCTGCTTGCATGCTTCCGCGCCTGCTTGCATGCTTCCACGCCTGCTAGGACGCTTTCGCGCCTGCTTGCACGGTTCCGAGCCTGCTTGGACGCTTCCGCGCCTGCTTGGACTCTTCTGCGTCTTCTTGCATGCTTCCGCGCCTGCTTGGACGCTTCCGCGCCTGCTTGGACTCTTCTGCGTCTTCTTGCATGCTTCCGCGCCTGCTTGGACGCTTCCGCGCCTGCTTGGAATCTTCTGCGTCTTCTTGCATGCTTCCGCGCCTGCTTGGACGCTTCCGCGCCTGCTTGGAATCTTCTGCGCCTTCTTGCATGCTGCCGCGCCTGCTTGGACGCTACCGCGCCTGCTTGGACGCTTCCGCGACTGCTTGGACTCTACCGCGCCTGCTTGAACGCTTCCGCGACTGCTTGGACGCTTCCGCGCCTGCTTGGACTCTTCTGCGTCTTCTTGCATGCTTCCGCGCCTGCTTGGACGCTTCCGCGCCTGCTTGGAATCTTCTGCGCCTTCTTGCATGCTGCCGCGCCTACTTGGACGTTTCCACGCCTGCTTGGACGCTTCCGCACCTGCTTGCATGCTTCCCCGCCTGCTTGGACGCTTCCGCGCCTGCTTGGACACTTCTGCGCCTTCTTGCATGCTCCCGCGCCTGCTTGGACGTTTCCACGCCTACTTGGACGTTTCCGCGCCTGCTTGGACGCTTCCGCGCCTGCTTGGACGCTTCCGCGACTGCTTGGACGCTTCCGCGACTGCTTGGACTCTTCTGCGTCTTCTTGCATGCTTCCGCGCCTGCTTGGACGCTTCCGCGCCTGCTTGGAATCTTCTGCGCCTTCTTGCATGCTGCCGCGCCTACTTGGACGTTTCCACGCCTGCTTGGACGCTTCCGCACCTGCTTGCATGCTTCCCCGCCTGCTTGGACGCTTCCGCACCTGCTTGCATGCTTCCCCGCCTGCTTGGACGCTTCCGCGCCTGCTTGGACGCTTCCGCGCCTGCTTGGACGCTTCCGCGACTGCTTGGACGCTTCCACGCCTGCTTGGACGTTTCCGCGCCTGCTTGGACTCTACCGCGCCTGCTTGGACGCTTCCGCGACTGCTTGGACGCTTCCACGCCTGCTTGGACGTTTCCGCGCCTGCTTGGACGCTACCGCGCCTGCTTGGACGCTTCCGCGACTGCTTGGACTCTACCGCGCCTGCTTGAACGCTTCCGCGACTGCTTGGACGCTTCCGCGCCTGCTTGGACTCTTCTGCGTCTTCTTGCATGCTTCCGCGCCTGCTTGGACGCTTCCGCGCCTGCTTGGAATCTTCTGCGCCTTCTTGCATGCTGCCGCGCCTACTTGGACGTTTCCACGCCTGCTTGGACGCTTCCGCACCTGCTTGCATGCTTCCCCGCCTGCTTGGACGCTTCCGCGCCTGCTTGGACACTTCTGCGCCTTCTTGCATGCTCCCGCGCCTGCTTGGACGTTTCCACGCCTACTTGGACGTTTCCGCGCCTGCTTGGACGCTTCCGCGCCTGCTTGGACGCTTCCGCGACTGCTTGGACGCTTCCGCGACTGCTTGGACGCTTCCGCGTCTGCTTGGACGGTACCGCGCCTGCTTGGACGCTTCAGCGACTGCTTGGACGCTTCCGCGCCTGCTTGCATGCTTCCGCGCCTGCTTGCATGCTTCCGCGCCTGCTTGCATGCTTCCGCGCCTGCTAGGACGCTTTCGCGCCTGCTTGCACGGTTCCGAGCCTGCTTGGACGCTTCCGCGACTGCTTGGACGCTTCCGCGCCTGCTTGGACTCTTCTGCGTCTTCTTGCATGCTTCCGCGCCTGCTTGGACGCTTCCGCGCCTGCTTGGAATCTTCTGCGCCTTCTTGCATGCTGCCGCGCCTACTTGGACGTTTCCACGCCTACTTGGACGTTTCCGCGCCTGCTTGGACGCTTCCGCGCCTGCTTGGACGCTTCCGCGACTGCTTGGACGCTTCCGCGCCTGCTTGCATGCTTCCCCGCCTGCTTGCATGCCTCCGCGCCTGCTTGGACGTTAGCGCGCCTGCTTGGACGCTTCCGCGCCTGGTTGGACGCTACCGCGCCTGCTTGGAAGCTTCCGCGACTGCTTGGACGCTTCCGCGCCTGCTTGGACTCTTCTGCGCCTTCTTGCATGCTTCCGCCCCTGCTTGGACGCTTCCGTGCCTACTTGCACGGTTCGGCGCCTGCTTGCATGCTTCCGCGCCTACTTGGACGTTTCCGCGACTGCTTGGACGTTTCCGCGCTAGCTTGGATGCTTTCGCGCCTGCTTGGACTATTCTGCGCCTTCTTGCATGCTTCCGCGCCTGCTTGGACTATTCTGCGTCTTCTTGCATGCTTCCGCGCCTACTTGGACGTTTCCGCGACTGCTTGGACGTTTCCGCGCCAGCTTGGATGCTTTCGCGCCTGCTTGGACTATTCTGCGCCTTCTTGCATGCTTCCGCGCCTGCTTGGACGTTTCCGCGCCTGCTTGGACGCTTCAGCGACTGCTTGGACGCTTCCGCGCCTGCTTGCATACTTCCGTGCCTGCTTGCATGCTTCCGCGCCTGCTAGGACGCTTTCGCGCCTGCTTGCACGGTTCCGAGCCTGCTTGGACGCTTCCGCGCCTGCTTGGACTCTTCTGCGTCTTCTTGCATGCTTCCGCGCCTGCTTGGACTCTTCTGCGTCTTCTTGCATGCTTCCGCGCCTGCTTGGACGTTTCCGCGCCTGCTTGAACGCTTCCGCGACTGCTTGGACGCTCCCGCGCCTGCTTGGACTCTTCTGCGTCTTCTTGCATGCTTCCGCGCCTGCTTGGACGTTTCCGCGCCTGCTTGGACGCTGCCGCGGCTGCTTGGACGCTTCCGCGACTGCTTGGACGCTTCCGCGCCTGCTTGGACGCTTCAGCGCCTGCTTGGACGCTTCCGCGCCTGCTTGCATGCTTCCCCGCCTGCTTGGACGCTTCCGCGCCTGCTTGGACTCTTCTGCGTCTTCTTGCATGCTTCCGCGCCTGCTTGGACACTTCTGCGCCTTCTTGCATGCTGCCGCGCCTGCTTGGACGTTTCCGCGCCAGCTTGGACACTACCGCGCCTGGTTGGACTCTTCTGCGTCTTCTTGCATGCTTCCGCGCCTGCTTGGACGCTTCCGCGCCTGCTAGGACGCTTCCGCGCCTGCTTGGACTCTTCCACGCCTGCTTGGACGTTTCCGCGCCTGCTTGGACGCTACCGCGCCTGCTTGGACGCTTCCGCGACTGCTTGGACTCTACCGCGCCTGCTTGAACGCTTCCGCGACTGCTTGGACGCTTCCGCGCCTGCTTGGACTCTTCTGCGTCTTCTTGCATGCTTCCGCGCCTGCTTGGACGCTTCCGCGCCTGCTTGGAATCTTCTGCGCCTTCTTGCATGCTGCCGCGCCTACTTGGACGTTTCCACGCCTACTTGGACGTTTCCGCGCCTGCTTGGACGCTTCCGCGCCTGCTTGGACGCTTCCGCGACTGCTTGCATGCTTCCGCGCCTGCTTGCATGCTTCCGCGCCTGCTAGGACGCTTTCGCGCCTGCTTGCACGGTTCCGAGCCTGCTTGGACGCTTCCGCGCCTGCTTGGACTCTTCTGCGTCTTCTTGCATGCTTCCGCGCCTGCTTGGACTCTTCTGCGTCTTCTTGCATGCTTCCGCGCCTGCTTGGACGTTTCCGCGCCTGCTTGAACGCTTCCGCGACTGCTTGCATGCTTCCCCGCCTGCTTGCATGCTTCCGCGCCTGCTTGGACGTTACCGCGCCTGCTTGGACGCTTCCGCGCCTGGTTGGACGCTACCGCGCCTGCTTGGACGCTTCCGCGACTGCTTGGACGCTTCCGCGCCTGCTTGGACTCTTCTGCGCCTTCTTGCATGCTGCCGCGCCTGCTTGGACGTTTCCGCGCCAGCTTGGACACTACCGCGCCTGGTTGGACTCTTCTGCGTCTTCTTGCATGCTTCCGCGCCTGCTTGGACGCTTCCGCGCCTGCTTGCATGCTTCCGCGCCTGCTTGCATGCTTCCGCGCCTGCTAGGACGCTTTCGCGCCTGCTTGCACGGTTCCGAGCCTGCTTGGACGCTTCCGCGCCTGCTTGGACTCTTCTGCGTCTTCTTGCATGCTTCCGCGCCTGCTTGGAATCTTCTGCGTCTTCTTGCATGCTTCCGCGCCTGCTTGGACGTTTCCGCGCCTGCTTGAACGCTTCCGCGACTGCTTGGACGCTCCCGCGCCTGCTTGGACTCTTCTGCGTCTTCTTGCATGCTTCCGCGCCTGCTTGGACGTTTCCGCGCCTGCTTGGACGCTGCCGCGCCTGCTTGGACGCTTCCGCGACTGCTTGGACGCTTCCGCGCCTGCTTGGACGCTTCAGCGCCTGCTTGGACGCTTCCGCGCCTGCTTGCATGCTTCCCCGCCTGCTTGGACGCTTCCGCGCCTGCTTGGACTCTTCTGCGCCTTCTTGCATGCTTCCGCGCCTGCTTGGACACTTCTGCGCCTTCTTGCATGCTGCCGCGCCTGCTTGGACGTTTCCGCGCCAGCTTGGACACTACCGCGCCTGGTTGGACTCTTCTGCGTCTTCTTGCATGCTTCCGCGCCTGCTTGGACGCTTCCGCGCCTGCTTGCATGCTTCCCCGCCTGCTTGGACGCTTCCGCGCCTGCTTGGACGCTTCCGCGCCTGGTTGGACGCTACCGCGCCTGCTTGGACGCTTCCGCGCCTGCTTGCAAGCTTCCCCGCCTGCTTGGACGCTTCCGCGCCTGCTTGGACTCTTCTGCGCCTGCTTGCATGCTTCCGCGCCTGCTTGGACGCTTCCGCGCCTGCTTGGACTCTTCTGCGTCTTCTTGCATGCTTCCGCGCCTGCTTGGACGCTTCCGCGCCTGCTTGGAATCTTCTGCGCCTTCTTGCATGCTGCCGCGCCTACTTGGACGTTTCCACGCCTACTTGGACGTTTCCGCGCCTGCTTGGACGCTTCCGCGCATGCTTGGACGCTTCCGCGACTGCTTGGACGCTTCCGCGCCTGCTTGCATGCTACCCCGCCTGCTTGCATGCCTCCGCGCTTGCTTGGACGTTACCGCGCCTGCTTGGACGCTTCCGCGTCTGGTTGGACGCTACCGCGCCTGCTTGGACGCTTCCGCGACTGCTTGGACGCTTCCGCGCCTGCTTGGACTCTTCTGCGCCTTCTTGCATGCTTCCGCCCCTGCTTGGACGCTTCCGTGCCTACTTGCACGGTTCGGCGCCTGCTTGCATGCTTCCGCGCCTACTTGGACGTTTCCGCGACTGCTTGGACGTTTCCGCGCTAGCTTGGATGCTTTCGCGCCTGCTTGGACTATTCTGCGCCTTCTTGCATGCTTCCGCGCCTGCTTGGACTATTCTGCGTCTTCTTGCATGCTTCCGCGCCTACTTGGACGTTTCCGCGACTGCTTGGACGTTTCCGCGCCAGCTTGGATGCTTTCGCGCCTGCTTGGACTATTCTGCGCCTTCTTGCATGCTTCCGCGCCTGCTTGGACGTTTCCGCGCCTGCTTGGACGCTTCAGCGACTGCTTGGACGCTTCCGCGCCTGCTTGCATACTTCCGTGCCTGCTTGCATGCTTCCGCGCCTGCTAGGACGCTTTCGCGCCTGCTTGCACGGTTCCGAGCCTGCTTGGACGCTTCCGCGCCTGCTTGGACTCTTCGGCGTCTTCTTGCACGCTTCCGCGCCTGCTTGGACTCTTCTGCGTCTTCTTGCATGCTTCCGCGCCTGCTTGGACGTTTCCGCGCCTGCTTGAACGCTTCCGCGACTGCTTGGACGCTCCCGCGCCTGCTTGGACTCTTCTGCGTCTTCTTGCATGCTTCCGCGCCTGCTTGGACGTTTCCGCGCCTGCTTGGACGCTGCCGCGCCTGCTTGGACGCTTCCGCGACTGCTTGGACGCTTCCGCGCCTGCTTGGACGCTTCAGCGCCTGCTTGGACGCTTCCGCGCCTGCTTGCATGCTTCCCCGCCTGCTTGGACGCTTCCGCGCCTGCTTGGACTCTTCTGCGCCTTCTTGCATGCTTCCGCGCCTGCTTGGACACTTCTGCGCCTTCTTGCATGCTGCCGCGCCTGTTTGGACGTTTCCGCGCCAGCTTGGACACTACCGCGCCTGGTTGGACTCTTCTGCGTCTTCTTGCATGCTTCCGCGCCTGCTTGGACGCTCCGCGCCTGCTAGGACGCTTCCGCGCCTGCTTGGACTCTTCCACGCCTGCTTGGACGTTTCCGCGCCTGCTTGGACGCTACCGCGCCTGCTTGGACGCTTCCGCGCCTGCTTGGACGCTTCCGCGCCTGCTTGCATGCTTCCCCGCCTGCTTGCATGCTTCCGCGCCTGCTTGGACGTTACCGCGCCTGCTTGGACGCTTCCGCGCCTGGTTGGACGCTACCGCGCCTGCTTGGACGCTTCCGCGACTGCTTGGACGCTTCCGCGCCTGCTTGGACTCTTCTGCGCCTTCTTGCATGCTTCCGCCCCTGCTTGGACGCTTCCGCGCCTGCTAGGACGCTTCCGCGCCTGCTTGGACTCTTCCACGCCTGCTTGGACGTTTCCGCGCCTGCTTGGACGCTACCGCGCCTACTTGGACGCTTCCGCGACTGCTTGGACTCTACCGCGCCTGCTTGAACGCTTCCGCGACTGCTTGGACGCTTCCGCGCCTGCTTGGACGCTTCCGCGCCTGCTTGCATGCTTCCCCGCCTGCTTGGACGCTTCCGCGCCTGCTTGGACTCTTCTGCGACTTCTTGCATGCTTCCGCGCCTGCTTGGACACTTCTGCGCCTTCTTGCATGCTTCCGCGCCTGCTTGGACGTTTCCGCGCCAGCTTGGACACTACCGCGCCTGGTTGGACTCTTCTGCGCCTTCTTGCATGCTTCCGCGCCTGCTTGGACGCTTCCGCGACTGCCCGGACGCTTCCGCGAGTGGTTGGACGTCACCGCGCCTGCTTGGACGCTTCCGCGACTGCTTGGACGCTTCCGCGTCTGCTTGGACGGTACCGCGCCTGCTTGGACGCTTCAGCGACTGCTTGGACGCTTCCGCGCCTGCTTGCATGCTTCCGCGCCTGCTTGCATGCTTCCGCGCCTGCTAGGACGTTTTCGCGCCTGCTTGCACGGTTCCGAGCCTGCTTGGACGCTTCCGCGCCTGCTTGGACGCTTCCGCGCCTGCTTGCATGCTTCCCCGCCTGCTTGCATGCTTCCGCGCCTGCTTGGACGTTACCGCGCCTGCTTGGACGCTTCCGGGCCTGGTTGGACGCTACCGCGCCTGCTTGGACGCTTCCGCGCCTGCTTGGAATCTTCTGCGCCTTCTTGCATGCTGCCGCGCCTACTTGGACGTTTCCACGCCTACTTGGACGTTTCCGCGCCTGCTTGGACGCTTCCGCGCCTGCTTGGACGCTTCCGCGACTGCTTGGACGCTTCCGCGTCTGCTTGGACGGTACCGCGCCTGCTTGGACGCTTCAGCGACTGCTTGGACGCTTCCGCGCCTGCTTGCATGCTTCCGCGCCTGCTAGGACGCTTTCGCGCCTGCTTGCACGGTTCCGAGCCTGCTTGGACGCTTCCGCGCCTGCTTGGACGCTTCCGCGCCTGCTTGCATGCTTCCCCGCCTGCTTGCATGCTTCCGCGCCTGCTTGGACGTTACCGCGCCTGCTTGGACGCTTCCGGGCCTGGTTGGACGCTACCGCGCATACTTGGACGTTTCCGCGACTGCTTGGACGTTTCCGCGCCAGCTTGGATGCTTTCGCGCCTGCTTGGACTATTCTGCGCCTTCTTGCATGCTTCCGCGCCTGCTTGGACTATTCTGCGTCTTCTTGCATGCTTCCGCGCCTACTTGGACGTTTCCGCGACTGCTTGGACATTTCCGCGCCAGCTTGGATGCTTTCGCGCCTGCTTGGACTATTCTGCGCCTTCTTGCATGCTTCCGCGCCTGCTTGGACGTTTCCGCGCCTGCTTGGACGCTTCAGCGACTGCTTGGACGCTTCCGCGCCTGCTTGCATACTTCCGTGCCTGCTTGCATGCTTCCGCGCCTGCTAGGACGCTTTCGCGCCTGCTTGCACGGTTCCGAGCCTGCTTGGACGCTTCCGCGCCTGCTTGTACTCTTCTGCGTCTTCTTGCATGCTTCCGCGCCTGCTTGGACGCTCCGCGCCTGCTAGGACGCTTCCGCGCCTGCTTGGACTCTTCCACGCCTGCTTGGACGTTTCCGCGCCTGCTTGGACGCTACCGCGCCTGCTTGGACGCTTCCGCGACTGCTTGGACTCTACCGCGCCTGCTTGAACGCTTCCGCGACTGCTTGGACGCTTCCGCGCCTGCTTGGACTCTTCTGCGTCTTCTTGCATGCTTCCGCGCCTGCTTGGACGCTTCCGCGCCTGCTTGGAATCTTCTGCGCCTTCTTGCATGCTGCCGCGCCTACTTGGACGTTTCCACGCCTACTTGGACGTTTCCGCGCCTGCTTGGACGCTTCCGCGCCTGCTTGGACGCTTCCGCGACTGCGTGGACGCTTCCGCGTCTGCTTGGACGGTACCGCGCCTGCTTGGACGCTTCAGCGACTGCTTGGACGCTTCCGCGCCTGCTTGCATGCTTCCGCGCCTGCTTGCATGCTTCCGCGCCTGCTAGGACGCTTTCGCGCCTGCTTGCACGGTTCCGAGCCTGCTTGGACGCTTCCGCGCCTGCTTGGACGCTTCCGCGCCTGCTTGCATGCTTCCCCGCCTGCTTGCATGCTTCCGCGCCTGCTTGGACGTTTCCGCGCCTGCTTGAACGCTTCCGCGACTGCTTGGACGCTCCCGCGCCTGCTTGGAATCTTCTGCGTCTTCTTGCATGCTTCCGCGCCTGCTTGGACGTTTCCGCGCCTGCTTGGACGCTGCCGCGCCTGCTTGGACGCTTCCGCGACTGCTTGGACGCTTCCGCGCCTGCTTGGACGCTTCAGCGCCTGCTTGGACGCTTCCGCGCCTGCTTGGACTCTTCTGCGCCTTCTTGCATGCTTCCGCGCCTGCTTGGACACTTCTGCGCCTTCTTGCATGCTGCCGCGCCTGCTTGGACGTTTCCGCGCCAGCTTGGACACTACCGCGCCTGGTTGGACTCTTCTGCGTCTTCTTGCATGCTTCCGCGCCTGCTAGTACGCTTCCGCGCCTGCTTGCATGCTTCCCCGCCTGCTTGGACGCTTCCGCGCCTGCTTGGACGCTTCCGCGCCTGGTTGGACGCTACCGCGCCTGCTTGGACGCTTCCGCGCCTGCTTGCAAGCTTCCCCGCCTGCTTGGACGCTTCCGCGCCTGCTTGGACTCTTCTGCGCCTGCTTGCATGCGTCCGCGCCTGCTTGGACGCTTCCGCGCCTGCTTGGACTCTTCTGCGTCTTCTTGCATGCTTCCGCGCCTGCTTGGACGCTTCCGCGCCTGCTTGGACGCTTCAGCGACTGCTTGGACGCTTCCGCGCCTGCTTGCATACTTCCGTGCCTGCTTGCATGCTTCCGCGCCTGCTAGGACGCTTTCGCGCCTGCTTGCACGGTTCCGAGCCTGCTTGGACGCTTCCGCGCCTGCTTGGACTCTTCTGCGTCTTCTTGCATGCTTCCGCGCCTGCTTGGACTCTTCTGCGTCTTCTTGCATGCTTCCGCGCCTGCTTGGACGTTTCCGCGCCTGCTTGAACGCTTCCGCGACTGCTTGGACGCTCCCGCGCCTGCTTGGACTCTTCTGCGTCTTCTTGCATGCTTCCGCGCCTGCTTGGACGTTTCCGCGCCTGCTTGGACGCTGCCGCGGCTGCTTGGACGCTTCCGCGACTGCTTGGACGCTTCCGCGCCTGCTTGGACGCTTCAGCGCCTGCTTGGACGCTTCCGCGCCTGCTTGCATGCTTCCCCGCCTGCTTGGACGCTTCCGCGCCTGCTTGGACTCTTCTGCGTCTTCTTGCATGCTTCCGCGCCTGCTTGGACACTTCTGCGCCTTCTTGCATGCTGCCGCGCCTGCTTGGACGTTTCCGCGCCAGCTTGGACACTACCGCGCCTGGTTGGACTCTTCTGCGTCTTCTTGCATGCTTCCGCGCCTGCTTGGACGCTTCCGCGCCTGCTAGGACGCTTCCGCGCCTGCTTGGACTCTTCCACGCCTGCTTGGACGTTTCCGCGCCTGCTTGGACGCTACCGCGCCTGCTTGGACGCTTCCGCGACTGCTTGGACTCTACCGCGCCTGCTTGAACGCTTCCGCGACTGCTTGGACGCTTCCGCGCCTGCTTGGACTCTTCTGCGTCTTCTTGCATGCTTCCGCGCCTGCTTGGACGCTTCCGCGCCTGCTTGGAATCTTCTGCGCCTTCTTGCATGCTGCCGCGCCTACTTGGACGTTTCCACGCCTACTTGGACGTTTCCGCGCCTGCTTGGACGCTTCCGCGCCTGCTTGGACGCTTCCGCGACTGCTTGCATGCTTCCGCGCCTGCTTGCATGCTTCCGCGCCTGCTAGGACGCTTTCGCGCCTGCTTGCACGGTTCCGAGCCTGCTTGGACGCTTCCGCGCCTGCTTGGACTCTTCTGCGTCTTCTTGCATGCTTCCGCGCCTGCTTGGACTCTTCTGCGTCTTCTTGCATGCTTCCGCGCCTGCTTGGACGTTTCCGCGCCTGCTTGAACGCTTCCGCGACTGCTTGCATGCTTCCCCGCCTGCTTGCATGCTTCCGCGCCTGCTTGGACGTTACCGCGCCTGCTTGGACGCTTCCGCGCCTGGTTGGACGCTACCGCGCCTGCTTGGACGCTTCCGCGACTGCTTGGACGCTTCCGCGCCTGCTTGGACTCTTCTGCGCCTTCTTGCATGCTGCCGCGCCTGCTTGGACGTTTCCGCGCCAGCTTGGACACTACCGCGCCTGGTTGGACTCTTCTGCGTCTTCTTGCATGCTTCCGCGCCTGCTTGGACGCTTCCGCGCCTGCTTGCATGCTTCCGCGCCTGCTTGCATGCTTCCGCGCCTGCTAGGACGCTTTCGCGCCTGCTTGCACGGTTCCGAGCCTGCTTGGACGCTTCCGCGCCTGCTTGGACTCTTCTGCGTCTTCTTGCATGCTTCCGCGCCTGCTTGGAATCTTCTGCGTCTTCTTGCATGCTTCCGCGCCTGCTTGGACGTTTCCGCGCCTGCTTGAACGCTTCCGCGACTGCTTGGACGCTCCCGCGCCTGCTTGGACTCTTCTGCGTCTTCTTGCATGCTTCCGCGCCTGCTTGGACGTTTCCGCGCCTGCTTGGACGCTGCCGCGCCTGCTTGGACGCTTCCGCGACTGCTTGGACGCTTCCGCGCCTGCTTGGACGCTTCAGCGCCTGCTTGGACGCTTCCGCGCCTGCTTGCATGCTTCCCCGCCTGCTTGGACGCTTCCGCGCCTGCTTGGACTCTTCTGCGCCTTCTTGCATGCTTCCGCGCCTGCTTGGACACTTCTGCGCCTTCTTGCATGCTGCCGCGCCTGCTTGGACGTTTCCGCGCCAGCTTGGACACTACCGCGCCTGGTTGGACTCTTCTGCGTCTTCTTGCATGCTTCCGCGCCTGCTTGGACGCTTCCGCGCCTGCTTGCATGCTTCCCCGCCTGCTTGGACGCTTCCGCGCCTGCTTGGACGCTTCCGCGCCTGGTTGGACGCTACCGCGCCTGCTTGGACGCTTCCGCGCCTGCTTGCAAGCTTCCCCGCCTGCTTGGACGCTTCCGCGCCTGCTTGGACTCTTCTGCGCCTGCTTGCATGCTTCCGCGCCTGCTTGGACGCTTCCGCGCCTGCTTGGACTCTTCTGCGTCTTCTTGCATGCTTCCGCGCCTGCTTGGACGCTTCCGCGCCTGCTAGGACGTTTTCGCGCCTGCTTGCACGGTTCCGAGCCTGCTTGGACGCTTCCGCGCCTGCTTGGACGCTTCCGCGCCTGCTTGCATGCTTCCCCGCCTGCTTGCATGCTTCCGCGCCTGCTTGGACGTTACCGCGCCTGCTTGGACGCTTCCGGGCCTGGTTGGACGCTACCGCGCCTGCTTGGACGCTTCCGCGCCTGCTTGGAATCTTCTGCGCCTTCTTGCATGCTGCCGCGCCTACTTGGACGTTTCCACGCCTACTTGGACGTTTCCGCGCCTGCTTGGACGCTTCCGCGCCTGCTTGGACGCTTCCGCGACTGCTTGGACGCTTCCGCGTCTGCTTGGACGGTACCGCGCCTGCTTGGACGCTTCAGCGACTGCTTGGACGCTTCCGCGCCTGCTTGCATGCTTCCGCGCCTGCTAGGACGCTTTCGCGCCTGCTTGCACGGTTCCGAGCCTGCTTGGACGCTTCCGCGCCTGCTTGGACGCTTCCGCGCCTGCTTGCATGCTTCCCCGCCTGCTTGCATGCTTCCGCGCCTGCTTGGACGTTACCGCGCCTGCTTGGACGCTTCCGGGCCTGGTTGGACGCTACCGCGCATACTTGGACGTTTCCGCGACTGCTTGGACGTTTCCGCGCCAGCTTGGATGCTTTCGCGCCTGCTTGGACTATTCTGCGCCTTCTTGCATGCTTCCGCGCCTGCTTGGACTATTCTGCGTCTTCTTGCATGCTTCCGCGCCTACTTGGACGTTTCCGCGACTGCTTGGACATTTCCGCGCCAGCTTGGATGCTTTCGCGCCTGCTTGGACTATTCTGCGCCTTCTTGCATGCTTCCGCGCCTGCTTGGACGTTTCCGCGCCTGCTTGGACGCTTCAGCGACTGCTTGGACGCTTCCGCGCCTGCTTGCATACTTCCGTGCCTGCTTGCATGCTTCCGCGCCTGCTAGGACGCTTTCGCGCCTGCTTGCACGGTTCCGAGCCTGCTTGGACGCTTCCGCGCCTGCTTGTACTCTTCTGCGTCTTCTTGCATGCTTCCGCGCCTGCTTGGACGCTCCGCGCCTGCTAGGACGCTTCCGCGCCTGCTTGGACTCTTCCACGCCTGCTTGGACGTTTCCGCGCCTGCTTGGACGCTACCGCGCCTGCTTGGACGCTTCCGCGACTGCTTGGACTCTACCGCGCCTGCTTGAACGCTTCCGCGACTGCTTGGACGCTTCCGCGCCTGCTTGGACTCTTCTGCGTCTTCTTGCATGCTTCCGCGCCTGCTTGGACGCTTCCGCGCCTGCTTGGAATCTTCTGCGCCTTCTTGCATGCTGCCGCGCCTACTTGGACGTTTCCACGCCTACTTGGACGTTTCCGCGCCTGCTTGGACGCTTCCGCGCCTGCTTGGACGCTTCCGCGACTGCGTGGACGCTTCCGCGTCTGCTTGGACGGTACCGCGCCTGCTTGGACGCTTCAGCGACTGCTTGGACGCTTCCGCGCCTGCTTGCATGCTTCCGCGCCTGCTTGCATGCTTCCGCGCCTGCTAGGACGCTTTCGCGCCTGCTTGCACGGTTCCGAGCCTGCTTGGACGCTTCCGCGCCTGCTTGGACGCTTCCGCGCCTGCTTGCATGCTTCCCCGCCTGCTTGCATGCTTCCGCGCCTGCTTGGACGTTTCCGCGCCTGCTTGAACGCTTCCGCGACTGCTTGGACGCTCCCGCGCCTGCTTGGAATCTTCTGCGTCTTCTTGCATGCTTCCGCGCCTGCTTGGACGTTTCCGCGCCTGCTTGGACGCTGCCGCGCCTGCTTGGACGCTTCCGCGACTGCTTGGACGCTTCCGCGCCTGCTTGGACGCTTCAGCGCCTGCTTGGACGCTTCCGCGCCTGCTTGGACTCTTCTGCGCCTTCTTGCATGCTTCCGCGCCTGCTTGGACACTTCTGCGCCTTCTTGCATGCTGCCGCGCCTGCTTGGACGTTTCCGCGCCAGCTTGGACACTACCGCGCCTGGTTGGACTCTTCTGCGTCTTCTTGCATGCTTCCGCGCCTGCTAGTACGCTTCCGCGCCTGCTTGCATGCTTCCCCGCCTGCTTGGACGCTTCCGCGCCTGCTTGGACGCTTCCGCGCCTGGTTGGACGCTACCGCGCCTGCTTGGACGCTTCCGCGCCTGCTTGCAAGCTTCCCCGCCTGCTTGGACGCTTCCGCGCCTGCTTGGACTCTTCTGCGCCTGCTTGCATGCGTCCGCGCCTGCTTGGACGCTTCCGCGCCTGCTTGGACTCTTCTGCGTCTTCTTGCATGCTTCCGCGCCTGCTTGGACGCTTCCGCGCCTGCTTGGACGCTTCAGCGACTGCTTGGACGCTTCCGCGCCTGCTTGCATACTTCCGTGCCTGCTTGCATGCTTCCGCGCCTGCTAGGACGCTTTCGCGCCTGCTTGCACGGTTCCGAGCCTGCTTGGACGCTTCCGCGCCTGCTTGGACTCTTCTGCGTCTTCTTGCATGCTTCCGCGCCTGCTTGGACTCTTCTGCGTCTTCTTGCATGCTTCCGCGCCTGCTTGGACGTTTCCGCGCCTGCTTGAACGCTTCCGCGACTGCTTGGACGCTCCCGCGCCTGCTTGGACTCTTCTGCGTCTTCTTGCATGCTTCCGCGCCTGCTTGGACGTTTCCGCGCCTGCTTGGACGCTGCCGCGCCTGCTTGGACGCTTCCGCGACTGCTTGGACGCTTCCGCGCCTGCTTGGACGCTTCAGCGCCTGCTTGGACGCTTCCGCGCCTGCTTGCATGCTTCCCCGCCTGCTTGGACGCTTCCGCGCCTGCTTGGACTCTTCTGCGCCTTCTTGCATGCTTCCGCGCCTGCTTGGACACTTCTGCGCCTTCTTGCATGCTGCCGCGCCTGCTTGGACGTTTCCGCGCCAGCTTGGACACTACCGCGCCTGGTTGGACTCTTCTGCGTCTTCTTGCATGCTTCCGCGCCTGCTTGGACGCTCCGCGCCTGCTAGGACGCTTCCGCGCCTGCTTGGACTCTTCCACGCCTGCTTGGACGTTTCCGCGCCTGCTTGGACGCTACCGCGCCTGCTTGGACGCTTCCGCGACTGCTTGGACTCTACCGCGCCTGCTTGAACGCTTCCGCGACTGCTTGGACGCTTCCTTGCCTGCTTGGACTCTTCTGCGTCTTCTTGCATGCTTCCGCGCCTGCTTGGACGTTTCCGCGCCTGCTTGGACGCTTCAGCGACTGCTTGGACGCTTCCGCGCCTGCTTGCATACTTCCGCGCCTGCTTGGACGCTTCCGCGCCTGCTTGGACTCTTCTGCGTCTTCTTGCATGCTTCCGCGCCTGCTTGGACGCTTCCGCGCCTGCTTGGAATCTTCTGCGCCTTCTTGCATGCTGCCGCGCCTACTTGGACGTTTCCACGCCTACTTGGACGTTTCCGCGCCTGCTTGGACGCTTCCGCGCCTGCTTGGACGCTTCCGCGACTGCTTGGACGCTTCCGCGCCTGCTTGCATGCTTCCCCGCCTGCTTGCATGCCTCCGCGCCTGCTTGGACGTTACCGCGCCTGCTTGGACGCTTCCGCGCCTGCTTGGACGTTTCCGCGCCTGCTTGGACGCTGCCGCGCCTGCTTGGACGCTTCCGCGACTGCTTGGACGCTTCCGCGCCTGCTTGGACGTTTCCGCGCCTGCTTGAACGCTTCCGCGACTGCTTGGACGCTCCCGCGCCTGCTTGGACTCTTCTGCGTCTTCTTGCATGCTTCCGCGCCTGCTTGGACGTTTCCGCGCCTGCTTGGACTCTTCTGCGCCTGCTTGCATGCTTCCGCGCCTGCTTGGACGCTTCCGCGCCTGCTTGGACTCTTCTGCGTCTTCTTGCATGCTTCCGCGCCTGCTTGGACGCTTCCGCGCCTGCTTGGAATCTTCTGCGCCTTCTTGCATGCTGCCGCGCCTACTTGGACGTTTCCACGCCTACTTGGACGTTTCCGCGCCTGCTTGGACGCTTCCGCGCCTGCTTGGACGCTTCCGCGACTGCTTGGACGCTTCCGCGCCTGCTTGCATGCTTCCCCGCCTGCTTGCATGCCTCCGCGCCTGCTTGGACGTTACCGCGCCTGCTTGGACGCTTCCGCGCCTGCTTGGACGTTTCCGCGCCTGCTTGGACGCTGCCGCGCCTGCTTGGACGCTTCCGCGACTGCTTGGACGCTTCCGCGCCTGCTTGGACGTTTCCGCGCCTGCTTGAACGCTTCCGCGACTGCTTGGACGCTCCCGCGCCTGCTTGGACTCTTCTGCGTCTTCTTGCATGCTTCCGCGCCTGCTTGGACGTTTCCGCGCCTGCTTGGACGCTGCCGCGCCTGCTTGGACGCTTCCGCGACTGCTTGGACGCTTCCGCGCCTGCTTGGACGCTTCAGCGCCTGCTTGGACGCTTCCGCGCCTGCTTGCATGCTTCCCCGCCTGCTTGGACGCTTCCGCGCCTGCTTGGACTCTTCTGCGCCTTCTTGCATGCTTCCGCGCCTGCTTGGACACTTCTGCGCCTTCTTGCATGCTGCCGCGCCTGCTTGGACGTTTCCGCGCCAGCTTGGACACTACCGCGCCTGGTTGGACTCTTCTGCGTCTTCTTGCATGCTTCCGCGCCTGCTTGGACGCTTCCGCGCCTGCTTGCATGCTTCCCCGCCTGCTTGGACGCTTCCGCGCCTGCTTGGACGCTTCCGCGCCTGGTTGGACGCTACCGCGCCTGCTTGGACGCTTCCGCGCCTGCTTGCAAGCTTCCCCGCCTGCTTGGACGCTTCCGCGCCTGCTTGGACTCTTCTGCGTCTTCTTGCATGCTTCCGCGCCTGCTTGGACGTTTCCGCGCCTGCTTGGACGCTACCGCGCCTGCTTGGACGCTTCCGCGACTGCTTGGACGCTTCCGCGTCTGCTTGGACGGTACCGCGCCTGCTTGGACGCTTACGCGCCTGGTTGGACGCTACCGCGCCTGCTTGGACGCTTCCGCGACTGCTTGGACGCTTCCGCGTCTGCTTGGACGGTACCGCGCCTGCTTGGACGCTTCAGCGACTGCTTGGACGCTTCCGCGTCTGCTTGGACGGTACCGCGCCTGCTTGGACGCTTCAGCGCCTGCTTGGACGCTTCCGCGCCTGCTTGCATGCTTCCCCGCCTGCTTGGACGCTTCCGCGCCTGCTTGGACTCTTCTGCGCCTGCTTGCATGCTTCCGCGCCTGCTTGGACGCTTCCGCGCCTGCTTGGACTCTTCTGCGTCTTCTTGCATGCTTCCGCGCCTGCTTGGACGTTTCCGCGCCTGCTTGGACGCTACCGCGCCTGCTTGGACGCTTCCGCGACTGCTTGGACGCTTCCGCGACTGCTTGGACTCTTCCGCGTCTGCTTGGACGGTACCGCGCCTGCTTGGACGCTTCAGCGACTGCTTGGACGCTTCCGCGCCTGCTTGCATGCTTCCGCGCCTGCTTGCATGCTTCCGCGCCTGCTAGGACGCTTTCGCGCCTGCTTGCACGGTTCCGAGCCTGCTTGGACGTTTCCGCGCCAGCTTGGATGCTTTCGCGCCTGCTTGGACGTTTCCGCGACTGCTTGGACGTTTCCGCGCCAGCTTGGATGCTTTCGCGCCTGCTTGGACTATTCTGCGCCTTCTTGCATGCTTCCGCGCCTGCTTGGACTATTCTGCGTCTTCTTGCATGCTTCCGCGCCTACTTGGACGTTTCCGCGACTGCTTGGACGTTTCCGCGCCAGCTTGGATGCTTTCGCGCCTGCTTGGACTATTCTGCGCCTTCTTGCATGCTTCCGCGCCTACTTGGACGCTTACGCGCCTGGTTGGACGCTACCGCGCCTGCTTGGACGCTTCCGCGACTGCTTGGACGCTTCCGCGTCTGCTTGGACGGTACCGCGCCTGCTTGGACGCTTCAGCGACTGCTTGGACGCTTCCGCGCCTGCTTGCATGCTTCCGCGCCTGCTTGCATGCTTCCGCGCCTGCTAGGACGCTTTCGCGCCTGCTTGCACGGTTCCGAGCCTGCTTGGACGCTTCCGCGCCTGCTTGGACTCTTCTGCGTCTTCTTGCATGCTTCCGCGCCTGCTTGGACTCTTCTGCGTCTTCTTGCATGCTTCCGCGCCTGCTTGGACGTTTCCGCGCCTGCTTGAACGCTTCCGCGACTGCTTGGACGCTCCCGCGCCTGCTTGGACTCTTCTGCGTCTTCTTGCATGCTTCCGCGCCTGCTTGGACGTTTCCGCGCCTGCTTGGACGCTGCCGCGCCTGCTTGGACGCTTCCGCGACTGCTTGGACGCTTCCGCGCCTGCTTGGACGCTTCAGCGCCTGCTTGGACGCTTCCGCGCCTGCTTGCATGCTTCCCCGCCTGCTTGGACGCTTCCGCGCCTGCTTGGACTCTTCTGCGCCTTCTTGCATGCTTCCGCGCCTGCTTGGACACTTCTGCGCCTTCTTGCATGCTGCCGCGCCTGCTTGGACGTTTCCGCGCCAGCTTGGACACTACCGCGCCTGGTTGGACTCTTCTGCGTCTTCTTGCATGCTTCCGCGCCTGCTTGGACGCTTCCGCGTCTTCTTGCATGCTTCCGCGCCTGCTTGGACGCTTCCGCGCCTGCTTGGAATCTTCTGCGCCTTCTTGCATGCTGCCGCGCCTACTTGGACGTTTCCACGCCTGCTTGGACGCTTCCGCACCTGCTTGCATGCTTCCCCGCCTGCTTGGACGCTTCCGCGCCTGCTTGGACGTTTCCGCGCCTGCTTGAACGCTTCCGCGCCTGCTTGGACGCTTCCGCGTCTTCTTGCATGCTTCCGCGCCTGCTTGGACGCTTCCGCGCCTGCTTGGACGCTTCCGCGTCTTCTTGCATGCTTCCGCGCCTGCTTGGACGTTTCCGCGCCTGCTTGAACGCTTCCGCGCCTGCTTGGACGCTTCCGCGTCTTCTTGCATGCTTCCGCGCCTGCTTGGACGCTTCCGCGCCTGCTTGGAATCTTCTGCGCCTTCTTGCATGCTGCCGCGCCTACTTGGACGTTTCCGCGCCTGCTTGGACGCGACCGCGCCTGCTTGGACGCTTCCGCGACTGCTTGGAAGCTTCCGCGACTGCTTGGACTCTTCCCCGCCTGCTTGGACGCTTCCGCGCCTGCTTGGAATCTTCTGCGCCTTCTTGCATGCTGCCGCGCCTACTTGGACGTTTCCACGCCTGCTTGGACGCTTCCGCACCTGCTTGCATGCTTCCCCGCCTGCTTGGACGCTTCCGCGCCTGCTTGGACTCTTCTGCGCCTTCTTGCATGCTTCCGCGCCTGCTTGGACGCTTCCGCGCCTGGTTGGACGCTACCGCGCCTGCATCGACGCTTCCGCGATTGCTTGGACGCTACCGAGCCTGCTTGGACGCTTCCGTGCCTTCTTGCATGCTTCCGCGCCTACTTGGACGTTTCCGCGCCTGCTTGGACGCTTCCGCGCCTGCTTGGACGCTTCCGCGACTGCTTGGACGCTTCCGCGCCTGCTTGGACGCTTCCGCGACTGCTTGGACGCTTCCGCGCCTGCTTGGACTCTTCTGCGCCTTCTTGCATGCTGCCGCGCCTACTTGGACGCTTCCGCGCCTGGTTGGACGCTACCGCGCCTGCTTGGACGCTTCCGCGACTGTTGCGGATGCTTCCGCGACTGCTTGGACTCTTCTGCGCTTTCTTGCATGCTTCCGCGCCTGCTTGGACGTTTCCGCGCCTGCTTGGACGTTTCCGCGCCTGCTTGGACGCTTCCGCGACTGCTTGGACGCTACCGCGCCTGCTTGGACGCTTCCGCGACTGCTTGGACTCTTCTGCGCCTTCTAGCATGCTTCCGCGCCTGGTTGGACGCTACCGCGCCTGCTTGGACGCTTCCGCGACTGCTGGGACGCTTCCGCGCCTGCTTGGACTCTTCTGCGGCTTCTTGCATGCTGCCGCGCCTACTTGGACGTTTCCGCGCCTGCTTAGACGTTTCCACGCCTGCTTGGACGCTTCCGCGCCTGCTTGCATGCTTCCCCGCCTGCTTGGACGCTTCCGCGCCTGCTTGGTCGCTTCCGCGACTGCTTGGACGCTTCCGAGCCTGGTTGGACGCGGCCGCGCCTGCTTGGACGCTTCCGCGACTGCTTGGACGCTTCCGCGCCTGCTTGGACTCTTCTGCGCCTGCTTGGACTCTTCCACGCCTGCTTGGACGCTTCCGCGCCTGCTTGCATGCTTCCCCGCCTGCTTGGACGCTTCCGCGCCTGCTTGGACTCTTCTGCGCCTTCTTGCATGCTTCCGCGCCTGCTTGGACGTTTCCGCGTCTGCTTGGACGCTACCGAGCCTGTTTGGACGCTTCCGCGCCTTCTTGCATGCTTCCGCGCCTACTTGGACTTTTCCGCGCCTGCTTGGACGCTTCCGCGCCTGCTTGGACGCGACCGCGCCTGCTTGGACGCTTCCGCGCCTGCTTGGACTATTCTGCGTCTTCTTGCATGCTTCCGTGCCTACTTGGACGTTTCCGCGACTGCTTGAACGTTTCCGCGCCAGCTTGGATGCTTTCGCGCCTGCTTGGACTATTCTGCGCCTTCTTGCATGCTTCCGCGCCTGCTTGGACGTTTCCGCGCCTGCTTGGACGCTTCAGCGACTGCTTGGACGCTTCCGCGCCTGCTTGTATACTTCCGTGCCTGCTTGCATGCTTCCGCGCCTGCTAGGACGCTCTCGCGCCTGCTTGCACGGTTCCGAGCCTGCTTGGACGCTTCCGCGACTGCTTGGACTCTTCTGCGTCTTCTTGCATGCTGCCGCGCCTGCTTGGACGTTTCCGCGCCTGCTTGGACGCTGCCGTGCCTGTTTGGACGCTTCCGCGACTTCTTGGACTCTTCTGCGCCTTCTTGCATGCTGCCGCGCCTACTTGGACGTTTCTGCGCCTGCTTGGACGCTTCCGCGCCTGCTTGGACGCTACCGCGCCTGCTTGGACGCTTCCGCGCCTGCTTGCATGCTTCCCCGCCTGCTTGCATGCTTCCGCGCCTGCTTGGACGTTTCCGCGCCTGCTTGGACGCTTCCGCGCCTGGTTGGACGCTACCGCGCCTGCTTGGACGCTTCCGCGACTGCTTGGACGCTTCCGCGCCTGCTTGGACTCTTCTGCGCCTTCTTGGACTCTTCTGCGCCTTCTTGCATGCTGCCGCGCCTGCTTGGACGCAGTCGCGCCTGCTTGGGCGCTTCCGCGACTGCTTGGACGCTTCCGCGCCTGCTTGGACGCTTCAGCGCCTGCTTGGACGCTTCCGCGCCTGCTTGCATGCTTCCCCGCCTGCTTGGACGCTTCCGCGCCTGCTTGGACACTTCTGCGACTTCTTGCATGCTTCCGCGCCTGCTTGGACACTTCTGCGCCTTCTTGCATGCTTCCGCGCCTGCTTGGACGTTTCCGCGCCAGCTTGGACACTACCGCGCCTGGTTGGACTCTTCTGCGCCTTCTTGCATGCTTCCGCGCCTGCTTGGACGCTTCCGCGACTGCCCGGACGCTTCCGCGAGTGGTTGGACGTCACCGCGCCTGCTTGGACGCTTCCGCGACTGCTTGGACGCTTCCGCGTCTGCTTGGACGGTACCGCGCCTGCTTGGACGCTTCAGCGACTGCTTGGACGCTTCCGCGCCTGCTTGCATGCTTCCGCGCCTGCTTGCATGCTTCCGCGCCTGCTAGGACGTTTTCGCGCCTGCTTGCACGGTTCCGAGCCTGCTTGGACGCTTCCGCGCCTGCTTGGACGCTTCCGCGCCTGCTTGCATGCTTCCCCGCCTGCTTGCATGCTTCCGCGCCTGCTTGGACGTTACCGCGCCTGCTTGGACGCTTCCGCGCCTGGTTGGACGCTACCGCGCCTGCTTGGACGCTTCCGCGACTGCTTGGACGCTTCCGCGCCTGCTTGGACTCTTCTGCGCCTTCTTGCATGCTTCCGCCCCTGCTTGGACGCTTCCGTGCCTACTTGCACGGTTCGGCGCCTGCTTGCATGGTTCCGCGCATACTTGGACGTTTCCGCGACTGCTTGGACGTTTCCGCGCCAGCTTGGATGCTTTCGCGCCTGCTTGGACTATTCTGCGCCTTCTTGCATGCTTCCGCGCCTGCTTGGACTATTCTGCGTCTTCTTGCATGCTTCCGCGCCTACTTGGACGTTTCCGCGACTGCTTGGACGTTTCCGCGCCAGCTTGGATGCTTTCGCGCCTGCTTGGACTATTCTGCGCCTTCTTGCATGCTTCCGCGCCTGCTTGGACGTTTCCGCGCCTGCTTGGACGCTTCAGCGACTGCTTGGACGCTTCCGCGCCTGCTTGCATACTTCCGTGCCTGCTTGCATGCTTCCGCGCCTGCTAGGACGCTTTCGCGCCTGCTTGCACGGTTCCGAGCCTGCTTGGACGCTTCCGCGCCTGCTTGTACTCTTCTGCGTCTTCTTGCATGCTTCCGCGCCTGCTTGGACTCTTCTAGGTCTTCTTGCATGCTTCCGCGCCTGCTTGGACGTTTCCGCGCCTGCTTGAACGCTTCCGCGACTGCTTGGACGCTCCCGCGCCTGCTTGGGCTCTTCTGCGTCTTCTTGCATGCTTCCGCGCCTGCTTGGACGTTTCCGCGCCTGCTTGGACGCTGCCGCGCCTGCTTGGACGCTTCCGCGACTGCTTGGACGCTTCCGCGCCTGCTTGGACTCTTCTGCGTCTTCTTGCATGCTTCCGCGCCTGCTTGGACGCTTCCGCGCCTGCTTGGAATCTTCTGCGCCTTCTTGCATGCTGCCGCGCCTACTTGGACGTTTCCACGCCTACTTGGACGTTTCCGCGCCTGCTTGGACGCTTCCGCGCCTGCTTGGACGCTTCCGCGACTGCTTGGACGCTTCCGCGTCTGCTTGGACGGTACCGCGCCTGCTTGGACGCTTCAGCGACTGCTTGGACGCTTCCGCGCCTGCTTGCATGCTTCCGCTCCTGCTTGCATGCTTCCGCGCCTGCTAGGACGCTTTCGCGCCTGCTTGCACGGTTCCGAGCCTGCTTGGACGCTTCCGCGCCTGCTTGGACGCTTCCGCGCCTGCTTGCATGCTTCCCCGCCTGCTTGCATGCCTCCGCGCCTGCTTGGACGTTACCGCGCCTGCTTGGACGCTTCCGCGCCTGGTTGGACGCTACCGCGCCTGCTTGGACGCTTCCGCGACTGCTTGGACGCTTCCGCGCCTGCTTGGACTCTTCTGCGCCTTCTTGCATGCTTCCGCCCCTGCTTGGACGCTTCCGTGCCTACTTGCACGGTTCGGCGCCTGCTTGCATGCTTCCGCGCCTACTTGGACTATTCTGCGCCTTCTTGCATGCTTCCGCGCCTGCTTGGACTATTCTGCGTCTTCTTGCATGCTTCCGCGCCTACTTGGACGTTTCCGCGACTGCTTGGACGTTTCCGCGCCAGCTTGGATGCTTTCGCGCCTGCTTGGACTATTCTGCGCCTTCTTGCATGCTTCCGCGCCTGCTTGGACGTTTCCGCGCCTGCTTGGACGCTTCAGCGACTGCTTGGACGCTTCCGCGCCTGCTTGCATACTTCCGTGCCTGCTTGCATGCTTCCGCGCCTGCTAGGACGCTTTCGCGCCTGCTTGGACTATTCTGCGCCTTCTTGCATGCTTCCGCGCCTGCTTGGACGTTTCCGCGCCTGCTTGGACGCTTCAGCGACTGCTTGGACGCTTCCGCGCCTGCTTGCATACTTCCGTGCCTGCTTGCATGCTTCCGCGCCTGCTAGGACGCTTTCGCGCCTGCTTGCACGGTTCCGAGCCTGCTTGGACGCTTCCGCGCCTGCTTGGATTCTTCTGCGTCTTCTTGCATGCTTCCGCGCCTGCTTGGACGTTTCCGCGCCTGCTTGAACGCTTCCGCGACTGCTTGGACGGTCCCGCGCCTGCTTGGACGCTTCCGCGACTGCTTGCATGCTTCCCCGCCTGCTTGGACGCTTCCGCGCCTGCTTGGACTCTTCTGCGTCTTCTTGCATGCTTCCGCGCCTGCTTGGACTCTTCCTCGCCTGCTTGGACGTTTCCGCGCCTGCTTGGACGCTTCAGCGCCTGCTTGGACGCTTCCGCGCCTGCTTGGACTCTTCTGCGTCTTCTTGCATGCTTCCGCGCCTGCTTGGACTCTTCTGCGTCTTCTTGCATGCTTCCGCGCCTGCTTGGACGTTTCCGCGCCTGCTTGAACGCTTCCGCGACTGCTTGGACGCTCCCGCGCCTGCTTGGACGCTACCGAGCCTGCTTGGACGCTTCCGCGCCTTCTTGCATGCTTCCGCGCCTGCTTGGACTCTTCTGCGTCTTCTTGCATGCTTCCGCGCCTGCTTGGACTCTTCCTCGCCTGCTTGGACGTTTCCGCGCCTGCTTGGACGCTTCAGCGCCTGCTTGGACGCTTCCGCGCCTGCTTGCATGCTTCCCCGCCTGCTTGGACGCTTCCGCGCCTGCTTGGACTCTTCTGCGCCTTCTTGCATGCTTCCGCGCCTGCTTGGACACTTCTGCGCCTTCTTGCATGCTGCCGCGCCTGCTTGGACGTTTCCGCGCCAGCTTGGACACTACCGCGCCTGGTTGGACTCTTCTGCGTCTTCTTGCATGCTTCCGCGCCTGCTTGGACGCTTCCGCGCCTGCTAGGACGCTTCCGCGCCTGCTTGGACTCTTCCTCGCCTGCTTGGACGTTTCCGCGCCTGCTTGGACGCTACCGCGCCTGCTTGGACGCTTCCGCGACTGCTTGGACGCTTCCGCGACTGCTTGGACGCTTCCGCGCCTGCTTGGACTCTTCTGCGTCTTCTTGCATGCTTCCGCGCCTGCTTGGACGCTTCCGCGCCTGCTTGGAATCTTCTGCGCCTTCTTGCATGCTGCCGCGCCTACTTGGACGTTTCCACGCCTACTTGGACGTTTCCGCGCCTGCTTGGACGCTTCCGCGCCTGCTTGGACGCTTCCGCGACTGCGTGGACGCTTCCGCGTCTGCTTGGACGGTACCGCGCCTGCTTGGACGCTTCAGCGACTGCTTGGACGCTTCCGCGCCTGCTTGCATGCTTCCGCGCCTGCTTGCATGCTTCCGCGCCTGCTAGGACGCTTTCGCGCCTGCTTGCACGGTTCCGAGCCTGCTTGGACGCTTCCGCGCCTGCTTGGACGCTTCCGCGCCTGCTTGCATGCTTCAACGCCTGCTTGCATGCTTCCGCGCCTGCTTGGACGTTACCGCGCCTGCTTGGACGCTTCCGCGCCTGGTTGGACGCTACCGCGCCTGCTTGGACGCTTCCGCGACTGCTTGGACGCTTCCGCGCCTGCTTGGACTCTTCTGCGCCTTCTTGCATGCTGCCGCGCCTGCTTGGACGTTTCCGCGCCAGCTTGGACACTACCGCACCTGGTTGGAGTCTTCTGCGTCTTCCTGCATGCTTCCGCGCCTGCTTGGACGCTTCCGCGCCTGCTTGGACGCTTCCTCGCCTGGTTGGACGCTACCGCGCCTGCTTGGACGCTTCCGCGCCTGCTTGCATGCTTCCCCGCCTGCTTGGACGCTTCCGCGCCTGCTTGGACTCTTCTGCGCCTGCTTGCATGCTTCCGCGCCTGCTTGGACGCTTCCGCGCCTGCTTGGACTCTTCTGCGTCTTCTTGCATGCTTCCGCGCCTGCTTGGACGTTTCCGCGCCTGCTTGGACGCTACCGCGCCTGCTTGGACGCTTCCGCGACTGCTTGGACGCTTCCGCGCCTGGTTGGACGCGACCGCGCCTGCATGCATGCTTCCGCGACTGCTTGGACGTTTCCGCGACTGCTTGGACGTTTCCGCGCCTGCTTGGACTATTCTGCGCCTTCTTGCATGCTTCCGCGCCTGCTTGGACTATTCTGCGTCTTCTTGCATGCTTCCGCGCCTACTTGGACGTTTCCGCGACTGCTTGGACGTTTCCGCGCCAGCTTGGATGCTTTCGCGCCTGCTTGGACTATTCTGCACCTTCTTGCATGCTTCCGCGCCTACTTGGACGCTTCCGCGCCTGGTTGGACGCTACCGCGCCAGCTTGGACGCTTCCGCGACTGCTTGGACGCTTCCGCGTCTGCTTGGACGGTACCGCGCCTGCTAGGACGCTTTCGCGCCTGCTTGCACGGTTCCGAGCCTGCTTGGACGCTTCCGCGCCTGCTTGGACTCTTCTGCGTCTTCTTGCATGCTTCCGCGCCTGCTTGGACTCTTCTGCGTCTTCTTGCATGCTTCCGCGCCTGCTTGGACGTTTCCGCGCCTGCTTGAACGCTTCCGCGACTGCTTGGACGCTCCCGCGCCTGCTTGGACTCTTCTGCGTCTTCTTGCATGCTTCCGCGCCTGCTTGGACGTTTCCGCGCCTGCTTGGACGCTGCCGCGCCTGCTTGGACGCTTCCGCGACTGCTTGGACGCTTCCGCGCCTGCTTGGACGCTTCAGCGCCTGCTTGGACGCTTCCGCGCCTGCTTGCATGCTTCCCCGCCTGCTTGGACGCTTCCGCGCCTGCTTGGACTCTTCTGCGCCTTCTTGCATGCTTCCGCGCCTGCTTGGACACTTCTGCGCCTTCTTGCATGCTGCCGCGCCTGCTTGGACGTTTCCGCGCCAGCTTGGACACTACCGCGCCTGGTTGGACTCTTCTGCGTCTTCTTGCATGCTTCCGCGCCTGCTTGGACGCTTCCGCGCCTGCTTGGACGCTTCCGCGCCTGCTTGGACTCTTCCACGCCTGCTTGGACGTTTCCGCGCCTGCTTGGACGCTACCGCGCCTGCTTGGACGCTTCCGCGACTGCTTGGACTCTACCGCGCCTGCTTGAACGCTTCCGCGACTGCTTGGACGCTTCCGCGCCTGCTTGGACTCTTCTGCGTCTTCTTGCATGCTTCCGCGCCTGCTTGGACGCTTCCGCGCCTGCTTGGAATCTTCTGCGCCTTCTTGCATGCTGCCGCGCCTACTTGGACGTTTCCACGCCTGCTTGGACGCTTCCGCACCTGCTTGCATGCTTCCCCGCCTGCTTGGACGCTTCCGCGCCTGCTTGGACTCTTCTGCGCCTTCTTGCATGCTCCCGCGCCTGCTTGGACGTTTCCGCGCCTGCTTGGACGCTACCGAGCCTGCTTGGACGCTTCCGCGCCTTCTTGCATGCTTCCGCCCCTACTTGGACGTTTCCGCGCCTGCTTGGACGCTTCCGCGCCTGCTTGCATGCTTCCCCGCCTGCTTGGACGCTTCCGCGCCTGCTTGGACGCTTCCGCGCCTGGTTGGACGCTACCGCGCCTGCTTGGACGCTTCCGCGCCTGCTTGCATGCTTCCCCGCCTGCTTGGACGCTTCCGCGCCTGCTTGGACTCTTCTGCGCCTGCTTGCATGCTTCCGCGCCTGCTTGGACGCTTCCGCGCCTGCTTGGACTCTTCTGCGTCTTCTTGCATGCTTCCGCGCCTGCTTGGACGTTTCCGCGCCTGCTTGGACGCTTCCGCGACTGCTTGGACGCTTCCGCGCCTGCTGGGACTCTTCTGCGCCTTCTTGCATGCTGCCGCGCCTACTTGGACGCTTCCGCGCCTGGTTGGACGCTACCGCGCCTGCTTGGACGATTCCGCGACTGCTTGGACGCTTCCGCGCCTGCTTATATGCTTCCCCGCCTGCTTGGACGCTTCCGCGCCTGCTAGGACTCTTCTGCGCCTTCTTGCATGCTGCCGCGCCTACTTGGACGTTTCCGCGCCTGCTTGGACGCGACCGCGCCTGCTTGGACGCTTCCGCGACTGCTTGGAAGCTTCCGCGACTGCTTGGACTCTTCCCCGCCTGCTTGGACGCTTCCGCGCCTGCTTGGAATCTTCTGCGCCTTCTTGCATGCTGCCGCGCCTACTTGGACGTTTCCACGCCTGCTTGGACGCTTCCGCACCTGCTTGCATGCTTCCCCGCCTGCTTGGACGCTTCCGCGCCTGCTTGGACTCTTCTGCGCCTTCTTGCATGCTTCCGCGCCTGCTTGGACGCTTCCGCGCCTGGTTGGACGCTACCGCGCCTGCATCGACGCTTCCGCGATTGCTTGGACGCTACCGAGCCTGCTTGGACGCTTCCGCGCCTTCTTGCATGCTTCCGCGCCTACTTGGACGTTTCCGCGCCTGCTTGGACGCTTCCGCGCCTGCTTGCATGCTTCCCCGCCTGCTTGGACGCTTCCGCGCCTCCTTGGACGCTTCCGCGCCTGGTTGGACGCTACCGCGCCGGCTTGGACGCTTCCGCGCCTGCTTGCATGCTTCCCCGCCTGCTTGGACGCTTCCGCGCCTGCTTGGACTCTTCTGCGCCTGCTTGCATGCTTCCGCGCCTGCTTGGACGCTTCCGCGCCTGCTTGGACTCTTCTGCGTCTTCTTGCATGCTTCCGCGCCTGCTTGGACGTTTCCGCGCCTGCTTGGACGCTACCGCGCCTGCTTGGACGCTTCCGCGACTGCTTGGACGCTTCCGCGCCTGCTAGGACTCTTCTGCGTCTTCTTGCATGCTACCGCGCCTACTTGGACGCTTCCGCGCCTGGTTGGACGCTACCGTGCCTGCTTGGACGCTTCCGCGACTGCTTGGACTCTACCACGCCTATTTGAACGCTTCCGCGACTGCTTGGACGCTTCCGCGCCTGCTTGGACTCTTCTGCGTCTTCTTGCATGCTTCCGCGCCTGCTTGGACGTTTCCGCGCCTGCTTGGACGCTGTCGCGCCTGCTTGGGCGCTTCCGCGACTGCTTGGACGCTTCCGCGCCTGCTTGGACGCTTCAGCGCCTGCTTGGACGCTTCCGCGCCTGCTTGCATGCTTCCCCGCCTGCTTGGACGCTTCCGCGCCTGCTTGGACACTACCGCGCCTGGTTGGACTCTTCTGCGCCTTCTTGCATGCTTCCGCGCCTGCTTGGACGCTTCCGCGACTGCCCGGACGCTTCCGCGAGTGGTTGGACGTCACCGCGTCTGCTTGGACGGTACCGCGCCTGCTTGGACGCTTCAGCGACTGCTTGGACGCTTCCGCGCCTGCTTGCATGCTTCCGCGCCTGCTTGCATGCTTCCGCGCCTGCTAGGACGTTTTCGCGCCTGCTTGCACGGTTCCGAGCCTGCTTGGACGCTTCCGCGCCTGCTTGGACGCTTCCGCGCCTGCTTGCATGCTTCCCCGCCTGCTTGCATGCTTCCGCGCCTGCTTGGACGTTACCGCGCCTGCTTGGACGCTTCCGCGCCTGGTTGGACGCTACCGCGCCTGCTTGGACGCTTCCGCGACTGCTTGGACGCTTCCGCGCCTGCTTGGACTCTTCTGCGCCTTCTTGCATGCTTCCGCCCCTGCTTGGACGCTTCCGTGCCTACTTGCACGGTTCGGCGCCTGCTTGCATGGTTCCGCGCATACTTGGACGTTTCCGCGACTGCTTGGACGTTTCCGCGCCAGCTTGGATGCTTTCGCGCCTGCTTGGACTATTCTGCGCCTTCTTGCATGCTTCCGCGCCTGCTTGGACTATTCTGCGTCTTCTTGCATGCTTCCGCGCCTACTTGGACGTTTCCGCGACTGCTTGGACGTTTCCGCGCCAGCTTGGATGCTTTCGCGCCTGCTTGGACTATTCTGCGCCTTCTTGCATGCTTCCGCGCCTGCTTGGACGTTTCCGCGCCTGCTTGGACGCTTCAGCGACTGCTTGGACGCTTCCGCGCCTGCTTGCATACTTCCGTGCCTGCTTGCATGCTTCCGCGCCTGCTAGGACGCTTTCGCGCCTGCTTGCACGGTTCCGAGCCTGCTTGGACGCTTCCGCGCCTGCTTGTACTCTTCTGCGTCTTCTTGCATGCTTCCGCGCCTGCTTGGACTCTTCTAGGTCTTCTTGCATGCTTCCGCGCCTGCTTGGACGTTTCCGCGCCTGCTTGAACGCTTCCGCGACTGCTTGGACGCTCCCGCGCCTGCTTGGACGCTTCCGCGCCTGGTTGGACGCTACCGCGCCTGCTTGGACGCTTCCGCGACTGCTTGGACGCTTCCGCGCCTGCTTGGACTCTTCTGCGCCTTCTTGGACTCTTCTGCGCCTTCTTGCATGCTGCCGCGCCTACTTGGACGTTTCCGCGCCTGCTTGGACGCTTCCGCGCCTGCTTGGACGCTACCGCGCCTGCTTGGACGCTTCCGCGCCTTCTTGCATGCTTCCGCGCCTACTTGGACGTTTCCGCGCCTGCTTGGACGCTTCCGCGCCTGCTTGCATGCTTCCCCGCCTGCTTGGACGCTTCCGCGCCTGCTTGGAATCTTCTGCGCCTTCTTGCATGCTGCCGCGCCTACTTGGACGTTTCCACGCCTGCTTGGACGCTTCCGCACCTGCTTGCATGCTTCCCCGCCTGCTTGGACGCTTCCGCGCCTGCTTGGACTCTTCTGCGCCTTCTTGCATGCTTCCGCGCCTGCTTGGACGTTTCCGCGCCTGCTTGGACGCTACCGCGCCTGCTTGGACGCTTCCGCGCCTTCTTGCATGCTTCCGCGCCTACTTGGACGTTTCCGCGCCTGCTTGGACGCTTCCGCGCCTGCTTGCATGCTTCCCCGCCTGCTTGGACGCTTCCGCGCCTGCTTGGAATCTTCTGCGCCTTCTTGCATGCTGCCGCGCCTACTTGGACGTTTCCACGCCTGCTTGGACGCTTCCGCACCTGCTTGCATGCTTCCCCGCCTGCTTGGACGCTTCCGCGCCTGCTTGGACTCTTCTGCGCCTTCTTGCATGCTTCCGCGCCTGCTTGGACGTTTCCGCGCCTGCTTGGACGCTACCGCGCCTGCTTGGACGCTTCCGCGACTGCTTGGACGCTTCCGCGCCTGGTTGGACGCGACCGCGCCTGGTTGGACGCTACCGCGCCTGCATCGACGCTTCCGCGATTGCTTGGACGCTTCCGCGCCTGCTTGGACTCTTCTGCGCCTTCTTGCATGCTTCCGCGCCTGCTTGGACGTTTCCACGCCTGCTTGGACGCTACCGCGCCTGCTTGGACGCTTCCGCGACTGCTTGACCGCTACCGCGCCTGCTTGGACGCTTCCGCGACTGCTTGGACGCTTCCGCGCCTGCTTGTACTCTTCTGCGTCTTCTTGCATGCTTCCGCGCCTGCTTGGACTCTTCTAGGTCTTCTTGCATGCTTCCGCGCCTGCTTGGACGTTTCCGCGCCTGCTTGAACGCTTCCGCGACTGCTTGGACGCTCCCGCGCCTGCTTGGGCTCTTCTGCGTCTTCTTGCATGCTTCCGCGCCTGCTTGGACGTTTCCGCGCCTGCTTGGACGCTGCCGCGCCTGCTTGGACGCTTCCGCGACTGCTTGGACGCTTCCGCGCCTGCTTGGACTCTTCTGCGTCTTCTTGCATGCTTCCGCGCCTGCTTGGACGCTTCCGCGCCTGCTAGGACGCTTCCGCGCCTGCTTGGACTCTTCCTCGCCTGCTTGGACGTTTCCGCGCCTGCTTGGACGCTACCGCGCCTGCTTGGACGCTTCCGCGACTGCTTGGACTCTACCGCGCCTGCTTGAACGCTTCCGCGACTGCTTGGACGCTTCCGCGCCTGCTTGGACTCTTCTGCGTCTTCTTGCATGCTTCCGCGCCTGCTTGGACGCTTCCGCGCCTGCTTGGAATCTTCTGCGCCTTCTTGCATGCTGCCGCGCCTACTTGGACGTTTCCACGCCTACTTGGACGTTTCCGCGCCTGCTTGGACGCTTCCGCGCCTGCTTGGACGCTTCCGCGACTGCGTGGACGCTTCCGCGTCTGCTTGGACGGTACCGCGCCTGCTTGGACGCTTCAGCGACTGCTTGGACGCTTCCGCGCCTGCTTGCATGCTTCCGCGCCAGCTTGCATGCTTCCGCGCCTGCTAGGACGCTTTCGCGCCTGCTTGCACGGTTCCGAGCCTGCTTGGACGCTTCCGCGCCTGCTTGGACGCTTCCGCGCCTGCTTGCATGCTTCCCCGCCTGCTTGCATGCTTCCGCGCCTGCTTGGACGTTACCGCGCCTGCTTGGACGCTTCCGCGCCTGGTTGGACGCTACCGCGCCTGCTTGGACGCTTCCGCGACTGCTTGGACGCTTCCGCGCCTGCTTGGACTCTTCTGCGCCTTCTTGCATGCTGCCGCGCCTGCTTGGACGTTTCCGCGCCAGCTTGGACACTACCGCGCCTGGTTGGAGTCTTCTGCGTCTTCTTGCATGCTGCCGCGCCTGCTTGGACGTTTCCGCGCCAGCTTGGACACTACCGCGCCTGGTTGGACTCTTCTGCGTCTTCTTGCATGCTTCCGCGCCTGCTTGGACGTTTCCGCGCCTGCTTGGACGCTGCCGCGCCTGCTTGGACGCTTCCGCGACTGCTTGGACGCTTCCGCGCCTGCTTGGACGCTTCAGCGCCTGCTTGGACGCTTCCGCGCCTGCTTGCATGCTTCCCCGCCTGCTTGGACGCTTCCGCGCCTGCTTGGACTCTTCTGCGCCTTCTTGCATGCTTCCGCGCCTGCTTGGACACTTCTGCGCCTTCTTGCATGCTGCCGCGCCTGCTTGGACGATTCCGCGCCAGCTTGGACACTACCGCGCCTGGTTGGACTCTTCTGCGTCTTCCTGCATTCTTCCGCGCCTGCTTGGACGCTTCCGCGCCTGCTAGGACGCTTCCGCGCCTGCTTGGACTCTTCCACGCCTGCTTGGACGTTTCCGCGCCTGCTTGGACTCTTCTGCGTCTTCTTGCATGCTTCCGCGCCTGCTTGGACGCTTCCGCGCCTGCTTGGAATCTTCTGCGCCTTCTTGCATGCTGCCGCGCCTACTTGGACGTTTCCACGCCTACTTGGACGTTTCCGCGCCTGCTTGGACGCTTCCGCGCCTGCTTGGACGCTTCCGCGACTGCGTGGACGCTTCCGCGTCTGCTTGGACGGTACCGCGCCTGCTTGGACGCTTCAGCGACTGCTGGGACGCTTCCGCGCCTGCTTGCATGCTTCCGCGCCTGCTTGCATGCTTCCGCGCCTGCTAGGACGCTTTCGCGCCTGCTTGCACGGTTCCGAGCCTGCTTGGACGCTTCCGCGCCTGCTTGGACGCTTCCGCGCCTGCTTGCATGCTTCCCCGCCTGCTTGCATGCTTCCGCCCCTGCTTGGACGTTACCGCGCCTGCTTGGACGCTTCCGCGCCTGGTTGGACGCTACCGCGCCTGCTTGGACGCTTCCGCGACTGCTTGGACGCTTCCGCGCCTGCTTGGACTCTTCTGCGCCTTCTTGCATGCTGCCGCGCCTGCTTGGACGTTTCCGCGCCAGCTTGGACACTACCGCGCCTGGTTGGACTCTTCTGCGTCTTCTTGCATGCTTCCGCGCCTGCTTGGACGCTTCCGCGCCTGCTTGCATGCTTCCCGGCCTGCTTGGACGCTTCCGCGCCTGCTTGAACGCTTCCGCGCCTGGTTGGACGCTACCGCGCCTGCTTGGACGCTTCCGCGCCTGCTTGCATGCTTCCCCGCCTGCTTGGACGCTTCCGCGCCTGCTTGGACTCTTCTGCGCCTGCTTGCATGCTTCCGCGCCTGCTTGGACGCTTCCGCGCCTGCTTGGACTCTTCTGCGTCTTCTTGCATGCTTCCGCGCCTACTTGGACGTTTCCGCGACTGCTTGGACGTTTCCGCGCCAGCTTGGATGCTTTCGCGCCTGCTTGGACTATTCTGCGCCTTCTTGCATGCTTCCGCGCCTGCTTGGACGTTTCCGCGCCTGCTTGAACGCTTCCGCGACTGCTTGGACGCTCCCGCGCCTGCTTGGGCTCTTCTGCGTCTTCTTGCATGCTTCCGCGCCTGCTTGGACGTTTCCGCGCCTGCTTGGACGCTGCCGCGCCTGCTTGGACGCTTCCGCGACTGCTTGGACGCTTCCGCGCCTGCTTGGACTCTTCTGCGTCTTCTTGCATGCTTCCGCGCCTGCTTGGACGCTTCCGCGCCTGCTTGGAATCTTCTGCGCCTTCTTGCATGCTGCCGCGCCTACTTGGACGTTTCCACGCCTACTTGGACGTTTCCGCGCCTGCTTGGACGCTTCCGCGCCTGCTTGGACGCTTCCGCGACTGCTTGGACGCTTCCGCGTCTGCTTGGACGGTACCGCGCCTGCTTGGACGCTTCAGCGACTGCTTGGACGCTTCCGCGCCTGCTTGCATGCTTCCGCTCCTGCTTGCATGCTTCCGCGCCTGCTTGGACGTTTCCGCGCCAGCTTGGACACTACCGCGCCTGGTTGGACTCTTCTGCGTCTTCTTGCATGCTTCCGCGCCTGCTTGGACGTTTCCGCGCCTGCTTGGACGCTGCCGCGCCTGCTTGGACGCTTCCGCGACTGCTTGGACGCTTCCGCGCCTGCTTGGACGCTTCAGCGCCTGCTTGGACGCTTCCGCGCCTGCTTGCATGCTTCCCCGCCTGCTTGGACGCTTCCGCGCCTGCTTGGACTCTTCTGCGCCTTCTTGCATGCTTCCGCGCCTGCTTGGACACTTCTGCGCCTTCTTGCATGCTGCCGCGCCTGCTTGGACGATTCCGCGCCAGCTTGGACACTACCGCGCCTGGTTGGACTCTTCTGCGTCTTCCTGCATTCTTCCGCGCCTGCTTGGACGCTTCCGCGCCTGCTAGGACGCTTTCGCGCCTGCTTGCACGGTTCCGAGCCTGCTTGGACGCTTCCGCGCCTGCTTGGACGCTTCCGCGCCTGCTTGCATGCTTCCCCGCCTGCTTGCATGCTTCCGCGCCTGCTTGGACGCTTCCGCGCCTGCTTGGAATCTTCTGCGCCTTCTTGCATGCTGCCGCGCCTACTTGGACGTTTCCACGCCTACTTGGACGTTTCCGCGCCTGCTTGGACGCTTCCGCGCCTGCTTGGACGCTTCCGCGACTGCTTGGACGCTTCCGCGTCTGCTTGGACGGTACCGCGCCTGCTTGGACGCTTCAGCGACTGCTTGGACGCTTCCGCGCCTGCTTGCATGCTTCCGCTCCTGCTTGCATGCTTCCGCGCCTGCTAGGACGCTTTCGCGCCTGCTTGCACGGTTCCGAGCCTGCTTGGACGCTTCCGCGCCTGCTTGGACGCTTCCGCGCCTGCTTGCATGCTTCCCCGCCTGCTTGCATGCCTCCGCGCCTGCTTGGACGTTACCGCGCCTGCTTGGACGCTTCCGCGCCTGGTTGGACGCTACCGCGCCTGCTTGGACGCTTCCGCGACTGCTTGGACGCTTCCGCGCCTGCTTGAACTCTTCTGCGCCTTCTTGCATGCTTCCGCCCCTGCTTGGACGCTTCCGTGCCTACTTGCACGGTTCGGCGCCTGCTTGCATGCTTCCGCGCCTACTTGGACTATTCTGCGCCTTCTTGCATGCTTCCGCGCCTGCTTGGACGTTTCCGCGCCAGCTTGGACACTACCGCGCCTGGTTGGACTCTTCTGCGTCTTCTTGCATTCTTCCGCGCCTGCTTGGACGCTTCCGCGCCTGCTAGGACGCTTCCGCGCCTGCTTGGACTCTTCCACGCCTGCTTGGACGTTTCCGCGCCTGCTTGGACGCTACCGCGCCTGCTTGGACGCTTCCGCGACTGCTTGGACTCTACCGCGCCTGCTTGAACGCTTCCGCGACTGCTTGCATGCTTCCCCGCCTGCTTGGACGTTTCCGCGCCTGCTTGGACGCTTCAGCGACTGCTTGGACGCTTCCGCGCCTGCTTGCATACTTCCGCGCCTGCTTGCATGCTTCCGCGCCTGCTAGGACGCTTTCGCGCCTGCTTGCACGGTTCCGAGCCTGCTTGGACGCTTCCGCGCCTGCTTGGACGCTTCCGCGCCTGCTTGCATGCTTCCCCGCCTGCTTGCATGCTTCCGCGCCTGCTTGGACGTTACCGCGCCTGCTTGGACGCTTCCGCGCCTGGTTGGACGCTACCGCGCCTGCTTGGACGCTTCCGCGACTGCTTGGACGCTTCCGCGCCTGCTTGGACTCTTCTGCGCCTTCTTGCATGCTGCCGCGCCTGCTTGGACGTTTCCGCGCCAGCTTGGACACTACCGCGCCTGGTTGGAGTCTTCTGCGTCTTCTTGCATGCTTCCGCGCCTGCTTGGACGCTTCCGCGCCTGCTTGCATGCTTCCCCGCCTGCTTGGACGCTTCCGCGCCTGCTTGGACGCTTCCGCGCCTGGTTGGACGCTACCGCGCCTGCTTGGACGCTTCCGCGCCTGCTTGCATGCTTCCCCGCCTGCTTGGACGCTTCCGCGCCTGCTTGGACTCTTCTGCGCCTGCTTGCATGCTTCCGCGCCTGCTTGGACGCTTCCGCGCCTGCTTGGACTCTTCTGCGTCTTCTTGCATGCTTCCGCGCCTGCTTGGACGTTTCCGCGCCTGCTTGGACGCTACCGCGCCTGCTTGGACGCTTCCGCGACTGCTTGGACGCTTCCGCGCCTGGTTGGACGCGACTGCGCCTGCATGCATGCTTCCGCGACTGCTTGGACGTTTCCGCGACTGCTTGGACGTTTCCGAGCCTGCTTGGACTATTCTGCGCCTTCTTGCATGCTTCCGCGCCTGCTTGGACTATTCTGCGTCTTCTTGCATGCTTCCGCGCCTACTTGGACGTTTCCGCGACTGCTTGGACGTTTCCGCGCCAGCTTGGATGCTTTCGCGCCTGCTTGGACTATTCTGCACCTTCTTGCATGCTTCCGCGCCTACTTGGACGCTTCCGCGCCTGGTTGGACGCTACCGCGCCAGCTTGGACGCTTCCGCGACTGCTTGGACGCTTCCGCGTCTGCTTGGACGGTACCGCGCCTGCTTGGACGCTTCAGCGACTGCTTGGACGCTTCCGCGCCTGCTTGCATGCTTCCGCGCCTGCTAGGACGCTTTCGCGCCTGCTTGCACGGTTCCGAGCCTGCTTGGACGTTTCCGCGCCTGCTTGGACTCTTCTGCGTCTTCTTGCATGCTTCCGCGCCTGCTTGGACGTTTCCGCGCCTGCTTGGACGCTTCCGCGCCTGCTTGGACGCTTCCGCGACTGCGTGGACGCTTCCGCGTCTGCTTGGACGGTACCGCGCCTGCTTGGACGCTTCAGCGACTGCTTGGACGCTTCCGCGCCTGCTTGCATGCTTCCGCGCCTGCTTGCATGCTTCCGCGCCTGCTAGGACGCTTTCGCGCCTGCTTGCACGGTTCCGAGCCTGCTTGGACGCTTCCGCGCCTGCTTGGACGCTTCCGCGCCTGCTTGCATGCTTCCCCGCCTGCTTGCATGCTTCCGCGCCTGCTTGGACGTTACCGCGCCTGCTTGGACGCTTCCGCGCCTGGTTGGACGCTACCGCGCCTGCTTGGACGCTTCCGCGACTGCTTGGACGCTTCCGCGCCTGCTTGGACTCTTCTGCGCCTTCTTGCATGCTGCCGCGCCTGCTTGGACGTTTCCGCGCCAGCTTGGACACTACCGCGCCTGGTTGGACTCTTCTGCGTCTTCTTGCATGCTTCCGCGCCTGCTTGGACGCTTCCGCGCCTGCTTGCATGCTTCCCCGCCTGCTTGGACGCTTCCGCGCCTGCTTGGACGCTTCCGCGCCTGGTTGGACGCTACCGCGCCTGCTTGGACGCTTCCGCGCCTGCTTGCATGCTTCCCCGCCTGCTTGGACGCTTCCGCGCCTGCTTGGACTCTTCTGCGCCTGCTTGCATGCTTCCGCGCCTGCTTGGACGCTTCCGCGCCTGCTTGGACTCTTCTGCGTCTTCTTGCATGCTTCCGCGCCTGCTTGGACGTTTCCGCGCCTGCTTGGACGCTACCGCGCCTGCTTGGACGCTTCCGCGACTGCTTGGACTCTACCGCGCCTGCTTGAACGCTTCCGCGACTGCTTGGACGCTTCCGCGCCTGCTTGGACTCTTCTGCGTCTTCTTGCATGCTTCCGCGCCTGCTTGGACGCTTCCGCGCCTGCTTGGAATCTTCTGCGCCTTCTTGCATGCTGCCGCGCCTACTTGGACGTTTCCACGCCTGCTTGGACGCTTCCGCACCTGCTTGCATGCTTCCCCGCCTGCTTGGACGCTTCCGCGCCTGCTTGGACTCTTCTGCGCCTTCTTGCATGCTCCCGCGCCTGCTTGGACGTTTCCACGCCTACTTGGACGTTTCCGCGCCTGCTTGGACGCTTCCGCGCCTGCTTGGACGCTTCCGCGACTGCTTGGACGCTTCCGCGACTGCTTGGACGCTTCCGCGTCTGCTTGGACGGTACCGCGCCTGCTTGGACGCTTCAGCGACTGCTTGGACGCTTCCGCGCCTGCTTGCATGCTTCCGCGCCTGCTTGCATGCTTCCGCGCCTGCTAGGACGCTTTCGCGCCTGCTTGCACGGTTCCGAGCCTGCTTGGACGCTTCCGCGCCTGCTTGGACGCTTCCGCGCCTGCTTGGACTCTTCTGCGTCTTCTTGCATGCTTCCGCGCCTGCTTGGACGCTTCCGCGCCTGGTTGGACGCTACCGCGCCTGCTTGGACGCTTCCGCGCCTGCTTGCATGCTTCCCCGCCTGCTTGGACGCTTCCGCGCCTGCTTGGACTCTTCTGCGCCTGCTTGCATGCTTCCGCGCCTGCTTGGACGCTTCCGCGCCTGCTTGGACTCTTCTGCGTCTTCTTGCATGCTTCCGCGCCTGCTTGGACGTTTCCGCGCCTGCTTGGACGCTACCGCGCCTGCTTGGACGCTTCCGCGACTGCTTGGACTCTACCGCGCCTGCTTGAACGCTTCCGCGACTGCTTGGACGCTTCCGCGCCTGCTTGGACTCTTCTGCGTCTTCTTGCATGCTTCCGCGCCTGCTTGGACGCTTCCGCGCCTGCTTGCATACTTCCGTGCCTGCTTGCATGCTTCCGCGCCTGCTAGGACGCTTTCGCGCCTGCTTGCACGGTTCCGAGCCTGCTTGGACGCTTCCGCGCCTGCTTGGACTCTTCTGCGTCTTCTTGCATGCTTCCGCGCCTGCTTGGACTCTTCTGCGTCTTCTTGCAAGCTTCCGCGCCTGCTTGGACGTTTCCGCGCCTGCTTGAACGCTTCCGCGACTGCTTGGACGCTCCCGCGCCTGCTTGGACTCTTCTGCGTCTTCTTGCATGCTTCCGCGCCTGCTTGGACGTTTCCGCGCCTGCTTGGACGCTGCCGCGCCTGCTTGGACGCTTCCGCGACTGCTTGGACGCTTCCGCGCCTGCTTGGACGCTTCAGCGCCTGCTTGGACGCTTCCGCGCCTGCTTGCATGCTTCCCCGCCTGCTTGGACGCTTCCGCGCCTGCTTGGACTCTTCTGCGCCTTCTTGCATGCTTCCGTGCCTGCTAGGACTCTTCTGCGTCTTCTTGCATGCTACCGCGCCTACTTGGACGCTTCCGCGCCTGGTTGGACGCTACCGCGCCTGCTTGGACGCTTCCGCGACTGCTTGGACGCTTCCGCGCCTGCTTGGACTCTTCTGCGCCTTCTTGCATGCTTCCGCCCCTGCTTGGACGCTTCCGTGCCTACTTGCACGGTTCGGCGCCTGCTTGCATGCTTCCGCGCCTACTTGGACTATTCTGCGCCTTCTTGCATGCTTCCGCGCCTGCTTGGACTATTCTGCGTCTTCTTGCATGCTTCCGCGCCTACTTGGACGTTTCCGCGACTGCTTGGACGTTTCCGCGCCAGCTTGGATGCTTTCGCGCCTGCTTGGACTATTCTGCGCCTTCTTGCATGCTTCCGCGCCTGCTTGGACGTTTCCGCGCCTGCTTGGACGCTTCAGCGACTGCTTGGACGCTTCCGCGCCTGCTTGCATACTTCCGTGCCTGCTTGCATGCTTCCGCGCCTGCTAGGACGCTTTCGCGCCTGCTTGCACGGTTCCGAGCCTGCTTGGACGCTTCCGCGCCTGCTTGGACACTTCTGCGTCTTCTTGCATGCTTCCGCGCCTGCTTGGACTCTTCTGCGTCTTCTTGCATGCTTTCGCGCCTGCTTGGACGTTTCCGCGCCTGCTTGAACGCTTCCGCGACTGCTTGGACGCTCCCGCGCCTGCTTGGACTCTTCTGCGTCTTCTTGCATGCTTCCGCGCCTGCTTGGACGTTTCCGCGCCTGCTTGGGCGCTGCCGCGCCTGCTTGGACGCTTCCGCGACTGCTTGGCCGCTTCCGCGCCTGCTTGGACGCTTCAGCGCCTGCTCGGACGCTTCCGCGCCTGCTTGCATGCTTCCCCGCCTGCTTGGACGCTTCCGCGCCTGCTTGGACTCTTCTGCGCCTTCTTGCATGCTTCCGCGCCTGCTTGGACACTTCTGCGCCTTCTTGCATGCTGCCGCGCCTGCTTGGACGTTTCCGCGCCAGCTTGGACACTACCGCGCCTGGTTGGACTCTTCTGCGTCTTCTTGCATGCTTCCGCGCCTGCTTGGACGCTTCCGCGCCTGCTAGGACGCTTCCGCGCCTGCTTGGACTCTTCCTCGCCTGCTTGGACGTTTCCGCGCCTGCTTGGACGCTACCGCGCCTGCTTGGACGCTTCCGCGACTGCTTGGACTCTACCGCGCCTGCTTGAACGCTTCCGCGACTGCTTGGACGCTTCCGCGCCTGCTTGGACTCTTCTGCGTCTTCTTGCATGCTTCCGCGCCTGCTTGGACGCTTCCGCGCCTGCTTGGAATCTTCTGCGCCTTCTTGCATGCTGCCGCGCCTACTTGGACGTTTCCACGCCTACTTGGACGTTTCCGCGCCTGCTTGGACGCTTCCGCGCCTGCTTGGACGCTTCCGCGACTGCGTGGACGCTTCCGCGTCTGCTTGGACGGTACCGCGCCTGCTTGGACTCTTCTGCGCCTTCTTGCATGCTTCCGCGCCTGCTTGGACACTTCTGCGCCTTCTTGCATGCTGCCGCGCCTGCTTGGACGTTTCCGCGCCAGCTTGGACACTACCGCGCCTGGTTGGACTCTTCTGCGTCTTCTTGCATGCTTCCGCGCCTGCTTGGACGCTTCCGCGCCTGCTAGGACGCTTCCGCGCCTGCTTGGACTCTTCCGCGACTGCTTGGACTCTACCGCGCCTGCTTGAACGCTTCCGCGACTGCTTGGACGCTTCCGCGCCTGCTTGGACTCTTCTGCGTCTTCTTGCATGCTTCCGCGCCTGCTTGGACGCTTCCGCGCCTGCTTGGACGCTTCCGCGACTGCTTGGACGCTTCCGCGCCTGCTTGGACGCTTCAGCGCCTGCTTGGACGCTTCCGCGCCTGCTTGCATGCTTCCCCGCCTGCTTGGACGCTTCCGCGCCTGCTTGGACTCTTCTGCGCCTTCTTGCATGCTTCCGCGCCTGCTTGGACACTTCTGCGCCTTCTTGCATGCTGCCGCGCCTGCTTGGACGTTTCCGCGCCAGCTTGGACACTACCGCGCCTGGTTGGACTCTTCTGCGTCTTCTTGCATGCTTCCGCGCCTGCTTGGACGCTTCCGCGCCTGCTAGGACGCTTCCGCGCCTGCTTGGACTCTTCCTCGCCTGCTTGGACGTTTCCGCGCCTGCTTGGACGCTACCGCGCCTGCTTGGACGCTTCCGCGACTGCTTGGACTCTACCGCGCCTGCTTGAACGCTTCCGCGACTGCTTGGACGCTTCCGCGCCTGCTTGGACTCTTCTGCGTCTTCTTGCATGCTTCCGCGCCTGCTTGGACGCTTCCGCGCCTGCTTGGAATCTTCTGCGCCTTCTTGCATGCTGCCGCGCCTACTTGGACGTTTCCACGCCTACTTGGACGTTTCCGCGCCTGCTTGGACGCTTCCGCGCCTGCTTGGACGCTTCCGCGACTGCGTGGACGCTTCCGCGTCTGCTTGGACGGTACCGCGCCTGCTTGGACGCTTCAGCGACTGCTTGGACGCTTCCGCGCCTGCTTGCATGCTTCCGCGCCTGCTTGCATGCTTCCGCGCCTGCTAGGACGCTTTCGCGCCTGCTTGCACGGTTCCGAGCCTGCTTGGACGCTTCCGCGCCTGCTTGGACGCTTCCGCTCCTGCTTGCATGCTTCCCCGCCTGCTTGCATGCTTCCGCGCCTGCTTGGACACTTCTGCGCCTTCTTGCATGCTGCCGCGCCTGCTTGGACGTTTCCGCGCCAGCTTGGACACTACCGCGCCTGGTTGGACTCTTCTGCGTCTTCTTGCATGCTTCCGCGCCTGCTTGGACGTTTCCGCGCCTGCTTGGACGCTGCCGCGCCTGCTTGGACGCTTCCGCGACTGCTTGGACGCTTCCGCGCCTGCTTGGACGCTTCAGCAACTGCTTGGACGCTTCCGCGCCTGCTTGCATGCTTCCCCGCCTGCTTGGACGTTTCCGCGCCTGCTTGGACTCTTCTGCGCCTTCTTGCATGCTTCCGCGCCTGCTTGGACACTTCTGCGCCTTCTTGCATGCTGCCGCGCCTGCTTGGACGTTTCCGCGCCAGCTTGGACACTACCGCGCCTGGTTGGACTCTTCTGCGTCTTCTTGCATTCTTCCGCGCCTGTTTGGACGCTTGCGCGCCTGCTAGGACGCTTCCGCGCCTGCTTGGACTCTTCCACGCCTGCTTGGACGTTTCCGCGCCTGCTTGGACGCTACCGCGCCTGCTTGGACGCTTCCGCGACTGCTTGGACTCTACCGCGCCTGCTTGAACGCTTCCGCGACTGCTTGGACGCTTCCGCGCCTGCTTGGACTCTTCTGCGTCTTCTTGCATGCTTCCGCGCCTGCTTGGACGCTTCCGCGCCTGCTTGGAATCTTCTGCGCCTTCTTGCATGCTGCCGCGCCTACTTGGACGTTTCCACGCCTACTTGGACGTTTCCGCGCCTGCTTGGACGCTTCCGCGCCTGCTTGGACGCTTCCGCGACTGCGTGGACGCTTCCGCGTCTGCTTGGACGGTACCGCGCCTGCTTGGACGCTTCAGCGACTGCTTGGACGCTTCCGCGCCTGCTTGCATGCTTCCGCGCCTGCTTGCATGCTTCCGCGCCTGCTAGGACGCTTTCGCGCCTGCTTGCACGGTTCCGAGCCTGCTTGGACGCTTCCGCGCCTGCTTGGACGCTTCCGCGCCTGCTTGCATGCTTCCCCGCCTTCTTGCATGCTGCCGCGCCTGCTTGGACGTTTCCGCGCCAGCTTGGACACTACCGCGCCTGGTTGGACTCTTCTGCGTCTTCTTGCATGCTTCCGCGCCTGCTTGGACGCTTCCGCGCCTGCTTGGAATCTTCTGCGCCTTCTTGCATGCTGCCGCGCCTACTTGGACGTTTCCACGCCTGCTTGGACGCTTCCGCACCTGCTTGCATGCTTCCCCGCCTGCTTGGACGCTTCCGCGCCTGCTTGGACTCTTCTGCGCCTTCTTGCATGCTCCCGCGCCTGCTTGGACGTTTCCACGCCTACTTGGACGTTTCCGCGCCTGCTTGGACGCTTCCGCGCCTGCTTGGACGCTTCCGCGACTGCTTGGACGCTTCCGCGACTGCTTGGACGCTTCCGCGTCTGCTTGGACGGTACCGCGCCTGCTTGGACGCTTCAGCGACTGCTTGGACGCTTCCGCGCCTGCTTGCATGCTTCCGCGCCTGCTAGGACGCTTTCGCGCCTGCTTGCACGGTTCCGAGCCTGCTTGGACGCTTCCGCGCCTGCTTGGACGCTTCCGCGCCTGCTTGGACTCTTCTGCGTCTTCTTGCATGCTTCCGCGCCTGCTTGGACGCTTCCGCGCCTGCTTGCATGCTTCCCCGCCTGCTTGGACGCTTCCGCGCCTGCTTGGACTCTTCTGCGCCTGCTTGCATGCTTCCGCGCCTGCTTGGACGCTACCGCGCCTGCTTGGACTCTTCTGCGTCTTCTTGCATGCTTCCGCGCCTGCTTGGACGTTTCCGCGCCTGCTTGGACGCTACCGCGCCTGCTTGGACGCTTCCGCGACTGCTTGGACTCTACCGCGCCTGCTTGAACGCTTCCGCGACTGCTTGCATGCTTCCCCGCCTGCTTGGACGTTTCCGCGCCTGCTTGGACGCTTCAGCGACTGCTTGGACGCTTCCGCGCCTGCTTGCATACTTCCGTGCCTGCTTGCATGCTTCCGCGCCTGCTAGGACGCTTTCGCGCCTGCTTGCACGGTTCCGAGCCTGCTTGGACGCTTCCGCGCCTGCTTGGACTCTTCTGCGTCTTCTTGCATGCTTCCGCGCCTGCTTGGACTCTTCTGCGTCTTCTTGCAAGCTTCCGCGCCTGCTTGGACGTTTCCGCGCCTGCTTGAACGCTTCCGCGACTGCTTGGACGCTCCCGCGCCTGCTTGGACTCTTCTGCGTCTTCTTGCATGCTTCCGCGCCTGCTTGGACGTTTCCGCGCCTGCTTGGACGCTGCCGCGCCTGCTTGGACGCTTCCGCGACTGCTTGGACGCTTCCGCGCCTGCTTGGACGCTTCAGCGCCTGCTTGGACGCTTCCGCGCCTGCTTGCATGCTTCCCCGCCTGCTTGGACGCTTCCGCGCCTGCTTGGACTCTTCTGCGCCTTCTTGCATGCTTCCGCGCCTGCTAGGACTCTTCTGCGTCTTCTTGCATGCTACCGCGCCTACTTGGACGCTTCCGCGCCTGGTTGGACGCTACCGCGCCTGCTTGGACGCTTCCGCGACTGCTTGGACGCTTCCGCGCCTGCTTGGACTCTTCTGCGCCTTCTTGCATGCTTCCGCCCCTGCTTGGACGCTTCCGTGCCTACTTGCACGGTTCGGCGCCTGCTTGCATGGTTCCGCGCATACTTGGACGTTTCCGCGACTGCTTGGACGTTTCCGCGCCAGCTTGGATGCTTTCGCGCCTGCTTGGACTATTCTGCGCCTTCTTGCATGCTTCCGCGCCTGCTTGGACTATTCTGCGTCTTCTTGCATGCTTCCGCGCCTACTTGGACGTTTCCGCGACTGCTTGGACGTTTCCGCGCCAGCTTGGATGCTTTCGCGCCTGCTTGGACTATTCTGCGCCTTCTTGCATGCTTCCGCGCCTGCTTGGACGTTTCCGCGCCTGCTTGGACGCTTCAGCGACTGCTTGGACGCTTCCGCGCCTGCTTGCATACTTCCGTGCCTGCTTGCATGCTTCCGCGCCTGCTAGGACGCTTTCGCGCCTGCTTGCATGCTTCCCCGCCTGCTTGGACGCTTCCGCGCCTGCTTGGACTCTTCTGCGCCTTCTTGCATGCTTCCGCGCCTGCTTGGACGTTTCCGCGCCTGCTTGGACGCTGCCGCGCCTGCTTGGACGCTTCCGCGACTGCTTGGACGCTTCCGCGCCTGCTTGGACTCTTCTGCGTCTTCTTGCATGCTTCCGCGCCTGCTTGGACGCTTCCGCGACTGCTTGGACGCTTCCGCGTCTGCTTGGACGGTACCGCGCCTGCTTGGACGCTTCAGCGACTGCTTGGACGCTTCCGCGCCTGCTTGCATGCTTCCGCTCCTGCTTGCATGCTTCCGCGCCTGCTAGGACGCTTTCGCGCCTGCTTGCACGGTTCCGAGCCTGCTTGGACGCTTCCGCGCCTGCTTGGACGCTTCCGCGCCTGCTTGCATGCTTCCCCGCCTGCTTGCATGCCTCCGCGCCTGCTTGGACGTTACCGCGCCTGCTTGGACGCTTCCGCGCCTGGTTGGACGCTACCGCGCCTGCTTGGACGCTTCCGCGACTGCTTGGACGCTTCCGCGCCTGCTTGGACTCTTCTGCGCCTTCTTGCATGCTTCCGCCCCTGCTTGGACGCTTCCGTGCCTACTTGCACGGTTCGGCGCCTGCTTGCATGCTTCCGCGCCTACTTGGACTATTCTGCGCCTTCTTGCATGCTTCCGCGCCTGCTTGGACTATTCTGCGTCTTCTTGCATGCTTCCGCGCCTACTTGGACGTTTCCGCGACTGCTTGGACGTTTCCGCGCCAGCTTGGATGCTTTCGCGCCTGCTTGGACTATTCTGCGCCTTCTTGCATGCTTCCGCGCCTGCTTGGACGTTTCCGCGCCTGCTTGGACGCTTCAGCGACTGCTTGGACGCTTCCGCGCCTGCTTGCATACTTCCGTGCCTGCTTGCATGCTTCCGCGCCTGCTAGGACGCTTTCGCGCCTGCTTGCACGGTTCCGAGCCTGCTTGGACGCTTCCGCGCCTGCTTGGACTCTTCTGCGTCTTCTTGCATGCTTCCGCGCCTGCTTGGACTCTTCTGCGTCTTCTTGCATGCTTTCGCGCCTGCTTGGACGTTTCCGCGCCTGCTTGAACGCTTCCGCGACTGCTTGGACGCTCCCGCGCCTGCTTGGACTCTTCTGCGTCTTCTTGCATGCTTCCGCGCCTGCTTGGACGTTTCCGCGCCTGCTTGGGCGCTGCCGCGCCTGCTTGGACGCTTCCGCGACTGCTTGGACGCTTCCGCGCCTGCTTGGACGCTTCAGCGCCTGCTCGGACGCTTCCGCGCCTGCTTGCATGCTTCCCCGCCTGCTTGGACGCTTCCGCGCCTGCTTGGACTCTTCTGCGCCTTCTTGCATGCTTCCGCGCCTGCTTGGACACTTCTGCGCCTTCTTGCATGCTGCCGCGCCTGCTTGGACGTTTCCGCGCCAGCTTGGACACTACCGCGCCTGGTTGGACTCTTCTGCGTCTTCTTGCATGCTTCCGCGCCTGCTTGGACGCTTCCGCGCCTGCTTGGACGCTTCCGCGACTGCTTGGACGCTTCCGCGCCTGCTTGGACGCTTCAGCGCCTGCTTGGACGCTTCCGCGCCTGCTTGCATGCTTCCCCGCCTGCTTGGACGCTTCCGCGCCTGCTTGGACTCTTCTGCGCCTTCTTGCATGCTTCCGCGCCTGCTTGGACACTTCTGCGCCTTCTTGCATGCTGCCGCGCCTGCTTGGACGTTTCCGCGCCAGCTTGGACACTACCGCGCCTGGTTGGACTCTTCTGCGTCTTCTTGCATGCTTCCGCGCCTGCTTGGACGCTTCCGCGCCTGCTTGGACGCTTCCGCGACTGCTTGGACGCTTCCGCGCCTGCTTGGACGCTTCAGCGCCTGCTTGGACGCTTCCGCGCCTGCTTGCATGCTTCCCCGCCTGCTTGGACGCTTCCGCGCCTGCTTGGACTCTTCTGCGCCTTCTTGCATGCTTCCGCGCCTGCTTGGACACTTCTGCGCCTTCTTGCATGCTGCCGCGCCTGCTTGGACGTTTCCGCGCCAGCTTGGACACTACCGCGCCTGGTTGGACTCTTCTGCGTCTTCTTGCATGCTTCCGCGCCTGCTTGGACGCTTCCGCGCCTTCTAGGACGCTTCCGCGCCTGCTTGGACTCTTCCTCGCCTGCTTGGACGTTTCCGCGCCTGCTTGGACGCTACCGCGCCTGCTTGGACGCTTCCGCGACTGCTTGGACTCTACCGCGCCTGCTTGAACGCTTCCGCGACTGCTTGGACGCTTCCGCGCCTGCTTGGACTCTTCTGCGTCTTCTTGCATGCTTCCGCGCCTGCTTGGACGCTTCCGCGCCTGCTTGGAATCTTCTGCGCCTTCTTGCATGCTGCCGCGCCTACTTGGACGTTTCCACGCCTACTTGGACGTTTCCGCGCCTGCTTGGACGCTTCCGCGCCTGCTTGGACGCTTCCGCGACTGCGTGGACGCTTCCGCGTCTGCTTGGACGGTACCGCGCCTGCTTGGACGCTTCAGCGACTGCTTGGACGCTTCCGCGCCTGCTTGCATGCTTCCGCGCCTGCTTGCATGCTTCCGCGCCTGCTAGGACGCTTTCGCGCCTGCTTGCACGGTTCCGAGCCTGCTTGGACGCTTCCGCGCCTGCTTGGACGCTTCCGCGCCTGCTTGCATGCTTCCCCGCCTGCTTGCATGCTTCCGCGCCTGCTTGGACGTTACCGCGCCTGCTTGGACGCTTCCGCGCCTGGTTGGACGCTACCGCGCCTGCTTGGACGCTTCCGCGACTGCTTCGACGCTTCCGCGCCTGCTTGGACTCTTCTGCGCCTTCTTGCATGCTGCCGCGCCTGCTTGGACGTTTCCGCGCCAGCTTGGACACTACCGCGCCTGGTTGGAGTCTTCTGCGTCTTCTTGCATGCTTCCGCGCCTGCTTGGACTCTTCTGCGCCTGCTTGCATGCTTCCGCGCCTGCTTGGACGCTTCCGCGCCTGCTTGGACTCTTCTGCGTCTTCTTGCATGCTTCCGCGCCTGCTTGGACGTTTCCGCGCCTGCTTGGACGCTACCGCGCCTGCTTGGACGCTTCCGCGACTGCTTGGACGCTTCCGCGCCTGGTTGGACGCGACCGCGCCTGCATGCATGCTTCCGCGACTGCTTGGACGTTTCCGCGACTGCTTGGACGTTTCCGCGCCTGCTTGGACTATTCTGCGCCTTCTTGCATGCTTCCGCGCCTGCTTGGACTATTCTGCGTCTTCTTGCATGCTTCCGCGCCTACTTGGACGTTTCCGCGACTGCTTGGACGTTTCCGCGCCAGCTTGGATGCTTTCGCGCCTGCTTGGACTATTCTGCACCTTCTTGCATGCTTCCGCGCCTACTTGGACGCTTCCGCGCCTGGTTGGACGCTACCGCGCCAGCTTGGACGCTTCCGCGACTGCTTGGACGCTTCCGCGTCTGCTTGGACGGTACCGCGCCTGCTTGGACGCTTCAGCGACTGCTTGGACGCTTCCGCGCCTGCTTGCATGCTTCCGCGCCTGCTTGCATGCTTCCGCGCCTGCTAGGACGCTTTCGCGCCTGCTTGCACGGTTCCGAGCCTGCTTGGACGCTTCCGCGCCTGCTTGGACTCTTCTGCGTCTTCTTGCATGCTTCCGCGCCTGCTTGGACTCTTCTGAGTCTTCTTGCATGCTTCCGCGCCTGCTTGGACGTTTCCGCGCCTGCTTGAACGCTTCCGCGACTGCTTGGACGCTCCCGCGCCTGCTTGGACTCTTCTGCGTCTTCTTGCATGCTTCCGCGCCTGCTTGGACGTTTCCGCGCCTGCTTGGACGCTTCAGCGCCTGCTTGGACGCTTCCGCGCCTGCTTGCATGCTTCCCCGCCTGCTTGGACGCTTCCGCGCCTGCTTGGACTCTTCTGCGCCTTCTTGCATGCTTCCGCGCCTGCTTGGACACTTCTGCGCCTTCTTGCATGCTGCCGCGCCTGCTTGGACGTTTCCGCGCCAGCTTGGACACTACCGCGCCTGGTTGGACTCTTCTGCGTCTTCTTGCATGCTTCCGCGCCTGCTTGGACGTTTCCGCGCCTGCTTGGACGCTGCCGCGCCTGCTTGGACGCTTCCGCGACTGCTTGGACGCTTCCGCGCCTGCTTGGACGCTTCAGCGCCTGCTTGGACGCTTCCGCGCCTGCTTGCATGCTTCCCCGCCTGCTTGGACGCTTCCGCGCCTGCTTGGACTCTTCTGCGCCTTCTTGCATGCTTCCGCGCCTGCTTGGACACTTCTGCGCCTTCTTGCATGCTGCCGCGCCTGCTTGGACGTTTCCGCGCCAGCTTGGACACTACCGCGCCTGGTTGGACTCTTCTGCGTCTTCTTGCATTCTTCCGCGCCTGTTTGGACGCTTCCGCGCCTGCTAGGACGCTTCCGCGCCTGCTTGGACTCTTCCACGCCTGCTTGGACGTTTCCGCGCCTGCTTGGACTCTTCTGCGTCTTCTTGCATGCTTCCGCGCCTGGTTGGACGCTACCGCGCCTGCTTGGACGCTTCCGCGCCTGCTTGGACGTTTCCGCGCCTGCTTGGACTCTTCTGCGTCTTCTTGCATGCTTCCGCGCCTGCTTGGACGATTCCGCGCCTACTTGGACGCTTCCGCGCCTGGTTGGACGCTACCGCGACTGCTTGGACGCTTCCGCGCCTGCTTGGACTCTTCTGCGTCTTCTTGCATGCTTCCGCGCCTGCTTGGACGTTTCCGCGCCTGCTTGAACGCTTCCGCGACTGCTTGGACGCTCCCGCGCCTGCTTGGACTCTTCTGCGTCTTCTTGCATGCTTCCGCGCCTGCTTGGACGCTTCCGCGCCTGCTTGGACTCTACCGCGCCTGCTTGAACGCTTCCGCGACTGCTTGGACGCTTCCGCGCCTGCTTGGACTCTTCTGCGTCTTCTTGCATGCTTCCGCGCCTGCTTGGACGCTTCCGCGCCTGCTTGGACTCTTCTGCGCCTGCTTGCATGCTACCGCGCCTGCTTGGACGCTTCCGCGCCTGCTTGGACTCTTCTGCGTCTTCTTGCATGCTTCCGCGCCTGCTTGGACGTTTCCGCGCCTACTTGGACGCTTCCGCGCCTGGTTGGACGCTACCGCGCCTGCTTGGACGCTTCCGCGACTGCTTGGACGCTTCCGCGTCTGCTTGGACGGTACCGCGCCTGCTTGGACGCTTCAGCGACTGCTTGGACGCTTCCGCGCCTGCTTGCATGCTTCCGCGCCTGCTTGCATGCTTCCGCGCCTGCTAGGACGCTTTCGCGCCTGCTTGCACGGTTCCGAGCCTGCTTGGACGCTTCCGCGCCTGCTTGGACTCTTCTGCGTCTTCTTGCATGCTTCCGCGCCTGCTTGGACTCTTCTGCGTCTTCTTGCATGCTTCCGCGCCTGCTTGGACGTTTCCGCGCCTGCTTGAACGCTTCCGCGACTGCTTGGACGCTCCCGCGCCTGCTTGGACTCTTCTGCGTCTTCTTGCATGCTTCCGCGCCTGCTTGGACGTTTCCGCGCCTGCTTGGACGCTTCAGCGCCTGCTTGGACGCTTCCGCGCCTGCTTGCATGCTTCCCCGCCTGCTTGGACGCTTCCGCGCCTGCTTGGACCCTTCTGCGCCTTCTTGCATGCTTCCGCGCCTGCTTGGACACTTCTGCGCCTTCTTGCATGCTGCCGCGCCTGCTTGGACGTTTCCGCGCCAGCTTGGACACTACCGCGCCTGGTTGGACTCTTCTGCGTCTTCTTGCATGCTTCCGCGCCTGCTTGGACGCTTCCGCGCCTGCTTGGACGCTTCCGCGCCTGCTTGGACTCTTCCACGCCTGCTTGGACGTTTCCGCGCCTGCTTGGACGCTACCGCGCCTGCTTGGACGCTTCCGCGACTGCTTGGACTCTACCGCGCCTGCTTGAACGCTTCCGCGACTGCTTGGACGCTTCCGCGCCTGCTTGGACTCTTCTGCGTCTTCTTGCATGCTTCCGCGCCTGCTTGGACGCTTCCGCGCCTGCTTGGAATCTTCTGCGCCTTCTTGCATGCTGCCGCGCCTACTTGGACGTTTCCACGCCTGCTTGGACGCTTCCGCACCTGCTTGCATGCTTCCCCGCCTGCTTGGACGCTTCCGCGCCTGCTTGGACTCTTCTGCGCCTTCTTGCATGCTCCCGCGCCTGCTTGGACGTTTCCACGCCTACTTGGACGTTTCCGCGCCTGCTTGGACGCTTCCGCGCCTGCTTGGACGCTTCCGCGACTGCTTGGACGCTTCCGCGACTGCTTGGACGCTTCCGCGTCTGCTTGGACGGTACAGCGCCTGCTTGGACGCTTCAGCGACTGCTTGGACGCTTCCGCGCCTGCTTGCATGCTTCCGCGCCTGCTTGCATGCTTCCGCGCCTGCTTGGACGCTTCCGCGCCTGCTTGGACGCTTCCGCGCCTGCTTGCATGCTTCCGCGCCTGCTTGCATGCTTCCGCGCCTGCTAGGACGCTTTCGCGCCTGCTTGCACGGTTCCGAGCCTGCTTGGACGCTTCCGCGACTGCTTGGACGCTTCCGCGCCTGCTTGCATGCTTCCCCGCCTGCTTGCATGCCTCCGCGCCTGCTTGGACGTTACCGCGCCTGCTTGGACGCTTCCGCGCCTGGTTGGACGCTACCGCGCCTGCTTGGACGCTTCCGCGACTGCTTGGACGCTTCCGCGCCTGCTTGGACTCTTCTGCGCCTTCTTGCATGCTTCCGCCCCTGCTTGGACGCTTCCGTGCCTACTTGCACGGTTCGGCGCCTGCTTGCATGCTTCCGCGCCTACTTGGACGTTTCCGCGACTGCTTGGACGTTTCCGCGCCAGCTTGGATGCTTTCGCGCCTGCTTGGACTATTCTGCGCCTTCTTGCATGCTTCCGCGCCTGCTTGGACTATTCTGCGTCTTCTTGCATGCTTCCGCGCCTACTTGGACGTTTCCGCGACTGCTTGGACGTTTCCGCGCCAGCTTGGATGCTTTCGCGCCTGCTTGGACTATTCTGCGCCTTCTTGCATGCTTCCGCGCCTGCTTGGACGTTTCCGCGCCTGCTTGGACTCTACCGCGCCTGCTTGAACGCTTCCGCGACTGCTTGGACGCTTCCGCGCCTGCTTGGACTCTTCTGCGTCTTCTTGCATGCTTCCGCGCCTGCTTGGACGCTTCCGCGCCTGCTTGGAATCTTCTGCGCCTTCTTGCATGCTGCCGCGCCTACTTGGACGTTTCCACGACTGCTTGGACGCTTCCGCACCTGCTTGCATGCTTCCCCGCCTGCTTGGACGCTTCCGCGCCTGCTTGGACTCTTCTGCGCCTTCTTGCATGCTCCCGCGCCTGCTTGGACGTTTCCACGCCTACTTGGACGTTTCCGCGCCTGCTTGGACGCTTCCGCGCCTGCTTGGACGCTTCCGCGACTGCTTGGACGCTTCCGCGACTGCTTGGACGCTTCCGCGTCTGCTTGGACGGTACCGCGCCTGCTTGGACGCTTCAGCGACTGCTTGGACGCTTCCGCGCCTGCTTGCATGCTTCCGCGCCTGCTTGCATGCTTCCGCGCCTGCTAGGACGCTTTCGCGCCTGCTTGCACGGTTCCGAGCCTGCTTGGACGCTTCCGCGCCTGCTTGGACGCTTCCGCGCCTGCTTGCATGCTTCCGCGCCTGCTTGCATGCTTCCGCGCCTGCTAGGACGCTTTCGCGCCTGCTTGCACGGTTCCGAGCCTGCTTGGACGCTTCCGCGACTGCTTGGACGCTTCCGCGCCTGCTTGCATGCTTCCCCGCCTGCTTGCATGCCTCCGCGCCTGCTTGGACGTTACCGCGCCTGCTTGGACGCTTCCGCGCCTGGTTGGACGCTACCGCGCCTGCTTGGACGCTTCCGCGACTGCTTGGACGCTTCTGCGCCTGCTTGGACTCTTCTGCGCCTTCTTGCATGCTTCCGCCCCTGCTTGGACGCTTCCGTGCCTACTTGCACGGTTCGGCGCCTGCTTGCATGCTTCCGCGCCTTCTTGCATGCTTCCGCGCCTACTTGGACGTTTCCGCGCCTGCTTGGACGCTTCCGCGCCTGCTTGCATGCTTCCCCGCCTGCTTGGACGCTTCCGCGCCTGCTTGGACGCTTCCGCGCCTGGTTGGACGCTACCGCGCCTGCTTGGACGCTTCCGCGCCTGCTTGCATGCTTCCCCGCCTGCTTGGACGCTTCCGCGCCTGCTTGGACTCTTCTGCGCCTGCTTGCATGCTTCCGCGCCTGCTTGGACGCTTCCGCGCCTGCTTGGACTCTTCTGCGTCTTCTTGCATGCTTCCGCGCCTGCTTGGACGTTTCCGCGCCTGCTTGGACGCTACCGCGCCTGCTTGGGCGCTTCCGCGACTGCTTGGACGCTTCCGCGCCTGCTTGGACTCTTCTGCGCCTTCGTGCATGCTGCCGCGCCTACTTGGACGCTTCCGCGCCTGGTTGGACGCTACCGCGCCTGCTTGGACGCTTCCGCGACTGCTTGGACGCTTCCGCGCCTGCTTGGACTCTTCTGCGCCTTCTTGCATGCTTCCGCGCCTGCTTGGACGCTTCCGCGCCTGATTGGACGCTACCGCGCCTGCATCGACGCTTCCGCGATTGCTTGGACGCTTCCGCGCCTGCTTGGACTCTTCTGCGCCTTCTTGCATGCTTCCGCGCCTGCTTGGACGTTTCCACGCCTTCTTGGACGCTACCGCGCCTGCTTGGACGCTTCCGCGCCTTCTTGCATGCTTCCGCGCCTACTTGGACGTTTCCGCGCCTGCTTGGAATCTTCTGCGCCTTCTTGCATGCTGCCGCGCCTACTTGGACGTTTCCACGCCTGCTTGGACGCTTCCGCACCTGCTTGCATGCTTCCCCGCCTGCTTGGACGCTTCCGCGCCTGCTTGGACTCTTCTGCGCCTTCTTGCATGCTTCCGCGCCTGCTTGGACGTTTCCGCGCCTGCTTGGACGCTACCGAGCCTGCTTGGACGCTTCCGCGCCTTCTTGCATGCTTCCGCGCCTACTTGGACGTTTCCGCGCCTGCTTGGACGCTTCCGCGCCTGCTTGCATGCTTCCCCGCCTGCTTGGACGCTTCCGCGCCTGCTTGGACGCTTCCGCGCCTGCTTGCATGCTTCCGCGCCTGCTAGGACGCTTTCGCGCCTGCTTGGACGTTTCCGCGCCTGCTTGGACGCTACCGCGCCTGCTTGCATGCTTCCCCGCCTGCTTGGACGCTTCCGCGACTGCTTGGACGCTTCCGCGCCTGCTTGGACTCTTCTGCGTCTTCTTGCATGCTTCCTCGCCTGCTTGGACGCTTCCGCGCCTGCTTGGACGCTACCGCGCCTGCTTGGACGCTTCCGCGACTGCTTGGACTCTACCGCGCCTGCTTGAACGCTTCCGCGACTGCTTGGACGCTTCCGCGCCTGCTTGGACTCTTCTGCGTCTTCTTGCATGCTTCCGCGCCTGCTTGGACGCTTCCGCGCCTGCTTGGAATCTTCTGCGCCTTCTTGCATGCTGCCGCGCCTACTTGGACGTTTCCACGCCTGCTTGGACGCTTCCGCACCTGCTTGCATGCTTCCCCGCCTGCTTGGACGCTTCCGCGCCTGCTTGGACTCTTCTGCGCCTTCTTGCATGCTCCCGCGCCTGCTTGAACGTTTCCGCGCCTGCTTGGACGCTACCGAGCCTGCTTGGACGCTTCCGCGCCTTCTTGCATGCTTCCGCGCCTACTTGGACGTTTCCGCGCCTGCTTGGACGCTTCCGCGCCTGCTTGCATGCTTCCCCGCCTGCTTGGACGCTTCCGCGCCTGCTTGGACGCTTCCGCGCCTGGTTGGACGCTACCGCGCCTGCTTGGACGCTTCCGCGCCTGCTTGCATGCTTCCCCGCCTGCTTGGACGCTTCCGCGCCTGCTTGGACTCTTCTGCGCCTGCTTGCATGCTTCCGCGCCTGCTTGGACGCTTCCGCGCCTGCTTGGACTCTTCTGCGTCTTCTTGCATGCTTCCGCGCCTGCTTGGACGTTTCCGCGCCTGCTTGGACGCTACCGCGCCTGCTTGGACGCTTCCGCGACTGCTTGGACGCTTCCGCGCCTGGTTGGACGCGACCGCGCCTGCTTGGGCGCTTCCGCGACTGCTTGGACGCTTCCGCGCCTGCTTGGACTCTTCTGCGCCTTCGTGCATGCTGCCGCGCCTACTTGGACGCTTCCGCGCCTGGTTGGACGCTACCGCGCCTGCTTGGACGCTTCCGCGACTGCTTGGACGCTTCCGCGCCTGCTTGGACTCTTCTGCGCCTTCTTGCATGCTTCCGCGCCTGCTTGGACGCTTCCGCGCCTGATTGGACGCTACCGCGCCTGCATCGACGCTTCCGCGATTGCTTGGACGCTTCCGCGCCTGCTTGGACTCTTCTGCGCCTTCTTGCATGCTTCCGCGCCTGCTTGGACGTTTCCACGCCTTCTTGGACGCTACCGCGCCTGCTTGGACGCTTCCGCGCCTTCTTGCATGCTTCCGCGCCTACTTGGACGTTTCCGCGCCTGCTTGGAATCTTCTGCGCCTTCTTGCATGCTGCCGCGCCTACTTGGACGTTTCCACGCCTGCTTGGACGCTTCCGCACCTGCTTGCATGCTTCCCCGCCTGCTTGGACGCTTCCGCGCCTGCTTGGACTCTTCTGCGCCTTCTTGCATGCTTCCGCGCCTGCTTGGACGATTCCGCGCCTGCTTGGACGCTACCGCGCCTGCTTGGACGCTTCCGCGCCTTCTTGCATGCTTCCGCGCCTACTTGGACGTTTCCGCGCCTGCTTGGACGCTTCCGCGCCTGCTTGCATGCTTCCCCGCCTGCTTGGACGCTTCCGCGACTGCTTGGACGCTTCCGCGCCTGCTTGGACTCTTCTGCGTCTTCTTGCATGCTTCCTCGCCTGCTTGGACGCTTCCGCGCCTGCTTGGACGCTACCGCGCCTGCTTGGACGCTTTCGCGACTGCTTGGACTCTACCGCGCCTGCTTGAACGCTTCCGCGACTGCTTGGACGCTTCCGCGCCTGCTTGGACTCTTCTGCGTCTTCTTGCATGCTTCCGCGCCTGCTTGGACGCTTCCGCGCCTGCTTGGAATCTTCTGCGCCTTCTTGCATGCTGCCGCGCCTACTTGGACGTTTCCACGCCTGCTTGGACGCTTCCGCACCTGCTTGCATGCTTCCCCGCCTGCTTGGACGCTTCCGCGCCTGCTTGGACTCTTCTGCGCCTTCTTGCATGCTCCCGCGCCTGCTTGGACGTTTCCGCGCCTGCTTGGACGCTACCGAGCCTGCTTGGACGCTTCCGCGCCTTCTTGCATGCTTCCGCGCCTACTTGGACGTTTCCGCGCCTGCTTGGACGCTTCCGCGCCTGCTTGCATGCTTCCCCGCCTGCTTGGACGCTTCCGCGCCTGCTTGGACGCTTCCGCGCCTGGTTGGACGCTACCGCGCCTGCTTGGACGCTTCCGCGCCTGCTTGCATGCTTCCCCGCCTGCTTGGACGCTTCCGCGCCTGCTTGGACTCTTCTGCGCCTGCTTGCATGCTTCCGCGCCTGCTTGGACGCTTCCGCGCCTGCTTGGACTCTTCTGCGTCTTCTTGCATGCTTCCGCGCCTGCTTGGACGTTTCCGCGCCTGCTTGGACGCTACCGCGCCTGCTTGGACGCTTCCGCGACTGCTTGGACGCTTCCGCGCCTGCTTGGACTCTTCTGCGCCTTCGTGCATGCTGCCGCGCCTACTTGGACGCTTCCGCGCCTGGTTGGACGCTACCGCGCCTGCTTGGACGCTTCCGCGACTGCTTGGACGCTTCCGCGCCTGCTTGGACTCTTCTGCGCCTTCTTGCATGCTTCCGCGCCTGCTTGGACGCTTCCGCGCCTGATTGGACGCTACCGCGCCTGCATCGACGCTTCCGCGATTGCTTGGACGCTTCCGCGCCTGCTTGGACTCTTCTGCGCCTTCTTGCATGCTTCCGCGCCTGCTTGGACGTTTCCACGCCTTCTTGGACGCTACCGCGCCTGCTTGGACGCTTCCGCGCCTTCTTGCATGCTTCCGCGCCTACTTGGACGTTTCCGCGCCTGCTTGGAATCTTCTGCGCCTTCTTGCATGCTGCCGCGCCTACTTGGACGTTTCCACGCCTGCTTGGACGCTTCCGCACCTGCTTGCATGCTTCCCCGCCTGCTTGGACGCTTCCGCGCCTGCTTGGACTCTTCTGCGCCTTCTTGCATGCTTCCGCGCCTGCTTGGACGTTTCCGCGCCTGCTTGGACGCTACCGAGCCTGCTTGGACGCTTCCGCGCCTTCTTGCATGCTTCCGCGCCTACTTGGACGTTTCCGCGCCTGCTTGGACGCTTCCGCGCCTGCTTGCATGCTTCCCCGCCTGCTTGGACGCTTCCGCGCCTGCTTGGACGCTTCCGCGCCTGCTTGCATGCTTCCGCGCCTGCTAGGACGCTTTCGCGCCTGCTTGGACGTTTCCGCGCCTGCTTGGACGCTACCGCGCCTGCTTGGACGCTTCCGCGTCTCTTTGGACGCTACAGCGCCTGCTTGGACGCTTCCGCGATTGCTTGGACGCTTCCGCGCCTGCTTGGACTCTTCTGCGCCTTCTTGCATGCTGCCGCGCCTACTTGGACGCTTCCGCGCCTGCTTGCATGCTTCCGCGCCTGCTTGCATGCTTCCGCGCCTGCTTGGACGCTACCGCGCCTGCTTGGACGCTTCCGCGACTGCTTGGACTCTACCGCGCCTGCTTGAACGCTTCCGCGACTGCTTGGACGCTTCCGCGCCTGCTGGGACTCTTCTGCGTCTTCTTGCATGCTTCCGCGCCTGCTTGGACGCTTCCGCGCCTGCTTGGAATCTTCTGCGCCTTCTTGCATGCTGCCGCGCCTACTTGGACGTTTCCACGCCTGCTTGGACGCTTCCGCACCTGCTTGCATGCTTCCACGCCTGCTTGGACGCTTCCGCGCCTGCTTGGACTCTTCTGCGCCTTCTTGCATGCTCCCGCGCCTGCTTGGACGTTTCCGCGCCTGCTTGGACGCTACCGAGCCTGCTTGGACGCTTTCGCGCCTTCTTGCATGCTTCCGCGCCTACTTGGACGTTTCCGCGCCTGCTTGGACGCTTCCGCGCCTGCTTGCATGCTTCCCCGCCTGCTTGGACGCTTCCGCGCCTGCTTGGACGCTTCCGCGCCTGGTTGGACGCTACCGCGCCTGCTTGGACGCTTCCGCGCCTGCTTGCATGCTTCCCCGCCTGCTTGGACGCTTCCGCGACTGCTTGGACGCTTCCGCGCCTGGTTGGACGCGACCGCGCCTGCTTGGACGTTTCCGCGACTGCTTGGACGCTTCCGCGCCTGCTTGGACACTTCTGCGCCTTCGTGCATGCTGCCGCGCCTACTTGGACGCTTCCGCGCCTGGTTGGACGCTACCGCGCCTGCTTGGACGCTTCCGCGACTGCTTGGACGCTTCCGCGCCTGCTTGGACTCTTCTGCGCCTTCTTGCATGCTACCGCGCCTGCTTGGACGCTTCCGCGCCTGGTTGGACGCTACCGCGCCTGCATCGACGCTTCCGCGATTGCTTGGACGCTTCCGCGCCTGCTTGGACTCTTCTGCGCCTTCTTGCATGCTTCCGCGCCTGCTTGGACGTTTCCACGCCTGCTTGGACGCTACCGCGCCTGCTTGGACGCTTCCGCGACTGCTTGAACGCTACCGCGCCTGCTTGGACTGTTCTGCGCCTTCTTGCATGCTGCCGCGCCTACTTGGACGTTTCCGCGCCTACTTGGACGTTTCCGCTCCTGCTTGGACGCTTCCGCGCCCGCTTGCATGCTTCCGCGCCTACTTGGACGTTTCCGCGCCTGCTTGGACGCTTCCGCGCCTGCTTGCATGCTTCCCCGCCTGCTTGGACGCTTCCGCGCCTGCTTGGACGCTTCCGCGCCTGGTTGGACGCTACCGCGCCTGCTTGGACGCTTCCGCGCCTGCTTGCATGCTTCCCCGCCTGCTTGGACGCTTCCGCGACTGCTTGGACGCTTCCGCGCCTGGTTGGACGCGACCGCGCCTGCTTGGACGTTTCCGCGACTGCTTGGACGCTTCCGCGCCTGCTTGGACACTTCTGCGCCTTCGTGCATGCTGCCGCGCCTACTTGAACGCTACCGCGCCTGCTTGGACTGTTCTGCGCCTTCTTGCATGCTGCCGCGCCTACTTGGACGTTTCCGCGCCTACTTGGACGTTTCCGCTCCTGCTTGGACGCTTCCGCGCCCGCTTGCATGCTTCCCCGCCTGCTTGGACGCTTCCGCGCCTGCTTGGACTCTCTGCGTCTTCTTGCATGCTTCCGCGCCTGCTTGGACGCTTCCGCGCCTGCTTGGACTCTACCGCGCCTGCTTGAACGCTTCCGCGACTGCTTGGACGCTTCCGCGCCTGCTTGGACTCTTCTGCGTCTTCTTGCATGCTTCCGCGCCTGCTTGGACGCTTCCGCGCCTGCTTGGACTCTTCTGCGCCTGCTTGCATGCTTCCGCGCCTGCTTGGACGCTTCCGCGCCTGCTTGGACTCTTCTGCGTCTTCTTGCATGCTTCCGCGCCTGCTTGGACGTTTCCGCGCCTACTTGGACGCTTCCGCGCCTGGTTGGACGCTACCGCGCCTGCTTGGACGCTTCCGCGACTGCTTGGACGCTTCCGCGTCTGCTTGGACGGTACCGCGCCTGCTTGGACGCTTCAGCGACTGCTTGGACGCTTCCGCGCCTGCTTGCATGCTTCCGCGCCTGCTTGCATGCTTCCGCGCCTGCTAGGACGCTTTCGCGCCTGCTTGCACGGTTCCGAGCCTGCTTGGACGCTTCCGCGCCTGCTTGGACTCTTCTGCGTCTTCTTGCATGCTTCCGCGCCTGCTTGGACTCTTCTGCGTCTTCTTGCATGCTTCCGCGCCTGCTTGGATGTTTCCGCGCCTGCTTGAACGCTTCCGCGACTGCTTGGACGCTCCCGCGCCAGCTTGGACTCTTCTGCGTCTTCTTGCATGCTTCCGCGCCTGCTTGGACGTTTCCGCGCCTGCTTGGACGCTTCAGCGCCTGCTTGGACGCTTCCGCGCCTGCTTGCATGCTTCCCCGCCTGCTTGGACGCTTCCGCGCCTGCTTGGACTCTTCTGCGCCTTCTTGCATGCTTCCGCGCCTGCTTGGACACTTCTGCGCCTTCTTGCATGCTGCCGCGCCTGCTTGGACGTTTCCGCGCCAGCTTGGACACTACCGCGCCTGGTTGGACTCTTCTGCGTCTTCTTGCATGCTTCCGCGCCTGCTTGGACGCTTCCGCGCCTGCTTGGACGCTTCCGCGCCTGCTTGGACTCTTCCACGCCTGCTTGGACGTTTCCGCGCCTGCTTGGACGCTACCGCGCCTGCTTGGACGCTTCCGCGACTGCTTGGACTCTACCGCGCCTGCTTGAACGCTTCCGCGACTGCTTGGACGCTTCCGCGCCTGCTTGGACTCTTCTGCGTCTTCTTGCATGCTTCCGCGCCTGCTTGGACGCTTCCGCGCCTGCTTGGAATCTTCTGCGCCTTCTTGCATGCTGCCGCGCCTACTTGGACGTTTCCACGCCTGCTTGGACGCTTCCGCACCTGCTTGCATGCTTCCCCGCCTGCTTGGACGCTTCCGCGCCTGCTTGGACTCTTCTGCGCCTTCTTGCATGCTCCCGCGCCTGCTTGGACGTTTCCACGCCTACTTGGACGTTTCCGCGCCTGCTTGGACGCTTCCGCGCCTGCTTGGACGCTTCCGCGACTGCTTGGACGCTTCCGCGACTGCTTGGACGCTTCCGCGTCTGCTTGGACGGTACAGCGCCTGCTTGGACGCTTCAGCGACTGCTTGGACGCTTCCGCGCCTGCTTGCATGCTTCCGCGCCTGCTTGCATGCTTCCGCGCCTGCTAGGACGCTTTCGCGCCTGCTTGCACGGTTCCGAGCCTGCTTGGACGCTTCCGCGCCTGCTTGGACGCTTCCGCGCCTGCTTGCATGCTTCCGCGCCTGCTTGCATGCTTCCGCGCCTGCTAGGACGCTTTCGCGCCTGCTTGCACGGTTCCGAGCCTGCTTGGACGCTTCCGCGACTGCTTGGACGCTTCCGCGCCTGCTTGCATGCTTCCCCGCCTGCTTGCATGCCTCCGCGCCTGCTTGGACGTTACCGCGCCTGCTTGGACGCTTCCGCGCCTGGTTGGACGCTACCGCGCCTGCTTGGACGCTTCCGCGACTGCTTGGACGCTTCCGCGCCTGCTTGGACTCTTCTGCGCCTTCTTGCATGCTTCCGCCCCTGCTTGGACGCTTCCGTGCCTACTTGCACGGTTCGGCGCCTGCTTGCATGCTTCCGCGCCTACTTGGACGTTTCCGCGACTGCTTGGACGTTTCCGCGCCAGCTTGGATGCTTTCGCGCCTGCTTGGACTATTCTGCGCCTTCTTCCATGCTTCCGCGCCTGCTTGGACGTTTCCGCGCCTGCTTGGACTCTACCGCGCCTGCTTGAACGCTTCCGCGACTGCTTGGACGCTTCCGCGCCTGCTTGGACTCTTCTGCGTCTTCTTGCATGCTTCCGCGCCTGCTTGGACGCTTCCGCGCCTGCTTGGAATCTTCTGCGCCTTCTTGCATGCTGCCGCGCCTACTTGGACGTTTCCACGACTGCTTGGACGCTTCCGCACCTGCTTGCATGCTTCCCCGCCTGCTTGGACGCTTCCGCGCCTGCTTGGACTCTTCTGCGCCTTCTTGCATGCTCCCGCGCCTGCTTGGACGTTTCCACGCCTACTTGGACGTTTCCGCGCCTGCTTGGACGCTTCCGCGCCTGCTTGGACGCTTCCGCGACTGCTTGGACGCTTCCGCGACTGCTTGGACGCTTCCGCGTCTGCTTGGACGGTACCGCGCCTGCTTGGACGCTTCAGCGACTGCTTGGACGCTTCCGCGCCTGCTTGCATGCTTCCGCGCCTGCTTGCATGCTTCCGCGCCTGCTAGGACGCTTTCGCGCCTGCTTGCACGGTTCCGAGCCTGCTTGGACGCTTCCGCGCCTGCTTGGACGCTACCGCGCCTGCTTGGACGCTTCCGCGACTGCTTGGACTCTACCGCGCCTGCTTGAACGCTTCCGCGACTGCTTGGACGCTTCCGCGCCTGCTTGGACTCTTCTGCGTCTTCTTGCATGCTTCCGCGCCTGCTTGGACGCTTCCGCGCCTGCTTGGAATCTTCTGCGCCTTCTTGCATGCTGCCGCGCCTACTTGGACGTTTCCACGCCTGCTTGGACGCTTCCGCACCTGCTTGCATGCTTCCCCGCCTGCTTGGACGCTTCCGCGCCTGCTTGGACTCTTCTGCGCCTTCTTGCATGCTCCCGCGCCTGCTTGGACGTTTCCGCGCCTGCTTGGACGCTACCGAGCCTGCTTGGACGCTTCCGCGCCTTCTTGCATGCTTCCGCGCCTACTTGGACGTTTCCGCGCCTGCTTGGACGCTTCCGCGCCTGCTTGCATGCTTCCCCGCCTGCTTGGACGCTTCCGCGCCTGCTTGGACGCTTCCGCGCCTGGTTGGACGCTACCGCGCCTGCTTGGACGCTTCCGCGCCTGCTTGCATGCTTCCCCGCCTGCTTGGACGCTTCCGCGCCTGCTTGGACTCTTCTGCGCCTGCTTGCATGCTTCCGCGCCTGCTTGGACGCTTCCGCGCCTGCTTGGACTCTTCTGCGTCTTCTTGCATGCTTCCGCGCCTGCTTGGACGTTTCCGCGCCTGCTTGGACGCTACCGCGCCTGCTTGGACGCTTCCGCGACTGCTTGGACGCTTCCGCGCCTGGTTGGACGCGACCGCGCCTGCTTGGGCGCTTCCGCGACTGCTTGGACGCTTCCGCGCCTGCTTGGACTCTTCTGCGCCTTCGTGCATGCTGCCGCGCCTACTTGGACGCTTCCGCGCCTGGTTGGACGCTACCGCGCCTGCTTGGACGCTTCCGCGACTGCTTGGACGCTTCCGCGCCTGCTTGGACGTTTCCGCGCCAGCTTGGATGCTTTCGCGCCTGCTTGGACTATTCTGCGCCTTCTTGCATGCTTCCGCGCCTGCTTGGACTATTCTGCGTCTTCTTGCATGCTTCCGCGCCTACTTGGACGTTTCCGCGACTGCTTGGACGTTTCCGCGCCAGCTTGGATGCTTTCGCGCCTGCTTGGACTATTCTGCGTCTTCTTGCATGCTTCCGCGCCTACTTGGACGTTTCCGCGACTGCTTGGACGTTTCCGCGCCAGCTTGGATGCTTTCGCGCCTGCTTGGACTATTCTGCGCCTTCTTGCATGCTTCCGCGCCTGCTTGGACTATTCTGCGTCTTCTTGCATGCTTCCGCGCCTACTTGGACGTTTCCGCGACTGCTTGGACGTTTCCGCGCCAGCTTGGATGCTTTCGCGCCTGCTTGGACTATTCTGCGCCTTCTTCCATGCTTCCGCGCCTGCTTGGACGTTTCCGCGCCTGCTTGGACTCTACCGCGCCTGCTTGAACGCTTCCGCGACTGCTTGGACGCTTCCGCGCCTGCTTGGACTCTTCTGCGTCTTCTTGCATGCTTCCGCGCCTGCTTGGACGCTTCCGCGCCTGCTTGGAATCTTCTGCGCCTTCTTGCATGCTGCCGCGCCTACTTGGACGTTTCCACGACTGCTTGGACGCTTCCGCACCTGCTTGCATGCTTCCCCGCCTGCTTGGACGCTTCCGCGCCTGCTTGGACTCTTCTGCGCCTTCTTGCATGCTCCCGCGCCTGCTTGGACGTTTCCACGCCTACTTGGACGTTTCCGCGCCTGCTTGGACGCTTCCGCGCCTGCTTGGACGCTTCCGCGACTGCTTGGACGCTTCCGCGACTGCTTGGACGCTTCCGCGTCTGCTTGGACGGTACCGCGCCTGCTTGGACGCTTCAGCGACTGCTTGGACGCTTCCGCGCCTGCTTGCATGCTTCCGCGCCTGCTTGCATGCTTCCGCGCCTGCTAGGACGCTTTCGCGCCTGCTTGCACGGTTCCGAGCCTGCTTGGACGCTTCCGCGCCTGCTTGGACGCTACCGCGCCTGCTTGGACGCTTCCGCGACTGCTTGGACTCTACCGCGCCTGCTTGAACGCTTCCGCGACTGCTTGGACGCTTCCGCGCCTGCTTGGACTCTTCTGCGTCTTCTTGCATGCTTCCGCGCCTGCTTGGACGCTTCCGCGCCTGCTTGGAATCTTCTGCGCCTTCTTGCATGCTGCCGCGCCTACTTGGACGTTTCCACGCCTGCTTGGACGCTTCCGCACCTGCTTGCATGCTTCCCCGCCTGCTTGGACGCTTCCGCGCCTGCTTGGACTCTTCTGCGCCTTCTTGCATGCTCCCGCGCCTGCTTGGACGTTTCCGCGCCTGCTTGGACGCTACCGAGCCTGCTTGGACGCTTCCGCGCCTTCTTGCATGCTTCCGCGCCTACTTGGACGTTTCCGCGCCTGCTTGGACGCTTCCGCGCCTGCTTGCATGCTTCCCCGCCTGCTTGGACGCTTCCGCGCCTGCTTGGACGCTTCCGCGCCTGGTTGGACGCTACCGCGCCTGCTTGGACGCTTCCGCGCCTGCTTGCATGCTTCCCCGCCTGCTTGGACGCTTCCGCGCCTGCTTGGACTCTTCTGCGCCTGCTTGCATGCTTCCGCGCCTGCTTGGACGCTTCCGCGCCTGCTTGGACTCTTCTGCGTCTTCTTGCATGCTTCCGCGCCTGCTTGGACGTTTCCGCGCCTGCTTGGACGCTACCGCGCCTGCTTGGACGCTTCCGCGACTGCTTGGACGCTTCCGCGCCTGGTTGGACGCGACCGCGCCTGCTTGGGCGCTTCCGCGACTGCTTGGACGCTTCCGCGCCTGCTTGGACTCTTCTGCGCCTTCGTGCATGCTGCCGCGCCTACTTGGACGCTTCCGCGCCTGGTTGGACGCTACCGCGCCTGCTTGGACGCTTCCGCGACTGCTTGGACGCTTCCGCGCCTGCTTGGACTCTTCTGCGCCTTCTTGCATGCTTCCGCGCCTGCTTGGACGCTTCCGCGCCTGATTGGACGCTACCGCGCCTGCATCGACGCTTCCGCGATTGCTTGAACGCTTCCGCGCCTGCTTGGACTCTTCTGCGCCTTCTTGCATGCTTCCGCGCCTGCTTGGACGTTTCCACGCCTTCTTGGACGCTACCGCGCCTGCTTGGACGCTTCCGCGCCTTCTTGCATGCTTCCGCGCCTACTTGGACGTTTCCGCGCCTGCTTGGAATATTCTGCGCCTTCTTGCATGCTGCCGCGCCTACTTGGACGTTTCCACGCCTGCTTGGACGCTTCCGCACCTGCTTGCATGCTTCCCCGCCTGCTTGGACGCTTCCGCGCCTGCTTGGACTCTTCTGCGCCTTCTTGCATGCTTCCGCGCCTGCTTGGACGATTCCGCGCCTGCTTGGTCACTACCGCGCCTGCTTGGACGCTTCCGCGCCTTCTTGCATGCTTCCGCGCCTACTTGGACGTTTCCGCGCCTGCTTGGACGCTTCCGCGCCTGCTTGCATGCTTCCCCGCCTGCTTGGACGCTTCCGCGACTGCTTGGACGCTTCCGCGCCTACTTGGACGTTTCCGCGCCTGCTTGGAATCTTCTGCGCCTTCTTGCATGCTGCCGCGCCTACTTGGACGTTTCCACGCCTGCTTGGACGCTTCCGCACCTGCTTGCATGCTTCCCCGCCTGCTTGGACGCTTCCGCGCCTGCTTGGACTCTTCTGCGCCTTCTTGCATGCTTCCGCGCCTGCTTGGACGATTCCGCGCCTGCTTGGACGCTACCGCGCCTGCTTGGACGCTTCCGCGCCTTCTTGCATGCTTCCGCGCCTACTTGGACGTTTCCGCGCCTGCTTGGACGCTTCCGCGCCTGCTTGGACGCTTCCGCGCCTGCTTGCATGCTTCCCCGCCTGCTTGGACGCTTCCGCGCCTGCTTGGACGCTTCCGCGCCTGGTTGGACGCTACCGCGCCTGCTTGGACGCTTCCGCGCCTGCTTGCATGCTTCCCCGCCTGCTTGGACGCTTCCGCGCCTGCTTGGACTCTTCTGCGCCTGCTTGCATGCTTCCGCGCCTGCTTGGACGCTTCCGCGCCTGCTTGGACTCTTCTGCGTCTTCTTGCATGCTTCCGCGCCTGCTTGGACGTTTCCGCGCCTGCTTGGACGCTACCGCGCCTGCTTGGACGCTTCCGCGACTGCTTGGACGCTTCCGCGCCTGCTTGGACTCTTCTGCGCCTTCGTGCATGCTGCCGCGCCTACTTGGACGCTTCCGCGCCTGGTTGGACGCTACCGCGCCTGCTTGGACGCTTCCGCGACTGCTTGGACGCTTCCGCGCCTGCTTGGACTCTTCTGCGCCTTCTTGCATGCTTCCGCGCCTGCTTGGACGCTTCCGCGCCTGATTGGACGCTACCGCGCCTGCATCGACGCTTCCGCGATTGCTTGGACGCTTCCGCGCCTGCTTGGACTCTTCTGCGCCTTCTTGCATGCTTCCGCGCCTGCTTGGACGTTTCCACGCCTTCTTGGACGCTACCGCGCCTGCTTGGACGCTTCCGCGCCTTCTTGCATGCTTCCGCGCCTACTTGGACGTTTCCGCGCCTGCTTGGAATCTTCTGCGCCTTCTTGCATGCTGCCGCGCCTACTTGGACGCTTCCGCGCCTGCTTGGACTCTTCTGCGCCTTCTTGCATGCTTCCGCGCCTGCTTGGACGTTTCCGCGCCTGCTTGGACGCTACCGAGCCTGCTTGGACGCTTCCGCGCCTTCTTGCATGCTTCCGCGCCTACTTGGACGTTTCCGCGCCTGCTTGGACGCTTCCGCGCCTGCTTGCATGCTTCCCCGCCTGCTTGGACGCTTCCGCGCCTGCTTGGACGCTTCCGCGCCTGCTTGCATGCTTCCGCGCCTGCTAGGACGCTTTCGCGCCTGCTTGGACGTTTCCGCGCCTGCTTGGACGCTACCGCGCCTGCTTGGACGCTTCCGCGTCTCTTTGGACGCTACAGCGCCTGCTTGGACGCTTCCGCGATTGCTTGGACGCTTCCGCGCCTGCTTGGACTCTTCTGCGCCTTCTTGCATGCTGCCGCGCCTACTTGGACGCTTCCGCGCCTGCTTGCATGCTTCCGCGCCTGCTTGCATGCTTCCGCGCCTGCTTGGACGCTACCGCGCCTGCTTGGACGCTTCCGCGACTGCTTGGACTCTACCGCGCCTGCTTGAACGCTTCCGCGACTGCTTGGACGCTTCCGCGCCTGCTGGGACTCTTCTGCGTCTTCTTGCATGCTTCCGCGCCTGCTTGGACGCTTCCGCGCCTGCTTGGAATCTTCTGCGCCTTCTTGCATGCTGCCGCGCCTACTTGGACGTTTCCACGCCTGCTTGGACGCTTCCGCACCTGCTTGCATGCTTCCACGCCTGCTTGGACGCTTCCGCGCCTGCTTGGACTCTTCTGCGCCTTCTTGCATGCTCCCGCGCCTGCTTGGACGTTTCCGCGCCTGCTTGGACGCTACCGAGCCTGCTTGGACGCTTTCGCGCCTTCTTGCATGCTTCCGCGCCTACTTGGACGTTTCCGCGCCTGCTTGGACGCTTCCGCGCCTGCTTGCATGCTTCCCCGCCTGCTTGGACGCTTCCGCGCCTGCTTGGACGCTTCCGCGCCTGGTTGGACGCTACCGCGCCTGCTTGGACGCTTCCGCGCCTGCTTGCATGCTTCCCCGCCTGCTTGGACGCTTCCGCGACTGCTTGGACGCTTCCGCGCCTGGTTGGACGCGACCGCGCCTGCTTGGACGTTTCCGCGACTGCTTGGACGCTTCCGCGCCTGCTTGGACACTTCTGCGCCTTCGTGCATGCTGCCGCGCCTACTTGGACGCTTCCGCGCCTGGTTGGACGCTACCGCGCCTGCTTGGACGCTTCCGCGACTGCTTGGACGCTTCCGCGCCTGCTTGGACTCTTCTGCGCCTTCTTGCATGCTACCGCGCCTGCTTGGACGCTTCCGCGCCTGGTTGGACGCTACCGCGCCTGCATCGACGCTTCCGCGATTGCTTGGACGCTTCCGCGCCTGCTTGGACTCTTCTGCGCCTTCTTGCATGCTTCCGCGCCTGCTTGGACGTTTCCACGCCTGCTTGGACGCTACCGCGCCTGCTTGGACGCTTCCGCGACTGCTTGAACGCTACCGCGTCTGCTTGGACTCTTCTGCGCCTTCTTGCATGCTGCCGCGCCTACTTGGACGCCTCCGCGCCTGCTTGGACGCTTCCGCGCCTGCTTGGACGCTTCCGCGCCTGCTTGGACACTTCCGCGCCTGCTTGCATGCTTCCGCGCCTGCTAGGACGCTTTCGCGCCTGCTTGGACGTTTCCGCGCCTGCTTGGACGCTACCGCGCCTGCTTGGACGCTTCCGCGTCTCTTTGGACTCTACAGCGCCTTCTTGGACGCTTCCGCGATTGCTTGGACGCTTCCGCGCCTGCTTGGACTCTTCTGCGCCTTCTTGCATGCTGCCGCGCCTACTTGGACTCTTCCGCGCCTGCTTGCATGCTTCCGCGCCTGCTTGCATGCTTCCGCGCCTGCTTGGACGCTACCGCGCCTGCTTGGACGCTTCCGCGACTGCTTGGACTCTACCGCGCCTGCTTGAACGCTTCCGCGACTGCTTGGACGCTTCCGCGCCTGCTGGGACTCTTCTGCGTCTTCTTGCATGCTTCCGCGCCTGCTTGGACGCTTCCGCGCCTGCTTGGAATCTTCTGCGCCTTCTTGCATGCTGCCGCGCCTACTTGGACGTTTCCACGCCTGCTTGGACGCTTCCGCACCTGCTTGCATGCTTCCACGCCTGCTTGGACGCTTCCGCGCCTGCTTGGACTCTTCTGCGCCTTCTTGCATGCTCCCGCGCCTGCTTGGACGTTTCCGCGCCTGCTTGGACGCTACCGAGCCTGCTTGGACGCTTTCGCGCCTTCTTGCATGCTTCCGCGCCTACTTGGACGTTTCCGCGCCTGCTTGGACGCTTCCGCGCCTGCTTGCATGCTTCCCCGCCTGCTTGGACGCTTCCGCGCCTGCTTGGACGCTTCCGCGCCTGGTTGGACGCTACCGCGCCTGCTTGGACGCTTCCGCGCCTGCTTGCATGCTTCCCCGCCTGCTTGGACGCTTCCGCGACTGCTTGGACGCTTCCGCGCCTGGTTGGACGCGACCGCGCCTGCTTGGACGTTTCCGCGACTGCTTGGACGCTTCCGCGCCTGCTTGGACACTTCTGCGCCTTCGTGCATGCTGCCGCGCCTACTTGGACGCTTCCGCGCCTGGTTGGACGCTACCGCGCCTGCTTGGACGCTTCCGCGACTGCTTGGACGCTTCCGCGCCTGCTTGGACTCTTCTGCGCCTTCTTGCATGCTACCGCGCCTGCTTGGACGCTTCCGCGCCTGGTTGGACGCTACCGCGCCTGCATCGACGCTTCCGCGATTGCTTGGACGCTTCCGCGCCTGCTTGGACTCTTCTGCGCCTTCTTGCATGCTTCCGCGCCTGCTTGGACGTTTCCACGCCTGCTTGGACGCTACCGCGCCTGCTTGGACGCTTCCGCGACTGCTTGAACGCTACCGCGCCTGCTTGGACTGTTCTGCGCCTTCTTGCATGCTGCCGCGCCTACTTGGACGTTTCCGCGCCTACTTGGACGTTTCCGCTCCTGCTTGGACGCTTCCGCGCCCGCTTGCATGCTTCCCCGCCTGCTTGGACGCTTCCGCGCCTGCTTGGACTCTCTGCGTCTTCTTGCATGCTTCCGCGCCTGCTTGGACGTTTCCGCGCCTGCTTGGACGCTACCGCGCCTGCTTGGACGCTTCCGCGTCTCTTTGGACGCTACAGCGCCTGCTTGGACGCTTCCGCGATTGCTTGGACGCTTCCGCGTCTGCTTGGACTCTTCTGCGCCTTCTTGCATGCTGCCGCGCCTACTTGGACGCCTCCGCGCCTGCTTGGACGCTTCCGCGCCTGCTTGGACGCTTCCGCGCCTGCTTGGACACTTCCGCGCCTGCTTGGACGCTTCCGCGTCTCTTTGGACGCTACAGCGCCTGCTTGGACGCTTCCGCGATTGCTTGGACGCTTCCGCGCCTGCTTGGACTCTTCTGCGCCTTCTTGCATGCTGCCGCGCCTACTTGGACGCCTCCGCGCCTGCTTGGACGTTTCCGCGCCAGCTTGGACACTACCGCGCCTGGTTGGACTCTTCTGCGTCTTCTTGCATGCTTCCGCGCCTGCTTGGACGCTTCCGCGCCTGCTTGGACGCTTCCGCGCCTGCTTGGACTCTTCCACGCCTGCTTGGACGTTTCCGCGCCTGCTTGGACGCTTCCGCGCCTGCTTGGACTCTCTGCGTCTTCTTGCATGCTTCCGCGCCTGCTTGGACGTTTGCGCGCCTGCTTGGACGCTACCGCGCCTGCTTGGACGCTTCCTCGTCTCTTTGGACGCTACAGCGCCTGCTTGGACGCTTCCGCGATTGCTTGGACGCTTCCGCGCCTGCTTGGACTGTTCTGCGCCTTCTTGCATGCTGCCGAGCCTACTTGGACGTTTCCGCGCCTACTTGGACGTTTCCGCGCCTGCTTGGACGCTTCCGCGCCTGCTTGCATGCTTCCCCGCCTGCTTGGACGCTTCCGCGCCTGCTTGGACTCTCTGCGTCTTCTTGCATGCTTCCGCGCCTGCTTGGACGTTTCCGCGCCTGCTTGGACGCTACCGCGCCTGCTTGGACGCTTCCGCGTCTCTTTGGACGCTACACCGCCTGCTTGGACGCTTCCGCGATTGCTTGGACGCTTCCGCGCCTGCTTGGACTCTTCTGCGCCTTCTTGCATGCTGCCGCGCCTACTTGGACGCCTCCGCGCCTGCTTGGACGCTTCCGCGCCTGCTTGGACGCTTCCGCGCCTGCTTGGACGCTTCCGCGACTGCTTGGACGCTTCCGCGCCTGGTTGGACGCGACCGCGCCTGCTTGGACGCTTCCGCGACTGCTTGGACGCTTCCGCGCCTGCTTGGACGCTTCCGCGACTGCTTGGACGCTTCCGCGCCTGGTTGGACGCGACCGCGCCTGCTTGGACGCTTCCGCGACTGCTTGGACGCTTCCGCGCCTGATTGGACGCTACCGCGCCTGCATCGACGCTTCCGCGATTGCTTGGACGCTTCCGCGCCTGCTTGGACTCTTCTGCGCCTTCTTGCATGCTTCCGCGCCTGCTTGGACGTTTCCACGCCTTCTTGGACGCTACCGCGCCTGCTTGGACGCTTCCGCGCCTTCTTGCATGCTTCCGCGCCTACTTGGACGTTTCCGCGCCTGCTTGGAATCTTCTGCGCCTTCTTGCATGCTGCCGCGCCTACTTGGACGTTTCCACGCCTGCTTGGACGCTTCCGCACCTGCTTGCATGCTTCCCCGCCTGCTTGGACGCTTCCGCGCCTGCTTGGACTCTTCTGCGCCTTCTTGCATGCTTCCGCGCCTGCTTGGACGTTTCCGCGCCTGCTTGGACGCTACCGAGCCTGCTTGGACGCTTCCGCGCCTTCTTGCATGCTTCCGCGCCTACTTGGACCTTTCCGCGCCTGCTTGGACGCTTCCGCGCCTGCTTGCATGCTTCCCCGCCTGCTTGGACGCTTCCGCGCCTGCTTGGACGCTTCCGCGCCTGCTTGCATGCTTCCGCGCCTGCTAGGACGCTTTCGCGCCTGCTTGGACGTTTCCGCGCCTGCTTGGACGCTACCGCGCCTGCTTGGACGCTTCCGCGTCTCTTTGGACGCTACAGCGCCTGCTTGGACGCTTCCGCGATTGCTTGGACGCTTCCGCGCCTGCTTGGACTCTTCTGCGCCTTCTTGCATGCTGCCGCGCCTACTTGGACGCTTCCGCGCCTGCTTGCATGCTTCCGCGCCTGCTTGCATGCTTCCGCGCCTGCTTGGACGCTACCGCGCCTGCTTGGACGCTTCCGCGACTGCTTGGACTCTACCGCGCCTGCTTGAACGCTTCCGCGACTGCTTGGACGCTTCCGCGCCTGCTGGGACTCTTCTGCGTCTTCTTGCATGCTTCCGCGCCTGCTTGGACGCTTCCGCGCCTGCTTGGAATCTTCTGCGCCTTCTTGCATGCTGCCGCGCCTACTTGGACGTTTCCACGCCTGCTTGGACGCTTCCGCACCTGCTTGCATGCTTCCACGCCTTCTTGGACGCTTCCGCGCCTGCTTGGACTCTTCTGCGCCTTCTTGCATGCTCCCGCGCCTGCTTGGACGTTTCCGCGCCTGCTTGGACGCTACCGAGCCTGCTTGGACGCTTCCGCGCCTTCTTGCATGCTTCCGCGCCTACTTGGACGTTTCCGCGCCTGCTTGGACGCTTCCGCGCCTGCTTGCATGCTTCCCCGCCTGCTTGGACGCTTCCGCGCCTGCTTGGACGCTTCCGCGCCTGGTTGGACGCTACCGCGCCTGCTTGGACGCTTCCGCGCCTGCTTGCATGCTTCCCCGCCTGCTTGGACGCTTCCGCGCCTGCTTGGACTCTTCTGCGCCTTCTTGCATGCTCCCGCGCCTGCTTGGACGTTTCCGCGACTGCTTGGACGCTTCCGCGCCTGGTTGGACGCGACCGCGCCTGCTTGGACGTTTCCGCGACTGCTTGGACGCTTCCGCGCCTGCTTGGACTCTTCTGCGCCTTCGTGCATGCTGCCGCGCCTACTTGGACGCTTCCGCGCCTGGTTGGACGCTACCGCGCCTGCTTGGACGCTTCCGCGACTGCTTGGACGCTTCCGCGCCTGCTTGGACTCTTCTGCGCCTTCTTGCATGCTACCGCGCCTGCTTGGACGCTTCCGCGCCTGGTTGGACGCTACCGCGCCTGCATCGACGCTTCCGCGATTGCTTGGACGCTTCCGCGCCTGCTTGGACTCTTCTGCGCCTTCTTGCATGCTTCCGCGCCTGCTTGGACGTTTCCACGCCTGCTTGGACGCAACCGCGCCTGCTTGGACGCTTCCGCGACTGCTTGAACGCTACCGCGCCTGCTTGGACTCTTCTGCGCCTTCTTGCATGCTTCCGCGCCTGCTTGGACGCTTCCGCGCCTGCTTGGACTCTTCTGCGCCTTCTTGCATGCTACCGCGCCTGCTTGGACGCTTCCGCGCCTGGTTGGACGCTACCGCGCCTGCATCGACGCTTCCGCGATTGCTTGGACGCTTCCGCGCCTGCTTGGACTCTTCTGCGCCTTCTTGCATGCTTCCGCGCCTGCTTGGACGTTTCCGCGCCTACTTGGACGTTTCCGCTCCTGCTTGGACGCTTCCGCGCCCGCTTGAATGCTTCCCCGCCTGCTTGGACGCTTCCGCGCCTGCTTGGACTCTCTGCGTCTTCTTGCATGCTTCCGCGCCTGCTTGGACGTTTCCGCGCCTGCTTGGACGTTTCCGCGCCTGCTTGGACGCTACCGCGCCTGCTTGGACGCTTCCGCGTCTCTTTGGACGCTACAGCGCCTGCTTGGACGCTTCCGCGATTGCTTGGACGCTTCCGCGTCTGCTTGGACTCTTCTGCGCCTTCTTGCATGCTGCCGCGCCTACTTGGACGCCTCCGCGCCTGCTTGGACGCTTCCGCGCCTGCTTGGACGCTTCCGCGCCTGCTTGGACACTTCCGCGCCTGCTTGGACGCTTCCGCGTCTCTTTGGACGCTACAGCGCCTGCTTGGACGCTTCCGCGATTGCTTGGACGCTTCCGCGCCTGCTTGGACTCTTCTGCGCCTTCTTGCATGCTGCCGCGCCTACTTGGACGCCTCCGCGCCTGCTTGGACGTTTCCGCGCCAGCTTGGACACTACCGCGCCTGGTTGGACTCTTCTGCGTCTTCTTGCATGCTTCCGCGCCTGCTTGGACGCTTCCGCGCCTGATTGGACGCTTCCGCGCCTGCTTGGACTCTTCCACGCCTGCTTGGACGTTTCCGCGCCTGCTTGGACGCTTCCGCGCCTGCTTGGACTCTCTGCGTCTTCTTGCATGCTTCCGCGCCTGCTTGGACGTTTGCGCGCCTGCTTGGACGCTACCGCGCCTGCTTGGACGCTTCCTCGTCTCTTTGGACGCTACAGCGCCTGCTTGGACGCTTCCGCGATTGCTTGGACGCTTCCGCGCCTGCTTGGACTGTTCTGCGCCTTCTTGCATGCTGCCGCGCCTACTTGGACGTTTCCGCGCCTACTTGGACGTTTCCGCGCCTGCTTGGACGCTTCCGCGCCTGCTTGCATGCTTCCCCGCCTGCTTGGACGCTTCCGCGCCTGCTTGGACTCTCTGCGTCTTCTTGCATGCTTCCGCGCCTGCTTGGACGTTTCCGCGCCTGCTTGGACGCTACCGCGCCTGCTTGGACGCTTCCGCGTCTCTTTGGACGCTACACCGCCTGCTTGGACGCTTCCGCGATTGCTTGGACGCTTCCGCGCCTGCTTGGACGCTTCCGCGCCTGCTTGGACACTTCCGCGCCTGCTTGGACTCTTCTGCGCCTTCTTGCATGCTACCGCGCCTGCTTGGACGCTTCCGCGCCTGGTTGGACGCTACCGCGCCTGCATCGACGCTTCCGCGATTGCTTGGACGCTTCCGCGCCTGCTTGGACTCTTCTGCGCCTTCTTGCATGCTTCCGCGCCTGCTTGGACGTTTCCACGCCTGCTTGGACGCTACCGCGCCTGCTTGGACGCTTCCGCGACTGCTTGAACGCTACCGCGCCTGCTTGGACTCTTCTGCGCCTTCTTGCATGCTTCCGCGCCTGCTTGGACGCTTCCGCGCCTGCTTGGACTCTTCTGCGCCTTCTTGCATGCTACCGCGCCTGCTTGGACGCTTCCGCGCCTGGTTGGACGCTACCGCGCCTGCATCGACGCTTCCGCGATTGCTTGGACGCTTCCGCGCCTGCTTGGACTCTTCTGCGCCTTCTTGCATGCTTCCGCGCCTGCTTGGACGTTTCCGCGCCTACTTGGACGTTTCCGCTCCTGCTTGGACGCTTCCGCGCCCGCTTGAATGCTTCCCCGCCTGCTTGGACGCTTCCGCGCCTGCTTGGACTCTCTGCGTCTTCTTGCATGCTTCCGCGCCTGCTTGGACGTTTCCGCGCCTGCTTGGACGTTTCCGCGCCTGCTTGGACGCTACCGCGCCTGCTTGGACGCTTCCGCGTCTCTTTGGACGCTACAGCGCCTGCTTGGACGCTTCCGCGATTGCTTGGACGCTTCCGCGTCTGCTTGGACTCTTCTGCGCCTTCTTGCATGCTGCCGCGCCTGCTTGGACGCCTCCGCGCCTGCTTGGACGCTTCCGCGCCTGCTTGGACGCTTCCGCGCCTGCTTGGACACTTCCGCGCCTGCTTGGACGCTTCCGCGTCTCTTTGGACGCTACAGCGCCTGCTTGGACGCTTCCGCGATTGCTTGGACGCTTCCGCGCCTGCTTGGACTCTTCTGCGCCTTCTTGCATGCTGCCGCGCCTACTTGGACGCCTCCGCGCCTGCTTGGACGTTTCCGCGCCAGCTTGGACACTACCGCGCCTGGTTGGACTCTTCTGCGTCTTCTTGCATGCTTCCGCGCCTGCTTGGACGCTTCCGCGCCTGATTGGACGCTTCCGCGCCTGCTTGGACTCTTCCACGCCTGCTTGGACGTTTCCGCGCCTGCTTGGACGCTTCCGCGCCTGCTTGGACTCTCTGCGTCTTCTTGCATGCTTCCGCGCCTGCTTGGACGTTTGCGCGCCTGCTTGGACGCTACCGCGCCTGCTTGGACGCTTCCTCGTCTCTTTGGACGCTACAGCGCCTGCTTGGACGCTTCCGCGATTGCTTGGACGCTTCCGCGCCTGCTTGGACTGTTCTGCGCCTTCTTGCATGCTGCCGCGCCTACTTGGACGTTTCCGCGCCTACTTGGACGTTTCCGCGCCTGCTTGGACGCTTCCGCGCCTGCTTGCATGCTTCCCCGCCTGCTTGGACGCTTCCGCGCCTGCTTGGACTCTCTGCGTCTTCTTGCATGCTTCCGCGCCTGCTTGGACGTTTCCGCGCCTGCTTGGACGCTACCGCGCCTGCTTGGACGCTTCCGCGTCTCTTTGGACGCTACACCGCCTGCTTGGACGCTTCCGCGATTGCTTGGACGCTTCCGCGCCTGCTTGGACGCTTCCGCGCCTGCTTGGACACTTCCGCGCCTGCTTGGACGCTTCCGCGTCTCTTTGGACGCTACAGCGCCTGCTTGGACGCTTCCGCGATTGCTTGGACGCTTCCGCGCCTGCTTGGACTCTTCTGCGCCTTCTTGCATGCTGCCGCGCCTACTTGGACGCCTCCGCGCCTGCTTGGACGCTTCCGCGACTGCTTGGACGCTTCCGCGCCTGCTTGGACTCTTCTGCGCCTTCTTGCATGCTGCCGCGCCTACTTGGACGCCTCCGCGCCTGCTTGGACGCTTCCGCGCCTGCTTGGACTCTTCTGCGCCTTCTTGCATGCTTCCGCGCCTACTTGGACGTTTCCGCGCCTACTTGGACGTTTCCGCGCCTGCTTGGACGCTTCCGCGCCTGCTTGCATGCTTCCCCGCCTGCTTGGACGCTTCCGCGCCTGCTTGGACTCTCTGCGTCTTCTTGCCTGCTTCCGCGCCTGCTTGGACGTTTCCGCGCCTGCTTGGACGCTACCGCGCCTGCTTGGACGCTTCCGCGTCTCTTTGGACGCTACCGCGCCTGCTTGGACACTTCTGCGCCTGTTTGGACTCTTCTGCGCCTGCTTGGACGCTACCGCGCCTGCATGGACGTTTCCGCGCCTGCTTGGACGCTACCGCGCCTGCTTGGACACTTCTGCGCCTGTTTGGACTCTTCTGCGCCTGCTTGGACGCTACCGCGCCTTCTTGGACGCTTCTGCTCCTTCGTGCATGCTTCCGCGCCTACTTGGACGTTACCGCGGCTGCTTGGATGCTTCCGCGCCTGCTTGCATGCTTCCCCGCCTGCTTGGACGCTTCCGCGCCTGCTTGGACGCTTCCGCGACTGCTTGGACGCTACCGCGCCTGCTTGGACAATTCCGCGACTGCTTGGGCGCTTCCGCGTCTCTTTGGACGCTACAGCGCCTGCTTGGACGCTTCCGCGATTGCTTGGACGCTTCCGCGCCTGCTTGGACTCTTCTGCGCCTTCTTGCATGCTGCCGCGCCTACTTGGACGCCTCCGCGCCTGCTTGGACGTTTCCGCGCCTGCTTGGACGCTACCGCGCCTGCTTGGACGCTTCCGCGCCTTCTTGCATGCTTCCGCGCCTGCTTGGACGTTTCCGCGCCTGCTTGGACGCTACCGCGCCTGCTTGGACGCTTCCGCGCCTGCTTGGACTCTTCTGCGCCTTCTTGCATGCTGCCGCGCCTACTTGGACGTTTCCGCGCCTGCTTGGACGCTTCCGCGCCTGCGTGCATGCTTCCCCGCCTGCTTGGACGCTTCCGCTTCTGCTTGGACGCTTCCGCGACTGCTTGGACGCTACCGTGCCTGCTTGGACGCTGCCGCGACTGCTTGGACACTACCGCGCCTGCTTGGACGCTTCCGCGACTGCTTGGACGTTTCCGCGCCTGCTTGGACTGTTCTGCGTCTTCTTGCATGCTTCCGCGCATGCTTGCATGCTTCCCCGCCTGCTTGGACGCATCCGCGCCTGCTTGGACTCTTCTGCGTCTTCTTGCATGCTTCCGCGCATGCTTGCATGCTTCCCCGCCTGCTTGGACGCTTCCGCGCCTGCTTGGACGTTTCCGCGCCTGCTTGGACGCTTCCGCGCCTGCTTGCATGCTTCCCCGGCTGCTTGGACGCTTCCGCGCCTGCTTGGACTCTTCTGCGCCTTCTTGCATGCTTCCGCGCCTGCTTGGACGTTTCCGCGCCTGCTTGGACGCTACCGCGCCTGCTTGGACGCTTCCGCGCCTTCTTGCATGCTTCCGCGCCTGCTTGGACGTTTCCGCGCCTGCTTGGACGATACCGCGCCTGCTTGGACGCTTCCGCGCCTGCTTGGACTCTTCTGCGTCTTCTTGCATGCTTCCGCGCATGCTTGCATGCTTCCCCGCCTGCTTGGACGCTTCCGCGCCTGCTTGGACGTTTCCGCGCCTGCTTGGACGCTTCCGCGCCTGCTTGCATGCTTCCCCGGCTGCTTGGACGCTTCCGCGCCTGCTTGGACTCTTCTGCGCCTTCTTGCATGCTTCCGCGCCTGCTTGGACGTTTCCGCGCCTGCTTGGACGCTACCGCGCCTGCTTGGACGCTTCCGCGCCTTCTTGCATGCTTCCGCGCCTGCTTGGACGTTTCCGCGCCTGCTTGGACGCTTCCGCGCCTATTTGAACGCTACTGCGCCTGCTTGGACGCTTCCGCGACTGCTTGGACGCTTCCGCGCCTGGTTGGACGCCACCGCGCCTGCTTGGATGTTTCCGCGACTGCTTGGACACTACCGCGCCTGCTTGGACTCTTCTGCGCCTTCTTGCATGCTGCCGCGCCTACTTGGACGTTTCCGCGCCTGCTTGGACTCTTCTGCGCCTTCTTGCATGCTGCCGCGCCTACTTGGACGTTTCCGCGCCTGCTTGGACGCTTCCGCGCCTGTTTGAACGCTCCTGCGCCTGCTTGGACGCTTCCGCGACTGCTTGGACGCTTCCGCGCCTGGTTGGACGCTACCGCGCCTGCTTGGATGTTTCCGCGACTGCTTGGACACTACCGCGCCTGCTTGGACGCTACCGCGCCAGCGTGCATGCTTCCCCGCCTGCTTGGACGCTTCCGCTTCTGCTTGGACGCTTCCGCGCCTGCTTGGACGTTTCCGCGCCTGCTTGGACGCTACCGCGCCTTCTTGGACGCTTCCGCGCCTTCTTGCATGCTTCCGCGCCTGCTTGGACGTTTCCGCGCCTGCTTGGACGCTTCCGCGACTGCTTGGACGCTTCCGCGCCTGGTTGGACGCTTCCGCGCCTGCTTGCATGCTTCCCCGCCTGCTTGGACGCTTCCGCGCCTGCTTGGACTCTTCTGCGCCTTCTTGCATGCTGCCGCGCCTACTTGGACGTTTCCGCGCCTGCTTGGACGCTTCCGCGCCTGCGTGCATGCTACCCGCCTGCTTGGACGCTTCCGCGCCTGCTTGGACGCTTCCGCGACTGCTTGGACGCTACCGTGCCTGCTTGGACGCTGCCGCGACTGCTTGGACACTACCGCGCCTGCTTGGACGCTTCCGCGACTGCTTGGACGTTTCCGCGCCTGCTTGGACTCTTCTGCGTCTTCTTGCATGCTTCCGCGCATGCTTGCATGCTTCCCCGCCTGCTTGGACGCATCCGCGCCTGCTTGGACTCTTCTGCGTCTTCTTGCATGCTTCCGCGCCTGCTTGGACGTTTCCGCGCCTGCTTGGACTCTTCTGCGCCTTCTTGCATGCTTCCGCGCCTGCTTGGACGTTTCCGCGCCTGCTTGGACGCTACCGCGCCTGCTTGGACGCTTCCGCGCCTTCTTGCATGCTTCCGCGCCTGCTTGGACGTTTCCGCGCCTGCTTGGACGATACCGCGCCTGCTTTGACGCTTCCGCGCCTGCTTGGACTCTTCTGCGCCTGCTTGCATGCTGCCGCGCCTACTTAGACGTTTCCGCGCCTGCTTGGACGCTTCCGCGCCTGCTTGAACGCTACCGCGCCTGCTTGGACGCTTCCGCGACTGCTTGGACGCTTCCGCGCCTGGTTGGACGCTACCGCGCCTGCTTGGATGTTTCCGCGACTGCTTGGACACTATCGCGCCTGCTTGGACGCTACCGCGCCTGCTTGGACGCTTCCGCGACTGCTTGGACGCTTCCGCGCCTGCTTGGACGCTACCGCGCCTGCTTGGACGCTTCCGCGACTGCTTGGACGCTACCGCGACTGCTTGGACGCTTCCGCGCCTGGTTGGACGCCACCGCGCCTGCTTGGATGTTTCCGCGACTGCTTGGACACTACCGCGCCTGCTTGGACTCTTCTGCGCCTTCTTGCATGCTGCCGCGCCTACTTGGACGTTTCCGCGCCTGCTTGGACTCTTCTGCGCCTTCTTGCATGCTGCCGCGCCTACTTGGACGTTTCCGCGCCTGCTTGGACGCTTCCGCGCCTGTTTGAACGCTCCTGCGCCTGCTTGGACGCTTCCGCGACTGCTTGGACGCTTCCGCGCCTGGTTGGACGCTACCGCGCCTGCTTGGATGTTTCCGCGACTGCTTGGACACTACCGCGCCTGCTTGGACGCTACCGCGCCTGCGTGCATGCTTCCCCGCCTGCTTGGACGCTTCCGCTTCTGCTTGGACGCTTCCGCGCCTGCTTGGACGTTTCCGCGCCTGCTTGGACGCTACCGCGCCTGCTTGGACGCTTCCGCGCCTTCTTGCATGCTTCCGCGCCTGCTTGGACGTTTCCGCGCCTGCTTGGACGCTTCCGCGACTGCTTGGACGCTTCCGCGCCTGGTTGGACGCTTCCGCGCCTGCTTGCATGCTTCCCCGCCTGCTTGGACGCTTCCGCGCCTGCTTGGACTCTTCTGCGCCTTCTTGCATGCTGCCGCGCCTACTTGGACGTTTCCGCGCCTGCTTGGACGCTTCCGCGCCTGCGTGCATGCTTCCCCGCCTGCTTGGACGCTTCCGCGCCTGCTTGGACGCTTCCGCGACTGCTTGGACGCTACCGTGCCTGCTTGGACGCTGCCGCGACTGCTTGGACACTACCGCGCCTGCTTGGACGCTTCCGCGACTGCTTGGACGTTTCCGCGCCTGCTTGGACTCTTCTGCGTCTTCTTGCATGCTTCCGCGCATGCTTGCATGCTTCCCCGCCTGCTTGGACGCATCCGCGCCTGCTTGGACTCTTCTGCGTCTTCTTGCATGCTTCCGCGCCTGCTTGGACGTTTCCGCGCCTGCTTGGACTCTTCTGCGCCTTCTTGCATGCTTCCGCGCCTGCTTGGACGTTTCCGCGCCTGCTTGGACGCTACCGCGCCTGCTTGGACGCTTCCGCGCCTTCTTGCATGCTTCCGCGCCTGCTTGGACGTTTCCGCGCCTGCTTGGACGATACCGCGCCTGCTTGGACGCTTCCGCGCCTGCTTGGACTCTTCTGCGCCTGCTTGCATGCTGCCGCGCCTACTTGGACGTTTCCGCGCCTGCTTGGACGCTTACGCGCCTGCTTGAACGCTACCGCGCCTGCTTGGACGCTACCGCGACTGCTTGGACGCTTCCGCGCCTGGTTGGACGCTACCGCGCCTGCTTGGATGTTTCCGCGACTGCTTGGACGCTACCGCGCCTGCTTGGACGCTTCCGCGCCTTCTTGGACTCTTCTGCGCCTTCTTGCATGCTTCCGCGCCTGCTTGGACGTTTCCGCGCTTGCTTGGACGCCACCGCGCCTGCTTGGACGCTTCCGCGACTGCTTGGACGCTTCCGCGCCTGGTTGGACGCGACCGCGCCTGCTTGAACGCTTCCGCGACTGCTTGGCCGCTACCGCGCCTGCTTGGAAGCTTCCGCGCCTGCTTGGACTCTTCTGCGTCATCTTGCATGCTTCCGCGCCTGCTTGGACGTTTCCGCGCCTGCTTGGACGCTACCGCGCCTGCTTGGACGCTTCCGCGACTGCTTGGACGCTTCCGCGCCTGGTTGGACGCGACCGCGCCTGCTTGATCGCTTCCGCGACTGCTTCGACGATTCCGCGCCTGTGTGGACTCTTCTGCGCCTGCTTGGACTCTTCTGCGCCTTCTTGCATGCTTCCGCGCCTGCTTGGACGCTTCCGCGACTGCTTGGCCGCTACCGCGCCTGCTTGGAAGCTTCCGCGCCTGCTTGGACTCTTCTGCGTCATCTTGCATGCTTCCGCGCCTGCTTGGACGTTTCCGCGCCTGCTTGGACGCTACCGCGCCTGCTTGGACGCTTCCGCGACTGCTTGGACGCTTCCGCGCCTGGTTGGACGCGACCGCGCCTGCTTGATCGCTTCCGCGACTGCTTCGACGATTCCGCGCCTGTGTGGACTCTTCTGCGCCTGCTTGGACTCTTCTGCGCCTTCTTGCATGCTTCCGCGCCTGCTTGGACGTTTCCGCGACTGCTTGGACGCTACCGCGCCTGCTTGGACGCTTCCGCGACTGCTTGGACGCTCCCGCGCCTACTTGGACGCTTCCGCGCCTGCTTGGACTCTTCCACGCATGCTTGGACTCTTCTGCGCCTTCTGGCATGCTGCCGCGCCTACTTGGACGTTTCCGCGCCTGCTTGGACGCTTCCGCGCCTGGTTGGACGCTTCCGCGCTTCTTGCATGCTTCCGCGCCTACTTGGACATTTCCGCGCCTGCTTGGACTCTTCCACGCATGCTTGGACGCTCCCACGCCTGCTTGGACGCTTCCGCGCCTGCTTGGACGCTTCCGCGCCTGCTTGTACTCTTCTGCGTCTTCTTGCATGCTTCCGCGCCTGCTTGGACTCTTCTAGGTCTTCTTGCATGCTTCCGCGCCTGCTTGGACGTTTCCGCGCCTGCTTGAACGCTTCCGCGACTGCTTGGACGCTCCCGCGCCTGCTTGGGCTCTTCTGCGTCTTCTTGCATGCTTCCGCGCCTGCTTGGACGTTTCCGCGCCTGCTTGGACGCTGCCGCGCCTGCTTGGACGCTTCCGCGACTGCTTGGACGCTTCCGCGCCTGCTTGGACGCTACCGCGACTGCTTGGACGCTTCCGCGCCTGGTTGGACGCTACCGCGCCTGCTTGGATGTTTCCGCGACTGCTTGGACGCTACCGCGCCTGCTTGGACGCTTCCGCGCCTTCTTGGACTCTTCTGCGCCTTCTTGCATGCTTCCGCGCCTGCTTGGACGTTTCCGCGCTTGCTTGGACGCCACCGCGCCTGCTTGGACGCTTCCGCGACTGCTTGGACGCTTCCGCGCCTGGTTGGACGCGACCGCGCCTGCTTGAACGCTTCCGCGACTGCTTGGCCGCTACCGCGCCTGCTTGGAAGCTTCCGCGCCTGCTTGGACTCTTCTGCGTCATCTTGCATGCTTCCGCGCCTGCTTGGACGTTTCCGCGCCTGCTTGGACGCTGCCGCGCCTGCTTGGACGCTTCCGCGACTGCTTGGACGCTTCCGCGCCTGCTTGGACACTTCTGCGTCTTCTTGCATGCTGCCGCGCCTGCTTGGACGTTTCCGCGCCAGCTTGGACACTACCGCGCCTGGTTGGACTCTTCTGCGTCTTCTTGCATTCTTCCGCGCCTGTTTGGACGCTTCCGCGCCTGCTAGGACGCTTCCGCGCCTGCTTGGACTCTTCCACGCCTGCTTGGACGTTTCCGCGCCTGCTTGGACTCTTCTGCGTCTTCTTGCATGCTTCCGCGCCTGCTTGGACGTTTCCGCGCCTGCTTGGACGCTACCGCGCCTGCTTGGACGCTTCCGCGACTGCTTGGACGCTTCCGCGCCTGCTTGGACGCTTCCGCGCCTGCTTGGACTCTTCTGCGCCTGCTTGCATGCTTCCGCGCCTGCTTGGACGCTTCCGCGCCTGCTTGGACTCTTCTGCGTCTTCTTGCATGCTTCCGCGCCTGCTTGGACGTTTCCGCGCCTGCTTGGACGCTACCGCGCCTGCTTGGACGCTTCCGCGACTGCGTGGACGCTTCCGCGCCTGGTTGGACGCGACCGCGCCTGCATGCATGCTTCCGCGACTGCTTGGACGTTTCCGCGACTGCTTGGACGTTTCCGCGCCTGCTTGGACTATTCTGCGCCTTCTTGCATGCTTCCGCGCCTGCTTGGACTATTCTGTGTCTTCTTGCATGCTTCCGCGCCTACTTGGACGTTTCCGCGACTGCTTGGACGTTTCCGCGCCAGCTTGGATGCTTTCGCGCCTGCTTGGACTATTCTGCACCTTCTTGCATGCTTCCGCGCCTACTTGGACGCTTCCGCGCCTGGTTGGACGCTACCGCGCCTGCTTGGACGCTTCCGCGACTGCTTGGACGCTTCCGCGTCTGCTTGGACGGTACCGCGCCTGCTTGGACGCTTCAGCGACTGCTTGGACGCTTCCGCGCCTGCTTGCATGCTTCCGCGCCTGCTTGCATGCTTCCGCGCCTGCTTGCATGCTTCCGCGCCTGCTAGGACTCTTTCGCGCCTGCTTGCACGGTTCCGAGCCTGCTTGGACGCTTCCGCGCCTGCTTGGACTCTTCTGCGTCTTCTTGCATGCTTCCGCGCCTGCTTGGACTCTTCTGCGTCTTCTTGCATGCTTCCGCGCCTGCTTGGACGTTTCCGCGCCTGCTTGAACGCTTCCGCGACTGCTTGGACGCTCCCGCGCCTGCTTGGACTCTTCTGCGTCTTCTTGCATGCTTCCGCGCCTGCTTGGACGCTTCCGCGCCTGCTTGGACTCTTCTGCGCCTGCTTGCATGCTTCCGCGCCTGCTTGGACGCTTCCGCGCCTGCTTGGACTCTTCTGCGTCTTCTTGCATGCTTCCGCGCCTGCTTGGACGTTTCCGCGCCTACTTGGACGCTTCCGCGCCTGGTTGGACGCTACCGCGACTGCTTGGACGCTTCCGCGCCTGCTTGGACTCTTCTGCGTCTTCTTGCATGCTTCCGCGCCTGCTTGGACGTTTCCGCGCCTGCTTGAACGCTTCCGCGACTGCTTGGACGCTCCCGCGCCTGCTTGGACTCTTCTGCGTCTTCTTGCATGCTTCCGCGCCTGCTTGGACGCTTCCGCGCCTGCTTGGACTCTACCGCGCCTGCTTGAACGCTTCCGCGACTGCTTGGACGCTTCCGCGCCTGCTTGGACTCTTCTGCGTCTTCTTGCATGCTTCCGCGCCTGCTTGGACGCTTCCGCGCCTGCTTGGACTCTTCTGCGCCTGCTTGCATGCTTCCGCGCCTGCTTGGACGCTTCCGCGCCTGCTTGGACTCTTCTGCGTCTTCTTGCATGCTTCCGCGCCTGCTTGGACGTTTCCGCGCCTACTTGGACGCTTCCGCGCCTGGTTGGACGCTACCGCGCCTGCTTGGACGCTTCCGCGACTGCTTGGACGCTTCCGCGTCTGCTTGGACGGTACCGCGCCTGCTTGGACGCTTCAGCGACTGCTTGGACGCTTCCGCGCCTGCTTGGACTCTTCCACGCCTTCTTGGACGTTTCCGCGCCTGCTTGGACGCTACCGCGCCTGCTTGGACGCTTCCGCGACTGCTTGGACTCTACCGCGCCTGCTTGAACGCTTCCGCGACTGCTTGGACGCTTCCGCGCCTGCTTGGACTCTTCTGCGTCTTCTTGCATGCTTCCGCGCCTGCTTGGACGCTTCCGCGCCTGCTTGGAATCTTCTGCGCCTTCTTGCATGCTGCCGCGCCTACTTGGACGTTTCCACGCCTGCTTGGACGCTTCCGCACCTGCTTGCATGCTTCCCCGCCTGCTTGGACGCTTCCGCGCCTGCTTGGACTCTTCTGCGCCTTCTTGCATGCTCCCGCGCCTGCTTGGACGTTTCCACGCCTACTTGGACGTTTCCGCGCCTGCTTGGACGCTTCCGCGCCTGCTTGGACGCTTCCGCGACTGCTTGGACGCTTCCGCGACTGCTTGGACGCTTCCGCGTCTGCTTGGACGGTACAGCGCCTGCTTGGACGCTTCAGCGACTGCTTGGACGCTTCCGCGCCTGCTTGCATGCTTCCGCGCCTGCTTGCATGCTTCCGCGCCTGCTAGGACGCTTTCGCGCCTGCTTGCACGGTTCCGAGCCTGCTTGGACGCTTCCGCGCCTGCTTGGACGCTTCCGCGCCTGCTTGCATGCTTCCGCGCCTGCTTGCATGCTTCCGCGCCTGCTAGGACGCTTTCGCGCCTGCTTGCACGGTTCCGAGCCTGCTTGGACGCTTCCGCGACTGCTTGGACGCTTCCGCGCCTGCTTGCATGCTTCCCCGCCTGCTTGCATGCCTCCGCGCCTGCTTGGACGTTACCGCGCCTGCTTGGACGCTTCCGCGCCTGGTTGGACGCTACCGCGCCTGCTTGGACGCTTCCGCGACTGCTTGGACGCTTCCGCGCCTGCTTGGACTCTTCTGCGCCTTCTTGCATGCTTCCGCCCCTGCTTGGACGCTTCCGTGCCTACTTGCACGGTTCGGCGCCTGCTTGCATGCTTCCGCGCCTACTTGGAGGTTTCCGCGACTGCTTGGACGTTTCCGCGCCAGCTTGGATGCTTTCGCGCCTGCTTGGACTATTCTGCGCCTTCTTGCATGCTTCCGCGCCTGCTTGGACTATTCTGCGTCTTCTTGCATGCTTCCGCGCCTACTTGGACGTTTCCGCGACTGCTTGGACGTTTCCGCGCCAGCTTGGATGCTTTCGCGCCTGCTTGGACTATTCTGCGCCTTCTTGCATGCTTCCGCGCCTGCTTGGACGTTTCCGCGCCTGCTTGGACTCTACCGCGCCTGCTTGAACGCTTCCGCGACTGCTTGGACGCTTCCGCGCCTGCTTGGACTCTTCTGCGTCTTCTTGCATGCTTCCGCGCCTGCTTGGACGCTTCCGCGCCTGCTTGGAATCTTCTGCGCCTTCTTGCATGCTGCCGCGCCTACTTGGACGTTTCCACGACTGCTTGGACGCTTCCGCACCTGCTTGCATGCTTCCCCGCCTGCTTGGACGCTTCCGCGCCTGCTTGGACTCTTCTGCGCCTTCTTGCATGCTCCCGCGCCTGCTTGGACGTTTCCACGCCTACTTGGACGTTTCCGCGCCTGCTTGGACGCTTCCGCGCCTGCTTGGACGCTTCCGCGACTGCTTGGACGCTTCCGCGACTGCTTGGACGCTTCCGCGTCTGCTTGGACGGTACCGCGCCTGCTTGGACGCTTCAGCGACTGCTTGGACGCTTCCGCGCCTGCTTGCATGCTTCCGCGCCTGCTTGCATGCTTCCGCGCCTGCTAGGACGCTTTCGCGCCTGCTTGCACTGTTCCGAGCCTGCTTGGACGCTTCCGCGCCTGCTTGGACGCTTCCGCGCCTGCTTGCATGCTTCCGCGCCTGCTTGCATGCTTCCGCGCCTGCTAGGACGCTTTCGCGCCTGCTTGCACGGTTCCGAGCCTGCTTGGACGCTTCCGCGACTGCTTGGACGCTTCCGCGCCTGCTTGCATGCTTCCCCGCCTGCTTGCATGCCTCCGCGCCTGCTTGGACGTTACCGCGCCTGCTTGGACGCTTCCGCGCCTGGTTGGACGCTACCGCGCCTGCTTGGACGCTTCCGCGACTGCTTGGACGCTTCCGCGCCTGCTTGGACTCTTCTGCGCCTTCTTGCATGCTTCCGCCCCTGCTTGGACGCTTCCGTGCCTACTTGCACGGTTCGGCGCCTGCTTGCATGCTTCCGCGCCTTCTTGCATGCTTCCGCGCCTACTTGGACGTTTCCGCGCCTGCTTGGACGCTTCCGCGCCTGCTTGCATGCTTCCCCGCCTGCTTGGACGCTTCCGCGCCTGCTTGGACGCTTCCGCGCCTGGTTGGACGCTACCGCGCCTGCTTGGACGCTTCCGCGCCTGCTTGCATGCTTCCCCGCCTGCTTGGACGCTTCCGCGCCTGCTTGGACTCTTCTGCGCCTGCTTGCATGCTTCCGCGCCTGCTTGGACGCTTCCGCGCCTGCTTGGACTCTTCTGCGTCTTCTTGCATGCTTCCGCGCCTGCTTGGACGTTTCCGCGCCTGCTTGGACGCTACCGCGCCTGCTTGGACGCTTCCGCGACTGCTTGGACGCTTCCGCGCCTGGTTGGACGCGACCGCGCCTGCTTGGGCGCTTCCGCGACTGCTTGGACGCTTCCGCGCCTGCTTGGACTCTTCTGCGCCTTCGTGCATGCTGCCGCGCCTACTTGGACGCTTCCGCGCCTGGTTGGACGCTACCGCGCCTGCTTGGACACTTCCGCGACTGCTTGGACGCTTCCGCGCCTGCTTGGACTCTTCTGCGCCTTCTTGCATGCTTCCGCGCCTGCTTGGACGCTTCCGCGCCTGATTGGACGCTACCGCGCCTGCATCGACGCTTCCGCGATTGCTTGGACGCTTCCGCGCCTGCTTGGACTCTTCTGCGCCTTCTTGCATGCTTCCGCGCCTGCTTGGACGTTTCCACGCCTTCTTGGACGCTACCGCGCCTGCTTGGACGCTTCCGCGCCTTCTTGCATGCTTCCGCGCCTACTTGGACGTTTCCGCGCCTGCTTGGAATCTTCTGCGCCTTCTTGCATGCTGCCGCGCCTACTTGGACGTTTCCACGCCTGCTTGGACGCTTCCGCACCTGCTTGCATGCTTCCCCGCCTGCTTGGACGCTTCCGCGCCTGCTTGGACTCTTCTGCGCCTTCTTGCATGCTTCCGCGCCTGCTTGGACGTTTCCGCGCCTGCTTGGACGCTACCGAGCCTGCTTGGACGCTTCCGCGCCTTCTTGCATGCTTCCGCGCCTACTTGGACGTTTCCGCGCCTGCTTGGACGCTTCCGCGCCTGCTTGCATGCTTCCCCGCCTGCTTGGACGCTTCCGCGCCTGCTTGGACGCTTCCGCGCCTGCTTGCATGCTTCCGCGCCTGCTAGGACGCTTTCGCGCCTGCTTGGACGTTTCCGCGCCTGCTTGGACGCTACCGCGCCTGCTTGGACGCTTCCGCGTCTCTTTGGACGCTACAGCGCCTGCTTGGACGCTTCCGCGATTGCTTGGACGCTTCCGCGCCTGCTTGGACTCTTCTGCGCCTTCTTGCATGCTGCCGCGCCTACTTGGACGCTTCCGCGCCTTCTTGCATGCTTCCGCGCCTGCTTGCATGCTTCCGCGCCTGCTTGGACGCTACCGCGCCTGCTTGGACGCTTCCGCGACTGCTTGGACTCTACCGCGCCTGCTTGAACGCTTCCGCGACTGCTTGGACGCTTCCGCGCCTGCTGGGACTCTTCTGCGTCTTCTTGCATGCTTCCGCGCCTGCTTGGACGCTTCCGCGCCTGCTTGGAATCTTCTGCGCCTTCTTGCATGCTGCCGCGCCTACTTGGACGTTTCCACGCCTGCTTGGACGCTTCCGCACCTGCTTGCATGCTTCCACGCCTGCTTGGACGCTTCCGCGCCTGCTTGGACTCTTCTGCGCCTTCTTGCATGCTACCGCGCCTGCTTGGACGTTTCCGCGCCTGCTTGGACGCTACCGAGCCTGCTTGGACGCTTTCGCGCCTTCTTGCATGCTTCCGCGCCTACTTGGACGTTTCCGCGCCTGCTTGGACGCTTCCGCGCCTGCTTGCATGCTTCCCCGCCTGCTTGGACGCTTCCGCGCCTGCTTGGACGCTTCCGCGCCTTGTTGGACGCTACCGCGCCTGCTTGGACGCTTCCGCGCCTGCTTGCATGCTTCCCCGCCTGTTTGGACGCTTCCGCGACTGCTTGGACGCTTCCGCGCCTGGTTGGACGCGACCGCGCCTGCTTGGACGTTTCCGCGACTGCTTGGACGCTTCCGCGCCTGCTTGGACTCTTCTGCGCCTTCGTGCATGCTGCCGCGCCTACTTGGACGCTTCCGCGCCTGGTTGGACGCTACCGCGCCTGCTTGGACGCTTCCGCGACTGCTTGGACGCTTCCGCGCCTGCTTGGACTCTTCTGCACCTTCTTGCATGCTACCGCGCCTGCTTGGACGCTTCCGCGCCTGGTTGGACGCTACCGCGCCTGCATCGACGCTTCCGCGATTGCTTGGACGCTTCCGCGCCTGCTTGGACTCTTCTGCGCCTTCTTGCATGCTTCCGCGCCTGCTTGGACGTTTCCACGCCTGCTTGGACGCTACCGCGCCTGCTTGGACGCTTCCGCGACTGCTTGAACGCTACCGCGCCTGCTTGGACTGTTCTGCGCCTTCTTGCATGCTGCCGCGCCTACTTGGACGTTTCCGCGCCTACTTGGACGTTTCCGCTCCTGCTTGGACGCTTCCGCGCCCGCTTGCATGCTTCCCCGCCTGCTTGGACGCTTCCGCGCCTGCTTGGACTCTCTGCGTCTTCTTGCATGCTTCCGCGCCTGCTTGGACGTTTCCGCGCCTGCTTGGACGCTACCGCGCCTGCTTGGACGCTTCCGCGTCTCTTTGGACGCTACAGCGCCTGCTTGGACGCTTCCGCGATTGCTTGGACTCTTCCGCGTCTGCTTGGACTCTTCTGCGCCTTCTTGCATGCTGCCGCGCCTACTTGGACGCCTCCGCGCCTGCTTGGACGCTTCCGCGCCTGCTTGGACGCTTCCGCGCCTGCTTGGACACTTCCGCGCCTGCTTGGACGCTTCCGCGTCTCTTTGGACGCTACAGCGCCTGCTTGGACGCTTCCGCGATTGCTTGGACGCTTCCGCGCCTGCTTGGACTCTTCTGCGCCTTCTTGCATGCTGCCGCGCCTACTTGGACGCCTCCGCGCCTGCTTGGACGTTTCCGCGCCAGCTTGGACACTACCGCGCCTGGTTGGACTCTTCTGCGTCTTCTTGCATGCTTCCGCGCCTGCTTGGACGCTTCCGCGCCTGCTTGGACGCTTCCGCGCCTGCTTGGACTCTTCCACGCCTGCTTGGACGTTTCCGCGCCTGCTTGGACGCTTCCGCGCCTGCTTGGACTCTCTGCGTCTTCTTGCATGCTTCCGCGCCTGCTTGGACGTTTGCGCGCCTGCTTGGACGTTTGCGCGCCTGCTTGGACGCTACCGCGCCTGCTTGGACGCTTCCTCGTCTCTTTGGACGCTACAGCGCCTGCTTGGACGCTTCCGCGATTGCTTGGACGCTTCCGCGCCTGCTTGGACTCTTCTGCGCCTTCTTGCATGCTGCCGCGCCTACTTGGACGCCTCCGCGCCTGCTTGGACGCTTCCGCGCCTGCTTGGACGCTTCCGCGCCTGCTTGGACGCTTCCGCGACTGCTTGGACGCTTCCGCGCCTGGTTGGACGCGACCGCGCCTGCTTGGACGCTTCCGCGACTGCTTGGACGCTTCAGCGCCTGCTTGGACTCTTCTGCGCCTTCGTGCATGCTGCCGCGCCTGCTTGGACGCTTCCGCGCCTGCTTGGACGCTTCCGCGACTGCTTGGACGCTTCCGCGCCTGCTTGGACGCTTCCGCGCCTTCTTGCATGCTTCCGCGCCTGCTTGGACGTTTCCGCGCCTGCTTGGACGCTACCGCGCCTGCTTGGACGCTTCCGCGCCTGCTTGGACTCTTCTGCGCCTTCTTGCATGCTGCCGCGCCTACTTGGACGTTTCCGCGCCTGCTTGGACGCTTCCGCGCCTGCGTGCATGCTTCCCCGCCTGCTTGGACGCTTCCGCTTCTGCTTGGACGCTTCCGCGACTGCTTGGACGCTACCGTGCCTGCTTGGACGCTGCCGCGACTGCTTGGACACTACCGCGCCTGCTTGGACGCTTCCGCGACTGCTTGGACGTTTCCGCGCCTACTTGGACTGTTCTGCGTCTTCTTGCATGCTTCCGCGCATGCTTGCATGCTTCCCCGCCTGCTTGGACGCATCCGCGCCTGCTTGGACTCTTCTGCGTCTTCTTGCATGCTTCCGCGCATGCTTGCATGCTTCCCCGCCTGCTTGGACGCTTCCGCGCCTGCATGGACGTTTCCGCGCCTGCTTGGACGCTTCCGCGCCTGCTTGCATGCTTCCCCGGCTGCTTGGACGCTTCCGCGCCTGCTTGGACTCTTCTGCGCCTTCTTGCATGCTGCCGCGCCTACTTGGACGTTTCCGCGCCTGCTTGGACTCTTCTGCGCCTTCTTGCATGCTGCCGCGCCTACTTGGACGTTTCCGCGCCTGCTTGGACGCTTCCGCGCCTGTTTGAACGCTCCTGCGCCTGCTTGGACGCTTCCGCGACTGCTTGGACGCTTCCGCGCCTGGTTGGACGCTACCGCGCCTGCTTGGATGTTTCCGCGACTGCTTGGACACTACCGCGCCTGCTTGGACGCTACCGCGCCTGCGTGCATGCTTCCCCGCCTGCTTGGACGCTTCCGCTTCTGCTTGGACGCTTCCGCGCCTGCTTGGACGTTTCCGCGCCTGCTTGGACGCTACCGCGCCTGCTTGGACGCTTCCGCGCCTTCTTGCATGCTTCCGCGCCTGCTTGGACGTTTCCGCGCCTGCTTGGACGCTTCCGCGACTGCTTGGACGCTTCCGCGCCTGGTTGGACGCTTCCGCGCCTGCTTGCATGCTTCCCCGCCTGCTTGGACGCTTCCGCGCCTGCTTGGACTCTTCTGCGCCTTCTTGCATGCTGCCGCGCCTACTTGGACGTTTCCGCGCCTGCTTGGACGCTTCCGCGCCTGCGTGCATGCTTCCCCGCCTGCTTGGACGCTTCCGCGCCTGCTTGGACGCTTCCGCGACTGCTTGGACGCTACCGTGCCTGCTTGGACGCTGCCGCGACTGCTTGGACACTACCGCGCCTGCTTGGACGCTTCCGCGACTGCTTGGACGTTTCCGCGCCTGCTTGGACTCTTCTGCGTCTTCTTGCATGCTTCCGCGCATGCTTGCATGCTTCCCCGCTTGCTTGGACGCATCCGCGCCTGCTTGGACTCTTCTGCGTCTTCTTGCATGCTTCCGCGCCTGCTTGGACGTTTCCGCGCCTGCTTGGACTCTTCTGCGCCTTCTTGCATGCTTCCGCGCCTGCTTGGACGTTTCCGCGCCTGCTTGGACGCTACCGCGCCTGCTTGGACGCTTCCGCGCCTTCTTGCATGCTTCCGCGCCTGCTTGGACGTTTCCGCGCCTGCTTGGACGATACCGCGCCTGCTTGGACGCTTCCGCGCCTGCTTGGACTCTTCTGCGCCTGCTTGCATGCTGCCGCGCCTACTTGGACGTTTCCGCGCCTGCTTGGACGCTTCCGCGCCTGCTTGAACGCTACCGCGCCTGCTTGGACGCTTCCGCGACTGCTTGGACGCTTCCGCGCCTGGTTGGACGCTACCGCGCCTGCTTGGATGTTTCCGCGACTGCTTGGACACTACCGCGCCTGCTTGGACGCTACCGCGCCTGCTTGGACGCTTCCGCGACTGCTTGGACGCTTCCGCGCCTGCTTGGACGCTACCGCGCCTGCTTGGACGCTTCCGCGACTGCTTGGACGCTACCGCGACTGCTTGGACGCTTCCGCGCCTGGTTGGACGCCACCGCGCCTGCTTGGATGTTTCCGCGACTGCTTGGACACTACCGCGCCTGCTTGGACTCTTCTGCGCCTTCTTGCATGCTGCCGCGCCTACTTGGACGTTTCCGCGCCTGCTTGGACTCTTCTGCGCCTTCTTGCATGCTGCCGCGCCTACTTGGACGTTTCCGCGCCTGCTTGGACGCTTCCGCGCCTGTTTGAACGCTCCTGCGCCTGCTTGGACGCTTCCGCGACTGCTTGGACGCTTCCGCGCCTGGTTGGACGCTACCGCGCCTGCTTGGATGTTTCCGCGACTGCTTGGACACTACCGCGCCTGCTTGGACGCTACCGCGCCTGCGTGCATGCTTCCCCGCCTGCTTGGACGCTTCCGCTTCTGCTTGGACGCTTCCGCGCCTGCTTGGACGTTTCCGCGCCTGCTTGGACGCTACCGCGCCTGCTTGGACGCTTCCGCGCCTTCTTGCATGCTTCCGCGCCTGCTTGGACGTTTCCGCGCCTGCTTGGACGCTTCCGCGACTGCTTGGACGCTTCCGCGCCTGGTTGGACGCTTCCGCGCCTGCTTGCATGCTTCCCCGCCTGCTTGGACGCTTCCGCGCCTGCTTGGACTCTTCTGCGCCTTCTTGCATGCTGCCGCGCCTACTTGGACGTTTCCGCGCCTGCTTGGACGCTTCCGCGCCTGCGTGCATGCTTCCCCGCCTGCTTGGACGCTTCCGCGCCTGCTTGGACGCTTCCGCGACTGCTTGGACGCTACCGTGCCTGCTTGGACGCTGCCGCGACTGCTTGGACACTACCGCGCCTGCTTGGACGCTTCCGCGACTGCTTGGACGTTTCCGCGCCTGCTTGGACTCTTCTGCGTCTTCTTGCATGCTTCCGCGCATGCTTGCATGCTTCCCCGCCTGCTTGGACGCATCCGCGCCTGCTTGGACTCTTCTGCGTCTTCTTGCATGCTTCCGCGCCTGCTTGGACGTTTCCGCGCCTGCTTGGACTCTTCTGCGCCTTCTTGCATGCTTCCGCGCCTGCTTGGACGTTTCCGCGCCTGCTTGGACGCTACCGCGCCTGCTTGGACGCTTCCGCGCCTTCTTGCATGCTTCCGCGCCTGCTTGGACGTTTCCGCGCCTGCTTGGACGATACCGCGCCTGCTTGGACGCTTCCGCGCCTGCTTGGACTCTTCTGCGCCTGCTTGCATGCTGCCGCGCCTACTTGGACGTTTCCGCGCCTGCTTGGACGCTTCCGCGCCTGCTTGAACGCTACCGCGCCTGCTTGGACGCTTCCGCGACTGCTTGGACGCTTCCGCGCCTGGTTGGACGCTACCGCGCCTGCTTGGATGTTTCCGCGACTGCTTGGACACTACCGCGCCTGCTTGGACGCTACCGCGCCTGCTTGGACGCTTCCGCGACTGCTTGGACGCTTCCGCGCCTGCTTGGACGCTACCGCGCCTGCTTGGACGCTTCCGCGACTGCTTGGACGCTACCGCGCCTGCTTGGACGCTTCCGCGCCTGCTTGGACTCTTCTGCGCCTTCTTGCATGCTTCCGCGCCTGCTTGGACGTTTCCGCGCTTGCTTGGACGCCACCGCGCCTGCTTGGACGCTTCCGCGACTGCTTGGACGCTTCCGCGCCTGGTTGGACGCGACCGCGCCTGCTTGAACGCTTCCGCGACTGCTTGGCCGCTACCGCGCCTGCTTGGAAGCTTCCGCGCCTGCTTGGACTCTTCTGCGTCATCTTGCATGCTTCCGCGCCTGCTTGGACGTTTCCGCGCCTGCTTGGACGCTACCGCGCCTGCTTGGACGCTTCCGCGACTGCTTGGACGCTTCCGCGCCTGGTTGGACGCGACCGCGCCTGCTTGATCGCTTCCGCGACTGCTTCGACGATTCCGCGCCTGTGTGGACTCTTCTGCGCCTGCTTGGACTCTTCTGCGCCTTCTTGCATGCTTCCGCGCCTGCTTGGACGTTTCCGCGACTGCTTGGACGCTACCGCGCCTGCTTGGACGCTTCCGCGACTGCTTGGACGCTACAGCGCCTGCTTGGACGCTTCCGCGACTGCTTGGACGCTTCCGCGCCTGCTTGGACTCTTCTGCGCCTGCTTGCATGCTGCCGCGCCAACTTGGACGCTTCCGCGCCTGGTTGGTAGCTACCGCGCCTGCTTGGACGCTTCCATGACTGCTTGGACGCTTCCGCGCCTGCTTGGACTCTTCTGCGCCTTGTTGCATGCTTCCGCGCCTGCTTGGACGTTTCCGCGCCTGCTTGGACGCTTCCGCGCCTGCTTGGACTCTTCTGCGCCTGCTTGCATGCTGCCGCGCCTACTTGGACGTTTCCGCGCCTGCTTGGACGCTACCGCGCCTGCTTGAACGCTACCGCGCCTGCTTGGACGCTTCCGCGACTGCTTGGACGCTTCCGCGCCTGGTTGGACGCCACCGCGCCTGCTTGGATGTTTCCGCGACTGCTTGGACACTACCGCGCCTGCTTGGACTCTTCTCCGCCTTCTTGCATGCTGCCGCGCCTACTTGGACGTTTCCGCGCCTGCTTGGACTCTTCTGCGCCTTCTTGCATGCTGCCGCGCCTACTTGGACGTTTCCGCGCCTGCTTGGACGCTTCCGCGCCTGTTTGAACGCTCCTGCGCCTGCTTGGACGCTTCCGCGACTGCTTGGACGCTTCCGCGCCTGGTTGGACGCTACCGCGCCTGCTTGGATGTTTCCGCGACTGCTTGGACACTACCGCGCCTGCTTGGACGCTACCGCGCCTGCGTGCATGCTTCCCCGCCTGCTTGGACGCTTCCGCTTCTGCTTGGACGCTTCCGCGCCTGCTTGGACGTTTCCGCGCCTGCTTGGACGCTACCGCGCCTGCTTGGACGCTTCCGCGCCTTCTTGCATGCTTCCGCGCCTGCTTGGACGTTTCCGCGCCTGCTTGGACGCTTCCGCGACTGCTTGGATGCTTCCGCGCCTGGTTGGACGCTTCCGCGCCTGCTTTCATGCTTCCCCGCCTGCTTGGACGCTTCCGCGCCTGCTTGGACTCTTCTGCGCCTTCTTGCATGCTGCCGCGCCTACTTGGACGTTTCCGCGCCTGCTTGGACGCTTCCGCGCCTGCGTGCATGCTTCCCCGCCTGCTTGGACGCTTCCGCGCCTGCTTGGACGCTTCCGCGACTGCTTGGACGCTACCGTGCCTGCTTGGACGCTGCCGCGACTGCTTGGACACTACCGCGCCTGCTTGGACGCTTCCGCGACTGCTTGGACGTTTCCGCGCCTGCTTGGACTCTTCTGCGTCTTCTTGCATGCTTCCGCGCATGCTTGCATGCTTCCCCGCCTGCTTGGACGCATCCGCGCCTGCTTGGACTCTTCTGCGTCTTCTTGCATGCTTCCGCGCCTGCTTGCACGTTTCCGCGCCTGCTTGGACGCTTCCGCGCCTGCTTGCATGCTTCCCCGCCTGCTTGGACGCTTCCGCGCCTGCTTGGACTCTTCTGCGCCTTCTTGCATGCTTCCGCGCCTGCTTGGACGTTTCCGCGCCTGCTTGGACGCTACCGCGCCTGCTTGGACGCTTCCGCGCCTTCTTGCATGCTTCCGCGCCTGCTTGGACGTTTCCGCGCCTGCTTGGACGATACCGCGCCTGCTTGGACGCTTCCGCGCCTGCTTGGACTCTTCTGCGCCTGCTTGCATGCTGCCGCGCCTACTTGGACGTTTCCGCGCCTGCTTGGACGCTTCCGCGCCTGCTTGAACGCTACCGCGCCTGCTTGGACGCTTCCGCGACTGCTTGGACGCTTCCGCGCCTGGTTGGACGCTACCGCGCCTGCTTGGATGTTTCCGCGACTGCTTGGACACTACCGCGCCTGCTTGGACGCCACCGCGCCTGCTTGGACGCTTCCGCGACTGCTTGGACGCTTCCGCGCCTGCTTGGACGCTACCGCGCCTGCTTGGACGCTTCCGCGACTGCTTGGACGCTACCGCGCCTGCTTGGACGCTTCCGCGCCTGCTTGGACTCTTCTGCGCCTTCTTGCATGCTTCCGCGCCTGCTTGGACGTTTCCGCGCTTGCTTGGACGCCACCGCGCCTGCTTGGACGCTTCCGCGACTGCTTGGACGCTTCCGCGCCTGGTTGGACGCGACCGCGCCTGCTTGAACGCTTCCGCGACTGCTTGGCCGCTACCGCGCCTGCTTGGAAGCTTCCGCGCCTGCTTGGACTCTTCTGCGTCATCTTGCATGCTTCCGCGCCTGCTTGGACGTTTCCGCGCCTGCTTGGACGCTACCGCGCCTGCTTGGACGCTTCCGCGACTGCTTGGACGCTTCCGCGCCTGGTTGGACGCGACCGCGCCTGCTTGATCGCTTCCGCGACTGCTTCGACGATTCCGCGCCTGTGTGGACTCTTCTGCGCCTGGTTGGACTCTTCTGCGCCTTCTTGCATGCTTCCGCGCCTGCTTGGACGTTTCCGCGACTGCTTGGACGCTTCCGCGCCTGCTTGCATGCTTCCGCGCCTGCTTGCATGCTTCCGCGCCTGCTAGGACGCTTTCGCGCCTGCTTGCACGGTTCCGAGCCTGCTTGGACGCTCCCGCGCCTGCTTGGACGCTTCCGCGACTGCTTGGACGCTTCCGCGCCTGGTTGGACGATACCGCGCCTGCTTGGATTCTTCTGCGCCTTCTTGCATGCTTCCGCGCCTGCTTGGACGTCTCCGCGCCTGCTTGGACGCTTCCGCGCCCGGTTGGACGCTACCGCGCCTGCTTGGACGCTTCCGCGACTGCTTGGACGCTTCCGCGCCCGGTTGGACGCTACCGCGCCTGCTTGGACGCTTCCGCGACTGCTTGGACGCTTCCGCGACTGCTTGGACGCTTCCGCGCCTGCTTGGACGCTTCCGTGCCTGCTTGCACGGTTCCGCGCCTGCTTGGACACTTCTGCGCATTCTTGCATGCTTCCGCGCCTGCTTGGACGTTTCCGCGCCAGCTTGGACACTACCGCGCCTGGTTGGACTCTTCTGCGCCTTCTTGCATGCTTCCGCGCCTGCTTGGACGCTTCCGCGACTGCCCGGACGCTTCCGCGCCTGGTTGGACGCCACCGCGCCTGCTTGCACGCTTCCGCGACTGCTTGGACGCTTCCGCGTCTGCTTGGACGGTACCGCGCCTGCTTGGACGCTTCAGCGACTGCTTGGACGCTTCCGCGCCTGCTTGCATGCTTCCGCGCCTGCTTGCATGCTTCCGCGCCTGCTAGGACGCTTTCGCGCCTGCTTGCACGGTTCCGAGCCTGCTTGGACGCTCCCGCGCCTGCTTGGACGCTTCCGCGACTGCTTGGACGCTTCCGCGCCTGGTTGGACGATACCGCGCCTGCTTGGATTCTTCTGCGCCTTCTTGCATGCTTCCGCGCCTGCTTGGACGTCTCCGCGCCTGCTTGGACGCTTCCGCGCCCGGTTGGACGCTACCGCGCCTGCTTGGACGCTTCCGCGACTGCTTGGACGCTTCCGCGCCCGGTTGGACGCTACCGCGCCTGCTTGGACTCGTCTGCGCCTTCTTGCATGCTGCCGCGCCTACTTGGACGTTTCCGCGCCTGATTGGACGCTTCCGCGCCTGCTTGCATGCTTCCCCGCCTGCTTGGACGTTTCCGCGCCTGCTTGGACTCTTCTGCGACTGCTTGTACGCTACCGCGCTTGCTTGGACGCTTCCGCGACTGCTTGGACTCTTCCACGCCTGCATGGACGCTACCGCGCCTGCTTGGACGCTTCCGCGACTGCTTGGACGCTTCCGCGACTGCTTGGACGCTTCCGCGCCTGCTTGGACGCTTCCGTGCCTGCTTGCACGGTTCCGCGCCTGCTTGGACGCTACCGCGCCTGCTTGGACGCTTCCGCGACTGCTTGTACGCTACCGCGCTTGCTTGGACGCTTCCGCGACTGCTTGGACTCTTCTGCGCCTTCTTGCATGCTTCCGCGCCTGCTTGGACGTTTCCGCCCCAGCTTAGACGCTACCGCGCCTGCTTGGACGCTTCCGCGACTGCTTGGACGCTTCCGCGCCTGGTTGGACGCTTCCGCGCCTTCTTGCATGCTTCCGCGCCTACTTGGACATTTCCGCGCCTGCTTGGACTCTTCCACGCATGCTTGGACGCTCCCACGCCTGCTTGGACGCTTCCGCGCCTGCTTGGACGCTTCTGCGCCTTCTTGCATGCTTCCGCGCCTACTTGGACGTTTCCGCGCCTGCTTGGACGTTTCCGCGCCTGCTTGGACTCTTCCACGCCTGCATGGACGCTACCGCGCCTGCTTGGACGCTTCCGCGACTGCTTGGACGCTTCCGCGACTGCTTGGACCCTTCCGCGCCTGGTTGGACGCTTCCGCGCCTTCTTGCATGCTTCCGCGCCTACTTGGACATTTCCGCGCCTGCTTGGACTCTTCCACGCATGCTTGGACGCTCCCACGCCTGCTTGGACGCTTCCGCGCCTGCTTGGACGCATCTGCGCCTTCTTGCATGCTTCCGCGCCTACTTGGACGTTTCCGCGCCTGCTTGGACTCTTCCACGCCTGCATGGACGCTACCGCGCCTGCTTGGACGCTTCCGCGACTGCTTGGACGCTTCCGCGACTGCTTGGACGCTTCCGCGCCTGCTTGGACGCTTCCGCGCCTGCTTCGACTCTTCCGCGCATGCTTGGACGTTTCCGCGTCTGCTTGGACTCTTCCACGCATGCTTGGACGCTCCCGCGCCTACTTGGACGCTTCCGCGCCTGCTTGGACTCTTCCACGCATGCTTGGACTCTTCTGCGCCTTCTGGCATGCTGCCGCGCCTACTTGGACGTTTCCGCGCCTGCTTGGACGCTTCCGCGCCTGGTTGGACGCTTCCGCGCTTCTTGCATGCTTCCGCGCCTACTTGGACATTTCCGCGCCTGCTTGGACTCTTCCACGCATGCTTGGACGCTCCCACGCCTGCTTGGACGCTTCCGCGCCTGCTTGGACGCTTCCGCGCCTGCTTGTACTCTTCTGCGTCTTCTTGCATGCTTCCGCGCCTGCTTGGACTCTTCCGTGCCTACTTGCACGGTTCGGCGCCTGCTTGCATGCTTCCGCGCCTACTTGGACTATTCTGCGCCTTCTTGCATGCTTCCGCGCCTGCTTGGACTATTCTGCGTCTTCTTGCATGCTTCCGCGCCTACTTGGACGTTTCCGCGACTGCTTGGACGTTTCCGCGCCAGCTTGGACGCTTCCGCGCCTGCTTGCATGCTTCCCCGCCTGCTTGCATGCCTCCGCGCCTGCTTGGACGTTACCGCGCCTGCTTGGACGCTTCCGCGCCTGGTTGGACGCTACCGCGCCTGCTTGGACGCTTCCGCGACTGCTTGGACGCTTCCGCGCCTGCTTGGACTCTTCTGCGCCTTCTTGCATGCTTCCGCCCCTGCTTGGACGCTTCCGTGCCTACTTGCACGGTTCGGCGCCTGCTTGCATGCTTCCGCGCCTACTTGGACTATTCTGCGCCTTCTTGCATGCTTCCGCGCCTGCTTGGACTATTCTGCGTCTTCTTGCATGCTTCCGCGCCTACTTGGACGTTTCCGCGACTGCTTGGACGTTTCCGCGCCAGCTTGGATGCTTTCGCGCCTGCTTGGACTATTCTGCGCCTTCTTGCATGCTTCCGCGCCTGCTTGGACGTTTCCGCGCCTGCTTGGACGCTTCAGCGACTGCTTGGACGCTTCCGCGCCTGCTTGCATACTTCCGTGCCTGCTTGCATACTTCCGTGCCTGCTTGCATGCTTCCGCGCCTGCTAGGACGCTTTCGCGCCTGCTTGCACGGTTCCGAGCCTGCTTGGACGCTTCCGCGCCTGCTTGGACTCTTCTGCGTCTTCTTGCATGCTTCCGCGCCTGCTTGGACTCTTCTGCGTCTTCTTGCATGCTTCCGCGCCTGCTTGGACGTTTCCGCGCCTGCTTGAACGCTTCCGCGACTGCTTGGACGCTCCCGCGCCTGGTTGGACTCTTCTGCGTCTTCTTGCATGCTTCCGCGCCTGCTTGGACGCTTCCGCGCCTGCTAGGACGCTTCCGCGCCTGCTTGGACTCTTCCTCGCCTGCTTGGACGTTTCCGCGCCTGCTTGGACGCTACCGCGCCTGCTTGGACGCTTCCGCGACTGCTTGGACTCTACCGCGCCTGCTTGAACGCTTCCGCGACTGCTTGGACGCTTCCGCGCCTGCTTGGACTCTTCTGCGTCTTCTTGCATGCTTCCGCGCCTGCTTGGACGCTTCCGCGCCTGCTTGGAATCTTCTGCGCCTTCTTGCATGCTGCCGCGCCTACTTGGACGTTTCCACGCCTACTTGGACGTTTCCGCGCCTGCTTGGACGCTTTCGCGCCTGCTTGGACGCTTCCGCGACTGCGTGGACGCTTCCGCGTCTGCTTGGACGGTACCGCGCCTGCTTGGACGCTTCAGCGACTGCTTGGACGCTTCCGCGCCTGCTTGCATGCTTCCGCGCCTGCTTGCATGCTTCCGCGCCTGCTAGGACGCTTTCGCGCCTGCTTGCACGGTTCCGAGCCTGCTTGGACGCTTCCGCGCCTGCTTGGACGCTTCCGCGCCTGCTTGCATGCTTCCCCGCCTGCTTGCATGCTTCCGCGCCTGCTTGGACGTTACCGCGCCTGCTTGGACGCTTCCGCGCCTGGTTGGACGCTACCGCGCCTGCTTGGACGCTTCCGCGACTGCTTGGACGCTTCCGCGCCTGCTTGGACTCTTCTGCGCCTTCTTGCATGCTGCCGCGCCTGCTTGCATGCTTCCCCGCCTGCTTGCATGCTTCCGCGCCTGCTTGGACGTTACCGCGCCTGCTTGGACGCTTCCGCGCCTGGTTGGACGCTACCGCGCCTGCTTGGACGCTTCCGCGACTGCTTGGACGCTTCCGCGCCTGCTTGGACTCTTCTGCGCCTTCTTGCATGCTGCCGCGCCTGCTTGGACGTTTCCGCGCCAGCTTCGACACTACCGCGCCTGGTTGGAGTCTTCTGCGTCTTCTTGCATGCTTCCGCGCCTGCTTGGACTCTTCTGCGCCTGCTTGCATGCTTCCGCGCCTGCTTGGACGCTTCCGCGCCTGCTTGGACTCTTCTGCGTCTTCTTGCATGCTTCCGCGCCTGCTTGGACGTTTCCGCGCCTGCTTGGACGCTACCGCGCCTGCTTGGACGCTTCCGCGACTGCTTGGACGCTTCCGCGCCTGGTTGGACGCGACCGCGCCTGCATGCATGCTTCCGCGACTGCTTGGACGTTTCCGCGACTGCTTGGACGTTTCCGCGCCTGCTTGGACTATTCTGCGCCTTCTTGCATGCTTCCGCGCCTGCTTGGACTATTCTGCGTCTTCTTGCATGCTTCCGCGCCTACTTGGACGTTTCCGCGACTGCTTGGACGTTTCCGCGCCAGCTTGGATGCTTTCGCGCCTGCTTGGACTATTCTGCACCTTCTTGCATGCTTCCGCGCCTACTTGGACGCTTCCGCGCCTGGTTGGACGCTACCGCGCCAGCTTGGACGCTTCCGCGACTGCTTGGACGCTTCCGCGTCTGCTTGGACGGTACCGCGCCTGCTTGGACGCTTCAGCGACTGCTTGGACGCTTCCGCGCCTGCTTGCATGCTTCCGCGCCTGCTTGCATGCTTCCGCGCCTGCTAGGACGCTTTCGCGCCTGCTTGCACGGTTCCGAGCCTGCTTGGACGCTTCCGCGCCTGCTTGGACTCTTCTGCGTCTTCTTGCATGCTTCCGCGCCTGCTTGGACTCTTCTGAGTCTTCTTGCATGCTTCCGCGCCTGCTTGGACGTTTCCGCGCCTGCTTGAACGCTTCCGCGACTGCTTGGACGCTCCCGCGCCTGCTTGGACTCTTCTGCGTCTTCTTGCATGCTTCCGCGCCTGCTTGGACGTTTCCGCGCCTGCTTGGACGCTTCAGCGCCTGCTTGGACGCTTCCGCGCCTGCTTGCATGCTTCCCCGCCTGCTTGGACGCTTCCGCGCCTGCTTGGACTCTTCTGCGCCTTCTTGCATGCTTCCGCGCCTGCTTGGACACTTCTGCGCCTTCTTGCATGCTGCCGCGCCTGCTTGGACGTTTCCGCGCCAGCTTGGACACTACCGCGCCTGGTTGGACTCTTCTGCGTCTTCTTGCATGCTTCCGCGCCTGCTTGGACGTTTCCGCGCCTGCTTGGACGCTGCCGCGCCTGCTTGGACGCTTCCGCGAATGCTTGGACGCTTCCGCGCCTGCTTGGACGCTTCAGCGCCTGCTTGGACGCTTCCGCGCCTGCTTGCATGCTTCCCCGCCTGCTTGGACGCTTCCGCGCCTGCTTGGACTCTTCTGCGCCTTCTTGCATGCTTCCGCGCCTGCTTGGACACTTCTGCGCCTTCTTGCATGCTGCCGCGCCTGCTTGGACGTTTCCGCGCCAGCTTGGACACTACCGCGCCTGGTTGGACTCTTCTGCGTCTTCTTGCATTCTTCCGCGCCTGTTTGGACGCTTCCGCGCCTGCTAGGACGCTTCCGCGCCTGCTTGGACTCTTCCACGCCTGCTTGGACGTTTCCGCGCCTGCTTGGACGCTACCGCGCCTGCTTGGACGCTTCCGCGACTGCTTGGACTCTACCGCGCCTGCTTGAACGCTTCCGCGACTGCTCGGACGCTTCCGCGCCTGCTTGGACTCTTCTGCGTCTTCTTGCATGCTTCCGCGCCTGCTTGGACGCTTCCGCGCCTGCTTGGAATCTTCTGCGCCTTCTTGCATGCTGCCGCGCCTACTTGGACGTTTCCACGCCTACTTGGACGTTTCCGCGCCTGCTTGGACGCTTCCGCGCCTGCTTGGACGCTTCCGCGACTGCGTGGACGCTTCCGCGTCTGCTTGGACGGTACCGCGCCTGCTTGGACGCTTCAGCGACTGCTTGGACGCTTCCGCGCCTGCTTGCATGCTTCCGCGCCTGCTAGGACGCTTTCGCGCCTGCTTGCACGGTTCCGAGCCTGCTTGGACGCTTCCGCGCCTGCTTGGACGCTTCCGCGCCTGCTTGCATGCTTCCCCGCCTGCTTGCATGCTTCCGCGCCTGCTTGGACGTTACCGCGCCTGCTTGGACGCTTCCGCGCCTGGTTGGACGCTACCGCGCCTGCTTGGACGCTTCCGCGACTGCTTGGACGCTTCCGCGCCTGCTTGGACTCTTCTGCGCCTTCTTGCATGCTGCCGCGCCTGCTTGGACGTTTCCGCGCCAGCTTGGACACTACCGCGCCTGGTTGGACTCTTCTGCGTCTTCTTGCATGCTTCCGCGCCTGCTTGGACGCTTCCGCGCCTGCTTGCATGCTTCCCCGCCTGCTTGGACGCTTCCGCGCCTGCTTGGACGCTTCCGCGCCTGGTTGGACGCTACCGCGCCTGCTTGGACGCTTCCGCGCCTGCTTGCATGCTTCCCCGCCTGCTTGGACGCTTCCGCGCCTGCTTGGACTCTTCTGCGCCTGCTTGCATGCTTCCGCGCCTGCTTGGACGCTTCCGCGCCTGCTTGGACTCTTCTGCGTCTTCTTGCATGCTTCCGCGCCTGCTTGGACGTTTCCGCGCCTGCTTGGACGCTACCGCGCCTGCTTGGACGCTTCCGCGACTGCTTGGACGCTTCCGCGCCTGGTTGGACGCGACCGCGCCTGCATGCATGCTTCCGCGACTGCTTGGACGTTTCCGCGACTGCTTGGACGTTTCCGCGCCTGCTTGGACTATTCTGCGCCTTCTTGCATGCTTCCGCGCCTGCTTGGACTATTCTGCGTCTTCTTGCATGCTTCCGCGCCTACTTGGACGTTTCCGCGACTGCTTGGACGTTTCCGCGCCAGCTTGGATGCTTTCGCGCCTGCTTGGACTATTCTGCACCTTCTTGCATGCTTCCGCGCCTACTTGGACGCTTCCGCGCCTGGTTGGACGCTACCGCGCCTGCTTGGACGCTTCCGCGACTGCTTGGACGCTTCCGCGTCTGCTTGGACGGTACCGCGCCTGCTTGGACGCTTCAGCGACTGCTTGGACGCTTCCGCGCCTGCTTGCATGCTTCCGCGCCTGCTTGCATGCTTCCGCGCCTGCTAGGACGCTTTCGCGCCTGCTTGCACGGTTCCGAGCCTGCTTGGACGCTTCCGCGCCTGCTTGGACTCTTCTGCGTCTTCTTGCATGCTTCCGCGCCTGCTTGGACTCTTCTGCGTCTTCTTGCATGCTTCCGCGCCTGCTTGGACGTTTCCGCGCCTGCTTGAACGCTTCCGCGACTGCTTGGACGCTCCCGCGCCTGCTTGGACTCTTCTGCGTCTTCTTGCATGCTTCCGCGCCTGCTTGGACGTTTCCGCGCCTGCTTGGACGCTTCAGCGCCTGCTTGGACGCTTCCGCGCCTGCTTGCATGCTTCCCCGCCTGCTTGGACGCTTCCGCGCCTGCTTGGACTCTTCTGCGCCTTCTTGCATGCTTCCGCGCCTGCTTGGCCGCTTCCGCGCCTGCTTGGACGCTTCCGCGCCTGCTTGCATGCTTCCCCGCCTGCTTGCATGCCTCCGCGCCTGCTTGGACGTTACCGCGCCTGCTTGGACGCTTCCGCGCCTGGTTGGACGCTTCCGCGCCTGCTTGCATGCTTCCCCGCCTGCTTGCATGCCTCCGCGCCTGCTTGGACGTTACCGCGCCTGCTTGGACGCTTCCGCGCCTGGTTGGACGCTACCGCGCCTGCTTGGACGCTTCCGCGACTGCTTGGACACTACCGCGCCTGGTTGGACTCTTCTGCGTCTTCTTGCATGCTTCCGCGCCTGCTTGGCCGCTTCCGCGCCTGCTTGGACGCTACCGCGCCTGCTTGGACGCTTCCGCGACTGCTTGGACGCTTCCGCGCCTGCTTGGACTCTTCTGCGCCTTCTTGCATGCTTCCGCCCCTGCTTGGACGCTTCCGTGCCTACTTGCACGGTTCGGCGCCTGCTTGCATGCTTCCGCGCCTACTTGGACGTTTCCGCGACTGCTTGGACGTTTCCGCGCCAGCTTGGATGCTTTCGCGCCTGCTTGGACTATTCTGCGCCTTCTTGCATGCTTCCGCGCCTGCTTGGACTATTCTGCGTCTTCTTGCATGCTTCCGCGCCTACTTGGACGTTTCCGCGACTGCTTGGACGTTTCCGCGCCAGCTTGGACGTTTCCGCGCCTGCTTGGACTCTACCGCGCCTGCTTGAACGCTTCCGCGACTGCTTGGACGCTTCCGCGCCTGCTTGGACTCTTCTGCGTCTTCTTGCATGCTTCCGCGCCTGCTTGGACGCTTCCGCGCCTGCTTGGACGCTTCCGCGCCTTCTTGCATGCTTCCCCGCCTGCTTGGACGCTTCCGCGCCTGCTTGGACTCTTCTGCGCCTGCTTGCATGCTTCCGCGCCTGCTTGGACGCTTCCGCGCCTGCTTGGACTCTTCTGCGTCTTCTTGCATGCTTCCGCGCCTGCTTGGACGCTTCCGCGACTGCTTGGACGCTTCCGCGCCTGGTTGGACGCGACCGCGCCTGCTTGGACGCTTCCGCGACTGCTTGGACGCTTCCGCGCCTGCTTGGACTCTTCTGCGCCTTCTTGCATGCTGCCGCGCCTACTTGGACGCTTCCGCGCCTGGTTGGACGCTACCGCGCCTGCTTGGACGCTTCCGCGACTGCTTGGACGCTTCCGCGCCTGCTTGGACTCTTCTGCGCCTTCTTGCATGCTTCCGCGCCTGCTTGGACGCTTCCGCGCCTGGTTGGACGCTACCGTGCCTGCATCGACGCTTCCGCGATTGCTTGGACGCTTCCGCGCCTGCTTGGACTCTTCTGCGCCTTCTTGCATGCTTCCGCGCCTGCTTGGACGTTTCCACGCCTGCTTGGACGCTACCGCGCCTGCTTGGACGCTTCCGCGACTGCTTGAACGCTACCGCGCCTGCTTGGACGCTTCCGCGACTGCTTGGACGCTTCCGCGCCTGCTAGGACTCTTCTGCGTCTTCTTGCATGCTGCCGCGCCTACTTGGACGCTTCCGCGCCTGCTTGGACGCTTCCGCGCCTGCTTGCATGCTACCCCGCCTGCTTGGACGCTTCCGCGCCTGCTTGGAATCTTCTGCGCCTTCTTGCATGCTGCCGCGCCTACTTGGACGTTTCCACGCCTGCTTGGACGCTTCCGCGCCTGCTTGCATGCTTCCCCGCCTGCCTGGACGCTTCCGCGCCTGCTTGGACTCTTCTGCGCCTTCTTGCATGCTTCCGCGCCTGCTTCGACGTTTCCGCGCCTGCTTGGACGCTACCGCGCCTGCTTGGACGCTTCCGCGCCTTCTTGCATGCTTCCGCGCCTACTTGGACGTTTCCGCGCCTGCTTGGACGCTTCCGCGCCTGCTTGCATGCTTCCCCGCCTGCTTGGACGCTTCCGCGCCTGCTTGGAATCTTCTGCGCCTTCTTGCATGCTGCCGCGCCTACTTGGACGTTTCCACGCCTGCTTGGACGCTTCCGCACCTGCTTGCATGCTTCCCCGCCTGCTTGGACGCTTCCGCGCCTGCTTGGACTCTTCTGCGCCTTCTTGCATGCTTCCGCGCCTGCTTGGACGCTTCCGCGCCTGGTTGGACGCTACCGCGCCTGCATCGACGCTTCCGCGATTGCTTGGACGCTACCGAGCCTGCTTGGACGCTTCCGCGCCTTCTTGCATGCTTCCGCGCCTACTTGGACGTTCCCGCGCCTGCTTGGACGCTTCCGCGCCTGCTTGCATGCTTCCCCGCCTGCTTGGACGCTTCCGCGCCTGCTTGGACGCTTCCGCGCCTGGTTGGACGCTACCGCGCCGGCTTGGACGCTTCCGCGCCTGCTTGCATGCTTCCCCGCCTGCTTGGACGCTTCCGCGCCTGCTTGGACTCTTCTGCGCCTGCTTGCATGCTTCCGCGCCTGCTTGGACGCTTCCGCGCCTGCTTGGACTCTTCTGCGTCTTCTTGCATGCTTCCGCGCCTGCTTGGACGTTTCCGCGCCTGCTTGGACGCTACCGCGCCTGCTTGGACGCTTCCGCGCCTGGTTGGACGCTTCCGCGCCTGGTTGGACGCGACCGCGCCTGCTTGGACGCTTCCGCGACTGCTTGGACGCTTCCGCGCCTGCTTGGACTCTTCTGCGCCTTCTTGCATGCTGCCGCGCCTACTTGGACGCTTCCGCGCCTGGTTGGACGCTACCGCGCCTGCTTGGACGCTTCCGCGACTGCTTGGACGCTTCCGCGTCTGCTTGGATGGTACCGCGCCTGCTTGGACGCTTCAGCGACTGCTTGGACGCTTCCGCGCCTGCTTGCATGCTTCCGCGCCTGCTTGCATGCTTCCGCGCCTGCTAGGACGCTTTCGCGCCTGCTTGCACGGTTCCGAGCCTGCTTGGACGCTTCCGCGCCTGCTTGGACTCTTCTGCGTCTTCTTGCATGCTTCCGCGCCTGCTTGGACTCTTCTGCGTCTTCTTGCATGCTTCCGCGCCTGCTTGGACGTTTCCGCGCCTGCTTGAACGCTTCCGCGACTGCTTGGACGCTCCCGCGCCTGCTTGGACTCTTCTGCGTCTTCTTGCATGCTTCCGCGCCTGCTTGGACGTTTCCGCGCCTGCTTGGACGCTGCCGCGCCTGCTTGGACGCTTCCGCGACTGCTTGGACGCTTCCGCGCCTGCTTGGACGCTTCAGCGCCTGCTTGGACGCTTCCGCGCCTGCTTGCATGCTTCCCCGCCTGCTTGGACGCTTCCGCGCCTGCTTGGACTCTTCTGCGCCTTCTTGCATGCTTCCGCGCCTGCTTGGACACTTCTGCGCCTTCTTGCATGCTGCCGCGCCTGCTTGGACGTTTCCGCGCCAGCTTGGACTCTTCCACGCCTGCTTGGACGTTTCCGCGCCTGCTTGGACGCTACCGCGCCTGCTTGGACGCTTCCGCGACTGCTTGAACTCTACCGCGCCTGCTTGAACGCTTCCGCGACTGCTTGGACGCTTCCGCGCCTGCTTGGACTCTTCTGCGTCTTCTTGCATGCTTCCGCGCCTGCTTGGACGCTTCCGCGCCTGCTTGGAATCTTCTGCGCCTTCTTGCATGCTGCCGCGCCAACTTGGACGTTTCCACGCCTGCTTGGACGCTTCCGCACCTGCTTGCATGCTTCCCCGCCTGCTTGGACGCTTCCGCGCCTGCTTGGACTCTTCTGCGCCTTCTTGCATGCTCCCGCGCCTGCTTGGACGTTTGCGCGCCTGCTTGGACGCTACCGAGCCTGCTTGAACGCTTCCGCGACTGCTTGGACGCTTCCGCGCCTGCTTGGACTCTTCTGCGTCTTCTTGCATGCTTCCGCGCCTGCTTGGACGTTTCCGCGCCTGCTTGGACGCTACCGAGCCTGCTTGGACGCTTCCGCGCCTTCTTGCATGCTTCCGCGCCTACTTGGACGTTTCCGCGCCTGCTTGGACGCTTCCGCGCCTGCTTGCATGCTTCCCCGCCTGCTTGGACGCTTCCGCGCCTGCTTGGACGCTTCCGCGCCTGGTTGGACGCTACCGCGCCTGCTTGGACGCTTCCGCGCCTGCTTGGACTCTTTTGCGCCTGATTGCATGCTTCCGCGCCTGCTTGGACGCTTCCGCGCCTGCTTGGACTCTTCTGCGTCTTCTTGCATGCTTCCGCGCCTGCTTGGACGCTTCCGCGACTGCTTGGACGCTTCCGCGCCTGGTTGGACGCGACCGCGCCTGCTTGGACGCTTCCGCGACTGCTTGGACGCTTCCGGGCCTGCTTGGACTCTTCTGCGCCTTCTTGCATGCTGCCGCGCCTACTTGGACGCTTCCGCGCCTGGTTGGACGCTACCGCGCCTGCTTGGACGCTTCCGCGACTGCTTGGACGCTTCCGCGCCTGCTTGGACTCTTCTGCGCCTTCTTGCATGCTTCCGCGCCTGCTTGGACGCTTCCGCGCCTGGTTGGACGCTACCGCGCCTGCATCGACGCTTCCGCGATTGCTTGGACGCTTCCGCGCCTGCTTGGACTCTTCTGCGCCTTCTTGCATGCTTCCGCGCCTGCTTGGACGTTTCCACGCCTGCTTGGACGCTACCGCGCCTGCTTGGACGCTTCCGCGACTGCTTGAACGCTACCGCGCCTGCTTGGACGCTTCCGCGACTGCTTGGACGCTTCCGCGCCCGCTAGGACTCTTCTGCGTCTTCTTGCATGCTTCCGCGCCTGCTTGGACGTTTCCGCGCCTGCTTGAACGCTACCGCGACTGCTTGGACGCTCCCGCGCCTGCTTGGACTCTTCTGCGTCTTCTTGCATGCTTCCGCGCCTGCTTGGACGTTTCCGCGCCTGCTTGGACGCTACCGCGCCTGCTTGGACGCTTCCGCGACTGCTTGGACGCTTCCGCGCCTGGTTGGACGCGACCGCGCCTGCTTGGACGCTTCCGCGACTGCTTGGACGCTTCCGCGCCTGCTTGGACTCTTCTGCGCCTTCTTGCATGCTGCCGCGCCTACTTGGACGCTTCCGCGCCTGGTTGGACGCTACCGCGCCTGCTTGGACGCTTCCGCGACTGCTTGGACGCTTCCGCGCCTGCTTGGACTCTTCTGCGCCTTCTTGATGCTTCCGCGCCTGCTTGGACGCTTCCGCGCCTGGTTGGACGCTACCGCGCCTGCATCGACGCTTCCGCGATTGCTTGGACGCTTCCGCGCCTGCTTGGACGCTTCAGCGCCTGCTTGGACGCTTCCGCGCCTGCTTGCATGCTTCCCCGCCTGCTTGGACGCTTCCGCGCCTGCTTGGACTCTTCTGCGCCTTCTTGCATGCTTCCGCGCCTGCTTGGACACTTCTGCGCCTTCTTGCATGCTGCCGCGCCTGCTTGGACGTTTCCGCGCCAGCTTGGACTCTTCCACGCCTGCTTGGACGTTTCCGCGCCTGCTTGGACGCTACCGCGCCTGCTTGGACGCTTCCGCGACTGCTTGAACTCTACCGCGCCTGCTTGAACGCTTCCGCGACTGCTTGGACGCTTCCGCGCCTGCTTGGACTCTTCTGCGTCTTCTTGCATGCTTCCGCGCCTGCTTGGACGCTTCCGCGCCTGCTTGGAATCTTCTGCGCCTTCTTGCATGCTGCCGCGCCAACTTGGACGTTTCCACGCCTGCTTGGACGCTACCGAGCCTGCTTGGACGCTTCCGCGCCTGCTTGGACTCTTCTGCGCCTTCTTGCATGCTGCCGCGACTGCTTGGACGCTTCCGCGCCTGCTAGGACTCTTCTGCGTCTTCTTGCTTGCTGCCGCGCCTACTTGGACGCTTCCGCGCCTGGTTGGACGCGACCGCGCCTGCTTGGACGCTTCCGCGACTGCTTGCATGCTTCCGCGCCTGCTAGGACGCTTTCGCGCCTGCTTGCACGGTTCCGAGCCTGCTTGGACGCTTCCGCGCCTGCTTGGACTCTTCTGCGTCTTCTTGCATGCTTCCGCGCCTGCTTGGATTCTTCTGCGTCTTCTTGCATGCTTCCGCGCCTGCTTGGACGTTTCCGCGCCTGCTTGGACGCTACCGCGCCTGCTTGGACGCTTCCGCGACTGCTTGGACGCTTCCGCGCCTGGTTGGACGCTTCCGCGCCTGGTTGGACGCTACCGCGCCTGCTTGGACGCTTCCGCGCCTGCTTGGACTCTTCTGCGCCTTCTTGCATGCTGCCGCGCCTTCTTGCATGCTTCCGCGCCTGCTTGGACGCTTCCGCGCCTGGTTGGACGCTACCGCGCCTGCATCGATGCTTCCGCGATTGCTTGGACGCTTCCGCGCCTGCTTGCATGCTTCCGCGCCTGCTAGGACGCTTTCGCGCCTGCTTGCACGGTTCCGAGCCTGCTTGGACGCTTCCGCGCCTGCTTGGACTCTTCTGCGTCTTCTTGCATGCTTCCGCGCCTGCTTGAACTCTTCTGCGTCTTCTTGCATGCTTCCGCGCCTGCTTGGACGTTTCCGCGCCTGCTTGAACGCTACCGCGACTGCTTGGACGCTCCCGCGCCTGCTTGGACTCTTCTGCGTCTTCTTGCATGCTTCCGCGCCTGCTTGGACGTTTCCGCGCCTGCTTGGACGCTACCGCGCCTGCTTGGACGCTTCCGCGACTGCTTGGACGCTTCCGCGCCTGGTTGGACGCGACCGCGCCTGCTTGGACGCTTCCGCGACTGCTTGGACGCTTCCGCGCCTGCTTGGACTCTTCTGCGCCTTCTTGCATGCTGCCGCGCCTACTTGGACGCTTCCGCGCCTGGTTGGACGCTACCGCGCCTGCTTGGACGCTTCCGCGACTGCTTGGACGCTTCCGCGCCTGCTTGGACTCTTCTGCGCCTTCTTGATGCTTCCGCGCCTGCTTGGACGCTTCCGCGCCTGGTTGGACGCTACCGCGCCTGCATCGACGCTTCCGCGATTGCTTGGACGCTTCCGCGCCTGCTTGGACTCTTGTGCGCCTTCTTGCATGCTTCCGCGCCTGCTTGGACGTTTCCACGCCTGCTTGGACGCTACCGCGCCTGCTTGGACGCTTCCGCGACTGCTTGAACGCTACCGCGCCTGCTTGGACGCTTCCGCGACTGCTTGGACGCTTCCGCGCCTGCTAGGACTCTTCTGCGTCTTCTTGCTTGCTGCCGCGCCTACTTGGACGCTTCCGCGCCTGGTTGGACGCTACCGCGCCTTCTTGCATGCTTCCGCGCCTACTTGGACGTTTCCGCGCCTGCTTGGACGCTTCCGCGCCTGCTTGCATGCTTCCCCGCCTGCTTGGACGCTTCCGCGCCTGCTTGGACGCTTCCGCGCCTGGTTGGACGCTACCGCGCCGGCTTGGACGCTTCCGCGCCTGCTTGCATGCTTCCCGGCCTGCTTGGACGCTTCCGCGCCTGCTTGGACTCTTCTGCGCCTGATTGCATGCTTCCGCGCCTGCTTGGACGCTTCCGCGCCTGCTTGGACTCTTCTGCGTCTTCTTGCATGCTTCCGCGCCTGCTTGGACGCTTCCGCGACTGCTTGGACGCTTCCGCGCCTGGTTGGACGCGACCGCGCCTGCTTGGACGCTTCCGCGACTGCTTGGACGCTTCCGGGCCTGCTTGGACTCTTCTGCGCCTTCTTGCATGCTGCCGCGCCTACTTGGACGCTTCCGCGCCTGGTTGGACGCTACCGCGCCTGCTTGGACGCTTCCGCGACTGCTTGGACGCTTCCGCGCCTGCTTGGACTCTTCTGCGCCTTCTTGCATGCTTCCGCGCCTGCTTGGACGCTTCCGCGCCTGGTTGGACGCTACCGCGCCTGCATCGACGCTTCCGCGATTGCTTGGACGCTTCCGCGCCTGCTTGGACTCTTCTGCGCCTTCTTGCATGCTTCCGCGCCTGCTTGGACGTTTCCACGCCTGCTTGGACGCTACCGCGCCTGCTTGGACGCTTCCGCGACTGCTTGAACGCTACCGCGCCTGCTTGGACGCTTCCGCGACTGCTTGGACGCTTCCGCGCCCGCTAGGACTCTTCTGCGTCTTCTTGCATGCTTCCGCGCCTGCTTGGACGTTTCCGCGCCTGCTTGAACGCTACCGCGACTGCTTGGACGCTCCCGCGCCTGCTTGGACTCTTCTGCGTCTTCTTGCATGCTTCCGCGCCTGCTTGGACGTTTCCGCGCCTGCTTGGACGCTACCGCGCCTGCTTGGACGCTTCCGCGACTGCTTGGACGCTTCCGCGCCTGGTTGGACGCGACCGCGCCTGCTTGGACGCTTCCGCGACTGCTTGGACGCTTCCGCGCCTGCTTGGACTCTTCTGCGCCTTCTTGCATGCTGCCGCGCCTACTTGGACGCTTCCGCGCCTGGTTGGACGCTACCGCGCCTGCTTGGACGCTTCCGCGACTGCTTGGACGCTTCCGCGCCTGCTTGGACTCTTCTGCGCCTTCTTGATGCTTCCGCGCCTGCTTGGACGCTTCCGCGCCTGGTTGGACGCTACCGCGCCTGCATCGACGCTTCCGCGATTGCTTGGACGCTTCCGCGCCTGCTTGGACTCTTGTGCGCCTTCTTGCATGCTTCCGCGCCTGCTTGGACGTTTCCACGCCTGCTTGGACGCTACCGCGCCTGCTTGGACGCTTCCGCGACTGCTTGAACGCTACCGCGCCTGCTTGGACGCTTCCGCGCCTGCTTGGACTCTTCTGCGCCTTCTTGCATGCTTCCGCGCCTGCTTGGACGCTTCCGCGCCTGGTTGGACGCTACCGCGCCTGCATCGACGCTTCCGCGATTGCTTGGACGCTTCCGCGCCTGCTTGGACTCTTCTGCGCCTTCTTGCATGCTTCCGCGCCTGCTTGGACGTTTCCACGCCTGCTTGGACGCTACCGCGCCTGCTTGGACGCTTCCGCGACTGCTTGAACGCTACCGCGCCTGCTTGGACGCTTCCGCGACTGCTTGGACGCTTCCGCGCCCGCTAGGACTCTTCTGCGTCTTCTTGCATGCTTCCGCGCCTGCTTGGACGTTTCCGCGCCTGCTTGAACGCTACCGCGACTGCTTGGACGCTCCCGCGCCTGCTTGGACTCTTCTGCGTCTTCTTGCATGCTTCCGCGCCTGCTTGGACGTTTCCGCGCCTGCTTGGACGCTACCGCGCCTGCTTGGACGCTTCCGCGACTGCTTGGACGCTTCCGCGCCTGGTTGGACGCGACCGCGCCTGCTTGGACGCTTCCGCGACTGCTTGGACGCTTCCGCGCCTGCTTGGACTCTTCTGCGCCTTCTTGCATGCTGCCGCGCCTACTTGGACGCTTCCGCGCCTGGTTGGACGCTACCGCGCCTGCTTGGACGCTTCCGCGACTGCTTGGACGCTTCCGCGCCTGCTTGGACTCTTCTGCGCCTTCTTGATGCTTCCGCGCCTGCTTGGACGCTTCCGCGCCTGGTTGGACGCTACCGCGCCTGCATCGACGCTTCCGCGATTGCTTGGACGCTTCCGCGCCTGCTTGGACGCTTCAGCGCCTGCTTGGACGCTTCCGCGCCTGCTTGCATGCTTCCCCGCCTGCTTGGACGCTTCCGCGCCTGCTTGGACTCTTCTGCGCCTTCTTGCATGCTTCCGCGCCTGCTTGGACACTTCTGCGCCTTCTTGCATGCTGCCGCGCCTGCTTGGACGTTTCCGCGCCAGCTTGGACTCTTCCACGCCTGCTTGGACGTTTCCGCGCCTGCTTGGACGCTACCGCGCCTGCTTGGACGCTTCCGCGACTGCTTGAACTCTACCGCGCCTGCTTGAACGCTTCCGCGACTGCTTGGACGCTTCCGCGCCTGCTTGGACTCTTCTGCGTCTTCTTGCATGCTTCCGCGCCTGCTTGGACGCTTCCGCGCCTGCTTGGAATCTTCTGCGCCTTCTTGCATGCTGCCGCGCCAACTTGGACGTTTCCACGCCTGCTTGGACGCTACCGAGCCTGCTTGGACGCTTCCGCGCCTGCTTGGACTCTTCTGCGCCTTCTTGCATGCTGCCGCGACTGCTTGGACGCTTCCGCGCCTGCTAGGACTCTTCTGCGTCTTCTTGCTTGCTGCCGCGCCTACTTGGACGCTTCCGCGCCTGGTTGGACGCGACCGCGCCTGCTTGGACGCTTCCGCGACTGCTTGCATGCTTCCGCGCCTGCTAGGACGCTTTCGCGCCTGCTTGCACGGTTCCGAGCCTGCTTGGACGCTTCCGCGCCTGCTTGGACTCTTCTGCGTCTTCTTGCATGCTTCCGCGCCTGCTTGGATTCTTCTGCGTCTTCTTGCATGCTTCCGCGCCTGCTTGGACGTTTCCGCGCCTGCTTGGACGCTACCGCGCCTGCTTGGACGCTTCCGCGACTGCTTGGACGCTTCCGCGCCTGGTTGGACGCTTCCGCGCCTGGTTGGACGCTACCGCGCCTGCTTGGACGCTTCCGCGCCTGCTTGGACTCTTCTGCGCCTTCTTGCATGCTGCCGCGCCTTCTTGCATGCTTCCGCGCCTGCTTGGACGCTTCCGCGCCTGGTTGGACGCTACCGCGCCTGCATCGATGCTTCCGCGATTGCTTGGACGCTTCCGCGCCTGCTTGCATGCTTCCGCGCCTGCTAGGACGCTTTCGCGCCTGCTTGCACGGTTCCGAGCCTGCTTGGACGCTTCCGCGCCTGCTTGGACTCTTCTGCGTCTTCTTGCATGCTTCCGCGCCTGCTTGAACTCTTCTGCGTCTTCTTGCATGCTTCCGCGCCTGCTTGGACGTTTCCGCGCCTGCTTGAACGCTACCGCGACTGCTTGGACGCTCCCGCGCCTGCTTGGACTCTTCTGCGTCTTCTTGCATGCTTCCGCGCCTGCTTGGACGTTTCCGCGCCTGCTTGGACGCTACCGCGCCTGCTTGGACGCTTCCGCGACTGCTTGGACGCTTCCGCGCCTGGTTGGACGCGACCGCGCCTGCTTGGACGCTTCCGCGACTGCTTGGACGCTTCCGCGCCTGCTTGGACTCTTCTGCGCCTTCTTGCATGCTGCCGCGCCTACTTGGACGCTTCCGCGCCTGGTTGGACGCTACCGCGCCTGCTTGGACGCTTCCGCGACTGCTTGGACGCTTCCGCGCCTGCTTGGACTCTTCTGCGCCTTCTTGATGCTTCCGCGCCTGCTTGGACGCTTCCGCGCCTGGTTGGACGCTACCGCGCCTGCATCGACGCTTCCGCGATTGCTTGGACGCTTCCGCGCCTGCTTGGACTCTTGTGCGCCTTCTTGCATGCTTCCGCGCCTGCTTGGACGTTTCCACGCCTGCTTGGACGCTACCGCGCCTGCTTGGACGCTTCCGCGACTGCTTGAACGCTACCGCGCCTGCTTGGACGCTACCGCGACTGCTTGGACGCTTCCGCGCCTGCTAGGACTCTTCTGCGTCTTCTTGCTTGCTGCCGCGCCTACTTGGACGCTTCCGCGCCTGGTTGGACGCTACCGCGCCTTCTTGCATGCTTCCGCGCCTACTTGGACGTTTCCGCGCCTGCTTGGACGCTTCCGCGCCTGCTTGCATGCTTCCCCGCCTGCTTGGACGCTTCCGCGCCTGCTTGGACGCTTCCGCGCCTGGTTGGACGCTACCGCGCCGGCTTGGACGCTTCCGCGCCTGCTTGCATGCTTCCCGGCCTGCTTGGACGCTTCCGCGCCTGCTTGGACTCTTCTGCGCCTGATTGCATGCTTCCGCGCCTGCTTGGACGCTTCCGCGCCTGCTTGGACTCTTCTGCGTCTTCTTGCATGCTTCCGCGCCTGCTTGGACGCTTCCGCGACTGCTTGGACGCTTCCGCGCCTGGTTGGACGCGACCGCGCCTGCTTGGACGCTTCCGCGACTGCTTGGACGCTTCCGGGCCTGCTTGGACTCTTCTGCGCCTTCTTGCATGCTGCCGCGCCTACTTGGACGCTTCCGCGCCTGGTTGGACGCTACCGCGCCTGCTTGGACGCTTCCGCGACTGCTTGGACGCTTCCGCGCCTGCTTGGACTCTTCTGCGCCTTCTTGCATGCTTCCGCGCCTGCTTGGACGCTTCCGCGCCTGGTTGGACGCTACCGCGCCTGCATCGACGCTTCCGCGATTGCTTGGACGCTTCCGCGCCTGCTTGGACTCTTCTGCGCCTTCTTGCATGCTTCCGCGCCTGCTTGGACGTTTCCACGCCTGCTTGGACGCTACCGCGCCTGCTTGGACGCTTCCGCGACTGCTTGAACGCTACCGCGCCTGCTTGGACGCTTCCGCGACTGCTTGGACGCTTCCGCGCCCGCTAGGACTCTTCTGCGTCTTCTTGCATGCTTCCGCGCCTGCTTGGACGTTTCCGCGCCTGCTTGAACGCTACCGCGACTGCTTGGACGCTCCCGCGCCTGCTTGGACTCTTCTGCGTCTTCTTGCATGCTTCCGCGCCTGCTTGGACGTTTCCGCGCCTGCTTGGACGCTACCGCGCCTGCTTGGACGCTTCCGCGACTGCTTGGACGCTTCCGCGCCTGGTTGGACGCGACCGCGCCTGCTTGGACGCTTCCGCGACTGCTTGGACGCTTCCGCGCCTGCTTGGACTCTTCTGCGCCTTCTTGCATGCTGCCGCGCCTACTTGGACGCTTCCGCGCCTGGTTGGACGCTACCGCGCCTGCTTGGACGCTTCCGCGACTGCTTGGACGCTTCCGCGCCTGCTTGGACTCTTCTGCGCCTTCTTGATGCTTCCGCGCCTGCTTGGACGCTTCCGCGCCTGGTTGGACGCTACCGCGCCTGCATCGACGCTTCCGCGATTGCTTGGACGCTTCCGCGCCTGCTTGGACTCTTGTGCGCCTTCTTGCATGCTTCCGCGCCTGCTTGGACGTTTCCACGCCTGCTTGGACGCTACCGCGCCTGCTTGGACGCTTCCGCGACTGCTTGAACGCTACCGCGCCTGCTTGGACGCTTCCGCGACTGCTTGGACGCTTCCGCGCCTGCTAGGACTCTTCTGCGTCTTCTTGCTTGCTGCCGCGCCTACTTGGACGCTTCCGCGCCTGGTTGGACGCTACCGCGCCTTCTTGCATGCTTCCGTGCCTACTTGGACGTTTCCGCGCCTGCTTGGACGCTTCCGCGCCTGCTTGCATGCTTCCCCGCCTGCTTGGACGCTTCCGCGCCTGCTTGGACGCTTCCGCGCCTGGTTGGACGCTACCGCGCCGGCTTGGACGCTTCCGCGCCTGCTTGCATGCTTCCCGGCCTGCTTGGACGCTTCCGCGCCTGCTTGGACTCTTCTGCGCCTGATTGCATGCTTCCGCGCCTGCTTGGACGCTTCCGCGCCTGCTTGGACTCTTCTGCGTCTTCTTGCATGCTTCCGCGCCTGCTTGGACGCTTCCGCGACTGCTTGGACGCTTCCGCGCCTGGTTGGACGCGACCGCACCTGCTTGGACGCTTCCGCGACTGCTTGGACGCTTCCGGGCCTGCTTGGACTCTTCTGCGCCTTCTTGCATGCTGCCGCGCCTACTTGGACGCTTCCGCGCCTGGTTGGACGCTACCGCGCCTGCTTGGACGCTTCCGCGACTGCTTGGACGCTTCCGCGCCTGCTTGGACTCTTCTGCGCCTTCTTGCATGCTTCCGCGCCTGCTTGGACGCTTCCGCGCCTGGTTGGACGCTACCGCGCCTGCATCGACGCTTCCGCGATTGCTTGGACGCTTCCGCGCCTGCTTGGACTCTTCTGCGCCTTCTTGCATGCTTCCGCGCCTGCTTGGACGTTTCCACGCCTGCTTGGACGCTACCGCGCCTGCTTGGACGCTTCCGCGACTGCTTGAACGCTACCGCGCCTGCTTGGACGCTTCCGCGACTGCTTGGACGCTTCCGCGCCCGCTAGGACTCTTCTGCGTCTTCTTGCATGCTGCCGCGCCTACTTGGACGCTTCCGCGCCTGGTTGGACGCTACCGCGCCTGCTTGGACGCTTCCGCGCCTGCTTGGAATCTTCTGCGCCTTCTTGCATGCTGCCGCGCCTACTTGGACGTTTCCACGCCTGCTTGGACGCTTCCGCGCCTGCTTGCATGCTTCCCCGCGTCCCTGAACGCTTCCGCGCATGCTTGGACTCTTCTGCGCCTTCTTGCATGCTTCCGCGCCTGCTTGGACGTTTCCGCGCCTGCTTGGACGCTACCGCGCCTGCTTGGACGCTTCCGCGCCTTCTTGCATGCTTCCGCGCCTACTTGGACGTTTCCGCGCCTGCTTGGACGCTTCCGCGCCTGCTTGCATGCTTCCCCGCCTGCTTGGACGCTTCCGCGCCTGCTTGGACGCTTCCGCGCCTGCTTGGACTCTTCCACGCCTGCTTGGACGTTTCCGCGCCTGCTTGGACGCTACCGCGCCTGCTTGGACGCTTCCGCGACTGCTTGGACTCTACCGCGCCTGCTTGAACGCTTCCGCGACTGCTTGGACGCTTCCGCGCCTGCTTGGACTCTTCTGCGTCTTCTTGCATGCTTCCGCGCCTGCTTGGACGCTTCCGCGCCTGCTTGGAATCTTCTGCGCCTTCTTGCATGCTGCCGCGCCTACTTGGACGTTTCCACGCCTGCTTGGACGCTTCCGCACCTGCTTGCATGCTTCCCCGCCTGCTTGGACGTTTCCGCGCCTGCTTGGACGCTTCCGCGCCTGCTTGCATGCTTCCCCGCCTGCTTGGACGCTTCCGCGCCTGCTTGGACGCTTCCGCGCCTGGTTGGACGCTACCGCGCCGGCTTGGACGCTTCCGCGCCTGCTTGCATGCTTCCCCGCCTGCTTGGACGCTTCCGCGCCTGCTTGGACTCTTCTGCGCCTGCTTGCATGCTTCCGCGCCTGCTTGGACGCTTCCGCGCCTGCTTGGACTCTTCTGCGTCTTCTTGCATGCTTCCGCGCCTGCTTGGACGTTTCCGCGCCTGCTTGGACGCTACCGCGCCTGCTTGGACGCTTCCGCGACTGCTTGGACGCTTCCGCGCCTGGTTGGACGCGACCGCGCCTGCTTGGACGCTTCCGCGACTGCTTGGACGCTTCCGCGCCTGCTTGGACTCTTCTGCGCCTTCTTGCATGCTGCCGCGCCTACTTGGACGCTTCCGCGCCTGGTTGGACGCTACCGCGCCTGCTTGGACGCTTCCGCGACTGCTTGGACGCTTCCGCGCCTGCTTGGACTCTTCTGCGCCTTCTTGCATGCTTCCGCGCCTGCATCGACGCTTCCGCGATTGCTTGGACGCTTCCGCGCCTGCTTGGACTCTTCTGCGCCTTCTTGCATGCTGCCGCGCCTACTTGGACGTTTCCACGCCTGCTTGGACGCTTCCGCGCCTGCTTGCATGCTTCCCCGCCTGCCTGAACGCTTCCGCGCCTGCTTGGACTCTTCTGCGCCTTCTTGCATGCTTCCGCGCCTGCTTGGACGATTCCGCGCCTGCTTGGACGCTACCGCGCCTGCTTGGACGCTTCCGCGCCTTCTTGCATGCTTCCGCGCCTACTTGGACGTTTCCGCGCCTGCTTGGACGCTTCCGCGCCTGCTTGCATGCTTCCCCGCCTGCTTGGACGCTTCCGCGACTGCTTGGACGCTTCCGCGCCTGCTTGGACTCTTCTGCGTCTTCTTGCATGCTTCCTCGCCTGCTTGGACGCTTCCGCGCCTGCTTGGACGCTACCGCGCCTGCTTGGACGCTTCCGCGACTGCTTGGACTCTACCGCGCCTGCTTGAACGCTACCGCGACTGCTTGGACGCTTCCGCGCCTGCTTGGACTCTTCTGCGTCTTCTTGCATGCTTCCGCGCCTGCTTGGACGCTTCCGCGCCTGCTTGGAATCTTCTGCGCCTTCTTGCATGCTGCCGCGCCTACTTGGACGTTTCCACGCCTGCTTGGACGCTTCCGCACCTGCTTGCATGCTTCCCCGCCTGCTTGGACGCTTCCGCGCCTGCTTGGACTCTTCTGCGCCTTCTTGCATGCTCCCGCGCCTGCTTGGACGTTTCCGCGCCTGCTTGGACGCTACCGAGCCTGCTTGGACGCTTCCGCGCCTTCTTGCATGTTTCCGCGCCTACTTGGACGTTTCCGCGCCTGCTTGGACGCTTCCGCGCCTGCTTGCATGCTTCCCCGCCTGCTTGGACGCTTCCGCGCCTGCTTGGACGCTTCCGCGCCTGGTTGGACGCTACCGCGCCTGCTTGGACGCTTCCGCGCCTGCTTGCATGCTTCCCCGCCTGCTTGGACGCTTCCGCGCCTGCTTGGACTCTTCTGCGCCTGCTTGCATGCTTCCGCGCCTGCTTGGACGCTTCCGCGCCTGCTTGGACTCTTCTGCGTCTTCTTGCATGCTTCCGCGCCTGCTTGGACGTTTCCGCGCCTGCTTGGACGCTACCGCGCCTGCTTGGACGCTTCCGCGACTGCTTGGACGCTTCCGCGCCTGGTTGGACGCGACCGCGCCTGCTTGGGCGCTTCCGCGACTGCTTGAACGCTACCGCGCCTGCTTGGACGCTTCCGCGCCTGCTTGCATGCTTCCCCGCCTGCTTGGACGCTTCCGCGCCTGCTTGGACGCTTCCGCGCCTGCTTGGACTCTTCCACGCCTGCTTGGACGTTTCCGCGCCTGCTTGGACGCTACCGCGCCTGCTTGGACGCTTCCGCGACTGCTTGGACTCTACCGCGCCTGCTTGAACGCTTCCGCGACTGCTTGGACGCTTCCGCGCCTGCTTGGACTCTTCTGCGTCTTCTTGCATGCTTCCGCGCCTGCTTGGACGCTTCCGCGCCTGCTTGGAATCTTCTGCGCCTTCTTGCATGCTGCCGCGCCTACTTGGACGTTTCCACGCCTGCTTGGACGCTTCCGCACCTGCTTGCATGCTTCCCCGCCTGCTTGGACGTTTCCGCGCCTGCTTGGACGCTTCCGCGCCTGCTTGCATGCTTCCCCGCCTGCTTGGACGCTTCCGCGCCTGCTTGGACGCTTCCGCGCCTGGTTGGACGCTACCGCGCCGGCTTGGACGCTTCCGCGCCTGCTTGCATGCTTCCCCGCCTGCTTGGACGCTTCCGCGCCTGCTTGGACTCTTCTGCGCCTGCTTGCATGCTTCCGCGCCTGCTTGGACGCTTCCGCGCCTGCTTGGACTCTTCTGCGTCTTCTTGCATGCTTCCGCGCCTGCTTGGACGTTTCCGCGCCTGCTTGGACGCTACCGCGCCTGCTTGGACGCTTCCGCGACTGCTTGGACGCTTCCGCGCCTGGTTGGACGCGACCGCGCCTGCTTGGACGCTTCCGCGACTGCTTGGACGCTTCCGCGCCTGCTTGGACTCTTCTGCGCCTTCTTGCATGCTGCCGCGCCTACTTGGACGCTTCCGCGCCTGGTTGGACGCTACCGCGCCTGCTTGGACGCTTCCGCGACTGCTTGGACGCTTCCGCGCCTGCTTGGACTCTTCTGCGCCTTCTTGCATGCTTCCGCGCCTGCTTGGACGCTTCCGCGCCTGGTTGGACGCTACCGCGCCTGCATCGACGCTTCCGCGATTGCTTGGACGCTTCCGCGCCTGCTTGGACTCTTCTGCGCCTTCTTGCATGCTGCCGCGCCTACTTGGACGTTTCCACGCCTGCTTGGACGCTTCCGCGCCTGCTTGCATGCTTCCCCGCCTGCCTGAACGCTTCCGCGCCTGCTTGGACTCTTCTGCGCCTTCTTTCATGCTTCCGCGCATGCTTGGACGATTCCGCGCCTGCTTGGACGCTACCGCGCCTGCTTGGACGCTTCCGCGCCTTCTTGCATGCTTCCGCGCCTACTTGGACGTTTCCGCGCCTGCTTGGACGCTTCCGCGCCTGCTTGCATGCTTCCCCGCCTGCTTGGACGCTTCCGCGACTGCTTGGACGCTTCCGCGCCTGCTTGGACTCTTCTGCGTCTTCTTGCATGCTTCCTCGCCTGCTTGGACGCTTCCGCGCCTGCTTGGACGCTACCGCGCCTGCTTGGACGCTTCCGCGACTGCTTGGACTCTACCGCGCCTGCTTGAACGCTTCCGCGACTGCTTGGACGCTTCCGCGCCTGCTTGGACTCTTCTGCGTCTTCTTGCATGCTTCCGCGCCTGCTTGGACGCTTCCGCGCCTGCTTGGAATCTTCTGCGCCTTCTTGCATGCTGCCGCGCCTACTTGGACGTTTCCACGCCTGCTTGGACGCTTCCGCACCTGCTTGCATGCTTCCCCGCCTGCTTGGACGTTTCCGCGCCTGCTTGGACGCTTCCGCGCCTGCTTGCATGCTTCCCCGCCTGCTTGGACGCTTCCGCGCCTGCTTGGACGCTTCCGCGCCTGGTTGGACGCTACCGCGCCGGCTTGGACGCTTCCGCGCCTGCTTGCATGCTTCCCCGCCTGCTTGGACGCTTCCGCGCCTGCTTGGACTCTTCTGCGCCTGCTTGCATGCTTCCGCGCCTGCTTGGACGCTTCCGCGCCTGCTTGGACTCTTCTGCGTCTTCTTGCATGCTTCCGCGCCTGCTTGGACGTTTCCGCGCCTGCTTGGACGCTACCGCGCCTGCTTGGACGCTTCCGCGACTGCTTGGACGCTTCCGCGCCTGGTTGGACGCGACCGCGCCTGCTTGGACGCTTCCGCGACTGCTTGGACGCTTCCGCGCCTGCTTGGACTCTTCTGCGCCTTCTTGCATGCTGCCGCGCCTACTTTGACGCTTCCGCGCCTGGTTGGACGCTACCGCGCCTGCTTGGACGCTTCCGCGACTGCTTGGACGCTTCCGCGCCTGCTTGGACTCTTCTGCGCCTTCTTGCATGCTTCCGCGCCTGCTTGGACGCTTCCGCGCCTGGTTGGACGCTACCGCGCCTGCATCGACGCTTCCGCGATTGCTTGGACGCTTCCGCGCCTGCTTGGACTCTTCTGCGCCTTCTTGCATGCTGCCGCGCCTACTTGGACGTTTCCACGCCTGCTTGGACGCTTCCGCGCCTGCTTGCATGCTTCCCCGCCTGCCTGAACGCTTCCGCGCCTGCTTGGACTCTTCTGCGCCTTCTTGCATGCTTCCGCGCCTGCTTGGACGATTCCGCGCCTGCTTGGACGCTACCGCGCCTGCTTGGACGCTTCCGCGCCTTCTTGCATGCTTCCGCGCCTACTTGGACGTTTCCGCGCCTGCTTGGACGCTTCCGCGCCTGCTTGCATGCTTCCCCGCCTGCTTGGACGCTTCCGCGACTGCTTGGACGCTTCCGCGCCTGCTTGGACTCTTCTGCGTCTTCTTGCATGCTTCCTCGCCTGCTTGGACGCTTCCGCGCCTGCTTGGACGCTACCGCGCCTGCTTGGACGCTTCCGCGACTGCTTGGACTCTACCGCGCCTGCTTGAACGCTTCCGCGACTGCTTGGACGCTTCCGCGCCTGCTTGGACTCTTCTGCGTCTTCTTGCATGCTTCCGCGCCTGCTTGGACGCTTCCGCGCCTGCTTGGAATCTTCTGCGCCTTCTTGCATGCTGCCGCGCCTACTTGGACGTTTCCACGCCTGCTTGGACGCTTCCGCACCTGCTTGCATGCTTCCCCGCCTGCTTGGACGCTTCCGCGCCTGCTTGGACTCTTCTGCGCCTGCTTGCATGCTTCCGCGCCTGCTTGGACGCTTCCGCGCCTGCTTGGACTCTTCTGCGTCTTCTTGCATGCTTCCGCGCCTGCTTGGACGTTTCCGCGCCTGCTTGGACGCTACCGCGCCTGCTTGGACGCTTCCGCGACTGCTTGGACGCTTCCGCGCCTGGTTGGACGCGACCGCGCCTGCTTGGGCGCTTCCGCGACTGCTTGGACGCTTCCGCGCCTGCTTGGACTCTTCTGCGCCTTCGTGCATGCTGCCGCGCCTACTTGGACGCTTCCGCGCCTGGTTGGACGCTACCGCGCCTGCTTGGACGCTTCCGCGACTGCTTGGACGCTTCCGCGCCTGCTTGGACTCTTCTGCGCCTTCTTGCATGCTTCCGCGCCTGCTTGGACGTTTCCACGCCTTCTTGGACGCTACCGCGCCTGCTTGGACGCTTCCGCGCCTTCTTGCATGCTTCCGCGCCTACTTGGACGTTTCCGCGCCTGCTTGGAATCTTCTGCGCCTTCTTGCATGCTGCCGCGCCTACTTGGACGTTTCCACGCCTGCTTGGACGCTTCCGCACCTGCTTGCATGCTTCCCCGCCTGCTTGGACGCTTCCGCGCCTGCTTGGACTCTTCTGCGCCTTCTTGCATGCTTCCGCGCCTGCTTGGACGATTCCGCGCCTGCTTGGACGCTACCGCGCCTGCTTGGACGCTTCCGCGCCTTCTTGCATGCTTCCGCGCCTACTTGGACGTTTCCGCGCCTGCTTGGACGCTTCCGCGCCTGCTTGCATGCTTCCCCGCCTGCTTGGACGCTTCCGCGACTGCTTGGACGCTTCCGCGCCTGCTTGGACTCTTCTGCGTCTTCTTGCATGCTTCCTCGCCTGCTTGGACGCTTCCGCGCCTGCTTGGACGCTACCGCGCCTGCTTGGACGCTACCGCGACTGCTTGGACTCTACCGTGCCTGCTTGAACGCTTCCGCGACTGCTTGGACGCTTCCGCGCCTGCTTGGACTCTTCTGCGTCTTCTTGCATGCTTCCGCGCCTGCTTGGACACTTCCGCGCCTGCTTGGAATCTTCTGCGCCTTCTTGCATGCTGCCGCGCCTACTTGGACGTTTCCACGCCTGCTTGGACGCTTCCGCACCTGCTTGCATGCTTCCCCGCCTGCTTGGACGCTTCCGCGCCTGCTTGGACTCTTCTGCGCCTTCTTGCATGCTCCCGCGCCTGCTTGGACGTTTCCGCGCCTGCTTGGACGCTACCGAGCCTGCTTGGACGCTTCCGCGCCTTCTTGCATGCTTCCGCGCCTACTTGGACGTTTCCGCGCCTGCTTGGACGCTTCCGCGCCTGCTTGCATGCTTCCCCGCCTGCTTGGACGCTTCCGCGCCTGCTTGGACGCTTCCGCGCCTGGTTGGACGCTACCGCGCCTGCTTGGACGCTTCCGCGCCTGCTTGCATGCTTCCCCGCCTGCTTGGACGCTTCCGCGCCTGCTTGGACTCTTCTGCGCCTGCTTGCATGCTTCCGCGCCTGCTTGGACGCTTCCGCGCCTGCTTGGACTCTTCTGCGTCTTCTTGCATGCTTCCGCGCCTGCTTGGACGTTTCCGCGCCTGCTTGGACGCTACCGCGCCTGCTTGGACGCTTCCGCGACTGCTTGGACGCTTCCGCGCCTGGTTGGACGCGACCGCGCCTGCTTGGACGCTTCCGCGACTGCTTGGACGCTTCCGCGCCTGCTTGGACTCTTCTGCGCCTTCGTGCATGCTGCCGCGCCTACTTGGACGCTTCCGCGCCTGGTTGGACGCTACCGCGCCTGCTTGGACGCTTCCGCGACTGCTTGGACGCTTCCGCGCCTGCTTGGACTCTTCTGCGCCTTCTTGCATGCTTCCGCGCCTGCTTGGACGCTTCCGCGCCTGATTGGACGCTACCGCGCCTGCATCGACGCTTCCGCGATTGCTTGGACGCTTCCGCGCCTGCTTGGACTCTTCTGCGCCTTCTTGCATGCTTCCGCGCCTGCTTGGACGTTTCCACGCCTTCTTGGACGCTACCGCGCCTGCTTGGACGCTTCCGCGCCTTCTTGCATGCTTCCGCGCCTACTTGGACGTTTCCGCGCCTGCTTGGAATCTTCTGCGCCTTCTTGCATGCTGCCGCGCCTACTTGGACGTTTCCACGCCTGCTTGGACGCTTCCGCACCTGCAGTCGTCGTCGAGCGCTTGACGAGTACACACCGCTAGTAAACGCTCCGCGACAACAACAAACCGAGTTCGTATACCGAGTGTCCAATTTTGCTCGTGGCTATTAGTAGTTCTATTCGAACCAACAAGCTCGAGTTCTTTTCGAAGGGACTTGCATTTGCAAGTCCCTCCAAAAAATCTTTTTGTTTTTTTTTAATTAAATTTACGTATGGATAAGCACGTGTCCCGTATCGACGCGAAAAAAAGCAGTGTGTCGCCAGACAAAGACATTGAGAAGAATTCTGACGATGAGTTCGTGCTAGCAGAACCCTTACGTACGCGTCCGCTGTCTCTGAAGAGACAAAAAGATACCAATATTAATTCTTCGACCGAAGATATGCAGTCGAAGAAAAACAGGAAAGTTACGGGACCGAAAGGTCTTACCCGCAAAGAATCAACATCGAAGACGAAAGCGCAAAACCCTTCGCCTTCTACATCGGGTGCGAATATATCCCGAGATTCCAGCACGAGGAGGGCAAGCGACGCCATGTCCACTTCGTCTTCAAATAAAGACGACGAGCCGACGGAAGTCTCTCAAGAAGCCATCGTCCGCGAGAATAAGCAGCTTCACAATGAAATCAAGCTGCTAAAAATTCAAATCGCGACGCTCTCTGCCGCGGCGCATGCGCCGAGGCCTACTGACCAGTCGTCCACGGACTGGACCACCGTGGGAACAGTTGCACCCGTTGGAAGGAGAACGCCTTCACCACGGCCATCCGCCTTACTCGAGGGTAACAGATTTGTGGCGCTTTCGGACATCGAGGTGCAGCAACCAGCAGCGGTCAACCGAACGGCCACGGAGATTCCAGCATCGGCGCAGCAGCAGGCTTCAACAGCGGATAAGTCTAAACCCCCCCCTATCATTGTACACGTGGCTTCGCCACAAATTATCATTAATATTACGAAAAACTCGCTCCAAAAAGCGGCTTTTACAATTAAACGCAGTGGTCCAAAAAGCCACATTGTATATTCGAACTCGCTCGAGACCTTTCGCAAAGTCAAGGAAATATTGACGAAAAACTGTCTTAAGTTTTTCACATACACTCCCAAGACCGATAAACCAACAACGATGCTCTTGAAAGGCATCGATCCGAATGTAAACACCACGGAACTCTTGTCGGAGATTAACGCGATGGTTTCGCCGAAAGCAAAGGCGTTAAAAGCTACGCATTTCACGACCGTAAAATCAAAACAGTCCGGTACACCCTTGCCAATGTATATTATACAATTCTCACCCAACTCGGATATTAAATTTATTCAGTCAATTAATATCGTTAATTACCAACGAGTAAGTTGGGAGAAATTTCGCCGACAAGAGATGCTGCAGTGTTATAACTGCCAAAGAATTGGCCATGCGTCATCTAACTGTTATCTTGATTTTAGATGTGTGAAATGTAACTCGTCGCATGAGAAGGGGAAATGCGCGGTTACGGAATCCACGAAGCACGACGCAATTTATTGTGTAAATTGCGAGAAGTTCGGGCATCCAGCCTCGTATAGAGGCTGCCCCAAATTCAGGGAGAGGAGGGCGGCCGCCCCCCCACCCCGCCCGCTGAACTACCAAGCCACCAAGGCCAGAAGAATTCCAACGGCTCCGAGAGTTACACCGGGTCTCTCATACAGCCGAGCTCTAGCGGGCGGAGTGGGGGAAGCTGCCTTCCCCGCCCTCGCCGCAACCTATACACAGCCGCAAAGACAACAAACGCTGCCAGCTCAGATAAGTGTCAACACACAAAACATCGATCTTAAAAATATTCTCGACGCCTTAGAGAGAATATCTAACCAGTTACCGATTATTTTCCAAAAAATCAACGAGAATACGGAAAAAATTAATTTATTGTTTCAATCATTTATAGATGACACTGACGTGCAACCTGTTGCTGCGCGAGGTCGAAGTGCGAGGAGAGGCCGTCCCCTCCCTTAAATTTCAATGTCAATCGACACGGAGACCAATATTCCACTGGAAAACCTCCACATTATCTCAGTAAACGTTAATTCGATCATCAATCTTCACAAGCGTGCGTATTTGCAACAGTTTTTACTTAATTACCGGCCGGACATTTGTTGCCTTTTAGAAACGAAGCTCAACTCTCGTCATAATTTAGAACTACCTCCACAATATACAATCGTTCGCCAGGACCGTACTGATAGTCGCTTCGGTGGCGGGGTAGCGATAATCATAAAAAAAAAGTATAAATTTGTGAGAGTTGAACTTGGTTTTGCACATAAAAATTCGATTGAAGCGGTAGCAATCCGCCTGGATCTTACAAACAATCGTAGCCTCGTGATTGCCGCGGTTTACAGTCCTTTCAAGGATAAAACAGTTTTCTTAAAAGATCTAAATGATCTCTTTATGCAACTTCGTTTAGCAAACGACTCGAACTTTTATATTATAGCGGGGGATTTTAACGCTAAACATACCTCGTGGCTCAATACGGTAAATAATGGCAAGGGACTAGCCCTGTATGAATGGCTACAGCTCCAAGGGGCTATCTTTCGTATAGCACTCTTTTACTCAGATACGCCTACATATCACCCAGCTAATTCAAATCTCGATCTAGCATTCATTGACAATAGCTTGATTGACCGCATAAATGACGGTTCGCAAAGATTAGAAGTCTTGCCTTACGATAGCGACCATTGGGCAACGTCGATCCGTTTCTCCCTCACCGGTTGGAGCGCCTCCGTTGAAAAAGCGCCGAAAATAGAACATCCGAATTATAGACTTACAAACTGGAAAAAATTCAGACTAGAAGTTTTCGAGTATATCCAAAAGATAGATCTATCCGCGTTAATCAATGCACCGGTCGAAATGATTAATTCGTCCATCGAGGCCTTTGAGATTAATGTCTCAGAAATATTAAAGAACTGCACTCCTAGAACGGAAGTTCTTAATAGCCCGAAGGATTATGACGACCCTCGCATACTTAAATTAAAAAAGCTCAAATCCAAAACAATTAACAAACTTTTTCGAATTTTACGCGCTAACCAACAGTCTAATGTTTCTCACCTTAATTTAATTAGATTTTATAAAGTAATACTGAAACGAATAAATTATAGATTACGCAAACTCTTTACACTAACTTCCAATAAATTTTGGCGCGATCGTTTATCTAAATTAGATACGCGAACACCTACGAAGCTTCATCCATTTGTAAGTAGGATAGTAAATCCGAAATTCGCGGAGGCGCTTCCACCCTTGAGGGGGGCGATCGATGATACATACCTCTGGAGCGAATCCGGCATTGATACCTCGAGACTACAAAAGATCGAAAATAACTTTGTTGTCACCGATAACGATGACAGACTCACATTGCTCGGAGTACACTTCGCTAGAGTACACATTAAAAATCTGAAACCGGCTACAAGTAAGGAAAGAGATTACGAGAATTCAATCACTATGAGTTACAACTCGCTCAAAGCGCTACAAATTCCAACGTGGTGTCATTTTACTTCCATAAATGCGCAAATGTGGCCAGACCATAACACCGATTATCTTGTATCTCCGCGATTGATTGCAAAAGCCATGAAGTCTCTAGCGAATAAGAAATCGTCATCGTTCGACGGGTTGCCTAATATCGCGATCAAACGCTTACCGATCTCTGCAATAGAATACTTAGCTTTAATTTTCAACGCTTGCTTGAGAATCTCCTACTTTCCAAGTAGATGGAAGGTCGCGAAACTTTTACCGCTCTTTAAAAAAGGGAAAAAACCGTTCGATCTGAATAGCTACAGACCAATTAGTTTATTACCAAATCTTGGAAAACTTTTCGAAATCATGATAAACACCAGATTAAATGAGTTTGTAAAAAGCAACAAGCTAATTCCAGATTATCAGTTCGGATTCAGACACGCGCATTCCACCATACACGCAGTCGCTAAATTGACCCGTGATATCGCTAACTCCTTGAATTCTTCCGCGATGACCGGAGCATGTCTGATCGACTTAGAGAAGGCCTTTGATACAGTTTGGACGAAAGGATTAATAGTTAAACTCCACAATATGGGCCTACCCCTTGTATTTCTTAATTTAATAGACAACCTAATTACCAACCGATCGTTTAAAACTTTTTACCGTAACTCATTTTCTTCCCGCGCTTTTCAAATTCACAACGGCCTCCAGCAAGGAGCGGTCAACTCTCCTTTATTATTCAACCTTTATTTCTCTGATATTCTAGAAAAATTCAACAAATCCAGTTTCACGTGTAAAGCCATAGCATTCGCAGATGACCTCATAATTTATAAAACCGGTTCAGACCTTCACGATATACAAACTTCTTTACAATTAGCCTTTAATAACGTAGTCAATTCATGCAATTTAAAAAAAATCAGAGTCAACATGCTTAAATGCGAAACAATTTTATTCATCAGACCCGCTCAATACATCAGTAAAAAACAGTTCAAACTGTCGAAAAGGTTTTCTATCCATGTTCCGGATTCCCCGCACATTCAAATTCCGAGGGTAAAAAGAGTAAAGTATCTTGGTGTGATTTTAGACGAAAGGCTCAATCACAACGCGCATGCGCTCTATAGCCTGGAAAAAGCTAAAGGCAATGCAGCTAAACTAGCGCGTCTATTTTATTCCAAACATCTAGGAGAAAATGTTAAGCTTCTATTGTACAAGCTATATATAAGATCGATTTTGACGTACGCATTTCCAATTTGCTACGCCTTAGCACCGTATGTTATGGAGAGCATTCGCTCCTTCGAGAGGAAATTATTCCGGGCAATCACGGGGCTACTGATACCGCGACGCACGTCCGACGGAACAGTAAAAATCATTCACAATCAAACAATTTACAACAAGTTGAACTGTTCGCGCTTTGACGTATTCGCGCTAAAATGCACCAGATTATTCATCTACAAGGCCATGAATTCGTTTACTGAGAACCCGTTGATAACGTCTCTATATTCCATCGCGGACGATCAAGCAGAAAAAGCGCGCGTAAATGGATACCTTTCCACCGCAGTCTTCCCATATCTAGACAAAAAGGGATACATACAAAATATTGACACCAAAATTCCGATCATCTATCACAGCAATAGAAAAAAGGGCTCTTTAGCGCTGCTGTACGATCCGTGTACTTTTTCTGCTGATCCGACGCAATTGAGATTTTCCACTGCACTTCCACCTCGCGATACAAACAGGAAAAATTACAAATACCTGCAAAAACTCTCGTGGCTTGACGCTTGATCGTGCACGGCGCATGTGATTGCGCATTTCCCCTATCTCTTCACCCGTGGCGATAAATACTCGCATTTTTCCCAAATTTTTTGTTTCTCAAATGTATATTAGGTTAAGATTCAATTCATTGATTAATTATTTTTTCTTTTCGTTTTGATACATGCATATTAGATTAAGAACTATTCTACCTTATCATTTAATTTTTCTTTAGTTTGATTACATGCAACGTAGATTAAGATGAATTACGCTATGCTTCCACCAAGTAGTATATATAGTTGTTAAGTTAAGTATTTTCTTTTTTCGCTTCTACCTGATATCTGAGCATTTATTAGGATTAAATAACGCATTCGGATCGTCGTATAGGATAATATATGTTTAGAGGTTAATATTTCTTGTTTTTCACATACATCGTCGTTGTATATATATAGTCGCTACGTTTTTTACACGTATCTCCTTAAATCGGCAAAAATTGCCTAATTATTTTTGTTTACCTTAAGATCACTGTATTTTATTTAATTTTTCGATCTATGATGCACCTTGACCTCCTTTTCTACTTCTGTTCGAAAGTAAAAATTTTTTATTTATTTTTGGTCAAGGTTGCGCTATCCCTTAAGAAGTTTATAGAATTTACTTTTATCTTTACAAGTCCGTAATATTGGCTCGGCCAACTATTTTCTTTTCCTTTTTTTTTTTTTTCGTAATCGTATTGTCCGTCCTGGTCCCTTCTCGTTTGCGATACTGCCTGTTTTTCTATTAACTACATTGTTTTTGGGGCTTCCATACAAACTGTTATATTTTTTTTTTTTCTTCATATAGCGCACTCGATGTAATTCTTTATAATTTTTCTGTTCTTTTCTCTCATGAGATGTCGTTAATTCGGCCATATGAGAGCGTCTATAAATAGATCACTTTGTAAAACACATGTACAAAAATTTAAGTTGAATAAACGAGTTATAAGCTTCCGCACCTGCTTGCATGCTTCCCCGCCTGCTTGGACGCTTCCGCGCCTGCTTGGACTCTTCTGCGCCTTCTTGCATGCTTCCGCGCCTGCTTGGACGATTCCGCGCCTGCTTGGACGCTACCGCGCCTGCTTGGACGCTTCCGCGCCTTCTTGCATGCTTCCGCGCCTACTTGGACGTTTCCGCGCCTGCTTGGACGCTTCCGCGCCTGCTTGCATGCTTCCCCGCCTGCTTGGACGCTTCCGCGACTGCTTGGACGCTTCCGCGCCTGCTTGGACTCTTCTGCGTCTTCTTGCATGCTTCCTCGCCTGCTTGGACGCTTCCGCGCCTGCTTGGACGCTACCGCGCCTGCTTGGACGCTTCCGCGACTGCTTGGACTCTACCGCGCCTGCTTGAACGCTTCCGCGACTGCTTGGACGCTTCCGCGCCTGCTTGGACTCTTCTGCGTCTTCTTGCATGCTTCCGCGCCTGCTTGGACGCTTCCGCGCCTGCTTGGAATCTTCTGCGCCTTCTTGCATGCTGCCGCGCCTACTTGGACGTTTCCACGCCTGCTTGGACGCTTCCGCACCTGCTTGCATGCTTCCCCGCCTGCTTGGACGCTTCCGCGCCTGCTTGGACGCTACCGAGCCTGCTTGGACGCTTCCGCGCCTTCTTGCATGCTCCCGCGCCTGCTTGGACGTTTCCGCGCCTGCTTGGACGCTACCGAGCCTGCTTGGACGCTTCCGCGCCTTCTTGCATGCTTCCGCGCCTACTTGGACGTTTCCGCGCCTGCTTGGACGCTTCCGCGCCTGCTTGCATGCTTCCCCGCCTGCTTGGACGCTTCCGCGCCTGCTTGGACGCTTCCGCGCCTGGTTGGACGCTACCGCGCCTGCTTGGACGCTTCCGCGCCTGCTTGCATGCTTCCCCGCCTGCTTGGACGCTTCCGCGCCTGCTTGGACTCTTCTGCGCCTGCTTGCATGCTTCCGCGCCTGCTTGGACGCTTCCGCGCCTGCTTGGACTCTTCTGCGCCTTCGTGCATGCTGCCGCGCCTACTTGGACGCTTCCGCGCCTGGTTGGACGCTACCGCGCCTGCTTGGACGCTTCCGCGACTGCTTGGACGCTTCCGCGCCTGCTTGGACTCTTCTGCGCCTTCTTGCATGCTTCCGCGCCTGCTTGGACGCTTCCGCGCCTGATTGGACGCTACCGCGCCTGCATCGACGCTTCCGCGATTGCTTGGACGCTTCCGCGCCTGCTTGGACTCTTCTGCGCCTTCTTGCATGCTTCCGCGCCTGCTTGGACGTTTCCACGCCTTCTTGGACGCTACCGCGCCTGCTTGGACGCTTCCGCGCCTTCTTGCATGCTTCCGCGCCTACTTGGACGTTTCCGCGCCTGCTTGGAATCTTCTGCGCCTTCTTGCATGCTGCCGCGCCTACTTGGACGTTTCCACGCCTGCTTGGACGCTTCCGCACCTGCTTGCATGCTTCCCCGCCTGCTTGGACGCTTCCGCGCCTGCTTGGACTCTTCTGCGCCTTCTTGCATGCTTCCGCGCCTGCTTGGACGTTTCCGCGCCTGCTTGGACGCTACCGAGCCTGCTTGGACGCTTCCGCGCCTTCTTGCATGCTTCCGCGCCTACTTGGACGTTTCCGCGCCTGCTTGGACGCTTCCGCGCCTGCTTGCATGCTTCCCCGCCTGCTTGGACGCTTCCGCGCCTGCTTGGACGCTTCCGCGCCTGCTTGCATGCTTCCGCGCCTGCTAGGACGCTTTCGCGCCTGCTTGGACGTTTCCGCGCCTGCTTGGACGCTACCGCGCCTGCTTGGACGCTTCCGCGTCTCTTTGGACGCTACAGCGCCTGCTTGGACGCTTCCGCGATTGCTTGGACGCTTCCGCGCCTGCTTGGACTCTTCTGCGCCTTCTTGCATGCTGCCGCGCCTACTTGGACGCTTCCGCGCCTGCTTGCATGCTTCCGCGCCTGCTTGCATGCTTCCGCGCCTGCTTGGACGCTACCGCGCCTGCTTGGACGCTTCCGCGACTGCTTGGACTCTACCGCGCCTACTTGAACGCTTCCGCGACTGCTTGGACGCTTCCGCGCCTGCTGGGACTCTTCTGCGTCTTCTTGCATGCTTCCGCGCCTGCTTGGACGCTTCCGCGCCTGCTTGGAATCTTCTGCGCCTTCTTGCATGCTGCCGCGCCTACTTGGACGTTTCCACGCCTGCTTGGACGCTTCCGCACCTGCTTGCATGCTTCCACGCCTGCTTGGACGCTTCCGCGCCTGCTTGGACTCTTCTGCGCCTTCTTGCATGCTCCCGCGCCTGCTTGGACGTTTCCGCGCCTGCTTGGACGCTACCGAGCCTGCTTGGACGCTTTCGCGCCTTCTTGCATGCTTCCGCGCCTACTTGGACGTTTCCGCGCCTGCTTGGACGCTTCCGCGCCTGCTTGCATGCTTCCCCGCCTGCTTGGACGCTTCCGCGCCTGCTTGAACGCTTCCGCGCCTGGTTGGACGCTACCGCGCCTGCTTGGACGCTTCCGCGCCTGCTTGCATGCTTCCCCGCCTGCTTGGACGCTTCCGCGACTGCTTGGACGCTTCCGCGCCTGGTTGGACGCGACCGCGCCTGCTTGGACGTTTCCGCGACTGCTTGGACGCTTCCGCGCCTGCTTGGACTCTTCTGCGCCTTCGTGCATGCTGCCGCGCCTACTTGGACGCTTCCGCGCCTGGTTGGACGCTACCGCGCCTGCTTGGACGCTTCCGCGACTGCTTGGACGCTTCCGCGCCTGCTTGGACTCTTCTGCGCCTTCTTGCATGCTACCGCGCCTGCTTGGACGCTTCCGCGCCTGGTTGGACGCTACCGCGCCTGCTTGGACGCTTCCGCGTCTCTTTGGACGCTACAGCGCCTGCTTGGACGCTTCCGCGATTGCTTGGACGCTTCCGCGTCTGCTTGGACTCTTCTGCGCCTTCTTGCATGCTGCCGCGCCTACTTGGACGCCTCCGCGCCTGCTTGGACCCTTCCGCGCCTGCTTGGACGCTTCCGCGCCTGCTTGGACACTTCCGCGCCTGCTTGGACGCTTCCGCGTCTCTTTGGACGCTACAGCGCCTGCTTGGACGCTTCCGCGATTGCTTGGACGCTTCCGCGCCTGCTTGGACTCTTCTGCGCCTTCTTGCATGCTGCCGCGCCTACTTGGACGCTTCCGCGCCTGCTTGGACGCTTCCGCGTCTCTTTGGACGCTACACCGCCTGCTTGGACGCTTCCGCGATTGCTTGGACGCTTCCGCGCCTGCTTGGACTCTTCTGCGCCTTCTTGCATGCTGCCGCGCCTACTTGGACGCCTCCGCGCCTGCTTGGACGCTTCCGCGCCTGCTTGGACGCTTCCGCGCCTGCTTGAACGCTTCCGCGACTGCTTGGACGCTTCCGCGCCTGGTTGGACGCGACCGCGCCTGCTTGGACGCTTCCGCGACTGCTTGGACGCTTCCGCGCCTGCTTGGACTCTTCTGCGCCTTCGTGCATGCTGCCGCGCCTACTTGGACGCTTCCGCGCCTGGTTGGACGCTACCGCGCCTGCTTGGACGCTTCCGCGACTGCTTGGACGCTTCCGCGCCTGCTTGGACTCTTCTGCGCCTTCTTGCATGCTTCCGCGCCTGCTTGGACGCTTCCGCGCCTGATTGGACGCTACCGCGCCTGCATCGACGCTTCCGCGATTGCTTGGACGCTTCCGCGCCTGCTTGGACTCTTCTGCGCCTTCTTGCATGCTTCCGCGCCTGCTTGGACGTTTCCACGCCTTCTTGGACGCTACCGCGCCTGCTTGGACGCTTCCGCGCCTTCTTGCATGCTTCCGCGCCTACTTGGACGTTTCCGCGCCTGCTTGGAATCTTCTGCGCCTTCTTGCATGCTGCCGCGCCTACTTGGACGTTTCCACGCCTGCTTGGACGCTTCCGCACCTGCTTGCATGCTTCCCCGCCTGCTTGGACGCTTCCGCGCCTGCTTGGACTCTTCTGCGCCTTCTTGCATGCTTCCGCGCCTGCTTGGACGTTTCCGCGCCTGCTTGGACGCTACCGAGCCTGCTTGGACGCTTCCGCGCCTTCTTGCATGCTTCCGCGCCTACTTGGACGTTTCCGCGCCTGCTTGGACGCTTCCGCGCCTGCTTGCATGCTTCCCCGCCTGCTTGGACGCTTCCGCGCCTGCTTGGACGCTTCCGCGCCTGCTTGCATGCTTCCGCGCCTGCTAGGACGCTTTCGCGCCTGCTTGGACGTTTCCGCGCCTGCTTGGACGCTACCGCGCCTGCTTGGACGCTTCCGCGTCTCTTTGGACGCTACAGCGCCTGCTTGGACGCTTCCGCGATTGCTTGGACGCTTCCGCGCCTGCTTGGACTCTTCTGCGCCTTCTTGCATGCTGCCGCGCCTACTTGGACGCCTCCGCGCCTGCTTGGACGCTTCCGCGCCAGCTTGGACGCTTCCGCGCCTGCTTGGACACTTCCGCGCCTGCTTGGACGCTTCCGCGTCTCTTTGGACGCTACAGCGCCTGCTTGGACGCTTCCGCGATTGCTTGGACGCTTCCGCGCCTGCTTGGACTCTTCTGCGCCTTCTTGCATGCTGCCGCGCCTACTTGGACGCCTCCGCGCCTGCTTGGACGTTTCCGCGCCAGCTTGGACACTACCGCGCCTGGTTGGACTCTTCTGCGTCTTCTTGCATGCTTCCGCGCCTGCTTGGACGCTTCCGCGCCTGCTTGGACGCTTCCGCGCCTGCTTGGACTCTTCCACGCCTGCTTGGACGTTTCCGCGCCTGTTTGGACGCTTCCGCGGCTGCTTGGACTCTCTGCGTCTTCTTGCATGCTTCCGCGCCTGCTTGGACGTTTGCGCGCCTGCTTGGACGCTACCGCGCCTGCTTGGACGCTTCCTCGTCTCTTTGGACGCTACAGCGCCTGCTTGGACGCTTCCGCGATTGCTTGGACGCTTCCGCGCCTGCTTGGACTGTTCTGCGCCTTCTTGCATGCTGCCGCGCCTACTTGGACGTTTCCGCGCCTACTTGGACGTTTCCGCGCCTGCTTGGACGCTTCCGCGCCTGCTTGCATGCTTCCCCGCCTGCTTGGACGCTTCCGCGCCTGCTTGGACTCTCTGCGTCTTCTTGCATGCTTCCGCGCCTGCTTGGACGTTTCCGCGCCTGCTTGGACGCTACCGCGCCTGCTTGGACGCTTCCGCGTCTCTTTGGACGCTACACCGCCTGCTTGGACGCTTCCGCGATTGCTTGGACGCTTCCGCGCCTGCTTGGACTCTTCTGCGCCTTCTTGCATGCTGCCGCGCCTACTTGGACGCCTCCGCGCCTGCTTGGACGCTTCCGCGCCTGCTTGGACACTTCCGCGCCTGCTTGGACACTTCCGCGCCTGCTTGGACGCTACCGCGCCTGCTTGTACGCTTCCGCGACTGCTTGGACGCTTCCGCGCCTGCTTGGACTCTTCTGCGCCTTCTTGCATGCTGCCGCGCCTACTTGGACGCCTCCGCGCCTGCTTGGACGCTTCCGCGCCTGCTTGGACTCTTCTGCGCCTTCTTGCATGCTTCCGCGCCTACTTGGACGTTTCCGCGCCTACTTGGACGTTTCCGCGCCTGCTTGGACGCTTCCGCGCCTGCTTGCATGCTTCCCCGCCTGCTTGGACGCTTCCGCGCCTGCTTGGACTCTCTGCGCCTTCTTGCCTGCTTCCGCGCCTGCTTGGACGTTTCCGCGCCTGCTTGGACGCTACCGCGCCTGCTTGGACGCTTCCGCGTCTCTTTGGACGCTACCGCGCCTGCTTGGACACTTCTGCGCCTGTTTGGACTCTTCTGCGCCTGCTTGGACGCTACCGCGCCTGCATGGACGTTTCCGCGCCTGCTTGGACGCTACCGCGCCTGCTTGGACACTTCTGCGCCTGTTTGGACTCTTCTGCGCCTGCTTGGACGCTACCGCGCCTTCTTGGACGCTTCTGCTCCTTCGTGCATGCTTCCGCGCCTACTTGGACGTTACCGCGGCTGCTTGGATGCTTCCGCGCCTGCTTGCATGCTTCCCCGCCTGCTTGGACGCTTCCGCGCCTGCTTGGACGCTTCCGCGACTGCTTGGACGCTACCGCGCCTGCTTGGACAATTCCGCGACTGCTTGGGCGCTTCCGCGTCTCTTTGGACGCTACAGCGCCTGCTTGGACGCTTCCGCGATTGCTTGGACGCTTCCGCGCCTTCTTGCATGCTTCCGCGCCTGCTTGGACGTTTCCGCGCCTGCTTGGACGCTACCGCGCCTGCTTGGACGCTTCCGCGACTGCTTGGACGTTTCCGCGCCTGCTTGGACTGTTCTGCGTCTTCTTGCATGCTTCCGCGCATGCTTGCATGCTTCCCCGCCTGCTTGGACGCATCCGCGCCTGCTTGGACTCTTCTGCGTCTTCTTGCATGCTTCCGCGCATGCTTGCATGCTTCCCCGCCTGCTTGGACGCTTCCGCGCCTGCTTGGACGTTTCCGCGCCTGCTTGGACGCTTCCGCGCCTGCTTGCATGCTTCCCCGGCTGCTTGGACGCTTCCGCGCCTGCTTGGACTCTTCTGCGCCTTCTTGCATGCTTCCGCGCCTGCTTGGACGTTTCCGCGCCTGCTTGGACGCTACCGCGCCTGCTTGGACGCTTCCGCGCCTTCTTGCATGCTTCCGCGCCTGCTTGGACGTTTCCGCGCCTGCTTGGACGATACCGCGCCTGCTTGGACGCTTCCGCGCCTGCTTGGACTCTTCTGCGTCTTCTTGCATGCTTCCGCGCATGCTTGCATGCTTCCCCGCCTGCTTGGACGCTTCCGCGCCTGCTTGGACGTTTCCGCGCCTGCTTGGACGCTTCCGCGCCTGCTTGCATGCTTCCCCGGCTGCTTGGACGCTTCCGCGCCTGCTTGGACTCTTCTGCGCCTTCTTGCATGCTTCCGCGCCTGCTTGGACGTTTCCGCGCCTGCTTGGACGCTACCGCGCCTGCTTGGACGCTTCCGCGCCTTCTTGCATGCTTCCGCGCCTGCTTGGACGTTTCCGCGCCTGCTTGGACGATACCGCGCCTGCTTGGACGCTTCCGCGCCTGCTTGGACTCTTCTGCGCCTGCTTGCATGCTGCCGCGCCTACTTGGACGTTTCCGCGCCTGCTTGGACGCTTCCGCGCCTGCTTGAACGCTACCGCGCCTGCTTGGACGCTTCCGCGACTGCTTGGACGCTTCCGCGCCTGGTTGGACTCTCTGCGTCTTCTTGCCTGCTTCCGCGCCTGCTTGGACGTTTCCGCGCCTGCTTGGACGCTACCGCGCCTGCTTGGACGCTTCCGCGTCTCTTTGGACGCTACCGCGCCTGCTTGGACACTTCTGCGCCTGTTTGGACTCTTCTGCGCCTGCTTGGACGCTACCGCGCCTGCATGGACTCTTCTGCGCCTGCTTGGACGCTACCGCGCCTTCTTGGACGCTTCTGCTCCTTCGTGCATGCTTCCGCGCCTACTTGGACGTTACCGCGGCTGCTTGGATGCTTCCGCGCCTGCTTGCATGCTTCCCCGCCTGCTTGGACGCTTCCGCGCCTGCTTGGACGCTTCCGCGACTGCTTGGACGCTACCGCGCCTGCTTGGACAATTCCGCGACTGCTTGGGCGCTTCCGCGTCTCTTTGGACGCTACAGCGCCTGCTTGGACGCTTCCGCGATTGCTTGGACGCTTCCGCGCCTTCTTGCATGCTTCCGCGCCTGCTTGGACGTTTCCGCGCCTGCTTGGACGCTACCGCGCCTGCTTGGACGCTTCCGCGACTGCTTGGACGTTTCCGCGCCTGCTTGGACTGTTCTGCGTCTTCTTGCATGCTTCCGCGCATGCTTGCATGCTTCCCCGCCTGCTTGGACGCATCCGCGCCTGCTTGGACTCTTCTGCGTCTTCTTGCATGCTTCCGCGCATGCTTGCATGCTTCCCCGCCTGCTTGGACGCTTCCGCGCCTGCTTGGACGTTTCCGCGCCTGCTTGGACGCTTCCGCGCCTGCTTGCATGCTTCCCCGGCTGCTTGGACGCTTCCGCGCCTGCTTGGACTCTTCTGCGCCTTCTTGCATGCTTCCGCGCCTGCTTGGACGTTTCCGCGCCTGCTTGGACGCTACCGCGCCTGCTTGGACGCTTCCGCGCCTTCTTGCATGCTTCCGCGCCTGCTTGGACGTTTCCGCGCCTGCTTGGACGATACCGCGCCTGCTTGGACGCTTCCGCGCCTGCTTGGACTCTTCTGCGTCTTCTTGCATGCTTCCGCGCATGCTTGCATGCTTCCCCGCCTGCTTGGACGCTTCCGCGCCTGCTTGGACGTTTCCGCGCCTGCTTGGACGCTTCCGCGCCTGCTTGCATGCTTCCCCGGCTGCTTGGACGCTTCCGCGCCTGCTTGGACTCTTCTGCGCCTTCTTGCATGCTTCCGCGCCTGCTTGGACGTTTCCGCGCCTGCTTGGACGCTACCGCGCCTGCTTGGACGCTTCCGCGCCTTCTTGCATGCTTCCGCGCCTGCTTGGACGTTTCCGCGCCTGCTTGGACGATACCGCGCCTGCTTGGACGCTTCCGCGCCTGCTTGGACTCTTCTGCGCCTGCTTGCATGCTGCCGCGCCTACTTGGACGTTTCCGCGCCTGCTTGGACGCTTCCGCGCCTGCTTGAACGCTACCGCGCCTGCTTGGACGCTTCCGCGACTGCTTGGACGCTTCCGCGCCTGGTTGGACTCTCTGCGTCTTCTTGCCTGCTTCCGCGCCTGCTTGGACGTTTCCGCGCCTGCTTGGACGCTACCGCGCCTGCTTGGACGCTTCCGCGTCTCTTTGGACGCTACCGCGCCTGCTTGGACACTTCTGCGCCTGTTTGGACTCTTCTGCGCCTGCTTGGACGCTACCGCGCCTGCATGGACTCTTCTGCGCCTGCTTGGACGCTACCGCGCCTTCTTGGACGCTTCTGCTCCTTCGTGCATGCTTCCGCGCCTACTTGGACGTTACCGCGGCTGCTTGGATGCTTCCGCGCCTGCTTGCATGCTTCCCCGCCTGCTTGGACGCTTCCGCGCCTGCTTGGACGCTTCCGCGACTGCTTGGACGCTACCGCGCCTGCTTGGACAATTCCGCGACTGCTTGGGCGCTTCCGCGTCTCTTTGGACGCTACCGCGCCTGCTTGGACGCTTCCGCGTCTCTTTGGACGCTACCGCGCCTGCTTGGACACTTCTGCGCCTGTTTGGACTCTTCTGCGCCTGCTTGGACGCTACCGCGCCTGCATGGACTCTTCTGCGCCTGCTTGGACGCTACCGCGCCTTCTTGGACGCTTCTGCTCCTTCGTGCATGCTTCCGCGCCTACTTGGACGTTACCGCGGCTGCTTGGACGCTTCCGCGCCTGCTTGCATGCTTCCCCGGCTGCTTGGACGCTTCCGCGCCTGCTTGGACTCTTCTGCGCCTTCTTGCATGCTTCCGCGCCTGCTTGGACGTTTCCGCGCCTGCTTGGACGCTACCGCGCCTGCTTGGACGCTTCCGCGCCTTCTTGCATGCTTCCGCGCCTGCTTGGACGTTTCCGCGCCTGCTTGGACGATACCGCGCCTGCTTGGACGCTTCCGCGCCTGCTTGGACTCTTCTGCGCCTGCTTGCATGCTGCCGCGCCTACTTGGACGTTTCCGCGCCTGCTTGGACGCTTCCGCGCCTGCTTGAACGCTACCGCGCCTGCTTGGACGCTTCCGCGACTGCTTGGACGCTTCCGCGCCTGGTTGGACGCTACCGCGCCTGCTTGGATGTTTCCGCCACTGCTTGGACACTACCGCGCCTGCTTGGACGCTACCGCGCCTGCTTGGACGCTTCCGCGACTGCTTGGACGCTTCCGCGCCTGGTTGGACCCTTCTGCGTCTTCTTGCATGCTTCCGCGCCTGCTTGGACGTTTCCGCGCCTGCTTGGACGCTACCGCGCCTGCTTGGACGCTTCCGCGACTGCTAGGACGCTTCCGCGCCTGCTTGGACGCTTCCGCGCCTGCTTGGACTCTTCTGCGTCTTCTTGCAATGCTTCCGCGCCTGCTTGGACGTTTCCGCGCCTGCTTGGACGCTACCGCGCCTGCTTGGACGCTTCCGCGACTGCTTGGACGCTACCGCGCCTGCTTGGACGCTTCCGCGCCTGCTTGGACTCTTCTGCGCCTTCTTGCATGCTTCCGCGCCTGCTTGGACGTTTCCGCGCTTGCTTGGACGCTACCGCGCCTGCTTGGACGCTTCCGCGACTGCTTGGACGCTTCCGCGCCTGGTTGGACGCGACCGCGCCTGCTTGAACGCTTCCGCGACTGCTTGGCCGCTACCGCGCCTGCTTGGAAGCTTCCGCGCCTGCTTGGACTCTTCTGCGTCTTCTTGCATGCTTCCGCGCCTGCTTGGACGTTTCCGCGCCTGCTTGGACGCTACCGCGCCTGCTTGGACGCTTCCGCGACTGCTAGGACGCTTCCGCGCCTGCTTGGACGCTTCCGCGCCTGCTTGGACTCTTCTGCGTCTTCTTGCAATGCTTCCGCGCCTGCTTGGACGTTTCCGCGCCTGCTTGGACGCTACCGCGCCTGCTTGGACGCATCCGCGCCTGCTTGGACTCTTCTGCGTCTTCTTGCATGCTTCCGCGCATGCTTGCATGCTTCCCCGCCTGCTTGGACGCTTCCGCGCCTGCTTGGACGTTTCCGCGCCTGCTTGGACGCTTCCGCGCCTGCTTGCATGCTTCCCCGGCTGCTTGGACGCTTCCGCGCCTGCTTGGACTCTTCTGCGCCTTCTTGCATGCTTCCGCGCCTGCTTGGACGTTTCCGCGCCTGCTTGGACGCTACCGCGCCTGCTTGGACGCTTCCGCGCCTTCTTGCATGCTTCCGCGCCTGCTTGGACGTTTCCGCGCCTGCTTGGACGATACCGCGCCTGCTTGGACGCTTCCGCGCCTGCTTGGACTCTTCTGCGCCTGCTTGCATGCTGCCGCGCCTACTTGGACGTTTCCGCGCCTGCTTGGACGCTTCCGCGCCTGCTTGAACGCTGCCGCGCCTGCTTGGACGCTTCCGCGACTGCTAGGACGCTTCCGCGCCTGCTTGGACGCTTCCGCGCCTGCTTGGACTCTTCTGCGTCTTCTTGCAATGCTTCCGCGCCTGCTTGGACGTTTCCGCGCCTGCTTGGACGCTACCGCGCCTGCTTGGACGCTTCCGCGACTGCTTGGACGCTACCGCGCCTGCTTGGACGCTTCCGCGCCTGCTTGGACTCTTCTGCGCCTTCTTGCATGCTTCCGCGCCTGCTTGGACGTTTCCGCGCTTGCTTGGACGCTACCGCGCCTGCTTGGACGCTTCCGCGACTGCTTGGACGCTTCCGCGCCTGGTTGGACGCGACCGCGCCTGCTTGAACGCTTCCGCGACTGCTTGGCCGCTACCGCGCCTGCTTGGAAGCTTCCGCGCCTGCTTGGACTCTTCTGCGTCATCTTGCATGCTTCCGCGCCTGCTTGGACGTTTCCGCGCCTGCTTGGACGCTACCGCGCCTGCTTGGACGCTTCCGCGACTGCTTGGACGCTTCCGCGCCTGGTTGGACGCGACCGCGCCTGCTTGATCGCTTCCGCGACTGCTTCGACGATTCCGCGCCTGTGTGGACTCTTCTGCGCCTGCTTGGACTCTTCTGCGCCTTCTTGCATGCTTCCGTGCCTGCTTGGACGTTTCCGCGACTGCTTGGACGCTACCGCGCCTGCTTGGACGCTTCCGCGACTGCTTGGACGCTACCGCGCCTGCTTGGACGCTTCCGCGACTGCTTGGACGCTTCCGCGCCTGCTTGGACTCTTCTTCGCCTTCTTGCATGCTGCCGCACCAACTTGGACGCTTCCGCGCCTGGTTGGAAGCTACCGCGCCTGCTTGGACGCTTCCACGACTGCTTGGACACTTCCGCGCCTGCTTGGACTCTTCTGCGCCTTCTTGCATGCTTCCCCGCCTACTTGGACGTTTCCGCGCTTGCTTGGACGCTCCCGCGCCTGCTTGCATGCTTCCCCGCCTGCTTGGACGCTTCCGCGCCTGCTTGGACGCTTCCGCGACTTCTTGGACGCTTCCGCGCCTACTTGGACGTTTCCGCTCCTGCTTGGACGCTTCCGCGCCTATTTGAACGCTACTGCGCCTGCTTGGACGCTTCCGCGACTGCTTGGACGCTTCCGCGCCTGGTTGGACGCCACCGCGCCTGCTTGGATGTTTCCGCGACTGCTTGGACACTACCGCGCCTGCTTGGACTCTTCTGCGCCTTTTTGCATGCTGCCGCGCCTACTTGGACGTTTCCGCGCCTGCTTGGACGCTTCCGCGCCTGTTTGAACGCTCCTGCGCCTGCTTGGACGCTTCCGCGACTGCTTGGACGCTTCCGCGCCTGGTTGGACGCCACCGCGCCTGCTTGGATGTTTCCGCGACTGCTTGGACACTACCGCGCCTGCTTGGACTCTTCTGCGCCTTCTTGCATGCTGCCGCGCCTACTTGGACGTTTCCGCGCCTGCTTGGACTCTTCTGCGCCTTCTTGCATGCTGCCGCGCCTACTTGGACGTTTCCGCGCCTGCTTGGACGCTTCCGCGCCTGTTTGAACGCTCCTGCGCCTGCTTGGACGCTTCCGCGACTGCTTGGACGCTTCCGCGCCTGGTTGGACGCTACCGCGCCTGCTTGGACTCTTCTGCGCCTTCTTGCATGCTGCCGCGCCTACTTGGACGTTTCCGCGCCTGCTTGGACGCTTCCGCGCCTGCGTGCATGCTTCCCCGCCTGCTTGGACGCTTCCGCGCCTGCTTGGACGCTTCCGCGACTGCTTGGACGCTACCGTGCCTGCTTGGACGCTGCCGCGACTGCTTGGACACTACCGCGCCTGCTTGGACGCTTCCGCGACTGCTTGGACGTTTCCGCGCCTGCTTGGACTCTTCTGCGTCTTCTTGCATGCTTCCGCGCATGCTTGCATGCTTCCCCGCCTGCTTGGACGCATCCGCGCCTGCTTGGACTATTCTGCGTCTTCTTGCATGCTTCCGCGCCTGCTTGGACGTTTCCGCGCCTGCTTGGACGCTTCCGCGCCTGCTTGCATGCTTCCCCGCCTGCTTGGACGCTTCCGCGCCTGCTTGGACTCTTCTGCGCCTTCTTGCATGCTTCCGCGCCTGCTTGGACGTTTCCGCGCCTGCTTGGACGCTACCGCGCCTGCTTGGACGCTTCCGCGCCTTCTTGCATGCTTCCGCGCCTGCTTGGACGTTTCCGCGCCTGCTTGGACGATACCGCGCCTGCTTGGACGCTTCCTCGCCTGCTTGGACTCTTCTGCGCCTGCTTGCATGCTGCCGCGCCTACTTGGACGTTTCCGCGCCTGCTTGGACGCTTCCGCGCCTGCTTGAACGCTACCGCGCCTGCTTGGACGCTTCCGCGACTGCTTGGACGCTTCCGCGCCTGGTTGGACGCTACCGCGCCTGCTTGGATGTTTCCGCGACTGCTTGGACACTACCGCGCCTGCTTGGACGCTACCGCGCCTGCTTGGACGCTTCTGCGACTGCTTGGACGCTTCCGCGCCTGCTTGGACGCTACCGCGCCTGCTTGGACGCTTCCGCGACTGCTTGGACGCTACCGCGCCTGCTTGGACGCTTCCGCGCCTGCTTGGACTCTTCTGCGCCTTCTTGCATGCTTCCGCGCCTGCTTGGACGTTTCCCCGCTTGCTTGGACGCCACCGCGCCTGCTTGGACGCTTCCGCGACTGCTTGGACGCTTCCGCGCCTGGTTGGACGCGACCGCGCCTGCTTGAACGCTTCCGCGACTGCTTGGCCGCTACCGCGCCTGCTTGGAAGCTTCCGCGCCTGCTTGGACTCTTCTGCGTCATCTTGCATGCTTCCGCGCCTGCTTGGACGTTTCCGCGCCTGCTTGGACGCTACCGCGCCTGCTTGGACGCTTCCGCGACTGCTTGGACGCTTCCGCGCCTGGTTGGACGCGACCGCGCCTGCTTGATCGCTTCCGCGACTGCTTCGACGATTCCGCGCCTGTGTGGACTCTTCTGCGCCTGCTTGGACTCTTCTGCGCCTTCTTGCATGCTTCCGCGCCTGCTTGGACGTTTCCGCGACTGCTTGGACGGTACCGCGCCTGCTTGGACGCTTCCGCGACTGCTTGGACGCTACAGCGCCTGCTTGGACGCTTCCGCGACTGCTTGGACGCTTCCGCGCCTGCTTGGACTCTTCTGCGCCTGCTTGCATGCTGCCGCGCCAACTTGGACGCTTCCGCGCCTGGTTGGTAGCTACCGCGCCTGCTTGGACGCTTCCATGACTGCTTGGACGCTTCCGCGCCTGCTTGGACTCTTCTGCGCCTTGTTGCATCCTTCCGCGCCTGCTTGGACGTTTCCGCGCCTGCTTGGACGCTTCCGCGCCTGCTTGGACTCTTCTGCGCCTGCTTGCATGCTGCCGCGCCTACTCGGACGTTTCCGCGCCTGCTTGGACGCTTCCGCGCCTGCTTGAACGCTACCGCGCCTGCTTGGACGCTTCCGCGACTGCTTGGACGCTTCCGCGCCTGGTTGGACGCTACCGCGCCTGCTTGGATGTTTCCGCCACTGCTTGGACACTACCGCGCCTGCTTGGACGCTACCGCGCCTGCTTGGACGCTTCCGCGACTGCTTGGACGCTTCCGCGCCTGGTTGGACCCTTCTGCGTCTTCTTGCATGCTTCCGCGCCTGCTTGGACGTTTCCGCGCCTGCTTGGACGCTACCGCGCCTGCTTGGACGCTTCCGCGACTGCTAGGACGCTTCCGCGCCTGCTTGGACGCTTCCGCGCCTGCTTGGACTCTTCTGCGTCTTCTTGCAATGCTTCCGCGCCTGCTTGGACGTTTCCGCGCCTGCTTGGACGCTACCGCGCCTGCTTGGACGCTTCCGCGACTGCTTGGACGCTTCCGCGCCTGGTTGGACGCGACCGCGCCTGCTTGAACGCTTCCGCGACTGCTTGGCCGCTACCGCGCCTGCTTGGAAGCTTCCGCGCCTGCTTGGACTCTTCTGCGTCATCTTGCATGCTGCCGCGCCTGCTTGGATGTTTCCGCGCCTGCTTGGACGCTACCGCGCCTGCTTGGACGCTTCCGCGACTGCTTGGACGCTTCCGCGCCTGGTTGGACGCGACCGCGCCTGCTTGATCGCTTCCGCGACTGCTTCGACGATTCCGCGCCTGTGTGGACTCTTCTGCGCCTTCTTGCATGCTTCCGCGTCTGCTTGGACGTTTCCGCGACTGCTTGGACGCTACCGCGCCTGCTTGGACGCTTCCGCGACTGCTTGGACGCTACCGCGCCTGCTTGGACGCTTCCGCGACTGCTTGGACGCTTCCGCGCCTACTTGGACTCTTCTGCGCCTTCTTGCATGCTTCCGCGCCTGCTTGGACTCTTCTGCGCCTTCTTGCATGCTTCCGCGCCTGCTTGGACGTTTCCGCGCCTGCTTGGACGCTACCGCGCCTGCTTGGACGCTTCCGCGACTGCTTGGACGCTTCCGCGCCTGGTTGGACGCCACCGCGCCTGCTTGGATGTTTCCGCGACTGCTTGGACACTACCGCGCCTGCTTGGACTCTTCTCCGCCTTCTTGCATGCTGCCGCGCCTACTTGGACGTTTCCGCGCCTGCTTGGACTCTTCTGCGCCTTCTTGCATGCTGCCGCGCCTACTTGGACGTTTCCGCGCCTGCTTGGACGCTTCCGCGCCTGTTTGAACGCTCCTGCGCCTGCTTGGACGCTTCCGCGACTGCTTGGACGCTTCCGCGCCTGCTTGGACGTTTCCGCGCCTGCTTGGACGCTACCGCGCCTGCTTGGACGCTTCCGCGCCTTCTTGCATGCTTCCGCGCCTGCTTGGACGTTTCCGCGCCTGCTTGGACGCTTCCGCGACTGCTTGGACGCTTCCGCGCCTGGTTGGACGCTTCCGCGCCTGCTTTCATGCTTCCCCGCCTGCTTGGACGCTTCCGCGCCTGCTTGGACTCTTCTGCGCCTTCTTGCATGCTGCCGCGCCTACTTGGACGTTTCCGCGCCTGCTTGGACGCTTCCGCGCCTGCGTGCATGCTTCCCCGCCTGCTTGGACGCTTCCGCGCCTGCTTGGACGCTTCCGCGACTGCTTGGACGCTACCGTGCCTGCTTGGACGCTGCCGCGACTGCTTGGACACTACCGCGCCTGCTTGGACGCTTCCGCGACTGCTTGGACGTTTCCGCGCCTGCTTGGACTCTTCTGCGTCTTCTTGCATGCTTCCGCGCATGCTTGCATGCTTCCCCGCCTGCTTGGACGCATCCGCGCCTGCTTGGACTCTTCTGCGTCTTCTTGCATGCTTCCGCGCCTGCTTGGACGTTTCCGCGCCTGCTTGGACGCTTCCGCGCCTGCTTGCATGCTTCCCCGCCTGCTTGGACGCTTCCGCGCCTGCTTGGACTCTTCTGCGCCTTCTTGCATGCTTCCGCGCCTGCTTGGACGTTTCCGCGCCTGCTTGGACGCTACCGCGCCTGCTTGGACGCTTCCGCGCCTTCTTGCATGCTTCCGCGCCTGCTTGGACGTTTCCGCGCCTGCTTGGACGATACCGCGCCTGCTTGGACGCTTCCGCGCCTGCTTGGACTCTTCTGCGCCTGCTTGCATGCTGCCGCGCCTACTTGGACGTTTCCGCGCCTGCTTGGACGCTTCCGCGCCTGCTTGAACGCTACCGCGCCTGCTTGGACGCTTCCGCGACTGCTTGGACGCTTCCGCGCCTGGTTGGACGCTACCGCGCCTGCTTGGATGTTTCCGCGACTGCTTGGACACTACCGCGCCTGCTTGGACGCCACCGCGCCTGCTTGGACGCTTCCGCGACTGCTTGGACGCTTCCGCGCCTGCTTGGACGCTACCGCGCCTGCTTGGACGCTTCCGCGACTGCTTGGACGCTACCGCGCCTGCTTGGACGCTTCCGCGCCTGCTTGGACTCTTCTGCGCCTTCTTGCATGCTTCCGCGCCTGCTTGGACGTTTCCGCGCTTGCTTGGACTCTTCCACGCATGCTTGGACGCTCCCACGCCTGCTTGGACGCTTCCGCGCCTGCTTGGACGCTTCTGCGCCTTGTTGCATGCTTCCGCGCCTACTTGGACGTTTCCGCGCCTGCTTGGACGTTTCCGCGCCTGCTTGGACTCTTCCACGCCTGCATGGACGCTACCGCGCCTGCTTGGACGCTTCCGCGACTGCTTGGACGCTTCCGCGACTGCTTGGACGCTTCCGCGCCTGCTTGGACGCTTCCGCGCCTGCTTCGACTCTTCCGCGCATGCTTGGACGTTTCCGCGTCTGCTTGGACTCTTCCACGCATGCTTGGACGCTCCCGCGCCTACTTGGACGCTTCCGCGCCTGCTTGGACTCTTCCACGCATGCTTGGACTCTTCTGCGCCTTCTGGCATGCTGCCGCGCCTACTTGGACGTTTCCGCGCCTGCTTGGACGCTTCCGCGCCTGGTTGGACGCTTCCGCGCTTCTTGCATGCTTCCGCGCCTACTTGGACATTTCCGCGCCTGCTTGGACTCTTCCACGCATGCTTGGACGCTCCCACGCCTGCTTGGACGCTTCCGCGCCTGCTTGGACGCTTCTGCGCCTTCTTGCATGCTTCCGCGCCTACGTGGACGTTTCCGCGCCTGCTTGGACGTTTCCGCGCCTGCTTGGACTCTTCCACGCATGCTTGGACGCTCCCACGCCTGCTTGGACGCTTCCGCGCCTGCTTGGACGCTTCCGCGCCTGCTTGGACTCTTCTGCGCCTTCTGGCATGCTTCCGCGCCTGCTTGGACGCTTCCGCGACTGCCCGGACGCTTCCGCGCCTGTTTGGACGCCACCGCGCCTGCTTGGACGCTTCCGCGACTGCTTGGACGCTTCCGCGCCCGGTTGGACGCTACCGCGCCTGCTTGGACTCGTCTGCGCCTTCTTGCATGCTGCCGCGCCTACTTGGACGTTTCCGCGCCTGATTGGACGCTTCCGCGCCTGCTTGCATGCTTCCCCGCCTGCTTGGACGTTTCCGCGCCTGCTTGGACTCTTCTGCGCCTGTTTGGACTCTTCTGCGCCTTCTTGCATGCTTCCGCGACTGCTTCGACGCTTCTGCGCCTTTTTGGATGCTTCCGCGCCTGCTTGGACGTTTCCGCGCCAGCTTGGACGCTTCCGCGCCTGCTTGGACGCTTCCGCGCCTTCTTGCATGCTTCTGCGCCTACTTGGACGATCTCGCGCCTGCCTGGACGCTTCCGCGCCTGCTTCGAATCTTCTGCGTCTTCTTGCATGTTTCCGCGCTTGCTTGGATGCTTCCGCGCCTGCTTGGACGTTTCCGCGCCTGCTTGGACATTACCGCGCCTGCTTGGACGCTTCCGCGACTGCTTGGACGCTTCCGCGCCTGGTTGGACGATACCGCGCCTGCTTGGACTCTTCTGCGCCTTCTTGCATGCTGCCGCGCCTACTTGGACGTTTCCGCGCCTGCTTGGACGCATCCGCGCCTGCTTGCATGCTTCCCCGCCTGCTTGGACGCTTCCGCGCCTGCTTGGACGCTTCCGCGCCTACTTGTATGCTTCCCCGCCTGCTTGGACGCTTCCGCGCCTGCTTGGACACTTCTGCGCCTGTTTGGACTCTTCTGCGCCTTCTTGCATGCTTCCGCGCCTGCTTGGACGCTTCCGCCCCTGCTTGGACTCTTCCGCGACTGCTTGGACGCTACCGCGCCTGCTTGGACGCTTCCGCGACTGATTGGACGCTTCCGTGCCTGCTTGGACTCTTCTGCGCCTTCTTGCATGCTGCCGCGCCTACTTGGACGTTTCCGCGCCTGATTGGACGCTTCCGCGCCTGGTTGGATGCTTCCGCGCCTTCTTGCATGCTTCCGCGCCTACTTGGACATTTCCGCGCCTGCTTGGACGCTTCCGCGCCTGGTTGGACGCTTCCGCGCCTGCTTTCATGCTTCCCCGCCTGCTTGGACGCTTCCGCGCCTGCTTGGACTCTTCTGCGCCTTCTTGCATGCTGCCGCGCCTACTTGGACGTTTCCGCGCCTGCTTGGACGCTTCCGCGCCTGCGTGCATGCTTCCCCGCCTGCTTGGACGCTTCCGCGCCTGCTTGGACGCTTCCGCGACTGCTTGGACGCTACCGTGCCTGCTTGGACGCTGCCGCGACTGCTTGGACACTACCGCGCCTGCTTGGACGCTTCCGCGACTGCTTGGACGTTTCCGCGCCTGCTTGGACTCTTCTGCGTCTTCTTGCATGCTTCCGCGCATGCTTGCATGCTTCCCCGCCTGCTTGGACGCATCCGCGCCTGCTTGGACTCTTCTGCGTCTTCTTGCATGCTTCCGCGCCTGCTTGGACGTTTCCGCGCCTGCTTGGACGCTTCCGCGCCTGCTTGCATGCTTCCCCGCCTGCTTGGACGCTTCCGCGCCTGCTTGGACTCTTCTGCGCCTTCTTGCATGCTTCCGCGCCTGCTTGGACGTTTCCGCGCCTGCTTGGACGCTACCGCGCCTGCTTGGACGCTTCCGCGCCTTCTTGCATGCTTCCGCGCCTGCTTGGACGTTTCCGCGCCTGCTTGGACGATACCGCGCCTGCTTGGACGCTTCCGCGCCTGCTTGGACTCTTCTGCGCCTGCTTGCATGCTGCCGCGCCTACTTGGACGTTTCCGCGCCTGCTTGGACGCTTCCGCGCCTGCTTGAACGCTACCGCGCCTGCTTGGACGCTTCCGCGACTGCTTGGACGCTTCCGCGCCTGGTTGGACGCTACCGCGCCTGCTTGGATGTTTCCGCGACTGCTTGGACACTACCGCGCCTGCTTGGACGCCACCGCGCCTGCTTGGACGCTTCCGCGACTGCTTGGACGCTTCCGCGCCTGCTTGGACGCTACCGCGCCTGCTTGGACGCTTCCGCGACTGCTTGGACGCTACCGCGCCTGCTTGGACGCTTCCGCGCCTGCTTGGACTCTTCTGCGCCTTCTTGCATGCTTCCGCGCCTGCTTGGACGTTTCCGCGCTTGCTTGGACTCTTCCACGCATGCTTGGACGCTCCCACGCCTGCTTGGACGCTTCCGCGCCTGCTTGGACGCTTCTGCGCCTTCTTGCATGCTTCCGCGCCTACTTGGACGTTTCCGCGCCTGCTTGGACGTTTCCGCGCCTGCTTGGACTCTTCCACGCCTGCATGGACGCTACCGCGCCTGCTTGGACGCTTCCGCGACTGCTTGGACGCTTCCGCGACTGCTTGGACGCTTCCGCGCCTGCTTGGACGCTTCCGCGCCTGCTTCGACTCTTCCGCGCATGCTTGGACGTTTCCGCGTCTGCTTGGACTCTTCCACGCATGCTTGGACGCTCCCGCGCCTACTTGGACGCTTCCGCGCCTGCTTGGACTCTTCCACGCATGCTTGGACTCTTCTGCGCCTTCTGGCATGCTGCCGCGCCTACTTGGACGTTTCCGCGCCTGCTTGGACGCTTCCGCGCCTGGTTGGACGCTTCCGCGCTTCTTGCATGCTTCCGCGCCTACTTGGACATTTCCGCGCCTGCTTGGACTCTTCCACGCATGCTTGGACGCTCCCACGCCTGCTTGGACGCTTCCGCGCCTGCTTGGACGCTTCTGCGCCTTCTTGCATGCTTCCGCGCCTACGTGGACGTTTCCGCGCCTGCTTGGACGTTTCCGCGCCTGCTTGGACTCTTCCACGCATGCTTGGACGCTCCCACGCCTGCTTGGACGCTTCCGCGCCTGCTTGGACGCTTCCGCGCCTGCTTGGACTCTTCTGCGCCTTCTGGCATGCTTCCGCGCCTGCTTGGACGCTTCCGCGACTGCCCGGACGCTTCCGCGCCTGTTTGGACGCCACCGCGCCTGCTTGGACGCTTCCGCGACTGCTTGGACGCTTCCGCGCCCGGTTGGACGCTACCGCGCCTGCTTGGACTCGTCTGCGCCTTCTTGCATGCTGCCGCGCCTACTTGGACGTTTCCGCGCCTGATTGGACGCTTCCGCGCCTGCTTGCATGCTTCCCCGCCTGCTTGGACGTTTCCGCGCCTGCTTGGACTCTTCTGCGCCTGTTTGGACTCTTCTGCGCCTTCTTGCATGCTTCCGCGACTGCTTCGACGCTTCTGCGCCTTTTTGGATGCTTCCGCGCCTGCTTGGACGTTTCCGCGCCAGCTTGGACGCTTCCGCGCCTGCTTGGACGCTTCCGCGCCTTCTTGCATGCTTCTGCGCCTACTTGGACGATCTCGCGCCTGCCTGGACGCTTCCGCGCCTGCTTCGAATCTTCTGCGTCTTCTTGCATGTTTCCGCGCTTGCTTGGATGCTTCCGCGCCTGCTTGGACGTTTCCGCGCCTGCTTGGACGTTACCGCGCCTGCTTGGACGCTTCCGCGACTGCTTGGACGCTTCCGCGCCTGGTTGGACGATACCGCGCCTGCTTGGACTCTTCTGCGCCTTCTTGCATGCTGCCGCGCCTACTTGGACGTTTCCGCGCCAGCTTGGACGCTTCCCCGCCTGCTTGGACGCTTCCGCGCCTGCTTGGACGCTTCCGCGCCTACTTGTATGCTTCCCCGCCTGCTTGGACGCTTCCGCGCCTGCTTGGACACTTCTGCGCCTGTTTGGACTCTTCTGCGCCTTCTTGCATGCTTCCGCGCCTGCTTGGACGCTTCCGCCCCTGCTTGGACTCTTCCGCGACTGCTTGGACGCCACCGCGCCTGCTTGGACGCTTCCGCGACTGCTTGGACGCTTCCGCGCCTGCTTGGACGCTACCGCGCCTGCTTGGACGCTTCCGCGACTGCTTGGACGCTACCGCGCCTGCTTGGACGCTTCCGCGCCTGCTTGGACTCTTCTGCGCCTTCTTGCATGCTTCCGCGCCTGCTTGGACGTTTCCGCGCTTGCTTGGACTCTTCCACGCATGCTTGGACGCTCCCACGCCTGCTTGGACGCTTCCGCGCCTGCTTGGACGCTTCTGCGCCTTCTTGCATGCTTCCGCGCCTACGTGGACGTTTCCGCGCCTGCTTGGACGTTTCCGCGCCTGCTTGGACTCTTCCACGCATGCTTGGACGCTCCCACGCCTGCTTGGACGCTTCCGCGCCTGCTTGGACGCTTCCGCGCCTGCTTGGACTCTTCTGCGCCTTCTGGCATGCTTCCGCGCCTGCTTGGACGCTTCCGCGACTGCCCGGACGCTTCCGCGCCTGTTTGGACGCCACCGCGCCTGCTTGGACGCTTCCGCGCCTGCTTGGACTCTTCTGCGCCTTCTTGCATGCTGCCGCGCCTACTTGGACGTTTCCGCGCCTGCTTGGACGCATCCGCGCCTGCTTGCATGCTTCCCCGCCTGCTTGGACGCTTCCGCGCCTGCTTGGACGCTTCCGCGCCTACTTGTATGCTTCCCCGCCTGCTTGGACGCTTCCGCGCCTGCTTGGACACTTCTGCGCCTGTTTGGACTCTTCTGCGCCTTCTTGCATGCTTCCGCGCCTGCTTGGACGCTTCCGCCCCTGCTTGGACTCTTCCGCGACTGCTTGGACGCTACCGCGCCTGCTTGGACGCTTCCGCGACTGATTGGACGCTTCCGTGCCTGCTTGGACTCTTCTGCGCCTTCTTGCATGCTGCCGCGCCTACTTGGACGTTTCCGCGCCTGATTGGACGCTTCCGCGCCTGGTTGGATGCTTCCGCGCCTTCTTGCATGCTTCCGCGCCTACTTGGACATTTCCGCGCCTGCTTGGACGCTTCCGCGCCTGGTTGGACGCTTCCGCGCCTGCTTTCATGCTTCCCCGCCTGCTTGGACGCTTCCGCGCCTGCTTGGACTCTTCTGCGCCTTCTTGCATGCTGCCGCGCCTACTTGGACGTTTCCGCGCCTGCTTGGACGCTTCCGCGCCTGCGTGCATGCTTCCCCGCCTGCTTGGACGCTTCCGCGCCTGCTTGGACGCTTCCGCGACTGCTTGGACGCTACCGTGCCTGCTTGGACGCTGCCGCGACTGCTTGGACACTACCGCGCCTGCTTGGACGCTTCCGCGACTGCTTGGACGTTTCCGCGCCTGCTTGGACTCTTCTGCGTCTTCTTGCATGCTTCCGCGCATGCTTGCATGCTTCCCCGCCTGCTTGGACGCATCCGCGCCTGCTTGGACTCTTCTGCGTCTTCTTGCATGCTTCCGCGCCTGCTTGGACGTTTCCGCGCCTGCTTGGACGCTTCCGCGCCTGCTTGCATGCTTCCCCGCCTGCTTGGACGCTTCCGCGCCTGCTTGGACTCTTCTGCGCCTTCTTGCATGCTTCCGCGCCTGCTTGGACGTTTCCGCGCCTGCTTGGACGCTACCGCGCCTGCTTGGACGCTTCCGCGCCTTCTTGCATGCTTCCGCGCCTGCTTGGACGTTTCCGCGCCTGCTTGGACGATACCGCGCCTGCTTGGACGCTTCCGCGCCTGCTTGGACTCTTCTGCGCCTGCTTGCATGCTGCCGCGCCTACTTGGACGTTTCCGCGCCTGCTTGGACGCTTCCGCGCCTGCTTGAACGCTACCGCGCCTGCTTGGACGCTTCCGCGACTGCTTGGACGCTTCCGCGCCTGGTTGGACGCTACCGCGCCTGCTTGGATGTTTCCGCGACTGCTTGGACACTACCGCGCCTGCTTGGACGCCACCGCGCCTGCTTGGACGCTTCCGCGACTGCTTGGACGCTTCCGCGCCTGCTTGGACGCTACCGCGCCTGCTTGGACGCTTCCGCGACTGCTTGGACGCTACCGCGCCTGCTTGGACGCTTCCGCGCCTGCTTGGACTCTTCTGCGCCTTCTTGCATGCTTCCGCGCCTGCTTGGACGTTTCCGCGCTTGCTTGGACTCTTCCACGCATGCTTGGACGCTCCCACGCCTGCTTGGACGCTTCCGCGCCTGCTTGGACGCTTCTGCGCCTTCTTGCATGCTTCCGCGCCTACTTGGACGTTTCCGCGCCTGCTTGGACGTTTCCGCGCCTGCTTGGACTCTTCCACGCCTGCATGGACGCTACCGCGCCTGCTTGGACGCTTCCGCGACTGCTTGGACGCTTCCGCGACTGCTTGGACGCTTCCGCGCCTGCTTGGACGCTTCCGCGCCTGCTTCGACTCTTCCGCGCATGCTTGGACGTTTCCGCGTCTGCTTGGACTCTTCCACGCATGCTTGGACGCTCCCGCGCCTACTTGGACGCTTCCGCGCCTGCTTGGACTCTTCCACGCATGCTTGGACTCTTCTGCGCCTTCTGGCATGCTGCCGCGCCTACTTGGACGTTTCCGCGCCTGCTTGGACGCTTCCGCGCCTGGTTGGACGCTTCCGCGCTTCTTGCATGCTTCCGCGCCTACTTGGACATTTCCGCGCCTGCTTGGACTCTTCCACGCATGCTTGGACGCTCCCACGCCTGCTTGGACGCTTCCGCGCCTGCTTGGACGCTTCTGCGCCTTCTTGCATGCTTCCGCGCCTACGTGGACGTTTCCGCGCCTGCTTGGACGTTTCCGCGCCTGCTTGGACTCTTCCACGCATGCTTGGACGCTCCCACGCCTGCTTGGACGCTTCCGCGCCTGCTTGGACGCTTCCGCGCCTGCTTGGACTCTTCTGCGCCTTCTGGCATGCTTCCGCGCCTGCTTGGACGCTTCCGCGACTGCCCGGACGCTTCCGCGCCTGTTTGGACGCCACCGCGCCTGCTTGGACGCTTCCGCGACTGCTTGGACGCTTCCGCGCCCGGTTGGACGCTACCGCGCCTGCTTGGACTCGTCTGCGCCTTCTTGCATGCTGCCGCGCCTACTTGGACGTTTCCGCGCCTGATTGGACGCTTCCGCGCCTGCTTGCATGCTTCCCCGCCTGCTTGGACGTTTCCGCGCCTGCTTGGACTCTTCTGCGCCTGTTTGGACTCTTCTGCGCCTTCTTGCATGCTTCCGCGACTGCTTCGACGCTTCTGCGCCTTTTTGGATGCTTCCGCGCCTGCTTGGACGTTTCCGCGCCAGCTTGGACGCTTCCGCGCCTGCTTGGACGCTTCCGCGCCTTCTTGCATGCTTCTGCGCCTACTTGGACGATCTCGCGCCTGCCTGGACGCTTCCGCGCCTGCTTCGAATCTTCTGCGTCTTCTTGCATGTTTCCGCGCTTGCTTGGATGCTTCCGCGCCTGCTTGGACGTTTCCGCGCCTGCTTGGACGTTACCGCGCCTGCTTGGACGCTTCCGCGACTGCTTGGACGCTTCCGCGCCTGGTTGGACGATACCGCGCCTGCTTGGACTCTTCTGCGCCTTCTTGCATGCTGCCGCGCCTACTTGGACGTTTCCGCGCCAGCTTGGACGCTTCCCCGCCTGCTTGGACGCTTCCGCGCCTGCTTGGACGCTTCCGCGCCTACTTGTATGCTTCCCCGCCTGCTTGGACGCTTCCGCGCCTGCTTGGACACTTCTGCGCCTGTTTGGACTCTTCTGCGCCTTCTTGCATGCTTCCGCGCCTGCTTGGACGCTTCCGCCCCTGCTTGGACTCTTCCGCGACTGCTTGGACGCCACCGCGCCTGCTTGGACGCTTCCGCGACTGCTTGGACGCTTCCGCGCCTGCTTGGACGCTACCGCGCCTGCTTGGACGCTTCCGCGACTGCTTGGACGCTACCGCGCCTGCTTGGACGCTTCCGCGCCTGCTTGGACTCTTCTGCGCCTTCTTGCATGCTTCCGCGCCTGCTTGGACGTTTCCGCGCTTGCTTGGACTCTTCCACGCATGCTTGGACGCTCCCACGCCTGCTTGGACGCTTCCGCGCCTGCTTGGACGCTTCTGCGCCTTCTTGCATGCTTCCGCGCCTACGTGGACGTTTCCGCGCCTGCTTGGACGTTTCCGCGCCTGCTTGGACTCTTCCACGCATGCTTGGACGCTCCCACGCCTGCTTGGACGCTTCCGCGCCTGCTTGGACGCTTCCGCGCCTGCTTGGACTCTTCTGCGGCTTCTGGCATGCTTCCGCGCCTGCTTGGACGCTTCCGCGACTGCCCGGACGCTTCCGCGCCTGTTTGGACGCCACCGCGCCTGCTTGGACGCTTCCGCGACTGCTTGGACGCTTCCGCGCCCGGTTGGACGCTACCGCGCCTGCTTGGACTCGTCTGCGCCTTCTTGCATGCTGCCGCGCCTACTTGGACGTTTCCGCGCCTGATTGGACGCTTCCGCGCCTGCTTGCATGCTTCCCCGCCTGCTTGGACGTTTCCGCGCCTGCTTGGACTCTTCTGCGCCTGTTTGGACTCTTCTGCGCCTTCTTGCATGCTTCCGCGACTGCTTCGACGCTTCTGCGCCTTTTTGGATGCTTCCGCGCCTGCTTGGACGTTTCCGCGCCAGCTTGGACGCTTCCGCGCCTGCTTGGACGCTTCCGCGCCTTCTTGCATGCTTCTGCGCCTACTTGGACGATCTCGCGCCTGCCTGGACGCTTCCGCGCCTGCTTCGAATCTTCTGCGTCTTCTTGCATGTTTCCGCGCTTGCTTGGATGCTTCCGCGCCTGCTTGGACGTTTCCGCGCCTGCTTGGACGTTACCGCGCCTGCTTGGACGCTTCCGCGACTGCTTGGACGCTTCCGCGCCTGGTTGGACGATACCGCGCCTGCTTGGACTCTTCTGCGCCTTCTGGCATGCTTCCGCGCCTGCTTGGACGCTTCCGCGCCTGCTTGGACTCCTCTGCGCCTTCTTGCATGCTTCCGCGCCTACTTGGACGTTTCCGCGACTGCTTGGACGCTTCCGCGCTTGGTAGGACGCTACCGCGCCTGCTTGGACGTTTCCGCGACTGCTTGGACGCTTCCCCGCCTGCTAGGACTCTTCTGCGCCTGCTTGGACACTTCTGCGCCTTTTTGCATGCTTCCGCGCCTGCTTGGACGTTTCCGCGCCAGCTTGGACGCTTCCGCGCCTGCTTGGACGCTTCCGCGCCTGCTTGGACGTTTCCGCGACTGCTTGGACGCTTCCCCGCCTGCTAGGACTCTTCTGCGCCTGCTTGGACACTTCTGCGCCTTTTTGCATGCTTCCGCGCCTGCTTGGACGTTTCCGCGCCTGCTTGGACGTTTCCGCGCCAGCTTGGACGCTTCCGCGCCTGCTTGGACGCTTCCGCGCCTGCTTGGACTCTTCTGCGCCTTGTTGCATGATTCCGCGCCTGCTTGGACGCTTCTGCGCCTTCTTGCATGCTTCCGCGCCTACTTGGACGTTTCCGCGCCTGCTTGGACGTTTCCGCGCCTGCTTGGACTCTTCCACGCATGCTTGGACGCTCCCACGCCTGCTTGGACGCTTCCGCGCCTGCTTGGACGCTTCCGCGCCTGCTTGGACTCTTCTGCGCCTTCTGGCATGCTTCCGCGCCTGCTTGGACGCTTCCGCGACTGCCCGGACGCTTCCGCGCCTGGTTGGACGCCACCGCGCCTGCTTGGACGCTTCCGCGACTGCTTGGACGCTTCCGCGTCTGCTTGGACGGTACCGCGCCTGCTTGGACGCTTCAGCGACTGCTTGGACGCTTCCGCGCCTGCTTGCATGCTTCCGCGCCTTCTTGCATGCTTCCGCGCCTACTTGGACGTTTCCGCGCCTGCTTGGACGTTTCCGCGCCTGCTTGGACTCTTCCACGCATGCTTGGACGCTCCCACGCCTGCTTGGACGCTTCCGCGCCTGCTTGGACGCTTCCGCGCCTGCTTGGACTCTTCTGCGCCTTCTGGCATGCTTCCGCGCCTGCTTGGACGCTTCCGCGGCTGCCCGGACGCTTCCGCGCCTGGTTGGACGCCACCGCGCCTGCTTGGACGCTTCCGCGACTGCTTGGACGCTTCCGCGTCTGCTTGGACGGTACCGCGCCTGCTTGGACGCTTCAGCGACTGCTTGGACGCTTCCGCGCCTGCTTGGACGCTTCCGCGCCTACTTGTATGCTTCCCCGCCTGCTTGGACGCTTCCGCGCCTGCTTGGACACTTCTGCGCCTGTTTGGACTCTTCTGCGCCTTCTTGCATGCTTCCGCGCCTGCTTGGACGCTTCCGCCCCTGCTTGGACTCTTCCGCGACTGCTTGGACGCTACCGCGCCTGCTTGGACGCTTCCGCGACTGATTGGACGCTTCCGTGCCTGCTTGGACTCTTCTGCGCCTTCTTGCATGCTGCCGCGCCTACTTGGACGTTTCCGCGCCTGATTGGACACTACCGCGCCTGCTTGGACGCCACCGCGCCTGCTTGGACGCTTCCGCGACTGCTTGGACGCTTCCGCGCCTGCTTGGACGCTACCGCGCCTGCTTGGACGCTTCCGCGACTGCTTGGACGCTACCGCGCCTGCTTGGACGCTTCCGCGCCTGCTTGGACTCTTCTGCGCCTTCTTGCATGCTTCCGCGCCTGCTTGGACGTTTCCGCGCTTGCTTGGACTCTTCCACGCATGCTTGGACGCTCCCACGCCTGCTTGGACGCTTCCGCGCCTGCTTGGACGCTTCTGCGCCTTCTTGCATGCTTCCGCGCCTACGTGGACGTTTCCGCGCCTGCTTGGACGTTTCCGCGCCTGCTTGGACTCTTCCACGCATGCTTGGACGCTCCCACGCCTGCTTGGACGCTTCCGCGCCTACTTGGACGCTTCCGCGCCTGCTTGGACTCTTCTGCGCCTTCTGGCATGCTTCCGCGCCTGCTTGGACGCTTCCGCGACTGCCCGGACGCTTCCGCGCCTGTTTGGACGCCACCGCGCCTGCTTGGACGCTTCCGCGACTGCTTGGACGCTTCCGCGCCCGGTTGGACGCTACCGCGCCTGCTTGGACTCGTCTGCGCCTTCTTGCATGCTGCCGCGCCTACTTGGACGTTTCCGCGCCTGATTGGACGCTTCCGCGCCTGCTTGCATGCTTCCCCGCCTGCTTGGACGTTTCCGCGCCTGCTTGGACTCTTCTGCGCCTGTTTGGACTCTTCTGCGCCTTCTTGCATGCTTCCGCGACTGCTTCGACGCTTCTGCGCCTTTTTGGATGCTTCCGCGCCTGCTTGGACGCTTCCGCGCCTGCTTGGACGGTACCGCGCCTGCTTGGACGCTTCAGCGACTGCTTGGACGCTTCCGCGCCTGCTTGGACGCTTCCGCGCCTACTTGTATGCTTCCCCGCCTGCTTGGACGCTTCCGCGCCTGCTTGGACACTTCTGCGCCTGTTTGGACTCTTCTGCGCCTTCTTGCATGCTTCCGCGCCTGCTTGGACGCTTCCGCCCCTGCTTGGACTCTTCCGCGACTGCTTGGACGCTACCGCGCCTGCTTGGACGCTTCCGCGACTGATTGGACGCTTCCGTGCCTGCTTGGACTCTTCTGCGCCTTCTTGCATGCTGCCGCGCCTACTTGGACGTTTCCGCGCCTGATTGGACACTACCGCGCCTGCTTGGACGCCACCGCGCCTGCTTGGACGCTTCCGCGACTGCTTGGACGCTTCCGCGCCTGCTTGGACGCTACCGCGCCTGCTTGGACGCTTCCGCGACTGCTTGGACGCTACCGCGCCTGCTTGGACGCTTCCGCGCCTGCTTGGACTCTTCTGCGCCTTCTTGCATGCTTCCGCGCCTGCTTGGACGTTTCCGCGCTTGCTTGGACTCTTCCACGCATGCTTGGACGCTCCCACGCCTGCTTGGACGCTTCCGCGCCTGCTTGGACGCTTCTGCGCCTTCTTGCATGCTTCCGCGCCTACGTGGACGTTTCCGCGCCTGCTTGGACGTTTCCGCGCCTGCTTGGACTCTTCCACGCATGCTTGGACGCTCCCACGCCTGCTTGGACGCTTCCGCGCCTGCTTGGACGCTTCCGCGCCTGCTTGGACTCTTCTGCGCCTTCTGGCATGCTTCCGCGCCTGCTTGGACGCTTCCGCGACTGCCCGGACGCTTCCGCGCCTGTTTGGACGCCACCGCGCCTGCTTGGACGCTTCCGCGACTGCTTGGACGCTTCCGCGCCCGGTTGGACGCTACCGCGCCTGCTTGGACTCGTCTGCGCCTTCTTGCATGCTGCCGCGCCTACTTGGACGTTTCCGCGCCTGATTGGACGCTTCCGCGCCTGCTTGCATGCTTCCCCGCCTGCTTGGACGTTTCCGCGCCTGCTTGGACTCTTCTGCGCCTGTTTGGACTCTTCTGCGCCTTCTTGCATGCTTCCGCGACTGCTTCGACGCTTCTGCGCCTTTTTGGATGCTTCCGCGCCTGCTTGGACGTTTCCGCGCCAGCTTGGACGCTTCCGCGCCTTCTTGCATGCTTCTGCGCCTACTTGGACGATCTCGCGCCTGCCTGGACGCTTCCGCGCCTGGTTCGAATCTTCTGCGTCTTCTTGCATGTTTCCGCGCTTGCTTGGATGCTTCCGCGCCTGCTTGGACGTTTCCGCGCCTGCTTGGACGTTACCGCGCCTGCTTGGACGCTTCCGCGACTGCTTGGACGCTTCCGCGCCTGGTTGGACGATACCGCGCCTGCTTGGACTCTTCTGCGCCTTCTTGCATGCTGCCGCGCCTACTTGGACGTTTCCGCGCCTGCTTGGACGCATCCGCGCCTGCTTGCATGCTTCCCCGCCTGCTTGGACGCTTCCGCGCCTGCTTGGACGCTTCCGCGCCTACTTGTATGCTTCCCCGCCTGCTTGGACGCTTCCGCGCCTGCTTGGACACTTCTGCGCCTGTTTGGACTCTTCTGCGCCTTCTTGCATGCTTCCGCGCCTGCTTGGACGCTTCCGCCTCTGCTTGGACTCTTCCGCGACTGCTTGGACGCTACCGCGCCTGCTTGGACGCTTCCGCGACTGATTGGACGCTTCCGTGCCTGCTTGGACTCTTCTGCGCCTTCTTGCATGCTGCCGCGCCTACTTGGACGTTTCCGCGCCTGATTGGACGCTTCCGCGCCTGGTTGGATGCTTCCGCGCCTTCTTGCATGCTTCCGCGCCTACTTGGACATTTCCGCGCCTGCTTGGACGCTTCCGCGCCTGCTTCGACGCTTCCGCGACTGCTTGGACGCTTCCGAGCCTGGTTGGACGCTACCGCGCCTGCTTGGACGCTACCGCGACTGCTTGGACGCTTCCGCGCCTGCTTGGACGCTTCCGCGCCTGCTTTCACGGTTCCGCGCCAGCTTGGACGCTTCCGCGCGTGCTTGGACGCTTCCGCGACTGCTTTGACGCTTCCGCGCCTGCTTGGACGCTTCCGCGCCTGCTTGGACCCTTCCGCGCCTGCTTGGACTCTTCTGCGCCTTCTGGCATGCTTCCGCGCCTGCTTGGACGCTTCCGCGCCTGCTTGGACTCCTCTGCGCCTTCTTGCATGCTTCCGCGCCTACTTGGACGTTTCCGCGACTGCTTGGACGCTTCCGCGCTTGGTAGGACGCTACCGCGCCTGCTTGGACGTTTCCGCGACTGCTTGGACGCTTCCCCGCCTGCTAGGACTCTTCTGCGCCTGCTTGGACACTTCTGCGCCTTTTTGCATGCTTCCGCGCCTGCTTGGACGTTTCCGCGCCAGCTTGGACGCTTCCGCGCCTGCTTGGACGCTTCCGCGCCTGCTTGGACGTTTCCGCGACTGCTTGGACGCTTCCCCGCCTGCTAGGACTCTTCTGCGCCTGCTTGGACACTTCTGCGCCTTTTTGCATGCTTCCGCGCCTGCTTGGACGTTTCCGCGCCTGCTTGGACGTTTCCGCGCCAGCTTGGACGCTTCCGCGCCTGCTTGGACGCTTCCGCGCCTGCTTGGACTCTTCTGCGCCTTGTTGCATGCTTCCGCGCCTGCTTGGACGCTTCTGCGCCTTCTTGCATGCTTCCGCGCCTACTTGGACGTTTCCGCGCCTGCTTGGACGTTTCCGCGCCTGCTTGGACTCTTCCACGCATGCTTGGACGCTCCCACGCCTGCTTGGACGCTTCCGCGCCTGCTTGGACGCTTCCGCGCCTGCTTGGACTCTTCTGCGCCTTCTGGCATGCTTCCGCGCCTGCTTGGACGCTTCCGCGACTGCCCGGACGCTTCCGCGCCTGGTTGGACGCCACCGCGCCTGCTTGGACGCTTCCGCGACTGCTTGGACGCTTCCGCGTCTGCTTGGACGGTACCGCGCCTGCTTGGACGCTTCAGCGACTGCTTGGACGCTTCCGCGCCTGCTTGCATGCTTCCGCGCCTGCTTGCATGCTTCCGCGCCTGCTAGGACGCTTTCGCGCCTGCTTGCACGGTTCCGAGCCTGCTTGGACGCTTCCGCGACTGCTTGGGCTCTTCTGCGCCTGCTTGGACTCTTCTGCGCCTTCTTGCATGCTTCCGCGCCTGCTTGGACGCTTCCGCGCCTGCTTGGACGCTTCCGCGCCTGCTTGGACTCTTCTGCGTCTTCTTGCATGCTTCCGCGCCTGCTTGGACTCTTCTGCGACTTCTTGCATGCTTCCGCGCCTGCTTGGACGTTTCCGCGCCTGCTTGGACGCTACCGCGCCTGCTTGGACGCTTCCGCGACTGCTTGGACTCTACCGCGCCTGCCTGAACGCTTCCGCGACTGCTTGGACGCTTCCGCGCCTGCTTGGACTCTTCTGCGTCTTCTTGCATGCTTCCGCGCCTGCTTGGACGTTTCCGCGCCTGCTTGGACGCTGCCGCGCCTGCTTGGACGCTTCCGCGACTGCTTGGACGCTTCCGCGCCTGCTTGGACGCTTCAGCGCCTGCTTGGACGCTTCCGCGCCTGCTTGGACTCTTCTGCGCCTTCTTGCATGCTGCCGCGCCAACCTGGACGCTTCCGCGCCTGGTTGGACGCTACCGCGCCTGCTTGGAAGCTTCCGCGCCTGCTTGGACTCTTCTGCGCCTTCTTGCATGCTTCCACGCCTGCTTGGACGTTTCCGCGCCTGCTTGGACACTTCCGCGACTGCTTGGACGCTTCCGCGCCTGCTTGGACTCTTCTGCGCCTGCTTGGACTCTTCTGCGCCTTCTTGCATGCTTCCGCGCCTGCCTGGACGCTTCCGCGCCTGCATGGACTCTTCCACGCCTGCTTGGACGTTTCCGCGCCTGCTTGGACGCCACCGCGCCTGCTTGCACGCATCCGCGCCTTCTTGCATGCTTCTGCGCCTACTTGGACGATCTCGCGCCTGCCTGGACGCTTCCGCGCCTGCTTCGAATCTTCTGCGTCTTCTTGCATGCTTCCGCGCTTGCTTGCATGCTTCCCCGCCTGCTTAGGCGTTTCCGCGCCTGCTTGGACGCTTCCGCGCCTGCTTGCATGCTTCCGCGCCTACTTGGACGTTTCCGCGCCCGCTTGGACGTTTCCGCGTCTGCTTGGACGCTACCGCGCCTGCCTGGACGCTTCCGCGCCTTCTTGCATGCTTCTGCGCCTACTTGGACGATCTCGCGCCTGCCTGGACGCTTCCGCGCCTGCTTCGAATCTTCTGCGTCTTCTTGCATGCTTCCGCGCCTGCTTGGACGCTTCCGCGACTGCTTGGACGCTTCCGCGCCTGCTTGGACTCTTCTGCGCCTGCTTGGACTCTTCTGCGCCTTCTTGCATGCTTCCGCGCCTGCTTGGACGCTCCCGCGCCTGGTTGGACGATACCGCGCCTGCTTGGACTCTTCTGCGCCTTCTTGCATGCTGCCGCGCCTACTTGGACGTTTCCGCGCCTGCTTGGAAGCTTCCGCGCCTGCTTGGACTCTTCTGCGTCATCTTGCATGCTTTCGCGCCTGCTTGGACGTTTCCGCGCCTGCTTGGACGCTACCGCGCCTGCTTGGACGCTTCCGCGACTGCTTGGACGCTTCCGCGCCTGGTTGGACGCGACCGCGCCAGCTTGAACGTTTCCGCGACTGCTTCGACGCTTCCGCGCCTGTGTGGACGCTTCTGCGCCTGCTTGGACTCTTCTGCGCCTTCTTGCATGCTTCCGCGCCTGCTTGGACGTTTCCGCGCCTGCCTGGACGCTTCCGCGCCTGCTTGGACTCTTCCACGCCTGCTTGGACGTTTCCGCGCCTGCTTGGACGCCACCGCGCCTGCTTGGACGCATCCGCGCCTTCTTGCATGCTTCTGCGCCTACTTGGACGATCTCGCGCCTGCCTGGACGCTTCCGCGCCTGCTTCGAATCTTCTGCGTCTTCTTGCATGCTTCCGCGCTTGCTTGGACGCTTCCGTGCCTGCTTGCACGGTTCCGCGCCTGCTTGGACGCTACCGCGCCTGCTTGGACGCTTCCGCGACTGCTTGTACGCTACCGCGCCTGCTTGGACGCTTCCGCGACTGCTTGGACTCATTCTGCGCCTTCTTGCATGCTTCCGCGCCTGCTTGGACGTTTCCGCCCCAGCTTAGACGCTACCGCGCCTGCTTGGACGCTTCCGCGACTGCTTGGACGCTTCCGCGCCTGCTTGGACTCTTCTGCGCCTTCTTGCATGCTGCCGCGCCTACTTGTACGTTTCCGCGCCTGCTTGGACGCTTCCGCGCCTGCTTGCATGCTTCCCCGCCTGCTTGCATGCTTCCCCGCCTGCTTGGACGTTTCCGCGCCTGCTTGGACGCTTCCGCGCCTGCTTGCATGCTTCCGCGCCTACTTGGACGCTACCGCGCCTGCTTGGACGCTTCCGCGACTGCTTGGACGCTACCGCGCCTGCTTGGACGCTTCCGCGACTGCTTGGACGCTTCCGCGCCTGCTTGGACTCTTCTGCGCCTTCTTGCATGCTGCCGCGCCAACTTGGACGCTTCCGCGCCTGGTTGGACGCTACCGCGCCTGCTTGGAAGCTTCCGCGCCTGCTTGGACTCTTCTGCGCCTTCTTGCATGCTTCCGCGCCTGCTTGGACGCTACCGCGCCTGCTTGGAAGCTTCCGCGCCTGCTTCGAATCTTCTGCGTCTTCTTGCATGCTTCCGCGCTTGCTTGGACGCTTCCGTGCCTGCTTGCACGGTTCCGCGCCTGTAGGACTCTTCTGCGCCTGCTTGGACTCTTCTGCGCCTTCTTGCATGCTTCCGCGCCTGCTTGGACGTTTCCGCGACTGCTTGGACGCTACCGCTCCTGCTTGGACGCTTCCGCGCCTGCTTGGACTCTTCTGCGCCTTCTTGCATGCTGCCGCGCCAACTTGGACGCTTCCGCGCCTGGTTGGACGCTACCGCGCCTGCTTGGACGCTTCCGCGCCTGCTTGGACTCTTCTGCGCCTGCTTGCATGCTTCCGCGCCTGCTTGGACGCTTCCGCGCCTGCTTGGACTCTTCTGCGTCTTCTTGCATGCTTCCGCGCCTGCTTGGACGTTTCCGCGCCTGCTTGGACGCTACCGCGCCTGCTTGGACGCTTCCGCGACTGCTTGGACGCTTCCGCGCCTGGTTGGACGCGACCGCGCCTGCTTGGACGCTTCCGCGACTGCTTGGACGCTTCCGCGCCTGCTTGGACTCTTCTGCGCCTTCTTGCATGCTACCGCGCCTGCTTGGACGCTTCCGCGCCTGGTTGGACGCTACCGCGCCTGCATCGACGCTTCCGCGATTGCTTGGACGCTTCCGCGCCTGCTTGGACTCTTCTGCGCCTTCTTGCATGCTTCCGCGCCTGCTTGGACGTTTCCACGCCTGCTTGGACGCTACCGCGCCTGCTTGGACGCTTCCGCGACTGCTTGAACGCTACCGCGCCTGCTTGGACTGTTCTGCGCCTTCTTGCATGCTGCCGCGCCTACTTGGAAGTTTCCGCGCCTACTTGGACGTTTCCGCTCCTGCTTGGACGCTTCCGCGCCCGCTTGCATGCTTCCCCGCCTGCTTGGACGCTTCCGCGCCTGCTTGGACTCTCTGCGTCTTCTTGCATGCTTCCGCGCCTGCTTGGACGTTTCCGCGCCTGCTTGGACGCTACCGCGCCTGCTTCGACGCTTCCGCGTCTCTTTGGACGCTACAGCGCCTGCTTGGACGCTTCCGCGATTGCTTGGACGCTTCCGCGCCTGCTTGGACTCTTCTGCGCCTTCTTGCATGCTGCCGCGCCTACTTGGACGCTTCCGCGCCTGCTTGCATGCTTCCGCGCCTGCTTGCATGCTTCCGCGCCTGCTTGGACGCTACCGCGCCTGCTTGGACGCTTCCGCGACTGCTTGGACTCTACCGCGCCTGCTTGAACGCTTCCGCGACTGCTTGGACTCTTCCGCGCCTGCTTGGACTCTTCTGCGTCTTCTTGCATGCTTCCGCGCCTGCTTGGACGCTTCCGCGCCTGCTTGGAATCTTCTGCGCCTTCTTGCATGCTGCCGCGCCTACTTGGACGTTTCCACGCCTGCTTGGACGCTTCCGCACCTGCTTGCATGCTTCCCCGCCTGCTTGGACGCTTCCGCGCCTGTTTGGACTCTTCTGCGCCTTCTTGCATGCTCCCGCGCCTGCTTGGACGTTTCCGCGCCTGCTTGGACGCTACCGAGCCTGCTTGAACGCTTCCGCGACTGCTTGGACGCTTCCGCGCCTGCTTGGACTCTTCTGCGTCTTCTTGCATGCTTCCGCGCCTGCTTGGACGTTTCCACGCCTGCTTGGACGCTACCGCGCCTGCTTGGACGCTTCCGCGACTGCTTGAACGCTACCGCGCCTGCTTGGACTGTTCTGCGCCTTCTTGCATGCTGCCGCGCCTACTTGGACGTTTCCGCGCCTACTTGGACGTTTCCGCTACTGCTTGGACGCTTCCGCGCCCGCTTGCATGCTTCCCCGCCCGCTTGGACGCTTCCGCGCCTGCTTGGACTCTCTGCGTCTTCTTGCATGCTTCCGCGCCTGCTTGGACGTTTCCGCGACTGCTTGGACGCTACCGCGCCTGCTTGGACGCTTCCGCGTCTCTTTGGACGCTACAGCGCCTGCTTGGACGCTTCCGCGATTGCTTGGACGCTTCCGCGCCTGCTTGGACTCTTCTGCGCCTTCTTGCATGCTGCCGCGCCTACTTGGACGCCTCCGCGCCTGCTTGGACGCTTCCGCGCCTGCTTGGACTCTTCCGCGCCTGCTTGGACACTTCCGCGCCTGCTTGGACGCTTCCGCGTCTCTTTGGACGCTAAAGCGCCTGCTTGGACGCTTCCGCGCCTGCTTGGACGCTTCCGCGCCTGCTTGGACTCTTCCACGCCTGCTTGGACGTTTCCGCGCCTGCTTGGACGCTTCCGCGCCTGCTTGGACTCTCTGCGTCTTCTTGCATGCTTCCGCGCCTGCTTGGACGTTTGCGCGCCTGCTTGGACGCTACCGCGCCTGCTTGGACGCTTCCTCGTCTCTTTGGACGCTTCCGCGCCTGGTTGGACGCGACCGCGCCTGCTTGGACGCTTCCGCTACTGCTTGGACGCTTCCGCGCCTGCTTGGACTCTTCTGCGCCTTCGTGCATGCTGCCGCGCCTACTTGGACGCTTCCGCGCCTGGTTGGACGCTACCGCGCCTGCTTGGACGCTTCCGCGGCTGCTTGGACGCTTCCGCGCCTGCTTGGACTCTTCTGCGCCTTCTTGCATGCTACCGCGCCTGCTTGGACGCTTCCGCGCCTGGTTGGACGCTACCGCGCCTGCAGCGACGCTTCCGCGATTGCTTGGACGCTTCCGCGCCTGCTTGGACTCTTCTGCGCCTTCTTGCATGCTTCCGCGCCTGCTTGGACGTTTCCACGCCTGCTTGGACGCTACCGCGCCTGCTTGGACGCTTCCGCGACTGCTTGAACGCTACCGCGCCTGCTTGGACTGTTCTGCGCCTTCTTGCATGCTGCCGCGCCTACTTGGACGTTTCCGCGCCTACTTGGACGTTTCCGCTCCTGCTTGGACGCTTCCGCGCCCGCTTGCATGCTTCCCCGCCCGCTTGGACGCTTCCGCGCCTGCTTGGACTCTCTGCGTCTTCTTGCATGCTTCCGCGCCTGCTTGGACGTTTCCGCGACTGCTTGGACGCTACCGCGCCTGCTTGGACGCTTCCGCGTCTCTTTGGACGCTACAGCGCCTGCTTGGACGCTTCCGCGATTGCTTGGACGCTTCCGCGCCTGCTTGGACTCTTCTGCGCCTTCTTGCATGCTGCCGCGCCTACTTGGACGCCTCCGCGCCTGCTTGGACGCTTCCGCGCCTGCTTGGACTCTTCCGCGCCTGCTTGGACACTTCCGCGCCTGCTTGGACGCTTCCGCGTCTCTTTGGACGCTAAAGCGCCTGCTTGGACGCTTCCGCGCCTGCTTGGACGCTTCCGCGCCTGCTTGGAATCTTCCACGCCTGCTTGGACGTTTCCGCGCCTGCTTGGACGCTTCCGCGCCTGCTTGGACTCTCTGCGTCTTCTTGCATGCTTCCGCGCCTGCTTGGACGTTTGCGCGCCTGCTTGGACGCTACCGCGCCTGCTTGGACGCTTCCTCGTCTCTTTGGACGCTACAGCGCCTGCTTGGACGCTTCCGCGATTGCTTGGACGCTTCCGCGCCTGCTTGGACTGTTCTGCGCCTTCTTGCATGCTGCCGCGCCTACTTGGACGTTTCCGCGCCTACTTGGACGTTTCCGCGCCTGCTTGGACGCTTCCGCGCCTGCTTGCATGCTTCCCCGCCTGCTTGGACGCTTCCGCGCCTGCTTGGACTCTCTGCGTCTTCTTGCATGCTTCCGCGCCTGCTTGGACGTTTCCGCGCCTGCTTGGACGCTACCGCGCCTGCTTGGACGCTTCCGCGTCTCTTTGGACGCTACAGCGCCTGCTTGGACGCTTCCGCGATTGCTTGGACGCTTCCGCGCCTGCTTGGACTCTTCTGCGCCTTCTTGCATGCTGCCGCGCCTACTTGGACGCCTCCGCGCCTGCTTGGACGCTTCCGCGCCTGCTTGGACGCTTCCGCGCCTGCTTGGACGCTTCCGCGACTGCTTGGACGCTTCCGCGCCTGCTTCGACTCTTCTGCGCCTTCTTGCATGCTTCCGCGCCTGCTTGGACGTTTCCGCGCCTGCTTGGACGCTACCGCGCCTGCTTGGATGCTTCCGCGCCTTCTTGCATGCTTCCGCGCCTACTTGGACGTGTCCGCGCCTGCTTGGACGCTTCCGCGACTGCTTGGACACTTCTGCGTCTTCTTGCATGCTTCCGCGCCTGCTTGGACGTTTCCGCGCCTGCTTGGACGCTACGGCGCCTGCTTGGACGATTCCGCGACTGCTTGGACGCTTCTGCGCCTGCTTGGACGCTTCCGCGCCTGCATGGACGTTTCCGCGCCTGCTTGGACGCTACCGCGCCTGCTTGGACGCTTCTGCGCCTTCTTGCATGCTTCCGCGACTGCTTGGACGCTTCCGCGCCTGCTTGGACTCTTCTGCGCCTTCTTGCATGCTTCCGCGCCTGCTTGGACTCTTCTGCGCCTGCTTGGACGCTACCGCGCCTGCTTGGACGCTTCCGCGCCTGCATGGACGTTTCCGCGCCTGCTTGGACGCTACCGCGCCTGCTTGGACACTTCCGCGCCTGCTTGGACGCTTCCGCGCCTGCTTGGACGCTTCCGCGCCTGCTTGGACGTTTCTGCGCCTGCTTGGACGCTACCGCGCCTGCTTAGACCCTACCGCGCCTGCTTGGACTCTTCTACGCCTTTTTGCATGCTTCCGCGCCTGCTTCGACGTTTCCGCGCCTGCTTGGATGCTTCCGCGCCTGCTTGGACGCTTCCGCGCCTGCTTGCATGCTTCCCTGCCTGCTTGGACGCTTCCGCGACTGCTTGGACGCTTCCGCGCCTGCTTGGACGCTACCGCGCCTGCTTGGACGCTTCCGCGCCTGCTTGGACTCTTCTGCGCCTTCTTGCATGCTGCCGCGCCTACTTGGACGTTTCCGCGCCTGCTTGGACGCTTCCGCGCCTGTTTGAACGCTACTGCGTCTGCTTGGACGCTTCCGCGACTGCTTGGACGCTTCCGCGCCTGGTTGGACGCCACCGCGCCTGCTTGGATGTTTCCGCGACTGCTTGGACACTACCGCGCCTGCTTGGACTCTTCTGCGCCTTCTTGCATGCTGCCGCGCCTACTTGGACGTTTCCGCGCCTGCTTGGACGCTTCCGCGCCTGCGTGCATGCTTCCCCGCCTGCTTGGACGCTTCCGCTTCTGCTTGGACGCTTCCGCGCCTGCTTGGATGTTTCCGCGCCTTCTTGCATGCTTCCGCGCCTGCTTGGACGTTTCCGCGCCTGCTTGGACGCTACCGCGCCTGCTTGGACGCTTCCGCGCCTGCTTGGACTCTTCTGCGCCTTCTTGCATGCTGCCGCGCCTACTTGGACGTTTCCGCGCCTGCTTGGACGTTGCCGCGCCTGCTTGGAAGCTACCGCGCCAGCTTGGACGCTTCAGCGACTGCTTGGGCGCTTCCGCGCCTGCTTGGACGCTACCGCGACTGCTTGGACGCTTCCGCGCCTGCTTGGACTCTTCTGCGCTTTCTTGCATGCTGCCGCGCCTACTTGGACGTTTCCGCGCCTGCTTGGACGCTTCCGCGCCTGTTTGAACGCTACTGCGTCTGCTTGGACGCTTCCGCGACTGCTTGGACGCTTCCGCGCCTGGTTGGACGCCACCGCGCCTGCTTGGATGTTTCCGCGACTGCTAGGACACTACCGCGCCTGCTTGGACTCTTCTGCGCCTTCTTGCATGCTGCCGCGCCTACTTGGACGTTTCCGCGCCTGCTTGGACGCTTCCGCGCCTGCGTGCATGCTTCCCCGCCTGCTTGGACGCTTCCGCTTCTGCTTGGACGCTACCGCGCCTGCTTGGACGCTTCCGCGACTGCTTGGACGCTTCCGCTCCTGCTTGGACTCTTCTGCGCCTTCATGCATGCTGCCGCGCCTACTTGGACGTTTCCGTGCCTGCTTGGACGCTTTCGCGCCTGCTTGGACGCTACCGCGCCTGCTTGGACGCTTCCGCGCCTGCTTGGACGCTTCCGCGCCTGGTTGGACGCTACCGCGCCTGCTTGGACGCTTCCGCGCCTTCTTGCATGCTTCCGCGCCTGCTTGGACGTTTCCGCGCCTGCTTGGACGCTACCGCGCCTGCTTGGACGCTTCCGCGACTGCTTGGACGCTTCCGCGCCTGCTTGGACGATTCCGCGACTGCTTGGACGCTTCCGCGTCTGGTTGGACGCTTCCGCGCCTGCTTGCATGCTTCCCCGCCTGCTTGGACGCTTCCGCGCCTGCTTGGACTCTTCTGCGCCTTCTTGCATGCTGCCGCGCCTACTTGGACGTTTCCGCGCCTGCTTGGACGCTTCCGCGCCTGCTTGGACGCTTCCGCGACTGCTTGGACGCTACCGCGCCTGCTTGGACGCTGCCGCGACTGCTTGGACACTACCGCGCCTGCTTGGAAGCTTCCGCGACTGCTTGGACGCTTCCGCGCCTGCTTGGACTCTTCTGCGTCTTCTTGCATGCTTCCACGCACGCTTTCATGCTTCCCCGCCTGCTTGGACGCTTCCGCGCCTGCTTGGACTCTTCTGCGTCTTCTTGCATGCTTCCGCGACTGCTTGGACGTTTCCGCGCCTGCTTGGACGCTTCCGCGCCTGCTTGGACGCTTCCGCGCCTGCTTGGACTCTTCTGCGCCTTCTTGCATGCTTCCGCGCCTGCTTGGACGTTTCCGCGCCTGCTTGGACGCTTCCGCGCCTTCTTGCATGCTTCCGCGCCTGCTTGGACGTTTCCGCGCCTGCTTGGACGTTTCCGCGCCTGCTTGGACGTTTCCGCGCCTGCTTGGACGCTACCGCGCCTGTGTGGATGCTTCCGAGCCTGCTTGGACGCTTCCGCGCCTGCATGGACGCTTCCGCGCCTGCTTGGACTCTTCTGAGCCTTCTTGCATGCTTCCGCGCCTGCTTGGACGTTTCCGCGCCTGCTTGGACGCTTTCACGCCTGCTTGGACGCCACCGCGCCTGCTTGGACGCATCCGCGCCTTCTTGCATGCTTCTGCGCCTACTTGGACGATATCGCGCCTGCCTGGACGCTTCCGCGCCTGCTTCGAATCTTCTGCGTCTTCTTGCATGCTTCCGCGCTTGCTTGGACGCTTCCGTGCCTGCTTGCACGGTTCCGCGCCTGCTTGGACGCTACCGCGCCTGCTTGGACGCTTCCGCGACTGCTTGTACGCTACCGCGCCTGCTTGGACGCTTCCGCGACTGCTTGGACTCATTCTGCGCCTTCTTGCATGCTTCCGCGCCTGCTTGGACGTTTCCGCCCCAGCTTAGACGCTACCGCGCCTGCTTGGACGCTTCCGCGACTGCTTGGACGCTTCCGCGCCTGCTTGGACTCTTCTGCGCCTTCTTGCATGCTGCCGCGCCTACTTGTACGTTTCCGCGCCTGCTTGGACGCTTCCGCGCCTGCTTGCATGCTTCCCCGCCTGCTTGCATGCTTCCCCGCCTGCTTGGACGTTTCCGCGCCTGCTTGGACGCTTCCGCGCCTGCTTGCATGCTTCCGCGCCTACTTGGACGCTACCGCGCCTGCTTGGACGCTTCCGAGACTGCTTGGACGCTACCGCGCCTGCTTGGACGCTTCCGCGACTGCTTGGACGCTTCCGCGCCTGCTTGAACTCTTCTGCGCCTTCTTGCATGCTGCCGCGCCAACCTGGACGCTTCCGCGCCTGGTTGGACGCTACCGCGCCTGCTTGGAAGCTTCCGCGCCTGCTTGGACTCTTCTGCGCCTTCTTGCATGCTTCCACGCCTGCTTGGACGTTTCCGCGCCTGCTTGGACACTTCCGCGACTGCTTGGACGCTTCCGCGCCTGCTTGGACTCTTCTGCGCCTGCTTGGACTCTTCTGCGCCTTCTTGCATGCTTCCGCGCCTGCCTGGACGCTTCCGCGCCTGCTTGGACTCTTCCACGCCTGCTTGGACGTTTCCGCGCCTGCTTGGACGCCACCGCGCCTGCTTGGACGCATCCGCGCCTTCTTGCATGCTTCTGCGCCTACTTGGACGATCTCGCGCCTGCCTGGACGCTTCCGCGCCTGCTTCGAATCTTCTGCGTCTTCTTGCATGCTTCCGCGCTTGCTTGGACGCTTCCGTGCCTGCTTGCACGGTTCCGCGCCTGCTTGGACGCTTCCCCGCCTGCTTGGACGTTTCCGCGCCTGCTTGGACGCTTCCGCGCCTGCTTGCATGCTTCCGCGCCTACTTGGACGCTACCGCGCCTGCTTGGACGCTTCCGAGACTGCTTGGACGCTACCGCGCCTGCTTGGACGCTTCCGCGACTGCTTGGACGCTTCCGCGCCTGCTTGAACTCTTCTGCGCCTTCTTGCATGCTGCCGCGCCAACCTGGACGCTTCCGCGCCTGGTTGGACGCTACCGCGCCTGCTTGGAAGCTTCCGCGCCTGCTTGGACTCTTCTGCGCCTTCTTGCATGCTTCCACGCCTGCTTGGACGTTTCCGCGCCTGCTTGGACACTTCCGCGACTGCTTGGACGCTTCCGCGCCTGCTTGGACTCTTCTGCGCCTGCTTGGACTCTTCTGCGCCTTCTTGCATGCTTCCGCGCCTGCCTGGACGCTTCCGCGCCTGCTTGGACTCTTCCACGCCTGCTTGGACGTTTCCGCGCCTGCTTGGACGCCACCGCGCCTGCTTGGACGCATCCGCGCCTTCTTGCATGCTTCTGCGCCTACTTGGACGATCTCGCGCCTGCCTGGACGCTTCCGCGCCTGCTTCGAATCTTCTGCGTCTTCTTGCATGCTTCCGCGCTTGCTTGGACGCTTCCGTGCCTGCTTGCACGGTTCCGCGCCTGCTTGGACGCTACCGCGCCTGCTTGGACGCTTCCGCGACTGCTTGTACGCTACCGCGCCTGCTTGGACGCTTCCGCGACTGCTTGGACTCATTCTGCGCCTTCTTGCATGCTTCCGCGCCTGCTTGGACGTTCCCGCCCCAGCTTAGACGCTACCGCGCCTGCTTGGACGCTTCCGCGACTGCTTGGACGCTTCAGCGCCTGCTTGGACTCTTCTGCGCCTTCTTGCATGCTGCCGCGCCTACTTGTACGTTTCCGCGCCTGCTTGGACGCTTCCGCGCCTGCTTGCATGCTTCCCCGCCTGCTTGCATGCTTCCCCGCCTGCTTGGACGTTTCCGCGCCTGCTTGGACGCTTCCGCGCCTGCTTGCATGCTTCCGCGCCTACTTGGACGCTACCGCGCCTGCTTGGACGCTTCCGCGACTGCTTGGACGCTTCCGCGCCTGCTTGGACTCTTCTGCGCCTTCTTGCATGCTGCCGCGCCAACTTGGACGCTTCCGCGCCTGGTTGGACGCTACCGCGCCTGCTTGGAAGCTTCCGCGCCTGCTTGGACTCTTCTGCGCCTTCTTGCATGCTTCCGCGCCTGCTTGGACGTTTCCGCGCCTGCTTGGACACTTCCGCGACTGCTTGGACGCTTCCGCGCCTGCTTGGACTCTTCTGCGCCTTCTTGCATGCTTCCGCGCCTGCTTGGACGCTCCCGCGCCTGGTTGGACAATACCGCGCCTGCTTGGACGCTTCCGCGACTGCTTGGACGCTTCCGCGCCTGTTTGGACTCTTCTGCGCCTTCTTGCATGCTTCTGCGCCTACTTGGACGTTCTCGCGCCTGCCTGGACGCTTCCGCGCCTGCTTGGAATCTTCTGCGTCTTCTTGCATGCTTCCGCGCTTGCTTGGACGCTTCCGTGCCTGCTTGCACTGTTCCGCGCCTGCTTGGACGCTACCGCGCCTGCTTGGACGCTTCCGCGACAGTTTGTACGCTACCGCGCCTGCTTGGACGCTTCCGCGACTGCTTGGACTCTTCTGCGCCTTCTTGCATGCTTCCCCGCCTGCTAGGACGCTTCCGCGACTGCTTGGACGCTACCGCGCCTGCTTGGACGCTTCCGCGACTGCTTGGACGCTTCCGCGCCTGCTTGGACACTTCTGCGCCTGCTTGGACTCTTCTGCGCCTTCTTGCATGCTTCCGCGCCTGCTTGGACGCTCCCGCGCCTGCTTGGACGCTTCCGCGACTGCTTGGACGCTTCCGCGCCTGGTTGGACGATACGGCGCCTGCTTGGAAGCTTCCGCGCCTGCTTGGACTCTTCTGCGCCTTCCTGCATGCTTCCGCGCCTGCTTGGACGTTTCCGCGCCTGCTTGGACGCTTCCGCGACTGCTTGGACGCTTCCGCGCCTGCTTGGACTCTTCTGCGCCTGCTTGGACTCTTCTGCGCCTTCTTGCATGCTTCCGCGCCTGCTTGGACGCTCCCGCGCCTGGTTGGACGATACCGCGCCTGCTTGGACTCTTCTGCGCCTTCTTGCATGCTTCCGCGCCTGCTTGGACGTTTCCGCGCCTGCTGGACGCTACCGCGCCTGCTCGGACGCTTCCGCGACTGCTTGGACGCTTCCGCGCCTGGTTGGACGCTACCGCGCCTGCAGCGACGCTTCCGCGATTGCTTGGACGCTTCCGCGCCTGCTTGGACTCTTCTGCGCCTTCTTGCATGCTTCCGCGCCTGCTTGGACGTTTCCACGCCTGCTTGGACGCTACCGCGCCTGCTTGGACGCTTCCGCGACTGCTTGGACGCTTCCGCCCCTGGTTAGACGCTACCGCGCCTGCTTGGACGCTTCCGCGCCTGCTTGGACACTTCTGCGTCTTCTTGCATGCTTCCGCGCCTGCTTGGACGTTTCCGCGCCTGCTTGGACGCTACCGCGCCTGCTTGGACGCTTCCGCGACTGCTTGGACGCTTCCGCCCCTGGTTAGACGCTACCGCGCCTGCTTGGACGCTTCGGCGACTGCTTGGACGCTTCCGCGCCTGCTTGGATTCTTCTGCGCCTGGTTGGACTCTTCTGCGCCTTCTTGCATGCTTCCGCGCCTGCTTGGACGTTTCCGCGCCAGCTTGGACGCTACCGCGCCTGCTTGGACGCTTCCGTGACTGCTTGGACGCTTCCGCGCCTGCTTGGACCCTTCTGCGCCTTCTTGCATGCTGCCGCGCCTACTTGGAAGTTTCCGCGCCTGCTTGGACGCATCCGCGCCTGCTTGCATGCTTCCCCGCCTGCTTGGACGCTTCCGCGCCTGCTTGGACGCTTCCGCGCCTACTTGTATGCTTCCCCGCCTGCTTGGACGCTTCCGCGCCTGCTTGGACACTTCTGCGCCTGTTTGGACTCTTCTGCGCCTTCTTGCATGCTTCCGCGCCTGCTTGGACGCTTCCGCCCCTGCTTGGACTCTTCCGCGACTGCTTGGACGCTACCGCGCCTGCTTGGACGCTTCCGCGACTGATTGGACGCTTCCGTGCCTGCTTGGACTCTTCTGCGCCTTCTTGCATGCTGCCGCGCCTACTTGGACGTTTCCGCGCCTGCTTGGACGCTTCCGCGCCTGGTTGGACGCTTCCGCGCCTTCTTGCATGCTTCCGCGCCTACTTGGACATTTCCGCGCCTGCTTGGACGCTTCCGCGCCTGCTTCGACGCTTCCGCGACTGCTTGGACGCTTCCGAGCCTGGTTGGCCGCTACCGCGCCTGCTTGGAAGCTTCCGCGCCTGCTTGGACTCTTCTGCGTCATCTTGCATGCTTCCGCGCCTGGTTGGAAGCTACCGCGCCTGCTTGGACGCTTCCGCGCCTGCTTAGACTCTTCTGCGCCTTGTTGCATGCTTCCGCGCCTGCTTGGACGTTTCCGCGCCTGCTTGGACGCTTCCGCGCCTGCTTGGACGCTTCCGCGACTGCTTGGACGCTTCCGCCCCTGGTTAGACGCTACCGCGCCTGCTTGGACGCTTCGGCGACTGCTTGGACGCTTCCGCGCCTGCTTGGATTCTTCTGCGCCTGGTTGGACTCTTCTGCGCCTTCTTGCATGCTTCCGCGCCTGCTTGGACGTTTCCGCGCCAGCTTGGACGCTACCGCGCCTGCTTGGACGCTTCCGTGACTGCTTGGACGCTTCCGCGCCTGCTTGGACCCTTCTGCGCCTTCTTGCATGCTGCCGCGCCTACTTGGACGTTTCCGCGCCTGCTTGGACGCTTCCGCGCCTGCTTGGACTCTTCTGCGCCTTCTTGCATGCTTCCGCGCCTGCTTGGACGTTTCCGCGCCTGCTTGGACGTTACCGCGCCTGCTTGGACGCTTCCGCGACTGCTTGGACGCTTCCGCGCCTGGTTGGACGCTACCGCGCCTGCTTGGACTCTTCTGCGCCTTCTTGCATGCTGCCGCGCCTACTTGGACGTTTCCGCGCCTGCTTGGACGCATCCGCGCCTGCTTGCATGCTTCCCCGCCTGCTTGGACGCTTCCGCGCCTGCTTGGACGCTTCCGCGCCTACTTGTATGATTCCCCGCCTGCTTGGACGCTTCCGCGCCTGCTTGGACACTTCTGCGCCTGTTTGGACTCTTCTGCGCCTTCTTGCATGCTTCCGCGCCTGCTTGGACGCTACCGCGCCTGCTTGGACGCTTCCGCGACTGATTGGACGCTTCCGTGCCTGCTTGGACTCTTCTGCGCCTTCTGGCATGCTTCCGCGCCTGCTTGGACGCTTCCGCGCCTGCTTGGACTCTTCTGCGCCTTCTTGCATGCTTCCGCGCCTACTTGGACGTTTCCGCGACTGCTTGGACGCTTCCGCGCTTGGTAGGACGCTACCGCGCCTGCTTGGACGTTTCCGCGACTGCTTGGACGCTTCCCCGCCTGCTTGGACTCTTCTGCGCCTGCTTGGACACTTCTGCGCCTTTTTGCATGCTTCCGCGCCTGCTTGGACGTTTCCGCGCCAGCTTGGACGCTTCCGCGCCTGCTTGGACGCTTCCGCGCCTGCTTGGACTCTTCTGCGCCTTCTGGCATGCTTCCGCGCCTGCTTGGACGCTTCCGCGCCTGCTTGGACTCTTCTGCGCCTTCTTGCATGCTTCCGCGCCTACTTGGACGTTTCCGCGACTGCTTGAATGCTTCCGCGCCTGCTTGGACTCTTCTGCGACTGTTTGGACTCTTCTGCGCCTGCTTGCATGCTTCCGCACCTACTTGGACGTTTCCGCGCCTGCTTGGACCCTTCCGCGCTTGCATGGACGCTACCGCGCCTGCTTGGACGCTTCCGCGACTGCTTGGACGCTTCCGCGACTGCTTGGACGCTTCCGCGCCTGCTTGGACGCTTCCGCGCCTGCTTGGACTCTTCTGCGTCTTCTTGCATGCTTCCGCGCCTGCTTGGGCTCTTCTGCGACTTCTTGCATGCTGCCGCGCCTACTTGGACGCTTCCGCGCCTGGTTGGACGCTACCGTGCCTGCTTGGACGCTGCCGCGACTGCTTGGACGCTTCCGCGCCTGCTTGGACTCTTCTGCGCCTTCTTGAATGCTTCCGCGCCTGCTTGGACGTTTCCGCGCCTGCTTGGACGCTTCTGCGCCTGCTTGGACTATTCTGCGCCTTCTTGCATGCTTCCGCGCCTGCTTGGACGCTTCCGCGCCTGCTTGGACGCTTCCGCGCCTGCTTGGACTCTTCTGCGTCTTCTTGCATGCTTCCGCGCCTGCTTGGACTCTTCTGCGACTTCTTGCATGCTTCCGCGCCTGCTTGGACGTTTCCGCGCCTGCTTGGACGCTACCGCGCCTGCTTGGACGCTTCCGCGACTGCTTGGACTCTACCGCGCCTGCCTGAACGCTTCCGCGACTGCTTGGACGCTTCCGCGCCTGCTTGGACTCTTCTGCGTCTTCTTGCATGCTTCCGCGCCTGCTTGGACGTTTCCGCGCCTGCTTGGACGCTGCCGCGCCTGCTTGGACGCTTCCGCGACTGCTTGGACGCTTCCGCGCCTGCTTGGACGCTTCAGCGCCTGCTTGGACGCTTCCGCGCCTGCTTGCATGCTTCCCCGCCTGCTTGGACGCTTCCGCGCCTGCTTGGACTCTTCTGCGCCTTCTTGCATGCTTCCGCGCCTGCTTGGACACTTCTGCGCATTCTTGCATGCTTCCGCGCCTGCTTGGACGTTTCCGCGCCAGCTTGGACACTACCGCGCCTGGTTGGACTCTTCTGCGCCTTCTTGCATGCTTCCGCGCCTGCTTGGACGCTTCCGCGACTGCCCGGACGCTTCCGCGCCTGATTGGACGCCACCGCGCCTTCTTGCACGCTTCCGCGACTGCTTGGACGCTTCCGCGTCTGCTTGGACGGTACCGCGCCTGCTTGGACGCTTCAGCGACTGCTTGGACGCTTCCGCGCCTGCTTGCATGCTTCCGCGCCTGCTAGGACGCTTCCCCGCCTGCTTGCATGCTTCCCCGCCTGCTTGGACGTTTCCGCGCCTGCTTGGACGCTTCCGCGCCTGCTTGCATGCTTCCGCGCCTACTTGGACGCTACCGCGCCTGCTTGGACGCTTCCGCGACTGCTTGGACGCTACCGCGCCTGCTTGGACGCTTCCGCGACTGCTTGGACGCTTCCGCGCCTGCTTGGACTCTTCTGCGCCTTCTTGCATGGTGCCGCGCCAACTTGGACGCTTCCGCGCCTGGTTGGACGCTACCGCGCCTGCTTGGAAGCTTCCGCGCCTGCTTGGACTCTTCTGCGCATTCTTGCATGCTTCCGCGCCTGCTTGGACGTTTCCGCGCCTGCTTGGACACTTCCGCGACTGCTTGGACGCTTCCGCGCCTGCTTGGACTCTTCTGCGCCTGCTTGGACTCTTCTGCGCCTTCTTGCATGCTTCCGCGCCTGCTTGGACGCTCCCGCGCCTGGTTGGACGATACCGCGCCTGCTTGGACGCTTCCGCGACTGCTTGGACGCTTCCGCGCCTGTTTGGACTCTTCTGCGCCTTCTTGCATGCTTCTGCGCCTACTTGGACGCTTCCGCGACTGCTTGGACTCATTCTGCGCCTTCTTGCATGCTTCCGCGCCTGCTTGCATGCTTCCGCGCCTACTTGGACGCTACCGCGCCTGCTTGGACGCTTCCGCGACTGCTTGGACGCTACCGCGCCTGCTTGGACGCTTCCGCGACTGCTTGGACGCTTCCGCGCCTGCTTGGACTCTTCTGCGCCTTCTTGCATGCTGCCGCGCCAACTTGGACGCTTCCGCGCCTGGTTGGACGCTACCGCGCCTGCTTGGAAGCTTCCGCGCCTGCTTGGACTCTTCTGCGCCTTCTTGCATGCTGCCGCGCCTACTTGTACGTTTCCGCGCCTGCTTGGACGCTTCCGCGCCTGCTTGGACTCTTCTGCGTCTGCTTGGACTCTTCTGCGCCTTCTTGCATGCTTCCGCGCCTGCTTGGACGCTCCCGCGCCTGGTTGGACGATACCGCGGCTGCTTGGACGCTTCCGCGACTGCTTGTACGCTACCGCGCCTGCTTGGACGCTTCCGCGACTGCTTGGACTCATTCTGCGCCTTCTTGCATGCTTCCGCGCCTGCTTGGACGTTTCCGCCCCAGCTTAGACGCTACCGCGCCTGCTTGGAAGCTTCCGCGACTGCTTGGACGCTTCCGCGCCTGCTTGGACTCTTCTGCGCCTTCTTGCATGCTGCCGCGCCTACTTGTACGTTTCCGCGCCTGCTTGGACGCTTCCGCGCCTGCTTGCATGCTTCCCCGCCTGCTTGGATTCTTCTGCGCCTGGTTGGACTCTTCTGCGCCTTCTTGCATGCTTCCGCGCCTGCTTGGACGTTTCCGCGCCAGCTTGGACGCTACCGCGCCTGCTTGGACGCTTCCGTGACTGCGGGGACGCTTCCGCGCCTGCTTGGACCCTTCTGCGCCTTCTTGCATGCTGCCGCGCCTACTTGGACGTTTCCGCGCCTGCTTGGACGCTTCCGCGCCTGCTTGGACTCTTCTGCGCCTTCTTGCATGCTTCCGCGCCTGCTTGGACGTTTCCGCGCCTGCTTGGACGTTACCGCGCCTGCTTGGACGCTTCCGCGCCTGGTTGGACGCTACCGCGCCTGCTTGGACTCTTCTGCGCCTTCTTGCATGCTGCCGCGCCTACTTGGACGTTTCCGCGCCTGCTTGGACGCATCCGCGCCTGCTTGCATGCTTCCCCGCCTGCTTGGACGCTTCCGCGCCTGCTTGGACGCTTCCGCGCCTACTTGTATGCTTCCCCGCCTGCTTGGACGCTTCCGCGCCTGCTTGGACACTTCTGCGCCTGTTTGGACTCTTCTGCGCCTTCTTGCATGCTTCCGCGCCTGCTTGGACGCTTCCGCCCCTGCTTGGACTCTTCCGCGACTGCTTGGACGCTACCGCGCCTGCTTGGACGCTTCCGCGACTGATTGGACGCTTCCGTGCCTGCTTGGACTCCTCTGCGCCTTCTTGCATGCTGCCGCGCCTACTTGGACGTTTCCGCGCCTGCTTGGACGCTTCCGCGCCTGGTTGGACGCTTCCGCGCCTTCTTGCATGCTTCCGCGCCTACTTGGACATTTCCGCGCCTGCTTGGACGCTTCCGCGCCTGCTTCGACGCTTCCGCGACTGCTTGGACGCTTCCGAGCCTGGTTGGCCGCTACCGCGCCTGCTTGGAAGCTTCCGCGCCTGCTTGGACTCTTCTGCGTCATCTTGCATGCTTCCGCGCCTGGTTGGAAGCTACCGCGCCTGCTTGGACGCTTCCGCGCCTGCTTAGACTCTTCTGCGCCTTGTTGCATGCTTCCGCGCCTGCTTGGACGTTTCCGCGCCTGCTTGGACGCTTCCGCGCCTGCTTGGACGCTTCCGCGACTGCTTGGACGCTTCCGCCCCTGGTTAGACGCTACCGCGCCTGCTTGGACGCTTCGGCGACTGCTTGGACGCTTCCGCGCCTGCTTGGATTCTTCTGCGCCTGGTTGGACTCTTCTGCGCCTTCTTGCATGCTTCCGCGCCTGCTTGGACGTTTCCGCGCCAGCTTGGACGCTACCGCGCCTGCTTGGACGCTTCCGTGACTGCTTGGACGCTTCCGCGCCTGCTTGGACCCTTCTGCGCCTTCTTGCATGCTGCCGCGCCTACTTGGACGTTTCCGCGCCTGCTTGGACGCTTCCGCGCCTGCTTGGACTCTTCTGCGCCTTCTTGCATGCTTCCGCGCCTGCTTGGACGTTTCCGCGCCTGCTTGGACGTTACCGCGCCTGCTTGGACGCTTCCGCGACTGCTTGGACGCTTCCGCGCCTGGTTGGACGCTACCGCGCCTGCTTGGACTCTTCTGCGCCTTCTTGCATGCTGCCGCGCCTACTTGGACGTTTCCGCGCCTGCTTGGACGCATCCGCGCCTGCTTGCATGCTTCCCCGCCTGCTTGGACGCTTCCGCGCCTGCTTGGACGCTTCCGCGCCTACTTGTATGATTCCCCGCCTGCTTGGACGCTTCCGCGCCTGCTTGGACACTTCTGCGCCTGTTTGGACTCTTCTGCGCCTTCTTGCATGCTTCCGCGCCTGCTTGGACGCTACCGCGCCTGCTTGGACGCTTCCGCGACTGATTGGACGCTTCCGTGCCTGCTTGGACTCTTCTGCGCCTTCTGGCATGCTTCCGCGCCTGCTTGGACGCTTCCGCGCCTGCTTGGACTCTTCTGCGCCTTCTTGCATGCTTCCGCGCCTACTTGGACGTTTCCGCGACTGCTTGGACGCTTCCGCGCTTGGTAGGACGCTACCGCGCCTGCTTGGACGTTTCCGCGACTGCTTGGACGCTTCCCCGCCTGCTTGGACTCTTCTGCGCCTGCTTGGACACTTCTGCGCCTTTTTGCATGCTTCCGCGCCTGCTTGGACGTTTCCGCGCCAGCTTGGACGCTTCCGCGCCTGCTTGGACGCTTCCGCGCCTGCTTGGACTCTTCTGCGCCTTCTGGCATGCTTCCGCGCCTGCTTGGACGCTTCCGCGCCTGCTTGGACTCTTCTGCGCCTTCTTGCATGCTTCCGCGCCTACTTGGACGTTTCCGCGACTGCTTGAATGCTTCCGCGCCTGCTTGGACTCTTCTGCGACTGTTTGGACTCTTCTGCGCCTGCTTGCATGCTTCCGCACCTACTTGGACGTTTCCGCGCCTGCTTGGACCCTTCCGCGCTTGCATGGACGCTACCGCGCCTGCTTGGACGCTTCCGCGACTGCTTGGACGCTTCCGCGACTGCTTGGACGCTTCCGCGCCTGCTTGGACGCTTCCGCGCCTGCTTGGACTCTTCTGCGTCTTCTTGCATGCTTCCGCGCCTGCTTGGACTCTTCTGCGACTTCTTGCATGCTGCCGCGCCTACTTGGACGCTTCCGCGCCTGGTTGGACGCTACCGCGCCTGCTTGGACGCTGCCGCGACTGCTTGGACGCTTCCGCGCCTGCTTGGACTCTTCTGCGCCTTCTTGAATGCTTCCGCGCCTGCTTGGACGTTTCCGCGCCTGCTTGGACGCTTCTGCGCCTGCTTGGACTCTTCTGCGCCTTCTTGCATGCTTCCGCGCCTGCTTGGACGCTTCCGCGCCTGCTTGCATGCTTCCGCGCCTACTTGGACGCTACCGCGCCTGCTTGGACGCTTCCGCGACTGCTTGGACGCTACCGCGCCTGCTTGGACGCTTCCGCGACTGCTTGGACGCTTCCGCGCCTGCTTGGACTCTTCTGCGCCTTCTTGCATGGTGCCGCGCCAACTTGGACGCTTCCGCGCCTGGTTGGACGCTACCGCGCCTGCTTGGAAGCTTCCGCGCCTGCTTGGACTCTTCTGCGCATTCTTGCATGCTTCCGCGCCTGCTTGGACGTTTCCGCGCCTGCTTGGACACTTCCGCGACTGCTTGGACGCTTCCGCGCCTGCTTGGACTCTTCTGCGCCTGCTTGGACTCTTCTGCGCCTTCTTGCATGCTTCCGCGCCTGCTTGGACGCTCCCGCGCCTGGTTGGACGATACCGCGCCTGCTTGGACGCTTCCGCGACTGCTTGGACGCTTCCGCGCCTGTTTGGACTCTTCTGCGCCTTCTTGCATGCTTCTGCGCCTACTTGGACGCTTCCGCGACTGCTTGGACTCATTCTGCGCCTTCTTGCATGCTTCCGCGCCTGCTTGCATGCTTCCGCGCCTACTTGGACGCTACCGCGCCTGCTTGGACGCTTCCGCGACTGCTTGGACGCTACCGCGCCTGCTTGGACGCTTCCGCGACTGCTTGGACGCTTCCGCGCCTGCTTGGACTCTTCTGCGCCTTCTTGCATGCTGCCGCGCCAACTTGGACGCTTCCGCGCCTGGTTGGACGCTACCGCGCCTGCTTGGAAGCTTCCGCGCCTGCTTGGACTCTTCTGCGCCTTCTTGCATGCTGCCGCGCCTACTTGTACGTTTCCGCGCCTGCTTGGACGCTTCCGCGCCTGCTTGGACTCTTCTGCGTCTGCTTGGACTCTTCTGCGCCTTCTTGCATGCTTCCGCGCCTGCTTGGACGCTCCCGCGCCTGGTTGGACGATACCGCGGCTGCTTGGACGCTTCCGCGACTGCTTGTACGCTACCGCGCCTGCTTGGACGCTTCCGCGACTGCTTGGACTCATTCTGCGCCTTCTTGCATGCTTCCGCGCCTGCTTGGACGTTTCCGCCCCAGCTTAGACGCTACCGCGCCTGCTTGGAAGCTTCCGCGACTGCTTGGACGCTTCCGCGCCTGCTTGGACTCTTCTGCGCCTTCTTGCATGCTGCCGCGCCTACTTGTACGTTTCCGCGCCTGCTTGGACGCTTCCGCGCCTGCTTGCATGCTTCCCCGCCTGCTTGGATTCTTCTGCGCCTGGTTGGACTCTTCTGCGCCTTCTTGCATGCTTCCGCGCCTGCTTGGACGTTTCCGCGCCAGCTTGGACGCTACCGCGCCTGCTTGGACGCTTCCGTGACTGCTTGGACGCTTCCGCGCCTGCTTGGACCCTTCTGCGCCTTCTTGCATGCTGCCGCGCCTACTTGGACGTTTCCGCGCCTGCTTGGACGCTTCCGCGCCTGCTTGGACTCTTCTGCGCCTTCTTGCATGCTTCCGCGCCTGCTTGGACGTTTCCGCGCCTGCTTGGACGTTACCGCGCCTGCTTGGACGCTTCCGCGCCTGGTTGGACGCTACCGCGCCTGCTTGGACTCTTCTGCGCCTTCTTGCATGCTGCCGCGCCTACTTGGACGTTTCCGCGCCTGCTTGGACGCATCCGCGCCTGCTTGCATGCTTCCCCGCCTGCTTGGACGCTTCCGCGCCTGCTTGGACGCTTCCGCGCCTACTTGTATGCTTCCCCGCCTGCTTGGACGCTTCCGCGCCTGCTTGGACACTTCTGCGCCTGTTTGGACTCTTCTGCGCCTTCTTGCATGCTTCCGCGCCTGCTTGGACGCTTCCGCCCCTGCTTGGACTCTTCCGCGACTGCTTGGACGCTACCGCGCCTGCTTGGACGCTTCCGCGACTGATTGGACGCTTCCGTGCCTGCTTGGACTCTTCTGCGCCTTCTTGCATGCTGCCGCGCCTACTTGGACGTTTCCGCGCCTGCTTGGACGCTTCCGCGCCTGGTTGGACGCTTCCGCGCCTTCTTGCATGCTTCCGCGCCTACTTGGACATTTCCGCGCCTGCTTGGACGCTTCCGCGCCTGCTTCGACGCTTCCGCGACTGCTTGGACGCTTCCGAGCCTGGTTGGCCGCTACCGCGCCTGCTTGGAAGCTTCCGCGCCTGCTTGGACTCTTCTGCGTCATCTTGCATGCTTCCGCGCCTGGTTGGAAGCTACCGCGCCTGCTTGGACGCTTCCGCGCCTGCTTAGACTCTTCTGCGCCTTGTTGCATGCTTCCGCGCCTGCTTGGACGTTTCCGCGCCTGCTTGGACGCTTCCGCGCCTGCTTGGACGCTTCCGCGACTGCTTGGACGCTTCCGCCCCTGGTTAGACGCTACCGCGCCTGCTTGGACGCTTCGGCGACTGCTTGGACGCTTCCGCGCCTGCTTGGATTCTTCTGCGCCTGGTTGGACTCTTCTGCGCCTTCTTGCATGCTTCCGCGCCTGCTTGGACGTTTCCGCGCCAGCTTGGACGCTACCGCGCCTGCTTGGACGCTTCCGTGACTGCTTGGACGCTTCCGCGCCTGCTTGGACCCTTCTGCGCCTTCTTGCATGCTGCCGCGCCTACTTGGACGTTTCCGCGCCTGCTTGGACGCTTCCGCGCCTGCTTGGACTCTTCTGCGCCTTCTTGCATGCTTCCGCGCCTGCTTGGACGTTTCCGCGCCTGCTTGGACGTTACCGCGCCTGCTTGGACGCTTCCGCGACTGCTTGGACGCTTCCGCGCCTGGTTGGACGCTACCGCGCCTGCTTGGACTCTTCTGCGCCTTCTTGCATGCTGCCGCGCCTACTTGGACGTTTCCGCGCCTGCTTGGACGCATCCGCGCCTGCTTGCATGCTTCCCCGCCTGCTTGGACGCTTCCGCGCCTGCTTGGACGCTTCCGCGCCTACTTGTATGATTCCCCGCCTGCTTGGACGCTTCCGCGCCTGCTTGGACACTTCTGCGCCTGTTTGGACTCTTCTGCGCCTTCTTGCATGCTTCCGCGCCTGCTTGGACGCTACCGCGCCTGCTTGGACGCTTCCGCGACTGATTGGACGCTTCCGTGCCTGCTTGGACTCTTCTGCGCCTTCTGGCATGCTTCCGCGCCTGCTTGGACGCTTCCGCGCCTGCTTGGACTCTTCTGCGCCTTCTTGCATGCTTCCGCGCCTACTTGGACGTTTCCGCGACTGCTTGGACGCTTCCGCGCTTGGTAGGACGCTACCGCGCCTGCTTGGACGTTTCCGCGACTGCTTGGACGCTTCCCCGCCTGCTTGGACTCTTCTGCGCCTGCTTGGACACTTCTGCGCCTTTTTGCATGCTTCCGCGCCTGCTTGGACGTTTCCGCGCCAGCTTGGACGCTTCCGCGCCTGCTTGGACGCTTCCGCGCCTGCTTGGACTCTTCTGCGCTTTCTGGCATGCTTCCGCGCCTGCTTGGACGCTTCCGCGCCTGCTTGGACTCTTCTGCGCCTTCTTGCATGCTTCCGCGCCTACTTGGACGTTTCCGCGACTGCTTGAATGCTTCCGCGCCTGCTTGGACTCTTCTGCGACTGTTTGGACTCTTCTGCGCCTGCTTGCATGCTTCCGCACCTACTTGGACGTTTCCGCGCCTGCTTGGACCCTTCCGCGCTTGCATGGACGCTACCGCGCCTGCTTGGACGCTTCCGCGACTGCTTGGACGCTTCCGCGACTGCTTGGACGCTTCCGCGCCTGCTTGGACGCTTCCGCGCCTGCTTGGACTCTTCTGCGTCTTCTTGCATGCTTCCGCGCCTGCTTGGACTCTTCTGCGACTTCTTGCATGCTGCCGCGCCTACTTGGACGCTTCCGCGCCTGGTTGGACGCTACCGCGCCTGCTTGGACGCTGCCGCGACTGCTTGGACGCTTCCGCGCCTGCTTGGACTCTTCTGCGCCTTCTTGAATGCTTCCGCGCCTGCTTGGACGTTTCCGCGCCTGCTTGGACGCTTCTGCGCCTGCTTGGACTCTTCTGCGCCTTCTTGCATGCTTCCGCGCCTGCTTGGACGCTTCCGCGCCTGCTTGGACGCTTCCGCGCCTGCTTGGACTCTTCTGCGTCTTCTTGCATGCTTCCGCGCCTGCTTGGACTCTTCTGCGACTTCTTGCATGCTTCCGCGCCTGCTTGGACGTTTCCGCGCCTGCTTGGACGCTACCGCGCCTGCTTGGACGCTCCCGCGCCTGGTTGGACGATACCGCGCCTGCTTGGACGCTTCCGCGACTGCTTGGACGCTTCCGCGCCTGTTTGGACTCTTCTGCGCCTTCTTGCATGCTTCTGCGCCTACTTGGACGTTCTCGCGCCTGCCTGGACGCTTCCGCGCCTGCTTGGAATCTTCTGCGTCTTCTTGCATGCTTCCGCGCTTGCTTGGACGCTTACGTGCCTGCTTGCACTGTTCCGCGCCTGCTTGGACGCTACCGCGCCTGCCTGGACGCTTCCGCGACCGCTTGGACGCTTCCGCGTCTTCTTGCATGCTTCCGCGCCTGCATGGACGTTTCCACGCCTGCTTGGACGCTACCGCGCCTGCTTGAACGCTTCCGCGACTGCTTGGACGCTACCGCGCCTGCTTGGACGCTTCCGCGACTGCTTGGACTCTTCTGCGCCTTCTTGCATGCTTCCGCGCCTGGTTGGACGCTACCGCGCCTGCTTGGACGCTTCCGCGACTGCTTGGACGCTACCGCGACTGCTTGGTCGCTTCCGCGCCTGCTTGGACTCTTCTGCGCCTTCTTGCATGCTGCCGCGCCTACTTGGACGTTTCCGCGTCTGCTTGGACGCTTCCGCGCCTGCTTGCATGCTTCCCCGCCTGCTTGGACGCTTCCGCGCCTGCTTGGACACTTCTGCGTCTGTTTGGACTCTTCTGCGCCTGCTTGGACTCTTCTGCGCCTTCTTGCATGCTTCCGCGCCTGCTTGGACGCTTCCGCGCCTGCTTGGACGCTTCCGCGCCTGCTTGGACGCTTCCGCGACTGCTTGGACGCTTCCGCGCCGGCTTGGACTCTTCTGCGCCTGCTTGGACGCTACCGCGCCTGCTTGGACGCTTCCGCGACTGCTTGGACGCTTCCGCGCCTGCTTGGACTCTTCTGCGCCTGCTTGGACTCTTCTGCGCCTTCTTGCATGCTTCCGCGCCTGCTTGGACGCTTCCGCGCCTGCTTGGACGCTTCCGCGCCTGCTTGGACGCTTCCGCGACTGCTTGGACGCTTCCGCGCCGGCTTGGACTCTTCTGCGCCTGCTTGGACGCTACCGCGCCTGCTTGGACGCTTCCGCGACTGCTTGGACCCTTCTGCGCCTTCTTGCATGCTGCCGCGCCTACTTGGACGTTTCCGCGCCTGCTTGGACGCTTCCGCGCCTGCTTGCATCCTTCCCCGCCTGCTTGGACGCTTCCGCGCCTGGTTTTACTCTTCTGCGTCTTCTTGCATGCTTCCGCGCCTGCTTGGACGTTTCCGCGCCTGCTTGGACGTTTCCGCGCCTGCTTGGACATTTCCGCGCCTGCTTGGACGCTACCGCGCCTGCTTGGACGCTTCCGCGCCTGCTTGGGCTCTTCTGCGCCTTCTTGCATGCTTCCGCGCCTGCTTGGACGTTTCCGCGCCTGCTTGGACGCTACCGCGCCTGCTTGGACGCTTCCGCGACTGCTTGGACGCTACCGCGCCTGCTTGGACGCTTCCGCGCCTGGTTTTACTCTTCTGCGTCTTCTTGCATGCTTCCGCGCCTGCTTGGACGTTTCCGCGCCTGCTTGGACGTTTCCGCGCCTGCTTGGACGTTCCCGCGCCTGCTTGGACGGTACCGCGCCTGCTTGGACGCTTCCGCGCCTGCTTGGGCTCTTCTACGTCTTCTTGCATGCTTCCGCGACTGCTTGGACGCTTCCGCGACTGCTTGGCCGCTACCGCGCCTGCTTGGGCTCTTCTACGTCTTCTTGCATGCTTCCGCGACTGCTTGGACGCTTCCGCGACTGCTTGGCCGCTACCGCGCCTGCTTGGAAGCTTCCGCGCCTGCTTGGACTCTTCTGCGTCATCTTGCATGCTTCCGCGCCTGCTTGGACGTTTCCGCGCCTGCTTGGACGCTACCGCGCCTGCTTGGACGCTTCCGCGACTGCTTGGACGCTACCACGCCTGCTTGGACGCTTCCGCGCCTGCTTGGACGCTTCCGCGCCTGCTTGGACGCTTCCGCGACTGCTTGGACGCTTCCGCGCCTGCTTGGACTCTTCTGCGCCTGCTTGGACTCTTCTGCGCCTTCTTGCATGCTTCCGCGCCTGCTTGGACGTTTCCGCGCCTGCTTGGACGCTACCGCGCCTGCTTGGACGCTTCCGCGACTGCTTGGACGCTACCGCGCCAGCTTGGACGCTTCCGCGACTGCTTGGACGCTTCCGCGCCTGCTTGGACTCTTCTGCGCCTTCTTGCATGCTGCCGCGCCAACTTGGACGCTTCCGCGCCTGCTTGGACGCTTCCGCGACTGCTTGGACGCTTCCGCGCCTGGTTCGACGATACCGCGCCTGCTTGGACTCTTCTGCGACTTCTTGCATGCTTCCGCGCCTGCTTGGACGTTTCCGCGCCTGCTTGGACGCTTCCGCGACTGCGTGGTCGCTTCCGCGGCTGCTTGAACTCTTCTGCGCCTTCTTGCATGCTTCCGCGCCTACTTGGACGCTTCCGCGCCTGCTTGGACTCTTCTGCGCCTTCTTGCATGCTTCCGCGCCTGCTTGGACGCTTCCGCGCCTGCTTGGACGCTTCCGCGACTGCTTGGACGCTTCCGCGCCTGCTTGGACGCTTCCGCGCCTGGTTCGACGATACCGCGCCTGCTTGGACTCTTCTGCGACTTCTTGCATGCTTCCGCGCCTGCTTGGACGTTTCCGCGCCTGCTTGGACGCTTCCGCGACTGCGTGGTCGCTTCCGCGGCTGCTTGAACTCTTCTGCGCCTTCTTGCATGCTTCCGCGCCTACTTGGACGCTTCCGCGCCTGCTTGGACTCTTCTGCGCCTTCTTGCATGCTTCCGCGACTGCTTGGACGCTTCCGCGCCTGGTTCGACGATACCGCGCCTGCTTGGACGCTGCCGCGACTGCTTGGACGCTTCCGCGCCTGCTTGGACTCTTCTGCGCCTTCTTGAATGCTTCCGCGCCTGCTTGGACGTTTCCGCGCCTGCTTGGACGCTTCTGCGCCTGCTTGGACTCTTCTGCGCCTTCTTGCATGCTTCCGCGCCTGCTTGGACGCTTCCGCGCCTGCTTGCATGCTTCCGCGCCTACTTGGACGCTACCGCGCCTGCTTGGACGCTTCCGCGACTGCTTGGACGCTACCGCGCCTGCTTGGACGCTTCCGCGACTGCTTGGACGCTTCCGCGCCTGCTTGGACTCTTCTGCGCCTTCTTGCATGGTGCCGCGCCAACTTGGACGCTTCCGCGCCTGGTTGGACGCTACCGCGCCTGCTTGGAAGCTTCCGCGCCTGCTTGGACTCTTCTGCGCATTCTTGCATGCTTCCGCGCCTGCTTGGACGTTTCCGCGCCTGCTTGGACACTTCCGCGACTGCTTGGACGCTTCCGCGCCTGCTTGGACTCTTCTGCGCCTGCTTGGACTCTTCTGCGCCTTCTTGCATGCTTCCGCGCCTGCTTGGACGCTCCCGCGCCTGGTTGGACGATACCGCGCCTGCTTGGACGCTTCCGCGACTGCTTGGACGCTTCCGCGCCTGTTTGGACTCTTCTGCGCCTTCTTGCATGCTTCTGCGCCTACTTGGACGCTTCCGCGACTGCTTGGACTCATTCTGCGCCTTCTTGCATGCTTCCGCGCCTGCTTGCATGCTTCCGCGCCTACTTGGACGCTACCGCGCCTGCTTGGACGCTTCCGCGACTGCTTGGACGCTACCGCGCCTGCTTGGACGCTTCCGCGACTGCTTGGACGCTTCCGCGCCTGCTTGGACTCTTCTGCGCCTTCTTGCATGCTGCCGCGCCAACTTGGACGCTTCCGCGCCTGGTTGGACGCTACCGCGCCTGCTTGGAAGCTTCCGCGCCTGCTTGGACTCTTCTGCGCCTTCTTGCATGCTGCCGCGCCTACTTGTACGTTTCCGCGCCTGCTTGGACGCTTCCGCGCCTGCTTGGACTCTTCTGCGTCTGCTTGGACTCTTCTGCGCCTTCTTGCATGCTTCCGCGCCTGCTTGGACGCTCCCGCGCCTGGTTGGACGATACCGCGGCTGCTTGGACGCTTCCGCGACTGCTTGTACGCTACCGCGCCTGCTTGGACGCTTCCGCGACTGCTTGGACTCATTCTGCGCCTTCTTGCATGCTTCCGCGCCTGCTTGGACGTTTCCGCGCCAGCTTGGACGCTTCCGCGCCTGCTTGGACGCTTCCGCGCCTGCTTGGACTCTTCTGCGCTTTCTGGCATGCTTCCGCGCCTGCTTGGACGCTTCCGCGCCTGCTTGGACTCTTCTGCGCCTTCTTGCATGCTTCCGCGCCTACTTGGACGTTTCCGCGACTGCTTGAATGCTTCCGCGCCTGCTTGGACTCTTCTGCGACTGTTTGGACTCTTCTGCGCCTGCTTGCATGCTTCCGCACCTACTTGGACGTTTCCGCGCCTGCTTGGACCCTTCCGCGCTTGCATGGACGCTACCGCGCCTGCTTGGACGCTTCCGCGACTGCTTGGACGCTTCCGCGACTGCTTGGACGCTTCCGCGCCTGCTTGGACGCTTCCGCGCCTGCTTGGACTCTTCTGCGTCTTCTTGCATGCTTCCGCGCCTGCTTGGACTCTTCTGCGACTTCTTGCATGCTGCCGCGCCTACTTGGACGCTTCCGCGCCTGGTTGGACGCTACCGCGCCTGCTTGGACGCTGCCGCGACTGCTTGGACGCTTCCGCGCCTGCTTGGACTCTTCTGCGCCTTCTTGAATGCTTCCGCGCCTGCTTGGACGTTTCCGCGCCTGCTTGGACGCTTCTGCGCCTGCTTGGACTCTTCTGCGCCTTCTTGCATGCTTCCGCGCCTGCTTGGACGCTTCCGCGCCTGCTTGGACGCTTCCGCGCCTGCTTGGACTCTTCTGCGTCTTCTTGCATGCTTCCGCGCCTGCTTGGACTCTTCTGCGACTTCTTGCATGCTTCCGCGCCTGCTTGGACGTTTCCGCGCCTGCTTGGACGCTACCGCGCCTGCTTGGACGCTTCCGCGACTGCTTGGACTCTACCGCGCCTGCCTGAACGCTTCCGCGACTGCTTGGACTCATTCTGCGCCTTCTTGCATGCTTCCGCGCCTGCTTGGACGTTTCCGCCCCAGCTTAGACGCTACCGCGCCTGCTTGGAAGCTTCCGCGACTGCTTGGACGCTTCCGCGCCTGCTTGGACTCTTCTGCGCCTTCTTGCATGCTGCCGCGCCTACTTGTACGTTTCCGCGCCTGCTTGGACGCTTCCGCGCCTGCTTGCATGCTTCCCCGCCTGCTTGCATGCTTCCCCGCCTGCTTGGACGTTTCCGCGCCTGCTTGGACGCTTCCGCGCCTGCTTGCATGCTTCCGCGCCTACTTGGACGCTACCGCGCCTGCTTGGACGCTTCCGCGACTGCTTGGACGCTACCGCGCCTGCTTGGACGCTTCCGCGACTGCTTGGACGCTTCCGCGCCTGCTTGGACTCTTCTGCGCCTTCTTGCATGCTGCCGCGCCAACTTGGACGCTTCCGCGCCTGCTTGGACGCTTCCGCGACTGCTTGGACGCTACCGCGCCTGCTTGGACGCTCCCGCGCCTGGTTGGACGATACCGCGCCTGCTTGGACGCTTCCGCGACTGCTTGGACGCTTCCGCGCCTGTTTGGACTCTTCTGCGCCTTCTTGCATGCTTCTGCGCCTACTTGGACGTTCTCGCGCCTGCCTGGACGCTTCCGCGCCTGCTTGGAATCTTCTGCGTCTTCTTGCATGCTTCCGCGCTTGCTTGGACGCTTACGTGCCTGCTTGCACTGTTCCGCGCCTGCTTGGACGCTACCGCGCCTGCCTGGACGCTTCCGCGACCGCTTGGACGCTTCCGCGTCTTCTTGCATGCTTCCGCGCCTGCATGGACGTTTCCACGCCTGCTTGGACGCTACCGCGCCTGCTTGAACGCTTCCGCGACTGCTTGGACGCTACCGCGCCTGCTTGGACGCTTCCGCGACTGCTTGGACTCTTCTGCGCCTTCTTGCATGCTTCCGCGCCTGGTTGGACGCTACCGCGCCTGCTTGGACGCTTCCGCGACTGCTTGGACGCTACCGCGACTGCTTGGTCGCTTCCGCGCCTGCTTGGACTCTTCTGCGCCTTCTTGCATGCTGCCGCGCCTACTTGGACGTTTCCGCGTCTGCTTGGACGCTTCCGCGCCTGCTTGCATGCTTCCCCGCCTGCTTGGACGCTTCCGCGCCTGCTTGGACACTTCTGCGTCTGTTTGGACTCTTCTGCGCCTGCTTGGACTCTTCTGCGCCTTCTTGCATGCTTCCGCGCCTGCTTGGACGCTTCCGCGCCTGCTTGGACGCTTCCGCGCCTGCTTGGACGCTTCCGCGACTGCTTGGACGCTTCCGCGCCGGCTTGGACTCTTCTGCGCCTGCTTGGACGCTACCGCGCCTGCTTGGACGCTTCCGCGACTGCTTGGACGCTTCCGCGCCTGCTTGGACTCTTCTGCGCCTGCTTGGACTCTTCTGCGCCTTCTTGCATGCTTCCGCGCCTGCTTGGACGCTTCCGCGCCTGCTTGGACGCTTCCGCGCCTGCTTGGACGCTTCCGCGACTGCTTGGACGCTTCCGCGCCGGCTTGGACTCTTCTGCGCCTGCTTGGACGCTACCGCGCCTGCTTGGACGCTTCCGCGACTGCTTGGACCCTTCTGCGCCTTCTTGCATGCTGCCGCGCCTACTTGGACGTTTCCGCGCCTGCTTGGACGCTTCCGCGCCTGCTTGCATCCTTCCCCGCCTGCTTGGACGCTTCCGCGCCTGGTTTTACTCTTCTGCGTCTTCTTGCATGCTTCCGCGCCTGCTTGGACGTTTCCGCGCCTGCTTGGACGTTTCCGCGCCTGCTTGGACATTTCCGCGCCTGCTTGGACGCTACCGCGCCTGCTTGGACGCTTCCGCGCCTGCTTGGGCTCTTCTGCGCCTTCTTGCATGCTTCCGCGCCTGCTTGGACGTTTCCGCGCCTGCTTGGACGCTACCGCGCCTGCTTGGACGCTTCCGCGACTGCTTGGACGCTACCGCGCCTGCTTGGACGCTTCCGCGCCTGGTTTTACTCTTCTGCGTCTTCTTGCATGCTTCCGCGCCTGCTTGGACGTTTCCGCGCCTGCTTGGACGTTTCCGCGCCTGCTTGGACGTTCCCGCGCCTGCTTGGACGGTACCGCGCCTGCTTGGACGCTTCCGCGCCTGCTTGGGCTCTTCTACGTCTTCTTGCATGCTTCCGCGACTGCTTGGACGCTTCCGCGACTGCTTGGCCGCTACCGCGCCTGCTTGGGCTCTTCTACGTCTTCTTGCATGCTTCCGCGACTGCTTGGACGCTTCCGCGACTGCTTGGCCGCTACCGCGCCTGCTTGGAAGCTTCCGCGCCTGCTTGGACTCTTCTGCGTCATCTTGCATGCTTCCGCGCCTGCTTGGACGTTTCCGCGCCTGCTTGGACGCTACCGCGCCTGCTTGGACGCTTCCGCGACTGCTTGGACGCTACCACGCCTGCTTGGACGCTTCCGCGCCTGCTTGGACGCTTCCGCGCCTGCTTGGACGCTTCCGCGACTGCTTGGACGCTTCCGCGCCTGCTTGGACTCTTCTGCGCCTGCTTGGACTCTTCTGCGCCTTCTTGCATGCTTCCGCGCCTGCTTGGACGTTTCCGCGCCTGCTTGGACGCTACCGCGCCTGCTTGGACGCTTCCGCGACTGCTTGGACGCTACCGCGCCAGCTTGGACGCTTCCGCGACTGCTTGGACGCTTCCGCGCCTGCTTGGACTCTTCTGCGCCTTCTTGCATGCTGCCGCGCCAACTTGGACGCTTCCGCGCCTGCTTGGACGCTTCCGCGACTGCTTGGACGCTTCCGCGCCTGGTTCGACGATACCGCGCCTGCTTGGACTCTTCTGCGACTTCTTGCATGCTTCCGCGCCTGCTTGGACGTTTCCGCGCCTGCTTGGACGCTTCCGCGACTGCGTGGTCGCTTCCGCGGCTGCTTGAACTCTTCTGCGCCTTCTTGCATGCTTCCGCGCCTACTTGGACGCTTCCGCGCCTGCTTGGACTCTTCTGCGCCTTCTTGCATGCTTCCGCGCCTGCTTGGACGCTTCCGCGCCTGCTTGGACGCTTCCGCGACTGCTTGGACGCTTCCGCGCCTGCTTGGACGCTTCCGCGCCTGGTTCGACGATACCGCGCCTGCTTGGACTCTTCTGCGACTTCTTGCATGCTTCCGCGCCTGCTTGGACGTTTCCGCGCCTGCTTGGACGCTTCCGCGACTGCGTGGTCGCTTCCGCGGCTGCTTGAACTCTTCTGCGCCTTCTTGCATGCTTCCGCGCCTACTTGGACGCTTCCGCGCCTGCTTGGACTCTTCTGCGCCTTCTTGCATGCTTCCGCGACTGCTTGGACGCTTCCGCGCCTGGTTCGACGATACCGCGCCTGCTTGGACTCTTCTGCGACTTCTTGCATGCTTCCGCGCCTGCTTGGACGTTTCCGCGCCTGCTTGGACGCTTCCGCGACTGCTTGGACGCTTCCGCGCCTGCTTGGACTCTTCGGCGCCTTCTTGCATGCTGCCGCGCCTACTTGTACGTTTCCGCGCCTGCTTGGACGCTTCCGCGCCTGCTTGCATGCTTCCCCGCCTGCTTGCATGCTTCCCCGCCTGCTTGGACGTTTCCGCGCCTGCTTGGACGCTTCCGCGCCTGCTTGCATGCTTCCGCGCCTACTTGGACGCTACCGCGCCTGCTTGGACGCTTCCGCGACTGTTTGTACGCTACCGCGCCTGCTTGGACGCTTCCGCGACTGCTTGGACTCTTCTGCGCCTTCTTGCATGCTTCCCCGCCTGCTAGGACGCTTCCGCGACTGCTTGGACGCTACCGCGCCTGCTTGGACGCTTCCGCGACTGCTTGGACGCTTCCGCGCCTGCTTGGACACTTCTGCGCCTGCTTGGACTCTCCTGCGCCTTCTTGCATGCTTCCGCGCCTGCTTGGACTCTTCTGCGCCTTCTTGCATGCTTCCCCGCCTGCTTGGACGCTTCCGCGACTGCTTGGACGCTACCGCGCCTGCTTGGACGCTTCCGCGACTGCTTGGACGCTTCCGCGCCTGGTTGGACGCTACCGCGCCTGCTTGGACGTTTCCGCGCCTGCTTGGACGCTTCCGCGCCTGCTTGCATGCTTCCGCGCCTACTTGGACGTTTCCGCGCCCGCTTGGACGTTTCCGCGTCTGCTTGGACGCTACCGCGCCTGCTTGGACGCTTCCGCGACTGCTTGGACGCTTCCGCGCCTGCTTGGACTCTTCGGCGCCTTCTTGCATGCTGCCGCGCCTACTTGTACGTTTCCGCGCCTGCTTGGACGCTTCCGCGCCTGCTTGCATGCTTCCCCGCCTGCTTGCATGCTTCCCCGCCTGCTTGGACGTTTCCGCGCCTGCTTGGACGCTTCCGCGCCTGCTTGCATGCTTCCGCGCCTACTTGGACGCTACCGCGCCTGCTTGGACGCTTCCGCGACTGCTGGACGCTACCGCGCCTGCTTGGACGCTTCCGCGACTGCTTGGACGCTTCCGCGCCTGCTTGGACTCTTCTGCGCCTTCTTGCATGCTGCCGCGCCAACTTGGACGCTTCCGCGCCTGGTTGGACGCTACCGCGCCTGCTTGGAAGCTTCCGCGCCTGCTTGGACTCTTCTGCGCCTTCTTGCATGCTTCCGCGCCTGCTTGGACGTTTCCGCGCCTGCTTGGACACTTCCGCGACTGCTTGGACGCTTCCGCGCCTGCTTGGACTCTTCTGCGCCTGCTTGGACTCTTCTGCGCCTTCTTGCATGCTTCCGCGCCTGCTTGGACGCTCCCGCGCCTGGTTGGACGATACCGCGCCTGCTTGGACGCTTCCGCGACTGCTTGGACGCTTCCGCGCCTGTTTGGACTCTTCTGCGCCTTCTTGCATGCTTCTGCGCCTACTTGGACGTTCTCGCGCCTGCCTGGACGCTTCCGCGCCTGCTTGGAATCTTCTGCGTCTTCTTGCATGCTTCCGCGCTTGCTTGGACGCTTACGTGCCTGCTTGCACTGTTCCGCGCCTGCTTGGACGCTACCGCGCCTGCCTGGACGCTTCCGCGACCGCTTGGACGCTTCCGCGTCTTCTTGCATGCTTCCGCGCCTGCATGGACGTTTCCACGCCTGCTTGGACGCTACCGCGCCTGCTTGAACGCTTCCGCGACTGCTTGGACGCTACCGCGCCTGCTTGGACGCTTCCGCGACTGCTTGGACTCTTCTGCGCCTTCTTGCATGCTTCCGCGCCTGGTTGGACGCTACCGCGCCTGCTTGGACGCTTCCGCGACTGCTTGGACGCTACCGCGACTGCTTGGTCGCTTCCGCGCCTGCTTGGACTCTTCTGCGCCTTCTTGCATGCTGCCGCGCCTACTTGGACGTTTCCGCGTCTGCTTGGACGCTTCCGCGCCTGCTTGCATGCTTCCCCGCCTGCTTGGACGCTTCCGCGCCTGCTTGGACACTTCTGCGTCTGTTTGGACTCTTCTGCGCCTTCTTGCATGCTTCCGCGCCTGCTTGGACGCTTCCGCGCCTGCTTGGACTCTTCTGCGTCTTCTTGCATGCTTCCGCGCCTGCTTGGACGTTTCCGCGCCTGCTTGGACGCTACCGCGCCTGCTTGGACGCTTCCGCGACTGCTTGGACGCTTCCGCGCCTGGTTGGACGCGACCGCGCCTGCTTGGACGCTTCCGCGACTGCTTGGACGCTTCCGCGCCTGCTTGGACTCTTCTGCGCCTGCTTGGACTCTTCTGCGCCTTCTTGCATGCTTCCGCGCCTGCTTGGACGCTTCCGCGCCTGCTTGGACGCTTCCGCGCCTGCTTGGACGCTTCCGCGACTGCTTGGACGCTTCCGCGCCGGCTTGGACTCTTCTGCATCTGCTTGGACGCTACCGCGCCTGCTTGGACGCTTCCGCGACTGCTTGGACCCTTCTGCGCCTTCTTGCATGCTGCCGCGCCTACTTGGACGTTTCCGCGCCTGCTTGGACGCTTCCGCGCCTGCTTGCATGCTTCCGCGCCTACTTGGACGTTTCCGCGCCCGCTTGGACGTTTCCGCGTCTGCTTGGACGCTACCGCGCCTGCTTGGACGCTTCCGCGACTGCTTGGACGCTTCCGCGCCTGCTTGGACTCTTCGGCGCCTTCTTGCATGCTGCCGCGCCTACTTGTACGTTTCCGCGCCTGCTTGGACGCTTCCGCGCCTGCTTGCATGCTTCCCCGCCTGCTTGCATGCTTCCCCGCCTGCTTGGACGTTTCCGCGCCTGCTTGGACGCTTCCGCGCCTGCTTGCATGCTTCCGCGCCTACTTGGACGCTACCGCGCCTGCTTGGACGCTTCCGCGACTGCTTGGACGCTACCGCGCCTGCTTGGACGCTTCCGCGACTGCTTGGACGCTTCCGCGCCTGCTTGGACTCTTCTGCGCCTTCTTGCATGCTGCCGCGCCAACTTGGACGCTTCCGCGCCTGGTTGGACGCTACCGCGCCTGCTTGGAAGCTTCCGCGCCTGCTTGGACTCTTCTGCGCCTTCTTGCATGCTTCCGCGCCTGCTTGGACGCTCCCGCGCCTGGTTGGACGATACCGCGCCTGCTTGGACGCTTCCGCGACTGCTTGGACGCTTCCGCGCCTGTTTGGACTCTTCTGCGCCTTCTTGCATGCTTCTGCGCCTACTTGGACGTTCTCGCGCCTGCCTGGACGCTTCCGCGCCTGCTTGGAATCTTCTGCGTCTTCTTGCATGCTTCCGCGCTTGCTTGGACGCTTACGTGCCTGCTTGCACTGTTCCGCGCCTGCTTGGACGCTACCGCGCCTGCCTGGACGCTTCCGCGACCGCTTGGACGCTTCCGCGTCTTCTTGCATGCTTCCGCGCCTGCATGGACGTTTCCACGCCTGCTTGGACGCTACCGCGCCTGCTTGGACGCTTCCGCGCCTGGTTGGACGCGACCGCGCCTGCTTGGACGCTTCCGCGACTGCTTGGACGCTTCCGCGCCTGCTTGGACTCTTCTGCGCCTGCTTGGACTCTTCTGCGCCTTCTTGCATGCTTCCGCGCCTGCTTGGACGCTTCCGCGCCTGCTTGGACGCTTCCGCGCCTGCTTGGACGCTTCCGCGCCTGCTTGCATGCTTCCCCGCCTGCTTGGACGCTTCCGCGCCTGCTTGGACACTTCTGCGTCTGTTTGGACTCTTCTGCGCCTTCTTGCATGCTTCCGCGCCTGCTTGGACGCTTCCGCGCCTGCTTGGACTCTTCTGCGTCTTCTTGCATGCTTCCGCGCCTGCTTGGACGTTTCCGCGCCTGCTTGGACGCTACCGCGCCTGCTTGGACGCTTCCGCGACTGCTTGGACGCTTCCGCGCCTGGTTGGACGCGACCGCGCCTGCTTGGACGCTTCCGCGACTGCTTGGACGCTTCCGCGCCTGCTTGGACTCTTCTGCGCCTGCTTGGACTCTTCTGCGCCTTCTTGCATGCTTCCGCGCCTGCTTGGACGCTTCCGCGCCTGCTTGGACGCTTCCGCGCCTGCTTGGACGCTTCCGCGACTGCTTGGACGCTTCCGCGCCGGCTTGGACTCTTCTGCGCCTGCTTGGACGCTACCGCGCCTGCTTGGACGCTTCCGCGACTGCTTGGACCCTTCTGCGCCTTCTTGCATGCTGCCGCGCCTACTTGGACGTTTCCGCGCCTGCTTGGACGCTTCCGCGCCTGGTTTTACTCTTCTGCGTCTTCTTGCATGCTTCCGCGCCTGCTTGGACGTTTCCGCGCCTGCTTGGACGCTTCCGCGCCTGGTTTTACACTTCTGCGTCTTCTTGCATGCTTCCGCGCCTGCTTGGACGTTTCCGCGCCTGCTTGGACGCTACCGCGCCTGCTTGGACGCTTCCGCGACTGCTTGGACGCTACCGCGCCTGCTTGGACGCTTCCGCGCCTGGTTTTACTCTTCTGCGTCTTCTTGCATGCTTCCGCGCCTGCTTGGACGTTTCCGCGCCTGCTTGGACGTTTCCGCGCCTGCTTGGACGTTCCCGCGCCTGCTTGGACGGTACCGCGCCTGCTTGGACGCTTCCGCGCCTGCTTGGGCTCTTCTACGTCTTCTTGCATGCTTCCGCGACTGCTTGGACGCTTCCGCGACTGCTTGGCCGCTACCGCGCCTGCTTGGGCTCTTCTACGTCTTCTTGCATGCTTCCGCGACTGCTTGGACGCTTCCGCGACTGCTTGGCCGCTACCGCGCCTGCTTGGAAGCTTCCGCGCCTGCTTGGACTCTTCTGCGTCATCTTGCATGCTTCCGCGCCTGCTTGGACGTTTCCGCGCCTGCTTGGACGCTACCGCGCCTGCTTGGACGCTTCCGCGACTGCTTGGACGCTACCACGCCTGCTTGGACGCTTCCGCGCCTGCTTGGACGCTTCCGCGCCTGCTTGGACGCTTCCGCGACTGCTTGGACGCTTCCGCGCCTGCTTGGACTCTTCTGCGCCTGCTTGGACTCTTCTGCGCCTTCTTGCATGCTTCCGCGCCTGCTTGGACGTTTCCGCGCCTGCTTGGACGCTACCGCGCCTGCTTGGACGCTTCCGCGACTGCTTGGACGCTACCGCGCCTGCTTGGACGCTACCGCGCCTGCTTGGACGCTACCGCGCCTGCTTGGACGCTTCCGCGACTGCTTGGACGCTTCCGCGCCTGGTTGGACGCGACCGCGCCTGCTTGAACGCTTCCGCGACTGCTTCGACGCTTCCGCGCCTGTAGGACTCTTCTGCGCCTGCTTGGACTCTTCTGCGCCTTCTTGCATGCTTCCGCGCCTGCTTGGACGTTTCCGCGACTGCTTGGACGCTACCGCGCCTGCTTGGACGCTTCCGCGCCTGCTTGGACTCTTCTGCGCCTTCTTGCATCCTTCCGCGCCTGCTTGGACATTTCCGCGCCTGCTTGGACGCTTCCGCGCCAGCTTGGACTCTTCTGCGCCTTCTTGCATGCTTCCGCGCCAACTTGGACGCTTCCGCGCCTGCTTGGACGCTTCCGCGACTGCTTGGACGCTTCCGCGCCTGGTTCGACGATACCGCGCCTGCTTGGACTCTTCTGCGACTTCTTGCATGCTTCCGCGCCTGCTTGGACGTTTCCGCGCCTGCTTGGACGCTTCCGCGACTGCGTGGTCGCTTCCGCGGCTGCTTGAACTCTTCTGCGCCTTCTTGCATGCTGCCGCGCCTACTTGGACGTTTCCGCGCCTGCTTGGACGCTTCCGCGCCTGCTTGCATCCTTCCCCGCCTGCTTCGACGCTTCCGCGCCTGGTTTTACTCTTCTGCGTCTTCTTGCATGCTTCCGCGCCTGCTTGGACGTTTCCGCGCCTGCTTGGACGTTTCCGCGCCTGCTTGGACGTTTCCGCGCCTGCTTGGACGCTACCGCGCCTGCTTGGACGCTTCCGCGCCTGCTTGGGCTCTTCTGCGCCTTCTTGCATGCTTCCGCGCCTGCTTGGACGTTTCCGCGCCTGCTTGGACGCTACCGCGCCTGCTTGGACGCTTCCGCGACTGCTTGGACGCTACCGCGCCTGCTTGGACGCTTCCGCGCCTGGTTTTACACTTCTGCGTCTTCTTGCATGCTTCCGCGCCTGCTTGGACGTTTCCGCGCCTGCTTGGACGTTTCCGCGCCTGCTTGGACGTTTCCGCGCCTGCTTGGACGGTACCGCGCCTGCTTGGACGCTTCCGCGCCTGCTTGGGCTCTTCTACGTCTTCTTGCATGCTTCCGCGACTGCTTGGACGTTTCCGCGACTGCTTGGACGCTACCGCGCCTGCTTGGACGCTTCCGCGACTGCTTGGACGCTACCACGCCTGCTTGGACGCTTCCGCGCCTGCTTGGACGCTTCCGCGCCTGCTTGGAAGCTTCCGCGACTGCTTGGACGCTTCCGCGCCTGCTTGGACTCTTCTGCGCCTGCTTGGACTCTTCTGCGCCTTCTTGCATGCTTCCGCGCCTGCTTGGACGTTTCCGCGCCTGCTTGGACGCTACCGCGCCTGCTTGGACGCTTCCGCGACTGCTTGGACGCTACCGCGCCTGCTTGGACGCTTCCGCGACTGCTTGGACGCTTCCGCGCCTGCTTGGACGCTACCGCGCCTGCTTGGACGCTTCCGCGACTGCTTGGACCCTTCTGCGCCTTCTTGCATGCTGCCGCGCCTACTTGGACGTTTCCGCGGCTGCTTGGACGCTTCCGCGCCTGGTTTTACTCTTCTGCGTCTTCTTGCATGCTTCCGCGCCTGCTTGGACGTTTCCGCGCCTGCTTGGACGTTTCCGCGCCTGCTTGGACGTTTCCGCGCCTGCTTGGACGCTACCGCGCCTGCTTGGACGCTTCCGCGCCTGCTTGAACGCTTCCGCGACTGCTTCGACGCTTCCGCGCCTGTGTGGACTCTTCTGCGCCTGCTTGGACTCTTCTGCGCCTTCTTGCATGCTTCCGCGCCTGCTTGGACGTTACCGTGCCTGCTTGGACGCTTCCGCGCCTGCTTGGACGCTTCCGCGACTGCTTGGACGCTTCCGCGCCTGTGTGGACTCTTCTGCGCCTGCTTAGACTCTTCTGCGCCTTCTTGCATGCTTCCGCGCCTGCTTGGACGTTTCCGCGCCTGCTTGGACGCTACCGCGCCAGCTTGGACTCTTCTGCGCCTTCTTGCATGCTTCCGCGCCTACTTGGACGCTTCCGCGCCTGCTTGGACTCTTCTGCGCCTTCTTGCATGCTTCCGCGCCTGCTTGGACATTTCCGCGCCTGCTTGGACGCTTCCGCGCCAGCTTGGACTCTTCTGCGCCTTCTTGCATGCTTCCGCGCCTGCTTGGACGTTTCCGCGCCTGCTTGGACGCTACCGCGCCTGCTTGGACGCTTCCGCGACTGCTTGGACGCTTCCGCGCCGGCTTGGACTCTTCTGCGCCTTCTTGCATGCTTCCGCGCCTGCTTGGACGTTTCCGCGCCTGCTTGGACGCTTCCGCGACTGCTTGGACGCTACCGCGCCTGCTTGGACGCTTCCGCGACTGCTTGGAAGCTTCCGCGCCTGCTTGGACTCTTCTGCGCCTGTTTGGACTCTTCTGCGCCTTCTTGCATGCTTCCGCGCCTGCTTGGACTCTTCTGCGCCTGCTTGGACTCTTCTGCGCCTGCTTGGACGCTACCGCGCCTGCTTGGACGCTTCCGCGCCTTCTTGCATGCTTCCGCGCCTACTTGGACGTTTCCGCGCCTGCTTGGAAGCTACCGCGCCTGCTTGGACGCTTCCGCGCCTGCTTGGACGCTACCGCGCCTGCTTGGACGCTTCCGCGCCTTCTTGCATGCTTCCGCGCCTGCTTGCATGCTTCCCCGACTGCTTGGACGCTTCCGCGACTGCTTGGACGCTTCCGCGCCTGGTTGGACGCTACCGCGCCTGCTTGGACGCTACCGCGCCTGCTTGGACGCTTCCGCGATTGCTTGGACGCTTCCCCGCCTGCTTGGACGCTTCCGCGACTGCTTGGACGCTACCGCGCCTGCCTGGACGCTTCCGCGCCTGGTTGGACGCTACCGCGCCTGCTTGGACGCTTCCGCGCCTGCTTGGACGCTTCCGCGCCTGCTTGGACTCTTCTGCGCCTTCTTGCATGCTTCCGCGCCTGCTTGCATGCTTCCCCGACTGCTTGGACGCTTCCGCGATTGCTTGGACGCTACCGCGCCTGCTTGGACGCTTCCGCGATTGCTTGGACGCTTCCCCGCCTGCTTGGACGCTTCCGCGACTGCTTGGACGCTACCGCGCCTGCTTGGACGCTTCCGCGACTGCTTGGACGCTTCCGCGCCTGCTTGGACGTTTCCGCGCCTGCTGGACGCTACCGCGCCTGCTTGGACGCTTCCGCGACTGCTTGGACGCTTCCGCGCCTGGTTGGACGCTACCGCGCCTGCTTGGACGCTTCCGTGACTGCTTGGACGCTTCCGCGCCTGCTTGGACTCTTCTGCGCCTTCTTGCATGCTGCCGCGCCAACTTGGACGCTACCGCGCCTGGTTGGAGGCTACCGCGCCTGCTTGGACGCTTCCATGACTGCTTGGACGCTTCCGCGCCTGCTTGGACGTTTCCGTGCCTGCTTGGACGCTACCGTGCCTGCTTGGCCGCTTCGGCGACTGCTTGGACGCTACCGCGCCTGCTTGGACGCTTCCGCGACTGCTTGGACGCTTCCGCGCCTGCTTGGACGTTTCCGCGCCTGCTGGACGCTACCGCGCCTGCTTGGACGCTTCCGCGACTGCTTGGACGCTTCCGCGCCTGGTTGGACGCTACCGCGCCTGCTTGGACGCTTCCGTGACTGCTTGGACGCTTCCGCGCCTGCTTGGACTCTTCTGCGCCTTCTTGCATGCTGCCGCGCCAACTTGGACGCTTCCGCGCCTGGTTGGAGGCTACCGCGCCTGCTTGGACGCTTCCATGACTGCTTGGACGCTTCCGCGCCTGCTTGGACGTTTCCGTGACTGCTTGGACGCTTCCGCGCCTGCTTGGACGTTTCCGCGCCCGCTTGGACGTTTCCGCGTCTGCTTGGACGCTACCGCGCCTGCCTGGACGCTTCCGCGCCTGCTTGGACGCTACCGCGCCTGCTTGGACGCTTCCGCGCCTGCTTGGACGTTTCCGCGACTGCTTGGACGCTTCCGCGCCTGCTTGGACTCTTCTGCGCCTTCTTGCATGCTTCCGCGCCTACTTGGACTCTTCCGCGCCTGCTTGGACGCTTCCGCGCCTGCTTGCACGCTTCCGCGCCTGCTTGGACGCTTCCGCGCCTGCTTGGACGTTTCCGCGCCCGCTTGGACGTTTCCGCGTCTGCTTGGACGCTACCGCGCCTGCCTGGACGCTTCCGCGCCTGCTTGGACGCTACCGCGCCTGCTTGGACGCTTCCGCGACTGCTTGGACGCTTCCGCGCCTGCTTGGACTCTTCTGCGCCTTCTTGCATGCTTCCGCGCCTACTTGGACTCTTCCGCGCCTGCTTGGACGTTTCCGCGCCCGCTTGGACGTTTCCGCGTCTGCTTGGACGCTACCGCGCCTGCCTGGACGCTTCCGCGCCTGCTTGGACGCTACCGCGCCTGCTTGGACGCTTCCGCGACTGCTTGGACGCTTCCGCGCCTGCTTGGACTCTCCTGCGCCTTCTTGCATGCTGCCGCGCCTACTTGGACGCTTCCGCGCCTGGTTGGACTCTTCTGCGCCTTCTTGCATGCTTCCGCGACTGCTTGGACGCTTCCGCGCCTGCTTGGACGCTTCCGCGCCTGCTTGCATGCTTCCGCGAATACTTGGACTCTTCTGCGCCTTCTTGCATGCTTCCGCGCCTACTTGGACTCTTCCGCGCCTGCTTGGACGCTACCGCGCCTGCTTGGACGCTTCCGCGCCTGCTTGGACATTTCCGCGCCTGCTTGCACGGTTCTGCGCCTGCTTGGACGCTTCCGCGCCTGCTTGGACGCTTCCGCGCCTGCTTGGACGTTTCCGCGACTGCTTGGACGCTTCCGCGCCTGCTTGGACTCTTCTGCGCCTTCTTGCATGCTGCCGCGCCAACTTGGACGCTTCCGCGCCTGGTTGGAGGCTACCGCGCCTGCTTGGACGCTTCCATGACTGCTTGGACGCTTCCGCGCCTGCTTGGACGTTTCCGTGCCTGCTTGGACGCTACCGTGCCTGCTTGGCCGCTTCGGCGACTGCTTGGACGCTTCCGCGCCTGCTTGGACTCTTCTGCGCCTTCTTGCATGCTTCCCCGCCTGCTTGGACGCTTCCGCGACTGCTTGGACGCTTCCGCGCCTGCTTGGACTCTTCTGCGCCTGCTTGGACTCTTCTGCGCCTGCTTGGACGCTACCGCGCCTGCTTGGACGCTTCCGCGCCTTCTTGCATGCTTCCGCGCCTACTTGGACGTTTCCGCGCCTGCTTGGACGCTACCGCGCCTGCTTGGACGCTTCCGCGCCTGCTTGGACGCTACCGCGCCTGCTTGGACGCTTCCGCGCCTTCTTGCATGCTTCCGCGCCTGCTTGCATTCTTCCCCGACTGCTTGGACGCTTCCGCGACTGCTTGGACGCTTCCGCGCCTGGTTGGACGCTACCGCGCCTGCTTGGACGCTACCGCGCCTGCTTGGACGCTTCCGCGATTGCTTGGACGCTTCCCCGCCTGCTTGGACGCTTCCGCGACTGCTTGGACGCTACCGCGCCTGCCTGGACGCTTCCGCGCCTGCTTGGACGCTACTGCGCCTGCTTGGACGCTTCCGCGCCTGCTTGGACGCTTCCGCGCCTGCTTGGACTCTTCTGCGCCTTCTTGCATGCTTCCGCGCCTGCTTGCATGCTTCCCCGACTGCTTGGACGCTTCCGCGATTGCTTGGACGCTACCGCGCCTGCTTGGACGCTTCCGCGATTGCTTGGACGCTTCCCCGCCTGCTTGGACGCTTCCGCGACTGCTTGGACGCTACCGCGCCTGCTTGGACGCTTCCGCGACTGCTTGGACGCTTCCGCGCCTGCTTGGACGTTTCCGCGCCTGCTGGACGCTACCGCGCCTGCTTGGACGCTTCCGCGACTGCTTGGACGCTTCCGCGCCTGGTTGGACGCTACCGCGCCTGCTTGGACGCTTCCGTGACTGCTTGGACGCTTCCGCGCCTGCTTGGACTCTTCTGCGCCTTCTTGCATGCTTCCGCGCCTGCTTGCATGCTTCCCCGACTGCTTGGACGCTTCCGCGCCTGCTTGGACTCTTCTGCGCCTGCTTGGACGCTACCGCGCCTGCTTGGACGCTTCCGCGCCTTCTTGCATGCTTCCGCGCCTACTTGGACGTTTTCGCGCCTGATTGGACTCTTCTGCGCCTTCTTGCATGCTTCCGCGCCTACTTGGACGTTTCCGCGCCTGCTTGGACGCTACCGCGCCTGCTTGGACGCTTCCGCGCCTGCTTGGACTCTTCTGCGCCTTCTTGCATGCTTCCGCGCCTGCTTGCATGCTTCCCCGACTGCTTGGACGCTTCCGCGACTGCTTGGACGCTTCCGCGCCTGGTTGGACGCTACCGCGCCTGCTTGGACGCTTCCGCGATTGCTTGGACGCTTCCGCGCCTGCTTGGACGTTTCCGCGCCTGCTTGGACGCTTCCGCGCCTGCTTGCATGCTTCCCCGCCTGCTTGGAATCTTCTGCGCCTTCTTGCATGCTGCCGCGCCTACTTGGACGTTTCCACGCCTGCTTGGACGCTTCCGCGCCTGCTTGCATGCTTCCCCGCCTGCTTGGACGCTTCCGCGCCTGTTTGGACTCTTCTGCGCCTTCTTGCATGCTTCCGCGCCTGCTTGGACGTTTCCGCGCTTGCTTGGACGCTACCGCGCCTGCTTGGACGCTACCGCGCCTTCTTGGACGCTTCCGCGACTGCTTGGACGTTTTCGCGCCTGATTGGACTCTTCTGCGCCTTCTTGCATGCTTCCGCGCCTACTTGGACGTTTCCGCGCCTGCTTGGACGCTTCCGCGCCTGTATGTATGCTTCCGAGCCTGCTTGGACGCTTCCGCGCCTGCTTAGACGCTTCAGCGCCTGCTTTGACTCTTCCGCGCCTGCTTGGACGTTTCCGCGCCTGCTTGAACGCTACCGCGCCTGCTTGGACGCTTCCGCGCCTGCTTGGACGCTACCGCGCCTGCTTGGACGCTTCCGTGCCATCTTGGACACTTCCACGCCTGCTTGGACGCTACCGCGCCTGCTTGGACGCTTCCGCGCCTGCTTGGACATTTCCGCGCCTGCTTGCACGGTTCTGCGCCTGCTTGGACGCTTCCGCGCCTGCTTGGACGTTTCCGCGACTGCTTGGACGCTTCCGCGCCTGCTTGGACTCTTCTGCGCCTTCTTGCATGCTTCCGCGCCTACTTGGACTCTTCCGCGCCTGCTTGGACGCTTCCGCGCCTGCTTGCACGCTTCCGCGCCTGCTTGGCCGCTTCCGCGACTGCTTGGACGCTTCCGCGCCTGCTTGGACGCTTCCGCGCCTGCTTGCATGCTTCCTCGCCTGCTTGGACGCTTCCGCGCCTGCTTGGACTCTTCCGCGCCTGCTTGGACGCTTCCGCGCCTGCTTGCACGCTTCCGCGCCTGCTTGGACGCTTCCGCGCCTGCTTGGACGCTTCCGCGCCTGCTTGGACGCTTCCGCGCCTGCTTGGACGCTTCCGCGCCTGATTGGACGCTTCCGCGCCTGCTTGCACGGTTCTGCGCCTGCTTGGACGCTTCCGCGCCTGCTTGGACGCTTCCGCGACTGCGTGGACGCTTCCGCGACTGCTTGGACGCTTCCGCGCCTGCTTGGACGCTTCCGCGCCTGCTTGCATGCTTCCGCGCCTACTTGGACGTTTCCGCGCCCGCTTGGACGTTTCCGCGTCTGCTTGGACGCTACCGCGCCTGCCTGGACGCTTCCGCGCCTGCTTGGACGCTACCGCGCCTGCTTGGACGCTTCCGCGACTGCTTGGACGCTTCCGCGCCTGCTTGGACTCTTCTGCGCCTTCTTGCATGCTGCCGCGCCAACTTGGACGCTTCCGCGCCTGGTTGGAGGCTACCGCGCCTGCTTGGACGCTTCCATGACTGCTTGGACGCTTCCGCGCCTGCTTGGACGTTTCCGTGCCTGCTTGGACGCTGCCGTGCCTGCTTGGCCGCTTCGGCGACTGCTTGGACGCTTCCGCGCCTGCTTGGACTCTTCTGCGCCTTCTTGCATGCTTCCCCGCCTGCTTGGACGCTTCCGCGACTGCTTGGACGCTACCGCGCCTGCTTGGACGCTTCCGCGACTGCTTGGACGCTTCCGCGCCTGCTTGGACGTTTCCGCGCCTGCTGGACGCTACCGCGCCTGCTTGGACGCTTCCGCGACTGCTTGGACGCTTCCGCGCCTGGTTGGACGCTACCGCGCCTGCTTGGACGCTTCCGTGACTGCTTGGACGCTTCCGCGCCTGCTTGGACTCTTCTGCGCCTTCTTGCATGCTTCCGCGCCTGCTTGGACGTTTCCGCGCCTGCATGGTCGCTTCCGCGCCTGCTTGGACGCTTCCGCGACTGCTTGGACGCTTCCGCGCCTGCTTGGACTCTTCTGCGTCTTCTTGCATGCTTCCGCGCCTGCTTGGACGTTTCCGCGCCTGCTTGGACGCTACCGCGCCTGCTTGGACGCTTCCGCGCCTGCTTGCATGCTTCCCCGCCTGTTTGGACGCTTCCGCGCCTGCTTGGAATCTTCTGCGTCTTCTTGCATGCTTCCGCGCCTGCTTGGACGTTTCCGCGCCTGCTTGGACGCTACCGCGCAGCTTGGACGCTTACGCGCCTGCTTGGACTCTTCTACGTCTTCTTGCATGCTTCCGCGCCTGCTTGGACGTTTCCGCGCCTGCTTGGACGCTACCGCGCCTGCTTGGACGCTTCCGCGCCTGCTTGCATGCTTCCCCGCCTGCTTGCATGCTTCCCCGCCTGCTTGGACGCTTCCGCGACTGCTTGGACGCTTCCGCGCCTGCTTGGACGTTACCGCGCCTGCTTGGACGCTTCCGCGACTGCTTGGTCGCTTCCGCGGCTGCTTGAACTCTTCTGCGCCTTCTTGCATGCTTCCGAGCCTGCTTGGACATTTCCGCGCCTGCTTGGACGCTTCCGCGCCTGCTTGGACTCTTCTGCGCCTTCTTGCATGCTTCCGCGCCTGCTTGGACGTTTCCGCGCCTGCTTGGACGCTACCGCGCCTGCTTGGACGCTTCCGCGACTGCTTGGACGCTTCCGCGCCTGGTTGGACGCTACCGCGCCTGCTTGGACTCTTCTGCGCCTTCTTGCATGCTGCCGCGCCTACTTGGACGTTTCCGCGCCTGCTTGGACGCTTCAGCGCCTGCTTGCATGCTTCCCCGCCTGCTAGGACGCTTCCGCGCCTGCTTGGACTCTTCTGCGCCTGTTTGGACTCTTCTGCGCCTTCTTGCATGCTTCCGCGACTGATTGGACGCTTCCGCGACTGCTTGGCCGCTACCGCGCCTGCTTGGAAGCTTCCGCGCCTGCTTGGACTCTTCTGCGTCATCTTGCATGCTTCCGCGCCTGCTTGGACGTTTCCGCGCCTGCTTGGACGCTACCGCGCCTGCTTGGACGCTTCCGCGACTGCTTGGACGCTTCCGCGCCTTCTTGCATGCTGCCGCGCCTACTTGGACGTTTCCGCGCCTGCTTGGACTCTTCTGCGCCTTCTTGCATGCTGCCGCGCCTACTTGGACGTTTCCGCGCCTGCTTGGTAGCTTCCGCGCCTGCTTGGGCTCTTCTGCGCCTTCTTGCATGCTTCCGCGCCTGCTTGGACGTTTCCGCGCCGGCTTGGACGCTACCGCGCCTGCTTGGACTCTTCTGCGCCTGTTTGGACTCTTCTGCGCCTTCTTGCATGCTTCCGCGACTGATTGGACGCTTCCGCGACTGCTTGGCCGCGACCGCGCCTGCTTGGAAGCTTCCGCGCCTGCTTGGACTCTTCTGCGTCATCTTGCATGCTTCCGCGCCTGCTTGGACGTTTCCGCGCCTGCTTGGACGCTACCGCGCCTGGTTGGACGCTACCGCGCCTGCTTGGACTCTTCTGCGCCTTCTTGCATGCTGCCGCGCCTACTTGGACGTTTCCGCGCCTGCTTGGACTCTTCTGCGCCTTCTTGCATGCTGCCGCGCCTACTTGGACGTTTCCGCGCCTGCTTGGAAGCTTCCGCGCCTGCTTGGGCTCTTCTGCGCCTTCTTGCATGCTTCCGCGCCTGCTTGGACGTTTCCGCGCCTGCTTGGACGCTTCCGCGACTGCTTGGACGCTTCCGCGCCTGCTTGGACTCTTCTGCGCCTGCTTGGACTCTTCTGCGCCTGCTTGGACTCTTCTGCGCCTTCTTGCATGCTTCCGCGCCTGCTTGGACGCTCCCGCGCCTGGTTGGACGATACCGCGCCTGCTTGGACTCTTCTGCGCCTTCTTGCATGCTGCCGCGCCTACTTGGACGTTTCCGCGCCTGCTTGGAAGCTTCCGCGCCTGCTTGGACTCTTCTGCGTCATCTTGCATGCTTCCGCGCCTGCTTGGACGTTTCCGCGCCTGCTTGGACGCTACCGCGCCTGCTTGGACGCTTCCGCGACTGCTTGTACGCTACCGCGCCTGCTTGGACGCTTCCGCGACTGCTTGGACTCTTCTGCGCCTTCTTGCATGCTTCCGCGCCTGCTTGGACGTTTCCGCCCCAGCTTGGACGCTACCGCGCCTGCTTGGACGCTTCCGCGACTGCTTGGACGCTTCCGCGCCTGCTTGGACTCTTCTGCGCCTTCTTGCATGCTTCCCCGCCTGCTTGGACGCTTCCGCGACTGCTTGGACGCTACCGCGCCTGCTTGGACGCTTCCGCGACTGCTTGGACGCTTCCGCGACTGCTTGGACGCTTCCGCGCCTACTTGGACTCTTCTGCGCCTGCTTGGACTCTTCTGCGCTTTCTTGCATGCTTCCGCGCCTGCTTGGACGTTTCCGCGCCTGCTTGGACGCTCCCGCGCCTGCTTGGACGCTTCCGCGACTGCTTGGACGCTTCCGCGCCTGGTTGGACGATTCCGCGCCTGCTTGGAAGCATCCGCGCCTGCTTGGACTCTTCTGCGCCTTCTTGCATGCTACCGCGCCTGCTTGGACGTTTCCGCGCCTGCTTGGACGCTTCCGCGACTGCTTGGACGCTTCCGCGCCTGCTTGGACTCTTCTGCGCCTTCTTGCATGCTTCCGCGCCTGCTTGGACGCTTCCGCGACTGCTTGGACGCTTCCGCGCCTGCTTGGACTCTTCTGCGCCTTCTTGCATGCTTTCCCGCCTGCTTGGACGCTTCCGCGACTGCTTGGACGCTACCGCACCTGCTTGGACGCTTCCGCGACTGCTTGGACGCTTCCGCGCCTGCTCGGACTCTTCTGCGCCTGTTTGGACTCTTCTGCGCCTTCTTGCATGCTTCCGCGACTGATTGGACGCTTCCGCGATTGCTTGGCCGCTACCGCGCCTGCTTGGAAGCTTCCGCGCCTGCTTGGACTCTTCTGCGTCATCTTGCATGCTTCCGCGCCTGCTTGGACGTTTCCGCGCCTGCTTGGACGCTACCGCGCCTGCTTGGACGCTTCCGCGACTGCTTGGACGCTTCCGCGCCTGGTTGGACGCGACCGCGCCTGCTTGAACGCTTCCGCGACTGCTTCGACGCTTCCGCGCATGTGTGGACCCTTCTGCGCCGCTTGGACTCTTCTGCGCCTTCTTGCATGCTTCCGCGCCTGCTTGGACGTTTCCGCGACTGCTTGGACGCTACCGCGCCTGCTTGGACGCTTCCGCGACAGCTTGGACGCTACCACGCCTGCTTGGACGCTTCCGCGCCTGCTTGGACGCTTCCGCGCCTGCTTGGACGCTTCCGCGACTGCTTGGACGCTTCCGCGCCTGCTTGGACTCTTCTGCGTCTTCTTGCATGCTTCCGCGCCTGCTTGGACGTTTCCGCGCCTGCTTGGACGCTACCGCGCCTGCTTGGACGCTTCCGCGCCTGCTTGGACGCTTCCGCGCCTGCTTGGACACTTCTGCGCCTGTTTGGATGCTTCCGCGCCTGTATGTATGCTTCCGAGCCTACTTGGACGCTTCCGCGCTTGCTTGGACGCTTCTGCGCCTTCTTGCATGCTTCCGCGCCTGCTTGGACGTTTCCGCGCCTGCATGGACGCTTCCGCGCCTGCTTGGACGCTTCCGCGACTGCTTGGACGCTTCCGCGCCTGCTTGGACTCTTCTGCGTCTTCTTGCATGCTTCCGCGCCTGCTTGGACGTTTCCGCGCCTGCTTGGACGCTACCGCGCCTGCTTGGACGCTTCCGCGCCTGCTTGCATGCTTCCCCGCCTGCTTGGACACTTCTGCGCCTGTTTGGATGCTTCCGCGCCTGTATGTATGCTTCCGAGCCTACTTGGACGCTTCCGCGCTTGCTTGGACGCTTCTGCGCCTTCTTGCATGCTTCCGCGCTTGCTTGGACGCTTCTGCGCCTTCTTGCATGCTTCCGCGCCTGCTTGGACGTTTCCGCGCCTGCATGGACGCTTCCGCGCCTGCTTGCATGCTTCCCCGCCTGTTTGGACGCTTCCGCGATTGCTTGGCCGCTACCGCGCCTGCTTGGAAGCTTCCGCGCCTGCTTGGACTCTTCTGCGTCATCTTGCATGCTTCCGCGCCTGCTTGGACGCTTCCGCGCCTGCTTGCATGCTTCCCCGCCTGCTTGGACGCTTCCGCGCCTGCTTGGACTCTTCTGCGCCTGCTTGGACGTTTCCGCGCCTGCTTGGACGCTACCACGCCTGCTTGGACGCTTCCGCGACTGCTTGGACACTACCGCGCCTGCTTGGACGCTTCCGTGACTGCTTGGACGCTTCCGCGCCTACTTGGACTCTTCTGCGCCTTCTTGCATGCTGCCGCGCCTACTTGGACGTTTCCGCGCTTGCTTGGACGCTTCCGCGCCTGCTTGCATGCTTCCCCGCCTGATTGGACGCTTCCGCGCCTGCTTGGACACTTCTGCGCCTACTTGGACTCTTCTGCGCCTTCTTGCATGCTGCCGCGCCTACTTGGACGTTTCCGCGCTTGCTTGGACGCTTCTGCGCCTTCTTGCATGCTTCCGCGCCTGCTTGGACGTTTCCGCGCCTGCATGGACGCTTCCGCGCCTGCTTGGACGCTTCCGCGACTGCTTGGACGCTTCCGCGCCTGCTTGGACTCTTCTGCGTCTTCTTGCATGCTTCCGCGCCTGCTTGGACGTTTCCGCGCCTGCTTGGACGCTACCGCGCCTGCTTGGACGCTTCCGCGCCTGCTTGCATGCTTCCCCGCCTGTTTGGACGCTTCCGCGCCTGCTTGGAATCTTCTGCGCCTTCTTGCATGCTTCCGCGCCTGCTTGGACGTTTCCCCGCCTGCATGGACGCTTCCGCGCCTGCTTGGACGCTTCCGCGCCTGCTTGGACGTTTCCGCGCCTGCATGGACGCTTCCGCGCCTGCTTGGACGCTTCCGCGACTGCTTGGACGCTTCCGCGCCTGCTTGGACTCTTCTGCGTCTTCTTGCATGCTTCCGCGCCTGCTTGGACGCTTCCGTGACTGCTTGGACGCTTCCGCGCCTACTTGGACTCTTCTGCGCCTTCTTGCATGCTGCCGCGCCTACTTGGACGTTTCCGCGCTTGCTTGGACGCTTCTGCGCCTTCTTGCATGCTTCCGCGCCTGCTTGGACGTTTCCGCGCCTGCATGGACGCTTCCGCGCCTGCTTGGACGCTTCCGCGACTGCTTGGACGCTTCCGCGCCTGCTTGGACTCTTCTGCGTCATCTTGCATGCTTCCGCGCCTGCTTGGACGTTTCCGCGCCTGCTTGGACGCTACCGCGCCTGCTTGGACGCTTCCGCGCCTGCTTGCATGCTTCCCCGCCTGTTTGGACGCTTCCGCGCCTGCTTGGAATCTTCTGCGTCTTCTTGCATGCTTCCGCGCCTGCTTGGACGTTTCCGCGCCTGCTTGGACGCTGCCGCGCCTGCTTGGACGCTTACGCGCCTGCTTGGACTCTTCTACGTCTTCTTGCATGCTTCCGCGCCTGCTTGGACGTTTCCGCGCCTGCTTGGACGCTACCGCGCCTGCTTGGACGCTTCCGCGCCTGCTTGCATGCTTCCCCGCCTGCTTGCATGCTTCCCCGCCTGCTTGGACGCTTCCGCGACTGCTTGGACGCTTCCGCGCCTGCTTGGACGTTTCCGCGCCTGCTTGGACGCATCCGCGACTGCTTGGTCGCTTCCGCGGCTGCTTGAACTCTTCTGCGCCTTCTTGCATGCTTCCGAGCCTACTTGGACGCTTCCGCGCCTGCTTGGACTCTTCTGCGCCTTCTTGCATGCTTCCGCGCCTGCTTGGACATTTCCGCGCCTGCTTGGACGCTTCCGCGCCTGCTTGGACTCTTCTGCGCCTTCTTGCATGCTTCCGCGCCTGCTTGGACGTTTCCGCGCCTGCTTGGACGCTACCGCGCCTGCTTGGACGCTTCCGCGACTGCTTGGACGCTTCCGCGCCTTCTTGCATGCTGCCGCGCCTACTTGGACGTTTCCGCGCCTGCTTGGACTCTTCTGCGCCTTCTTGCATGCTGCCGCGCCTACTTGGACGTTTCCGCGCCTGCTTGGTAGCTTCCGCGCCTGCTTGGGCTCTTCTGCGCCTTCTTGCATGCTTCCGCGCCTGCTTGGACGTTTCCGCGCTGGCTTGGACGCTACCGCGCCTGCTTGGACTCTTCTGCGCCTGTTTGGACTCTTCTGCGCCTTCTTGCATGCTTCCGCGACTGATTGGACGCTTCCGCGACTGCTTGGCCGCGACCGCGCCTGCTTGGAAGCTTCCGCGCCTGCTTGGACTCTTCTGCGTCATCTTGCATGCTTCCGCGCCTGCTTGGACGTTTCCGCGCCTGCTTGGACGCTACCGCGCCTGGTTGGACGCTACCGCGCCTGATTGGACTCTTCTGCGCCTTCTTGCATGCTGCCGCGCCTACTTGGACGTTTCCGCGCCTGCTTGGAAGCTTCCGCGCCTGCTTGGGCTCTTCTGCGCCTTCTTGCATGCTTCCGCGCCTGCTTGGACGTTTCCGCGCCTGCTTGGACGCTTCCGCGACTGCTTGCATGCTTCCGCGCCTGCTTGGACGTTTCCGCGCCTGCTTGGACGCTTCCGCGCCTGCTTGGACTCTTCTGCGTCTTCTTGCATGCTTCCGCGCCTGCTTGGACGTTTCCGCGCCTGCTTGGACGCTACCGCGCCTGCTTGGACGCTTCCGCGCCTGCTTGCATGCTTCCCCGCCTGCTTGGACGCTTCCGCGCCTGCTTGGACGCTTCCGCGACTGCTTGGACGCTTCCGCGCCTGCTTGGACTCTTCTGCGTCTTCTTGCATGCTTCCGCGCCTGCTTGGACGTTTCCGCGCCTGCTTGGACGCTACCGCGCCTGCTTGGACGCTTCCGCGCCTGCTTGCATGCTTCCCCGCCTGTTTGGACGCTTCCGCGCCTGCTTGGAATCTTCTGCGTCTTCTTGCATGCTTCCGCGCCTGCTTGGACGTTTCCGCGCCTGCTTGGACGCTGCCGCGCCTGCTTGGACGCTTACGCGCCTGCTTGGACTCTTCTACGTCTTCTTGCATGCTTCCGCGCCTGCTTGGACGTTTCCGCGCCTGCTTGGACGCTACCGCGCCTGCTTGGACGCTTCCGCGCCTGCTTGCATGCTTCCCCGCCTGCTTGCATGCTTCCCCGCCTGCTTGGACGCTTCCGCGACTGCTTGGACGCTTCCGCGCCTGCTTGGACGTTTCCGCGCCTGCTTGGACGCTTCCGCGACTGCTTGGTCGCTTCCGCGGCTGCTTGAACTCTTCTGCGCCTTCTTGCATGCTTCCGAGCCTACTTGGACGCTTCCGCGCCTGCTTGGACTCTTCTGCGCCTTCTTGCATGCTTCCGCGCCTGCTTGGACATTTCCGCGCCTGCTTGGACGCTTCCGCGCCTGCTTGGACTCTTCTGCGCCTTCTTGCATGCTTCCGCGCCTGCTTGGACGTTTCCGCGCCTGCTTGGACGCTACCGCGCCTGCTTGGACGCTTCCGCGACTGCTTGGACGCTTCCGCGCCTTCTTGCATGCTGCCGCGCCTACTTGGACGTTTCCGCGCCTGCTTGGTAGCTTCCGCGCCTGCTTGGGCTCTTCTGCGCCTTCTTGCATGCTTCCGCGCCTGCTTGGACGTTTCCGCGCCGGCTTGGACGCTACCGCGCCTGCTTGGACGCTACCGCGCCTGGTTGGACGCTACCGCGCCTGCTTGGACTCTTCTGCGCCTTCTTGCATGCTGCCGCGCCTACTTGGACGTTTCCGCGCCTGCTTGGAAGCTTCCGCGCCTGCTTGGGCTCTTCTGCGCCTTCTTGCATGCTTCCGCGCCTGCTTGGACGTTTCCGCGCCTGCTTGGACGCTTCCGCGACTGCTTGGACGCTTCCGCGCCTGCTTGGACTCTTCCGCGCCTGCTTGGACTCTTCTGCGCCTGCTTGGACTCTTCTGCGCCTTCTTGCATGCTTCCGCGCCTGCTTGGACGCTCCCGCGCCTGGTTGGACGATACCGCGCCTGCTTGGACTCTTCTGCGCCTTCTTGCATGCTGCCGCGCCTACTTGGACGTTTCCGCGCCTGCTTGGAAGCTTCCGCGCCTGCTTGGACTCTTCTGCGTCATCTTGCATGCTTCCGCGCCTGCTTGGACGTTTCCGCGCCTGCTTGGACGCTACCGCGCCTGCTTGGACGCTTCCGCGACTGCTTGTACGCTACCGCGCCTGCTTGGACGCTTCCGCGACTGCTTGGACTCTTCTGCGCCTTCTTGCATGCTTCCGCGCCTGCTTGGACGTTTCCGCGCCTGCTTGGACGCTTCCGCGACTGCTTGGTCGCTTCCGCGGCTGCTTGAACTCTTCTGCGCCTTCTTGCATGCTTCCGAGCCTACTTGGACGCTTCCGCGCCTGCTTGGACTCTTCTGCGCCTTCTTGCATGCTTCCGCGCCTGCTTGGACATTTCCGCGCCTGCTTGGACGCTTCCGCGCCTGCTTGGACTCTTCTGCGCCTTCTTGCATGCTTCCGCGCCTGCTAGGACGTTTCCGCGCCTGCTTGGACGCTACCGCGCCTGCTTGGACTCTTCTGCGCCTGTTTGGACTCTTCTGCGCCTTCTTGCATGCTTCCGCGACTGATTGGACGCTTCCGCGACTGCTTGGCCGCGACCGCGCCTGCTTGGAAGCTTCCGCGCCTGCTTGGACTCTTCTGCGTCATCTTGCATGCTTCCGCGCCTGCTTGGACGTTTCCGCGCCTGCTTGGACGCTACCGCGCCTGGTTGGACGCTTCCGCGACTGCTTGGACGCTTCCGCGCCTGCTTGGACTCTTCTGCGCCTTCTTGCATGCTTCCCCGCCTGCTTGGACGCTTCCGCGACTGCTTGGACGCTACCGCGCCTGCTTGGACGCTTCCGCGACTGCTTGGACGCTTCCGCGCCTGCTTGGACTCTTCTGCGCCTGCTTGGACTCTTCTGCGCTTTCTTGCATGCTTCCGCGCCTGCTTGGACGCTCCCGCGCCTGCTTGGACGCTTCCGCGACTGCTTGGACGCTTCCGCGCCTGGTTGGACGATACCGCGCCTGCTTGGAAGCATCCGCGCCTGCTTGGACTCTTCTGCGCCTTCTTGCATGCTACCGTGCCTGCTTGGACGTTTCCGCGACTGCTTGGACGCTACCGCGCCTGCTTGGACGCTTCCGCGACAGCTTGGACGCTACCACGCCTGCTTGGACGCTTCCGCGCCTGCTTGGACGCTTCCGCGCCTGCTTGGACGCTTCCGCGACTGCTTGGACGCTTCCGCGCCTGCTTGGACTCTTCTGCGTCTTCTTGCATGCTTCCGCGCCTGCTTGGACGTTTCCGCGCCTGCTTGGACGCTACCGCGCCTGCTTGGACGCTTCCGCGCCTGCTTGCATGCTTCCCCGCCTGCTTGGACGCTTCCGCGCCTGCTTGGACTCTTCTGCGCCTGCTTGGACGCTACCGCGCCAGCTTGGACGCTTCCGCGACTGCTTGGACGCTACCGCGCCAGCTTGGACGCTTCCGCGACTGCTTGGACGCTTCCGCGCCTGCTTGGACGCTACCGCGCCAGCTTGGACGCTTCCGCGACTGCTTGGACGCTTCCGCGCCTGCTTGGACTCTTCTGCGCCTTCTTGCATGCTGCCGCGCCTACTTGGACGTTTCCACGACTGCTTGGACGCTTCCGCGCCAGCTTGGACGCTTCCGCGCCTGCTTGGACGCTTCCGCGCCTGCTTGGACGCTTCCGCGCCTGCTTGGACGCTTCCGCGCCTGCTTGGACTCTTCTGCGCCTGCTTGGACTCTTCTGCGCCTTCTTGAATGCTTCCGCGCCTACTTGGATGTTTCCGCGATTGCTTGGACGCTGCCGCGCCTGCTTGCGTGCTTCCCCGCCTGCTTGGACGCTTCCGCGCCTGCTTGGACATTTCCGCGCCTGCTTGCACGGTTCTGCGACTTCTTGCATGCTTCCGCGCCTGCTTGGACGCTTCCGCGCCTGCTTGGACGCTTCCGCGCCTGCTTGGACTCTTCTGCGCCTGCTTGGACTCTTCCGCGCCTTCTTGCATGCTTCCGCGCCTACTTGGATGTTTCCGCGATTGATTGGACGCTGCCGCGCCTGCTTGCGTGCTTCCCCGCCTGCTTGGACGCTTCCGCGCCTGCTTGGACATTTCCGCGCCTGCTTGCATGCTTCCGCGACTTCTTGCATGCTTCCGCGCCTGCTTGGACGCTTCCGCGACTGCTTGGACGCTTCCGCGCCTGCTTGCATGCTTCCCCGCCTGCTTGAACGCTTCCGCGCCTGCTTGGACTCTTCTGCGCCTTCTTGCATGCTTCCGCGCCTGCTTGGACGTTTCCGCGCCTGCTTGGACGCTTCCGCGCCTGGTTGGACGCTACCGCGCCTGCTTGGACTCTTCCGCGCCTGCTTGGACTCTTCTGCGCCTTCTTGCATGCTGCCGCGACTGCTTGGACGCTTCCGCGCCTGGTTGGACGCGACCGCGCCTGCTACGACGCTTCCGCGCCTGCTTGGACTCTTCTGCGCCTGCTTGGACTCTTCTGCGCCTTCTTGCATGCTGCCACGCCTACTTTGACGTTTCCACGCCTGCTTGGACGTTTACGCGCCTGCTTGGACGCTACCGCGCCTGCTTGGACGCTTCCGCGACTGCTTGGACGCTACCGCGCCAGCTTGGACGCTTCCGCGACTGCTTGGACGCTTCCGCGCCTGCTTGGACTCTTCTGCGCCTTCTTGCATGCTGCCGCGCCTACTTGGACGCCTCCGCGCCTGGTTGGACGCTACCGCGCCTGCTTGGACGCTTCCGCGACTGCTTGGACGCTTCCGCGCCTGCTTGGACTCTTCTGCGCCTGCTTGGACTCTTCTGCGCCTGCTTGGACTCTTCTGCGCCTTCTTGCATGCTTCCGCGCCTGCTTGGACGCTCCCGCGCCTGCTTGGACTCTTCCGCGCCTGCTTGGACTCTTCTGCGCCTTCTTGCATGCTGCCGCGACTGCTTGGACGTTTCCACGCCTGCTTGGAAGCTTCCGCGCCTGCTTGGACTCTTCTGCGTCATCTTGCATGCTTCCGCGCCTGCTTGGACGTTTCCGCGCCTGCTTGGACGCTACCGCGCCTGCTTGGACGCTTCCGCGACTGCTTGTACGCTACCGCGCCTGCTTGGACGCTTCCGCGACTGCTTGGACTCTTCTGCGCCTTCTTGCATGCTTCCGCGCCTGCTTGGACGTTTCCGCCCCAGCTTGGACGCTACCGCGCCTGCTTGGACGCTTCCGCGACTGCTTGGACGCTTCCGCGCCTGCTTGGACTCTTCTGCGCCTTCCTGCATGCTTCCCCGCCTGCTTGGACGCTTCCGCGACTGCTTGGACGCTACCGCGCCTGCTTGGACGCTTCCGCGACTGCTTGGACGCTTCCGCGACTGCTTGGACGCTTCCGCGCCTGCTTGGACTCTTCTGCGCCTGCTTGGACTCTTCTGCGCTTTCTTGCATGCTTCCGCGCCTGCTTGGACGTTTCCGCCCCAGCTTGGACGCTACCGCGCCTGCTTGGACGCTTCCGCGACTGCTTGGACGCTTCCGCGCCTGCTTGGACTCTTCTGCGCCTTCTTGCATGCTTCCCCGCCTGCTTGGACGCTTCCGCGACTGCTTGGACGCTACCGCGCCTGCTTGGACGCTTCCGCGACTGCTTGGACGCTTCCGCGCCTGCTTGGACTCTTCTGCGCCTGCTTGGACTCTTCTGCGCTTTCTTGCATGCTTCCGCGCCTGCTTGGACGCTCCCGCGCCTGCTTGGACGCTTCCGCGACTGCTTGGACGCTTCCGCGCCTGGTTGGACGATACCGCGCCTGCTTGGAAGCATCCGCGCCTGCTTGGACTCTTCTGCGCCTTCTTGCATGCTACCGCGCCTGCTTGGACGTTTCCGCGCCTGCTTGGACGCTTCCGCGACTGCTTGGACGCTTCCGCGCCTGCTTGGACTCTTCTGCGCCTTCTTGCATGCTTCCGCGCCTGCTTGGACGCTTCCGCGACTGCTTGGACGCTTCCGCGCCTGCTTGGACTCTTCTGCGCCTTCTTGCATGCTTTCCCGCCTGCTTGGACGCTTCCGCGACTGCTTGGACGCTACCGCACCTGCTTGGACGCTTCCGCGACTGCTTGGACGCTTCCGCGCCTGCTCGGACTCTTCTGCGCCTGTTTGGACTCTTCTGCGCCTTCTTGCATGCTTCCGCGACTGATTGGACGCTTCCGCGATTGCTTGGCCGCTACCGCGCCTGCTTGGAAGCTTCCGCGCCTGCTTGGACTCTTCTGCGTCATCTTGCATGCTTCCGCGCCTGCTTGGACGTTTCCGCGCCTGCTTGGACGCTACCGCGCCTGCTTGGACGCTTCCGCGACTGCTTGGACGCTTCCGCGCCTGGTTGGACGCGACCGCGCCTGCTTGAACGCTTCCGCGACTGCTTCGACGCTTCCGCGCATGTGTGGACCCTTCTGCGCCGCTTGGACTCTTCTGCGCCTTCTTGCATGCTTCCGCGCCTGCTTGGACGTTTCCGCGACTGCTTGGACGCTACCGCGCCTGCTTGGACGCTTCCGCGACAGCTTGGACGCTACCACGCCTGCTTGGACGCTTCCGCGCCTGCTTGGACGCTTCCGCGCCTGCTTGGACGCTTCCGCGACTGCTTGGACGCTTCCGCGCCTGCTTGGACTCTTCTGCGTCTTCTTGCATGCTTCCGCGCCTGCTTGGACGTTTCCGCGCCTGCTTGGACGCTACCGCGCCTGCTTGGACGCTTCCGCGCCTGCTTGGACGCTTCCGCGCCTGCTTGGACACTTCTGCGCCTGTTTGGATGCTTCCGCGCCTGTATGTATGCTTCCGAGCCTACTTGGACGCTTCCGCGCTTGCTTGGACGCTTCTGCGCCTTCTTGCATGCTCCCGCGCCTGCTTGGACGTTTCCGCGCCTGCATGGACGCTTCCGCGCCTGCTTGGACGCTTCCGCGACTGCTTGGACGCTTCCGCGCCTGCTTGGACTCTTCTGCGTCTTCTTGCATGCTTCCGCGCCTGCTTGGACGTTTCCGCGCCTGCTTGGACGCTACCGCGCCTGCTTGGACGCTTCCGCGACTGCTTGGACGCTTCCGCGCCTGGTTGGACGCGACCGCGCCTGCTTGGACGCTTCCGCGACTGCTTGGACGCTTCCGCGCCTGCTTGGACTCTTCTGCGCCTTCTTGCATGCTGCCGCGCCTACTTGGACGCTTCCGCGCCTGGTTGGACGCTACCGCGCCTGCTTGGACGCTTCCGCGACTGCTTGGACGCTTCCGCGCCTGCTTGGACTCTTCTGCGCCTTCTTGCATGCTTCCGCGCCTGCATCGACGCTTCCGCGATTGCTTGGACGCTTCCGCGCCTGCTTGGACTCTTCTGCGCCTTCTTGCATGCTGCCGCGCCTACTTGGACGTTTCCACGCCTGCTTGGACGCTTCCGCGCCTGCTTGCATGCTTCCCCGCCTGCCTGAACGCTTCCGCGCCTGCTTGGACTCTTCTGCGCCTTCTTGCATGCTTCCGCGCCTGCTTGGACGATTCCGCGCCTGCTTGGACGCTACCGCGCCTGCTTGGACGCTTCCGCGCCTTCTTGCATGCTTCCGCGCCTACTTGGACGTTTCCGCGCCTGCTTGGACGCTTCCGCGCCTGCTTGCATGCTTCCCCGCCTGCTTGGACGCTTCCGCGACTGCTTGGACGCTTCCGCGCCTGCTTGGACTCTTCTGCGTCTTCTTGCATGCTTCCTCGCCTGCTTGGACGCTTCCGCGCCTGCTTGGACGCTACCGCGCCTGCTTGGACGCTTCCGCGACTGCTTGGACTCTACCGCGCCTGCTTGAACGCTACCGCGACTGCTTGGACGCTTCCGCGCCTGCTTGGACTCTTCTGCGTCTTCTTGCATGCTTCCGCGCCTGCTTGGACGCTTCCGCGCCTGCTTGGAATCTTCTGCGCCTTCTTGCATGCTGCCGCGCCTACTTGGACGTTTCCACGCCTGCTTGGACGCTTCCGCACCTGCTTGCATGCTTCCCCGCCTGCTTGGACGCTTCCGCGCCTGCTTGGACTCTTCTGCGCCTTCTTGCATGCTCCCGCGCCTGCTTGGACGTTTCCGCGCCTGCTTGGACGCTACCGAGCCTGCTTGGACGCTTCCGCGCCTTCTTGCATGTTTCCGCGCCTACTTGGACGTTTCCGCGCCTGCTTGGACGCTTCCGCGCCTGCTTGCATGCTTCCCCGCCTGCTTGGACGCTTCCGCGCCTGCTTGGACGCTTCCGCGCCTGGTTGGACGCTACCGCGCCTGCTTGGACGCTTCCGCGCCTGCTTGCATGCTTCCCCGCCTGCTTGGACGCTTCCGCGCCTGCTTGGACTCTTCTGCGCCTGCTTGCATGCTTCCGCGCCTGCTTGGACGCTTCCGCGCCTGCTTGGACTCTTCTGCGTCTTCTTGCATGCTTCCGCGCCTGCTTGGACGTTTCCGCGCCTGCTTGGACGCTACCGCGCCTGCTTGGACGCTTCCGCGACTGCTTGGACGCTTCCGCGCCTGGTTGGACGCGACCGCGCCTGCTTGGGCGCTTCCGCGACTGCTTGAACGCTACCGCGCCTGCTTGGACGCTTCCGCGCCTGCTTGCATGCTTCCCCGCCTGCTTGGACGCTTCCGCGCCTGCTTGGACGCTTCCGCGCCTGCTTGGACTCTTCCACGCCTGCTTGGACGTTTCCGCGCCTGCTTGGACGCTACCGCGCCTGCTTGGACGCTTCCGCGACTGCTTGGACTCTACCGCGCCTGCTTGAACGCTTCCGCGACTGCTTGGACGCTTCCGCGCCTGCTTGGACTCTTCTGCGTCTTCTTGCATGCTTCCGCGCCTGCTTGGACGCTTCCGCGCCTGCTTGGAATCTTCTGCGCCTTCTTGCATGCTGCCGCGCCTACTTGGACGTTTCCACGCCTGCTTGGACGCTTCCGCACCTGCTTGCATGCTTCCCCGCCTGCTTGGACGTTTCCGCGCCTGCTTGGACGCTTCCGCGCCTGCTTGCATGCTTCCCCGCCTGCTTGGACGCTTCCGCGCCTGCTTGGACGCTTCCGCGCCTGGTTGGACGCTACCGCGCCGGCTTGGACGCTTCCGCGCCTGCTTGCATGCTTCCCCGCCTGCTTGGACGCTTCCGCGCCTGCTTGGACTCTTCTGCGCCTGCTTGCATGCTTCCGCGCCTGCTTGGACGCTTCCGCGCCTGCTTGGACTCTTCTGCGTCTTCTTGCATGCTTCCGCGCCTGCTTGGACGTTTCCGCGCCTGCTTGGACGCTACCGCGCCTGCTTGGACGCTTCCGCGACTGCTTGGACGCTTCCGCGCCTGGTTGGACGCGACCGCGCCTGCTTGGACGCTTCCGCGACTGCTTGGACGCTTCCGCGCCTGCTTGGACTCTTCTGCGCCTTCTTGCATGCTGCCGCGCCTACTTGGACGCTTCCGCGCCTGGTTGGACGCTACCGCGCCTGCTTGGACGCTTCCGCGACTGCTTGGACGCTTCCGCGCCTGCTTGGACTCTTCTGCGCCTTCTTGCATGCTTCCGCGCCTGCTTGGACGCTTCCGCGCCTGGTTGGACGCTACCGCGCCTGCATCGACGCTTCCGCGATTGCTTGGACGCTTCCGCGCCTGCTTGGACTCTTCTGCGCCTTCTTGCATGCTGCCGCGCCTACTTGGACGTTTCCACGCCTGCTTGGACGCTTCCGCGCCTGCTTGCATGCTTCCCCGCCTGCCTGAACGCTTCCGCGCCTGCTTGGACTCTTCTGCGCCTTCTTTCATGCTTCCGCGCATGCTTGGACGATTCCGCGCCTGCTTGGACGCTACCGCGCCTGCTTGGACGCTTCCGCGCCTTCTTGCATGCTTCCGCGCCTACTTGGACGTTTCCGCGCCTGCTTGGACGCTTCCGCGCCTGCTTGCATGCTTCCCCGCCTGCTTGGACGCTTCCGCGACTGCTTGGACGCTTCCGCGCCTGCTTGGACTCTTCTGCGTCTTCTTGCATGCTTCCTCGCCTGCTTGGACGCTTCCGCGCCTGCTTGGACGCTACCGCGCCTGCTTGGACGCTTCCGCGACTGCTTGGACTCTACCGCGCCTGCTTGAACGCTTCCGCGACTGCTTGGACGCTTCCGCGCCTGCTTGGACTCTTCTGCGTCTTCTTGCATGCTTCCGCGCCTGCTTGGACGCTTCCGCGCCTGCTTGGAATCTTCTGCGCCTTCTTGCATGCTGCCGCGCCTACTTGGACGTTTCCACGCCTGCTTGGACGCTTCCGCACCTGCTTGCATGCTTCCCCGCCTGCTTGGACGTTTCCGCGCCTGCTTGGACGCTTCCGCGCCTGCTTGCATGCTTCCCCGCCTGCTTGGACGCTTCCGCGCCTGCTTGGACGCTTCCGCGCCTGGTTGGACGCTACCGCGCCGGCTTGGACGCTTCCGCGCCTGCTTGCATGCTTCCCCGCCTGCTTGGACGCTTCCGCGCCTGCTTGGACTCTTCTGCGCCTGCTTGCATGCTTCCGCGCCTGCTTGGACGCTTCCGCGCCTGCTTGGACTCTTCTGCGTCTTCTTGCATGCTTCCGCGCCTGCTTGGACGTTTCCGCGCCTGCTTGGACGCTACCGCGCCTGCTTGGACGCTTCCGCGACTGCTTGGACGCTTCCGCGCCTGGTTGGACGCGACCGCGCCTGCTTGGACGCTTCCCCGACTGCTTGGACGCTTCCGCGCCTGCTTGGACTCTTCTGCGCCTTCTTGCATGCTGCCGCGCCTACTTTGACGCTTCCGCGCCTGGTTGGACGCTACCGCGCCTGCTTGGACGCTTCCGCGACTGCTTGGACGCTTCCGCGCCTGCTTGGACTCTTCTGCGCCTTCTTGCATGCTTCCGCGCCTGCTTGGACGCTTCCGCGCCTGGTTGGACGCTACCGCGCCTGCATCGACGCTTCCGCGATTGCTTGGACGCTTCCGCGCCTGCTTGGACTCTTCTGCGCCTTCTTGCATGCTGCCGCGCCTACTTGGACGTTTCCACGCCTGCTTGGACGCTTCCGCGCCTGCTTGCATGCTTCCCCGCCTGCCTGAACGCTTCCGCGCCTGCTTGGACTCTTCTGCGCCTTCTTGCATGCTTCCGCGCCTGCTTGGACGATTCCGCGCCTGCTTGGACGCTACCGCGCCTGCTTGGACGCTTCCGCGCCTTCTTGCATGCTTCCGCGCCTACTTGGACGTTTCCGCGCCTGCTTGGACGCTTCCGCGCCTGCTTGCATGCTTCCCCGCCTGCTTGGACGCTTCCGCGACTGCTTGGACGCTTCCGCGCCTGCTTGGACTCTTCTGCGTCTTCTTGCATGCTTCCTCGCCTGCTTGGACGCTTCCGCGCCTGCTTGGACGCTACCGCGCCTGCTTGGACGCTTCCGCGACTGCTTGGACTCTACCGCGCCTGCTTGAACGCTTCCGCGACTGCTTGGACGCTTCCGCGCCTGCTTGGACTCTTCTGCGTCTTCTTGCATGCTTCCGCGCCTGCTTGGACGCTTCCGCGCCTGCTTGGAATCTTCTGCGCCTTCTTGCATGCTGCCGCGCCTACTTGGACGTTTCCACGCCTGCTTGGACGCTTCCGCACCTGCTTGCATGCTTCCCCGCCTGCTTGGACGCTTCCGCGCCTGCTTGGACTCTTCTGCGCCTGCTTGCATGCTTCCGCGCCTGCTTGGACGCTTCCGCGCCTGCTTGGACTCTTCTGCGTCTTCTTGCATGCTTCCGCGCCTGCTTGGACGTTTCCGCGCCTGCTTGGACGCTACCGCGCCTGCTTGGACGCTTCCGCGACTGCTTGGACGCTTCCGCGCCTGGTTGGACGCGACCGCGCCTGCTTGGGCGCTTCCGCGACTGCTTGGACGCTTCCGCGCCTGCTTGGACTCTTCTGCGCCTTCGTGCATGCTGCCGCGCCTACTTGGACGCTTCCGCGCCTGGTTGGACGCTACCGCGCCTGCTTGGACGCTTCCGCGACTGCTTGGACGCTTCCGCGCCTGCTTGGACTCTTCTGCGCCTTCTTGCATGCTTCCGCGCCTGCTTGGACGTTTCCACGCCTTCTTGGACGCTACCGCGCCTGCTTGGACGCTTCCGCGCCTTCTTGCATGCTTCCGCGCCTACTTGGACGTTTCCGCGCCTGCTTGGAATCTTCTGCGCCTTCTTGCATGCTGCCGCGCCTACTTGGACGTTTCCACGCCTGCTTGGACGCTTCCGCACCTGCTTGCATGCTTCCCCGCCTGCTTGGACGCTTCCGCGCCTGCTTGGACGCTTCCGCGCCTGGTTGGACGCTACCGCGCCTGCTTGGACGCTTCCGCGCCTGCTTGCATGCTTCCCCGCCTGCTTGGACGCTTCCGCGCCTGCTTGGACTCTTCTGCGCCTGCTTGCATGCTTCCGCGCCTGCTTGGACGCTTCCGCGCCTGCTTGGACTCTTCTGCGTCTTCTTGCATGCTTCCGCGCCTGCTTGGACGTTTCCGCGCCTGCTTGGACGCTACCGCGCCTGCTTGGACGCTTCCGCGACTGCTTGGACGCTTCCGCGCCTGGTTGGACGCGACCGCGCCTGCTTGGACGCTTCCGCGACTGCTTGGACGCTTCCGCGCCTGCTTGGACTCTTCTGCGCCTTCGTGCATGCTGCCGCGCCTACTTGGACGCTTCCGCGCCTGGTTGGACGCTACCGCGCCTGCTTGGACGCTTCCGCGACTGCTTGGACGCTTCCGCGCCTGCTTGGACTCTTCTGCGCCTTCTTGCATGCTTCCGCGCCTGCTTGGACGCTTCCGCGCCTGATTGGACGCTACCGCGCCTGCATCGACGCTTCCGCGATTGCTTGGACGCTTCCGCGCCTGCTTGGACTCTTCTGCGCCTTCTTGCATGCTTCCGCGCCTGCTTGGACGTTTCCACGCCTTCTTGGACGCTACCGCGCCTGCTTGGACGCTTCCGCGCCTTCTTGCATGCTTCCGCGCCTACTTGGACGTTTCCGCGCCTGCTTGGAATCTTCTGCGCCTTCTTGCATGCTGCCGCGCCTACTTGGACGTTTCCACGCCTGCTTGGACGCTTCCGCACCTGCTTGCATGCTTCCCCGCCTGCTTGGACGCTTCCGCGCCTGCTTGGACTCTTCTGCGCCTTCTTGCATGCTTCCGCGCCTGCTTGGACGATTCCGCGCCTGCTTGGACGCTACCGCGCCTGCTTGGACGCTTCCGCGCCTTCTTGCATGCTTCCGCGCCTACTTGGACGTTTCCGCGCCTGCTTGGACGCTTCCGCGCCTGCTTGCATGCTTCCCCGCCTGCTTGGACGCTTCCGCGACTGCTTGGACGCTTCCGCGCCTGCTTGGACTCTTCTGCGTCTTCTTGCATGCTTCCTCGCCTGCTTGGACGCTTCCGCGCCTGCTTGGACGCTACCGCGCCTGCTTGGACGCTTCCGCGACTGCTTGGACTCTACCGCGCCTGCTTGAACGCTTCCGCGACTGCTTGGACGCTTCCGCGCCTGCTTGGACTCTTCTGCGTCTTCTTGCATGCTTCCGCGCCTGCTTGGACGCTTCCGCGCCTGCTTGGAATCTTCTGCGCCTTCTTGCATGCTGCCGCGCCTACTTGGACGTTTCCACGCCTGCTTGGACGCTTCCGCACCTGCTTGCATGCTTCCCCGCCTGCTTGGACGCTTCCGCGCCTGCTTGGACGCTACCGAGCCTGCTTGGACGCTTCCGCGCCTTCTTGCATGCTCCCGCGCCTGCTTGGACGTTTCCGCGCCTGCTTGGACGCTACCGAGCCTGCTTGGACGCTTCCGCGCCTTCTTGCATGCTTCCGCGCCTACTTGGACGTTTCCGCGCCTGCTTGGACGCTTCCGCGCCTGCTTGCATGCTTCCCCGCCTGCTTGGACGCTTCCGCGCCTGCTTGGACGCTTCCGCGCCTGGTTGGACGCTACCGCGCCTGCTTGGACGCTTCCGCGCCTGCTTGCATGCTTCCCCGCCTGCTTGGACGTTTCCGCGCCTGCTTGGACGCTACCGCGCCTGCTTGGACTCTTCTGCGCCTGCTTGCATGCTGCCGCGCCTACTTGGACGTTTCCGCGCCTGCTTGGACGCTTCCGCGCCTGCTTGAACGCTACCGCGCCTGCTTGGACGCTTCCGCGACTGCTTGGACGCTTCCGCGCCTGGTTGGACTCTCTGCGTCTTCTTGCCTGCTTCCGCGCCTGCTTGGACGTTTCCGCGCCTGCTTGGACGCTACCGCGCCTGCTTGGACGCTTCCGCGTCTCTTTGGACGCTACCGCGCCTGCTTGGACACTTCTGCGCCTGTTTGGACTCTTCTGCGCCTGCTTGGACGCTACCGCGCCTGCATGGACTCTTCTGCGCCTGCTTGGACGCTACCGCGCCTTCTTGGACGCTTCTGCTCCTTCGTGCATGCTTCCGCGCCTACTTGGACGTTACCGCGGCTGCTTGGATGCTTCCGCGCCTGCTTGCATGCTTCCCCGCCTGCTTGGACGCTTCCGCGCCTGCTTGGACGCTTCCGCGACTGCTTGGACGCTACCGCGCCTGCTTGGACAATTCCGCGACTGCTTGGGCGCTTCCGCGTCTCTTTGGACGCTACCGCGCCTGCTTGGACGCTTCCGCGTCTCTTTGGACGCTACCGCGCCTGCTTGGACACTTCTGCGCCTGTTTGGACTCTTCTGCGCCTGCTTGGACGCTACCGCGCCTGCATGGACTCTTCTGCGCCTGCTTGGACGCTACCGCGCCTTCTTGGACGCTTCTGCTCCTTCGTGCATGCTTCCGCGCCTACTTGGACGTTACCGCGGCTGCTTGGACGCTTCCGCGCCTGCTTGCATGCTTCCCCGGCTGCTTGGACGCTTCCGCGCCTGCTTGGACTCTTCTGCGCCTTCTTGCATGCTTCCGCGCCTGCTTGGACGTTTCCGCGCCTGCTTGGACGCTACCGCGCCTGCTTGGACGCTTCCGCGCCTTCTTGCATGCTTCCGCGCCTGCTTGGACGTTTCCGCGCCTGCTTGGACGATACCGCGCCTGCTTGGACGCTTCCGCGCCTGCTTGGACTCTTCTGCGCCTGCTTGCATGCTGCCGCGCCTACTTGGACGTTTCCGCGCCTGCTTGGACGCTTCCGCGCCTGCTTGAACGGTACCGCGCCTGCTTGGACGCTTCCGCGACTGCTTGGACGCTTCCGCGCCTGGTTGGACGCTACCGCGCCTGCTTGGATGTTTCCGCCACTGCTTGGACACTACCGCGCCTGCTTGGACGCTACCGCGCCTGCTTGGACGCTTCCGCGACTGCTTGGACGCTTCCGCGCCTGGTTGGACCCTTCTGCGTCTTCTTGCATGCTTCCGCGCCTGCTTGGACGTTTCCGCGCCTGCTTGGACGCTACCGCGCCTGCTTGGACGCTTCCGCGACTGCTAGGACGCTTCCGCGCCTGCTTGGACGCTTCCGCGCCTGCTTGGACTCTTCTGCGTCTTCTTGCAATGCTTCCGCGCCTGCTTGGACGTTTCCGCGCCTGCTTGGACGCTACCGCGCCTGCTTGGACGCTTCCGCGACTGCTTGGACGCTACCGCGCCTGCTTGGACGCTTCCGCGCCTGCTTGGACTCTTCTGCGCCTTCTTGCATGCTTCCGCGCCTGCTTGGATGTTTCCGCGCTTGCTTGGACGCTACCGCGCCTGCTTGGACGCTTCCGCGACTGCTTGGACGCTTCCGCGCCTGGTTGGACGCGACCGCGCCTGCTTGAACGCTTCCGCGACTGCTTGGCCGCTACCGCGCCTGCTTGGAAGCTTCCGCGCCTGCTTGGACTCTTCTGCGTCTTCTTGCATGCTTCCGCGCCTGCTTGGACGTTTCCGCGCCTGCTTGGACGCTACCGCGCCTGCTTGGACGCTTCCGCGACTGCTAGGACGCTTCCGCGCCTGCTTGGACGCTTCCGCGCCTGCTTGGACTCTTCTGCGTCTTCTTGCAATGCTTCCGCGCCTGCTTGGACGTTTCCGCGCCTGCTTGGACGCTACCGCGCCTGCTTGGACGCATCCGCGCCTGCTTGGACTCTTCTGCGTCTTCTTGCATGCTTCCGCGCATGCTTGCATGCTTCCCCGCCTGCTTGGACGCTTCCGCGCCTGCTTGGACGTTTCCGCGCCTGCTTGGACGCTTCCGCGCCTGCTTGCATGCTTCCCCGGCTGCTTGGACGCTTCCGCGCCTGCTTGGACTCTTCTGCGCCTTCTTGCATGCTTCCGCGCCTGCTTGGACGTTTCCGCGCCTGCTTGGACGCTACCGCGCCTGCTTGGACGCTTCCGCGCCTTCTTGCATGCTTCCGCGCCTGCTTGGACGTTTCCGCGCCTGCTTGGACGATACCGCGCCTGCTTGGACGCTTCCGCGCCTGCTTGGACTCTTCTGCGCCTGCTTGCATGCTGCCGCGCCTACTTGGACGTTTCCGCGCCTGCTTGGACGCTTCCGCGCCTGCTTGAACGCTGCCGCGCCTGCTTGGACGCTTCCGCGACTGCTTGGACGCTTCCGCGCCTGGTTGGACGCTACCGCGCCTGCTTGGATGTTTCCGCCACTGCTTGGACACTACCGCGCCTGCTTGGACGCTACCGCGCCTGCTTGGACGCTTCCGCGACTGCTTGGACGCTTCCGCGCCTGGTTGGACCCTTCTGCGTCTTCTTGCATGCTTCCGCGCCTGCTTGGACGTTTCCGCGCCTGCTTGGACGCTACCGCGCCTGCTTGGACGCTTCCGCGACTGCTAGGACGCTTCCGCGCCTGCTTGGACGCTTCCGCGCCTGCTTGGACTCTTCTGCGTCTTCTTGCAATGCTTCCGCGCCTGCTTGGACGTTTCCGCGCCTGCTTGGACGCTACCGCGCCTGCTTGGACGCTTCCGCGACTGCTTGGACGCTACCGCGCCTGCTTGGACGCTTCCGCGCCTGCTTGGACTCTTCTGCGCCTTCTTGCATGCTTCCGCGCCTGCTTGGACGTTTCCGCGCTTGCTTGGACGCTACCGCGCCTGCTTGGACGCTTCCGCGACTGCTTGGACGCTTCCGCGCCTGGTTGGACGCGACCGCGCCTGCTTGAACGCTTCCGCGACTGCTTGGCCGCTACCGCGCCTGCTTGGAAGCTTCCGCGCCTGCTTGGACTCTTCTGCGTCATCTTGCATGCTTCCGCGCCTGCTTGGACGTTTCCGCGCCTGCTTGGACGCTACCGCGCCTGCTTGGACGCTTCCGCGACTGCTTGGACGCTTCCGCGCCTGGTTGGACGCGACCGCGCCTGCTTGATCGCTTCCGCGACTGCTTCGACGATTCCGCGCCTGTGTGGACTCTTCTGCGCCTGCTTGGACTCTTCTGCGCCTTCTTGCATGCTTCCGTGCCTGCTTGGACGTTTCCGCGACTGCTTGGACGCTACCGCGCCTGCTTGGACGCTTCCGCGACTGCTTGGACGCTACCGCGCCTGCTTGGACGCTTCCGCGACTGCTTGGACGCTTCCGCGCCTGCTTGGACTCTTCTTCGCCTTCTTGCATGCTGCCGCACCAACTTGGACGCTTCCGCGCCTGGTTGGAAGCTACCGCGCCTGCTTGGACGCTTCCACGACTGCTTGGACACTTCCGCGCCTGCTTGGACTCTTCTGCGCCTTCTTGCATGCTTCCCCGCCTACTTGGACGTTTCCGCGCTTGCTTGGACGCTCCCGCGCCTGCTTGCATGCTTCCCCGCCTGCTTGGACGCTTCCGCGCCTGCTTGGACGCTTCCGCGACTGCTTGGACGCTTCCGCGCCTACTTGGACGTTTCCGCTCCTGCTTGGACGCTTCCGCGCCTATTTGAACGCTACTGCGCCTGCTTGGACGCTTCCGCGACTGCTTGGACGCTTCCGCGCCTGGTTGGACGCCACCGCGCCTGCTTGGATGTTTCCGCGACTGCTTGGACACTACCGCGCCTGCTTGGACTCTTCTGCGCCTTTTTGCATGCTGCCGCGCCTACTTGGACGTTTCCGCGCCTGCTTGGACGCTTCCGCGCCTGTTTGAACGCTCCTGCGCCTGCTTGGACGCTTCCGCGACTGCTTGGACGCTTCCGCGCCTGGTTGGACGCCACCGCGCCTGCTTGGATGTTTCCGCGACTGCTTGGACACTACCGCGCCTGCTTGGACTCTTCTGCGCCTTCTTGCATGCTGCCGCGCCTACTTGGACGTTTCCGCGCCTGCTTGGACTCTTCTGCGCCTTCTTGCATGCTGCCGCGCCTACTTGGACGTTTCCGCGCCTGCTTGGACGCTTCCGCGCCTGTTTGAACGCTCCTGCGCCTGCTTGGACGCTTCCGCGACTGCTTGGACGCTTCCGCGCCTGGTTGGACGCTACCGCGCCTGCTGGGATGTTTCCGCGACTGCTTGGACACTACCGCGCCTGCTTGGACGCTACCGCGCCTGCGTGCATGCTTCCCCGCCTGCTTGGACGCTTCCGCTTCTGCTTGGACGCTTCCGCGCCTGCTTGGACGTTTCCGCGCCTGCTTGGACGCTACCGCGCCTGCTTGGACGCTTCCGCGCCTTCTTGCATGCTTCCGCGCCTGCTTGGACGTTTCCGCGCCTGCTTGGACGCTTCCGCGACTGCTTGGACGCTTCCGCGCCTGGTTGGACGCTTCCGCGCCTGCTTGCATGCTTCCCCGCCTGCTTGGACGCTTCCGCGCCTGCTTGGACTCTTCTGCGCCTTCTTGCATGCTGCCGCGCCTACTTGGACGTTTCCGCGCCTGCTTGGACGCTTCCGCGCCTGCGTGCATGCTTCCCCGCCTGCTTGGACGCTTCCGCGCCTGCTTGGACGCTTCCGCGACTGCTTGGACGCTACCGTGCCTGCTTGGACGCTGCCGCGACTGCTTGGACACTACCGCGCCTGCTTGGACGCTTCCGCGACTGCTTGGACGTTTCCGCGCCTGCTTGGACTCTTCTGCGTCTTCTTGCATGCTTCCGCGCATGCTTGCATGCTTCCCCGCCTGCTTGGACGCATCCGCGCCTGCTTGGACTATTCTGCGTCTTCTTGCATGCTTCCGCGCCTGCTTGGACGTTTCCGCGCCTGCTTGGACGCTTCCGCGCCTGCTTGCATGCTTCCCCGCCTGCTTGGACGCTTCCGCGCCTGCTTGGACTCTTCTGCGCCTTCTTGCATGCTTCCGCGCCTGCTTGGACGTTTCCGCGCCTGCTTGGACGCTACCGCGCCTGCTTGGACGCTTCCGCGCCTTCTTGCATGCTTCCGCGCCTGCTTGGACGTTTCCGCGCCTGCTTGGACGATACCGCGCCTGCTTGGACGCTTCCTCGCCTGCTTGGACTCTTCTGCGCCTGCTTGCATGCTGCCGCGCCTACTTGGACGTTTCCGCGCCTGCTTGGACGCTTCCGCGCCTGCTTGAACGCTACCGCGCCTGCTTGGACGCTTCCGCGACTGCTTGGACGCTTCCGCGCCTGGTTGGACGCTACCGCGCCTGCTTGGATGTTTCCGCGACTGCTTGGACACTACCGCGCCTGCTTGGACGCTACCGCGCCTGCTTGGACGCTTCTGCGACTGCTTGGACGCTTCCGCGCCTGCTTGGACGCTACCGCGCCTGCTTGGACGCTTCCGCGACTGCTTGGACGCTACCGCGCCTGCTTGGACGCTTCCGCGCCTGCTTGGACTCTTCTGCGCCTTCTTGCATGCTTCCGCGCCTGCTTGGACGTTTCCCCGCTTGCTTGGACGCCACCGCGCCTGCTTGGACGCTTCCGCGACTGCTTGGACGCTTCCGCGCCTGGTTGGACGCGACCGCGCCTGCTTGAACGCTTCCGCGACTGCTTGGCCGCTACCGCGCCTGCTTGGAAGCTTCCGCGCCTGCTTGGACTCTTCTGCGTCATCTTGCATGCTTCCGCGCCTGCTTGGACGTTTCCGCGCCTGCTTGGACGCTACCGCGCCTGCTTGGACGCTTCCGCGACTGCTTGGACGATCCGCGCCTGGTTGGACGCGACCGCGCCTGCTTGATCGCTTCCGCGACTGCTTCGACGATTCCGCGCCTGTGTGGACTCTTCTGCGCCTGCTTGGACTCTTCTGCGCCTTCTTGCATGCTTCCGCGCCTGCTTGGACGTTTCCGCGACTGCTTGGACGGTACCGCGCCTGCTTGGACGCTTCCGCGACTGCTTGGACGCTACAGCGCCTGCTTGGACGCTTCCGCGACTGCTTGGACGCTTCCGCGCCTGCTTGGACTCTTCTGCGCCTGCTTGCATGCTGCCGCGCCAACTTGGACGCTTCCGCGCCTGGTTGGTAGCTACCGCGCCTGCTTGGACGCTTCCATGACTGCTTGGACGCTTCCGCGCCTGCTTGGACTCTTCTGCGCCTTGTTGCATCCTTCCGCGCCTGCTTGGACGTTTCCGCGCCTGCTTGGACGCTTCCGCGCCTGCTTGGACTCTTCTGCGCCTGCTTGCATGCTGCCGCGCCTACTTGGACGTTTCCGCGCCTGCTTGGACGCTTCCGCGCCTGCTTGAACGCTACCGCGCCTGCTTGGACGCTTCCGCGACTGCTTGGACGCTTCCGCGCCTGGTTGGACGCTACCGCGCCTGCTTGGATGTTTCCGCCACTGCTTGGACACTACCGCGCCTGCTTGGACGCTACCGCGCCTGCTTGGACGCTTCCGCGACTGCTTGGACGCTTCCGCGCCTGGTTGGACCCTTCTGCGTCTTCTTGCATGCTTCCGCGCCTGCTTGGACGTTTCCGCGCCTGCTTGGACGCTACCGCGCCTGCTTGGACGCTTCCGCGACTGCTAGGACGCTTCCGCGCCTGCTTGGACGCTTCCGCGCCTGCTTGGACTCTTCTGCGTCTTCTTGCAATGCTTCCGCGCCTGCTTGGACGTTTCCGCGCCTGCTTGGACGCTACCGCGCCTGCTTGGACGCTTCCGCGACTGCTTGGACGCTTCCGCGCCTGGTTGGACGCGACCGCGCCTGCTTGAACGCTTCCGCGACTGCTTGGCCGCTACCGCGCCTGCTTGGAAGCTTCCGCGCCTGCTTGGACTCTTCTGCGTCATCTTGCATGCTTCCGCGCCTGCTTGGATAGTTTCCGCGCCTGCTTGGACGCTACCGCGCCTGCTTGGACGCTTCCGCGACTGCTTGGACGCTTCCGCGCCTGGTTGGACGCGACCGCGCCTGCTTGATCGCTTCCGCGACTGCTTCGACGATTCCGCGCCTGTGTGGACTCTTCTGCGCCTTCTTGCATGCTTCCGCGTCTGCTTGGACGTTTCCGCGACTGCTTGGACGCTACCGCGCCTGCTTGGACGCTTCCGCGACTGCTTGGACGCTACCGCGCCTGCTTGGACGCTTCCGCGACTGCTTGGACGCTTCCGCGCCTACTTGGACTCTTCTGCGCCTTCTTGCATGCTTCCGCGCCTGCTTGGACTCTTCTGCGCCTTCTTGCATGCTTCCGCGCCTGCTTGGACGTTTCCGCGCCTGCTTGGACGCTACCGCGCCTGCTTGGACGCTTCCGCGACTGCTTGGACGCTTCCGCGCCTGGTTGGACGCCACCGCGCCTGCTTGGATGTTTCCGCGACTGCTTGGACACTACCGCGCCTGCTTGGACTCTTCTCCGCCTTCTTGCATGCTGCCGCGCCTACTTGGACGTTTCCGCGCCTGCTTGGACTCTTCTGCGCCTTCTTGCATGCTGCCGCGCCTACTTGGACGTTTCCGCGCCTGCTTGGACGCTTCCGCGCCTGTTTGAACGCTCCTGCGCCTGCTTGGACGCTTCCGCGACTGCTTGGACGCTTCCGCGCCTGCTTGGACGTTTCCGCGCCTGCTTGGACGCTACCGCGCCTGCTTGGACGCTTCCGCGCCTTCTTGCATGCTTCCGCGCCTGCTTGGACGTTTCCGCGCCTGCTTGGACGCTTCCGCGACTGCTTGGACGCTTCCGCGCCTGGTTGGACGCTTCCGCGCCTGCTTTCATGCTTCCCCGCCTGCTTGGACGCTTCCGCGCCTGCTTGGACTCTTCTGCGCCTTCTTGCATGCTGCCGCGCCTACTTGGACGTTTCCGCGCCTGCTTGGACGCTTCCGCGCCTGCGTGCATGCTTCCCCGCCTGCTTGGACGCTTCCGCGCCTGCTTGGACGCTTCCGCGACTGCTTGGACGCTACCGTGCCTGCTTGGACGCTGCTGCGACTGCTTGGACACTACCGCGCCTGCTTGGACGCTTCCGCGACTGCTTGGACGTTTCCGCGCCTGCTTGGACTCTTCTGCGTCTTCTTGCATGCTTCCGCGCATGCTTGCATGCTTCCCCGCCTGCTTGGACGCATCCGCGCCTGCTTGGACTCTTCTGCGTCTTCTTGCATGCTTCCGCGCCTGCTTGGACGTTTCCGCGCCTGCTTGGACGCTTCCGCGCCTGCTTGCATGCTTCCCCGCCTGCTTGGACGCTTCCGCGCCTGCTTGGACTCTTCTGCGCCTTCTTGCATGCTTCCGCGCCTGCTTGGACGTTTCCGCGCCTGCTTGGACGCTACCGCGCCTGCTTGGACGCTTCCGCGCCTTCTTGCATGCTTCCGCGCCTGCTTGGACGTTTCCGCGCCTGCTTGGACGATACCGCGCCTGCTTGGACGCTTCCGCGCCTGCTTGGACTCTTCTGCGCCTGCTTGCATGCTGCCGCGCCTACTTGGACGTTTCCGCGCCTGCTTGGACGCTTCCGCGCCTGCTTGAACGCTACCGCGCCTGCTTGGACGCTTCCGCGACTGCTTGGACGCTTCCGCGCCTGGTTGGACGCTACCGCGCCTGCTTGGATGTTTCCGCGACTGCTTGGACACTACCGCGCCTGCTTGGACGCCACCGCGCCTGCTTGGACGCTTCCGCGACTGCTTGGACGCTTCCGCGCCTGCTTGGACGCTACCGCGCCTGCTTGGACGCTTCCGCGACTGCTTGGACGCTACCGCGCCTGCTTGGACGCTTCCGCGCCTGCTTGGACTCTTCTGCGCCTTCTTGCATGCTTCCGCGCCTGCTTGGACGTTTCCGCGCTTGCTTGGACTCTTCCACGCATGCTTGGACGCTCCCACGCCTGCTTGGACGCTTCCGCGCCTGCTTGGACGCTTCTGCGCCTTCTTGCATGCTTCCGCGCCTACTTGGACGTTTCCGCGCCTGCTTGGACGTTTCCGCGCCTGCTTGGACTCTTCCACGCCTGCATGGACGCTACCGCGCCTGCTTGGACGCTTCCGCGACTGCTTGGACGCTTCCGCGACTGCTTGGACGCTTCCGCGCCTGCTTGGACGCTTCCGCGCCTGCTTCGACTCTTCCGCGCATGCTTGGACGTTTCCGCGTCTGCTTGGACTCTTCCACGCATGCTTGGACGCTCCCGCGCCTACTTGGACGCTTCCGCGCCTGCTTGGACTCTTCCACGCATGCTTGGACTCTTCTGCGCCTTCTGGCATGCTGCCGCGCCTACTTGGACGTTTCCGCGCCTGCTTGGACGCTTCCGCGCCTGGTTGGACGCTTCCGCGCTTCTTGCATGCTTCCGCGCCTACTTGGACATTTCCGCGCCTGCTTGGACTCTTCCACGCATGCTTGGACGCTCCCACGCCTGCTTGGACGCTTCCGCGCCTGCTTGGACGCTTCTGCGCCTTCTTGCATGCTTCCGCGCCTACGTGGACGTTTCCGCGCCTGCTTGGACGTTTCCGCGCCTGCTTGGACTCTTCCACGCATGCTTGGACGCTCCCACGCCTGCTTGGACGCTTCCGCGCCTGCTTGGACGCTTCCGCGCCTGCTTGGACTCTTCTGCGCCTTCTGGCATGCTTCCGCGCCTGCTTGGACGCTTCCGCGACTGCCCGGACGCTTCCGCGCCTGTTTGGACGCCACCGCGCCTGCTTGGACGCTTCCGCGACTGCTTGGACGCTTCCGCGCCCGGTTGGACGCTACCGCGCCTGCTTGGACTCGTCTGCGCCTTCTTGCATGCTGCCGCGCCTACTTGGACGTTTCCGCGCCTGATTGGACGCTTCCGCGCCTGCTTGCATGCTTCCCCGCCTGCTTGGACGTTTCCGCGCCTGCTTGGACTCTTCTGCGCCTGTTTGGACTCTTCTGCGCCTTCTTGCATGCTTCCGCGACTGCTTCGACGCTTCTGCGCCTTTTTGGATGCTTCCGCGCCTGCTTGGACGTTTCCGCGCCAGCTTGGACGCTTCCGCGCCTGCTTGGACGCTTCCGCGCCTTCTTGCATGCTTCTGCGCCTACTTGGACGATCTCGCGCCTGCCTGGACGCTTCCGCGCCTGCTTCGAATCTTCTGCGTCTTCTTGCATGTTTCCGCGCTTGCTTGGATGCTTCCGCGCCTGCTTGGACGTTTCCGCGCCTGCTTGGACGTTACCGCGCCTGCTTGGACGCTTCCGCGACTGCTTGGACGCTTCCGCGCCTGGTTGGACGATACCGCGCCTGCTTGGACTCTTCTGCGCCTTCTTGCATGCTGCCGCGCCTACTTGGACGTTTCCGCGCCTGCTTGGACGTTTCCGCGCCTGCTTGGACTCTTCCACGCATGCTTGGACGCTCCCACGCCTGCTTGGACGCTTCCGCGCCTGCTTGGACGCTTCTGCGCCTTCTTGCATGCTTCCGCGCCTACTTGGACGTTTCCGCGCCTGCTTGGACGTTTCCGCGCCTGCTTGGACTCTTCCACGCCTGCATGGACGCTACCGCGCCTGCTTGGACGCTTCCGCGACTGCTTGGACGCTTCCGCGACTGCTTGGACGCTTCCGCGCCTGCTTGGACGCTTCCGCGCCTGCTTCGACTCTTCCGCGCATGCTTGGACGTTTCCGCGTCTGCTTGGACTCTTCCACGCATGCTTGGACGCTCCCGCGCCTACTTGGACGCTTCCGCGCCTGCTTGGACTCTTCCACGCATGCTTGGACTCTTCTGCGCCTTCTGGCATGCTGCCGCGCCTACTTGGACGTTTCCGCGCCTGCTTGGACGCTTCCGCGCCTGGTTGGACGCTTCCGCGCTTCTTGCATGCTTCCGCGCCTACTTGGACATTTCCGCGCCTGCTTGGACTCTTCCACGCATGCTTGGACGCTCCCACGCCTGCTTGGACGCTTCCGCGCCTGCTTGGACGCTTCTGCGCCTTCTTGCATGCTTCCGCGCCTACGTGGACGTTTCCGCGCCTGCTTGGACGTTTCCGCGCCTGCTTGGACTCTTCCACGCATGCTTGGACGCTCCCACGCCTGCTTGGACGCTTCCGCGCCTGCTTGGACGCTTCCGCGCCTGCTTGGACTCTTCTGCGCCTTCTGGCATGCTTCCGCGCCTGCTTGGACGCTTCCGCGACTGCCCGGACGCTTCCGCGCCTGTTTGGACGCCACCGCGCCTGCTTGGACGCTTCCGCGACTGCTTGGACGCTTCCGCGCCCGGTTGGACGCTACCGCGCCTGCTTGGACTCGTCTGCGCCTTCTTGCATGCTGCCGCGCCTACTTGGACGTTTCCGCGCCTGATTGGACGCTTCCGCGCCTGCTTGCATGCTTCCCCGCCTGCTTGGACGTTTCCGCGCCTGCTTGGACTCTTCTGCGCCTGTTTGGACTCTTCTGCGCCTTCTTGCATGCTTCCGCGACTGCTTCGACGCTTCTGCGCCTTTTTGGATGCTTCCGCGCCTGCTTGGACGTTTCCGCGCCAGCTTGGACGCTTCCGCGCCTGCTTGGACGCTTCCGCGCCTTCTTGCATGCTTCTGCGCCTACTTGGACGATCTCGCGCCTGCCTGGACGCTTCCGCGCCTGCTTCGAATCTTCTGCGTCTTCTTGCATGTTTCCGCGCTTGCTTGGATGCTTCCGCGCCTGCTTGGACGTTTCCGCGCCTGCTTGGACGTTTCCGCGCCTGCTTGGACTCTTCCACGCCTGCATGGACGCTACCGCGCCTGCTTGGACGCTACCGCGCCTGCTTGGACGCTTCCGCGACTGCTTGGACGCTTCCGCGACTGCTTGGACGCTTCCGCGCCTGCTTGGACGCTTCCGCGCCTGCTTCGACTCTTCCGCGCATGCTTGGACGTTTCCGCGTCTGCTTGGACTCTTCCACGCATGCTTGGACGCTCCCGCGCCTACTTGGACGCTTCCGCGCCTGCTTGGACTCTTCCACGCATGCTTGGACTCTTCTGCGCCTTCTGGCATGCTGCCGCGCCTACTTGGACGTTTCCGCGCCTGCTTGGACGCTTCCGCGCCTGGTTGGACGCTTCCGCGCTTCTTGCATGCTTCCGCGCCTACTTGGACATTTCCGCGCCTGCTTGGACTCTTCCACGCATGCTTGGACGCTCCCACGCCTGCTTGGACGCTTCCGCGCCTGCTTGGACGCTTCTGCGCCTTCTTGCATGCTTCCGCGCCTACGTGGACGTTTCCGCGCCTGCTTGGACGTTTCCGCGCCTGCTTGGACTCTTCCACGCATGCTTGGACGCTCCCACGCCTGCTTGGACGCTTCCGCGCCTGCTTGGACGCTTCCGCGCCTGCTTGGACTCTTCCACGCATGCTTGGACGCTCCCACGCCTGCTTGGACGCTTCCGCGCCTGCTTGGACGCTTCCGCGCCTGCTTGGACTCTTCTGCGCCTTCTGGCATGCTTCCGCGCCTGCTTGGACGCTTCCGCGACTGCCCGGACGCTTCCGCGCCTGTTTGGACGCCACCGCGCCTGCTTGGACGCTTCCGCGACTGCTTGGACGCTTCCGCGCCCGGTTGGACGCTACCGCGCCTGCTTGGACTCGTCTGCGCCTTCTTGCATGCTGCCGCGCCTACTTGGACGTTTCCGCGCCTGATTGGACGCTTCCGCGCCTGCTTGCATGCTTCCCCGCCTGCTTGGACGTTTCCGCGCCTGCTTGGACTCTTCTGCGCCTGTTTGGACTCTTCTGCGCCTTCTTGCATGCTTCCGCGACTGCTTCGACGCTTCTGCGCCTTTTTGGATGCTTCCGCGCCTGCTTGGACGTTTCCGCGCCAGCTTGGACGCTTCCGCGCCTGCTTGGACGCTTCCGCGCCTTCTTGCATGCTTCTGCGCCTACTTGGACGATCTCGCGCCTGCCTGGACGCTTCCGCGCCTGCTTCGAATCTTCTGCGTCTTCTTGCATGTTTCCGCGCTTGCTTGGATGCTTCCGCGCCTGCTTGGACGTTTCCGCGCCTGCTTGGACGTTACCGCGCCTGCTTGGACGCTTCCGCGACTGCTTGGACGCTTCCGCGCCTGGTTGGACGATACCGCGCCTGCTTGGACTCTTCTGCGCCTTCTTGCATGCTGCCGCGCCTACTTGGACGTTTCCGCGCCAGCTTGGACGCTTCCCCGCCTGCTTGGACGCTTCCGCGCCTGCTTGGACGCTTCCGCGCCTACTTGTATGCTTCCCCGCCTGCTTGGACGCTTCCGCGCCTGCTTGGACACTTCTGCGCCTGTTTGGACTCTTCTGCGCCTTCTTGCATGCTTCCGCGCCTGCTTGGACGCTTCCGCCCCTGCTTGGACTCTTCCGCGACTGCTTGGACCCCACCGCGCCTGCTTGGACGCTTCCGCGACTGCTTGGACGCTTCCGCGCCTGCTTGGACGCTACCGCGCCTGCTTGGACGCTTCCGCGACTGCTTGGACGCTACCGCGCCTGCTTGGACGCTTCCGCGCCTGCTTGGACTCTTCTGCGCCTTCTTGCATGCTTCCGCGCCTGCTTGGACGTTTCCGCGCTTGCTTGGACTCTTCCACGCATGCTTGGACGCTCCCACGCCTGCTTGGACGCTTCCGCGCCTGCTTGGACGCTTCTGCGCCTTCTTGCATGCTTCCGCGCCTACGTGGACGTTTCCGCGCCTGCTTGGACGTTTCCGCGCCTGCTTGGACTCTTCCACGCATGCTTGGACGCTCCCACGCCTGCTTGGACGCTTCCGCGCCTGCTTGGACGCTTCCGCGCCTGCTTGGACTCTTCTGCGCCTTCTGGCATGCTTCCGCGCCTGCTTGGACGCTTCCGCGACTGCCCGGACGCTTCCGCGCCTGTTTGGACGCCACCGCGCCTGCTTGGACTCTTCCACGCATGCTTGGACTCTTCTGCGCCTTCTGGCATGCTGCCGCGCCTACTTGGACGTTTCCGCGCCTGCTTGGACGCTTCCGCGCCTGGTTGGACGCTTCCGCGCTTCTTGCATGCTTCCGCGCCTACTTGGACATTTCCGCGCCTGCTTGGACTCTTCCACGCATGCTTGGACGCTCCCACGCCTGCTTGGACGCTTCCGCGCCTGCTTGGACGCTTCTGCGCCTTCTTGCATGCTTCCGCGCCTACGTGGACGTTTCCGCGCCTGCTTGGACGTTTCCGCGCCTGCTTGGACTCTTCCACGCATGCTTGGACGCTCCCACGCCTGCTTGGACGCTTCCGCGCCTGCTTGGACGCTTCCGCGCCTGCTTGGACTCTTCCACGCATGCTTGGACGCTCCCACGCCTGCTTGGACGCTTCCGCGCCTGCTTGGACGCTTCCGCGCCTGCTTGGACTCTTCTGCGCCTTCTGGCATGCTTCCGCGCCTGCTTGGACGCTTCCGCGACTGCCCGGACGCTTCCGCGCCTGTTTGGACGCCACCGCGCCTGCTTGGACGCTTCCGCGCCTGCTTGGACTCTTCTTCGCCTTCTTGCATGCTGCCGCACCAACTTGGACGCTTCCGCGCCTGGTTGGAAGCTACCGCGCCTGCTTGGACGCTTCCACGACTGCTTGGACACTTCCGCGCCTGCTTGGACTCTTCTGCGCCTTCTTGCATGCTTCCCCGCCTACTTGGACGTTTCCGCGCTTGCTTGGACGCTCCCGCGCCTGCTTGCATGCTTCCCCGCCTGCTTGGACGCTTCCGCGCCTGCTTGGACGCTTCCGCGACTGCTTGGACGCTTCCGCGCCTACTTGGACGTTTCCGCTCCTGCTTGGACGCTTCCGCGCCTATTTGAACGCTACTGCGCCTGCTTGGACGCTTCCGCGACTGCTTGGACGCTTCCGCGCCTGGTTGGACGCCACCGCGCCTGCTTGGATGTTTCCGCGACTGCTTGGACACTACCGCGCCTGCTTGGACTCTTCTGCGCCTTTTTGCATGCTGCCGCGCCTACTTGGACGTTTCCGCGCCTGCTTGGACGCTTCCGCGCCTGTTTGAACGCTCCTGCGCCTGCTTGGACGCTTCCGCGACTGCTTGGACGCTTCCGCGCCTGGTTGGACGCCACCGCGCCTGCTTGGATGTTTCCGCGACTGCTTGGACACTACCGCGCCTGCTTGGACTCTTCTGCGCCTTCTTGCATGCTGCCGCGCCTACTTGGACGTTTCCGCGCCTGCTTGGACTCTTCTGCGCCTTCTTGCATGCTGCCGCGCCTACTTGGACGTTTCCGCGCCTGCTTGGACGCTTCCGCGCCTGTTTGAACGCTCCTGCGCCTGCTTGGACGCTTCCGCGACTGCTTGGACGCTTCCGCGCCTGGTTGGACGCTACCGCGCCTGCTGGGATGTTTCCGCGACTGCTTGGACACTACCGCGCCTGCTTGGACGCTACCGCGCCTGCGTGCATGCTTCCCCGCCTGCTTGGACGCTTCCGCTTCTGCTTGGACGCTTCCGCGCCTGCTTGGACGTTTCCGCGCCTGCTTGGACGCTACCGCGCCTGCTTGGACGCTTCCGCGCCTTCTTGCATGCTTCCGCGCCTGCTTGGACGTTTCCGCGCCTGCTTGGACGCTTCCGCGACTGCTTGGACGCTTCCGCGCCTGGTTGGACGCTTCCGCGCCTGCTTGCATGCTTCCCCGCCTGCTTGGACGCTTCCGCGCCTGCTTGGACTCTTCTGCGCCTTCTTGCATGCTGCCGCGCCTACTTGGACGTTTCCGCGCCTGCTTGGACGCTTCCGCGCCTGCGTGCATGCTTCCCCGCCTGCTTGGACGCTTCCGCGCCTGCTTGGACGCTTCCGCGACTGCTTGGACGCTACCGTGCCTGCTTGGACGCTGCCGCGACTGCTTGGACACTACCGCGCCTGCTTGGACGCTTCCGCGACTGCTTGGACGTTTCCGCGCCTGCTTGGACTCTTCTGCGTCTTCTTGCATGCTTCCGCGCATGCTTGCATGCTTCCCCGCCTGCTTGGACGCATCCGCGCCTGCTTGGACTATTCTGCGTCTTCTTGCATGCTTCCGCGCCTGCTTGGACGTTTCCGCGCCTGCTTGGACGCTTCCGCGCCTGCTTGCATGCTTCCCCGCCTGCTTGGACGCTTCCGCGCCTGCTTGGACTCTTCTGCGCCTTCTTGCATGCTTCCGCGCCTGCTTGGACGTTTCCGCGCCTGCTTGGACGCTACCGCGCCTGCTTGGACGCTTCCGCGCCTTCTTGCATGCTTCCGCGCCTGCTTGGACGTTTCCGCGCCTGCTTGGACGATACCGCGCCTGCTTGGACGCTTCCTCGCCTGCTTGGACTCTTCTGCGCCTGCTTGCATGCTGCCGCGCCTACTTGGACGTTTCCGCGCCTGCTTGGACGCTTCCGCGCCTGCTTGAACGCTACCGCGCCTGCTTGGACGCTTCCGCGACTGCTTGGACGCTTCCGCGCCTGGTTGGACGCTACCGCGCCTGCTTGGATGTTTCCGCGACTGCTTGGACACTACCGCGCCTGCTTGGACGCTACCGCGCCTGCTTGGACGCTTCTGCGACTGCTTGGACGCTTCCGCGCCTGCTTGGACGCTACCGCGCCTGCTTGGACGCTTCCGCGACTGCTTGGACGCTACCGCGCCTGCTTGGACGCTTCCGCGCCTGCTTGGACTCTTCTGCGCCTTCTTGCATGCTTCCGCGCCTGCTTGGACGTTTCCCCGCTTGCTTGGACGCCACCGCGCCTGCTTGGACGCTTCCGCGACTGCTTGGACGCTTCCGCGCCTGGTTGGACGCGACCGCGCCTGCTTGAACGCTTCCGCGACTGCTTGGCCGCTACCGCGCCTGCTTGGAAGCTTCCGCGCCTGCTTGGACTCTTCTGCGTCATCTTGCATGCTTCCGCGCCTGCTTGGACGTTTCCGCGCCTGCTTGGACGCTACCGCGCCTGCTTGGACGCTTCCGCGACTGCTTGGACGATCCGCGCCTGGTTGGACGCGACCGCGCCTGCTTGATCGCTTCCGCGACTGCTTCGACGATTCCGCGCCTGTGTGGACTCTTCTGCGCCTGCTTGGACTCTTCTGCGCCTTCTTGCATGCTTCCGCGCCTGCTTGGACGTTTCCGCGACTGCTTGGACGGTACCGCGCCTGCTTGGACGCTTCCGCGACTGCTTGGACGCTACAGCGCCTGCTTGGACGCTTCCGCGACTGCTTGGACGCTTCCGCGCCTGCTTGGACTCTTCTGCGCCTGCTTGCATGCTGCCGCGCCAACTTGGACGCTTCCGCGCCTGGTTGGTAGCTACCGCGCCTGCTTGGACGCTTCCATGACTGCTTGGACGCTTCCGCGCCTGCTTGGACTCTTCTGCGCCTTGTTGCATCCTTCCGCGCCTGCTTGGACGTTTCCGCGCCTGCTTGGACGCTTCCGCGCCTGCTTGGACTCTTCTGCGCCTGCTTGCATGCTGCCGCGCCTACTTGGACGTTTCCGCGCCTGCTTGGACGCTTCCGCGCCTGCTTGAACGCTACCGCGCCTGCTTGGACGCTTCCGCGACTGCTTGGACGCTTCCGCGCCTGGTTGGACGCTACCGCGCCTGCTTGGATGTTTCCGCCACTGCTTGGACACTACCGCGCCTGCTTGGACGCTACCGCGCCTGCTTGGACGCTTCCGCGACTGCTTGGACGCTTCCGCGCCTGGTTGGACCCTTCTGCGTCTTCTTGCATGCTTCCGCGCCTGCTTGGACGTTTCCGCGCCTGCTTGGACGCTACCGCGCCTGCTTGGACGCTTCCGCGACTGCTAGGACGCTTCCGCGCCTGCTTGGACGCTTCCGCGCCTGCTTGGACTCTTCTGCGTCTTCTTGCAATGCTTCCGCGCCTGCTTGGACGTTTCCGCGCCTGCTTGGACGCTACCGCGCCTGCTTGGACGCTTCCGCGACTGCTTGGACGCTTCCGCGCCTGGTTGGACGCGACCGCGCCTGCTTGAACGCTTCCGCGACTGCTTGGCCGCTACCGCGCCTGCTTGGAAGCTTCCGCGCCTGCTTGGACTCTTCTGCGTCATCTTGCATGCTTCCGCGCCTGCTTGGATAGTTTCCGCGCCTGCTTGGACGCTACCGCGCCTGCTTGGACGCTTCCGCGACTGCTTGGACGCTTCCGCGCCTGGTTGGACGCGACCGCGCCTGCTTGATCGCTTCCGCGACTGCTTCGACGATTCCGCGCCTGTGTGGACTCTTCTGCGCCTTCTTGCATGCTTCCGCGTCTGCTTGGACGTTTCCGCGACTGCTTGGACGCTACCGCGCCTGCTTGGACGCTTCCGCGACTGCTTGGACGCTACCGCGCCTGCTTGGACGCTTCCGCGACTGCTTGGACGCTTCCGCGCCTACTTGGACTCTTCTGCGCCTTCTTGCATGCTTCCGCGCCTGCTTGGACTCTTCTGCGCCTTCTTGCATGCTTCCGCGCCTGCTTGGACGTTTCCGCGCCTGCTTGGACGCTACCGCGCCTGCTTGGACGCTTCCGCGACTGCTTGGACGCTTCCGCGCCTGGTTGGACGCCACCGCGCCTGCTTGGATGTTTCCGCGACTGCTTGGACACTACCGCGCCTGCTTGGACTCTTCTCCGCCTTCTTGCATGCTGCCGCGCCTACTTGGACGTTTCCGCGCCTGCTTGGACTCTTCTGCGCCTTCTTGCATGCTGCCGCGCCTACTTGGACGTTTCCGCGCCTGCTTGGACGCTTCCGCGCCTGTTTGAACGCTCCTGCGCCTGCTTGGACGCTTCCGCGACTGCTTGGACGCTTCCGCGCCTGCTTGGACGTTTCCGCGCCTGCTTGGACGCTACCGCGCCTGCTTGGACGCTTCCGCGCCTTCTTGCATGCTTCCGCGCCTGCTTGGACGTTTCCGCGCCTGCTTGGACGCTTCCGCGACTGCTTGGACGCTTCCGCGCCTGGTTGGACGCTTCCGCGCCTGCTTTCATGCTTCCCCGCCTGCTTGGACGCTTCCGCGCCTGCTTGGACTCTTCTGCGCCTTCTTGCATGCTGCCGCGCCTACTTGGACGTTTCCGCGCCTGCTTGGACGCTTCCGCGCCTGCGTGCATGCTTCCCCGCCTGCTTGGACGCTTCCGCGCCTGCTTGGACGCTTCCGCGACTGCTTGGACGCTACCGTGCCTGCTTGGACGCTGCTGCGACTGCTTGGACACTACCGCGCCTGCTTGGACGCTTCCGCGACTGCTTGGACGTTTCCGCGCCTGCTTGGACTCTTCTGCGTCTTCTTGCATGCTTCCGCGCATGCTTGCATGCTTCCCCGCCTGCTTGGACGCATCCGCGCCTGCTTGGACTCTTCTGCGTCTTCTTGCATGCTTCCGCGCCTGCTTGGACGTTTCCGCGCCTGCTTGGACGCTTCCGCGCCTGCTTGCATGCTTCCCCGCCTGCTTGGACGCTTCCGCGCCTGCTTGGACTCTTCTGCGCCTTCTTGCATGCTTCCGCGCCTGCTTGGACGTTTCCGCGCCTGCTTGGACGCTACCGCGCCTGCTTGGACGCTTCCGCGCCTTCTTGCATGCTTCCGCGCCTGCTTGGACGTTTCCGCGCCTGCTTGGACGATACCGCGCCTGCTTGGACGCTTCCGCGCCTGCTTGGACTCTTCTGCGCCTGCTTGCATGCTGCCGCGCCTACTTGGACGTTTCCGCGCCTGCTTGGACGCTTCCGCGCCTGCTTGAACGCTACCGCGCCTGCTTGGACGCTTCCGCGACTGCTTGGACGCTTCCGCGCCTGGTTGGACGCTACCGCGCCTGCTTGGATGTTTCCGCGACTGCTTGGACACTACCGCGCCTGCTTGGACGCCACCGCGCCTGCTTGGACGCTTCCGCGACTGCTTGGACGCTTCCGCGCCTGCTTGGACGCTACCGCGCCTGCTTGGACGCTTCCGCGACTGCTTGGACGCTACCGCGCCTGCTTGGACGCTTCCGCGCCTGCTTGGACTCTTCTGCGCCTTCTTGCATGCTTCCGCGCCTGCTTGGACGTTTCCGCGCTTGCTTGGACTCTTCCACGCATGCTTGGACGCTCCCACGCCTGCTTGGACGCTTCCGCGCCTGCTTGGACGCTTCTGCGCCTTCTTGCATGCTTCCGCGCCTACTTGGACGTTTCCGCGCCTGCTTGGACGTTTCCGCGCCTGCTTGGACTCTTCCACGCCTGCATGGACGCTACCGCGCCTGCTTGGACGCTTCCGCGACTGCTTGGACGCTTCCGCGACTGCTTGGACGCTTCCGCGCCTGCTTGGACGCTTCCGCGCCTGCTTCGACTCTTCCGCGCATGCTTGGACGTTTCCGCGTCTGCTTGGACTCTTCCACGCATGCTTGGACGCTCCCGCGCCTACTTGGACGCTTCCGCGCCTGCTTGGACTCTTCCACGCATGCTTGGACTCTTCTGCGCCTTCTGGCATGCTGCCGCGCCTACTTGGACGTTTCCGCGCCTGCTTGGACGCTTCCGCGCCTGGTTGGACGCTTCCGCGCTTCTTGCATGCTTCCGCGCCTACTTGGACATTTCCGCGCCTGCTTGGACTCTTCCACGCATGCTTGGACGCTCCCACGCCTGCTTGGACGCTTCCGCGCCTGCTTGGACGCTTCTGCGCCTTCTTGCATGCTTCCGCGCCTACGTGGACGTTTCCGCGCCTGCTTGGACGTTTCCGCGCCTGCTTGGACTCTTCCACGCATGCTTGGACGCTCCCACGCCTGCTTGGACGCTTCCGCGCCTGCTTGGACGCTTCCGCGCCTGCTTGGACTCTTCTGCGCCTTCTGGCATGCTTCCGCGCCTGCTTGGACGCTTCCGCGACTGCCCGGACGCTTCCGCGCCTGTTTGGACGCCACCGCGCCTGCTTGGACGCTTCCGCGACTGCTTGGACGCTTCCGCGCCCGGTTGGACGCTACCGCGCCTGCTTGGACTCGTCTGCGCCTTCTTGCATGCTGCCGCGCCTACTTGGACGTTTCCGCGCCTGATTGGACGCTTCCGCGCCTGCTTGCATGCTTCCCCGCCTGCTTGGACGTTTCCGCGCCTGCTTGGACTCTTCTGCGCCTGTTTGGACTCTTCTGCGCCTTCTTGCATGCTTCCGCGACTGCTTCGACGCTTCTGCGCCTTTTTGGATGCTTCCGCGCCTGCTTGGACGTTTCCGCGCCAGCTTGGACGCTTCCGCGCCTGCTTGGACGCTTCCGCGCCTTCTTGCATGCTTCTGCGCCTACTTGGACGATCTCGCGCCTGCCTGGACGCTTCCGCGCCTGCTTCGAATCTTCTGCGTCTTCTTGCATGTTTCCGCGCTTGCTTGGATGCTTCCGCGCCTGCTTGGACGTTTCCGCGCCTGCTTGGACGTTACCGCGCCTGCTTGGACGCTTCCGCGACTGCTTGGACGCTTCCGCGCCTGGTTGGACGATACCGCGCCTGCTTGGACTCTTCTGCGCCTTCTTGCATGCTGCCGCGCCTACTTGGACGTTTCCGCGCCTGCTTGGACGTTTCCGCGCCTGCTTGGACTCTTCCACGCATGCTTGGACGCTCCCACGCCTGCTTGGACGCTTCCGCGCCTGCTTGGACGCTTCTGCGCCTTCTTGCATGCTTCCGCGCCTACTTGGACGTTTCCGCGCCTGCTTGGACGTTTCCGCGCCTGCTTGGACTCTTCCACGCCTGCATGGACGCTACCGCGCCTGCTTGGACGCTTCCGCGACTGCTTGGACGCTTCCGCGACTGCTTGGACGCTTCCGCGCCTGCTTGGACGCTTCCGCGCCTGCTTCGACTCTTCCGCGCATGCTTGGACGTTTCCGCGTCTGCTTGGACTCTTCCACGCATGCTTGGACGCTCCCGCGCCTACTTGGACGCTTCCGCGCCTGCTTGGACTCTTCCACGCATGCTTGGACTCTTCTGCGCCTTCTGGCATGCTGCCGCGCCTACTTGGACGTTTCCGCGCCTGCTTGGACGCTTCCGCGCCTGGTTGGACGCTTCCGCGCTTCTTGCATGCTTCCGCGCCTACTTGGACATTTCCGCGCCTGCTTGGACTCTTCCACGCATGCTTGGACGCTCCCACGCCTGCTTGGACGCTTCCGCGCCTGCTTGGACGCTTCTGCGCCTTCTTGCATGCTTCCGCGCCTACGTGGACGTTTCCGCGCCTGCTTGGACGTTTCCGCGCCTGCTTGGACTCTTCCACGCATGCTTGGACGCTCCCACGCCTGCTTGGACGCTTCCGCGCCTGCTTGGACGCTTCCGCGCCTGCTTGGACTCTTCTGCGCCTTCTGGCATGCTTCCGCGCCTGCTTGGACGCTTCCGCGACTGCCCGGACGCTTCCGCGCCTGTTTGGACGCCACCGCGCCTGCTTGGACGCTTCCGCGACTGCTTGGACGCTTCCGCGCCCGGTTGGACGCTACCGCGCCTGCTTGGACTCGTCTGCGCCTTCTTGCATGCTGCCGCGCCTACTTGGACGTTTCCGCGCCTGATTGGACGCTTCCGCGCCTGCTTGCATGCTTCCCCGCCTGCTTGGACGTTTCCGCGCCTGCTTGGACTCTTCTGCGCCTGTTTGGACTCTTCTGCGCCTTCTTGCATGCTTCCGCGACTGCTTCGACGCTTCTGCGCCTTTTTGGATGCTTCCGCGCCTGCTTGGACGTTTCCGCGCCAGCTTGGACGCTTCCGCGCCTGCTTGGACGCTTCCGCGCCTTCTTGCATGCTTCTGCGCCTACTTGGACGATCTCGCGCCTGCCTGGACGCTTCCGCGCCTGCTTCGAATCTTCTGCGTCTTCTTGCATGTTTCCGCGCTTGCTTGGATGCTTCCGCGCCTGCTTGGACGTTTCCGCGCCTGCTTGGACGTTTCCGCGCCTGCTTGGACTCTTCCACGCCTGCATGGACGCTACCGCGCCTGCTTGGACGCTACCGCGCCTGCTTGGACGCTTCCGCGACTGCTTGGACGCTTCCGCGACTGCTTGGACGCTTCCGCGCCTGCTTGGACGCTTCCGCGCCTGCTTCGACTCTTCCGCGCATGCTTGGACGTTTCCGCGTCTGCTTGGACTCTTCCACGCATGCTTGGACGCTCCCGCGCCTACTTGGACGCTTCCGCGCCTGCTTGGACTCTTCCACGCATGCTTGGACTCTTCTGCGCCTTCTGGCATGCTGCCGCGCCTACTTGGACGTTTCCGCGCCTGCTTGGACGCTTCCGCGCCTGGTTGGACGCTTCCGCGCTTCTTGCATGCTTCCGCGCCTACTTGGACATTTCCGCGCCTGCTTGGACTCTTCCACGCATGCTTGGACGCTCCCACGCCTGCTTGGACGCTTCCGCGCCTGCTTGGACGCTTCTGCGCCTTCTTGCATGCTTCCGCGCCTACGTGGACGTTTCCGCGCCTGCTTGGACGTTTCCGCGCCTGCTTGGACTCTTCCACGCATGCTTGGACGCTCCCACGCCTGCTTGGACGCTTCCGCGCCTGCTTGGACGCTTCCGCGCCTGCTTGGACTCTTCCACGCATGCTTGGACGCTCCCACGCCTGCTTGGACGCTTCCGCGCCTGCTTGGACGCTTCCGCGCCTGCTTGGACTCTTCTGCGCCTTCTGGCATGCTTCCGCGCCTGCTTGGACGCTTCCGCGACTGCCCGGACGCTTCCGCGCCTGTTTGGACGCCACCGCGCCTGCTTGGACGCTTCCGCGACTGCTTGGACGCTTCCGCGCCCGGTTGGACGCTACCGCGCCTGCTTGGACTCGTCTGCGCCTTCTTGCATGCTGCCGCGCCTACTTGGACGTTTCCGCGCCTGATTGGACGCTTCCGCGCCTGCTTGCATGCTTCCCCGCCTGCTTGGACGTTTCCGCGCCTGCTTGGACTCTTCTGCGCCTGTTTGGACTCTTCTGCGCCTTCTTGCATGCTTCCGCGACTGCTTCGACGCTTCTGCGCCTTTTTGGATGCTTCCGCGCCTGCTTGGACGTTTCCGCGCCAGCTTGGACGCTTCCGCGCCTGCTTGGACGCTTCCGCGCCTTCTTGCATGCTTCTGCGCCTACTTGGACGATCTCGCGCCTGCCTGGACGCTTCCGCGCCTGCTTCGAATCTTCTGCGTCTTCTTGCATGTTTCCGCGCTTGCTTGGATGCTTCCGCGCCTGCTTGGACGTTTCCGCGCCTGCTTGGACGTTACCGCGCCTGCTTGGACGCTTCCGCGACTGCTTGGACGCTTCCGCGCCTGGTTGGACGATACCGCGCCTGCTTGGACTCTTCTGCGCCTTCTTGCATGCTGCCGCGCCTACTTGGACGTTTCCGCGCCAGCTTGGACGCTTCCCCGCCTGCTTGGACGCTTCCGCGCCTGCTTGGACGCTTCCGCGCCTACTTGTATGCTTCCCCGCCTGCTTGGACGCTTCCGCGCCTGCTTGGACACTTCTGCGCCTGTTTGGACTCTTCTGCGCCTTCTTGCATGCTTCCGCGCCTGCTTGGACGCTTCCGCCCCTGCTTGGACTCTTCCGCGACTGCTTGGACCCCACCGCGCCTGCTTGGACGCTTCCGCGACTGCTTGGACGCTTCCGCGCCTGCTTGGACGCTACCGCGCCTGCTTGGACGCTTCCGCGACTGCTTGGACGCTACCGCGCCTGCTTGGACGCTTCCGCGCCTGCTTGGACTCTTCTGCGCCTTCTTGCATGCTTCCGCGCCTGCTTGGACGTTTCCGCGCTTGCTTGGACTCTTCCACGCATGCTTGGACGCTCCCACGCCTGCTTGGACGCTTCCGCGCCTGCTTGGACGCTTCTGCGCCTTCTTGCATGCTTCCGCGCCTACGTGGACGTTTCCGCGCCTGCTTGGACGTTTCCGCGCCTGCTTGGACTCTTCCACGCATGCTTGGACGCTCCCACGCCTGCTTGGACGCTTCCGCGCCTGCTTGGACGCTTCCGCGCCTGCTTGGACTCTTCTGCGCCTTCTGGCATGCTTCCGCGCCTGCTTGGACGCTTCCGCGACTGCCCGGACGCTTCCGCGCCTGTTTGGACGCCACCGCGCCTGCTTGGACGCTTCCGCGCCTGCTTGGACTCTTCTGCGCCTTCTTGCATGCTGCCGCGCCTACTTGGACGTTTCCGCGCCTGCTTGGACGCAACCGCGCCTGCTTGCATGCTTCCCCGCCTGCTTGGACGCTTCCGCGCCTGCTTGGACGCTTCCGCGCCTACTTGTATGCTTCCCCGCCTGCTTGGACGCTTCCGCGCCTGCTTGGACACTTCTGCGCCTGTTTGGACTCTTCTGCGCCTTCTTGCATGCTTCCGCGCCTGCTTGGACGCTTCCGCCCCTGCTTGGACTCTTCCGCGACTGCTTGGACGCTACCGCGCCTGCTTGGACGCTTCCGCGACTGATTGGACGCTTCCGTGCCTGCTTGGACTCTTCTGCGCCTTCTTGCATGCTGCCGCGCCTACTTGGACGTTTCCGCGCCTGATTGGACGCTTCCGCGCCTGGTTGGATGCTTCCGCGCCTTCTTGCATGCTTCCGCGCCTACTTGGACATTTCCGCGCCTGCTTGGACGCTTCCGCGCCTGGTTGGACGCTTCCGCGCCTGCTTTCATGCTTCCCCGCCTGCTTGGACGCTTCCGCGCCTGCTTGGACTCTTCTGCGCCTTCTTGCATGCTGCCGCGCCTACTTGGACGTTTCCGCGCCTGCTTGGACGCTTCCGCGCCTGCGTGCATGCTTCCCCGCCTGCTTGGACGCTTCCGCGCCTGCTTGGACGCTTCCGCGACTGCTTGGACGCTACCGTGCCTGCTTGGACGCTGCCGCGACTGCTTGGACACTACCGCGCCTGCTTGGACGCTTCCGCGACTGCTTGGACGTTTCCGCGCCTGCTTGGACTCTTCTGCGTCTTCTTGCATGCTTCCGCGCATGCTTGCATGCTTCCCCGCCTGCTTGGACGCATCCGCGCCTGCTTGGACTCTTCTGCGTCTTCTTGCATGCTTCCGCGCCTGCTTGGACGTTTCCGCGCCTGCTTGGACGCTTCCGCGCCTGCTTGCATGCTTCCCCGCCTGCTTGGACGCTTCCGCGCCTGCTTGGACTCTTCTGCGCCTTCTTGCATGCTTCCGCGCCTGCTTGGACGTTTCCGCGCCTGCTTGGACGCTACCGCGCCTGCTTGGACGCTTCCGCGCCTTCTTGCATGCTTCCGCGCCTGCTTGGACGTTTCCGCGCCTGCTTGGACGATACCGCGCCTGCTTGGACGCTTCCGCGCCTGCTTGGACTCTTCTGCGCCTGCTTGCATGCTGCCGCGCCTACTTGGACGTTTCCGCGCCTGCTTGGACGCTTCCGCGCCTGCTTGAACGCTACCGCGCCTGCTTGGACGCTTCCGCGACTGCTTGGACGCTTCCGCGCCTGGTTGGACGCTACCGCGCCTGCTTGGATGTTTCCGCGACTGCTTGGACACTACCGCGCCTGCTTGGACGCCACCGCGCCTGCTTGGACGCTTCCGCGACTGCTTGGACGCTTCCGCGCCTGCTTGGACGCTACCGCGCCTGCTTGGACGCTTCCGCGACTGCTTGGACGCTACCGCGCCTGCTTGGACGCTTCCGCGCCTGCTTGGACTCTTCTGCGCCTTCTTGCATGCTTCCGCGCCTGCTTGGACGTTTCCGCGCTTGCTTGGACTCTTCCACGCATGCTTGGACGCTCCCACGCCTGCTTGGACGCTTCCGCGCCTGCTTGGACGCTTCTGCGCCTTCTTGCATGCTTCCGCGCCTACTTGGACGTTTCCGCGCCTGCTTGGACGTTTCCGCGCCTGCTTGGACTCTTCCACGCCTGCATGGACGCTACCGCGCCTGCTTGGACGCTTCCGCGACTGCTTGGACGCTTCCGCGACTGCTTGGACGCTTCCGCGCCTGCTTGGACGCTTCCGCGCCTGCTTCGACTCTTCCGCGCATGCTTGGACGTTTCCGCGTCTGCTTGGACTCTTCCACGCATGCTTGGACGCTCCCGCGCCTACTTGGACGCTTCCGCGCCTGCTTGGACTCTTCCACGCATGCTTGGACTCTTCTGCGCCTTCTGGCATGCTGCCGCGCCTACTTGGACGTTTCCGCGCCTGCTTGGACGCTTCCGCGCCTGGTTGGACGCTTCCGCGCTTCTTGCATGCTTCCGCGCCTACTTGGACATTTCCGCGCCTGCTTGGACTCTTCCACGCATGCTTGGACGCTCCCACGCCTGCTTGGACGCTTCCGCGCCTGCTTGGACGCTTCTGCGCCTTCTTGCATGCTTCCGCGCCTACGTGGACGTTTCCGCGCCTGCTTGGACTCTTCCACGCATGCTTGGACGCTCCCACGCCTGCTTGGACGCTTCCGCGCCTGCTTGGACGCTTCCGCGCCTGCTTGGACTCTTCTGCGCCTTCTGGCATGCTTCCGCGCCTGCTTGGACGCTTCCGCGACTGCCCGGACGCTTCCGCGCCTGTTTGGACGCCACCGCGCCTGCTTGGACGCTTCCGCGACTGCTTGGACGCTTCCGCGCCCGGTTGGACGCTACCGCGCCTGCTTGGACTCGTCTGCGCCTTCTTGCATGCTGCCGCGCCTACTTGGACGTTTCCGCGCCTGATTGGACGCTTCCGCGCCTGCTTGCATGCTTCCCCGCCTGCTTGGACGTTTCCGCGCCTGCTTGGACTCTTCTGCGCCTGTTTGGACTCTTCTGCGCCTTCTTGCATGCTTCCGCGACTGCTTCGACGCTTCTGCGCCTTTTTGGATGCTTCCGCGCCTGCTTGGACGTTTCCGCGCCAGCTTGGACGCTTCCGCGCCTGCTTGGACGCTTCCGCGCCTTCTTGCATGCTTCTGCGCCTACTTGGACGATCTCGCGCCTGCCTGGACGCTTCCGCGCCTGCTTCGAATCTTCTGCGTCTTCTTGCATGTTTCCGCGCTTGCTTGGATGCTTCCGCGCCTGCTTGGACGTTTCCGCGCATGCTTGGACGTTACCGCGCCTGCTTGGACGCTTCCGCGACTGCTTGGACGCTTCCGCGCCTGGTTGGACGATACCGCGCCTGCTTGGACTCTTCTGCGCCTTCTTGCATGCTGCCGCGCCTACTTGGACGTTTCCGCGCCAGCTTGGACGCTTCCCCGCCTGCTTGGACGCTTCCGCGCCTGCTTGGACGCTTCCGCGCCTACTTGTATGCTTCCCCGCCTGCTGGGACGCTTCCGCGCCTGCTTGGACACTTCTGCGCCTGTTTGGACTCTTCTGCGCCTTCTTGCATGCTTCCGCGCCTGCTTGGACGCTTCCGCCCCTGCTTGGACTCTTCCGCGACTGCTTGGACGCCACCGCGCCTGCTTGGACGCTTCCGCGACTGCTTGGACGCTTCCGCGCCTGCTTGGACGCTACCGCGCCTGCTTGGACGCTTCCGCGACTGCTTGGACGCTACCGCGCCTGCTTGGACGCTTCCGCGCCTGCTTGGACTCTTCTGCGCCTTCTTGCATGCTTCCGCGCCTGCTTGGACGTTTCCGCGCTTGCTTGGACTCTTCCACGCATGCTTGGACGCTCCCACGCCTGCTTGGACGCTTCCGCGCCTGCTTGGACGCTTCCGCGCCTGCTTGGACTCTTCTGCGCCTTCTGGCATGCTTCCGCGCCTGCTTGGACGCTTCCGCGACTGCCCGGACGCTTCCGCGCCTGTTTGGACGCCACCGCGCCTGCTTGGACGCTTCCGCGACTGCTTGGACGCTTCCGCGCCCGGTTGGACGCTACCGCGCCTGCTTGGACTCGTCTGCGCCTTCTTGCATGCTGCCGCGCCTACTTGGACGTTTCCGCGCCTGATTGGACGCTTCCGCGCCTGCTTGCATGCTTCCCCGCCTGCTTGGACGTTTCCGCGCCTGCTTGGACTCTTCTGCGCCTGTTTGGACTCTTCTGCGCCTTCTTGCATGCTTCCGCGACTGCTTCGACGCTTCTGCGCCTTTTTGGATGCTTCCGCGCCTGCTTGGACGTTTCCGCGCCAGCTTGGACGCTTCCGCGCCTGCTTGGACGCTTCCGCGCCTTCTTGCATGCTTCTGCGCCTACTTGGACGATCTCGCGCCTGCCTGGACGCTTCCGCGCCTGCTTCGAATCTTCTGCGTCTTCTTGCATGTTTCCGCGCTTGCTTGGATGCTTCCGCGCCTGCTTGGACGTTTCCGCGCCTGCTTGGACGTTACCGCGCCTGCTTGGACGCTTCCGCGACTGCTTGGACGCTTCCGCGCCTGGTTGGACGATACCGCGCCTGCTTGGACTCTTCTGCGCCTTCTTGCATGCTGCCGCGCCTACTTGGACGTTTCCGCGCCTGCTTGGACGCATCCGCGCCTGCTTGCATGCTTCCCCGCCTGCTTGGACGCTTCCGCGCCTGCTTGGACGCTTCCGCGCCTAGTTGTATGCTTCCCCGCCTGCTTGGACGCTTCCGCGCCTGCTTGGACACTTCTGCGCCTGTTTGGACTCTTCTGCGCCTTCTTGCATGCTTCCGCGCCTGCTTGGACGCTTCCGCCCCTGCTTGGACTCTTCCGCGACTGCTTGGACGCTACCGCGCCTGCTTGGACGCTTCCGCGACTGATTGGACGCTTCCGTGCCTGCTTGGACTCTTCTGCGCCTTCTTGCATGCTGCCGCGCCTACTTGGACGTTTCCGCGCCTGATTGGACGCTTCCGCGCCTGGTTGGATGCTTCCGCGCCTTCTTGCATGCTTCCGCGCCTACTTGGACATTTCCGCGCCTGCTTGGACGCTTCCGCGCCTGCTTCGACGCTTCCGCGACTGCTTGGACGCTTCCGAGCCTGGTTGGACGCTACCGCGCCTGCTTGGACGCTACCGCGACTGCTTGGACGCTTCCGCGCCTGCTTGGACGCTTCCGCGCCTGCTTTCACGGTTCCGCGCCAGCTTGGACGCTTCCGCGCGTGCTTGGACGCTTCCGCGACTGCTTTGACGCTTCCGCGCCTGCTTGGACGCTTCCGCGCCTGCTTGGACCCTTCCGCGCCTGCTTGGACTCTTCTGCGCCTTCTGGCATGCTTCCGCGCCTGCTTGGACGCTTCCGCGCCTGCTTGGACTCCTCTGCGCCTTCTTGCATGCTTCCGCGCCTACTTGGACGTTTCCGCGACTGCTTGGACGCTTCCGCGCTTGGTAGGACGCTACCGCGCCTGCTTGGACGTTTCCGCGACTGCTTGGACGCTTCCCCGCCTGCTAGGACTCTTCTGCGCCTGCTTGGACACTTCTGCGCCTTTTTGCATGCTTCCGCGCCTGCTTGGACGTTTCCGCGCCAGCTTGGACGCTTCCGCGCCTGCTTGGACGCTTCCGCGCCTGCTTGGACGTTTCCGCGACTGCTTGGACGCTTCCCCGCCTGCTAGGACTCTTCTGCGCCTGCTTGGACACTTCTGCGCCTTTTTGCATGCTTCCGCGCCTGCTTGGACGTTTCCGCGCCTGCTTGGACGTTTCCGCGCCAGCTTGGACGCTTCCGCGCCTGCTTGGACGCTTCCGCGCCTGCTTGGACTCTTCTGCGCCTTGTTGCATGCTTCCGCGCCTGCTTGGACGCTTCTGCGCCTTCTTGCATGCTTCCGCGCCTACTTGGACGTTTCCGCGCCTGCTTGGACGTTTCCGCGCCTGCTTGGACTCTTCCACGCATGCTTGGACGCTCCCACGCCTGCTTGGACGCTTCCGCGCCTGCTTGGACGCTTCCGCGCCTGCTTGGACTCTTCTGCGCCTTCTGGCATGCTTCCGCGCCTGCTTGGACGCTTCCGCGACTGCCCGGACGCTTCCGCGCCTGGTTGGACGCCACCGCGCCTGCTTGGACGCTTCCGCGACTGCTTGGACGCTTCCGCGTCTGCTTGGACGGTACCGCGCCTGCTTGGACGCTTCAGCGACTGCTTGGACGCTTCCGCGCCTGCTTGCATGCTTCCGCGCCTTCTTGCATGCTTCCGCGCCTACTTGGACGTTTCCGCGCCTGCTTGGACGTTTCCGCGCCTGCTTGGACTCTTCCACGCATGCTTGGACGCTCCCACGCCTGCTTGGACGCTTCCGCGCCTGCTTGGACGCTTCCGCGCCTGCTTGGACTCTTCTGCGCCTTCTGGCATGCTTCCGCGCCTGCTTGGACGCTTCCGCGACTGCCCGGACGCTTCCGCGCCTGGTTGGACGCCACCGCGCCTGCTTGGACGCTTCCGCGACTGCTTGGACGCTTCCGCGTCTGCTTGGACGGTACCGCGCCTGCTTGGACGCTTCAGCGACTGCTTGGACGCTTCCGCGCCTGCTTGGACGCTTCCGCGCCTACTTGTATGCTTCCCCGCCTGCTTGGACGCTTCCGCGCCTGCTTGGACACTTCTGCGCCTGTTTGGACTCTTCTGCGCCTTCTTGCATGCTTCCGCGCCTGCTTGGACGCTTCCGCCCCTGCTTGGACTCTTCCGCGACTGCTTGGACGCTACCGCGCCTGCTTGGACGCTTCCGCGACTGATTGGACGCTTCCGTGCCTGCTTGGACTCTTCTGCGCCTTCTTGCATGCTGCCGCGCCTACTTGGACGTTTCCGCGCCTGATTGGACACTACCGCGCCTGCTTGGACGCCACCGCGCCTGCTTGGACGCTTCCGCGACTGCTTGGACGCTTCCGCGCCTGCTTGGACGCTACCGCGCCTGCTTGGACGCTTCCGCGACTGCTTGGACGCTACCGCGCCTGCTTGGACGCTTCCGCGCCTGCTTGGACTCTTCTGCGCCTTCTTGCATGCTTCCGCGCCTGCTTGGACGTTTCCGCGCTTGCTTGGACTCTTCCACGCATGCTTGGACGCTCCCACGCCTGCTTGGACGCTTCCGCGCCTGCTTGGACGCTTCTGCGCCTTCTTGCATGCTTCCGCGCCTACGTGGACGTTTCCGCGCCTTCTGGCATGCTTCCGCGCCTGCTTGGACGCTTCCGCGACTGCCCGGACGCTTCCGCGCCTGGTTGGACGCCACCGCGCCTGCTTGGACGCTTCCGCGACTGCTTGGACGCTTCCGCGTCTGCTTGGACGGTACCGCGCCTGCTTGGACGCTTCAGCGACTGCTTGGACGCTTCCGCGCCTGCTTGGACGCTTCCGCGCCTACTTGTATGCTTCCCCGCCTGCTTGGACGCTTCCGCGCCTGCTTGGACACTTCTGCGCCTGTTTGGACTCTTCTGCGCCTTCTTGCATGCTTCCGCGCCTGCTTGGACGCTTCCGCCCCTGCTTGGACTCTTCCGCGACTGCTTGGACGCTACCGCGCCTGCTTGGACGCTTCCGCGACTGATTGGACGCTTCCGTGCCTGCTTGGACTCTTCTGCGCCTTCTTGCATGCTGCCGCGCCTACTTGGACGTTTCCGCGCCTGATTGGACACTACCGCGCCTGCTTGGACGCCACCGCGCCTGCTTGGACGCTTCCGCGACTGCTTGGACGCTTCCGCGCCTGCTTGGACGCTACCGCGCCTGCTTGGACGCTTCCGCGACTGCTTGGACGCTACCGCGCCTGCTTGGACGCTTCCGCGCCTGCTTGGACTCTTCTGCGCCTTCTTGCATGCTTCCGCGCCTGCTTGGACGTTTCCGCGCTTGCTTGGACTCTTCCACGCATGCTTGGACGCTCCCACGCCTGCTTGGACGCTTCCGCGCCTGCTTGGACGCTTCTGCGCCTTCTTGCATGCTTCCGCGCCTACGTGGACGTTTCCGCGCCTGCTTGGACGTTTCCGCGCCTGCTTGGACTCTTCCACGCATGCTTGGACGCTCCCACGCCTGCTTGGACGCTTCCGCGCCTACTTGGACGCTTCCGCGCCTGCTTGGACTCTTCTGCGCCTTCTGGCATGCTTCCGCGCCTGCTTGGACGCTTCCGCGACTGCCCGGACGCTTCCGCGCCTGTTTGGACGCCACCGCGCCTGCTTGGACGCTTCCGCGACTGCTTGGACGCTTCCGCGCCCGGTTGGACGCTACCGCGCCTGCTTGGACTCGTCTGCGCCTTCTTGCATGCTGCCGCGCCTACTTGGACGTTTCCGCGCCTGATTGGACGCTTCCGCGCCTGCTTGCATGCTTCCCCGCCTGCTTGGACGTTTCCGCGCCTGCTTGGACTCTTCTGCGCCTGTTTGGACTCTTCTGCGCCTTCTTGCATGCTTCCGCGACTGCTTCGACGCTTCTGCGCCTTTTTGGATGCTTCCGCGCCTGCTTGGACGCTTCCGCGCCTGCTTGGACGGTACCGCGCCTGCTTGGACGCTTCAGCGACTGCTTGGACGCTTCCGCGCCTGCTTGGACGCTTCCGCGCCTACTTGTATGCTTCCCCGCCTGCTTGGACGCTTCCGCGCCTGCTTGGACACTTCTGCGCCTGTTTGGACTCTTCTGCGCCTTCTTGCATGCTTCCGCGCCTGCTTGGACGCTTCCGCCCCTGCTTGGACTCTTCCGCGACTGCTTGGACGCTACCGCGCCTGATTGGACACTACCGCGCCTGCTTGGACGCCACCGCGCCTGCTTGGACGCTTCCGCGACTGCTTGGACGCTTCCGCGCCTGCTTGGACGCTACCGCGCCTGCTTGGACGCTTCCGCGACTGCTTGGACGCTACCGCGCCTGCTTGGACGCTTCCGCGCCTGCTTGGACTCTTCTGCGCCTTCTTGCATGCTTCCGCGCCTGCTTGGACGTTTCCGCGCTTGCTTGGACTCTTCCACGCATGCTTGGACGCTCCCACGCCTGCTTGGACGCTTCCGCGCCTGCTTGGACGCTTCTGCGCCTTCTTGCATGCTTCCGCGCCTACGTGGACGTTTCCGCGCCTGCTTGGACGTTTCCGCGCCTGCTTGGACTCTTCCACGCATGCTTGGACGCTCCCACGCCTGCTTGGACGCTTCCGCGCCTGCTTGGACGCTTCCGCGCCTGCTTGGACTCTTCTGCGCCTTCTGGCATGCTTCCGCGCCTGCTTGGACGCTTCCGCGACTGCCCGGACGCTTCCGCGCCTGTTTGGACGCCACCGCGCCTGCTTGGACGCTTCCGCGACTGCTTGGACGCTTCCGCGCCCGGTTGGACGCTACCGCGCCTGCTTGGACTCGTCTGCGCCTTCTTGCATGCTGCCGCGCCTACTTGGACGTTTCCGCGCCTGATTGGACGCTTCCGCGCCTGCTTGCATGCTTCCCCGCCTGCTTGGACGTTTCCGCGCCTGCTTGGACTCTTCTGCGCCTGTTTGGACTCTTCTGCGCCTTCTTGCATGCTTCCGCGACTGCTTCGACGCTTCTGCGCCTTTTTGGATGCTTCCGCGCCTGCTTGGACGTTTCCGCGCCAGCTTGGACGCTTCCGCGCCTGCTTGGACGCTTCCGCGCCTTCTTGCATGCTTCTGCGCCTACTTGGACGATCTCGCGCCTGCCTGGACGCTTCCGCGCCTGCTTCGAATCTTCTGCGTCTTCTTGCATGTTTCCGCGCTTGCTTGGATGCTTCCGCGCCTGCTTGGACGTTTCCGCGCCTGCTTGGACGTTACCGCGCCTGCTTGGACGCTTCCGCGACTGCTTGGACGCTTCCGCGCCTGGTTGGACGATACCGCGCCTGCTTGGACTCTTCTGCGCCTTCTTGCATGCTGCCGCGCCTACTTGGACGTTTCCGCGCCTGCTTGGACGCATCCGCGCCTGCTTGCATGCTTCCCCGCCTGCTTGGACGCTTCCGCGCCTGCTTGGACGCTTCCGCGCCTACTTGTATGCTTCCCCGCCTGCTTGGACGCTTCCGCGCCTGCTTGGACACTTCTGCGCCTGTTTGGACTCTTCTGCGCCTTCTTGCATGCTTCCGCGCCTGCTTGGACGCTTCCGCCTCTGCTTGGACTCTTCCGCGACTGCTTGGACGCTACCGCGCCTGCTTGGACGCTTCCGCGACTGATTGGACGCTTCCGTGCCTGCTTGGACTCTTCTGCGCCTTCTTGCATGCTGCCGCGCCTACTTGGACGTTTCCGCGCCTGATTGGACGCTTCTGCGCCTGGTTGGATGCTTCCGCGCCTTCTTGCATGCTTCCGCGCCTACTTGGACATTTCCGCGCCTGCTTGGACGCTTCCGCGCCTGCTTCGACGCTTCCGCGACTGCTTGGACGCTTCCGAGCCTGGTTGGACGCTACCGCGCCTGCTTGGACGCTACCGCGACTGCTTGGACGCTTCCGCGCCTGCTTGGACGCTTCCGCGCCTGCTTTCACGGTTCCGCGCCAGCTTGGACGCTTCCGCGCGTGCTTGGACGCTTCCGCGACTGCTTTGACGCTTCCGCGCCTGCTTGGACGCTTCCGCGCCTGCTTGGACCCTTCCGCGCCTGCTTGGACTCTTCTGCGCCTTCTGGCATGCTTCCGCGCCTGCTTGGACGCTTCCGCGCCTGCTTGGACTCCTCTGCGCCTTCTTGCATGCTTCCGCGCCTACTTGGACGTTTCCGCGACTGCTTGGACGCTTCCGCGCTTGGTAGGACGCTACCGCGCCTGCTTGGACGTTTCCGCGACTGCTTGGACGCTTCCCCGCCTGCTAGGACTCTTCTGCGCCTGCTTGGACACTTCTGCGCCTTTTTGCATGCTTCCGCGCCTGCTTGGACGTTTCCGCGCCAGCTTGGACGCTTCCGCGCCTGCTTGGACGCTTCCGCGCCTGCTTGGACGTTTCCGCGACTGCTTGGACGCTTCCCCGCCTGCTAGGACTCTTCTGCGCCTGCTTGGACACTTCTGCGCCTTTTTGCATGCTTCCGCGCCTGCTTGGACGTTTCCGCGCCTGCTTGGACGTTTCCGCGCCAGCTTGGACGCTTCCGCGCCTGCTTGGACGCTTCCGCGCCTGCTTGGACTCTTCTGCGCCTTGTTGCATGCTTCCGCGCCTGCTTGGACGCTTCTGCGCCTTCTTGCATGCTTCCGCGCCTACTTGGACGTTTCCGCGCCTGCTTGGACGTTTCCGCGCCTGCTTGGACTCTTCCACGCATGCTTGGACGCTCCCACGCCTGCTTGGACGCTTCCGCGCCTGCTTGGACGCTTCCGCGCCTGCTTGGACTCTTCTGCGCCTTCTGGCATGCTTCCGCGCCTGCTTGGACGCTTCCGCGACTGCCCGGACGCTTCCGCGCCTGGTTGGACGCCACCGCGCCTGCTTGGACGCTTCCGCGACTGCTTGGACGCTTCCGCGTCTGCTTGGACGGTACCGCGCCTGCTTGGACGCTTCAGCGACTGCTTGGACGCTTCCGCGCCTGCTTGCATGCTTCCGCGCCTGCTTGCATGCTTCCGCGCCTGCTAGGACGCTTTCGCGCCTGCTTGCACGGTTCCGAGCCTGCTTGGACGCTTCCGCGACTGCTTGGGCTCTTCTGCGCCTGCTTGGACTCTTCTGCGCCTTCTTGCATGCTTCCGCGCCTGCTTGGACGCTTCCGCGCCTGCTTGGACGCTTCCGCGCCTGCTTGGACTCTTCTGCGTCTTCTTGCATGCTTCCGCGCCTGCTTGGACTCTTCTGCGACTTCTTGCATGCTTCCGCGCCTGCTTGGACGTTTCCGCGCCTGCTTGGACGCTACCGCGCCTGCTTGGACGCTTCCGCGACTGCTTGGACTCTACCGCGCCTGCCTGAACGCTTCCGCGACTGCTTGGACGCTTCCGCGCCTGCTTGGACTCTTCTGCGTCTTCTTGCATGCTTCCGCGCCTGCTTGGACGTTTCCGCGCCTGCTTGGACGCTGCCGCGCCTGCTTGGACGCTTCCGCGACTGCTTGGACGCTTCCGCGCCTGCTTGGACGCTTCAGCGCCTGCTTGGACGCTTCCGCGCCTGCTTGGACTCTTCTGCGCCTTCTTGCATGCTGCCGCGCCAACCTGGACGCTTCCGCGCCTGGTTGGACGCTACCGCGCCTGCTTGGAAGCTTCCGCGCCTGCTTGGACTCTTCTGCGCCTTCTTGCATGCTTCCACGCCTGCTTGGACGTTTCCGCGCCTGCTTGGACACTTCCGCGACTGCTTGGACGCTTCCGCGCCTGCTTGGACTCTTCTGCGCCTGCTTGGACTCTTCTGCGCCTTCTTGCATGCTTCCGCGCCTGCCTGGACGCTTCCGCGCCTGCATGGACTCTTCCACGCCTGCTTGGACGTTTCCGCGCCTGCTTGGACGCCACCGCGCCTGCTTGCACGCATCCGCGCCTTCTTGCATGCTTCTGCGCCTACTTGGACGATCTCGCGCCTGCCTGGACGCTTCCGCGCCTGCTTCGAATCTTCTGCGTCTTCTTGCATGCTTCCGCGCTTGCTTGCATGCTTCCCCGCCTGCTTAGGCGTTTCCGCGCCTGCTTGGACGCTTCCGCGCCTGCTTGCATGCTTCCGCGCCTACTTGGACGTTTCCGCGCCCGCTTGGACGTTTCCGCGTCTGCTTGGACGCTACCGCGCCTGCCTGGACGCTTCCGCGCCTTCTTGCATGCTTCTGCGCCTACTTGGACGATCTCGCGCCTGCCTGGACGCTTCCGCGCCTGCTTCGAATCTTCTGCGTCTTCTTGCATGCTTCCGCGCCTGCTTGGACGCTTCCGCGACTGCTTGGACGCTTCCGCGCCTGCTTGGACTCTTCTGCGCCTGCTTGGACTCTTCTGCGCCTTCTTGCATGCTTCCGCGCCTGCTTGGACGCTCCCGCGCCTGGTTGGACGATACCGCGCCTGCTTGGACTCTTCTGCGCCTTCTTGCATGCTGCCGCGCCTACTTGGACGTTTCCGCGCCTGCTTGGAAGCTTCCGCGCCTGCTTGGACTCTTCTGCGTCATCTTGCATGCTTTCGCGCCTGCTTGGACGTTTCCGCGCCTGCTTGGACGTTACCGCGCCTGCTTGGACGCTTCCGCGACTGCTTGGACGCTTCCGCGCCTGGTTGGACGCGACCGCGCCAGCTTGAACGTTTCCGCGACTGCTTCGACGCTTCCGCGCCTGTGTGGACGCTTCTGCGCCTGCTTGGACTCTTCTGCGCCTTCTTGCATGCTTCCGCGCCTGCTTGGACGTTTCCGCGCCTGCCTGGACGCTTCCGCGCCTGCTTGGACTCTTCCACGCCTGCTTGGACGTTTCCGCGCCTGCTTGGACGCCACCGCGCCTGCTTGGACGCATCCGCGCCTTCTTGCATGCTTCTGCGCCTACTTGGACGATCTCGCGCCTGCCTGGACGCTTCCGCGCCTGCTTCGAATCTTCTGCGTCTTCTTGCATGCTTCCGCGCTTGCTTGGACGCTTCCGTGCCTGCTTGCACGGTTCCGCGCCTGCTTGGACGCTACCGCGCCTGCTTGGACGCTTCCGCGACTGCTTGTACGCTACCGCGCCTGCTTGGACGCTTCCGCGACTGCTTGGACTCATTCTGCGCCTTCTTGCATGCTTCCGCGCCTGCTTGGACGTTTCCGCCCCAGCTTAGACGCTACCGCGCCTGCTTGGACGCTTCCGCGACTGCTTGGACGCTTCCGCGCCTGCTTGGACTCTTCTGCGCCTTCTTGCATGCTGCCGCGCCTACTTGTACGTTTCCGCGCCTGCTTGGACGCTTCCGCGCCTGCTTGCATGCTTCCCCGCCTGCTTGCATGCTTCCCCGCCTGCTTGGACGTTTCCGCGCCTGCTTGGACGCTTCCGCGCCTGCTTGCATGCTTCCGCGCCTACTTGGACGCTACCGCGCCTGCTTGGACGCTTCCGCGACTGCTTGGACGCTACCGCGCCTGCTTGGACGCTTCCGCGACTGCTTGGACGCTTCCGCGCCTGCTTGGACTCTTCTGCGCCTTCTTGCATGCTGCCGCGCCAACTTGGACGCTTCCGCGCCTGGTTGGACGCTACCGCGCCTGCTTGGAAGCTTCCGCGCCTGCTTGGACTCTTCTGCGCCTTCTTGCATGCTTCCGCGCCTGCTTGGACGCTACCGCGCCTGCTTGGAAGCTTCCGCGCCTGCTTCGAATCTTCTGCGTCTTCTTGCATGCTTCCGCGCTTGCTTGGACGCTTCCGTGCCTGCTTGCACGGTTCCGCGCCTGTAGGACTCTTCTGCGCCTGCTTGGACTCTTCTGCGCCTTCTTGCATGCTTCCGCGCCTGCTTGGACGTTTCCGCGACTGCTTGGACGCTACCGCTCCTGCTTGGACGCTTCCGCGCCTGCTTGGACTCTTCTGCGCCTTCTTGCATGCTGCCGCGCCAACTTGGACGCTTCCGCGCCTGGTTGGACGCTACCGCGCCTGCTTGGACGCTTCCGCGCCTGCTTGGACTCTTCTGCGCCTGCTTGCATGCTTCCGCGCCTGCTTGGACGCTTCCGCGCCTGCTTGGACTCTTCTGCGTCTTCTTGCATGCTTCCGCGCCTGCTTGGACGTTTCCGCGCCTGCTTGGACGCTACCGCGCCTGCTTGGACGCTTCCGCGACTGCTTGGACGCTTCCGCGCCTGGTTGGACGCGACCGCGCCTGCTTGGACGCTTCCGCGACTGCTTGGACGCTTCCGCGCCTGCTTGGACTCTTCTGCGCCTTCTTGCATGCTACCGCGCCTGCTTGGACGCTTCCGCGCCTGGTTGGACGCTACCGCGCCTGCATCGACGCTTCCGCGATTGCTTGGACGCTTCCGCGCCTGCTTGGACTCTTCTGCGCCTTCTTGCATGCTTCCGCGCCTGCTTGGACGTTTCCACGCCTGCTTGGACGCTACCGCGCCTGCTTGGACGCTTCCGCGACTGCTTGAACGCTACCGCGCCTGCTTGGACTGTTCTGCGCCTTCTTGCATGCTGCCGCGCCTACTTGGAAGTTTCCGCGCCTACTTGGACGTTTCCGCTCCTGCTTGGACGCTTCCGCGCCCGCTTGCATGCTTCCCCGCCTGCTTGGACGCTTCCGCGCCTGCTTGGACTCTCTGCGTCTTCTTGCATGCTTCCGCGCCTGCTTGGACGTTTCCGCGCCTGCTTGGACGCTACCGCGCCTGCTTCGACGCTTCCGCGTCTCTTTGGACGCTACAGCGCCTGCTTGGACGCTTCCGCGATTGCTTGGACGCTTCCGCGCCTGCTTGGACTCTTCTGCGCCTTCTTGCATGCTGCCGCGCCTACTTGGACGCTTCCGCGCCTGCTTGCATGCTTCCGCGCCTGCTTGCATGCTTCCGCGCCTGCTTGGACGCTACCGCGCCTGCTTGGACGCTTCCGCGACTGCTTGGACTCTACCGCGCCTGCTTGAACGCTTCCGCGACTGCTTGGACTCTTCCGCGCCTGCTTGGACTCTTCTGCGTCTTCTTGCATGCTTCCGCGCCTGCTTGGACGCTTCCGCGCCTGCTTGGAATCTTCTGCGCCTTCTTGCATGCTGCCGCGCCTACTTGGACGTTTCCACGCCTGCTTGGACGCTTCCGCACCTGCTTGCATGCTTCCCCGCCTGCTTGGACGCTTCCGCGCCTGTTTGGACTCTTCTGCGCCTTCTTGCATGCTCCCGCGCCTGCTTGGACGTTTCCGCGCCTGCTTGGACGCTACCGAGCCTGCTTGAACGCTTCCGCGACTGCTTGGACGCTTCCGCGCCTGCTTGGACTCTTCTGCGTCTTCTTGCATGCTTCCGCGCCTGCTTGGACGTTTCCACGCCTGCTTGGACGCTACCGCGCCTGCTTGGACGCTTCCGCGACTGCTTGAACGCTACCGCGCCTGCTTGGACTGTTCTGCGCCTTCTTGCATGCTGCCGCGCCTACTTGGACGTTTCCGCGCCTACTTGGACGTTTCCGCTACTGCTTGGACGCTTCCGCGCCCGCTTGCATGCTTCCCCGCCCGCTTGGACGCTTCCGCGCCTGCTTGGACTCTCTGCGTCTTCTTGCATGCTTCCGCGCCTGCTTGGACGTTTCCGCGACTGCTTGGACGCTACCGCGCCTGCTTGGACGCTTCCGCGTCTCTTTGGACGCTACAGCGCCTGCTTGGACGCTTCCGCGATTGCTTGGACGCTTCCGCGCCTGCTTGGACTCTTCTGCGCCTTCTTGCATGCTGCCGCGCCTACTTGGACGCCTCCGCGCCTGCTTGGACGCTTCCGCGCCTGCTTGGACTCTTCCGCGCCTGCTTGGACACTTCCGCGCCTGCTTGGACGCTTCCGCGTCTCTTTGGACGCTAAAGCGCCTGCTTGGACGCTTCCGCGCCTGCTTGGACGCTTCCGCGCCTGCTTGGACTCTTCCACGCCTGCTTGGACGTTTCCGCGCCTGCTTGGACGCTTCCGCGCCTGCTTGGACTCTCTGCGTCTTCTTGCATGCTTCCGCGCCTGCTTGGACGTTTGCGCGCCTGCTTGGACGCTACCGCGCCTGCTTGGACGCTTCCTCGTCTCTTTGGACGCTTCCGCGCCTGGTTGGACGCGACCGCGCCTGCTTGGACGCTTCCGCGACTGCTTGGACGCTTCCGCGCCTGCTTGGACTCTTCTGCGCCTTCGTGCATGCTGCTGCGCCTACTTGGACGCTTCCGCGCCTGGTTGGACGCTACCGCGCCTGCTTGGACGCTTCCGCGGCTGCTTGGACGCTTCCGCGCCTGCTTGGACTCTTCTGCGCCTTCTTGCATGCTACCGCGCCTGCTTGGACGCTTCCGCGCCTGGTTGGACGCTACCGCGCCTGCAGCGACGCTTCCGCGATTGCTTGGACGCTTCCGCGCCTGCTTGGACTCTTCTGCGCCTTCTTGCATGCTTCCGCGCCTGCTTGGACGTTTCCACGCCTGCTTGGACGCTACCGCGCCTGCTTGGACGCTTCCGCGACTGCTTGAACGCTACCGCGCCTGCTTGGACTGTTCTGCGCCTTCTTGCATGCTGCCGCGCCTACTTGGACGTTTCCGCGCCTACTTGGACGTTTCCGCTCCTGCTTGGACGCTTCCGCGCCCGCTTGCATGCTTCCCCGCCCGCTTGGACGCTTCCGCGCCTGCTTGGACTCTCTGCGTCTTCTTGCATGCTTCCGCGCCTGCTTGGACGTTTCCGCGACTGCTTGGACGCTACCGCGCCTGCTTGGACGCTTCCGCGTCTCTTTGGACGCTACAGCGCCTGCTTGGACGCTTCCGCGATTGCTTGGACGCTTCCGCGCCTGCTTGGACTCTTCTGCGCCTTCTTGCATGCTGCCGCGCCTACTTGGACGCCTCCGCGCCTGCTTGGACGCTTCCGCGCCTGCTTGGACTCTTCCGCGCCTGCTTGGACACTTCCGCGCCTGCTTGGACGCTTCCGCGTCTCTTTGGACGCTAAAGCGCCTGCTTGGACGCTTCCGCGCCTGCTTGGACGCTTCCGCGCCTGCTTGGAATCTTCCACGCCTGCTTGGACGTTTCCGCGCCTGCTTGGACGCTTCCGCGCCTGCTTGGACTCTCTGCGTCTTCTTGCATGCTTCCGCGCCTGCTTGGACGTTTGCGCGCCTGCTTGGACGCTACCGCGCCTGCTTGGACGCTTCCTCGTCTCTTTGGACGCTACAGCGCCTGCTTGGACGCTTCCGCGATTGCTTGGACGCTTCCGCGCCTGCTTGGACTGTTCTGCGCCTTCTTGCATGCTGCCGCGCCTACTTGGACGTTTCCGCGCCTACTTGGACGTTTCCGCGCCTGCTTGGACGCTTCCGCGCCTGCTTGCATGCTTCCCCGCCTGCTTGGACGCTTCCGCGCCTGCTTGGACTCTCTGCGTCTTCTTGCATGCTTCCGCGCCTGCTTGGACGTTTCCGCGCCTGCTTGGACGCTACCGCGCCTGCTTGGACGCTTCCGCGTCTCTTTGGACGCTACAGCGCCTGCTTGGACGCTTCCGCGATTGCTTGGACGCTTCCGCGCCTGCTTGGACTCTTCTGCGCCTTCTTGCATGCTGCCGCGCCTACTTGGACGCCTCCGCGCCTGCTTGGACGCTTCCGCGCCTGCTTGGACTCTTCCGCGCCTGCTTGGACACTTCCGCGCCTGCTTGGACGCTTCCGCGTCTCTTTGGACGCTAAAGCGCCTGCTTGGACGCTTCCGCGCCTGCTTGGACGCTTCCGCGCCTGCTTGGACTCTTCCACGCCTGCTTGGACGTTTCCGCGCCTGCTTGGACGCTTCCGCGCCTGCTTGGACTCTCTGCGTCTTCTTGCATGCTTCCGCGCCTGCTTGGACGTTTGCGCGCCTGCTTGGACGCTACCGCGCCTGCTTGGACGCTTCCTCGTCTCTTTGGACGCTTCCGCGCCTGGTTGGACGCGACCGCGCCTGCTTGGACGCTTCCGCGACTGCTTGGACGCTTCCGCGCCTGCTTGGACTCTTCTGCGCCTTCGTGCATGCTGCCGCGCCTACTTGGACGCTTCCGCGCCTGGTTGGACGCTACCGCGCCTGCTTGGACGCTTCCGCGATTGCTTGGACGCTTCCGCGCCTGCTTGGACTGTTCTGCGCCTTCTTGCATGCTGCCGCGCCTACTTGGACGTTTCCGCGCCTACTTGGACGTTTCCGCGCCTGCTTGGACGCTTCCGCGCCTGCTTGCATGCTTCCCCGCCTGCTTGGACGCTTCCGCGCCTGCTTGGACTCTCTGCGTCTTCTTGCATGCTTCCGCGCCTGCTTGGACGTTTCCGCGCCTGCTTGGACGCTACCGCGCCTGCTTGGACGCTTCCGCGTCTCTTTGGACGCTACAGCGCCTGCTTGGACGCTTCCGCGATTGCTTGGACGCTTCCGCGCCTGCTTGGACTCTTCTGCGCCTTCTTGCATGCTGCCGCGCCTACTTGGACGCCTCCGCGCCTGCTTGGACGCTTCCGCGCCTGCTTGGACTCTTCCGCGCCTGCTTGGACACTTCCGCGCCTGCTTGGACGCTTCCGCGTCTCTTTGGACGCTAAAGCGCCTGCTTGGACGCTTCCGCGCCTGCTTGGACGCTTCCGCGCCTGCTTGGACTCTTCCACGCCTGCTTGGACGTTTCCGCGCCTGCTTGGACGCTTCCGCGCCTGCTTGGACTCTCTGCGTCTTCTTGCATGCTTCCGCGCCTGCTTGGACGTTTGCGCGCCTGCTTGGACGCTACCGCGCCTGCTTGGACGCTTCCTCGTCTCTTTGGACGCTTCCGCGCCTGGTTGGACGCGACCGCGCCTGCTTGGACGCTTCCGCGACTGCTTGGACGCTTCCGCGCCTGCTTGGACTCTTCTGCGCCTTCGTGCATGCTGCCGCGCCTACTTGGACGCTTCCGCGCCTGGTTGGACGCTACCGCGCCTGCTTGGACGCTTCCGCGGCTGCTTGGACGCTTCCGCGCCTGCTTGGACTCTTCTGCGCCTTCTTGCATGCTACCGCGCCTGCTTGGACGCTTCCGCGCCTGGTTGGACGCTACCGCGCCTGCAGCGACGCTTCCGCGATTGCTTGGACGCTTCCGCGCCTGCTTGGACTCTTCTGCGCCTTCTTGCATGCTTCCGCGCCTGCTTGGACGTTTCCACGCCTGCTTGGACGCTACCGCGCCTGCTTGGACGCTTCCGCGACTGCTTGAACGCTACCGCGCCTGCTTGGACTGTTCTGCGCCTTCTTGCATGCTGCCGCGCCTACTTGGACGTTTCCGCGCCTACTTGGACGTTTCCGCGCCTGCTTGGACGCTTCTGCGCCTTCTTGCATGCTTCCGCGCCTACGTGGACGTTTCCGCGCCTGCTTGGACGTTTCCGCGCCTGCTTGGACTCTTCCACGCATGCTTGGACGCTCCCACGCCTGCTTGGACGCTTCCGCGCCTACTTGGACGCTTCCGCGCCTGCTTGGACTCTTCTGCGCCTTCTGGCATGCTTCCGCGCCTGCTTGGACGCTTCCGCGACTGCCCGGACGCTTCCGCGCCTGCTTGGACGCTTCCGCGCCTTCTTGCATGCTTCTGCGCCTACTTGGACGATCTCGCGCCTGCCTGGACGCTTCCGCGCCTGCTTCGAATCTTCTGCGTCTTCTTGCATGTTTCCGCGCTTGCTTGGATGCTTCCGCGCCTGCTTGGACGTTTCCGCGCCTGCTTGGACGTTACCGCGCCTGCTTGGACGCTTCCGCGACTGCTTGGACGCTTCCGCGCCTGGTTGGACGATACCGCGCCTGCTTGGACTCTTCTGCGCCTTCTTGCATGCTGCCGCGCCTACTTGGACGTTTCCGCGCCTGCTTGGACGCATCCGCGCCTGCTTGCATGCTTCCCCGCCTGCTTGGACGCTTCCGCGCCTGCTTGGACGCTTCCGCGCCTACTTGTATGCTTCCCCGCCTGCTTGGACGCTTCCGCGCCTGCTTGGACACTTCTGCGCCTGTTTGGACTCTTCTGCGCCTTCTTGCATGCTTCCGCGCCTGCTTGGACGCTTCCGCCTCTGCTTGGACTCTTCCGCGACTGCTTGGACGCTACCGCGCCTGCTTGGACGCTTCCGCGACTGATTGGACGCTTCCGTGCCTGCTTGGACTCTTCTGCGCCTTCTTGCATGCTGCCGCGCCTACTTGGACGTTTCCGCGCCTGATTGGACGCTTCTGCGCCTGGTTGGATGCTTCCGCGCCTTCTTGCATGCTTCCGCGCCTACTTGGACATTTCCGCGCCTGCTTGGACGCTTCCGCGCCTGCTTCGACGCTTCCGCGACTGCTTGGACGCTTCCGAGCCTGGTTGGACGCTACCGCGCCTGCTTGGACGCTACCGCGACTGCTTGGACGCTTCCGCGCCTGCTTGGACGCTTCCGCGCCTGCTTTCACGGTTCCGCGCCAGCTTGGACGCTTCCGCGCGTGCTTGGACGCTTCCGCGACTGCTTTGACGCTTCCGCGCCTGCTTGGACGCTTCCGCGCCTGCTTGGACCCTTCCGCGCCTGCTTGGACTCTTCTGCGCCTTCTGGCATGCTTCCGCGCCTGCTTGGACGCTTCCGCGCCTGCTTGGACTCCTCTGCGCCTTCTTGCATGCTTCCGCGCCTACTTGGACGTTTCCGCGACTGCTTGGACGCTTCCGCGCTTGGTAGGACGCTACCGCGCCTGCTTGGACGTTTCCGCGACTGCTTGGACGCTTCCCCGCCTGCTAGGACTCTTCTGCGCCTGCTTGGACACTTCTGCGCCTTTTTGCATGCTTCCGCGCCTGCTTGGACGTTTCCGCGCCAGCTTGGACGCTTCCGCGCCTGCTTGGACGCTTCCGCGCCTGCTTGGACGTTTCCGCGACTGCTTGGACGCTTCCCCGCCTGCTAGGACTCTTCTGCGCCTGCTTGGACACTTCTGCGCCTTTTTGCATGCTTCCGCGCCTGCTTGGACGTTTCCGCGCCTGCTTGGACGTTTCCGCGCCAGCTTGGACGCTTCCGCGCCTGCTTGGACGCTTCCGCGCCTGCTTGGACTCTTCTGCGCCTTGTTGCATGCTTCCGCGCCTGCTTGGACGCTTCTGCGCCTTCTTGCATGCTTCCGCGCCTACTTGGACGTTTCCGCGCCTGCTTGGACGTTTCCGCGCCTGCTTGGACTCTTCCACGCATGCTTGGACGCTCCCACGCCTGCTTGGACGCTTCCGCGCCTGCTTGGACGCTTCCGCGCCTGCTTGGACTCTTCTGCGCCTTCTGGCATGCTTCCGCGCCTGCTTGGACGCTTCCGCGACTGCCCGGACGCTTCCGCGCCTGGTTGGACGCCACCGCGCCTGCTTGGACGCTTCCGCGACTGCTTGGACGCTTCCGCGTCTGCTTGGACGGTACCGCGCCTGCTTGGACGCTTCAGCGACTGCTTGGACGCTTCCGCGCCTGCTTGCATGCTTCCGCGCCTGCTTGCATGCTTCCGCGCCTGCTAGGACGCTTTCGCGCCTGCTTGCACGGTTCCGAGCCTGCTTGGACGCTTCCGCGACTGCTTGGGCTCTTCTGCGCCTGCTTGGACTCTTCTGCGCCTTCTTGCATGCTTCCGCGCCTGCTTGGACGCTTCCGCGCCTGCTTGGACGCTTCCGCGCCTGCTTGGACTCTTCTGCGTCTTCTTGCATGCTTCCGCGCCTGCTTGGACTCTTCTGCGACTTCTTGCATGCTTCCGCGCCTGCTTGGACGTTTCCGCGCCTGCTTGGACGCTACCGCGCCTGCTTGGACGCTTCCGCGACTGCTTGGACTCTACCGCGCCTGCCTGAACGCTTCCGCGACTGCTTGGACGCTTCCGCGCCTGCTTGGACTCTTCTGCGTCTTCTTGCATGCTTCCGCGCCTGCTTGGACGTTTCCGCGCCTGCTTGGACGCTGCCGCGCCTGCTTGGACGCTTCCGCGACTGCTTGGACGCTTCCGCGCCTGCTTGGACGCTTCAGCGCCTGCTTGGACGCTTCCGCGCCTGCTTGGACTCTTCTGCGCCTTCTTGCATGCTGCCGCGCCAACCTGGACGCTTCCGCGCCTGGTTGGACGCTACCGCGCCTGCTTGGAAGCTTCCGCGCCTGCTTGGACTCTTCTGCGCCTTCTTGCATGCTTCCACGCCTGCTTGGACGTTTCCGCGCCTGCTTGGACACTTCCGCGACTGCTTGGACGCTTCCGCGCCTGCTTGGACTCTTCTGCGCCTGCTTGGACTCTTCTGCGCCTTCTTGCATGCTTCCGCGCCTGCCTGGACGCTTCCGCGCCTGCATGGACTCTTCCACGCCTGCTTGGACGTTTCCGCGCCTGCTTGGACGCCACCGCGCCTGCTTGCACGCATCCGCGCCTTCTTGCATGCTTCTGCGCCTACTTGGACGATCTCGCGCCTGCCTGGACGCTTCCGCGCCTGCTTCGAATCTTCTGCGTCTTCTTGCATGCTTCCGCGCTTGCTTGCATGCTTCCCCGCCTGCTTAGGCGTTTCCGCGCCTGCTTGGACGCTTCCGCGCCTGCTTGCATGCTTCCGCGCCTACTTGGACGTTTCCGCGCCCGCTTGGACGTTTCCGCGTCTGCTTGGACGCTACCGCGCCTGCCTGGACGCTTCCGCGCCTTCTTGCATGCTTCTGCGCCTACTTGGACGATCTCGCGCCTGCCTGGACGCTTCCGCGCCTGCTTCGAATCTTCTGCGTCTTCTTGCATGCTTCCGCGCCTGCTTGGACGCTTCCGCGACTGCTTGGACGCTTCCGCGCCTGCTTGGACTCTTCTGCGCCTGCTTGGACTCTTCTGCGCCTTCTTGCATGCTTCCGCGCCTGCTTGGACGCTCCCGCGCCTGGTTGGACGATACCGCGCCTGCTTGGACTCTTCTGCGCCTTCTTGCATGCTGCCGCGCCTACTTGGACGTTTCCGCGCCTGCTTGGAAGCTTCCGCGCCTGCTTGGACTCTTCTGCGTCATCTTGCATGCTTTCGCGCCTGCTTGGACGTTTCCGCGCCTGCTTGGACGTTACCGCGCCTGCTTGGACGCTTCCGCGACTGCTTGGACGCTTCCGCGCCTGGTTGGACGCGACCGCGCCAGCTTGAACGTTTCCGCGACTGCTTCGACGCTTCCGCGCCTGTGTGGACGCTTCTGCGCCTGCTTGGACTCTTCTGCGCCTTCTTGCATGCTTCCGCGCCTGCTTGGACGTTTCCGCGCCTGCCTGGACGCTTCCGCGCCTGCTTGGACTCTTCCACGCCTGCTTGGACGTTTCCGCGCCTGCTTGGACGCCACCGCGCCTGCTTGGACGCATCCGCGCCTTCTTGCATGCTTCTGCGCCTACTTGGACGATCTCGCGCCTGCCTGGACGCTTCCGCGCCTGCTTCGAATCTTCTGCGTCTTCTTGCATGCTTCCGCGCTTGCTTGGACGCTTCCGTGCCTGCTTGCACGGTTCCGCGCCTGCTTGGACGCTACCGCGCCTGCTTGGACGCTTCCGCGACTGCTTGTACGCTACCGCGCCTGCTTGGACGCTTCCGCGACTGCTTGGACTCATTCTGCGCCTTCTTGCATGCTTCCGCGCCTGCTTGGACGTTTCCGCCCCAGCTTAGACGCTACCGCGCCTGCTTGGACGCTTCCGCGACTGCTTGGACGCTTCCGCGCCTGCTTGGACTCTTCTGCGCCTTCTTGCATGCTGCCGCGCCTACTTGTACGTTTCCGCGCCTGCTTGGACGCTTCCGCGCCTGCTTGCATGCTTCCCCGCCTGCTTGCATGCTTCCCCGCCTGCTTGGACGTTTCCGCGCCTGCTTGGACGCTTCCGCGCCTGCTTGCATGCTTCCGCGCCTACTTGGACGCTACCGCGCCTGCTTGGACGCTTCCGCGACTGCTTGGACGCTACCGCGCCTGCTTGGACGCTTCCGCGACTGCTTGGACGCTTCCGCGCCTGCTTGGACTCTTCTGCGCCTTCTTGCATGCTGCCGCGCCAACTTGGACGCTTCCGCGCCTGGTTGGACGCTACCGCGCCTGCTTGGAAGCTTCCGCGCCTGCTTGGACTCTTCTGCGCCTTCTTGCATGCTTCCGCGCCTGCTTGGACGCTACCGCGCCTGCTTGGAAGCTTCCGCGCCTGCTTCGAATCTTCTGCGTCTTCTTGCATGCTTCCGCGCTTGCTTGGACGCTTCCGTGCCTGCTTGCACGGTTCCGCGCCTGTAGGACTCTTCTGCGCCTGCTTGGACTCTTCTGCGCCTTCTTGCATGCTTCCGCGCCTGCTTGGACGTTTCCGCGACTGCTTGGACGCTACCGCTCCTGCTTGGACGCTTCCGCGCCTGCTTGGACTCTTCTGCGCCTTCTTGCATGCTGCCGCGCCAACTTGGACGCTTCCGCGCCTGGTTGGACGCTACCGCGCCTGCTTGGACGCTTCCGCGCCTGCTTGGACTCTTCTGCGCCTGCTTGCATGCTTCCGCGCCTGCTTGGACGCTTCCGCGCCTGCTTGGACTCTTCTGCGTCTTCTTGCATGCTTCCGCGCCTGCTTGGACGTTTCCGCGCCTGCTTGGACGCTACCGCGCCTGCTTGGACGCTTCCGCGACTGCTTGGACGCTTCCGCGCCTGGTTGGACGCGACCGCGCCTGCTTGGACGCTTCCGCGACTGCTTGGACGCTTCCGCGCCTGCTTGGACTCTTCTGCGCCTTCTTGCATGCTACCGCGCCTGCTTGGACGCTTCCGCGCCTGGTTGGACGCTACCGCGCCTGCATCGACGCTTCCGCGATTGCTTGGACGCTTCCGCGCCTGCTTGGACTCTTCTGCGCCTTCTTGCATGCTTCCGCGCCTGCTTGGACGTTTCCACGCCTGCTTGGACGCTACCGCGCCTGCTTGGACGCTTCCGCGACTGCTTGAACGCTACCGCGCCTGCTTGGACTGTTCTGCGCCTTCTTGCATGCTGCCGCGCCTACTTGGAAGTTTCCGCGCCTACTTGGACGTTTCCGCTCCTGCTTGGACGCTTCCGCGCCCGCTTGCATGCTTCCCCGCCTGCTTGGACGCTTCCGCGCCTGCTTGGACTCTCTGCGTCTTCTTGCATGCTTCCGCGCCTGCTTGGACGTTTCCGCGCCTGCTTGGACGCTACCGCGCCTGCTTCGACGCTTCCGCGTCTCTTTGGACGCTACAGCGCCTGCTTGGACGCTTCCGCGATTGCTTGGACGCTTCCGCGCCTGCTTGGACTCTTCTGCGCCTTCTTGCATGCTGCCGCGCCTACTTGGACGCTTCCGCGCCTGCTTGCATGCTTCCGCGCCTGCTTGCATGCTTCCGCGCCTGCTTGGACGCTACCGCGCCTGCTTGGACGCTTCCGCGACTGCTTGGACTCTACCGCGCCTGCTTGAACGCTTCCGCGACTGCTTGGACTCTTCCGCGCCTGCTTGGACTCTTCTGCGTCTTCTTGCATGCTTCCGCGCCTGCTTGGACGCTTCCGCGCCTGCTTGGAATCTTCTGCGCCTTCTTGCATGCTGCCGCGCCTACTTGGACGTTTCCACGCCTGCTTGGACGCTTCCGCACCTGCTTGCATGCTTCCCCGCCTGCTTGGACGCTTCCGCGCCTGTTTGGACTCTTCTGCGCCTTCTTGCATGCTCCCGCGCCTGCTTGGACGTTTCCGCGCCTGCTTGGACGCTACCGAGCCTGCTTGAACGCTTCCGCGACTGCTTGGACGCTTCCGCGCCTGCTTGGACTCTTCTGCGTCTTCTTGCATGCTTCCGCGCCTGCTTGGACGTTTCCACGCCTGCTTGGACGCTACCGCGCCTGCTTGGACGCTTCCGCGACTGCTTGAACGCTACCGCGCCTGCTTGGACTGTTCTGCGCCTTCTTGCATGCTGCCGCGCCTACTTGGACGTTTCCGCGCCTACTTGGACGTTTCCGCTACTGCTTGGACGCTTCCGCGCCCGCTTGCATGCTTCCCCGCCCGCTTGGACGCTTCCGCGCCTGCTTGGACTCTCTGCGTCTTCTTGCATGCTTCCGCGCCTGCTTGGACGTTTCCGCGACTGCTTGGACGCTACCGCGCCTGCTTGGACGCTTCCGCGTCTCTTTGGACGCTACAGCGCCTGCTTGGACGCTTCCGCGATTGCTTGGACGCTTCCGCGCCTGCTTGGACTCTTCTGCGCCTTCTTGCATGCTGCCGCGCCTACTTGGACGCCTCCGCGCCTGCTTGGACGCTTCCGCGCCTGCTTGGACTCTTCCGCGCCTGCTTGGACACTTCCGCGCCTGCTTGGACGCTTCCGCGTCTCTTTGGACGCTAAAGCGCCTGCTTGGACGCTTCCGCGCCTGCTTGGACGCTTCCGCGCCTGCTTGGACTCTTCCACGCCTGCTTGGACGTTTCCGCGCCTGCTTGGACGCTTCCGCGCCTGCTTGGACTCTCTGCGTCTTCTTGCATGCTTCCGCGCCTGCTTGGACGTTTGCGCGCCTGCTTGGACGCTACCGCGCCTGCTTGGACGCTTCCTCGTCTCTTTGGACGCTTCCGCGCCTGGTTGGACGCGACCGCGCCTGCTTGGACGCTTCCGCGACTGCTTGGACGCTTCCGCGCCTGCTTGGACTCTTCTGCGCCTTCGTGCATGCTGCTGCGCCTACTTGGACGCTTCCGCGCCTGGTTGGACGCTACCGCGCCTGCTTGGACGCTTCCGCGGCTGCTTGGACGCTTCCGCGCCTGCTTGGACTCTTCTGCGCCTTCTTGCATGCTACCGCGCCTGCTTGGACGCTTCCGCGCCTGGTTGGACGCTACCGCGCCTGCAGCGACGCTTCCGCGATTGCTTGGACGCTTCCGCGCCTGCTTGGACTCTTCTGCGCCTTCTTGCATGCTTCCGCGCCTGCTTGGACGTTTCCACGCCTGCTTGGACGCTACCGCGCCTGCTTGGACGCTTCCGCGACTGCTTGAACGCTACCGCGCCTGCTTGGACTGTTCTGCGCCTTCTTGCATGCTGCCGCGCCTACTTGGACGTTTCCGCGCCTACTTGGACGTTTCCGCTCCTGCTTGGACGCTTCCGCGCCCGCTTGCATGCTTCCCCGCCCGCTTGGACGCTTCCGCGCCTGCTTGGACTCTCTGCGTCTTCTTGCATGCTTCCGCGCCTGCTTGGACGTTTCCGCGACTGCTTGGACGCTACCGCGCCTGCTTGGACGCTTCCGCGTCTCTTTGGACGCTACAGCGCCTGCTTGGACGCTTCCGCGATTGCTTGGACGCTTCCGCGCCTGCTTGGACTCTTCTGCGCCTTCTTGCATGCTGCCGCGCCTACTTGGACGCCTCCGCGCCTGCTTGGACGCTTCCGCGCCTGCTTGGACTCTTCCGCGCCTGCTTGGACACTTCCGCGCCTGCTTGGACGCTTCCGCGTCTCTTTGGACGCTAAAGCGCCTGCTTGGACGCTTCCGCGCCTGCTTGGACGCTTCCGCGCCTGCTTGGAATCTTCCACGCCTGCTTGGACGTTTCCGCGCCTGCTTGGACGCTTCCGCGCCTGCTTGGACTCTCTGCGTCTTCTTGCATGCTTCCGCGCCTGCTTGGACGTTTGCGCGCCTGCTTGGACGCTACCGCGCCTGCTTGGACGCTTCCTCGTCTCTTTGGACGCTACAGCGCCTGCTTGGACGCTTCCGCGATTGCTTGGACGCTTCCGCGCCTGCTTGGACTGTTCTGCGCCTTCTTGCATGCTGCCGCGCCTACTTGGACGTTTCCGCGCCTACTTGGACGTTTCCGCGCCTGCTTGGACGCTTCCGCGCCTGCTTGCATGCTTCCCCGCCTGCTTGGACGCTTCCGCGCCTGCTTGGACTCTCTGCGTCTTCTTGCATGCTTCCGCGCCTGCTTGGACGTTTCCGCGCCTGCTTGGACGCTACCGCGCCTGCTTGGACGCTTCCGCGTCTCTTTGGACGCTACAGCGCCTGCTTGGACGCTTCCGCGATTGCTTGGACGCTTCCGCGCCTGCTTGGACTCTTCTGCGCCTTCTTGCATGCTGCCGCGCCTACTTGGACGCCTCCGCGCCTGCTTGGACGCTTCCGCGCCTGCTTGGACTCTTCCGCGCCTGCTTGGACACTTCCGCGCCTGCTTGGACGCTTCCGCGTCTCTTTGGACGCTAAAGCGCCTGCTTGGACGCTTCCGCGCCTGCTTGGACGCTTCCGCGCCTGCTTGGACTCTTCCACGCCTGCTTGGACGTTTCCGCGCCTGCTTGGACGCTTCCGCGCCTGCTTGGACTCTCTGCGTCTTCTTGCATGCTTCCGCGCCTGCTTGGACGTTTGCGCGCCTGCTTGGACGCTACCGCGCCTGCTTGGACGCTTCCTCGTCTCTTTGGACGCTTCCGCGCCTGGTTGGACGCGACCGCGCCTGCTTGGACGCTTCCGCGACTGCTTGGACGCTTCCGCGCCTGCTTGGACTCTTCTGCGCCTTCGTGCATGCTGCCGCGCCTACTTGGACGCTTCCGCGCCTGGTTGGACGCTACCGCGCCTGCTTGGACGCTTCCGCGGCTGCTTGGACGCTTCCGCGCCTGCTTGGACTCTTCTGCGCCTTCTTGCATGCTACCGCGCCTGCTTGGACGCTTCCGCGCCTGGTTGGACGCTACCGCGCCTGCAGCGACGCTTCCGCGATTGCTTGGACGCTTCCGCGCCTGCTTGGACTCTTCTGCGCCTTCTTGCATGCTTCCGCGCCTGCTTGGACGTTTCCACGCCTGCTTGGACGCTACCGCGCCTGCTTGGACGCTTCCGCGACTGCTTGAACGCTACCGCGCCTGCTTGGACTGTTCTGCGCCTTCTTGCATGCTGCCGCGCCTACTTGGACGTTTCCGCGCCTACTTGGACGTTTCCGCTCCTGCTTGGACGCTTCCGCGCCCGCTTGCATGCTTCCCCGCCCGCTTGGACGCTTCCGCGCCTGCTTGGACTCTCTGCGTCTTCTTGCATGCTTCCGCGCCTGCTTGGACGCTACCGCGCCTGCTTGGACGCTTCCTCGTCTCTTTGGACGCTACAGCGCCTGCTTGGACGCTTCCGCGATTGCTTGGACGCTTCCGCGCCTGCTTGGACTGTTCTGCGCCTTCTTACATGCTGCCGCGCCTACTTGGACGTTTCCGCGCCTACTTGGACGTTTCCGCGCCTGCTTGGACGCTTCCGCGCCTGCTTGCATGCTTCCCCGCCTGCTTGGACGCTTCCGCGCCTGCTTGGACTCTCTGCGTCTTCTTGCATGCTTCCGCGCCTGCTTGGACGTTTCCGCGCCTGCTTGGACGCTACCGCGCCTGCTTGGACGCTTCCGCGTCTCTTTGGACGCTACAGCGCCTGCTTGGACGCTTCCGCGATTGCTTGGACGCTTCCGCGCCTGCTTGGACTCTTCTGCGCCTTCTTGCATGCTGCCGCGCCTACTTGGACGCCTCCGCGCCTGCTTGGACGCTTCCGCGCCTGCTTGGACGCTTCCGCGCCTGCTTGGACACTTCCGCGCCTGCTTGGACGCTACCGCGCCTGCTTGGACGCTTCCGCGACTGCTTGGACGCTTCCGCGCCTGCTTCGACTCTTCTGCGCCTTCTTGCATGCTTCCGCGCCTGCTTGGACGTTTCCGCGCCTGCTTGGACGCTACCGCGCCTGCTTGGATGCTTCCGCGCCTTCTTGCATGCTTCCGCGCCTACTTGGACGTTTCCGCGCCTGCTTGGACGCTTCCGCGACTGCTTGGACACTTCTGCGTCTTCTTGCATGCTTCCGCGCCTGCTTGGACGTTTCCGCGCCTGCTTGGACGCTACGGCGCCTGCTTGGACGATTCCGCGACTGCTTGGACGCTTCTGCGCCTGCTTGGACGCTTCCGCGCCTGCATGGACGTTTCCGCGCCTGCTTGGACGCTACCGCGCCTGCTTGGACGCTTCTGCGCCTTCTTGCATGCTTCCGCGACTGCTTGGACGCTTCCGCGCCTGCTTGGACTCTTCTGCGCCTTCTTGCATGCTTCCGCGCCTGCTTGGACTCTTCTGCGCCTGCTTGGACGCTACCGCGCCTGCTTGGACGCTTCCGCGCCTGCATGGACGTTTCCGCGCCTGCTTGGACGCTACCGCGCCTGCTTGGACACTTCCGCGCCTGCTTGGACGCTTCCGCGCCTGCTTGGACGCTTCCGCGCCTGCTTGGACGTTTCTGCGCCTGCTTGGACGCTACCGCGCCTGCTTAGACCCTACCGCGCCTGCTTGGACTCTTCTACGCCTTTTTGCATGCTTCCGCGCCTGCTTGGACGTTTCCGCGCCTGCTTGGATGCTTCCGCGCCTGCTTGGACGCTTCCGCGCCTGCTTGCATGCTTCCCTGCCTGCTTGGACGCTTCCGCGACTGCTTGGACGCTTCCGCGCCTGCTTGGACGCTACCGCGCCTGCTTGGACGCTTCCGCGCCTGCTTGGACTCTTCTGCGCCTTCTTGCATGCTGCCGCGCCTACTTGGACGTTTCCGCGCCTGCTTGGACGCTTCCGCGCCTGTTTGAACGCTACTGCGTCTGCTTGGACGCTTCCGCGACTGCTTGGACGCTTCCGCGCCTGGTTGGACGCCACCGCGCCTGCTTGGATGTTTCCGCGACTGCTTGGACACTACCGCGCCTGCTTGGACTCTTCTGCGCCTTCTTGCATGCTGCCGCGCCTACTTGGACGTTTCCGCGCCTGCTTGGACGCTTCCGCGCCTGCGTGCATGCTTCCCCGCCTGCTTGGACGCTTCCGCTTCTGCTTGGACGCTTCCGCGCCTGCTTGGATGTTTCCGCGCCTTCTTGCATGCTTCCGCGCCTGCTTGGACGTTTCCGCGCCTGCTTGGACGCTACCGCGCCTGCTTGGACGCTTCCGCGCCTGCTTGGACTCTTCTGCGCCTTCTTGCATGCTGCCGCGCCTACTTGGACGTTTCCGCGCCTGCTTGGACGTTGCCGCGCCTGCTTGGAAGCTACCGCGCCAGCTTGGACGCTTCAGCGACTGCTTGGGCGCTTCCGCGCCTGCTTGGACGCTACCGCGACTGCTTGGACGCTTCCGCGCCTGCTTGGACTCTTCTGCGCTTTCTTGCATGCTGCCGCGCCTACTTGGACGTTTCCGCGCCTGCTTGGACGCTTCCGCGCCTGTTTGAACGCTACTGCGTCTGCTTGGACGCTTCCGCGACTGCTTGGACGCTTCCGCGCCTGGTTGGACGCCACCGCGCCTGCTTGGATGTTTCCGCGACTGCTAGGACACTACCGCGCCTGCTTGGACTCTTCTGCGCCTTCTTGCATGCTGCCGCGCCTACTTGGACGTTTCCGCGCCTGCTTGGACGCTTCCGCGCCTGCGTGCATGCTTCCCCGCCTGCTTGGACGCTTCCGCTTCTGCTTGGACGCTACCGCGCCTGCTTGGACGCTTCCGCGACTGCTTGGACGCTTCCGCTCCTGCTTGGACTCTTCTGCGCCTTCATGCATGCTGCCGCGCCTACTTGGACGTTTCCGTGCCTGCTTGGACGCTTTCGCGCCTGCTTGGACGCTACCGCGCCTGCTTGGACGCTTCCGCGCCTGCTTGGACGCTTCCGCGCCTGGTTGGACGCTACCGCGCCTGCTTGGACGCTTCCGCGCCTTCTTGCATGCTTCCGCGCCTGCTTGGACGTTTCCGCGCCTGCTTGGACGCTACCGCGCCTGCTTGGACGCTTCCGCGACTGCTTGGACGCTTCCGCGCCTGCTTGGACGATTCCGCGACTGCTTGGACGCTTCCGCTTCTGGTTGGACGCTTCCGCGCCTGCTTGCATGCTTCCCCGCCTGCTTGGACGCTTCCGCGCCTGCTTGGACTCTTCTGCGCCTTCTTGCATGCTGCCGCGCCTACTTGGACGTTTCCGCGCCTGCTTGGACGCTTCCGCGCCTGCTTGGACGCTTCCGCGACTGCTTGGACGCTACCGCGCCTGCTTGGACGCTGCCGCGACTGCTTGGACACTACCGCGCCTGCTTGGAAGCTTCCGCGACTGCTTGGACGCTTCCGCGCCTGCTTGGACTCTTCTGCGTCTTCTTGCATGCTTCCACGCACGCTTTCATGCTTCCCCGCCTGCTTGGACGCTTCCGCGCCTGCTTGGACTCTTCTGCGTCTTCTTGCATGCTTCCGCGACTGCTTGGACGTTTCCGCGCCTGCTTGGACGCTTCCGCGCCTGCTTGGACGCTTCCGCGCCTGCTTGGACTCTTCTGCGCCTTCTTGCATGCTTCCGCGCCTGCTTGGACGTTTCCGCGCCTGCTTGGACGCTTCCGCGCCTTCTTGCATGCTTCCGCGCCTGCTTGGACGTTTCCGCGCCTGCTTGGACGTTTCCGCGCCTGCTTGGACGTTTCCGCGCCTGCTTGGACGCTACCGCGCCTGTGTGGATGCTTCCGAGCCTGCTTGGACGCTTCCGCGCCTGCATGGACGCTTCCGCGCCTGCTTGGACTCTTCTGAGCCTTCTTGCATGCTTCCGCGCCTGCTTGGACGTTTCCGCGCCTGCTTGGACGCTTTCACGCCTGCTTGGACGCCACCGCGCCTGCTTGGACGCATCCGCGCCTTCTTGCATGCTTCTGCGCCTACTTGGACGATCTCGCGCCTGCCTGGACGCTTCCGCGCCTGCTTCGAATCTTCTGCGTCTTCTTGCATGCTTCCGCGCTTGCTTGGACGCTTCCGTGCCTGCTTGCACGGTTCCGCGCCTGCTTGGACGCTACCGCGCCTGCTTGGACGCTTCCGCGACTGCTTGTACGCTACCGCGCCTGCTTGGACGCTTCCGCGACTGCTTGGACTCATTCTGCGCCTTCTTGCATGCTTCCGCGCCTGCTTGGACGTTTCCGCCCCAGCTTAGACGCTACCGCGCCTGCTTGGACGCTTCCGCGACTGCTTGGACGCTTCCGCGCCTGCTTGGACTCTTCTGCGCCTTCTTGCATGCTGCCGCGCCTACTTGTACGTTTCCGCGCCTGCTTGGACGCTTCCGCGCCTGCTTGCATGCTTCCCCGCCTGCTTGCATGCTTCCCCGCCTGCTTGGACGTTTCCGCGCCTGCTTGGACGCTTCCGCGCCTGCTTGCATGCTTCCGCGCCTACTTGGACGCTACCGCGCCTGCTTGGACGCTTCCGAGACTGCTTGGACGCTACCGCGCCTGCTTGGACGCTTCCGCGACTGCTTGGACGCTTCCGCGCCTGCTTGAACTCTTCTGCGCCTTCTTGCATGCTGCCGCGCCAACCTGGACGCTTCCGCGCCTGGTTGGACGCTACCGCGCCTGCTTGGAAGCTTCCGCGCCTGCTTGGACTCTTCTGCGCCTTCTTGCATGCTTCCACGCCTGCTTGGACGTTTCCGCGCCTGCTTGGACACTTCCGCGACTGCTTGGACGCTTCCGCGCCTGCTTGGACTCTTCTGCGCCTGCTTGGACTCTTCTGCGCCTTCTTGCATGCTTCCGCGCCTGCCTGGACGCTTCCGCGCCTGCTTGGACTCTTCCACGCCTGCTTGGACGTTTCCGCGCCTGCTTGGACGCCACCGCGCCTGCTTGGACGCATCCGCGCCTTCTTGCATGCTTCTGCGCCTACTTGGACGATCTCGCGCCTGCCTGGACGCTTCCGCGCCTGCTTCGAATCTTCTGCGTCTTCTTGCATGCTTCCGCGCTTGCTTGGACGCTTCCGTGCCTGCTTGCACGGTTCCGCGCCTGCTTGGACGCTTCCCCGCCTGCTTGGACGTTTCCGCGCCTGCTTGGACGCTTCCGCGCCTGCTTGCATGCTTCCGCGCCTACTTGGACGCTACCGCGCCTGCTTGGACGCTTCCGAGACTGCTTGGACGCTACCGCGCCTGCTTGGACGCTTCCGCGACTGCTTGGACGCTTCCGCGCCTGCTTGAACTCTTCTGCGCCTTCTTGCATGCTGCCGCGCCAACCTGGACGCTTCCGCGCCTGGTTGGACGCTACCGCGCCTGCTTGGAAGCTTCCGCGCCTGCTTGGACTCTTCTGCGCCTTCTTGCATGCTTCCACGCCTGCTTGGACGTTTCCGCGCCTGCTTGGACACTTCCGCGACTGCTTGGACGCTTCCGCGCCTGCTTGGACTCTTCTGCGCCTGCTTGGACTCTTCTGCGCCTTCTTGCATGCTTCCGCGACTGCCTGGACGCTTCCGCGCCTGCTTGGACTCTTCCACGCCTGCTTGGACGTTTCCGCGCCTGCTTGGACGCCACCGCGCCTGCTTGGACGCATCCGCGCCTTCTTGCATGCTTCTGCGCCTACTTGGACGATCTCGCGCCTGCCTGGACGCTTCCGCGCCTGCTTCGAATCTTCTGCGTCTTCTTGCATGCTTCCGCGCTTGCTTGGACGCTTCCGTGCCTGCTTGCACGGTTCCGCGCCTGCTTGGACGCTACCGCGCCTGCTTGGACGCTTCCGCGACTGCTTGTACGCTACCGCGCCTGCTTGGACGCTTCCGCGACTGCTTGGACTCATTCTGCGCCTTCCTGCATGCTTCCGCGCCTGCTTGGACGTTCCCGCCCCAGCTTAGACGCTACCGCGCCTGCTTGGACGCTTCCGCGACTGCTTGGACGCTTCAGCGCCTGCTTGGACTCTTCTGCGCCTTCTTGCATGCTGCCGCGCCTACTTGTACGTTTCCGCGCCTGCTTGGACGCTTCCGCGCCTGCTTGCATGCTTCCCCGCCTGCTTGCATGCTTCCCCGCCTGCTTGGACGTTTCCGCGCCTGCTTGGACGCTTCCGCGCCTGCTTGCATGCTTCCGCGCCTACTTGGACGCTACCGCGCCTGCTTGGACGCTTCCGCGACTGCTTGGACGCTTCCGCGCCTGCTTGGACTCTTCTGCGCCTTCTTGCATGCTGCCGCGCCAACTTGGACGCTTCCGCGCCTGGTTGGACGCTACCGCGCCTGCTTGGAAGCTTCCGCGCCTGCTTGGACTCTTCTGCGCCTTCTTGCATGCTTCCGCGCCTGCTTGGACGTTTCCGCGCCTGCTTGGACACTTCCGCGACTGCTTGGACGCTTCCGCGCCTGCTTGGACTCTTCTGCGCCTTCTTGCATGCTTCCGCGCCTGCTTGGACGCTCCCGCGCCTGGTTGGACAATACCGCGCCTGCTTGGACGCTTCCGCGACTGCTTGGACGCTTCCGCGCCTGTTTGGACTCTTCTGCGCCTTCTTGCATGCTTCTGCGCCTACTTGGACGTTCTCGCGCCTGCCTGGACGCTTCCGCGCCTGCTTGGAATCTTCTGCGTCTTCTTGCATGCTTCCGCGCTTGCTTGGACGCTTCCGTGCCTGCTTGCACTGTTCCGCGCCTGCTTGGACGCTACCGCGCCTGCTTGGACGCTTCCGCGACAGTTTGTACGCTACCGCGCCTGCTTGGACGCTTCCGCGACTGCTTGGACTCTTCTGCGCCTTCTTGCATGCTTCCCCGCCTGCTAGGACGCTTCCGCGACTGCTTGGACGCTACCGCGCCTGCTTGGACGCTTCCGCGACTGCTTGGACGCTTCCGCGCCTGCTTGGACACTTCTGCGCCTGCTTGGACTCTTCTGCGCCTTCTTGCATGCTTCCGCGCCTGCTTGGACGCTCCCGCGCCTGCTTGGACGCTTCCGCGACTGCTTGGACGCTTCCGCGCCTGGTTGGACGATACGGCGCCTGCTTGGAAGCTTCCGCGCCTGCTTGGACTCTTCTGCGCCTTCCTGCATGCTTCCGCGCCTGCTTGGACGTTTCCGCGCCTGCTTGGACGCTTCCGCGACTGCTTGGACGCTTCCGCGCCTGCTTGGACTCTTCTGCGCCTGCTTGGACTCTTCTGCGCCTTCTTGCATGCTTCCGCGCCTGCTTGGACGCTCCCGCGCCTGGTTGGACGATACCGCGCCTGCTTGGACTCTTCTGCGCCTTCTTGCATGCTTCCGCGCCTGCTTGGACGTTTCCGCGCCTGCTGGACGCTACCGCGCCTGCTCGGACGCTTCCGCGACTGCTTGGACGCTTCCGCGCCTGGTTGGACGCGACCGCGCCTGCTTGGACGCTTCCGCGACTGCTTGGACGCTTCCGCGCCTGCTTGGACTCTTCTGCGCCTTCGTGCATGCTGCCGCGCCTACTTGGACGCTTCCGCGCCTGGTTGGACGCTACCGCGCCTGCTTGGACGCTTCCGCGACTGCTTGGACGCTTCCGCGCCTGCTTGGACTCTTCTGCGCCTTCTTGCATGCTACCGCGCCTGCTTGGACGCTTCCGCGCCTGGTTGGACGCTACCGCGCCTGCAGCGACGCTTCCGCGATTGCTTGGACGCTTCCGCGCCTGCTTGGACTCTTCTGCGCCTTCTTGCATGCTTCCGCGCCTGCTTGGACGTTTCCACGCCTGCTTGGACGCTACCGCGCCTGCTTGGACGCTTCCGCGACTGCTTGGACGCTTCCGCCCCTGGTTAGACGCTACCGCGCCTGCTTGGACGCTTCCGCGCCTGCTTGGACACTTCTGCGTCTTCTTGCATGCTTCCGCGCCTGCTTGGACGTTTCCGCGCCTGCTTGGACGCTACCGCGCCTGCTTGGACGCTTCCGCGACTGCTTGGACGCTTCCGCCCCTGGTTAGACGCTACCGCGCCTGCTTGGACGCTTCGGCGACTGCTTGGACGCTTCCGCGCCTGCTTGGATTCTTCTGCGCCTGGTTGGACTCTTCTGCGCCTTCTTGCATGCTTCCGCGCCTGCTTGGACGTTTCCGCGCCAGCTTGGACGCTACCGCGCCTGCTTGGACGCTTCCGTGACTGCTTGGACGCTTCCGCGCCTGCTTGGACCCTTCTGCGCCTTCTTGCATGCTGCCGCGCCTACTTGGACGTTTCCGCGCCTGCTTGGACGCTTCCGCGCCTGCTTGGACTCTTCTGCGCCTTCTTGCATGCTTCCGCGCCTGCTTGGACGTTTCCGCGCCTGCTTGGACGTTACCGCGCCTGCTTGGACGCTTCCGCGCCTGGTTGGACGCTACCGCGCCTGCTTGGACTCTTCTGCGCCTTCTTGCATGCTGCCGCGCCTACTTGGACGTTTCCGCGCCTGCTTGGACGCATCCGCGCCTGCTTGCATGCTTCCCCGCCTGCTTGGACGCTTCCGCGCCTGCTTGGACGCTTCCGCGCCTACTTGTATGCTTCCCCGCCTGCTTGGACGCTTCCGCGCCTGCTTGGACACTTCTGCGCCTGTTTGGACTCTTCTGCGCCTTCTTGCATGCTTCCGCGCCTGCTTGGACGCTTCCGCCCCTGCTTGGACTCTTCCGCGACTGCTTGGACGCTACCGCGCCTGCTTGGACGCTTCCGCGACTGATTGGACGCTTCCGTGCCTGCTTGGACTCTTCTGCGCCTTCTTGCATGCTGCCGCGCCTACTTGGACGTTTCCGCGCCTGCTTGGACGCTTCCGCGCCTGGTTGGACGCTTCCGCGCCTTCTTGCATGCTTCCGCGCCTACTTGGACATTTCCGCGCCTGCTTGGACGCTTCCGCGCCTGCTTCGACGCTTCCGCGACTGCTTGGACGCTTCCGAGCCTGGTTGGCCGCTACCGCGCCTGCTTGGAAGCTTCCGCGCCTGCTTGGACTCTTCTGCGTCATCTTGCATGCTTCCGCGCCTGGTTGGAAGCTACCGCGCCTGCTTGGACGCTTCCGCGCCTGCTTAGACTCTTCTGCGCCTTGTTGCATGCTTCCGCGCCTGCTTGGACGTTTCCGCGCCTGCTTGGACGCTTCCGCGCCTGCTTGGACGCTTCCGCGACTGCTTGGACGCTTCCGCCCCTGGTTAGACGCTACCGCGCCTGCTTGGACGCTTCGGCGACTGCTTGGACGCTTCCGCGCCTGCTTGGATTCTTCTGCGCCTGGTTGGACTCTTCTGCGCCTTCTTGCATGCTTCCGCGCCTGCTTGGACGTTTCCGCGCCAGCTTGGACGCTACCGCGCCTGCTTGGACGCTTCCGTGACTGCTTGGACGCTTCCGCGCCTGCTTGGACCCTTCTGCGCCTTCTTGCATGCTGCCGCGCCTACTTGGACGTTTCCGCGCCTGCTTGGACGCTTCCGCGCCTGCTTGGACTCTTCTGCGCCTTCTTGCATGCTTCCGCGCCTGCTTGGACGTTTCCGCGCCTGCTTGGACGTTACCGCGCCTGCTTGGACGCTTCCGCGACTGCTTGGACGCTTCCGCGCCTGGTTGGACGCTACCGCGCCTGCTTGGACTCTTCTGCGCCTTCTTGCATGCTGCCGCGCCTACTTGGACGTTTCCGCGCCTGCTTGGACGCATCCGCGCCTGCTTGCATGCTTCCCCGCCTGCTTGGACGCTTCCGCGCCTGCTTGGACGCTTCCGCGCCTACTTGTATGATTCCCCGCCTGCTTGGACGCTTCCGCGCCTGCTTGGACACTTCTGCGCCTGTTTGGACTCTTCTGCGCCTTCTTGCATGCTTCCGCGCCTGCTTGGACGCTACCGCGCCTGCTTGGACGCTTCCGCGACTGATTGGACGCTTCCGTGCCTGCTTGGACTCTTCTGCGCCTTCTGGCATGCTTCCGCGCCTGCTTGGACGCTTCCGCGCCTGCTTGGACTCTTCTGCGCCTTCTTGCATGCTTCCGCGCCTACTTGGACGTTTCCGCGACTGCTTGGACGCTTCCGCGCTTGGTAGGACGCTACCGCGCCTGCTTGGACGTTTCCGCGACTGCTTGGACGCTTCCCCGCCTGCTTGGACTCTTCTGCGCCTGCTTGGACACTTCTGCGCCTTTTTGCATGCTTCCGCGCCTGCTTGGACGTTTCCGCGCCAGCTTGGACGCTTCCGCGCCTGCTTGGACGCTTCCGCGCCTGCTTGGACTCTTCTGCGCCTTCTGGCATGCTTCCGCGCCTGCTTGGACGCTTCCGCGCCTGCTTGGACTCTTCTGCGCCTTCTTGCATGCTTCCGCGCCTACTTGGACGTTTCCGCGACTGCTTGAATGCTTCCGCGCCTGCTTGGACTCTTCTGCGACTGTTTGGACTCTTCTGCGCCTGCTTGCATGCTTCCGCACCTACTTGGACGTTTCCGCGCCTGCTTGGACCCTTCCGCGCTTGCATGGACGCTACCGCGCCTGCTTGGACGCTTCCGCGACTGCTTGGACGCTTCCGCGACTGCTTGGACGCTTCCGCGCCTGCTTGGACGCTTCCGCGCCTGCTTGGACTCTTCTGCGTCTTCTTGCATGCTTCCGCGCCTGCTTGGACTCTTCTGCGACTTCTTGCATGCTGCCGCGCCTACTTGGACGCTTCCGCGCCTGGTTGGACGCTACCGTGCCTGCTTGGACGCTGCCGCGACTGCTTGGACGCTTCCGCGCCTGCTTGGACTCTTCTGCGCCTTCTTGAATGCTTCCGCGCCTGCTTGGACGTTTCCGCGCCTGCTTGGACGCTTCTGCGCCTGCTTGGACTCTTCTGCGCCTTCTTGCATGCTTCCGCGCCTGCTTGGACGCTTCCGCGCCTGCTTGGACGCTTCCGCGCCTGCTTGGACTCTTCTGCGTCTTCTTGCATGCTTCCGCGCCTGCTTGGACTCTTCTGCGACTTCTTGCATGCTTCCGCGCCTGCTTGGACGTTTCCGCGCCTGCTTGGACGCTACCGCGCCTGCTTGGACGCTTCCGCGACTGCTTGGACTCTACCGCGCCTGCCTGAACGCTTCCGCGACTGCTTGGACGCTTCCGCGCCTGCTTGGACTCTTCTGCGTCTTCTTGCATGCTTCCGCGCCTGCTTGGACGTTTCCGCGCCTGCTTGGACGCTGCCGCGCCTGCTTGGACGCTTCCGCGACTGCTTGGACGCTTCCGCGCCTGCTTGGACGCTTCAGCGCCTGCTTGGACGCTTCCGCGCCTGCTTGCATGCTTCCCCGCCTGCTTGGACGCTTCCGCGCCTGCTTGGACTCTTCTGCGCCTTCTTGCATGCTTCCGCGCCTGCTTGGACACTTCTGCGCATTCTTGCATGCTTCCGCGCCTGCTTGGACGTTTCCGCGCCAGCTTGGACACTACCGCGCCTGGTTGGACTCTTCTGCGCCTTCTTGCATGCTTCCGCGCCTGCTTGGACGCTTCCGCGACTGCCCGGACGCTTCCGCGCCTGATTGGACGCCACCGCGCCTTCTTGCACGCTTCCGCGACTGCTTGGACGCTTCCGCGTCTGCTTGGACGGTACCGCGCCTGCTTGGACGCTTCAGCGACTGCTTGGACGCTTCCGCGCCTGCTTGCATGCTTCCGCGCCTGCTAGGACGCTTCCCCGCCTGCTTGCATGCTTCCCCGCCTGCTTGGACGTTTCCGCGCCTGCTTGGACGCTTCCGCGCCTGCTTGCATGCTTCCGCGCCTACTTGGACGCTACCGCGCCTGCTTGGACGCTTCCGCGACTGCTTGGACGCTACCGCGCCTGCTTGGACGCTTCCGCGACTGCTTGGACGCTTCCGCGCCTGCTTGGACTCTTCTGCGCCTTCTTGCATGGTGCCGCGCCAACTTGGACGCTTCCGCGCCTGGTTGGACGCTACCGCGCCTGCTTGGAAGCTTCCGCGCCTGCTTGGACTCTTCTGCGCATTCTTGCATGCTTCCGCGCCTGCTTGGACGTTTCCGCGCCTGCTTGGACACTTCCGCGACTGCTTGGACGCTTCCGCGCCTGCTTGGACTCTTCTGCGCCTGCTTGGACTCTTCTGCGCCTTCTTGCATGCTTCCGCGCCTGCTTGGACGCTCCCGCGCCTGGTTGGACGATACCGCGCCTGCTTGGACGCTTCCGCGACTGCTTGGACGCTTCCGCGCCTGTTTGGACTCTTCTGCGCCTTCTTGCATGCTTCTGCGCCTACTTGGACGCTTCCGCGACTGCTTGGACTCATTCTGCGCCTTCTTGCATGCTTCCGCGCCTGCTTGCATGCTTCCGCGCCTACTTGGACGCTACCGCGCCTGCTTGGACGCTTCCGCGACTGCTTGGACGCTACCGCGCCTGCTTGGACGCTTCCGCGACTGCTTGGACGCTTCCGCGCCTGCTTGGACTCTTCTGCGCCTTCTTGCATGCTGCCGCGCCAACTTGGACGCTTCCGCGCCAGGTTGGACGCTACCGCGCCTGCTTGGAAGCTTCCGCGCCTGCTTGGACTCTTCTGCGCCTTCTTGCATGCTGCCGCGCCTACTTGTACGTTTCCGCGCCTGCTTGGACGCTTCCGCGCCTGCTTGGACTCTTCTGCGTCTGCTTGGACTCTTCTGCGCCTTCTTGCATGCTTCCGCGCCTGCTTGGACGCTCCCGCGCCTGGTTGGACGATACCGCGGCTGCTTGGACGCTTCCGCGACTGCTTGTACGCTACCGCGCCTGCTTGGACGCTTCCGCGACTGCTTGGACTCATTCTGCGCCTTCTTGCATGCTTCCGCGCCTGCTTGGACGTTTCCGCCCCAGCTTAGACGCTACCGCGCCTGCTTGGAAGCTTCCGCGACTGCTTGGACGCTTCCGCGCCTGCTTGGACTCTTCTGCGCCTTCTTGCATGCTGCCGCGCCTACTTGTACGTTTCCGCGCCTGCTTGGACGCTTCCGCGCCTGCTTGCATGCTTCCCCGCCTGCTTGGATTCTTCTGCGCCTGGTTGGACTCTTCTGCGCCTTCTTGCATGCTTCCGCGCCTGCTTGGACGTTTCCGCGCCAGCTTGGACGCTACCGCGCCTGCTTGGACGCTTCCGTGACTGCTTGGACGCTTCCGCGCCTGCTTGGACCCTTCTGCGCCTTCTTGCATGCTGCCGCGCCTACTTGGACGTTTCCGCGCCTGCTTGGACGCTTCCGCGCCTGCTTGGACTCTTCTGCGCCTTCTTGCATGCTTCCGCGCCTGCTTGGACGTTTCCGCGCCTGCTTGGACGTTACCGCGCCTGCTTGGACGCTTCCGCGCCTGGTTGGACGCTACCGCGCCTGCTTGGACTCTTCTGCGCCTTCTTGCATGCTGCCGCGCCTACTTGGACGTTTCCGCGCCTGCTTGGACGCATCCGCGCCTGCTTGCATGCTTCCCCGCCTGCTTGGACGCTTCCGCGCCTGCTTGGACGCTTCCGCGCCTACTTGTATGCTTCCCCGCCTGCTTGGACGCTTCCGCGCATGCTTGGACACTTCTGCGCCTGTTTGGACTCTTCTGCGCCTTCTTGCATGCTTCCGCGCCTGCTTGGACGCTTCCGCCCCTGCTTGGACTCTTCCGCGACTGCTTGGACGCTACCGCGCCTGCTTGGACGCTTCCGCGACTGATTGGACGCTTCCGTGCCTGCTTGGACTCTTCTGCGCCTTCTTGCATGCTGCCGCGCCTACTTGGACGTTTCCGCGCCTGCTTGGACGCTTCCGCGCCTGGTTGGACGCTTCCGCGCCTTCTTGCATGCTTCCGCGCCTACTTGGACATTTCCGCGCCAGCTTGGACGCTTCCGCGCCTGCTTCGACGCTTCCGCGACTGCTTGGACGCTTCCGAGCCTGGTTGGCCGCTACCGCGCCTGCTTGGAAGCTTCCGCGCCTGCTTGGACTCTTCTGCGTCATCTTGCATGCTTCCGCGCCTGGTTGGAAGCTACCGCGCCTGCTTGGACGCTTCCGCGCCTGCTTAGACTCTTCTGCGCCTTGTTGCATGCTTCCGCGCCTGCTTGGACGTTTCCGCGCCTGCTTGGACGCTTCCGCGCCTGCTTGGACGCTTCCGCGACTGCTTGGACGCTTCCGCCCCTGGTTAGACGCTACCGCGCCTGCTTGGACGCTTCGGCGACTGCTTGGACGCTTCCGCGCCTGCTTGGATTCTTCTGCGCCTGGTTGGACTCTTCTGCGCCTTCTTGCATGCTTCCGCGCCTGCTTGGACGTTTCCGCGCCAGCTTGGACGCTACCGCGCCTGCTTGGACGCTTCCGTGACTGCTTGGACGCTTCCGCGCCTGCTTGGACCCTTCTGCGCCTTCTTGCATGCTGCCGCGCCTACTTGGACGTTTCCGCGCCTGCTTGGACGCTTCCGCGCCTGCTTGGACTCTTCTGCGCCTTCTTGCATGCTTCCGCGCCTGCTTGGACGTTTCCGCGCCTGCTTGGACGTTACCGCGCCTGCTTGGACGCTTCCGCGACTGCTTGGACGCTTCCGCGCCTGGTTGGACGCTACCGCGCCTGCTTGGACTCTTCTGCGCCTTCTTGCATGCTGCCGCGCCTACTTGGACGTTTCCGCGCCTGCTTGGACGCATCCGCGCCTGCTTGCATGCTTCCCCGCCTGCTTGGACGCTTCCGCGCCTGCTTGGACGCTTCCGCGCCTACTTGTATGATTCCCCGCCTGCTTGGACGCTTCCGCGCCTGCTTGGACACTTCTGCGCCTGTTTGGACTCTTCTGCGCCTTCTTGCATGCTTCCGCGCCTGCTTGGACGCTACCGCGCCTGCTTGGACGCTTCCGCGACTGATTGGACGCTTCCGTGCCTGCTTGGACTCTTCTGCGCCTTCTGGCATGCTTCCGCGCCTTCTTGGACGCTTCCGCGCCTGCTTGGACTCTTCTGCGCCTTCTTGCATGCTTCCGCGCCTACTTGGACGTTTCCGCGACTGCTTGGACGCTTCCGCGCTTGGTAGGACGCTACCGCGCCTGCTTGGACGTTTCCGCGACTGCTTGGACGCTTCCCCGCCTGCTTGGACTCTTCTGCGCCTGCTTGGACACTTCTGCGCCTTTTTGCATGCTTCCGCGCCTGCTTGGACGTTTCCGCGCCAGCTTGGACGCTTCCGCGCCTGCTTGGACGCTTCCGCGCCTGCTTGGACTCTTCTGCGCCTTCTGGCATGCTTCCGCGCCTGCTTGGACGCTTCCGCGCCTGCTTGGACTCTTCTGCGCCTTCTTGCATGCTTCCGCGCCTACTTGGACGTTTCCGCGACTGCTTGAATGCTTCCGCGCCTGCTTGGACTCTTCTGCGACTGTTTGGACTCTTCTGCGCCTGCTTGCATGCTTCCGCACCTACTTGGACGTTTCCGCGCCTGCTTGGACCCTTCCGCGCTTGCATGGACGCTACCGCGCCTGCTTGGACGCTTCCGCGACTGCTTGGACGCTTCCGCGACTGCTTGGACGCTTCCGCGCCTGCTTGGACGCTTCCGCGCCTGCTTGGACTCTTCTGCGTCTTCTTGCATGCTTCCGCGCCTGCTTGGACTCTTCTGCGACTTCTTGCATGCTGCCGCGCCTACTTGGACGCTTCCGCGCCTGGTTGGACGCTACCGCGCCTGCTTGGACGCTGCCGCGACTGCTTGGACGCTTCCGCGCCTGCTTGGACTCTTCTGCGCCTTCTTGAATGCTTCCGCGCCTGCTTGGACGTTTCCGCGCCTGCTTGGACGCTTCTGCGCCTGCTTGGACTCTTCTGCGCCTTCTTGCATGCTTCCGCGCCTGCTTGGACGCTTCCGCGCCTGCTTGGACGCTTCCGCGCCTGCTTGGACTCTTCTGCGTCTTCTTGCATGCTTCCGCGCCTGCTTGGACTCTTCTGCGACTTCTTGCATGCTTCCGCGCCTGCTTGGACGTTTCCGCGCCTGCTTGGACGCTACCGCGCCTGCTTGGACGCTTCCGCGACTGCTTGGACTCTACCGCGCCTGCCTGAACGCTTCCGCGACTGCTTGGACTCATTCTGCGCCTTCTTGCATGCTTCCGCGCCTGCTTGGACGTTTCCGCCCCAGCTTAGACGCTACCGCGCCTGCTTGGAAGCTTCCGCGACTGCTTGGACGCTTCCGCGCCTGCTTGGACTCTTCTGCGCCTTCTTGCATGCTGCCGCGCCTACTTGTACGTTTCCGCGCCTGCTTGGACGCTTCCGCGCCTGCTTGCATGCTTCCCCGCCTGCTTGCATGCTTCCCCGCCTGCTTGGACGTTTCCGCGCCTGCTTGGACGCTTCCGCGCCTGCTTGCATGCTTCCGCGCCTACTTGGACGCTACCGCGCCTGCTTGGACGCTTCCGCGACTGCTTGGACGCTACCGCGCCTGCTTGGACGCTTCCGCGACTGCTTGGACGCTTCCGCGCCTGCTTGGACTCTTCTGCGCCTTCTTGCATGCTGCCGCGCCAACTTGGACGCTTCCGCGCCTGCTTGGACGCTTCCGCGACTGCTTGGACGCTACCGCGCCTGCTTGGACGCTCCCGCGCCTGGTTGGACGATACCGCGCCTGCTTGGACGCTTCCGCGACTGCTTGGACGCTTCCGCGCCTGTTTGGACTCTTCTGCGCCTTCTTGCATGCTTCTGCGCCTACTTGGACGTTCTCGCGCCTGCCTGGACGCTTCCGCGCCTGCTTGGAATCTTCTGCGTCTTCTTGCATGCTTCCGCGCTTGCTTGGACGCTTACGTGCCTGCTTGCACTGTTCCGCGCCTGCTTGGACGCTACCGCGCCTGCCTGGACGCTTCCGCGACCGCTTGGACGCTTCCGCGTCTTCTTGCATGCTTCCGCGCCTGCATGGACGTTTCCACGCCTGCTTGGACGCTACCGCGCCTGCTTGAACGCTTCCGCGACTGCTTGGACGCTACCGCGCCTGCTTGGACGCTTCCGCGACTGCTTGGACTCTTCTGCGCCTTCTTGCATGCTTCCGCGCCTGGTTGGACGCTACCGCGCCTGCTTGGACGCTTCCGCGACTGCTTGGACGCTACCGCGACTGCTTGGTCGCTTCCGCGCCTGCTTGGACTCTTCTGCGCCTTCTTGCATGCTGCCGCGCCTACTTGGACGTTTCCGCGTCTGCTTGGACGCTTCCGCGCCTGCTTGCATGCTTCCCCGCCTGCTTGGACGCTTCCGCGCCTGCTTGGACACTTCTGCGTCTGTTTGGACTCTTCTGCGCCTGCTTGGACTCTTCTGCGCCTTCTTGCATGCTTCCGCGCCTGCTTGGACGCTTCCGCGCCTGCTTGGACGCTTCCGCGCCTGCTTGGACGCTTCCGCGACTGCTTGGACGCTTCCGCGCCGGCTTGGACTCTTCTGCGCCTGCTTGGACGCTACCGCGCCTGCTTGGACGCTTCCGCGACTGCTTGGACGCTTCCGCGCCTGCTTGGACTCTTCTGCGCCTGCTTGGACTCTTCTGCGTCTTCTTGCATGCTTCCGCGCCTGCTTGGACGCTTCCGCGCCTGCTTGGACGCTTCCGCGCCTGCTTGGACGCTTCCGCGACTGCTTGGACGCTTCCGCGCCGGCTTGGACTCTTCTGCGCGTGCTTGGACGCTACCGCGCCTGCTTGGACGCTTCCGCGACTGCTTGGACCCTTCTGCGCCTTCTTGCATGCTGCCGCGCCTACTTGGACGTTTCCGCGCCTGCTTGGACGCTTCCGCGCCTGCTTGCATCCTTCCCCGCCTGCTTGGACGCTTCCGCGCCTGGTTTTACTCTTCTGCGTCTTCTTGCATGCTTCCGCGCCTGCTTGGACGTTTCCGCGCCTGCTTGGACGTTTCCGCGCCTGCTTGGACATTTCCGCGCCTGCTTGGACGCTACCGCGCCTGCTTGGACGCTTCCGCGCCTGCTTGGGCTCTTCTGCGCCTTCTTGCATGCTTCCGCGCCTGCTTGGACGTTTCCGCGCCTGCTTGGACGCTACCGCGCCTGCTTGGACGCTTCCGCGACTGCTTGGACGCTACCGCGCCTGCTTGGACGCTTCCGCGCCTGGTTTTACTCTTCTGCGTCTTCTTGCATGCTTCCGCGCCTGCTTGGACGTTTCCGCGCCTGCTTGGACGTTTCCGCGCCTGCTTGGACGTTCCCGCGCCTGCTTGGACGGTACCGCGCCTGCTTGGACGCTTCCGCGCCTGCTTGGGCTCTTCTACGTCTTCTTGCATGCTTCCGCGACTGCTTGGACGCTTCCGCGACTGCTTGGCCGCTACCGCGCCTGCTTGGGCTCTTCTACGTCTTCTTGCATGCTTCCGCGACTGCTTGGACGCTTCCGCGACTGCTTGGCCGCTACCGCGCCTGCTTGGAAGCTTCCGCGCCTGCTTGGACTCTTCTGCGTCATCTTGCATGCTTCCGCGCCTGCTTGGACGTTTCCGCGCCTGCTTGGACGCTACCGCGCCTGCTTGGACGCTTCCGCGACTGCTTGGACGCTACCACGCCTGCTTGGACGCTTCCGCGCCTGCTTGGACGCTTCCGCGCCTGCTTGGACGCTTCCGCGACTGCTTGGACGCTTCCGCGCCTGCTTGGACTCTTCTGCGCCTGCTTGGACTCTTCTGCGCCTTCTTGCATGCTTCCGCGCCTGCTTGGACGTTTCCGCGCCTGCTTGGACGCTACCGCGCCTGCTTGGACGCTTCCGCGACTGCTTGGACGCTACCGCGCCAGCTTGGACGCTTCCGCGACTGCTTGGACGCTTCCGCGCCTGCTTGGACTCTTCTGCGCCTTCTTGCATGCTGCCGCGCCAACTTGGACGCTTCCGCGCCTGCTTGGACGCTTCCGCGACTGCTTGGACGCTTCCGCGCCTGGTTCGACGATACCGCGCCTGCTTGGACTCTTCTGCGACTTCTTGCATGCTTCCGCGCCTGCTTGGACGTTTCCGCGCCTGCTTGGACGCTTCCGCGACTGCGTGGTCGCTTCCGCGGCTGCTTGAACTCTTCTGCGCCTTCTTGCATGCTTCCGCGCCTACTTGGACGCTTCCGCGCCTGCTTGGACTCTTCTGCGCCTTCTTGCATGCTTCCGCGCCTGCTTGGACGCTTCCGCGCCTGCTTGGACGCTTCCGCGACTGCTTGGACGCTTCCGCGCCTGCTTGGACGCTTCCGCGCCTGGTTCGACGATACCGCGCCTGCTTGGACTCTTCTGCGACTTCTTGCATGCTTCCGCGCCTGCTTGGACGTTTCCGCGCCTGCTTGGACGCTTCCGCGACTGCGTGGTCGCTTCCGCGGCTGCTTGAACTCTTCTGCGCCTTCTTGCATGCTTCCGCGCCTACTTGGACGCTTCCGCGCCTGCTTGGACTCTTCTGCGCCTTCTTGCATGCTTCCGCGACTGCTTGGACGCTTCCGCGCCTGGTTCGACGATACCGCGCCTGCTTGGACTCTTCTGCGACTTCTTGCATGCTTCCGCGCCTGCTTGGACGTTTCCGCGCCTGCTTGGACGCTTCCGCGACTGCTTGGACGCTTCCGCGCCTGCTTGGACTCTTCGGCGCCTTCTTGCATGCTGCCGCGCCTACTTGTACGTTTCCGCGCCTGCTTGGACGCTTCCGCGCCTGCTTGCATGCTTCCCCGCCTGCTTGCATGCTTCCCCGCCTGCTTGGACGTTTCCGCGCCTGCTTGGACGCTTCCGCGCCTGCTTGCATGCTTCCGCGCCTACTTGGACGCTACCGCGCCTGCTTGGACGCTTCCGCGACTGTTTGTACGCTACCGCGCCTGCTTGGACGCTTCCGCGACTGCTTGGACTCTTCTGCGCCTTCTTGCATGCTTCCCCGCCTGCTAGGACGCTTCCGCGACTGCTTGGACGCTACCGCGCCTGCTTGGACGCTTCCGCGACTGCTTGGACGCTTCCGCGCCTGCTTGGACACTTCTGCGCCTGCTTGGACTCTCCTGCGCCTTCTTGCATGCTTCCGCGCCTGCTTGGACTCTTCTGCGCCTTCTTGCATGCTTCCCCGCCTGCTTGGACGCTTCCGCGACTGCTTGGACGCTACCGCGCCTGCTTGGACGCTTCCGCGACTGCTTGGACGCTTCCGCGCCTGGTTGGACGCTACCGCGCCTGCTTGGACGTTTCCGCGCCTGCTTGGACGCATCCGCGCCTGCTTGCATGCTTCCCCGCCTGCTTGGACGCTTCCGCGCCTGCTTGGACGCTTCCGCGCCTACTTGTATGATTCCCCGCCTGCTTGGACGCTTCCGCGCCTGCTTGGACACTTCTGCGCCTGTTTGGACTCTTCTGCGCCTTCTTGCATGCTTCCGCGCCTGCTTGGACGCTACCGCGCCTGCTTGGACGCTTCCGCGACTGATTGGACGCTTCCGTGCCTGCTTGGACTCTTCTGCGCCTTCTGGCATGCTTCCGCGCCTTCTTGGACGCTTCCGCGCCTGCTTGGACTCTTCTGCGCCTTCTTGCATGCTTCCGCGCCTACTTGGACGTTTCCGCGACTGCTTGGACGCTTCCGCGCTTGGTAGGACGCTACCGCGCCTGCTTGGACGTTTCCGCGACTGCTTGGACGCTTCCCCGCCTGCTTGGACTCTTCTGCGCCTGCTTGGACACTTCTGCGCCTTTTTGCATGCTTCCGCGCCTGCTTGGACGTTTCCGCGCCAGCTTGGACGCTTCCGCGCCTGCTTGGACGCTTCCGCGCCTGCTTGGACTCTTCTGCGCCTTCTGGCATGCTTCCGCGCCTGCTTGGACGCTTCCGCGCCTGCTTGGACTCTTCTGCGCCTTCTTGCATGCTTCCGCGCCTACTTGGACGTTTCCGCGACTGCTTGAATGCTTCCGCGCCTGCTTGGACTCTTCTGCGACTGTTTGGACTCTTCTGCGCCTGCTTGCATGCTTCCGCACCTACTTGGACGTTTCCGCGCCTGCTTGGACCCTTCCGCGCTTGCATGGACGCTACCGCGCCTGCTTGGACGCTTCCGCGACTGCTTGGACGCTTCCGCGACTGCTTGGACGCTTCCGCGCCTGCTTGGACGCTTCCGCGCCTGCTTGGACTCTTCTGCGTCTTCTTGCATGCTTCCGCGCCTGCTTGGACTCTTCTGCGACTTCTTGCATGCTGCCGCGCCTACTTGGACGCTTCCGCGCCTGGTTGGACGCTACCGTGCCTGCTTGGACGCTGCCGCGACTGCTTGGACGCTTCCGCGCCTGCTTGGACTCTTCTGCGCCTTCTTGAATGCTTCCGCGCCTGCTTGGACGTTTCCGCGCCTGCTTGGACGCTTCTGCGCCTGCTTGGACTCTTCTGCGCCTTCTTGCATGCTTCCGCGCCTGCTTGGACGCTTCCGCGCCTGCTTGGACGCTTCCGCGCCTGCTTGGACTCTTCTGCGTCTTCTTGCATGCTTCCGCGCCTGCTTGGACTCTTCTGCGACTTCTTGCATGCTTCCGCGCCTGCTTGGACGTTTCCGCGCCTGCTTGGACGCTACCGCGCCTGCTTGGACGCTTCCGCGACTGCTTGGACTCTACCGCGCCTGCCTGAACGCTTCCGCGACTGCTTGGACGCTTCCGCGCCTGCTTGGACTCTTCTGCGTCTTCTTGCATGCTTCCGCGCCTGCTTGGACGTTTCCGCGCCTGCTTGGACGCTGCCGCGCCTGCTTGGACGCTTCCGCGACTGCTTGGACGCTTCCGCGCCTGCTTGGACGCTTCAGCGCCTGCTTGGACGCTTCCGCGCCTGCTTGCATGCTTCCCCGCCTGCTTGGACGCTTCCGCGCCTGCTTGGACTCTTCTGCGCCTTCTTGCATGCTTCCGCGCCTGCTTGGACACTTCTGCGCATTCTTGCATGCTTCCGCGCCTGCTTGGACGTTTCCGCGCCAGCTTGGACACTACCGCGCCTGGTTGGACTCTTCTGCGCCTTCTTGCATGCTTCCGCGCCTGCTTGGACGCTTCCGCGACTGCCCGGACGCTTCCGCGCCTGATTGGACGCCACCGCGCCTTCTTGCACGCTTCCGCGACTGCTTGGACGCTTCCGCGTCTGCTTGGACGGTACCGCGCCTGCTTGGACGCTTCAGCGACTGCTTGGACGCTTCCGCGCCTGCTTGCATGCTTCCGCGCCTGCTAGGACGCTTCCCCGCCTGCTTGCATGCTTCCCCGCCTGCTTGGACGTTTCCGCGCCTGCTTGGACGCTTCCGCGCCTGCTTGCATGCTTCCGCGCCTACTTGGACGCTACCGCGCCTGCTTGGACGCTTCCGCGACTGCTTGGACGCTACCGCGCCTGCTTGGACGCTTCCGCGACTGCTTGGACGCTTCCGCGCCTGCTTGGACTCTTCTGCGCCTTCTTGCATGGTGCCGCGCCAACTTGGACGCTTCCGCGCCTGGTTGGACGCTACCGCGCCTGCTTGGAAGCTTCCGCGCCTGCTTGGACTCTTCTGCGCATTCTTGCATGCTTCCGCGCCTGCTTGGACGTTTCCGCGCCTGCTTGGACACTTCCGCGACTGCTTGGACGCTTCCGCGCCTGCTTGGACTCTTCTGCGCCTGCTTGGACTCTTCTGCGCCTTCTTGCATGCTTCCGCGCCTGCTTGGACGCTCCCGCGCCTGGTTGGACGATACCGCGCCTGCTTGGACGCTTCCGCGACTGCTTGGACGCTTCCGCGCCTGTTTGGACTCTTCTGCGCCTTCTTGCATGCTTCTGCGCCTACTTGGACGCTTCCGCGACTGCTTGGACTCATTCTGCGCCTTCTTGCATGCTTCCGCGCCTGCTTGCATGCTTCCGCGCCTACTTGGACGCTACCGCGCCTGCTTGGACGCTTCCGCGACTGCTTGGACGCTACCGCGCCTGCTTGGACGCTTCCGCGACTGCTTGGACGCTTCCGCGCCTGCTTGGACTCTTCTGCGCCTTCTTGCATGCTGCCGCGCCAACTTGGACGCTTCCGCGCCAGGTTGGACGCTACCGCGCCTGCTTGGAAGCTTCCGCGCCTGCTTGGACTCTTCTGCGCCTTCTTGCATGCTGCCGCGCCTACTTGTACGTTTCCGCGCCTGCTTGGACGCTTCCGCGCCTGCTTGGACTCTTCTGCGTCTGCTTGGACTCTTCTGCGCCTTCTTGCATGCTTCCGCGCCTGCTTGGACGCTCCCGCGCCTGGTTGGACGATACCGCGGCTGCTTGGACGCTTCCGCGACTGCTTGTACGCTACCGCGCCTGCTTGGACGCTTCCGCGACTGCTTGGACTCATTCTGCGCCTTCTTGCATGCTTCCGCGCCTGCTTGGACGTTTCCGCCCCAGCTTAGACGCTACCGCGCCTGCTTGGAAGCTTCCGCGACTGCTTGGACGCTTCCGCGCCTGCTTGGACTCTTCTGCGCCTTCTTGCATGCTGCCGCGCCTACTTGTACGTTTCCGCGCCTGCTTGGACGCTTCCGCGCCTGCTTGCATGCTTCCCCGCCTGCTTGGATTCTTCTGCGCCTGGTTGGACTCTTCTGCGCCTTCTTGCATGCTTCCGCGCCTGCTTGGACGTTTCCGCGCCAGCTTGGACGCTACCGCGCCTGCTTGGACGCTTCCGTGACTGCTTGGACGCTTCCGCGCCTGCTTGGACCCTTCTGCGCCTTCTTGCATGCTGCCGCGCCTACTTGGACGTTTCCGCGCCTGCTTGGACGCTTCCGCGCCTGCTTGGACTCTTCTGCGCCTTCTTGCATGCTTCCGCGCCTGCTTGGACGTTTCCGCGCCTGCTTGGACGTTACCGCGCCTGCTTGGACGCTTCCGCGCCTGGTTGGACGCTACCGCGCCTGCTTGGACTCTTCTGCGCCTTCTTGCATGCTGCCGCGCCTACTTGGACGTTTCCGCGCCTGCTTGGACGCATCCGCGCCTGCTTGCATGCTTCCCCGCCTGCTTGGACGCTTCCGCGCCTGCTTGGACGCTTCCGCGCCTACTTGTATGCTTCCCCGCCTGCTTGGACGCTTCCGCGCATGCTTGGACACTTCTGCGCCTGTTTGGACTCTTCTGCGCCTTCTTGCATGCTTCCGCGCCTGCTTGGACGCTTCCGCCCCTGCTTGGACTCTTCCGCGACTGCTTGGACGCTACCGCGCCTGCTTGGACGCTTCCGCGACTGATTGGACGCTTCCGTGCCTGCTTGGACTCTTCTGCGCCTTCTTGCATGCTGCCGCGCCTACTTGGACGTTTCCGCGCCTGCTTGGACGCTTCCGCGCCTGGTTGGACGCTTCCGCGCCTTCTTGCATGCTTCCGCGCCTACTTGGACATTTCCGCGCCTGCTTGGACGCTTCCGCGCCTGCTTCGACGCTTCCGCGACTGCTTGGACGCTTCCGAGCCTGGTTGGCCGCTACCGCGCCTGCTTGGAAGCTTCCGCGCCTGCTTGGACTCTTCTGCGTCATCTTGCATGCTTCCGCGCCTGGTTGGAAGCTACCGCGCCTGCTTGGACGCTTCCGCGCCTGCTTAGACTCTTCTGCGCCTTGTTGCATGCTTCCGCGCCTGCTTGGACGTTTCCGCGCCTGCTTGGACGCTTCCGCGCCTGCTTGGACGCTTCCGCGACTGCTTGGACGCTTCCGCCCCTGGTTAGACGCTACCGCGCCTGCTTGGACGCTTCGGCGACTGCTTGGACGCTTCCGCGCCTGCTTGGATTCTTCTGCGCCTGGTTGGACTCTTCTGCGCCTTCTTGCATGCTTCCGCGCCTGCTTGGACGTTTCCGCGCCAGCTTGGACGCTACCGCGCCTGCTTGGACGCTTCCGTGACTGCTTGGACGCTTCCGCGCCTGCTTGGACCCTTCTGCGCCTTCTTGCATGCTGCCGCGCCTACTTGGACGTTTCCGCGCCTGCTTGGACGCTTCCGCGCCTGCTTGGACTCTTCTGCGCCTTCTTGCATGCTTCCGCGCCTGCTTGGACGTTTCCGCGCCTGCTTGGACGTTACCGCGCCTGCTTGGACGCTTCCGCGACTGCTTGGACGCTTCCGCGCCTGGTTGGACGCTACCGCGCCTGCTTGGACTCTTCTGCGCCTTCTTGCATGCTGCCGCGCCTACTTGGACGTTTCCGCGCCTGCTTGGACGCATCCGCGCCTGCTTGCATGCTTCCCCGCCTGCTTGGACGCTTCCGCGCCTGCTTGGACGCTTCCGCGCCTACTTGTATGATTCCCCGCCTGCTTGGACGCTTCCGCGCCTGCTTGGACACTTCTGCGCCTGTTTGGACTCTTCTGCGCCTTCTTGCATGCTTCCGCGCCTGCTTGGACGCTACCGCGCCTGCTTGGACGCTTCCGCGACTGATTGGACGCTTCCGTGCCTGCTTGGACTCTTCTGCGCCTTCTGGCATGCTTCCGCGCCTTCTTGGACGCTTCCGCGCCTGCTTGGACTCTTCTGCGCCTTCTTGCATGCTTCCGCGCCTACTTGGACGTTTCCGCGACTGCTTGGACGCTTCCGCGCTTGGTAGGACGCTACCGCGCCTGCTTGGACGTTTCCGCGACTGCTTGGACGCTTCCCCGCCTGCTTGGACTCTTCTGCGCCTGCTTGGACACTTCTGCGCCTTTTTGCATGCTTCCGCGCCTGCTTGGACGTTTCCGCGCCAGCTTGGACGCTTCCGCGCCTGCTTGGACGCTTCCGCGCCTGCTTGGACTCTTCTGCGCCTTCTGGCATGCTTCCGCGCCTGCTTGGACGCTTCCGCGCCTGCTTGGACTCTTCTGCGCCTTCTTGCATGCTTCCGCGCCTACTTGGACGTTTCCGCGACTGCTTGAATGCTTCCGCGCCTGCTTGGACTCTTCTGCGACTGTTTGGACTCTTCTGCGCCTGCTTGCATGCTTCCGCACCTACTTGGACGTTTCCGCGCCTGCTTGGACCCTTCCGCGCTTGCATGGACGCTACCGCGCCTGCTTGGACGCTTCCGCGACTGCTTGGACGCTTCCGCGACTGCTTGGACGCTTCCGCGCCTGCTTGGACGCTTCCGCGCCTGCTTGGACTCTTCTGCGTCTTCTTGCATGCTTCCGCGCCTGCTTGGACTCTTCTGCGACTTCTTGCATGCTGCCGCGCCTACTTGGACGCTTCCGCGCCTGGTTGGACGCTACCGCGCCTGCTTGGACGCTGCCGCGACTGCTTGGACGCTTCCGCGCCTGCTTGGACTCTTCTGCGCCTTCTTGAATGCTTCCGCGCCTGCTTGGACGTTTCCGCGCCTGCTTGGACGCTTCTGCGCCTGCTTGGACTCTTCTGCGCCTTCTTGCATGCTTCCGCGCCTGCTTGGACGCTTCCGCGCCTGCTTGGACGCTTCCGCGCCTGCTTGGACTCTTCTGCGTCTTCTTGCATGCTTCCGCGCCTGCTTGGACTCTTCTGCGACTTCTTGCATGCTTCCGCGCCTGCTTGGACGTTTCCGCGCCTGCTTGGACGCTACCGCGCCTGCTTGGACGCTTCCGCGACTGCTTGGACTCTACCGCGCCTGCCTGAACGCTTCCGCGACTGCTTGGACTCATTCTGCGCCTTCTTGCATGCTTCCGCGCCTGCTTGGACGTTTCCGCCCCAGCTTAGACGCTACCGCGCCTGCTTGGAAGCTTCCGCGACTGCTTGGACGCTTCCGCGCCTGCTTGGACTCTTCTGCGCCTTCTTGCATGCTGCCGCGCCAACTTGGACGCTTCCGCGCCTGCTTGGACGCTTCCGCGCCTGCTTGGACGCTTCCGCGCCTGCTTGCATGCTTCCGCGCCTACTTGGACGCTACCGCGCCTGCTTGGACGCTTCCGCGACTGCTTGGACGCTACCGCGCCTGCTTGGACGCTTCCGCGACTGCTTGGACGCTTCCGCGCCTGCTTGGACTCTTCTGCGCCTTCTTGCATGCTGCCGCGCCAACTTGGACGCTTCCGCGCCTGCTTGGACGCTTCCGCGACTGCTTGGACGCTACCGCGCCTGCTTGGACGCTCCCGCGCCTGGTTGGACGATACCGCGCCTGCTTGGACGCTTCCGCGACTGCTTGGACGCTTCCGCGCCTGTTTGGACTCTTCTGCGCCTTCTTGCATGCTTCTGCGCCTACTTGGACGTTCTCGCGCCTGCCTGGACGCTTCCGCGCCTGCTTGGAATCTTCTGCGTCTTCTTGCATGCTTCCGCGCTTGCTTGGACGCTTACGTGCCTGCTTGCACTGTTCCGCGCCTGCTTGGACGCTACCGCGCCTGCCTGGACGCTTCCGCGACCGCTTGGACGCTTCCGCGTCTTCTTGCATGCTTCCGCGCCTGCATGGACGTTTCCACGCCTGCTTGGACGCTACCGCGCCTGCTTGAACGCTTCCGCGACTGCTTGGACGCTACCGCGCCTGCTTGGACGCTTCCGCGACTGCTTGGACTCTTCTGCGCCTTCTTGCATGCTTCCGCGCCTGGTTGGACGCTACCGCGCCTGCTTGGACGCTTCCGCGACTGCTTGGACGCTACCGCGACTGCTTGGTCGCTTCCGCGCCTGCTTGGACTCTTCTGCGCCTTCTTGCATGCTGCCGCGCCTACTTGGACGTTTCCGCGTCTGCTTGGACGCTTCCGCGCCTGCTTGCATGCTTCCCCGCCTGCTTGGACGCTTCCGCGCCTGCTTGGACACTTCTGCGTCTGTTTGGACTCTTCTGCGCCTGCTTGGACTCTTCTGCGCCTTCTTGCATGCTTCCGCGCCTGCTTGGACGCTTCCGCGCCTGCTTGGACGCTTCCGCGCCTGCTTGGACGCTTCCGCGACTGCTTGGACGCTTCCGCGCCGGCTTGGACTCTTCTGCGCCTGCTTGGACGCTACCGCGCCTGCTTGGACGCTTCCGCGACTGCTTGGACGCTTCCGCGCCTGCTTGGACTCTTCTGCGCCTGCTTGGACTCTTCTGCGTCTTCTTGCATGCTTCCGCGCCTGCTTGGACGCTTCCGCGCCTGCTTGGACGCTTCCGCGCCTGCTTGGACGCTTCCGCGACTGCTTGGACGCTTCCGCGCCGGCTTGGACTCTTCTGCGCGTGCTTGGACGCTACCGCGCCTGCTTGGACGCTTCCGCGACTGCTTGGACCCTTCTGCGCCTTCTTGCATGCTGCCGCGCCTACTTGGACGTTTCCGCGCCTGCTTGGACGCTTCCGCGCCTGCTTGCATCCTTCCCCGCCTGCTTGGACGCTTCCGCGCCTGGTTTTACTCTTCTGCGTCTTCTTGCATGCTTCCGCGCCTGCTTGGACGTTTCCGCGCCTGCTTGGACGTTTCCGCGCCTGCTTGGACATTTCCGCGCCTGCTTGGACGCTACCGCGCCTGCTTGGACGCTTCCGCGCCTGCTTGGGCTCTTCTGCGCCTTCTTGCATGCTTCCGCGCCTGCTTGGACGTTTCCGCGCCTGCTTGGACGCTACCGCGCCTGCTTGGACGCTTCCGCGACTGCTTGGACGCTACCGCGCCTGCTTGGACGCTTCCGCGCCTGGTTTTACTCTTCTGCGTCTTCTTGCATGCTTCCGCGCCTGCTTGGACGTTTCCGCGCCTGCTTGGACGTTTCCGCGCCTGCTTGGACGTTCCCGCGCCTGCTTGGACGGTACCGCGCCTGCTTGGACGCTTCCGCGCCTGCTTGGGCTCTTCTACGTCTTCTTGCATGCTTCCGCGACTGCTTGGACGCTTCCGCGACTGCTTGGCCGCTACCGCGCCTGCTTGGGCTCTTCTACGTCTTCTTGCATGCTTCCGCGACTGCTTGGACGCTTCCGCGACTGCTTGGCCGCTACCGCGCCTGCTTGGAAGCTTCCGCGCCTGCTTGGACTCTTCTGCGTCATCTTGCATGCTTCCGCGCCTGCTTGGACGTTTCCGCGCCTGCTTGGACGCTACCGCGCCTGCTTGGACGCTTCCGCGACTGCTTGGACGCTACCACGCCTGCTTGGACGCTTCCGCGCCTGCTTGGACGCTTCCGCGCCTGCTTGGACGCTTCCGCGACTGCTTGGACGCTTCCGCGCCTGCTTGGACTCTTCTGCGCCTGCTTGGACTCTTCTGCGCCTTCTTGCATGCTTCCGCGCCTGCTTGGACGTTTCCGCGCCTGCTTGGACGCTACCGCGCCTGCTTGGACGCTTCCGCGACTGCTTGGACGCTACCGCGCCAGCTTGGACGCTTCCGCGACTGCTTGGACGCTTCCGCGCCTGCTTGGACTCTTCTGCGCCTTCTTGCATGCTGCCGCGCCAACTTGGACGCTTCCGCGCCTGCTTGGACGCTTCCGCGACTGCTTGGACGCTTCCGCGCCTGGTTCGACGATACCGCGCCTGCTTGGACTCTTCTGCGACTTCTTGCATGCTTCCGCGCCTGCTTGGACGTTTCCGCGCCTGCTTGGACGCTTCCGCGACTGCGTGGTCGCTTCCGCGGCTGCTTGAACTCTTCTGCGCCTTCTTGCATGCTTCCGCGCCTACTTGGACGCTTCCGCGCCTGCTTGGACTCTTCTGCGCCTTCTTGCATGCTTCCGCGCCTGCTTGGACGCTTCCGCGCCTGCTTGGACGCTTCCGCGACTGCTTGGACGCTTCCGCGCCTGCTTGGACGCTTCCGCGCCTGGTTCGACGATACCGCGCCTGCTTGGACTCTTCTGCGACTTCTTGCATGCTTCCGCGCCTGCTTGGACGTTTCCGCGCCTGCTTGGACGCTTCCGCGACTGCGTGGTCGCTTCCGCGGCTGCTTGAACTCTTCTGCGCCTTCTTGCATGCTTCCGCGCCTACTTGGACGCTTCCGCGCCTGCTTGGACTCTTCTGCGCCTTCTTGCATGCTTCCGCGACTGCTTGGACGCTTCCGCGCCTGGTTCGACGATACCGCGCCTGCTTGGACTCTTCTGCGACTTCTTGCATGCTTCCGCGCCTGCTTGGACGTTTCCGCGCCTGCTTGGACGCTTCCGCGACTGCTTGGACGCTTCCGCGCCTGCTTGGACTCTTCGGCGCCTTCTTGCATGCTGCCGCGCCTACTTGTACGTTTCCGCGCCTGCTTGGACGCTTCCGCGCCTGCTTGCATGCTTCCCCGCCTGCTTGCATGCTTCCCCGCCTGCTTGGACGTTTCCGCGCCTGCTTGGACGCTTCCGCGCCTGCTTGCATGCTTCCGCGCCTACTTGGACGCTACCGCGCCTGCTTGGACGCTTCCGCGACTGTTTGTACGCTACCGCGCCTGCTTGGACGCTTCCGCGACTGCTTGGACTCTTCTGCGCCTTCTTGCATGCTTCCCCGCCTGCTAGGACGCTTCCGCGACTGCTTGGACGCTACCGCGCCTGCTTGGACGCTTCCGCGACTGCTTGGACGCTTCCGCGCCTGCTTGGACACTTCTGCGCCTGCTTGGACTCTCCTGCGCCTTCTTGCATGCTTCCGCGCCTGCTTGGACTCTTCTGCGCCTTCTTGCATGCTTCCCCGCCTGCTTGGACGCTTCCGCGACTGCTTGGACGCTACCGCGCCTGCTTGGACGCTTCCGCGACTGCTTGGACGCTTCCGCGCCTGGTTGGACGCTACCGCGCCTGCTTGGACGTTTCCGCGCCTGCTTGGACGCTTCCGCGCCTGCTTGCATGCTTCCGCGCCTACTTGGACGTTTCCGCGCCCGCTTGGACGTTTCCGCGTCTGCTTGGACGCTACCGCGCCTGCTTGGACGCTTCCGCGACTGCTTGGACGCTTCCGCGCCTGCTTGGACTCTTCGGCGCCTTCTTGCATGCTGCCGCGCCTACTTGTACGTTTCCGCGCCTGCTTGGACGCTTCCGCGCCTGCTTGCATGCTTCCCCGCCTGCTTGCATGCTTCCCCGCCTGCTTGGACGTTTCCGCGCCTGCTTGGACGCTTCCGCGCCTGCTTGCATGCTTCCGCGCCTACTTGGACGCTACCGCGCCTGCTTGGACGCTTCCGCGACTGCTTGGACGCTACCGCGCCTGCTTGGACGCTTCCGCGACTGCTTGGACGCTTCCGCGCCTGCTTGGACTCTTCTGCGCCTTCTTGCATGCTGCCGCGCCAACTTGGACGCTTCCGCGCCTGGTTGGACGCTACCGCGCCTGCTTGGAAGCTTCCGCGCCTGCTTGGACTCTTCTGCGCCTTCTTGCATGCTTCCGCGCCTGCTTGGACGTTTCCGCGCCTGCTTGGACACTTCCGCGACTGCTTGGACGCTTCCGCGCCTGCTTGGACTCTTCTGCGCCTGCTTGGACTCTTCTGCGCCTTCTTGCATGCTTCCGCGCCTGCTTGGACGCTCCCGCGCCTGGTTGGACGATACCGCGCCTGCTTGGACGCTTCCGCGACTGCTTGGACGCTTCCGCGCCTGTTTGGACTCTTCTGCGCCTTCTTGCATGCTTCTGCGCCTACTTGGACGTTCTCGCGCCTGCCTGGACGCTTCCGCGCCTGCTTGGAATCTTCTGCGTCTTCTTGCATGCTTCCGCGCTTGCTTGGACGCTTACGTGCCTGCTTGCACTGTTCCGCGCCTGCTTGGACGCTACCGCGCCTGCCTGGACGCTTCCGCGACCGCTTGGACGCTTCCGCGTCTTCTTGCATGCTTCCGCGCCTGCATGGACGTTTCCACGCCTGCTTGGACGCTACCGCGCCTGCTTGAACGCTTCCGCGACTGCTTGGACGCTACCGCGCCTGCTTGGACGCTTCCGCGACTGCTTGGACTCTTCTGCGCCTTCTTGCATGCTTCCGCGCCTGGTTGGACGCTACCGCGCCTGCTTGGACGCTTCCGCGACTGCTTGGACGCTACCGCGACTGCTTGGTCGCTTCCGCGCCTGCTTGGACTCTTCTGCGCCTTCTTGCATGCTGCCGCGCCTACTTGGACGTTTCCGCGTCTGCTTGGACGCTTCCGCGCCTGCTTGCATGCTTCCCCGCCTGCTTGGACGTTTCCGCGCCTGCTTGGACACTTCTGCGTCTGTTTGGACTCTTCTGCGCCTTCTTGCATGCTTCCGCGCCTGCTTGGACGCTTCCGCGCCTGCTTGGACTCTTCTGCGTCTTCTTGCATGCTTCCGCGCCTGCTTGGACGTTTCCGCGCCTGCTTGGACGATACCGCGCCTGCTTGGACGCTTCCGCGACTGCTTGGACGCTTCCGCGCCTGGTTGGACGCGACCGCGCCTGCTTGGACGCTTCCGCGACTGCTTGGACGCTTCCGCGCCTGCTTGGACTCTTCTGCGCCTGCTTGGACTCTTCTGCGCCTTCTTGCATGCTTCCGCGCCTGCTTGGACGCTTCCGCGCCTGCTTGGACGCTTCCGCGCCTGCTTGGACGCTTCCGCGACTGCTTGGACGCTTCCGCGCCGGCTTGGACTCTTCTGCGCCTGCTTGGACGCTACCGCGCCTGCTTGGACGCTTCCGCGACTGCTTGGACCCTTCTGCGCCTTCTTGCATGCTGCCGCGCCTACTTGGACGTTTCCGCGCCTGCTTGGACGCTTCCGCGCCTGCTTGCATGCTTCCGCGCCTACTTGGACGTTTCCGCGCCCGCTTGGACGTTTCCGCGTCTGCTTGGACGATACCGCGCCTGCTTGGACGCTTCCGCGACTGCTTGGACGCTTCCGCGCCTGTTTGGACTCTTCTGCGCCTTCTTGCATGCTTCTGCGCCTACTTGGACGTTCTCGCGCCTGCCTGGACGCTTCCGCGCCTGCTTGGAATCTTCTGCGTCTTCTTGCATGCTTCCGCGCTTGCTTGGACGCTTACGTGCCTGCTTGCACTGTTCCGCGCCTGCTTGGACGCTACCGCGCCTGCCTGGACGCTTCCGCGACCGCTAGGACGCTTCCGCGTCTTCTTGCATGCTTCCGCGCCTGCATGGACGTTTCCACGCCTGCTTGGACGCTACCGCGCCTGCTTGGACGCTTCCGCGCCTGGTTGGACGCGACCGCGCCTGCTTGGACGCTTCCGCGACTGCTTGGACGCTTCCGCGCCTGCTTGGACTCTTCTGCGCCTGCTTGGACTCTTCTGCGCCTTCTTGCATGCTTCCGCGCCTGCTTGGACGCTTCCGCGCCTGCTTGGACGCTTCCGCGCCTGCTTGGACGCTTCCGCGCCTGCTTGCATGCTTCCCCGCCTGCTTGGACGCTTCCGCGCCTGCTTGGACACTTCTGCGTCTGTTTGGACTCTTCTGCGCCTTCTTGCATGCTTCCGCGCCTGCTTGGACGCTTCCGCGCCTGCTTGGACTCTTCTGCGTCTTCTTGCATGCTTCCGCGCCTGCTTGGACGTTTCCGCGCCTGCTTGGACGCTACCGCGCCTGCTTGGACGCTTCCGCGACTGCTTGGACGCTTCCGCGCCTGGTTGGACGCGACCGCGCCTGCTTGGACGCTTCCGCGACTGCTTGGACGCTTCCGCGCCTGCTTGGACTCTTCTGCGCCTGCTTGGACTCTTCTGCGCCTTCTTGCATGCTTCCGCGCCTGCTTGGACGCTTCCGCGCCTGCTTGGACGCTTCCGCGCCTGCTTGGACGCTTCCGCGACTGCTTGGGCGCTTCCGCGCCGGCTTGGACTCTTCTGCGCCTGCTTGGACGCTACCGCGCCTGCTTGGACGCTTCCGCGACTGCTTGGACCCTTCTGCGCCTTCTTGCATGCTGCCGCGCCTACTTGGACGTTTCCGCGCCTGCTTGGACGCTTCCGCGCCTGCTTGCATCCTTCCCCGCCTGCTTGGACGCTTCCGCGCCTGGTTTTACTCTTCTGCGTCTTCTTGCATGCTTCCGCGCCTGCTTGGACGTTTCCGCGCCTGCTTGGACGCTTCCGCGCCTGGTTTTACACTTCTGCGTCTTCTTGCATGCTTCCGCGCCTGCTTGGACGTTTCCGCGCCTGCTTGGACGCTACCGCGCCTGCTTGGACGCTTCCGCGACTGCTTGGACGCTACCGCGCCTGCTTGGACGCTTCCGCGCCTGGTTTTACTCTTCTGCGTCTTCTTGCATGCTTCCGCGCCTGCTTGGACGTTTCCGCGCCTGCTTGGACGTTTCCGCGCCTGCTTGGACGTTCCCGCGCCTGCTTGGACGGTACCGCGCCTGCTTGGACGCTTCCGCGCCTGCTTGGGCTCTTCTACGTCTTCTTGCATGCTTCCGCGACTGCTTGGACGCTTCCGCGACTGCTTGGCCGCTACCGCGCCTGCTTGGGCTCTTCTACGTCTTCTTGCATGCTTCCGCGACTGCTTGGACGCTTCCGCGACTGCTTGGCCGCTACCGCGCCTGCTTGGAAGCTTCCGCGCCTGCTTGGACTCTTCTGCGTCATCTTGCATGCTTCCGCGCCTGCTTGGACGTTTCCGCGCCTGCTTGGACGCTACCGCGCCTGCTTGGACGCTTCCGCGACTGCTTGGACGCTACCACGCCTGCTTGGACGCTTCCGCGCCTGCTTGGACGCTTCCGCGCCTGCTTGGACGCTTCCGCGACTGCTTGGACGCTTCCGCGCCTGCTTGGACTCTTCTGCGCCTGCTTGGACTCTTCTGCGCCTTCTTGCATGCTTCCGCGCCTGCTTGGACGTTTCCGCGCCTGCTTGGACGCTACCGCGCCTGCTTGGACGCTTCCGCGACTGCTTGGACGCTACCGCGCCTGCTTGGACGCTACCGCGCCTGCTTGGACGCTACCGCGCCTGCTTGGACGCTTCCGCGACTGCTTGGACGCTTCCGCGCCTGGTTGGACGCGACCGCGCCTGCTTGAACGCTTCCGCGACTGCTTCGACGCTTCCGCGCCTGTAGGACTCTTCTGCGCCTGCTTGGACTCTTCTGCGCCTTCTTGCATGCTTCCGCGCCTGCTTGGACGTTTCCGCGACTGCTTGGACGCTACCGCGCCTGCTTGGACGCTTCCGCGCCTGCTTGGACTCTTCTGCGCCTTCTTGCATCCTTCCGCGCCTGCTTGGACATTTCCGCGCCTGCTTGGACGCTTCCGCGCCAGCTTGGACTCTTCTGCGCCTTCTTGCATGCTTCCGCGCCTGCTTGGACGTTTCCGCGCCTGCTTGGACGCTACCGCGCCTGCTTGGACGCTTCCGCGACTGCTTGGACGCTTCCGCGCCTGGTTGGACGCGACCGCGCCTGCTTGAACGCTTCCGCGACTGCTTCGACGCTTCCGCGCCTGTGTGGACTCTTCTGCGCCTGCTTGGACTCTTCTGCGACTGCTTGGACTTTTCTGCGCCTTCTTGCATGCTGCCGCGCCTGCTTGGACGCTTCCGCGACTGCTTGGACGCTTCCGCGCCTGCTTGGACTCTTCTGCGCCTGCTTGGACTCTTCTGCGCCTTCTTGCATGCTTCCGCGACTGCTTGGACGCTTCCGCGACTGCTTCGCCGCTACCGCGCCTGCTTGGAAGCTTCCGCGCCTGCTTGGACTCTTCTGCGTCATCTTGCATGCTTCCGCGCCTGCTTGGACGTTTCCGCGCCTGCTTGGACGCTACCGCGCCTGCTTGGACGCTACCGCGACTGCTTGGACGCTTCCGCGCCTGGTTGGACGCGACCGCGCCTGCTTGAACGCTTCCGCGACTGCTTCGACGCTTCCGCGCCTGTGTGGACTCTTCTGCGCCTGCTTAGACTCTTCTGCGCCTTCTTGCATGCTTCCGCGCCTGCTTGGACGTTTCCGCGGCTGCTTGGACGCTACCGCGCCTGCTTGGACGCTTCCGCGACTGCTTGGACGCTTCCGCGCCGGCTTGGACTCTTCTGCGCCTGCTTGGACGCTACCGCGCCTGCTTGGACGCTTCCGCGACTGCTTGGACCCTTCTGCGCCTTCTTGCATGCTGCCGCGCCTACTTGGACGTTTCCGCGCCTGCTTGGACGCTTCCGCGCCTGCTTGCATCCTTCCCCGCCTGCTTCGACGCTTCCGCGCCTGGTTTTACTCTTCTGCGTCTTCTTGCATGCTTCCGCGCCTGCTTGGACGTTTCCGCGCCTGCTTGGACGTTTCCGCGCCTGCTTGGACGTTTCCGCGCCTGCTTGGACGCTACCGCGCCTGCTTGGACGCTTCCGCGCCTGCTTGGGCTCTTCTGCGCCTTCTTGCATGCTTCCGCGCCTGCTTGGACGTTTCCGCGCCTGCTTGGACGCTACCGCGCCTGCTTGGACGCTTCCGCGACTGCTTGGACGCTACCGCGCCTGCTTGGACGCTTCCGCGCCTGGTTTTACACTTCTGCGTCTTCTTGCATGCTTCCGCGCCTGCTTGGACGTTTCCGCGCCTGCTTGGACGTTTCCGCGCCTGCTTGGACGTTTCCGCGCCTGCTTGGACGGTACCGCGCCTGCTTGGACGCTTCCGCGCCTGCTTGGGCTCTTCTACGTCTTCTTGCATGCTTCCGCGACTGCTTGGACGCTTCCGCGACTGCTTGGCCGCTACCGCGCCTGCTTGGGCTCTTCTACGTCTTCTTGCATGCTTCCGCGACTGCTTGGACGCTTCCGCGACTGCTTGGCCGCTACCGCGCCTGCTTGGAAGCTTCCGCGCCTGCTTGGACTCTTCTGCGTCATCTTGCATGCTTCCGCGCCTGCTTGGACGTTTCCGCGCCTGCTTGGACGCTACCGCGCCTGCTTGGACGCTTCCGCGACTGCTTGGACGCTTCCGCGCCTGCTTGGACTCTTCTGCGCCTTCTTGCATGCTGCCGCGCCAACTTGGACGCTTCCGCGCCTGCTTGGACGCTTCCGCGACTGCTTGGACGCTTCCGCGCCTGGTTCGACGATACCGCGCCTGCTTGGACTCTTCTGCGACTTCTTGCATGCTTCCGCGCCTGCTTGGACGTTTCCGCGCCTGCTTGGACGCTTCCGCGACTGCGTGGTCGCTTCCGCGGCTGCTTGAACTCTTCTACGCCTTCTTGCATGCTTCCGCGCCTACTTGGACGCTTCCGCGCCTGCTTGGACTCTTCTGCGCCTTCTTGCATGCTTCCGCGCCTGCTTGGACATTTCCGCGCCTGCTTGGACGCTTCCGCGCCTGCTTGGACTCTTCTGCGCCTTCTTGCATGCTTCCGCGCCTGCTTGGACGTTTCCGCGCCGGCTTGGACGCTACCGCGCCTGCTTGGACGCTTCCGCGACTGCTTGGACGCTTCCGCGCCTGGTTGGACGCTACCGCGCCTGCTCGAACTTTTCTGCGCCTTCTTGCATGCTGCCGCGCCTACTTGGACGTTTCCGCGCCTGCTTGGACGCTTCCGCGCCTGCTTGCATGCTTCCCCGCCTGCTTGGTCGCTTCCGCGCCTGCTTGGACTCTTCTGCGCCTGTTTGGACTCTTCTGCGCCTTCTTGCATGCTTCCGCGACTGCTTGGCCGCTTCCGCGACTGCTTGGCCGCTACCGCGCCTGCTTGGAAGCTTCCGCGCCTGCTTGGACTCTTCTGCGTCATCTTGCATGCTTCCGCGCCTGCTTGGACGTTTCCGCGCCTGCTTGGACGTTTCCGCGCCTGCTTGGACGCTACCGCGCCTGCTTGGACGCTTCCGCGACTGCTTGGACGCTTCCGCGCCAGCTTGGACGCTTCCGCGCCTGCTTGGATGCTTCCGCGCCTGCTTGGACGCTACCGCGCCTGCTTGGACGCGTCCGCGACTGCTTGGACGCTTCCGCGCCTGCTTGGACCCTCCTGTGACTTCTTGCATGCTTCCGCGCCTGCTTGGACGTTTCGGCGCCTGCTTGGACGCTACCGCGCCTGCTTGGACGCTTCCGCGCCTGCTTCCATGCTTCCGCGCCTGCTTGGACGTTTCCGCGCCTGCTTGGACGCTACCGCGCCTGCTTGGACGCTACCGCGCCTGCTTGGACGCTTCCGCGACTGCTTGGACGCTTCCGCGCCTGGTTAGACGCTACCGCGCCTGCTTGGACGCTTCCGCGCCAGCTTGGACGCTTCCGCGCCTGCTTGGATGCTTCCGCGCCTGCTTGGACGCTACCGCGCCTGCTTGGACGCTTCCGCGACTGCTTGGACGCTTCCGCGCCTGCTTGGACCCTCCTGTGACTTCTTGCATGCTTCCGCGCCTGCTTGGACGTTTCGGCGCCTGCTTGGACGCTACCGCGCCTGCTTGGACGCTTCCGCGCCTGCTTCCATGCTTCCGCGCCTGCTTGGACGTTTCCGCGCCTGCTTGGACGCTACCGCGCCTGCTTGGACGCTACCGCGCCTGCTTGGACGCTTCCGCGACTGCTTGGACGCTTCCGCGCCTGGTTAGACGCTACCGCGCCTGCTTGGACGCTTCCGCGACTGCTTGGACGCTTCCGCGCCTGGTTGGACGCGACCGCGCCTGCTTGAACGCTTCCGCGACTGCTTCGACGCTTCCGCGCCTGTGTGGACTCTTCTGCGCCTGCTTAGACTCTTCTGCGCCTTCTTGCATGCTTCCGCGCCTGCTTGGACGTTTCCGCGACTGCTTGGACGCTACCGCGCCTGCTTGGACGCTTCCGCGACTGCTTGGACGCTACCACGCCTGCTTGGACGCTTCCGCGCCTGCTTGGACGCTTCCGCGCCTGCTTGGAAGCTTCCGCGACTGCTTGGACGCTTCCGCGCCTGCTTGGACTCTTCTGCGCCTGCTTGGACTCTTCTGCGCCTTCTTGCATGCTTCCGCGCCTGCTTGGACGTTTCCGCGCCTGCTTGGACGCTACCGCGCCTGCTTGGACGCTTCCGCGACTGCTTGGACGCTACCGCGCCTGCTTGGACGCTTCCGCGACTGCTTGGACGCTTCCGCGCCTGCTTGGACGCTACCGCGCCTGCTTGGACGCTTCCGCGACTGCTTGGACCCTTCTGCGCCTTCTTGCATGCTGCCGCGCCTACTTGGACGTTTCCGCGGCTGCTTGGACGCTTCCGCGCCTGGTTTTACTCTTCTGCGTCTTCTTGCATGCTTCCGCGCCTGCTTGGACGTTTCCGCGCCTGCTTGGACGTTTCCGCGCCTGCTTGGACGTTTCCGCGCCTGCTTGGACGCTACCGCGCCTGCTTGGACGCTTCCGCGCCTGCTTGAACGCTTCCGCGACTGCTTCGACGCTTCCGCGCCTGTGTGGACTCTTCTGCGCCTGCTTGGACTCTTCTGCGCCTTCTTGCATGCTTCCGCGCCTGCTTGGACGTTACCGTGCCTGCTTGGACGCTTCCGCGCCTGCTTGGACGCTTCCGCGACTGCTTGGACGCTTCCGCGCCTGTGTGGACTCTTCTGCGCCTGCTTAGACTCTTCTGCGCCTTCTTGCATGCTTCCGCGCCTGCTTGGACGTTTCCGCGCCTGCTTGGACGCTACCGCGCCAGCTTGGACTCTTCTGCGCCTTCTTGCATGCTTCCGCGCCTACTTGGACGCTTCCGCGCCTGCTTGGACTCTTCTGCGCCTTCTTGCATGCTTCCGCGCCTGCTTGGACATTTCCGCGCCTGCTTGGACGCTTCCGCGCCTGCTTGGACTCTTCTGCGCCTTCTTGCATGCTTCCGCGCCTGCTTGGACGTTTCCGCGCCTGCTTGGACGCTACCGCGCCTGCTTGGACGCTTCCGCGACTGCTTGGACGCTTCCGCGCCGGCTTGGACTCTTCTGCGCCTTCTTGCATGCTTCCGCGCCTTCTTGGACGTTTCCGCGCCTGCTTGGACGCTTCCGCGACTGCTTGGACGCTACCGCGCCTGCTTGGACGCTTCCGCGACTGCTTGGACGCTTCCGCGCCTGCTTGGACTCTTCTGCGCCTGTTTGGACTCTTCTGCGCCTTCTTGCATGCTTCCGCGCCTGCTTGGACTCTTCTGCGCCTGCTTGGACTCTTCTGCGCCTGCTTGGACGCTACCGCGCCTGCTTGGACGCTTCCGCGCCTTCTTGCATGCTTCCGCGCCTACTTGGACGTTTCCGCGCCTGCTTGGAAGCTACCGCGCCTGCTTGGACGCTTCCGCGCCTGCTTGGACGCTACCGCGCCTGCTTGGACGCTTCCGCGCCTTCTTGCATGCTTCCGCGCCTGCTTGCATGCTTCCCCGACTGCTTGGACGCTTCCGCGACTGCTTGGACGCTTCCGCGCCTGGTTGGACGCTACCGCGCCTGCTTGGACGCTACCGCGCCTGCTTGGACGCTTCCGCGATTGCTTGGACGCTTCCCCGCCTGCTTGGACGCTTCCGCGACTGCTTGGACGCTACCGCGCCTGCCTGGACGCTTCCGCGCCTGGTTGGACGCTACCGCGCCTGCTTGGACGCTTCCGCGCCTGCTTGGACGCTTCCGCGCCTGCTTGGACTCTTCTGCGCCTTCTTGCATGCTTCCGCGCCTGCTTGCATGCTTCCCCGACTGCTTGGACGCTTCCGCGATTGCTTGGACGCTACCGCGCCTGCTTGGACGCTTCCGCGATTGCTTGGACGCTTCCCCGCCTGCTTGGACGCTTCCGCGACTGCTTGGACGCTACCGCGCCTGCTTGGACGCTTCCGCGACTGCTTGGACGCTTCCGCGCCTGCTTGGACGTTTCCGCGCCTGCTGGACGCTACCGCGCCTGCTTGGACGCTTCCGCGACTGCTTGGACGCTTCCGCGCCTGGTTGGACGCTACCGCGCCTGCTTGGACGCTTCCGTGACTGCTTGGACGCTTCCGCGCCTGCTTGGACTCTTCTGCGCCTTCTTGCATGCTGCCGCGCCAACTTGGACGCTTCCGCGCCTGGTTGGAGGCTACCGCGCCTGCTTGGACGCTTCCATGACTGCTTGGACGCTTCCGCGCCTGCTTGGACGTTTCCGTGCCTGCTTGGACGCTACCGTGCCTGCTTGGCCGCTTCGGCGACTGCTTGGACGCTACCGCGCCTGCTTGGACGCTTCCGCGACTGCTTGGACGCTTCCGCGCCTGCTTGGACGTTTCCGCGCCTGCTGGACGCTACCGCGCCTGCTTGGACGCTTCCGCGACTGCTTGGACGCTTCCGCGCCTGGTTGGACGCTACCGCGCCTGCTTGGACGCTTCCGTGACTGCTTGGACGCTTCCGCGCCTGCTTGGACTCTTCTGCGCCTTCTTGCATGCTGCCGCGCCAACTTGGACGCTTCCGCGCCTGGTTGGAGGCTACCGCGCCTGCTTGGACGCTTCCATGACTGCTTGGACGCTTCCGCGCCTGCTTGGACGTTTCCGTGACTGCTTGGACGCTTCCGCGCCTGCTTGGACGTTTCCGCGCCCGCTTGGACGTTTCCGCGTCTGCTTGGACGCTACCGCGCCTGCCTGGACGCTTCCGCGCCTGCTTGGACGCTACCGCGCCTGCTTGGACGCTTCCGCGCCTGCTTGGACGTTTCCGCGACTGCTTGGACGCTTCCGCGCCTGCTTGGACTCTTCTGCGCCTTCTTGCATGCTTCCGCGCCTACTTGGACTCTTCCGCGCCTGCTTGGACGCTTCCGCGCCTGCTTGCACGCTTCCGCGCCTGCTTGGACGCTTCCGCGCCTGCTTGGACGTTTCCGCGCCCGCTTGGACGTTTCCGCGTCTGCTTGGACGCTACCGCGCCTGCCTGGACGCTTCCGCGCCTGCTTGGACGCTACCGCGCCTGCTTGGACGCTTCCGCGACTGCTTGGACGCTTCCGCGCCTGCTTGGACTCTTCTGCGCCTTCTTGCATGCTTCCGCGCCTACTTGGACTCTTCCGCGCCTGCTTGGACGTTTCCGCGCCCGCTTGGACGTTTCCGCGTCTGCTTGGACGCTACCGCGCCTGCCTGGACGCTTCCGCGCCTGCTTGGACGCTACCGCGCCTGCTTGGACGCTTCCGCGACTGCTTGGACGCTTCCGCGCCTGCTTGGACTCTCCTGCGCCTTCTTGCATGCTGCCGCGCCTACTTGGACGCTTCCGCGCCTGGTTGGACTCTTCTGCGCCTTCTTGCATGCTTCCGCGACTGCTTGGACGCTTCCGCGCCTGCTTGGACGCTTCCGCGCCTGCTTGCATGCTTCCGCGAATACTTGGACTCTTCTGCGCCTTCTTGCATGCTTCCGCGCCTACTTGGACTCTTCCGCGCCTGCTTGGACGCTACCGCGCCTGCTTGGACGCTTCCGCGCCTGCTTGGACATTTCCGCGCCTGCTTGCACGGTTCTGCGCCTGCTTGGACGCTTCCGCGCCTGCTTGGACGCTTCCGCGCCTGCTTGGACGTTTCCGCGACTGCTTGGACGCTTCCGCGCCTGCTTGGACTCTTCTGCGCCTTCTTGCATGCTGCCGCGCCAACTTGGACGCTTCCGCGCCTGGTTGGAGGCTACCGCGCCTGCTTGGACGCTTCCATGACTGCTTGGACGCTTCCGCGCCTGCTTGGACGTTTCCGTGCCTGCTTGGACGCTACCGTGCCTGCTTGGCCGCTTCGGCGACTGCTTGGACGCTTCCGCGCCTGCTTGGACTCTTCTGCGCCTTCTTGCATGCTTCCCCGCCTGCTTGGACGCTTCCGCGACTGCTTGGACGCTTCCGCGCCTGCTTGGACTCTTCTGCGCCTGCTTGGACTCTTCTGCGCCTGCTTGGACGCTACCGCGCCTGCTTGGACGCTTCCGCGCCTTCTTGCATGCTTCCGCGCCTACTTGGACGTTTCCGCGCCTGCTTGGACGCTACCGCGCCTGCTTGGACGCTTCCGCGCCTGCTTGGACGCTACCGCGCCTGCTTGGACGCTTCCGCGCCTTCTTGCATGCTTCCGCGCCTGCTTGCATGCTTCCCCGACTGCTTGGACGCTTCCGCGACTGCTTGGACGCTTCCGCGCCTGGTTGGACGCTACCGCGCCTGCTTGGACGCTACCGCGCCTGCTTGGACGCTTCCGCGATTGCTTGGACGCTTCCCCGCCTGCTTGGACGCTTCCGCGACTGCTTGGACGCTACCGCGCCTGCCTGGACGCTTCCGCGCCTGCTTGGACGCTACCGCGCCTGCTTGGACGCTTCCGCGCCTGCTTGGACGCTTCCGCGCCTGCTTGGACTCTTCTGCGCCTTCTTGCATGCTTCCGCGCCTGCTTGCATGCTTCCCCGACTGCTTGGACGCTTCCGCGATTGCTTGGACGCTACCGCGCCTGCTTGGACTCTTCTGCGCCTGCTTGGACGCTACCGCGCCTGCTTGGACGCTTCCGCGCCTTCTTGCATGCTTCCGCGCCTACTTGGACGTTTTCGCGCCTGATTGGACTCTTCTGCGCCTTCTTGCATGCTTCCGCGCCTACTTGGACGTTTCCGCGCCTGCTTGGACGCTACCGCGCCTGCTTGGACGCTTCCGCGCCTGCTTGGACTCTTCTGCGCCTTCTTGCATGCTTCCGCGCCTGCTTGCATGCTTCCCCGACTGCTTGGACGCTTCCGCGACTGCTTGGACGCTTCCGCGCCTGGTTGGACGCTACCGCGCCTGCTTGGACGCTTCCGCGCCTGCTTGCATGCTTCCCCGCCTGCTTGGACGCTTCCGCGCCTGTTTGGACTCTTCTGCGCCTTCTTGCATGCTTCCGCGCCTGCTTGGACGTTTCCGCGCTTGCTTGGACGCTACCGCGCCTGCTTGGACGCTACCGCGCCTTCTTGGACGCTTCCGCGACTGCTTGGACGTTTTCGCGCCTGATTGGACTCTTCTGCGCCTTCTTGCATGCTTCCGCGCCTACTTGGACGTTTCCGCGCCTGCTTGGACGCTTCCGCGCCTGTATGTATGCTTCCGAGCCTGCTTGGACGCTTCCGCGCCTGCTTAGACGCTTCAGCGCCTGCTTTGACTCTTCCGCGCCTGCTTGGACGTTTCCGCGCCTGCTTGAACGCTACCGCGCCTGCTTGGACGCTTCCGCGCCTGCTTGGACGCTACCGCGCCTGCTTGGACGCTTCCGTGCCATCTTGGACACTTCCACGCCTGCTTGGACGCTACCGCGCCTGCTTGGACGCTTCCGCGCCTGCTTGGACATTTCCGCGCCTGCTTGCACGGTTCTGCGCCTGCTTGGACGCTTCCGCGCCTGCTTGGACGTTTCCGCGACTGCTTGGACGCTTCCGCGCCTGCTTGGACTCTTCTGCGCCTTCTTGCATGCTTCCGCGCCTACTTGGACTCTTCCGCGCCTGCTTGGACGCTTCCGCGCCTGCTTGCACGCTTCCGCGCCTGCTTGGCCGCTTCCGCGACTGCTTGGACGCTTCCGCGCCTGCTTGGACGCTTCCGCGCCTGCTTGCATGCTTCCTCGCCTGCTTGGACGCTTCCGCGCCTGCTTGGACTCTTCCGCGCCTGCTTGGACGCTTCCGCGCCTGCTTGCACGCTTCCGCGCCTGCTTGGACGCTTCCGCGCCTGCTTGGACGCTTCCGCGCCTGCTTGGACGCTTCCGCGCCTGCTTGGACGCTTCCGCGCCTGATTGGACGCTTCCGCGCCTGCTTGCACGGTTCTGCGCCTGCTTGGACGCTTCCGCGCCTGCTTGGACGCTTCCGCGACTGCGTGGACGCTTCCGCGACTGCTTGGACGCTTCCGCGCCTGCTTGGACGCTTCCGCGCCTGCTTGCATGCTTCCGCGCCTACTTGGACGTTTCCGCGCCCGCTTGGACGTTTCCGCGTCTGCTTGGACGCTACCGCGCCTGCCTGGACGCTTCCGCGCCTGCTTGGACGCTACCGCGCCTGCTTGGACGCTTCCGCGACTGCTTGGACGCTTCCGCGCCTGCTTGGACTCTTCTGCGCCTTCTTGCATGCTGCCGCGCCAACTTGGACGCTTCCGCGCCTGGTTGGAGGCTACCGCGCCTGCTTGGACGCTTCCATGACTGCTTGGACGCTTCCGCGCCTGCTTGGACGTTTCCGTGCCTGCTTGGACGCTGCCGTGCCTGCTTGGCCGCTTCGGCGACTGCTTGGACGCTTCCGCGCCTGCTTGGACTCTTCTGCGCCTTCTTGCATGCTTCCCCGCCTGCTTGGACGCTTCCGCGACTGCTTGGACGCTACCGCGCCTGCTTGGACGCTTCCGCGACTGCTTGGACGCTTCCGCGCCTGCTTGGACGTTTCCGCGCCTGCTGGACGCTACCGCGCCTGCTTGGACGCTTCCGCGACTGCTTGGACGCTTCCGCGCCTGGTTGGACGCTACCGCGCCTGCTTGGACGCTTCCGTGACTGCTTGGACGCTTCCGCGCCTGCTTGGACTCTTCTGCGCCTTCTTGCATGCTTCCGCGCCTGCTTGGACGTTTCCGCGCCTGCATGGTCGCTTCCGCGCCTGCTTGGACGCTTCCGCGACTGCTTGGACGCTTCCGCGCCTGCTTGGACTCTTCTGCGTCTTCTTGCATGCTTCCGCGCCTGCTTGGACGTTTCCGCGCCTGCTTGGACGCTACCGCGCCTGCTTGGACGCTTCCGCGCCTGCTTGCATGCTTCCCCGCCTGTTTGGACGCTTCCGCGCCTGCTTGGAATCTTCTGCGTCTTCTTGCATGCTTCCGCGCCTGCTTGGACGTTTCCGCGCCTGCTTGGACGCTACCGCGCAGCTTGGACGCTTACGCGCCTGCTTGGACTCTTCTACGTCTTCTTGCATGCTTCCGCGCCTGCTTGGACGTTTCCGCGCCTGCTTGGACGCTACCGCGCCTGCTTGGACGCTTCCGCGCCTGCTTGCATGCTTCCCCGCCTGCTTGCATGCTTCCCCGCCTGCTTGGACGCTTCCGCGACTGCTTGGACGCTTCCGCGCCTGCTTGGACGTTACCGCGCCTGCTTGGACGCTTCCGCGACTGCTTGGTCGCTTCCGCGGCTGCTTGAACTCTTCTGCGCCTTCTTGCATGCTTCCGAGCCTGCTTGGACATTTCCGCGCCTGCTTGGACGCTTCCGCGCCTGCTTGGACTCTTCTGCGCCTTCTTGCATGCTTCCGCGCCTGCTTGGACGTTTCCGCGCCTGCTTGGACGCTACCGCGCCTGCTTGGACGCTTCCGCGACTGCTTGGACGCTTCCGCGCCTGGTTGGACGCTACCGCGCCTGCTTGGACTCTTCTGCGCCTTCTTGCATGCTGCCGCGCCTACTTGGACGTTTCCGCGCCTGCTTGGACGCTTCAGCGCCTGCTTGCATGCTTCCCCGCCTGCTAGGACGCTTCCGCGCCTGCTTGGACTCTTCTGCGCCTGTTTGGACTCTTCTGCGCCTTCTTGCATGCTTCCGCGACTGATTGGACGCTTCCGCGACTGCTTGGCCGCTACCGCGCCTGCTTGGAAGCTTCCGCGCCTGCTTGGACTCTTCTGCGTCATCTTGCATGCTTCCGCGCCTGCTTGGACGTTTCCGCGCCTGCTTGGACGCTACCGCGCCTGCTTGGACGCTTCCGCGACTGCTTGGACGCTTCCGCGCCTTCTTGCATGCTGCCGCGCCTACTTGGACGTTTCCGCGCCTGCTTGGACTCTTCTGCGCCTTCTTGCATGCTGCCGCGCCTACTTGGACGTTTCCGCGCCTGCTTGGTAGCTTCCGCGCCTGCTTGGGCTCTTCTGCGCCTTCTTGCATGCTTCCGCGCCTGCTTGGACGTTTCCGCGCCGGCTTGGACGCTACCGCGCCTGCTTGGACTCTTCTGCGCCTGTTTGGACTCTTCTGCGCCTTCTTGCATGCTTCCGCGACTGATTGGACGCTTCCGCGACTGCTTGGCCGCGACCGCGCCTGCTTGGAAGCTTCCGCGCCTGCTTGGACTCTTCTGCGTCATCTTGCATGCTTCCGCGCCTGCTTGGACGTTTCCGCGCCTGCTTGGACGCTACCGCGCCTGGTTGGACGCTACCGCGCCTGCTTGGACTCTTCTGCGCCTTCTTGCATGCTGCCGCGCCTACTTGGACGTTTCCGCGCCTGCTTGGACTCTTCTGCGCCTTCTTGCATGCTGCCGCGCCTACTTGGACGTTTCCGCGCCTGCTTGGAAGCTTCCGCGCCTGCTTGGGCTCTTCTGCGCCTTCTTGCATGCTTCCGCGCCTGCTTGGACGTTTCCGCGCCTGCTTGGACGCTTCCGCGACTGCTTGGACGCTTCCGCGCCTGCTTGGACTCTTCTGCGCCTGCTTGGACTCTTCTGCGCCTGCTTGGACTCTTCTGCGCCTTCTTGCATGCTTCCGCGCCTGCTTGGACGCTCCCGCGCCTGGTTGGACGATACCGCGCCTGCTTGGACTCTTCTGCGCCTTCTTGCATGCTGCCGCGCCTACTTGGACGTTTCCGCGCCTGCTTGGAAGCTTCCGCGCCTGCTTGGACTCTTCTGCGTCATCTTGCATGCTTCCGCGCCTGCTTGGACGTTTCCGCGCCTGCTTGGACGCTACCGCGCCTGCTTGGACGCTTCCGCGACTGCTTGTACGCTACCGCGCCTGCTTGGACGCTTCCGCGACTGCTTGGACTCTTCTGCGCCTTCTTGCATGCTTCCGCGCCTGCTTGGACGTTTCCGCCCCAGCTTGGACGCTACCGCGCCTGCTTGGACGCTTCCGCGACTGCTTGGACGCTTCCGCGCCTGCTTGGACTCTTCTGCGCCTTCTTGCATGCTTCCCCGCCTGCTTGGACGCTTCCGCGACTGCTTGGACGCTACCGCGCCTGCTTGGACGCTTCCGCGACTGCTTGGACGCTTCCGCGACTGCTTGGACGCTTCCGCGCCTGCTTGGACTCTTCTGCGCCTGCTTGGACTCTTCTGCGCTTTCTTGCATGCTTCCGCGCCTGCTTGGACGTTTCCGCGCCTGCTTGGACGCTCCCGCGCCTGCTTGGACGCTTCCGCGACTGCTTGGACGCTTCCGCGCCTGGTTGGACGATTCCGCGCCTGCTTGGAAGCATCCGCGCCTGCTTGGACTCTTCTGCGCCTTCTTGCATGCTACCGCGCCTGCTTGGACGTTTCCGCGCCTGCTTGGACGCTTCCGCGACTGCTTGGACGCTTCCGCGCCTGCTTGGACTCTTCTGCGCCTTCTTGCATGCTTCCGCGCCTGCTTGGACGCTTCCGCGACTGCTTGGACGCTTCCGCGCCTGCTTGGACTCTTCTGCGCCTTCTTGCATGCTTTCCCGCCTGCTTGGACGCTTCCGCGACTGCTTGGACGCTACCGCACCTGCTTGGACGCTTCCGCGACTGCTTGGACGCTTCCGCGCCTGCTCGGACTCTTCTGCGCCTGTTTGGACTCTTCTGCGCCTTCTTGCATGCTTCCGCGACTGATTGGACGCTTCCGCGATTGCTTGGCCGCTACCGCGCCTGCTTGGAAGCTTCCGCGCCTGCTTGGACTCTTCTGCGTCATCTTGCATGCTTCCGCGCCTGCTTGGACGTTTCCGCGCCTGCTTGGACGCTACCGCGCCTGCTTGGACGCTTCCGCGACTGCTTGGACGCTTCCGCGCCTGGTTGGACGCGACCGCGCCTGCTTGAACGCTTCCGCGACTGCTTCGACGCTTCCGCGCATGTGTGGACCCTTCTGCGCCGCTTGGACTCTTCTGCGCCTTCTTGCATGCTTCCGCGCCTGCTTGGACGTTTCCGCGACTGCTTGGACGCTACCGCGCCTGCTTGGACGCTTCCGCGACAGCTTGGACGCTACCACGCCTGCTTGGACGCTTCCGCGCCTGCTTGGACGCTTCCGCGCCTGCTTGGACGCTTCCGCGACTGCTTGGACGCTTCCGCGCCTGCTTGGACTCTTCTGCGTCTTCTTGCATGCTTCCGCGCCTGCTTGGACGTTTCCGCGCCTGCTTGGACGCTACCGCGCCTGCTTGGACGCTTCCGCGCCTGCTTGGACGCTTCCGCGCCTGCTTGGACACTTCTGCGCCTGTTTGGATGCTTCCGCGCCTGTATGTATGCTTCCGAGCCTACTTGGACGCTTCCGCGCTTGCTTGGACGCTTCTGCGCCTTCTTGCATGCTTCCGCGCCTGCTTGGACGTTTCCGCGCCTGCATGGACGCTTCCGCGCCTGCTTGGACGCTTCCGCGACTGCTTGGACGCTTCCGCGCCTGCTTGGACTCTTCTGCGTCTTCTTGCATGCTTCCGCGCCTGCTTGGACGTTTCCGCGCCTGCTTGGACGCTACCGCGCCTGCTTGGACGCTTCCGCGCCTGCTTGCATGCTTCCCCGCCTGCTTGGACACTTCTGCGCCTGTTTGGATGCTTCCGCGCCTGTATGTATGCTTCCGAGCCTACTTGGACGCTTCCGCGCTTGCTTGGACGCTTCTGCGCCTTCTTGCATGCTTCCGCGCTTGCTTGGACGCTTCTGCGCCTTCTTGCATGCTTCCGCGCCTGCTTGGACGTTTCCGCGCCTGCATGGACGCTTCCGCGCCTGCTTGCATGCTTCCCCGCCTGTTTGGACGCTTCCGCGATTGCTTGGCCGCTACCGCGCCTGCTTGGAAGCTTCCGCGCCTGCTTGGACTCTTCTGCGTCATCTTGCATGCTTCCGCGCCTGCTTGGACGCTTCCGCGCCTGCTTGCATGCTTCCCCGCCTGCTTGGACGCTTCCGCGCCTGCTTGGACTCTTCTGCGCCTGCTTGGACGTTTCCGCGCCTGCTTGGACGCTACCACGCCTGCTTGGACGCTTCCGCGACTGCTTGGACACTACCGCGCCTGCTTGGACGCTTCCGTGACTGCTTGGACGCTTCCGCGCCTACTTGGACTCTTCTGCGCCTTCTTGCATGCTGCCGCGCCTACTTGGACGTTTCCGCGCTTGCTTGGACGCTTCCGCGCCTGCTTGCATGCTTCCCCGCCTGATTGGACGCTTCCGCGCCTGCTTGGACACTTCTGCGCCTACTTGGACTCTTCTGCGCCTTCTTGCATGCTGCCGCGCCTACTTGGACGTTTCCGCGCTTGCTTGGACGCTTCTGCGCCTTCTTGCATGCTTCCGCGCCTGCTTGGACGTTTCCGCGCCTGCATGGACGCTTCCGCGCCTGCTTGGACGCTTCCGCGACTGCTTGGACGCTTCCGCGCCTGCTTGGACTCTTCTGCGTCTTCTTGCATGCTTCCGCGCCTGCTTGGACGTTTCCGCGCCTGCTTGGACGCTACCGCGCCTGCTTGGACGCTTCCGCGCCTGCTTGCATGCTTCCCCGCCTGTTTGGACGCTTCCGCGCCTGCTTGGAATCTTCTGCGCCTTCTTGCATGCTTCCGCGCCTGCTTGGACGTTTCCCCGCCTGCATGGACGCTTCCGCGCCTGCTTGGACGCTTCCGCGCCTGCTTGGACGTTTCCGCGCCTGCATGGACGCTTCCGCGCCTGCTTGGACGCTTCCGCGACTGCTTGGACGCTTCCGCGCCTGCTTGGACTCTTCTGCGTCTTCTTGCATGCTTCCGCGCCTGCTTGGACGCTTCCGTGACTGCTTGGACGCTTCCGCGCCTACTTGGACTCTTCTGCGCCTTCTTGCATGCTGCCGCGCCTACTTGGACGTTTCCGCGCTTGCTTGGACGCTTCTGCGCCTTCTTGCATGCTTCCGCGCCTGCTTGGACGTTTCCGCGCCTGCATGGACGCTTCCGCGCCTGCTTGGACGCTTCCGCGACTGCTTGGACGCTTCCGCGCCTGCTTGGACTCTTCTGCGTCATCTTGCATGCTTCCGCGCCTGCTTGGACGTTTCCGCGCCTGCTTGGACGCTACCGCGCCTGCTTGGACGCTTCCGCGCCTGCTTGCATGCTTCCCCGCCTGTTTGGACGCTTCCGCGCCTGCTTGCATGCTTCCCCGCCTGCTTGGACGCTTCCGCGCCTGCTTGGACGCTTCCGCGACTGCTTGGACGCTTCCGCGCCTGCTTGGACTCTTCTGCGTCTTCTTGCATGCTTCCGCGCCTGCTTGCATGCTTCCCCGCCTGTTTGGACGCTTCCGCGCCTGCTTGGAATCTTCTGCGTCTTCTTGCATGCTTCCGCGCCTGCTTGGACGTTTCCGCGCCTGCTTGGACGCTGCCGCGCCTGCTTGGACGCTTACGCGCCTGCTTGGACTCTTCTACGTCTTCTTGCATGCTTCCGCGCCTGCTTGGACGTTTCCGCGCCTGCTTGGACGCTACCGCGCCTGCTTGGACACTTCCGCGCCTGCTTGCATGCTTCCCCGCCTGCTTGCATGCTTCCCCGCCTGCTTGGACGCTTCCGCGACTGCTTGGACGCTTCCGCGCCTGCTTGGACGTTTCCGCGCCTGCTTGGACGCTTCCGCGACTGCTTGGTCGCTTCCGCGGCTGCTTGAACTCTTCTGCGCCTTCTTGCATGCTTCCGAGCCTACTTGGACGCTTCCGCGCCTGCTTGGACTCTTCTGCGCCTTCTTGCATGCTTCCGCGCCTGCTTGGACATTTCCGCGCCTGCTTGGACGCTTCCGCGCCTGCTTGGACTCTTCTGCGCCTTCTTGCATGCTTCCGCGCCTGCTTGGACGTTTCCGCGCCTGCTTGGACGCTACCGCGCCTGCTTGGACGCTACCGCGCCTGCTTGGACGCTTCCGCGACTGCTTGGACGCTTCCGCGCCTGGTTAGACGCTACCGCGCCTGCTTGGACGCTTCCGCGACTGCTTGGACGCTTCCGCGCCTGGTTGGACGCGACCGCGCCTGCTTGAACGCTTCCGCGACTGCTTCGACGCTTCCGCGCCTGTGTGGACTCTTCTGCGCCTGCTTAGACTCTTCTGCGCCTTCTTGCATGCTTCCGCGCCTGCTTGGACGTTTCCGCGACTGCTTGGACGCTACCGCGCCTGCTTGGACGCTTCCGCGACTGCTTGGACGCTACCACGCCTGCTTGGACGCTTCCGCGCCTGCTTGGACGCTTCCGCGCCTGCTTGGAAGCTTCCGCGACTGCTTGGACGCTTCCGCGCCTGCTTGGACTCTTCTGCGCCTGCTTGGACTCTTCTGCGCCTTCTTGCATGCTTCCGCGCCTGCTTGGACGTTTCCGCGCCTGCTTGGACGCTACCGCGCCTGCTTGGACGCTTCCGCGACTGCTTGGACGCTACCGCGCCTGCTTGGACGCTTCCGCGACTGCTTGGACGCTTCCGCGCCTGCTTGGACGCTACCGCGCCTGCTTGGACGCTTCCGCGACTGCTTGGACCCTTCTGCGCCTTCTTGCATGCTGCCGCGCCTACTTGGACGTTTCCGCGGCTGCTTGGACGCTTCCGCGCCTGGTTTTACTCTTCTGCGTCTTCTTGCATGCTTCCGCGCCTGCTTGGACGTTTCCGCGCCTGCTTGGACGTTTCCGCGCCTGCTTGGACGTTTCCGCGCCTGCTTGGACGCTACCGCGCCTGCTTGGACGCTTCCGCGCCTGCTTGAACGCTTCCGCGACTGCTTCGACGCTTCCGCGCCTGTGTGGACTCTTCTGCGCCTGCTTGGACTCTTCTGCGCCTTCTTGCATGCTTCCGCGCCTGCTTGGACGTTACCGTGCCTGCTTGGACGCTTCCGCGCCTGCTTGGACGCTTCCGCGACTGCTTGGACGCTTCCGCGCCTGTGTGGACTCTTCTGCGCCTGCTTAGACTCTTCTGCGCCTTCTTGCATGCTTCCGCGCCTGCTTGGACGTTTCCGCGCCTGCTTGGACGCTTCCGCGCCTGCTTGGACTCTTCTGCGCCTTCTTGCATGCTGCCGCGCCAACTTGGACGCTTCCGCGCCTGGTTGGAGGCTACCGCGCCTGCTTGGACGCTTCCATGACTGCTTGGACGCTTCCGCGCCGGCTTGGACTCTTCTGCGCCTTCTTGCATGCTTCCGCGCCTGCTTGGACGTTTCCGCGCCTGCTTGGACGCTTCCGCGACTGCTTGGACGCTACCGCGCCTGCTTGGACGCTTCCGCGACTGCTTGGACGCTTCCGCGCCTGCTTGGACTCTTCTGCGCCTGTTTGGACTCTTCTGCGCCTTCTTGCATGCTTCCGCGCCTGCTTGGACTCTTCTGCGCCTGCTTGGACTCTTCTGCGCCTGCTTGGACGCTACCGCGCCTGCTTGGACGCTTCCGCGCCTTCTTGCATGCTTCCGCGCCTACTTGGACGTTTCCGCGCCTGCTTGGAAGCTACCGCGCCTGCTTGGACGCTTCCGCGCCTGCTTGGACGCTACCGCGCCTGCTTGGACGCTTCCGCGCCTTCTTGCATGCTTCCGCGCCTGCTTGCATGCTTCCCCGACTGCTTGGACGCTTCCGCGACTGCTTGGACGCTTCCGCGCCTGGTTGGACGCTACCGCGCCTGCTTGGACGCTACCGCGCCTGCTTGGACGCTTCCGCGATTGCTTGGACGCTTCCCCGCCTGCTTGGACGCTTCCGCGACTGCTTGGACGCTACCGCGCCTGCCTGGACGCTTCCGCGCCTGGTTGGACGCTACCGCGCCTGCTTGGACGCTTCCGCGCCTGCTTGGACGCTTCCGCGCCTGCTTGGACTCTTCTGCGCCTTCTTGCATGCTTCCGCGCCTGCTTGCATGCTTCCCCGACTGCTTGGACGCTTCCGCGATTGCTTGGACGCTACCGCGCCTGCTTGGACGCTTCCGCGATTGCTTGGACGCTTCCCCGCCTGCTTGGACGCTTCCGCGACTGCTTGGACGCTACCGCGCCTGCTTGGACGCTTCCGCGACTGCTTGGACGCTTCCGCGCCTGCTTGGACGTTTCCGCGCCTGCTGGACGCTACCGCGCCTGCTTGGACGCTTCCGCGACTGCTTGGACGCTTCCGCGCCTGGTTGGACGCTACCGCGCCTGCTTGGACGCTTCCGTGACTGCTTGGACGCTTCCGCGCCTGCTTGGACTCTTCTGCGCCTTCTTGCATGCTGCCGCGCCAACTTGGACGCTTCCGCGCCTGGTTGGAGGCTACCGCGCCTGCTTGGACGCTTCCATGACTGCTTGGACGCTTCCGCGCCTGCTTGGACGTTTCCGTGCCTGCTTGGACGCTACCGTGCCTGCTTGGCCGCTTCGGCGACTGCTTGGACGCTACCGCGCCTGCTTGGACGCTTCCATGACTGCTTGGACGCTTCCGCGCCTGCTTGGACGTTTCCGTGACTGCTTGGACGCTTCCGCGCCTGCTTGGACGTTTCCGCGCCCGCTTGGACGTTTCCGCGTCTGCTTGGACGCTACCGCGCCTGCCTGGACGCTTCCGCGCCTGCTTGGACGCTACCGCGCCTGCTTGGACGCTTCCGCGCCTGCTTGGACGTTTCCGCGACTGCTTGGACGCTTCCGCGCCTGCTTGGACTCTTCTGCGCCTTCTTGCATGCTTCCGCGCCTACTTGGACTCTTCCGCGCCTGCTTGGACGCTTCCGCGCCTGCTTGCACGCTTCCGCGCCTGCTTGGACGCTTCCGCGCCTGCTTGGACGTTTCCGCGCCCGCTTGGACGTTTCCGCGTCTGCTTGGACGCTACCGCGCCTGCCTGGACGCTTCCGCGCCTGCTTGGACGCTACCGCGCCTGCTTGGACGCTTCCGCGACTGCTTGGACGCTTCCGCGCCTGCTTGGACTCTTCTGCGCCTTCTTGCATGCTTCCGCGCCTACTTGGACTCTTCCGCGCCTGCTTGGACGTTTCCGCGCCCGCTTGGACGTTTCCGCGTCTGCTTGGACGCTACCGCGCCTGCCTGGACGCTTCCGCGCCTGCTTGGACGCTACCGCGCCTGCTTGGACGCTTCCGCGACTGCTTGGACGCTTCCGCGCCTGCTTGGACTCTCCTGCGCCTTCTTGCATGCTGCCGCGCCTACTTGGACGCTTCCGCGCCTGGTTGGACTCTTCTGCGCCTTCTTGCATGCTTCCGCGACTGCTTGGACGCTTCCGCGCCTGCTTGGACGCTTCCGCGCCTGCTTGCATGCTTCCGCGAATACTTGGACTCTTCTGCGCCTTCTTGCATGCTTCCGCGCCTACTTGGACTCTTCCGCGCCTGCTTGGACGCTACCGCGCCTGCTTGGACGCTTCCGCGCCTGCTTGGACATTTCCGCGCCTGCTTGCACGGTTCTGCGCCTGCTTGGACGCTTCCGCGCCTGCTTGGACGCTTCCGCGCCTGCTTGGACGTTTCCGCGACTGCTTGGACGCTTCCGCGCCTGCTTGGACTCTTCTGCGCCTTCTTGCATGCTGCCGCGCCAACTTGGACGCTTCCGCGCCTGGTTGGAGGCTACCGCGCCTGCTTGGACGCTTCCATGACTGCTTGGACGCTTCCGCGCCTGCTTGGACGTTTCCGTGCCTGCTTGGACGCTACCGTGCCTGCTTGGCCGCTTCGGCGACTGCTTGGACGCTTCCGCGCCTGCTTGGACTCTTCTGCGCCTTCTTGCATGCTTCCCCGCCTGCTTGGACGCTTCCGCGACTGCTTGGACGCTTCCGCGCCTGCTTGGACTCTTCTGCGCCTGCTTGGACTCTTCTGCGCCTGCTTGCACGCTACCGCGCCTGCTTGGACGCTTCCGCGCCTTCTTGCATGCTTCCGCGCCTACTTGGACGTTTCCGCGCCTGCTTGGACGCTACCGCGCCTGCTTGGACGCTTCCGCGCCTGCTTGGACGCTACCGCGCCTGCTTGGACGCTTCCGCGCCTTCTTGCATGCTTCCGCGCCTGCTTGCATGCTTCCCCGACTGCTTGGACGCTTCCGCGACTGCTTGGACGCTTCCGCGCCTGGTTGGACGCTACCGCGCCTGCTTGGACGCTACCGCGCCTGCTTGGACGCTTCCGCGATTGCTTGGACGCTTCCCCGCCTGCTTGGACGCTTCCGCGACTGCTTGGACGCTACCGCGCCTGCCTGGACGCTTCCGCGCCTGCTTGGACGCTACCGCGCCTGCTTGGACGCTTCCGCGCCTGCTTGGACGCTTCCGCGCCTGCTTGGACTCTTCTGCGCCTTCTTGCATGCTTCCGCGCCTGCTTGCATGCTTCCCCGACTGCTTGGACGCTTCCGCGATTGCTTGGACGCTACCGCGCCTGCTTGGACGCTTCCGCGATTGCTTGGACGCTTCCCCGCCTGCTTGGACGCTTCCGCGACTGCTTGGACGCTACCGCGCCTGCTTGGACGCTTCCGCGACTGCTTGGACGCTTCCGCGCCTGCTTGGACGTTTCCGCGCCTGCTGGACGCTACCGCGCCTGCTTGGACGCTTCCGCGACTGCTTGGACGCTTCCGCGCCTGGTTGGACGCTACCGCGCCTGCTTGGACGCTTCCGTGACTGCTTGGACGCTTCCGCGCCTGCTTGGACTCTTCTGCGCCTTCTTGCATGCTTCCGCGCCTGCTTGCATGCTTCCCCGACTGCTTGGACGCTTCCGCGCCTGCTTGGACTCTTCTGCGCCTGCTTGGACGCTACCGCGCCTGCTTGGACGCTTCCGCGCCTTCTTGCATGCTTCCGCGCCTACTTGGACGTTTTCGCGCCTGATTGGACTCTTCTGCGCCTTCTTGCATGCTTCCGCGCCTACTTGGACGTTTCCGCGCCTGCTTGGACGCTACCGCGCCTGCTTGGACGCTTCCGCGCCTGCTTGGACTCTTCTGCGCCTTCTTGCATGCTTCCGCGCCTGCTTGCATGCTTCCCCGACTGCTTGGACGCTTCCGCGACTGCTTGGACGCTTCCGCGCCTGGTTGGACGCTACCGCGCCTGCTTGGACGCTTCCGCGATTGCTTGGACGCTTCCGCGCCTGCTTGGACGTTTCCGCGCCTGCTTGGACGCTTCCGCGCCTGCTTGCATGCTTCCCCGCCTGCTTGGAATCTTCTGCGCCTTCTTGCATGCTGCCGCGCCTACTTGGACGTTTCCACGCCTGCTTGGACGCTTCCGCGCCTGCTTGCATGCTTCCCCGCCTGCTTGGACGCTTCCGCGCCTGTTTGGACTCTTCTGCGCCTTCTTGCATGCTTCCGCGCCTGCTTGGACGTTTCCGCGCTTGCTTGGACGCTACCGCGCCTGCTTGGACGCTACCGCGCCTTCTTGGACGCTTCCGCGACTGCTTGGACGTTTTCGCGCCTGATTGGACTCTTCTGCGCCTTCTTGCATGCTTCCGCGCCTACTTGGACGTTTCCGCGCCTGCTTGGACGCTTCCGCGCCTGTATGTATGCTTCCGAGCCTGCTTGGACGCTTCCGCGCCTGCTTAGACGCTTCAGCGCCTGCTTTGACTCTTCCGCGCCTGCTTGGACGTTTCCGCGCCTGCTTGAACGCTACCGCGCCTGCTTGGACGCTTCCGCGCCTGCTTGGACGCTACCGCGCCTGCTTGGACGCTTCCGTGCCATCTTGGACACTTCCACGCCTGCTTGGACGCTACCGCGCCTGCTTGGACGCTTCCGCGCCTGCTTGGACATTTCCGCGCCTGCTTGCACGGTTCTGCGCCTGCTTGGACGCTTCCGCGCCTGCTTGGACGTTTCCGCGACTGCTTGGACGCTTCCGCGCCTGCTTGGACTCTTCTGCGCCTTCTTGCATGCTTCCGCGCCTACTTGGACTCTTCCGCGCCTGCTTGGACGCTTCCGCGCCTGCTTGCACGCTTCCGCGCCTGCTTGGCCGCTTCCGCGACTGCTTGGACGCTTCCGCGCCTGCTTGGACGCTTCCGCGCCTGCTTGCATGCTTCCTCGCCTGCTTGGACGCTTCCGCGCCTGCTTGGACTCTTCCGCGCCTGCTTGGACGCTTCCGCGCCTGCTTGCACGCTTCCGCGCCTGCTTGGACGCTTCCGCGCCTGCTTGGACGCTTCCGCGCCTGCTTGGACGCTTCCGCGCCTGCTTGGACGCTTCCGCGCCTGATTGGACGCTTCCGCGCCTGCTTGCACGGTTCTGCGCCTGCTTGGACGCTTCCGCGCCTGCTTGGACGCTTCCGCGACTGCGTGGACGCTTCCGCGACTGCTTGGACGCTTCCGCGCCTGCTTGGACGCTTCCGCGCCTGCTTGCATGCTTCCGCGCCTACTTGGACGTTTCCGCGCCCGCTTGGACGTTTCCGCGTCTGCTTGGACGCTACCGCGCCTGCCTGGACGCTTCCGCGCCTGCTTGGACGCTACCGCGCCTGCTTGGACGCTTCCGCGACTGCTTGGACGCTTCCGCGCCTGCTTGGACTCTTCTGCGCCTTCTTGCATGCTGCCGCGCCAACTTGGACGCTTCCGCGCCTGGTTGGAGGCTACCGCGCCTGCTTGGACGCTTCCATGACTGCTTGGACGCTTCCGCGCCTGCTTGGACGTTTCCGTGCCTGCTTGGACGCTGCCGTGCCTGCTTGGCCGCTTCGGCGACTGCTTGGACGCTTCCGCGCCTGCTTGGACTCTTCTGCGCCTTCTTGCATGCTTCCCCGCCTGCTTGGACGCTTCCGCGACTGCTTGGACGCTACCGCGCCTGCTTGGACGCTTCCGCGACTGCTTGGACGCTTCCGCGCCTGCTTGGACGTTTCCGCGCCTGCTGGACGCTACCGCGCCTGCTTGGACGCTTCCGCGACTGCTTGGACGCTTCCGCGCCTGGTTGGACGCTACCGCGCCTGCTTGGACGCTTCCGTGACTGCTTGGACGCTTCCGCGCCTGCTTGGACTCTTCTGCGCCTTCTTGCATGCTTCCGCGCCTGCTTGGACGTTTCCGCGCCTGCATGGTCGCTTCCGCGCCTGCTTGGACGCTTCCGCGACTGCTTGGACGCTTCCGCGCCTGCTTGGACTCTTCTGCGTCTTCTTGCATGCTTCCGCGCCTGCTTGGACGTTTCCGCGCCTGCTTGGACGCTACCGCGCCTGCTTGGACGCTTCCGCGCCTGCTTGCATGCTTCCCCGCCTGTTTGGACGCTTCCGCGCCTGCTTGGAATCTTCTGCGTCTTCTTGCATGCTTCCGCGCCTGCTTGGACGTTTCCGCGCCTGCTTGGACGCTACCGCGCAGCTTGGACGCTTACGCGCCTGCTTGGACTCTTCTACGTCTTCTTGCATGCTTCCGCGCCTGCTTGGACGTTTCCGCGCCTGCTTGGACGCTACCGCGCCTGCTTGGACGCTTCCGCGCCTGCTTGCATGCTTCCCCGCCTGCTTGCATGCTTCCCCGCCTGCTTGGACGCTTCCGCGACTGCTTGGACGCTTCCGCGCCTGCTTGGACGTTACCGCGCCTGCTTGGACGCTTCCGCGACTGCTTGGTCGCTTCCGCGGCTGCTTGAACTCTTCTGCGCCTTCTTGCATGCTTCCGCGCCTGCTTGGACGTTTCCGCGCCTGCTTGGACGCTACCGCGCCTGCTTGGACGCTTCCGCGACTGCTTGGACGCTTCCGCGCCTGGTTGGACGCTACCGCGCCTGCTTGGACTCTTCTGCGCCTTCTTGCATGCTGCCGCGCCTACTTGGACGTTTCCGCGCCTGCTTGGACGCTTCAGCGCCTGCTTGCATGCTTCCCCGCCTGCTAGGACGCTTCCGCGCCTGCTTGGACTCTTCTGCGCCTGTTTGGACTCTTCTGCGCCTTCTTGCATGCTTCCGCGACTGATTGGACGCTTCCGCGACTGCTTGGCCGCTACCGCGCCTGCTTGGAAGCTTCCGCGCCTGCTTGGACTCTTCTGCGTCATCTTGCATGCTTCCGCGCCTGCTTGGACGTTTCCGCGCCTGCTTGGACGCTACCGCGCCTGCTTGGACGCTTCCGCGACTGCTTGGACGCTTCCGCGCCTTCTTGCATGCTGCCGCGCCTACTTGGACGTTTCCGCGCCTGCTTGGACTCTTCTGCGCCTTCTTGCATGCTGCCGCGCCTACTTGGACGTTTCCGCGCCTGCTTGGTAGCTTCCGCGCCTGCTTGGGCTCTTCTGCGCCTTCTTGCATGCTTCCGCGCCTGCTTGGACGTTTCCGCGCCGGCTTGGACGCTACCGCGCCTGCTTGGACTCTTCTGCGCCTGTTTGGACTCTTCTGCGCCTTCTTGCATGCTTCCGCGACTGATTGGACGCTTCCGCGACTGCTTGGCCGCGACCGCGCCTGCTTGGAAGCTTCCGCGCCTGCTTGGACTCTTCTGCGTCATCTTGCATGCTTCCGCGCCTGCTTGGACGTTTCCGCGCCTGCTTGGACGCTACCGCGCCTGGTTGGACGCTACCGCGCCTGCTTGGACTCTTCTGCGCCTTCTTGCATGCTGCCGCGCCTACTTGGACGTTTCCGCGCCTGCTTGGACTCTTCTGCGCCTTCTTGCATGCTGCCGCGCCTACTTGGACGTTTCCGCGCCTGCTTGGAAGCTTCCGCGCCTGCTTGGGCTCTTCTGCGCCTTCTTGCATGCTTCCGCGCCTGCTTGGACGTTTCCGCGCCTGCTTGGACGCTTCCGCGACTGCTTGGACGCTTCCGCGCCTGCTTGGACTCTTCTGCGCCTGCTTGGACTCTTCTGCGCCTGCTTGGACTCTTCTGCGCCTTCTTGCATGCTTCCGCGCCTGCTTGGACGCTCCCGCGCCTGGTTGGACGATACCGCGCCTGCTTGGACTCTTCTGCGCCTTCTTGCATGCTGCCGCGCCTACTTGGACGTTTCCGCGCCTGCTTGGAAGCTTCCGCGCCTGCTTGGACTCTTCTGCGTCATCTTGCATGCTTCCGCGCCTGCTTGGACGTTTCCGCGCCTGCTTGGACGCTACCGCGCCTGCTTGGACGCTTCCGCGACTGCTTGTACGCTACCGCGCCTGCTTGGACGCTTCCGCGACTGCTTGGACTCTTCTGCGCCTTCTTGCATGCTTCCGCGCCTGCTTGGACGTTTCCGCCCCAGCTTGGACGCTACCGCGCCTGCTTGGACGCTTCCGCGACTGCTTGGACGCTTCCGCGCCTGCTTGGACTCTTCTGCGCCTTCTTGCATGCTTCCCCGCCTGCTTGGACGCTTCCGCGACTGCTTGGACGCTACCGCGCCTGCTTGGACTCTTCTGCGCCTTCTTGCATGCTACCGCGCCTGCTTGGACGTTTCCGCGCCTGCTTGGACGCTTCCGCGACTGCTTGGACGCTTCTGCGCCTGCTTGGACTCTTCTGCGCCTTCTTGCATGCTTCCGCGCCTGCTTGGACGCTTCCGCGACTGCTTGGACGCTTCCGCGCCTGCTTGGACTCTTCTGCGCCTTCTTGCATGCTTTCCCGCCTGCTTGGACGCTTCCGCGACTGCTTGGACGCTACCGCACCTGCTTGGACGCTTCCGCGACTGCTTGGACGCTTCCGCGCCTGCTCGGACTCTTCTGCGCCTGTTTGGACTCTTCTGCGCCTTCTTGCATGCTTCCGCGACTGATTGGACGCTTCCGCGATTGCTTGGCCGCTACCGCGCCTGCTTGGAAGCTTCCGCGCCTGCTTGGACTCTTCTGCGTCATCTTGCATGCTTCCGCGCCTGCTTGGACGTTTCCGCGCCTGCTTGGACGCTACCGCGCCTGCTTGGACGCTTCCGCGACTGCTTGGACGCTTCCGCGCCTGGTTGGACGCGACCGCGCCTGCTTGAACGCTTCCGCGACTGCTTCGACGCTTCCGCGCATGTGTGGACCCTTCTGCGCCGCTTGGACTCTTCTGCGCCTTCTTGCATGCTTCCGCGCCTGCTTGGACGTTTCCGCGACTGCTTGGACGCTACCGCGCCTGCTTGGACGCTTCCGCGACAGCTTGGACGCTACCACGCCTGCTTGGACGCTTCCGCGCCTGCTTGGACGCTTCCGCGCCTGCTTGGACGCTTCCGCGACTGCTTGGACGCTTCCGCGCCTGCTTGGACTCTTCTGCGTCTTCTTGCATGCTTCCGCGCCTGCTTGGACGTTTCCGCGCCTGCTTGGACGCTACCGCGCCTGCTTGGACGCTTCCGCGCCTGCTTGGACGCTTCCGCGCCTGCTTGGACACTTCTGCGCCTGTTTGGATGCTTCCGCGCCTGTATGTATGCTTCCGAGCCGACTTGGACGCTTCCGCGCTTGCTTGGACGCTTCTGCGCCTTCTTGCATGCTTCCGCGCCTGCTTGGACGTTTCCGCGCCTGCATGGACGCTTCCGCGCCTGCTTGGACGCTTCCGCGACTGCTTGGACGCTTCCGCGCCTGCTTGGACTCTTCTGCGTCTTCTTGCATGCTTCCGCGCCTGCTTGGACGTTTCCGCGCCTGCTTGGACGCTACCGCGCCTGCTTGGACGCTTCCGCGCCTGCTTGCATGCTTCCCCGCCTGCTTGGACACTTCTGCGCCTGTTTGGATGCTTCCGCGCCTGTATGTATGCTTCCGAGCCTACTTGGACGCTTCCGCGCTTGCTTGGACGCTTCTGCGCCTTCTTGCATGCTTCCGCGCTTGCTTGGACGCTTCTGCGCCTTCTTGCATGCTTCCGCGCCTGCTTGGACGTTTCCGCGCCTGCATGGACGCTTCCGCGCCTGCTTGCATGCTTCCCCGCCTGTTTGGACGCTTCCGCGATTGCTTGGCCGCTACCGCGCCTGCTTGGAAGCTTCCGCGCCTGCTTGGACTCTTCTGCGTCATCTTGCATGCTTCCGCGCCTGCTTGGACGCTTCCGCGCCTGCTTGCATGCTTCCCCGCCTGCTTGGACGCTTCCGCGCCTGCTTGGACTCTTCTGCGCCTGCTTGGACGTTTCCGCGCCTGCTTGGACGCTACCACGCCTGCTTGGACGCTTCCGCGACTGCTTGGACACTACCGCGCCTGCTTGGACGCTTCCGTGACTGCTTGGACGCTTCCGCGCCTACTTGGACTCTTCTGCGCCTTCTTGCATGCTGCCGCGCCTACTTGGACGTTTCCGCGCTTGCTTGGACGCTTCCGCGCCTGCTTGCATGCTTCCCCGCCTGATTGGACGCTTCCGCGCCTGCTTGGACACTTCTGCGCCTACTTGGACTCTTCTGCGCCTTCTTGCATGCTGCCGCGCCTACTTGGACGTTTCCGCGCTTGCTTGGACGCTTCTGCGCCTTCTTGCATGCTTCCGCGCCTGCTTGGACGTTTCCGCGCCTGCATGGACGCTTCCGCGCCTGCTTGGACGCTTCCGCGACTGCTTGGACGCTTCCGCGCCTGCTTGGACTCTTCTGCGTCTTCTTGCATGCTTCCGCGCCTGCTTGGACGTTTCCGCGCCTGCTTGGACGCTACCGCGCCTGCTTGGACGCTTCCGCGCCTGCTTGCATGCTTCCCCGCCTGTTTGGACGCTTCCGCGCCTGCTTGGAATCTTCTGCGCCTTCTTGCATGCTTCCGCGCCTGCTTGGACGTTTCCCCGCCTGCATGGACGCTTCCGCGCCTGCTTGGACGCTTCCGCGCCTGCTTGGACGTTTCCGCGCCTGCATGGACGCTTCCGCGCCTGCTTGGACGCTTCCGCGACTGCTTGGACGCTTCCGCGCCTGCTTGGACTCTTCTGCGTCTTCTTGCATGCTTCCGCGCCTGCTTGGACGCTTCCGTGACTGCTTGGACGCTTCCGCGCCTACTTGGACTCTTCTGCGCCTTCTTGCATGCTGCCGCGCCTACTTGGACGTTTCCGCGCTTGCTTGGACGCTTCTGCGCCTTCTTGCATGCTTCCGCGCCTGCTTGGACGTTTCCGCGCCTGCATGGACGCTTCCGCGCCTGCTTGGACGCTTCCGCGACTGCTTGGACGCTTCCGCGCCTGCTTGGACTCTTCTGCGTCATCTTGCATGCTTCCGCGCCTGCTTGGACGTTTCCGCGCCTGCTTGGACGCTACCGCGCCTGCTTGGACGCTTCCGCGCCTGCTTGCATGCTTCCCCGCCTGTTTGGACGCTTCCGCGCCTGCTTGCATGCTTCCCCGCCTGCTTGGACGCTTCCGCGCCTGCTTGGACGCTTCCGCGACTGCTTGGACGCTTCCGCGCCTGCTTGGACTCTTCTGCGTCTTCTTGCATGCTTCCGCGCCTGCTTGCATGCTTCCCCGCCTGTTTGGACGCTTCCGCGCCTGCTTGGAATCTTCTGCGTCTTCTTGCATGCTTCCGCGCCTGCTTGGACGTTTCCGCGCCTGCTTGGACGCTGCCGCGCCTGCTTGGACGCTTACGCGCCTGCTTGGACTCTTCTACGTCTTCTTGCATGCTTCCGCGCCTGCTTGGACGTTTCCGCGCCTGCTTGGACGCTACCGCGCCTGCTTGGACGCTTCCGCGCCTGCTTGCATGCTTCCCCGCCTGCTTGCATGCTTCCCCGCCTGCTTGGACGCTTCCGCGACTGCTTGGACGCTTCCGCGCCTGCTTGGACGTTTCCGCGCCTGCTTGGACGCTTCCGCGACTGCTTGGTCGCTTCCGCGGCTGCTTGAACTCTTCTGCGCCTTCTTGCATGCTTCCGAGCCTACTTGGACGCTTCCGCGCCTGCTTGGACTCTTCTGCGCCTTCTTGCATGCTTCCGCGCCTGCTTGGACATTTCCGCGCCTGCTTGGACGCTTCCGCGCCTGCTTGGACTCTTCTGCGCCTTCTTGCATGCTTCCGCGCCTGCTTGGACGTTTCCGCGCCTGCTTGGACGCTACCGCGCCTGCTTGGACGCTTCCGCGACTGCTTGGACGCTTCCGCGCCTTCTTGCATGCTGCCGCGCCTACTTGGACGTTTCCGCGCCTGCTTGGACTCTTCTGCGCCTTCTTGCATGCTGCCGCGCCTACTTGGACGTTTCCGCGTCTGCTTGGTAGCTTCCGCGCCTGCTTGGGCTCTTCTGCGCCTTCTTGCATGCTTCCGCGCCTGCTTGGACGTTTCCGCGCCGGCTTGGACGCTACCGCGCCTGCTTGGACTCTTCTGCGCCTGTTTGGACTCTTCTGCGCCTTCTTGCATGCTTCCGCGACTGATTGGACGCTTCCGCGACTGCTTGGCCGCGACCGCGCCTGCTTGGAAGCTTCCGCGCCTGCTTGGACTCTTCTGCGTCATCTTGCATGCTTCCGCGCCTGCTTGGACGTTTCCGCGCCTGCTTGGACGCTACCGCGCCTGGTTGGACGCTACCGCGCCTGCTTGGACTCTTCTGCGCCTTCTTGCATGCTGCCGCGCCTACTTGGACGTTTCCGCGCCTGCTTGGAAGCTTCCGCGCCTGCTTCGGCTCTTCTGCGCCTTCTTGCATGCTACCGCGCCTGCTTGGACGCTTCCGCGCCTGCTTGCATGCTTCCCCGCCTGTTTGGACGCTTCCGCGCCTGCTTGGAATCTTCTGCGTCTTCTTGCATGCTTCCGCGCCTGCTTGGACGTTTCCGCGCCTGCTTGGACGCTGCCGCGCCTGCTTGGACGCTTACGCGCCTGCTTGGACTCTTCTACGTCTTCTTGCATGCTTCCGCGCCTGCTTGGACGTTTCCGCGCCTGCTTGGACGCTACCGCGCCTGCTTGGACGCTACCGCGCCTGGTTGGACGCTACCGCGCCTGCTTGGACTCTTCTGCGCCTTCTTGCATGCTGCCGCGCCTACTTGGACGTTTCCGCGCCTGCTTGGAAGCTTCCGCGCCTGCTTGGGCTCTTCTGCGCCTTCTTGCATGCTTCCGCGCCTGCTTGGACGTTTCCGCGCCTGCTTGGACGCTTCCGCGACTGCTTGGACGCTTCCGCGCCTGCTTGGACTCTTCCGCGCCTGCTTGGACTCTTCTGCGCCTGCTTGGACTCTTCTGCGCCTTCTTGCATGCTTCCGCGCCTGCTTGGACGCTCCCGCGCCTGGTTGGACGATACCGCGCCTGCTTGGACTCTTCTGCGCCTTCTTGCATGCTGCCGCGCCTACTTGGACGTTTCCGCGCCTGCTTGGAAGCTTCCGCGCCTGCTTGGACTCTTCTGCGTCATCTTGCATGCTTCCGCGCCTGCTTGGACGTTTCCGCGCCTGCTTGGACGCTACCGCGCCTGCTTGGACGCTTCCGCGACTGCTTGTACGCTACCGCGCCTGCTTGGACGCTTCCGCGACTGCTTGGACTCTTCTGCGCCTTCTTGCATGCTTCCGCGCCTGCTTGGACGTTTCCGCGCCTGCTTGGACGCTTCCGCGACTGCTTGGTCGCTTCCGCGGCTGCTTGAACTCTTCTGCGCCTTCTTGCATGCTTCCGAGCCTACTTGGACGCTTCCGCGCCTGCTTGGACTCTTCTGCGCCTTCTTGCATGCTTCCGCGCCTGCTTGGACATTTCCGCGCCTGCTTGGACGCTTCCGCGCCTGCTTGGACTCTTCTGCGCCTTCTTGCATGCTTCCGCGCCTGCTAGGACGTTTCCGCGCCTGCTTGGACGCTACCGCGCCTGCTTGGACTCTTCTGCGCCTGTTTGGACTCTTCTGCGCCTTCTTGCATGCTTCCGCGACTGATTGGACGCTTCCGCGACTGCTTGGCCGCGACCGCGCCTGCTTGGAAGCTTCCGCGCCTGCTTGGACTCTTCTGCGTCATCTTGCATGCTTCCGCGCCTGCTTGGACGTTTCCGCGCCTGCTTGGACGCTACCGCGCCTGGTTGGACGCTTCCGCGACTGCTTGGACGCTTCCGCGCCTGCTTGGACTCTTCTGCGCCTTCTTGCATGCTTCCCCGCCTGCTTGGACGCTTCCGCGACTGCTTGGACGCTACCGCGCCTGCTTGGACGCTTCCGCGACTGCTTGGACGCTTCCGCGCCTGCTTGGACTCTTCTGCGCCTGCTTGGACTCTTCTGCGCTTTCTTGCATGCTTCCGCGCCTGCTTGGACGCTCCCGCGCCTGCTTGGACGCTTCCGCGACTGCTTGGACGCTTCCGCGCCTGGTTGGACGATACCGCGCCTGCTTGGAAGCATCCGCGCCTGCTTGGACTCTTCTGCGCCTTCTTGCATGCTACCGTGCCTGCTTGGACGTTTCCGCGACTGCTTGGACGCTACCGCGCCTGCTTGGACGCTTCCGCGACAGCTTGGACGCTACCACGCCTGCTTGGACGCTTCCGCGCCTGCTTGGACGCTTCCGCGCCTGCTTGGACGCTTCCGCGACTGCTTGGACGCTTCCGCGCCTGCTTGGACTCTTCTGCGTCTTCTTGCATGCTTCCGCGCCTGCTTGGACGTTTCCGCGCCTGCTTGGACGCTACCGCGCCTGCTTGGACGCTTCCGCGCCTGCTTGCATGCTTCCCCGCCTGCTTGGACGCTTCCGCGCCTGCTTGGACTCTTCTGCGCCTGCTTGGACGCTACCGCGCCAGCTTGGACGCTTCCGCGACTGCTTGGACGCTACCGCGCCAGCTTGGACGCTTCCGCGACTGCTTGGACGCTTCCGCGCCTGCTTGGACGCTACCGCGCCAGCTTGGACGCTTCCGCGACTGCTTGGACGCTTCCGCGCCTGCTTGGACTCTTCTGCGCCTTCTTGCATGCTGCCGCGCCTACTTGGACGTTTCCACGACTGCTTGGACGCTTCCGCGCCAGCTTGGACGCTTCCGCGCCTGCTTGGACGCTTCCGCGCCTGCTTGGACGCTTCCGCGCCTGCTTGGACGCTTCCGCGCCTGCTTGGACTCTTCTGCGCCTGCTTGGACTCTTCTGCGCCTTCTTGAATGCTTCCGCGCCTACTTGGATGTTTCCGCGATTGCTTGGACGCTGCCGCGCCTGCTTGCGTGCTTCCCCGCCTGCTTGGACGCTTCCGCGCCTGCTTGGACATTTCCGCGCCTGCTTGCACGGTTCTGCGACTTCTTGCATGCTTCCGCGCCTGCTTGGACGCTTCCGCGCCTGCTTGGACGCTTCCGCGCCTGCTTGGACTCTTCTGCGCCTGCTTGGACTCTTCTGCGCCTTCTTGCATGCTTCCGCGCCTACTTGGATGTTTCCGCGATTGATTGGACGCTGCCGCGCCTGCTTGCGTGCTTCCCCGCCTGCTTGGACGCTTCCGCGCCTGCTTGGACATTTCCGCGCCTGCTTGCATGCTTCCGCGACTTCTTGCATGCTTCCGCGCCTGCTTGGACGCTTCCGCGACTGCTTGGACGCTTCCGCGCCTGCTTGCATGCTTCCCCGCCTGCTTGAACGCTTCCGCGCCTGCTTGGACTCTTCTGCGCCTTCTTGCATGCTTCCGCGCCTGCTTGGACGTTTCCGCGCCTGCTTGGACGCTTCCGCGCCTGGTTGGACGCTACCGCGCCTGCTTGGACTCTTCCGCGCCTGCTTGGACTCTTCTGCGCCTTCTTGCATGCTGCCGCGACTGCTTGGACGCTTCCGCGCCTGGTTGGACGCGACCGCGCCTGCTACGACGCTTCCGCGCCTGCTTGGACTCTTCTGCGCCTGCTTGGACTCTTCTGCGCCTTCTTGCATGCTGCCACGCCTACTTTGACGTTTCCACGCCTGCTTGGACGTTTACGCGCCTGCTTGGACGCTACCGCGCCTGCTTGGACGCTTCCGCGACTGCTTGGACGCTACCGCGCCAGCTTGGACGCTTCCGCGACTGCTTGGACGCTTCCGCGCCTGCTTGGACTCTTCTGCGCCTTCTTGCATGCTGCCGCGCCTACTTGGACGCCTCCGCGCCTGGTTGGACGCTACCGCGCCTGCTTGGACGCTTCCGCGACTGCTTGGACGCTTCCGCGCCTGCTTGGACTCTTCTGCGCCTGCTTGGACTCTTCTGCGCCTGCTTGGACTCTTCTGCGCCTTCTTGCATGCTTCCGCGCCTGCTTGGACGCTCCCGCGCCTGCTTGGACTCTTCCGCGCCTGCTTGGACTCTTCTGCGCCTTCTTGCATGCTGCCGCGACTGCTTGGACGTTTCCACGCCTGCTTGGAAGCTTCCGCGCCTGCTTGGACTCTTCTGCGTCATCTTGCATGCTTCCGCGCCTGCTTGGACGTTTCCGCGCCTGCTTGGACGCTACCGCGCCTGCTTGGACGCTTCCGCGACTGCTTGTACGCTACCGCGCCTGCTTGGACGCTTCCGCGACTGCTTGGACTCTTCTGCGCCTTCTTGCATGCTTCCGCGCCTGCTTGGACGTTTCCGCCCCAGCTTGGACGCTACCGCGCCTGCTTGGACGCTTCCGCGACTGCTTGGACGCTTCCGCGCCTGCTTGGACTCTTCTGCGCCTTCCTGCATGCTTCCCCGCCTGCTTGGACGCTTCCGCGACTGCTTGGACGCTACCGCGCCTGCTTGGACGCTTCCGCGACTGCTTGGACGCTTCCGCGACTGCTTGGACGCTTCCGCGCCTGCTTGGACTCTTCTGCGCCTGCTTGGACTCTTCTGCGCTTTCTTGCATGCTTCCGCGCCTGCTTGGACGTTTCCGCCCCAGCTTGGACGCTACCGCGCCTGCTTGGACGCTTCCGCGACTGCTTGGACGCTTCCGCGCCTGCTTGGACTCTTCTGCGCCTTCTTGCATGCTTCCCCGCCTGCTTGGACGCTTCCGCGACTGCTTGGACGATACCGCGCCTGCTTGGACGCTTCCGCGACTGCTTGGACGCTTCCGCGCCTGCTTGGACTCTTCTGCGCCTGCTTGGACTCTTCTGCGCTTTCTTGCATGCTTCCGCGCCTGCTTGGACGCTCCCGCGCCTGCTTGGACGCTTCCGCGACTGCTTGGACGCTTCCGCGCCTGGTTGGACGATACCGCGCCTGCTTGGAAGCATCCGCGCCTGCTTGGACTCTTCTGCGCCTTCTTGCATGCTACCGCGCCTGCTTGGACGTTTCCGCGCCTGCTTGGACGCTTCCGCGACTGCTTGGACGCTTCCGCGCCTGCTTGGACTCTTCTGCGCCTTCTTGCATGCTTCCGCGCCTGCTTGGACGCTTCCGCGACTGCTTGGACGCTTCCGCGCCTGCTTGGACTCTTCTGCGCCGTCTTGCATGCTTTCCCGCCTGCTTGGACGCTTCCGCGACTGCTTGGACGCTACCGCACCTGCTTGGACGCTTCCGCGACTGCTTGGACGCTTCCGCGCCTGCTCGGACTCTTCTGCGCCTGTTTGGACTCTTCTGCGCCTTCTTGCATGCTTCCGCGACTGATTGGACGCTTCCGCGATTGCTTGGCCGCTACCGCGCCTGCTTGGAAGCTTCCGCGCCTGCTTGGACTCTTCTGCGTCATCTTGCATGCTTCCGCGCCTGCTTGGACGTTTCCGCGCCTGCTTGGACGCTACCGCGCCTGCTTGGACGCTTCCGCGACTGCTTGGACGCTTCCGCGCCTGGTTGGACGCGACCGCGCCTGCTTGAACGCTTCCGCGACTGCTTCGACGCTTCCGCGCATGTGTGGACCCTTCTGCGCCGCTTGGACTCTTCTGCGCCTTCTTGCATGCTTCCGCGCCTGCTTGGACGTTTCCGCGACTGCTTGGACGCTACCGCGCCTGCTTGGACGCTTCCGCGACAGCTTGGACGCTACCACGCCTGCTTGGACGCTTCCGCGCCTGCTTGGACGCTTCCGCGCCTGCTTGGACGCTTCCGCGACTGCTTGGACGCTTCCGCGCCTGCTTGGACTCTTCTGCGTCTTCTTGCATGCTTCCGCGCCTGCTTGGACGTTTCCGCGCCTGCTTGGACGCTACCGCGCCTGCTTGGACGCTTCCGCGCCTGCTTGGACGCTTCCGCGCCTGCTTGGACACTTCTGCGCCTGTTTGGATGCTTCCGCGCCTGTATGTATGCTTCCGAGCCTACTTGGACGCTTCCGCGCTTGCTTGGACGCTTCTGCGCCTTCTTGCATGCTCCCGCGCCTGCTTGGACGTTTCCGCGCCTGCATGGACGCTTCCGCGCCTGCTTGGACGCTTCCGCGACTGCTTGGACGCTTCCGCGCCTGCTTGGACTCTTCTGCGTCTTCTTGCATGCTTCCGCGCCTGCTTGGACGTTTCCGCGCCTGCTTGGACGCTACCGCGCCTGCTTGGACGCTTCCGCGCCTGCTTGCATGCTTCCCCGCCTGCTTGGACACTTCTGCGCCTGTTTGGATGCTTCCGCGCCTGTATGTATGCTTCCGAGCCTACTTGGACGCTTCCGCGCTTGCTTGGACGCTTCTGCGCCTTCTTGCATGCTTCCGCGCTTGCTTGGACGCTTCTGCGCCTTCTTGCATGCTTCCGCGCCTGCTCGGACGTTTCCGCGCCTGCATGGACGCTTCCGCGCCTGCTTGCATGCTTCCCCGCCTGTTTGGACGCTTCCGCGATTGCTTGGCCGCTACCGCGCCTGCTTGGAAGCTTCCGCGCCTGCTTGGACTCTTCTGCGTCATCTTGCATGCTTCCGCGCCTGCTTGGACGCTTCCGCGCCTGCTTGCATGCTTCCCCGCCTGCTTGGACGCTTCCGCGCCTGCTTGGACTCTTCTGCGCCTGCTTGGACGTTTCCGCGCCTGCTTGGACGCTACCACGCCTGCTTGGACGCTTCCGCGACTGCTTGGACACTACCGCGCCTGCTTGGACGCTTCCGTGACTGCTTGGACGCTTCCGCGCCTACTTGGACTCTTCTGCGCCTTCTTGCATGCTGCCGCGCCTACTTGGACGTTTCCGCGCTTGCTTGGACGCTTCCGCGCCTGCTTGCATGCTTCCCCGCCTGATTGGACGCTTCCGCGCCTGCTTGGACACTTCTGCGCCTGTTTGGATGCTTCCGCGCCTGTATGTATGCTTCCGAGCCTGCTTGGACACTACCGCGCCTGCTTGGACGCTTCCGTGACTGCTTGGACGCTTCCGCGCCTACTTGGACTCTTCTGCGCCTTCTTGCATGCTGCCGCGCCTACTTGGACGTTTCCGCGCTTGCTTGGACGCTTCTGCGCCTTCTTGCATGCTTCCGCGCCTGCTTGGACGTTTCCGCGCCTGCATGGACGCTTCCGCGCCTGCTTGGACGCTTCCGCGACTGCTTGGACGCTTCCGCGCCTGCTTGGACTCTTCTGCGTCTTCTTGCATGCTTCCGCGCCTGCTTGGACGTTTCCGCGCCTGCTTGGACGCTACCGCGCCTGCTTGGACGCTTCCGCGCCTGCTTGCATGCTTCCCCGCCTGTTTGGACGCTTCCGCGCCTGCTTGGAATCTTCTGCGCCTTCTTGCATGCTTCCGCGCCTGCTTGGACGTTTCCGCGCCTGCATGGACGCTTCCGCGCCTGCTTGGACGCTTCCGCGCCTGCTTGGACGTTTCCGCGCCTGCATGGACGCTTCCGCGCCTGCTTGGACGCTTCCGCGACTGCTTGGACGCTTCCGCGCCTGCTTGGACTCTTCTGCGTCTTCTTGCATGCTTCCGCGCCTGCTTGGACGCTTCCGTGACTGCTTGGACGCTTCCGCGCCTACTTGGACTCTTCTGCGCCTTCTTGCATGCTGCCGCGCCTACTTGGACGTTTCCGCGCTTGCTTGGACGCTTCTGCGCCTTCTTGCATGCTTCCGCGCCTGCTTGGACGTTTCCGCGCCTGCTTGGACGCTGCCGCGCCTGCTTGGACGCTTACGCGCCTGCTTGGACTCTTCTACGTCTTCTTGCATGCTTCCGCGCCTGCTTGGACGTTTCCGCGCCTGCTTGGACGCTACCGCGCCTGCTTGGACGCTTCCGCGCCTGCTTGCATGCTTCCCCGCCTGCTTGCATGCTTCCCCGCCTGCTTGGACGCTTCCGCGACTGCTTGGACGCTTCCGCGCCTGCTTGGACGTTTCCGCGCCTGCTTGAACGCTTCCGCGACTGCTTGGTCGCTTCCGCGGCTGCTTGAACTCTTCTGCGCCTTCTTGCATGCTTCCGAGCCTACTTGGACGCTTCCGCGCCTGCTTGGACTCTTCTGCGCCTTCTTGCATGCTTCCGCGCCTGCTTGGACATTTCCGCGCCTGCTTGGACGCTTCCGCGCCTGCTTGGACTCTTCTGCGCCTTCTTGCATGCTTCCGCGCCTGCTTGGACGTTTCCGCGCCTGCTTGGACGCTACCGCGCCTGCTTGGACGCTTCCGCGACTGCTTGGACGCTTCCGCGCCTTCTTGCATGCTGCCGCGCCTACTTGGACGTTTCCGCGCCTGCTTGGACTCTTCTGCGCCTTCTTGCATGCTGCCGCGCCTACTTGGACGTTTCCGCGCCTGCTTGGTAGCTTCCGCGCCTGCTTGGGCTCTTCTGCGCCTTCTTGCATGCTTCCGCGCCTGCTTGGACGTTTCCGCGCCGGCTTGGACGCTACCGCGCCTGCTTGGACTCTTCTGCGCCTGTTTGGACTCTTCTGCGCCTTCTTGCATGCTTCCGCGACTGATTGGACGCTTCCGCGACTGCTTGGCCGCGACCGCGCCTGCTTGGAAGCTTCCGCGCCTGCTTGGACTCTTCTGCGTCATCTTGCATGCTTCCGCGCCTGCTTGGACGTTTCCGCGCCTGCTTGGACGCTACCGCGCCTGGTTGGACGCTACCGCGCCTGCTTGGACTCTTCTGCGCCTTCTTGCATGCTGCCGCGCCTACTTGGACGTTTCCGCGCCTGCTTGGAAGCTTCCGCGCCTGCTTGGGCTCTTCTGCGCCTTCTTGCATGCTTCCGCGCCTGCTTGGACGTTTCCGCGCCTGCTTGGACGCTTCCGCGACTGCTTGCATGCTTCCGCGCCTGCTTGGACGTTTCCGCGCCTGCTTGGACGCTTCCGCGCCTGCTTGGACTCTTCTGCGTCTTCTTGCATGCTTCCGCGCCTGCTTGGACGTTTCCGCGCCTGCTTGGACGCTACCGCGCCTGGTTGGACGCTACCGCGCCTGCTTGGACTCTTCTGCGCCTTCTTGCATGCTGCCGCGCCTACTTGGACGTTTCCGCGCCTGCTTGGAAGCTTCCGCGCCTGCTTGGGCTCTTCTGCGCCTTCTTGCATGCTTCCGCGCCTGCTTGGACGTTTCCGCGCCTGCTTGGACGCTTCCGCGACTGCTTGGACGCTTCCGCGCCTGCTTGGACTCTTCCGCGCCTGCTTGGACTCTTCTGCGCCTGCTTGGACTCTTCTGCGCCTTCTTGCATGCTTCCGCGCCTGCTTGGACGCTCCCGCGCCTGGTTGGACGATTCCGCGCCTGCTTGGACTCTTCTGCGCCTTCTTGCATGCTGCCGCGCCTACTTGGACGTTTCCGCGCCTGCTTGGAAGCTTCCGCGCCTGCTTGGACTCTTCTGCGTCATCTTGCATGCTTCCGCGCCTGCTTGGACGTTTCCGCGCCTGCTTGGACGCTACCGCGCCTGCTTGGACGCTTCCGCGACTGCTTGTACGCTACCGCGCATGCTTGGACGCTTCCGCGACTGCTTGGACTCTTCTGCGCCTTCTTGCATGCTTCCGCGCCTGCTTGGACGTTTCCGCGCCTGCTTGGACGCTTCCGCGACTGCTTGGTCGCTTCCGCGGCTGCTTGAACTCTTCTGCGCCTTCTTGCATGCTTCCGAGCCTACTTGGACGCTTCCGCGCCTGCTTGGACTCTTCTGCGCCTTCTTGCATGCTTCCGCGCCTGCTTGGACATTTCCGCGCCTGCTTGGACGCTTCCGCGCCTGCTTGGACTCTTCTGCGCCTTCTTGCATGCTTCCGCGCCTGCTTGGACGTTTCCGCGCCTGCTTGGACGCTACCGCGCCTGCTTGGACGCTTCCGCGACTGCTTGGACGCTTCCGCGCCTTCTTGCATGCTGCCGCGCCTACTTGGACGTTTCCGCGCCTGCTTGGACTCTTCTGCGCCTTCTTGCATGCTGCCGCGCCTACTTGGACGTTTCCGCGCCTGCTTGGTAGCTTCCGCGCCTGCTTGGGCTCTTCTGCGCCTTCTTGCATGCTTCCGCGCCTGCTTGGACGTTTCCGCGCCGGCTTGGACGCTACCGCGCCTGCTTGGACTCTTCTGCGCCTGTTTGGACTCTTCTGCGCCTTCTTGCATGCTTCCGCGACTGATTGGACGCTTCCGCGACTGCTTGGCCGCGACCGCGCCTGCTTGGAAGCTTCCGCGCCTGCTTGGACTCTTCTGCGTCATCTTGCATGCTTCCGCGCCTGCTTGGACGTTTCCGCGCCTGCTTGGACGCTACCGCGCCTGGTTGGACGCTTCCGCGACTGCTTGGACGCTTCCGCGCCTGCTTGGACTCTTCTGCGCCTTCTTGCATGCTTCCCCGCCTGCTTGGACGCTTCCGCGACTGCTTGGACGCTACCGCGCCTGCTTGGACGCTTCCGCGACTGCTTGGACGCTTCCGCGCCTGCTTGGACTCTTCTGCGCCTGCTTGGACTCTTCTGCGCTTTCTTGCATGCTTCCGCGCCTGCTTGGACGCTCCCGCGCCTGCTTGGACGCTTCCGCGACTGCTTGGACGCTTCCGCGCCTGGTTGGACGATACCGCGCCTGCTTGGAAGCATCCGCGCCTGCTTGGACTCTTCTGCGCCTTCTTGCATGCTACCGTGCCTGCTTGGACGTTTCCGCGCCTGCTTGGACGCTTCCGCGACTGCTTGGACGCTTCCGCGCCTGCTTCGACTCTTCTGCGCCTGCTTGGACTCTTCTGCGCCTTCTTGCATGCTTCCGCGCCTGCTTGGACGCTTCCGCGACTGCTTGGACGCTTCCGCGCCTGCTTGGACTCTTCTGCGCCTTCTTGCATGCTTCCCCGCCTGCTTGGACGCTTCCGCGACTGCTTGGACGCTACCGCACCTGCTTGGACGCTTCCGCGACTGCTTGGACGCTTCCGCGCCTGCTTGGACTCTTCTGCGCCTGTTTGGACTCTTCTGCGCCTTCTTGCATGCTTCCGCGACTGATTGGACGCTTCCGCGATTGCTTGGCCGCTACCGCGCCTGCTTGGAAGCTTCCGCGCCTGCTTGGACTCTTCTGCGTCATCTTGCATGCTTCCGCGCCTGCTTGGACGTTTCCGCGCCTGCTTGGACGCTACCGCGCCTGCTTGGACGCTTCCGCGACTGCTTGGACGCTTCCGCGCCTGGTTGGACGCGACCGCGCCTGCTTGAACGCTTCCGCGACTGCTTCGACGCTTCCGCGCCTGTGTGGACCCTTCTGCGCCGCTTGGACTCTTCTGCGCCTTCTTGCATGCTTCCGCGCCTGCTTGGACGTTTCCGCGACTGCTTGGACGCTACCGCGCCTGCTTGGACGCTTCCGCGACAGCTTGGACGCTACCACGCCTGCTTGGACGCTTCCGCGCCTGCTTGGACGCTTCCGCGCCTGCTTGGACGCTTCCGCGACTGCTTGGACGCTTCCGCGCCTGCTTGGACTCTTCTGCGTCTTCTTGCATGCTTCCGCGCCTGCTTGGACGTTTCCGCGCCTGCTTGGACGCTACCGCGCCTGCTTGGACGCTTCCGCGCCTGCTTGCATGCTTCCCCGCCTGCTTGGACGCTTCCGCGCCTGCTTGGACTCTTCTGCGCCTGCTTGGACGTTTCCGCGCCTGCTTGGACGCTACCACGCCTGCTTGGACGCTTCCGCGACTGCTTGGACACTACCGCGCCTGCTTGGACGCTTCCGTGACTGCTTGGACGCTTCCGCGCCTACTTGGACTCTTCTGCGCCTTCTTGCATGCTGCCGCGCCTACTTGGACGTTTCCGCGCTTGCTTGGACGCTTCCGCGCCTGCTTGCATGCTTCCCCGCCTGATTGGACGCTTCCGCGCCTGCTTGGACACTTCTGCGCCTGTTTGGATGCTTCCGCGCCTGTATGTATGCTTCCGAGCCTGCTTGGACGCTTCCGCGCCTGCTTGGACGCTACCGCGCCTTCTTGGACGCTTCCGCGACTGCTTGGACGCTTCCGCGCCTGCTTGGACTCTTCTGCGCCTTCTTGCATGCTGCCGCGACTGCTTGGACGCTTCCGCGCCTGGTTGGACGCGACCGCGCCTGCTACGACGCTTCCGCGCCTGCTTGGACTCTTCTGCGCCTGCTTGGACTCTTCTGCGCCTTCTTGCATGCTGCCACGCCTACTTTGACGTTTCCACGCCTGCTTGGACGTTTACGCGCCTGCTTGGACGCTACCGCGCCTGCTTGGACGCTACCGCGACTGCTTGGACGCTACCGCGCCAGCTTGGACGCTTCCGCGACTGCTTGGACGCTTCCGCGCCTGCTTGGACTCTTCTGCGCCTTCTTGCATGCTGCCGCGCCTACTTGGACGCCTCCGCGCCTGGTTGGACGCTACCGCGCCTGCTTGGACGCTTCCGCGACTGCTTGGACGCTTCCGCGCCTGCTTGGACTCTTCTGCGCCTTCTTGCATGCTGCCGCGCGTACTTGGACGTTTCCACGCCTGCTTGGACGCTACCGCGCCTGCTTGGACGCTTCCGCGACTGCTTGGACGCTTCCGCGCCTGCTTGGCCGCTTCCACGCCTGCTTGGACTCTTCTGCGCCTTCTTGCATACTTCCGCGCCTACTTGGACGCTTACGCTCCTGCTTGGACGCTTCCGCGCCTGCTTGGACGCTTCCGCGCCTGCTTGGACACTTCCGCGCCTGCTTGTACTCTTCTGCGCCTTCTTGCATGCTTCCGCGCCTGCTTGCATGCTTCCTCGCCTGCTTGGACGCTTCCGCGCCTGCTTGCACGGTTCCGAGCCTGCTTGGACGCTTTCGCGCCTGCTTGGACGCTTCCGCGTCTTCTTGGACTCTTCTGCGCCTTCTTGCATGCTTCCGCGCCTGCTTGCATGCTTCCGCGCCTGCTTGGACGCTTCCGCGCCTGCTTGGACGCTACCCCGCCTGCTTGGTCGCTTCCGCGCCTACTTGGACGTTTTCGCGCCTGCTTGGACTCTTCTGCGCCTTCTTGCATGCTTCCGCGCCTACTTGGACGTTTCCGCGCCTGCTTGGACGCTTCCGCGCCTGCTTGCATGCTTCCTCGCCTGCTTGGACGCTTCCGCGCCTGCTTGGACTCTTCCGCGCCTGCTTGGACGCTTCCGCGCCTGCTTGCACGCTTCCGCGCCTGCTTGGACGCTTCCGCGCCTGCTTGGACGCTTCCGCGCCTCCGTGGACGCTTCCGCGCCTGCTTGGACGCTTCCGCGCCTGATTGGACGCTTCCGCGCCTGCTTGCACGGTTCTGCGCCTGCTTGGACGCTTCCGCGCCTGCTTGGACGCTTCCGCGACTGCGTGGACGCTTCCGCGACTGCTTGGACGCTTCCGCGACTGCTTGGACGCTTCCGCGCCTGCTTGGACTCTTCTGCGCCTGCTTGGACTCTCCTGCGCCTTCTTGCATGCTTCCGCGCCTGCTTGGACGTTTCCGCGCCAGCTTGGACGCTACCGCGCCTGCTTGGACGCTTCTGTGACTGCTTGGACGCTTCCGCGACTGCTTGGACGCTACCGCGCCTGCTTGGACGCTTCCGCGACTGCTTGGACTCTTCTGCGCCTTCTTGCATGCTTCCGCGCCTGCTTGGACATTTCCGCGCCTGCTTGGACGCTTCCGCGCCTGCTTGGACTCTTCTGAGCCTTCTTGCATGCTTCCGCGCCTGCTTGGACGTTTCCGCGCCTGCTTGGACGCTACCGCGCCTGCTTGGACGCTTCCGGGACTGCTTGGACGCTTCCGCGCCTGGTTGGACGCTACCGCGCCTGCTTGGACTCTTCTGCGCCTTCTTGCATGCTGCCGCGCCTACTTGGACGTTTCCGCGCCTGCTTGGACGCTTCCGCGCCTGCTTGCATGCTTCCCCGCCTGCTTGGACGCTTCCGCGCCTGCTTGGACTCTTCTGCGCCTGTTTGGACTCTTCTGCGCCTTCTTGCATGCTTCCGCGACTGATTGGACGCTTCCGCGACTGCTTGGCCGCTACCGCGCCTGCTTGGAAGCTTCCGGGCCTGCTTGGACTCTTCTGCGTCTTCTTGCATGCTTCCGCGCCTGCTTGGACGTTTCCGCGCCTGCTTGGACACTACCGCGCCTGCTTGGACGCTTCCGCGACTGCTTGGACGCTTCCGCGCCTGGTTGGACGCGACCGCGCCTGCTTGGACGTTTCCGCGCCTGCTTGGACGCTACCTCGCCTGCTTGGACGCTTCCATGCCTTCTTGCATGCTTCCGCGCCTACTTGGACGTTTCCGCGCCTGCTTGGACGCTTCCGCGCCTGATTGCATGCTTCCCCGCCTGCTTGGACGCTTCCGCGACTGCTTGGACGCTACCGCGCCAGCTTGGACGCTTCCGCGACTGCTTGGACGCTTCCGCGCCTGCTTGGACTCTTCTGCGCCTTCTTGCATGCTGCCGCGCCTACTTGGACGTTTCCGCGCCTGCTTGGACGCTTCCGCGCCTGGTTGGACGCGACCGCGCCTGCTTGGACGTTTCCGCGCCTGCTTGGACGCTACCGCGCCTGCTTGGACGCTTCCATGCCTTCTTGCATGCTTCCGCGCCTGCTTGCATGCTTCCGCGCCTGCTTGGCCGCTACCGCGCCTGCTTGGAAGCTTCCGGGCCTGCTTGGACTCTTCTGCGTCTTCTTGCATGCTTCCGCGCCTGGTTGGACGCGACCGCGCCTGCTTGGACGTTTCCGCGCCTGCTTGGACGCTACCGCGCCTGCTTGGACGCTTCCATGCCTTCTTGCATGCTTCCGCGACTGATTGGACGCTTCCGCGACTGCTTGGCCGCTACCGCGCCTGCTTGGAAGCTTCCGGGCCTGCTTGGACTCTTCTGCGTCTTCTTGCATGCTTCCGCGCCTGCTTGGACGTTTCCGCGCCTGCTTGGACACTACCGCGCCTGCTTGGACGCTTCCGCGACTGCTTGGACGCTTCCGCGCCTGGTTGGACGCGACCGCGCCTGCTTGAACGTTTCCGCGCCTGCTTGGACGCTTCCGCGCCTGCTTGGACTCTTCCGCGCCTGCTTGGACGCTTCCGCGCCTGCTTGCACGCTTCCGCGCCTGCTTGGACGCTTCCGCGCCTACTTGGACGCTTCCGCGCCTGCGTGGACGCTTCCGCGCCTGCTTGGACGCTTCCGCGCCTGATTGGACGCTTCCGCGCCTGCTTGCACGGTTCTGCGCCTGCTTGGACGCTTCCGAGCCTGCTTGGACGCTTCCGCGACTGCGTGGACGCTTCCGCGACTGCTTGGACGCTTCCGCGACTGCTTGGACGCTTCCGCGCCTGCTTGGACTCTTCTGCGCCTGCTTGGACTCTTCTGCGCCTTCTTGCATGCTTCCGCGCCTGCTTGGACGTTTCCGCGCCTGCTTGGACGCTTCCGCGCCTGGTTGGACGCGACCGCGCCTGCTTGGACGTTTCCGCGCCTGCTTGGACGCTACCGCGCCTGCTTGGACGCTTCCATGCCTTCTTGCATGCTTCCGCGCCTACTTGGACGCTTCCGCGACTGCTTGGACGCTTCCGCGACTGCTTGGACGCTACCGCGCCTGCTTGCATGCTTCCGCGCCTGCTTGGACGTTTCCGCGCCTTCTTGGACGCTACCGCGCCTACTTGGACGCTTCCGCGACTGCTTGGACGCTACCGCGCCTGCTTGGACGCTTCCGCGACTGCTTGGACGCTTCCGCGCCTGCTTGGACTCTTCTGCGCCTTCTTGCATGCTTCCGCGCCTGCTTGGACGTTTCCGCGCCTGCTTGGACGCTACCGCGCCTGCTTGGACGCTTCCGCGACTGCTTGGACGCTACCGCGCCTGCTTGGACGCTTCCGCGACTGCTTGGACGCTTCCGCGCCTGCTTGGACTCTTCTGCGCCTTCTTGCATGCTGCCGCGCCAACTTGGACGCTTCCGCGCCTGGTTGGAGGCTACCGCGCCTGCTTGGACGCTTCCATGACTGCTTGGACGCTTCCGCGCCTGCTTGGACGTTTCCGTGCCTGCTTGGACGCTACCGTGCCTGCTTGGCCGCTTCGGCGACTGCTTGGACGCTTCCGCGCCTGCTTGGACTCTTCTGCGCCTTCTTGCATGCTTCCCCGCCTGCTTGGACGCTTCCGCGACTGCTTGGACGCTACCGCGCCTGCTTGGACGCTTCCGCGACTGCTTGGACTCTTCTGCGCCTTCTTGCATGCTTCCGCGCCTGCTTGGACTCTTCTGAGCCTTCTTGCATGCTTCCGCGCCTGCTTGGACGTTTCCGCGCCTGCTTGGACGCTACCGCGCCTGCTTGGACGCTTCCGCGACTGCTTGGACTCTTCCGCGCCTGGTTGGACGCTACCGCGACTGCTTGGACTCTTCTGCGCCTTCTTGCATGCTGCCGCGCCTACTTGGACGTTTCCGCGCCTGCTTGGACGCTTCCGCGCCTGATTGCATGCTTCCCCGCCTGCTTGGACGCTTCCGCGCCTGCTTGGACTCTTCTGCGCCTGTTTGGACTCTTCTGCGCCATCTTGCATGCTTCCGCGACTGATTGGACGCTTCCGCGACTGCTTGGCCGCTACCGCGCCTGCTTGGAAGCTTCCGCGCCTGCTTGGACTCTTCTGCGTCATCTTGCATGCTTCCGCGCCTGCTTGGACGTTTCCGCGCCTGCTGGACGCAACCGCGCCTGCTTGGACGCTTCCGCGACTGCTTGGACGCTTCCGCGCCTGGTTGGACGCGACCGCGCCTGCTCGAACGCTTCCGCGACTGCTTCGACGCTTCCGCGCCTGTGTGGACCCTTCTGCGCCTGCTTGGACTCTTCTGCGCCTTCTTGCATGCTTCCGCGCCTGCTTGGACGTTTCCGCGACTGCTTGGACGCTACCGCGCCTGCTTGGACGCTTCCGCGACTGCTTGGACGCTACCACGCCTGCTTGGACGCTTCCGCGCCTACTTGGACGCTTCCGCGCCTGCTTGGACGCTTCCGCGACTGCTTGGACGTTTCCGCCCCAGCTTGGACGCTACCGCGCCTGCTTGGACGCTTCCGCGACTGCTTGGACGTTTCCGCCCCAGCTTGGACGCTACCGCGCCTGCTTGGACGCTTCCGCGACTGCTTGGACGCTTCCGCGACTGCTTGAACGCTTCCGCGCCTGCTTGGACTCTTCTGCGCCTTCTTGCATGCTTCCGCGCCTGCTTGGACGTTTCCGCGCCTTCTTGGACGCTACCGCGCCTGCTTGGACGCTTCCGCGACTGCTTGGACGCTACCGCGCCTGCTTGGACGCTTCCGCGACTGCTTGGACGCTTCCGCGCCTGCTTGGACTTTTCCGTGCCTGCTTGAACGCTGCCGTGCCTGCTTGGCCGCTTCGGCGACTGCTTGGACGCTTCCGCGCCTGCTTGGACGCTTACGCGTCTGCTTGGATGCTACCGCGCCTGCTTGGACGCTTCCGCGACTGCTTGGACGCTTCCGCGCCTGCTTGGACGTTTCCGCGCCTGCTGGACGCTACCGCGCCTGCTTGGACGCTTCCGCGACTGCTTGGACGCTTCCGCGCCTGGTTGGACGCGACCGCGCCTGCTTGGACGCTACCGCGCCTGCTTGGACGCTTCCGCGCCTGCTTGCATGCGTCCCCGCCTGCTTGGACGTTTCCGCGCTTGCTTGGACGCTTCCGCGCCTGCTTGCGTGCTTCCCCGCCTGCTTGGACGCTTCCGCGCCTGCTTGGACTCTTCTGCGCCTTCTTGCATGCTGCCGCGCCAACTTGGACGCTTCCGCGCCTGGTTGGAGGCTACCGCGCCTGCTTGGACGTTTCCGCGCCTGCTGGACGCTACCGCGCCTGCTTGGACGCTTCCGCGACTGCTTGGACGCTTCCGCGCCTGGTTGGACGCGACCGCGCCTGCTTGGACGCTACCGCGCCTGCTTGGACGCTTCCGCGCCTGCTTGCATGCTTCCCCGCCTGCTTGGACGTTTCCGCGCCTGCTTGGACTCTTCTGCGCCTTCTTGCATGCTGCCGCGCCAACTTGGACGCTTCCGCGCCTGGTTGGAGGCTACCGCGCCTGCTTGGACGCTTCCATGACTGCTTGGACGCTTCCGCGCCTGCTTGGACGTTTCCGTGCCTGCTTGGACGCTACCGTGCCTGCTTGGCCGCTTCGGCGACTGCTTGGACGCTTCCGCGCCTGCTTGGACTCTTCTGCGCCTTCTTGCATGCTTCCCCGCCTGCTTGGACGCTTCCGCGACTGCTTGGACGCTACCGCGCCTGCTTGGACGCTTCCGCGACTGCTTGGACTCTTCTGCGCCTTCTTGCATGCTTCCGCGCCTGCTTGGACTCTTCTGAGCCTTCTTGCATGCTTCCGCGCCTGCTTGGACGTTTCCGCGCCTGCTTGGACGCTACCGCGCCTGCTTGGACGCTTCCGCGACTGCTTGGACTCTTCCGCGCCTGGTTGGACGCTACCGCGACTGCTTGGACTCTTCTGCGCCTTCTTGCATGCTGCCGCGCCTACTTGGACGTTTCCGCGCCTGCTTGGACGCTTCCGCGCCTGATTGCATGCTTCCCCGCCTGCTTGGACGCTTCCGCGCCTGCTTGGACTCTTCTGCGCCTGTTTGGACTCTTCTGCGCCATCTTGCATGCTTCCGCGACTGATTGGACGCTTCCGCGACTGCTTGGCCGCTACCGCGCCTGCTTGGAAGCTTCCGCGCCTGCTTGGACTCTTCTGCGTCATCTTGCATGCTTCCGCGCCTGCTTGGACGTTTCCGCGCCTGCTGGACGCAACCGCGCCTGCTTGGACGCTTCCGCGACTGCTTGGACGCTTCCGCGCCTGGTTGGACGCGACCGCGCCTGCTCGAACGCTTCCGCGACTGCTTCGACGCTTCCGCGCCTGTGTGGACCCTTCTGCGCCTGCTTGGACTCTTCTGCGCCTTCTTGCATGCTTCCGCGCCTGCTTGGACGTTTCCGCGACTGCTTGGACGCTACCGCGCCTGCTTGGACGCTTCCGCGACTGCTTGGACGCTACCACGCCTGCTTGGACGCTTCCGCGCCTACTTGGACGCTTCCGCGCCTGCTTGGACGCTTCCGCGACTGCTTGGACGTTTCCGCCCCAGCTTGGACGCTACCGCGCCTGCTTGGACGCTTCCGCGACTGCTTGGACGTTTCCGCCCCAGCTTGGACGCTACCGCGCCTGCTTGGACGCTTCCGCGACTGCTTGGACGCTTCCGCGACTGCTTGAACGCTTCCGCGCCTGCTTGGACTCTTCTGCGCCTTCTTGCATGCTTCCGCGCCTGCTTGGACGTTTCCGCGCCTTCTTGGACGCTACCGCGCCTGCTTGGACGCTTCCGCGACTGCTTGGACGCTACCGCGCCTGCTTGGACGCTTCCGCGACTGCTTGGACGCTTCCGCGCCTGCTTGGACTTTTCCGTGCCTGCTTGAACGCTGCCGTGCCTGCTTGGCCGCTTCGGCGACTGCTTGGACGCTTCCGCGCCTGCTTGGACGCTTACGCGTCTGCTTGGATGCTACCGCGCCTGCTTGGACGCTTCCGCGACTGCTTGGACGCTTCCGCGCCTGCTTGGACGTTTCCGCGCCTGCTGGACGCTACCGCGCCTGCTTGGACGCTTCCGCGACTGCTTGGACGCTTCCGCGCCTGGTTGGACGCGACCGCGCCTGCTTGGACGCTACCGCGCCTGCTTGGACGCTTCCGCGCCTGCTTGCATGCGTCCCCGCCTGCTTGGACGTTTCCGCGCTTGCTTGGACGCTTCCGCGCCTGCTTGCGTGCTTCCCCGCCTGCTTGGACGCTTCCGCGCCTGCTTGGACTCTTCTGCGCCTTCTTGCATGCTGCCGCGCCAACTTGGACGCTTCCGCGCCTGGTTGGAGGCTACCGCGCCTGCTTGGACGCTTCCATGACTGCTTGGACGCTTCCGCGCCTGCTTGGACGTTTCCGCGCCTGCTTGGACGCTACCGTGCCTGCTTGGCCGCTTCGGCGACTGCTTGGACGCTTCCGCGCCTGCTTGGACTCTTCTGCGCCTTCTTGCATGCTTCCCCGCCTGCTTGGACGCTTACGCGACTGCTTGGACCCTACCGCGCCTGCTTGGACGCTTCCGCGACTGCTTGGACGCTTCCGCGCCTGCTTGGACGTTTCCGCGCCTGCTGGACGCTACCGCGCCTGCTTGGACGCTTCCGCGACTGCTTGGACGCTTCCGCGCCTGGTTGGACGCGACCGCGCCTGCTTGGACGCTACCGCGCCTGCTTGGACGCTTCCGCGCCTGCTTGCATGCTTCCCCGCCTGCTTGGACGTTTCCGCGCTTGCTTGGACGCTTCCGCGCCTGCTTGCGTGATTCCCCGCCTGCTTGGACGCTTCCGCGCCTGCTTGGACTCTTCTGCGTCTTCTTGCATGCTTCCGCGCCTGCTTGGACGTTTCCGCGCCTGCTTGGACGCTACCGCGCCTGCTTGGACGTTTCCGCGCCTGCTTGGACGCTACCGCGCCTGCTTGGACGCTACCGCGCCTGCTTGGACGCTTCCGCGACTGCTTGGACGCTACCGCGCCAGCTTGGACGCTTCCGCGACTGCTTGGACGCTACCGCGCCAGCTTGGACGCTTCCGCGACTGCTTGGACGCTTCCGCGCCTGCTTGGACGCTACCGCGCCAGCTTGGACGCTTCCGCGACTGCTTGGACGCTTCCGCGCCTGCTTGGACTCTTCTGCGCCTTCTTGCATGCTGCCGCGCCTACTTGGACGTTTCCACGACTGCTTGGACGCTTCCGCGCCAGCTTGGACGCTTCCGCGCCTGCTTGGACGCTTCCGCGCCTGCTTGGACGCTTCCGCGCCTGCTTGGACGCTTCCGCGCCTGCTTGGACTCTTCTGCGCCTGCTTGGACTCTTCTGCGCCTTCTTGCATGCTTCCGCGCCTACTTGGATGTTTCCGCGATTGCTTGGACGCTGCCGCGCCTGCTTGCGTGCTTCCCCGCCTGCTTGGACGCTTCCGCGCCTGCTTGGACATTTCCGCGCCTGCTTGCACGGTTCTGCGACTTCTTGCATGCTTCCGCGCCTGCTTGGACGCTTCCGCGCCTACTTGGACGCTTCCGCGCCTGCTTGGACTCTTCTGCGCCTGCTTGGACTCTTCTGCGCCTTCTTGCATGCTTCCGCGACTGCTTGGACGCTTCCGCGACTGCTTGGACGCTTCCGCGCCTGCTTGGACTCTTCTGCGCCTGCTTGGACTCTTCTGCGCCTTCTTGCATGCTTCCGCGCCTGCTTGGACGCTTCCGCGCCTGATTGCATGCTTCCCCGCCTGCTTGGACCCTTCCGCGCCTGCTTGGACGCTTCCGCGCCTGCGTGGACGCTTCCGCGCCTGCTTGGACGCTTCCGCGCCTGATTGGACGCTTCCGCGCCTGCTTGCACGGTTCTGCGCCTGCTTGGACGCTTCCGCGCCTGCTTGGACGCTTCCGCGACTGCGTGGACGCTTCCGCGACTGCTTGGACGCTTCCGCGACTGCTTGGACGCTTCCGCGCCTGCTTGGACTCTTCTGCGCCTGCTTGGACTCTTCTGCGCCTTCTTGCATGCTTCCGCGCCTGCTTGGACGTTTCCGCGCCAGCTTGGACGCTACCGCGCCTGCTTGGACGCTTCTGTGACTGCTTGGACGCTTCCGCGACTGCTTGGACGCTACCGCGCCTGCTTGGACGCTTCCGCGACTGCTTGGACTCTTCTGCGCCTTCTTGCATGCTTCCGCGCCTGCTTGGACATTTCCGCGCCTGCTTGGACGCTTCCGCGCCTGCTTGGACTCTTCTGAGCCTTCTTGCATGCTTCCGCGCCTGCTTGGACGTTTCCGCGCCTGCTTGGACGCTACCGCGCCTGCTTGGACGCTTCCGCGACTGCTTGGACGCTTCCGCGACTGCTTGAACGCTTCCGCGCCTGCTTGGACTCTTCTGCGCCTTCTTGCATGCTTCCGCGCCTGCTTGGACGTTTCCGCGCCTTCTTGGACGCTACCGCGCCTGCTTGGACGCTTCCGCGACTGCTTGGACGCTACCGCGCCTGCTTGGACGCTTCCGCGACTGCTTGGACGCTTCCGCGCCTGCTTGGACTTTTCCGTGCCTGCTTGAACGCTACCGTGCCTGCTTGGCCGCTTCGGCGACTGCTTGGACGCTTCCGCGCCTGCTTGGACGCTTACGCGTCTGCTTGGATGCTACCGCGCCTGCTTGGACGCTTCCGCGACTGCTTGGACGCTTCCGCGCCTGCTTGGACGTTTCCGCGCCTGCTGGACGCTACCGCGCCTGCTTGGACGCTTCCGCGACTGCTTGGACGCTTCCGCGCCTGGTTGGACGCGACCGCGCCTGCTTGGACGCTACCGCGCCTGCTTGGACGCTTCCGCGCCTGCTTGCATGCGTCCCCGCCTGCTTGGACGTTTCCGCGCTTGCTTGGACGCTTCCGCGCCTGCTTGCGTGCTTCCCCGCCTGCTTGGACGCTTCCGCGCCTGCTTGGACTCTTCTGCGCCTTCTTGCATGCTGCCGCGCCAACTTGGACGCTTCCGCGCCTGGTTGGAGGCTACCGCGCCTGCTTGGACGCTTCCATGACTGCTTGGACGCTTCCGCGCCTGCTTGGACGTTTCCGCGCCTGCTTGGACGCTACCGTGCCTGCTTGGCCGCTTCGGCGACTGCTTGGACGCTTCCGCGCCTGCTTGGACTCTTCTGCGCCTTCTTGCATGCTTCCCCGCCTGCTTGGACGCTTACGCGACTGCTTGGACCCTACCGCGCCTGCTTGGACGCTTCCGCGACTGCTTGGACGCTTCCGCGCCTGCTTGGACGTTTCCGCGCCTGCTGGACGCTACCGCGCCTGCTTGGACGCTTCCGCGACTGCTTGGACGCTTCCGCGCCTGGTTGGACGCGACCGCGCCTGCTTGGACGCTACCGCGCCTGCTTGGACGCTTCCGCGCCTGCTTGCATGCTTCCCCGCCTGCTTGGACGTTTCCGCGCTTGCTTGGACGCTTCCGCGCCTGCTTGCGTGATTCCCCGCCTGCTTGGACGCTTCCGCGCCTGCTTGGACTCTTCTGCGTCTTCTTGCATGCTTCCGCGCCTGCTTGGACGTTTCCGCGCCTGCTTGGACGCTACCGCGCCTGCTTGGACGTTTCCGCGCCTGCTTGGACGCTACCGCGCCTGCTTGGACGCTACCGCGCCTGCTTGGACGCTTCCGCGACTGCTTGGACGCTACCGCGCCAGCTTGGACGCTTCCGCGACTGCTTGGACGCTACCGCGCCAGCTTGGACGCTTCCGCGACTGCTTGGACGCTTCCGCGCCTGCTTGGACGCTACCGCGCCAGCTTGGACGCTTCCGCGACTGCTTGGACGCTTCCGCGCCTGCTTGGACTCTTCTGAGCCTTCTTGCATGCTTCCGCGCCTGCTTGGACGTTTCCGCGCCTGCTTGGACGCTACCGCGCCTGCTTGGACGCTTCCGCGACTGCTTGGACTCTTCCGCGCCTGGTTGGACGCTACCGCGACTGCTTGGACTCTTCTGCGCCTTCTTGCATGCTGCCGCGCCTACTTGGACGTTTCCGCGCCTGCTTGGACGCTTCCGCGCCTGATTGCATGCTTCCCCGCCTGCTTGGACGCTTCCGCGCCTGCTTGGACTCTTCTGCGCCTGTTTGGACTCTTCTGCGCCATCTTGCATGCTTCCGCGACTGATTGGACGCTTCCGCGACTGCTTGGCCGCTACCGCGCCTGCTTGGAAGCTTCCGCGCCTGCTTGGACTCTTCTGCGTCATCTTGCATGCTTCCGCGCCTGCTTGGACGTTTCCGCGCCTGCTGGACGCAACCGCGCCTGCTTGGACGCTTCCGCGACTGCTTGGACGCTTCCGCGCCTGGTTGGACGCGACCGCGCCTGCTCGAACGCTTCCGCGACTGCTTCGACGCTTCCGCGCCTGTGTGGACCCTTCTGCGCCTGCTTGGACTCTTCTGCGCCTTCTTGCATGCTTCCGCGCCTGCTTGGACGTTTCCGCGACTGCTTGGACGCTACCGCGCCTGCTTGGACGCTTCCGCGACTGCTTGGACGCTACCACGCCTGCTTGGACGCTTCCGCGCCTACTTGGACGCTTCCGCGCCTGCTTGGACGCTTCCGCGACTGCTTGGACGTTTCCGCCCCAGCTTGGACGCTACCGCGCCTGCTTGGACGCTTCCGCGACTGCTTGGACGTTTCCGCCCCAGCTTGGACGCTACCGCGCCTGCTTGGACGCTTCCGCGACTGCTTGGACGCTTCCGCGACTGCTTGAACGCTTCCGCGCCTGCTTGGACTCTTCTGCGCCTTCTTGCATGCTTCCGCGCCTGCTTGGACGTTTCCGCGCCTTCTTGGACGCTACCGCGCCTGCTTGGACGCTTCCGCGACTGCTTGGACGCTACCGCGCCTGCTTGGACGCTTCCGCGACTGCTTGGACGCTTCCGCGCCTGCTTGGACTTTTCCGTGCCTGCTTGAACGCTACCGTGCCTGCTTGGCCGCTTCGGCGACTGCTTGGACGCTTCCGCGCCTGCTTGGACGCTTACGCGTCTGCTTGGATGCTACCGCGCCTGCTTGGACGCTTCCGCGACTGCTTGGACGCTTCCGCGCCTGCTTGGACGTTTCCGCGCCTGCTGGACGCTACCGCGCCTGCTTGGACGCTTCCGCGACTGCTTGGACGCTTCCGCGCCTGGTTGGACGCGACCGCGCCTGCTTGGACGCTACCGCGCCTGCTTGGACGCTTCCGCGCCTGCTTGCATGCGTCCCCGCCTGCTTGGACGTTTCCGCGCTTGCTTGGACGCTTCCGCGCCTGCTTGCGTGCTTCCCCGCCTGCTTGGACGCTTCCGCGCCTGCTTGGACTCTTCTGCGCCTTCTTGCATGCTGCCGCGCCAACTTGGACGCTTCCGCGCCTGGTTGGAGGCTACCGCGCCTGCTTGGACGCTTCCATGACTGCTTGGACGCTTCCGCGCCTGCTTGGACGTTTCCGCGCCTGCTTGGACGCTACCGTGCCTGCTTGGCCGCTTCGGCGACTGCTTGGACGCTTCCGCGCCTGCTTGGACTCTTCTGCGCCTTCTTGCATGCTTCCCCGCCTGCTTGGACGCTTACGCGACTGCTTGGACCCTACCGCGCCTGCTTGGACGCTTCCGCGACTGCTTGGACGCTTCCGCGCCTGCTTGGACGTTTCCGCGCCTGCTGGACGCTACCGCGCCTGCTTGGACGCTTCCGCGACTGCTTGGACGCTTCCGCGCCTGGTTGGACGCGACCGCGCCTGCTTGGACGCTACCGCGCCTGCTTGGACGCTTCCGCGCCTGCTTGCATGCTTCCCCGCCTGCTTGGACGTTTCCGCGCTTGCTTGGACGCTTCCGCGCCTGCTTGCGTGATTCCCCGCCTGCTTGGACGCTTCCGCGCCTGCTTGGACTCTTCTGCGTCTTCTTGCATGCTTCCGCGCCTGCTTGGACGTTTCCGCGCCTGCTTGGACGCTACCGCGCCTGCTTGGACGTTTCCGCGCCTGCTTGGACGCTACCGCGCCTGCTTGGACGCTACCGCGCCTGCTTGGACGCTTCCGCGACTGCTTGGACGCCACCGCGCCAGCTTGGACGCTTCCGCGACTGCTTGGACGCTACCGCGCCAGCTTGGACGCTTCCGCGACTGCTTGGACGCTTCCGCGCCTGCTTGGACGCTACCGCGCCAGCTTGGACGCTTCCGCGACTGCTTGGACGCTTCCGCGCCTGCTTGGACTCTTCTGCGCCTTCTTGCATGCTGCCGCGCCTACTTGGACGTTTCCACGACTGCTTGGACGCTTCCGCGCCAGCTTGGACGCTTCCGCGCCTGCTTGGACGCTTCCGCGCCTGCTTGGACGCTTCCGCGCCTGCTTGGACGCTTCCGCGCCTGCTTGGACTCTTCTGCGCCTGCTTGGACTCTTCTGCGCCTTCTTGCATGCTTCCGCGCCTACTTGGATGTTTCCGCGATTGCTTGGACGCTGCCGCGCCTGCTTGCGTGCTTCCCCGCCTGCTTGGACGCTTCCGCGCCTGCTTGGACATTTCCGCGCCTGCTTGCACGGTTCTGCGACTTCTTGCATGCTTCCGCGCCTGCTTGGACGCTTCCGCGCCTACTTGGACGCTTCCGCGCCTGCTTGGACTCTTCTGCGCCTGCTTGGACTCTTCTGCGCCTTCTTGCATGCTTCCGCGCCTACTTGGATGTTTCCGCGATTGATTGGACGCTGCCGCGCCTGCTTGCGTGCTTCCCCGCCTGCTTGGACGCTTCCGCGCCTGCTTGGACATTTCCGCGCCTGCTTGCATGCTTCCGCGACTTCTTGCATGCTTCCGCGCCTGCTTGGACGCTTCCGCGACTGCTTGGACGCTTCCGCGCCTGCTTGCATGCTTCCCCGCCTGCTTGGACGCTTCCGCGCCTGCTTGGACTCTTCTGCGCCTTCTTGCATGCTTCCGCGCCTGCTTGGACGTTTCCGCGCCTGCTTGGACGCTTCCGCGCCTGGTTGGACGCTACCGCGCCTGCTTGGACTCTTCCGCGCCTGCTTGGACTCTTCTGCGCCTTCTTGCATGCTGCCGCGACTGCTTGGACGCTTCCGCGCCTGGTTGGACGCGACCGCGCCTGCTACGACGCTTCCGCGCCTGCTTGGACTCTTCTGCGCCTGCTTGGACTCTTCTGCGCCTTCTTGCATGCTGCCACGCCTACTTTGACGTTTCCACGCCTGCTTGGACGTTTACGCGCCTGCTTGGACGCTACCGCGCCTGCTTGGACGCTTCCGCGACTGCTTGGACGCTACCGCGCCAGCTTGGACGCTTCCGCGACTGCTTGGACGCTTCCGCGCCTGCTTGGACTCTTCTGCGCCTTCTTGCATGCTGCCGCGCCTACTTGGACGCCTCCGCGCCTGGTTGGACGCTACCGCGCCTGCTTGGACGCTTCCGCGACTGCTTGGACGCTTCCGCGCCTGCTTGGACTCTTCTGCGCCTTCTTGCATGCTGCCGCGCGTACTTGGACGTTTCCACGCCTGCTTGGACGCTACCGCGCCTGCTTGGACGCTTCCGCGACTGCTTGGACGCTTCCGCGCCTGCTTGGCCGCTTCCACGCCTGCTTGGACTCTTCTGCGCCTTCTTGCATACTTCCGCGCCTACTTGGACGCTTACGCTCCTGCTTGGACGCTTCCGCGCCTGCTTGGACGCTTCCGCGCCTGCTTGGACACTTCCGCGCCTGCTTGTACTCTTCTGCGCCTTCTTGCATGCTTCCGCGCCTGCTTGCATGCTTCCTCGCCTGCTTGGACGCTTCCGCGCCTGCTTGCACGGTTCCGAGCCTGCTTGGACGCTTTCGCGCCTGCTTGGACGCTTCCGCGTCTTCTTGGACTCTTCTGCGCCTTCTTGCATGCTTCCGCGCCTGCTTGCATGCTTCCGCGCCTGCTTGGACGCTTCCGCGCCTGCTTGGACGCTACCCCGCCTGCTTGGTCGCTTCCGCGCCTACTTGGACGTTTTCGCGCCTGCTTGGACTCTTCTGCGCCTTCTTGCATGCTTCCGCGCCTACTTGGACGTTTCCGCGCCTGCTTGGACGCTTCCGCGCCTGCTTGCATGCTTCCTCGCCTGCTTGGACGCTTCCGCGCCTGCTTGGACTCTTCCGCGCCTGCTTGGACGCTTCCGAGCCTGCTTGCACGCTTCCGCGCCTGCTTGGACGCTTCCGCGCCTGCTTGGACGCTTCCGCGCCTGCGTGGACGCTTCCGCGCCTGCTTGGACGCTTCCGCGCCTGATTGGACGCTTCCGCGCCTGCTTGCACGGTTCTGCGCCTGCTTGGACGCTTCCGCGCCTGCTTGGACGCTTCCGCGACTGCGTGGACGCTTCCGCGACTGCTTGGACGCTTCCGCGACTGCTTGGACGCTTCCGCGCCTGCTTGGACTCTTCTGCGCCTGCTTGGACTCTTCTGCGCCTTCTTGCATGCTTCCGCGCCTGCTTGGACGTTTCCGCGCCTGCTTGGACGCTTCCGCGCCTGGTTGGACGCGACCGCGCCTGCTTGGACGTTTCCGCGCCTGCTTGGACGCTACCGCGCCTGCTTGGACGCTTCCATGCCTTCTTGCATGCTTCCGCGCCTACTTGGACGTTTCCGCGCCTGCTTGGACGCTTCCGCGCCTGATTGCATGCTTCCCCGCCTGCTTGGACCCTTCCGCGCCTGCTTGGACGCTTCCGCGCCTGCGTGGACGCTTCCGCGCCTGCTTGGACGCTTCCGCGCCTGATTGGACGCTTCCGCGCCTGCTTGCACGGTTCTGCGCCTGCTTGGACGCTTCCGCGCCTGCTTGGACGCTTCCGCGACTGCGTGGACGCTTCCGCGACTGCTTGGACGCTTCCGCGACTGCTTGGACGCTTCCGCGCCTGCTTGGACTCTTCTGCGCCTGCTTGGACTCTTCTGCGCCTTCTTGCATGCTTCCGCGCCTGCTTGGACGTTTCCGCGCCAGCTTGGACGCTACCGCGCCTGCTTGGACGCTTCTGTGACTGCTTGGACGCTTCCGCGACTGCTTGGACGCTACCGCGCCTGCTTGGACGCTTCCGCGACTGCTTGGACTCTTCTGCGCCTTCTTGCATGCTTCCGCGCCTGCTTGGACATTTCCGCGCCTGCTTGGACGCTTCCGCGCCTGCTTGGACTCTTCTGAGCCTTCTTGCATGCTTCCGCGCCTGCTTGGACGCTACCGCGCCTGCTTGGACGCTTCCGGGACTGCTTGGACGCTTCCGCGCCTGGTTGGACGCTACCGCGCCTGCTTGGACTCTTCTGCGCCTTCTTGCATGCTGCCGCGCCTACTTGGACGTTTCCGCGCCTGCTTGGACGCTTCCGCGCCTGCTTGCATGCTTCCCCGCCTGCTTGGACGCTTCCGCGCCTGCTTGGACGCTACCACGCCTGCTTGGACGCTTCCGCGCCTGCTTGGACGCTTCCGCGCCTGCTTGGACGCTTCCGCGACTGCTTGGACGTTTCCGCCCCAGCTTGGACGCTACCGCGCCTGCTTGGACGCTTCCGCGACTGCTTGGACGTTTCCGCCCCAGCTTGGACGCTACCGCGCCTGCTTGGACGCTTCCGCGACTGCTTGGACGCTTCCGCGACTGCTTGAACGCTTCCGCGCCTGCTTGGACTCTTCTGCGCCTTCTTGCATGCTTCCGCGCCTGCTTGCATGCTTCCTCGCCTGCTTGGACGCTTCCGCGCCTGCGTGCACGGTTCCGAGCCTGCTTGGACGCTTTCGCGCCTGCTTGGACGCTTCCGCGTCTTCTTGGACTCTTCTGCGCCTTCTTGCATGCTTCCGCGCCTGCTTGCATGCTTCCGCGCCTGCTTGGACGCTTCCGCGCCTGCTTGGACGCTACCCCGCCTGCTTGGTCGCTTCCGCGCCTACTTGGACGTTTTCGCGCCTGCTTGGTCTCTTCTGCGCCTTCTTGCATGCTTCCGCGCCTACTTGGACGTTTCCGCGCCTGCTTGGACGCTTCCGCGCCTGCTTGCATGCTTCCGCGCCTGCTTGGACGCTTCCGCGACTCCTTGGACGCTTCCGCGCCTGGTTGGACGCGACCGCGCCTGCTCGAACGCTTCCGCGACTGCTTCGACGCTTCCGCGCCTGTGTGGACCCTTCTGCGCCTGCTTGGACTCTTCTGCGCCTTCTTGCATGCTTCCGCGCCTGCTTGGACGTTTCCGCGACTGCTTGGACGCTACCGCGCCTGCTTGGACGCTTCCGCGACTGCTTGGACGCTACCACGCCTGCTTGGACGCTTCCGCGCCTGCTTGGACGCTTCCGCGCCTGCTTGGACGCTTCCGCGACTGCTTGGACGTTTCCGCCCCAGCTTGGACGCTACCGCGCCTGCTTGGACGCTTCCGCGACTGCTTGGACGTTTCCGCCCCAGCTTGGACGCTACCGCGCCTGCTTGGACGCTTCCGCGACTGCTTGGACGCTTCCGCGACTGCTTGAACGCTTCCGCGCCTGCTTGGACTCTTCTGCGCCTTCTTGCATGCTTCCGCGCCTGCTTGCATGCTTCCTCGCCTGCTTGGACGCTTCCGCGCCTGCGTGCACGGTTCCGAGCCTGCTTGGACGCTTTCGCGCCTGCTTGGACGCTTCCCCGTCTTCTTGGACTCTTCTGCGCCTTCTTGCATGCTTCCGCGCCTGCTTGCATGCTTCCGCGCCTGCTTGGACGCTTCCGCGCCTGCTTGGACGCTACCCCGCCTGCTTGGTCGCTTCCGCGCCTACTTGGACGTTTTCGCGCCTGCTTGGTCTCTTCTGCGCCTTCTTGCATGCTTCCGCGCCTACTTGGACGTTTCCGCGCCTGCTTGGACGCTTCCGCGCCTGCTTGCATGCTTCCTCGCCTGCTTGGACGCTTCCGCGCCTGCTTGGACTCTTCCGCGCCTGCTTGGACGCTTCCGCGCCTGCTTGCACGCTTCCGCGCCTGCTTGGACGCTTCCGCGCCTGCTTGGACGCTTCCGCGCCTGCGTGGACGCTTCCGCGCCTGCTTGGACGCTTCCGCGCCTGATTGGACGCTTCCGCGCCTGCTTGCACGGTTCTGCGCCTGCTTGGACGCTTCCGCGCCTGCTTGGACGCTTCCGCGACTGCGTGGACGCTTCCGCGACTGCTTGGACGCTTCCGCGACTGCTTGGACGCTTCCGCGCCTGCTTGGACTCTTCTGCGCCTGCTTGGACTCTTCTGAGCCTTCTTGCATGCTTCCGCGCCTGCTTGGACGTTTCCGCGCCAGCTTGGACGCTACCGCGCCTGCTTGGACGCTTCTGTGACTGCTTGGACGCTTCCGCGACTGCTTGGACGCTACCGCGCCTGCTTGGACGCTTCCGCGACTGCTTGGACTCTTCTGCGCCTTCTTGCATGCTTCCGCGCCTGCTTGGACATTTCCGCGCCTGCTTGGACGCTTCCGCGCCTGCTTGGACTCTTCTGAGCCTTCTTGCATGCTTCCGCGCCTGCTTGGACGTTTCCGCGCCTGCTTGGACGCTACCGCGCCTGCTTGGACTCTTCTGCGCCTTCTTGCATGCTGCCGCGCTTACTTGGACGTTTCCGCGCCTGCTTGGACGCTTCCGCGCCTGCTTGCATGCTTCCCCGCCTGCTTGGACGCTTCCGCGCCTTCTTGGACGCTACCGCGCCTGCTTGGACGCTTCCGCGACTGCTTGGACGCTACCGCGCCTGCTTGGACGCTTCCGCGACTGCTTGGACGCTACTACGCCTGCTTGGACGCTTCCGCGCCTGCTTGGACGCTTCCGCGCCTGCTTGGACGCTTCCGCGACTGCTTGGACGTTTCCGCCCCAGCTTGGACGCTACCGCGCCTGCTTGGACGCTTCCGCGACTGCTTGGACGTTTCCGCCCCAGCTTGGACGCTACCGCGCCTGCTTGGACGCTTCCGCGACTGCTTGGACGCTTCCGCGACTGCTTGAACGCTTCCGCGCCTGCTTGGACTCTTCTGCGCCTTCTTGCATGCTTCCGCGCCTGCTTGGACGTTTCCGCGCCTTCTTGGACGCTACCGCGCCTACTTGGACGCTTCCGCGACTGCTTGGACGCTACCGCGCCTGCTTGGACGCTTCCGCGACTGCTTGGACGCTTCCGCGCCTGCTTGGACTCTTCTGCGCCTTCTTGCATGCTTCCGCGCCTACTTGGACGTTTCCGCGCCTGCTTGGACGCTCCCGCGCCTGCTTGGACGCTTCCGCGACTGCTTGGACGCTACCGCGCCTGCTTGGACGCTTCCGCGACTGCTTGGACGCTTCCGCGCCTGCTTGGACTCTTCTGCGCCTTCTTGCATGCTGCCGCGCCAACTTGGACGCTTCCGCGCCTGGTTGGAGGCTACCGCGCCTGCTTGGACGCTTCCATGACTGCTTGGACGCTTCCGCGCCTGCTTGGACGTTTCCGTGCCTGCTTGGACGCTACCGTGCCTGCTTGGCCGCTTCGGCGACTGCTTGGACGCTTCCGCGCCTGCTTGGACTCTTCTGCGCCTTCTTGCATGCTTCCCCGCCTGCTTGGACGCTTCCGCGACTGCTTGGACGCTACCGCGCCTGCTTGGACGCTTCCGCGACTGCTTGGACTCTTCTGCGCCTTCTTGCATGCTTCCGCGCCTGCTTGGACTCTTCTGAGCCTTCTTGCATGCTTCCGCGCCTGCTTGGACGTTACCGCGCCTGCTTGGACGCTACCGCGCCTGCTTGGACGCTTCCGCGACTGCTTGGACTCTTCCGCGCCTGGTTGGACGCTACCGCGCCTGCTTGGACTCTTCTGCGCCTTCTTGCATGCTGCCGCGCCTACTTGGACGTTTCCGCGCCTGCTTGGACGCTTCCGCGCCTGATTGCATGCTTCCCCGCCTGCTTGGACGCTTCCGCGCCTGCTTGGACTCTTCTGCGCCTGTTTGGACTCTTCTGCGCCATCTTGCATGCTTCCGCGACTGATTGGACGCTTCCGCGACTGCTTGGCCGCTACCGCGCCTGCTTGGAAGCTTCCGCGCCTGCTTGGACTCTTCTGCGTCATCTTGCATGCTTCCGCGCCTGCTTGGACGTTTCCGCGCCTGCTGGACGCAACCGCGCCTGCTTGGACGCTTCCGCGACTGCTTGGACGCTTCCGCGCCTGGTTGGACGCGACCGCGCTGCTCGAACGCTTCCGCGACTGCTTCGACGCTTCCGCGCCTGTGTGGACCCTTCTGCGCCTGCTTGGACTCTTCTGCGCCTTCTTGCATGCTTCCGCGCCTGCTTGGACGTTTCCGCGACTGCTTGGACGCTACCGCGCCTGCTTGGACGCTTCCGCGACTGCTTGGACGCTACCACGCCTGCTTGGGCGCTTCCGCGCCTACTTGGACGCTTCCGCGCCTGCTTGGACGCTTCCGCGACTGCTTGGACGTTTCCGCCCCAGCTTGGACGCTACCGCGCCTGCTTGGACGCTTCCGCGACTGCTTGGACGTTTCCGCCCCAGCTTGGACGCTACCGCGCCTGCTTGGACGCTTCCGCGACTGCTTGGACGCTTCCGCGACTGCTTGAACGCTTCCGCGCCTGCTTGGACTCTTCTGCGCCTTCTTGCATGCTTCCGCGCCTGCTTGGACGTTTCCGCGCCTTCTTGGACGCTACCGCGCCTGCTTGGACGCTTCCGCGACTGCTTGGACGCTACCGCGCCTGCTTGGACGCTTCCGCGACTGCTTGGACGCTTCCGCGCCTGCTTGGACGTTTCCGTGCCTGCTTGAACGCTACCGTGCCTGCTTGGCCGCTTCGGCGACTGCTTGGACGCTTCCGCGCCTGCTTGGACTCTTCTGCGCCTTCTTGCATGCTTCCGCGCCTGCTTGGACGTTTCCGCGCCTTCTTGGACGCTACCGCGCCTGCTTGGACGCTTCCGCGACTGCTTGGACGCTACCGCGCCTGCTTGGACGCTTCCGCGACTGCTTGGACGCTTCCGCGCCTGCTTGGACTCTTCTGCGCCTTCTTGCATGCTTCCGTGCCTGCTTGGACGTTTCCGCGCCTGCTTGGATGCTACCGCGCCTGCTTGGACTCTTCCGCGACTGCTTGGAGGCTACCGCGCCTGCTTGGACGCTTCCGCGACTGCTTGGACGCTTCCGCGCCTGCTTGGACTCTTCTGCGCCTTCTTGCATGCTGCCGCGCCAACTTGGACGCTTCCGCGCCTGGTTGGAGGCTACCGCGCCTGCTTGGACGCTTCCATGACTGCTTGGACGCTTCCGCGCCTGCTTGGACGTTTCCGTGCCTGCTTGGTCGCTACCGTGCCTGCTTGGCCGCTTCGGCGACTGCTTGGACGCTTCCGCGCCTGCTTGGACTCTTCTGCGCCTTCTTGCATGCTTCCCCGCCTGCTTGGATGCTTACGCGTCTGCTTGGATGCTACCGCGCCTGCTTGGACGCTTCCGCGACTGCTTGGACGCTTCCGCGCCTGCTTGGACGTTTCCGCGCCTGCTGGACGCTACCGCGCCTGCTTGGACGCTTCCGCGACTGCTTGGACGCTTCCGCGCCTGGTTGGACGCGACCGCGCCTGCTTGGACGCTACCGCGCCTGCTTGGACGCTTCCGCGCCTGCTTGCATGCGTCCCCGCCTGCTTGGACGTTTCCGCGCTTGCTTGGACGCTTCCGCGCCTGCTTGCGTGCTTCCCCGCCTGCTTGGACGCTTCCGCGCCTGCTTGGACTCTTCTGCGCCTTCTTGCATGCTGCCGCGCCAACTTGGACGCTTCCGCGCCTGGTTGGAGGCTACCGCGCCTGCTTGGACGCTTCCATGACTGCTTGGACGCTTCCGCGCCTGCTTGGACGTTTCCGTGCCTGCTTGGACGCTACCGTGCCTGCTTGGCCGCTTCGGCGACTGCTTGGACGCTTCCGCGCCTGCTTGGACTCTTCTGCGCCTTCTTGCATGCTTCCCCGCCTGCTTGGACGCTTACGCGACTGCTTGGACCCTACCGCGCCTGCTTGGACGCTTCCGCGACTGCTTGGACGCTTCCGCGCCTGCTTGGACGTTTCCGCGCCTGCTGGACGCTACCGCGCCTGCTTGGACGCTTCCGCGACTGCTTGGACGCTTCCGCGCCTGGTTGGACGCGACCGCGCCTGCTTGGACGCTACCGCGCCTGCTTGGACGCTTCCGCGCCTGCTTGCATGCTTCCCCGCCTGCTTGGACGTTTCCGCGCTTGCTTGGACGCTTCCGCGCCTGCTTGCGTGATTCCCCGCCTGCTTGGACGCTTCCGCGCCTGCTTGGACGCTTCCGCGCCTGCTTGGACTCTTCTACGTCTTCTTGCATGATTCCGCGCCTGCTTGGACGTTTCCGCGCCTGCTTGAACGCTACCGTGCCTGCTTGGCCGCTTCGGCGACTGCTTGGACGCTTCCGCGCCTGCTTGGACTCTTCTGCGCCTTCTTGCATGCTTCCGCGCCTGCTTGGACGTTTCCGCGCCTTCTTGGACGCTTCCGCGCCTGCTTGGACGCTTCCGCGACTGCTTGGACGCTTCCGCGCCTGGTTGGACGCGACCGCGCCTGCTTGGACGCTACCGCGCCTGCTTGGACGCTTCGGCGCCTGCTTGCATGCTTCCCCGCCTGCTTGGACGTTTCCGCGCTTGCTTGGACGCTTCCGCGCCTGCTTGCGTGATTCCCCGCCTGCTTGGACGCTTCCGCGCCTGCTTGGACGCTTCCGCGCCTGCTTGGACTCTTCTACGTCTTCTTGCATGATTCCGCGCCTGCTTGGACGTTTCCGCGCCTGCTTGAACGCTACCGTGCCTGCTTGGCCGCTTCGGCGACTGCTTGGACGCTTCCGCGCCTGCTTGGACTCTTCTGCGCCTTCTTGCATGCTTCCGCGCCTGCTTGGACGTTTCCGCGCCTTCTTGGACGCTACCGCGCCTGCTTGGACGCTTCCGCGACTGCTTGGACGCTACCGCGCCTGCTTGGACGCTTCCGCGACTGCTTGGACGCTTCCGCGCCTGCTTGGACTCTTCTGCGCCTTCTTGCATGCTTCCGTGCCTGCTTGGACGTTTCCGCGCCTGCTTGGATGCTACCGCGCCTGCTTGGACTCTTCCGCGACTGCTTGGAGGCTACCGCGCCTGCTTGGACGCTTCCGCGACTGCTTGGACGCTTCCGCGCCTGCTTGGACTCTTCTGCGCCTTCTTGCATGCTGCCGCGCCAACTTGGACGCTTCCGCGCCTGGTTGGAGGCTACCGCGCCTGCTTGGACGCTTCCATGACTGCTTGGACGCTTCCGCGCCTGCTTGGACGTTTCCGTGCCTGCTTGGACGCTACCGTGCCTGCTTGGCCGCTTCGGCGACTGCTTGGACGCTTCCGCGCCTGCTTGGACTCTTCTGCGCCTTCTTGCATGCTTCCCCGCCTGCTTGGACGCTTACGCGTCTGCTTGGATGCTACCGCGCCTGCTTGGACGCTTCCGCGACTGCTTGGACGCTTCCGCGCCTGCTTGGACGTTTCCGCGCCTGCTGGACGCTACCGCGCCTGCTTGGACGCTTCCGCGACTGCTTGGACGCTTCCGCGCCTGGTTGGACGCGACCGCGCCTGCTTGGACGCTACCGCGCCTGCTTGGACGCTTCCGCGCCTGCTTGCATGCGTCCCCGCCTGCTTGGACGTTTCCGCGCTTGCTTGGACGCTTCCGCGCCTGCTTGCGTGCTTCCCCGCCTGCTTGGACGCTTCCGCGCCTGCTTGGACTCTTCTGCGCCTTCTTGCATGCTGCCGCGCCAACTTGGACGCTTCCGCGCCTGGTTGGAGGCTACCGCGCCTGCTTGGACGCTTCCATGACTGCTTGGACGCTTCCGCGCCTGCTTGGACGTTTCCGTGCCTGCTTGGACGCTACCGTGCCTGCTTGGCCGCTTCGGCGACTGCTTGGACGCTTCCGCGCCTGCTTGGACTCTTCTGCGCCTTCTTGCATGCTTCCCCGCCTGCTTGGACGCTTACGCGACTGCTTGGACCCTACCGCGCCTGCTTGGACGCTTCCGCGACTGCTTGGACGCTTCCGCGCCTGCTTGGACGTTTCCGCGCCTGCTGGACGCTACCGCGCCTGCTTGGACGCTTCCGCGACTGCTTGGACGCTTCCGCGCCTTGTTGGACGCGACCGCGCCTGCTTGGACACTACCGCGCCTGCTTGGACGCTTCCGCGCCTGCTTGCATGCTTCCCCGCCTGCTTGGACGTTTCCGCGCTTGCTTGGACGCTTCCGCGCCTGCTTGCGTGATTCCCCGCCTGCTTGGACGCTTCCGCGCCTGTTTGGACGCTTCCGCGCCTGCTTGGACTCTTCTACGTCTTCTTGCATGATTCCGCGCCTGCTTGGACGTTTCCGCGCCTGCTTGGACGCTACCGCGCCTGCTTGGACGCTTCCGCGACTGCTTGGACGCTTCCGCGCCTGCTTGGACTCTTCTGCGCCTGCTTGGACTCTTCTGCGCCTTCTTGCATGCTTCCGCGACTGCTTGGACGCTACCGCGACTGCTTGGACGCTTCCGCGCCTGCATGGACTCTTCTGCGTCTTCTTGCATGCTTCCGCGCCTGCTTGGACGTTTCCGCGCCTGCTTGGACGCTACCGCGCCTGCTTGGACGCTTCCGCACCTGTGTGGACCCTTCTGCGCCTGCTTGGACTCTTCTGCGCCTTTTTGCATGCTTCCGCGCCTGCTTGGACGTTTCCGCGACTGCTTGGACGCTACCGCGCCTGCTTGGACGCTTCCGCGACTGCTTGGACGCTACCACGCCTGCTTGGACGCTTCCGCGCCTGCTTGGACGCTTCCGCGCCTGCTTGGACGCTTCCGCGACTGCTTGGACGCTTCCGCGCCTGCTTGGACTCTTCTGCGTCTTCTTGCATGCTTCCGCGCCTGCTTGGACGTTTCCGCGCCTGCTTGGACGCTACCGCGCCTGCTTGGACGCTTCCGCGCCTGCTTGGACTCTTCTGCGCCTGCTTGGACGTTTCCGCGCCTGCTTGGACGCTACCGCGCCTGCTTGGACGCTTCCGCGACTGCTTGGACACTACCGCGCCTGCTTGGACGCTTCCGTGACTGCTTGGACGCTTCCGCGCCTACTTGGACTCTTCTGCGCCTTCTTGCATGCTGCCGCGCCTACTTGGACGTTTCCGCGCTTGCTTGGACGCTTCCGCGCCTGCTTGCATGCTTCCCCGCCTGATTGGACGCTTCCGCGCCTGCTTGGACACTTCTGCGCCTGTTTGGACTCTTCTGCGCCTTCTTGCATGCTTCCGCGCCTGCTTGGACGCTTCCGCGCCTGCTTGGACTCTTCTGCGTCTTCTTGCATGCTTCCGCGCCTGCTTGGACGTTTCCGCGCCTGCTTGGACGCTACCGCGCCTCCTTGGACGCTTCCGCGACTGCTTGGACGCTTCCGCGCCTGGTTGTACGCGACCGCGCCTGCTTGGACGCTTCCGCGACTGCTTGGACGCTTCCGCGCCTGCTTGGACTCTTCTGCGCCTGCTTGGACTCTTCTGCGCCTTCTTGCATGCTTCCGCGCCTGCTTGGACGTTTCCGCGCCTGCTTGGACGCTACCGCGCCTGCTTGGACGCTTCCGCGCCTGCTTGGACTCTTCTGCGTCTTCTTGCATGCTTCCGCGCCTGCTTGGACGTTTCCGCGCCTGCTTGGACGCTACCGCGCCTGCTTGGACGCTTCCGCGACTGCTTGGTCGCTTCCGCGGCTGCTTGAACTCTTCTGCGCCTTCTTGCATGCTTCCGAGCCTACTTGGACGCTTCCGCGCCTGCTTGGACTCTTCTGCGCCTTCTTGCATGCTTCCGCGCCTGCTTGGACATTTCCGCGCCTGCTTGGACGCTTCCGCGCCTGCTTGGACTCTTCTGCGCCTTCTTGCATGCTTCCGCGCCTGCTTGGACGTTTCCGCGCCTGCTTGGACGCTACCGCGCCTGCTTGGACGCTTCCGCGACTGCTTGGACGCTTCCGCGCCTGGTTGGACGCTACCGCGCCTGCTTGGGCTCTTCTGCGCCTTCTTGCATGCTGCCGCGCCTACTTGGACGTTTCCGCGCCTGCTTGGACGCTTCCGCGCCTGCTTGCATGCTTCCCCGCCTGCTTGGACGCTTCCGCGCCTGCTTGGACTCTTCTGCGCCTGTTTGGACTCTTCTGCGCCTTCTTGCATGCTTCCGCGACTGATTGGACGCTTCCGCAACTGCTTGGCCGCTACCGCGCCTGCTTGGAAGCTTCCGCGCCTGCTTGGACTCTTCTGCGTCATCTTGCATGCTTCCGCGCCTGCTTGGACGTTTCCGCGCCTGCTTGGACGCTACCGCGCCTGCTTGGACGCTTCCGCGACTGCTTGGACGCTTCCGCGCCTGGTTGGACGCGACCGCGCCTGCTTGAACGCTTCCGCGACTGCTTCGACGCTTCCGCGCCTGTGTGGACCCTTCTGCGCCTGCTTGGACTCTTCTGCGCCTTCTTGCATGCTGCCGCGCCTACTTGGACGTTTCCACGACTGCTTGGACGCTTCCGCGCCAGCTTGGACGCTTCCGCGACTGCTTGGACGCTTCCGCGCCTGCTTGGACTCTTCTGCGCCTTCTTGCATGCTGCCGCGCCAACTTGGACGCTTCCGCGCCTGGTTGGAGGCTACCGCGCCTGCTTGGACGCTTCCATGACTGCTTGGACGCTACCGCGCCTGCTTGGAAGCTTCCGCGCCTGCTTGGACTCTTCTGCGTCATCTTGCATGCTTCCGCGCCTGCTTGGACGTTTCCGCGCCTGCTGGACGCAACCGCGCCTGCTTGGACGCTTCCGCGACTGCTTGGACGCTTCCGCGCCTGGTTGGACGCGACCGCGCCTGCTCGAACGCTTCCGCGACTGCTTCGACGCTTCCGCGCCTGTGTGGACCCTTCTGCGCCTGCTTGGACTCTTCTGCGCCTTCTTGCATGCTTCCGCGCCTGCTTGGACGTTTCCGCGACTGCTTGGACGCTACCGCGCCTGCTTGGACGCTTCCGCGACTGCTTGGACGTTTCCGCCCCAGCTTGGACGCTACCGCGCCTGCTTGGACGCTTCCGCGACTGCTTGGACGCTTCCGCGACTGCTTGAACGCTTCCGCGCCTGCTTGGACTCTTCTGCGCCTTCTTGCATGCTTCCGCGCCTGCTTGGACGTTTCCGCGCCTTCTTGGACGCTACCGCGCCTGCTTGGACGCTTCCGCGACTGCTTGGACGCTACCGCGCCTGCTTGGACGCTTCCGCGACTGCTTGGACGCTACCGCGCCTGCTTGGACGCTTCCGCGACTGCTTGGACACTACCGCGCCTGCTTGGACGCTTCCGTGACTGCTTGGACGCTTCCGCGCCTGCTTGGACGCTTCCGCGCCTGCTTGGACTCTTCTGCGTCTTCTTGCATGCTTCCGCGCCTGCTTAGACGTTTCCGCGCCTGCTTGGACGCTACCGCGCCTGCTTGGACGCTTCCGCGACTGCTTGGTCGCTTCCGCGGCTGCTTGAACTCTTCTGCGCCTTCTTGCATGCTTCCGAGCCTACTTGGACGCTTCCGCGCCTGCTTGGACTCTTCTGCGCCTTCTTGCATGCTTCCGCGCCTGCTTGGACATTTCCGCGCCTGCTTGGACGCTTCCGCGCCTGCTTGGACTCTTCTGCGCCTTCTTGCATGCTTCCGCGCCTGCTTGGACGTTTCCGCGCCTGCTTGGACGCTACCGCGCCTGCTTGGACGCTTCCGCGACTGCTTGGACGCTTCCGCGCCTGGTTGGACGCTACCGCGCCTGCTTGGACTCTTCTGCGCCTTCTTGCATGCTGCCGCGCCTACTTGGACGTTTCCGCGCCTGCTTGGACGCTTCCGCGCCTGCTTGCATGCTTCCCCGCCTGCTTGGACGCTTCCGCGCCTGCTTGGACTCTTCTGCGCCTGTTTGGACTCTTCTGCGCCTTCTTGCATGCTTCCGCGACTGATTGGACGCTTCCGCAACTGCTTGGCCGCTACCGCGCCTGCTTGGAAGCTTCCGCGCCTGCTTGGACTCTTCTGCGTCATCTTGCATGCTTCCGCGCCTGCTTGGACGTTTCCGCGCCTGCTTGGACGCTACCGCGCCTGCTTGGACGCTTCCGCGACTGCTTGGACGCTTCCGCGCCTGGTTGGACGCGACCGCGCCTGCTTGAACGCTTCCGCGACTGCTTCGACGCTTCCGCGCCTGTGTGGACCCTTCTGCGCCTGCTTGGACTCTTCTGCGCCTTCTTGCATGCTGCCGCGCCTACTTGGACGTTTCCGCGCCTGCTTGGACGCTTCCGCGCCTGCGTGCATGCTTCCCCGCCTGCTTGGACGCTTCCGCACCTGCTTGGACGCTGCCGCGCCTGCTTGGACTCTTCCGCGACTGCTTGGACGCTACCGCGCCTGCTTGGACGCTTCCGCGTCTGCTTGGACGCTTCCGCGCCTGCTTGGACTCTTCTGCATCTTCTTGCATGCTTCCGCGCCTGCTTGGACGTTTCCGCGCCTGCTTGGACGCTACCGCGCCTGCTTGGACGCTTCCGCGACTGCTTGGACTCTACCGCGACTGCTTGGACGCTTCCGCGACTGCTTGGACGCTTCCGCGCCTGCTTGGACACTTCTGCGCCTTCTTGCATGCTTCCGCGCCTGCTTGGACGTTTCCGCGCCTGCTTGGACGCTGCCGCGCCTGTTTGGACGCTTCCGCGACTTCTTGGACGCTTCCGCGACTGCTTGGACGCTACCGCGCCTGCTTGGACGCTTCCGCGACTGCTTGGACGCTTCCGCGCCTGCTTGGACTATTCTGCGTCTTCTTGCATGCTTCCGCGCCTGTTTGGACGCTTCCGCGACTTCTTGGACGCTTCCGCGCCTGCATGGACGCTTCCGCGCCTGCTTGGAATCTTCTGCGCCTTCCTGCATGCTTCCGCGCCTGCTTGGACGCTTCCGTGCCTGGTTGGACGCTACCGCGCCTGCTTGGACGCTTCCGCGGCTGCTTGGACGCTTCCGCGCCTGCTTGGACGCTACCGCGCCTTCTTGGACGCTTCCGCGACTGCTTGGACGCTACCGCGCCTGCTTGGACGCTTCCGCGACTGCTTGGACGCTTCCGCGCATAAATGGATGCTTCCGCGCCCGTTTGGACGCTTCCGCGCCTGCTTGGACGCTTCCGCGCCTGCTTGGACGCTTCCGCGCCTTCATGCACGGTTCCGAGCCTGCTTGGACGTTTTCGCGCCTGCTTGGTCGCTTCCGCGCCTGCTTGGACGCTTCTGCGCCTGCTTGCATGCTTCCGCGCCTGCTTGGACGCTTTCGCGCCTGCTTGGACGCTACCGCGCCTGCTTGGACGCTTCCGCGACTGCTTGGACGCTTCCGCGCCTGGTTGGACGCTACCGCGCCTGCTTGGACTCTTCTGCGCCTTCTTGCATGCTGCCGCGCCTACTTGGACGTTTCCGCGCCTGCTTGGACGCTTCCGCGCCTGCTTGCATGCTTCCCCGCCTGCTTGGACGCTTCCGCGCCTGCTTGGACTCTTCTGCGCCTGTTTGGACTCTTCTGCGCCTTCTTGCATGCTTCCGCGACTGATTGGACGCTTCCGCAACTGCTTGGCCGCTACCGCGCCTGCTTGGAAGCTTCCGCGCCTGCTTGGACTCTTCTGCGTCATCTTGCATGCTTCCGCGCCTGCTTGGACGTTTCCGCGCCTGCTTGGACGCTACCGCGCCTGCTTGGACGCTTCCGCGACTGCTTGGACGCTTCCGCGCCTGGTTGGACGCGACCGCGCCTGCTTGAACGCTTCCGCGACTGCTTCGACGCTTCCGCGCCTGTGTGGACCCTTCTGCGCCTGCTTGGACTCTTCTGCGCCTTCTTGCATGCTGCCGCGCCTACTTGGACGTTTCCGCGCCTGCTTGGACGCTTCCGCGCCTGCGTGCATGCTTCCCCGCCTGCTTGGACGCTTCCGCACCTGCTTGGACGCTGCCGCGCCTGCTTGGACTCTTCCGCGACTGCTTGGACGCTACCGCGCCTGCTTGGACGCTTCCGCGTCTGCTTGGACGCTTCCGCGCCTGCTTGGACTCTTCTGCATCTTCTTGCATGCTTCCGCGCCTGCTTGGACGTTTCCGCGCCTGCTTGGACGCTACCGCGCCTGCTTGGACGCTTCCGCGACTGCTTGGACTCTACCGCGACTGCTTGGACGCTTCCGCGACTGCTTGGACGCTTCCGCGCCTGCTTGGACACTTCTGCGCCTTCTTGCATGCTTCCGCGCCTGCTTGGACGTTTCCGCGCCTGCTTGGACGCTGCCGCGCCTGTTTGGACGCTTCCGCGACTTCTTGGACGCTTCCGCGACTGCTTGGACGCTACCGCGCCTGCTTGGACGCTTCCGCGACTGCTTGGACGCTTCCGCGCCTGCTTGGACTATTCTGCGTCTTCTTGCATGCTTCCGCGCCTGTTTGGACGCTTCCGCGACTTCTTGGACGCTTCCGCGCCTGCATGGACGCTTCCGCGCCTGCTTGGAATCTTCTGCGCCTTCCTGCATGCTTCCGCGCCTGCTTGGACGCTTCCGTGCCTGGTTGGACGCTACCGCGCCTGCTTGGACGCTTCCGCGGCTGCTTGGACGCTTCCGCGCCTGCTTGGACGCTACCGCGCCTTCTTGGACGCTTCCGCGACTGCTTGGACGCTACCGCGCCTGCTTGGACGCTTCCGCGACTGCTTGGACGCTTCCGCGCATAAATGGATGCTTCCGCGCCCGTTTGGACGCTTCCGCGCCTGCTTGGACGCTTCCGCGCCTGCTTGGACGCTTCCGCGCCTTCATGCACGGTTCCGAGCCTGCTTGGACGTTTTCGCGCCTGCTTGGTCGCTTCCGCGCCTGCTTGGACGCTTCTGCGCCTGCTTGCATGCTTCCGCGCCTGCTTGGACGCTTTCGCGACTGCTTGCACGCTTCCGCGCCTGCTTGGACGCATCCGCGCCTGCTTGGACGCTTCCGCGCCTGCTTGGACTCTTCCGCGCCTGCTAGCACGGTTTCGCGCCTGCTTGGACGCTCCCACGCCTGCTTGGACGCTTCCGCGCCTGCTTGGCCTCTTCTGCGCCTTCTTGCATGCTTCCGCGCCTGCTTGGACGCTACCGCGACTGCTTGGACGCTACCGCGCCTGCTTGGACGCTACCGCGCCTGCTTAGACGCTTTCGCGCATGAATGGATGCTTCCGCGCCTGTTTGGACGCTTCCGCGCCTGCTTGGACGATTCCGCGCCTGCTCGCATGCTTCCGCGCCTGCTTGGTCGCTTCCGCGCCTGCTTGGACGCTTCCGTGCCTGCTTGGACGCTTCCGCGCCTGCTTGCACGGTTCCGAGCCTGCTTGGACGCTTCTGCGTCTGCTTGGACTCTTCTGCGCCTTCTTGCACGCTTCTGCGCCTGCTTGGACGCTTCCGCGCCTGCTTGGACTCTTCCGCACCTGCTTGGACGGTACCGCGCCTGCTTGGGCGCTTCCGCGCCTGCTTGGACGCTTCCGCGCCTACTTGCACGGTTCCGCGCCTGCGTGAACGGTTTCGCGCCTGCTACGACGTTTCGGCGCCTGCTTGGACGCTTCCGCGCCTGCTTGGACGCTTCCCCGCCTGCTTAAACGCTCCCGCGCCTCCTTGGACTCTTCCGCGGCTGCTTGGAAGCTTCCGCGCCTGCTTGGATGCTTCCGCGCCTGCTTGGACGCTTCCTCGCCTGCTTGGATAATGGGGCTCGTTGCTCACTTAAACTTGAAGAACAAAAAATTGGCGAACGGTACTGCTTGGATGCTTTGCATATATGTTGCTTAGACTATATAGACGCAATATATATAAAGATTTCAACCGTCTACGTGATCCAATCATTGTTCTACTTGTCGAAATTTACAAATAATTTCCGTTAAAGTATTAACAATGGGGCTCGTTTTTCACTTATGCTTGAAGAACCAAAAATTGGCGAATGGTACTGTTTGGATGCGTTGCATATGTGTTTCTTAGACTATATAGAAGCAATATATACAATGACTTCAACCGTCTACATGTTCTATTCATTGTTCTACATGTAGAAAGTTACAAATAATTTCCGATAAAGGATTAACAATGGGGCTCGTTGTTCACTTAAACTTGAAGAACAATAAATTGGCGAATTGTACTGTTTGGATGCTTTGCATATATGTTTCTTAGACTATATAGAAGCAATATATACATTGATTTCAACCGTCTACCTGTTCGATTCATTGTTCTACTTGTCGAAAGTAGTACAAATAATTTCCGTTAAAGTATTAACAGTGGGGCTCGTAGTTCACTTAAACGTGAAGAACAAAAAATTGGCGAATGGTACTGTGTGGATGCTTTGCATATATGTTTCTTAGACTATATGGAAGCAATATATACAAACATTTCAACCGACTACGTGTTCCAATAATTGTTCTACTTGTCGAAATTAACAAATAATTTCCTTTAAAGGATTAACAACGGGCCTCGTCGTTCACTTAAACTTGAAGAACAATAAATTGGCGAATTGTACTGTTTGGATGCTTTGCATACATGTTTCTTAGACTATATAGAAGCAATATATAGAAAGATTTCAACCGTCTACCTGTTCCTTTCATTATTCTACTTGTCGAAAATTACAAATAATTTCCGTTAAAGGATTAACAATGGGGCTCGTAGTTCACTTAAACTTGAAGAACAAAAAATTGGCGAATGGTACTGTTTGTATGCTTTGCATATATGTTTCTTAGACTATATAGAAGCAATATATACAAAGATTTCAACCGTCTACCTGTTCCTTTCATTATTCTACTTGTCGAAAATTACAAATAATTTCCGTTAAAGGATTAACAATGGGGCTCGTAGTTCACTTAAACTTGAAGAACAAAAAATTGGCGAATGTTACTGTTTGGATGCTTTGCATATAGGTTTCCTAGACTATACAGAAGCAATATTTACATTGATTTCAACCGTCTACCTGTTCCATTCATTGTTCTACTTGTCGAAAGTTACAAATAATTTCCTTTAAAGTATTAACAATGAAGCTCGTAGTTCACTTAAACTTGAAGAACAAAAAATTGGCGAATTGTACTGTTTGGATGCTTTGCATATATGTTTCTTAGACTATATAGAAGCAATATGTAGAACGACTTCAACCGTCTACCTGTTCCATTCATTGTTCTACTTGTCGAAAGTTACAAATAATTTCCGTTGAAGGATTAACAATGGGGCTCGTAGTTCACTTAAACTTGAAGAACAAAAAATTGGCGAATGGTACTGTTTGTATGCTTTGCATATATGTTTCTTAGACTATATAGAAGCAATATATACAAAGATTTCAACCGTCTACCTGTTCCTTTCATTATTCTACTTGTCGAAAATTACAAATAATTTCCGGTAAAGGATTAACAATGGGGCTCGTAGTTCACTTAAACTTGAAGAACAAAAAATTGGCGAATGTTACTGTTTGGATGCTTTGCATATAGGTTTCCTAGACTATACAGAAGCAATATTTACATTGATTTCAACCGTCTACCTGTTCCATTCATTGTTCTACTTGTCGAAAGTTACAAATAATTTCCTTTAAAGTATTAACAATGAAGCTCGTAGTTCACTTAAACTTGAAGAACAAAAAATTGGCGAATTGTACTGTTTGGATGCTTTGCATATATGTTTCTTAGACTATATAGAAGCAATATGTAGAACGACTTCAACCGTCTACCTGTTCCATTCATTGTTCTACTTGTCGAAAGTTACAAATAATTTCCGTTGAAGGATTAACAATGGGGCTCGTAGTCCACTTAAACTTGAAGAACGCAAAATTGTCGAATGTTACTCTTTGGGTGCTTTGCATATAGGTTTCCTAGACTATATAGAAGCAACATATACAAAGATTTCAACCGTCTTCCTGTTCCACTCATTGTTCTACTTGTCGAAAGTTACAAATAATTTCCGTTAAAGGATTAACAACGGGCCTCGTCGTTCACTTAAACTTGAAGAACAATAAATTGGCGAATTGTACTGTTTGGATGCTTTGCATACATGTTTCTTAGACTATATAGAAGCAATATATAGAAAGATTTCAACCGTCTACCTGTTCCTTTCATTATTCTACTTGTCGAAAATTACAAATAATTTCCGTTAAAGGATTAACAATGGGGCTCGTAGTTCACTTAAACTTGAAGAACAAAAAATTGGCGAATGTTACTGTTTGGATGCTTTGCATATAGGTTTCCTAGACTATACAGAAGCAATATTTACATTGATTTCAACCGTCTACCTGTTCCATTCATTGTTCTACTTGTCGAAAGTTACAAATAATTTCCTTTAAAGTATTAACAATGAAGCTCGTAGTTCACTTAAACTTGAAGAACAAAAAATTGGCGAATTGTACTGTTTGGATGCTTTGCATATATGTTTCTTAGACTATATAGAAGCAATATGTAGAACGACTTCAACCGTCTACCTGTTCCATTCATTGTTCTACTTGTCGAAAGTTACAAATAATTTCCGTTGAAGGATTAACAATGGGGCTCGTAGTCCACTTAAACTTGAAGAACGAAAAATTGTCGAATGTTACTCTTTGGGTGCTTTGCATATAGGTTTCCTAGACTATATAGAAGCAACATATACAAAGATTTCAACCGTCTTCCTGTTCCATTCATTGTTCTACTTGTCGAAAGTTACAAATAATTTCCGTTAAAGGATTAACAATGGGACTCGTAGTTCACTTAAACTTGAAGAACAAAAAATTGGCGAATTTTACTGTTTGGATGCTTTGCATATAGGTTTCCTAGACTATATAGAAGCAACATATACAATGATTTCAACCGTCTACCTGTTCCATTCATTGTTCTACTTGTCGGAAGTTACAAATAATTTCCGTTAAAGGATTAACAATGGGGATCGTAGTTCACTTAAACTTGAAGAACAAAAAATTGGCGAATTGTACTGTTTGGATGCTTTGCATATATGTTTCTTAGACTGTATGGAAGCAATATATACAAAGATTTCAACCGTCTACCTGTTCCTTTCATTATTCTACTTGTCGAAAATTACAAATAATTTCCGTTAAAGGATTAACAATGGGGCTCGTAGTTCACTTAAACTTGAAGAACAAAAAATTGGCGAATGTAACTGTTTGGATGCTTTGCATATAGGTTTCCTAGACTATACAGAAGCAATATTTACATTGATTTCAACCGTCTACCTGTTCCATTCATTGTTCTACTTGTAGAAAGTTACAAATAATATCCATTTCATGATTATCAATGGGGCTCGTTGTTCACTTATACTTGAAGATCAAAAAATTGGCGAATGGTACTGTTTGGATGCTTTGCATATATGTTTCTTAGACTATATAGAAGCAATATATAGAAAGATTTCACCCGTCTACCTGTTCTATTCATTGTTCTACATGTAGAAAGTTACAAATAATTTCCGATAAAGGATTAACAATGGGGCTCGTTGTTCACTTAAACTTGAAGAACAATAAATTGGCGAATTGTACTGTTTGGATGCTTTGCATATATGTTTCTTAGACTATATAGAAGCAATATATACATTGATTTCAACCGTCTACCTGTTCGATTCATTGTTCTACTTGTCGAAAGTAGTACAAATAATTTCCGTTATAGTATTAACAGTGGGGCTCGTAGTTCACTTAAACTTGAAGAACAAAAAATTGGCGAATGGTACTGTTTGGATGCTTTGCATATATGTTTCTTAGACTATATGGAAGCAATATATACAAACATTTCAACCGACTACGTGTTCCAATAATTGTTCTACTTGTCGAAATTAACAAATAATTTCCTTTAAAGGATTTACAACGGGCCTCGTCGTTCACTTAAACTTGAAGAACAATAAATTGGCGAATTGTACTGTTTGGATGCTTTGCATACATGTTTCTTAGACTATATAGAAGCAATATATAGAAAGATTTCACCCGTCTACCTGTACTATTCATTGTTCTACTTGTAGAAAGTTACACATAATTTCCATTTCATGATTATCAATGGGGCTCGTTGTTCACTTATACTTGAAGATCAAAAAATTGGCGAATGGTACTGTTTGTATGCTTTGCATATATGTTTCTTAGACTATATAGAAGCAATATATACAAAGATTTCAACCGTCTACCTGTTCCTTTCATTATTCTACTTGTCGAAAATTACAAATAATTTCCGTTAAAGGATTAACAATGGGGCTCGTAGTTCACTTAAACTTGAAGAACAAAAAATTGGCGAATGTTACTGTTTGGATGCTTTGCATATAGGTTTCCTAGACTATACAGAAGCAATATTTACATTGATTTCAACCGTCTACCTGTTCCATTCATTGTTCTACTTGTCGAAAGTTACAAATAATTTCCTTTAAAGTATTAACAATGAAGCTCGTAGTTCACTTAAACTTGAAGAACAAAAAATTGGCGAATTGTACTGTTTGGATGCTTTGCATATATGTTTCTTAGACTATATAGAAGCAATATGTAGAACGACTTCAACCGTCTACCTGTTCCATTCATTGTTCTACTTGTCGAAAGTTACAAATAATTTCCGTTGAAGGATTAACAATGGGGCTCGTAGTCCACTTAAACTTGAAGAACGAAAAATTGTCGAATGTTACTCTTTGGGTGCTTTGCATATAGGTTTCCTAGACTATATAGAAGCAACATATACAAAGATTTCAACCGTCTTCCTGTTCCATTCATTGTTCTACTTGTCGAAAGTTACAAATAATTTCCGTTAAAGGATTAACAATGGGACTCGTAGTTCACTTAAACTTGAAGAACAAAAAATTGGCGAATTTTACTGTTTGGATGCTTTGCATATATGTTTCTTAGACTATATAGAAGCAACATATAGAAAGATTTCACCCGTCTACCTGTTCTATTCATTGTTCTACATGTAGAAAGTTACAAATAATTTCCGATAAAGGATTAACAATGGGGCTCGTTGTTCACTTAAACTTGAAGAACAATAAATTGGCGAATTGTACTGTTTGGATGCTTTGCATATAGGTTTCCTAGACTATATAGAAGCAACATATACAATGATTTCAACCTTCTACCTGTTCCATTCATTGTTCTACTTGTCGGAAGTTACAAATAATTTCCGTTAAAGGATTAACAATGGGACTCGTAGTTCACTTAAACTTGAAGAACAAAAAATTGGCGAATGGTACTGTTTGGATGCTTTGCATATATGTTTCTTAGACTATATGGAAGCAATATATACAAACATTTCAACCGTCTACGTGTTCCAATCATTGTTCTACTTGTCGAAATTAACAAATAATTTCCTTTAAAGGATTAACAATGGGCCTCGTCGTTCACTTAAACTTGAAGAACAATAAATTGGCGAATTGTACTGTTTGGATGCTTTGCATACATGTTTCTTAGACTATATAGAAGCAATATATAGAAAGATTTCACCCGTCTACCTGTACTATTCATTGTTCTACTTGTAGAAAGTTACAAATAATTTCCATTTCATGATTATCAATGGGGCTCGTTGTTCACTTATACTTGAAGATCAAAAAATTGGCGAATGGTACTGTTTGTATGCTTTGCATATATGTTTCTTAGACTATATGGAAGCAATATATACAAAGATTTCAACCGTCTACCTGTTCCTTTCATTATTCTACTTGTCGAAAATTACAAATAATTTCCGTTAAAGGATTAACAATGGGGCTCGTAGTTCACTTAAACTTGAAGAACAAAAAATTGGCGAATGTTACTGTTTGGATGCTTTGCATATAGGTTTCCTAGACTATACAGAAGCAATATTTACATTGATTTCAACCGTCTACCTGTTCCATTCATTGTTCTACTTGTCGAAAGTTACAAATAATTTCCTTTAAAGTATTAACAATGAAGCTCGTAGTTCACTTAAACTTGAAGAACAAAAAATTGGCGAATTGTACTGTTTGGATGCTTTGCATATATGTTTCCTAGACTATATAGAAGCAACATATACAATGATTTCAACCGTCTACCTGTTCCATTCATTGTTCTACTTGTCGGAAGTTACAAATAATTTCCGTTAAAGGATTAACAATGGGGATCGTAGTTCACTTAAACTTGAAGAACAAAAAATTGGCGAATTGTACTGTTTGGATGCTTTGCATATATGTTTCTTAGACTGTATGGAAGCAATATATACAAAGATTTCAACCGTCTACCTGTTCCTTTCATTATTCTACTTGTCGAAAATTACAAATAATTTCCGTTAAAGGATTAACAATGGGGCTCGTAGTTCACTTAAACTTGAAGAACAAAAAATTGGCGAATGTTACTGTTTGGATGCTTTGCATATAGGTTTCCTAGACTATACAGAAGCAATATTTACATTGATTTCAACCGTCTACCTGTTCCATTCATTGTTCTACTTGTAGAAAGTTACAAATAATTTCCATTTCATGATTATCAATGGGGCTCGTTGTTCACTTATACTTGAAGATCAAAAAATTGACGAATGGTACTGTTTGTATGCTTTGCATATATGTTTCTTAGACTATATAGAAGCAATATATACAAAGATTTCAACCGTCTACCTGTTCCTTTCATTATTCTACTTGTCGAAAATTACAAATAATTTCCGTTAAAGGATTAACAATGGGGCTCGTAGTTCACTTAAACTTGAAGAACAAAAAATTGGCGAATGTTACTGTTTGGATGCTTTGCATATAGGTTTCCTAGACTATACAGAAGCAATATTTACATTGATTTCAACCGTCTACCTGTTCCATTCATTGTTCTACTTGTCGAAAGTTACAAATAATTTCCTTTAAAGTATTAACAATGAAGCTCGAAGTTCACTTAAACTTGAAGAACAAAAAATTGGCGAATTGTACTGTTTGGATGCTTTGCATATATGTTTCTTAGACTATATAGAAGCAATATATAGAACGACTTCAACCGTCTACCTGTTCCATTCATTGTTCTACTTGTCGAAAGTTACAAATAATTTCCGTTGAAAGATTAACAATGGGGCTCGTAGTCCACTTAAACTTGAAGAACGAAAAATTGTCGAATGTTACTCTTTGGGTGCTTTGCATATAGGTTTCCTAGACTATATAGAAGCAACATATACAAAGATTTCAACCGTCTTCCTGTTCCATTCATTGTTCTACTTGTCGAAAGTTACAAATAATTTCCGTTAAAGGATTAACAATGGGACTCGTAGTTCACTTAAACTTGAAGAACAAAAAATTGGCGAATTTTACTGTTTGGATGCTTTGCATATAGGTTTCCTAGACTATATAGAAGCAACATATACAATGATTTCAACCGTCTACCTGTTCCATTCATTGTTCTACTTGTCGGAAGTTACAAATAATTTCCGTTAAAGGATTAACAATGGGGATCGTAGTTCACTTAAACTTGAAGACAAAAAATTGGCGAACTGTACTGTTTGGATGCTTTGCATATATGTTTCTTAGACTGTATGGAAGCAATATATACAAAGATTTCAACCGTCTACCTGTTCCTTTCATTATTCTACTTGTCGAAAATTACAAATAATTTCCGTTAAAGGATTAACAATGGGGCTCGTAGTTCACTTAAACTTGAAGAACAAAAAATTGGCGAATGTTACTGTTTGGATGCTTTGCATATAGGTTTCCTAGACTATACAGAAGCAATATTTACATTGATTTCAACCGTCTACCTGTTCCATTCATTGTTCTACTTGTCGAAAGTTACAAATAATTTCCTTTAAAGTATTAACAATGAAGCTCGTAGTTCACTTAAACTTGAAGAACAAAAAATTGGCGAATTGTACTGTTTGGATGCTTTGCATATAAGTTTCTTAGACTATATAGAAGCAATATATAGAACGACTTCAACCGTCTACCTGTTCCATTCATTGTTCTACTTGTCGAAAGTTACAAATAATTTCCGTTGAAGGATTAACAATGGGGGTCGTAGTCCACTTAAACTTGAAGAACGAAAAATTGTCGAATGTTACTCTTTGGGTGCTTTGCATATAGGTTTCCTAGACTATATAGAAGCAACATATACAAAGATTTCAACCGTCTTCCTGTTCCATTCATTGTTCTACTTGTCGAAAGTTACAAATAATTTCCGTTAAAGGATTAACAATGGGACTCGTATTTCACTTAAACTTGAAGAACAAAAAATTGGCGAATGTTACTCTTTGGATGCTGTGCATACATGTTTCTTAGACTATATAGAAGCAATATATAGAAAGATTTCACCCGTCTACCTGTACTATTCATTGTTCTACTTGTAGAGAGTTACAAATAATTTCCATTTCATGATTATCAATGGGGCTCGTTGTTCACTTAAACTTGAAGATCAGAAAATTGGCGAATGGTACTGTTTGGATGCTTTGCATATATGTTTCTTAGACTATATAGAAGCAATATATACAAAGATTTCAACCGTCTACCTGTTCCATTCATTGTTCTACTTGTCGAAAGTTACAAATAATTTCCTTTAAAGGATTAACAATGGGGCTCGTAGTTCACTTAAACTTGAAGAACAAAAAATTGGCGAATGGTACTGTTTGGATGCTTTGCATATATGTTTCTTAGGCTATATGGAAGCAATATATACAAACATTTCAACCGTCTACGTGTTCCAATCATTGTTCTACTTGTCGAAATTAACAAATAATTTCCTTTAAAGGATAAACAATGGGCCTCGTCGTTCACTTAAACTTGAAGAACAATAAATTGGCGAATTGTACTGTTTGGATGCTTTGCATACATGTTTCTTAGACTATATAGAAGCAATATATAGAAAGATTTCACCCGTCTACCTGTACTATTCATTGTTCTACTTGTAGAAAGTTACAAATAATTTCCATTTCATGATTATCAATGGGGCTCGTTGTTCACTTAAACCTGAAGATCAAAAAATTGGCGAATGGTACTGTTTGGATGCTTTGCTTATATATGTTTCTTAGACTATATAGAAGCAATATATAGAAAGATTTCACCCGTCTACCTGTACTATTCATTGTTCTACTTGTAGAAAGTTACAAATAATTTCCATTTCATGATTATCAATGGGGCTCGTTGTTCACTTAAACCTGAAGATCAAAAAATTGCCGAATGGTACTGTTTGGATGCTTTGCTTATATATGTTTCTTAGACTATATAGAAGCAACATATACAAAGATTTCAACCGTCTACCTGTTCCATTCATTGTTCTACTTGTCGGAAGTTACAAATAATTTCCGTTAAAGGATTAACAATGGGGATCGTAGTTCACTTAAACTTGAAGAACAAAAAATTGGCGAATTGTACTGTTTGGATGCTTTGCATATATGTTTCTTAGACTGTATGGAAGCAATATATACAAAGATTTCAACCGTCTACCTGTTCCTTTCATTATTCTACTTGTCGAAAATTACAAATAATTTCCGTTAAAGGATTAACAATGGGGCTCGTAGTTCACTTAAACTTGAAGAACAAAAAATTGGCGAATGTTACTGTTTGGATGCTTTGCATATAGGTTTCCTAGACTATACAGAAGCAATATTTACATTGATTTCAACCGTCTACCTGTTCCATTCATTGTTCTACTTGTCGAAAGTTACAAATAATTTCCTTTAAAGTATTAACAATGAAGCTCGTAGTTCACTTAAACTTGAAGAACAAAAAATTGGCGAATTGTACTGTTTGGATGCTTTGCATATATGTTTCTTAGACTATATAGAAGCAATATATAGAACGACTTCAACCGTCTACCTGTTCCATTCATTGTTCTACTTGTCGAAAGTTACAAATAATTTCCGTTGAAGGATTAACAATGGGGCTCGTAGTCCACTTAAACTTGAAGAACGAAAAATTGTCGAATGTTACTGTTTGGGTGCTTTGCATATAGGTTTCCTATACTATATAGAAGCAACATATACAAAGATTTCAACCGTCTTCCTGTTCCATTCATTGTTCTACTTGTCGAAAGTTACAAATAATTTCCGTTAAAGGATTAACAATGGGGATCGTAGTTCACTTAAACTTGAAGAACAAAAAATTGGCGTATGGTACTGTTTGGATGCTTTGCATATATGTTTCTTAGACTATATAGAAGCAATATATACAAAGATTTCACCGTCTACCTGTTCCATTCATTGTTCTACTTGTAGAAAGTTACAAATAATTTCCGTTTCATGATTATCAATGGGGCTCGTTGTTCACTTAAACTTGAAGAACAAAAAATTGGCGAATGGTACTGTTTGGATGCTTTGCATACATGTTTCTTAGACTATATAGAAGCAATATATAGAAAGATTTCATCCGTCTACCTGTTCCATTCATTGTTCTCCTTGTCGAAATTTACAAATAATTTCCTTTAAAGGATTAACAATGGGGCTCGTAGTTCACTTGAACTTGAAGAACAAAAAATTGGCGAATTGTACTGTTTGGATGCTTTGCATATAGGTTTCCTAGACTATATAGAAGCAAAATATACAATGATTTCAACCGTCTACCTGTTCCATTCATTGTTCTACTTGTCAAAATCTACAAATAATTTCCGTTAAAGGATTAACAATGGGGATCGTAGTTCACTTAAACTTGATGAACAAAAAATTAGCGAATTGTACTGTTTGGATGCTTTGCATATATGTTTCTTAGACTATATAGAAGCAAAATATACAATGATTTCAACCGTCTACCTGTTCCATTCATTGTTCTACTTGTCGAAATTTACAAATAATTTCCGTTAAAGGATTAACAATGGGGCTCGTAGTTCACTTAAACTTGAAGAACAACAAATTTGCGAATTGTACTGTTTGGATTCTTTGCATATATGTTTCTTAGACTATGTAGAAGCAATATATAGAAAGATTTCACCCGTCTACCTGTACTATTCATTGTTCTACTTGTAGAAACTTACAAATAATATCCATTTCATGATTATCAATGGGGCTCGTTGTTCACTTAAACTTGAAGAACAAAAAATTGGAGAATGGTACTGTTTGGATGCTTTGCATATATGCTTCTTAGACTATATAAAAGCAGTATATACAAAGATTTCAACCGTCTACCTGTACTATTCATTGTTTGACTTGTCGAAAGCTACAAATAATTTCCGTTAAAGGATTAACCATTGGGGCTCATTGTTCACTTAAACTTGAAGAACAAAAAATTGGCGAGTTGTACTGTTTGGATGCTTTGCATACATGTTTCTTAGACTATATAGAAGCAATATATAGAAATATTTCATCCGTCTACCTGTTCCATTCATTGTTCTCCTTGTCGAAATTTACAAATAATTTCCTTTAAAGGATTAACAATGGGGCTCGTAGTTCACTTGAACTTGAAGAACAAAAAATTGGCGAATTGTACTGTTTGGATGCTTTGCATATAGGTTTCCTAGACTATATAGAAGCAAAATATACAATGATTTCAACCGTCTACCTGTTCCATTCATTGTTCTACTTGTCGAAATCTACAAATAATTTCCGTTAAAGGATTAACAATGGGGATCGTAGTTCACTTAAACTTGATGAACAAAAAATTAGCGAATTGTACTGTTTGGATGCTTTGCATATATGTTTCTTAGACTATATAGAAGCAATATATACAAAGATTTCTACCGTCTACCCGTTCTATTCATTGCTCTACTTGTAGAAACTTACAAATAGTTTCCGGTTCATGGTTGTCAATGGGCTCGTTGTTCACTTAAACGTGAAGAACAAAAAATTGGCGAATGTTACTGTTTGGATGCTTTGCATATATGTTTCCTAGACTATATAGAAGCAACATATACAAAGATTTCAACCGTCTACCTGTTCCATTCATCGTTCTACTTGTCGAAAGTTACAAATAATTTCCGTTAAAGGAGTAACCATTGGGGCTCATTGTTCACTTAAACTTGTTGAACAAAAAATTGGCGAATGGTACTGTTTGGATGCTTTGCATACATGTTTCTTAGACTATATAGAAGCAATATATAGAAAGATTTCATCCGTCTACCTGTTCCATTCATTGTTCTCCTTGTCGAAATTTACAAATAATTTCCTTTAAAGGATTAACAATGGGGATCGTAGTTCACTTAAACTTGAAGAACAAAAAATTAGCGAATTGTACTGTTTGGATGCTTTGCATATATGTATCTTAGATTATATAGAAGCAATATATAGAATGATTTCAACCGTCTACCTGTTCCATTCATTCTTCTACTTGTCGAAAGTTACAAATAATTTCCGATAAAGGATTAACAATGGGGCTCCTTGTTCACTTAAACGTGAAGAACAAAAAATTGTCGGATGGTACTGTTTGGATGCTTTGCATATATGTTTCTTAGACTATATAGAAGCAATATATACAAAGATTTCAACCGTCTACCTATTCCATTCATTGTTCTACTTGTCGAAAGTTACAAATAATTTCCGATAAAGGATTAACAATGGGGCTCCTTGTTCACTTAAACGTGAAGAACAAAAAATTGTCGGATGGTACTGTTTGGATGCTTTGCATATATGTTTCTTAGACTATATAGAAGCAATATATACAAAGATTTCAACCGTCTACCTATTCCATTCATTGTTCTACTTGTCGAAAGTTACAAATAATTTCCGATAAAGGATTAACAATGGGGCTCATTTTTCACTTAAACTTGAAGAACAAAAAATTGGCGAATGGTACTGTTTGGATGCTTTGCATATATGTTTCTTAGACTATATAGAAGCAAAATATACCATGATTTCAACCGTCTACCTGTTCCATTCATTGTTCTACTTGTCGAAAGTTACAAATAATTTCCGTTAAAGTATTAACAATCGGGCTCATTGTTCACTTAGACTTGAAGAACAAAAAATTGGCGTATGGTACTGTTTGGATGCTTTGCATATATGTTTCTTAGACTATATAGAAGCAATATATACAAAGATTTCTACCGTCTACCCGTTCTATTCATTGCTCTACTTGTAGAAACTTACAAATAGTTTCCGGTTCGTGGTTGTCAATGGGCTCGTTGTTCACTTAAACTTGAAGAACAAAAAATTGGCGAATGTTACTGTTTGGATGCTTTGCATATATGTTTCCTAGACTATATAGAAGCAACATAGACAAAGATTTCATCCGTCTACCTGTTCCATTCATTGTTCTCCTTGTCGAAATTTACAAATAATTTCCTTTAAAGGATTAACAATGGGGATCGCAGTTCACTTAAACTTGAAGAACAAAAAATTAGCGAATTGTACTGTTTGGATGCTTTGCATATATGTTTCTTAGACTATATAGAAGCAAAATATACAATGATTTCAACCGTCTACCTGTTCCATTCATTGTTCTACTTGTCGAAAGTTACAAATCGTTTCCTTTAAAGGATTAACAATGGGGCTCGTAGTTCATTTAAACTTGAGGAACAAAAATTTGGCGAATGGTACTGTTTGGATGCTTTGCATATATGTATCTTAGACTATATAGAAGCAATATATAGAAAGATTTCATCCGTCTACCTGTTCCATCCATTGTTCTACTTGTCGAAAGTTACAAATAATTTCCGATAAAGGATTAACAATGGGGCTCCTTGTTCACTTAAACGTGAAGAACAAAAAATTGGCGAATGGTACTGTTTGGATGCTTTGCATATATGTTTCTTAGACTATATGGAAGCAATATATACAAAGATTTCAACCGTCTACCTGTTCCAATCATTGTTCTACTTGTAGAAAGTTACAATTAATTTTCGTTAAAGGATTAACAATGGGGCTCGTAGTTCACTTAAACTTGAAGAACAAAAAATTGGCGAAAGGTACTGTTTGGATGCTTTGCGTACATGTTCCTTAGACTATATAGAAGCAATATATACAATGATTTCAACCGTCTACCTGTTCCATTCATTGTTCTCCTTGTCGAAATTTACAAATAATTTCCTTTAAAGGATTAACAATGGGGATCGTAGTTCACTTAAACTTGAAGAACAAAAAATTAGCGAATTGTACTGTTTGGATGCTTTGCATATATGTATCTTAGACTATATAGAAGCAATATATAGAATGATTTCAACCGTCTACCTGTTCCATTCATTCTTCTACTTGTCGAAAGTTACAAATAATTTCCGATAAAGGATTAACAATGGGGCTCCTTGTTCACTTAAACGTGAAGAACAAAAAATTGTCGGATGGTACTGTTTGGATGCTTTGCATATATGTTTCTTAGACTATATAGAAGCAATATATACAAAGATTTCAACCGTCTACCTATTCCATTCATTGTTCTACTTGTCGAAAGTTACAAATAATTTCCGATAAAGGATTAACAATGGGGCTCCTTGTTCACTTAAACGTGAAGAACAAAAAATTGTCGGATGGTACTGTTTGGATGCTTTGCATATATGTTTCTTAGACTATATAGAAGCAATATATACAAAGATTTCAACCGTCTACCTATTCCATTCATTGTTCTACTTGTCGAAAGTTACAAATAATTTCCGATAAAGGATTAACAATGGGGCTCATTTTTCACTTAAACTTGAAGAACAAAAAATTGGCGAATGGTACTGTTTGGATGCTTTGCATATATGTTTCTTAGACTATATAGAAGCAAAATATACCATGATTTCAACCGTCTACCTGTTCCATTCATTGTTCTACTTGTCGAAAGTTACAAATAATTTCCGTTAAAGTATTAACAATCGGGCTCATTGTTCACTTAGACTTGAAGAACAAAAAATTGGCGTATGGTACTGTTTGGATGCTTTGCATATATGTTTCTTAGACTATATAGAAGCAATATATACAAAGATTTCTACCGTCTACCCGTTCTATTCATTGCTCTACTTGTAGAAACTTACAAATAGTTTCCGGTTCGTGGTTGTCAATGGGCTCGTTGTTCACTTAAACTTGAAGAACAAAAAATTGGCGAATGTTACTGTTTGGATGCTTTGCATATATGTTTCCTAGACTATATAGAAGCAACATAGACAAAGATTTCATCCGTCTACCTGTTCCATTCATTGTTCTCCTTGTCGAAATTTACAAATAATTTCCTTTAAAGGATTAACAATGGGGCTCGTAGTTCACTTAAACTTGAAGAACAAAAAATTGGCGAAAGGTACTGTTTGGATGCTTTGCGTACATGTTCCTTAGACTATATAGAAGCAATATATAGAAAGATTTCACCCGTCTACCTGTACTATTCATTGTTCTACTTGTAGAAACTTACAAATAATATCCATTTCATGATTGTCAATGGGGCTCGTTGTTCACTTAAACTTGAAGAACAAAAAATTGGAGAATGGTACTATTTGGATGCTTTGCATATATGCTTCTTAGACTATATAAAAGCAGTATATACAAAGATTTCAACCGTCTACCTGTACTATTCATTGTTTTACTTGTCGAAAGCTACAAATAATTTCCGTTAAAGGATTAACCATTGGGGCTCATTGTTCACTTAAACTTGAAGAACAAAAAATTGGCGAGTTGTACTGTTTGGATGCTTTGCATATATGTTTCTTAGACTATATAGAAGCAATATATACAAAGATTTCAACCGTCTACCTGTTCCATTCATTGTTCTACTTGTCGAAAGTTACAAATAATTTCCGATAAAGGATTAACCATTGGGGCTCATTGTTCACTTAAACTTGAAGAACAAAAAATTGGCGAATTGTACTGTTTGGATGCTTTGCATATATGTTTCATAGACTATATAGAAGCAATATATACAAAGATTTCAACCGTCTACCTGTTCCATTCATTGTTCTACTTGTAGAATGTTACAAATAATTTCCGTTTCATGATTATCATTGGGGATCGTTGTTCACCTAAACTTGAAGAACAAAAAATTGGCGAATGGTACTGTTTGGATGTTTTGCATATATGTTTCTTAGACTATATAGTAGCAATATATACAAAGATTTCAACCGTCTACCTGTTCCATTCATTGTTCTACTTGTCGAAAGTTACAAATAATTTCCGATAAAGGATTAACCATTGGAGCTCATTGTTCACTTAAACTTGAAGAACAAAAAATTGGCGAATTGTACTGTTTGAATGCTTTGTATATATGATTCTTAGACTATATAGAAGCAATATATACAAAGATTTCAACCGCCTACCTGTTCCATTCATTGTTCTACTTGTCGAAAGTTACAAATAATTTCCGATAAAGGATTAACAATGGGGCTCATTGTTCACTTAAACTTGAAGAACAAAAAATTGGCGAATTGTACTGTTTGGATGCTTTGCTTATAGGTTTCCTAGACTATATAGAAGCAAAATATACAATGATTTCAACCGTCTACCTGTTCCATTCATTGTTCTACTTGTCGAAATCTACAAATAATTTCCGTTAAAGGATTAACAATGAGGATCGTAGTTCACTTAAACTTGATGAACAAAAAATTAGCGAATTGTACTGTTTGGATGCTTTGCATATATGTTTCTTAGACTATATAGAAGCAAAATATACAATGATTTCAACCGTCTACCTGTTCCATTCATTGTTCTACTTGTCGAAATTTACAAATAATTTCCGTTAAAGGATTAACAATGGGGCTCGTAGTTCACTTAAACTTGAAGAACAACAAATTTGCGAATTGTACTGTTTGGATTCTTTGCATATATGTTTCTTAGACTATATAGAAGCAATACATAGAAAGATTTCACCCGTCTACCTGTACTATTCATTGTTCTACTTGTAGAAACTTACAAATAATATCCATTTCATGATTGTCAATGGGGCTCGTTGTTCACTTAAACTTGAAGAACAAAAAATTGGAGAATGGTACTGTTTGGATGCTTTGCATATATGCCTCTTAGACAATATAAAAGCAGTATATACAAAGATTTCAACCGTCTACCTGTTCCATTCATTGTTCTACTTGTAGAAAGTTACAAATAATTTCCGTTTCATGATTATCATTGGGGCTCGTTGTTCACCTAAACTTGAAGAACAAAAAATTGGCGAATGGTACTGTTTGGATGTTTTGCATATATGTTTCTTAGACTATATAGTAGCAACATATACAAAGATTTCAACCGTCTACCTGTTCCATTCATTGTTCTACTTGTCGAAAGTTACAAATAATTTCCGATAAAGGATTAACCATTGGGGCTCATTGTTCACTTAAACTTGAAGAACAAAAAATTGGCGAATTGTACTGTTTGGATGCTTTGCATATATGATTCTTAGACTATATAGAAGCAATATATACAAAGATTTCAACCGCCTACCTGTTCCATTCATTGTTCTACTTGTCGAAAGTTACAAATAATTTCCGATAAAGGATTATTAATGGGGCTCATTGTTCACTTAAACTTGAAGAACAAAAAATTGGCGAATGGTACTGTTTGGATGCTTTGCATATATGTTTCTTAGACTATATGGAAGCAATATATACAAAGATTTCAACCGTCTACCTGTTCCAATCATTGTTCTACTTGTAGAATGTTACAAATAATTTCCGTTAAAGGAGTAACCATTGGGGCTCATTGTTCACTTAAACTTGTTGAACAAAAAATTGGCGTATGGTACTGTTTGGATGCTTTGCATACATGTTTCTTAGACTATATAGAAGCAATATATAGAAAGATTTCATCCGTCTACCTGTTCCATTCATTGTTCTCCTTGTCGAAATTTACAAATAATTTCCTTTAAAGGATTAACAATGGGGCTCGTAGTTCACTTGAACTTGAAGAACAAAAAATTGGCGAATTGTACTGTTTGGATGCTTTGCATATAGGTTTCCTAGACTATATAGAAGCAAAATATACAATGATTTCAACCGTCTACCTGTTCCATTCATTGTTCTACTTGTCGAAATCTACAAATAATTTCCGTTAAAGGATTAACAATGGGGATCGTAGTTCACTTAAACTTGATGAACAAAAAATTAGCGAATTGTACTGTTTGGATGCTTTGCATATATGTTTCTTAGACTATATAGAAGCAAAATATACAATGATTTCAACCGTCTACCTGTTCCATTCATTGTTCTACTTGTCGAAATTTACAAATAATTTCCGTTAAAGGATTAACAATGGGGCTCGTACTTCACTTAAACTTGAAGAACAACAAATTTGCGAATTGTACTGTTTGGATTCTTTGCATATATGTTTCTTAGACTATATAGAAGCAATATATAGAAAGATTTCACCCGTCTACCTGTACTATTCATTGTTCTACTTGTAGAAACTTACAAATAATATCCATTTCATGATTGTCAATGGGGCTCGTTGTTCACTTAAACTTGAAGAACAAAAAATTGGAGAATGGTACTGTTTGGATGCTTTGCATGTATGCCTCTTAGACTATATAAAAGCAGTATATACAAAGATTTCAACCGTCTACCTGTTCCATTCATTGTTCTACTTGTAGAAAGTTACAAATAATTTTCGTTAAAGGATTAACAATGGGGCTCGTAGTTCACTTAAACTTGAAGAACAAAAAATTGGCGAAAGGTACTGTTTGGATGCTTATTGTACATGTTCCTTAGACTATATAGAAGCAATATATACAAAGATTTCAACCGTCTACGTGTTCCAATCATTGTTCTACTTGTAGAAAGTTACAATTAATTTCCGTTTCATGATTATCGATGGGGCTCGTTGTTCACTTACACTTGAAGAACAAAAAATTGGCGAATTGTACTGTCTGGATGCTTTGCATATAAGTTTCTTAGACTATATAGAAGCAATATATACAAAGATTTCAACCGTCTACCTGTTCCATTCATTGTTCTACTTGTCGAAAGTTACAAATAATTTCCGATAAAGGATTAACCATTGGGGCTCATTGTTCACTTAAACTTGAAGAACAAAAAATTGGCGAATTGTACTGTTTGGATGATTTGCAGATATGTTTCTTAGACTATATGGAAGCAATATATACAATGAGTTCAACCGTCTACCTGATCCATTCATTGTTCTACTTGTCGAAATTTACAAATAATTTCCTTTAAAGGATTAACAATGGGGCTCGTAGTTCCCTTAAACTTGAAGAACAAAAAATTGGCGTATTGTACTGTTTGGATGCTTTGCATATATGTTTCTTAGACTATATAGAAGCAATATATACAATGATTTCAACAGTCTACCTATTCCATTCATTTTTCTACTTGTCGAAATTTACAAATAATTTCCTTTAATGGATTAACAATGGGGCTCGTTGTACACTTAAACTTGAAGAACAATAAATTGGCGAATTGTACTGTTTGGATGCTTTGCATATATGTTTCTTAGACTATATAGAAGCAATATATACAAAGATTTCAACCGTCTACATGTTCCATTCATTGTTCTACTTGTCGAAAGTTACCAATAATTTCCGATAAAGGATTAACAATGGGGCTCATTGTTCACTTAAACTTGAAGAACAAAAAATTGGCGAATGGTACTGTTTGGATGCTTTGCATATATGTTTCTTAGACTATATGGAAGCAATATATACAAAGATTTCAACCGTCTACATGTTCCAATCATTGTTCTACTTGTAGAAAGTTACAATTAATTTTCGTTAAAGGATTAACAATGGGGCTCGTAGTTCACTTAAACTTGAAGAACAAAAAATTGGCGAAAGGTACTGTTTGGATGCTTTGCGTACATGTTCCTTAGACTATATAGAAGCAATATATACAATGATTTCAACCGTCTACCTGATCCATTCATTGTTCTACTTGTCGAAATTTACAAATAATTTTCTTTAAAGGATTAACAATGGGGCTCGTAGTTCCCTTAAACTTGAAGAATAAAAAATTGGCGAATGGCACTGTTTGGATGCTTTGGATATATGTTTTTTTGACTATGTCGAAGCAATATATACAAAGATTTCAACCGTCTACTTGTTCCAATCATTGTTCTACTTGTCGAAATTTACAAGTAATTTCCTTTAAAGGATTAACAATGGGGCTCGTAGTTCCCTTAACCTTGAAGAACAACAAATTTGCGAATTGTGCTGTTTGGATTCTTTGCATATATGTTTCTTAGACTATATAGAAGCAATATATACAAAGATTTCAACCGTCTACCTGTTCCATTCATTGTTCTACTTGTCGAAAGTTACAAATAATTTCCGATAAAGGATTAACAATGGGGCTCATTGTTCACTTAAACTTGAAGAACAAAAAATTGGCGAATTGTACTGTTTGGATGCTTTGCATATATGATTCTTAGACTATATAGAAGCAATATATACAAAGATTTCAACCGCCTACCTGTTCCATTCATTGTTCTACTTGTCGATAGTTACAAATAATTTCCGATAAAGGATTAACAATGGGGCTCATTGTTCACTTAAACTTGAAGAACAAAAAATTGGCGAATGGTACTGTTTGGATGCTTTGCATATATGTTTCTTAGACTATATGGAAGCAACATATACAAAGATTTCAACCGTCTACCTGTTCCAATCATTGTTCTAATTGTAGAATGTTACAAATAATTTCCGTTAAAGGAGTAACCATTGGGGCTCATTGTTCACTTAAACTTGTTGAACAAAAAATTGGCGAATGGTACTGTTTGGATGCTTTGCATACATGTTTCTTAGACAATATAGAAGCAATATATAGAAAGATTTCATCCGTCTACCTGTTCCATTCATTGTTCTCCTTGTCGAAATTTACAAATAATTTCCTTTAAAGGATTAACAATGGGGCTCGTAGTTCACTTGAACTTGAAGAACAAAAAATTGGCGAATTGTACTGTTTGGATGCTTTGCATATATGATTCTTAGACTACATAGAAGCAATATATACAAAGATTTCAACCGTCTACCTGTTCTAGTCATTGTTCTGCTTGTAGAAAGTTAGAAATAATTTCCGTTTCATGATTATCAATGGGGCTCGTTGTTCACTTAAACTTGAAGAACAAAAAATTGGCGAATTGTACTGTTTGGATGCTTTGCATATATGTTTCTTAGACTATATAGAAGCAATATATACATTGATTTCAACCGTCTACCTGTTCTAGTCATTGTTCTACTTGTAGAAATTTAGAAATAATTTCCGTTTCATGATTATCAATGGGGCTCGTTGTTCACTTAAACTTGAAGAACAAAATATTGGCGAATGTTACTGTTTGGATGCTTTGCATATATGTTTCCTAGACTATATAGAAGCAACATATACAAAGATTTCAACCGTCTACCTGTTCCATTCATTGTTCTACTTGTCGAAAGTTACAAATAATTTCCGTTAAAGGAGTAACCATTGGGGCTCATTGTTCACTTAAACTTGTTGAACAAAAAATTGGCGAATGGTACTGTTTGGATGCTTTGCATACATGTTTCTTAGACTATATAGAAGCAATATATAGAAAGATTTCATCCGTCTACCTGTTCCATTCATTGTTCTCCTTGTCGAAATTTACAAATAATTTCCTTTAAAGGATTAACAATGGGGCTCGTAGTTCACTTGAACTTGAAGAACAAAAAATTGGCGAATTGTACTGTTTGGATGCTTTGCATATAGGTTTCCTAGACTATATAGAAGCAAAATATACAATGATTTCAACCGTCTACCTGTTCCATTCATTGTTCTACTTGTCGAAATCTACAAATAATTTCCGTTAAAGGATTAACAATGGGGATCGTAGTTCACTTAAACTTGATGAACAAAAAATTAGCGAATTGTACTGTTTGGATGCTTTGCATATATGTTTCTTAGACTATATAGAAGCAAAATATACAATGATTTCAACCGTCTACCTGTTCCATTCATTGTTCTACTTGTCGAAATTTACAAATAATTTCCGTTAAAGGATTAACAATGGGGCTCGTAGTTCACTTAAACTTGAAGAACAACAAATTTGCGAATTGTACTGTTTGGATTCTTTGCATATATGTTTCTTAGACTATATAGAAGCAATATATAGAAAGATTTCACCCGTCTACCTGTACTATTCATTGTTCTACTTGTAGAAACTTACAAATAATATCCATTTCATGATTGTCAATGGGGCTCCTTGTTCACTTAAACTTGAAGAACAAAAAATTGGAGAATGGTACTGTTTGGATGCTTTGCATATATGCCTCTTAGACTATATAAAAGCAGTATATACAAAGATTTCAACCGGCTACCTGTTCCATTCATTGTTCTACTTGTAGAAAGTTACAAATAATTTTCGTTAAAGGATTAACAATGGGGCTCGTAGTTCACTTAAACTTGAAGAACAAAAAATTGGCGAAAGGTACTGTTTGGATGCTTATTGTACATGTTCCTTAGACTATATAGAAGCAATATATACAAAGATTTCAACCGTCTACGTGTTCCAATCATTGTTCTACTTGTAGAAAGTTACAATTAATTTCCGTTTCATGATTATCGATGGGGCTCGTTGTTCACTTACACTTGAAGAACAAAAAATTGGCGAATGTTACTGTTTGGATGCTTTGCATATATGTTTCTTAGACTATATAGAAGCAATATATACATTGATTTCAACCGTCTACCTGTTCCAGTCATTGTTCTACTTGTAGAAATTTAGAAATAATTTCCGTTTCATGATTATCAATGGGGCTCGTTGTTCACTTAAACTTGAAGAACAAAATATTGGCGAATGTTACTGTTTGGATGCTTCGCATATATGTTTCTTAGACTATATAGTAGCAATATATACAAAGATTTCAACCGTCTACCTGTTCCATTCATTGTTCTACTTGTCGAAAGTTACAAATAATTTCCGATAAAGGATTAACCATTGGGGCTCGTTATTCACTTAAACTTGAAGAACAAAGAATTGGCGAATGGTACTGTTTGGATGCTTTGCATATAGGTTTCTTAGACTATATAGAAGCAATATATACATTGATTTCAACCGTCTACCTGTTCTAGTCATTGTTCTACTTGTAGAAATTTAGAAATAATTTCCGTTTCATGATTATCAATGGGGCTCGTTGTTCACTTAAACTTGAAGAATAAAATATTGGCGAATGTTACTGTTTGGATGCTTTGCATATATGTTTCCTAGACTATATAGAAGCAACATATACAAAGATTTCAACCGTCTACCTGTTCCATTCATTGTTCTACTTGTCGAAAGTTACAAATAATTTCCTTTAAAGGATTAACAATGGGGCTCGTAGTTCACTTGAACTTGAAGAACAAAAAATTGGCGAATTGTACTGTTTGGATGCTTTGCATATAGGTTTCCTAGACTATATAGAAGCAAAATATACAATGATTTCAACCGTCTACCTGTTCCATTCATTGTTCTACTTGTCGAAATCTACAAATAATTTCCGTTAAAGGATTAACAATGGGGATCGTAGATCACTTAAACTTGATGAACAAAAAATTAGCGAATTGTACTGTTTGGATGCTTTGCATATATGTTTCTTAGACTATATAGAAGCAAAATATACAATGATTTCAACCGTCTACCTGTTCCATTCATTGTTCTACTTGTCGAAATTTACAAATAATTTCCGTTAAAGGATTAACAATGGGGCTCGTAGTTCACTTAAACTTGAAGAACAACAAATTTGCGAATTGTACTGTTTGGATTCTTTGCATATATGTTTCTTAGACTATATAGAAGCAATATATAGAAAGATTTCACCCGTCTACCTGTACTATTCATTGTTCTACTTGTAGAAACTTACAAATAATATCCATTTCATGATTGTCAATGGGGCTCGTTGTTCACTTAAAATTGAAGAACAAAAAATTGGAGAATGGTACTGTTTGGATGCATTGCATATATGCTTCTTAGACTATATAAAAGCAGTATATACAAAGATTTCAACCGTCTACCTGTACTATTCATTGTTTTACTTGTCGAAAGCTACAAATAATTTCCGTTAAAGGATTAACCATTGGGGCTCATTGTTCACTTAAACTTGAAGAACAAAAAATTGGCGAGTTGTACTGTTTGGATGCTTTGCATATATGTTTCTTAGACTATATAGAAGCAATATATACAAAGATTTCAACCGTCTACCTGTTCCCTTCATTGTTCTACTTGTCGAAAGTTACAAATAATTTCCGATAAAGGATTAACCATTGGGGCTCATTGTTCACTTAAACTTGAAGAACAAAAAATTGGCGAATTGTACTGTTTGGATGCTTTGCATATATGATTCTTAGACTACATAGAAGCAATATATACAAAGATTTCAACCGTCTACCTGTTCTAGTCATTGTTCTGCTTGTAGAAAGTTAGAAATAATTTCCGTTTCATGATTATCAATGGGGCTCGTTGTTCACTTAAACTTGAAGAACAAAAAATTGGCGAATTGTACTGTTTGGATGCTTTGCATATATGTTTCTTAGACTATATAGAAGCAATATATACATTGATTTCAACCGTCTACCTGTTCTAGTCATTGTTCTACTTGTAGAAATTTAGAAATAATTTCCGTTTCATGATTATCAATGGGGCTCGTTGTTCACTTAAACTTGAAGAACAAAATATTGGCGAATGTTACTGTTTGGATGCTTTGCATATATGTTTCCTAGACTATATAGAAGCAACATATACAAAGATTTCAACCGTCTACCTGTTCCATTCATTGTTCTACTTGTCGAAAGTTACAAATAATTTCCGTTAAAGGAGTAACCATTGGGGCTCATTGTTCACTTAAACTTGTTGAACAAAAAATTGGCGAATGGTACTGTTTGGATGCTTTGCATACATGTTTCTTAGACTATATAGAAGCAATATATAGAAAGATTTCATCCGTCTACCTGTTCCATTCATTGTTCTCCTTGTCGAAATTTACAAATAATTTCCTTTAAAGGATTAACAATGGGGCTCGTAGTTCACTTGAACTTGAAGAACAAAAAATTGGCGAATTGTACTGTTTGGATGCTTTGCATATAGGTTTCCTAGACTATATAGAAGCAAAATATACAATGATTTCAACCGTCTACCTGTTCCATTCATTGTTCTACTTGTCGAAATCTACAAATAATTTCCGTTAAAGGATTAACAATGGGGATCGTAGTTCACTTAAACTTGATGAACAAAAAATTAGCGAATTGTACTGTTTGGATGCTTTGCATATATGTTTCTTAGACTATATAGAAGCAAAATATACAATGATTTCAACCGTCTACCTGTTCCATTCATTGTTCTACTTGTCGAAATTTACAAATAATTTCCGTTAAAGGATTAACAATGGGGCTCGTAGTTCACTTAAACTTGAAGAACAACAAATTTGCGAATTGTACTGTTTGGATTCTTTGCATATATGTTTCTTAGACTATATAGAAGCAATATATACAAAGATTTCACCCGTCTACCTGTACTATTCATTGTTCTACTTGTAGAAACTTACAAATAATATCCATTTCATGATTGTCAATGGGGCTCGTTGTTCACTTAAACTTGAAGAACAAAAAATTGGAGAATGGTACTGTTTGGATGCTTTGCATATATGCTTCTTAGACTATATAAAAGCAGTATATACAAAGATTTCAACCATCTACCTGTACTATTCATTGTTTTACTTGTCGAAATCTACAAATAATTTCCGTTAAAGGATTAACCATTGGGGCTCATTGTTCACTTAAACTTGAAGAACAAAAAATTGGCGAGTTGTACTGTTTGGATGCTTTGCATATATGTTTCTTAGACTATATAGAAGCAATATATACAAAGATTTCAACCGTCTACCTGTTCCATTCATTGTTCTACTTGTCGAAAGTTACAAATAATTTCCGATAAAGGATTAACCATTGGGGCTCATTGTTCACTTAAACTTGAAGAACAAAAAATTGGCGAATTGTACTGTTTGGATGCTTTGCATATATGATTCTTAGACTACATAGAAGCAATATATACAAAGATTTCAACCGTCTACCTGTTCTAGTCATTGTTCTGCTTGTAGAAAGTTAGAAATAATTTCCGTTTCATGATTATCAATGGGGCTCGTTGTTCACTTAAACTTGAAGAACAAAAAATTGGCGAATTATACTGTTTGGATGCTTTGCATATATGTTTCTTAGACTATATAGAAGCAATATATACATTGATTTCAACCGTCTACCTGTTCTAGTCATTGTTCTACTTGTAGATATTTAGAAATAATTTCCGTTTCATGATTATCAATGGGGCTCGTTGTTCACTTAAACTTGAAGAACAAAATATTGGCGAATGTTACTGTTTGGATGCTTTGCATATATGTTTCCTAGACTATATAGAAGCAACATATACAAAGATTTCAACCGTCTACCTGTTCCATTCATTGTTCTACTTTTCGAAAGTTACAAATAATTTCCGTTAAAGGAGTAACCATTGGGGCTCATTGTTCACTTAAACTTGTTGAACAAAAAATTGGCGAATGGTACTGTTTGGATGCTTTGCATACATGTTTCTTAGACTATATAGAAGCAATATATAGAAAGATTTCATCCGTCTACCTGTTCCATTCATTGTTCTCCTTGTCGAAATTTACAAATAATTTCCTTTAAAGGATTAACAATGGGGCTCGTAGTTCACTTGAACTTGAAGAACAAAAAATTGGCGAATTGTACTGTTTGGATGCTTTGCATATAGGTTTCCTAGACTATATAGAAGCAAAATATACAATGATTTCAACCGTCTACCTGTTCCATTCATTGTTCTACTTGTCGAAATCTACAAATAATTTCCGTTAAAGGATTAACAATGGGGATCGTAGTTCACTTAAACTTGATGAACAAAAAATTAGCGAATGGTACTGTTTGGATTCTTTGCATATATTCTTCTCAGACTATATAAAAGCAGTATATACAAAGATTTCAACCGTCTACCTGTACTATTCATTGTTTTACTTGTCGAAAGCTACAAATAATTTCCGTTAAAGGATTAACCATTGGGGCTCATTGTTCACTTAAACTTGAAGAACAAAAAATTGGCGAGTTGTACTGTTTGGATGCTTTGCATATATGTTTCTTAGACTATATAGAAGCAATATATACAAAGATTTCAACCGTCTACCTGTTCCATTCATTGTTCTACTTGTCGAAAGTTACAAATAATTGCCATTTCATGATAATCAATGGAGCTCGTTGTTCACTTAAACTTGAAGATCAAAAAATTGGCAAATGTTACTGTTTAGATGCTTTGCATATATGTTTATTAGACTATATAGAAGCAATATATACAAAGATTTCAACCGTCTACCTGTACTATTCATTGTTCTACTTGTAGAAATTTACAAATAATTTCCTTTAAAGGATTAACAATGGGGCTCGTAGTTCACTTAAACTTGAAGAACAACAAATTGGCGAATTGTAGTGTTTGGATTCTTTGCATATATGTTTCATAGACTATATAGAAGCAATATATACAATGATTTCAACCGTCTACTTGTTCCATTCATTGTTCTACTTGTCGAAAGTTACAAATAATTTCCGTTAAAGTATTGATAATGGGGCTCGTAGTTCACTTAAACGTGAAGATCAAAGAATTGGCGAATTGTACTGTTTGGATGATTTGCATATATGTTTCATAGACTATATAGAAGCAATATATACAAAGATTTCAACCGTCTACCTGTTCCATTCATTGTTTTACTTGTCGAAAGTTACAAATAATTTCCGATAAAGGATTAACAATGGGGCTCATTGTTCACTTAAACTTGAAGAACAACAAATTGGCGAATTGTACTGTTTGAATGCTATGCATATATGTTTCTTAGACTATATAGAAGCAATATATACAAAGATTTCAACCGTCTACCTGTACTATTCATTGTTCTACTTGTAGAAAGTTACAAATAATTTCCCTTTCATGATTATCAATGGGGCTCGTTGTTCACTTAAACTTGAAGAACAATAAATACGCGCATTGTACTGTTTAGATGCTTTGCATATAGGTTACTTAGACTATATAGAAGCAACATATACAAAGATTTCAACCGTCTACCTGTTCTATTCATTGTACTACTTTTAGAAAGTTACATTTAATTTCCGGTAAAGGATTAACATTGGGGCTCGTAGTTCACTTAAACTTGAAGAATAAAAAATTGGCGAATTGTACTGTTTGGATGCTTTGCATATATGTTTCTTAGACTATATAGAAGCAATATATACAATGATTTCAACCGTCTACCTGTTCCATTCATTGTTCTACTTGTCGAAATTTACAAATAATTTCCTTTAAAGGATTAATAATGGGGATCGTAGTTCACTTAAACTTGAAGAACATAAAATTGGCGAATTGTACTGTTTGGATGCTTTGCATATATGATTCTTAGACTACATAGAAGCAATATATACAAAGATTTCAACCGTCTACCTGTTCTAGTCATTGTTCTGCTTGTAGAAAGTTAGAAATAATTTCCGTTTCATGATTATCAATGGGGCTCGTTGTTCACTTAAACTTGAAGAACAAAAAATTGGCGAATTATACTGTTTGGATGCTTTGCATATATGTTTCCTAGACTATATAGAAGCAATATATACATTGATTTCAACCGTCTACCTGTTCTAGTCATTGTTCTACTTGTAGATATTTTGAAATAATTTCCGTTTCATGATTATCAATGGGGCTCGTTGTTCACTTAAACTTGAAGAACAAAATATTGGCGAATGTTACTGTTTGGATGCTTTGCATATATGTTTCCTAGACTATATAGAAGCAACATATACAAAGATTTCAACCGTCTACCTGTTCCATTCATTGTTCTACTTGTCGAAAGTTACAAATAATTTCCGTTAAAGGAGTAACCATTGGGGCTCATTGTTCACTTAAACTTGTTGAACAAAAAATTGGCGAATGGTACTGTTTGGATGCTTTGCATATATGTTTCTTAGAATATATAGAAGCAATATATAGAAAGACTTCACCCGGCTACCTGTACTATTCATTGTTCTACTTGTAGAAAGTTACAAATAATTTCCGTTTCATGATTATCAATGGGGCTCGTAGTTCGCTTAAACTTGAAGAACAAAAAATTGGCGAATTGTACTTTTTGGATGCTTTGCATATATGATTCGTAGACTATATAGAAGCAATATGTACAATGATTTCAACCTTCTACATGATCCATTCATTGTTCTACTTGTCGAAATTTACAAATAATTTCCTTTAAAGGATTAACAATGGGGCTCGTAGTTCACTTAAACTTGAAGAACAAAAAATTGCCGAATTGTACTGTTTTGATGCTTTGCATATATGTTTCTTAGACTATATAGAAGCAACATATACAATGATTTCAGCCGTCTACCTGTTCCATTCATTGTTCTACTTGTCGAAAGTTAGAAATAATTTCCGTTAAAGGATTAACAATGGGGCTCGTAGTTCACTTAAACTTGAAGATCAAAAAATTGGCGATTGTTACTGTTTAGATGCTTTGCATATATGTTTCTTAGATTATATAGAAGCAATATATACAAAGAATAAAACCGTCTACCTGTTCCATTCATTTTTCTACTTGTCGAAAGTTAGAAATAATTTCCGTTAAAGGATTAACAATGGGGCTCGTAGTTCACTTAAACTTGAAGAACAAAAAATTGGCGAATTGTACTGTTTGGATTCTTTGCATATATGTTTCTTAGACTATATAGAAGCAATATATACAAAGATTTCAACCGTCTACCTGTTCCATTCATTGTTCTACTTGTCGAAAATTACAAATAATTTCCGATAAAGGATTAACCATTGGTGCTCATTGTTCACTTAAACTTGAAAAACAAAAAATTGGCGAATGTACTGTTTGGATGCTTTGCATATATGTTTCTTAGACTATATAGAAGCAATATATACAAAGATTTCAACCGTCTAACTGTTCCATTCATAGTTCTACTTGTCGAAAATTACAAATAATTTCCGATAAAGGATTAACCATTGGTGCTCATTGTTCACTTAAACTTGAAGAACATAAAATTGGCGAATTGTACTGTTTGGATGCTTTGCATATATGTTTCTTAGACTATATAGAAGCAATATATACAATGATTTCAACAGTCTACCTTTTCCATTCATTGTTCTACTTGTCGAAATTTACAAATAATTTCCTTTAAAGGATTAACAATGGGGCTCGTAGTTCACTTAAACTTGAAGAACAAAAAATTGGCGAATGGTACTGTTTGGATGCTTTGCATTTATGTTTCTTAGACTATATAGAAGCAATAAATACAATGATTTCAACCGTCTACCTATTCCATTCATTGTTCTACTTGTAGAAAGTTACAATTAATATCCTTTAAAGGATTAACAATGGGGCTCGTAGTTCACTTAAACTTGAAGAACAAAAAATTGACGAATTGTACTGTTTGGATGCTTTGCATATATGTTTCTTAGATTATATAGAAGCAATATATAAAAAGATTTCAACCATCTAACTGTTCCATTCATTGTTCTACTTGTCGAAATTTACAAATAATTTCCGATAAAGGATTAACCATTGGGGCTCATTGTTCACTTAAATTGAAGAACAAAAAATTGGCGAATGGTACTGTTTGGATGCTTTGCGTACATGTTTCTTAGACTATATGGAAGCAATATATACAATGATTTCAACAGTCTACCTTTTCCATTCATTGTTCTACTTGTCGAAATTTACAAATAATTTCCTTTAAAGGATTAACAATGGGGCTCGTAGTTCACTTAAACTTGAAGAACAAAAAATTGGCGAATTGTACTGTTTGGATGCTTTGCATATATGTTTCTTAGACTATATAGAAGCAATATATAGAAAGACTTCACCCGTCTACCTGTACTATTCATTGTTCTACTTGTCGAAAATTACAAATAATTTCCGATAAAGGATTAACCATTGGGGCTCATTGTTCACTTAAACTTGAAGAACAAAAAATTGGCGAATGGTACTGTTTGGATGCTTTGCGTACATGTTTCTTACACTATATGGAAGCAATATATACAATGATTTCAACAGTCTACCTTTTCCATTCATTGTTCTACTTGTCGAAATATACAAATAATTTCCTTTAAAGGATTCACAATGGGGCTCGTAGTTCACTTAAACTTGAAGAGCAAAAAATTGGCGAATTGTACTGTTTGGACGCTTTGCATATAAGTTTCTTGGACTATATAGAAGCAATATATACAATGATTTCAACAGTCTACCTGTTCCATTCGCTGTTCTACTTGTCGAAAGTTACAAATAATTTGCGATAAAGGATTAACAATGGGGCTCATTGTTCACTTAAACTTGAAGAACAAAAAATTGGCGAATGGTACTGTTTGGATGCTTTGCATATATGTTTCTTAGACTATATAGAAGCAATATATAAAATGATTTCAACCGTCTACCTGTTCCATTCATTGTTCTACTTGTCGAAAGTTACAAATAATTTCCGTTAAGGGATTAACAATGGGGATCGTAGTTTACTTAAACTTGAAGAACAAAAAATTGGCGAATTGTACTGATTGGATGCTTTGCATATATGTTTCTTAGACTATATAGAAGCAATATATACAATGATTTCAACAGTCTACCTGTTCCATTCATTGTTCTACTTGCCGAAATTTACAAATAATTTCCGTTAAAGGATTAACAATGGGGCTCGTAGTTCACTTAAACTTGAAGAACAAAAAATTGGCGAATTGTACTGTTTGGATGCTTTGCATATATGTTTCGTAGACTATATAGAAGCAATATATACAATGAATTCAACCGTCTACAAGATCCATTCATTGTTCTACTTGTCGAAATTTACAAATAATTTCCATTAAAGGATTAACAATGGGGCTCGTAGTTCACTTAAACTTGAAGAACAAAAAATTGACGAATTGTACTGTTTGGATGCTTTGCATATATATTTCATAGACTATATAGAAGCAATATATACAATGATTTCAACCGTCTACCTGTTCCATTCATTGTTCTACTTGTCGAAATTTACAAATAATTTCCTTTGAAGGATTAACAATGGGGCTCGTAGTTCACTTAAACTTGAAGAACATAAAATTGGCGAATTGTACTGTTTGGATGCTTTGCATATATGTTTCTTAGACTATATGGAAGCAATATATACAATGATTTCAACAGTCTACCTGTTCCATTCGCTGTTCTACTTGTCGAAAGTTACAAATAATTTCCGATAAAGGATTAACAATGGGGCTCATTGTTCACTTAAACTTGAAGAACAAAAAATTGGCGAATGGTACTGTTTGGATGATTTGCATATATGTTTCTTAGACTATATAGAAGCAATATATAAAATGATTTCAACCGTCTACCTGTTCCATTCATTGTTCTACTTGTCGAAAGTTACAAATAATTTCCGTTAAGGGATTAACAATGGGGATCGTAGTTTACTTAAACTTGAAGAACAAAAAATTGGCGAATTGTACTGTTTGGATGCTTTGCATATATGTTTCTTAGACTATATAGAAGCAATATATACAATGATTTCAACAGTCTACCTGTTCCATTCATTGTTCTACTTGTCGAAAGTTACTAATAATTTCCGTTAAGGGATTAACAATGGGGATCGTAGTTTACTTAAACTTGAAGAACAAAAAATTGGCGAATGGTACTGTTTGGATGCTTTGCATATATGTTTCTTAGACTATATAGAAGCAATATATACAAAGATTTCAACCGTCTACCTGTTCCAATCATTGTTCTACTTGTAGAAAGTTACAATTAATTTCCGTTAAAGGATTAACAATGGGGCTCGTAGTTCACTTAAACTTGAAGAACAAAAAATTGGCGAATTGTACTGTTTGGATGCTTTGCATATATGTTTCGTAGACTATATAGAAGCAATATATGCAATGATTTCAACCGTCTACATGATCCATTCATTGTTCTACTTGTCGAAATTTACAAATAATTTCCTTTAAAGGATTAACAATGGGGCTCGTAGTTCACTTAAACTTGAAGAACAAAAAATTGGCGAATTGTACTGTTTGGATGCTTTGCATATATGTTTCGTAGACTATATAGAAGCAATATATACAATGAATTCAACCGTCTACACGATCCATTCATTGTTCTACTTGTCGATATTTACAAATAATTTCCATTAAAGGATTAACAATGGGGCTCGTAGTTCACTTAAACTTGAAGAACAAAAAATTGACGAATTGTACTGTTTGGATGCTTTGCATATATATTTCATAGACTATATAGAAGCAATATATACAATGATTTCAACCGTCTACCTGTTCCATTCATTGTTCTACTTGTCGAAAGTTACAAATAATTTCCGTTAAGGGATTAACAATGGGGATCGCAGTTTACTTAAACTTGAAGAACAAAAAATTGGCGAATTGTACTGTTTGGATGCTTTGCATATATGTTTCTTAGACTATAAAGAAGCAATATATACAATGATTTCAACAGTCTACCTGTTCCATTCATTGTTCTACTTGTCGAAATTTACAAATAATTTCCATTGAAGGATTAACAATGGGGCTCGTAGTTCACTTAAACTTGAAGAACATAAAATTGGCGAATTGTACTGTTTGGATGCTTTGCATATATGTTTCTTAGACTATATAGAAGCAATATATACAATGATTTCAACAGTCTACCTTTTCCATTCATTGTTCTACTTGTCGAAATTTACAAATAATTTCCTTTAAAGGATTAACAATGGGGCTCGTAGTTCACTTAAACTTGAAGAACAAAAAATTGGCGAATGGTACTGCTTGGATGCTTTGCATTTATGTTTCTTAGACTATATAGAATCAATAAATACAATGATTTCAACCGTCTACCTATTCCATTCATTGTTCTACTTGTAGAAAGTTACAATTAATATCCTTTAAAGGATTAACAATGGGGCTCGTAGTTCACTTAAACTTGAAGAACAAAAAATTGACGAATTGTACTGTTTGGATGCTTTGCATATATGTTTCTTAGATTATATAGAAGCAATATATAAAAAGATTTCAACCACCTACCTGTTCCATTCATTGTTCTACTTGTCGAAAATTACAAATAATTTCCGATAAAGGATTAACCATTGGGGCTCATTGTTCACTTAAACTTGAAGAACAAAAAATTGGCGAATGGTACTGTTTGGATGCTTTGCGTACATGTTTCTTAGACTATATGGAAGCAATATATACAATGATTTCAACAGTCTACCTTTTCCATTCATTGTTCTACTTGTCGAAATTTACAAATAATTTCCTTTAAAGGATTAACAATGGGGCTCATTGTTCCCTTAAACTGGAAGAACAAAAAATTGACGAATTGTACTGTTTGGATGCTTTGCATATATGTTTCTTAGATTATATAGAAGCAATATATACAATGATTTCAACCGTCTACCTATTCCATTCATTGTTCTACTTGCCGAAATTTACAAATAATTTCCTTTAAAAGATTAACAATGGGGCTCGTAGTTTACTTAAACTTGAAGAGCAAAAAATTGGCGAATTGTACTGTTTGGATGCTTTGCATATATGTTTCTTAGTCTATATAGAAGCAATATATACAATGATTTCAACCGTCTACCTATTCCATTCATTGTTCTACTTGCCGAAATTTACAAATAATTTCCTTTAAAAGATTAACAATGGGGCTCGTAGTTCACTTAAACTTGAAGAGCAAAAAATTGGCGAATTGTACTGTTTGGACGCTTTGCATATAAGTTTCTTGGACTATATAGAAGCAATATATACAATGATTTCAACAGTCTACCTGTTCCATTCATTGTTCTACTTGTCGAAATTTACAAATAATTTCCGATAAACGATTAACAATGGGGCTCATTGTTCACTTAAACTTGAAGAACAAAAAATTGGCGAATGGTACTGTTTGGATGCTTTGCATATATGTTTCTTAGACTATATGGAAGCAATATATACAAAGATTTCAACCGTCTACCTGTTCCATTCGCTGTTCTACTTGTCGAAAGTTCCAAATAATTTCCGATAAAGGATTAACAATGGGGCTCATTGTTCACTTAAACTTGAAGAACAAAAAATTGGCAAATGGTACTGTTTGGATGCTTTGCATATATGTTTCTTAGACTATATGGAAGCAATATATACAAAGATTTTAACCGTTTGCGTGTTCCAATCATTGTTCTAGTTGTAGAAAGTTACAATTAATTTCCGTTAAAGGATAAACAATGGGGCTCGTAGTTCACTTAAACTTGAAGAACAAAAAATTGGCGAATTGTACTGTTTGCATGCTTTGCATAGATGTTTCGTAGGCTATATAGAAGCAATATATACAATGATTTCAACCGTCCACCTATTCCATTCATTGTTCTACTTGCCGAAATTTACAAATAATTTCCTTTAAAGGATTAACAATGGGGCTCGTAGTTCACTTAAACTTGAAGAGCAAAAAATTGGCGAATTGTACTGTTTGGACGCTTTGCATATAAGTTTCTTGGACTATATAGAAGCAATATATACAATGATTTCAACAGTCTACCTGTTCCATTCATTGTTCTACTTGTCGAAATTTACAAATAATTTCCGATAAACGATTAACAATGGGGCTCATTGTTCACTTAAACTTGAAGAACAAAAAATTGGCGAATGGTACTGTTTGGATGCTTTGCATATATGTTTCTTAGACTATATGGAAGCAATATATACAAAGATTTCAACCGTCTACAAGATCCATTCATTGTTCTACTTGTCGAAATTTACAAATAATTTCCTTTAAAGGATTAACAATGGGGCTCGTAGTTCACTTAAACTTGAAAAACTAAAAATTGACGAATTGTACTGTTTGGATGCTTTGCATATATATTTCTTAGATTATATAGAAGCAATATATACAATGATTTCAACCGTCTACGTGTTCCAATCATTGTTCTACTTGTAGAAAGTTACAATTAATTTCCGTTAAAGGATTAACAATGGGGCTCGTAGTTCACTTAAACTTGAAGAGCAAAAAATTGGCGAATTGTACTGTTTGGATGCTTTGCATATATGTTTCCTAGACTATAAAGAAGCAATATATACAATGATTTCAACAGTCTACCTGTTCCATTCATTGTTCTACTTGTCGAAATTTACAAATAATTTCCATTGAAGGATTAACAATGGGGCTCGTAGTTCACTTAAACTTGAAGAACATAAAATTGGCGAATTGTACTGTTTGGATGCTTTGCATATATGTTTCTTAGACTATATAGAAGCAATATATACAATGATTTCAACAGTCTACCTTTTCCATTCATTGTTCTACTTGTCGAAATTTACAAATAATTTCCTTTAAAGGATTAACAATGGGGCTCGTAGTTCACTTAAACTTGAAGAACAAAAAATTGGCGAATGGTACTGCTTGGATGCTTTGCATTTATGTTTCTTAGACTATATAGAATCAATAAATACAATGATTTCAACCGTCTACCTATTCCATTCATTGTTCTACTTGTAGAAAGTTACAATTAATATCCTTTAAAGGATTAACAATGGGGCTCGTAGTTCACTTAAACTTGAAGAACAAAAAATTGACGAATTGTACTGTTTGGATGCTTTGCATATATGTTTCTTAGATTATATAGAAGCAATATATAAAAAGATTTCAACCATCTACCTGTTCCATTCATTGTTCTACTTGTCGAAAATTACAAATAATTTCCGATAAAGGATTAACCATTGGGGCTCATTGTTCACTTAAACTTGAAGAACAAAAAATTGGCGAATGGTACTGTTTGGATGCTTTGCGTACATGTTTCTTAGACTATATGGAAGCAATATATACAATGATTTCAACAGTCTACCTTTTCCATTCATTGTTCTACTTGTCGAAATTTACAAATAATTTCCTTTAAAGGATTAACAATGGGGCTCATTGTTCCCTTAAACTGGAAGAACAAAAAATTGACGAATTGTACTGTTTGGATGCTTTGCATATATGTTTCTTAGATTATATAGAAGCAATATATACAATGATTTCAACCGTCTACCTATTCCATTCATTGTTCTACTTGCCGAAATTTACAAATAATTTCCTTTAAAAGATTAACAATGGGGCTCGTAGTTTACTTAAACTTGAAGAGCAAAAAATTGGCGAATTGTACTGTTTGGATGCTTTGCATATATGTTTCTTAGTCTATATAGAAGCAATATATACAATGATTTCAACCGTCTACCTATTCCATTCATTGTTCTACTTGCCGAAATTTACAAATAATTTCCTTTAAAAGATTAACAATGGGGCTCGTAGTTCACTTAAACTTGAAGAGCAAAAAATTGGCGAATTGTACTGTTTGGACGCTTTGCATATAAGTTTCTTGGACTATATAGAAGCAATATATACAATGATTTCAACAGTCTACCTGTTCCATTCATTGTTCTACTTGTCGAAATTTACAAATAATTTCCGATAAACGATTAACAATGGGGCTCATTGTTCACTTAAACTTGAAGAACAAAAAATTGGCGAATGGTACTGTTTGGATGCTTTGCATATATGTTTCTTAGACTATATGGAAGCAATATATACAAAGATTTCAACCGTCTACCTGTTCCATTCGCTGTTCTACTTGTCGAAAGTTCCAAATAATTTCCGATAAAGGATTAACAATGGGGCTCATTGTTCACTTAAACTTGAAGAACAAAAAATTGGCAAATGGTACTGTTTGGATGCTTTGCATATATGTTTCTTAGACTATATGGAAGCAATATATACAAAGATTTTAACCGTTTGCGTGTTCCAATCATTGTTCTAGTTGTAGAAAGTTACAATTAATTTCCGTTAAAGGATAAACAATGGGGCTCGTAGTTCACTTAAACTTGAAGAACAAAAAATTGGCGAATTGTACTGTTTGCATGCTTTGCATAGATGTTTCGTAGGCTATATAGAAGCAATATATACAATGATTTCAACCGTCCACCTATTCCATTCATTGTTCTACTTGCCGAAATTTACAAATAATTTCCTTTAAAGGATTAACAATGGGGCTCGTAGTTCACTTAAACTTGAAGAGCAAAAAATTGGCGAATTGTACTGTTTGGACGCTTTGCATATAAGTTTCTTGGACTATATAGAAGCAATATATACAATGATTTCAACAGTCTACCTGTTCCATTCATTGTTCTACTTGTCGAAATTTACAAATAATTTCCGATAAACGATTAACAATGGGGCTCATTGTTCACTTAAACTTGAAGAACAAAAAATTGGCGAATGGTACTGTTTGGATGCTTTGCATATATGTTTCTTAGACTATATGGAAGCAATATATACAAAGATTTCAACCGTCTACAAGATCCATTCATTGTTCTACTTGTCGAAATTTACAAATAATTTCCTTTAAAGGATTAACAATGGGGCTCGTAGTTCACTTAAACTTGAAAAACTAAAAATTGACGAATTGTACTGTTTGGATGCTTTGCATATATATTTCTTAGATTATATAGAAGCAATATATACAATGATTTCAACCGTCTACGTGTTCCAATCATTGTTCTACTTGTAGAAAGTTACAATTAATTTCCGTTAAAGGATTAACAATGGGGCTCGTAGTTCACTTAAACTTGAAGAGCAAAAAATTGGCGAATTGTACTGTTTGGATGCTTTGCATATATGTTTCTTAGACTATAAAGAAGCAATATATACAATGATTTCAACAGTCTACCTGTTCCATTCATTGTTCTACTTGTCGAAATTTACAAATAATTTCCATTGAAGGATTAACAATGGGGCTCGTAGTTCACTTAAACTTGAAGAACATAAAATTGGCGAATTGTACTGTTTGGATGCTTTGCATATATGTTTCTTAGACTATATAGAAGCAATATATACAATGATTTCAACAGTCTACCTTTTCCATTCATTGTTCTACTTGTCGAAATTTACAAATAATTTCCTTTAAAGGATTAACAATGGGGCTCGTAGTTCACTTAAACTTGAAGAACAAAAAATTGGCGAATGGTACTGCTTGGATGCTTTGCATTTATGTTTCTTAGACTATATAGAATCAATAAATACAATGATTTCAACCGTCTACCTATTCCATTCATTGTTCTACTTGTAGAAAGTTACAATTAATATCCTTTAAAGGATTAACAATGGGGCTCGTAGTTCACTTAAACTTGAAGAACAAAAAATTGACGAATTGTACTGTTTGGATGCTTTGCATATATGTTTCTTAGATTATATAGAAGCAATATATAAAAAGATTTCAACCATCTACCTGTTCCATTCATTGTTCTACTTGTCGAAAATTACAAATAATTTCCGATAAAGGATTAACCATTGGGGCTCATTGTTCACTTAAACTTGAAGAACAAAAAATTGGCGAATGGTACTGTTTGGATGCTTTGCGTACATGTTTCTTAGACTATATGGAAGCAATATATACAATGATTTCAACAGTCTACCTTTTCCATTCATTGTTCTACTTGTCGAAATTTACAAATAATTTCCTTTAAAGGATTAACAATGGGGCTCGTAGTTCACTTAAACTCGAAGAGCAAAAAATTGGCGAATTGTACTGTTTGGACGCTTTGTATATATGTTTCTTGGACTATATAGAAGCAATATATACAATGATTTCAAGAGTCTACCTGTTCCATTCATTGCTCTACTTGTCGAAAGTTACAAATAATTTCCGATATCGGATTAACCATTGGGGCTCATTGTTCACTTAAACTGGAAGAACAAAAAATTGACGAATTGTACTGTTTGGATGCTTTGCATATATGTTTCTTAGATTATATAGAAGCAATATATACAATGATTTCAACCGTCTACCTATTCCATTCATTGTTCTACTTGCCGAAATTTACAAATAATTTCCTTTAAAAGATTAACAATGGGGCTCGTAGTTTACTTAAACTTGAAGAGCAAAAAATTGGCGAATTGTACTGTTTGGATGCTTTGCATATATGTTTCTTAGTCTATATAGAAGCAATATATACAATGATTTCAACCGTCTACCTATTCCAATCATTGTTCTACTTGCCGAAATTTACAAATAATTTCCTTTAAAAGATTAACAATGGGGCTCGTAGTTCACTTAAACTTGAAGAGCAAAAAATTGGCGAATTGTACTGTTTGGACGCTTTGCATATAAGTTTCTTGGACTATATAGAAGCAATATATACAATGATTTCAACAGTCTACCTGTTCCATTCATTGTTCTACTTGTCGAAATTTACAAATAATTTCCGATAAACGATTAACAATGGGGCTCATTGTTCACTTAAACTTGAAGAACAAAAAATTGGCGAATGGTACTGTTTGGATGCTTTGCATATATGTTTCTTAGACTATATGGAAGCAATATATACAAAGATTTCAACCGTCTACCTGTTCCATTCGCTGTTCTACTTGTCGAAAGTTCCAAATAATTTCCGATAAAGGATTAACAATGGGGCTCATTGTTCACTTAAACTTGAAGAACAAAAAATTGGCAAATGGTACTGTTTGGATGCTTTGCATACATGTTTCTTAGACTATATGGAAGCAATATATACAAAGATTTTAACCGTTTGCGTGTTCCAATCATTGTTCTAGTTGTAGAAAGTTACAATTAATTTCCGTTAAAGGATAAACAATGGGGCTCGTAGTTCACTTAAACTTGAAGAACAAAAAATTGGCGAATTGTACTGTTTGGATGCTTTGCATAGATGTTTCGTAGGCTATATAGAAGCAATATATACAATGATTTCAACCGTCCACCTATTCCATTCATTGTTCTACTTGCCGAAATTTACAAATAATTTCCTTTAAAGGATTAACAATGGGGCTCGTAGTTCACTTAAACTTGAAGAGCAAAAAATTGGCGAATTGTACTGTTTGGACGCTTTGCATATAAGTTTCTTGGACTATATAGAAGCAATATATACAATGATTTCAACAGTCTACCTGTTCCATTCATTGTTCTACTTGTCGAAATTTACAAATAATTTCCGATAAACGATTAACAATGGGGCTCATTGTTCACTTAAACTTGAAGAACAAAAAATTGGCGAATGGTACTGTTTGGATGCTTTGCATATATGTTTCTTAGACTATATGGAAGCAATATATACAAAGATTTCAACCGTCTACAAGATCCATTCATTGTTCTACTTGTCGAAATTTACAAATAATTTCCTTTAAAGGATTAACAATGGGGCTCGTAGTTCACTTAAACTTGAAAAACTAAAAATTGACGAATTGTACTGTTTGGATGCTTTGCATATATATTTCTTAGATTATATAGAAGCAATATATACAATGATTTCAACCGTCTACGTGTTCCAATCATTGTTCTACTTGTAGAAAGTTACAATTAATTTCCGTTAAAGGATTAACAATGGGGCTCGTAGTTCACTTAAACTTGAAGAGCAAAAAATTGGCGAATTGTACTGTTTGGACGCTTTGCATATATGTTTCTTGGACTATATAGAAGCAATATATACAATGATTTCAACCGTCTACATGATCCATTCATTGTTCTACTTGTCGAAATTTACAAATAATTTCCTTTAAAGGATTAACAATGGGGCTCGTAGTTCACTTAAACTTGAAGAACAAAAAATTGACGAATTGTACTGTTTGGATGCTTTGCATATATGTTTCTTAGATTATATAGAAGCAATATATACAAAGATTTCAACCGTCTACCTGATCCATTCGCTGTTCTACTTGTCGAAAGTTACAAATAATTTCCGATAAAGGATTAACAATGGGGCTCATTGTTCACTTAAACTTGAAGAACAAAAAATTGGCAAATGGTACTGTTTGGATGCTTTGCATATATGTTTCTTAGACTATATGGAAGCAATATATACAAAGATTTTAACCGTTTGCGTGTTCCAATCATTGTTCTAGTTGTAGAAAGTTACAATTAATTTCCGTTAAAGGATTAACAATGGGGCTCGTAGTTCACTTAAACTTGAAGAACAAAACATTGGCGAATTGTACTGTTTGGGTGCTTTGCATAGATGTTTCGTAGGCTATATAGAAGCAATATATACAATGATTTCAACCGTCTACCTATTCCATTCATTGTTCTACTTGCCGAAATTTACAAATAATTTCCTTTAAAGGATTAACAATGGGGCTCGTAGTTCACTTAAACTTGAAGAGCAAAAAATTGGCGAATTGTACTGTTTGGACGCTTTGCATATAAGTTTCTTTGACTATATAGAAGCAATATATACAATGATTTCAACAGTCTACCTGTTCCATTCATTGTTCTACTTGTCGAAATTTACAAATAATTTCCTTTGAAGGATTAACAATGGGGCTCGTAGTTCACTTAAACTTGAAGAACATAAAATTGGCGAATTGTACTGTTTGGATGCTTTGCATATATGTTTCTTAGACTATATAGAAGCAATATATACAATGATTTCAACAGTCTACCTTTTCCATTCATTGTTCTACTTGTCGAAATTTACAAATAATTTCCTTTAAAGGATTAACAATGGGGCTCGTAGTTCACTTAAACTTGAAGAACAAAAAATTGGCGAATGGTACTGTTTGGATGCTTTGCATTTATGTTTCTTAGACTATATAGAAGCAATAAATACAAAGATTTCTACCGTCTACCTGTTCCATTCATTGTTCTACTTGTCGAAAGTTACAAATAATTACCGATAAAGGATTAACCATTGGGGCTCATTGTTCACTTAAACTTGAAGAACAAAAAATTGGCGAATTGTACTGTTTGGATGCTTTGCATATATGTTTCTTATACTATATAGAAGCAATAGATACAAAGATTTCAACCGTCTACCTGTTCCATTCAATGTTCTACTTGTCGAAAGTTACAAATAATTTCCGATAAAGGATTAACAATGGGGCTCATTGTTCACTTAAACTTGAAGAACAAAAAATTGGCGAATGGTACTGTTTGGATGCTTTGCATATATGTTTCTTAGACTATATAGAAGCAATATATAAAATGATTTCAACCGTCTACCTGTTCCATTCATTGTTCTACTTGTCGAAATTTACAAATAATTTCCTTTGAAGGATTAACAATGGGGCTCGTAGTTCACTTAAACTTGAAGAACATAAAATTGGCGAATTGTGCTGTTTGGATGCTTTGCATATATGTTTCTTAGACTATATAGAAGCAATATATACAATGATTTCAACAGTCTACCTTTTCCATTCATTGTTCTACTTGTCGAAATTTACAATTAATATCCTTTAAAGGATTAACAATGGGGCTCGTAGTTCACTTAAACTTGAAGAACAAAAAATTGACGAATTGTACTGTTTGGATGCTTTGCATATATGTTTCTTAGATTATATAGAAGCAATATATAAAAAGATTTCAACCATCTACCTGTTCCATTCAATGTTCTACTTGTCGAAAATTACAAATAATTTCCGATAAAGGATTAACCATTGGGGCTCATTGTTCACTTAAACTTGAAGAACAAAAAATTGGCGAATGGTACTGTTTGGATGCTTTGCGTACATGTTTCTTAGACTATATGGAAGCAATATATACAATGATTTCAACAGTCTACCTTTTCGATTCATTGTTCTACTTGTCGAAATTTACAAATAATTTCCTTTAAAGGATTCACAATGGGGCTCGTAGTTCACTTAAACTTGAAGAACAAAAAATTGGCGAATTGTACTGTTTGGATGCTTTGCATATATGTTTCTTAGACTATATAGAAGCAATATATAGAAAGACTTCACCCGTCTACCTGTACTATTCATTGTTCTACTTGTAGAATGTTACAAATAATTTCCATTTCATGATTATCAATGGAACTCGCTGTTCACTTAAACTTGAAGATCAAAAAATTGGCGAATTGTACTGTTTGGATGCTTTGCATATATGTTTCTTAGACTATATAGAAGCAATATATACAATGATTTCAACACTCTTCCTTTTCCATTCATTGGTCTACTTATCGAAATTTACAAACAATTTCCGTTAAAGGATTAACAATGGGGATCGTAGTTCACTTAAACTTGAAGAACAAAAAATTGGCGAAATGTACTGTTTGGATGCTTGCCATATATGTTTCTTAGAATATATAGAAGCAATATATAGAAAGACTTCACCCGGCTACCTGTACTATTCATTGTTCTACTTGTAGAAAGTTACAAATAATTTCCGTTTCATGATTATCAATGGGGCTCGTTGTTCACTTAATCTTGAAGAACAAAAAATTGGTGTATGGTACTGTTTGGATTCTTTGCATATATGTTTCTTAGACTATATAGAAGCAATATATAAAAAGATTTCAACCATCTACCTGTTCCATTCATTGTTCTACTTGTCGAAAATTACAAATAATTTCCTTTGAAGGATTAACAATGGGGCTCGTAGTTCACTTAAACTTGAAGAACATAAAATTGGCGAATTGTGCTGTTTGGATGCTTTGCATATATGTTTCTTAGACTATATAGAAGCAATATATACAATGATTTCAACAGTCTACCTTTTCCATTCATTGTTCTACTTGTCGAAATTTACAATTAATATCCTTTAAAGGATTAACAATGGGGCTCGTAGTTCACTTAAACTTGAAGAACAAAAAATTGACGAATTGTACTGTTTGGATGCTTTGCATATATGTTTCTTAGATTATATAGAAGCAATATATAAAAAGATTTCAACCATCTACCTGTTCCATTCAATGTTCTACTTGTCGAAAATTACAAATAATTTCCGATAAAGGATTAACCATTGGGGCTCATTGTTCACTTAAACTTGAAGAACAAAAAATTGGCGAATGGTACTGTTTGGATGCTTTGCGTACATGTTTCTTAGACTATATGGAAGCAATATATACAATGATTTCAACAGTCTACCTTTTCGATTCATTGTTCTACTTGTCGAAATTTACAAATAATTTCCTTTAAAGGATTCACAATGGGGCTCGTAGTTCACTTAAACTTGAAGAACAAAAAATTGGCGAATTGTACTGTTTGGATGCTTTGCATATATGTTTCTTAGACTATATAGAAGCAATATATAGAAAGACTTCACCCGTCTACCTGTACTATTCATTGTTCTACTTGTAGAATGTTACAAATAATTTCCATTTCATGATTATCAATGGAACTCGCTGTTCACTTAAACTTGAAGATCAAAAAATTGGCGAATTGTACTGTTTGGATGCTTTGCATATATGTTTCTTAGACTATATAGAAGCAATATATACAATGATTTCAACACTCTTCCTTTTCCATTCATTGGTCTACTTATCGAAATTTACAAACAATTTCCGTTAAAGGATTAACAATGGGGATCGTAGTTCACTTAAACTTGAAGAACAAAAAATTGGCGAAATGTACTGTTTGGATGCTTGCCATATATGTTTCTTAGAATATATAGAAGCAATATATAGAAAGACTTCACCCGGCTACCTGTACTATTCATTGTTCTACTTGTAGAAAGTTACAAATAATTTCCGTTTCATGATTATCAATGGGGCTCGTTGTTCACTTAATCTTGAAGAACAAAAAATTGGTGTATGGTACTGTTTGGATTCTTTGCATATATGTTTCTTAGACTATATAGAAGCAATATATAAAAAGATTTCAACCATCTACCTGTTCCATTCATTGTTCTACTTGTCGAAAATTACAAATAATTTCCGATAAAGGATTAACCATTGGGGCTCATTGTTCACTTAAACTTGAAGAACAAAAAATTGGCGAATGGTACTGTTTGGATGCTTTGCGTACATGTTTCTTAGACTATATGGAAGCAATATATACAATGATTTCAACAGTCTACCTTTTCCATTCATTGTTCTACTTGTCGAAATTTACAAATAATTTCCTTTAAAGGATTAACAATGGGGCTCGTAGTTCACTTAAACTCGAAGAGCAAAAAATTGGCGAATTGTACTGTTTGGACGCTTTGTATATATGTTTCTTGGACTATATAGAAGCAATATATACAATGATTTCAAGAGTCTACCTGTTCCATTCATTGTTCTACTTGTCGAAAGTTACAAATAATTTCCTTTAAAGGATTAACAATGGGCCTCGTAGTTCACTTAAACTTGAAAAACTAAAAATTGACGAATTGTACTGTTTGGATGCTTTGCATATATATTTCTTAGAATATATAGAAGCAATATATAGAAAGACTTCACCCGGCTACCTGTACTATTCATTGTTCTACTTGTAGAAAGTTACAAATAATTTCCGTTTCATGATTATCAATGGGGCTCGTTGTTCACTTAATCTTGAAGAACAAAAAATTGGTGTATGGTACTGTTTGGATTCTTTGCATATATGTTTCTTAGACTATATAGAAGCAATATATAAAAAGATTTCAACCATCTACCTGTTCCATTCATTGTTCTACTTGTCGAAAATTACAAATAATTTCCGATAAAGGATTAACCATTGGGGCTCATTGTTCACTTAAACTTGAAGAACAAAAAATTGAAGAATTGTACTGTTTGGATGCTTTGCAAATATGTTTCTTATACTATATAGAAGCAATATATACAAAGATTTCAACCGTCTACCTGTTCCATTCACTGTTCTACTTGTCGAAAGTTACAAATAATTTCCGATAAAGGATTAACAATGGGGCTCATTGTTCACTTAAACTTGAAGAACAAAAAATTGGCGAATGGTACTGTTTGGATGCTTTGCATATATGCTTCTTAGATTATATAGAAGCAATATATACAAAGATTTCAACCGTCTACCTGTTCCATTCATTGTTCTACTTGTCGAAATTTACAAACAATTTCCGTTAAAGGATTAACAATGGGGATCGTAGTTCACTTAAACTTGAAGAACAAAAAATTGGCGAAATGTACTGTTTGGATGCTTGCCATATATGTTTCTTAGAATATATAGAAGCAATATATAGAAAGACTTCACCCGGCTACCTGTACTATTCATTGTTCTACTTGTAGAAAGTTACAAATAATTTCCGTTTCATGATTATCAATGGGGCTCGTTGTTCACTTAATCTTGAAGAACAAAAAATTGGTGTATGGTACTGTTTGGATGCTTTGCATATATGTTTCTTAGACTATATAGAAGCAATATATAGAAAGACTTCACCCGTCTACCTGTACTATTCATTGTTCTACTTGTAGAATGTTACAAATAATTTCCATTTCATGATTATCAATGGAACTCGCTGTTCACTTAAACTTGAAGATCAAAAAATTGGCGAATTGTACTGTTTGGATGCTTTGCATATATGTTTCTTAGACTATATAGAAGCAATATATACAATGATTTCAACACTCTACCTTTTCCATTCATTGGTCTACTTATCGAAATTTACAAACAATTTCCGTTAAAGGATTAACAATGGGGATCGTAGTTCACTTAAACTTGAAGAACAAAAAATTGGCGAAATGTACTGTTTGGATGCTTGCCATATATGTTTCTTAGAATATATAGAAGCAATATATAGAAAGACTTCACCCGGCTACCTGTACTATTCATTGTTCTACTTGTAGAAAGTTACAAATAATTTCCGTTTCATGATTATCAATGGGGCTCGTTGTTCACTTAATCTTGAAGAACAAAAAATTGGTGTATGGTACTGTTTGGATTCTTTGCATATATGTTTCTTAGACTATATAGAAGCAATATATAAAAAGATTTCAACCGTCTACCTGTTCCATTCATTGTTCTACTTGTCGAAAGTTACAAATAATTTCCGATAAAGGATTAACAATGGGGCTCATTGTTCACTTAAACTTGAAGATCAAAAAATTGGCGAATGTTACTGTTTAGATGCTTTGCATATATGTTTCTGAGACTATATGGAAGCAATATATACAAAGATTTTAACCGTTTGCGTGTTGCAATCATTGTTCTAGTTGTAGAAAGTTACAATTAATTTCCGTTAAAGGATTAACAATGGGGCTCGTAGTTCACTTAAACTTGAAGAACAAAAAATTGGCGAATGGTACTGTTTGGATGCTTTGCGTACATGTTTCTTAGACTATATGGAAGCAATATATAAAAAGATTTCAACCATCTACCTGTTCCATTCATTGTTCTACTTGTCGAAAATTACAAATAATTTCCGATAAAGGATTAACCATTGGGGCTCATTGTTCACTTAAACTTGAAGAACAAAAAATTGAAGAATTGTACTGTTTGGATGCTTTGCAAATATGTTTCTTATACTATATAGAAGCAATATATACAAAGATTTCAACCGTCTACCTGTTCCATTCACTGTTCTACTTGTCGAAAGTTACAAATAATTTCCGATAAAGGATTAACAATGGGGCTCATTGTTCACTTAAACTTGAAGAACAAAAAATTGGCGAATGGTACTGTTTGGATGCTTTGCATATATGCTTCTTAGATTATATAGAAGCAATATATACAAAGATTTCAACCGTCTACCTGTTCCATTCATTGTTCTACTTGTCGAAAATTACAAATAATTTCCGATAAAGGATTAACCATTGGGAATCATTGTTCACTAAACTTGAAGAACAAAAAATTGTCGAATTGTACTGTTTGGATGCTTTGCATATATGTTTCTTAGATTATATAGAAGCAATATATAAAAAGATTTCAACCGTCTACCTGTTCCATTCATTGTTCTACTTGTCGAAAATTACAAATAATTTCCGATAAAGGATTAACCATTGGGGCTCATTGTTCACTTAAACTTGAAGAACAAAAAATTGGCGAATGGTACTGTTTGGATGCTTTGCGTACATGTTTCTTAGACTATATGGAAGCAATATATACAAAGATTTCAACCGTCTACGTGTTCCAATCATTGTTCTACTTGTCTAAATTTACAAATAATTTCCTTTAAAGGATTAACAATGGGGCTCGTAGTTCACTTAAACTTGAAGAACAAAAAATTGGCGAATTGTACTGTTTGGATGCTTTGCATATATGTTTCTTTGACTATATAGAAGCAATATATACAATGATTTCAACCGTCTACCTGTTCCATTCATTGTTCTACTTGTCGAAAGTTACAAATAATTTCCGATAAAGGATTAACAATGGGGCTCATTGTTCACTTAAACTTGAAGAACAATAAATTGGCGAATGGTACTGTTTGGATGCTTTGCATATATGCTTCTTAGATTATATAGAAGCAATATATACAAAGATTTCAACCGTCTACCTGTTCCATTCATTGTTCTACTTGTCGAAAGTTACAAATAATTTCCGTTAAGGGATTAACAATGGGGATCGTAGTTTACTTATACTTGAAGAACAAAAAATTGGCGAATTGTACTGTTTGGATGCTTTGCATATATGTTTCTTAGACTATATAGAAGCAATATATACAATGATTTCAACAGTCTACCTGTTCCATTCATTGTTCTACTTGTCGAAATTTACAAATAATTTCCTTTGAAGGATTAACAATGGGGCTCGTAGTTCACTTAAACTTGAAGAACAAAAAATTGGCGAATTGTACTGTTTGGATGCTTTGCATATATGTTTCGTAGACTATATAGAAGCAATATATACAATGATTTCAACCGTCTACATGATCCATTCATTGTTCTACTTGTCGAAATTTACAAATAATTTCCTTTAAAGGATTAACAATGGGGCTCGTAGTTCACATAAACTTGGAGAGCAAAAAATTGGCGAATTGTACTGTTTGGACACTTTGTATATATGTTTCTTGGACTATATAGAAGCAATATATACAATGATTTCAACAGTCTACCTGTTCCATTCATTGTTCTACTTGTCGAAAGTTACAAATAATTTCCGATAACGGATTAACCATTGGGGCTCATTGTTCACTTAAACTTGAAGAACAAAAAATTGGCGAATGGTACTGTTTGGATGCTTTACATATATGTTTCTTAGACTATATGGAAGCAATATATACAAAGATTTCAACCGTCTGCGTGTTCCAATCATTGTTCTAGTTGTAGAAAGTTACAATTAATTTCCGTTAAAGGATTAACAATGGGGCTCGTAGTTCACTTAAACTTGAAGACCAAAAAATTGGCGAATTGTACTGTTTGGATGCTTTGCATTGATGTTTCGTAGGCTATATAGAAGCAATATATACAATGATTTCAACCGTCTACGTGTTCCAATCATTGTTCTACTTGCCGAAATTTAGAAATAATTTCCTTTAAAGGATTAACAATGGGGCTCGTTGTTCACTTAAACTTGAAGAACAAAAAATTGTCGAATTGTACTGTTTGGATGCTTTGCATATATGTTTCTTAGACTATATAGAAGCAATATGTACAATGATTTCAACCGTCTACCTGTTCCATTCATTGTTCTACTTGTCGAAAGTTACAAATAATTTCCGATAAAGGATTAACAATGGGGCTCATTGTTCACTTAAACTTGAAGAACAATAAATTGGCGAATGGTACTGTTTGGATGCTTTGCATATATGCTTCTTAGATTATATAGAAGCAATATATACAAAGATTTCAACCGTCTACCTGTTCCATTCATTGTTCTACTTGTCGAAAGTTACAAATAATTTCCGTTAAGGGATTAACAATGGGGCTCGTAGTTCACTTAAACTTGAAGACCAAAAAATTGGCGAATTGTACTGTTTGGATGCTTTGCATTGATGTTTCGTAGGCTATATAGAAGCATTATATACAATGATTTCAACCGTCTACGTGTTCCAATCATTGTTCTACTTGCCGAAATTTAGAAATAATTTCCTTTAAAGGATTAACAATGGGGCTCGTTGTTCACTTAAACTTGAAGAACAAAAAATTGTCGAATTGTACTGTTTGGATGCTTTGCATATATGTTTCTTAGACTATATAGAAGCAATATGTACAATGATTTCAACCGTCTACCTGTTCCATTCATTGTTCTACTTGTCGAAAGTTACAAATAATTTCCGATAAAGGATTAACAATGGGGCTCATTGTTCACTTAAACTTGAAGAACAATAAATTGGCGAATGGTACTGTTTGGATGCTTTGCATATATGCTTCTTAGATTATATAGAAGCAATATATACAAAGATTTCAACCGTCTACCTGTTCCATTCATTGTTCTACTTGTCGAAAGTTACAAATAATTTCCGTTAAGGGATTAACAATGGGGATCGTAGTTTACTTATACTTGAAGATCAAAAAATTGGCGAATTGTACTGTTTGGATGCTTTGCATATATGTTTCTTAGACTATATAGAAGCAATATATACAATGATTTCAACAGTCTACCTGTTCCATTCATTGTTCTACTTGTCGAAATTTACAAATAATTTCCTTTGAAGGATTAACAATGGGGCTCGTAGTTCACTTAAACTTGAAGAACAATAAATTGGCGAATGGTACTGTTTGGATGCTTTGCATATATGTTTCTTAGACTATATAGAAGCAATATATACAAAGATTTCAACCGTCTACCTGTTCCATTCATTGTTCTACTTGTCGAAAGTTACAAATAATTTCCGATAAAGGATTAACAATGGGGCTCATTGTTCACTTAAACTTGAAGAACAATAAATTGGCGAATGGTACTGTTTGGATGCTTTGCATATATGCTTCTTAGATTATATAGAAGCAATATATACAAAGATTTCAACCGTCTACCTGTTCCATTCATTGTTCTACTTGTCGAAAGTTACAAATAATTTCCGTTAAGGGATTAACAATGGGGATCGTAGTTTACTTATACTTGAAGAACAAAAAATTGGCGAATTGTACTGTTTGGATGCTTTGCATATATGTTTCTTAGACTATATAGAAGCAATATATACAATGATTTCAACAGTCTACCTGTTCCATTCATTGTTCTACTTGTCGAAATTTACAAATAATTTCCTTTGAAGGATTAACAATGGGGCTCGTAGTTCACTTAAACTTGAAGAACAATAAATTGGCGAATGGTACTGTTTGGATGCTTTGCATATATGTTTCTTAGACTATATAGAAGCAATATATACAAAGATTTCAACCGTCTACCTGTTCCATTCATTGTTCTACTTGTCGAAATTTACAAATAATTTCCGATAACGGATTAACCATTGGGGCTCATTGTTCACTTAAACTAGAAGAACAAAAAATTGAAGAATTGTACTGTTTGGATGCTTTGCATATATGTTTCTTAGACTATATGGAAGCAATATATACAAAGATTTCAACCGTCTGCGTGTATCAATCATTGTTCTAGTTTTAGAAAGTTACAATTAATTTCCGTTAAAGGATTAACAATGGGGCTCGTAGTTCACTTAAACTTGAAGAACAAAAAATTGGCGAATGGTACTGTTTGGATGCTTTGCATATATGTTTCTTAGACTATATGGAAGCAATATATACAAAGATTTCAACCGTCTTCGTGTTCCAATCATTGTTCTACTTGTCGAAATTTACAAATAATTTCCTTTAAAGGATTAACAATGGGGCTCGTAGTTCACGTAAACTTGAAGAACAAAAAATTGACGAATTGTACTGTTTGGATGCTGCTTTGCATGTATGTTTCTTAGATTATATAGAAGCAATATATACAAAGATTTCAACCGTCTACCTGTTCCATTCATTGTTCTACTTGTCGAAAATTACAAATAATTTCCTTTGAAGGATTAACAATGGGGCTCGTAGTTCACTTAAACTTGAAGAACAAAAAATTGGCGAATGGTACTGTTTGGATGCTTTGCATATATGTTTCTTAGACTATATAGAAGCAATATATACAAAGATTTCAACCGTCTACCTGTTCCATTCATTGTTCTACTTGTCGAAAGTTACAAATAATTTCCGATAACGGATTAACCATTGGGGCTCATTGTTCACTTAAACTAGAAGAACAAAAAATTGAAGAATTGTACTGTTTGGATGCTTTGCATATATGTTTCTTAGACTATATGGAAGCAATATATACAAAGATTTCAACCGTCTGCGTGTTCCAATCATTGTTCTAGTTTTAGAAAGTTACAATTAATTTCCGTTAAAGGATTAACAATGGGGCTCGTAGTTCACTTAAACTTGAAGAACAAAAAATTTGTCGAATTGTACTGTTTGGATGCTTTGCATATATGTTTCGTAGACTATATAGAAGCAATATATGCAATGATTTCAACCGTCTACATGATCCATTCATTGTTCTACTTGTCGAAATTTACAAATAATTTCCTTTAAAGGATTAACAATGGGGCTCGTAGTTCACTTAAACTTGAAGAACAAAAAATTGGCGAATTGTACTGTTTGGATGCTTTGCATATATGTTTCGTAGACTATATAGAAGCAATATATACAATGAATTCAACCGTCTACAAGATCCATTCATTGTTCTATTTGTCGAAATTTACAAACAATTTCCTTTAAAGGATTAACAATGGGGCTCGTAGTTCACTTAAACTTGAAGAACAAAAAAGTGACGAATTGTACTGTTTGGATGCTTTGCATATATGTTTCTTAGATTATATAGAAGTAATCTATACAAAGATTTCAACCGTCTACCTGTTCCATTCGCTGTTCTACTTGTCGAAAGTTACAAATAATTTCCGATAAAGGATTAACCATTGGGACTCATTGTTCACTAAACTTGAAGAACAAAAAATTGTCGAATTGTACTGTTTGGATGCTTTGCATATATGTTTCTTAGACTATATAGAAGCAATGTATACATTGATTTCAACCGTCTACCTGTTCCATTCATTGTTCTACTTGTCGAAAGTTACAAATAATTTCCTTTAAGGGATTAACAATGGGGATCGTAGTTTACTTAAACTTGAAGAACAAAAAATTGGCGAATTGTACTGTTTGGATGCTTTGCATATATGTTTCTTAGACTATATAGAAGCAATATATACAATGATTTCAAAAGTCTACCTGTTCCATTCATTGTTCTACTTGTCGAAATTTACAAATAATTTCCTTCGAAGGATTAACAATGGGGCTCGTAGTTCACTTAAACTTGAAGAACAAAAAATTGGCGAATGGTACTGTTTGGATGCTTTGCATATATGTTTCTTAGACTATATAGAAGCAATATGTACAAAGATTTCAACCGTCTACCTGTTCCATTCATTGTTCTACTTGTCGAAAATTACAAATAATTTCCGATAAAGGATTAACCATTGGGGCTCATTGTTCACTTAAACTTGAAGAACAAAAAATTGGCGAATGCTACTGTTTGGATGCTTTGCATATATGTTTCTTAGACTATATAGAAGCAATATATACAATGATTTCAACCGTCTACCTATTCCATTCATTGTTCTACTTGCCGAAATTTACAAATAATTTCCTTTAAAGGATTAACAATGGGGCTCGTAGTTCACTTAAACTGGAAGAGCAAAAAATTGGCGAATTGTACTGTTTGGACGCTATGCATATATGTTTCTTGGACTATATAGAAGCAATAGATACAATGATTTCAACCGTCTACCTGTTCTATTCATTGTTCTACTTGTCGAAAGTTACAAATAATTTCCGATAACGGATTAACCATTGTGACTCATTGTTCACTTAAACTTGAAGAACAAAAAATTGAAGAATTGTACTGTTTGGATGCTTTGCATATATGTTTCTTAGACTATATGGAAGCAATATATACAAAGATTTCAACCGTCTGCGTGTTCCAATCATTGTTCTAGTTTTAGAAAGTTACAATTAATTTCCGTTAAAGGATTAACAATGGGGCTCGTAGTTCACTTAAACTTGAAGAACAAAAAATTGGCGAATTGTACTGTTTGGATGCTTTGCATAGATGTTTCGTAGGCTATATAGTAGCAATATATACAATGATTTCAACCGTCTACCTGATCCATTCATTGTTCTACTTGTCGAAAATTACAAATAATTTCCGATAAAGGATTAACCATTGGGGCTCATTGTTCACTAAACTTGAAGAACAAAAAATTGTCGAATTGTACTGTTTGGATGCTTTGCATATATATTTCATAGACTATATAGAAGCAATATATACAATGATTTCAACCATCTACCTGTTCCATTCATTGTTCTACTTGTCGAAAGTTCCAAATAATTTCCGATAAAGGATTTAGAATGGGGCTCATTGTTCACTTAAACTTGAAGAACAAAAAACTGGCAAATGGTACTGTTTGGATGCTTTGCATATTTGTTTCTTAGACTATATAGAAGCAATATATACAATGATTGCAACCGTCTACCTGTTCCATTCATTGTTCTACTTGTCGAAATTTACAAATAATTTCCTTTAAAGGATTAACAATGGGGCTCGTAGTTCACTTAAACTCGAAGAGCAAAAAATTGGCGAATTGTACTGTTTGGACGCTTTGTATATATGTTTCTTGGACTATATAGAAGCAATATATACAATGATTTCAACAGTCTACCTGTTCCATTCATTGTTCTACTTGTCGAAAGTTACAAATAATTTCCGATAACGGATTAACCATTGGGGCTCATTCTTCACTTAAACTGGAAGAACAAAAAATTGACGAATTGTACTGTTTGGATGCTTTGCGTACATGTTCTTAGACTATATGGAAGCAATATATACAATGATTTCAACAGTCTACCTTTTCCATACATTGTTCTACTTGTCGAAATTTACAAATAATTTCCTTTAAAGGATTAACAATGGGGCTCGTAGTTCACTTAAACTCGAAGAGCAAAAAATAGGCGAATTGTACTGTTTGGACGCTTTGTATATATGTTTCTTGGACTATATAGAAGCAATATATACAATGATTTCAAGAGTCTACCTGTTCCATTCACTGTTCTACTTGTCGAAAGTTACAAATAATTTCCGATATCGGATTAACCATTGGGGCTCATTGTTCACTTAAACTGGAAGAACAAAAAATTGACGAATTGTACTGTTTGGATGCTTTGCATATATGTTTCTTAGATTATATAGAAGCAATATATACAATGATTTCAACCGTCTACCTATTCCATTCATTGTTCTACTTGCCGAAATTTACAAATAATTTCCTTTAAAAGATTAACAATGGGGCTCGTAGTTTACTTAAACTTGAAGAGCAAAAAATTGGCGAATTGTACTGTTTGGATGCTTTGCATATATGTTTCTTAGACTATATAGAAGCAATATATACAATGATTTCAACCGTCTACCTATTCCATTCATTGTTCTACTTGCCGAAATTTACAAATAATTTCCTTTAAAAGATTAACAATGGGGCTCGTAGTTCACTTAAACTTGAAGAGCAAAAAATTGGCGAATTGTACTGTTTGGACGCTTTGCATATAAGTTTCTTGGACTATATAGAAGCAATATATACAATGATTTCAACAGTCTACCTGTTCCATTCGCTGTTCTACTTGTCGAAAATTACAAATAATTTCCGATAAAGGATTAACAATGGGGCTCATTGTTCACTTAAACTTGAAGAACAAAAAATTGGCGAATGGTACTGTTTGGATGCTTTGCATATATGTTTCTAAGACTATATAGAAGCAATATATAAAATGATTTCAACCGTCTACCTGTTCCATTCATTGTTCTACTTGTCGAAAGTTACAAATAATTTCCGTTAAGGGATTAACAATGGGGCTCGTAGTTCACTTAAACTCGAAGAGCAAAAAATTGGCGAATTGTACTGTTTGGACGCTTTGTATATATGTTTCTTGGACTATATAGAAGCAATATATACAATGATTTCAACAGTCTACCTGTTCCATTCGCTGTTCTACTTGTCGAAAGTTACAAATAATTTCCGATAAAGGATTAACAATGGGGCTCATTGTTCACATAAACTTGAAGAACAAAAAATTGGCGAATGGTACTGTTTGGATGCTTTGCATATATGTTTCTTAGACTATATAGAAGCAATATATAAAATGATTTCAACCGTCTACCTGTTCCATTCATTGTTCTACTTGTCGAAAGTTACAAATAATTTCCGTTAAGGGATTAACAATGGGGATCGTAGTTTACTTAAACTTGAAGAACAAAAAATTGGCGAATTGTACTGTTTGGATGCTTTGCATATATGTTTCTTAGACTATATAGAAGCAATATATACAATGATTTCAACAGTCTACCTGTTCCATTCATTGTTCTACTTGTCGAAATTTACAAATAATTTCCTTTGAAGGATTAACAATGGGGCTCGTAGTTCACTTAAACTTGAAGAACAATAAATTGGCGAATGGTACTGTTTGGATGCTTTGCATATATGTTTCTTAGACTATATAGAAGCAATATATACAAAGATTTCAACCGTCTACCTGTTCCAATCATTGTTCTACTTGTCGAAATTTACAAATAATTTCCTTTAAAGGATTAACAATGGGGCTCGTAGTTCACTTAAACTTGAAGAACAAAAAATTGGCGAATTGTACTGTTTGGATGCTTTGCATATATGTTTCTTAGACTATATAGAAGCAATATATACAATGATTTCAACCGTCTACGTGTTCCAATCATTGTTCTACTTGTAGAAAGTTACAATTAATTTCCGTTAAAGGATTAACAATGGGGCTCGTAGTTCACTTAAACTTGAAGAGCAAAAAATTGGCGTATTGTACTGTTTGGACGCTTTGCATATAAGTTTCTTGGACTATATAGAAGCAATATATACAATGATTTCAACCGTCTACATGATCCATTCATTGTTCTACTTGTCGAAATTTACAAATAATTTCCTTTAAAGGATTAACAATGGGGCTCGTAGTTCACTTAAACTTGAAGAACAAAAAATTGACGAATTGTACTGTTTGGATGCTTTGCATATATGTTTCTTAGATTATATAGAAGCAATATATACAAAGATTTCAACCGTCTACCTGTTCTATACATTGTTCTACTTGTCGAAAATTACAAATAATTTCCGATAAAGGATTAACCATTGGGGCTCATTGTTCACTTAAACATGAAGAACAAAAAATTGGCGAATGGTACTGTTTGGATGCTTTGCGTACATGTTTCTTAGACTATAAGGAAGCAATATATACAAAGATTTCAACCGTCTACGTGTTCCAATCATTGTTCTACTTGTAGAAAGTTACAATTAGTTTCCGTTAAAGGATTAACAATGGGGCTCGTAGTTCACTTAAACTTGAAGAACAAAAAATTGGCGAATTGTACTGTTTGGATGCTTTGCATATATGTTTCGTAGTCTATATAGAAGCAATATATACAATGATTTCAACCGTCTACTTGATCCATTCATTGTTCTACTTGTCGAAATTTACAAATAATTTCCTTTAAAGGATTAACAATGGGGCTCGTAGTTCACTTAAACTTGAAGAACAAAAAATTGACGAATTGTACTGATTGGATGCTTTGCATATATGTTTCTTAGATTATATAGAAGCAATATATACAATGATTTCAACCGTCTACATGATCCATTCATTGTTCTACTTGTCGAAATTGACAAATAATTTCCTTTAAAGGATTAACAATGGGGCTCGTAGTTCACTTAAACTTGAAGAGCAAAAAATTGGCGAATTGTACTGTTTGGACGCTTTGTATATATGTTTCTTGGACTATATAGAAGCAATATATACAATGATTTCAACAGTCTACTTGTTCCATTCATTGTTCTACTTGTCGAAAGTTACAAATAATTTCCGATAACGGATTAACCATTGGGGCTCATTGTTCACTTAAACTTGAAGAACAAAAAATTGAAGAATTGTACTGTTTGGATGCTTTGCAAATATGTTTCTTATACTATATAGAAGCAATATATACAAAGATTTCAACCGTCTACCTGTTCCATTCACTGTTCTACTTGTCGAAAGTTAGAAATAATTTCCGATAAAGGATTAACAATGGGGCTCATTGTTCACTTAAACTTGTAGAACAAAAAATTGGCGAATGGTACTGTTTGGATGCTTTGCATATATGCTTCTTAGATTATATAGAAGCAATATATACAAAGATTTCAACCGTCTACCTGTTCCATTCATTGTTCTACTTGTCGAAAATTACAAATAATTTCCGATAAAGGATTAACCATTGGGGCTCATTGTTCACTTAAACTTGAAGAACAAAAAATTGGCGAATGGTACTGTTTGGATGCTTTGCGTACATGTTCTTAGACTATATGGAAGCAATATATACAATGATTTCAACAGTCTACCTTTTCCATACATTGTTCTACTTGTCGAAATTTACAAATAATTTCCTTTAAAGGATTAACAATGGGGCTCGTAGTTCACTTAAACTCGAAGAGCAAAAAATAGGCGAATTGTACTGTTTGGACGCTTTGTATATATGTTTCTTGGACTATATAGAAGCAATATATACAATGATTTCAAGAGTCTACCTGTTCCATTCACTGTTCTACTTGTCGAAAGTTACAAATAATTTCCGATATCGGATTAACCATTGGGGCTCATTTTTCACTTAAACTGGAAGAACAAAAAATTGACGAATTGTACTGTTTGGATGCTTTGCATATATGTTTCTTAGATTATATAGAAGCAATATATACAATGATTTCAACCGTCTACCTATTCCATTCATTGTTCTACTTGCCGAAATTTACAAATAATTTCCTTTAAAAGATTAACAATGGGGCTCGTAGTTTACTTAAACTTGAAGAGCAAAAAATTGGCGAATTGTACTGTTTGGATGCTTTGCATATATGTTTCTTAGACTATATAGAAGCAATATATACAATGATTTCAACCGTCTACCTATTCCATTCATTGTTCTACTTGCCGAAATTTACAAATAATTTCCTTTAAAAGATTAACAATGGGGCTCGTAGTTCACTTAAACTTGAAGAGCAAAAAATTGGCGAATTGTACTGTTTGGACGCTTTGCATATAAGTTTCTTGGACTATATAGAAGCAATATATACAATGATTTCAACAGTCTACCTGTTCCATTCGCTGTTCTACTTGTCGAAAATTACAAATAATTTCCGATAAAGGATTAACAATGGGGCTCATTGTTCACTTAAACTTGAAGAACAAAAAATTGGCGAATGGTACTGTTTGGATGCTTTGCATATATGTTTCTAAGACTATATAGAAGCAATATATAAAATGATTTCAACCGTCTACCTGTTCCATTCATTGTTCTACTTGTCGAAAGTTACAAATAATTTCCGTTAAGGGATTAACAATGGGGCTCGTAGTTCACTTAAACTCGAAGAGCAAAAAATTGGCGAATTGTACTGTTTGGACGCTTTGTATATATGTTTCTTGGACTATATAGAAGCAATATATACAATGATTTCAACAGTCTACCTGTTCCATTCGCTGTTCTACTTGTCGAAAGTTACAAATAATTTCCGATAAAGGATTAACAATGGGGCTCATTGTTCACATAAACTTGAAGAACAAAAAATTGGCGAATGGTACTGTTTGGATGCTTTGCATATATGTTTCTTAGACTATATAGAAGCAATATATAAAATGATTTCAACCGTCTACCTGTTCCATTCATTGTTCTACTTGTCGAAAGTTACAAATAATTTCCGTTAAGGGATTAACAATGGGGATCGTAGTTTACTTAAACTTGAAGAACAAAAAATTGGCGAATTGTACTGTTTGGATGCTTTGCATATATGTTTCTTAGACTATATAGAAGCAATATATACAATGATTTCAACAGTCTACCTGTTCCATTCATTGTTCTACTTGTCGAAATTTACAAATAATTTCCTTTGAAGGATTAACAATGGGGCTCGTAGTTCACTTAAACTTGAAGAACAATAAATTGGCGAATGGTACTGTTTGGATGCTTTGCATATATGTTTCTTAGACTATATAGAAGCAATATATACAAAGATTTCAACCGTCTACCTGTTCCAATCATTGTTCTACTTGTCGAAATTTACAAATAATTTCCTTTAAAGGATTAACAATGGGGCTCGTAGTTCACTTAAACTTGAAGAACAAAAAATTGGCGAATTGTACTGTTTGGATGCTTTGCATATATGTTTCTTAGACTATATAGAAGCAATATATACAATGATTTCAACCGTCTACGTGTTCCAATCATTGTTCTACTTGTAGAAAGTTACAATTAATTTCCGTTAAAGGATTAACAATGGGGCTCGTAGTTCACTTAAACTTGAAGAGCAAAAAATTGGCGTATTGTACTGTTTGGACGCTTTGCATATAAGTTTCTTGGACTATATAGAAGCAATATATACAATGATTTCAACCGTCTACATGATCCATTCATTGTTCTACTTGTCGAAATTTACAAATAATTTCCTTTAAAGGATTAACAATGGGGCTCGTAGTTCACTTAAACTTGAAGAACAAAAAATTGACGAATTGTACTGTTTGGATGCTTTGCATATATGTTTCTTAGATTATATAGAAGCAATATATACAAAGATTTCAACCGTCTACCTGTTCTATACATTGTTCTACTTGTCGAAAATTACAAATAATTTCCGATAAAGGATTAACCATTGGGGCTCATTGTTCACTTAAACATGAAGAACAAAAAATTGGCGAATGGTACTGTTTGGATGCTTTGCGTACATGTTTCTTAGACTATAAGGAAGCAATATATACAAAGATTTCAACCGTCTACGTGTTCCAATCATTGTTCTACTTGTAGAAAGTTACAATTAGTTTCCGTTAAAGGATTAACAATGGGGCTCGTAGTTCACTTAAACTTGAAGAACAAAAAATTGGCGAATTGTACTGTTTGGATGCTTTGCATATATGTTTCGTAGTCTATATAGAAGCAATATATACAATGATTTCAACCGTCTACTTGATCCATTCATTGTTCTACTTGTCGAAATTTACAAATAATTTCCTTTAAAGGATTAACAATGGGGCTCGTAGTTCACTTAAACTTGAAGAACAAAAAATTGACGAATTGTACTGATTGGATGCTTTGCATATATGTTTCTTAGATTATATAGAAGCAATATATACAATGATTTCAACCGTCTACATGATCCATTCATTGTTCTACTTGTCGAAATTTACAAATAATTTCCTTTAAAGGATTAACAATGGGGCTCGTAGTTCACTTAAACTTGAAGAGCAAAAAATTGGCGAATTGTACTGTTTGGACGCTTTGTATATATGTTTCTTGGACTATATAGAAGCAATATATACAATGATTTCAACAGTCTACTTGTTCCATTCATTGTTCTACTTGTCGAAAGTTACAAATAATTTCCGATAACGGATTAACCATTGGGGCTCATTGTTCACTTAAACTTGAAGAACAAAAAATTGAAGAATTGTACTGTTTGGATGCTTTGCAAATATGTTTCTTATACTATATAGAAGCAATATATACAAAGATTTCAACCGTCTACCTGTTCCATTCACTGTTCTACTTGTCGAAAGTTAGAAATAATTTCCGATAAAGGATTAACAATGGGGCTCATTGTTCACTTAAACTTGTAGAACAAAAAATTGGCGAATGGTACTGTTTGGATGCTTTGCATATATGCTTCTTAGATTATATAGAAGCAATATATACAAAGATTTCAACCGTCTACCTGTTCCATTCATTGTTCTACTTGTCGAAAATTACAAATAATTTCCGATAAAGGATTAACCATTGGGGCTCATTGTTCACTTAAACTTGAAGAACAAAAAATTGGCGAATGGTACTGTTTGGATGCTTTGCGTACATGTTTCTTAGACTATATGGAAGCAATATATACAAAGATTTCAACCGTCTACGTGTTCCAATCATTGTTCTACTTGTCGAAATTTACAAATAATTTCCTTTAAAGGATTAACAATGGGGCTCGTAGTTCACTTAAACTTGAAGAACAAAAAATTGGCGAATTGTACTGTTTGGATGCTTTGCATATATGTTTCTTTGACTATATAGAAGCAATATATACAATGATTTCAACCGTCTACCTGTTCCATTCATTGTTCTACTTGTCGAAAGTTACAAATAATTTCCGATAAAGGATTAACAATGGGGCTTATTGTTCACTTAAACTTGAAGATCAAAAAATTGGCGAATGTTACTGTTTAGATGCTTTGCATATAGGTTTCTTACACTATATAGAAGCAACATATACAAAGATTTCAACCGTCTACCAGTTCTATTCATTGTTCTACTTGTCGAAAGTTACAAATAATTTCCGATAAAGGATTAACCATTGGGGCTCATTGTTCACTAAACTTGAAGAACAAAAAATTGTCGAATTGTACTGTTTGGATGCTTTGCATATTTGTTTCTTAGACTATATAGAAGCAATATATACAATGATTGCAACCGTCTACCTGTTCCATTCATTGTTCTACTTGTCGAAATTTACAAATAATTTCCTTTAAAGGATTAACAATGGGGCTCGTAGTTCACTTAAACTCGAAGAGCAAAAAATTGGCGAATTGTACTGTTTGGACGCTTTGTATATATGTTTCTTGGACTATATAGAAGCAATATATACAATGATTTCAACAGTCTACCTGTTCCATTCATTGTTCTACTTGTCGAAAGTTACAAATAATTTCCGATAACGGATTAACCATTGGGGCTCATTCTTCACTTAAACTGGAAGAACAAAAAATTGACGAATTGTACTGTTTGGATGCTTTGCGTACATGTTCTTAGACTATATGGAAGCAATATATACAATGATTTCAACCGTCTACCTGTTCCATTCATTGTTCTACTTGTCGAAAGTTACAAATAATTTCCGTTAAGGGATTAACAATGGGGATCGTAGTTTACTTAAACTTGAAGAACAAAAAATTGGCGAATTGTACTGTTTGGATGCTTTGCATATATGTTTCTTAGACTATATAGAAGCAATATATACAATGATTTCAACAGTCTACCTGTTCCATTCATTGTTCTACTTGTCGAAATTTACAAATAATTTCCTTTGAAGGATTAACAATGGGGCTCGTAGTTCACTTAAACTTGAAGAACAATAAATTGGCGAATGGTACTGTTTGGATGCTTTGCATATATGTTTCTTAGACTATATAGAAGCAATATATACAAAGATTTCAACCGTCTACCTGTTCCAATCATTGTTCTACTTGTCGAAATTTACAAATAATTTCCTTTAAAGGATTAACAATGGGGCTCGTAGTTCACTTAAACTTGAAGAACAAAAAATTGGCGAATTGTACTGTTTGGATGCTTTGCATATATGTTTCTTAGACTATATAGAAGCAATATATACAATGATTTCAACCGTCTACGTGTTCCAATCATTGTTCTACTTGTAGAAAGTTACAATTAATTTCCGTTAAAGGATTAACAATGGGGCTCGTAGTTCACTTAAACTTGAAGAGCAAAAAATTGGCGTATTGTACTGTTTGGACGCTTTGCATATAAGTTTCTTGGACTATATAGAAGCAATATATACAATGATTTCAACCGTCTACATGATCCATTCATTGTTCTACTTGTCGAAATTTACAAATAATTTCCTTTAAAGGATTAACAATGGGGCTCGTAGTTCACTTAAACTTGAAGAACAAAAAATTGACGAATTGTACTGTTTGGATGCTTTGCATATATGTTTCTTAGATTATATAGAAGCAATATATACAAAGATTTCAACCGTCTACCTGTTCTATACATTGTTCTACTTGTCGAAAATTACAAATAATTTCCGATAAAGGATTAACCATTGGGGCTCATTGTTCACTTAAACATGAAGAACAAAAAATTGGCGAATGGTACTGTTTGGATGCTTTGCGTACATGTTTCTTAGACTATAAGGAAGCAATATATACAAAGATTTCAACCGTCTACGTGTTCCAATCATTGTTCTACTTGTAGAAAGTTACAATTAGTTTCCGTTAAAGGATTAACAATGGGGCTCGTAGTTCACTTAAACTTGAAGAACAAAAAATTGGCGAATTGTACTGTTTGGATGCTTTGCATATATGTTTCGTAGTCTATATAGAAGCAATATATACAATGATTTCAACCGTCTACTTGATCCATTCATTGTTCTACTTGTCGAAATTTACAAATAATTTCCTTTAAAGGATTAACAATGGGGCTCGTAGTTCACTTAAACTTGAAGAACAAAAAATTGACGAATTGTACTGATTGGATGCTTTGCATATATGTTTCTTAGATTATATAGAAGCAATATATACAATGATTTCAACCGTCTACATGATCCATTCATTGTTCTACTTGTCGAAATTTACAAATAATTTCCTTTAAAGGATTAACAATGGGGCTCGTAGTTCACTTAAACTTGAAGAGCAAAAAATTGGCGAATTGTACTGTTTGGACGCTTTGTATATATGTTTCTTGGACTATATAGAAGCAATATATACAATGATTTCAACAGTCTACTTGTTCCATTCATTGTTCTACTTGTCGAAAGTTACAAATAATTTCCGATAACGGATTAACCATTGGGGCTCATTGTTCACTTAAACTTGAAGAACAAAAAATTGAAGAATTGTACTGTTTGGATGCTTTGCAAATATGTTTCTTATACTATATAGAAGCAATATATACAAAGATTTCAACCGTCTACCTGTTCCATTCACTGTTCTACTTGTCGAAAGTTAGAAATAATTTCCGATAAAGGATTAACAATGGGGCTCATTGTTCACTTAAACTTGTAGAACAAAAAATTGGCGAATGGTACTGTTTGGATGCTTTGCATATATGCTTCTTAGATTATATAGAAGCAATATATACAAAGATTTCAACCGTCTACCTGTTCCATTCATTGTTCTACTTGTCGAAAATTACAAATAATTTCCGATAAAGGATTAACCATTGGGGCTCATTGTTCACTTAAACTTGAAGAACAAAAAATTGGCGAATGGTACTGTTTGGATGCTTTGCGTACATGTTTCTTAGACTATATGGAAGCAATATATACAAAGATTTCAACCGTCTACGTGTTCCAATCATTGTTCTACTTGTCGAAATTTACAAATAATTTCCTTTAAAGGATTAACAATGGGGCTCGTAGTTCACTTAAACTTGAAGAACAAAAAATTGGCGAATTGTACTGTTTGGATGCTTTGCATATATGTTTCTTTGACTATATAGAAGCAATATATACAATGATTTCAACCGTCTACCTGTTCCATTCATTGTTCTACTTGTCGAAAGTTACAAATAATTTCCGATAAAGGATTAACAATGGGGCTTATTGTTCACTTAAACTTGAAGATCAAAAAATTGGCGAATGTTACTGTTTAGATGCTTTGCATATAGGTTTCTTACACTATATAGAAGCAACATATACAAAGATTTCAACCGTCTACCAGTTCTATTCATTGTTCTACTTGTCGAAAGTTACAAATAATTTCCGATAAAGGATTAACCATTGGGGCTCATTGTTCACTAAACTTGAAGAACAAAAAATTGTCGAATTGTACTGTTTGGATGCTTTGCATATATGTTTCGTAGACTATATAGAAGCAATATATGCAATGATTTCAACCGTCTACATGATCCATTCATTGTTCTACTTGTCGAAATTTACAAATAATTTCCTTTAAAGGATTAACAATGGTGCTCGTAGTTCACTTAAACTTGAAGAACAAAAAATTGGCGAATTGTACTGTTTGGATGCTTTGCATATATGTTTCGTAGACTATATAGAAGCAATATATACAATGAATTCAACCGTCTACAAGATCCATTCATTGTTCTACTTGTCGAAATTTACAAATAATTTCCTTTAAAGGATTAACAATGGGGCTCGTAGTTCACTTAAACTTGAAGAACAAAAAATTGACGAATTGTACTGTTTGGATGCTTTGCATATATATTTCATAGACTATATAGAAGCAATATATACAATGATTTCAACCGTCTACCTGTTCCATTCATTGTTCTACTTGTCGAAAGTTACAAATAATTTCCGTTAAGGGATTAACAATGGGGATCGCAGTTTACTTAAACTTGAAGAACAAAAAATTGGCGAATTGTACTGTTTGGATGCTTTGCATATATGTTTCTTAGACTATATAGAAGCAATATATACAATGATTTCAACCGTCTACCTATTCCATTCATTGTTCTACTTGCCGAAATTTACAAATAATTTCCTTTAAAAGATTAACAATGGGGCTCGTAGTTCACTTAAACTTGAAGAGCAAATAATTGGCGAATTGTACTGTTTGGGTGCTTTGCATATAAGTTTCTTGGACTATATAGAAGCAATATATACAATGATTTCAACAGTCTACCTGTTCCATTCGCTGTTCTACTTGTCGAAAGTTACAAATAATTTCCGATAAAGGATTAACAATGGGGCTCATTGTTCACATAAACTTGAAGAACAAAAAATTGGCGAATGGTACTGTTTGGATGCTTTGCATATATGTTTCTTAGACTATATAGAAGCAATATATAAAATGATTTCAACCGTCTACCTGTTCCAATCATTGTTCTACTTGTCGAAAGTTACAAATAATTTCCGTTAAGGGATTAACAATGGGGATCGTAGTTTACTTAAACTTGAAGAACAAAAAATTGGCGAATTGTACTGTTTGGATGCTTTGCATATATGTTTCTTAGACTATATAGAAGCAATATATACAATGATTTCAACAGTCTACCTGTTCCATTCATTGTTCTACTTGTCGAAATTTACAAATAATTTCCTTTGAAGGATTAACAATGGGGCTCGTAGTTCACTTAAACTTGAAGAACAATAAATTGGCGAATGGTACTGTTTGGATGCTTTGCATATATGTTTCTTAGACTATATAGAAGCAATATATACAAAGATTTCAACCGTCTACCTGTTCCAATCATTGTTCTACTTGTCGAAAATTACAAATAATTTCCTTTAAAGGATTAACAATGGGGCTCGTAGTTCACTTAAACTTGAAGAACAAAAAATTGGCGAATTGTACTGTTTGGATGCTTTGCATATATGTTTCTTAGACTATATAGAAGCAATATATACAATGATTTCAACAGTCTACCTGTTCCATTCATTGTTCTACTTGTCGAAATTTACAAATAATTTCCTTTGAAGGATTAACAATGGGGCTCGTAGTTCACTTAAACTTGAAGAGCAAAAAATTGGCGAATTGTACTGTTTGGACGCTTTGCATATAAGTTTCTTGGACTATATAGAAGCAATATATACAATGATTTCAACAGTCTACCTGTTCCATTCATTGTTCTACTTGTCGAAATTTACAAATAATTTCCGATAAACGATTAACAATGGGGCTCATTGTTCACTTAAACTTGAAGAACAAAAAATTGGCGAATGGTACTGTTTGGATGCTTTGCATATATGTTTCTTAGACTATATGGAAGCAATATATACAAAGATTTCAACCGTCTACAAGATCCATTCATTGTTCTACTTGTCGAAATTTACAAATAATTTCCTTTAAAGGATTAACAATGGGGCTCGTAGCTCACTTAAACTTCAAGAACAAAAAATTGACGAATTGTACTGTTTGGATGCTTTGCATATATGTTTCTTAGATTATATAGAAGCAATATATACAATGATTTCAACCGTCTACGTGTTCCAATCATTGTTCTACTTGTAGAAAGTTACAATTAATTTCCGTTAAAGGATTAACAATGGGGCTCGTAGTTCACTTAAACTTGAAGAGCAAAAAATTGGCGTATTGTACTGTTTGGACGCTTTGCATATAAGTTTCTTGGACTATATAGAAGCAATATATACAATGATTTCAACCGTCTACATGATCCATTCATTGTTCTACTTGTCGAAATTTACAAATAATTTCCTTTAAAGGATTAACAATGGGGCTCGTAGTTCACTTAAACTTGAAGAACAAAAAATTGACGAATTGTACTGTTTGGATGCTTTGCATATATGTTTCTTAGATTATATAGAAGCAATATATACAAAGATTTCAACCGTCTACCTGTTCCATTCATTGTTCTACTTGTCGAAAATTACAAATAATTTCCGATAAAGGATTAACCATTGGGGCTCATTGTTCACTTAAACATGAAGAACAAAAAATTGGCGAATGGTACTGTTTGGATGCTTTGCGTACATGTTTCTTAGACTATAAGGAAGCAATATATACAAAGATTTCAACCGTCTACGTGTTCCAATCATTGTTCTACTTGTAGAAAGTTACAATTAGTTTCCGTTAAAGGATTAACAATGGGGCTCGTAGTTCACTTAAACTTGAAGAACAAAAAATTGGCGAATTGTACTGTTTGGATGCTTTGCATATATGTTTCGTAGTCTATATAGAAGCAATATATACAATGATTTCAACCGTCTACTTGATCCATTCATTGTTCTACTTGTCGAAATTTACAAATAATTTCCTTTAAAGGATTAACAATGGGGCTCGTAGTTCACTTAAACTTGAAGAACAAAAAATTGACGAATTGTACTGATTGGATGCTTTGCATATATGTTTCTTAGATTATATAGAAGCAATATATACAATGATTTCAACCGTCTACATGATCCATTCATTGTTCTACTTGTCGAAATTTACAAATAATTTCCTTTAAAGGATTAACAATGGGGCTCGTAGTTCACTTAAACTTGAAGAGCAAAAAATTGGCGAATTGTACTGTTTGGACGCTTTGTATATATGTTTCTTGGACTATATAGAAGCAATATATACAATGATTTCAACAGTCTACTTGTTCCATTCATTGTTCTACTTGTCGAAAGTTACAAATAATTTCCGATAACGGATTAACCATTGGGGCTCATTGTTCACTTAAACTTGAAGAACAAAAAATTGAAGAATTGTACTGTTTGGATGCTTTGCAAATATGTTTCTTATACTATATAGAAGCAATATATACAAAGATTTCAACCGTCTACCTGTTCCATTCACTGTTCTACTTGTCGAAAGTTAGAAATAATTTCCGATAAAGGATTAACAATGGGGCTCATTGTTCACTTAAACTTGTAGAACAAAAAATTGGCGAATGGTACTGTTTGGATGCTTTGCATATATGCTTCTTAGATTATATAGAAGCAATATATACAAAGATTTCAACCGTCTACCTGTTCCATTCATTGTTCTACTTGTCGAAAATTACAAATAATTTCCGATAAAGGATTAACCATTGGGGCTCATTGTTCACTTAAACTTGAAGAACAAAAAATTGGCGAATGGTACTGTTTGGATGCTTTGCGTACATGTTTCTTAGACTATATGGAAGCAATATATACAAAGATTTCAACCGTCTACGTGTTCCAATCATTGTTCTACTTGTCGAAATTTACAAATAATTTCCTTTAAAGGATTAACAATGGGGCTCGTAGTTCACTTAAACTTGAAGAACAAAAAATTGGCGAATTGTACTGTTTGGATGCTTTGCATATATGTTTCTTTGACTATATAGAAGCAATATATACAATGATTTCAACCGTCTACCTGTTCCATTCATTGTTCTACTTGTCGAAAGTTACAAATAATTTCCGATAAAGGATTAACAATGGGGCTTATTGTTCACTTAAACTTGAAGATCAAAAAATTGGCGAATGTTACTGTTTAGATGCTTTGCATATAGGTTTCTTACACTATATAGAAGCAACATATACAAAGATTTCAACCGTCTACCAGTTCTATTCATTGTTCTACTTGTCGAAAGTTACAAATAATTTCCGATAAAGGATTAACCATTGGGGCTCATTGTTCACTAAACTTGAAGAACAAAAAATTGTCGAATTGTACTGTTTGGATGCTTTGCATATATGTTTCGTAGACTATATAGAAGCAATATATGCAATGATTTCAACCGTCTACATGATCCATTCATTGTTCTACTTGTCGAAATTTACAAATAATTTCCTTTAAAGGATTAACAATGGTGCTCGTAGTTCACTTAAACTTGAAGAACAAAAAATTGGCGAATTGTACTGTTTGGATGCTTTGCATATATGTTTCGTAGACTATATAGAAGCAATATATACAATGAATTCAACCGTCTACAAGATCCATTCATTGTTCTACTTGTCGAAATTTACAAATAATTTCCTTTAAAGGATTAACAATGGGGCTCGTAGTTCACTTAAACTTGAAGAACAAAAAATTGACGAATTGTACTGTTTGGATGCTTTGCATATATATTTCATAGACTATATAGAAGCAATATATACAATGATTTCAACCGTCTACCTGTTCCATTCATTGTTCTACTTGTCGAAAGTTACAAATAATTTCCGTTAAGGGATTAACAATGGGGATCGCAGTTTACTTAAACTTGAAGAACAAAAAATTGGCGAATTGTACTGTTTGGATGCTTTGCATATATGTTTCTTAGACTATATAGAAGCAATATATACAATGATTTCAACCGTCTACCTATTCCATTCATTGTTCTACTTGCCGAAATTTACAAATAATTTCCTTTAAAAGATTAACAATGGGGCTCGTAGTTCACTTAAACTTGAAGAGCAAATAATTGGCGAATTGTACTGTTTGGGTGCTTTGCATATAAGTTTCTTGGACTATATAGAAGCAATATATACAATGATTTCAACAGTCTACCTGTTCCATTCGCTGTTCTACTTGTCGAAAGTTACAAATAATTTCCGATAAAGGATTAACAATGGGGCTCATTGTTCACATAAACTTGAAGAACAAAAAATTGGCGAATGGTACTGTTTGGATGCTTTGCATATATGTTTCTTAGACTATATAGAAGCAATATATAAAATGATTTCAACCGTCTACCTGTTCCAATCATTGTTCTACTTGTCGAAAGTTACAAATAATTTCCGTTAAGGGATTAACAATGGGGATCGTAGTTTACTTAAACTTGAAGAACAAAAAATTGGCGAATTGTACTGTTTGGATGCTTTGCATATATGTTTCTTAGACTATATAGAAGCAATATATACAATGATTTCAACAGTCTACCTGTTCCATTCATTGTTCTACTTGTCGAAATTTACAAATAATTTCCTTTGAAGGATTAACAATGGGGCTCGTAGTTCACTTAAACTTGAAGAACAATAAATTGGCGAATGGTACTGTTTGGATGCTTTGCATATATGTTTCTTAGACTATATAGAAGCAATATATACAAAGATTTCAACCGTCTACCTGTTCCAATCATTGTTCTACTTGTCGAAATTTACAAATAATTTCCTTTAAAGGATTAACAATGGGGCTCGTAGTTCACTTAAACTTGAAGAACAAAAAATTGGCGAATTGTACTGTTTGGATGCTTTGCATATATGTTTCTTAGACTATATAGAAGCAATATATACAATGATTTCAACAGTCTACCTGTTCCATTCATTGTTCTACTTGTCGAAATTTACAAATAATTTCCTTTGAAGGATTAACAATGGGGCTCGTAGTTCACTTAAACTTGAAGAGCAAAAAATTGGCGAATTGTACTGTTTGGACGCTTTGCATATAAGTTTCTTGGACTATATAGAAGCAATATATACAATGATTTCAACAGTCTACCTGTTCCATTCATTGTTCTACTTGTCGAAATTTACAAATAATTTCCGATAAACGATTAACAATGGGGCTCATTGTTCACTTAAACTTGAAGAACAAAAAATTGGCGAATGGTACTGTTTGGATGCTTTGCATATATGTTTCTTAGACTATATGGAAGCAATATATACAAAGATTTCAACCGTCTACAAGATCCATTCATTGTTCTACTTGTCGAAATTTACAAATAATTTCCTTTAAAGGATTAACAATGGGGCTCGTAGCTCACTTAAACTTCAAGAACAAAAAATTGACGAATTGTACTGTTTGGATGCTTTGCATATATGTTTCTTAGATTATATAGAAGCAATATATACAATGATTTCAACCGTCTACGTGTTCCAATCATTGTTCTACTTGTAGAAAGTTACAATTAATTTCCGTTAAAGGATTAACAATGGGGCTCGTAGTTCACTTAAACTTGAAGAGCAAAAAATTGGCGTATTGTACTGTTTGGACGCTTTGCATATAAGTTTCTTGGACTATATAGAAGCAATATATACAATGATTTCAACCGTCTACATGATCCATTCATTGTTCTACTTGTCGAAATTTACAAATAATTTCCTTTAAAGGATTAACAATGGGGCTCGTAGTTCACTTAAACTTGAAGAACAAAAAATTGACGAATTGTACTGTTTGGATGCTTTGCATATATGTTTCTTAGATTATATAGAAGCAATATATACAAAGATTTCAACCGTCTACCTGTTCCATTCATTGTTCTACTTGTCGAAAATTACAAATAATTTCCGATAAAGGATTAACCATTGGGGCTCATTGTTCACTTAAACATGAAGAACAAAAAATTGGCGAATGGTACTGTTTGGATGCTTTGCGTACATGTTTCTTAGACTATAAGGAAGCAATATATACAAAGATTTCAACCGTCTACGTGTTCCAATCATTGTTCTACTTGTAGAAAGTTACAATTAGTTTCCGTTAAAGGATTAACAATGGGGCTCGTAGTTCACTTAAACTTGAAGAACAAAAAATTGGCGAATTGTACTGTTTGGATGCTTTGCATATATGTTTCGTAGTCTATATAGAAGCAATATATACAATGATTTCAACCGTCTACTTGATCCATTCATTGTTCTACTTGTCGAAATTTACAAATAATTTCCTTTAAACGATTAACAATGGGGCTCGTAGTTCACTTAAACTTGAAGAGCAAAAAATTGGCGAATTGTACTGTTTGGACGCTTTGTATATATGTTTCTTGGACTATATAGAAGCAATATATACAATGATTTCAACAGTCTACTTGTTCCATTCATTGTTCTACTTGTCGAAAGTTACAAATAATTTCCGATAACGGATTAACCATTGGGGCTCATTGTTCACTTAAACTTGAAGAACAAAAAATTGAAGAATTGTACTGTTTGGATGCTTTGCAAATATGTTTCTTATACTATATAGAAGCAATATATACAAAGATTTCAACCGTCTACCTGTTCCATTCACTGTTCTACTTGTCGAAAGTTACAAATAATTTCCGATAAAGGATTAACAATGGGGCTCATTGTTCACTTAAACTTGTAGAACAAAAAATTGGCGAATGGTACTGTTTGGATGCTTTGCATATATGCTTCTTAGATTATATAGAAGCAATATATACAAAGATTTCAACCGTCTACCTGTTCCATTCATTGTTCTACTTGTCGAAAATTACAAATAATTTCCGATAAAGGATTAACCATTGGGGCTCATTGTTCACTTAAACTTGAAGAACAAAAAATTGGCGAATGGAACTGTTTGGATGCTTTGCGTACATGTTTCTTAGACTATATGGAAGCAATATATACAAAGATTTCAACCGTCTACGTGTTCCAATCATTGTTCTACTTGTCGAAATTTACAAATAATTTCCTTTAAAGGATTAACAATGGGGCTCGTAGTTCACTTAAACTTGAAGAACAAAAAATTGGCGAATTGTACTGTTTGGATGCTTTGCATATATGTTTCTTTGACTATATAGAAGCAATATATACAATGATTTCAACCGTCTACCTGTTCCATTCATTGTTCTACTTGTCGAAAGTTACAAATAATTTCCGATAAAGGATTAACAATGGGGCTCATTGTTCACTTAAACTTGAAGATCAAAAAATTGGCGAATGTTACTGTTTAGATGCTTTGCATATAGGTTTCTTACACTATATAGAAGCAACATATACAAAGATTTCAACCGTCTACCAGTTCTATTCATTGTTCTACTTGTCGAAAGTTACAAATAATTTCCGACAAAGGATTAACCATTGGGGCTCATTGTTCACTAAACTTGAAGAACAAAAAATTGTCGAATTGTACTGTTTGGATGCTTTGCATATATGTTTCTTAGACTATATAGAAGCAATATATACAATGATTTCAACCGTCTACCTGTTCCAATCATTGTTCTACTTGTCGAAATTTACAAATAATTTCCGATAAACGATTAACAATGGGGCTCATTGTTCACTTAAACTTGAAGAACAAAAAATTGGCGAATGGTACTGTTTGGATGCTTTGCATATATGTTTCTTAGACTATATGGAAGCAATATATACAAAGATTTCAACCGTCTACAAGATCCATTCATTGTTCTACTTGTCGAAAGTTACAAATAATTTCCGATAAAGGATTAACAATGGGGCTCATTGTTCACTTAAACTTGAAGAACAAAAAATTGGCAAATGGTACTGTTTGGATGCTTTGCATATATGTTTCTTAGACTATATGGAAGCAATATATACAAAGATTTTAACCGTTTGCGTGTTCCAATCATTGTTCTAGTTGTAGAAAGTTACAATTAATTTCCGTTAAAGGATTAACAATGGGGCTCGTAGTTCACTTAAACTTGAAGAACAAAAAATTGGCGAGTTGTACTGTTTGGATGCTTTGCATAGATGTTTCGTAGGCTATATAGAAGCAATATATACAATGATTTCAACCGTCCACCTATTCCATTCATTGTTCTACTTGCCGAAATTTACAAATAATTTTCTTTAAAGGATTAACAATGGGGCTCGTAGTTCACTTAAACTTGAAGAGCAAAAAATTGGCGAATTGTACTGTTTGGACGCTTTGCATATAAGTTTCTTGGACTATATAGAAGCAATATATACAATGATTTCAACAGTCTACCTGTTCCATTCATTGTTCTACTTCTCGAAATTTACAAATAATTTCCGATAAACGATTAACAATGGGGCTCATTGTTCACTTAAACTTGAAGAACAAAAAATTGGCGAATGGTACTGTTTGGATGCTTTGCATATATGTTTCTTAGACTATATGGAAGCAATATATACAAAGATTTCAACCGTCTACAAGATCCATTCATTGTTCTACTTGTCGAAATTTACAAATAATTTCCTTTAAAGGATTAACAATGGGGCTCGTAGTTCACTTAAACTTGAAGAACAAAAAATTGACGAATTGTACTGTTTGGATGCTTTGCATATATGTTTCTTAGATTATATAGAAGCAATATATACAATGATTTCAACCGTCTACGTGTTCCAATCATTGTTCTACTTGTAGAAAGTTACAATTAATTTCCGTTAAAGGATTAACAATGGGGCTCGTAGTTCACTTAAACTTGAAGAACAAAAAATTGGCGAATTTTACTGTTTGGATGCTTTGCATATATGTTTCGTAGACTATATAGAAGCAATATATGCAATGATTTCAACCGTCTACATGATCCATTCATTGTTCTACTTGTCGAAATTTACAAATAATTTCCTTTAAAGGATTAACAATGGTGCTCGTAGTTCACTTAAACTTGAAGAACAAAAAATTGGCGAATTGTACTGTTTGGATGCTTTGCATATATGTTTCGTAGACTATATAGAAGCAATATATACAATGAATTCAACCGTCTACAAGATCCATTCATTGTTCTACTTGTCGAAATTTACAAATAATTTCCTTTAAAGGATTAACAATGGGGCTCGTAGTTCACTTAAACTTGAAGAACAAAAAATTGACGAATTGTACTGTTTGGATGCTTTGCATATATATTTCATAGACTATATAGAAGCAATATATACAATGATTTCAACCGTCTACCTGTTCCATTCATTGTTCTACTTGTCGAAATTTACAAATAATTTCCTTTAAAAGATTAACAATGGGGCTCGTAGTTCACTTAAACTTGAAGAGCAAATAATTGGCGAATTGTACTGTTTGGGTGCTTTGCATATAAGTTTCTTGGACTATATAGAAGCAATATATACAATGATTTCAACAGTCTACCTGTTCCATTCGCTGTTCTACTTGTCGAAAGTTACAAATAATTTCCGATAAAGGATTAACAATGGGGCTCATTGTTCACATAAACTTGAAGAACAAAAAATTGGCGAATGGTACTGTTTGGATGCTTTGCATATATGTTTCTTAGATTATATAGAAGCAATATATACAATGATTTCAACCGTCTACGTGTTCCAATCATTGTTCTACTTGTAGAAAGTTACAATTAATTTCCGTTAAAGGATTAACAATGGGGCTCGTAGTTCACTTAAACTTGAAGAGCAAAAAATTGGCGTATTGTACTGTTTGGACGCTTTGCATATAAGTTTCTTGGACTATATAGAAGCAATATATACAATGATTTCAACCGTCTACATGATCCATTCATTGTTCTACTTGTCGAAATTTACAAATAATTTCCTTTAAAGGATTAACAATGGGGCTCGTAGTTCACTTAAACTTGAAGAACAAAAAATTGACGAATTGTACTGTTTGGATGCTTTGCATATATGTTTCTTAGATTATATAGAAGCAATATATACAAAGATTTCAACCGTCTACCTGTTCCATTCATTGTTCTACTTGTCGAAAATTACAAATAATTTCCGATAAAGGATTAACCATTGGGGCTCATTGTTCACTTAAACATGAAGAACAAAAAATTGGCGAATGGTACTGTTTGGATGCTTTGCGTACATGTTTCTTAGACTATAAGGAAGCAATATATACAAAGATTTCAACCGTCTACGTGTTCCAATCATTGTTCTACTTGTAGAAAGTTACAATTAGTTTCCGTTAAAGGATTAACAATGGGGCTCGTAGTTCACTTAAACTTGAAGAACAAAAAATTGGCGAATTGTACTGTTTGGATGCTTTGCATATATGTTTCGTAGTCTATATAGAAGCAATATATACAATGATTTCAACCGTCTACTTGATCCATTCATTGTTCTACTTGTCGAAATTTACAAATAATTTCCTTTAAACGATTAACAATGGGGCTCGTAGTTCACTTAAACTTGAAGAGCAAAAAATTGGCGAATTGTACTGTTTGGACGCTTTGTATATATGTTTCTTGGACTATATAGAAGCAATATATACAATGATTTCAACAGTCTACTTGTTCCATTCATTGTTCTACTTGTCGAAAGTTACAAATAATTTCCGATAACGGATTAACCATTGGGGCTCATTGTTCACTTAAACTTGAAGAACAAAAAATTGAAGAATTGTACTGTTTGGATGCTTTGCAAATATGTTTCTTATACTATATAGAAGCAATATATACAAAGATTTCAACCGTCTACCTGTTCCATTCACTGTTCTACTTGTCGAAAGTTACAAATAATTTCCGATAAAGGATTAACAATGGGGCTCATTGTTCACTTAAACTTGTAGAACAAAAAATTGGCGAATGGTACTGTTTGGATGCTTTGCATATATGCTTCTTAGATTATATAGAAGCAATATATACAAAGATTTCAACCGTCTACCTGTTCCATTCATTGTTCTACTTGTCGAAAATTACAAATAATTTCCGATAAAGGATTAACCATTGGGGCTCATTGTTCACTTAAACTTGAAGAACAAAAAATTGGCGAATGGAACTGTTTGGATGCTTTGCGTACATGTTTCTTAGACTATATGGAAGCAATATATACAAAGATTTCAACCGTCTACGTGTTCCAATCATTGTTCTACTTGTCGAAATTTACAAATAATTTCCTTTAAAGGATTAACAATGGGGCTCGTAGTTCACTTAAACTTGAAGAACAAAAAATTGGCGAATTGTACTGTTTGGATGCTTTGCATATATGTTTCTTTGACTATATAGAAGCAATATATACAATGATTTCAACCGTCTACCTGTTCCATTCATTGTTCTACTTGTCGAAAGTTACAAATAATTTCCGATAAAGGATTAACAATGGGGCTCATTGTTCACTTAAACTTGAAGATCAAAAAATTGGCGAATGTTACTGTTTAGATGCTTTGCATATAGGTTTCTTACACTATATAGAAGCAACATATACAAAGATTTCAACCGTCTACCAGTTCTATTCATTGTTCTACTTGTCGAAAGTTACAAATAATTTCCGACAAAGGATTAACCATTGGGGCTCATTGTTCACTAAACTTGAAGAACAAAAAATTGTCGAATTGTACTGTTTGGATGCTTTGCATATATGTTTCTTAGACTATATAGAAGCAATATATACAATGATTTCAACCGTCTACCAGTTCCAATCATTGTTCTACTTGTCGAAATTTACAAATAATTTCCGATAAACGATTAACAATGGGGCTCATTGTTCACTTAAACTTGAAGAACAAAAAATTGGCGAATGGTACTGTTTGGATGCTTTGCATATATGTTTCTTAGACTATATGGAAGCAATATATACAAAGATTTCAACCGTCTACAAGATCCATTCATTGTTCTACTTGTCGAAAGTTACAAATAATTTCCGATAAAGGATTAACAATGGGGCTCATTGTTCACTTAAACTTGAAGAACAAAAAATTGGCAAATGGTACTGTTTGGATGCTTTGCATATATGTTTCTTAGACTATATGGAAGCAATATATACAAAGATTTTAACCGTTTGCGTGTTCCAATCATTGTTCTAGTTGTAGAAAGTTACAATTAATTTCCGTTAAAGGATTAACAATGGGGCTCGTAGTTCACTTAAACTTGAAGAACAAAAAATTGGCGAATTGTACTGTTTGGATGCTTTGCATAGATGTTTCGTAGGCTATATAGAAGCAATATATACAATGATTTCAACCGTCCACCTATTCCATTCATTGTTCTACTTGCCGAAATTTACAAATAATTTTCTTTAAAGGATTAACAATGGGGCTCGTAGTTCACTTAAACTTGAAGAGCAAAAAATTGGCGAATTGTACTGTTTGGACGCTTTGCATATAAGTTTCTTGGACTATATAGAAGCAATATATACAATGATTTCAACAGTCTACCTGTTCCATTCATTGTTCTACTTCTCGAAATTTACAAATAATTTCCGATAAACGATTAACAATGGGGCTCATTGTTCACTTAAACTTGAAGAACAAAAAATTGGCGAATGGTACTGTTTGGATGCTTTGCATATATGTTTCTTAGACTATATGGAAGCAATATATACAAAGATTTCAACCGTCTACAAGATCCATTCATTGTTCTACTTGTCGAAATTTACAAATAATTTCCTTTAAAGGATTAACAATGGGGCTCGTAGCTCACTTAAACTTCAAGAACAAAAAATTGACGAATTGTACTGTTTGGATGCTTTGCATATATGTTTCTTAGATTATATAGAAGCAATATATACAATGATTTCAACCGTCTACGTGTTCCAATCATTGTTCTACTTGTAGAAAGTTACAATTAATTTCCGTTAAAGGATTAACAATGGGGCTCGTAGTTCACTTAAACTTGAAGAGCAAAAAATTGGCGTATTGTACTGTTTGGACGCTTTGCATATAAGTTTCTTGGACTATATAGAAGCAATATATACAATGATTTCAACCGTCTACATGATCCATTCATTGTTCTACTTGTCGAAATTTACAAATAATTTCCTTTAAAGGATTAACAATGGGGCTCGTAGTTCACTTAAACTTGAAGAACAAAAAATTGACGAATTGTACTGTTTGGATGCTTTGCATATATGTTTCTTAGATTATATAGAAGCAATATATACAAAGATTTCAACCGTCTACCTGTTCCATTCATTGTTCTACTTGTCGAAAATTACAAATAATTTCCGATAAAGGATTAACCATTGGGGCTCATTGTTCACTTAAACATGAAGAACAAAAAATTGGCGAATGGTACTGTTTGGATGCTTTGCGTACATGTTTCTTAGACTATAAGGAAGCAATATGTACAAAGATTTCAAGCGTCTACGTGTTCCAATCATTGTTCTACTTGTAGAAAGTTACAATTAGTTTCCGTTAAAGGATTAACAATGGGGCTCGTAGTTCACTTAAACTTGAAGAACAAAAAATTGGCGAATTGTACTGTTTGGATGCTTTGCATATATGTTTCGTAGTCTATATAGAAGCAATATATACAATGATTTCAACCGTCTACTTGATCCATTCATTGTTCTACTTGTCGAAATTTACAAATAATTTCCTTTAAAGGATTAACAATGGGGCTCGTAGTTCACTTAAACTTGAAGAACAAAAAATTGACGAATTGTACTGTTTGGGTGCTTTGCATATAAGTTTCTTGGACTATATAGAAGCAATATATACAATGATTTCAACAGTCTACCTGTTCCATTCGCTGTTCTACTTGTCGAAAGTTACAAATAATTTCCGATAAAGGATTAACAATGGGGCTCATTGTTCACATAAACTTGAAGAACAAAAAATTGGCGAATGGTACTGTTTGGATGCTTTGCATATATGTTTCTTAGACTATATAGAAGCAATATATAAAATGATTTCAACCGTCTACCTGTTCCATTCATTGTTCTACTTGTCGAAAGTTACAAATAATTTCCGTTAAGGGATTAACAATGGGGATCGTAGTTTACTTAAACTTGAAGAACAAAAAATTGGCGAATTGTACTGTTTGGATGCTTTGCATATATGTTTCTTAGACTATATAGAAGCAATATATACAATGATTTCAACAGTCTACCTGTTCCATTCATTGTTCTACTTGTCGAAATTTACAAATAATTTCCTTTGAAGGATTAACAATGGGGCTCGTAGTTCACTTAAACTTGAAGAACAATAAATTGGCGAATGGTACTGTTTGGATGCTTTGCATATATGTTTCTTAGACTATATAGAAGCAATATATACAAAGATTTCAACCGTCTACCTGTTCCAATCATTGTTCTACTTGTCGAAATTTACAAATAATTTCCTTTAAAGGATTAACAATGGGGCTCGTAGTTCACTTAAACTTGAAGAACAAAAAATTGGCGAATTGTACTGTTTGGATGCTTTGCATATATGTTTCTTAGACTATATAGAAGCAATATATACAATGATTTCAACAGTCTACCTGTTCCATTCATTGTTCTACTTGTCGAAATTTACAAATAATTTCCTTTGAAGGATTAACAATGGGGCTCGTAGTTCACTTAAACTTGAAGAGCAAAAAATTGGCGTATTGTACTGTTTGGATGCTTTGCATATATGTTTCTTATACTATATAGAAGCAATATATACAAAGATTTCAACCGTCTACCTGTTCCATTCATTGTTCTACTTGTCGAAAATTACAAATAATTTCCGTTAAGGGATTAACAATGGGGATCGTAGTTTACTTAAACTTGAAGAACAAAAAATTGGCGAATTGTACTGTTTGGATGCTTTGCATATATGTTTCTTAGACTATATAGAAGCAATATATACATTTATTTCAACCGGCTACCAGTTCCATTCATTGTTCTACTTCTCGCAAGTTACAAATAATTTCCGTTAAAGTATTAACAATGGGGCTCGTAGTTCACTTAAACTTGAAGAACAAAAAATTGGCGAATGGTACTGTTTGGATGCTTTGCATATATGTTTCTTAGATTATATAGAAGCAATATATACAAAGATTTCAACCGTCTACCTGTTCCATTCATTGTTCTACTTGTCGAAAATTACAAATAATTTCCGATAAAGGATTAACCATTGGGGCTCATTGTTCACTAAACTTGAAGAACAAAAAAATGTCGAATTGTACTGTTTGGATGCTTTGCATATATGTTTCTTAGACTATATAGAAGCAATATATACAAAGATTTCAACCGGCTACCTGTTCCATTCATTGTTCTACTTGTCGAAATTTACAAATAATTTCCGATAAAGGATTAACCATTGGGGCTCATTGTTCACTTAAACTTGAAGAACAAAAAATTGGCGAATTGTACTGTTTGGATGCTTTGCATATATGTTTCTTAGACTATATAGAAGCAATATATACAAAGATTTCAACCGTCTACCTGTTCTATTCATTGTTCTACTTGTCGAAAATTACAAATAATTTCCGTTAAGGGATTAACAATGGGGATCGTAGTTTACTTAAACTTAAAGAACAAAAAATTGGTGAATTGTACTGTTTGGATGCTTTGCATAGATGTTTCTTAGACTATTGAGAAGCAATATATAGAAATTTTCACCCGTCTACCTGTTCCATTCATTGTTCTACTTGTCGAAAGTTACAAATAATTACGGATAAAGGATTAACCATTGGGGCTCATTGTTCACTTAAACTTGAAGAACAAAAAATTGGCGAATGGAACTGTTTGGATGCTTTGCGTACATGTTTCTTAGACTATATGGAAGCAATATATACAAAGATTTCAACCGTCTACGTGTTCCAATCATTGTTCTACTTGTCGAAATTTACAAATAATTTCCTTTAAAGGATTAACAATGGGGCTCGTAGTTCACTTAAACTTGAAGAACAAAAAATTGGCGAATTGTACTGTTTGGATGCTTTGCATATATGTTTCTTTGACTATATAGAAGCAATATATACAATGATTTCAACCGTCTACCTGTTCCATTCATTGTTCTACTTGTCGAAAGTTACAAATAATTTCCGATAAAGGATTAACAATGGGGCTCATTGTTCACTTAAACTTGAAGATCAAAAAATTGGCGAATGTTACTGTTTAGATGCTTTGCATATAGGTTTCTTACACTATATAGAAGCAACATATACAAAGATTTCAACCGTCTACCAGTTCTATTCATTGTTCTACTTGTCGAAAGTTACAAATAATTTCCGACAAAGGATTAACCATTGGGGCTCATTGTTCACTAAACTTGAAGAACAAAAAATTGTCGAATTGTACTGTTTGGATGCTTTGCATATATGTTTCTTAGACTATATAGAAGCAATATATACAATGATTTCAACCGTCTACCAGTTCCAATCATTGTTCTACTTGTCGAAATTTACAAATAATTTCCGATAAACGATTAACAATGGGGCTCATTGTTCACTTAAACTTGAAGAACAAAAAATTGGCGAATGGTACTGTTTGGATGCTTTGCATATATGTTTCTTAGACTATATGGAAGCAATATATACAAAGATTTCAACCGTCTACAAGATCCATTCATTGTTCTACTTGTCGAAAGTTACAAATAATTTCCGATAAAGGATTAACAATGGGGCTCATTGTTCACTTAAACTTGAAGAACAAAAAATTGGCAAATGGTACTGTTTGGATGCTTTGCATATATGTTTCTTAGACTATATGGAAGCAATATATACAAAGATTTTAACCGTTTGCGTGTTCCAATCATTGTTCTAGTTGTAGAAAGTTACAATTAATTTCCGTTAAAGGATTAACAATGGGGCTCGTAGTTCACTTAAACTTGAAGAACAAAAAATTGGCGAATTGTACTGTTTGGATGCTTTGCATAGATGTTTCGTAGGCTATATAGAAGCAATATATACAATGATTTCAACCGTCCACCTATTCCATTCATTGTTCTACTTGCCGAAATTTACAAATAATTTTCTTTAAAGGATTAACAATGGGGCTCGTAGTTCACTTAAACTTGAAGAGCAAAAAATTGGCGAATTGTACTGTTTGGACGCTTTGCATATAAGTTTCTTGGACTATATAGAAGCAATATATACAATGATTTCAACAGTCTACCTGTTCCATTCATTGTTCTACTTCTCGAAATTTACAAATAATTTCCGATAAACGATTAACAATGGGGCTCATTGTTCACTTAAACTTGAAGAACAAAAAATTGGCGAATGGTACTGTTTGGATGCTTTGCATATATGTTTCTTAGACTATATGGAAGCAATATATACAAAGATTTCAACCGTCTACAAGATCCATTCATTGTTCTACTTGTCGAAATTTACAAATAATTTCCTTTAAAGGATTAACAATGGGGCTCGTAGCTCACTTAAACTTCAAGAACAAAAAATTGACGAATTGTACTGTTTGGATGCTTTGCATATATGTTTCTTAGATTATATAGAAGCAATATATACAATGATTTCAACCGTCTACGTGTTCCAATCATTGTTCTACTTGTAGAAAGTTACAATTAATTTCCGTTAAAGGATTAACAATGGGGCTCGTAGTTCACTTAAACTTGAAGAGCAAAAAATTGGCGTATTGTACTGTTTGGACGCTTTGCATATAAGTTTCTTGGACTATATAGAAGCAATATATACAATGATTTCAACCGTCTACATGATCCATTCATTGTTCTACTTGTCGAAATTTACAAATAATTTCCTTTAAAGGATTAACAATGGGGCTCGTAGTTCACTTAAACTTGAAGAACAAAAAATTGACGAATTGTACTGTTTGGATGCTTTGCATATATGTTTCTTAGATTATATAGAAGCAATATATACAAAGATTTCAACCGTCTACCTGTTCCATTCATTGTTCTACTTGTCGAAAATTACAAATAATTTCCGATAAAGGATTAACCATTGGGGCTCATTGTTCACTTAAACATGAAGAACAAAAAATTGGCGAATGGTACTGTTTGGATGCTTTGCGTACATGTTTCTTAGACTATAAGGAAGCAATATATACAAAGATTTCAAGCGTCTACGTGTTCCAATCATTGTTCTACTTGTAGAAAGTTACAATTAGTTTCCGTTAAAGGATTAACAATGGGGCTCGTAGTTCACTTAAACTTGAAGAACAAAAAATTGGCGAATTGTACTGTTTGGATGCTTTGCATATATGTTTCGTAGTCTATATAGAAGCAATATATACAATGATTTCAACCGTCTACTTGATCCATTCATTGTTCTACTTGTCGAAATTTACAAATAATTTCCTTTAAAGGATTAACAATGGGGCTCGTAGTTCACTTAAACTTGAAGAACAAAAAATTGACGAATTGTACTGTTTGGGTGCTTTGCATATAAGTTTCTTGGACTATATAGAAGCAATATATACAATGATTTCAACAGTCTACCTGTTCCATTCGCTGTTCTACTTGTCGAAAGTTACAAATAATTTCCGATAAAGGATTAACAATGGGGCTCATTGTTCACATAAACTTGAAGAACAAAAAATTGGCGAATGGTACTGTTTGGATGCTTTGCATATATGTTTCTTAGACTATATAGAAGCAATATATAAAATGATTTCAACCGTCTACCTGTTCCATTCATTGTTCTACTTGTCGAAAGTTACAAATAATTTCCGTTAAGGGATTAACAATGGGGATCGTAGTTTACTTAAACTTGAAGAACAAAAAATTGGCGAATTGTACTGTTTGGATGCTTTGCATATATGTTTCTTAGACTATATAGAAGCAATATATACAATGATTTCAACAGTCTACCTGTTCCATTCATTGTTCTACTTGTCGAAATTTACAAATAATTTCCTTTGAAGGATTAACAATGGGGCTCGTAGTTCACTTAAACTTGAAGAACAATAAATTGGCGAATGGTACTGTTTGGATGCTTTGCATATATGTTTCTTAGACTATATAGAAGCAATATATACAAAGATTTCAACCGTCTACCTGTTCCAATCATTGTTCTACTTGTCGAAATTTACAAATAATTTCCTTTAAAGGATTAACAATGGGGCTCGTAGTTCACTTAAACTTGAAGAACAAAAAATTGGCGAATTGTACTGTTTGGATGCTTTGCATATATGTTTCTTAGACTATATAGAAGCAATATATACAATGATTTCAACAGTCTACCTGTTCCATTCATTGTTCTACTTGTCGAAATTTACAAATAATTTCCTTTGAAGGATTAACAATGGGGCTCGTAGTTCACTTAAACTTGAAGAGCAAAAAATTGGCGTATTGTACTGTTTGGATGCTTTGCATATATGTTTCTTATACTATATAGAAGCAATATATACAAAGATTTCAACCGTCTACCTGTTCCATTCATTGTTCTACTTGTCGAAAATTACAAATAATTTCCGTTAAGGGATTAACAATGGGGATCGTAGTTTACTTAAACTTGAAGAACAAAAAATTGGCGAATTGTACTGTTTGGATGCTTTGCATATATGTTTCTTAGACTATATAGAAGCAATATATACATTTATTTCAACCGGCTACCAGTTCCATTCATTGTTCTACTTCTCGCAAGTTACAAATAATTTCCGTTAAAGTATTAACAATGGGGCTCGTAGTTCACTTAAACTTGAAGAACAAAAAATTGGCGAATGGTACTGTTTGGATGCTTTGCATATATGTTTCTTAGATTATATAGAAGCAATATATACAAAGATTTCAACCGTCTACCTGTTCCATTCATTGTTCTACTTGTCGAAAATTACAAATAATTTCCGATAAAGGATTAACCATTGGGGCTCATTGTTCACTAAACTTGAAGAACAAAAAATTGTCGAATTGTACTGTTTGGATGCTTTGCATATATGTTTCTTAGACTATATAGAAGCAATATATACAAAGATTTCAACCGGCTACCTGTTCCATTCATTGTTCTACTTGTCGAAATTTACAAATAATTTCCGATAAAGGATTAACCATTGGGGCTCATTGTTCACTTAAACTTGAAGAACAAAAAATTGGCGAATTGTACTGTTTGGATGCTTTGCATATATGTTTCTTAGACTATATAGAAGCAATATATACAAAGATTTCAACCGTCTACCTGTTCTATTCATTGTTCTACTTGTCGAAAATTACAAATAATTTCCGTTAAGGGATTAACAATGGGGATCGTAGTTTACTTAAACTTAAAGAACAAAAAATTGGTGAATTGTACTGTTTGGATGCTTTGCATAGATGTTTCTTAGACTATTGAGAAGCAATATATAGAAATTTTCACCCGTCTACCTGTTCCATTCATTGTTCTACTTGTCGAAAGTTACAAATAATTTCCTTTAAAGGATTAACAATGGGGCTCGTTGTTCACTTAAACTTGAAGAACAATAAATTGGCGAATTGTACTGTTTGGATGCTTTGCATATATGTTTCTTAGACTATATAGAAGCAATATATACAAAGATTTCAACCGTCTACCTGTTCCATTCATTGTTCTACTTGTCGAAAGTTACAATTAATTTCCGTTAAAGTATTAACAATGGGGCTCGTAGTTCACTTAAACTTGAAGAGCAAAAAATTGGCGTATTGTACTGTTTGGACGCTTTGCATATAAGTTTCTTGGACTATATAGAAGCAATATATACAATGATTTCAACCGTCTACATGATCCATTCATTGTTCTACTTGTCGAAATTTACAAATAATTTCCTTTAAAGGATTAACAATGGGGCTCGTAGTTCACTTAAACTTGAAGAACAAAAAATTGACGAATTGTACTGTTTGGATGCTTTGCATATATGTTTCTTAGATTATATAGAAGCAATATATACAAAGATTTCAACCGTCTACCTGTTCCATTCATTGTTCTACTTGTCGAAAATTACAAATAATTTCCGATAAAGGATTAACCATTGGGGCTCATTGTTCACTTAAACATGAAGAACAAAAAATTGGCGAATGGTACTGTTTGGATGCTTTGCGTACATGTTTCTTAGACTATAAGGAAGCAATATATACAAAGATTTCAACCGTCTACGTGTTCCAATCATTGTTCTACTTGTAGAAAGTTACAATTAGTTTCCGTTAAAGGATTAACAATGGGGCTCGTAGTTCACTTAAACTTGAAGAACAAAAAATTGGCGAATTGTACTGTTTGGATGCTTTGCATATATGTTTCGTAGTCTATATAGAAGCAATATATACAATGATTTCAACCGTCTACTTGATCCATTCATTGTTCTACTTGTCGAAATTTACAAATAATTTCCTTTAAAGGATTAACAATGGGGCTCGTAGTTCACTTAAACTTGAAGAACAAAAAATTGACGAATTGTACTGATTGGATGCTTTGCATATATGTTTCTTAGATTATATAGAAGCAATATATACAATGATTTCAACCGTCTACATGATCCATTCATTGTTCTACTTGTCGAAATTTACAAATAATTTCCTTTAAAGGATTAACAATGGGGCTCGTAGTTCACTTAAACTTGAAGAGCAAAAAATTGGCGAATTGTACTGTTTGGACGCTTTGTATATATGTTTCTTGGACTATATAGAAGCAATATATACAATGATTTCAACAGTCTACTTGTTCCATTCATTGTTCTACTTGTCGAAAGTTACAAATAATTTCCGATAACGGATTAACCATTGGGGCTCATTGTTCACTTAAACTTGAAGAACAAAAAATTGAAGAATTGTACTGTGTGGATGCTTTGCAAATATGTTTCTTATACTATATAGAAGCAATATATACAAAGATTTCAACCGTCTACCTGTTCCATTCACTGTTCTACTTGTCGAAAGTTACAAATAATTTCCGATAAAGGATTAACAATGGGGCTCATTGTTCACTTAAACTTGTAGAACAAAAAATTGGCGAATGGTACTGTTTGGATGCTTTGCATATATGCTTCTTAGATTATATAGAAGCAATATATACAAAGATTTCAACCGTCTACCTGTTCCATTCATTGTTCTACTTGTCGAAAATTACAAATAATTTCCGATAAAGGATTAACCATTGGGGCTCATTGTTCACTTAAACTTGAAGAACAAAAAATTGGCGAATGGTACTGTTTGGATGCTTTGCGTACATGTTTCTTAGACTATATGGAAGCAATATATACAAAGATTTCAACCGTCTACGTGTTCCAATCATTGTTCTACTTGTCGAAATTTACAAATAATTTCCTTTAAAGGATTAACAATGGGGCTCGTAGTTCACTTAAACTTGAAGAACAAAAAATTGGCGAATTGTACTGTTTGGATGCTTTGCATATATGTTTCTTTGACTATATAGAAGCAATATATACAATGATTTCAACCGTCTACCTGTTCCATTCATTGTTCTACTTGTCGAAAGTTACAAATAATTTCCGATAAAGGATTAACAATGGGGCTCATTGTTCACTTAAACTTGAAGATCAAAAAATTGGCGAATGTTACTGTTTAGATGCTTTGCATATAGGTTTCTTACACTATATAGAAGCAACATATACAAAGATTTCAACCGTCTACCAGTTCTATTCATTGTTCTACTTGTCGAAAGTTACAAATAATTTCCGATAAAGGATTAACCATTGGGGCTCATTGTTCACTAAACTTGAAGAACAAAAAATTGTCGAATTGTACTGTTTGGATGCTTTGCATATATGTTTCTTAGACTATATAGAAGCAATATATACAATGATTTCAACCGTCTACCTGTTCCAATCATTGTTCTACTTGTCGAAATTTACAAATAATTTCCGATAAACGATTAACAATGGGGCTCATTGTTCACTTAAACTTGAAGAACAAAAAATTGGCGAATGGTACTGTTTGGATGCTTTGCATATATGTTTCTTAGACTATATGGAAGCAATATATACAAAGATTTCAACCGCCTACAAGATCCATTCATTGTTCTACTTGTCGAAAGTTACAAATAATTTCCGATAAAGGATTAACAATGGGGCTCATTGTTCACTTAAACTTGAAGAACAAAAAATTGGCAAATGGTACTGTTTGGATGCTTTGCATATATGTTTCTTAGACTATATGGAAGCAATATATACAAAGATTTTAACCGTTTGCGTGTTCCAATCATTGTTCTAGTTGTAGAAAGTTACAATTAATTTCCGTTAAAGGATTAACAATGGGGCTCGTAGTTCACTTAAACTTGAAGAACAAAAAATTGGCGAATTGTACTGTTTGGATGCTTTGCATAGATGTTTCGTAGGCTATATAGAAGCAATATATACAATGATTTCAACCGTCCACCTATTCCATTCATTGTTCTACTTGCCGAAATTTACAAATAATTTTCTTTAAAGGATTAACAATGGGGCTCGTAGTTCACTTAAACTTGAAGAGCAAAAAATTGGCGAATTGTACTGTTTGGACGCTTTGCATATAAGTTTCTTGGACTATATAGAAGCAATATATACAATGATTTCAACAGTCTACCTGTTCCATTCATTGTTCTACTTCTCGAAATTTACAAATAATTTCCGATAAACGATTAACAATGGGGCTCATTGTTCACTTAAACTTGAAGAACAAAAAATTGGCGAATGGTACTGTTTGGATGCTTTGCATATATGTTTCTTAGACTATATGGAAGCAATATATACAAAGATTTCAACCGTCTACAAGATCCATTCATTGTTCTACTTGTCGAAATTTACAAATAATTTCCTTTAAAGGATTAACAATGGGGCTCGTAGTTCACTTAAACTTGAAGAACAAAAAATTGACGAATTGTACTGTTTGGATGCTTTGCATATATGTTTCTTAGATTATATAGAAGCAATATATACAATGATTTCAACCGTCTACGTGTTCCAATCATTGTTCTACTTGTAGAAAGTTACAATTAATTTCCGTTAAAGGATTAACAATGGGGCTCGTAGTTCACTTAAACTTGAAGAACAAAAAATTGGCGAATTTTACTGTTTGGATGCTTTGCATATATGTTTCGTAGACTATATAGAAGCAATATATGCAATGATTTCAACCGTCTACATGATCCATTCATTGTTCTACTTGTCGAAATTTACAAATAATTTCCTTTAAAGGATTAACAATGGTGCTCGTAGTTCACTTAAACTTGAAGAACAAAAAATTGGCGAATTGTACTGTTTGGATGCTTTGCATATATGTTTCGTAGACTATATAGAAGCAATATATACAATGAATTCAACCGTCTACAAGATCCATTCATTGTTCTACTTGTCGAAATTTACAAATAATTTCCTTTAAAGGATTAACAATGGGGCTCGTAGTTCACTTAAACTTGAAGAACAAAAAATTGACGAATTGTACTGTTTGGATGCTTTGCATATATATTTCATAGACTATATAGAAGCAATATATACAATGATTTCAACCGTCTACCTGTTCCATTCATTGTTCTACTTGTCGAAAGTTACAAATAATTTCCGTTAAGGGATTAACAATGGGGATCGCAGTTTACTTAAACTTGAAGAACAAAAAATTGGCGAATTGTACTGTTTGGGTGCTTTGCATATAAGTTTCTTGGACTATATAGAAGCAATATATACAATGATTTCAACAGTCTACCTGTTCCATTCGCTGTTCTACTTGTCGAAAGTTACAAATAATTTCCGATAAAGGATTAACAATGGGGCTCATTGTTCACATAAACTTGAAGAACAAAAAATTGGCGAATGGTACTGTTTGGATGCTTTGCATATATGTTTCTTAGACTATATAGAAGCAATATATAAAATGATTTCAACCGTCTACCTGTTCCATTCATTGTTCTACTTGTCGAAAGTTACAAATAATTTCCGTTAAGGGATTAACAATGGGGATCGTAGTTTACTTAAACTTGAAGAACAAAAAATTGGCGAATTGTACTGTTTGGATGCTTTGCATATATGTTTCTTAGACTATATAGAAGCAATATATACAATGATTTCAACAGTCTACCTGTTCCATTCATTGTTCTACTTGTCGAAATTTACAAATAATTTCCTTTGAAGGATTAACAATGGGGCTCGTAGTTCACTTAAACTTGAAGAACAAAAAATTGACGAATTGTACTGTTTGGATGCTTTGCATGTATGTTTCTTAGATTATATAGAAGCAATATATACAAAGATTTCAACCGTCTACCTGTTCCATTCATTGTTCTACTTGTCGAAAATTACAAATAATTTCCTTTGAAGGATTAACAATGGGGCTCGTAGTTCACTTAAACTTGAAGAACAAAAAATTGGCGAATGGTACTGTTTGGATGCTTTGCATATATGTTTCTTAGACTATATAGAAGCAATATATACAAAGATTTCAACCGTCTACCTGTTCCATTCATTGTTCTACTTGTCGAAAGTTACAAATAATTTCCGATAACGGATTAACCATTGGGGCTCATTGTTCACTTAAACTAGAAGAACAAAAAATTGAAGAATTGTACTGTTTGAATGCTTTGCATATATGTTTCTTAGACTATATGGAAGCAATATATACAAAGATTTCAACCGTCTGCGTGTTCCAATCATTGTTCTAGTTTTAGAAAGTTACATTTAATTTCCGTTAAAGGATTAACAATGGGGCTCGTAGTTCACTTAAACTTGAAGAACAAAAAATTTGTCGAATTGTACTGTTTGGATGCTTTGCATAGATGTTTCGTAGGCTATATAGAAGCAATATATACAATGATTTCAACCGTCTACCTGATCCATTCATTGTTCTACTTGTCGAAAATTACAAATAATTTCCTTCGAAGGATTAACAATGGGGCTCGTAGTTCACTTCAACTTGAAGAACATAAAATTGGCGAATTCTACTGTTTGGATGCTTTGCACATATGTTTCGTAGACTATATAGAAGCAATATATACAATGAATTCAACCGTCTACAAGATCCATTCATTGTTCTACTTGTCGAAATTTACAAATAATTTCCTTTAAAGGATTAACAATGGGGCTCGTAGTTCACTTAAACTTGAAGAACAAAAAATTGGCGAATTGTACTGTTTGGGTGCTTTGCATATAAGTTTCTTGGACTATATAGAAGCAATATATACAATGATTTCAACAGTCTACCTGTTCCATTCGCTGTTCTACTTGTCGAAAGTTACAAATAATTTCCGATAAAGGATTAACAATGGGGCTCATTGTTCACATAAACTTGAAGAACAAAAAATTGGCGAATGGTACTGTTTGGATGCTTTGCATATATGTTTCTTAGACTATATAGAAGCAATATATAAAATGATTTCAACCGTCTACCTGTTCCATTCATTGTTCTACTTGTCGAAAGTTACAAATAATTTCCGTTAAGGGATTAACAATGGGGATCGTAGTTTACTTAAACTTGAAGAACAAAAAATTGGCGAATTGTACTGTTTGGATGCTTTGCATATATGTTTCTTAGACTATATAGAAGCAATATATACAATGATTTCAACCGTCTACCTGTTCCATTCATTGTTCTACTTGTCGAAAATTACAAATAATTTCCTTTGAAGGATTAACAATGGGGCTCGTAGTTCACTTAAACTTGAAGAACAAAAAATTGGCGAATGGTACTGTTTGGATGCTTTGCATATATGTTTCTTAGACTATATAGAAGCAATATATACAAAGATTTCAACCGTCTACCTGTTCCATTCATTGTTCTACTTGTCGAAAGTTACAAATAATTTCCGATAACGGATTAACCATTGGGGCTCATTGTTCACTTAAACTAGAAGAACAAAAAATTGAAGAATTGTACTGTTTGAATGCTTTGCATATATGTTTCTTAGACTATATGAAAGCAATATATACAAAGATTTCAACCGTCTGCGTGTTCCAATCATTGTTCTAGTTTTAGAAAGTTACATTTAATTTCCGTTAAAGGATTAACAATGGGGCTCGTAGTTCACTTAAACTTGAAGAACAAAAAATTTGTCGAATTGTACTGTTTGGATGCTTTGCATAGATGTTTCGTAGGCTATATAGAAGCAATATATACAATGATTTCAACCGTCTACCTGATCCATTCATTGTTCTACTTGTCGAAAATTACAAATAATTTCCTTCGAAGGATTAACAATGGGGCTCGTAGTTCACTTCAACTTGAAGAACATAAAATTGGCGAATTCTACTGTTTGGATGCTTTGCACATATGTTTCGTAGACTATATAGAAGCAATATATACAATGAATTCAACCGTCTACAAGATCCATTCATTGTTCTACTTGTCGAAATTTACAAATAATTTCCTTTAAAGGATTAACAATGGGGCTCGTAGTTCACTTAAACTTGAAGAACAAAAAATTGACGAATTGTACTGTTTGGATGCTTTGCATATATGTTTCTTAGATTATATAGAAGCAATATATACAAAGATTTCAACCGTCTACCTGTTCCATACATTGTTCTACTTGTCGAAAGTTACAAATAATTTCCGATAAAGGATTAACCATTGGGGCTCATTGTTCACTAAACTTGAAGAACAAAAAATTGGCGAATTGTACTGTTTGGATGCTTTGCATATATGTTTCTTAGACTTTATGGAAGCAATATATGTGGTAATGCAGAGCGAATGAGCGAGTGAATGAGAGTGTTTGATGGACAGAGAGCGAGAAAGCATGGTGCGGAGTAGGGAATGGAAAAAACAAAAGACAGTAGAGTTGGAGAAGACGGCAAGGAAAGCGTGCAGAGAGAGATTGAGAACGCCATTGCTTGAGTGTAGAACGTATTCGTATTTTTGTTATTTCATTTTGTGTGCCTGTTATATATTTTTTTTAAGTTAATAAACGTTAGTACAAACCCGACTGTCATTACCATCAATAATAGTATCCCTACATTTGGGGGCTCGTCCTGGGATCCGATGGTACAGTCAGAATAAGTGGAAGTGAATCGGTAAAAGTGTGATTATTCATGGTCGCCATCGTTCAAGAAAAAGTGAAAGACTGACGGCTAGTACGCTGTAAAGTGAAAAGTACGGAACGGTGAAGACAACGGTGGATTTTTGCAAAAGAACGATTCACGCGAATTAAAGTAAAAGTAATATCAAGTGAAAGGAAAAGAGACAAAAGGCAAGATGAATGCGAATATAGGAAACACAGTTGCAGGCAAGGCGACAAGCGAAAGAGAGGATAGTGATCAACGGGAAGAAGAAGAAGCCGATCGAACGATAATAAGTGCAGAAGAACAACGAAAGAGAAAACTAAAGGAAAGTGAAGTAGATAAGATGAAGGTAAGCCAACTAAGAAAGGAACTCGAAAAATTAAATTTAGACACGATAGGGAAAAAAGCAGAATTGGGAAAACGGCTGAAAGAATATTTGCGAAAACAAGAGAATACAAGTGAAGAGACGGAAGATGAAGAAGAAGAAGATACAGACACGGAAGAAAGCGATAGCGAAACCGAGACGAGGACACGTGGCCGATCCCATCGAAGGCCCACATTTTCAATAAAAGACGTAGAAGACAGTTTAACATACTTTTCGGGCGACGACAAAATCGCGGTTGAAAAGTGGATAAGAAATTTCGAAGAGACAAGCATTTTACTAAACTGGAACGATTTACAAAAACTAATATATGCAAAACGCATGTTACGAGGATCCGCGAAGCAATACATCGCGTCAGAAAAATCAATCACCACATGGAAGACATTCAAACAAAAACTATTACGCGAGTTTAAAGTCGATGTTAGCAGTGCCGAAGTACATGCCGAATTATACAGGCGTAAGCGACGGAATGATGAAACTGGAAGACAGTACGTATACGCCATGATGGAAATTGCGAGTCAGTGTAAAATAGAGGAGCGAGCGATCATTGACTATATTATTCAAGGTACCACGGATGCAGAAAGCAATAAAGCGATTCTGTATCAATCGCGCACGTTGAGCGAGCTCAAGGACAACATAAAAATATACGACAAAATGAGGGATCGCGAAAGAAGAGGTGAAACAAGAAAGCATCGAACGACGAAGGAGGACGTGAAATCGAACAAAGGAGGAACGGACAGGTCGGATAAAAAGTCACGTTGCAATACTTGTGGCGATACGCGGCATGCTGCCCAAGATTGCCCGGAAAAGGGAAAAGGACCCAAGTGCTTTAAATGTAACGATTTTGGTCATTTGGCCAGAAACTGTGAAAAAACAATAAACAAAAGTGCGACAATCAATTGCATCGCGAGTGTAAAAACACACAAGGTGTTAATTAACAATGTGCTATGCAATGCACTAATTGATTCGGGAAGTGACATTAACGTGATGCAAGAAGCGAAATATAAAGAAATAGGTGGTGAAAAACTTAAAGTGACGTTCACAAAGTGTATGGGTGCAGGAAATGCAGTGACGCCAGCTCTCGGCACCTTTGAAGACAATGTTGTGCTCGCAGGTGAGAAATATAGAATTAAGATATTCGTAGTGCCGACGGCAACCATCCCGTGCGATTTGATACTTGGACACGATTTCTTGCGCGAGGCAGAGGTATGTTTTCGACAAGGAGAAATAATCAGCGTGAAGAAGATACCGAACAGCTGCTTAAAAGGCAACGACACCGGCGACACAGAGGTCGGTGACGACAATGTGTGTGTGTCGCAAACAAGTGAGAGCAGTGCGGCGGAAAGTGACGATATGAATGAAGGAGTGCACGAATTAAAGAGCATATGTTGCGTGAATGAGTGTGAGTTAGATGTTAGGCAACCGTTTAAAGGTGAAATAGAAGAACTGATAAGAGACTACAAACCGGTGGAAAATCTGCGAACGAGGGTACAAACAAGAATTGTGGTAAGCGATAATGTACCGGTCAATTTGAAACCACGGCGATTAGCGACCAAAGAAAAACAAATAGTAAATAAACAATTAAGCGAGTGGTTGGACGCAGGCATCGTTCGGCCTAGTGTGAGTGAATACGCCAGTCCGGTGGTCGTAGTTCCTAAGAAAAACGGTTCATATAGGGTGTGCATAGATTACCGCGCAATAAACAGGAAAATAATACGCGACCGTTTCCCAATGCCGTTAATCGAGGACTGCATTGATGCATTGAATGACGCGCGAGTATTCTCCGTATTGGATCTCGAAAACGGTTTCTTTCATGTGCCGGTTACCGAAGACAGTCAAAAGTACACATCTTTTGTGACACCAGAGGGGCAATTTGAGTTCACTAAGACACCATTTGGCCTTTGCATCAGTCCGATGAGCTTTTTGCGATTTATCTCAGACGTCTTTCGAGATTTGATTCGGGAAAGGATAGTATTTACCTATGTAGATGACGTTATAATTCCGGGAAAAGATAATCGCGACGCTTTGGAGAAATTAAAACGAACACTTGGTGTGGCGGCAGCCAATGGATTACGCATTAATTGGACGAAATGCCAATTTTTGAGAAGGAAAATAGAGTTTTTGGGTTATGATATAGAGAACGGTAAAATATCACCAGGATCTCTTAAAACGCGAGCGGTTAGAAAATTTCCTCAGCCCAAAACTGTAAGACAGGTCCGAAGTTTTCTCGGTTTAACGGGATATTTCAGAAAATTTATTAAAGATTATGCTAAGATCGCTAGTCCATTGTCTGATTTGACCAAACGTGACGTGAGCTTTTTATGGGGTGAAAGACAGGAACACGCGTTGAATACACTAAAAAGTAGATTATCGAATAATCCAGTATTACGGATTTATGATCCAGGCGCGATAACGGAGTTACACACCGACGCGAGTCAGGACGGATTCGGAGCGGTATTGTTTCAACGATCCGTCGACGAAGAATCGTTGCACCCGGTATACTTTTACAGTAAAAAAACTACAGATACGGAAAAGCGCTACCATTCGTTTGAATTAGAGATATTAGCTGTAATAAGTGCTGTTAAGAAGCTGCGGGTATATTTGCTAGGAGTGAAATTTAAACTTGTGACCGATTGCGATGCGTTTCGAAAGACATTGTCCAAAAGAGACTTGACACCAAAGATTGCGCGATGGGCCTTGATGCTCGAGGAGTTTGAGTATGTGGTCGAGCATAGACCTGGCGAAAGATTGAAGCATGTGGATGCATTGAGTCGTGCGCCAGTGTTAGTGATTCAAGCTAGTTTCAGCGCGATGTTACGTCAAAAGCAGCAGGAAGAGGAAAGGTTACGGATAATAAGAAAGGTATTGGAAACCGAAACATATGAGGACTATTTCGTAGAGAATGATTTGTTAATGAGAAGAAAAGGGAACCGGAAGTTGATAGTAGTGCCCATAGTGTTGCAAACGGAAATAATACGGCGGAGCCACGAAAACGGTCATTTCGGATCAAAGAAAATGACGGAAGAGATTGAAAGTCAGTACTACATTCCCCAGTTAGAAGACAAAATCAAGCGATTTATTAGTTGTTGCGTGAAATGCGTGATAGCCGAAAGAAAATCGGGGAAGAAGGACGGCTTTCTAAAACCAATACCAAAAGGAGACACGCCGCTACAAACCTATCACATGGATCACGTGGGTCCAATGACAAGTACGAAGAAATGGTATGCCTATTTATTCGTCATTGTGGATGGTTTTTCCAAATTTACGTGGTTGTATCCCACCAAAACCACAAACGCGAGGGAAGTAGTCGAGAAGTTGCAAGCTCAACGGAAGATATTTGGAAATCCGCAACGAATTGTGACGGATCGCGGAGCGGCCTTTACGTCCGCTGAATACAAGAACTATTGCCACGAGAATGGAATCGAAGCGATACTTACCACGACAGGCGTACCACGAGGGAATGGACAAGCCGAACGGATCATAAGAACGATTATTCCCGTTCTTACTAAATTGTCGGTGAACGATCCAAATAAATGGTACAAGTATACGGACAAGGTACAAGGATGTTTAAACAGCACGTTCCAGAGGAGTCTCGGTATGTCTCCGTTTGAAGTCATGTTCGGTACGAAGATGAGACATCCCGAAAGCCTAGAGATACTAGCGTTAATCGAAGAAGAAGCCATACAAGCGTTTACTGAGGATCGTGACGATTTAAGAATAATAGCCAAGCAAAATCTTAACAAAATACAGGAAGAAAACAGGAAGCAGTATGATCGTGGAAGGAAGCCGGCTACTCAGTACAAGGAAGGAGATCTTGTTTTTATTAAACGTACTCAGTTTGGAGCAGGTTTGAAAATAAAACGCAAGTATTTGGGACCATACAAAGTCACCAAAGTGAAGCGCAACGACCGCTATGAAGTAGCACGCGTAGGTGATGGTGAGGGACCGACGATGACGTCTACAGCAGCCGATCATATGAAACGATTCGACTACTATGACGACGAAGTACTTTGCCCTTCGGAGACCGAAGATAGGTCAGGAGAGGCCGAGTGTGGTAATGCAGAGCGAATGAGCGAGTGAATGAGAGTGTTTGATGGACAGAGAGCGAGAAAGCATGGTGCGGAGTAGGGAATGGAAAAAACAAAAGACAGTAGAGTTGGAGAAGACGGCAAGGAAAGCGTGCAGAGAGAGATTGAGAACGCCATTGCTTGAGTGTAGAACGTATTCGTATTTTTGTTATTTCATTTTGTGTGCCTGTTATATATTTTTTTTAAGTTAATAAACGTTAGTACAAACCCGACTGTCATTACCATCAATAATAGTATCCCTACATATATACAAAGATTTCAACCGTCTTCGTGTTCCAATCATTGTTCTACTTGTAGAAAGTTACAATTAATTTCCGTTAAAGGATTAACAATGGGGCTCGTAGTTCACTTAAACTTGAAGAACAAAAAATTGGCGAATTGTACTGTTTGGATGCTTTGCATATATGTATCGTAGACTATATAGAAGCAATATATGCAATGATTTCAACCGTCTACATGATCCATTCATTGTTCTACTTGTCGAAATTTACAAATAATTTCCTTTAAAGGATTAACAATGGGGCTCGTAGTTCACTTAAACTTGAAGAACAAAAAATTGGCGAATTGTACTGTTTGGATGCTTTGCATATATGTTTCGTAGACTATATAGAAGCAATATATACAATGAATTCAACCGTCTACAAGATCCATTCATTGTTCTATTTGTCGAAATTTACAAACAATTTCCTTTAAAGGATTAACAATGGGGCTCGTAGTTCACTTAAACTTGAAGAACAAAAAAGTGACGAATTGTACTGTTTGGATGCTTTGCATATATGTTTCGTAGACTATATAGAAGCAATATATACAATGATTTCAACAGTCTACCTGTTCCATTCATTGTTCTACTTGTCGAAATTTACAAATAATTTCCGATAAACGATTAACAATGGGGCTCATTGTTCACTTAAACTTGAAGAACAAAAAATTGGCGAATGGTACTGTTTGGATGCTTTGCATATATGTTTCTTAGACTATATGGAAGCAATATATACAAAGATTTCAACCGTCTACAAGATCCATTCATTGTTCTACTTGTCGAAATTTACAAATAATTTCCTTTAAAGGATTAACAATGGGGCTCGTAGCTCACTTAAACTTGAAGAACAAAAAATTGACGAATTGTACTGTTTGGATGCTTTGCATATATGTTTCTTAGATTATATAGAAGCAATATATACAATGATTTCAACCGTCTACGTGTTCCAATCATTGTTCTACTTGTAGAAAGTTACAATTAATTTCCGTTAAAGGATTAACAATGGGGCTCGTAGTTCACTTAAACTTGAAGAGCAAAAAATTGGCGAATTGTACTGTTTGGACGCTTTGCATATAAGTTTCTTGGACTATATAGAAGCAATATATACAATGATTTCAACCGTCTACATGATCCATTCATTGTTCTACTTGTCGAAATTTACAAATAATTTCCTTTAAAGGATTAACAATGGGGCTCGTAGTTCACTTAAACTTGAAGAACAAAAAATTGACGAATTGTACTGTTTGGATGCTTTGCATATATGTTTCTTAGATTATATAGAAGCAATATATACAAAGATTTCAACCGTCTACCTGTTCCATTCATTGTTCTACTTGTCGAAAATTACAAATAATTTCCGATAAAGGATTAACCATTGGGGCTCATTGTTCACTTAAACATGAAGAACAAAAAATTGGCGAATGGTACTGTTTGGATGCTTTGCGTACATGTTTCTTAGACTATATGGAAGCAATATATACAAAGATTTCAACCGTCTACGTGTTCCAATCATTGTTCTACTTGTCGAAATTTACAAATAATTTCCTTTAAAGGATTAACAATGGGGCTCGTAGTTCACTTAAACTTGAAGAACAAAAAATTGGCGAATTGTACTGTTTGGATGCTTTGCATATATGTTTCTTTGACTATATAGAAGCAATATATACAATGATTTCAACCGTCTACCTGTTCCATTCATTGTTCTACTTGTCGAAAGTTACAAATAATTTCCGATAAAGGATTAACAATGGGGCTCATTGTTCACTTAAACTTGAAGATCAAAAAATTGGCGAATGTTACTGTTTAGATGCTTTGCATATAGGTTTCTTACACTATATAGAAGCAACATATACAAAGATTTCAACCGTCTACCAGTTCTATTCATTGTTCTACTTGTCGAAAGTTACAAATAATTTCCGATAAAGGATTAACCATTGGGGCTCATTGTTCACTAAACTTGAAGAACAAAAAATTGTCGAATTGTACTGTTTGGATGCTTTGCATATATGTTTCTTAGACTATATAGAAGCAATATATACAATGATTTCAACCGTCTACCTGTTCCAATCATTGTTCTACTTGTCGAAATTTACAAATAATTTCCGATAAACGATTAACAATGGGGCTCATTGTTCACTTAAACTTGAAGAACAAAAAATTGGCGAATGGTACTGTTTGGATGCTTTGCATATATGTTTCTTAGACTATATGGAAGCAATATATACAAAGATTTCAACCGCCTACAAGATCCATTCATTGTTCTACTTGTCGAAAGTTACAAATAATTTCCGATAAAGGATTAACAATGGGGCTCATTGTTCACTTAAACTTGAAGAACAAAAAATTGGCAAATGGTACTGTTTGGATGCTTTGCATATATGTTTCTTAGACTATATGGAAGCAATATATACAAAGATTTTAACCGTTTGCGTGTTCCAATCATTGTTCTAGTTGTAGAAAGTTACAATTAATTTCCGTTAAAGGATTAACAATGGGGCTCGTAGTTCACTTAAACTTGAAGAACAAAAAATTGGCGAATTGTACTGTTTGGATGCTTTGCATAGATGTTTCGTAGGCTATATAGAAGCAATATATACAATGATTTCAACCGCCCACCTATTCCATTCATTGTTCTACTTGCCGAAATTTACAAATAATTTTCTTTAAAGGATTAACAATGGGGCTCGTAGTTCACTTAAACTTGAAGAGCAAAAAATTGGCGAATTGTACTGTTTGGACGCTTTGCATATAAGTTTCTTGGACTATATAGAAGCAATATATACAATGATTTCAACAGTCTACCTGTTCCATTCATTGTTCTACTTCTCGAAATTTACAAATAATTTCCGATAAACGATTAACAATGGGGCTCATTGTTCACTTAAACTTGAAGAACAAAAAATTGGCGAATGGTACTGTTTGGATGCTTTGCATATATGTTTCTTAGACTATATGGAAGCAATATATACAAAGATTTCAACCGTCTACAAGATCCATTCATTGTTCTACTTGTCGAAATTTACAAATAATTTCCTTTAAAGGATTAACAATGGGGCTCGTAGTTCACTTAAACTTGAAGAACAAAAAATTGACGAATTGTAATGTTTGGATGCTTTGCATATATGTTTCTTAGATTATATAGAAGCAATATATACAATGATTTCAACCGTCTACGTGTTCCAATCATTGTTCTACTTGTAGAAAGTTACAATTAATTTCCGTTAAAGGATTAACAATGGGGCTTGTAGTTCACTTAAACTTGAAGAACAAAAAATTGGCGAATTTTACTGTTTGGATGCTTTGCATATATGTTTCGTAGACTATATAGAAGCAATATATGCAATGATTTCAACCGTCTACATGATCCATTCATTGTTCTACTTGTCGAAATTTACAAATAATTTCCTTTAAAGGATTAACAATGGTGCTCGTAGTTCACTTAAACTTGAAGAACAAAAAATTGGCGAATTGTACTGTTTGGATGCTTTGCATATATGTTTCGTAGACTATATAGAAGCAATATATACAATGAATTCAACCGTCTACAAGATCCATTCATTGTTCTACTTGTCGAAATTTACAAATAATTTCCTTTAAAGGATTAACAATGGGGCTAGTAGTTCACTTAAACTTGAAGAACAAAAAATAAACGAATTGTACTGTTTGGATGCTTTGCATATATATTTCATAGACTATATAGAAGCAATATATACAATGATTTCAACCGTCTACCTGTTCCATTCATTGTTCTACTTGTCGAAAGTTACAAATAATTTCCGTTAAGGGATTAACAATGGGGATCGCAGTTTACTTAAACTTGAAGAACAAAAAATTGGCGAATTGTACTGTTTGGGTGCTTTGCATATAAGTTTCTTGGACTATATAGAAGCAATATATACAATGATTTCAACAGTCTACCTGTTCCATTCGCTGTTCTACTTGTCGAAAGTTACAAATAATTTCCGATAAAGGATTAACAATGGGGCTCATTGTTCACATAAACTTGAAGAACAAAAAATTGGCGAATGGTACTGTTTGGATGCTTTGCATATATGTTTCTTAGACTATATAGAAGCAATATATAAAATGATTTCAACCGTCTACCTGTTCCATTCATTGTTCTACTTGTCGAAAGTTACAAATAATTTCCGTTAAGGGATTAACAATGGGGATCGTAGTTTACTTAAACTTGAAGAACAAAAAATTGGCGAATTGTACTGTTTGGATGCTTTGCATATATGTTTCTTAGACTATATAGAAGCAATATATACAATGATTTCAACCGTCTACCTGTTCCATTCATTGTTCTACTTGTCGAAAATTACAAATAATTTCCTTTGAAGGATTAACAATGGGGCTCGTAGTTCACTTAAACTTGAAGAACAAAAAATTGGCGAATGGTACTGTTTGGATGCTTTGCATATATGTTTCTTAGACTATATAGAAGCAATATATACAAAGATTTCAACCGTCTACCTGTTCCATTCATTGTTCTACTTGTCGAAAGTTACAAATAATTTCCGATAACGGATTAACCATTGGGGCTCATTGTTCACTTAAACTAGAAGAACAAAAAATTGAAGAATTGTACTGTTTGAATGCTTTGCATATATGTTTCTTAGACTATATGAAAGCAATATATACAAAGATTTCAACCGTCTGCGTGTTCCAATCATTGTTCTAGTTTTAGAAAGTTACATTTAATTTCCGTTAAAGGATTAACAATGGGGCTCGTAGTTCACTTAAACTTGAAGAACAAAAAATTTGTCGAATTGTACTGTTTGGATGCTTTGCATAGATGTTTCGTAGGCTATATAGAAGCAATATATACAATGATTTCAACCGTCTACCTGATCCATTCATTGTTCTACTTGTCGAAAATTACAAATAATTTCCTTCGAAGGATTAACAATGGGGCTCGTAGTTCACTTCAACTTGAAGAACATAAAATTGGCGAATTCTACTGTTTGGATGCTTTGCACATATGTTTCGTAGACTATATAGAAGCAATATATACAATGAATTCAACCGTCTACAAGATCCATTCATTGTTCTACTTGTCGAAATTTACAAATAATTTCCTTTAAAGGATTAACAATGGGGCTCGTAGTTCACTTAAACTTGAAGAACAAAAAATTGACGAATTGTACTGTTTGGATGCTTTGCATATATGTTTCTTAGATTATATAGAAGCAATATATACAAAGATTTCAACCGTCTACCTGTTCCATACATTGTTCTACTTGTCGAAAGTTACAAATAATTTCCGATAAAGGATTAACCATTGGGGCTCATTGTTCACTAAACTTGAAGAACAAAAAATTGGCGAATTGTACTGTTTGGATGCTTTGCATATATGTTTCTTAGACTTTATGGAAGCAATATATGTGGTAATGCAGAGCGAATGAGCGAGTGAATGAGAGTGTTTGATGGACAGAGAGCGAGAAAGCATGGTGCGGAGTAGGGAATGGAAAAAACAAAAGACAGTAGAGTTGGAGAAGACGGCAAGGAAAGCGTGCAGAGAGAGATTGAGAACGCCATTGCTTGAGTGTAGAACGTATTCGTATTTTTGTTATTTCATTTTGTGTGCCTGTTATATATTTTTTTTAAGTTAATAAACGTTAGTACAAACCCGACTGTCATTACCATCAATAATAGTATCCCTACATATATACAAAGATTTCAACCGTCTTCGTGTTCCAATCATTGTTCTACTTGTAGAAAGTTACAATTAATTTCCGTTAAAGGATTAACAATGGGGCTCGTAGTTCACTTAAACTTGAAGAACAAAAAATTGGCGAATTGTACTGTTTGGATGCTTTGCATATATGTATCGTAGACTATATAGAAGCAATATATGCAATGATTTCAACCGTCTACATGATCCATTCATTGTTCTACTTGTCGAAATTTACAAATAATTTCCTTTAAAGGATTAACAATGGGGCTCGTAGTTCACTTAAACTTGAAGAACAAAAAATTGGCGAATTGTACTGTTTGGATGCTTTGCATATATGTTTCGTAGACTATATAGAAGCAATATATACAATGAATTCAACCGTCTACAAGATCCATTCATTGTTCTATTTGTCGAAATTTACAAACAATTTCCTTTAAAGGATTAACAATGGGGCTCGTAGTTCACTTAAACTTGAAGAACAAAAAAGTGACGAATTGTACTGTTTGGATGCTTTGCATATATGTTTCGTAGACTATATAGAAGCAATATATACAATGATTTCAACAGTCTACCTGTTCCATTCATTGTTCTACTTGTCGAAATTTACAAATAATTTCCGATAAACGATTAACAATGGGGCTCATTGTTCACTTAAACTTGAAGAACAAAAAATTGGCGAATGGTACTGTTTGGATGCTTTGCATATATGTTTCTTAGACTATATGGAAGCAATATATACAAAGATTTCAACCGTCTACAAGATCCATTCATTGTTCTACTTGTCGAAATTTACAAATAATTTCCTTTAAAGGATTAACAATGGGGCTCGTAGCTCACTTAAACTTGAAGAACAAAAAATTGACGAATTGTACTGTTTGGATGCTTTGCATATATGTTTCTTAGATTATATAGAAGCAATATATACAATGATTTCAACCGTCTACGTGTTCCAATCATTGTTCTACTTGTAGAAAGTTACAATTAATTTCCGTTAAAGGATTAACAATGGGGCTCGTAGTTCACTTAAACTTGAAGAGCAAAAAATTGGCGAATTGTACTGTTTGGACGCTTTGCATATAAGTTTCTTGGACTATATAGAAGCAATATATACAATGATTTCAACCGTCTACATGATCCATTCATTGTTCTACTTGTCGAAATTTACAAATAATTTCCTTTAAAGGATTAACAATGGGGCTCGTAGTTCACTTAAACTTGAAGAACAAAAAATTGACGAATTGTACTGTTTGGATGCTTTGCATATATGTTTCTTAGATTATATAGAAGCAATATATACAAAGATTTCAACCGTCTACCTGTTCCATTCATTGTTCTACTTGTCGAAAATTACAAATAATTTCCGATAAAGGATTAACCATTGGGGCTCATTGTTCACTTAAACATGAAGAACAAAAAATTGGCGAATGGTACTGTTTGGATGCTTTGCGTACATGTTTCTTAGACTATATGGAAGCAATATATACAAAGATTTCAACCGTCTACGTGTTCCAATCATTGTTCTACTTGTAGAAAGTTACAATTAATTTCCGTTAAAGGATTAACAATGGGGCTCGTAGTTCACTTAAACTTGAAGAACAAAAAATTGGCGAATTGTACTGTTTGGATGCTTTGCATATATGTTTCGTAGTCTATATAGAAGCAATATATACAATGATTTCAACCGTCTACTTGATCCATTCATTGTTCTACTTGTCGAAATTTACAAATAATTTCCTTTAAAGGATTAACAATGGGGCTCGTAGTTCACTTCAACTTGAAGAACAAAAAATTGGCGAATTGTACTGTTTGGATGCTTTGCATATATGTTTCGTAGACTATATAGAAGCAATATAAACAATGAATTCAACCGTCTACAAGATCCATTCATTGTTCTACTTGTCGAAATTTACAAATAATTTCCTTTAAAGGATTAACAATGGGGCTCGTAGTTCACTTAAACTTGAAGAACAAAAAATTGACGAATTGTACTGTTTGGATGCTTTGCATATATGTTTCTTAGATTATATAGAAGCAATATATACAATGATTTCAACCGTCTACATGATCCATTCATTGTTCTACTTGTCGAAATTTACAAATAATTTCCTTTAAAGGATTAACAATGGGGCTCGTAGTTCACTTAAACTTGAAGAGCAAAAAATTGGCGAATTGTACTGTTTGGACGCTTTGTATATATGTTTCTTGGACTATATAGAAGCAATATATACAATGATTTCAACAGTCTACCTGTTCCATTCATTGTTCTACTTGTCGAAAGTTACAAATAATTTCCGATAACGGATTAACCATTGGGGCTCATTGTTCACTTAAACTTGAAGAACAAAAAATTGAAGAATTGTACTGTTTGGATGCTTTGCAAATATGTTTCTTATACTATATAGAAGCAATATATACAAAGATTTCAACCGTCTACCTGTTCCATTCACTGTTCTACTTGTCGAAAGTTACAAATAATTTCCGATAAAGGATTAACAATGGGGCTCATTGTTCACTTAAACTTGAAGAACAAAAAATTGGCGAATGGTACTGTTTGGATGCTTTGCATATATGCTTCTTAGATTATATAGAAGCAATATATACAAAGATTTCAACCGTCTACCTGTTCCATTCATTGTTCTACTTGTCGAAAATTACAAATAATTTCCGATAAAGGATTAACCATTGGGGCTCATTGTTCACTTAAACTTGAAGAACAAAAAATTGGCGAATGGTACTGTTTGGATGCTTTGCGTACATGTTTCTTAGACTATATGGAAGCAATATATACAAAGATTTCAACCGTCTACGTGTTCCAATCATTGTTCTACTTGTCGAAATTTACAAATAATTTCCTTTAAAGGATTAACCATTGGGGCTCATTGTTCACTAAACTTGAAGAACAAAAAATTGGCGAATTGTACTGTTTGGATGCTTTGCATATATGTTTCTTAGACTTTATGGAAGCAATATATGTGGTAATGCAGAGCGAATGAGCGAGTGAATGAGAGTGTTTGATGGACAGAGAGCGAGAAAGCATGGTGCGGAGTAGGGAATGGAAAAAACAAAAGACAGTAGAGTTGGAGAAGACGGCAAGGAAAGCGTGCAGAGAGAGATTGAGAACGCCATTGCTTGAGTGTAGAACGTATTCGTATTTTTGTTATTTCATTTTGTGTGCCTGTTATATATTTTTTTTAAGTTAATAAACGTTAGTACAAACCCGACTGTCATTACCATCAATAATAGTATCCCTACATATATACAAAGATTTCAACCGTCTTCGTGTTCCAATCATTGTTCTACTTGTAGAAAGTTACAATTAATTTCCGTTAAAGGATTAACAATGGGGCTCGTAGTTCACTTAAACTTGAAGAACAAAAAATTGGCGAATTGTACTGTTTGGATGCTTTGCATATATGTATCGTAGACTATATAGAAGCAATATATGCAATGATTTCAACCGTCTACATGATCCATTCATTGTTCTACTTGTCGAAATTTACAAATAATTTCCTTTAAAGGATTAACAATGGGGCTCGTAGTTCACTTAAACTTGAAGAACAAAAAATTGGCGAATTGTACTGTTTGGATGCTTTGCATATATGTTTCGTAGACTATATAGAAGCAATATATACAATGAATTCAACCGTCTACAAGATCCATTCATTGTTCTATTTGTCGAAATTTACAAACAATTTCCTTTAAAGGATTAACAATGGGGCTCGTAGTTCACTTAAACTTGAAGAACAAAAAAGTGACGAATTGTACTGTTTGGATGCTTTGCATATATGTTTCGTAGACTATATAGAAGCAATATATACAATGATTTCAACAGTCTACCTGTTCCATTCATTGTTCTACTTGTCGAAATTTACAAATAATTTCCGATAAACGATTAACAATGGGGCTCATTGTTCACTTAAACTTGAAGAACAAAAAATTGGCGAATGGTACTGTTTGGATGCTTTGCATATATGTTTCTTAGACTATATGGAAGCAATATATACAAAGATTTCAACCGTCTACAAGATCCATTCATTGTTCTACTTGTCGAAATTTACAAATAATTTCCTTTAAAGGATTAACAATGGGGCTCGTAGCTCACTTAAACTTGAAGAACAAAAAATTGACGAATTGTACTGTTTGGATGCTTTGCATATATGTTTCTTAGATTATATAGAAGCAATATATACAATGATTTCAACCGTCTACGTGTTCCAATCATTGTTCTACTTGTAGAAAGTTACAATTAATTTCCGTTAAAGGATTAACAATGGGGCTCGTAGTTCACTTAAACTTGAAGAGCAAAAAATTGGCGAATTGTACTGTTTGGACGCTTTGCATATAAGTTTCTTGGACTATATAGAAGCAATATATACAATGATTTCAACCGTCTACATGATCCATTCATTGTTCTACTTGTCGAAATTTACAAATAATTTCCTTTAAAGGATTAACAATGGGGCTCGTAGTTCACTTAAACTTGAAGAACAAAAAATTGACGAATTGTACTGTTTGGATGCTTTGCATATATGTTTCTTAGATTATATAGAAGCAATATATACAAAGATTTCAACCGTCTACCTGTTCCATTCATTGTTCTACTTGTCGAAAATTACAAATAATTTCCGATAAAGGATTAACCATTGGGGCTCATTGTTCACTTAAACATGAAGAACAAAAAATTGGCGAATGGTACTGTTTGGATGCTTTGCGTACATGTTTCTTAGACTATATGGAAGCAATATATACAAAGATTTCAACCGTCTACGTGTTCCAATCATTGTTCTACTTGTAGAAAGTTACAATTAATTTCCGTTAAAGGATTAACAATGGGGCTCGTAGTTCACTTAAACTTGAAGAACAAAAAATTGGCGAATTGTACTGTTTGGATGCTTTGCATATATGTTTCGTAGTCTATATAGAAGCAATATATACAATGATTTCAACCGTCTACTTGATCCATTCATTGTTCTACTTGTCGAAATTTACAAATAATTTCCTTTAAAGGATTAACAATGGGGCTCGTAGTTCACTTCAACTTGAAGAACAAAAAATTGGCGAATTGTACTGTTTGGATGCTTTGCATATATGTTTCGTAGACTATATAGAAGCAATATAAACAATGAATTCAACCGTCTACAAGATCCATTCATTGTTCTACTTGTCGAAATTTACAAATAATTTCCTTTAAAGGATTAACAATGGGGCTCGTAGTTCACTTAAACTTGAAGAACAAAAAATTGACGAATTGTACTGTTTGGATGCTTTGCATATATGTTTCTTAGATTATATAGAAGCAATATATACAATGATTTCAACCGTCTACATGATCCATTCATTGTTCTACTTGTCGAAATTTACAAATAATTTCCTTTAAAGGATTAACAATGGGGCTCGTAGTTCACTTAAACTTGAAGAGCAAAAAATTGGCGAATTGTACTGTTTGGACGCTTTGTATATATGTTTCTTGGACTATATAGAAGCAATATATACAATGATTTCAACAGTCTACCTGTTCCATTCATTGTTCTACTTGTCGAAAGTTACAAATAATTTCCGATAACGGATTAACCATTGGGGCTCATTGTTCACTTAAACTTGAAGAACAAAAAATTGAAGAATTGTACTGTTTGGATGCTTTGCAAATATGTTTCTTATACTATATAGAAGCAATATATACAAAGATTTCAACCGTCTACCTGTTCCATTCACTGTTCTACTTGTCGAAAGTTACAAATAATTTCCGATAAAGGATTAACAATGGGGCTCATTGTTCACTTAAACTTGAAGAACAAAAAATTGGCGAATGGTACTGTTTGGATGCTTTGCATATATGCTTCTTAGATTATATAGAAGCAATATATACAAAGATTTCAACCGTCTACCTGTTCCATTCATTGTTCTACTTGTCGAAAATTACAAATAATTTCCGATAAAGGATTAACCATTGGGGCTCATTGTTCACTTAAACTTGAAGAACAAAAAATTGGCGAATGGTACTGTTTGGATGCTTTGCGTACATGTTTCTTAGACTATATGGAAGCAATATATACAAAGATTTCAACCGTCTACGTGTTCCAATCATTGTTCTACTTGTCGAAATTTACAAATAATTTCCTTTAAAGGATTAACAATGGGGCTCGTAGTTCACTTAAACTTGAAGAACAAAAAATTGGCGAATTGTACTGTTTGGATGCTTTGCATATATGTTTCTTTGACTATATAGAAGCAATATATACAATGATTTCAACCGTCTACCTGTTCCATTCATTGTTCTACTTGTCGAAAGTTACAAATAATTTCCGATAAAGGATTAACAATGGGGCTCATTGTTCACTTAAACTTGAAGATCAAAAAATTGGCGAATGTTACTGTTTAGATGCTTTGCATATAGGTTTCTTACACTATATAGAAGCAACATATACAAAGATTTCAACCGTCTACCAGTTCTATTCATTGTTCTACTTGTCGAAAGTTACAAATAATTTCCGATAAAGGATTAACCATTGGGGCTCATTGTTCACTAAACTTGAAGAACAAAAAATTGGCGAATGGTACTGTTTGGATGCTTTACATATATGTTTCTTAGGCTATATGGAAGCAATATATACAAAGATTTCAACCGTCTGCGTGTTCCAATCATTGTTCTAGTTGTAGAAAGTTACAATTAATTTCCGTTAAAGGATTAACAATGGGGCTCGTAGTTCACTTAACCTTGAAGAACAAAAAATTGGCGAATTGTACTGTTTGGATGCTTTGCATTGATGTTTCGTAGGCTATATAGAAGCAATATATACAATGATTTCAACCGTCTACGTGTTCCAATCATTGTTCTACTTGTCGAAATTTACAAATAATTTCCTTTAAAGGATTAACAATGGGGCTCGTTGTTCACTTAAACTTGAAGAACAAAAAATTGTCGAATTGTACTGTTTGGATGCTTTGCATATATGTTTCTTAGACTATATAGAAGCAATATGTACAATGATTTCAACCGTCTACCTGTTCCATTCATTGTTCTACTTGTCGAAAGTTACAAATAATTTCCGATAAAGGATTAACAATGGGGCTCATTGTTCACTTAAACTTGAAGAACAATAAATTGGCGAATGGTACTGTTTGGATGCTTTGCATATATGCTTCTTAGATTATATAGAAGCAATATATACAAAGATTTCAACCGTCTACCTGTTCCATTCATTGTTCTACTTGTCGAAAGTTACAAATAATTTCCGTTAAGGGATTAACAATGGGGATCGTAGTTTACATATACTTGAAGAACAAAAAATTGGCGAATTGTACTGTTTGGATGCTTTGCATATATGTTTCTTAGACTATATAGAAGCAATATATACAATGATTTCAACAGTCTACCTGTCCCATTCATTGTTCTACTTGTCGAAATTTACAAATAATTTCCTTTGAAGGATTAACAATGGGGCTCGTAGTTCACTTAAACTTGAAGAACAATAAATTGGCGAATGGTACTGTTTGGATGCTTTGCATATATGTTTCTTAGACTATATAGAAGCAATTTATACAAAGATTTCAACCGTCTACCTGTTCCATTCATTGTTCTACTTGTCGAAAGTTACAAATAATTTCCGATAACGGATTAACCATTGGGGCTCATTGTTCACTTAAACTAGAAGAACAAAAAAGTGAAGAATTGTACTGTTTGGATGCTTTGCATATATGTTTCTTAGACTATATGGAAGCAATATATACAAAGATTTCAACCGTCTGCGTGTTTCGATCATTGTTCTAGTTTTAGAAATTTACAATTAATTTCCGTTAAAGGATTAACAATGGGGCTCGTAGTTCACTTAAACTTGAAGAACAAAAAATTGGCGAATGGTACTGTTTGGATGCTTTGCATATAAGTTTCTTAGACTATATGGAAGCAATATATACAAAGATTTCAACCGTCTTCGTGTTCCAATCATTGTTCTACTTGTCGAAATTTACAAATAATTTCCTTTAAAGGATTAACAATGGGGCTCGTAGTTCACTTAAACTTGAAGAACAAAAAATTGACGAATTGTACTGTTTGGATGCTTTGCATGTATGTTTCTTAGATTATATAGAAGCAATATATACAAAGATTTCAACCGTCTACCTGTTCCATTCATTGTTCTACTTGTCGAAAATTACAAATAATTTCCTTTGAAGGATTAACAATGGGGCTCGTAGTTCACTTAAACTTGAAGAACAAAAAATTGGCGAATGGTACTGTTTGGATGCTTTGCATATATGTTTCTTAGACTATATAGAAGCAATATATACAAAGATTTCAACCGTCTACCTGTTCCATTCATTGTTCTACTTGTCGAAAGTTACAAATAATTTCCGATAACGGATTAACCATTGGGGCTCATTGTTCACTTAAACTAGAAGAACAAAAAATTGAAGAATTGTACTGTTTGGATGCTTTGCATATATGTTTCTTAGACTATATGGAAGCAATATATACAAAGATTTCAACCGTCTGCGTGTTCCAATCATTGTTCTAGTTTTAGAAAGTTACAATTAATTTCCGTTAAAGGATTAACAATGGGGCTCGTAGTTCACTTAAACTTGAAGAACAAAAAATTGACGAATTGTACTGTTTGGATGCTTTGCATATATGTTTCTTAGATTATATAGAAGCAATATATACAATGATTTCAACCGTCTACATGATCCATTCATTGTTCTACTTGTCGAAATTTACAAATAATTTCCTTTAAAGGATTAACAATGGGGCTCGTAGTTCACTTAAACTTGAAGAGCAAAAAATTGGCGAATTGTACTGTTTGGACGCTTTGTATATATGTTTCTTGGACTATATAGAAGCAATATATACAATGATTTCAACAGTCTACCTGTTCCATTCATTGTTCTACTTGTCGAAAGTTACAAATAATTTCCGATAACGGATTAACCATTGGGGCTCATTGTTCACTTAAACTTGAAGAACAAAAAATTGAAGAATTGTACTGTTTGGATGCTTTGCAAATATGTTTCTTATACTATATAGAAGCAATATATACAAAGATTTCAACCGTCTACCTGTTCCATTCACTGTTCTACTTGTCGAAAGTTACAAATAATTTCCGATAAAGGATTAACAATGGGGCTCATTGTTCACTTAAACTTGAAGAACAAAAAATTGGCGAATGGTACTGTTTGGATGCTTTGCATATATGCTTCTTAGATTATATAGAAGCAATATATACAAAGATTTCAACCGTCTACCTGTTCCATTCATTGTTCTACTTGTCGAAAATTACAAATAATTTCCGATAAAGGATTAACCATTGGGGCTCATTGTTCACTTAAACTTGAAGAACAAAAAATTGGCGAATGGTACTGTTTGGATGCTTTGCGTACATGTTTCTTAGACTATATGGAAGCAATATATACAAAGATTTCAACCGTCTACGTGTTCCAATCATTGTTCTACTTGTCGAAATTTACAAATAATTTCCTTTAAAGGATTAACAATGGGGCTCGTAGTTCACTTAAACTTGAAGAACAAAAAATTGGCGAATTGTACTGTTTGGATGCTTTGCATATATGTTTCTTTGACTATATAGAAGCAATATATACAATGATTTCAACCGTCTACCTGTTCCATTCATTGTTCTACTTGTCGAAAGTTACAAATAATTTCCGATAAAGGATTAACAATGGGGCTCATTGTTCACTTAAACTTGAAGATCAAAAAATTGGCGAATGTTACTGTTTAGATGCTTTGCATATAGGTTTCTTACACTATATAGAAGCAACATATACAAAGATTTCAACCGTCTACCAGTTCTATTCATTGTTCTACTTGTCGAAAGTTACAAATAATTTCCGATAAAGGATTAACCATTGGGGCTCATTGTTCACTAAACTTGAAGAACAAAAAATTGGCGAATGGTACTGTTTGGATGCTTTACATATATGTTTCTTAGGCTATATGGAAGCAATATATACAAAGATTTCAACCGTCTGCGTGTTCCAATCATTGTTCTAGTTGTAGAAAGTTACAATTAATTTCCGTTAAAGGATTAACAATGGGGCTCGTAGTTCACTTAACCTTGAAGAACAAAAAATTGGCGAATTGTACTGTTTGGATGCTTTGCATTGATGTTTCGTAGGCTATATAGAAGCAATATATACAATGATTTCAACCGTCTACGTGTTCCAATCATTGTTCTACTTGTCGAAATTTACAAATAATTTCCTTTAAAGGATTAACAATGGGGCTCGTTGTTCACTTAAACTTGAAGAACAAAAAATTGTCGAATTGTACTGTTTGGATGCTTTGCATATATGTTTCTTAGACTATATAGAAGCAATATGTACAATGATTTCAACCGTCTACCTGTTCCATTCATTGTTCTACTTGTCGAAAGTTACAAATAATTTCCGATAAAGGATTAACAATGGGGCTCATTGTTCACTTAAACTTGAAGAACAATAAATTGGCGAATGGTACTGTTTGGATGCTTTGCATATATGCTTCTTAGATTATATAGAAGCAATATATACAAAGATTTCAACCGTCTACCTGTTCCATTCATTGTTCTACTTGTCGAAAGTTACAAATAATTTCCGTTAAGGGATTAACAATGGGGATCGTAGTTTACATATACTTGAAGAACAAAAAATTGGCGAATTGTACTGTTTGGATGCTTTGCATATATGTTTCTTAGACTATATAGAAGCAATATATACAATGATTTCAACAGTCTACCTGTCCCATTCATTGTTCTACTTGTCGAAATTTACAAATAATTTCCTTTGAAGGATTAACAATGGGGCTCGTAGTTCACTTAAACTTGAAGAACAATAAATTGGCGAATGGTACTGTTTGGATGCTTTGCATATATGTTTCTTAGACTATATAGAAGCAATTTATACAAAGATTTCAACCGTCTACCTGTTCCATTCATTGTTCTACTTGTCGAAAGTTACAAATAATTTCCGATAACGGATTAACCATTGGGGCTCATTGTTCACTTAAACTAGAAGAACAAAAAAGTGAAGAATTGTACTGTTTGGATGCTTTGCATATATGTTTCTTAGACTATATGGAAGCAATATATACAAAGATTTCAACCGTCTGCGTGTTTCGATCATTGTTCTAGTTTTAGAAATTTACAATTAATTTCCGTTAAAGGATTAACAATGGGGCTCGTAGTTCACTTAAACTTGAAGAACAAAAAATTGGCGAATGGTACTGTTTGGATGCTTTGCATATAAGTTTCTTAGACTATATGGAAGCAATATATACAAAGATTTCAACCGTCTTCGTGTTCCAATCATTGTTCTACTTGTCGAAATTTACAAATAATTTCCTTTAAAGGATTAACAATGGGGCTCGTAGTTCACTTAAACTTGAAGAACAAAAAATTGACGAATTGTACTGTTTGGATGCTTTGCATGTATGTTTCTTAGATTATATAGAAGCAATATATACAAAGATTTCAACCGTCTACCTGTTCCATTCATTGTTCTACTTGTCGAAAATTACAAATAATTTCCTTTGAAGGATTAACAATGGGGCTCGTAGTTCACTTAAACTTGAAGAACAAAAAATTGGCGAATGGTACTGTTTGGATGCTTTGCATATATGTTTCTTAGACTATATAGAAGCAATATATACAAAGATTTCAACCGTCTACCTGTTCCATTCATTGTTCTACTTGTCGAAAGTTACAAATAATTTCCGATAACGGATTAACCATTGGGGCTCATTGTTCACTTAAACTAGAAGAACAAAAAATTGAAGAATTGTACTGTTTGGATGCTTTGCATATATGTTTCTTAGACTATATGGAAGCAATATATACAAAGATTTCAACCGTCTGCGTGTTCCAATCATTGTTCTAGTTTTAGAAAGTTACAATTAATTTCCGTTAAAGGATTAACAATGGGGCTCGTAGTTCACTTAAACTTGAAGAACAAAAAATTTGTCGAATTGTACTGTTTGGATGCTTTGCATAGATGTTTCGTAGGCTATATAGAAGCAATATATACAATGATTTCAACCGTCTACCTGATCCATTCATTGTTCTACTTGTCGAAAATTACAAATAATTTCCTTCGAAGGATTAACAATGGGGCTCGTAGTTCACTTCAACTTGAAGAAAAAAAATTGGCGAATTCTACTGTTTGGATGCTTTGCACATATGTTTCGTAGACTATATAGAAGCAATATATACAATGAATTCAACCGTCTACCTATTCCATTCATTGTTCTACTTGTCGAAATTTACAAATAATTTCCTTTAAAGGATTAACAATGGGGCTCGTAGTTCACTTAAACTTGAAGAACAAAAAATTGACGAATTGTACTGTTTGGACGCTATGCATATATGTTTCTTGGACTATATAGAAGCAATATATACAAAGATTTCAACCGTCTACCTGTTCCATTCATTGTTCTACTTGTCGAAAATTACAAATAATTTCCTTTGAAGGATTAACAATGGGGCTCGTAGTTCACTTAAACTTGAAGAACAAAAAATTGGCGAATGGTACTGTTTGGATGCTTTGCATATATGTTTCTTAGACTATATAGAAGCAATATATACAAAGATTTCAACCGTCTACCTGTTCCATTCATTGTTCTACTTGTCGAAAGTTACAAATAATTTCCGATAACGGATTAACCATTGGGGCTCATTGTTCACTTAAACTAGAAGAACAAAAAATTGAAGAATTGTACTGTTTGGATGCTTTGCATATATGTTTCTTAGACTATATGGAAGCAATATATACAAAGATTTCAACCGTCTGCGTGTTCCAATCATTGTTCTAGTTTTAGAAAGTTACAATTAATTTCCGTTAAAGGATTAACAATGGGGCTCGTAGTTCACTTAAACTTGAAGAACAAAAAATTTGTCGAATTGTACTGTTTGGATGCTTTGCATAGATGTTTCGTAGGCTATATAGAAGCAATATATACAATGATTTCAACCGTCTACCTGATCCATTCATTGTTCTACTTGTCGAAAATTACAAATAATTTCCTTCGAAGGATTAACAATGGGGCTCGTAGTTCACTTCAACTTGAAGAAAAAAAATTGGCGAATTCTACTGTTTGGATGCTTTGCACATATGTTTCGTAGACTATATAGAAGCAATATATACAATGAATTCAACCGTCTACCTATTCCATTCATTGTTCTACTTGCCGAAATTTACAAATAATTTCCTTTAAAGGATTAACAATGGGGCTCGTAGTTCACTTAAACTTGAAGAGCAAAAAATTGGCGAATTGTACTGTTTGGACGCTATGCATATATGTTTCTTGGACTATATAGAAGCAATAGATACAATGATTTCAACCGTCTACATGTTCTATTCATTGTTCTACTTGTCGAAAGTTACAATTAATTTCCGTTAAAGGATTAACAATGGGGCTCGTAGTTCACTTAAACTTGAAGAACAAAAAATTTGTCGAATTGTACTGTTTGGATGCTTTGCATAGATGTTTCGTAGGCTATATAGAAGCAATATATACAATGATTTCAACAGTCTACTTGTTCCATTCATTGTTCTACTTGTCGAAATTTACAAATAATTTCCTTTAAAGGATTAACAATGGGGCTCGTAGTTCACATAAACTTGAAGAACAAAAAATTAGCGAATGGTACTGTTTGGATGCTTTGCATATATGTTTCTTAGACTATATAGAAGCAATATATACAAAGATCTCAACCGTCTACCTGTTCCATTCATTGTTCTACTTGTCGAAAGTTACAAATAATTTCCGGTAAAGGATTAACAATGGGGCTCGTAGTTCACTTAAACTTGAAGAACAAGAAATTGGCGAATTCTACTGTTTGGATGCTTTGCACATATGTTTCGTAGACTATATAGAAGCAATATATACAATGAATTCAACCGTCTACCTATTCCATTCATTGTTCTACTTGCCGAAATTTACAAATAATTTCCTTTAAAGGATTAACAATGGGGCTCGTAGTTCACTTAAACTTGAAGAGCAAAAAATTGGCGAATTGTACTGTTTGGACGCTATGCATATATGTTTCTTGGACTATATAGAAGCAATAGATACAATGATTTCAACCGTCTACATGTTCTATTCATTGTTCTACTTGTCGAAAGTTACAATTAATTTCCGTTAAAGGATTAACAATGGGGCTCGTAGTTCACTTAAACTTGAAGAACAAAAAATTGGCGAATTGTACTGTTTGGATGCTTTGCATAGATGTTTCGTAGGCTATATAGTAGCAATATATACAATGATTTCAACCGTCTACCTGATCCATTCATTGTTCTACTTGTCGAAAATTACAAATAATTTCCGATAAAGGATTAACCATTGGGGCTCATTGTTCACTAAACTTGAAGAACAAAAAATTGTCGAATTGTACTGTTTGAATGCTTTGCATATATATTTCATAGACTATATAGAAGCAATATATACAATGATTTCAAACGTCTACCTGTTCCATTCATTGTTCTACTTGTCGAAAGTTACAAATAATTTCCGTTAAGGGATTAACAATGGGGATCGTAGTTTACTTAAACTTGAAGAACAAAAAATTGGCGAATTGTACTGTTTGGATGCTTTGCATATATGTTTCTTAGACTACATAGAAGCAATATATACAATGATTTCAACCGTCTAACTATTCCATTCATTGTTCTACTTGCCGAAATTTACAAATAATTTCCTTTAAAGGATTAACAATGGGGCTCGTAGTTCACTTAAACTTGAAGAGCAAAAAATTGGCGAATTGTACTGTTTGGACGCTTTGCATATAAGTTTCTTGGACTATATAGAAGCAATATATACAATGATTTCAACAGTCTACCTGTTCCATTCATTGTTCTACTTGTCGAAATTTACAAATAATTTCCTTTAAAGCATTAACAATAGGGCTCGTTGTTCACTTAAACTTGAAGAACAATCAATTAGCGAATTGTACTGTTTGGATGCATTGCATATATGTTTCTTAGACTATATAGAAGCAATATATACAAAGATTTCAACCGTCTACCTGTTCCATTCATTGTTCTACTTGTCGAAAATTACAAATAATTTCCGATAAATGATTAACAATGGGGCTCGTAGTTCACTTAAACTTGAAGAACAAGAAATTGGCGAATTGTACTGTTTGGATGCTTTGGATATATGTTTCTTAGACTATATAGAAGCAAGATATAGAAAGACTTCACCCGTCTACCTGTACTATTCATTGTTCTACTTGTAGAAAGTTACAAATAATTTCCATTTCATGATTATCTATGGGGCTCGCTGTTCACTTAAACTTGAAGAACAAAAAATTGACGAATGGTACTGTTTGGATGCTTTGCATATATGTTTCTTAGACTATATAGAAGCAACATATACAAAGATCTCAACCGTCTACCTGTTCCATTCATTGTTCTACTTGTCGAAAGTTCCAAATAATTTCCGATAAAGGATTTAGAATGGGGCTCATTGTTCACTTAAACTTGAAGAACAAAAAATTGGCGAATGGTACTGTTTGGATGCTTTGCATATATGTTTCTTAGACTTTATGGAAGCAATATATACAAAGATTTCAACCGTCTTCGTGTTCCAATCATTGTTCTACTTGTAGAAAGTTACAATTAATTTCCGTTAAAGGATTAACAATGGGGCTCGTAGTTCACTTCAACTTGAAGAACAAAAAATTGGCGAATTCTACTGTTTGGATGCTTTGCATATATGTTTCTTAGATTATATAGAAGCAATATATACAAAGATTTCAACCGTCTACCTGTTCCATACATTGTTCTACTTGTCGAAAGTTACAAATAATTTCCGATAAAGGATTAACCATTGGGGCTCATTGTTCACTAAACTTGAAGAACAAAAAATTGGCGAATTGTACTGTTTGGATGCTTTGCATATATGTTTCTTTGACTATATAGAAGCAATATATACAATGATTTCAACAGTCTACCTGTTCCATTCATTGTTCTACTTGCCGAAATTTACAAATAATTTCCTTTAAAGGATTAACAATGGGGCTTGTTGTTCACTTAAACTTGAAGAGCAAAAAATTGGCGCATTGTACTGTTTGGACGCTATGCATATATGTTTCTTAGACTATATAGAAGCAATATATACAATGATTTCAACAGTCTACCTGTTCCATTCATTGTTCTACTTGTCGAAATTTACAAATAATTTCCGATAAACGATTAACAATGGGGCTCATTGTTCACTTAAACTTGAAGAACAAAAAATTGGCGAATGGTACTGTTTGGATGCTTTGCATATATGTTTCTTAGACTTTATGGAAGCAATATAAACAAAGATTTCAACCGTCTTCGTGTTCCAATCATTGTTCTACTTGTAGAAAGTTACAATTAATTTCCGTTAAAGGATTAACAATGGGGCTCGTAGTTCACTTAAACTTGAAGAACAAAAAATTGGCGAATTGTACTGTTTGGATGCTTTGCATATATGTATCGTAGACTATATAGAAGCAATATATGCAATGATTTCAACCGTCTACATGATCCATTCATTGTTCTACTTGTCGAAATTTACAAATAATTTCCTTTAAAGGATTAACAATGGGGCTCGTAGTTCACTTAAACTTGAAGAACAAAAAATTGGCGAATTGTACTGTTTGGACGCTTTGCATATATGTTTCTTAGACTATATAGAAGCAATATATACAAAGATTTCAACCGTCTACCTGTTCCATTCATTGTTCTACTTGTCGAAAGTTACAAATAATTTCCGATAACGGATTAACCATTGGGGCTCATTGTTCACTTTAACTAGAAGAACAAAAAATTGAAGAATTGTACTGTTTGGATGCTTTGCATATATGTTTCTTAGACTATATGGAAGCAATATATACAAAGATTTCAACCGTCTGCGTGTTCCAATCATTGTTCTAGTTTTAGAAAGTTACAATTAATTTCCGTTAAAGGATTAACAATGGGGCTCGTAGTTCACTTAAACTTGAAGAACAAAAAATTTGTCGAATTGTACTGTTTGGATGCTTTGCATAGATGTTTCGTAGGCTATATAGAAGCAATATATACAATGATTTCAACCGTCTACCTGATCCATTCATTGTTCTACTTGTCGAAAATTACAAATAATTTCCTTCGAAGGATTAACAATGGGGCTCGTAGTTCACTTCAACTTGAAGAAAAAAAATTGGCGAATTCTACTGTTTGGATGCTTTGCACATATGTTTCGTAGACTATATAGAAGCAATATATACAATGAATTCAACCGTCTACCTATTCCATTCATTGTTCTACTTGCCGAAATTTACAAATAATTTCCTTTAAAGGATTAACAATGGGGCTCGTAGTTCACTTAAACTTGAAGAGCAAAAAATTGGCGAATTGTACTGTTTGGACGCTATGCATATATGTTTCTTGGACTATATAGAAGCAATAGATATAATGATTTCAACAGTCTACCTGTTCCATTCATTGTTCTACTTGTCGAAATTTACAAATAATTTCCATTGAAGGATTAACAATGGGGCTCGTAGTTCACTTAAACTTGAAGAACATAAAATTGGCGAATTGTACTGTTTGGATGCTTTGCATATATGTTTCTTAGACTATATAGAAGCAATATATACAATGATTTCAACAGTCTACCTTTTCCATTCATTGTTCTACTTGTCGAAATTTACAAATAATTTCCTTTAAAGGATTAACAATGGGGCTCGTAGTTCACTTAAACTTGAAGAACAAAAAATTGGCGAATGGTACTGCTTGGATGCTTTGCATTTATGTTTCTTAGACTATATAGAATCAATAAATACAATGATTTCAACCGTCTACCTATTCCATTCATTGTTCTACTTGTAGAAAGTTACAATTAATATCCTTTAAAGGATTAACAATGGGGCTCGTAGTTCACTTAAACTTGAAGAACAAAAAATTGACGAATTGTACTGTTTGGATGCTTTGCATATATGTTTCTTAGATTATATAGAAGCAATATATAAAAAGATTTCAACCATCTACCTGTTCCATTCATTGTTCTACTTGTCGAAAATTACAAATAATTTCCGATAAAGGATTAACCATTGGGGCTCATTGTTCACTTAAACTTGAAGAACAAAAAATTGGCGAATGGTACTGTTTGGATGCTTTGCGTACATGTTTCTTAGACTATATGGAAGCAATATATACAATGATTTCAACAGTCTACCTTTTCCATTCATTGTTCTACTTGTCGAAATTTACAAATAATTTCCTTTAAAGGATTAACAATGGGGCTCGTAGTTCACTTAAACTCGAAGAGCAAAAAATTGGCGAATTGTACTGTTTGGACGCTTTGTATATATGTTTCTTGGACTATATAGAAGCAATATATACAATGATTTCAACCGTCTACCTGTTCCATTCATTGTTCTACTTGTCGAAAGTTACAAATAATTTCCGTTAAAGTATTGACAATGGGGCTCGTAGTTCACTTAAACGTGCAGATCAAAGAATTGGCGAATTGTACTGTTTGGATGATTTTCATATATGTTTCTTAGACTATATAGAAGCAATATATACAATGATTTCAGCCGTCTGCGTGTTCCAATCATTGTTCTACTTGTCGAAATTTACAAATAATTTCCTTTAAAGGATTAACAATGGGGCTCGTAGTTCACTTAAACTTGAAGAACAAAAAATTGGCGACTGGTACTGTTTGGATGCTTTGCATATATGTTTCTTAGACTACATAGAAGCAATATATACAATGATTTCAACCGTCTACCTGTTCCATTCATTGTTCTACTTGTCGAAATTTACAAATAATTTCATTTAAAGGATTAACAATGGCGCTCGTTGTTCACTTAAACTTGAAGAACAATAAATTGGCGAATTGTACTGTTTGGATGCTTTGCATATATGTTTCTTAGACTATATAGAAGCAATATATACAATGATTTCAGCCGTCTGCGTGCTCCAATCATTGTTCTACTTGTCGAAATTTACAAATAATTTCCTTTAAAGGATTAACAATGGGGCTCGTTGTTCACTTAAACTTGAAGAACAAAAAATTGGCTGATTGTACTGTTTGGATGCTTTGCATATATGTTTCGTAGACTATATAGAAGCAATATATACAATGATTTCAACCTTCTACATGATCCATTCATTGTTCTACTTGTCGAAATTTACAAATAATTTCCTTTAAAGGATTAACAATGGGGCTCGTAGTTCACTTAAACTTGAAGAACAAAAAATTGGCGAATTTTACTGTTTGGATGCTTTGCATATATGTTTCTTAGACTATTTAGAAGCAACATATACAAAGATTTCAACCGTCTACCTGTTCTATTCATTGTTCTACTTGTAGAAAGTTACAAATAATTTCCGTTTCATGATTATCAATGGGGCTCGTTGTTCACTTTAACTTGAAGACCAGAAAATTGGCGTATGGTACTGTTTGGATTCTTTGCATATATGTTTGTTAGACTATATAGAAGCAATATATATAAAGATTTCAACCGTCTACCTGTTCCATTCATTGTTTTACTTGTCGAAAGTTACAAATAATTTCCGTTAAAGGATTAACAGTGGGGATCGTAGTTCACTTAAACTTGAAGAACAAAAAATTGGCGAATGGTACTGTTTGGATGCTTTGCATATATGTTTCTTAGACTATATAGAAGCAATATATACAAAGATCTCAACCGTCTACCTGTTCCATTCATTGTTCTACTTGTCGAAAGTTACAAATAATTTCCGATAAAGGATTAACCATTGGGGCTCATTGTTCACTTAAACTTGAAGAACAAAAAAGCGGAGAATGGTACTGTTTGGATGCTTTGCATATATGTTTCTTAGACTATATAGAAGCATTATATAGAAAGATTTCAACCGCCTACCTGTTCCATTCATTGTTCTACTTCTCGAAATTTACAAATAATTTCCTTTAAAGCATTAACAATGGGGCTCGTTGTTCACTTAAACTTGAAGAACAATAAATTGGCGAATTGTACTGCTTGGATGCTTTGCATATATGTTTGTTAGACTATATAGAAGCAATATATACTAAGATTTCAGCCGTCTACCTGTTCCATTCATTGTTCTACTTGTCGAAAGTTACAAATAATTTCCTTTAAAGGATTAACAATGGGGCTCGTAGTTCACTTAAACTTGAAGAACAAAAAATTGGCGAATGGTACTGTTTGGATGCTTTGCATATATGTTTCTTAGACTATATAGAAGCAATATATAGAAAGATTTCACCCGTCTACCTGTACTATTCATTGTTCTACTTGTCGAAAGTTACAAATAATTTCCGTTAAAATATTAACAATGGGGCTCGTTGTTCACTTAAACTTGAAGATCAAAAAATTGGCGAATGTCACTGTTTGGATGCTTTGCATATATGTTTCTTAGACTATATAGAAGCAATATATACAATGATTTCAACCGTCTACCTGTTCCAATCATTGTTCTACTTGTCGAAAGTTACAAATAATTTCCGTTAAAATATTAACAATGGGGCTCGTTGTTCACTTAAACTTGAAGATCAAAAAATTGGCGAATTGTACTGTTTGGACGCTTTGCATATATGTTTCTTAGACTATATAGAAGCAATATATACAATAATTTCAACAGTCTACCTGTTCCATTCATTGTTCTACTTGTCGAAAGTTACAAATAATTTCCGATAAAGGATTAGCCATTGGGGCTCGTTGTTCACTTAAACTTGAAGAACAAAAAATTGACGAATGGTACTGTTTGGATGCTTTGCATATATGTTTCTTAGACTATATAGAAGCAATATATACAATGATTTCAACCGTCTACCTGTTCCATTCATTGTTCTACTTGTCGAAAGTTACAAATAATTTCCGTTAAAATATTAACAATGGGGCTCGTTGTTCACTTAAACTTGAAGATCAAAAAATTGGCGAATGGCACTGTTTGGATGCTTTGCATATATGTTTCTTAGACTATATAGAAGCAATATATAGAAAGATTTCACCCGTCTACCTGTACTATTCATTGTTCTACTTGTCGAAAGTTACAAGTAATTTCCATTTCATGATTATCAATGGGGCTCGTAGTTCACTTAAACTTGAAGAACAATAAATTGGCGAATTGTACTGTTTGGATGCTTAGCATATATGTTTCTTAGACTATATAGAAGCAATATATACAAAGATTTCAACCGTCTACCTGTTCTATTCATTGTTCTACTTGTAGAAAGTTACAAATAATCTCCATTTCATGATTAACAATGGGGCTCGTTGTTCACTTAAACTTGAAGAACAATAAATTGGCGAATTGTACTGTTTGGATGCTTTGCATATATGTTTCTTAGACTATATAGAAGCAATATATACAAAGATTTCAGCCGTCTACCTGTTCCATTCATTGTTCTACTTGTCGAAAGTTACAAATAATTTCCGATAAAGGATTAGCCATTGGGGCTCGTTGTTCACTTAAACTTGAAGAACAAAAAATTGGCGAATGGTACTGTTTGGATGCTTTGCATATATGTTTGTTAGACTATATAGAAGCAATATATAGAAAGATTTCACCCGTCTACCTGTTCTATTCATTGTTCTACTTGTAGAAAGTTACAAGTAATTTCCATTTCATGATTATCAATGGGGCTCGTAGTTCACTTAAACTTGAAGAACATAAAATTGGCGAATTGTACTGTTTGGATGCTTTGCATATATGTTTCTTAGACTATATAGAAGCAATATATACAATAATTTCAACAGTCTACCTTTTCCATTCATTGTTCTACTTGTCGAAATTTACAAATAATTTCCTTTAAAGGATTAACAATGGGGCTCGTTGTTCACTTAAACTTGAAGATCAAAAAATTGGCGAATGGTACTGTTTGGATGCTTTGTATATATGTTTTTCTGACTATATGGAAGCAATATATACAAAAATTTCAACCGTCTACGTGTTCCAATCATTCTTCTACTTGTCGAAATTTACAAATAATTTCCTTTACAGGATTAAGAATGGGGCTCGTAGTTCACTTAAACTTGAAGAGCAAAAAATTGGCGAATTGTACTGTTTGGACGCTTTGCATATACGTTTCTGAGACTATATAGAAGCAATATATACAATGATTTCAACAGTCTACCTGTTCCATTCATTGTTCTACTTGTCGAAATTTACAAATAATTTCCTTTAAAGGATTAACAATGGGGCTCGTAGTTCACATAAACTTGAAGAACAAAAAATTAGCGAATGGTACTGTTTGGATGCTTTGGATATATGTTTTTTTGACTATATGGAAGCAATATATACAAAAATTTCAACCGTCTACGTGTTCCAATCATTGTTCTACTTGTCGAAATTTACAAATAATTTCCTTTACAGGATTAAGAATGGGGCTCGTAGTTCACTTAAACTTGAAGAGAAAAAAATTGGCGAATTGTACTGTTTGGACGCTTTGCATATACGTTTCTGAGACTATATAGAAGCAATATATACAATGATTTCAACAGTCTACCTGTTCCATTCATTGTTCTACTTGTCGAAATTTACAAATAATTTCCTTTAAAGGATTAACAATGGGGCTCGTAGTTCACATAAACTTGAAGAACAAAAAATTAGCGAATGGTACTGTTTGGATGCTTTGCATATATGTTTCTTAGACTATATAGAAGCAATATATACAAAGATCTCAACCGTCTACCTGTTCCATTCATTGTTCTACTTGTCGAAAGTTACAAATAATTTCCGGTAAAGGATTAACAATGGGGCTCGTAGTTCACTTAAACTTGAAGAACAAGAAATTGGCGAATTGTACTGTTTGGATGCTTTGCATATATGTTTGTTAGACTATATAGAAGCAATATATACAAAGATTTCAGCCGTCTACCTGTTCCATTCATTGTTCTACTTGTCGAAAGTTACAAATAATTTCCGATAAAGGATTAGCCATTGGGGCTCGTTGTTCACTTAAACTTGAAGAACAAAAAATTGGCGAATGGTACTGTTTGGATGCTTTGCATATATGTTTCTTAGACTATATAGAAGCAATTTATAGAAAGATTTCACCCGTCTACCTGTACTATTCATTGTTCTACTTGTCGAAAGTTACAAATAATTTCCGTTAAAGTATTAACAATGGGGCTCGTAGTTCACTAAAACTTGAAGAGCAAAAAATTGGCGAATTGTACTGTTTGGACGCTTTGCATATATGTTTCTTAGACTATATAGAAGCAATATATACAATAATTTCAACAGTCTACCTGTTCCATTCATTGTTCTACTTGTCGAAAGTTACAAATAATTTCCGATAAAGGATTAGCCATTGGGGCTCGTTGTTCACTTAAACTTGAAGAACAAAAAATTGACGAATGGTACTGTTTGGATGCTTTGCATATATGTTTCTTAGACTATATAGAAGCAATATATACAATTATTTCAACCGTCTACCTGTTCCATTCATTGTTCTACTTGTCGAAAGTTACAAATAATTTCCGTTAAAATATTAACAATGGGGCTCGTTGTTCACTTAAACTTGAAGATCAAAAAATTGGCGAATGGCACTGTTTGGATGCTTTGCATATATGTTTCTTAGACTATATAGAAGCAATATATAGAAAGATTTCACCCGTCTACCTGTACTATTCATTGTTCTACTTGTCGAAAGTTACAAGTAATTTCCATTTCATGATTATCAATGGGGCTCGTAGTTCACTTAAACTTGAAGAACATAAAATTGGCGAATGGTACTGTTTGGATGCTTTGTATATATGTTTTTCTGACTATATGGAAGCAATATATACAAAAATTTCAACCGTCTACGTGTTCCAATCATTCTTCTACTTGTCGAAATTTACAAATAATTTCCTTTACAGGATTAAGAATGGGGCTCGTAGTTCACTTAAACTTGAAGAACAATAAATTGGCGAATTGTACTGCTTGGATGATTTGCAAATATGTTTCTTAGACTATATAGAAGCAATATATACAATGATTTCAACCGTCTACCTGTTCCATTCATTGTTCTACTTGCCGAAATTTACAAATAATTTCCGTTAAAGGATTAACAATGGGGCTCGTTGATCACTTAAACTTGAAGAACAATAAATTGGCGAATTGTACTGTTTGGATGCTTTGCATATATGTTTCTTAGACTATATAGAAGCAATATATACAATGATTTCAACCGTCTACCTGTTCCATTCATTGTTCTACTTGTCGAAAGTTACAAATAATTTCCGTTAAAGTATTGACAATGGGGCTCGTAGTTCACTTAAACGTGCAGATCAAAGAATTGGCGAATTGTACTGTTTGGATGATTTTCATATATGTTTCTTAGACTATATAGAAGCAATATATACAATGATTTCAGCCGTCTGCGTGTTCCAATCATTGTTCTACTTGTCGAAATTTACAAATAATTTCCTTTAAAGGATTAACAATGGGGCTCGTAGTTCACTTAAACTTGAAGAACAAAAAATTGGCGACTGGTACTGTTTGGATGCTTTGCATATATGTTTCTTAGACTACATAGAAGCAATATATACAATGATTTCAACCGTCTACCTGTTCCATTCATTGTTCTACTTGTCGAAATTTACAAATAATTTCATTTAAAGGATTAACAATGGCGCTCGTTGTTCACTTAAACTTGAAGAACAATAAATTGGCGAATTGTACTGTTTGGATGCTTTGCATATATGTTTCTTAGACTATATAGAAGCAATATATACAAAGATTTCAGCCGACTACCTGTTCCATTCATTGTTCTACTTGTCGAAAGTTACAAATAATTTCCGATAAAGGATTAACCATTGGGGATCATTGTTCACTTAAACTTGAAGAACAAAAAATTGGCGAATGGTACTGTTTGGATGCTTTGCATATATGTTTCTTAGACTATATAGAAGCATTATATAGAAAGATTTCAACCGCCTACCTGTTCCATTCATTGCTCTACTTCTCGAAATTTACAAATAATTTCCTTTAAAGCATTAACAATGGGGCTCGTTGTTCACTTAAACTTGAAGAACAATAAATTGGCGAATTGTACTGTTTGGATGCTTTGCATATATGTTTCTTAGACTATATAGAAGCAATATATACAAAGATTTCAGCCGTCTACCAGTTCCATTCATTGTTCTACTTGTCGAAAGTTACAAATAATTTCCGATAAAGGATTAACCATTGGGGCTCATTGTTCACTTAAACTTGAAGAACAAAAAATTGGCGAATGGTACTGTTTGGATGCTTTGCATATATGTTTCTTAGACTATATAGAAGCAATATATACAAATATTTCAACCGTCTACCTGTTCCATTCAATGTTTTACTTGTCGATAGTTACAAATAATTTCCGTTAAAGGATTAACAATGGGGATCGTAGTTCACTTAAACTTGAAGAACAAAAAATTGGCGAATGGTACTGTTTGGATGCTTTGCATATATGTTTCTTAGACTATATAGGAGCAATATATACAATGATTTCAACCTTCTACATGATCCATTCATTGTTCTACTTGTCGAAATTTACAAATAATTTCCTTTAAAGGATTAACAATGGGGCTCGTAGTTCACTTAAACTTGAAGAACAATAAATTGGCGAATTGTACTGCTTGGATGCTTTGCATATATGTTTGTTAGACTATATAGAAGCAATATATACTAAGATTTCAGCCGTCTACCTGTTCCATTCATTGTTCTACTTGTCGAAAGTTACAAATAATTTCCGATAAAGGATTAACCATTGGGGCTCATTGTTCACTTAAACTTGAAGAACAAAAAATTGGCGAATGGTACTGTTTGGATGCTTTGCATATATGTTTCTTAGACTATATAGAAGCATTATATAGAAAGATTTCAACCGCCTACCTGTTCCATTCATTGTTCTACTTCTCGAAATTTACAAATAATTTCCGTTAAAGGATTAACAATGGGGATCGTAGTTCACTTACACTTGAAGAACTATAAATTGGCGAATTGTACTGTTTGGATGCTTTGCATATATGTTTCTTAGACTATATAGAAGCAATATATACAAAGATCTCAACCGTCTACCTGTTCCATTCATTGTTCTACTTGTCGAAAGTTACAAATAATTTCCGATAAAGGATTAACCATTGGGGCTCATTGTTCACTTAAACTTGAAGAACAAAAAATTGGAGAATGGTACTGTTTGGATGCTTTGCATATATGTTTCTTAGACTATATAGAAGCATTATATAGAAAGATTTCAACCGCCTACCTGTTCCATTCATTGTTCTACTTCTCGAAATTTACAAATAATTTCCTTTAAAGCATTAACAATGGGGCTCGTTGTTCACTTAAACTTGAAGAACAATAAATTGGCGAATTGTACTGCTTGGATGCTTTGCATATATGTTTGTTAGACTATATAGAAGCAATATATACTAAGATTTCAGCCGTCTACCTGTTCCATTCATTGTTCTACTTGTCGAAAGTTACAAATAATTTCCGATAAAGGATTAACCATTGGGGCTCATTGTTCACTTAAACTTGAAGAACAAAAAATTGGCGAATGGTACTGTTTGGATGCTTTGCATATATGTTTCTTAGACTATATAGAAGCATTATATAGAAAGATTTCAACCGCCTACCTGTTCCATTCATTGTTCTACTTCTCGAAATTTACAAATAATTTCCGTTAAAGGATTAACAATGGGGATCGTAGTTCACTTAAACTTGAAGAGCAAAAAATTGGGGAATTGTACTGTTTGGACGCTATGCATATATGTTTCTTGGACTATATAGAAGCAATAGATACAATGATTTCAACCGTCTACATGTTCTATTCATTGTTCTACTTGTCGAAAGTTACAATTAATTTCCGTTAAAGGATTAACAATGGGGCTCGTAGTTCACTTAAACTTGAAGAACAAAAAATTGGCGAATTGTACTGTTTGGATGCTTTGCATAGATGTTTCGTAGGCTATATAGTAGCAATATATACAATGATTTCAACCGTCTACCTGATCCATTCATTTTTCTACTTGTCGAAAATTACAAATAATTTCCGATAAAGGATTAACCATTGGGGCTCATTGTTCACTAAACTTGAAGAACAAAAAATTGTCGAATTGTACTGTTTGAGTGCTTTGCATATATATTTCATAGACTATATAGAAGCAATATATACAATGATTTCAACCGTCTACCTGTTCCATTCATTGTTCTACTTGTCGAAAGTTACAAATAATTTCCGTTAAGGGATTAACAATGGGGATCGTAGTTTACTTAAACTTGAAGAACAAAAAATTGGCGAATTGTACTGTTTGGATGCTTTGCATATATGTTTCTTAGACTACATAGAAGCAATATATACAATGATTTCAACCGTCTAACTATTCCATTCATTGTTCTACTTGCCGAAATTTACAAATAATTTCCTTTAAAGGATTAACAATGGGGCTCGTAGTTCACTTAAACTTGAAGAGCAAAAAATTGGCGAATTGTACTGTTTGGACGCTTTGCATATAAGTTTCTTGGACTATATAGAAGCAATATATACAATGATTTCAACAGTCTACCTGTTCCATTCATTGTTCTACTTGTCGAAATTTACAAATAATTTCCTTTAAAGCATTAACAATAGGGCTCGTTGTTCACTTAAACTTGAAGAACAATCAATTAGCGAATTGTACTGTTTGGATGCATTGCATATATGTTTCTTAGACTATATAGAAGCAATATATACAAAGATTTCAACCGTCTACCTGTTCCATTCATTGTTCTACTTGTCGAAAATTACAAATAATTTCCGATAAAGGATTAACAATGGGGCTCGTAGTTCACTTAAACTTGAAGAACAAGAAATTGGCGAATTGTACTGTTTGGATGCTTTGGATATATGTTTCTTAGACTATATAGAAGCAAGATATAGAAAGACTTCACCCGTCTACCTGTACTATTCATTGTTCTACTTGTAGAAAGTTACAAATAATTTCCATTTCATGATTATCTATGGGGCTCGCTGTTCACTTAAACTTGAAGAACAAAAAATTGACGAATGGTACTGTTTGGATGCTTTGCATATATGTTTCTTAGACTATATAGAAGCAACATATACAAAGATCTCAACCGTCTACCTGTTCCATTCATTGTTCTACTTGTCGAAAGTTCCAAATAATTTCCGATAAAGGATTTAGAATGGGGCTCATTGTTCACTTAAACTTGAAGAACAAAAAACTGGCAAATGGTACTGTTTGGATGCTTTGCATATTTGTTTCTTAGACTATATAGAAGCAATATATACAATGATTGCAACCGTCTACCTGTTCCATTCATTGTTCTACTTGTCGAAATTTACAAATAATTTCCTTTAAAGGATTAACAATGGGGCTCATAGTTCACTTAAACTTCAAGAACAAAAAATTGGCGAATTGTACTGTGTGGATGCTTTTCATACATGTTTCTTAGACTATATAGAGGCAATATATACAAAGATATCAACCGTCTACATGTACTATTCATTGTTCTACTTGTAGAAAGTTACAAATAATTTCCATTTCATGATTATCAATGGGGCTCGTTGTTCACTAAAACTTGAAAATCAAAAAATTGGCGAATTGTACTATTTGGATGCTTTGCATATATGTTTCTTAGACTATATAGAAGCAATATATACAATGATTTCAACCGTCTACCTGTTCCATTCATTGTTCTACTAGTCGAAACTTAGAAATAATTTCCGTTAAAGGATTAACAATAGGGCTCGTAGTTCACTTAAACTTGAAGAACAAAAAATTGGCGAATTGTACTGTTTGGATGCTTTGCACATATGTTTCTTAGACTATATAGAAGCAATATATACAAAGATTTCAACCGTCTACCTGTTCCATTCATTGTTCTACTTGTCGAAAATTACAAATAATTTCCGATAAAGGATTAACCATTGGGGCTCATTGTTCACTTAAACTTGAAGAACAAAAAATTGGCGAATGGTATTGTTTGGATGCTTTGCATATATGTTTCTTAGATTATATAGAAGCAATATATACAATGATTTCAACCGTCTACCTGTTCCATTCATTGTTCTACTTGTCGAAAGTTACAAATAATTTCCGTTAAAGGATTAACAATGGGGCTCGTAGTTCACTTAAACTTGAAGAACAAAAAATTGGCGAATGGTACTGTTTGGATGCTTTGGTTATATGTTTTTTTGACTGTATGCAAGCAATATATACAAAGATTTCAACCGTCTACGTGTTCCATTCATTGTTCTACTTGTCGAAAGTTACAAATAATTTCCGATAAAGGATTAACAATGGGGCTCCTAGTTCACTTAAACTTGAAGAACAAGAAATTGGCGAATTGTACTGTTTGGATGCTTTGCATATATGTTTCTTAGACTATATAGAAGCAACATATAGAAAGACTTCACCCGTCTACCTGTGCTATTCATTGTCCTACTTGTAGAAAGTTACAAATAATTTCCATTTCATGATTATCAATGGGGCTCGCTGTTCACTTAAACTTGAAGAACAAAAAATTGGCGAATGGTATTGTTTGGATGCTTTGCATATATGGTTCTTAGACTATATAGAAGCAATATATACAATGATTTCAACCGTCTACCTGTTCCAATCATTGTTCTACTTATCGAAATTTACAAATAATTTCCTTTAAAGGATTATCAATGGGGCTCGTTGTTCACTTAAACTTGAAGATCAAAAAATTGGCGAATGGTACTGATTGGATGCTTTGCATATATGTTTCTTAGACTATATAGAAGCAACATATACAAAGATCTCAACCGTCTACCTGTTCCATTCATTGTTCTACTTGTCGAAAGTTCCAAATAATTTCCGATAAAGGATTAACCATTGGGGCTCATTGTTCACTTAAACTTGAAGAACAAAAAATTGGCGAATTGTACTGTTTGGATGCTTTGCATAGATGTTTCGTAGGCTATATAGTAGCAATATATACAATGATTTCAACCGTCTACCTGATCCATTCATTGTTCTACTTGTCGAAAATTACAAATAATTTCCGATAAAGGATTAACCATTGGGGCTCATTGTTCACTAAACTTGAAGAACAAAAAATTGTCGAATTGTACTGTTTGAATGCTTTGCATATATATTTCATAGACTATATAGAAGCAATATATACAATGATTTCAACCGTCTACCTGTTCCATTCATTGTTCTACTTGTCGAAAGTTACAAATAATTTCCGTTAAGGGATTAACAATGGGGATCGTAGTTTACTTAAACTTGAAGAACAAAAAATTGGCGAATTGTACTGTTTGGATGCTTTGCATATATGTTTCTTAGACTACATAGAAGCAATATATACAATGATTTCAACCGTCTAAGTATTCCATTCATTGTTCTACTTGCCGAAAGTTACAAATAATTTCCGTTAAAGGATTAACAGTGGGGATCGTAGTTCACTTAAACTTGAAGATCAAAAAATTGGCGAATGGTACTGATTGGATGCTTTGCATATATGTTTCTTAGACTATATAGAAGCAATATATACAATGATTTCAACCGTCTACCTGTTCCATTCATTGTTCTACTTGTCGAAAGTTACAAATAATTTCCGTTAAAGTATTAACAAAGGGGCTCCTAGTTCACTTAATCTTGAAGAACAAAAAATTGGCGAATTGTACTGTTTGGATGCTTTGCATATATGTTTCTTAGACTATATAGGAGCAATATATACAATGATTTCAACCGTCTACCTGTTCCATTCATTGTTCTACTTGTCGAAATTTACAAATAATTTCCTTTAAAGGATTAACAATGGGGCTCGTAGTTCACTTAAACTTGAAGAACAATAAATTGGCGAATTGTACTGTTTGGATGCTTAGCATATATGTTTCTTAGACTATATAGAAGCAATATATACAAAGATTTCAACCGTCTACCTGTTCTATTCATTGTTCTACTTGTAGAAAGTTACAAATAATCTCCATTTCATGATTAACAATGGGGCTCGTTGTTCACTTAAACTTGAAGAACAATAAATTGGCGAATTGTACTGTTTGGATGCTTTGCATATATGTTTCTTAGACTATATAGAAGCAATATATACAAAGATTTCAGCCGTCTACCTGTTCCATTCTTTGTTCTACTTGTCGAAATTTACAAATAATTTCCTTTAAAGGATTAACAATGGGGCTCGTAGTTCACATAAACTTGAAGAACAAAAAATTAGCGAATGGTACTGTTTGGATGCTTTGCATATATGTTTCTTAGACTATATAGAAGCAATATATACAAAGATCTCAACCGTCTACCTGTTCCATTCATTGTTCTACTTGCCGAAATTTACAAATAATTTCCGTTAAAGGATTAACAATGGGGCTCGTTGATCACTTAAACTTGAAGAACAATAAATTGGCGAATTGTACTGTTTGGATGCTTTGCATATATGTTTCTTAGACTATATAGAAGCAATATATACAATGATTTCAACCGTCTACCTGTTCCATTCATTGTTCTACTTGTCGAAAGTTACAAATAATTTCCGTTAAAGTATTGACAATGGGGCTCGTAGTTCACTTAAACGTGCAGATCAAAGAATTGGCGAATTGTACTGTTTGGATGATTTTCATATATGTTTCTTAGACTATATAGAAGCAATATATACAATGATTTCAGCCGTCTGCGTGTTCCAATCATTGTTCTACTTGTCGAAATTTACAAATAATTTCCTTTAAAGGATTAACAATGGGGCTCGTAGTTCACTTAAACTTGAAGAACAAAAAATTGGCGACTGGTACTGTTTGGATGCTTTGCATATATGTTTCTTAGACTACATAGAAGCAATATATACAATGATTTCAACCGTCTACCTGTTCCATTCATTGTTCTACTTGTCGAAATTTACAAATAATTTCATTTAAAGGATTAACAATGGCGCTCGTTGTTCACTTAAACTTGAAGAACAATAAATTGGCGAATTGTACTGTTTGGATGCTTTGCATATATGTTTCTTAGACTATATAGAAGCAATATATACAATGATTTCAGCCGTCTGCGTGCTCCAATCATTGTTCTACTTGTCGAAATTTACAAATAATTTCCTTTAAAGGATTAACAATGGGGCTCGTTGTTCACTTAAACTTGAAGAACAAAAAATTGGCTGATTGTACTGTTTGGATGCTTTGCATATATGTTTCTTAGACTATTTAGAAGCAACATATACAAAGATTTCAACCGTCTACCTGTTCTATTCATTGTTCTACTTGTAGAAAGTTACAAATAATTTCCGTTTCATGATTATCAATGGGGCTCGTTGTTCACTTTAACTTGAAGACCAGAAAATTGGCGTATGGTACTGTTTGGATTCTTTGCATATATGTTTGTTAGACTATATAGAAGCAATATATATAAAGATTTCAACCGTCTACCTGTTCCATTCATTGTTTTACTTGTCGAAAGTTACAAATAATTTCCGTTAAAGGATTAACAGTGGGGATCGTAGTTCACTTAAACTTGAAGAACAAAAAATTGGCGAGTGGTACTGTTTGGATGCTTTGCATATATGTTTCTTAGACTATATAGAAGCAATATATATAAAGATCTCAACCGTCTACCTGTTCCATTCATTGTTCTACTTGTCGAAAGTTACAAATAATTTCCGATAAAGGATTAACCATTGGGGCTCATTGTTCACTTAAACTTGAAGAACAAAAAATTGGAGAATGGTACTGTTTGGATGCTTTGCATATATGTTTCTTAGACTATATAGAAGCATTATATAGAAAGATTTCAACCGCCTACCTGTTCCATTCATTGTTCTACTTCTCGAAATTTACAAATAATTTCCTTTAAAGCATTAACAATGGGGCTCGTTGTTCACTTAAAGTTGAAGAACAATAAATTGGCGAATTATACTGCTTGGATGCTTTGCATATATGTTTGTTAGACTATATAGAAGCAATATATACTAAGATTTCAGCCGTCTACATGTTCCATTCATTGTTCTACTTGTCGAAAGTTACAAATAATTTCCGATAAAGGATTAACCATTGGGGCTCATTGTTCACTTAAACTTGAAGAACAAAAAATTGGCGAATGGTACTGATTGGATGCTTTGCATATATGTTTCTTAGACTATATAGAAGCATTATATAGAAAGATTTCAACCGCCTACCTGTTCCATTCATTGTTCTACTTCTCGAAATTTACAAATAATTTCCGTTAAAGGATTAACAATGGGGATCGTAGTTCACTTACACTTGAAGAACAATAAATTGGCGAATTGTACTGTTTGGATGCTTTGCATATATGTTTCTTAGACTATATAGAAGCAATATATACAAAGATTTCAGCCGACTACCTGTTCCATTCATTGTTCTACTTGTCGAAAGTTACAAATAATTTCCGATAAAGGATTAACCATTGGGGATCATTGTTCACTTAAACTTGAAGAACAAAAAATTGGCGAATGGTACTGATTGGATGCTTTGCATATATGTTTCTTAGACTATATAGAAGCATTATATAGAAAGATTTCAACCGCCTACCTGTTCCATTCATTGTTCTACTTCTCGAAATTTACAAATAATTTCCGTTAAAGGATTAACAATGGGGATCGTAGTTCACTTACACTTGAAGAACAATAAATTGGCGAATTGTACTGTTTGGATGCTTTGCATATATGTTTCTTAGACTATATAGAAGCAATATATACAAAGATTTCAGCCGACTACCTGTTCCATTCATTGTTCTACTTGTCGAAAGTTACAAATAATTTCCGATAAAGGATTAACCATTGGGGATCATTGTTCACTTAAACTTGAAGAACAAAAAATTGGCGAATGGTACTGTTTGGATGCTTTGCATATATGTTTCTTAGACTATATAGAAGCATTATATAGAAAGATTTCAACCGCCTACCTGTTCCATTCATTGCTCTACTTCTCGAAATTTACAAATAATTTCCTTTAAAGCATTAACATTGGGGCTCGTTGTTCACTTAAACTTGAAGAACAATAAATTGGCGAATTGTACTGTTTGGATGCTTTGCATATATGTTTCTTAGACTATATAGAAGCAATATATACAAAGATTTCAGCCGTCTACCAGTTCCATTCATTGTTCTACTTGTCGAAAGTTACAAATAATTTCCGATAAAGGATTAACCATTGGGGCTCATTGTTCACTTAAACTTGAAGAACAAAAAATTGGCGAATGGTACTGTTTGGATGCTTTGCATATATGTTTCTTAGACTATATAGAAGCAATATATACAAATATTTCAACCGTCTACCTGTTCCATTCAATGTTTTACTTGTCGATAGTTACAAATAATTTCCGTTAAAGGATTAACAATGGGGATCGTAGTTCACTTAAACTTGAAGAACAAAAAATTGGCGAATGGTACTGTTTGGATGCTTTGCATATATGTTTCTTAGACTATATAGGAGCAATATATTCAAAGATCTCAACCGTCTACCTGTTCCATTCATTGTTCTACTTGTCGAAAGTTACAAATAATTTCCGATAAAGGATTAACCATTGGGGCTCATTGTTCACTTAAACTTGAAGAACAAAAAATTGGCGAATGGTACTGTTTGGATGCTTTGCATATATGTTTCTTAGACTATATAGAAGCATTATATAGAAAGATTTCAACCGCCTACCTGTTCCATTCATTGTTCTACAGCTCGAAATTTACAAATAATTTCCGTTAAAGGATTAACAATGGGGCTCGTAGTTCACTTACACTTGAAGAACAATAAATTGGCGAATTGTACTGTTTGGATGCTTTTCATATATGTTTCTTAGACTATATAGAAGCAATATATACAAAGATTTCAGCCGTCTACCTGTTCCATTCATTGTTCTACTTGTCGAAAGTAACAAATAATTTCCGATAAAGGATTAACCATTGGGGCTCATTGTTCACTTAAACTTGAAGAACAATAAATTGGCGAATGGTACTGTTTGGATTCTTTGCATATATGTTTCTTAGACTATATAGAAGCATTATATAGAAAGATTTCAACCGCCTACCTGTTCCATTCATTGTTCTACTTCTCGAAATTTACAAATAATTTCCTTTAAAGCATTAACAATGGGGCTCGTTGTTCACTTAAACTTGAAGAACAAAAAATTGGCGAAATGTACTGTTTGGATGCTTGCCATATATGTTTCTTAGACTATATAGAAGCAATATATACATTGATATCAACCGTCTACCTGTTCCATTCATTGTTCTACTTGTCTCGAAGTTACAAATAATTTCCGTTAAAGTATTAACAATGGGGCTCGTAGTTCACTTAAACATGAAGATGAAATAATTGGCGAATTGTACTGTTTGGATGCTTTGCATATATATTTCTTAGACTATATAGAAGCAATATATACAAAGATTTCTACCGTCTACCTGTTCCATTCATTGTTCTACTTGTCGAAAATTACAAATAATTTCCGATAAAGGATTAACCATTGGGGCTCATTGTTCACTAAACTTGAAGAACAAAAAATTGGCGAATGGTACTGTTTGCATGCTTTGCATATATGTTTCTTAGACTATATAGAAGCAATATATACAATGATTTCAACCGTCTACCTGTTCCATTCATTGTTCTACTTGTCGAAAGTTACAAATAATTTCCGTTAAGGGATTAACAATGGGGATCGTAGTTTACTTAAACTTGAAGAACAAAAAATTGGCGAATTGTACTGTTTGGATGCTTTGCATATATGTTTCTTAGACTATATAGAAGCAATATATACAATGATTTCAACAGTCTACCTGTTCCATTCATTGTTCTACTTGTCTCGAAGTTACAAATAATTTCCGTTAAAGTATTAACAATGGGGCTCGTAGTTCACTTAAACATGAAGATGAAATAATTGGCGAATTGTACTGTTTGGATGCTTTGCATATAAATTTCTTAGACTATATAGAAGCAATATATACAAAGATTTCTACCGTCTACCTGTTCCATTCATTGTTCTACTTGTCGAAAATTACAAATAATTTCCGATAAAGGATTAACCATTGGGGCTCATTGTTCACTAAACTTGAAGAACAAAAAATTGGCGAATGGTACTGTTTGCATGCTTTGCATATATGTTTCTTAGACTATATAGAAGCAATATATACAATGATTTCAACCGTCTACCTGTTCCATTCATTGTTCTACTTGTCGAAAGTTACAAATAATTTCCGTTAAGGGATTAACAATGGGGATCGTAGTTTACTTAAACTTGAAGAACAAAAAATTGGCGAATTGTACTGTTTGGATGCTTTGCATATATGTTTCTTAGACTATATAGAAGCAATATATACAATGATTTCAACAGTCTACCTGTTCCATTCATTGTTCTACTTGTCGAAATTTACAAATAATTTCCTTTGAAGGATTAACAATGGGGCTCGTAGTTCACTTAAACTTGAAGAACAAAAAATTGGCGAATGGTACTGTTTGGATGCTTTGCATATATGTTTCTTAGACTATATAGAAGCAATATATACATTGATATCATCCGTCTACCTGTTCCATTCATTGTTCTACTTGTCTCGAAGTTACAAATAATTTCCGTTAAAGTATTAACAATGGGGCTCGTAGTTCACTTAAACATGAAGATGAAATAATTGGCGAATTGTACTGTTTGGATGCTTTGCATATATATTTCTTAGACTATATAGAAGCAATATATACAAAGATTTCTACCGTCTACCTGTTCCATTCATTGTTCTACTTGTCGAAAATTACAAATAATTTCCGATAAAGGATTAACCATTGGGGCTCATTGTTCACTAAACTTGAAGAACAAAAAATTGGCGAATGGTACTGTTTGCATGCTTTGCATATATGTTTCTTAGACTATATAGAAGCAATATATACAATGATTTCAACCGTCTACCTGTTCCATTCATTGTTCTACTTGTCGAAAGTTACAAATAATTTCCGTTAAGGGATTAACAATGGGGATCGTAGTTTACTTAAACTTGAAGAACAAAAAATTGGCGAATTGTACTGTTTGGATGCTTTGCATATATGTTTCTTAGACTATATAAAAGCAATATATACAATGATTTCAACCGTCTACCTATTCCATTCATTGTTCTACTTGCCGAAATTTACAAATAATCTCCATTTCATGATTAACAATGGGGCTCGTTGTTCACTTAAACTTGAAGAACAATAAATTGGCGAATTGTACTGTTTGGATGCTTTGCATAGATGTTTCGTAGGCTATATAGTAGCAATATATACAATGATTTCAACCGTCTACCTGATCCATTCATTGTTCTACTTGTCGAAAGTTACAAATAATTTCCGTTAAGGGATTAACAATGGGGATCGTAGTTTACTTAAACTTGAAGAACAAAAAATTGGCGAATTGTACTGTTTGGATGCTTTGCATATATGTTTCTTAGACTATATAGAAGCATTATATAGAAAGATTTCAACCGCCTACCTGTTCCATTCATTGTTCTACTTCTCGAAATTTACAAATAATTTCCTTTAAAGCATTAACAATGGGGCTCGTTGTTCACTTAAAGTTGAAGAACAATAAATTGGCGAATTGTACTGCTTGGATGCTTTGCATATATGTTTGTTAGACTATATAGAAGCAATATATACTAAGATTTCAGCCGTCTACATGTTCCATTCATTGTTCTACTTGTCGAAAGTTACAAATAATTTCCGATAAAGGATTAACCATTGGGGCTCATTGTTCACTTAAACTTGAAGAACAAAAAATTGGCGAATGGTACTGATTGGATGCTTTGCATATATGTTTCTTAGACTATATAGAAGCATTATATAGAAAGATTTCAACCGCCTACCTGTTCCATTCATTGTTCTACTTCTCGAAATTTACAAATAATTTCCGTTAAAGGATTAACAATGGGGATCGTAGTTCACTTACACTTGAAGAACAATAAATTGGCGAATTGTACTGTTTGGATGCTTTGCATATATGTTTCTTAGACTATATAGAAGCAATATATACAAAGATTTCAGCCGACTACCTGTTCCATTCATTGTTCTACTTGTCGAAAGTTACAAATAATTTCCGATAAAGGATTAACCATTGGGGATCATTGTTCACTTAAACTTGAAGAACAAAAAATTGGCGAATGGTACTGATTGGATGCTTTGCATATATGTTTCTTAGACTATATAGAAGCATTATATAGAAAGATTTCAACCGCCTACCTGTTCCATTCATTGTTCTACTTCTCGAAATTTACAAATAATTTCCGTTAAAGGATTAACAATGGGGATCGTAGTTCACTTACACTTGAAGAACAATAAATTGGCGAATTGTACTGTTTGGATGCTTTGCATATATGTTTCTTAGACTATATAGAAGCAATATATACAAAGATTTCAGCCGACTACCTGTTCCATTCATTGTTCTACTTGTCGAAAGTTACAAATAATTTCCGATAAAGGATTAACCATTGGGGATCATTGTTCACTTAAACTTGAAGAACAAAAAATTGGCGAATGGTACTGTTTGGATGCTTTGCATATATGTTTCTTAGACTATATAGAAGCATTATATAGAAAGATTTCAACCGCCTACCTGTTCCATTCATTGCTCTACTTCTCGAAATTTACAAATAATTTCCTTTAAAGCATTAACATTGGGGCTCGTTGTTCACTTAAACTTGAAGAACAATAAATTGGCGAATTGTACTGTTTGGATGCTTTGCATATATGTTTCTTAGACTATATAGAAGCAATATATACAAAGATTTCAGCCGTCTACCAGTTCCATTCATTGTTCTACTTGTCGAAAGTTACAAATAATTTCCGATAAAGGATTAACCATTGGGGCTCATTGTTCACTTAAACTTGAAGAACAAAAAATTGGCGAATGGTACTGTTTGGATGCTTTGCATATATGTTTCTTAGACTATATAGAAGCAATATATACAAATATTTCAACCGTCTACCTGTTCCATTCAATGTTTTACTTGTCGATAGTTACAAATAATTTCCGTTAAAGGATTAACAATGGGGATCGTAGTTCACTTAAACTTGAAGAACAAAAAATTGGCGAATGGTACTGTTTGGATGCTTTGCATATATGTTTCTTAGACTATATAGGAGCAATATATTCAAAGATCTCAACCGTCTACCTGTTCCATTCATTGTTCTACTTGTCGAAAGTTACAAATAATTTCCGATAAAGGATTAACCATTGGGGCTCATTGTTCACTTAAACTTGAAGAACAAAAAATTGGCGAATGGTACTGTTTGGATGCTTTGCATATATGTTTCTTAGACTATATAGAAGCATTATATAGAAAGATTTCAACCGCCTACCTGTTCCATTCATTGTTCTACAGCTCGAAATTTACAAATAATTTCCGTTAAAGGATTAACAATGGGGCTCGTAGTTCACTTACACTTGAAGAACAATAAATTGGCGAATTGTACTGTTTGGATGCTTTTCATATATGTTTCTTAGACTATATAGAAGCAATATATACAAAGATTTCAGCCGTCTACCTGTTCCATTCATTGTTCTACTTGTCGAAAGTAACAAATAATTTCCGATAAAGGATTAACCATTGGGGCTCATTGTTCACTTAAACTTGAAGAACAATAAATTGGCGAATGGTACTGTTTGGATTCTTTGCATATATGTTTCTTAGACTATATAGAAGCATTATATAGAAAGATTTCAACCGCCTACCTGTTCCATTCATTGTTCTACTTCTCGAAATTTACAAATAATTTCCTTTAAAGCATTAACAATGGGGCTCGTTGTTCACTTAAACTTGAAGAACAAAAAATTGGCGAAATGTACTGTTTGGATGCTTGCCATATATGTTTCTTAGACTATATAGAAGCAATATATACATTGATATCAACCGTCTACCTGTTCCATTCATTGTTCTACTTGTCTCGAAGTTACAAATAATTTCCGTTAAAGTATTAACAATGGGGCTCGTAGTTCACTTAAACATGAAGATGAAATAATTGGCGAATTGTACTGTTTGGATGCTTTGCATATATATTTCTTAGACTATATAGAAGCAATATATACAAAGATTTCTACCGTCTACCTGTTCCATTCATTGTTCTACTTGTCGAAAATTACAAATAATTTCCGATAAAGGATTAACCATTGGGGCTCATTGTTCACTAAACTTGAAGAACAAAAAATTGGCGAATGGTACTGTTTGCATGCTTTGCATATATGTTTCTTAGACTATATAGAAGCAATATATACAATGATTTCAACCGTCTACCTGTTCCATTCATTGTTCTACTTGTCGAAAGTTACAAATAATTTCCGTTAAGGGATTAACAATGGGGATCGTAGTTTACTTAAACTTGAAGAACAAAAAATTGGCGAATTGTACTGTTTGGATGCTTTGCATATATGTTTCTTAGACTATATAGAAGCAATATATACAATGATTTCAACAGTCTACCTGTTCCATTCATTGTTCTACTTGTCTCGAAGTTACAAATAATTTCCGTTAAAGTATTAACAATGGGGCTCGTAGTTCACTTAAACATGAAGATGAAATAATTGGCGAATTGTACTGTTTGGATGCTTTGCATATAAATTTCTTAGACTATATAGAAGCAATATATACAAAGATTTCTACCGTCTACCTGTTCCATTCATTGTTCTACTTGTCGAAAATTACAAATAATTTCCGATAAAGGATTAACCATTGGGGCTCATTGTTCACTAAACTTGAAGAACAAAAAATTGGCGAATGGTACTGTTTGCATGCTTTGCATATATGTTTCTTAGACTATATAGAAGCAATATATACAATGATTTCAACCGTCTACCTGTTCCATTCATTGTTCTACTTGTCGAAAGTTACAAATAATTTCCGTTAAGGGATTAACAATGGGGATCGTAGTTTACTTAAACTTGAAGAACAAAAAATTGGCGAATTGTACTGTTTGGATGCTTTGCATATATGTTTCTTAGACTATATAGAAGCAATATATACAATGATTTCAACAGTCTACCTGTTCCATTCATTGTTCTACTTGTCGAAATTTACAAATAATTTCCTTTGAAGGATTAACAATGGGGCTCGTAGTTCACTTAAACTTGAAGAACAAAAAATTGGCGAATGGTACTGTTTGGATGCTTTGCATATATGTTTCTTAGACTATATAGAAGCAATATATACATTGATATCATCCGTCTACCTGTTCCATTCATTGTTCTACTTGTCTCGAAGTTACAAATAATTTCCGTTAAAGTATTAACAATGGGGCTCGTAGTTCACTTAAACATGAAGATGAAATAATTGGCGAATTGTACTGTTTGGATGCTTTGCATATATATTTCTTAGACTATATAGAAGCAATATATACAAAGATTTCTACCGTCTACCTGTTCCATTCATTGTTCTACTTGTCGAAAATTACAAATAATTTCCGATAAAGGATTAACCATTGGGGCTCATTGTTCACTAAACTTGAAGAACAAAAAATTGGCGAATGGTACTGTTTGCATGCTTTGCATATATGTTTCTTAGACTATATAGAAGCAATATATACAATGATTTCAACCGTCTACCTGTTCCATTCATTGTTCTACTTGTCGAAAGTTACAAATAATTTCCGTTAAGGGATTAACAATGGGGATCGTAGTTTACTTAAACTTGAAGAACAAAAAATTGGCGAATTGTACTGTTTGGATGCTTTGCATATATGTTTCTTAGACTATATAAAAGCAATATATACAATGATTTCAACCGTCTACCTATTCCATTCATTGTTCTACTTGCCGAAATTTACAAATAATTTCCTTTAAAGCATTAACAATGGGGCTCGTTGTTCACTTAAACTTGAAGAACAATAAATTGGCGAATTGTACTGTTTGGATGCTTTGCATATATGTTTCTTAGACTATATAGGAGCAATATATACAAAGATCTCAACCGTCTACCAGTTCCGTTCATTGTTCTACTTGTCGAAAGTTACAAATAATTTCTGATAAAGGATTAACCATTGGGGCTCATTGTTCACTTAAACTTGAAGAACAAAAAATTGGCGAATGGTACTGTTTGGATGCTTTGCATATATGTTTCTTAGACTATATAGAAGCATAATATAGAAAGATTTCAACCGCCTACCTGTTCCATTCATTGTTCTACTTCTCGAAATTTACAAATAATTTCCGTTAAAGGATTAACAATGGGGCTCGTAGTTCACTTACACTTGAAGAACAATAAATTGGCGAATTGTACTGTTTGGATGCTTTTCATATATGTTTCTTAGACTATATAGAAGCAATATATACAAAGATTTCAGCCGTCTACCTGTTCCATTCATTGTTCTACTTGTCGAAAGTTACAAATAATTTCCGATAAAGGATTAACCATTGGGGCTCATTGTTCACTTAAACTTGAAGAACAAAAAATTGGCGAATTGTACTGTTTGGATGCTTTGCATATATGTTTCTTAGACTATTTAGAAGCAATATATAGAAAGATTTCACCCGTCTACCTGTACTATTCATTGTTCTACTTGTAGAAAGTTATAAATAATTTCCATTTCATTATTATCAATGGGGCTCGCTGTTCACTTAAACTTGAAGATCAAAAAATAGGCGATTGTTACTGTTTAGATGCTTTGCATATAGGTTTCTTAGACTATATAGAAGCAACATATACAAAGATTTCACCCGTCTACCTGTACTATTCATTGTTCTACTTGTAGAAAGTTACAAATAATTTCCATTTCATTATTATCAATGGGGCTCGCTGTTCACTTAAACTTGAAGATCAAAAAATAGGCGATTGTTACTGTTTGGATGCTTTTCATATATGTTTCTTAGACTATATAGAAGCAATATATACAAAGATTTCAGCCGTCTACCTGTTCCATTCATTGTTCTACTTGTCGAAAGTTACAAATAATTTCCGATAAAGGATTAACCATTGGGGCTCATTGTTCACTTAAACTTGAAGAACAAAAAATTGGCGAATTGTACTGTTTGGATGCTTTGCATATATGTTTCTTAGACTATATAGAAGCATAATATAGAAAGATTTCAACCGCCTACCTGTTCCATTCATTGTTCTACTTCTCGAAATTTACAAATAATTTCCGTTAAAGGATTAACAATGGGGCTCGTAGTTCACTTACACTTGAAGAACAATAAATTGGCGAATTGTACTGTTTGGATGCTTTTCATATATGTTTCTTAGACTATATAGAAGCAATATATACAAAGATTTCAGCCGTCTACCTGTTCCATTCATTGTTCTACTTGTCGAAATTTACAAATAATTTCCTTTAAAGGATTAACAATGGGGCTCGTTGTTCACTTAAACTTGAAGAACAAAAAATTGATGAATGGTACTGTTTGGATGCTTTGCATATATGTTTCTTTGACTATATAGAAGCAATATATACATTGATTTCAACAGTCTACCTGTTCCATTCATTGTTCTACTTGTCGCAAGTTACAAATAATTTCCGTTAAAGTATTAACAATGGGGCTCGTAGTTCACTTAAACTTGAAGAACAAAAAATTGGCGAATGGTACTGTTTGGATGCTTTGCATATATGTTTCTTATACTATATAGAAGCAATATATACAAAGATTTCAACCGTCTACCTGTTCCATTCAATGTTCTACTTGTCGAAAGTTACAAATAATTTTCGATAAAGGATTAACAATGGGGCTTATTGTTCACTTAAACTTGAAGAACAAAAAATTGGCGAATGGTACTGTTTGGATGCTTTGCATATATGTTTCTTAGACTATATGGAAGCAATATATACAAAGATTTCAACCGTCTGTGTGTTCGAATCATTGTTCTACTTGTAGAAACTTACAATTAATTTCCGTTAAAGGATTAACAATGGGGCTCGTAGTTCACTTAAACTTGAAGAACAAAAAATTGGCGAATTGTACTGTTTGGATGATTTGCATATATGTTTCTTATACTATATAGAAGCAATATATACAAAGATTTCAACCGTCTACGTGTTCCAATCATTGTTCTACTTGTCGAAATTTACAAATAATTTCCTTTAAAGGATTAACAATGGGGCTCGTTGTTCATTTAAACTTGAAGAACAAAAAATTGATGAATGGTACTGTTTGGATGCTTTGCATATATGTTTCTTAGACTATATGGAAGCAATATATACAAAGATTTCAACCGTCTGTGTGTTCCAATCATTGTTCTACTTGTCGAAAATTACAAATAATTTCTGATAAAGGATTAACCATTGGGTCTCGTAGTTCACTTAAACTTGAAGATCAAATAATTGGCGAATTGTACTGTTTGGATGATTTAAAGATATGTTTCTTAGACTATATAGACGCAATATATACAAGGATTTCCACCGTCTACCTGTTCCATTCATTGTTCTACTTGTCGAAAGTTACAAATAATTTCCGATAAAGGATTAACAATGAGGCTCATTGTTCACTTAAACTTGAAGATCAAAAAATTGGCGAATGTTACTGTTTAGATGCGTTGCATATAGGTTTCTTAGACTATATAGAAGCAACGTATACAATGATTTCACCCGTCTACCTGTACTATTCATTGTTCTACTTGTAGAAAGTTACAAATAATTTCCATTTCATGATTATCAATGGGGCTCGCTTTTCACTTAAACTTGAAGATCAAAAAATCGGCGAATGGTACTGTTTGGATGCTTTGCATATATGTTTCTTAGATTATATAGAAGCAATATATACAAAGATTTCAACCGTCTACCTGTTCCATTCATTGTTCTACTTGTCGAAAATTACAAATAATTTCCGATAAAGGATTAACCATTGGGGCTCATTGTTCACTTAAACTTGAAGAACAAAAAATTGGCGAATGGTACTGTTTGGATGGTTTGCGTACATGTTTCTTAGACTATATGGAAGCAATATATACAAAGATTTCAACCGTCTACCTGTTCCATTCAATGTTCTACTTGTCGAAAGTTACAAATAATTTTCGATAAAGGATTAACAATGGGGCTCATTGTTCACTTAAACTTGAAGAACAAAAAATTGGCGAATGGTACTGTTTGGATGCTTTGCATATATGTTTCTTAGACTATATAGAAGCATTATATAGAAAGATTTCAACCGCCTACCTGTTCCATTCATTGTTCTACTTCTCGAAATTTACAAATAATTTCCGTTAAAGGATTAACAATGGGGATCGTAGTTCACTTAAACTTGAAGAGCAAAAAATTGGGGAATTGTACTGTTTGGACGCTATGCATATATGTTTCTTGGACTATATAGAAGCAATAGATACAATGATTTCAACCGTCTACATGTTCTATTCATTGTTCTACTTGTCGAAAGTTACAATTAATTTCCGTTAAAGGATTAACAATGGGGCTCGTAGTTCACTTAAACTTGAAGAACAAAAAATTGGCGAATTGTACTGTTTGGATGCTTTGCATAGATGTTTCGTAGGCTATATAGTAGCAATATATACAATGATTTCAACCGTCTACCTGATCCATTCATTGTTCTACTTGTCGAAAATTACAAATAATTTCCGATAAAGGATTAACCATTGGGGCTCATTGTTCACTAAACTTGAAGAACAAAAAATTGTCGAATTGTACTGTTTGAATGCTTTGCATATATATTTCATAGACTATATAGAAGCAATATATACAATGATTTCAACCGTCTACCTGTTCCATTCATTGTTCTACTTGTCGAAAGTTACAAATAATTTCCGTTAAGGGATTAACAATGGGGATCGTAGTTTACTTAAACTTGAAGAACAAAAAATTGGCGAATTGTACTGTTTGGATGATTTGCATATATGTTTCTTAGACTACATAGAAGCAATATATACAATGATTTCAACCGTCTAACTATTCCATTCATTGTTCTACTTGCCGAAATTTACAAATAATTTCCTTTAAAGGATTAACAATGGGGCTCGTAGTTCACTTAAACTTGAAGAGCAAAAAATTGGCGAATTGTACTGTTTGGACGCTTTGCATATAAGTTTCTTGGACTATATAGAAGCAATATATACAATGATTTCAACAGTCTACCTGTTCCATTCATTGTTCTACTTGTCGAAATTTACAAATAATTTCCTTCAAAGCATTAACAATAGGGCTCGTTGTTCACTTAAACTTGAAGAACAATCAATTAGCGAATTGTACTGTTTGGATGCATTGCATATATGTTTCTTAGACTATATAGAAGCAATATATACAAAGATTTCAACCGTCTACCTGTTCCATTCATTGTTCTACTTGTCGAAAATTACAAATAATTTCCGATAAAGGATTAACAATGGGGCTCGTAGTTCACTTAAACTTGAAGAACAAGAAATTGGCGAATTGTACTGTTTGGATGCTTTGGATATATGTTTCTTAGACTATATAGAAGCAAGATATAGAAAGACTTCACCCGTCTACCTGTACTATTCATTGTTCTACTTGTAGAAAGTTACAAATAATTTCCATTTCATGATTATCTATGGGGCTCGCTGTTCACTTAAACTTGAAGAACAAAAAATTGACGAATGGTACTGTTTGGATGCTTTGCATATATGTTTCTTAGACTATATAGAAGCAACATATACAAAGATCTCAACCGTCTACCTGTTCCATTCATTGTTCTACTTGTCGAAAGTTCCAAATAATTTCCGATAAAGGATTTAGAATGGGGCTCATTGTTCACTTAAACTTGAAGAACAAAAAACTGGCAAATGGTACTGTTTGGATGCTTTGCATATTTGTTTCTTAGACTATATAGAAGCAATATATACAATGATTGCAACCGTCTACCTGTTCCATTCATTGTTCTACTTGTCGAAATTTACAAATAATTTCCTTTAAAGGATTAACAATGGGGCTCATAGTTCACTTAAACTTCAAGAACAACAAATTGGCGAATTGTACTGTGTGGATGCTTTGCATACATGTTTCTTAGACTATATAGAGGCAATATATACAAAGATATCAACCGTCTACATGTACTATTCATTGTTCTACTTGTAGAAAGTTACAAATAATTTCCATTTCATGATTATCAATGGGGCTCGTTGTTCACTAAAACTTGAAAATCAAAAAATTGGCGAATTGTACTATTTGGATGCTTTGCATATATGTTTCTTAGACTATATAGAAGCAATATATACAAAGATTTCAACCGTCTACCTGTTCCATTCATTGTTCTACTTGTCGAAAATTACAAATAATTTCCGATAAAGGATTAACCATTGGGGCTCATTGTTCACTTAAACTTGAAGAACAAAAAATTGGCGAATGGTACTGTCTGGATGCTTTGCATATATGTTTCTTAGATTATATAGAAGCAATATATACAATGATTTCAACCGTCTACCTGTTCCATTCATTGTTCTACTTGTCGAAAGTTACAAATAATTTCCGTTAAAGGATTAACAATGGGGCTCGTAGTTCACTTAAACTTGAAGAACAAAAAATTGGCGAATGGTACTGTTTGGATGCTTTGGTTATATGTTTTTTTGACTATATGCAAGCAATATATACAAAGATTTCAACCGTCTACGTGTTCCATTCATTGTTCTACTTGTCGAAAGTTACAAATAATTTCCGATAAAGGATTAACAATGGGGCTCCTAGTTCACTTAAACTTGAAGAACAAGAAATTGGCGAATTGTACTGTTTGGATGCTTTGCATATATGTTTCTTAGACTATATAGAAGCAACATATAGAAAGACTTCACCCGTCTACCTGTGCTATTCATTGTCCTACTTGTAGAAAGTTACAAATAATTTCCATTTCATGATTATCAATGGGGCTCGCTGTTCACTTAAACTTGAAGAACAAAAAATTTGCGAATGGTACTGTTTGGATGCTTTGCATATATGGTTCTTAGACTATATAGAAGCAATATATACAAAGATCTCAACCGTCTACCTGTTCCATTCATTGTTCTACTTGACGAAAGTTACAAATAATTTCCTTTAAAGGATTAACAATGGGGCTCGTAGTTCACTTAAACTTGAAGAACAAAAAATTGGCGAATGGTACTGTTTGGATGCTTTGCATATATGTTTCTTAGACTATATAGAAGCAATATATAGAAAGATTTCACCCGTCTACCTGTACTATTCATTGTTCTACTTGTCGAAAGTTACAAATAATTTCCGTTAAAATATTAACAATGGGGCTCGTTGTTCACTTAAACTTGAAGATCAAAAAATTGGCGAATGGTACTGATTGGATGCTTTGCATATATGTTTCTTAGACTATATAGAAGCAATATATACAATGATTTCAACAGGCTACCTGTTCCATTCATTGTTCTACTTGTCGAAAGTTACAAATAATTTCCGATAAAATATTAACAATGGGGCTCGTAATTCACTTAAACTTGAAGAGCAAAAAATTGGTGAATTGTACTGTTTGGACGCTTTGCATATATGTTTCTTAGATTATATAGAAGCAATATTTACAATGATTTCAAACGTCTACCTGTTCTATTCATTGTTCTACTTGTCGAAAGTTACAAATAATTTCCGTTAAAGTATTAACAAAGGGGCTCCTAGTTCACTTAATCTTGAAGAACAAAAAATTGGCGAATTGTACTGTTTGGATGCTTTGCATATATGTTTCTTAGACTATATAGGAGCAATATATACAATGATTTCAACCGTCTACCTGTTCCATTCATTGTTCTACTTGTCGAAATTTACAAATAATTTCCTTTAAAGGATTAACAATGGGGCTCGTAGTTCACTTAAACTTGAAGAACAATAAATTGGCGAATTGTACTGTTTGGATGCTTAGCATATATGTTTCTTAGACTATATAGAAGCAATATATACAAAGATTTCAACAGTCTACCTGTTCTATTCATTGTTCTACTTGTAGAAAGTTACAAATAATCTCCATTTCATGATTAACAATGGGGCTCGTTGTTCACTTAAACTTGAAGAACAATAAATTGGCGAATTGTACTGTTTGGATGCTTTGCATATATGTTTCTTAGACTATATAGAAGCAATATATACAAAGATTTCAGCCGTCTACCTGTTCCATTCATTGTTCTACTTGTCGAAATTTACAAATAATTTCCTTTAAAGGATTAACAATGGGGCTCGTAGTTCACATAAACTTGAAGAACAAAAAATTAGCGAATGGTACTGTTTGGATGCTTTGCATATATGTTTCTTAGACTATATAGAAGCAATATATACAAAGATCTCAACCGTCTACCTGTTCCATTCATTGTTCTACTTGCCGAAATTTACAAATAATTTCCGTTAAAGGATTAACAATGGGGCTTATTGTTCACTTAAACTTGAAGAACAAAAAATTGGCGAATGGTACTGTTTGGATGCTTTGCATATATGTTTCTTAGACTATATGGAAGCAATATATACAAAGATTTCAACCGTCTGTGTGTTCGAATCATTGTTCTACTTGTAGAAAGTTACAAATAATCTCCATTTCATGATTAACAATGGGGCTCGTTGTTCACTTAAACTTGAAGAACAATAAATTGGCGAATTGTACTGTTTGGATGCTTTGCATATATGTTTCGTAGACTATATAGAAGCAATATATACAATGATTTCAACCTTCTACATGATCCATTCATTGTTCTACTTGTCGAAATTTACAAATAATTTCCTTTAAAGGATTAACAATGGGGCTCGTAGTTCACTTAAACTTGAAGAACAAGAAATTGGCGAATTGTACTGTTTGGATGCTTTGGATATATGTTTCTTAGACTATATAGAAGCAAGATATAGAAAGACTTCACCCGTCTACCTGTACTATTCATTGTTCTACTTGTAGAAAGTTACAAATAATTTCCATTTCATGATTATCTATGGGGCTCGCTGTTCACTTAAACTTGAAGAACAAAAAATTGACGAATGGTACTGTTTGGATGCTTTGCATATATGTTTCTTAGACTATATAGAAGCAACATATACAAAGATCTCAACCGTCTACCTGTTCCATTCATTGTTCTACTTGTCGAAAGTTCCAAATAATTTCCGATAAAGGATTTAGAATGGGGCTCATTGTTCACTTAAACTTGAAGAACAAGAAATTGGCGAATTGTACTGTTTGGATGCTTTGGATATATGTTTCTTAGACTATATAGAAGCAAGATATAGAAAGACTTCACCCGTCTACCTGTACTATTCATTGTTCTACTTGTAGAAAGTTACAAATAATTTCCATTTCATGATTATCTATGGGGCTCGCTGTTCACTTAAACTTGAAGAACAAAAAATTGACGAATGGTACTGTTTGGATGCTTTGCATATATGTTTCTTAGACTATATAGAAGCAACATATACAAAGATCTCAACCGTCTACCTGTTCCATTCATTGTTCTACTTGTCGAAAGTTCCAAATAATTTCCGATAAAGGATTTAGAATGGGGCTCATTGTTCACTTAAACTTGAAGAACAAAAAACTGGCAAATGGTACTGTTTGGATGCTTTGCATATTTGTTTCTTAGACTATATAGAAGCAATATATACAATGATTGCAACCGTCTACCTGTTCCATTCATTGTTCTACTTGTCGAAATTTACAAATAATTTCCTTTAAAGGATTAACAATGGGGCTCATAGTTCACTTAAACTTCAAGAACAACAAATTGGCGAATTGTACTGTGTGGATGCTTTGCATACATGTTTCTTAGACTATATAGAGGCAATATATACAAAGATATCAACCGTCTACATGTACTATTCATTGTTCTACTTGTAGAAAGTTACAAATAATTTCCATTTCATGATTATCAATGGGGCTCGTTGTTCACTAAAACTTGAAAATCAAAAAATTGGCGAATTGTACTATTTGGATGCTTTGCATATATGTTTCTTAGACTATATAGAAGCAATATATACAAAGATTTCAACCGTCTACCTGTTCCATTCATTGTTCTACTTGTCGAAAATTACAAATAATTTCCGATAAAGGATTAACCATTGGGGCTCATTGTTCACTTAAACTTGAAGAACAAAAAATTGGCGAATGGTACTGTCTGGATGCTTTGCATATATGTTTCTTAGATTATATAGAAGCAATATATACAATGATTTCAACCGTCTACCTGTTCCATTCATTGTTCTACTTGTCGAAAGTTACAAATAATTTCCGTTAAAGGATTAACAATGGGGCTCGTAGTTCACTTAAACTTGAAGAACAAAAAATTGGCGAATGGTACTGTTTGGATGCTTTGGTTATATGTTTTTTTGACTATATGCAAGCAATATATACAAAGATTTCAACCGTCTACGTGTTCCATTCATTGTTCTACTTGTCGAAAGTTACAAATAATTTCCGATAAAGGATTAACAATGGGGCTCCTAGTTCACTTAAACTTGAAGAACAAGAAATTGGCGAATTGTACTGTTTGGATGCTTTGCATATATGTTTCTTAGACTATATAGAAGCAACATATAGAAAGACTTCACCCGTCTACCTGTGCTATTCATTGTCCTACTTGTAGAAAGTTACAAATAATTTCCATTTCATGATTATCAATGGGGCTCGCTGTTCACTTAAACTTGAAGAACAAAAAATTTGCGAATGGTACTGTTTGGATGCTTTGCATATATGGTTCTTAGACTATATAGAAGCAATATATACAAAGATCTCAACCGTCTACCTGTTCCATTCATTGTTCTACTTGACGAAAGTTACAAATAATTTCCTTTAAAGGATTAACAATGGGGCTCGTAGTTCACTTAAACTTGAAGAACAAAAAATTGGCGAATGGTACTGTTTGGATGCTTTGCATATATGTTTCTTAGACTATATAGAAGCAATATATAGAAAGATTTCACCCGTCTACCTGTACTATTCATTGTTCTACTTGTCGAAAGTTACAAATAATTTCCGTTAAAATATTAACAATGGGGCTCGTTGTTCACTTAAACTTGAAGATCAAAAAATTGGCGAATGGTACTGATTGGATGCTTTGCATATATGTTTCTTAGACTATATAGAAGCAATATATACAATGATTTCAACAGGCTACCTGTTCCATTCATTGTTCTACTTGTCGAAAGTTACAAATAATTTCCGATAAAATATTAACAATGGGGCTCGTAATTCACTTAAACTTGAAGAGCAAAAAATTGGTGAATTGTACTGTTTGGACGCTTTGCATATATGTTTCTTAGATTATATAGAAGCAATATTTACAATGATTTCAAACGTCTACCTGTTCTATTCATTGTTCTACTTGTCGAAAGTTACAAATAATTTCCGTTAAAGTATTAACAAAGGGGCTCCTAGTTCACTTAATCTTGAAGAACAAAAAATTGGCGAATTGTACTGTTTGGATGCTTTGCATATATGTTTCTTAGACTATATAGGAGCAATATATACAATGATTTCAACCGTCTACCTGTTCCATTCATTGTTCTACTTGTCGAAATTTACAAATAATTTCCTTTAAAGGATTAACAATGGGGCTCGTAGTTCACTTAAACTTGAAGAACAATAAATTGGCGAATTGTACTGTTTGGATGCTTAGCATATATGTTTCTTAGACTATATAGAAGCAATATATACAAAGATTTCAACAGTCTACCTGTTCTATTCATTGTTCTACTTGTAGAAAGTTACAAATAATCTCCATTTCATGATTAACAATGGGGCTCGTTGTTCACTTAAACTTGAAGAACAATAAATTGGCGAATTGTACTGTTTGGATGCTTTGCATATATGTTTCTTAGACTATATAGAAGCAATATATACAAAGATTTCAGCCGTCTACCTGTTCCATTCATTGTTCTACTTGTCGAAATTTACAAATAATTTCCTTTAAAGGATTAACAATGGGGCTCGTAGTTCACATAAACTTGAAGAACAAAAAATTAGCGAATGGTACTGTTTGGATGCTTTGCATATATGTTTCTTAGACTATATAGAAGCAATATATACAAAGATCTCAACCGTCTACCTGTTCCATTCATTGTTCTACTTGCCGAAATTTACAAATAATTTCCGTTAAAGGATTAACAATGGGGCTTATTGTTCACTTAAACTTGAAGAACAAAAAATTGGCGAATGGTACTGTTTGGATGCTTTGCATATATGTTTCTTAGACTATATGGAAGCAATATATACAAAGATTTCAACCGTCTGTGTGTTCGAATCATTGTTCTACTTGTAGAAAGTTACAAATAATCTCCATTTCATGATTAACAATGGGGCTCGTTGTTCACTTAAACTTGAAGAACAATAAATTGGCGAATTGTACTGTTTGGATGCTTTGCATATATGTTTCGTAGACTATATAGAAGCAATATATACAATGATTTCAACCTTCTACATGATCCATTCATTGTTCTACTTGTCGAAATTTACAAATAATTTCCTTTAAAGGATTAACAATGGGGCTCGTAGTTCACTTAAACTTGAAGAACAAGAAATTGGCGAATTGTACTGTTTGGATGCTTTGGATATATGTTTCTTAGACTATATAGAAGCAAGATATAGAAAGACTTCACCCGTCTACCTGTACTATTCATTGTTCTACTTGTAGAAAGTTACAAATAATTTCCATTTCATGATTATCTATGGGGCTCGCTGTTCACTTAAACTTGAAGAACAAAAAATTGACGAATGGTACTGTTTGGATGCTTTGCATATATGTTTCTTAGACTATATAGAAGCAACATATACAAAGATCTCAACCGTCTACCTGTTCCATTCATTGTTCTACTTGTCGAAAGTTCCAAATAATTTCCGATAAAGGATTTAGAATGGGGCTCATTGTTCACTTAAACTTGAAGAACAAGAAATTGGCGAATTGTACTGTTTGGATGCTTTGGATATATGTTTCTTAGACTATATAGAAGCAAGATATAGAAAGACTTCACCCGTCTACCTGTACTATTCATTGTTCTACTTGTAGAAAGTTACAAATAATTTCCATTTCATGATTATCTATGGGGCTCGCTGTTCACTTAAACTTGAAGAACAAAAAATTGACGAATGGTACTGTTTGGATGCTTTGCATATATGTTTCTTAGACTATATAGAAGCAACATATACAAAGATCTCAACCGTCTACCTGTTCCATTCATTGTTCTACTTGTCGAAAGTTCCAAATAATTTCCGATAAAGGATTTAGAATGGGGCTCATTGTTCACTTAAACTTGAAGAACAAAAAACTGGCAAATGGTACTGTTTGGATGCTTTGCATATTTGTTTCTTAGACTATATAGAAGCAATATATACAATGATTGCAACCGTCTACCTGTTCCATTCATTGTTCTACTTGTCGAAATTTACAAATAATTTCCTTTAAAGGATTAACAATGGGGCTCATAGTTCACTTAAACTTCAAGAACAAAAAATTGGCGAATTGTACTGTGTGGATGCTTTGCATACATGTTTCTTAGACTATATAGAGGCAATATATACAAAGATATCAACCGTCTACATGTACTATTCATTGTTCTACTTGTAGAAAGTTACAAATAATTTCCATTTCATGATTATCAATGGGGCTCGTTGTTCACTGAAACTTGAAAATCAAAAAATTGGCGAATTGTACTATTTGGATGCTTTGCATATATGTTTCTTAGACTATATAGAAGCAATATATACAAAGATTTCAACCGTCTACCTGTTCCATTCATTGTTCTACTTGTCGAAAAATTACAAATAATTTCCGATAAAGGATTAACCATTGGGGCTCATTGTTCACTTAAACTTGAAGAACAAAAAATTGGCGAATGGTACTGTTTGGATGCTTTGCATATATGTTTCTTAGATTATATAGAAGCAATATATACAATGATTTCAACCGTCTACCTGTTCCATTCATTGTTCTACTTGTCGAAAGTTACAAATAATTTCCGTTAAAGGATTAACAATGGGGCTCGTAGTTCACTTAAACTTGAAGAACAAAAAATTGGCGAATGGTACTGTTTGGATGCTTTGGTTATATGTTTTTTTGACTATATGCAAGCAATATATACAAAGATTTCAACCGTCTACGTGTTCCATTCATTGTTCTACTTGTCGAAAGTTACAAATAATTTCCGATAAAGGATTAACAATGGGGCTCCTAGTTCACTTAAACTTGAAGAACAAGAAATTGGCGAATTGTACTGTTTGGATGCTTTGCATATATGTTTCTTAGACTATATAGAAGCAACATATAGAAAGACTTCACCCGTCTACCTGTGCTATTCATTGTCCTACTTGTAGAAAGTTACAAATAATTTCCATTTCATGATTATCAATGGGGCTCGCTGTTCACTTAAACTTGAAGAACAAAAAATTTGCGAATGGTACTGTTTGGATGCTTTGCATATATGGTTCTTAGACTATATAGAAGCAATATATACAAAGATCTCAACCGTCTACCTGTTCCATTCATTGTTCTACTTGACGAAAGTTACAAATAATTTCCTTTAAAGGATTAACAATGGGGCTCGTAGTTCACTTAAACTTGAAGAACAAAAAATTGGCGAATGGTACTGTTTGGATGCTTTGCATATATGTTTCTTAGACTATATAGAAGCAATATATAGAAAGATTTCACCCGTCTACCTGTACTATTCATTGTTCTACTTGTCGAAAGTTACAAATAATTTCCGTTAAAATATTAACAATGGGGCTCGTTGTTCACTTAAACTTGAAGATCAAAAAATTGGCGAATGTCACTGTTTGGATGCTTTGCATATATGTTTCTTAGACTATATAGAAGCAATATATACAATGATTTCAACCGTCTACCTGTTCCAATCATTGTTCTACTTATCGAAATTTACAAATAATTTCCTTTAAAGGATTATCAATGGGGCTCGTTGTTCACTTAAACTTGAAGATCAAAAAATTGGCGAATGGTACTGATTGGATGCTTTGCATATATGTTTCTTAGACTATATAGAAGCAATATATACAATGATTTCAACAGGCTACCTGTTCCATTCATTGTTCTACTTGTCGAAAGTTACAAATAATTTCCGATAAAATATTAACAATGGGGCTCGTAATTCACTTAAACTTGAAGAGCAAAAAATTGGTGAATTGTACTGTTTGGACGCTTTGCATATATGTTTCTTAGATTATATAGAAGCAATATTTACAATGATTTCAAACGTCTACCTGTTCTATTCATTGTTCTACTTGTCGAAAGTTACAAATAATTTCCGTTAAAGTATTAACAAAGGGGCTCCTAGTTCACTTAATCTTGAAGAACAAAAAATTGGCGAATTGTACTGTTTGGATGCTTTGCATATATGTTTCTTAGACTATATAGGAGCAATATATACAATGATTTCAACCGTCTACCTGTTCCATTCATTGTTCTACTTGTCGAAATTTACAAATAATTTCCTTTAAAGGATTAACAATGGGGCTCGTAGTTCACTTAAACTTGAAGAACAATAAATTGGCGAATTGTACTGTTTGGATGCTTAGCATATATGTTTCTTAGACTATATAGAAGCAATATATACAAAGATTTCAACCGTCTACCTGTTCTATTCATTGTTCTACTTGTAGAAAGTTACAAATAATCTCCATTTCATGATTAACAATGGGGCTCGTTGTTCACTTAAACTTGAAGAACAATAAATTGGCGAATTTTACTGTTTGGATGCTTTGCATATATGTTTCTTAGACTATATAGAAGCAATATATACAAAGATTTCAGCCGTCTACCTGTTCCATTCATTGTTCTACTTGTCGAAATTTACAAATAATTTCCTTTAAAGGATTAACAATGGGGCTCGTAGTTCACATAAACTTGAAGAACAAAAAATTAGCGAATGGTACTGTTTGGATGCTTTGCATATATGTTTCTTAGACTATATAGAAGCAATATATACAAAGATCTCAACCGTCTACCTGTTCCATTCATTGTTCTACTTGCCGAAATTTACAAATAATTTCCGTTAAAGGATTAACAATGGGGCTCGTTGATCACTTAAACTTGAAGAACAATAAATTGGCGAATTGTACTGTTTGGATGCTTTGCATATATGTTTCTTAGACTATATAGAAGCAATATATACAATGATTTCAACCGTCTACCTGTTCCATTCATTGTTCTACTTGTCGAAAGTTACAAATAATTTCCGTTAAAGTATTGACAATGGGGCTCGTAGTTCACTTAAACGTGCAGATCAAAGAATTGGCGAATTGTACTGTTTGGATGATTTTCATATATGTTTCTTAGACTATATAGAAGCAATATATACAATGATTTCAGCCGTCTGCGTGTTCCAATCATTGTTCTACTTGTCGAAATTTACAAATAATTTCCTTTAAAGGATTAACAATGGGGCTCGTAGTTCACTTAAACTTGAAGAACAAAAAATTGGCGACTGGTACTGTTTGGATGCTTTGCATATATGTTTCTTAGACTACATAGAAGCAATATATACAATGATTTCAACCGTCTACCTGTTCCATTCATTGTTCTACTTGTCGAAATTTACAAATAATTTCATTTAAAGGATTAACAATGGCGCTCGTTGTTCACTTAAACTTGAAGAACAATAAATTGGCGAATTGTACTGTTTGGATGCTTTGCATATATGTTTCTTAGACTATATAGAAGCAATATATACAATGATTTCAGCCGTCTGCGTGCTCCAATCATTGTTCTACTTGTCGAAATTTACAAATAATTTCCTTTAAAGGATTAACAATGGCGCTCGTTGTTCACTTAAACTTGAAGAACAATAAATTGGCGAATTGTACTGTTTGGATGCTTTGCATATATGTTTCTTAGACTATATAGAAGCATTATATAGAAAGATTTCAACCGCCTACCTGTTCCATTCATTGTTCTACTTCTCGAAATTTACAAATAATTTCCTTTAAAGCATTAACAATGGGGCTCGTTGTTCACTTAAACTTGAAGAACAATAAATTGGCGAATTGTACTGCTTGGATGCTTTGCATATATGTTTGTTAGACTATATAGAAGCAATATATACAAAGATTTCAGCCGACTACCTGTTCCATTCATTGTTCTACTTGTCGAAAGTTACAAATAATTTCCGATAAAGGATTAACCATTGGGGATCATTGTTCACTTAAACTTGAAGAACAAAAAATTAGCGAATGGTACTGTTTGGATGCTTTGCATATATGTTTCTTAGACTATATAGAAGCATTATATAGAAAGATTTCAACCGCCTACCTGTTCCATTCATTGCTCTACTTCTCGAAATTTACAAATAATTTCCTTTAAAGCATTAACATTGGGGCTCGTTGTTCACTTAAACTTGAAGAACAATAAATTGGCGAATTGTACTGTTTGGATGCTTTGCATATATGTTTCTTAGACTATATAGAAGCAATATATACAAAGATTTCAGCCGTCTACCAGTTCCATTCATTGTTCTACTTGTCGAAAGTTACAAATAATTTCCGATAAAGGATTAACCATTGGGGCTCATTGTTCACTTAAACTTGAAGAACAAAAAATTGGCGAATGGTACTGTTTGGATGCTTTGCATATATGTTTCTTAGACTATATAGAAGCAATATATACAAATATTTCAACCGTCTACCTGTTCCATTCAATGTTTTACTTGTCGATAGTTACAAATAATTTCCGTTAAAGGATTAACAATGGGGCTCGTAGTTCACTTACACTTGAAGAACAATAAATTGGCGAATTGTACTGTTTGGATGCTTTTCATATATGTTTCTTAGACTATATAGAAGCAATATATACAAAGATTTCAGCCGTCTACCTGTTCCATTCATTGTTCTACTTGTCGAAAGTTACAAATAATTTCCGATAAGGGATTAACCATTGGGGCTCATTGTTCACTTAAACTTGAAGAACAATAAATTGGCGAATGGTACTGTTTGGATTCTTTGCATATATGTTTCTTAGACTATATAGAAGCATTATATAGAAAGATTTCAACCGCCTACCTGTTCCATTCATTGTTCTACTTCTCGAAATTTACAAATAATTTCCTTTAAAGCATTAACAATGGGGCTCGTTGTTCACTTAAACTTGAAGAACAAAAAATTGGCGAAATGTACTGTTTGGATGCTTGCCATATATGTTTCTTAGACTATATAGAAGCAATATATACATTGATATCAACCGTCTACCTGTTCCATTCATTGTTCTACTTGTCTCGAAGTTACAAATAATTTCCGTTAAAGTATTAACAATGGGGCTCGTAGTTCACTTAAACATGAAGATGAAATAATTGGCGAATTGTACTGTTTGGATGCTTTGCATATAAATTTCTTAGACTATATAGAAGCAATATATACAAAGATTTCTACCGTCTACCTGTTCCATTCATTGTTCTACTTGTCGAAAATTACAAATAATTTCCGATAAAGGATTAACCATTGGGGCTCATTGTTCACTAAACTTGAAGAACAAAAAATTGGCGAATGGTACTGTTTGCATGCTTTGCATATATGTTTCTTAGACTATATAGAAGCAATATATACAATGATTTCAACCGTCTACCTGTTCCATTCATTGTTCTACTTGTCGAAAGTTACAAATAATTTCCGTTAAGGGATTAACAATGGGGATCGTAGTTTACTTAAACTTGAAGAACAAAAAATTGGCGAATTGTACTGTTTGGATGCTTTGCATATATGTTTCTTAGACTATATAAAAGCAATATATACAATGATTTCAACCGTCTACCTATTCCATTCATTGTTCTACTTGCCGAAATTTACAAATAATTTCCTTTAAAGCATTAACAATGGGGCTCGTTGTTCACTTAAACTTGAAGAACAATAAATTGGCGAATTGTGCTGTTTGGATGCTTTGCATATATGTTTCTTAGACTATATAGGAGCAATATATAAAAAGATCTCAACCGTCTACCAGTTCCATTCATTGTTCTACTTGTCGAAAGTTACAAATAATTTCCGATAAAGGATTAACCATTGGGGCTCATTGTTCACTTAAACTTGAAGAACAAAAAATTGGCGAATGGTACTGTTTGGATGCTTTGCATATATGTTTCTTAGACTATATAGAAGCATAATATAGAAAGATTTCAACCGCCTACCTGTTCCATTCATTGTTCTACTTCTCGAAATTTACAAATAATTTCCGTTAAAGGATTAACAATGGGGCTCGTAGTTCACTTACACTTGAAGAACAATAAATTGGCGAATTGTACTGTTTGGATGCTTTTCATATATGTTTCTTAGACTATATAGAAGCAATATATACAAAGATTTCAGCCGTCTACCTGTTCCATTCATTGTTCTACTAGTCGAAAGTTACAAATAATTTCCGATAAAGGATTAACCATTGGGGCTCATTGTTCACTTAAACTTGAAGAACAAAAAATTGGCGAATTGTACTGTTTGGATGCTTTGCATATATGTTTCTTAGACTATTTAGAAGCAATATATAGAAAGATTTCACCCGTCTACCTGTACTATTCATTGTTCTACTTGTAGAAAGTTACAAATAATTTCCATTTCATTATTATCAATGGGGCTCGCTGTTCACTTAAACTTGAAGATCAAAAAATAGGCGATTGTTACTGTTTAGATGCTTTGCATATAGGTTTCTTAGACTATATAGAAGCAATATATACAAAGATTTCAACCGTCTACCTGTTCCATTCATTGTTCTACTTGTCGAAAGTTACAAATAATTTCCGATAACAGATTAACCATTGGGGCTCATTGTTCACTTACACTTGAAGAACAAAAAATTGGCGAATGGTACTGTTTGGATGCTTTGCGTACATGTTTCTTAGACTATATAGAAGCAATATATAGAAATATTTCAACCGTCTACGTGTGCCAATCATTGTTCTACTCGTCGAAATTTACAAATAATTTCCTTTAAAGGATTAACAATGGGGCTCATTGTTCACTTAAACTTGAAGAACAAAAAATTGGCGAATTGTACTGTTTGGATGCTTTGCATATATGTTTCTTAGACTATTTAGAAGCAATATATAGAAAGATTTCACCCGTCTACCTGTACTATTCATTGTTCTACTTGTAGAAAGTTACAAATAATTTCCGTTTCATGATGATCAATGGGGCTCGTTGTTCACTTAAACTTGAAGAACAAAAAATTGGCGAATGGTACTGTGTGGATGCTTTGCATATATGTTTCTTAGACTATATAGAAGCAATATATACAAAGATTTCAACCGTCTACATGTTCTATTCATTGTTCTACTTGTCGAAAGTTACAATTAATTTCCGTTAAAGGATTAACAATGGGGCTCGTAGTTCACTTAAACTTGAAGAATAAAAAATTGGCGAATTGTACTGTTTGGATGCTTTGCATAGATGTTTCGTAGGCTATATAGTAGCAATATATACAATGATTTCAACCGTCTACCTGATCCATTCATTGTTCTACTTGTCGAAAATTACAAATAATTTCCTTTAAAGGATTAACAATGGGGCTCATTGTTCACTTAAACTTGAAGAACAAAAAATTGGCGAATTGTACTGTTTGGATGCTTTGCATATATGTTTCTTAGACTATTTAGAAGCAATATATAGAAAGATTTCACCCGTCTACCTGTACTATTCATTGTTCTACTTGTAGAAAGTTACAAATAATTTCCATTTCATTATTATCAATGGGGCTCGCTGTTCACTTAAACTTGAAGATCAAAAAATAGGCGATTGTTACTGTTTAGATGCTTTGCATATAGGTTTCTTAGACTATATAGAAGCAACATATACAAAGATTTCAACCGTCTACCTGTTCCATTCATTGTTCTACTTGTCGCAAGATACAAATAATTTCCGTTAAAGTATTAACAATGGGGCTCGGAGTTCACTTAAACTTGAAGATCAAATAATTGGCGAATTGTACTTTTTGGATAATTTGCAAATATGTTTCTTAGACTATATACAAGCAATATATACAATGATTTCAACCGTCTACCTGTTCCATTCATTGTTCTACTTGTCGAAAGTTACAAATAATTTCCGTTAAGGGATTAACAATGGGGATCGTAGTTTACTTAAACTTGAAGAACAAGAAATTGGCGAATGGAATTTGGATGCTTTGCATATATGTTTCTTATACTATATAGAAGCAATATATACAATGATTTCAACCGTCTACCTGATCCATTCATTGCTCTACTTGTCGAAATTTACAAATAATTTCCTTTACAGGATTAACAATGGGGCTCGTTGTTCACTTAAACTTGAAGAACAAAAAATTGGCGAATGGTACTGTGTGGATGCTTTGCATATATGTTTCTTAGACTATATAGAAGCAATATATACAAAGATTTCAACCGTCTACCTGTTCCATTCATTGTTCTACTTGTCGAAAGTTACAAATAATTTCCGATAACAGATTAACCATTGGGGCTCATTGTTCACTTACACTTGAAGAACAAAAAATTGGCGAATGGTACCGTTTGGATGCTTTGCATATATGTTTCTTATATTATATAGAAGCAATATATACAAATATTTCAACCGTCTACGTGTGCCAATCATTGTTCTACTCGTCGAAATTTACAAATAATTTCCTTTAAAGGATTAACAATGGGGCTCATTGTTCACTTAAACTTGAAGAACAAAAAATTGGCGAATTGTACTGTTTGGATGCTTTGCATATATGTTTCTTAGACTATTTAGAAGCAATATATAGAAAGATTTCACCCGTCTACCTGTACTATTCATTGTTCTACTTGTAGAAAGTTACAAATAATTTCCGTTTCATGATGATCAATGGGGCTCGTTGTTCACTTAAACTTGAAGAACAAAAAATTGGCGAATGGTACTGTTTGGATGCTTTGCATATATGTTTCTTAAATAATATAGAAGCAATATATACAAAGATTTCAACCGTCTACCTGTTCCATTCATTGTTCTTCTTGTCGAAAATTACAAATAATTTCCGATAAAGGATTAACCATTGGGGCTCATTGTTCACTTACACTAGAAGAACAAAAAATTGGCGAATTGTACTGTTTGGATGCTTTGCATATATGTTTCTGATATTATATAGAAGCAATATATACAAAGATTTCAACCGTCTACCTGTTCCATTCACTGTTCTACTTGTCGAAAGTTACAAATAATTTCTGATAAAGGATTAACAATGGGGCTCATTGTTCACTTAAACTTGAAGAACAAAAAATTGGCGAATGGTACTGTTTGGATGCTTTGCATATATGTTTCTTAGACTATATGGAAGCAATATATACAAAGATTTCAACCGTCTGTGTGTTCGAATCATTGTTCTACTTGTAGAAACTTACAATTAATTTCCGTTAAAGGATTAACAATGGGGCTCGTAGTTCACTTAAACTTGAAGAACAAAAAATTGGCGAATTGTACTGTTTGGATGATTTGCATATATGTTTCTTATACTATATAGAAGCAATATATACAAAGATTTCAACCGTCTACGTGTTCCAATCATTGTTCTACTTGTCGAAATTTACAAATAATTTCCTTTAAAGGATTAACAATGGGGCTCGTTGTTCATTTAAACTTGAAGAACAAAAAATTGATGAATGGTACTGTTTGAATGCTTTGCATATATGTTTCTTAGACTATATGGAAGCAATATATACAAAGATATCAACCGTCTGTGTTTTCCAATCATTGTTCTACTTGTCGAAAATTACAAATAATTTCTGATAAAGGATTAACCATTGGGTCTCGTAGTTCACTTAAACTTGAAGATCAAATAATTGGCGAATTGTACTGTTTGGATGCTTTGCATATATGTTTCTGATATTATATAGAAGCAATATATACAAAGATTTCAACCGTCTACCTGTTCCATTCACTGTTCTACTGGTCGAAAGTTACAAATAATTTCCGTTTCATGATGATCAATGGGGCTCGTTGTTCACTTAAACTTGAAGAACAAAAAATTGGCGAATGGTACTGTTTGGATGCTTTGCATATATGTTTCTTAAATAATATAGAAGCAATATATACAAAGATTTCAACCGTCTACCTGTTCCATTCATTGTTCTTCTTGTCGAAAATTACAAATAATTTCCGATAAAGGATTAACCATTGGGGCTCATTGTTCACTTACACTTGAAGAACAAAAAATTGGCGAATTGTACTGTTTGGATGCTTTGCATATATGTTTCTGATATTATATAGAAGCAATATATACAAAGATTTCAACCGTCTACCTGTTCCATTCACTGTTCTACTTGTCGAAAGTTACAAATAATTTCTGATAAAGGATTAACAATGGGGCCCATTGTTCACTTAAACTTGAAGAACAAAAAATTGGCGAATGGTACTGTTTGGATGCTTTGCATATATGTTTCTTAGACTATATGGAAGCAATATATACAAAGATTTCATCCGTCTGCGTGTTCCAATCATTGTTCTACTTGTAGAAAGTTACAATTAATTTCCGTTAAAGGATTAACAATGGGGCTCGTAGTTCACTTAAACTTGAAGAACAAAAAATTGGCGAATTGTGCTGTTTGGATGCTTTGCATTTGTGTTTCTTAGACTATTTAGAAGCAATGTATAGAAAGATTTCACCCGTCTACCTGTACTATTCATTGTTCTACTTGTAGAAAGTTACAAATAATTTCCATTTCATGATTATCAATGGGGCTCGCTGTTCACTTAAACTTGAAGATCAAAAAATTGGCGAATGTTACTGTTTAGATGCTTTGCATATAGGTTTCTTAGACTATATAGAAGCAACATATACAAAGATTTCAACCGTCTACCTGTTCTATTCTTTGTTCTTCTTGTCGAAATTTACAAATAATTTCCTTTAAAGGATTAACAATGGGGCTCGTTGTTCACTTAAACTTGAAGAACAATAAATTGGCAAATTGTACTGTTTGGATGCTTTGCATATATGTTTCTTAGACTATATAGAAGCAATATATACAACGATTTCAACCGTCTACCTGTTCCATTCATTGTTCTACTTGTCGAAAGTTACAAATAATTTCCGATAAAGGATTAACAATGGGGCTCGTTGTTCACTTAAACTTGAAGAACAATAAATTGGCAAATTGTACTGTTTGGATGCTTTGCATATATGTTTCTTAGACTATATAGAAGCAATATATACAACGATTTCAACCGTCTACCTGTTCCATTCATTGTTCTACTTGTCGAAAGTTACAAATAATTTCCGATAAAGGATTAACAATGGGGCTCATTGTTCACTTAAACTTGAAGATCAAAAAATTGGCGAATGTTACTGTTTAGATGCTTTGCATATAGGTTTCTTAGACTATATAGAAGCAACATATACAAAGATTTCAACCGTCTACAAGTTCCATTCATTGTTCTACTTGTCGAAAGTTACAAATAATTTCAGATAAAGGATTAACAATGGGGCTCATTGTTCACTTAAACTTGAAGAACAAAAAATTGGCGAATGGTACTGTTTGCATGCTTTGCATATATGTTTCTTAGACTATATAGAAGCAATATATACATTGATTTCAACCGTCTACCTGTTCCATTCATTGTTCTACTTGTCGGAAGTTACAAATAATTTCCGTTAAAGTATTAACAATGGGGCTCGTAGTTCACTTAAACTTGAAGATCAAATAATTGGCGAATTGTACTGTTTGGATGATTTGCATATATGTTTCTTATACTATATAGAAGCAATATATACAAAGATTTCAACCGTCTACCTGTTCCATTCAATGTTCTACTTGTCGAAAGTTACAAATAATTTTCGATAAAGGATTAACAATGGGGCTCATTGTTCACTTAAACTTGAAGAACAAAAAATTGGCGAATGGTACTGTTTGGATGCTTTGCATATATGTTTCTTAGACTATATGGAAGCAATATATACAAAGATTTCAACCGTCTGTGTTTTCGAATCATTGTTCTACTTGTAGAAACTTACAATTAATTTCCGTTAAAGGATTAACAATGGGGCTCGTAGTTCACTTAAACTTGAAGAACAAAAAATTGGCGAATTGTACTGTTTGGATGATTTGCATATATGTTTCTTATACTATATAGAAGCAATATATACAAAGATTTCAACCGTCTACGTGTTCCAATCATTGTTCTACTTGTCGAAATTTACAAATAATTTCCTTTAAAGGATTAACAATGGGGCTCGTTGTTCATTTAAACTTGAAGAACAAATAATTGATGAATGGTACTGTTTGGATGCTTTGCATATATGTTTCTTAGACTATATGGAAGCAATATATACAAAGATTTCAACCGTCTGTGTGTTCCAATCATTGTTCTACTTGTCGAAAATTACAAATAATTTCTGATAAAGGATTAACCATTGGGTCTCGTAGTTCACTTAAACTTGAAGATCAAATAATTGGCGAATTGTACTGTTTGGATGATTTAAAGATATGTTTCTTAGACTATATAGACGCATTATATACAAGGATTTCCGCCGTCTACCTGTTCCATTCATTGTTCTACTTGTCGAAAGTTACAAATAATTTCCGATAAAGGATTAACAATGAGGCTCATTGTTCACTTAAACTTGAAGATCAAAAAATTGGCGAATGTTACTGTTTAGATGCGTTGCATATAGGTTTCTTAGACTATATAGAAGCAACGTATACAATGATTTCACCCGTCTACCTGTACTATTCATTGTTCTACTTGTAGAAAGTTACAAATAATTTCCATTTCATGATTATCAATGGGGCTCGCTTTTCACTTAAACTTGAAGAACAAAAAATTGGCGAATGGTACTGTTTGGATGGTTTGCGTACATGTTTCTTAGACTATATGGAAGCAATATACACAAAGATTTCAACCGTCTACGTGTTCCAATCATTGTTCTACTTGTCGAAATTTACAAATAATTTCCTTTAAAGGATTAACAATGGGGCTCGTTGTTCACGTAAACTTGAAGAACAAAAAAGTGGCGAATGGTACTGTTTGGATGCTTTGCATATATGTTTCTTAGACTATATGCAAGCGATATATACATTGATTTCAACCGTCTACCTGTTCCATTCATTGTTCTACTTGTCGCAAGTTACAAATAATTTCCGTTAAAGTATTAACAATGGGGCTCGTAGTTCACTTAAACTAGAAGATCAAATAATTGGCGAATTGTACTGTTTGGATGATTTGCATATATGTTTCTTAGACTATATAGAAGCAATATATACATTGATTTCAACAGTCTACCTGTTCCATTCATTGTTCTACTTGTCGCAAGTTACAAATAATTTCCGTTAAAGTATTAACAATGGGGCTCGTAGTTCACTTAAACTTGAAGATCAAATAATTTGCGAATTGTACTGTTTGGATGATTTGCATATATGTTTCTTATACTATATAGAAGCAATATATACAAAGATTTCAACCGTCTACCTGTTCCATTCAATGTTCTACTTGTCGAAAGTTACAAATAATTTTCGATAAAGGATTAACAATGGGGCTCATTGTTCACTTAAACTTGAAGAACAAAAAATTGGCGAATGGTACTGTTTGGATGCATTGCATATATGTTTCTTAGACTATATGGAAGCAATATATACAAAGATTTCAACCGTCTGTGTGTTCCAATCATTGTTCTACTTGTAGAAAGTTACAATTAATTTCCTTTAAAGGATTAACCATTGGGGCTCATTGTTCACTTAAACTTTAAGAACAAAAAATTGGCGAATTGTACTGTTTGGATGCTTTGCATATATGTTTCTTAGTCTATATAGAAGCAATATATACAAAGATTTCAACCGTTTACCTGTTCCATTCATTGTTCTACTTGTCGAAAGTTACAAATAATTTCCGTTAAAGGTTTAACAATGGGGCTCGTAGTTCACTTAAACTTGAAGAACAAAAAATTGGCGAATTGTACTGTTTGGATGCTTTGCATATATGTTTCTTAGACTATATAGAAGCAATATATACAAAGATTTCAACCGTCTACCTGTTCCATTCATTGTTCTACTTGTCGAAAATTACAAATAATTTCCGATAAAGGATTAACCATTGGGGCTCATTGTTCACTTAAACTTGAAGACCAAAAAATTGGCGAATGGTAATGTTTGGATGCTTTGCGTACATGTTTCTTAGACTATATGGAAGCAATATATACAAAGATTTCAACCGTCTACGTGTTCCAATCATTGTTCTACTTGTCGAAATTTACAAATAATTTCCTTTAAAGGATTAACAATGGGGCTCGTTGTTCACCTAAACTTGAAGAACAAAAAATTGATGAATGGTACTGTTTGGATGCTTTGCATATATGTTTCTTAGACTATATAGAAGCAATATATACATTGATTTCAACCGTCTACCTGTTCCATTCATTGTTCTACTTGTCGCAAGTTACAAATAATTTCCGTTAAAGTATTAACAATGGGGCTCGTAGTACACTTAAACTTCAAGATCAAATAATTGGCGAATTGTACTGTTTGGATGCATTGCATATATGTTTCTTAGACTATATGGAAGCAATATATACAAAGATTTCAACCGTCTGTGTGTTCCAATCATTGTTCTACTTGTAGAAAGTTACAATTAATTTCCTTTAAAGGATTAACCATTGGGGCTCATTGTTCACTTAAACTTTAAGAACAAAAAATTGGCGAATTGTACTGTTTGGATGCTTTGCATATATGTTACTTAGACTATATAGAAGCAATATATACAAAGATTTCAACCGTTTACCTGTTCCATTCATTGTTCTACTTGTCGAAAATTACAAATAATTTCCGTTAAAGGTTTAACAATGGGGCTCGTAGTTCACTTAAACTTGAAGAACAAAAAATTGGCGAATTGTACTGTTTGGATGCTTTGCATATATGTTTCTTAGACTATATAGAAGCAATATATACAAAGATTTCAACCGTCTACCTGTTCCATTCATTGTTCTACTTGTCGAAAATTACAAATAATTTCCGATAAAGGATTAACCATTGGGGCTCATTGTTCACTTAAACTTGAAGACCAAAAAATTGGCGAATGGTAATGTTTGGATGCTTTGCGTACATGTTTCTTAGACTATATAGAAGCAATATATACAAAGATTTCAACCGTCTACGTGTTCCAATCATTGTTCCACTTGTCGAAATTTACAAATAATTTCCTTTAAAGGATTAACAATGGGGCTCGTTGTTCATTTAAACTTGAAGATCAAAAAATTGGCGAATGGTACTGTTTGGATGCTTTGAATATATGTTTCTTATATTATATAGAAGCAATATATACAAATATTTCAACCGTCTACCTGTTCTATTCATTGTTCTACTTGTAAAAAGTTACAAATAATTTCCGTTTCATGATTATCAATGGGGCTCGCTTTTCACTTAAACTTGAAGATCAAAAAATCGGCGAATGGTACTGTTTGGATGCTTTGCATATATGTTTCTTAGATTATATAGAAGCAATATATACAAAGATTTCAACCGTCTACCTGTTCCATTCATTGTTCTACTTGTCGAAAATTACAAATAATTTCCGATAAAGGATTAACCATTGGGGCTCATTGTTCACTTAAACTTGAAGAACAAAAAAGTGGCGAATGGTACTGTTTGGATGCTTTGCATATATGTTTCTTAGACTATATGCAAGCAATATATACATTGATTTCAACCGTCTACCTGTTCCATTCATTGTTCTACTTGTCGCAAGTTACAAATAATTTCCGTTAAAGTATTAACAATGGGGCTCGTAGTTCACTTAAACTAGAAGATCAAATAATTGGCGAATTGTACTGTTTGGATGATTTGCATATATGTTTCTTAGACTATATAGAAGCAATATATACATTGATTTCAACAGTCTACCTGTTCCATTCATTGTTCTACTTGTCGCAAGTTACAAATAATTTCCGTTAAAGTATTAACAATGGGGCTCGTAGTTCACTTAAACTTGAAGATCAAATAATTTGCGAATTGTACTGTTTGGATGATTTGCATATATGTTTCTTATACTATATAGAAGCAATATATACAAAGATTTCAACCGTTTACCTGTTCCATTCATTGTTCTACTTGTCGAAAGTTACAAATAATTTCCGTTAAAGGTTTAACAATGGGGCTCGTAGTTCACTTAAACTTGAAGAACAAAAAATTGGCGAATTGTACTGTTTGGATGCTTTGCATATATGTTTCTTAGACTATATAGAAGCAATATATACAAAGATTTCAACCGTCTACCTGTTCCATTCATTGTTCTACTTGTCGAAAATTACAAATAATTTCCGATAAAGGATTAACCATTGGGGCTCATTGTTCACTTAAACTTGAAGACCAAAAAATTGGCGAATGGTAATGTTTGGATGCTTTGCGTACATGTTTCTTAGACTATATGGAAGCAATATATACAAAGATTTCAACCGTCTACGTGTTCCAATCATTGTTCTACTTGTCGAAATTTACAAATAATTTCCTTTAAAGGATTAACAATGGGGCTCGTTGTTCACCTAAACTTGAAGAACAAAAAATTGATGAATGGTACTGTTTGGATGCTTTGCATATATGTTTCTTAGACTATATAGAAGCAATATATACATTGATTTCAACCGTCTACCTGTTCCATTCATTGTTCTACTTGTCGCAAGTTACAAATAATTTCCGTTAAAGTATTAACAATGGGGCTCGTAGTACACTTAAACTTCAAGATCAAATAATTGGCGAATTGTACTGTTTGGATGCATTGCATATATGTTTCTTAGACTATATGGAAGCAATATATACAAAGATTTCAACCGTCTGTGTGTTCCAATCATTGTTCTACTTGTAGAAAGTTACAATTAATTTCCTTTAAAGGATTAACCATTGGGGCTCATTGTTCACTTAAACTTTAAGAACAAAAAATTGGCGAATTGTACTGTTTGGATGCTTTGCATATATGTTACTTAGACTATATAGAAGCAATATATACAAAGATTTCAACCGTTTACCTGTTCCATTCATTGTTCTACTTGTCGAAAATTACAAATAATTTCCTTTAAAGGTTTAACAATGGGGCTCGTAGTTCACTTAAACTTGAAGAACAAAAAATTGGCGAATTGTACTGTTTGGATGCTTTGCATATATGTTTCTTAGACTATATAGAAGCAATATATACAAAGATTTCAACCGTCTACCTGTTCCATTCATTGTTCTACTTGTCGAAAATTACAAATAATTTCCGATAAAGGATTAACCATTGGGGCTCATTGTTCACTTAAACTTGAAGACCAAAAAATTGGCGAATGGTAATGTTTGGATGCTTTGCGTACATGTTTCTTAGACTATATGGAAGCAATATATACAAAGATTTCAACCGTCTACGTGTTCCAATCATTGTTCTACTTGTCGAAATTTACAAATAACTTCCTTTAAAGGATTAACAATGGGGCTCGTTGTTCACTTAAACTTGAAGAACAAAAAAATTGCGAATGGTACTGTTTGGATGCTTTGCATATATGTTTCTTAGACTATATAGAAGCAATATATACAATGATTTCAACCGTCTACCGATTCCATTCATTGCTCTACTTGTCGCAAATTTACAAATTATTTCCTTTATTGGATTAACAATGGGGCTCGTAGTTCACTTAAACTTGAAGAACAAAAAATTGGCGAATGGTACTGTTTGGATGGTTTGCGTACATGTTTCTTAGACTATATGGAAGCAATATATACAAAGATTTCAACCGTCTACGTGTTCCAATCATTGTTCTACTTGTCGAAATTTACAAATAATTTCCTTTAAAGGATTAACAATGGGGCTCGTTGTTCACTTAAACTTGAAGAACAAAAAAGTGGCGAATGGTACTGTTTGGATGCTTTGCATATATGTTTCTTAGACTATATGCAAGCAATATATACATTGATTTCAACCGTCTACCTGTTCCATTCATTGTTCTACTTGTCGCAAGTTACAAATAATTTCCGTTAAAGTATTAACAATGGGGCTCGTAGTTCACTTAAACTAGAAGATCAAATAATTGGCGAATTGTACTGTTTGGATGATTTGCATATATGTTTCTTAGACTATATAGAAGCAATATATACATTGATTTCAACAGTCTACCTGTTCCATTCATTGTTCTACTTGTCGCAAGTTACAAATAATTTCCGTTAAAGTATTAACAATGGGGCTCGTAGTTCACTTAAACTTGAAGATCAAATAATTTGCGAATTGTACTGTTTGGATGATTTGCATATATGTTTCTTATACTATATAGAAGCAATATATACAAAGATTTCAACCGTCTACCTGTTCCATTCAATGTTCTACTTGTCGAAAGTTACAAATAATTTTCGATAAAGGATTAACAATGGGGCTCATTGTTCACTTAAACTTGAAGAACAAAAAATTGGCGAATGGTACTGTTTGGATGCATTGCATATATGTTTCTTAGACTATATGGAAGCAATATATACAAAGATTTCAACCGTCTGTGCGTTCCAATCATTGTTCTACTTGTAGAAAGTTACAATTAATTTCCTTTAAAGGATTAACCATTGGGGCTCATTGTTCACTTAAACTTTAAGAACAAAAAATTGGCGAATTGTACTGTTTGGATGCTTTGCATATATGTTTCTTAGACTATATAGAAGCAATATATACAAAGATTTCAACCGTTTACCTGTTCCATTCATTGTTCTACTTGTCGAAAGTTACAAATAATTTCCGTTAAAGGTTTAACAATGGGGCTCGTAGTTCACTTAAACTTGAAGAACAAAAAATTGGCGAATTGTACTGTTTGGATGCTTTGCATATATGTTTCTTAGACTATATAGAAGCAATATATACAAAGATTTCAACCGTCTACCTGTTCCATTCATTGTTCTACTTGTCGAAAATTACAAATAATTTCCGACAAAGGATTAACCATTGGGGCTCATTGTTCACTTAAACTTGAAGACCAAAAAATTGGCGAATGGTAATGTTTGGATGCTTTGCGTACATGTTTCTTAGACTATATGGAAGCAATATATACAAAGATTTCAACCGTCTACGTGTTCCAATCATTGTTCTACTTGTCGAAATTTACAAATAATTTCCTTTAAAGGATTAACAAAGGGCTCGTTGTTCACCTAAACTTGAAGATCAAAAAATTGATGAATGGTACTGTTTGGATGCTTTGCATATATGTTTCTTAGACTATATAGAAGCAATATATACATTGATTTCAACCGTCTACCTGTTCCATTCATTGTTCTACTTGTCGCAAGTTACAAATAATTTCCGTTAAAGTATTAACAATGGGGCTCGTAGTACACTTAAACTTCAGGATCAAATAATTGGCGAATTGTACTGTTTGGATGATTTGCATATATGTTTCTTATACTATATAGAAGCAATATATACAAAGATTTCAACCGTCTACGTGTTCCAATCATTGTTCTACTTGTCGAAATTTACAAATAATTTCCTTTAAAGGATTAACAATGGGGCTCGTTGTTCATTTAAACTTGAAGAACAAAAAATTGATGAATGGTACTGTTTGGATGCTTTGCATATATGTTTCTTAGACTATATGGAAGCAATATATACAAAGATTTCAATCGTCTGTGTGTTCCAATCATTGTTGTACTTGTCGAAAATTACAAATAATTTCTGATAAAGGATTAACCATTGGGTCTCGTAGTTCACTTAAACTTGAAGATCAAATAATTGGCGAATTGTACTGTTTGGATGATTTGCAGATATGTTTCTTAGACTATATAGACGCAATATATACAAGGATTTCCACCGTCTACCTGTTCCATTCATTGTTCTACTTGTCGAAAGTTACAAATAATTTCCGATAAAGGATTATCAATGGGGCTCATTGTTCACTTAAACTTGAAGATCAAAAAATTAGCGAATGGTACTGTTTGGATGCTTTGCGTACATGTTTCTTAGACTATATGGAAGCAATATATACAAAGATTTCAACCGTTTACGTGTTCCAATCATTGTTCTACTTGTCGAAATTTACAAATAATTTCCTTTAAAGTATTAACAATGGGGCTCGTTGTTCACTTAAACTTGAAGAAAAAAAATTGATGAATGGTACTGCTTGGATGCTTTGCATATATGTTTCTTAGACTATATAGAAGCAATATATACATTGATTTCAACAGTCTACCTGTTCCATTCATTGTTCTACTTGTCGCAAGTTACAAATAATTTCCGTTAAAGTATTAACAATGGGGCTCGTAGTTCACTTAAACTTGAAGATCAAATAATTGGCGAATTGTACTGTTTGGATGATTTGCATATATGTTTCTTATACTATATAGAAGCAATATATAAAAAGATTTCAACCGTCTACCTGTTCCATTCAATGTTCTACTTGTCGAAAGTTACAAATAATTTCCGATAAAGGATTAACAATGGGGCTCATTGTTCACTTAAACATGAAGAACAAAAAATTGGCGAATGGTACTGTTTGGATGCTTTGCATATATGTTTCTTAGACTATATAGAAGCAATATATACATTGATTTCAACAGTCTACCTGTTCCATTCATTGTTCTACTTGTCGCAAGTTACAAATAATTTCCGTTAAAGTATTAACAATGGGGCTCGTAGTTCACTTAAACTTGAAGATCAAATAATTGGCAAATTGTACTGTTTGGATGATTTGCATATATGTTTCTTATACTATATAGAAGCAATATATACAAAGATTTCAACCGTCTACCTGTTCCATTCAATGTTCTACTTGTCGAAAGTTACAAATAATTTCCGATAAAGGATTAACAATGGGGCTCATTGTTCACTTAAACTTGAAGACCAAAAAATTGGCGAATGGTAATGTTTGGATGCTTTGCGTACATGTTTCTTAGACTATATGGAAGCAATGTATACAAAGGTTTCAACCGTCTACGTGTTCCAATCATTGTTCTACTTGTCGAAATTTACAAATAATTTCCTTTGAAGGATTAACGATGGGGCTCGTAGTTCACTTAAACTTGAAGAACAAAAAATTGGCGAATTGTGCTGTTTGGATGCTTTGCATATGTGTTTCTTAGACTATTTAGAAGCAATATATAGAAAGATTTCACCCGTCTACCTGTACTATTCATTGTTCTACTTGTAGAAAGTTACAAATAATTTTCATTTCATGATTATCAATGGGGCTCGCTGTTCACTTAAACTTGAAGAACAAAAAATTGGCGAATGGTACTGTTTGGATGCTTTGCATATATGTTTCTTAGTCTATTTAGAAGCAATATATAGAAAGATTTCAACCGTCTACCTGTTCCATTCATTGTTCTACTTGTCGAAAATTATAAGTAATTTCCGATAAAGGATTAACCATTGGGGCCCATTGTTCACTTAAACTTGAAGAACAAAAAATTGGCGAATGGTACTGTTTAGATGCTTTGCATATAGGTTTCTTAGACTATATAGAAGCAACATATACAAAGATTTCAACCGTCTACCTGTTCTATTCATTGTTCTTCTTGTCGAAAGTTAGAAATAATTTCCGTTTCATGAATATCAATGGGCCTCGTTGTTCACTTAAACTTGAAGAACAAAAAATTGGCGAATGGTACTGTTTGGATGCTTTGCATATATGTTTCTTAGTCTATTTAGAAGCAATATATAGAAAGATTTCAACCGTCTACCTGTTCCATTCATTGTTCTACTTGTCGAAAATTATAAGTAATTTCCGATAAAGGATTAACCATTGGGGCCCATTGTTCACTTAAACTTGAAGAACAAAAAATTGGCGAATGGTACTGTTTGGATGCTTTGCATATATGTTTCTTAGACTATATGGAAGCAATATATACAAAGATTTCAACCGTCTGTGTGTTCCAATCCTTGTTCTACTTGTAGAAAGTTACAATTAATTTCCGTTAAAGGATTAACAATGGGGCTCGTAGTTCACTTAAACTTGAAGAACAAAAAATTGGCGAATGGTACTGTTTGGATGCTTTGAATATATGTTTCTTATATTATATAGAAGCAATATATACAAAGATTTCAACCTGTCTACCTGTTCCATTCATTGTTCTACTTGTAGAAAGTTACAAATAATTTCCGATAACGGATTAACCATTGGGGCTCATTGTTCACTTAAACTTGAAGAACAAAAAATTGGCGAATTGTACTGTTTGGATGCTTTGCATATATGATTCGTAGATTATATAGAAGCAATATATACATTGATTTCAACCGTCTACCTGATCCATTCATTGTTCTACTTGTCGAAAGTTAGAAATAATTTCCGTTTCATGATTATCCATGGGCCTCGTTGTTCACTTAAACTTGAAGAACAAAAAATTGGCGACTGGTACTGTTTGGATGATTTGCATATATGTTTCTTAGACTATATAGAAGCAATATATACATTGATTTCAAGCGTCTACCTGTTCCATTCGTTGTTCTACTTGTCGGAAGTTACAAATAATTTTTCGTTAAAGTATTAACAATGGGGCTCGTAGTTCACTTAAATATGAAGATGAAATAATTGGCGAATTGTACTGTTTGGATGCTTTGCATATATGTTTCTTAGACTATTTAGAAGCAATATATAGAAAGATTTCACCTCGTCTACCTGTACTATTCATTGTTCTACTTGAAGAAAGTTACAAATAATTTCCATTTCATGATTATCAATGGGGCTCGCTGTTCACTTAAACTTGAAGATCAAAAAAGTGGCGAATGGTACTGTTTGGATGCTTTGCATATATGTTTCTTAGATTATATAGAAGCAATATATACAAAGATTTCGACCGTCTACCTGTTCCATTCATTGATCTACTTGTCGAAAGTTACAAATAATTTCCGATAAAGGATTAACAATGGGGCTCATTGTTCACTTAAACTTGAAGGACAAAAAATTGGCGAATGGTACTGTTTGGATGCTTTGCGTATATGTTTCTTAAACTATATGGAAGCAATATATACAAAGATTTCAACCGTCTACCTGTTCCATTCAATGTTCTACTTGTCGAAAGTTACAAATAATTTCCGATAAAGGATTAACAATGGGGCTCGTAGTTCACTTAAACTAGAAGATCAAATAATTGGCGAATTGTACTGTTTGGATGATTTGCATATATGTTTCTTAGACTATATAGAAGCAATATATACATTGATTTCAACAGTCTACCTGTTCCATTCATTGTTCTACTTGTCGAAAGTTACAAATAATTTTCGATAAAGGATTAACAATGGGGCTCATTGTTCACTTAAACTTGAAGAACAAAAAATTGGCGAATGGTACTGTTTGGATGCATTGCATATATGTTTCTTAGACTACATGGAAGCAATATATACAAAGATTTCAACCGTCTGTGTGTTCCAATCATTGTTCTACTTGTAGAAAGTTACAATTAATTTCCTTTAAAGGATTAACCATTGGGGCTCATTGTTCACTTAAACTTTAAGAACAAAAAATTGGCGAATTGTACTGTTTGGATGCTTTGCATATATGTTTCTTAGACTATATAGAAGCAATATATACAAAGATTTCAACCGTTTACCTGTTCCATTCATTGTTCTACTTGTCGAAAGTTACAAATAATTTCCGTTAAAGGTTTAACAATGGGGCTCGTAGTTCACTTAAACTTGAAGAACAAAAAATTGGCGAATTGTACTGTTTGGATGCTTTGCATATATGTTTCTTAGACTATATAGAAGCAATGTATAGAAAGATTTCACCCGTCTACCTGTACTATTCATTGTTCTACTTGTAGAAAGTTACAAATAATTTCCATTTCATGATTATCAATGGGGCTCGCTGTTCACTTAAACTTGAAGATCAAAAAATTGGCGAATGTTACTGTTTAGATGCTTTGCATATAGGTTTCTTAGACTATATAGAAGCAACATATACAAAGATTTCAACCGTCTACCTGTTCTATTCGTTGTTCTTCTTGTCGAAATTTACAAATAATTTCCTTTAAAGGATTAACAATGGGGCTCGTTGTTCACTTAACCTTGAAGAACAATAAATTGGCGAATTGTACTGTTTGGATGCTTTGCATATATGTTTCTTAGACTATATAGAAGCAATATATACAAAGATTTCAACCGTCTACCTGTTCCATTCATTGTTCTACTTGTCGAAAATTACAAATAATTTCCGATAAAGGATTAACCATTGGGGCTCATTGTTCACTTAAACTTGAAGACCAAAAAATTGGCGAATGGTAATGTTTGGATGCTTTGCGTACATGTTTCTTAGACTATATGGAAGCAATATATACAAAGATTTCAACCGTTTACGTGTTCCAATCATTGTTCTACTTGTCGAAATTTACAAATAATTTCCTTTAAAGGATTAACAATGGGGCTCGTTGTTCACTTAAACTTGAAGAAAAAAAATTGATGAATGGTACTGATTGGATGCTTTGCATATATGTTTCTTAGACTATATAGAAGCAATATATACATTGATTTCAAGCGTCTACCTGTACCATTCGTTGTTCTACTTGTCGGAAGTTACAAATAATTTTTCGTTAAAGTATTAACAATGGGGCTCGTAGTTCACTTAAACATGAAGATGAAATAATTGGCGAATTGTACTGTTTGGATGCTTTGCATATATGTTTCTTAGACTATTTAGAAGCAATATATAGAAAGATTTCACCTCGTCTACCTGTACTATTCATTGTTCTACTTGAAGAATGTTACAAATAATTTCCATTTCATGATTATCAATGGGACTCGCTGTTCACTTAAACTTGAAGATCAAAAAAGTGGCGAATGGTACTGTTTGGATGCTTTGCATATATGTTTCTTAGATTATATAGAAGCAATATATACAAAGATTTCGACCGTCTACCTGTTCCATTCATTGATCTACTTGTCAAAGTTACAAATAATTTCCGATAAAGGATTAACAATGGGGCTCATTGTTCACTTAAACTTGAAGATCAAAAAATTGGCGAATGTTACTGTTTAGATGCTTTGCATATAGGTTTCTTAGACTATATAGAAGCAACATATACAAAGATTTCAACCGTCTACCTGTTCTATTCATTGTTCTTCTTGTCGAAAGTTAGAAATAATTTCCGTTTCATGAATATCAATGGGCCTCGTTGTTCACTTAAACTTGAAGAACAGAAAATTGGCGAATGGTACTGTTTGGATGCTTTGCATATATGTTTCTTAGTCTATTTAGAAGCAATATATAGAAAGATTTCAACCGTCTACCTGTTCCATTCATTGTTCTACTTGTCGAAAATTATAAGTAATTTCCGATAAAGGATTAACCATTGGGGCCCATTGTTCACTTAAACTTGAAGAACAAAAAATTGGCGAATGGTACTGTTTGGATGCTTTGCATATATGTTTCTTAGACTATATGGAAGCAATATATACAAAGATTTCAACCGTCTGTGTGTTCCAATCCTTGTTCTACTTGTAGAAAGTTACAATTAATTTCCGTTAAAGGATTAACAATGGGGCTCGTAGTTCACTTAAACTTGAAGAACAAAAAATTGGCGAATGGTACTGTTTGGATGCTTTGAATATATGTTTCTTATATTATATAGAAGCAATATATACAAAGATTTCAACCTGTCTACCTGTTCCATTCATTGTTCTACTTGTAGAAAGTTACAAATAATTTCCGATAACGGATTAACCATTGGGGCTCATTGTTCACTTAAACTTGAAGAACAAAAAATTGGCGAATTGTACTGTTTGGATGCTTTGCATATATGATTCGTAGATTATATAGAAGCAATATATACATTGATTTCAACCGTCTACCTGATCCATTCATTGTTCTACTTGTCGAAAGTTAGAAATAATTTCCGTTTCATGATTATCCATGGGCCTCGTTGTTCACTTAAACTTGAAGAACAAAAAATTGGCGACTGGTACTGTTTGGATGATTTGCATATATGTTTCTTAGACTATATAGAAGCAATATATACATTGATTTCAAGCGTCTACCTGTTCCATTCGTTGTTCTACTTGTCGGAAGTTACAAATAATTTTTCGTTAAAGTATTAACAATGGGGCTCGTAGTTCACTTAAACATGAAGATGAAATAATTGGCGAATTGTACTGTTTGGATGCTTTGCATATATGTTTCTTAGACTATTTAGAAGCAATATATAGAAAGATTTCACCTCGTCTACCTGTACTATTCATTGTTCTACTTGAAGAAAGTTACAAATAATTTCCATTTCATGATTATCAATGGGGCTCGCTGTTCACTTAAACTTGAAGATCAAAAAAGTGGCGAATGGTACTGTTTGGATGCTTTGCATATATGTTTCTTAGATTATATAGAAGCAATATATACAAAGATTTCGACCGTCTACCTGTTCCATTCATTGATCTACTTGTCGAAAGTTACAAATAATTTCCGATAAAGGATTAACAATGGGGCTCATTGTTCACTTAAACTTGAAGATCAAAAAATTGGCGAATGTTACTGTTTAGATGCTTTGCATATAGGTTTCTTAGACTATATAGAAGCAACATATACAAAGATTTCAACCGTCTACCTGTTCTATTCATTGTTCTTCTTGTCGAAAGTTAGAAATAATTTCCGTTTCATGAATATCAATGGGCCTCGTTGTTCACTTAAACTTGAAGAACAGAAAATTGGCGAATGGTACTGTTTGGATGCTTTGCATATATGTTTCTTAGTCTATTTAGAAGCAATATATAGAAAGATTTCAACCGTCTACCTGTTCCATTCATTGTTCTACTTGTCGAAAATTATAAGTAATTTCCGATAAAGGATTAACCATTGGGGCCCATTGTTCACTTAAACTTGAAGAACAAAAAATTGGCGAATGGTACTGTTTGGATGCTTTGCATATATGTTTCTTAGACTATATGGAAGCAATATATACAAAGATTTCAACCGTCTGTGTGTTCCAATCCTTGTTCTACTTGTAGAAAGTTACAATTAATTTCCGTTAAAGGATTAACAATGGGGCTCGTAGTTCACTTAAACTTGAAGAACAAAAAATTGGCGAATGGTACTGTTTGGATGCTTTGAATATATGTTTCTTATATTATATAGAAGCAATATATACAAAGATTTCAACCTGTCTACCTGTTCCATTCATTGTTCTACTTGTAGAAAGTTACAAATAATTTCCGATAACGGATTAACCATTGGGGCTCATTGTTCACTTAAACTTGAAGAACAAAAAATTGGCGAATTGTACTGTTTGGATGCTTTGCATATATGATTCGTAGATTATATAGAAGCAATATATACATTGATTTCAACCGTCTACCTGATCCATTCATTGTTCTACTTGTCGAAAGTTAGAAATAATTTCCGTTTCATGATTATCCATGGGCCTCGTTGTTCACTTAAACTTGAAGAACAAAAAATTGGCGACTGGTACTGTTTGGATGATTTGCATATATGTTTCTTAGACTATATAGAAGCAATATATACATTGATTTCAAGCGTCTACCTGTTCCATTCGTTGTTCTACTTGTCGGAAGTTACAAATAATTTTTCGTTAAAGTATTAACAATGGGGCTCGTAGTTCACTTAAACATGAAGATGAAATAATTGGCGAATTGTACTGTTTGGATGCTTTGCATATATGTTTCTTAGACTATTTAGAAGCAATATATAGAAAGATTTCACCTCGTCTACCTGTACTATTCATTGTTCTACTTGAAGAAAGTTACAAATAATTTCCATTTCATGATTATCAATGGGGCTCGCTGTTCACTTAAACTTGAAGATCAAAAAAGTGGCGAATGGTACTGTTTGGATGCTTTGCATATATGTTTCTTAGATTATATAGAAGCAATATATACAAAGATTTCGACCGTCTACCTGTTCCATTCATTGATCTACTTGTCGAAAGTTACAAATAATTTCCGATAAAGGATTAACAACGGGGCTCATTGTTCACTTAAACTTGAAGATCAAAAAATTGGCGAATGTTACTGTTTAGATGCTTTGCATATAGGTTTCTTAGACTATATAGAAGCAACATATACAAAGATTTCAACCGTCTACCTGTTCTATTCATTGTTCTTCTTGTCGAAAGTTAGAAATAATTTCCGTTTCATGAATATCAATGGGCCTCGTTGTTCACTTAAACTTGAAGAACAAAAAATTGGCGAATGGTACTGTTTGGATGCTTTGCATATATGTTTCTTAGTCTATTTAGAAGCAATATATAGAAAGATTTCAACCGTCTACCTGTTCCATTCATTGTTCTACTTGTCGAAAATTATAAGTAATTTCCGATAAAGGATTAACCATTGGGGCCCATTGTTCACTTAAACTTGAAGAACAAAAAATTGGCGAATGGTACTGTTTGGATGCTTTGCATATATGTTTCTTAGACTATATGGAAGCAATATATACAAAGATTTCAACCGTCTGTGTGTTCCAATCCTTGTTCTACTTGTAGAAAGTTACAATTAATTTCCGTTAAAGGATTAACAATGGGGCTCGTAGTTCACTTAAACTTGAAGAACAAAAAATTGGCGAATGGTACTGTTTGGATGCTTTGAATATATGTTTCTTAGACTATATAGACGCAATATATACAATGATTTCAACCGTCTACCTGTTCCATTCATTGTTCTACTTGTCGAAGGTTACAAATAATTACCGATAAAGGATTAACCATTGGGGCTCATTGTTCACTTAAACTTGAAGAACACAAAATTGGCGAATGGTACTGTTTGGATGCTTTGCGTACATGTTTCTTAGACTATATGGAAGCAATATATACAAAGATTTCAACCGTATACGTGTTCCAATCATTGTTCTACTTGTCGAAATTTACAAATAATTTCCTTTAAAGGATTAACAATGGGGCTCGTTGTTCACTTAAACTTGAAGAACAAAAAATTGATGAATGGTACTGTTTGGATGCTTTGCATATATGTTTCTTTGACTATATAGAAGCAATATATACATTGATTTCAACAGTCTACCTGTTCCATTCATTGTTCTACTTGTCGCAAGTTACAAATAATTTCCGTTAAAGTATTAACAATGGGGCTCGTAGTTCACTTAAACTTGAAGATCAAATAATTGGCGAATTGTACTGTTTGGATGATTTGCATATATGTTTCTTATACTATATAGAAGCAATATATACAAAGATTTCAACCGTCTACCTGTTCCATTCAATGTTCTACTTGTCGAAAGTTACAAATAATTTTCGATAAAGGATTAACAATGGGGCTCATTGTTCACTTAAACTTGAAGAACAAAAAATTGGCGAATGGTACTGTTTGGATGCTTTGCATATATGTTTCTTAGACTATATGGAAGCAATATATACAAAGATTTCTACCGGCTACCTGTTCCATTCATTGTTCTACTTGTCGCAAGTTACAAATAATTTCCGTTAAAGTACTAACAATGGGGCTCGTAGTTCACTTAAACTTGAAGATCAAATAATTGGCGAATTGTACTGTTTGGACGCTTTGCATATATGTTTCTTAGACTACATAGAAGCAATATGTACAATGATTTCAACCGTCTACCTGTTCCAATCATTGCTCTACTTGTCGCAAATTTACAAATTATTTCCTTTAATGGATTAACAATGGGGCTCGTAGTTCACTTAAACTTGAAGAACAAAAAATTGGCGAATTGTACTGTTTGGATGCTTTGCATATATGTTTCTTAGACTATATAGAAGCAATATATACAAAGATTTCAACCGGCTACCTGTTCCATTCATTGTTCTACTTGTCGCAAGTTACAAATAATTTCCGTTAAAGTACTAACAATGGGGCTCGTAGTTCACTTAAACTTGAAGATCAAAAAATTGGCGATTGTTACTGTTTAGATGCTTTGCATATAGGTTTCTTAGACTATATAGAAGCAACATATATAAAAATTTCAACCGTCTACCTGTTCTATTCATTGTTCTACTTGTAGAAAGTTACAAATAATTTCCGTTTCATGATTATCAATTGGGCTCGTTGTTCACTTAAACTTGAAGAACAAAAAATTGGCGAATGGTACTGTTTGCATGCTTTGCATAAATGTTTCTTAGATTATATAGAAGCAATATATACAAAGATTTCAACCGTCTACCTGTTCCATTCATTGTTCTACTTGTCGAAAGTTACAAATAATTTCCGATAAAGGATTAACAATGGGGCTCGTTGTTCACTTAAACTTGAAGAACAAAAAAATTGCGAATGGTACTGTTTGGATGCTTTGCATATATGTTTCTTAGACTATATAGAAGCAATATATACAAAGATTTCAACCGTCTACCTGTTCCATTCATTGTTCTACTTGTCGAAAATTACAAATAATTTCCGATAAAGGATTAACCATTGGGGCTCATTGTTCTCTTAATCTTGAAGAACAAAAAATTGGCGAATGGTACTGTTTGGATGCTTTGCGTACATGTTTCTTAGACTATATGGAAGCAATATATACAAAGATTTCAACCGGCTACCTGTTCCATTCATTGTTCTACTTGTCGCAAGTTACAAATAATTTCCGTTAAAGTACTAACAATGGGGCTCGTAGTTCACTTAAACTTGAAGATCAAATAATTGGCGAATTGTACTGTTTGGACGCTTTGCATATATGTTTCATAGACTATATAGAAGCAATATATACAATGATTTCAACCGTCTACCTGTTCCAATCATTGTTCTACTTGTCGAAAGTTACAAATAATTTCCGATAAAGGATTAACCATTGGGGCTCATTGTTCACTTAAACTTGAAGATCAAAAAATTGGCGATTGTTACTGTTTAGATGCTTTGCATATAGGTTTCGTAGACTATATAGAAGCAACATATATAAAGATTTCAACCGTCTACCTGTTCTATTCATTGTTCTACTTGTAGAAATTTACAAATAATTTCCATTTCATGATTATCAATTGGGCTGGTTGTTCACTTAAACTTGAAGAACAAAAAATTGGCGAATGGTACTGTTTGCATGCTTTGCATATATGTTTCTTAGATTATATAGAAGCAATATATACAAAGATTTCAACCGTCTACCTGTTCTATTCATTGTTCTACTTGTAAAAAGTTACAAATTATTTCCGTTAAGGGATTAACAATGGGGATCGTACTTTACTTAAACTTGAAGAACAAGAAATTGGCGAATTGTACTGTTTGGATGCTTTGCATATATGTTTCTTAGACTAGATAGAAGCAATATATACAATGGTTTCAACTGTCTACCTATTCCATTCATTGTTCTACTTGCCGAAATTTACAAATAATTTCCTTTAAAGGATTAACAATGGGGCTCGTAGTTCACTTAAACTTGAAGAACAAAAAATTGGCGAATGGTACTGTTTGGATGCTTTGAATATATGTTTCTTATATTATATAGAAGCAATATATACAAATATTTCAGCCGTCTACCTGTTCTATTCATTGTTCTACTTGTAAAAAGTTACAAATAATTTCCGTTTCATGATTATCAATGGGGCTCGTTGTTCACTTAAACTTGAAGAACAAAAAATTGGCGAATGGTACTGTTTGGATGCTTTGCATATATGTTTCTTAGATTATATAGAAGCAATATATACAAAGATTTCAACCGTCTACCTGTTCCATTCATTGTTCTACTTGTCGAAAATGACAAATAATTTCCGATAAAGGATTAACCATTGGGGCTCATTGTTCACTTAAACTTGAAGAACAAAAAATTGGCGAATGGTACTGTTTGGATGCTTTGCGTACATGTTTCTTAGACTATATGGAAGCAATATATACAAAGATTTCAACCGTCTACGTGTTCCAATCATTGTTCTACTTGTCGAAATTTACAAATAACTTCCTTTAAAGGATTAACAATGGGGCTCGTTGTTCACTTAAACTTGAAGAACAAAAAAATTGCGAATGGTACTGTTTGGATGCTTTGCATATATGTTTCTTAGACTATATAGAAGCAATATATACAATGATTTCAACCGTCTACCGATTCCATTCATTGCTCTACTTGTCGCAAATTTACAAATTATTTCCTTTAATGGATTAACCATTGGGGCTCATTGTTCACTTAAACTTGAAGAACAAAAAAATTGCGAATGGTACTGTTTGGATGCATTGCATATATGTTTCTTAGACTATATGGAAGCAATATATACAAAGATTTCAACCGTCTGTGTGTTCCAATCATTGTTCTACTTGTAGAAAGTTACAATTAATTTCCTTTAAAGGATTAACCATTGGGGCTCATTGTTCACTTAAACTTTAAGAACAAAAAATTGGCGAATTGTACTGTTTGGATGCTTTGCATATATGTTTCTTAGACTATATAGAAGCAATATATACAAAGATTTCAACCGTTTACCTGTTCCATTCATTGTTCTACTTGTCGAAAGTTACAAATAATTTCCGTTAAAGGTTTAACAATGGGGCTCGTAGTTCACTTAAACTTGAAGAACAAAAAATTGGCGAATTGTACTGTTTGGATGCTTTGCATATATGTTTCTTAGACTATATAGAAGCAATATATACAAAGATTTCAACCGTCTACCTGTTCCATTCATTGTTCTACTTGTCGAAAATTTACAAATTATTTCCTTTATTGGATTAACAATGGGGCTCGTAGTTCACTTAAACTTGAAGAACAAAAAATTGGCGAATGGTACTGTTTGGATGGTTTGCGTACATGTTTCTTATATTATATAGAAGCAATATATACAAATATTTCAACCGTCTACCTGTTCTATTCATTGTTCTACTTGTAAAAAGTTACAAATAATTTCCGTTTCATGATTATCAATGGGGCTCGTTGTTCACTTAAACTTGAAGAACAAAAAATTGGCGAATGGTACTGTTTGGATGCTTTGCGTACATGTTTCTTAGACTATATGGAAGCAATATATACAAAGATTTCAACCGTCTACGTGTTCCAATCATTGTTCTACTTGTCGAAATTTACAAATAACTTCCTTTAAAGGATTAACAATGGGGCTCGTTGTTCACTTAAACTTGAAGAACAAAAAAATTGCGAATGGTACTGTTTGGATGCTTTGCATATATGTTTCTTAGACTATATAGAAGCAATATATACAATGATTTCAACCGTCTACCGATTCCATTCATTGCTCTACTTGTCGCAAATTTACAAATTATTTCCTTTATTGGATTAACAATGGGGCTCGTAGTTCACTTAAACTTGAAGAACAAAAAATTGGCGAATGGTACTGTTTGGATGGTTTGCGTACATGTTTCTTAGACTATATGGAAGCAATATATACAAAGATTTCAACCGTCTACGTGTTCCAATCATTGTTCTACTTGTCGAAATTTACAAATAATTTCCTTTAAAGGATTAACAATGGGGCTCGTTGTTCACTTAAACTTGAAGAACAAAAAAGTGGCGAATGGTACTGTTTGGATGCTTTGCATATATGTTTCTTAGACTATATGCAAGCAATATATACATTGATTTCAACCGTCTACCTGTTCCATTCATTGTTCTACTTGTCGCAAGTTACAAATAATTTCCGTTAAAGTATTAACAATGGGGCTCGTAGTTCACTTAAACTAGAAGATCAAATAATTGGCGAATTGTACTGTTTGGATGATTTGCATATATGTTTCTTAGACTATATAGAAGCAATATATACATTGATTTCAACAGTCTACCTGTTCCATTCATTGTTCTACTTGTCGCAAGTTACAAATAATTTCCGTTAAAGTATTAACAATGGGGCTCGTAGTTCACTTAAACTTGAAGATCAAATAATTTGCGAATTGTACTGTTTGGATGATTTGCATATATGTTTCTTATACTATATAGAAGCAATATATACAAAGATTTCAACCGTCTACCTGTTCCATTCAATGTTCTACTTGTCGAAAGTTACAAATAATTTTCGATAAAGGATTAACAATGGGGCTCATTGTTCACTTAAACTTGAAGAACAAAAAATTGGCGAATGGTACTGTTTGGATGCATTGCATATATGTTTCTTAGACTATATGGAAGCAATATATACAAAGATTTCAACCGTCTGTGTGTTCCAATCATTGTTCTACTTGTAGAAAGTTACAATTAATTTCCTTTAAAGGATTAACCATTGGGGCTCATTGTTCACTTAAACTTTAAGAACAAAAAATTGGCGAATTGTACTGTTTGGATGCTTTGCATATATGTTTCTTAGACTATATAGAAGCAATATATACAAAGATTTCAACCGTTTACCTGTTCCATTCATTGTTCTACTTGTCGAAAGTTACAAATAATTTCCGTTAAAGGTTTAACAATGGGGCTCGTAGTTCACTTAAACTTGAAGAACAAAAAATTGGCGAATTGTACTGTTTGGATGCTTTGCATATATGTTTCTTAGACTATATAGAAGCAATATATACAAAGATTTCAACCGTCTACCTGTTCCATTCATTGTTCTACTTGTCGAAAATTACAAATAATTTCCGACAAAGGATTAACCATTGGGGCTCATTGTTCACTTAAACTTGAAGACCAAAAAATTGGCGAATGGTAATGTTTGGATGCTTTGCGTACATGTTTCTTAGACTATATGGAAGCAATATATACAAAGATTTCAACCGTCTACGTGTTCCAATCATTGTTCTACTTGTCGAAATTTACAAATAATTTCCTTTAAAGGATTAACAAAGGGCTCGTTGTTCACCTAAACTTGAAGATCAAAAAATTGATGAATGGTACTGTTTGGATGCTTTGCATATATGTTTCTTAGACTATATAGAAGCAATATATACATTGATTTCAACCGTCTACCTGTTCCATTCATTGTTCTACTTGTCGCAAGTTACAAATAATTTCCGTTAAAGTATTAACAATGGGGCTCGTAGTACACTTAAACTTCAGGATCAAATAATTGGCGAATTGTACTGTTTGGATGATTTGCATATATGTTTCTTATACTATATAGAAGCAATATATACAAAGATTTCAACCGTCTACGTGTTCCAATCATTGTTCTACTTGTCGAAATTTACAAATAATTTCCTTTAAAGGATTAACAATGGGGCTCGTTGTTCATTTAAACTTGAAGAACAAAAAATTGATGAATGGTACTGTTTGGATGCTTTGCATATATGTTTCTTAGACTATATGGAAGCAATATATACAAAGATTTCAATCGTCTGTGTGTTCCAATCATTGTTGTACTTGTCGAAAATTACAAATAATTTCTGATAAAGGATTAACCATTGGGTCTCGTAGTTCACTTAAACTTGAAGATCAAATAATTGGCGAATTGTACTGTTTGGATGATTTGCAGATATGTTTCTTAGACTATATAGACGCAATATATACAAGGATTTCCACCGTCTACCTGTTCCATTCATTGTTCTACTTGTCGAAAGTTACAAATAATTTCCGATAAAGGATTATCAATGGGGCTCATTGTTCACTTAAACTTGAAGATCAAAAAATTGGCGAATGGTACTGTTTGGATGCTTTGCTTACATGTTTCTTAGACTATATGGAAGCAATATATACAAAGATTTCAACCGTTTACGTGTTCCAATCATTGTTCTACTTGTCGAAATTTACAAATAATTTCCTTTAAAGTATTAACAATGGGGCTCGTTGTTCACTTAAACTTGAAGAAAAAAAATTGATGAATGGTACTGCTTGGATGCTTTGCATATATGTTTCTTAGACTATATAGAAGCAATATATACATTGATTTCAACAGTCTACCTGTTCCATTCATTGTTCTACTTGTCGCAAGTTACAAATAATTTCCGTTAAAGTATTAACAATGGGGCTCGTAGTTCACTTAAACTTGAAGATCAAATAATTGGCGAATTGTACTGTTTGGATGATTTGCATATATGTTTCTTATACTATATAGAAGCAATATATACAAAGATTTCAACCGTCTACCTGTTCCATTCATTGTTCTACTTGTCGAAAATTTACAAATTATTTCCTTTATTGGATTAACAATGGGGCTCGTAGTTCACTTAAACTTGAAGAACAAAAAATTGGCGAATGGTACTGTTTGGATGGTTTGCGTACATGTTTCTTATATTATATAGAAGCAATATATACAAATATTTCAACCGTCTACCTGTTCTATTCATTGTTCTACTTGTAAAAAGTTACAAATAATTTCCGTTTCATGATTATCAATGGGGCTCGTTGTTCACTTAAACTTGAAGAACAAAAAATTGGCGAATGGTACTGTTTGGATGCTTTGCGTACATGTTTCTTAGACTATATGGAAGCAATATATACAAAGATTTCAACCGTCTACGTGTTCCAATCATTGTTCTACTTGTCGAAATTTACAAATAACTTCCTTTAAAGGATTAACAATGGGGCTCGTTGTTCACTTAAACTTGAAGAACAAAAAAATTGCGAATGGTACTGTTTGGATGCTTTGCATATATGTTTCTTAGACTATATAGAAGCAATATATACAATGATTTCAACCGTCTACCGATTCCATTCATTGCTCTACTTGTCGCAAATTTACAAATTATTTCCTTTATTGGATTAACAATGGGGCTCGTAGTTCACTTAAACTTGAAGAACAAAAAATTGGCGAATGGTACTGTTTGGATGGTTTGCGTACATGTTTCTTAGACTATATGGAAGCAATATATACAAAGATTTCAACCGTCTACGTGTTCCAATCATTGTTCTACTTGTCGAAATTTACAAATAATTTCCTTTAAAGGATTAACAATGGGGCTCGTTGTTCACTTAAACTTGAAGAACAAAAAAGTGGCGAATGGTACTGTTTGGATGCTTTGCATATATGTTTCTTAGACTATATGCAAGCAATATATACATTGATTTCAACCGTCTACCTGTTCCATTCATTGTTCTACTTGTCGCAAGTTACAAATAATTTCCGTTAAAGTATTAACAATGGGGCTCGTAGTTCACTTAAACTAGAAGATCAAATAATTGGCGAATTGTACTGTTTGGATGATTTGCATATATGTTTCTTAGACTATATAGAAGCAATATATACATTGATTTCAACAGTCTACCTGTTCCATTCATTGTTCTACTTGTCGCAAGTTACAAATAATTTCCGTTAAAGTATTAACAATGGGGCTCGTAGTTCACTTAAACTTGAAGATCAAATAATTTGCGAATTGTACTGTTTGGATGATTTGCATATATGTTTCTTATACTATATAGAAGCAATATATACAAAGATTTCAACCGTCTACCTGTTCCATTCAATGTTCTACTTGTCGAAAGTTACAAATAATTTTCGATAAAGGATTAACAATGGGGCTCATTGTTCACTTAAACTTGAAGAACAAAAAATTGGCGAATGGTACTGTTTGGATGCATTGCATATATGTTTCTTAGACTATATGGAAGCAATATATACAAAGATTTCAACCGTCTGTGTGTTCCAATCATTGTTCTACTTGTAGAAAGTTACAATTAATTTCCTTTAAAGGATTAACCATTGGGGCTCATTGTTCACTTAAACTTTAAGAACAAAAAATTGGCGAATTGTACTGTTTGGATGCTTTGCATATATGTTTCTTAGACTATATAGAAGCAATATATACAAAGATTTCAACCGTTTACCTGTTCCATTCATTGTTCTACTTGTAGAAAGTTACAAATAATTTCCATTTCATGATTATCAATGGGGCTCGCTGTTCACTTAAACTTGAAGATCAAAAAATTGGCGAATGTTACTGTTTAGATGCTTTGCATATAGGTTTCTTAGACTATATAGAAGCAACATATACAAAGATTTCAACCGTCTACCTGTTCTATTCGTTGTTCTTCTTGTCGAAATTTACAAATAATTTCCTTTAAAGGATTAACAATGGGGCTCGTTGTTCACTTAAACTTGAAGAACAATAAATTGGCGAATTGTACTGTTTGGATGCTTTGCATATATGTTTCTTAGACTATATAGAAGCAATATATACAAAGATTTCAACCGTCTACCTGTTCCATACATTGTTCTACTTGTCGAAAATTACAAATAATTTCCGATAAAGGATTAACCATTGGGGCTCATTGTTCACTTAAACTTGAAGACCAAAAAATTGGCGAATGGTAATGTTTGGATGCTTTGCGTACATGTTTCTTAGACTATATGGAAGCAATATATACAAAGATTTCAACCGTCTACGTGTTCCAATCATTGTTCTACTTGTCGAAATTTACAAATAATTTCCTTTAAAGGATTAACAATGGGGCTCGTTGTTCACCTAAACTTGAAGAACAAAAAATTGATGAATGGTACTGTTTGGATGCTTTGCATATATGTTTCTTAGACTATATAGAAGCAATATATACATTGATTTCAACCGTCTACCTGTTCCATTCATTGTTCTACTTGTCGCAAGTTACAAATAATTTCCGTTAAAGTATTAACAATGGGGCTCGTAGTTCACTTAAACTTGAAGATCAAATAATTGGCGAATTGTACTGTTTGGATGATTTGCATATATGTTTCTTATACTATATAGAAGCAATATATACAAAGATTTCAACCGTCTACGTGTTCCAATCATTGTTCTACTTGTCGAAATTTACAAATAATTTCCTTTAAAGGATTAACAATGGGGCTCGTTGTTCATTTAAACTTGAAGAACAAAAAATTGATGAATGGTACTGTTTGGATGCTTTGCATATATGTTTCATAGACTATATGGAAGCAATATATACAAAGATTTCAACCGTCTGTGTGTTCCAATCATTGTTCTACTTGTCGAAAATTACAAATAATTTCTGATAAAGGATTAACCATTGGGTCTCGTAGTTCACTTAAACTTGAAGATCAAATAAGTGGCGAATTGTACTGTTTGGATGATTTGCAGATATGTTTCTTAGACTATATAGACGCAATATATACAAGGATTTCCACCGTCTACCTGTTCCATTCATTGTTCTACTTGTCGAAAGTTATTAATAATTTCCGATAAAGGATTAACAATGGGGCTCATTGTTCACTTAAACTTGAAGATCAAAAAATTGGCGAATGGTACTGTTTGGATGCTTTGCGTACATGTTTCTTAGACTATATGGAAGCAATATATACAAAGATTTCAACCGTTTACGTGTTCCAATCATTGTTCTACTTGTCGAAATTTACAAATAATTTCCTTTAAAGGATTAACAATGGGGCTCGTTGTTCACTTAAACTTGAAGAAAAAAAATTGATGAATGGTACTGATTGGATGCTTTGCATATATGTTTCTTAGACTATATAGAAGCAATATATACATTGATTTCAAGCGTCTACCTGTTCCATTCGTTGTTCTACTTGTCGGAAGTTACAAATAATTTTTCGTTAAAGTATTAACAATGGGGCTCGTAGTTCACTTAAACATGAAGATGAAATAATTGGCGAATTGTACTGTTTGGATGCTTTGCATATATGTTTCTTAGACTATTTAGAAGCAATATATAGAAAGATTTCACCTCGTCTACCTGTACTATTCATTGTTCTACTTGAAGAATGTTACAAATAATTTCCATTTCATGATTATCAATGGGACTCGCTGTTCACTTAAACTTGAAGATCAAAAAAGTGGCGAATGGTACTGTTTGGATGCTTTGCATATATGTTTCTTAGATTATATAGAAGCAATATATACAAAGATTTCGACCGTCTACCTGTTCCATTCATTGATCTACTTGTCAAAGTTACAAATAATTTCCGATAAAGGATTAACAATGGGGCTCATTGTTCACTTAAACTTGAAGATCAAAAAATTGGCGAATGTTACTGTTTAGATGCTTTGCATATAGGTTTCTTAGACTATATAGAAGCAACATATACAAAGATTTCAACCGTCTACCTGTTCTATTCATTGTTCTTCTTGTCGAAAGTTAGAAATAATTTCCGTTTCATGAATATCAATGGGCCTCGTTGTTCACTTAAACTTGAAGAACAGAAAATTGGCGAATGGTACTGTTTGGATGCTTTGCATATATGTTTCTTAGTCTATTTAGAAGCAATATATAGAAAGATTTCAACCGTCTACCTGTTCCATTCATTGTTCTACTTGTCGAAAATTATAAGTAATTTCCGATAAAGGATTAACCATTGGGGCCCATTGTTCACTTAAACTTGAAGAACAAAAAATTGGCGAATGGTACTGTTTGGATGCTTTGCATATATGTTTCTTAGACTATATGGAAGCAATATATACAAAGATTTCAACCGTCTGTGTGTTCCAATCCTTGTTCTACTTGTAGAAAGTTACAATTAATTTCCGTTAAAGGATTAACAATGGGGCTCGTAGTTCACTTAAACTTGAAGAACAAAAAATTGGCGAATGGTACTGTTTGGATGCTTTGAATATATGTTTCTTATATTATATAGAAGCAATATATACAAAGATTTCAACCTGTCTACCTGTTCCATTCATTGTTCTACTTGTAGAAAGTTACAAATAATTTCCGATAACGGATTAACCATTGGGGCTCATTGTTCACTTAAACTTGAAGAACAAAAAATTGGCGAATTGTACTGTTTGGATGCTTTGCATATATGATTCGTAGATTATATAGAAGCAATATATACATTGATTTCAACCGTCTACCTGATCCATTCATTGTTCTACTTGTCGAAAGTTAGAAATAATTTCCGTTTCATGATTATCCATGGGCCTCGTTGTTCACTTAAACTTGAAGAACAAAAAATTGGCGACTGGTACTGTTTGGATGATTTGCATATATGTTTCTTAGACTATATAGAAGCAATATATACATTGATTTCAAGCGTCTACCTGTTCCATTCGTTGTTCTACTTGTCGGAAGTTACAAATAATTTTTCGTTAAAGTATTAACAATGGGGCTCGTAGTTCACTTAAACATGAAGATGAAATAATTGGCGAATTGTACTGTTTGGATGCTTTGCATATATGTTTCTTAGACTATTTAGAAGCAATATATAGAAAGATTTCACCTCGTCTACCTGTACTATTCATTGTTCTACTTGAAGAAAGTTACAAATAATTTCCATTTCATGATTATCAATGGGGCTCGCTGTTCACTTAAACTTGAAGATCAAAAAAGTGGCGAATGGTACTGTTTGGATGCTTTGCATATATGTTTCTTAGATTATATAGAAGCAATATATACAAAGATTTCGACCGTCTACCTGTTCCATTCATTGATCTACTTGTCGAAAGTTACAAATAATTTCCGATAAAGGATTAACAATGGGGCTCATTGTTCACTTAAACTTGAAGATCAAAAAATTGGCGAATGTTACTGTTTAGATGCTTTGCATATAGGTTTCTTAGACTATATAGAAGCAACATATACAAAGATTTCAACCGTCTACCTGTTCTATTCATTGTTCTTCTTGTCGAAAGTTAGAAATAATTTCCGTTTCATGAATATCAATGGGCCTCGTTGTTCACTTAAACTTGAAGAACAAAAAATTGGCGAATGGTACTGTTTGGATGCTTTGCATATATGTTTCTTAGTCTATTTAGAAGCAATATATAGAAAGATTTCAACCGTCTACCTGTTCCATTCATTGTTCTACTTGTCGAAAATTATAAGTAATTTCCGATAAAGGATTAACCATTGGGGCCCATTGTTCACTTAAACTTGAAGAACAAAAAATTGGCGAATGGTACTGTTTGGATGCTTTGCATATATGTTTCTTAGACTATATGGAAGCAATATATACAAAGATTTCAACCGTCTGTGTGTTCCAATCCTTGTTCTACTTGTAGAAAGTTACAATTAATTTCCGTTAAAGGATTAACAATGGGGCTCGTAGTTCACTTAAACTTGAAGAACAAAAAATTGGCGAATGGTACTGTTTGGATGCTTTGAATATATGTTTCTTATATTATATAGAAGCAATATATACAAAGATTTCAACCTGTCTACCTGTTCCATTCATTGTTCTACTTGTAGAAAGTTACAAATAATTTCCGATAACGGATTAACCATTGGGGCTCATTGTTCACTTAAACTTGAAGAACAAAAAATTGGCGAATTGTACTGTTTGGATGCTTTGCATATATGATTCGTAGATTATATAGAAGCAATATATACATTGATTTCAACCGTCTACCTGATCCATTCATTGTTCTACTTGTCGAAAGTTAGAAATAATTTCCGTTTCATGATTATCCATGGGCCTCGTTGTTCACTTAAACTTGAAGAACAAAAAATTGGCGACTGGTACTGTTTGGATGATTTGCATATATGTTTCTTAGACTATATAGAAGCAATATATACATTGATTTCAAGCGTCTACCTGTTCCATTCGTTGTTCTACTTGTCGGAAGTTACAAATAATTTTTCGTTAAAGTATTAACAATGGGGCTCGTAGTTCACTTAAACATGAAGATGAAATAATTGGCGAATTGTACTGTTTGGATGCTTTGCATATATGTTTCTTAGACTATTTAGAAGCAATATATAGAAAGATTTCACCTCGTCTACCTGTACTATTCATTGTTCTACTTGAAGAAAGTTACAAATAATTTCCATTTCATGATTATCAATGGGGCTCGCTGTTCACTTAAACTTGAAGATCAAAAAAGTGGCGAATGGTACTGTTTGGATGCTTTGCATATATGTTTCTTAGATTATATAGAAGCAATATATACAAAGATTTCGACCGTCTACCTGTTCCATTCATTGATCTACTTGTCGAAAGTTACAAATAATTTCCGATAAAGGATTAACAATGGGGCTCATTGTTCACTTAAACTTGAAGATCAAAAAATTGGCGAATGTTACTGTTTAGATGCTTTGCATATAGGTTTCTTAGACTATATAGAAGCAACATATACAAAGATTTCAACCGTCTACCTGTTCTATTCATTGTTCTTCTTGTCGAAAGTTAGAAATAATTTCCGTTTCATGAATATCAATGGGCCTCGTTGTTCACTTAAACTTGAAGAACAAAAAATTGGCGAATGGTACTGTTTGGATGCTTTGCATATATGTTTCTTAGTCTATTTAGAAGCAATATATAGAAAGATTTCAACCGTCTACCTGTTCCATTCATTGTTCTACTTGTCGAAAATTATAAGTAATTTCCGATAAAGGATTAACCATTGGGGCCCATTGTTCACTTAAACTTGAAGAACAAAAAATTGGCGAATGGTACTGTTTGGATGCTTTGCATATATGTTTCTTAGACTATATGGAAGCAATATATACAAAGATTTCAACCGTCTGTGTGTTCCAATCCTTGTTCTACTTGTAGAAAGTTACAATTAATTTCCGTTAAAGGATTAACAATGGGGCTCGTAGTTCACTTAAACTTGAAGAACAAAAAATTGGCGAATGGTACTGTTTGGATGCTTTGAATATATGTTTCTTAGACTATATAGACGCAATATATACAATGATTTCAACCGTCTACCTGTTCCATTCATTGTTCTACTTGTCGAAGGTTACAAATAATTACCGATAAAGGATTAACCATTGGGGCTCATTGTTCACTTAAACTTGAAGAACACAAAATTGGCGAATGGTACTGTTTGGATGCTTTGCGTACATGTTTCTTAGACTATATGGAAGCAATATATACAAAGATTTCAACCGTATACGTGTTCCAATCATTGTTCTACTTGTCGAAATTTACAAATAATTTCCTTTAAAGGATTAACAATGGGGCTCGTTGTTCACTTAAACTTGAAGAACAAAAAATTGATGAATGGTACTGTTTGGATGCTTTGCATATATGTTTCTTTGACTATATAGAAGCAATATATACATTGATTTCAACAGTCTACCTGTTCCATTCATTGTTCTACTTGTCGCAAGTTACAAATAATTTCCGTTAAAGTATTAACAATGGGGCTCGTAGTTCACTTAAACTTGAAGATCAAATAATTGGCGAATTGTACTGTTTGGATGATTTGCATATATGTTTCTTATACTATATAGAAGCAATATATACAAAGATTTCAACCGTCTACCTGTTCCATTCAATGTTCTACTTGTCGAAAGTTACAAATAATTTTCGATAAAGGATTAACAATGGGGCTCATTGTTCACTTAAACTTGAAGAACAAAAAATTGGCGAATGGTACTGTTTGGATGCTTTGCATATATGTTTCTTAGACTATATGGAAGCAATATATACAAAGATTTCTACCGGCTACCTGTTCCATTCATTGTTCTACTTGTCGCAAGTTACAAATAATTTCCGTTAAAGTACTAACAATGGGGCTCGTAGTTCACTTAAACTTGAAGATCAAATAATTGGCGAATTGTACTGTTTGGACGCTTTGCATATATGTTTCTTAGACTACATAGAAGCAATATGTACAATGATTTCAACCGTCTACCTGTTCCAATCATTGCTCTACTTGTCGCAAATTTACAAATTATTTCCTTTAATGGATTAACAATGGGGCTCGTAGTTCACTTAAACTTGAAGAACAAAAAATTGGCGAATTGTACTGTTTGGATGCTTTGCATATATGTTTCTTAGACTATATAGAAGCAATATATACAAAGATTTCAACCGGCTACCTGTTCCATTCATTGTTCTACTTGTCGCAAGTTACAAATAATTTCCGTTAAAGTACTAACAATGGGGCTCGTAGTTCACTTAAACTTGAAGATCAAAAAATTGGCGATTGTTACTGTTTAGATGCTTTGCATATAGGTTTCTTAGACTATATAGAAGCAACATATATAAAAATTTCAACCGTCTACCTGTTCTATTCATTGTTCTACTTGTAGAAAGTTACAAATAATTTCCGTTTCATGATTATCAATTGGGCTCGTTGTTCACTTAAACTTGAAGAACAAAAAATTGGCGAATGGTACTGTTTGCATGCTTTGCATAAATGTTTCTTAGATTATATAGAAGCAATATATACAAAGATTTCAACCGTCTACCTGTTCCATTCATTGTTCTACTTGTCGAAAGTTACAAATAATTTCCGATAAAGGATTAACAATGGGGCTCGTTGTTCACTTAAACTTGAAGAACAAAAAAATTGCGAATGGTACTGTTTGGATGCTTTGCATATATGTTTCTTAGACTATATAGAAGCAATATATACAAAGATTTCAACCGTCTACCTGTTCCATTCATTGTTCTACTTGTCGAAAATTACAAATAATTTCCGATAAAGGATTAACCATTGGGGCTCATTGTTCACTTAATCTTGAAGAACAAAAAATTGGCGAATGGTACTGTTTGGATGCTTTGCGTACATGTTTCTTAGACTATATGGAAGCAATATATACAAAGATTTCAACCGGCTACCTGTTCCATTCATTGTTCTACTTGTCGCAAGTTACAAATAATTTCCGTTAAAGTACTAACAATGGGGCTCGTAGTTCACTTAAACTTGAAGATCAAATAATTGGCGAATTGTACTGTTTGGACGCTTTGCATATATGTTTCTTAGACTATATAGAAGCAATATATACAATGATTTCAACCGTCTACCTGTTCCAATCATTGTTCTACTTGTCGAAAGTTACAAATAATTTCCGATAAAGGATTAACCATTGGGGCTCATTGTTCACTTAAACTTGAAGATCAAAAAATTGGCGATTGTTACTGTTTAGATGCTTTGCATATAGGTTTCGTAGACTATATAGAAGCAACATATATAAAGATTTCAACCGTCTACCTGTTCTATTCATTGTTCTACTTGTAGAAAGTTACAAATAATTTCCATTTCATGATTATCAATTGGGCTGGTTGTTCACTTAAACTTGAAGAACAAAAAATTGGCGAATGGTACTGTTTGCATGCTTTGCATATATGTTTCTTAGATTATATAGAAGCAATATATTCAAAGATTTCAACCGTCTACCTGTTCCATTCAATGTTCTACTTGTCGAAAGTTACAAATAATTTCCGATAAAGGTTTAACAATGGGGCTCATTGTTCACTTAAACTTGAAGAACAAAAAATTGGCGAATGGTACTGTTTGGATGCTTTGCATATATGTTTCTTAGATTATATAGACGCAATATATACAAGGATTTCAACCGTCTACCTGTTCCATTCATTGTTCTACTTGTCGAAAGTTACAAATAATCACCGATAAAGGATTAACCATTGGGGCTCATTGTTCACTTAAACTTGAAGAACAAAAAATTGGCGAATTGTACTGTTTGGATGCTTTGCTTATATGTTTCTTATACTATATAGAAGCAATATATACAAAGATTTCAACCGGCTACCTGTTCCATTCATTGTTCTACTTGTCGCAAGTTACAAATAATTTCCGTTAAAGTACTAACAATGGGGCTCGTAGTTCACTTAAACTTGAAGATCAAATAATTGGCGAATTGTACTGTTTGGACGCTTTGCATATATGTTTCTTAGACTACATAGAAGCAATATGTACAATGATTTCAACCGTCTACCTGTTCCATTCATTGTTCTACTTGTCGAAAGTTACAAAAAATTTCCGATAAAGGATTAACAATGGGGCTCGTTGTTCACTTAAACTTGAAGAACAAAAAAATTGCGAATGGTACTGTTTGGATGCTTTGCATATATGTTTCTTAGACTATATAGAAGCAATATATACAAAGATTTCAACCGTCTACCTGTTCCATTCATTGTTCTACTTGTCGAAAATTACAAATAATTTCCGATAAAGGATTAACCATTGGGGCTCATTGTTCACTTAATCTTGAAGAACAAAAAATTGGCGAATGGTACTGTTTGGATGCTTTGCGTACATGTTTCTTAGACTATATGGAAGCAATATATACAAAGATTTCAACCGGCTACCTGTTCCATTCATTGTTCTACTTGTCGCAAGTTACAAATAATTTCCGTTAAAGTACTAACAATGGGGCTCGTAGTTCACTTAAACTTGAAGATCAAATAATTGGCGAATTGTACTGTTTGGACGCTTTGCATATATGTTTCTTAGACTATATGGAAGCAATATATACAATGATTTCAACCGTCTACCTGTTCCAATCATTGTTCTACTTGTCGAAAGTTACAAATAATTTCCGATAAAGGATTAACCATTGGGGCTCATTGTTCACTTAAACTTGAAGATCAAAAAATTGGCGATTGTTACTGTTTAGATGCTTTGCATATAGGTTTCGTAGACTATATAGAAGCAACATATATAAAGATTTCAACCGTCTACCTGTTCTATTCATTGTTCTACTTGTAGAAATTTACAAATAATTTCCATTTCATGATTATCAATTGGGCTGGTTGTTCACTTAAACTTGAAGAACAAAAAATTGGCGAATGGTACTGTTTGCATGCTTTGCATATATGTTTCTTAGATTATATAGAAGCAATATATTCAAAGATTTCAACCGTCTACCTGTTCCATTCATTGTTCTACTTGTCGAAAATTACAAATAATTTCCGATAAAGGATTAACAATGGGGCTCGTTGTTCACTTAAACTTGAAGAACAAAAAAATTGCGAATGGTACTGTTTGGATGCTTTGCATATATGTTTCTTAGACTATATAGAAGCAATATATACAAAGATTTCAACCGTCTACCTGTTCCATTCATTGTTCTACTTGTCGAAAATGACAAATAATTTCCGATAAAGGATTAACCATTGGGGCTCATTGTTCACTTAAACTTGAAGAACAAAAAATTGGCGAATGGTACTGTTTGGATGCTTTGCGTACATGTTTCTTAGACTATATGGAAGCAATATATACAAAGATTTCAACCGGCTACCTGTTCCATTCATTGTTCTACTTGTCGCAAGTTACAAATAATTTCCGTTAAAGTACTAACAATGGGGCTCGTAGTTCACTTAAACTTGAAGATCAAAAAATTGGCGATTGTTACTGTTTAGATGCTTTGCATATAGGTTTCGTAGACTATATAGAAGCAACATATATAAAAATTTCAACCGTCTACCTGTTCTATTCATTGTTCTACTTGTAGAAAGTTACAAATAATTTCCGTTTCATGATTATCAATTGGGCTCGTTGTTCACTTAAACTTGAAGAACAAAAAATTGGCGAATGGTACTGTTTGCATGCTTTGCATATATGTTTCTTAGATTATATAGAAGCAATATATAAAAAGATTTCAACCGTCTACCTGTTCCATTCATTGTTCTACTTGTCGAAAATTACAAATAATTTCCGATAAAGGATTAACAATGGGGCTCGTTGTTCACTTAAACTTGAAGAACAAAAAAATTGCGAATGGTACTGTTTGGATGCTTTGCATATATGTTTCTTAGACTATATAGAAGCAATATATACAAAGATTTCAACCGTCTACCTGTTCCATTCATTGTTCTACTTGTCGAAAATTACAAATAATTTCCGATAAAGGATTAACCATTGGGGCTCATTGTTCACTTAAACTTGAAGAACAAAAAATTGGCGAATGGTACTGTTTGGATGCTTTGCGTACATGTTTCTTAGACTATATGGAAGCAATATATACAAAGATTTCAACCGTCTACGTGTTCCAATCATTGTTCTACTTGTCGAAATTTACAAATAACTTCCTTTAAAGGATTAACAATGGGGCTCGTTGTTCACTTAAACTTGAAGAACAAAAAAATTGCGAATGGTACTGTTTGGATGCTTTGCATATATGTTTCTTAGATTATATAGAAGCAATATATACAAAGATTTCAACCGTCTACCTGTTCCATTCATTGTTCTACTTGTCGAAATTTACAAATAACTTCCTTTAAAGGATTAACAATGGGGCTCGTTGTTCACTTAAACTCGAAGAACAAAAAAATTGCGAATGGTACTGTTTGGATGCTTTGCATATATGTTTCTCAGACTATATAGAAGCAATATATACAATGATTTCAACCGTCTACCGATTCCATTCATTGCTCTACTTGTCGCAAATTTACAAATTATTTCCGTTAAGGGATTAACAATGGGGATCGTACTTTACTTAAACTTGAAGAACAAGAAATTGGCGAATTGTACTGTTTGGATGCTTTGCATATATGTTTCTTAGACTAGATAGAAGCAATATATACAATGGTTTCAACTGTCTACCTATTCCATTCATTGTTCTACTTGCCGAAATTTACAAATAATTTCCTTTAAAGGATTAACAATGGGGCTCGTAGTTCACTTAAACTTGAAGAACAAAAAATTGGCGAATGGTACTGTTTGGATGCTTTGAATATATGTTTCTTATATTATATAGAAGCAATATATACAAATATTTCAGCCGTCTACCTGTTCTATTCATTGTTCTACTTGTAAAAAGTTACAAATAATTTCCGTTTCATGATTATCAATGGGGCTCGTTGTTCACTTAAACTTGAAGAACAAAAAATTGGCGAATGGTACTGTTTGGATGCTTTGCATATATGCTTCTTAGATTATATAGAAGCAATATATACAAAGATTTCAACCGTCTACCTGTTCCATTCATTGTTCTACTTGTCGAAAATGACAAATAATTTCCGATAAAGGATTAACCATTGGGGCTCATTGTTCACTTAAACTTGAAGAACAAAAAATTGGCGAATGGTACTGTTTGGATGCTTTGCGTACATGTTTCTTAGACTATATGGAAGCAATATATACAAAGATTTCAACCGTCTACGTGTTCCAATCATTGTTCTACTTGTCGAAATTTACAAATAACTTCCTTGAAAGGATTAACAATGGGGCTCGTTGTTCACTTAAACTTGAAGAACAAAAAAATTGCGAATGGTACTGTTTGGATGCTTTGCATATATGTTTCTTAGACTATATAGAAGCAATATATACAATGATTTCAACCGTCTACCGATTCCATTCATTGCTCTACTTGTCGCAAATTTACAAATTATTTCCTTTAATGGATTAACCATTGGGGCTCATTGTTCACTTAAACTTGAAGAACAAAAAAATTGCGAATGGTACTGTTTGGATGCTTTGCATATATGTTTCTTAGACTATATAGAAGCAATATATACAATGATTTCAACCGTCTACCGATTCCATTCATTGCTCTACCTGTCGCAAATTTACAAATTATTTCCTTTATTGGATTAACAATGGGGCTCGTAGTTCACTTAAACTTGAAGAACAAAAAATTGGCGAATGGTACTGTTTGGATGCTTTGCGTACATGTTTCTTAGACTATATGGAAGCAATATATACTAAGATTTCAACCGTCTACGTGTTCCAATCATTGTTCTACTTGTCGAAATTTACAAATAATTTCCTTTAACCGATTAACAATGGGGCTCGTAGTTCACTTAAACTTGAAGATCAAAGAATTGGCGAATTGTACTGTTTGGCTGATTTGCATATATGTTTCTTAGACTATATAGAAGCAATATATACAATGATTTCAACCGTCTACCTGTTCCATTCATTGTACTACTTGTCGAAAGTTACAAATAATTTCCGTTAAGGGATTAACAATGGGGATCGTACTTTACTTAAACTTGAAGAACAAGAAATTGGCGAATGGTACTGTTTGGATGCTTTGAATATATGTTCCTTATATTATATAGAAGCAATATATACAAATATTTCAACCATCTACCTGTTCTATTCATTGTTCTACTTGTAAAAAGTTACAAATAATTTCCGTTTCATGATTATCAATGGGGCTCGTTGTTCACTTAAACTTGAAGAACAAAAAATTGGCGAATGGTACTGTTTGGATGCTTTGCATATATGTTTCTTAGATTATATAGAAGCAATATATACAAAGATTTCAACCGTCTACCTGTTCCATTCATTGTTCTACTTGTCGAAAATGACAAATAATTTCCGATAAAGGATTAACCATTGGGGCTCATTGTTCACTTAAACTTGAAGAACAAAAAATTGGCGAATGGTACTGTTTGGATGCTTTGCGTACATGTTTCTTAGACTATATGGAAGCAATATATACAAAGATTTCAATCGTCTACGTGTTCCAATCATTGTTCTACTTGTCGAAATTTACAAATAACTTCCTTTAAAGGATTAACAATGGGGCTCGTTGTTCACTTAAACTCGAAGAACAAAAAAATTGCGAATGGTACTGTTTGGATGCTTTGCATATATGTTTCTTAGACTATATAGAAGCAATATATACAATGATTTCAACCGTCTACCGATTCCATTCATTGCTCTACTTGTCGCAAATTTACAAATTATTTCCTTTAATGGATTAACAATGGAGCTCGTAGTTCACTTAAACTTGAAGAACAAAAACTTGGCGAATGGTACTGTTTGGATGCTTTGCGTACATGTTTCTTAGACTATATGGAAGCAATATATACAAAGATTTCAACCGTCTTCGTGTTCCAATCATTGTTCTACTTGTCGAAATTTACAAATAATTTCCTTTAAAGGATTAACCATTGGGGCTTATTGTTCACTTAAACTTGAAGAACAAAAAATTGGCGAATGGTACTGTTTGGATGCTTTGCATATATGTTTCTTAGATTATATAGAAGCAATATATACAAATATTTCAACCGTCTACCTGTTCCATTCATTGTTCTACTTGTCGAAAATTACAAATAATTTCCGATAAAGGATTAACCATTGGGGCTCATTGTTCACTTAAACTTGAAGAACAAAAAATTGGCCAATGGTACTGTTTGGATACTTTGCGTACATGTTTCTTAGACTATATGGAAGCAATATATACAAAGATTTCAACAGTGTACGTGTTCCAATCATTGTTCTACATGTCGAAATTTACAAATAATTTCCTTTAAAGGATTAACAATGGGGCTCGTAGTTCACTTAAAGTTGAAGATCAAATAATTGGCGAATTGTACTGTTTGGCTGATTTGCATATATGTTTCTTAGACTATATAGAAGCAATATATACAATGATTTCAACCGTCTACCTGTTCCATTCATTGTTCTACTTGTCGAAAGTTACAAATAATTTCCGTTAAGGGATTAACAATGGGGATCGTACTTTACTTAAACTTGAAGAACAAGAAATTGGCGAATTTTACTGTTTGGATGCTTTGCATATATGTTTCTTAGACTATATAGAAGCAATATATACAATGATTTCAACCGTCTACCTATTCCATTCATTGTTCTACTTGCCGAAATTTACAAATAATTTCCTTTAAAGGATTAACAATGGGGCTCGTAGTTCACTTAAACTTGAAGGACAAAAAATTGGCGAATGGTACTGTTTGGATGCTTTGAATATATGTTTCTTAGATTATATAGAAGCAATATACACAAAGATTTCAACCGTCTACCTGTTCCATTCATTGTTCTACTTGTCGAAAATTACAAATAATTTCCGATAAAGGATTAACCATTGGGGCTCATTGTTCACTTAAACTTGATGAACAAAAAATTGGCGAATGGTACTGTTTGGATCCTTTGCATATATGTTTCTTAGATTATATAGAGGCAATATATACAAGGATTTCAACCGTCTACCTGTTCCATTCATTGTTCTACTTGTCGAAAGTTACAAATAATTACCGATAAAGGATTAACCATTGGGGCTCATTGTTCACTTAAACTTGAAGAACAAAAAATTGGCGAATGGTACTGTTTGGATGCTTTGCATATATGTTTCTTAGACTATATAGAAGCAATATATACATTGATTTCAACCGGCTACCAGTTCCATTCATTGTTCTACTTGTCGCAAGTTACAAATAAATTCCGTTAAAGTGTTAACAATGGGGCTCGTAGTTCACTTAAACTTGAAGATCAAATAATTGGCGAATTGTACTGTTTGGACGCTTTGCATATATGTTTCTTAGACTATTTAGAAGCAATATATACAATGATTTCAACAGTATTCCTGTTCCATTCATTGTTCTACTTGTCGAAATTTACAAATAATTTCCTTTAAAGGATTAACAATGGGGCTCGTAGTTCACTTAAACTTGATGAACAAAAAATTGGCGAATGGTACTGTTTGGATCCTTTGCATATATGTTTCTTAGATTATATAGAGGCAATATATACAAGGATTTCAACCGTCTACCTGTTCCATTCATTGTTCTACTTGTCGAAAGTTACAAATAATTTCCTTTAAAGGATTAACCATTGGGGCTCATTGTTCACTTAAACTTGAAGAACAAAAAATTGGCAAAGGGTACTGTTTGGATGCTTTGCGTACATGTTTCTTAGAATATATGGAAGCAATATATACTAAGATTTCAACCGTCTACGTGTTCCAATCATTGTTCTACTTGTCGAAATTTACAAATAATTTCCTTTAACGGATTAACAATGGGGCTCGTTGTTCACTTAAACTTGAAGAACAAAAAATTGATGAATGGTACTGTTTGGATGCTTTGCATATATGTTTCTTAGACTATATAGAAGCAATATATACATTGATTTCAACCGTCTACCTGTTCCATTCATTGTCCTACTTGTCGCAAGTTACACATAATTTCCGTTAAGGGATTAACAATGGGGATCGTAGTTTACTTAAACTTGAAGAACAAGAAATTGGCGAATTGTACTATTTGGATGCTTTGCATATAGGTTTCTTAGACTATATAGAAGGAACATATACAAAGATTTCAACCGTCTACCTGTTCTATTCATTGTTCTACTTGTAGAAAGTTATAAATAATTTCCGTTTCATGATTATCAATGGGGCTCGTTGTTCACTTAAACTTGAAGAACAAAACATTGGCCAATGGTACTGTTTGGATACTTTGCGTACATGTTTCTTAGACTATATGGAAGCAATATATACAAAGATTTCAACAGTGTACGTGTTCCAATCATTGTTCTACATGTCGAAATTTACAAATAATTTCCTTTAAAGGATTAACAATGGGGCTCGTAGTTCACTTAAAGTTGAAGATCAAATAATTGGCGAATTGTACTGTTTGGCTGATTTGCATATATGTTTCTTAGACTATATAGAAGCAATATATACAATGATTTCAACCGTCTACCTGTTCCATTCATTGTTCTACTTGTCGAAAGTTACAAATAATTTCCGTTAAGGGATTAACAATGGGGATCGTACTTTACTTAAACTTGAAGAACAAGAAATTGGCGAATTTTACTGTTTGGATGCTTTGCATATATGTTTCTTAGACTATATAGAAGCAATATATACAATGATTTCAACCGTCTACCTATTCCATTCATTGTTCTACTTGCCGAAATTTACAAATAATTTCCTTTAAAGGATTAACAATGGGGCTCGTAGTTCACTTAAACTTGAAGGACAAAAAATTGGCGAATGGTACTGTTTGGATGCTTTGAATATATGTTTCTTAGATTATATAGAAGCAATATACACAAAGATTTCAACCGTCTACCTGTTCCATTCATTGTTCTACTTGTCGAAAATTACAAATAATTTCCGATAAAGGATTAACCATTGGGGCTCATTGTTCACTTAAACTTGATGAACAAAAAATTGGCGAATGGTACTGTTTGGATCCTTTGCATATATGTTTCTTAGATTATATAGAGGCAATATATACAAGGATTTCAACCGTCTACCTGTTCCATTCATTGTTCTACTTGTCGAAAGTTACAAATAATTACCGATAAAGGATTAACCATTGGGGCTCATTGTTCACTTAAACTTGAAGAACAAAAAATTGGCGAATTGTACTGTTTGGATGCTTTGCATATATGTTTCTTAGACTATATAGAAGCAATATATACAATGATTTCAACCGTCTACCTATTCCATTCATTGTTCTACTTGCCGAAATTTACAAATAATTTCCTTTAAAGGATTAACAATGGGGCTCGTAGTTCACATAAACTTGAAGAACAAAAAATTGGCGAATGGTACTGTTTGGATGCTTTGAATATATGTTTCTTATATTATATAGAAGCAATATATACAAAAATTTCAACCGTCTACCTGTTCTATTCATTGTTCTACTTGTAAAAAGTTACAAATAATTTCCGATTCATGATTATCAATGGGGCTCGTTGTTCACTTAAACATGAAGAACAAAAAATTGGCGAATGGTACTGTTTGGATGCTTTGCATATATGTTTCTTAGATTATATAGAAGCAATATACACAAAGATTTCAACCGTCTACCTGTTCCATTCATTGTTCTACTTGTCGAAAGTTACAAATAATTTCCGATAAAGGATTAACCATTGGGGCTCATTGTTCACTTAAACATGAAGAACAAAAAATTGGCGAATGGTACTGTTTGGGTGCCTTGCGTACATCTTTCTTAGACTATATGGAAGCAATATATACAAAGATTTCAACCGTCTTCGTGTTCCAATCATTGTTCTACTTGTCGAAATTTACAAATAATTTCCTTTAAAGGATTAACCATTGGGGCTCATTGTTCACTTAAACTTGAAGAACAAAAAATTGGCGAATTGTACTGTTTGGATGCTTTGCATATATGTTTCTTATACTATATAGAAGCAATATATACAAAGATTTCAACCGTCTACGTGTTCCATTCATTGTTCTACTTGTCGAAAGTTACAATTAATTTCCGTTAAAGGATTAACAATGGGGCTCGTAGTTCACTTAAACTTGAAGAACAAAAAATTGGCGAATGGTACTGTTTGGATGCTTTGCATATATGTTTCTTAGACTATATAGAAGCAATATATACATTGATTTCAACCGGCTACCAGTTCCATTCATTGTTCTACTTGTCGCAAGTTACAAATAAATTCCGTTAAAGTGTTAACAATGGGGCTCGTAGTTCACTTAAACTTGAAGATCAAATAATTGGCGAATTGTACTGTTTGGACGCTTTGCATATATGTTTCTTAGACTATTTAGAAGCAATATATACAATGATTTCAACAGTATTCCTGTTCCATTCATTGTTCTACTTGTCGAAATTTACAAATAATTTCCTTTAAAGGATTAACAATGGGGCTCGTAGTTCACTTAAACTTGATGAACAAAAAATTGGCGAATGGTACTGTTTGGATCCTTTGCATATATGTTTCTTAGATTATATAGAGGCAATATATACAAGGATTTCAACCGTCTACCTGTTCCATTCATTGTTCTACTTGTCGAAAGTTACAAATAATTTCCTTTAAAGGATTAACCATTGGGGCTCATTGTTCACTTAAACTTGAAGAACAAAAAATTGGCAAAGGGTACTGTTTGGATGCTTTGCGTACATGTTTCTTAGAATATATGGAAGCAATATATACTAAGATTTCAACCGTCTACGTGTTCCAATCATTGTTCTACTTGTCGAAATTTACAAATAATTTCCTTTAACGGATTAACAATGGGGCTCGTTGTTCACTTAAACTTGAAGAACAAAAAATTGATGAATGGTACTGTTTGGATGCTTTGCATATATGTTTCTTAGACTATATAGAAGCAATATATACATTGATTTCAACCGTCTACCTGTTCCATTCATTGTCCAACTTGTCGCAAGTTACACATAATTTCCGTTAAGGGATTAACAATGGGGATCGTAGTTTACTTAAACTTGAAGAACAAGAAATTGGCGAATTGTACTATTTGGATGCTTTGCATATAGGTTTCTTAGACTATATAGAAGGAACATATACAAAGATTTCAACCGTCTACCTGTTCTATTCATTGTTCTACTTGTAGAAAGTTATAAATAATTTCCGTTTCATGATTATCAATGGGGCTCGTTGTTCACTTAAACTTGAAGAACAAAAAATTGGCGAATGGTACTGTTTGGATGCTTTGCATATATGTTTCTTAGATTATATAGAAGCAATATATACAAATATTTCAACCGTCTACCTGTTCCATTCATTGTTCTACTTGTCGAAAATTACAAATAATTTCCGATAAAGGATTAACCATTGGGGCTCATTGTTCACTTAAACTTGAAGAACAAAAAATTGGCCAATGGTACTGTTTGGATGCTTTGCGTACATGTTTCTTAGACTATATGGAAGCAATATATACAAAGATTTCAACAGTGTACGTGTTCCAATCATTGTTCTACATGTCGAAATTTACAAATAATTTCCTTTAAAGGATTAACAATGGGGCTCGTAGTTCACTTAAACTTGAAGATCAAATAATTGGCGAATTGTACTGTTTGGACGCTTTGCATATATGTTTCTTAGACTATTTAGAAGCAATATATACAATGATTTCAACAGTCTACCTGTTCCATTCATTGTTCTACTTGTCGAAATTTACAAATAATTTCCTTTAAATGATTAACAATGGGGCTCGTAGTTCACTTAAACTTGATGAACAAAAAATTGGCGTTTGGTACTGTTTGGATCCTTTGCATATATGTTTCTTAGATTATATAGAGGCAATATATACAAGGATTTCAAAAGTGTCAACCTGTTCCATTCATTGTTCTACTTGTCGAAAGTTACAAATAATTACCGATAAAGGATTAACCATTGGGGCTCATTGTTCACTTAAACTTGAAGTACAAAAAATTGGCGAATTGTACTGTTTGGATGCTTTGCATATAAGTTTCTTAGACTATATAGAAGCAATATATACAATGATTTCAACCGTCTACCTGTTCCATTCATTGTTCTACTTGTCGAATGTTACAAATAATTTCCGTTAAGGGATTAACAATGGGGATCGTACTTTACTTAAACTTGAAGAACAAAAAATTGATGAATGGTACTGTTTGGATGCTTTGCATATATGTTTCTTAGACTATATAGAAGCAATATATACATTGATTTCAACCGTCTACCTGTTCCATTCATTGTCCTACTTGTCGCAAGTTACACATAATTTCCGTTAAGGGATTAACAATGGGGATCGTAGTTTACTTAAACTTGAAGAACAAGAAATTGGCGAATTGTACTATTTGGATGCTTTGCATATAGGTTTCTTAGACTATATAGAAGGAACATATACAAAGATTTCAACCGTCTACCAGTTCTATTCATTGTTCTACTTGTAGAAAGTTATAAATAATTTCCGTTTCATGATTATCAATGGGGCTCGTTGTTCACTTAAACTTGAAGAACAAAAAATTGGCGAATGGTACTGTTTGGATGCTTTGCATATATGTTTCTTAGATTATATAGAAGCAATATATACAAATATTTCAACCGTCTACCTGTTCCATTCATTGTTCTACTTGTCGAAAATTACAAATAATTTCCGATAAAGGATTAACCATTGGGGCTCATTGTTCACTTAAACTTGAAGAACAAAAAATTGGCCAATGGTACTGTTTGGATGCTTTGCGTATATGTTTCTTAGACTATATGGAAGCAATATATACAAAGATTTCAACAGTGTACGTGTTCCAATCATTGTTCTACATGTCGAAATTTACAAATAATTTCCTTTAAAGGATTAACAATGGGGCTCGTAGTTCACTTAAACTTGAAGATCAAATAATTGGCGAATTGTACTGTTTGGCTGATTTGCATATATGTTTCTTAGATTATATAGAAGCAATATACACAAAGATTTCAACCGTCTACCTATTCCATTCATTGTTCTACTTGCCGAAATTTACAAATAATTTCCGTTAAAGTATTAACAATGGGGCTCGTTGTTCACTTAAACTTGAAGAACAATAAATTGGCGAATTGTACTGTTTGGATGCTTTGCATATATGTTTCTTAGATTATATAGAAGCAATATATACAAATATTTCAACCGTCTACCTGTTCCATTCATTGTTCTACTTGTCGAAAATTACAAATAATTTCCGATAAAGGATTAACCATTGGGGCTCATTGTTCACTTAAACTTGAAGAACAAAAAATTGGCGAATTGTACTGTTTGGATGCTTTGCATATATGTTTCTTAGACTATATAGAAGCAATATATACAATGATTTCAACCGACTACCTATTCCATTCATTGTTCTACTTGCCGAAATTTACAAATAATTTCCTTTAAAGGATTAACAATGGGGCTCGTAGTTCACATAAACTTAAAGGACAAAAAATTGGCGAATGGTACTGTTTGGATGCTTTGCATATATGTTTCTTATACTATATAGAAGCAATATATACAAAGATTTCAACCGTCTACGTGTTCCAATCATTGTTCTACTTGTCGAAATTTACAAATAATTTCCTTTAAAGGATTAACAATGGGGCTCGTCGTTCACTTAAACTTGAAGAACAAAAAATTGGCGAATGGTACTGTTTGGATGCTTTGCATATATGTTTCTTAGACTATATAGAAGCAATATATACATTGATTTCAACCGGCTACCAGTTCCATTCATTGTTCTACTTGTCGAAATTTACAAATAATTTCCTTTAACGGATTAACAATGGGGCTCATTGTTCACTTAAACTTGAAGAACAAAAAATTGATGAATGGTACTGTTTGGATGCTTTGCATATATGTTTTTAGACTATATAGAAGCAATATATACAAAGATTTCAATAGTCTACCTTTTCCATTCATTGTTCTACTTGTCGAAAGTTACAAATAATTTCCGATAAAGGATTAACAATGAGGCTCATTGTTCACTTAAACTTGAAGAACAAAAAAATGGCGAATTGTACTGTTTGGATGCTTTGCATATATGTTTTTTAGATTATATAGTAGCAATATATACAAAGATTTCAACCGTCTACCAGTTCCATTCATTGTTCTACTTGTCGAAAATTACAGATAAATTCCGATAAAGGATTAACCATTGGGGCTCATTGTTCACTTAAACTTGAAGAACAAAAAATTGGCGAATGGTATTGTTTGGATGCTTTGCGTACATGTTTCTTAGACTATATGGAAGCAATATATACAAAGATTTCAACCGTCTACGTGTTCCAAACATTGTTCTACTTGTCGAAATTTACAAATAATTTCCTTTAAAGGATTAACAATGGGGCTCGTCGTTCACTTAAACTTGAAGAACAAAAAATTGGCGAATGGTACTGTTTGGATGCTTTGCATATATGTTTCTTAGACTATATAGAAGCAATATATACATTTATTTCAACCGGCTACCTGTTCCATTCATTGTTCTACTTGTCGCAAGTTACAAATAATTTCCGTTAAAGTATTAACAATGGGGCTCGTAGTTCACTTAAAATTGAAGATCAAATAATTGGCGAATTGTACTGTTTGGACGCTTTGCATATATGTTTCTTAGACTATATAGAAGCAATATATATAAAGATTTCAACCGTCTACCTGTTCGATTCATTGTTCTACTTGTCGAAAGTTGCAAATAATTTCCGATAAAGGATTAACAATGTGGCTCGTAGTTCACTTAAACTTGAAGAACAAAAAATTGGCGAATTGTACTGTATGGATGCTTTGCATAGATGTGTTCTTAGACTATTTAGAAGCAATATATAGAAAGATTTCACCCGTCTACCTGTACTATTCATTGTTCTACTTGTAGAAAGTTACAAATAATTTCTATTCCATGATTATCAATGGGGCTCGCTGTTCACTTAAACTTCAAGATCAAAAAATTGGCGATTGTTACTGTTTAGATGCTTTGCATATATGTTTCTTAGATTATATAGAAGCAATATATACAAAGATTTCAACCGTCTACCAGTTCCATTCATTGTTCTACTTGTCGAAAATTACAGATAATTTCCGATAAAGGATTAACCATTGGGGCTCATTGTTCACTTAAACTTGAAGAACAAAAAATTGGCGAATGGTACTGTTTGGATGCTTTGCGTACATGTTTCTTAGACTATATGGAAGCAATATATACAAAGATTTCAACCGTCTACGTGTTCCAATCATTGTTCTACTTGTCGAAATTTACAAATAATTTCCTTTAAAGGATTAACAATGGGGCTCGTCGTTCACTTAAACTTGAAGAACAAAAAATTGGCGAATGGTACTGTTTGGATGCTTTGCATATATGTTTCTTAGACTATATAGAAGCAATATATACATTGATTTCAACCGGCTACCAGTTCCATTCATTGTTCTACTTGTCGAAATTTACAAATAATTTCCTTTAACGGATTAACAATGGGGCTCGTTGTTCACTTAAACTTGAAGAACAAAAAATTGATGAATGGTACTGTTTGGATGCTTTGCATATATGTTTTTAGACTATATAGAAGCAATATATACAAAGATTTCAACAGTCTACCTTTTCCATTCATTGTTCTACTTGTCGAAAGTTACAAATAATTTCCGATAAAGGATTAACAATGAGGCTCATTGTTCACTTAAACTTGAAGAACAAAAAAATGGCGAATTGTACTGTTTGGATGCTTTGCATATATGTTTTTTAGATTATATAGTAGCAATATATACAAAGATTTCAACCGTCTACCAGTTCCATTCATTGTTCTACTTGTCGAAAATTACAGATAATTTCCGATAAAGGATTAACCATTGGGGCTCATTGTTCACTTAAACTTGAAGAACAAAAAATTGGCGAATGGTATTGTTTGGATGCTTTGCGTACATGTTTCTTAGATTATATGGAAGCAATATATACAAAGATTTCAACCGTCTACGTGTTCCAATCATTGTTCTACTTGTCGAAATTTACAAATAATTTCCTTTAAAGGATTAACAATGGGGCTCGTCGTTCACTTAAACTTGAAGAACAAAAAATTGGCGAATGGTACTGTTTGGATGCTTTGCATATATGTTTCTTAGACTATATAGAAGCAATATATACAAAGATTTCAACCGTCTACCTGTTCCATTCATTGTTCTACTTGTCGCAAGTTACAAATAATTTCCGTTAAAGTATTAACAATGGGGCTCGTAGTTCACTTAAAATTGAAGATCAAATAATTGGCGAATTGTACTGTTTGGACGCTTTGCATATATGTTTCTTAGACTATATAGAAGCAATATATATAAAGATTTCAACCGTCTACCTGTTCCATTCATTGTTCTACTTGTCGAAAGTTACAAATAATTTCCGATAAAGGATTAACAATGGGGCTCATTGTTCACTTAAACTTGAAGGACAAAAAATTGGCGAATGGTACTGTTTGGATGCTTTGCGTATATGTTTCTTAAACTATATGGAAGCAATATATACAATGATTTTAACCGTCTACCTGTTCCATTCATTGTTCTACTTGTCGAAAGTTACAAGTAATTACCGATAAAGGACTAACCATTGGGGCTCATTGTTCACTTAAACTTGAAGAACAAAAAATTGGCGAATTGTACTGTTTGGATGCTTTGCATATATGTTTCTTATACTATATAGAAGCAATATATACAAAGATTTCAACCGTCTACGTGTTCCATTCATTGTTCTACTTGTCGAAAGTTACAATTAATTTCCGTTAAAGGATTAACAATGGGGCTCGTAGTTCACTATAACTTGAAGAACAAAAAATTGGCGAATGGTACTGTTTGGATGCTTTGCATATATGTTTCTTAGACTATATGGAAGCAATATATACAAAGATTTCAACCGTCTGTGTGTTCCAATCATTTTTCTACTTGTAGAAAGTTACAATTAATTTCCGTTAAAGATTAACAATGGGGCTCGTAGTTCACTTAAACTTGAAGAACAAAAAATTGGCGAATGGTACTGTTTGGATGCTTTGCATATATGTTTCTTAGATTATATAGACGCAATATATACAAGGATTTCAACCGTCTACCTGTTCCATTCATTGTTCTACTTGTCGAAAGTTACAAATAATTACCGATAAAGGATTAACCATTGGGGCTCATTGTTCACTTAAACTTGAAGAACAAAAAATTGGCGAATTGTACTGTTTGGATGCTTTGCTTATATGTTTCTTAGACTATATAGAAGCAATATATACAAAGATTTCAACCGGCTACCTGTTCCATTCATTGTTCTACATGTCGCAAGTTACAAATAATTTCCGTTAAAGTATTAACAATGGGGCTCGTAGTTCACTTAAACTTGAAGATCAAATAATTGGCGAATTGTACTGTTTGGACGCTTTGCATATATGTTTCGTATACTATATAGAAGCAATATATACAAATATTTCAACCGTCTAACTGTTCCATTCATTGTTCTACTTGTCGAAAATTACAAATAATTTCCGATAAAGGATTAACCATTGGGGCTCATTGTTCACTTAAACTTGAAGAACAAAAAATTAGCGAATGGTACTGTTTGGATGCTTTGCATATATGTTTCTTAGACTACATAGAAGCAATATATACAAAGATTTCAACCGGCTACCTGTTCCATTCATTGTTCTACTTGTCGAAATTTACAAATAATTTCCGATAAAGGATTAACCATTGGGGCTCATTGTTCACTTAAACTTGAAGAACAAAAAATTGGCGAATTGTACTGTTTGGATGCTTTGCATATATGTTTCTTATACTATATGGAAGCAATATATACAAAGATTTCAACCGTCTACGTGTTCCAATCATTGTTTTACTTGTCGAAATTTACAAATAATTTCCGATAAAGGATTAACCATTGGGGCTCATTGTTCACTTAAACTTGAAGAACAAAAAATTGGCGAATGGTACTGTTTGGATGCTTTGCATATATGTTTCTTAGACTATATGGAAGCAATATATACAAAGATTTCAACCGTCTACGTGTTCCAATCATTGTTCTACTTGTAGAAAGTTACAATTAATTTCCGTTAAAGGATTAACAATGGGGCTCGTAGTTCACTTAAACTTGAAGATCAAAAAATTGGCGAATTGTACTGTTTGGATGCTTTGCATATATGTTTCTTAGACTATATAGAAGCAATATATACAATGATTTCACCCGTCTACCTGTTCCATTCATTGTTCTACTTGTCGAAAGTTACAAATAATTTCCGATAAAGGATTCACAATGGGTCTCATTGTTCACTTAAACTTGAAGAACAAAAAATTGGCGAATGGTACTGTTTGGATGCTTTGCATATATGTTTCTTAGACTATATGGAAGCAATATATACAAAGATTTCAACCGTCTGTGTGTTCCAATCATTTTTCTACTTGTAGAAAGTTACAATTAATTTCCGATAAACGATTAACAATGGGGCTCATTGTTCACTTAAACTTGTAGAACAAAAAATTGGCGCATTGTACTGTTTGGATGCTTTGCATATATGTTTCGTAGACTATATAGAAGCAATATATACAACGATTTCAACCGTCTACATGATCCATTCATTGTTCTACTTGTCGAAATTTACAAATAATTTCCTTTAAAGGATTAACAATGTGGCTCGTAGTTCACTTAAACTTGAAGAACAAAAAATTGGCGAATTGTACTGTATGGATGCTTTGCATAGATGTGTTCTTAGACTATTTAGAAGCAATATATAGAAAGATTTCACCCGTCTACCTGTACTAATCGTTGTTCTACTTGTAGAAAGTTACAAATAATTTCTATTCCATGGTTATCAATGGGGCTCGCTGTTCACTTAAACTTGAAGATCAAAAAATTGGCGATTGTTACTGTTTAGATGCTTTGCATATATGTTTCTTAGGTTATATAGAAGCAATATATACAAAGGTTTCAACCGTCTACCAGTTCCATTCATTGTTCTACTTGTCGAAAATTACAGATAATTTCCGATAAAGGATTAACCATTGGGGCTCATTGTTCACTTAAACTTGAAGAACAAAAAATTGGCGAATGGTACTGTTTGGATGCTTTGCGTACATGTTTCTTAGACTATATGGAAGCAATATATACAAAGATTTCAACCGTCTACGTGTTCCAATCATTGTTCTACTTGTCGAAATTTACAAATAATTTCCTTTAAAGGATTAACAATGGGGCTCGTCGTTCACTTAAACTTGAAGAACAAAAAATTGGCGAATGGTACTGTTTGGATGGTTTGCATATATGTTTCTTAGACTATATAGAAGCAATATATACATTGATTTCAACCGGCTACCTGTTCCATTCATTGTTCTACTTGTCGCAAGTTACAAATACTTTCCGTTAAAGTATTAACAATGGGGCTCGTAGTTCACTTAAAATTGAAGATCAAATAATTGGCGAATTGTACTATTTGGACGCTTTGCATATATGTTTCTTAGACTATATAGAAGCAATATATATAAAGATTTCAACCGTCTACCTGTTCCATTCATTGTTCTACTTGTCGAAAGTTACAAATAATTTCCGATAAAGGATTAACAATGGGGCTCATTGTTCACTTAAACTTGAAGGACAAAAAATTGGCGAATGGTACTCTTTGGATGCTTTGCGTACATGTTTCTTAGACTATATAGAAGCAATATATACAATGATTTCAACCGTCTACCTGTTCCATTCATTGTTCTACTTGTCGAAATTTACAAATAATTTCCTTTAAAGGATTAACAATGGGGCTCGTAGTTCACTTAAACTTGATGAACAAAAAATTGGCGAATTGTACTGTTTGGATGCTTTGCATAGATGTGTTCTTAGACTATTTAGAAGCAATATATAGAAAGATTTCACCCGTCTACCTGTACTATTCATTGTTCTACTTGTAGAAAGATACAAATAATTTCTATTCCATGATTATCAATGGGGCTCGCTGTTCACTTAAACTTGAAGATAAAAAAATTGGCGATTGTTACTGTTTAGATGCTTTGCATATATGTTTCTTAGATTATATAGAAGCAATATATACAAAGATTTCAACCGTCTACCAGTTCCATTCATTGTTCTACTTGTCGAAAATTACAGATAATTTCCGATAAAGGATTAACCATTGGGGCTCATTGTTCACTTAAACTTGAAGAACAAAAAATTGGCGAATGGTATTGTTTGGATGCTTTGCGTACATGTTTCTTAGACTATATGGAAGCAATATATACAAAGATTTCAACCGTCTACGTGTTCCAATCATTGTTCTACTTGTCGAAATTTACAAATAATTTCCTTTAAAGGATTAACAATGGGGCTCGTCGTTCACTTAAACTTGAAGAACAAAAAATTGGCCATTGGTACTGTTTGGATGCTTTGCATATATGTTTCTTAGACTATATAGAAGCAATATATATATTGATTTCAACCGTCTACCTGTTCCACTCATTGTTCTACTTGTCGAAAGTTACAAATCATTTCCGTTAAAGTGTTAACAATGGGGCTCGTAGTTCACTTAAACTTGAAGGTGAAATAATTGGCGAATTGTATTGTTTGGATGATTTGCATATATGTTTCTTAGATTATATAGAAGCAATATATACAAAGATTTCAACCGTCTACCTGTTCCATTCATTGTTCTACTTGTCGAAAGCTACAAATAATTTCCGATAACGGATTAACCATTGGGGCTCATTGTTCACTTAAACTTGAAGAACAAAAAATTGGCGAATTGTACTTTTTGGATGCTTTGCATATATGTTTCTTAGACTATATAGAAGCAATATATACAAAGATTTCAACCGTCTACCTGTTCCATTCATTGATCTACTTGTCGAAAGTTACAATTAATTTCCGTTAAAGGATTAACAATGGGGCTCGTAGTTCACTTAAAATTGAAGAACAAAAAATTGGCGAATTGTACTGTTTGGATGCTTTGCATAGATGTTTCTTAGACTATTGTGAAGCAATATATAGAAATTTTCACCCGTCTACCTGTACTATTCATTGTTCTACTTGTAGAAAGTTACAAATAATTTCCATTTCATGATTATCAATGGGGCTCGCTGTTCACTTAAACTTGAAGATCAAAAAATGGGCGATTGTTACTGTTTAGATGCTTTGCATATATGTTTCTTAGATTATATAGAAGCAATATATACAAATATTTCAACAGTCGACCTGTTCCATTCATTGTTCTACTTGTCGACATTTACAAATAATTTCCTATAAAGTATTAACAATGGGGCTCGTAGTTCACTTAAACTTGAAGAACAAAAAATTGCCGAATGGTACTGTTTGGATGCTTTGCATATATGTTTCTTAGACTATATAGACGCAATATATACAAAGATTTCAACCGTCTACCTGTTCCATTCATTGTTCTACTTGTCGGAAGTTACAAATAATTTCCGATAATGGATTAACCATTGGAGCTCGTTGTTCACTTAAACTTGAAGAACAAAAAATTGGCGAATGGTACTGTTTGGATGCTTTGCATATATGTTTCTTAGACTATATAGCAGCAATATATACATCGATTTCAACCGTCTACCTGTTCCATTCATTGTTCTACTTGTAGAAAGTTACAAATAATTTCCGTTTCATGATTATCAATGGGGCTCGTTGTTCACTTAAACTTGGAGAACAAAAAATTGGCGAATTGTACTGTTTTGATGCTTTGCATATATGTTTCTCAGACTATATAGAAGCAATATATACAAAGATTTCAAGCGTCTACCTGTTCCATTCATTGTTCTACTTTTCGAAAGTTACAAATAATTTCCGATAAAGGATTAACAATGGGGCTCATTGTTCACTTAAACTTGAAGGACAAAAAATTGGCGAATGGTACTGTTTGGATGCTTTGCATATATGTTTCTTAGACTATATGGAAGCAATATATACAAAGATTTCAATCGTCTACGTGTTCCAATCATTGTTCTACTTGTAGAAAGTTACAATTAATTTCCGTTAAAGGATTAACAATGGGGCTCGTAGTTCACTTAAACTTGAAGAACAAAAAATTGGCGAATTGTACTGTTTGGATGCTTTGCATATATGTTTCGTAGACTATATAGAAGCAATATATACAATGACTTCAACCGTCTACATGATCCATTCATTGTTCTACTTGTCGAAATATACAAATAATTTCCTTTAAAGGATTAACAATGGGGCTGGTAGTTCACTTAAACTTGAAGAACAAAAAATTGGCGAATGGTACTGTTTGGATGCTTTGCATATATGTTTCTTAGACTATATAGAAGCAATATATACAAAGATTTCAACCGTCTATCTGTTCCATTCATTGTTCTACTTGTCGAAACTTACAAATAATTTCCGATAAAAGATTAACAATGGGACTCGTAGTTCACTTAAACTTGAAGAACAAAAAATTGGCGAATTGTACTGTTTGGATGCTTTGCATATATGTTTCTTATACTATATAGAAGCAATATATACAAAGATTTCAACCGTCTAACTGTTCCATTCAATGTTCTACTTGTCGAAATTTACAAATAATTTCCTTTAAAGGATTAACAATGGGGCTCGTAGTACACTTAAACTTGAAGAACAAAAAATTGGCGAACGGTACTGTTTGGATGCTTTGCGTACATGTTTCTTAGACTATATGGAAGCAATATATACAAAGATTTCAACCGTCTACGTGTTCCAATCACTGTTCTACTTGTCGAAATTTACAAATAATTTCCTTTAAAGGATTAACAATGGGGCTCGTTGTTCACTTAAACTTGAAGAACAATAAATTGGCGAATTATACTGTTTGGATGCTTTGCATATATGTTTCTTAGACTATATAGAAGCAATATATACAAAGATTTCAACCGTCTACCTGTTCCATTCATTGTTCTACTTGTCGAAAGTTACAAATAATTTCCGATAAAGGATTAACAATGGGGCTCATTGTTCATTTAAACTTGAAGGACAAAAAATTGGCGAATTGTACTGTTTGGATGCTTTGCATATATGTTTCTTAGACTATATAGAAGCAATATATACAAAGATTTCAACCGTCTACCTGTTCCATTCATTGTTCTACTTGTAGAAAGTTACAAATAATTTCCATTTCATGATTACCAATGGGGCTCGCAGTTCACTGTAACTTGAAGATCAAAAAATTGGCGATTGTTACTGTTTAGATGCTTTGCATATAGGTTTCTTAGACTATATAGAAGAAACATATACAAAGTTTTCAACAGTCTACCTGTTCTATTCATTGTTCTACTTGTAGAAAGTTACAAATAATTTCCGTTTCATGATTATCAATGGGGCTCGTTGTTGACTTAAACTTGAAGAACAAAAAATTGGCGAATGGTACTGTTTGGATGCTTTGCATATATGTTTCTTAGACTATATAGAAGCAATATATACAAATATTTCAACCGTCTACCGGTTCCATTCATTGTTCTACTTGTTGAAAATTACAAATAATTTCCGATAAAGGATTAACCATTGGGGCACATTGTTCACTTAAACTTGAAGAACAAAAAATTGGCGAATGGTACTGTTTGGATGCTTTGCATATATGTTTCTTAGACTATATAGAAGCAATATATACAAAGATTTCAACCGTCTACCTTTTCCATTCAGTGTTCTACTTGTCGAAAGTTACAAATAATTTCCGATAACGGATTAACCATTTGGGCTCATTGTTCACTTAAACTTGAAGAACAAAAAATTGGCGAATTGTACTGTTTGGATGCTTTGCACATATGTTTCTTAGACTACATAGAAGCAATATATACAAAGATTTCAACCGGCTACCTGTTCCATTCATTGTTCTACTTGTTGAAAATTACAAATAATTTCCGATAAAGGATTAACCATTGGGGCACATTGTTCACTTAAACTTGAAGAACAAAAAATTGGCGAATGGTACTGTTTGGATGCTTTGCATATATGTTTCTTAGACTATATAGAAGCAATATATACAAAGATTTCAACCGTCTACCTTTTCCATTCAGTGTTCTACTTGTCGAAAGTTACAAATAATTTCCGATAACGGATTAACCATTTGGGCTCATTGTTCACTTAAACTTGAAGAACAAAAAATTGGCGAATTGTACTGTTTGGATGCTTTGCACATATGTTTCTTAGACTACATAGAAGCAATATATACAAAGATTTCAACCGGCTACCTGTTCCATTCATTGTTCTACTTGTCGAAATTTACAAATAATTTCCGATAAAGGATTAACCATTGGGGCTCATTGTTCACTTAAACTTGAAGAACAAAAAATTGGCGAATTGTACTGTTTGGATGATTTGCATATATGTTTCTTAGACTATATAGAAGCAATATATACAATAATTTCAACAGTCTACCTGTTCCATTCATTGTTCTACTTGTCGAAATTTACAAATAATTTCCTTTAAAGGATTAACAATGGGGCTCGTAGTTCACTTAAACTTGAAGAACAAAAAATTGGAGAATTGTACTGTTTGGATGATTTGCATATATGTTTCTTAGACTATATAGAAGCAATATATACAATGATTTCAACCGTCTACCTATTCCATTCATTGTTCTACTTGCCGAAATTTACAAATAATTTCCTTTAAAGGATTAACAATGGGGCTCGTTGTTCACTTAAACTTGAAGATCAAATAATTGGCGAATTGTACTGTTTGGATGATTTGCATATATGTTTCTTAGACTATATAGAAGCAATATATACAATGATTTCAACCGTCTACCTATTCCATTCATTGTTCTACTTGCCGAAATTTACAAATAATTTCCTTTAAAGGATTAACAATGGGGCTCGTAGTTCACTTAAACATGAAGAACAAAAAATTGGAGAATGGTACTGTTTGGATGCTTTGCATATATGTTTCTTATACTATATAGATGCAATATATACAAAGATTTCAAACGTCTACCTGTTCCATTCATTGTTCTACTTGTCGAAAGTTACAAATAATTTCCTTTAAAGGATTAACAATGGGGCTCGTTGTTCACTTAAACTTGAAGAACAATAAATTGGCGAATTGTACTGTTTGGATGCTTTGCATATATGTTTCTTAGACTATATAGAAGCAATATATACATTTATTTCAACCGGCTACCAGTTCCATTCATTGTTCTACTTCTCGCAAGTTACAAATAATTTCCGTTAAAGTATTAACAATGGGGCTCGTAGTTCACTTAAACTTGAAGAACAAAAAATTGGCGAATGGTACTGTTTGGATGCTTTGCATATATGTTTCTTAGATTATATAGAAGCAATATATACAAAGATTTCAACCGTCTACCTGTTCCATTCATTGTTCTACTTGTCGAAAATTAGAAATAATTTCCGATAAAGGATTAACCATTGGGGCTCATTGTTCACTAAACTTGAAGAACAAAAAATTGGCGAATTGTACTGTTTGGATGCTTTGCACATATGTTTCTTAGACTACATAGAAGCAATATATACAAAGATTTCAACCGGCTACCTGTTCCATTCATTGTTCTACTTGTTGAAAATTACAAATAATTTCCGATAAAGGATTAACCATTGGGGCACATTGTTCACTTAAACTTGAAGAACAAAAAATTGGCGAATGGTACTGTTTGGATGCTTTGCATATATGTTTCTTAGACTATAAAGAAGCAATATATACATTGATTTCAACCGTCTACCTGTTCCATTCATTGTTCTACTTGTCGCAAGTTACAAATAATTTCCGTTAAGGGATTAACAATGGGGATCGTAGTTTACTTAAACTTGAAGAACAAGAAATTGGCGAATTGTACTGTTTGGATGATTTGCATATATGTTTCTTAGACTATATAGAAGCAATATATACAATGATTTCAACCGTCTACCTATTCCATTCATTGTTCTACGTGCCGAAATTTACAAATAATTTCCTTTAAAGGATTAACAATGGGGCTCGTTGTTCACTTAAACTTGAAGATCAAATAATTGGCGAATTGTACTGTTTGGATGATTTGCATATATGTTTCTTAGACTATATAGAAGCAATATATACAATGATTACAACCGTCTACCTATTCCATTCATTGTTCTACTTGCCGAAATTTACAAATAATTTCCTTTAAAGGATTAACAATGGGGCTCGTAGTTCACTTAAACATGAAGAACAAAAAATTGGCGAATGGTACTGTTTGGATGCTTTGCATATATGTTTCTTATACTATATAGAAGCAATATATACAAAGATTTCAACCGTCTACCTGTTCCATTCATTGTTCTACTTGTCGAAAATTACAAATAATTTCCGTTAAGGGATTAACAATGGGGATCGTAGTTTACTTAAACTTGAAGAACAAAAAATTGGCGAATTGTACTGTTTGGATGCTTTGCATATATGTTTCTTAGACTATATAGAAGCAATATATACATTTATTTCAACCGGCTACCAGTTCCATTCATTGTTCTACTTCTCGCAAGTTACAAATAATTTCCGTTAAAGTATTAACAATGGGGCTCGTAGTTCACTTAAACTTGAAGAACAAAAAATTGGCGAATGGTACTGTTTGGATGCTTTGCATATATGTTTCTTAGATTATATAGAAGCAATATATACAAAGATTTCAACCGTCTACCTGTTCCATTCATTGTTCTACTTGTCGAAAATTACAAATAATTTCCGATAAAGGATTAACCATTGGGGCTCATTGTTCACTTAAACTTGAAGAACAAAAAATTGGCGAATGGTACTGTTTGGATGCTTTGCATATATGTTTCTTAGACTATATAGAAGCAATATATACATTGATTTCAACCGGCTACCTGTTCCATTCATTGTTCTACTTGTCGCAAGTTACAAATACTTTCCGTTAAAGTATTAACAATGGGGCTCGTAGTTCACTTAAAATTGAAGATCAAATAATTGGCGAATTGTACTATTTGGACGCTTTGCATATATGTTTCTTAGACTATATAGAAGCAATATATATAAAGATTTCAACCGTCTACCTGTTCCATTCATTGTTCTACTTGTCGAAAGTTACAAATAATTTCCGATAAAGGATTAACAATGGGGCTCATTGTTCACTTAAACTTGAAGGACAAAAAATTGGCGAATGGTACTCTTTGGATGCTTTGCGTACATGTTTCTTAGACTATATAGAAGCAATATATACAATGATTTCAACCGTCTACCTGTTCCATTCATTGTTCTACTTGTCGAAATTTACAAATAATTTCCTTTAAAGGATTAACAATGGGGCTCGTAGTTCACTTAAACTTGATGAACAAAAAATTGGCGAATTGTACTGTTTGGATGCTTTGCATAGATGTGTTCTTAGACTATTTAGAAGCAATATATAGAAAGATTTCACCCGTCTACCTGTACTATTCATTGTTCTACTTGTAGAAAGATACAAATAATTTCTATTCCATGATTATCAATGGGGCTCGCTGTTCACTTAAACTTGAAGATAAAAAAATTGGCGATTGTTACTGTTTAGATGCTTTGCATATATGTTTCTTAGATTATATAGAAGCAATATATACAAAGATTTCAACCGTCTACCAGTTCCATTCATTGTTCTACTTGTCGAAAATTACAGATAATTTCCGATAAAGGATTAACCATTGGGGCTCATTGTTCACTTAAACTTGAAGAACAAAAAATTGGCGAATGGTATTGTTTGGATGCTTTGCGTACATGTTTCTTAGACTATATGGAAGCAATATATACAAAGATTTCAACCGTCTACGTGTTCCAATCATTGTTCTACTTGTCGAAATTTACAAATAATTTCCTTTAAAGGATTAACAATGGGGCTCGTCGTTCACTTAAACTTGAAGAACAAAAAATTGGCCATTGGTACTGTTTGGATGCTTTGCATATATGTTTCTTAGACTATATAGAAGCAATATATATATTGATTTCAACCGTCTACCTGTTCCACTGATTGTTCTACTTGTCGAAAGTTACAAATCATTTCCGTTAAAGTGTTAACAATGGGGCTCGTAGTTCACTTAAACTTGAAGGTGAAATAATTGGCGAATTGTATTGTTTGGATGCTTTGCATATATGTTTCTTAGATTATATAGAAGCAACATATACAAAGATTTCAACCGTCTACCTGTTCCATTCATTGTTCTACTTGTCGAAAGCTACAAATAATTTCCGATAACGGATTAACCATTGGGGCTCATTGTTCACTTAAACTTGAAGAACAAAAAATTGGCGAATTGTACTTTTTGGATGCTTTGCATATATGTTTCTTATACTATATAGAAGCAATATATACAAAGATTTCAACCGTCTACCTGTTCCATTCACTGTTCTACTTGTCGAAAGTTACAAATAATTTCCGTTAAGGGATTAACAATGGGGATCGTAGTTCACTTAAACATGAAGAACAAAAAATTGGCGAATTGTACTGTTTGGATGCTTTGCGTACATGTTTCTTAGACTATATGGAAGCAATATATACAAAGATTTCAACCGTCTACGTGTTCCAATCATTGTTCTACTTGTCGAAAGTTACAAATAATTTCCTTTAAAGGATTAACAATGGGGCTCGTTGTTCACTTAAACTTGAAGAACAATAAATTGGCGAATTGTGCTGTTTGGATGCTTTGCATATATGTTTCTTAGACTATAAAGAAGCAATATATACATTGATTTCAGCCGTCTACCTGTTCCATTCACTGTTCTACTTGTCGAAAGTTACAAATAATTTCCGTTAAGGGATTAACAATGGGGATCGTAGTTCACTTAAACTTGAAGATCAAATAATTGGCGAATTGTACTGTTCGGATGATTTGCATATATGTTTCTTAGACTATATAGAAGCAATATATACAAAGATTTCAACCGTCTACCTGTTCCATTCATTGTTCTACTTGTCGAAAGTTACAAATAATTTCTGTTAAGGGATTAACAATGGGGATCGTAGTTTACTTAAACTTGAAGAACAAGAAATTGGCGAATTGTACTGTTTGGATGATTTGCATATATGTTTCTTAGACTATATAGAAGCAATATATACAATGATTTCAACCGTCTACCTATTCCATTCATTGTTCTACTTGCCGAAATTTACAAATAATTTCCTTTAAAGGATTAACAATGGGGCTCGTAGTTCACTTAAACATGAAGAACAAAAAATTGGCGAATGGTACTGTTTGGATGCTTTGCATATATGTTTCTTAGACTATATAGAAGCAATATATACAAAGATTTCAACCGTCTACCGGTTCCATTCATTGTTCTACTTGTCGAAAGTTACAAATTATTTCCTTTAAAGGATTAACAATGGGGCTCGTTGTTCACTTAAACTTGAAGAACAATAAATTGGCGAATTGTGCTGTTTGGATGCTTTGCATATATGTTTCTTAGACTATATAGACGCAATATATACAAAGATTTCAACCGTCTACCTGTTCCATTCATTGTTCTACTTGTCGAAAGTTACAATTAATTTCCGTTAAAGGATTAACAATGGGGCTCGTAGTTCACTTAAAATTGAAGATCAAATAATTGGCGAATTGTACTGTTTGGACGCTTTTCATATATGTTTCTTAGTCTATATAGAAGCAATATATACAAAGATTTCAACCATCTACCTGTTCCATTCATTGTTCTACTTGTCGAAAGTTACAAATAATTTCCGATAACGGATTAACCATTGGGGCTCATTGTTCACTTAAACTTGAAGAACAAAATATTGGCGAATTGTACTGTTTGGATGCTTTGCATATATGTTTCTTATACTATATAGAAGCAATATATACAAAGATTTCAACCGTCTACCTGTTCCATTCACTGTTCTACTTGTCGAAAGTTACAAATAATTTCCGTTAAGGGATTAACAATGGGGATCGTAGTTCACTTAAACATGAAGAACAAAAAATTGGCGAATTGTACTGTTTGGATGCTTTGCGTACATGTTTCTTAGACTATATGGAAGCAATATATACAAAGATTTCAACCGTCTACGTGTTCCAATCATTGTTCTACTTGTCGAAAGTTACAAATAATTTCCGTTAAGGGATTAACAATGGGGATCGTAGTTTACTTAAACTTGAAGAACAAGAAATTGGCGAATTGTACTGTTTGGATGATTTGCATATATGTTTCTTAGACTATATAGAAGCAATATATACAATGATTTCAACCGTCTACCTATTCCATTCATTGTTCTACTTGCCGAAATTTGCAAATAATTTCCTTTAAAGGATTAACAATGGGGCTCGTAGTTCACTTAAACATGAAGAACAAAAAATTGGCGAATGGTACTGTTTGGATGCTTTGCATATATGTCTCTTAGACTATATAGAAGCAATATATACAAAGATTTCAACCGTCTACCTGTTCCATTCATTGTTCTACTTGTCGAAAGTTACAAATAATTTCCGTTAAGGGATTAACAATGGGGATCGTAGTTCACTTAAACTTGAAGAACAAAAAATTGGCGAATTGTACTGTTTGGATGCTTTGCGTACATGTTTCTTAGACTATATGGAAGCAATATATACAAAGATTTCAACCGTCTACGTGTTCCAATTATTGTTCTACTTGTCGAAATTTACAGATAATTTCCTTTAAAGGATTAACATTGGGGCTCGTTGTTCACTTAAACTTGAAGAACAAAAAAGTGGCGAATGGTACTGTTTGGATGCTTTGCATATATGTTTTTTAGACTATAAGGAAGCAATATATACATTGATTTCAACCCTCTACCTGTTCCATTCATTGTTCTACTTGTCGAAAGTTTCAAATAATTTCCGTTAAGGGATTAACAATGGGGATCGTAGTTTACTTAAACTTGAAGAACAAAAAATTAGCGAATTGTACTGTTTGGATGCTTTGCATAAATGTTTCTTAGACTATATAGAAGCAATATATACAATGATTTCAACAGTCTACCTGTTCCATTCATTGTTCTACTTGTCGAAAGTTACAAATAATTTCCGATAAAGGATTAACAATGGGGCTCGTCGTTCACTTAAACTTGAAGAACAAAAAATTGGCGAATGGTACTGTTTGGATGCTTTGCATATATGTTTCTTAGACTATATAGAAGCAATATATTCATTGATTTCAAGCGGCTACCAGTTCCATTCATTGTTCTACTTCTCGCAAGTTACAAATAATTTACGTTAAAATATTAACAATGGGGCTCGTAGTTCACTTAAACTTGAAGAACAAAAAATTGGCGAATGGTACTGTTTGGATGCTTTGCATATATGTTTCTTAGATTATATAGAAGCAATATATACAAAGATTTCAACCGTCTACGTGTTCCAATCATTGTTCTACTTGTCGAAATTTACAAATAATTTCCTTTAAAGGATTAACAATGGGGCTCGTTGTTCACTTAAACTTGAAGAACAAAAAAGTGGCGAATGGTACTGTTTGGATGCTTTGCATATATGTTTCTTAGACTATAAAGAAGCAATATATACATTGATTTCAACCGTCTACCTGTTCCATTCATTGTTCTACTTGTCGCAAATTACAAATAATTTCCGTTAAGGGATTAACAATGGGGATCGTAGTTCACTTAAACGTGAAGAACAAACAATTGGCGAATTTTACTGTTTGGATGCTTTGCGTACATGTTTCTTAGACTATATGGAAGCAATATATACAAAGATTTCAAGCGTCTACGTGTTCCAATCATTGTTCTACTTGTCGAAATTTACAAATAATTTCCTTTAAAGGATTAACAATGGGGCTCGTTGTTCACTTAAACTTGAAGAACAAAAAAGTGGCGAATGGTACTGTTTGGATGCTTTGCATATATGTTTCTTAGACTATATAGAAGCTATATATACAAAGATTTCAACCGTCTACCTTTTCCATTCAATGTTCTTCTTGTCGAAAGTTACAAATAATTTCCGATAACGGATTAACCATTGGGGCTCATTGTTCACTTAAACTTGAAGAACAAAAAATTGGCGAATGGTACTGTTTGGATGCTTTGCATATATGTTTCTTAGACTATATTGAAGCAATATATACAAAGATTTCAACCGTCTACCTGTTCCATTCATTGTTCTACTTGTCGAAAGTTACAAATAATTTCCTTTAAAGGATTAACAATGGGGCTCGTTGTTCACTTAAACTTGAAGAACAAAAAATTGGCGACTGGTACTGGTTGGATGCTTTGCATATATGTTTCTTAGACTATATAGAAGCAATGTATAAAAAGATTTCAACCGTCTACCAGTTCCATTCATTGTTCTACTTGTCGAAAGTTACAAATAATTTCCGTTAAGGGATTAACAATGGGGATCGTAGTTTATTTAAACTTGAAGAACAAAAAATTGGCGAATTGTACTGTTTGGATGCTTTGCATACATGTTTCTTAGACTATATAGAAGCAATATATAAAAAGATTTCATCCGTCTACCAGTTCCATTCATTGTTCTACTTGTCGAAAATTACAAATAATTTCCGTTAAGGGATTAACAATGGGGATCGTAGTTTACTTAAACTTGAAGAACAAAAAATTGGCGAATTGTACTGTTTGGATGCTTTGCATATATGTTTCTTAGACTATATAGAAGCAATATATACAATGATTTCAACAGTCTACCTATTCCATTCATTGTTCTACTTGCCGAAATTTACAAATAATTTCCTTTAAAGGATTAACAATGGGGCTCGTTGTTCACTTAAACTTGAAGAACAAAAAAGTGGCGAATGGTACTGTTTGGATGCTTTGCATATATGTTTCTTAGACTATAAAGAAGCAATATATACATTGATTTCAACCGTCTACCTGTTCCATTCATTGTTCTACTTGTCGCAAGTTACAAATAATTTCCGTTAAAGTATTAACAATGGGGCTCGTAGTTCACTTAAACTTGAAGATCAAATAATTGGCGAATTGTACTGTTTGGATGATTTGCATATATGTTTCTTAGACTATATAGAAGCAATATATACGAAGATTTCAACCGTCTACCTGTTCCATTCATTGTTCTACTTGTCGAAAGTTACAAATAATTTCCGTTAAGGCATTAACAATGGGGATCGTAGTTTACATAAACTTGAAGAACAAGAAATTGGCGAATTTTACTGTTTGGATGCTTTGCATATATGTTTCTTAGACTATATAGAAGCAATATATACAAAGATTTCAACCGTCTACCTGTTCCATTCATTGTTCTACTTGTCGAAAGTTACAAATAATTTCCGTTAAGGGATTAACAATGGGGATCGTAGTTCACTTAAATTTGAAGAACAAAAAATTGGCGAATTGTACTGTTTGGATGCTTTGCGTACATGTTTCTTAGACTATATGGAAGCAATATATACAAAGATTTCAACCGTCTACCTGTTCCATTCATTGTTCTACTTGTCGAAATTTACAAATAATTTCCGATAACGGATTAACCATTGGGGCTCATTGTTCACTTAAACTTGAAGAACAAAAAATTGGCGAATTGTACAGTTTGGATGCTTTGCATATATGTTTCTTATACTATATAGAAGCAATATAAACAAAGATTTCAACCGTCTACCTGTTCCATTCACTGTTCTACTTGTCGAAAGTTACAAATAATTTCCGTTAAGGGATTAACAATGGGGATCGTAGTTCACTTAAATTTGAAGAACAAAAAATTGGCGAATTGTACTGTTTGGATGCTTTGCGTACATGTTTCTTAGACTATATGGAAGCAATATATACAAAGATTTCAACCGTCTACGTGTTCCAATCATTGTTCTACTTGTCGAAATTTACAAATAATTTCCTTTAAAGGATTAACAATGGGGCTCGTTGTTCACTTAAACTTGAAGAACAAAAAAGTGGCGAATGGTACTGTTTGGATGCTTTGCATATATGTTTCTTAGACTATATAGAAGCAATATATACATTGATTTCAACCGTCTACCTGTTCCATTCATTGTTCTACTTGTCGAAAGTTACAATTAATTTCCGATAACGGATTAACCATTGGGGCTCATTGTTCACTTAAACTTGAAGAACAAAAAATAGGCGAATTGTACTGTTTGGATGCTTTGCATATATGTTTCTTATACTATATAGAAGCAATATATACAAAGATTTCAACCGTCTACCTGTTCCATTCACTGTTCTACTTGTCGAAAGTTACAAATAATTTCCGTTAAGGGATTAACAATGGGGATCGTAGTTTACTTAAACTTGAAGAACAAAAAATTGGCAAATTATACTGTTTGGATGCTTTGCATATGTGTTTCTTAGACTATATAGAAGCAATATATAAAAAGATTTCAACCGTGTACCAGTTCCATTGATTGTTCAACTTGTCGAAAGTTACAAATAATTTCCGTTAAGGGATTAACAATGGGGATCGTAGTTTACTTAAATTTGAAGAACAAAAAGTTGGCGAATTGTACTGTTTGGATGCTTTGCATATATGTTTCTTAGACTATATAGACGCAATATATACAAGAATTTCAACCGTCTACCTGTTCCATTCATTGTTCTACTTGTCGATAGTTACAAATAATTACCGATAAAGGATTAACCATTGGGGCTCATTGTTCACTTAAACTTGAAGAACAAAAAATTGGCGAATGGTACTGTTTGGATGCTTTGCGTACATGTTTCTTAGACTATATGGAAGCAATATATACAAAGATTTCAACCGTCTACGTGTTCCAATCATTGTTCTACTTGTCGAAATTTACAAATAATTTCCTTTAAAGGATTAACAATGGGGCTCGTTGTTCACTTAAACTTGAAGAACAAAAAAGTGGCGAATGGTACTGTTTGGATGCTTTGCATATATGTTTCTTAGACTATATAGAAGCAATATATACATTGATTTCAACCGTCTACCTGTTCCATTCATTGTTCTACTTGTCGAAAGTTACAATTAATTTCCGATAACGGATTAACCATTGGGGCTCATTGTTCACTTAAACTTGAAGAACAAAAAATAGGCGAATTGTACTGTTTGGATGCTTTGCATATATGTTTCTTATACTATATAGAAGCAATATATACAAAGATTTCAACCGTCTACCTGTTCCATTCACTGTTCTACTTGTCGAAAGTTACAAATAATTTCCGTTAAGGGATTAACAATGGGGATCGTAGTTTACTTAAACTTGAAGAACAAAAAATTGGCAAATTATACTGTTTGGATGCTTTGCATATGTGTTTCTTAGACTATATAGAAGCAATATATAAAAAGATTTCAACCGTGTACCAGTTCCATTGATTGTTCAACTTGTCGAAAGTTACAAATAATTTCCGTTAAGGGATTAACAATGGGGATCGTAGTTTACTTAAATTTGAAGAACAAAAAATTGGCGAATTGTACTGTTTGGATGCTTTGCATATATGTTTCTTAGACTATATAGACGCAATATATACAAGAATTTCAACCGTCTACCTGTTCCATTCATTGTTCTACTTGTCGATAGTTACAAATAATTACCGATAAAGGATTAACCATTGGGGCTCATTGTTCACTTAAACTTGAAGAACAAAAAATTGGCGAATGGTACTGTTTGGATGCTTTGCGTACATGTTTCTTAGACTATATGGAAGCAATATATACAAAGATTTCAACCGTCTACGTGTTCCAATCATTGTTCTACTTGTCGAAATTTACAAATAATTTCCTTTAAAGGATTAACAATGGGGCTCGTTGTTCACTTAAACTTGAAGAACAAAAAAGTGGCGAATGGTACTGTTTGGATGCTTTGCATATATGTTTCTTATACTATATAGAAGCAATATATACACAGATTTCAACCGTCTACCTGTTCCATTCACTGTTCTACTTGTCGAAAGTTACAAATAATTTCCGTTAAGGGATTAACAATGGGGATCGTAGTTCACTTAAACATGAAGAACAAAAAATTGGCGAATTGTACTGTTTGGATGCTTTGCGTACATGTTTCTTAGACTATATGGAAGCAATATATACAAAGATTTCAACCGTCTACGTGTTCCAATCATTGTTCTACTTGTCGAAATTTACAGATAATTTCCTTTAAAGGATTAACATTGGGGCTCGTTGTTCACTTAAACTTGAAGAACAAAAAAGTGGCGAATGGTACTGTTTGGATGCTTTGCATATATGTTTTTTAGACTATAAGGAAGCAATATATACATTGATTTCAACCGTCTACCTGTTCCATTCATTGTTCTACTTGTCGCAAGTTACAAATAATTTCCGTTAAGGGATTAACAATGGGGATCGTAGTTCACTTAAACTTGAAGAACAAACAATTGGCGAATTTTACTGTTTGCCGTTCGACGGGAGGATAGAATAGTGGTCCTTCGAGCCGGATCGTGCGCGAGGTGTTACGAACTTCTGTCTGACTGACCTAACTGTGCGAAGCATGGAGGACATTCGTGTGAAACAGCAAATGCTGCGAGGGCTAATTGAGAAGGCCCTGGTGAACTTTAAAAAGGCCGGCAAAGCCAACCTCACGCCCGCCAAGATTCGCTCCCGAATCTCGAATCTGACCACCACGTGGCAAAAGTTCCAAGATGGCCACGTTTCCTACGTTCTGCTGTGCCCTGCCGACCAGCAAGCCCAGGTTGAATATTTCAAGGACGACCATTTCTCTGTGGTCGAGGAGGCATACAGCATCGCCCTCGACGTCATGAACGAGGCATTGGAAGGTTTGGAGCCCCCTTCTCCAGCTTCCCCACCTGCCATGAACTCATCGTTGTGCCGGAGCAGTCCTGCTCCCCCTCTGGTTCCCCTTCCACCGATCCGACTGACGCCGTTCGACGGGAGGATAGAAGAGTGGGAGTCGTTCCGCGACAAGTTCTGTACGTTGGTGCGGGACAATAAGGACATCTCGGACTTCACCAAGATGCACTACCTAACATCAAGCGTAAGCCACTCCGCACACGATTGTATTAAACACCTAGCTATCACCGCAGATAACTTTCAGGTAGCGTGGAACGCGTTAACGGCGCGGTTTGAGAACAAGCGACGCTTGTTAACTAAATTAGTCACCGACTTTTTCGCGATCCCATCCGTTTCGCGAGAAAACGCGAACGATTTGCAGCTCTTAATTGACCGAGCGAGTAGTATAATCGCGGCTCTAAAAAGGATGGGCAGAGATGACGCGACTCTTCTGGACGACGTGTTCACTCATGTCGTGGCTCAGAAAACCGACCCTGTCACGCGAAAGGCCTGGGCGCATCGCGCGAGCGACGGTAACGATTTGCCTAGTTATAAGGACTTAGAAGCATTCGTATCATCGCGAGTTTGTGCGCTGCAGGAGTGTTCCCCTGCGACGCACCAACCTCCTTCTAAATTGCCCGTTTCTCGTGTTCACGTTGCCACCACCCCGTCGTCCACGAAGGGTAGCTGCCCGCTCTGTAAATCTGCCCACTTCTTGCAAGCATGCCCGCGCTATCTTCGTGCATCCGCGTCCGAGCGTCGCGAAATAGCTGTTCGGTTCAAGCGCTGTCTCAATTGCATGAGCACCCGTCATTCTCTTTCCGAGTGTACAAGCAAATTCACGTGTCAGGAGTGTCGTCAGCGGCATCACACCTCTTTGCATGGTTCGTCGCGGGTCGTAAACGTCAACCGTCCCGCGCTTCAGTCACCCGATCAGGCCGCCCCCACCGCGGCAAATGACGCAACGGCATTGCAAGTTTCTCCAGGTGTTCGCAAGCGCCGTGCGATGGTTCTCGGCACTGCTTATCTTTTGGCCGGAGTTCTCGGAGGACGTGCTGCCGTGTTTCGCGCCCTTCTTGACCCCGGATCTGAACTCACCTTCGTGAGTGAGCATTTGGCTCAAATTCTAAGAGCAGACCGAATTCGTTTACCGACCCCTTTACACGGGATTGCTTGTACACCCTCCGGGACGGCACGCCACGCCGTCCATTTGGCCGTTGCGCACCGAGCTCGCACTGGCCCCGTCTTTTCCACTGTGGCACTTGTACTCGACGCCCTAACTGCGTATTCGCCTAAACAATTACCACCCGCGGCGTGTCTTAGTCACTTAGCCGACCTGACGTGGGCGGACGACGATCCGGCTTCCTCCCATCGGATCGATTTAATCATAGGCGCCGATCTTTATAACGACGTTTTGTTGACCGGTGTTCGTAAAGGCAGTCGGGGCGAGCCTGTCGCGCAGGAGACGATTTTCGGATGGGTCATTACTGGCCCTCGTGAGCCTCCAATCTGTCCTGTCCCCGACGACCAGGAATGGGACTTCATGCGAGACCCTCCGCAGTGCGTCCTGGCGTACCACTGCTTCACCACTCCCTCTCTCGACGAGGAAGTAAGGAGATTCTGGGAGTTTGAGGAGCTGCCCCGTTCTCAGGTCGTGGAACCCGGTGACGCTCAGTGCGAAGCGCACTTCCGCGACACTCACTCTCGTGATTCGTCGGGTCGCTACATTGTGCGACTTCCGTTCAAGGTCGCGCCCCCCATTAAGATCGGGCGTTCTCGGGAAACCGCGGAAAAACTCGCGCGTAGTATCTCTCGCCGGCTTTCCCGCGACACCTACCTCGAACGCGAATACCGTAGTTTCATGGGTGAGAATGAACGACTCGGCCACATGCGCGCCGTTTCTTGTTTACCGCCCTCTCCTGTTTCCACCACTGTGTACATTCCTCACCATCCAGCCTTTCGAACGGACAGCGCTACCAGCAGATTGCGTGTCGTTTTCAACGCCTCATGTCGAACCTCCGACGGAACGTCTTTAAACGATCATTTGTTAACCGGTCCAAAGCTCCAGCAGGACCTGACTGCGGTCATCCTGCGATGGCGTCGGTGGAGGTACGTGTGCTCCGCGGACATCGCTAAGATGTACCGGCAGATTCTCGTTGATCCGCGGGACGTCGACTATCAGCGAATCTTGTGGCTCTCTGAACCCTCCTCCTCCTTGAAGGAGTTTCAATTGCTAACCGTCACATACGGTATGGCCTGTGCGCCCTTTCTCGCGCTTCGCGTTCTGCAGCAACTTGCTGAGGACGACGGTGACGACTTCCCTCTTGCTCGAGAGACTCTTCGGCAAAACACATATGTCGACGATGTCCTTTTCGGAGCTGACGACGTCGATTCCCTCCGCCTCGCCCGTCAACAATCTATTTCTCTCTTAAACAAAGGCGGCTTCACCCTCCGGAAGTGGGCAAGCAACTCGTCGGAATTGCTCGCTGATGTAGATGAGTCGGATCACGGGTTGGCATGCGACAAGGTCCTATCCGCGGACGAAAATCTGAAGGTCCTCGGCATTGTCTGGTCTCCCAGTCGGGATGAATTTTCGTTTTCTGTGTCGCCATTTGACCGCGAACCGATTACTAAGCGTGCCGTTCTGTCAATCATAGCGCGACTATATGACCCCCTCGGATGCGTCACCCCCGTTGTCATTAAAGCCAAACTTGTCATGCAAGATCTATGGAGGAGCAAGGTCGGCTGGGACGATCCTGTCCCACCGCCCATTCTTCGTGATTGGGTGGCCTTTTCCTCTAACTTGAGCCAATTAAATCTGGTCAAGATTCCTCGATGGACGCAACTTTCCGCGAGCGTCTCATCCATTGAGCTTCATGGTTTTGCCGACGCATCCTCCTCCGCTTATGCTGCGGCTGTTTACCTCCGAGTGTTGTCTGAATCAAACCATGTCACTGTTTCGTTGCTCGCGGGCAAGTCTAAAGTCGCCCCCTTGACACCGATTAGTATACCCCGCCTCGAGTTGAATGCAGCCGTGCTTTTAGCTCGTCTCATCTCATTCACCGTCGCGTCCATGGGTTTCGGTAATGTACCCGTCACCTGTTGGTCCGATTCTACTGTCGTGCTGCACTGGATTTCGCAGCACCCATCGCGATGGAAAATATTCGTAGCCCATCGTGTTGCCCGAATACACGAACTCGTTCCATCCGCAGTGTGGCGGTACGTTCCGACGTCCGACAACCCCGCCGACGTCGCGTCTCGCGGAATTCTACCCACCGAAATCCTCAATCACTCTCTCTGGTGGCGAGGCCCTCCGTGGTTGCGCGGGGAAAGGGCCTCCTGGCCTACCCCTCCTCCCAACGTCAACTTTGACTCTCATCTCGAGGAGAAGGTCACCACCGCTCTCCAGTGTTCACCTGTCCCACCCATGTGGGAGTTATCTGTTCGCTACTCCTCATGGGACAGACTACTCCGTATCACCGCCCTTGTTATTCGTTTCATTAGTCGATGTCGCCGTCGAAAAGACATTGTCCAAACCCCTATCGGTAGTGTTCACGTCACGGCCGAGGAGTATAACTTTTCTCGTTGTTTCTGGTTGCGCTGTATCCAACGTGAAGTTTTTCCAGCGGAATTTCACCTTCTCTCGTCGAGAAAGGAACTCCCTCCTAAGCATCCTCTTCTTTCCCTCCGTCCTTTCGTATCATCCGATAACCTTATTCGGGTTGGAGGTCGCTTAAGACATGCTCCAATGTCCTTCGAGTCCCGCCACCCAATCCTCCTGTCTGCCCATCCGCTCGTTGACCTCCTCCTTCTCCATGTCCATCAACGAGCGCTGCATTCGGGACCGCAGCTGACGCTCAGCATCCTGCGGCGGGAGTACTGGCTTCTCCGCGCGCGTGGAATCGTCCGTCGCATCATTCATCGCTGTGTCCCATGTACTCGCGAACGTGCGGCAGTTCCTCGTCAGCTCATGGGTGACCTCCCTCGTGTCCGGGTGACTCCCACCTTCCGGAGTTTTCTACACTCAGGAGTTGATTACGCAGGTCCCGTGTGGATTCGTTCCTCACCTGGTCGCGGAGCAAGGTCTCGCAAGGCATACATCGCGTTGTTCGTTTGTCTGACCTCGAAAGCCATTCACCTCGAGCTAGTAAGCGATTATTCCTCCGAGGCTTTCATTGGTGCATTTTCTCGGTTCTGCTCTCGTCGCGGCATCCCCGAAGCTATGTATTCGGACAACGGGACGACCTTCGTCGGTGCCGATCGTGAACTAACCAAAGCGTACCGCGCGGCCCTTCGTGATCCGGACTTCCTCAATTCGACGGTGTCTGATCGCATCTCTTGGCACTTCATTCCTCCCTCAGCTCCTCACTTCGGTGGTCTGTGGGAGGCTGGAGTCCGGAGTGTGAAAACTCATCTCTCTCGTGTTGTTGGAGACCGGACGCTAACCTTCGAGGAATTGTCCACCCTCTTATGCCGAATCGAAGCCTGTCTAAATTCTAGGCCGCTGTGTCCCTTATCCGACACGCTCGATGACCTCGAGTGCCTTACTCCCGGTCATTTCACGATCGGCGCCGCGATCGTCGTGCCCCCGGAACCGTCCATCCTTGACCTGACCGAGAATCGTCTCTCGCGTTGGCAGCTCGTCCGCCAAATGAATGAGCGGTTTTGGCGCATTTGGCAATCCGACTACGTCAATACATTACAGCAACGGACTAAGTGGCGTACCGATCAACCCCCCGTCCAGGTCGGTCGCATGGTTCTCCTCCGGAACTCCAGTCTTCCGCCAGCGAAGTGGGAGCTCGGCCGCGTCGTTCAGGTTCACCCGGGTCCCGACTGTCTTACGCGCGTCGTTACGATCAAAACTGCTCGTGCGGAGTATAAGCGGCCGATCAGCAAACTATGTTTGTTACCTATCTGGAGTGCATCTAAAGATTCTCCGACGCCTCCATGACTGCGTTACTCGCGTGTGTGCATAGCGTTACTCTCGTTCCTCCCGCCTTCCTGCACTGGGAACGTTTTCTGCGATGTGCTTGTGTTGCTAGATTTAAGACCTTTCGACGTATTTTCTTTACTTATCTTAATGTATAACGGTGTTAGTTGATAAGAATCCTCCAGCGTTAATGATATTTCGAGCCGTTCCGGCCATCGTTACGTTAAGTCTAGATATAAGGTACTTATTGTCATGCGCTAACTTGTGTTCGTTTCTTGTTATATCATTTTATTAATTTGCGTAACTGCTACTTACAACAGCCTCCCTGTTGTCCGCGCTCCGACCACACTCTTGTGCTGGGCGGCCGCTTCTATGCTTGTACATGCGAGTACCGCATCGCGCCTCTGAGAAGACGCGCGACTTCTCATTAATTTTGTTTTGTTTTCCATTTCGTCCTGGCACCGCCACGGTGGGCGGCTGGACTGTTCAATTTATGTTCTAGATGTTCTAGATGTTCCGCGGCTGCTGTTCGATTTAGTCGCGGACATAAAAGTGAACAGCAGCCGCGGAACGGAACGTTGATTCGCTTCCGAATGGAAGCGGCGCGCGAAGGCACGAAACTTAGGCGACTCGATCCGATGTACGTTTGGAAGCACGTGGAGGAAAGAAAACTCCTTACACAAAATTCGCTTTATTACGTCTCAAATTCACAAACACAAACACGTTGACTTAACGAAGAACAATATCGCGAAGGACAATATACGAATAGAAATACGGGTCGCGAAGGCGGACCGCGTGAACAATAATTGCGAAAGCAATTGAACAAAGGAGATGACTCTCAACGCGCGATACGTAGTTTATCGCGGCACAGTAGAACGCAGATTGAAACGCGGAACACGTGCGTTCGATAGTTCGCGTTACAATTCAGAAAAGAGGGCGCTGAGGTTATCATAATCGCGAATAGGAGCAGCGAAAGGGCCACGTGGGCCGTGCGTCACAGGATATAATTGGCTCCCGGACATCACGCGATGTGACGAAGTCGACATACGCGGACATGGAGATGACCAGTCCTCCTGGTCTTTAACGGAAATATCAGGACCGACTCGTGTGAGCCGAGGGCCCCTCCCTGTGGCGCACAACCCATTGCCAATCCTGAACAGATGCTTTGCGTACATGTTTCTTAGACTATATGGAAGCAATATATACAAAGATTTCAACCGTCTACGTGTTCCAATCATTGTTCTACTTGTCGAAATTTACAAATAATTTCCTTTAAAGGATTAACAATGGGGCTCGTTGTTCACTTAAACTTGAAGAACAAAAAAGTGGCGAATGGTACTGTTTGGATGCTTTGCATATATGTTTCTTAGACTATAAGGAAGCAATATATACATTGATTTCAACCGTCTACCTGTTCCATTCATTGTTCTACTTGTCGCAAGTTACAAATAATTTCCGTTAAAGTATTAACAATGGGGCTCGTAGTTCACTTAAACTTGAAGATCAAATAATTGGCGAATTGTACTTTTTGGATGATTTGCATATATGTTTCTTAGACTATATAGAAGCAATATATACAAAGATTTCAACCGTCTACCTGTTCCATTCACTGTTCTACTTGTCGATAGTTACAAATAATTACCGATAAAGGATTAACCATTGGGGCTCATTGTTCACTTAAACTTGAAGAACAAAAAATTGGCGAATGGTACTGTTTGGATGCTTTGCGTACATGTTTCTCAGACTATATGGAAGCAATATATACAAAGATTTCAACCGTCTACGTGTTCCAATCATTGTTCTACTTGTCGAAATTTACAAATAATTTCCTTTAAAGGATTAACAATGGGGCTCGTTGTTCACTTAAACTTGAAGAACAAAAAAGTGGCGAATGGTACTGTTTGGATGCTTTGCATATATGTTTCTTAGACTATATAGAAGCAATATATACATTGATTTCAACCGTCTACCTGTTCCATTCATTGTTCTACTTGTCGAAAGTTACAAATAATTTCCGTTAAGGCATTAACAATGGGGATCGTAGTTTACTTAAACTTGAAGAACAAGAAATTGGCGAATTTTACTGTTTGGATGCTTTACATATATGTTTCTTAGACTATATAGAAGCAATATATACAATGATTTCAACCGTCTACCTGTTCCATTCATTGTTCTACTTGTCGAAAGTTACAAGTAATTTCCTTTAAAGGATTAACAATGGGGCTCATTGTTCACTTAAACTTGAAGAACAATAAATTGGCGAATGGTACTGTTTGGATGCTTTGCATATATGTTTCTTGGACTATATAGAAGCAATATATACAAAGATTTCAACCGTCTACCTGTTCCATTCATTGTTCTACTTGTCGAAAGTTACAAATAATTTCCGTTAAGGGATTAACAATGGGGATCGTAGTTTACTTAAACTTGAAGAACAAAAAATTGGCGAATTGTACTGTTTGGATGCTTTGCATATATGTTTCTTAGACTATATAGACGCAATATATACAAAGACTTCAACCGTCTACCTTTTCCATTCATTGTTCTACTTGTCGAAAGTTACAAATAATTTCCGATAACGGATTAACCATTTGGGCTCATTGTTCACTTAAACTTGAAGAACAAAAAATTGGCGAATTGTACTGTTTGGATGCTTTGCATATATGTTTCTTAGACTACATAGAAGCAATATATACAAAGATTTCAACCGGCTACCTGTTCCATTCATTGTTCTACTTGTCGAAATTTACAAATAATTTCCGATAAGGGATTAACAATGGGGCTCGTTGTTCACTTAAACTTGAAGAACAATAAATTGGCGAATTGTACTGTTTGGATGCTTTGCATATATGTTTCTTAGACTATGTAGAAGCAATATATACAAAGATTTCAACCGTCTACCAGTTCCATTCATTGTTCTACTTGTCGAAAGTTACAAATAATTTCCGTTAAGGGATTAACAATGGGGATCGTAGTTTACTTAAACTTGAAGAACAAAAAATTGGCGAATTGTACTGTTTTGATTCTTTGCATATATGTTTCTTAGACTATATAGACGCAATATATACAAAGACTTCAACCGTCTACCTTTTCCATTCATTGTTCTACTTGTCGAAAGTTACAAATAATTTCCGATAACGGATTAACCATTTGGGCTCATTGTTCACTTAAACTTGAAGAACAAAAAATTGGCGAATTGTACTGTTTGGATGCTTTGCATATATGTTTCTTAGACTACATAGAAGCAATATATACAAAGATTTCAACCGGCTACCTGTTCCATTCATTGTTCTACTTGTCGAAATTTACAAATAATTTCCGATAAGGGATTAACCATTGGGGCTCATTGTTCACTTAAACTTGAAGAACAAAAAATTGGCGAATGGTACTGTTTGGATGCTTTGCATATATGTTTCTTAGACTATATAGAAGCAATATATACATTGATTTCAACCGTCTACCTGTTCCATTCATTGTTCTACTTGTCGAAAGTTACAAATAATTTCCGTTAAGGCATTAACAATGGGGATCGTAGTTTACTTAAACTTGAAGAACAAGAAATTGGCGAATTTTACTGTTTGGATGCTTTGCATATATGTTTCTTAGACTATATAGAAGCAATATATACAATGATTTCAACCGTCTACCTGTTCCATTCATTGTTCAACTTGTCGAAAGTTACAAATAATTTCCGTTAAGGGATTAACAATGGGGATCGTAGTTTACTTAAATTTGAAGAACAAAAAATTGGCGAATTGTACTGTTTGGATGCTTTGCATATATGTTTCTTAGACTATATAGACGCATTATATACAAGAATTTCAACCGTCTACCTGTTCCATTCATTGTTCTACTTGTCGATAGTTACAAATAATTACCGATAAAGGATTAACCATTTGGGCTCATTGTTCACTTAAACTTGAAGAACAAAAAATTGGCGAATGGTACTGTTTGGATGCTTTGCGTACATGTTTCTTAGACTATATGGAAGCAATATATACAAAGATTTCAACCGTCTACGTGTTCCAATCATTGTTCTACTTGTTGAAATTTACAAATAATTTCCTTTAAAGGATTAACAATGGGGCTCGTTGTTCACTTAAACTTGAAGAACAAAAAAGTGGCGAATGGTACTGTTTGGATGCTTTGCATATATGTTTCTTAGACTATATAGAAGCAATATATACATTGATTTCAACCGTCTACCTGTTCCATTCATTGTTCTACTTGTCGAAAGTTACAAATAATTTCCGTTAAGGCATTAACAATGGGGATCGTAGTTTACTTAAACTTGAAGAACAAGAAATTGGCGAATTTTACTGTTTGGATGCTTTGCATATATGTTTCTTAGACTATATAGAAGCAATATATACAATGATTTCAACCGTCTACCTGTTCCATTCATTGTTCTACTTGTCGAAAGTTACAAGTAATTTCCTTTAAAGGATTAACAATGGGGCTCATTGTTCACTTAAACTTGAAGAACAATAAATTGGCGAATTGTACTGTTTGGATGCTTTGCATATATGTTTCTTAGACTATATAGAAGCAATATATACAAAGATTTCAACCGTCTACCTGTTCCATTCATTGTTCTACTTGTCGAAAGTTACAATTAATTTCCGATAACGGATTAACCATTGGGGCTCATTGTTCACTTAAACTTGAAGAACAAAAAATGGGCGAATTGTACTGTTTGGATGCTTTGCATATATGTTTCTTATACTATATAGAAGCAATATATACAAAGATTTCAACCGTCTACCTGTTCCATTCACTGTTCTACTTGTCGAAAGTTACAAATAATTTCCGTTAAGGGATTAACAATGGGGATCGTAGTTTACTTAAACTTGAAGAACAAAAAATTGGCGAATTGTACTGTTTGGATGCTTTGCATATGTGTTTCTTAGACTATATAGAAGCAATATATAAAAAGATTTCATCCGTCTACCAGTTCCATTCATTGTTCTACTTGTCGAAAGTTACAAATAATTTCCGTTAAGGGATTAACAATGGGGATCGTAGTTTACTTAAACTTGAAGAACAAGAAATTGGCGAATTTTACTGTTTGGATGCTTTGCATATATGTTTCTTAGACTATATAGAAGCAATATATACAATGATTTCAACCGTCTACCTGTTCCATTCATTGTTCTACTTGTCGAAAGTTACAAGTAATTTCCTTTAAAGGATTAACAATGGGGCTCATTGTTCACTTAAACTTGAAGAACAATAAATTGGCGAATTGTACTGTTTGGATGCTTTGCATATATGTTTCTTAGACTATATAGAAGCAATATATACAAAGATTTCAACCGTCTACGTGTTCCAATCATTGTTCTACTTGTCGAAATTTACAAATAATTTCCGTTTCATGATTATCAATGGGCCTCGGTGTTCACTTAAACTTGAAGAACAAAAAATTGGCGACTGGTACTGGTTGGATGCTTTGCATATATGTTTCTTAGACTATATAGAAGCAATGTATAAAAAGATTTCAACCGTCTACCAGTTCCATTCATTGTTCTACTTGTCGAAAGTTACAAATAATTTCCGTTAAGGGATTAACAATGGGGATCGTAGTTTATTTAAACTTGAAGAACAAAAAATTGGCGAATTGTACTGTTTGGATGCTTTGCATACATGTTTCTTAGACTATATAGAAGCAATATATAAAAAGATTTCATCCGTCTACCAGTTCCATTCATTGTTCTACTTGTCGAAAATTACAAATAATTTCCGTTAAGGGATTAACAATGGGGATCGTAGTTTACTTAAACTTGAAGAACAAAAAATTGGCGAATTGTACTGTTTGGATGCTTTGCATATATGTTTCTTAGACTATATAGAAGCAATATATACAATGATTTCAACAGTCTACCTATTCCATTCATTGTTCTACTTGCCGAAATTTACAAATAATTTCCTTTAAAGGATTAACAATGGGGCTCGTTGTTCACTTAAACTTGAAGAACAAAAAAGTGGCGAATGGTACTGTTTGGATGCTTTGCATATATGTTTCTTAGACTATAAAGAAGCAATATATACATTGATTTCAACCGTCTACCTGTTCCATTCATTGTTCTACTTGTCGCAAGTTACAAATAATTTCCGTTAAAGTATTAACAATGGGGCTCGTAGTTCACTTAAACTTGAAGATCAAATAATTGGCGAATTGTACTGTTTGGATGATTTGCATATATGTTTCTTAGACTATATAGAAGCAATATATACGAAGATTTCAACCGTCTACCTGTTCCATTCATTGTTCTACTTGTCGAAAGTTACAAATAATTTCCGTTAAGGCATTAACAATGGGGATCGTAGTTTACATAAACTTGAAGAACAAGAAATTGGCGAATTTTACTGTTTGGATGCTTTGCATATATGTTTCTTAGACTATATAGAAGCAATATATACAAAGATTTCAACCGTCTACCTGTTCCATTCATTGTTCTACTTGTCGAAAGTTACAAATAATTTCCTTTAAAGGATTAACAATGGGGCTCATTGTTCACTTAAACTTGAAGAACAAAAAATTGGCGAATTGTACTGTTTGGATGCTTTGCATATATGTTTCTTAGACTATATAGAAGCAATATATACAATAATTTCAACAGTCTACCTGTTCCATTCATTGTTCTACTTGTCGAAATTTACAAATAATTTCCTTTAAAGGATTAACAATGGGGCTCGTAGTTCACTTAAACTTGAAGAACAAAAAATTGGCGAATGGTACTGTTTGGATGCTTTGCATATATGTTTCTTAGACTATATAGAAGCAATATATACAAAGATTTCAACCATCTACCTGTTCCATTCATTGTTCTACTTGTCGAAATTTACAAATAATTTCCGATAACGGATTAACCATTGGGGCTCATTGTTCACTTAAACTTGAAGAACAAAAAATTGGCGAATTGTACAGTTTGGATGCTTTGCATATATGTTTCTTATACTATATAGAAGCAATATAAACAAAGATTTCAACCGTCTACCTGTTCCATTCACTGTTCTACTTGTCGAAAGTTACAAATAATTTCCGTTAAGGGATTAACAATGGGGATCGTAGTTCACTTAAATTTGAAGAACAAAAAATTGGCGAATTGTACTGTTTGGATGCTTTGCGTACATGTTTCTTAGACTATATGGAAGCAATATATACAAAGATTTCAACCGTCTACGTGTTCCAATCATTGTTCTACTTATCGAAATTTACAAATAATTTCCTTTAAAGGATTAACAATGGGGCTCGTTGTTCACTTAAACTTGAAGAACAAAAAATTGGCGAATTGTACTGTTTGGATGCTTTGCGTACATGTTTCTTAGACTATATGGAAGCAATATATACAAAGATTTCAACCGTCTACGTGTTCCAATCATTGTTCTACTTGTCGAAATTTACAAATAATTTCCTTTAAAGGATTAACAATGGGGCTCGTTGTTCACTTAAACTTGAAGAACAAAAAAGTGGCGAATGGTACTTTTTGGATGCTTTGCATATATGTTTCTTAGACTATAAAGAAGCAATATATACATAGATTTCAACCGTCTACCTGTTCCATTCACTGTTCCACTTGTCGAAAGTTACAAATAATTTCCGTTAAGGGATTAACAATGGGGATCGTAGTTTACTTAAACTTGTAGAACAAAAAATTGGCGAATTGTACTGTTTGGATGCTTTGCATAAATGTTTCTTAGACTATATAGAAGCAATATATACAATGATTTCAACAGTATACCTGTTCCATTCACTGTTCTACTTGTCGCAAGTTACAAATAATTTCCGTTAAAGTATTAACAATGGGGCTCGTAGTTCACTTAAACTTGAAGATCAAATAATTGGCGAATTGTACTGTTTGGATGATTTGCATATATGTTTCTTAGACTATATAGAAGCAATATATACAAAGATTTCAACCGTCTACCTGTTCCATTCACTGTTCTACTTGTCGAAAGTTACAAATAATTTCCGATAACGGATTAACCATTGGGGCTCATTGTTCACTTAAACTTGAAGAACAAAAAATTGGCGAATTGTACTGTTTGGATGCTTTGCATATATGCTTCTTATACTATACAGAAGCAATATATACATAGATTTCAACCGTCTACCTGTTCCATTCACTGTTCCACTTGTCGAAAGTTACAAATAATTTCCGTTAAGGGATTAACAATGGGGATCGTAGTTTACTTATACTTGAAGAACAAAAAATTGGCGAATTGTACTGTTTGGATGCTTTGCATAAATGTTTCTTAGACTATATAGAAGCAATATATACAATGATTTCAACAGTATACTTGTTCCATTCACTGTTCTACTTGTCGAAAGTTGCAAATAATTTCCGTTAAGGGATTAACAATGGGGATTGTAGTTTACTTAAACTTGAAGAAAAAAAAATTGGCGAATTGTACTGTTTGGATGCTTTGCATAAATGTTTCTTAGACTATATAGAAGCAATATATACAAAGATTTCAACCGTCTACCTGTTCCATTCATTGTTCTACTTGTCGAAAGTTACAAATAATTTCCTTTAAAGGATTAACAATGGGGCTCGTTGTTCACTTAAACTTGAAGAACAAAAAATTGGCGAATTATACTGTTTGTATGCTTTGCATATGTGTTTCTTAGACTATATAGAAGCAATATATAAAAAGATTTCAACCGTGTACCAGTTCCATTCATTGTTCAACTTGTCGAAAGTTACAAATAATTTCCGTTAAGGGATTAACAATGGGGATCGTAGTTTACTTAAATTTGAAGAACAAGAAATTGGCGAATTGTACTGTTTGGATGCTTTGCATATATGTTTCTTAGACTATATAGACGCAATATATACAAGAATTTCAACCGTCTACCTGTTCCATTCATTGTTCTACTTGTCGATAGTTACAAATAATTACCTATAAAGGATTAACCATTGGGGCTCATTGTTCACTTAAACTTGAAGAACAAAAAATTGGCGAATGGTACTGTTTGGATGCTTTGCGTACATGTTTCTTAGACTATATGGAAGCAATATATACAAAGATTTCAACCGTCTACGTGTTCCAATCATTGTTCTACCTATCGAAATTTACAAATAATTTCCTTTAAAGGATTAACAATGGGGCTCGTTGTTCACTTAAACTTGAAGAACAAAAAATTGGCGAATTGTACTGTTTGGATGCTTTGCGTACATGTTTCTTAGACTATATGGAAGCAATATATACAAAGATTTCAACCGTCTACGTGTTCCAATCATTGTTCTACTTGTCGAAATTTACAAATAATTTCCTTTAAAGGATTAACAATGGGGCTCGTTGTTCACTTAAACTTGAAGAACAAAAAAGTGGCGAATGGTACTTTTTGGATGCTTTGCATATATGTTTCTTAGACTATAAAGAAGCAATATATACATAGATTTCAACCGTCTACCTGTTCCATTCACTGTTCCACTTGTCGAAAGTTACAAATAATTTCCGTTAAGGGATTAACAATGGGGATCGTAGTTTACTTAAACTTGAAGAACAAAAAATTGGCGAATTGTACTGTTTGGATGCTTTGCATAAATGTTTCTTAGACTATATAGAAGCAATATATACAATGATTTCAACAGTATACCTGTTCCATTCACTGTTCTACTTGTCGCAAGTTACAAATAATTTCCGTTAAAGTATTAACAATGGGGCTCGTAGTTCACTTAAACTTGAAGATCAAATAATTGGCGAATTGTACTGTTTGGATGATTTGCATATATGTTTCTTAGACTATATAGAAGCAATATATACAAAGATTTCAACCGTCTACCTGTTCCATTCACTGTTCTACTTGTCGAAAGTTACAAATAATTTCCGATAACGGATTAACCATTGGGGCTCATTGTTCACTTAAACTTGAAGAACAAAAAATTGGCGAATTGTACTGTTTGGATGCTTTGCATATATGCTTCTTATACTATACAGAAGCAATATATACATAGATTTCAACCGTCTACCTGTTCCATTCACTGTTCCACTTGTCGAAAGTTACAAATAATTTCCGTTAAGGGATTAACAATGGGGATCGTAGTTTACTTATACTTGAAGAACAAAAAATTGGCGAATTGTACTGTTTGGATGCTTTGCATAAATGTTTCTTAGACTATATAGAAGCAATATATACAATGATTTCAACAGTATACTTGTTCCATTCACTGTTCTACTTGTCGAAAGTTGCAAATAATTTCCGTTAAGGGATTAACAATGGGGATTGTAGTTTACTTAAACTTGAAGAAAAAAAAATTGGCGAATTGTACTGTTTGGATGCTTTGCATAAATGTTTCTTAGACTATATAGAAGCAATATATACAAAGATTTCAACCGTCTACCTGTTCCATTCATTGTTCTACTTGTCGAAAGTTACAAATAATTTCCTTTAAAGGATTAACAATGGGGCTCGTTGTTCACTTAAACTTGAAGAACAAAAAATTGGCGAATTATACTGTTTGGATGCTTTGCATATGTGTTTCTTAGACTATATAGAAGCAATATATAAAAAGATTTCAACCGTGTACCAGTTCCATTCATTGTTCAACTTGTCGAAAGTTACAAATAATTTCCGTTAAGGGATTAACAATGGGGATCGTAGTTTACTTAAATTTGAAGAACAAGAAATTGGCGAATTGTACTGTTTGGATGCTTTGCATATATGTTTCTTAGACTATATAGACGCAATATATACAAGAATTTCAACCGTCTACCTGTTCCATTCATTGTTCTACTTGTCGATAGTTACAAATAATTACCTATAAAGGATTAACCATTGGGGCTCATTGTTCACTTAAACTTGAAGAACAAAAAATTGGCGAATGGTACTGTTTGGATGCTTTGCGTACATGTTTCTTAGACTATATGGAAGCAATATATACAAAGATTTCAACCGTCTACGTGTTCCAATCATTGTTCTACTTGTCGAAATTTACAAATAATTTCCTTTAAAGGATTAACAATGGGGCTCGTTGTTCACTTAAACTTGAAGAACAAAAAAGTGGCGAATGGTACTGTTTGGATGCTTTGCATATATGTTTCTTAGACTATATAGAAGCAATATATACATTGATTTCAACCGTCTACCTGTTCCATTCATTGTTCTACTTGTCGAAAGTTACAATTAATTTCCGATAACGGATTAACCATTGGGGCTCATTGTTCACTTAAACTTGAAGAACAAAAAATAGGCGAATTGTACTGTTTGGATGCTTTGCATATATGTTTCTTATACTATATAGAAGCAATATATACAAAGATTTCAACCGTCTACCTGTTCCATTCACTGTTCTACTTGTCGAAAGTTACAAATAATTTCCGTTAAGGGATTAACAATGGGGATCGTAGTTTACTTAAACTTGAAGAACAAAAAATTGGCAAATTATACTGTTTGGATGCTTTGCATATGTGTTTCTTAGACTATATAGAAGCAATATATAAAAAGATTTCAACCGTGTTCCAGTTCCATTGATTGTTCAACTTGTCGAAAGTTACAAATAATTTCCGTTAAGGGATTAACAATGGGGATCGTAGTTTACTTAAATTTGAAGAACAAAAAATTGGCGAATTGTACTGTTTGGATGCTTTGCATATATGTTTCTTAGACTATATAGACGCAATATATACAAGAATTTCAACCGTCTACCTGTTCCATTCATTGTTCTACTTGTCGATAGTTACAAATAATTACCGATAAAGGATTAACCATTGGGGCTCATTGTTCACTTAAACTTGAAGAACAAAAAATTGGCGAATGGTACTGTTTGGATGCTTTGCGTACATGTTTCTTAGACTATATGGAAGCAATATATACAAAGATTTCAACCGTCTACGTGTTCCAATCATTGTTCTACTTGTCGAAATTTACAAATAATTTCCTTTAAAGGATTAACAATGGGGCTCGTTGTTCACTTAAACTTGAAGAACAAAAAAGTGGCGAATGGTACTGTTTGGATGCTTTGCATATATGTTTCTTAGACTATATAGAAGCAATATATACATTGATTTCAACCGTCTACCTGTTCCATTCATTGTTCTACTTGTCGAAAGTTACAAATAATTTCCGTTAAGGCATTAACAATGGGGATCGTAGTTTACTTAAACTTGAAGAACAAGAAATTGGCGAATTTTACTGTTTGGATGCTTTGCATATATGTTTCTTAGACTATATAGAAGCAATATATACAATGATTTCAACCGTCTACCTGTTCCATTCATTGTTCTACTTGTCGAAAGTTACAAGTAATTTCCTTTAAAGGATTAACAATGGGGCTCATTGTTCACTTAAACTTGAAGAACAATAAATTGGCGAATTGTACTGTTTGGATGCTTTGCATATGTGTTTCTTAGACTATATAGAAGCAATATATAAAAAGATTTCAACCGTGTACCAGTTCCATTGATTGTTCAACTTGTCGAAAGTTACAAATAATTTCCGTTAAGGGATTAACAATGGGGATCGTAGTTTACTTAAATTTGAAGAACAAAAAATTGGCGAATTGTACTGTTTGGATGCTTTGCATATATGTTTCTTAGACTATATAGACGCAATATATACAAGAATTTCAACCGTCTACCTGTTCCATTCATTGTTCTACTTGTCGATAGTTACAAATAATTACCGATAAAGGATTAACCATTGGGGCTCATTGTTCACTTAAACTTGAAGAACAAAAAATTGGCGAATGGTACTGTTTGGATGCTTTGCGTACATGTTTCTTAGACTATATGGAAGCAATATATACAAAGATTTCAACCGTCTACGTGTTCCAATCATTGTTCTACTTGTCGAAATTTACAAATAATTTCCGTTTCATGATTATCAATGGGCCTCGGTGTTCACTTAAACTTGAAGAACAAAAAATTGGCGACTGGTACTGGTTGGATGCTTTGCATATATGTTTCTTAGACTATATAGAAGCAATGTATAAAAAGATTTCAACCGTCTACCAGTTCCATTCATTGTTCTACTTGTCGAAAGTTACAAATAATTTCCGTTAAGGGATTAACAATGGGGATCGTAGTTTATTTAAACTTGAAGAACAAAAAATTGGCGAATTGTACTGTTTGGATGCTTTGCATACATGTTTCTTAGACTATATAGAAGCAATATATAAAAAGATTTCATCCGTCTACCAGTTCCATTCATTGTTCTACTTGTCGAAAATTACAAATAATTTCCGTTAAGGGATTAACAATGGGGATCGTAGTTTACTTAAACTTGAAGAACAAAAAATTGGCGAATTGTACTGTTTGGATGCTTTGCATATATGTTTCTTAGACTATATAGAAGCAATATATACAATGATTTCAACAGTCTACCTATTCCATTCATTGTTCTACTTGCCGAAATTTACAAATAATTTCCTTTAAAGGATTAACAATGGGGCTCGTTGTTCACTTAAACTTGAAGAACAAAAAAGTGGCGAATGGTACTGTTTGGATGCTTTGCATATATGTTTCTTAGACTATAAAGAAGCAATATATACATTGATTTCAACCGTCTACCTGTTCCATTCATTGTTCTACTTGTCGCAAGTTACAAATAATTTCCGTTAAAGTATTAACAATGGGGCTCGTAGTTCACTTAAACTTGAAGATCAAATAATTGGCGAATTGTACTGTTTGGATGATTTGCATATATGTTTCTTAGACTATATAGAAGCAATATATACGAAGATTTCAACCGTCTACCTGTTCCATTCATTGTTCTACTTGTCGAAAGTTACAAATAATTTCCGTTAAGGCATTAACAATGGGGATCGTAGTTTACATAAACTTGAAGAACAAGAAATTGGCGAATTTTACTGTTTGGATGCTTTGCATATATGTTTCTTAGACTATATAGAAGCAATATATACAAAGATTTCAACCGTCTACCTGTTCCATTCATTGTTCTACTTGTCGAAAGTTACAAATAATTTCCTTTAAAGGATTAACAATGGGGCTCATTGTTCACTTAAACTTGAAGAACAAAAAATTGGCGAATTGTACTGTTTGGATGCTTTGCATATATGTTTCTTAGACTATATAGAAGCAATATATACAATAATTTCAACAGTCTACCTGTTCCATTCATTGTTCTACTTGTCGAAATTTACAAATAATTTCCTTTAAAGGATTAACAATGGGGCTCGTAGTTCACTTAAACTTGAAGAACAAAAAATTGGCGAATGGTACTGTTTGGATGCTTTGCATATATGTTTCTTAGACTATATAGAAGCAATATATACAAAGATTTCAACCATCTACCTGTTCCATTCATTGTTCTACTTGTCGAAATTTACAAATAATTTCCGATAACGGATTAACCATTGGGGCTCATTGTTCACTTAAACTTGAAGAACAAAAAATTGGCGAATTGTACAGTTTGGATGCTTTGCATATATGTTTCTTATACTATATAGAAGCAATATAAACAAAGATTTCAACCGTCTACCTGTTCCATTCACTGTTCTACTTGTCGAAAGTTACAAATAATTTCCGTTAAGGGATTAACAATGGGGATCGTAGTTCACTTAAATTTGAAGAACAAAAAATTGGCGAATTGTACTGTTTGGATGCTTTGCGTACATGTTTCTTAGACTATATGGAAGCAATATATACAAAGATTTCAACCGTCTACGTGTTCCAATCATTGTTCTACTTATCGAAATTTACAAATAATTTCCTTTAAAGGATTAACAATGGGGCTCGTTGTTCACTTAAACTTGAAGAACAAAAAATTGGCGAATTGTACTGTTTGGATGCTTTGCGTACATGTTTCTTAGACTATATGGAAGCAATATATACAAAGATTTCAACCGTCTACGTGTTCCAATCATTGTTCTACTTGTCGAAATTTACAAATAATTTCCTTTAAAGGATTAACAATGGGGCTCGTTGTTCACTTAAACTTGAAGAACAAAAAAGTGGCGAATGGTACTTTTTGGATGCTTTGCATATATGTTTCTTAGACTATAAAGAAGCAATATATACATAGATTTCAACCGTCTACCTGTTCCATTCACTGTTCCACTTGTCGAAAGTTACAAATAATTTCCGTTAAGGGATTAACAATGGGGATCGTAGTTTACTTAAACTTGTAGAACAAAAAATTGGCGAATTGTACTGTTTGGATGCTTTGCATAAATGTTTCTTAGACTATATAGAAGCAATATATACAATGATTTCAACAGTATACCTGTTCCATTCACTGTTCTACTTGTCGCAAGTTACAAATAATTTCCGTTAAAGTATTAACAATGGGGCTCGTAGTTCACTTAAACTTGAAGATCAAATAATTGGCGAATTGTACTGTTTGGATGATTTGCATATATGTTTCTTAGACTATATAGAAGCAATATATACAAAGATTTCAACCGTCTACCTGTTCCATTCACTGTTCTACTTGTCGAAAGTTACAAATAATTTCCGATAACGGATTAACCATTGGGGCTCATTGTTCACTTAAACTTGAAGAACAAAAAATTGGCGAATTGTACTGTTTGGATGCTTTGCATATATGCTTCTTATACTATACAGAAGCAATATATACATAGATTTCAACCGTCTACCTGTTCCATTCACTGTTCCACTTGTCGAAAGTTACAAATAATTTCCGTTAAGGGATTAACAATGGGGATCGTAGTTTACTTATACTTGAAGAACAAAAAATTGGCGAATTGTACTGTTTGGATGCTTTGCATAAATGTTTCTTAGACTATATAGAAGCAATATATACAATGATTTCAACAGTATACTTGTTCCATTCACTGTTCTACTTGTCGAAAGTTGCAAATAATTTCCGTTAAGGGATTAACAATGGGGATTGTAGTTTACTTAAACTTGAAGAAAAAAAAATTGGCGAATTGTACTGTTTGGATGCTTTGCATAAATGTTTCTTAGACTATATAGAAGCAATATATACAAAGATTTCAACCGTCTACCTGTTCCATTCATTGTTCTACTTGTCGAAAGTTACAAATAATTTCCTTTAAAGGATTAACAATGGGGCTCGTTGTTCACTTAAACTTGAAGAACAAAAAATTGGCGAATTATACTGTTTGTATGCTTTGCATATGTGTTTCTTAGACTATATAGAAGCAATATATAAAAAGATTTCAACCGTGTACCAGTTCCATTCATTGTTCAACTTGTCGAAAGTTACAAATAATTTCCGTTAAGGGATTAACAATGGGGATCGTAGTTTACTTAAATTTGAAGAACAAGAAATTGGCGAATTGTACTGTTTGGATGCTTTGCATATATGTTTCTTAGACTATATAGACGCAATATATACAAGAATTTCAACCGTCTACCTGTTCCATTCATTGTTCTACTTGTCGATAGTTACAAATAATTACCTATAAAGGATTAACCATTGGGGCTCATTGTTCACTTAAACTTGAAGAACAAAAAATTGGCGAATGGTACTGTTTGGATGCTTTGCGTACATGTTTCTTAGACTATATGGAAGCAATATATACAAAGATTTCAACCGTCTACGTGTTCCAATCATTGTTCTACCTATCGAAATTTACAAATAATTTCCTTTAAAGGATTAACAATGGGGCTCGTTGTTCACTTAAACTTGAAGAACAAAAAATTGGCGAATTGTACTGTTTGGATGCTTTGCGTACATGTTTCTTAGACTATATGGAAGCAATATATACAAAGATTTCAACCGTCTACGTGTTCCAATCATTGTTCTACTTGTCGAAATTTACAAATAATTTCCTTTAAAGGATTAACAATGGGGCTCGTTGTTCACTTAAACTTGAAGAACAAAAAAGTGGCGAATGGTACTTTTTGGATGCTTTGCATATATGTTTCTTAGACTATAAAGAAGCAATATATACATAGATTTCAACCGTCTACCTGTTCCATTCACTGTTCCACTTGTCGAAAGTTACAAATAATTTCCGTTAAGGGATTAACAATGGGGATCGTAGTTTACTTAAACTTGAAGAACAAAAAATTGGCGAATTGTACTGTTTGGATGCTTTGCATAAATGTTTCTTAGACTATATAGAAGCAATATATACAATGATTTCAACAGTATACCTGTTCCATTCACTGTTCTACTTGTCGCAAGTTACAAATAATTTCCGTTAAAGTATTAACAATGGGGCTCGTAGTTCACTTAAACTTGAAGATCAAATAATTGGCGAATTGTACTGTTTGGATGATTTGCATATATGTTTCTTAGACTATATAGAAGCAATATATACAAAGATTTCAACCGTCTACCTGTTCCATTCACTGTTCTACTTGTCGAAAGTTACAAATAATTTCCGATAACGGATTAACCATTGGGGCTCATTGTTCACTTAAACTTGAAGAACAAAAAATTGGCGAATTGTACTGTTTGGATGCTTTGCATATATGCTTCTTATACTATACAGAAGCAATATATACATAGATTTCAACCGTCTACCTGTTCCATTCACTGTTCCACTTGTCGAAAGTTACAAATAATTTCCGTTAAGGGATTAACAATGGGGATCGTAGTTTACTTATACTTGAAGAACAAAAAATTGGCGAATTGTACTGTTTGGATGCTTTGCATAAATGTTTCTTAGACTATATAGAAGCAATATATACAATGATTTCAACAGTATACTTGTTCCATTCACTGTTCTACTTGTCGAAAGTTGCAAATAATTTCCGTTAAGGGATTAACAATGGGGATTGTAGTTTACTTAAACTTGAAGAAAAAAAAATTGGCGAATTGTACTGTTTGGATGCTTTGCATAAATGTTTCTTAGACTATATAGAAGCAATATATACAAAGATTTCAACCGTCTACCTGTTCCATTCATTGTTCTACTTGTCGAAAGTTACAAATAATTTCCTTTAAAGGATTAACAATGGGGCTCGTTGTTCACTTAAACTTGAAGAACAAAAAATTGGCGAATTATACTGTTTGGATGCTTTGCATATGTGTTTCTTAGACTATATAGAAGCAATATATAAAAAGATTTCAACCGTGTACCAGTTCCATTCATTGTTCAACTTGTCGAAAGTTACAAATAATTTCCGTTAAGGGATTAACAATGGGGATCGTAGTTTACTTAAATTTGAAGAACAAGAAATTGGCGAATTGTACTGTTTGGATGCTTTGCATATATGTTTCTTAGACTATATAGACGCAATATATACAAGAATTTCAACCGTCTACCTGTTCCATTCATTGTTCTACTTGTCGATAGTTACAAATAATTACCTATAAAGGATTAACCATTGGGGCTCATTGTTCACTTAAACTTGAAGAACAAAAAATTGGCGAATGGTACTGTTTGGATGCTTTGCGTACATGTTTCTTAGACTATATGGAAGCAATATATACAAAGATTTCAACCGTCTACGTGTTCCAATCATTGTTCTACTTGTCGAAATTTACAAATAATTTCCTTTAAAGGATTAACAATGGGGCTCGTTGTTCACTTAAACTTGAAGAACAAAAAAGTGGCGAATGGTACTGTTTGGATGCTTTGCATATATGTTTCTTAGACTATATAGAAGCAATATATACATTGATTTCAACCGTCTACCTGTTCCATTCATTGTTCTACTTGTCGAAAGTTACAATTAATTTCCGATAACGGATTAACCATTGGGGCTCATTGTTCACTTAAACTTGAAGAACAAAAAATAGGCGAATTGTACTGTTTGGATGCTTTGCATATATGTTTCTTATACTATATAGAAGCAATATATACAAAGATTTCAACCGTCTACCTGTTCCATTCACTGTTCTACTTGTCGAAAGTTACAAATAATTTCCGTTAAGGGATTAACAATGGGGATCGTAGTTTACTTAAACTTGAAGAACAAAAAATTGGCAAATTATACTGTTTGGATGCTTTGCATATGTGTTTCTTAGACTATATAGAAGCAATATATAAAAAGATTTCAACCGTGTTCCAGTTCCATTGATTGTTCAACTTGTCGAAAGTTACAAATAATTTCCGTTAAGGGATTAACAATGGGGATCGTAGTTTACTTAAATTTGAAGAACAAAAAATTGGCGAATTGTACTGTTTGGATGCTTTGCATATATGTTTCTTAGACTATATAGACGCAATATATACAAGAATTTCAACCGTCTACCTGTTCCATTCATTGTTCTACTTGTCGATAGTTACAAATAATTACCGATAAAGGATTAACCATTGGGGCTCATTGTTCACTTAAACTTGAAGAACAAAAAATTGGCGAATGGTACTGTTTGGATGCTTTGCGTACATGTTTCTTAGACTATATGGAAGCAATATATACAAAGATTTCAACCGTCTACGTGTTCCAATCATTGTTCTACTTGTCGAAATTTACAAATAATTTCCTTTAAAGGATTAACAATGGGGCTCGTTGTTCACTTAAACTTGAAGAACAAAAAAGTGGCGAATGGTACTGTTTGGATGCTTTGCATATATGTTTCTTAGACTATATAGAAGCAATATATACATTGATTTCAACCGTCTACCTGTTCCATTCATTGTTCTACTTGTCGAAAGTTACAAATAATTTCCGTTAAGGCATTAACAATGGGGATCGTAGTTTACTTAAACTTGAAGAACAAGAAATTGGCGAATTTTACTGTTTGGATGCTTTGCATATATGTTTCTTAGACTATATAGAAGCAATATATACAATGATTTCAACCGTCTACCTGTTCCATTCATTGTTCTACTTGTCGAAAGTTACAAGTAATTTCCTTTAAAGGATTAACAATGGGGCTCATTGTTCACTTAAACTTGAAGAACAATAAATTGGCGAATTGTACTGTTTGGATGCTTTGCATATGTGTTTCTTAGACTATATAGAAGCAATATATAAAAAGATTTCAACCGTGTACCAGTTCCATTGATTGTTCAACTTGTCGAAAGTTACAAATAATTTCCGTTAAGGGATTAACAATGGGGATCGTAGTTTACTTAAATTTGAAGAACAAAAAATTGGCGAATTGTACTGTTTGGATGCTTTGCATATATGTTTCTTAGACTATATAGACGCAATATATACAAGAATTTCAACCGTCTACCTGTTCCATTCATTGTTCTACTTGTCGATAGTTACAAATAATTACCGATAAAGGATTAACCATTGGGGCTCATTGTTCACTTAAACTTGAAGAACAAAAAATTGGCGAATGGTACTGTTTGGATGCTTTGCGTACATGTTTCTTAGACTATATGGAAGCAATATATACAAAGATTTCAACCGTCTACGTGTTCCAATCATTGTTCTACTTGTCGAAATTTACAAATAATTTCCTTTAAAGGATTAACAATGGGGCTCGTTGTTCACTTAAACTTGAAGAACAAAAAAGTGGCGAATGGTACTGTTTGGATGCTTTGCATATATGTTTCTTAGACTATATAGAAGCAATATATACATTGATTTCAACCGTCTACCTGTTCCATTCATTGTTCTACTTGTCGAAAGTTACAAATAATTTCCGTTAAGGCATTAACAATGGGGATCGTAGTTTACTTAAACTTGAAGAACAAGAAATTGGCGAATTTTACTGTTTGGATGCTTTGCATATATGTTTCTTAGACTATATAGAAGCAATATATACAATGATTTCAACCGTCTACCTGTTCCATTCATTGTTCTACTTGTCGAAAGTTACAAGTAATTTCCTTTAAAGGATTAACAATGGGGCTCATTGTTCACTTAAACTTGAAGAACAATAAATTGGCGAATTGTACTGTTTGGATGCTTTGCATATGTGTTTCTTAGACTATATAGAAGCAATATATAAAAAGATTTCAACCGTGTACCAGTTCCATTGATTGTTCAACTTGTCGAAAGTTACAAATAATTTCCGTTAAGGGATTAACAATGGGGATCGTAGTTTACTTAAATTTGAAGAACAAAAAATTGGCGAATTGTACTGTTTGGATGCTTTGCATATATGTTTCTTAGACTATATAGACGCAATATATACAAGAATTTCAACCGTCTACCTGTTCCATTCATTGTTCTACTTGTCGATAGTTACAAATAATTACCGATAAAGGATTAACCATTGGGGCTCATTGTTCACTTAAACTTGAAGAACAAAAAATTGGCGAATGGTACTGTTTGGATGCTTTGCGTACATGTTTCTTAGACTATATGGAAGCAATATATACAAAGATTTCAACCGTCTACGTGTTCCAATCATTGTTCTACTTGTCGAAATTTACAAATAATTTCCTTTAAAGGATTAACAATGGGGCTCGTTGTTCACTTAAACTTGAAGAACAAAAAAGTGGCGAATGGTACTGTTTGGATGCTTTGCATATATGTTTCTTAGACTATATAGAAGCAATATATACATTGATTTCAACCGTCTACCTGTTCCATTCATTGTTCTACTTGTCGAAAGTTACAAATAATTTCCGTTAAGGCATTAACAATGGGGATCGTAGTTTACTTAAACTTGAAGAACAAGAAATTGGCGAATTTTACTGTTTGGATGCTTTGCATATATGTTTCTTAGACTATATAGAAGCAATATATACAATGATTTCAACCGTCTACCTGTTCCATTCATTGTTCTACTTGTCGAAAGTTACAAGTAATTTCCTTTAAAGGATTAACAATGGGGCTCATTGTTCACTTAAACTTGAAGAACAATAAATTGGCGAATTGTACTGTTTGGATGCTTTGCATATATGTTTCTTAGACTATATAGAAGCAATATATACAAAGATTTCAACCGTCTACCTGTTCCATTCATTGTTCTACTTGTCGAAAGTTACAATTAATTTCCGATAACGGATTAACCATTGGGGCTCATTGTTCACTTAAACTTGAAGAACAAAAAATAGGCGAATTGTACTGTTTGGATGCTTTGCATATATGTTTCTTATACTATATAGAAGCAATATATACAAAGATTTCAACCGTCTACCTGTTCCATTCACTGTTCTACTTGTCGAAAGTTACAAATAATTTCCGTTAAGTGATTAACAATGGGGATCGTAGTTTACTTAAACTTGAAGAACAAAAAATTGGCGAATTGTACTGTTTGGATGCTTTGAATATGTGTTTCTTAGACTATATAGAAGCAATATATAAAAAGATTTCAACAGTCTACCTATTCAATTCATTGTTCTACTTGCCGAAATTTACAAATAATTTCCTTTAAAGGATTAACAATGGGGCTCGTTGTTCACTTAAACTTGAAGAACAAACAATTGGCGAATTGTACTGTTTGGATGCTTTGCATATATGTTTCTTAGACTATATAGAAGCAATATATACAAAGATTTCAACCATCTACCTGTTCCATTCATTGTTCTACTTGTCGAAAGTTACAAATAATTTCCTTTAAAGGATTAACAATGGGGCTCGTTGTTCACTTAAACTTGAAGAACAAAAAATTGGCGAATGGTACTGTTTGGATGCTTTGCATATATGTTTCTTAGACTATATAGAAGCAATATATACAAAGATTTCAACCATCTACCTGTTCCATTCATTGTTCTACTTGTCGAAATTTACAAATAATTTCCTTTAAAGGATTAACAATGGGGCTCGTAGTTCACTTAAACTTGAAGAACAAAAAATTGGCGAATGGTACTGTTTGGATGCTTTGCATATATGTTTCTTAGACTATATAGAAGCAATATATACAAAGATTTCAACCATCTACCTGTTCCATTCATTGTTCTACTTGTCGAAAGTTACAAATAATTTCCTTTAAAGGATTAACAATGGGGCTCGTTGTTCACTTAAACTTGAAGAACAATAAATTGGCGAATTCTACTGTTTGGATGCTTTGCATATATGTTTCTTAGACTATGTAGAAGCAATATATACAAAGATTTCAACCGTCTACCTGTTCCATTCATTGTTCTACTTGTCGAAAGTTACAAATAATTTCCGATAACGGATTAACCATTGGGGCTCATTGTTCACTTAAACTTGAAGAACATAAAATTGGCGAATTGTACTGTTTGGATGCTTTGCATATATGTTTCTTAGATTATATAGAAGCAATATATACAAAGATTTCAACCGTCTACCAGTTCCATTCATTGTTCTACTTGTCGAAAGTTACAAATAATTTCCGTTAAGGGATTAACAATGGGGATCGTAGTTTACTTAAACTTGAAGAACAAAAAATTGGCGAATTGTACTGTTTGGATGCTTTGCATATATGTTTCTTAGACTATATAGACGCAATATATACAAAGACTTCAACCGTCTACCTTTTCCATTCATTGTTCTACTTGTCGAAAGTTACAAATAATTTCCGATAACGGATTAACCATTTGGGCTCATTGTTCACTTAAACTTGAAGAACAAAAAATTGGCGAATTGTACTGTTCGGATGCTTTGCATATATGTTTCTTAGACTACATAGAAGCAATATATACAAAGATTTCAACCGGCTACCTGTTCCATTCATTGTTCTACTTGTCGAAAGTTACAAATAATTTCCGATAACGGATTAACCATTGGGGCTCATTGTTCACTTAAACTAGAAGAACAAAAAATTGGCGAATTGTACAGTTTGGATGCTTTGCATATATGTTTCTTATACTATATAGAAGCAATATATACAAAGATTTCAACCGTCTACCTGTTCCATTCACTGTTCTACTTGTCGAAAGTTACAAATAATTTCCGTTAAGGGATTAACAATGGGGATCGTAGTTCACTTAAATTTGAAGAACAAAAAATTGGCGAATTGTACTGTTTGGATGCTTTGCGTACATGTTTCTTAGACTATATGGAAGCAATATATACAAAGATTTCAACCGTCTACGTGTTCCAATCATTGTTCTACTTATCGAAATTTACAAATAATTTCCTTTAAAGGATTAACAATGGGGCTCGTTGTTCACTTAAACTTGAAGAACAAAAAAGTGGCGAATGGTACTGTTTGGATGCTTTGCATATATGTTTCTTAGACTATAAGGAAGCAATATATACATTGATTTCAACCGTCTACCTGTTCCATTCATTGTTCTACTTGTCGCAAGTTACAAATAATTTCCGTTAAAGTATTAACAATGGGGCTCGTAGTTCACTTAAACTTGAAGATCAAATAATTGGCAAATTGTACTGTTTGGATGATTTGCATATATGTTTCTTAGACTATATAGAAGCAATATATACAAAGATTTCAACCGTCTACCTGTTCCATTCACTGTTCTACTTGTCGAAAGTTACAAATAATTTCCGTTAAGGGATTAACAATGGGGATGGTAGTTTACTTAAACTTGAAGAACAAGAAATTGGCGAATTGTACTGTTTGGATGATTTGCATATATGTTTCTTAGACTATATAGAAGCAATATATACAATGATTTCAACCGTCTACCTATTCCATTCATTGTTCTACTTGCCGAAATTTACAAATAATTTCCTTTAAAGGATTAACAATGGGGCTCGTAGTTCACTTAAACTTGAAGAACAAAAAATTGGCGAATTGTACTGTTTGGATGCTTTGCATAAATGTTTCTTAGACTATATAGAAGCAATATATACAATGATTTCAACAGTATACCTGTTCCATTCACTGTTCTACTTGTCGAAAGTTGCAAATAATTTCCGTTAAGGGATTAACAATGGGGATTGTAGTTTACTTAAACTTGAAGAACAAAAAATTGGCGAATTGTACTGTTTGGATGCTTTGCATATATGTTTTGTAGACTATATAGAAGCAATATATACAAAGATTTCTACCGTCTACCTGTTCCATTCATTGTTCTACTTGTCGAAAGTTACAAATAATTACCGATAAAGGATTAACCATTGGGGCTCATTGTTCACTAAAACTTGAAGAACAAAAAATTGGCGAATTGTACTGTTTGGATGCTTTGCATATATGTTTCTTATACTATATAGAAGCAATAGATACAAAGATTTCAACCGTCTACCTGTTCCATTCAATGTTCTACTTGTCGAAAGTTACAAATAATTTCCGTTAAGGGATTAACAATGGGGATCGTAGTTTACTTAAACTTGAAGAACAAAAAATTGGCGAATTGTACAGTTTGGATGCTTTGCATATATGTTTCGTAGACTATATAGAAGCAATATATACAATGATTTCAACCGTCTACATGATCCATTCATTGTTCTACTTGTCGAAATTTACAAATAATTTCCTTTAAAGGATTAACAATTGGGCTCGTAGTTCACTTAAACTTGAAGAACAAAAAATTGGCGAATTGAACTGTTTGGATGCTTTGCATATATGTTTCTTAGACTATTTAGAAACAATATATAGAAAGATTTCACCCGTCTACCTGTACTATTCATTGTTCTACTTGTCGAAATTTACAAATAATTTCCTTTAAAGGATTAACAATGGGGCTCGTAGTTCACTTAAACATGAAGAAGAAATAATTGGCGAATGGTACTGTTTGGACGCTTTGCATATATGTTTCTTAGACTATATAGAAGCAATATATACAAAGATTTCAACCGTCTACCTGTTCCATTCATTGTTCTACTTGTCGAAAGTTACAAATAATTTCCGATAAAGGATTAACAATGGGGCTCAATGTTCACTTAAACTTGAAGATCAAAAAATTGGAGAATGTTACTGTATAGATGCTTTGCATATAGGTTTCTTAGACTATATAGAAGCAACATATACAAAGATTTCAACCGTCTACCAGTTCCATTGATTGTTCTACTTGTCGAAAGTTACAAATAATTTCCGATAAAGGATTAACAATGGGGCTCATTGTTTACTTAAACTTGAAGATCAAAAAATTGGCGAATGTTACTGTTTAGATGCTTTGCATATAAGTTTCGTAGACTATATAGAAGCAACATATACAAAGATTTCAACCGTCTACCTGTTCTATTCATTGTTCTACTTGTAGAAAGTTACAAATAATTTCCGTTTCATGATTATCAATGGGGCTAGTTGTTCACTTAAACTTGAAGAACAAAAAATTGGCGAATGGTACTGTTTGGATGCTTTGCATATATGTTTCTTAGGCTATATAGATGCAATATATACAATGATTTCAACAGTCTACCTGTTCCATTCATTGTTCTACTTGTCGAAATTTAGAAATAATTTCCTTTAAGGGATTCACAATGGGGCTCGTAGTTCACTTAAACTTGAAGAACAAAAAATTGTCGAATTGTACTATTTGGATGCTTTGCATACATGTTTCTTAGACTATATAGAAGCAATATATACAATGATTTCAACCGTCTACCTGTTCCATTCATTGTTCTACTTGTCGACAGTTTCAAATAATTTCCGTTAAGGGATTAACAATGGGGATCGTAGTTTACTTAAACTTGAAGAACAAAAAATTGGCGAATTGTACTGTTTGGATGCTTTGCACATATGTATCTTAGACTATATAGAAGCAATATATACAATGATTTCAACAGTCTACCTGTTCCATTCATTGTTCTACTTGTCGAAATTTACAACTAATTTCCTTTAAAGGATTAACAATGGGGCTCGTAGTTCACTTAAACTTGAAGAACAAAAAATTGGCGAATGGTACTGTTTGGACGCTTTGCATATAGGTTTCTTAGACTATATAGAAGCAACATATACAAAGATTTCAACCGTCTACCTGTTCTATTCATTGTTCTTCTTGTCGAAAGTTACAAATAATTTCCGTTTCATGATTATCAATGGGCCTCGTTGTTCACTTAAACTTGAAGAACAAAAAATTGGCGACTGGTACTGTTTGGATGCTTTGCACATATGTTTCTTAGACTATATAGAAGCAATATATAAAATGATTTCAACCGTCTACCAGTTCCATTCATTGTTCTACTTGTCGAAAGTTACAAATAATTTCTGATAAAGGATTAACAATGGGGCTCATTGTTCACTTAAACTTGAAGAACAAAAAATTGGCGAATGGTACTGTTTGGATGCTTTGCATATATGTTTCTTAGACTATATAGAAGCAATATATACATTGATTTCAACCGTCTACCTGTTCCACTCATTGTTCTACTTGTCGCAAGTTACAAATAATTTCCGTTAAAGTATTAACAATGGGGCTCGTAGTTCACTTAAACTTGAAGATGAAATAATTGGCGAATTGTACTGTTTGGATGCTTTGCATATTTGTTTCGCAGACTATATAGAAGCAATATATACAATGATTTCAACCGTCTACATGATCCATTCATTGTTCTACTTGTCGAAATTTACAAATAATTTCCTTTAAAGGATTAACAATGGGGCTCGTAGTTCACTTAAACATGAAGATGAAATAATTGTCGAATTGTACTGTTTGGATGCTTTGCATATATGTTTCTTAGACTATATAAAAGCAATATATGCAATGATTTCAACCGTCTACCTGATCCATTCATTGTTCTACTTGTCGAAATTTACAAATAATTTCCTTTAAAGGATTAACAATGGGGCTCGTAGTTCACTTAAACTTGAAATACAAAAAATTGGCGAATTGTACTGTTTGGATGCTTTGCATATATGTTTCTTAGACTATTTAGAAGCAATATATAGAAAGATTTCACCCGTCCACCTGTACTATTCATTGTTCTACTTGTAGAAAGTTACAAATAATTTCCATTTCATGATTATCAATGGGGCTCGCTGTTCACTTAAACTTGAAGATCAAAAAATTGGCGATTGTTACTGTTTAGATGCTTTGCATATAGGTTTCTTAGACTATATAGAAGCAACATATACAAAGATTTCAACCGTCTACCTGTTCTGTTCATTGTTCTACTTGTAGAAAGTTACAAATAATTTCCGTTTCATGATTATCAATGGGGCTCGTTGTTCACTTAAACTTGAAGAACAAAAATTTGGCGAATGGTACTGTTTGAATGCTTTGCATATATGTTTCTTAGATTATATAGAAGCAATATATACAAAGATTTCAACCGTCTACCTGTTCCATTCATTGTTCTACTTGTCGAAAGTTGCAAATAATTACCGATAAAGGATTAACCATTGGGGCTCATTGTTCACTTAAACTTGAAGAACAAAAAATTGGCGAATGGTACTGTTTGGATGCTTTGCATATATGTTTCTTAGACTATATAGAAGCAATATATACAAAGATTTCAACCGTCTACCTGTTCCATTCATTGTTCTACTTGTCGAAAGTTACAAATAATTTCCGATAAAGGATTAACAATGGGGCTCATTGTTCACTTAAACTTGAAGGACAAAAAATTGGCGAATTGTACTGTTTGGATGCTTTGCATATATGTTTCTTAGACTATATGGAAGCAATATATACAAAGATTTCAACCGTCTACGTGTTCCAATCATTGTTCTACTTGTAGAAAGTTACAATTAATTTCCGTTAAAGGATTAACAATGGGGCTCGCTGTTCACTTAAACTTGAAGATCAAAAAATTGGCGATTGTTACTGTTTAGATGCTTTGCATATAGGTTTCTCAGACTATATAGAAGCAACATATACAAAGATTTCAACCGTCTATCTGTTCTGTTCATTGTTCTACTTGTAGAAAGTTACAAATAATTTCCGTTTCATGATTATCAATGGGGCTCGTTGTTGACTTAAACTTGAAGAACAAAAAATTGGCGAATGGTACTGTTTGGATGCTTTGCATATATGTTTCTTAGACTATATAGAAGCAATATATGCACAGATTTCAACCGTCTACCTGTTCCATTCATTTTTCTACTTGTCGAAAGTTACAAATAATTTCCTTTAAAGGATTAACAATGGGGCTCATTGTTCACTTAAACTTGAAGAACAAAAAATTGGCTAATTGTACTGTTTGGATGCTTTGCATATATGTTTCTTAGACAATATAGAAGCAATATATACAATGATTTCAACAGTCTACCTGTTCCATTCATTGTTCTACTTGTCGAAATTTACAAATAATTTCCTTTAAAGGATTAACAATGGGGCTCGTAGTTCACTTAAACTTGAAGAACAAAAAATTGGCGAATGTTAACGTTTGGATGCTTTGCATAGATGTTTCTTAGACTATTTAGAAGCAATATATAGAAAGATTTCACCCGTCTACCTGTACTATTCATTGTTCTACTTGTAGATAGTTACAAATAATTGCCATTTCATGATTATCAATGGGGCTCGCTGTTCACTTATACTTGAAGAACAAAAAATTGGCGAATTGTACTGTTTGGATGCTTTGCACATATGTTTCTTAGACTATATAGAAGCAATATATAAAATGATTTCAACCGTCTACCAGTTCCATTCATTGTTCTACTTGTCGAAAGTTACAAATAATTTCTGATAAAGGATTAACAATGGGGCTCATTGTTCACTTAAACTTGAAGAACAAAAAATTGGCGAATGGTACTGTTTGGATGCTTTGCATATATGTTTCTTAGACTATATAGAAGCAATATATACATTGATTTCAACCGTCTACCTGTTCCACTCATTGTTCTACTTGTCGCAAGTTACAAATAATTTCCGTTAAAGTATTAACAATGGGGCTCGTAGTTCACTTAAACTTGAAGATGAAATAATTGGCGAATTGTACTGTTTGGATGCTTTGCATATTTGTTTCGCAGACTATATAGAAGCAATATATACAATGATTTCAACCGTCTACATGATCCATTCATTGTTCTACTTGTCGAAATTTACAAATAATTTCCTTTAAAGGATTAACAATGGGGCTCGTAGTTCACTTAAACATGAAGATGAAATAATTGTCGAATTGTACTGTTTGGATGCTTTGCATATATGTTTCTTAGACTATATAAAAGCAATATATACAATGATTTCAACCGTCTACCTGATCCATTCATTGTTCTACTTGTCGAAATTTACAAATAATTTCCTTTAAAGGATTAACAATGGGGCTCGTAGTTCACTTAAACTTGAAATACAAAAAATTGGCGAATTGTACTGTTTGGATGCTTTGCATATATGTTTCTTAGACTATTTAGAAGCAATATATAGAAAGATTTCACCCGTCCACCTGTACTATTCATTGTTCTACTTGTAGAAAGTTACAAATAATTTCCATTTCATGATTATCAATGGGGCTCGCTGTTCACTTAAACTTTAAGATCAAAAAATTGGCGATTGTTACTGTTTAGATGCTTTGCATATAGGTTTCTTAGACTATATAGAAGCAACATATACAAAGATTTCAACCGTCTACCTGTTCTGTTCATTGTTCTACTTGTAGAAAGTTACAAATAATTTCCGTTTCATGATTATCAATGGGGCTCGTTGTTCACTTAAACTTGAAGAAAAAAAATTTGGCGAATGGTACTGTTTGAATGCTTTGCATATATGTTTCTTAGATTATATAGAAGCAATATATACAAAGATTTCAACCGTCTACCTGTTCCATTCATTGTTCTACTTGTCGAAAGTTGCAAATAATTACCGATAAAGGATTAACCATTGGGGCTCATTGTTCACTTAAACTTGAAGAACAAAAAATTGGCGAATTGTACTGTTTGGATGCTTTGCATATATGTTTCTTAGACTATATAGAAGCAATATATACAAAGATTTCAACCGTCTACCTGTTCCATTCATTGTTCTACTTGTCGAAAGTTACAAATAATTTCCGATAAAGGATTAACAATGGGGCTCATTGTTCACTTAAACTTGAAGGACAAAAAATTGGCGAATTGTACTGTTTGGATGCTTTGCATATATGTTTCTTAGACTATATGGAAGCAATATATACAAAGATTTCAACCGTCTACGTGTTCCAATCATTGTTCTACTTGTAGAAAGTTACAATTAATTTCCGTTAAAGGATTAACAATGGGGCTCGCTGTTCACTTAAACTTGAAGATCAAAAAATTGGCGATTGTTACTGTTTAGATGCTTTGCATATAGGTTTCTCAGACTATATAGAAGCAACATATACAAAGATTTCAACCGTCTATCTGTTCTGTTCATTGTTCTACTTGTAGAAAGTTACAAATAATTTCCGTTTCATGATTATCAATGGGGCTCGTTGTTGACTTAAACTTGAAGAACAAAAAATTGGCGAATGGTACTGTTTGGATGCTTTGCATATATGTTTCTTAGACTATATAGAAGCAATATATACACAGATTTCAACCGTCTACCTGTTCCATTCATTTTTCTACTTGTCGAAAGTTACAAATAATTTCCTTTAAAGGATTAACAATGGGGCTCATTGTTCACTTAAACTTGAAGAACAAAAAATTGGCTAATTGTACTGTTTGGATGCTTTGCATATATGTTTCTTAGACAATATAGAAGCAATATATACAATGATTTCAACAGTCTACCTGTTCCATTCATTGTTCTACTTGTCGAAATTTACAAATAATTTCCTTCAAAGGATTAACAATGGGGCTCGTAGTTCACTTAAACTTGAAGAACAAAAAATTGGCGAATGTTAACGTTTGGATGCTTTGCATAGATGTTTCTTAGACTATTTAGAAGCAATATATAGAAAGATTTCACCCGTCTACCTGTACTATTCATTGTTCTACTTGTAGATAGTTACAAATAATTGCCATTTCATGATTATCAATGGGGCTCGCTGTTCACTTATACTTGAAGAACAAAAAATTGGCGAATTGTACTGTTTGGATGCTTTGCACATATGTTTCTTAGACTATATAGAAGCAATATATAAAATGATTTCAACCGTCTACCAGTTCCATTCATTGTTCTACTTGTCGAAAGTTACAAATAATTTCTGATAAAGGATTAACAATGGGGCTCATTGTTCACTTAAACTTGAAGAACAAAAAATTGGCGAATGGTACTGTTTGGATGCTTTGCATATATGTTTCTTAGACTATATAGAAGCAATATATACATTGATTTCAACCGTCTACCTGTTCCACTCATTGTTCTACTTGTCGCAAGTTACAAATAATTTCCGTTAAAGTATTAACAATGGGGCTCGTAGTTCACTTAAACTTGAAGATGAAATAATTGGCGAATTGTACTGTTTGGATGCTTTGCATATTTGTTTCGCAGACTATATAGAAGCAATATATACAATGATTTCAACCGTCTACATGATCCATTCATTGTTCTACTTGTCGAAATTTACAAATAATTTCCTTTAAAGGATTAACAATGGGGCTCGTAGTTCACTTAAACATGAAGATGAAATAATTGTCGAATTGTACTGTTTGGATGCTTTGCATATATGTTTCTTAGACTATATAAAAGCAATATATACAATGATTTCAACCGTCTACCTGATCCATTCATTGTTCTACTTGTCGAAATTTACAAATTATTTCCTTTAAAGGATTAACAATGGGGCTCGTAGTTCACTTAAACTTGAAATACAAATAATTGGCGAATTGTACTGTTTGGATGCTTTGCATATATGTTTCTTAGACTATTTAGAAGCAATATATAGAAAGATTTCACCCGTCCACCTGTACTATTCATTGTTCTACTTGTAGAAAGTTACAAATAATTTCCATTTCATGATTATCAATGGGGCTCGCTGTTCACTTAAACTTGAAGATCAAAAAATTGGCGATTGTTACTGTTTAGATGCTTTGCATATAGGTTTCTTAGACTATATAGAAGCAACATATACAAAGATTTCAACCGTCTACCTGTTCTGTTCATTGTTCTACTTGTAGAAAGTTACAAATAATTTCCGTTTCATGATTATCAATGGGGCTCGTTGTTCACTTAAACTTGAAGAACAAAAATTTGGCGAATGGTACTGTTTGAATGCTTTGCATATATGTTTCTTAGATTATATAGAAGCAATATATACAAAGATTTCAACCGTCTACCTGTTCCATTCATTGTTCTACTTGTCGAAAGTTACAATTAATTTCCGTTAAAGGATTAACAATGGGGCTCGCTGTTCACTTAAACTTGAAGATCAAAAAATTGGCGATTGTTACTGTTTAGATGCTTTGCATATAGGTTTCTCAGACTATATAGAAGCAACATATACAAAGATTTCAACCGTCTATCTGTTCTGTTCATTGTTCTACTTGTAGAAAGGTACAAATAATTTCCGTTTCATGATTATCAATGGGGCTCGTTGTTGACTTAAACTTGAAGAACAAAAAATTGGCGAATGGTACTGTTTGGATGCTTTGCATATATGTTTCTTAGACTATATAGAAGCAATATATACACAGATTTCAACCGTCTACCTGTTCCATTCATTTTTCTACTTGTCGAAAGTTACAAATAATTTCCTTTAAAGGATTAACAATGGGGCTCATTGTTCACTTAAACTTGAAGAACAAAAAATTGGCTAATTGTACTGTTTGGATGCTTTGCATATATGTTTCTTAGACGATATAGAAGCAATATATACAATGATTTCAACAGTCTACCTGTTCCATTCATTGTTCTACTTGTCGAAATTTACAAATAATTTCCTTTAAAGGATTGACAATGGGGCTCGTAGTTCACTTAAACTTGAAGAACAAAAAATTGTCGAATGTTAACGTTTGGATGCTTTGCATAGATGTTTCTTAGACTATTTAGAAGCAATATATAGAAAGATTTCACCCGTCTACCTGTACTATTCATTGTTCTACTTGTAGATAGTTACAAATAATTGCCATTTCATGATTATCAATGGGGCTCGCTGTTCACTTATACTTGAAGAACAAAAAATTGGCGAATTGTACTGTTTGGATGCTTTGCATATATGTTTCTTAGACTATATAGAAGCAATATATACAAAGATTTCAACCGTCTACCTGTTCCATTCATTGTTCTACTTGTCGATAGTTACAAATAATTTCCTTTAAAGGATTAACAATGGGGCTCGTAGTTCACTTAAACTTGAAGAAAAAAAAATTGGCGAATGGTACTGTTTGGATGCTTTGCATATATGTTTCTTAGACTATATAGAAGCAATATATACATTGATTTCAACCGGCTACCTGTTCCATTCATTGTTCTACTTGTCGCAAGTTACAAATAATTTCCGTTAAAGTATTAACAATGGGGCTCGTAGTTCACTTAAACTTGAAGATCAAATAATTGGCGAATTGTACTGTTTGGACGCATTGCATATATGTTTCTTAGACTATATAGAAGCAATATATACAATGCTTTCAACAGTCTACCTGTTCCATTCATTGTTCTACTTGTCGAAATTTACAAATAATTTCCTTTAATGGATTAACAATGGGGCTCGTAGTTCACTTAAACTTGAAGAACAAAAAATTGGCGAATGGTACTGTTTGGATGCTTTGCATATATGTTTCTTAGACTATATGGAAGCACTATATACAAAGATTTCAACCGTCTACGTGTTCCAATCATTGTTCTACTTGTCGAAATTTACAAATAATTTCCTTTAAAGGATTAACAATGGGGCTCATTGTTCACTTAAACTTGAAGAACAAAAAATTGGCGAATTGTACTGTTTGGATGCTTTGCATATATGTTTCTTAGACTATATGGAAGCAATATATACAAAGATTTCAACCGTCTACCTGTTCCATTCATTGTTCTACTTGTCGAAAGTTACAAATAATTTCCGGTAAAGGATTAACAATGGGGCTCATTGTTCACTTAAACTTGAAGGACAAAAAATTGGCGAATTGTACTGTTTGGATGCTTTGCATATATGTTTCTTAGACTATATGGAAGCAATATATACAAAGATTTCAACCGTCGACGTGTTCCAATCATTGTTCTACTTGTAGAAAGTTACAATTAATTTCCGTTAAAGGATTAACAATGGGGCTCGCTGTTCACTTAAACTTGAAGATCAAAAAATTGGCGATTGTTACTGTTTAGATGCTTTGCATATAGGTTTCTCAGACTATATAGAAGCAACATATACAAAGATTTCAACCGTCTATCTGTTCTGTTCATTGTTCTACTTGTAGAAAGTTACAAATAATTTCCGTTTCATGATTATCAATGGGGCTCGTTGTTGACTTAAACTTGAAGAACAAAAAATTGGCGAATGGTACTGTTTGGATGCTTTGCATATATGTTTCTTAGACTATATAGAAGCAATATATACACAGATTTCAACCGTCTACCTGTTCCATTCATTTTTCTACTTGTCGAAAGTTACAAATAATTTCCTTTAAAGGATTAACAATGGGGCTCATTGTTCACTTAAACTTGAAGAACAAAAAATTGGCTAATTGTACTGTTTGGATGCTTTGCATATATGTTTCTTAGACGATATAGAAGCAATATATACAATGATTTCAACAGTCTACCTGTTCCATTCATTGTTCTACTTGTCGAAATTTACAAATAATTTCCTTTAAAGGATTAACAATGGGGCTCGTAGTTCACTTAAACTTGAAGAACAAAAAATTGGCGAATGTTAACGTTTGGATGCTTTGCATAGATGTTTCTTAGACTATTTAGAAGCAATATATACATTGATTTCAACCGGCTACCTGTTCCATTCATTGTTCTACTTGTCGCAAGTTACAAATAATTTCCTTTAAAGGATTAACAATGGGGCTCGTAGTTCACTTAAACTTGAAGAAAAAAAAATTGGCGAATGGTACTGTTTGGATGATTTGCATATATGTTTCTTAGACTATATAGAAGCAATATATACATTGATTTCAACCGGCTACCTGTTCCATTCATTGTTCTACTTGTAGATAGTTATAAATAATTGCCATTTCATGATTATCAATGGGGCTCGCTGTTCACTTATACTTGAAGAACAAAAAATTGGCGAATTGTACTGTTTGGATGCTTTGCATATATGTTTCTTAGACTATATAGAAGCAATATATACAAAGATTTCAACCGTCTACCTGTTCCATTCATTGTTCTACTTGTCGAAAGTTACAAATAATTTCCTTTAAAGGATTAACAATGGGGCTCGTAGTTCACTTAAACTTGAAGAAAAAAAAATTGGCGAATGGTACTGTTTGGATGCTTTGCATATATGTTTCTTAGACTATATAGAAGCAATATATACATTGATTTCAACCGGCTACCTGTTCCATTCATTGTTCTACTTGTCGCAAGTTACAAATAATTTCCTTTAAAGGATTAACAATGGGGCTCGTAGTTCACTTAAACTTGAAGAAAAAAAAATTGGCGAATGGTACTGTTTGGATGATTTGCATATATGTTTCTTAGACTATATAGAAGCAATATATACATTGATTTCAACCGGCTACCTGTTCCATTCATTGTTCTACTTGTCGCAAGTTACAAATAATTTCCGTTAAAGTATTAACAATGGGGCTCGTAGTTCACTTAAACTTGAAGATCAAATAATTGGCGAATTGTACTGTTTGGACGCATTGCATATATGTTTCTTAGACTATATAGAAGCAATATATACAAAGATTTCAACCGTCTACCTGTTCCATTCATTGTTCTACTTGTCGAAAGTTACAAATAATTTCCTTTAAAGGATTAACAATGGGGCTCGTAGTTCACTTAAACTTGAAGAAAAAAAAATTGGCGAATGGTACTGTTTGGATGCTTTGCATATATGTTTCTTAAACTATATAGAAGCAATATATACATTGATTTCAACCGGCTACCTGTTCCATTCATTGTTCTACTTGTCGCAAGTTACAAATAATTTCCGTTAAAGTATTAACAATGGGGCTCGTAGTTCACTTAAACTTGAAGATCAAATAATTGGCGAATTGTACTGTTTGGACGCATTGCATATATGTTTCTTAGACTATATAGAAGCAATATATACAATGATTTCAACAGTCTACCTGTTCCATTCATTGTTCTACTTGTCGAAATTTACAAATAATTTCCTTTAATGGATTAACAATGGGGCTCGTAGTTCACTTAAACTTGAAGAACAAAAAATTGGCGAATGGTACTGTTTGGATGCTTTGCATATATGTTTCTTAGACTATATGGAAGCACTATATACAAAGATTTCAACCGTCTACGTGTTCCAATCATTGTTCTACTTGTCGAAATTTACAAATAATTTCCTTTAAAGGATTAACAATGGGGCTCATTGTTCACTTAAACTTGAAGAACAAAAAATTGGCGAATTGTACTGTTTGGATGCTTTGCGTTCATGTTTCTTAGACTAGATGGAAGCAATATATACAAGGATTTCAACCGCCTACCTGTTCCATTCATTGTTCTACTTGTCGAAAGTTACAAATAATTACCGATAAAGGATTAACCATTGGGGCTCATTGTTCACTTAAACTTGAAGAACAAAAAATTGGCGAATTGTACTGTTTGGATGATTTGCATATATGTTTCTTAGACTATATGGAAGCAATATATACAAGGATTTCAACCGTCTACCTGTTCCATTCATTGTTCCACTTGTCGAAAGTTACAAATAATTACCGATAAAGGATTAACCATTGGGGCTCATTGTTCACTTAAACTTGAAGAACAAAAAATTGGCGAATTGTACTGTTTGGATGCTTTGCATATATGTTTCTTAGACTATATAGAAGCAATATGTACACAGATTTCAACCGTCTACCTGTTCCATTCATTTTTCTACTTGTCGAAAGTTACAAATAATTTCCTTTAAAGGATTAACAATGGGGCTCGTAGTTCACTTAAACTTGAAGAACAAAAAATTGGCGAATTGTACTGTTTGGATGCTTTGCATAGATGTTTCTTAGACTATTTAGAAGCAATATATAGAAAGATTTCACCCGTCTACCTGTACTATTCATTGTTCTACTTGTAGATAGTTACAAATAATTGCCATTTCATGATTATCAATGGGGCTCGCTGTTCACTTAAACTTGAAGAACAAAAAATTGGCGAATTGTACTGTTTGGATGCTTTGCATATATGTTTCTTAGGCTATATAGATGCAACATATACAATGATTTCAACAGTCTACCTGTTCCATTCATTGTTCTACTTGTCGAAAGTTACAAATAATTACCGATAAAGGATTAACCATTGGGGCTCATTGTTCACTTAAACTTGAAGAACAAAAAATTGGCGAATTGTACTGTTTGGATGATTTGCATATATGTTTCTTAGACTATATGGAAGCAATATATACAAGGATTTCAACCGTCTACCTGTTCCATTCATTGTTCCACTTGTCGAAAGTTACAAATAATTACCGATAAAGGATTAACCATTGGGGCTCATTGTTCACTTAAACTTGAAGAACAAAAAATTGGCGAATTGTACTGTTTGGACGCATTGCATATATGTTTCTTAGACTATATAGAAGCAATATATACAAAGATTTCAACCGTCTACCTGTTCCATTCATTGTTCTACTTGTCGAAAGTTACAAATAATTTCCTTTAAAGGATTAACAATGGGGCTCGTAGTTCACTTAAACTTGAAGAAAAAAAAATTGGCGAATGGTACTGTTTGGATGCTTTGCATATATGTTTCTTAAACTATATAGAAGCAATATATACATTGATTTCAACCGGCTACCTGTTCCATTCATTGTTCTACTTGTCGCAAGTTACAAATAATTTCCGTTAAAGTATTAACAATGGGGCTCGTAGTTCACTTAAACTTGAAGATCAAATAATTGGCGAATTGTACTGTTTGGACGCATTGCATATATGTTTCTTAGACTATATAGAAGCAATATATACAATGATTTCAACAGTCTACCTGTTCCATTCATTGTTCTACTTGTCGAAATTTACAAATAATTTCCTTTAATGGATTAACAATGGGGCTCGTAGTTCACTTAAACTTGAAGAACAAAAAATTGGCGAATGGTACTGTTTGGATGCTTTGCATATATGTTTCTTAGACTATATGGAAGCACTATATACAAAGATTTCAACCGTCTACGTGTTCCAATCATTGTTCTACTTGTCGAAATTTACAAATAATTTCCTTTAAAGGATTAACAATGGGGCTCATTGTTCACTTAAACTTGAAGAACAAAAAATTGGCGAATTGTACTGTTTGGATGCTTTGCGTTCATGTTTCTTAGACTAGATGGAAGCAATATATACAAGGATTTCAACCGCCTACCTGTTCCATTCATTGTTCTACTTGTCGAAAGTTACAAATAATTACCGATAAAGGATTAACCATTGGGGCTCATTGTTCACTTAAACTTGAAGAACAAAAAATTGGCGAATTGTACTGTTTGGATGATTTGCATATATGTTTCTTAGACTATATGGAAGCAATATATACAAGGATTTCAACCGTCTACCTGTTCCATTCATTGTTCCACTTGTCGAAAGTTACAAATAATTACCGATAAAGGATTAACCATTGGGGCTCATTGTTCACTTAAACTTGAAGAACAAAAAATTGGCGAATTGTACTGTTTGGATGCTTTGCATATATGTTTCTTAGACTATATAGAAGCAATATGTACACAGATTTCAACCGTCTACCTGTTCCATTCATTTTTCTACTTGTCGAAAGTTACAAATAATTTCCTTTAAAGGATTAACAATGGGGCTCGTAGTTCACTTAAACTTGAAGAACAAAAAATTGGCGAATTGTACTGTTTGGATGCTTTGCATAGATGTTTCTTAGACTATTTAGAAGCAATATATAGAAAGATTTCACCCGTCTACCTGTACTATTCATTGTTCTACTTGTAGATAGTTACAAATAATTGCCATTTCATGATTATCAATGGGGCTCGCTGTTCACTTAAACTTGAAGAACAAAAAATTGGCGAATTGTACTGTTTGGATGCTTTGCATATATGTTTCTTAGGCTATATAGATGCAACATATACAATGATTTCAACAGTCTACCTGTTCCATTCATTGTTCTACTTGTCGAAATTTAGAAATAATTTCCTTTAAGGGATTAACAATGGGGCTCGTAGTTCACTTAAACTTGAAGAACAAAAAATTGTCGAATTGTACTATTTGGATGCTTTGCATACATGTTTCTTAGACTATATAGAAGCAATATATACAATGATTTCAACCGTCTACCTGTTCCATTCATTGTTCTACTTGTCGACAGTTTCAAATAATTTCCGTTAAGGGATTAACAATGGGGATCGTAGTTTACTTAAACTTGAAGAACAAAAAATTGGCGAATTGTACTGTTTGGATGCTTTTCATATATGTTTCTTAGACTATTTAGAAGCAATATATAGAAAGATTTCACCCGTCTACCTGTACTATTCATTGTTCTACTTGTAGAAAGTTACAAATAATTTCCATTTCATGATTATCAATGGGGCTCGCTGTTCACTTAAACTTGAAGATCAAAAAATTGGCGAATGTTTCTGTTTAGATGCTTTGCATATAGGTTTCTTAGACTATATAGAAGCAATATATACAATGATATCCATCGTCAACCTGTTCCATTCATTGTTCTACTTGTAGAAAATTACAATTAATTTCCGTTAAAGGATTAACAATGGGGCTCGTAGTTCACTTAAACTTGAAGAACAAAAAATTGGCGAATTGTACTGTTTGGATACTTTGCGTACATGTTTCTTAGACTATATAGAAGCAATATATACAAAGATTTCAACCGTTTACCTGTTCCATTCATTGTTCTACTTGTCGAAAGTTACAAATAATTTCCGATAAAGGATTAACAATGGGGCTCATTGTTCACTTAACCTTGAAGAACAAAAAATTGGCGAATGGTACTGTTTGGATGCTTTGCATATATGTTTCTTAGACTATATGGAAGCAATATATACAAATATTTCAACCGTCTACGTGTGTCAATCATTGTTCTACTCGTCGAAATATACAAATAATTTCCTTTAAAGGATTAACAATGGGGCTCATTGTTCACTTAAAATTGAAGAACAAAAAATTGGCGAATTGTACTGAATGGATGCTTTGCATATATGTTTTTCAGACTATATAGAATCAATATATACAAAGATTTCAACCGTTTACCTGTTCCAATCATTGTTCTACTTGTAGAAAGTTACAATTAATTTCCGTTAAAGGATTAACAATGGGGCTCATTGTTCACTTAAACTTGAAGAACAAAAAATTGGCGAATGGTACTGTTTGGATGCTTTGCGTACATGTTTCTTATACTATATTTAAGCAATATATACAAAGATTTCAACCGTGGACGTGTTCCAATCATTGTTCTACTTGTCGAAATTTACAAATAATTTCCTTTAAAGGATTAACAATGGGGCTCGTAGTTCACTTAAACTTGAAGAACAAAAAATTGGCGAATTGTACTGTTTGGATGCTTTGCACATATGTATCTTAGACTATATAGAAGCAATATATACAATGATTTCAACAGTCTACCTGTTCCATTCATTGTTCTACTTGTCGAAATTTACAACTAATTTCCTTTAAAGGATTAACAATGGGGCTCGTAGTTCACTTAAACTTGAAGAACAAAAAATTGGCGAATGGTACTGTTTGGACGCTTTGCATATAGGTTTCTTAGACTATATAGAAGCAACATATACAAAGATTTCAACCGTCTACCTGTTCTATTCATTGTTCTTCTTGTCGAAAGTTACAAATAATTTCCGTTTCATGATTATCAATGGGCCTCGTTGTTCACTTAAACTTGAAGAACAAAAAATTGGCGACTGGTACTGTTTGGATGCTTTGCACATATGTTTCTTAGACTATATAGAAGCAATATATAAAATGATTTCAACAGTCTACCAGTTCCATTCATTGTTCTACTTGTCGAAAGTTACAAATAATTTCTGATAAAGGATTAACAATGGGGCTCATTGTTCACTTAAACTTGAAGAACAAAAAATTGGCGAATGGTACTGTTTGGATGCTTTGCATATATGTTTCTTAGACTATATAGAAGCAATATATACATTGATTTCAACCGTCTACCTGTTCCACTCATTGTTCTACTTGTCGCAAGTTACAAATAATTTCCGTTAAAGTATTAACAATGGGGCTCGTAGTTCACTTAAACTTGAAGATGAAATAATTGGCGAATTGTACTGTTTGGATGCTTTGCATATTTGTTTCGCAGACTATATAGAAGCAATATATACAATGATTTCAACCGTCTACATGATCCATTCATTGTTCTACTTGTCGAAATTTACAAATAATTTCCTTTAAAGGATTAACAATGGGGCTCGTAGTTCACTTAAACATGAAGATGAAATAATTGTCGAATTGTACTGTTTGGATGCTTTGCATATATGTTTCTTAGACTATATAAAAGCAATATATACAATGATTTCAACCGTCTACCTGATCCATTCATTGTTCTACTTGTCGAAATTTACAAATAATTTCCTTTAAAGGATTAACAATGGGGCTCATTGTTCACTTAAACTTGAAGGACAAAAAATTGGCGACTGGTACTGTTTGGATGCTTTGCACATATGTTTCTTAGACTATATAGAAGCAATATATACAAAGATTTCAACCGTCTACCTGTTCCATTCATTGTTCTACTTGTCGAAAGTTACAAATAATTTCCGATAAAGGATTAACAATGGGGCTCATTGTTCACTTAAACTTGAAGGACAAAAAATTGGCGAATTGTACTGTTTGGATGCTTTGCATATATGTTTCTTAGACTATATGGAAGCAATATATACAAAGATTTCAACCGTCTACGTGTTCCATTCATTGTTCTACTTGTCGAAATTTACAAATAATTTCCGTTAAAGGATTAACAATGGGGCTCGCTGTTCACTTAAACTTGAAGATCAAAAAATTGGCGATTGTTACTGTTTAGATGCTTTGCATATAGGTTTCTCAGACTATATAGAAGCAACATATACAAAGATTTCAACCGTCTATCTGTTCTGTTCATTGTTCTACTTGTAGAAAGTTACAAATAATTTCCGTTTCATGATTATCAATGGGGCTCGTTGTTGACTTAAACTTGAAGAACAAAAAATTGGCGAATGGTACTGTTTGGATGCTTTGCATATATGTTTCTTAGACTATATAGAAGCAATATATACACAGATTTCAACCGTCTACCTGTTCCATTCATTTTTCTACTTGTCGAAAGTTACAAATAATTTCCTTTAAAGGATTAACAATGGGGCTCATTGTTCACTTAAACTTGAAGAACAAAAAATTGGCTAATTGTACTGTTTGGATGCTTTGCATATATGTTTCTTAGACGATATAGAAGCAATATATACAATGATTTCAACAGTCTACCTGTTCCATTCATTGTTCTACTTGTCGAAATTTACAAATAATTTCCTTTAAAGGATTAACAATGGGGCTCGTAGTTCACTTAAACTTGAAGAACAAAAAATTGGCGAATGTTAACGTTTGGATGCTTTGCATAGATGTTTCTTAGACTATTTAGAAGCAATATATAGAAAGATTTCACCCGTCTACCTGTACTATTCATTGTTCTACTTGTAGATAGTTACAAATAATTGCCATTTCATGATTATCAATGGGGCTCGCTGTTCACTTATACTTGAAGAACAAAAAATTGGCGAATTGTACTGTTTGGATGCTTTGCATATATGTTTCTTAGACTATATAGAAGCAATATATACAAAGATTTCAACCGTCTACCTGTTCCATTCATTGTTCTACTTGTCGAAAGTTACAAATAATTTCCTTTAAAGGATTAACAATGGGGCTCGTAGTTCACTTAAACTTGAAGAAAAAAAAATTGGCGAATGGTACTGTTTGGATGCTTTGCATATATGTTTCTTAGACTATATAGAAGCAATATATACATTGATTTCAACCGGCTACCTGTTCCATTCATTGTTCTACTTGTCGCAAGTTACAAATAATTTCCGTTAAAGTATTAACAATGGGGCTCGTAGTTCACTTAAACTTGAAGAACAAATAATTGGCGAATTGTACTGTTTGGACGCATTGCATATATGTTTCTTAGACTATATAGAAGCAATATATACAATGATTTCAACAGTCTACCTGTTCCATTCATTGTTCCACTTGTCGAAAGTTACAAATAATTACCGATAAAGGATTAACCATTGGGGCTCATTGTTCACTTAAACTTGAAGAACAAAAAATTGGCGAATTGTACTGTTTGGATGCTTTGCATATATGTTTCTTAGACTATATAGAAGCAATATGTACACAGATTTCAACCGTCTACCTGTTCCATTCATTTTTCTACTTGTCGAAAGTTACAAATAATTTCCTTTAAAGGATTAACAATGGGGCTCGTAGTTCACTTAAACTTGAAGAACAAAAAATTGGCGAATTGTACTGTTTGGATGCTTTGCATAGATGTTTCTTAGACTATTTAGAAGCAATATATAGAAAGATTTCACCCGTCTACCTGTACTATTCATTGTTCTACTTGTAGATAGTTACAAATAATTGCCATTTCATGATTATCAATGGGGCTCGCTGTTCACTTAAACTTGAAGAACAAAAAATTGGCGAATTGTACTGTTTGGATGCTTTGCATATATGTTTCTTAGGCTATATAGATGCAACATATACAATGATTTCAACAGTCTACCTGTTCCATTCATTGTTCTACTTGTCGAAATTTAGAAATAATTTCCTTTAAGGGATTAACAATGGGGCTCGTAGTTCACTTAAACTTGAAGAACAAAAAATTGTCGAATTGTACTATTTGGATGCTTTGCATACATGTTTCTTAGACTATATAGAAGCAATATATACAATGATTTCAACCGTCTACCTGTTCCATTCATTGTTCTACTTGTCGACAGTTTCAAATAATTTCCGTTAAGGGATTAACAATGGGGATCGTAGTTTACTTAAACTTGAAGAACAAAAAATTGGCGAATTGTACTGTTTGGATGCTTTTCATATATGTTTCTTAGACTATTTAGAAGCAATATATAGAAAGATTTCACCCGTCTACCTGTACTATTCATTGTTCTACTTGTAGAAAGTTACAAATAATTTCCATTTCATGATTATCAATGGGGCTCGCTGTTCACTTAAACTTGAAGATCAAAAAATTGGCGAATGTTTCTGTTTAGATGCTTTGCATATAGGTTTCTTAGACTATATAGAAGCAATATATACAATGATATCCATCGTCAACCTGTTCCATTCATTGTTCTACTTGTAGAAAATTACAATTAATTTCCGTTAAAGGATTAACAATGGGGCTCGTAGTTCACTTAAACTTGAAGAACAAAAAATTGGCGAATTGTACTGTTTGGATACTTTGCGTACATGTTTCTTAGACTATATAGAAGCAATATATACAAAGATTTCAACCGTTTACCTGTTCCATTCATTGTTCTACTTGTCGAAAGTTACAAATAATTTCCGATAAAGGATTAACAATGGGGCTCATTGTTCACTTAACCTTGAAGAACAAAAAATTGGCGAATGGTACTGTTTGGATGCTTTGCATATATGTTTCTTAGACTATATGGAAGCAATATATACAAATATTTCAACCGTCTACGTGTGTCAATCATTGTTCTACTCGTCGAAATATACAAATAATTTCCTTTAAAGGATTAACAATGGGGCTCATTGTTCACTTAAAATTGAAGAACAAAAAATTGGCGAATTGTACTGAATGGATGCTTTGCATATATGTTTTTCAGACTATATAGAATCAATATATACAAAGATTTCAACCGTTTACCTGTTCCAATCATTGTTCTACTTGTAGAAAGTTACAATTAATTTCCGTTAAAGGATTAACAATGGGGCTCATTGTTCACTTAAACTTGAAGAACAAAAAATTGGCGAATGGTACTGTTTGGATGCTTTGCGTACATGTTTCTTATACTATATTTAAGCAATATATACAAAGATTTCAACCGTGGACGTGTTCCAATCATTGTTCTACTTGTCGAAATTTACAAATAATTTCCTTTAAAGGATTAACAATGGGGCTCGTAGTTCACTTAAACTTGAAGAACAAAAAATTGGCGAATTGTACTGTTTGGATGCTTTGCACATATGTATCTTAGACTATATAGAAGCAATATATACAATGATTTCAACAGTCTACCTGTTCCATTCATTGTTCTACTTGTCGAAATTTACAACTAATTTCCTTTAAAGGATTAACAATGGGGCTCGTAGTTCACTTAAACTTGAAGAACAAAAAATTGGCGAATGGTACTGTTTGGACGCTTTGCATATAGGTTTCTTAGACTATATAGAAGCAACATATACAAAGATTTCAACCGTCTACCTGTTCTATTCATTGTTCTTCTTGTCGAAAGTTACAAATAATTTCCGTTTCATGATTATCAATGGGCCTCGTTGTTCACTTAAACTTGAAGAACAAAAAATTGGCGACTGGTACTGTTTGGATGCTTTGCACATATGTTTCTTAGACTATATAGAAGCAATATATAAAATGATTTCAACAGTCTACCAGTTCCATTCATTGTTCTACTTGTCGAAAGTTACAAATAATTTCTGATAAAGGATTAACAATGGGGCTCATTGTTCACTTAAACTTGAAGAACAAAAAATTGGCGAATGGTACTGTTTGGATGCTTTGCATATATGTTTCTTAGACTATATAGAAGCAATATATACATTGATTTCAACCGTCTACCTGTTCCACTCATTGTTCTACTTGTCGCAAGTTACAAATAATTTCCGTTAAAGTATTAACAATGGGGCTCGTAGTTCACTTAAACTTGAAGATGAAATAATTGGCGAATTGTACTGTTTGGATGCTTTGCATATTTGTTTCGCAGACTATATAGAAGCAATATATACAATGATTTCAACCGTCTACATGATCCATTCATTGTTCTACTTGTCGAAATTTACAAATAATTTCCTTTAAAGGATTAACAATGGGGCTCGTAGTTCACTTAAACATGAAGATGAAATAATTGTCGAATTGTACTGTTTGGATGCTTTGCATATATGTTTCTTAGACTATATAAAAGCAATATATACAATGATTTCAACCGTCTACCTGATCCATTCATTGTTCTACTTGTCGAAATTTACAAATAATTTCCTTTAAAGGATTAACAATGGGGCTCATTGTTCACTTAAACTTGAAGGACAAAAAATTGGCGACTGGTACTGTTTGGATGCTTTGCACATATGTTTCTTAGACTATATAGAAGCAATATATACAAAGATTTCAACCGTCTACCTGTTCCATTCATTGTTCTACTTGTCGAAAGTTACAAATAATTTCCGATAAAGGATTAACAATGGGGCTCATTGTTCACTTAAACTTGAAGGACAAAAAATTGGCGAATTGTACTGTTTGGATGCTTTGCATATATGTTTCTTAGACTATATGGAAGCAATATATACAAAGATTTCAACCGTCTACGTGTTCCATTCATTGTTCTACTTGTCGAAATTTACAAATAATTTCCGTTAAAGGATTAACAATGGGGCTCGCTGTTCACTTAAACTTGAAGATCAAAAAATTGGCGATTGTTACTGTTTAGATGCTTTGCATATAGGTTTCTCAGACTATATAGAAGCAACATATACAAAGATTTCAACCGTCTATCTGTTCTGTTCATTGTTCTACTTGTAGAAAGTTACAAATAATTTCCGTTTCATGATTATCAATGGGGCTCGTTGTTGACTTAAACTTGAAGAACAAAAAATTGGCGAATGGTACTGTTTGGATGCTTTGCATATATGTTTCTTAGACTATATAGAAGCAATATATACACAGATTTCAACCGTCTACCTGTTCCATTCATTTTTCTACTTGTCGAAAGTTACAAATAATTTCCTTTAAAGGATTAACAATGGGGCTCATTGTTCACTTAAACTTGAAGAACAAAAAATTGGCTAATTGTACTGTTTGGATGCTTTGCATATATGTTTCTTAGACGATATAGAAGCAATATATACAATGATTTCAACAGTCTACCTGTTCCATTCATTGTTCTACTTGTCGAAATTTACAAATAATTTCCTTTAAAGGATTAACAATGGGGCTCGTAGTTCACTTAAACTTGAAGAACAAAAAATTGGCGAATGTTAACGTTTGGATGCTTTGCATAGATGTTTCTTAGACTATTTAGAAGCAATATATAGAAAGATTTCACCCGTCTACCTGTACTATTCATTGTTCTACTTGTAGATAGTTACAAATAATTGCCATTTCATGATTATCAATGGGGCTCGCTGTTCACTTATACTTGAAGAACAAAAAATTGGCGAATTGTACTGTTTGGATGCTTTGCATATATGTTTCTTAGACTATATAGAAGCAATATATACAAAGATTTCAACCGTCTACCTGTTCCATTCATTGTTCTACTTGTCGAAAGTTACAAATAATTTCCTTTAAAGGATTAACAATGGGGCTCGTAGTTCACTTAAACTTGAAGAAAAAAAAATTGGCGAATGGTACTGTTTGGATGCTTTGCATATATGTTTCTTAGACTATATAGAAGCAATATATACATTGATTTCAACCGGCTACCTGTTCCATTCATTGTTCTACTTGTCGCAAGTTACAAATAATTTCCGTTAAAGTATTAACAATGGGGCTCGTAGTTCACTTAAACTTGAAGAACAAATAATTGGCGAATTGTACTGTTTGGACGCATTGCATATATGTTTCTTAGACTATATAGAAGCAATATATACAATGATTTCAACAGTCTACCTGTTCCATTCATTGTTCTACTTGTCGAAATTTACAAATAATTTCCTTTAATGGATTAACAATGGGGCTCGTAGTTCACTTAAACTTGAAGAACAAAAAATTGGCGAATGGTACTGTTTGGATGCTTTGCATATATGTTTCTTAGACTATATGGAAGCACTATATACAAAGATTTCAACCGTCTACGTGTTCCAATCATTGTTCTACTTGTCGAAATTTACAAATAATTTCCTTTAAAGGATTAACAATGGGGCTCATTGTTCACTTAAACTTGAAGAACAAAAAATTGGCGAATTGTACTGTTTGGATGCTTTGCATATATGTTTCTTAGACTATATGGAAGCAATATATACAAAGATTTCAACCGTCTACCTGTTCCATTCATTGTTCTACTTGTCGAAAGTTACAAATAATTTCCGATAAAGGATTAACAATGGGGCTCATTGTTCACTTAAACTTGAAGGACAAAAAATTGGCGAATTGTACTGTTTGGATGCTTTGCATATATGTTTCTTAGACTATATGGAAGCAATATATACAAAGATTTCAACCGTCGACGTGTTCCAATCATTGTTCTACTTGTAGAAAGTTACAATTAATTTCCGTTAAAGGATTAACAATGGGGCTCGCTGTTCACTTAAACTTGAAGATCAAAAAATTGGCGATTGTTACTGTTTAGATGCTTTGCATATAGGTTTCTCAGACTATATAGAAGCAACATATACAAAGATTTCAACCGTCTATCTGTTCTGTTCATTGTTCTACTTGTAGAAAGTTACAAATAATTTCCGTTTCATGATTATCAATGGGGCTCGTTGTTGACTTAAACTTGAAGAACAAAAAATTGGCGAATGGTACTGTTTGGATGCTTTGCATATATGTTTCTTAGACTATATAGAAGCAATATATACACAGATTTCAACCGTCTACCTGTTCCATTCATTGTTCTACTTGTCGAAAGTTACAAATAATTTCCTTTAAAGGATTAACAATGGGGCTCATTGTTCACTTAAACTTGAAGAACAAAAAATTGGCTAATTGTACTGTTTGGATGCTTTGCATATATGTTTCTTAGACGATATAGAAGCAATATATACAATGATTTCAACAGTCTACCTGTTCCATTCATTGTTCTACTTGTCGAAATTTACAAATAATTTCCTTTAAAGGATTAACAATGGGGCTCGTAGTTCACTTAAACTTGAAGAACAAAAAATTGGCGAATGTTAACGTTTGGATGCTTTGCATAGATGTTTCTTAGACTATTTAGAAGCAATATATAGAAAGATTTCACCCGTCTACCTGTACTATTCATTGTTCTACTTGTAGATAGTTACAAATAATTGCCATTTCATGATTATCAATGGGGCTCGCTGTTCACTTATACTTGAAGAACAAAAAATTGGCGAATTGTACTGTTTGGATGCTTTGCATATATGTTTCTTAGACTATATAGAAGCAATATATACAAAGATTTCAACCGTCTACCTGTTCCATTCATTGTTCTACTTGTCGAAAGTTACAAATAATTTCCTTTAAAGGATTAACAATGGGGCTCGTAGTTCACTTAAACTTGAAGAAAAAAAAATTGGCGAATGGTACTGTTTGGATGCTTTGCATATATGTTTCTTAGACTATATAGAAGCAATATATACATTGATTTCAACCGGCTACCTGTTCCATTCATTGTTCTACTTGTCGCAAGTTACAAATAATTTCCGTTAAAGTATTAACAATGGGGCTCGTAGTTCACTTAAACTTGAAGATCAAATAATTGGCGAATTGTACTGTTTGGACGCATTGCATATATGTTTCTTAGACTATATAGAAGCAATATATACAATGATTTCAACAGTCTACCTGTTCCATTCATTGTTCTACTTGTCGAAATTTACAAATAATTTCCTTTAATGGATTAACAATGGGGCTCGTAGTTCACTTAAACTTGAAGAACAAAAAATTGGCGAATGGTACTGTTTGGATGCTTTGCATATATGTTTCTTAGACTATATGGAAGCACTATATACAAAGATTTCAACCGTCTACGTGTTCCAATCATTGTTCTACTTGTCGAAATTTACAAATAATTTCCTTTAAAGGATTAACAATGGGGCTCATTGTTCACTTAAACTTGAAGAACAAAAAATTGGCGAATTGTACTGTTTGGATGCTTTGCATATATGTTTCTTAGACTATATGGAAGCAATATATACAAAGATTTCAACCGTCTACCTGTTCCATTCATTGTTCTACTTGTCGAAAGTTACAAATAATTTCCGATAAAGGATTAACAATGGGGCTCATTGTTCACTTAAACTTGAAGGACAAAAAATTGGCGAATTGTACTGTTTGGATGCTTTGCATATATGTTTCTTAGACTATATGGAAGCAATATATACAAAGATTTCAACCGTCGACGTGTTCCAATCATTGTTCTACTTGTAGAAAGTTACAATTAATTTCCGTTAAAGGATTAACAATGGGGCTCGCTGTTCACTTAAACTTGAAGATCAAAAAATTGGCGATTGTTACTGTTTAGATGCTTTGCATATAGGTTTCTCAGACTATATAGAAGCAACATATACAAAGATTTCAACCGTCTATCTGTTCTGTTCATTGTTCTACTTGTAGAAAGTTACAAATAATTTCCGTTTCATGATTATCAATGGGGCTCGTTGTTGACTTAAACTTGAAGAACAAAAAATTGGCGAATGGTACTGTTTGGATGCTTTGCATATATGTTTCTTAGACTATATAGAAGCAATATATACACAGATTTCAACCGTCTACCTGTTCCATTCATTGTTCTACTTGTCGAAAGTTACAAATAATTTCCTTTAAAGGATTAACAATGGGGCTCATTGTTCACTTAAACTTGAAGAACAAAAAATTGGCTAATTGTACTGTTTGGATGCTTTGCATATATGTTTCTTAGACGATATAGAAGCAATATATACAATGATTTCAACAGTCTACCTGTTCCATTCATTGTTCTACTTGTCGAAATTTACAAATAATTTCCTTTAAAGGATTAACAATGGGGCTCGTAGTTCACTTAAACTTGAAGAACAAAAAATTGGCGAATGTTAACGTTTGGATGCTTTGCATAGATGTTTCTTAGACTATTTAGAAGCAATATATAGAAAGATTTCACCCGTCTACCTGTACTATTCATTGTTCTACTTGTAGATAGTTACAAATAATTGCCATTTCATGATTATCAATGGGGCTCGCTGTTCACTTATACTTGAAGAACAAAAAATTGGCGAATTGTACTGTTTGGATGCTTTGCATATATGTTTCTTAGACTATATAGAAGCAATATATACATTGATTTCAACCGGCTACCTGTTCCATTCATTGTTCTACTTGTCGCAAGTTACAAATAATTTCCGTTAAAGTATTAACAATGGGGCTCGTAGTTCACATAAACTTGAAGATCAAATAATAGGCGAATTGTACTGTTTGGACGCTTTGCATATATGTTTCTTAGACTATATAGAAGCAATATATACAATGATTTCAACAGTCTACCTGTTCCATTCATTGTTCTACTTGTCGAAATTTACAAATAATTTCCTTTAAAGGATTAACAATGGGGCTCGTAGTTCACTTAAACTTGAAGAACAAAAAATTGGCGAATGGTACTGTTTGGATGCTATGCATATATGTTTCTTAGATTATATAGACGCAATATATACAAGGGTTTCAACCGTCTACCTGTTCCATTCATTGTTCTACTTGTCGAAAGTTACAAATAGTTACCGATAAAGGATTAATCATTGGGGCTCATTGTTCACTTAAACTTGAAGAACAAAAAATTGCCGAATTGTACTGTTTGGATGCTTTGCATATATGTTTCTTAGGCTATATAGAAGCAATATATACACAGATTTCAACCGTCTACCTGTTCCATTCATTTTTCTACTTGTCGAAAGTTACAAATAATTTCCTTTAAAGGATTAACAATGGGGCTCATTGTTCACTTAAACTTGAAGAACAAAAAATTGGCGAATTGTACTGTTTGGATGCTTTGCATATATGTTTCTTAGACGATATAGAAGCAATATATACAATGATTTCAACAGTCTACCTGTTCCATTCATTGTTCTACTTGTCGAAAGTTACAAATAATTTCCGTTAAGGGATTAACAATGGGGATCGTAGTTTACTTAAACTTGAAGAACAAAAAATTGGCGAATTGTACTGTTTGGATGCTTTGCATATATGTTTCTTATACTATATAGAAGCAATATATACAAATATTTCAACCGTCTACCTGTTCCATTCATTGTTCTACTTGTCGAAATTTACAAATAATTTCCGATAACGGATTAACCATTGGGGCTCATTGTTCACTTAAACTTGAAGAACAAAAAATTGGCGAATTGTACTGTTTGGATGCTTTGCATATATGTTTCTTAGACTATATAGAAGCAATATATACACAGATTTCAACCGTCTACCTGTTCCATTCATTGTTCTACTTGTCGAAAGTTACAAATAATTTCCGATAAGGGATTAACAATGGGGATCGCAGTTTACTTAAACTTGAAGAACAAATAATTGGCGAATTGTACTGTTTGGATGCTTTGCATATATGTTTCTTATACCATATAGAAGCAATATATACAAATATTTCAACCGTCTACCTGTTCCATTCATTGTTCTACTTGTCGAAATTTACAAATAATTTCCTTTAAAGGATTAACAATGGGGCTCGTAGTTCACTTAAACTTGAAGAACAAAAAATTGGCTAATTGTACTGTTTGGATGCTTTGCATATATGTTTCTTAGACTATTTAGAAGCAATATATAGAAAGATTACACCCGTCTACCTGTACTATTCATTGTTCTACTTGTAGAAAGTTACAAATAATTTCCGTTAAAGGATTAACAATGGGGCTCGTAGTTCACTTAAACTTGAAGAACAAAAAATTGGCGAATTGTACTGTTTGGATGCTTTGCATATATGTTTCGTAGACTATATAGAAGCAATATATACAATGATTTCAACCGTCTACATGATCCATTCATTGTTCTACTTGTCGAAATTTACAAATAATTTCCTTTAAAGGATTGACAATGGGGCTCGTAGTTCACTTAAACTTGAAGAGCAAAAAATTGGCGAATTGTACTGTTTGGACGCTTTGCATATATGTTTCTTGGACTATATAGAAGCAATATATACAATGATTTCAACAGTCTACCTGTTCCATTCATTGTTCTACTTGTCGAAAGTTACAAATAATTTCCGTTAAGGGATTAACAATGGGGATCGTAGTTTACTTAAACTTGAAGAACAATAAATCGGCGAATTGTACTGTTTAGATGCTTTGCATATAGGTTTCTTAGACTATATAGAAGCAACATATACAAAGATTTCAACCGTCTACCTGTTCTATTCATTGTTCTACTTGTAGAAAGTTACAAATAATTTCCGTTTCATGATTATCAATGGGGCTCGTTGTTCACTTAAACTTGAAGAACAAAAAATTGGCGAATGGTACTGTTTGGATGCTTTGCATATATGTTTCTTAGATTATATAGAAGCAATATATACAAAGATTTCAACCGTCTACCTGTTCCATTCATTGTTCTACTTGTCGAAAATTACAAATAATTTCCGATAAAGGATTAACAATGGGGCTCTTTGTTCACTTAAACTTGAAGAACAAAAAATTGGCGAATGGTACTGTTTGGATGCTTTGCATATATGTTTCTTAGACTATATAGAAGCAATATATACATTGATTTCAACCGTCTACCTGTTCCATTCATTGTTCTACTTGTCGCAAGTTATAAATAATTTCCGTTAAAGTATTAACAATGGGGCGCGTAGTTCACTTAAACTTGAAGATCAAATAATTGGCGAATTGTACTGTTTGGATGCTTTGCATATATGTTTCGTAGACTATATAGAAGCAATATATACAATGATTTCAACCGTCTACATGATCCATTCATTGTTCTACTTGTCGAAATTTACAAATAATTTCCTTTAAAGGATTGACAATGGGGCTCGTAGTTCACTTAAACTTGAAGAGCAAAAAATTGGCGAATTGTACTGTTTGGACGCTTTGCATATATGTTTCTTGGACTATATAGAAGCAATATATACAATGATTTCAACAGTCTACCTGTTCCATTCATTGTTCTACTTGTCGAAAGTTACAAATAATTTCCGTTAAGGGATTAACAATGGGGATCGTAGTTTACTTAAACTTGAAGAACAATAAATTGGCGAATTGTACTGTTTAGATGCTTTGCATATATGTTTCTTAGACTATATAGAAGCAATATATACAAAGATTTCAACCGTCTACCTGTTCCATTCATTGTTCTACTTGTCGAAAGTTACAAATAATTTCCGATAAAGGATTAACAATGGGGCTCAATGTTCACTTAAACTTGAAGATCAAAAAATTGGAGAATGTTACTGTATAGATGCTTTGCATATAGGTTTCTTAGACTATATAGAAGCAACATATACAAAGATTTCAACCGTCTACCAGTTCCATTGATTGTTCTACTTGTCGAAAGTTACAAATAATTTCCGATAAAGGATTAACAATGGGGCTCATTGTTCACTTAAACTTGAAGATCAAAAAATTGGCGAATGTTACTGTTTAGATGCTTTGCATATAAGTTTCGTAGACTATATAGAAGCAACATATACAAAGATTTCAACCGTCTACCTGTTCTATTCATTGTTCTACTTGTAGAAAGTTACAAATAATTTCCGTTTCATGATTATCAATGGGGCTAGTTGTTCACTTAAACTTGAAGAACAAAAAATTGGCGAATGGTACTGTTTGGATGCTTTGCATATATGTTTCTTAGGCTATATAGATGCAATATATACAATGATTTCAACAGTCTACCTGTTCCATTCATTGTTCTACTTGTCGAAATTTAGAAATAATTTCCTTTAAGGGATTAACAATGGGGCTCGTAGTTCACTTAAACTTGAAGAACAAAAAATTGTCGAATTGTACTATTTGGATGCTTTGCATACATGTTTCTTAGACTATATAGAAGCAATATATACAATGATTTCAACCGTCTACCTGTTCCATTCATTGTTCTACTTGTCGACAGTTTCAAATAATTTCCGTTAAGGGATTAACAATGGGGATCGTAGTTTACTTAAACTTGAAGAACAAAAAATTGGCGAATTGTACTGTTTGGATGCTTTTCATATATGTTTCTTAGACTATTTAGAAGCAATATATAGAAAGATTTCACCCGTCTACCTGTACTATTCATTGTTCTACTTGTAGAAAGTTACAAATAATTTCCATTTCATGATTATCAATGGGGCTCGCTGTTCACTTAAACTTGAAGATCAAAAAATTGGCGAATGTTTCTGTTTAGATGCTTTGCATATAGGTTTCTTAGACTATATAGAAGCAATATATACAATGATATCCATCGTCAACCTGTTCCATTCATTGTTCTACTTGTAGAAAATTACAATTAATTTCCGTTAAAGGATTAACAATGGGGCTCGTAGTTCACTTAAACTTGAAGAACAAAAAATTGGCGAATTGTACTGTTTGGATACTTTGCGTACATGTTTCTTAGACTATATAGAAGCAATATATACAAAGATTTCAACCGTTTACCTGTTCCATTCATTGTTCTACTTGTCGAAAGTTACAAATAATTTCCGATAAAGGATTAACAATGGGGCTCATTGTTCACTTAACCTTGAAGAACAAAAAATTGGCGAATGGTACTGTTTGGATGCTTTGCATATATGTTTCTTAGACTATATGGAAGCAATATATACAAATATTTCAACCGTCTACGTGTGTCAATCATTGTTCTACTCGTCGAAATATACAAATAATTTCCTTTAAAGGATTAACAATGGGGCTCATTGTTCACTTAAAATTGAAGAACAAAAAATTGGCGAATTGTACTGAATGGATGCTTTGCATATATGTTTTTCAGACTATATAGAATCAATATATACAAAGATTTCAACCGTTTACCTGTTCCATTCATTGTTCTACTTGTCGCAAGTTACAAATAATTTCCGTTAAAGGATTAACAATGGGGATCGTAGTTCACTTAAACTTGAAGAACAAAAAATTGGCGAATGGTACTGTTTGGATGCTTTGCATATATGTTTCTTAGACTATATAGAAGCAATATATACAAAGATTTGAACCGTCTACGAGTTCCAATCATTGTTCTACTTGTAGAAAGTTACAATTAATTTCCGTTAAAGGATTAACAATGGGGCTCATTGTTCACTTAAACTTGAAGAACAAAAAATTGGCGAATGGTACTGTTTGGATGCTTTGCGTACATGTTTCTTATACTAAATTTAAGCAATATATACAAAGATTTCAACCGTGGACGTGTTCCAATCATTGTTCTACTTGTCGAAATTTACAAATAATTTCCTTTAAAGGATTAACAATGGGGCTCGTAGTTCACTTAAACTTGAAGAACAAAAAATTGGCGAATTGTACTGTTTGGATGCTTTGCACATATGTATCTTAGACTATATAGAAGCAATATATACAATGATTTCAACAGTCTACCTGTTCCATTCATTGTTCTACTTGTCGAAATTTACAACTAATTTCCTTTAAAGGATTAACAATGGGGCTCGTAGTTCACTTAAACTTGAAGAACAAAAAATTGGCGAATGGTACTGTTTGGACGCTTTGCATATAGGTTTCTTAGACTATATAGAAGCAACATATACAAAGATTTCAACCGTCTACCTGTTCTATTCATTGTTCTTCTTGTCGAAAGTTACAAATAATTTCCGTTTCATGATTATCAATGGGCCTCGTTGTTCACTTAAACTTGAAGAACAAAAAATTGGCGACTGGTACTGTTTGGATGCTTTGCACATATGTTTCTTAGACTATATAGAAGCAATATATAAAATGATTTCAACAGTCTACCAGTTCCATTCATTGTTCTACTTGTCGAAAGTTACAAATAATTTCTGATAAAGGATTAACAATGGGGCTCATTGTTCACTTAAACTTGAAGAACAAAAAATTGGCGAATGGTACTGTTTGGATGCTTTGCATATATGTTTCTTAGACTATATAGAAGCAATATATACATTGATTTCAACCGTCTACCTGTTCCACTCATTGTTCTACTTGTCGCAAGTTACAAATAATTTCCGTTAAAGTATTAACAATGGGGCTCGTAGTTCACTTAAACTTGAAGATGAAATAATTGGCGAATTGTACTGTTTGGATGCTTTGCATATTTGTTTCGCAGACTATATAGAAGCAATATATACAATGATTTCAACCGTCTACATGATCCATTCATTGTTCTACTTGTCGAAATTTACAAATAATTTCCTTTAAAGGATTAACAATGGGGCTCGTAGTTCACTTAAACATGAAGATGAAATAATTGTCGAATTGTACTGTTTGGATGCTTTGCATATATGTTTCTTAGACTATATAAAAGCAATATATACAATGATTTCAACCGTCTACCTGATCCATTCATTGTTCTACTTGTCGAAATTTACAAATAATTTCCTTTAAAGGATTAACAATGGGGCTCGTAGTTCACTTAAACTTGAAATACAAAAAATTGGCGAATTGTACTGTTTGGATGCTTTGCATATATGTTTCTTAGACTATTTAGAAGCAATATATAGAAAGATTTCACCCGTCCACCTGTACTATTCATTGTTCTACTTGTAGAAAGTTACAAATAATTTCCATTTCATGATTATCAATGGGGCTCGCTGTTCACTTAAACTTGAAGATCAAAAAATTGGCGATTGTTACTGTTTAGATGCTTTGCATATAGGTTTCTTAGACTATATAGAAGCAACATATACAAAGATTTCAACCGTCTACCTGTTCTGTTCATTGTTCTACTTGTAGAAAGTTACAAATAATTTCCGTTTCATGATTATCAATGGGGCTCGTTGTTCACTTAAACTTGAAGAACAAAAATTTGGCGAATGGTACTGTTTGAATGCTTTGCATATATGTTTCTTAGATTATATAGAAGCAATATATACAAAGATTTCAACCGTCTACCTGTTCCATTCATTGTTCTACTTGTCGAAAGTTGCAAATAATTACCGATAAAGGATTAACCATTGGGGCTCATTGTTCACTTAAACTTGAAGAACAAAAAATTGGCGAATTGTACTGTTTGGATGCTTTGCATATATGTTTCTTAGACTATATAGAAGCAATATATACAAAGATTTCAACCGTCTACCTGTTCCATTCATTGTTCTACTTGTCGAAAGTTACAAATAATTTCCGATAAAGGATTAACAATGGGGCTCATTGTTCACTTAAACTTGAAGGACAAAAAATTGGCGAATTGTACTGTTTGGATGCTTTGCATATATGTTTCTTAGACTATATGGAAGCAATATATACAAAGATTTCAACCGTCTACGTGTTCCATTCATTGTTCTACTTGTCGAAATTTACAAATAATTTCCGTTAAAGGATTAACAATGGGGCTCGCTGTTCACTTAAACTTGAAGATCAAAAAATTGGCGATTGTTACTGTTTAGATGCTTTGCATATAGGTTTCTCAGACTATATAGAAGCAACATATACAAAGATTTCAACCGTCTATCTGTTCTGTTCATTGTTCTACTTGGAGAAAGTTACAAATAATTTCCGTTTCATGATTATCAATGGGGCTCGTTGTTGACTTAAACTTGAAGAACAGAAAATTGGCGAATGGTACTGTTTGGATGCTTTGCATATATGTTTCTTAGACTATATAGAAGCAATATATACACAGATTTCAACCGTCTACCTGTTCCATTCATTTTTCTACTTGTCGAAAGTTACAAATAATTTCCTTTAAAGGATTAACAATGGGGCTCATTGTTCACTTAAACTTGAAGAACAAAAAATTGGCTAATTGTACTGTTTGGATGCTTTGCATATATGTTTCTTAGACGATATAGAAGCAATATATACAATGATTTCAACAGTCTACCTGTTCCATTCATTGTTCTACTTGTCGAAATTTACAAATAATTTCCTTTAAAGGATTAACAATGGGGCTCGTAGTTCACTTAAACTTGAAGAACAAAAAATTGGCGAATGTTAACGTTTGGATGCTTTGCATAGATGTTTCTTAGACTATTTAGAAGCAATATATAGAAAGATTTCACCCGTCTACCTGTACTATTCATTGTTCTACTTGTAGATAGTTACAAATAATTGCCATTTCATGATTATCAATGGGGCTCGCTGTTCACTTATACTTGAAGAACAAAAAATTGGCGAATTGTACTGTTTGGATGCTTTGCATATATGTTTCTTAGACTATATAGAAGCAATATATACAAAGATTTCAACCGTCTACCTGTTCCATTCATTGTTCTACTTGTCGAAAGTTACAAATAATTTCCTTTAAAGGATTAACAATGGGGCTCGTAGTTCACTTAAACTTGAAGAAAAAAAAATTGGCGAATGGTACTGTTTGGATGCTTTGCATATATGTTTCTTAGACTATATAGAAGCAATATATACATTGATTTCAACCGGCTACCTGTTCCATTCATTGTTCTACTTGTCGCAAGTTACAAATAATTTCCGTTAAAGTATTAACAATGGGGCTCGTAGTTCACTTAAACTTGAAGATCAAATAATTGGCGAATTGTACTGTTTGGACGCATTGCATATATGTTTCTTAGACTATATAGAAGCAATATATACAATGATTTCAACAGTCTACCTGTTCCATTCATTGTTCTACTTGTCGAAATTTACAAATAATTTCCTTTAATGGATTAACAATGGGGCTCGTAGTTCACTTAAACTTGAAGAACAAAAAATTGGCGAATGGTACTGTTTGGATGCTTTGCATATATGTTTCTTAGACTATATGGAAGCACTATATACAAAGATTTCAACCGTCTACGTGTTCCAATCATTGTTCTACTTGTCGAAATTTACAAATAATTTCCTTTAAAGGATTAACAATGGGGCTCATTGTTCACTTAAACTTGAAGAACAAAAAATTGGCGAATTGTACTGTTTGGATGCTTTGCATATATGTTTCTTAGACTATATGGAAGCAATATATACAAAGATTTCAACCGTCTACCTGTTCCATTCATTGTTCTACTTGTCGAAAGTTACAAATAATTTCCGATAAAGGATTAACAATGGGGCTCATTGTTCACTTAAACTTGAAGGACAAAAAATTGGCGAATTGTACTGTTTGGATGCTTTGCATATATGTTTCTTAGATTATATGGAAGCAATATATACAAAGATTTCAACCGTCGACGTGTTCCAATCATTGTTCTACTTGTAGAAAGTTACAATTAATTTCCGTTAAAGGATTAACAATGGGGCTCGCTGTTCACTTAAACTTGAAGATCAAAAAATTGGCGATTGTTACTGTTTAGATGCTTTGCATATAGGTTTCTCAGACTATATAGAAGCAACATATACAAAGATTTCAACCGTCTATCTGTTCTGTTCATTGTTCTACTTGTAGAAAGTTACAAATAATTTCCGTTTCATGATTATCAATGGGGCTCGTTGTTGACTTAAACTTGAAGAACAAAAAATTGGCGAATGGTACTGTTTGGATGCTTTGCATATATGTTTCTTAGACTATATAGAAGCAATATATACACAGATTTCAACCGTCTACCTGTTCCATTCATTGTTCTACTTGTCGAAAGTTACAAATAATTTCCTTTAAAGGATTAACAATGGGGCTCATTGTTCACTTAAACTTGAAGAACAAAAAATTGGCTAATTGTACTGTTTGGATGCTTTGCATATATGTTTCTTAGACGATATAGAAGCAATATATACAATGATTTCAACAGTCTACCTGTTCCATTCATTGTTCTACTTGTCGAAATTTACAAATAATTTCCTTTAAAGGATTAACAATGGGGCTCGTAGTTCACTTAAACTTGAAGAACAAAAAATTGGCGAATGTTAACGTTTGGATGCTTTGCATAGATGTTTCTTAGACTATTTAGAAGCAATATATAGAAAGATTTCACCCGTCTACCTGTACTATTCATTGTTCTACTTGTAGATAGTTACAAATAATTGCCATTTCATGATTATCAATGGGGCTCGCTGTTCACTTATACTTGAAGAACAAAAAATTGGCGAATTGTACTGTTTGGATGCTTTGCATATATGTTTCTTAGACTATATAGAAGCAATATATACAAAGATTTCAACCGTCTACCTGTTCCATTCATTGTTCTACTTGTCGAAAGTTACAAATAATTTCCTTTAAAGGATTAACAATGGGGCTCGTAGTTCACTTAAACTTGAAGAACAAAAAATTGGCGAATGGTACTGTTTGGATGCTTTGCATATATGTTTCTTAGACTATATGGAAGCACTATATACAAAGATTTCAACCGTCTACGTGTTCCAATCATTGTTCTACTTGTCGAAATTTACAAATAATTTCCTTTAAAGGATTAACAATGGGGCTCATTGTTCACTTAAACTTGAAGAACAAAAAATTGGCGAATTGTACTGTTTGGATGCTTTGCATATATGTTTCTTAGACTATATGGAAGCAATATATACAAAGATTTCAACCGTCTACCTGTTCCATTCATTGTTCTACTTGTCGAAAGTTACAAATAATTTCCGATAAAGGATTAACAATGGGGCTCATTGTTCACTTAAACTTGAAGGACAAAAAATTGGCGAATTGTACTGTTTGGATGCTTTGCATATATGTTTCTTAGACTATATGGAAGCAATATATACAAAGATTTCAACCGTCTACCTGTTCCATTCATTGTTCTACTTGTCGAAAGTTACAAATAATTTCCTTTAAAGGATTAACAATGGGGCTCGTAGTTCACTTAAACTTGAAGAAAAAAAAATTGGCGAATGGTACTGTTTGGATGCTTTGCATATATGTTTCTTAGACTATATAGAAGCAATATATACATTGATTTCAACCGGCTACCTGTTCCATTCATTGTTCTACTTGTCGCAAGTTACAAATAATTTCCGTTAAAGTATTAACAATGGGGCTCGTAGTTCACTTAAACTTGAAGATCAAATAATTGGCGAATTGTACTGTTTGGACGCATTGCATATATGTTTCTTAGACTATATAGAAGCAATATATACAATGATTTCAACAGTCTACCTGTTCCATTCATTGTTCTACTTGTCGAAATTTACAAATAATTTCCTTTAATGGATTAACAATGGGGCTCGTAGTTCACTTAAACTTGAAGAACAAAAAATTGGCGAATGGTACTGTTTGGATGCTTTGCATATATGTTTCTTAGACTATATAGAAGCAATATATACATTGATTTCAACCGGCTACCTGTTCCATTCATTGTTCTACTTGTCGCAAGTTACAAATAATTTCCGTTAAAGTATTAACAATGGGGCTCGTAGTTCACATAAACTTGAAGATCAAATAATAGGCGAATTGTACTGTTTGGACGCTTTGCATATATGTTTCTTAGACTATATAGAAGCAATATATACAATGATTTCAACAGTCTACCTGTTCCATTCATTGTTCTACTTGTCGAAATTTACAAATAATTTCCTTTAAAGGATTAACAATGGGGCTCGTAGTTCACTTAAACTTGAAGAACAAAAAATTGGCGAATGGTACTGTTTGGATGCTATGCATATATGTTTCTTAGATTATATAGACGCAATATATACAAGGGTTTCAACCGTCTACCTGTTCCATTCATTGTTCTACTTGTCGAAAGTTACAAATAGTTACCGATAAAGGATTAATCATTGGGGCTCATTGTTCACTTAAACTTGAAGAACAAAAAATTGCCGAATTGTACTGTTTGGATGCTTTGCATATATGTTTCTTAGGCTATATAGAAGCAATATATACACAGATTTCAACCGTCTACCTGTTCCATTCATTTTTCTACTTGTCGAAAGTTACAAATAATTTCCTTTAAAGGATTAACAATGGGGCTCATTGTTCACTTAAACTTGAAGAACAAAAAATTGGCGAATTGTACTGTTTGGATGCTTTGCATATATGTTTCTTAGACGATATAGAAGCAATATATACAATGATTTCAACAGTCTACCTGTTCCATTCATTGTTCTACTTGTCGAAAGTTACAAATAATTTCCGTTAAGGGATTAACAATGGGGATCGTAGTTTACTTAAACTTGAAGAACAAAAAATTGGCGAATTGTACTGTTTGGATGCTTTGCATATATGTTTCTTATACTATATAGAAGCAATATATACAAATATTTCAACCGTCTACCTGTTCCATTCATTGTTCTACTTGTCGAAATTTACAAATAATTTCCGATAACGGATTAACCATTGGGGCTCATTGTTCACTTAAACTTGAAGAACAAAAAATTGGCGAATTGTACTGTTTGGATGCTTTGCATATATGTTTCTTAGACTATATAGAAGCAATATATACACAGATTTCAACCGTCTACCTGTTCCATTCATTGTTCTACTTGTCGAAAGTTACAAATAATTTCCGATAAGGGATTAACAATGGGGATCGCAGTTTACTTAAACTTGAAGAACAAATAATTGGCGAATTGTACTGTTTGGATGCTTTGCATATATGTTTCTTATACCATATAGAAGCAATATATACAAATATTTCAACCGTCTACCTGTTCCATTCATTGTTCTACTTGTCGAAATTTACAAATAATTTCCTTTAAAGGATTAACAATGGGGCTCGTAGTTCACTTAAACTTGAAGAACAAAAAATTGGCTAATTGTACTGTTTGGATGCTTTGCATATATGTTTCTTAGACTATTTAGAAGCAATATATAGAAAGATTACACCCGTCTACCTGTACTATTCATTGTTCTACTTGTAGAAAGTTACAAATAATTTCCGTTAAAGGATTAACAATGGGGCTCGTAGTTCACTTAAACTTGAAGAACAAAAAATTGGCGAATTGTACTGTTTGGATGGTTTGCATATATGTTTCGTAGACTATATAGAAGCAATATATACAATGATTTCAACCGTCTACATGATCCATTCATTGTTCTACTTGTCGAAATTTACAAATAATTTCCTTTAAAGGATTGACAATGGGGCTCGTAGTTCACTTAAACTTGAAGAGCAAAAAATTGGCGAATTGTACTGTTTGGACGCTTTGCATATATGTTTCTTGGACTATATAGAAGCAATATATACAATGATTTCAACAGTCTACCTGTTCCATTCATTGTTCTACTTGTCGAAAATTACAAATAATTTCCGTTAAGGGATTAACAATGGGGATCGTAGTTTACTTAAACTTGAAGAACAATAAATTGGCGAATTGTACTGTTTAGATGCTTTGCATATAGGTTTCTTAGACTATATAGAATCAATATATACAAAGATTTCAACCGTTTACCTGTTCCATTCATTGTTCTACTTGTCGCAAGTTACAAATAATTTCCGTTAAAGGATTAACAATGGGGATCGTAGTTCACTTAAACTTGAAGAACAAAAAATTGGCGAATGGTACTGTTTGGATGCTTTGCATATATGTTTCTTAGACTATATAGAAGCAATATATACAAAGATTTGAACCGTCTACGAGTTCCAATCATTGTTCTACTTGTAGAAAGTTACAATTAATTTCCGTTAAAGGATTAACAATGGGGCTCATTGTTCACTTAAACTTGAAGAACAAAAAATTGGCGAATGGTACTGTTTGGATGCTTTGCGTACATGTTTCTTATACTATATTTAAGCAATATATACAAAGATTTCAACCGTGGACGTGTTCCAATCATTGTTCTACTTGTCGAAATTTACAAATAATTTCCTTTAAAGGATTAACAATGGGGCTCGTAGTTCACTTAAACTTGAAGAACAAAAAATTGGCGAATGGTACTGTTTGGATGCTTTGCATATATGTTTCTTAGACTATATAGAAGCAATATATACATTGATTTCAACCGGCTACCTGTTCCATTCATTGTTCTACTTGTCGCAAGTTACAAATAATTTCCGTTAAAGTATTAACAATGGGGCTCGTAGTTCACTTAAACTTGAAGATCAAATAATTGGCGAATTGTACTGTTTGGACGCATTGCATATATGTTTCTTAGACTATATAGAAGCAATATATACAATGATTTCAACAGTCTACCTGTTCCTTTCATTGTTCTACTTGTCGAAATTTACAAATAATTTCCTTTAATGGATTAACAATGGGGCTCGTAGTTCACTTAAACTTGAAGAACAAAAAATTGGCGAATGGTACTGTTTGGATGCTTTGCATATATGTTTCTTAGACTATATAGAAGCAATATATACATTGATTTCAACCGGCTACCTGTTCCATTCATTGTTCTACTTGTCGCAAGTTACAAATAATTTCCGTTAAAGTATTAACAATGGGGCTCGTAGTTCACTTAAACTTGAAGATCAAATAATTGGCGAATTGTACTGTTTGGACGCATTGCATATATGTTTCTTAGACTATATAGAAGCAATATATACAATGATTTCAACAGTCTACCTGTTCCATTCATTGTTCTACTTGTCGAAATTTACAAATAATTTCCTTTAATGGATTAACAATGGGGCTCGTAGTTCACTTAAACTTGAAGATCAAATAATTGGCGAATTGTACTGTTTGGACGCATTGCATATATGTTTCTTAGACTATATAGAAGCAATATATACAATGATTTCAACAGTCTACCTGTTCCATTAATTGTTCTACTTGTCGAAAGTTACAAATAATTTCCGATAAAGGATTAACAATGGGGCTCATTGTTCACTTAAACTTGAAGGACAAAAAATTGGCGAATGGTACTGTTTGGATGCTTTGCGTTCATGTTTCTTAGACTATTTGGAAGCAATATATACAAGGATTTCAACCGTCTACCTGTTCCATTCATTGTTCTACTTGTCGAAAGTTACAAATAATTACCGATAAAGGATTAACCATTGGGGCTCATTGTTCACTTAAACTTGAAGAACAAAAAATTGGCGAATTGTACTGTTTGGATGCTTTGCATATATGTTTCTTAGACTATATAGAAGCAATATGTACACAGATTTCAACCGTCTACCTGTTCCATTCATTTTTCTACTTGTCGAAAGTTACAAATAATTTCCTTTAAAGGATTAACAATGGGGCTCGTAGTTCACTTAAACTTGAAGAACAAAAAATTGGCGAATTGTACTGTTTGGATGCTTTGCATAGATGTTTCTTAGACTATTTAGAAGCAATATATAGAAAGATTTCACCCGTCTACCTGTACTATTCATTGTTCTACTTGTAGATAGTTACAAATAATTGCCATTTCATGATTATCAATGGGGCTCGCTGTTCACTTATACTTGAAGAACAAAAAATTGGCGAATTGTACTGTTTGGATGCTTTGCATATATGTTTCTTAGACTATATAGAAGCAATATATACAAAGATTTCAACCGTCTACCTGTTCCATTCATTGTTCTACTTGTCGAAAGTTACAAATAATTTCCTTTAAAGGATTAACAATGGGGCTCGTAGTTCACTTAAACTTGAAGAAAAAAAAATTGGCGAATGGTACTGTTTGGATGCTTTGCATATATGTTTCTTAAACTATATAGAAGCAATATATACATTGATTTCAACCGGCTACCTGTTCCATTCATTGTTCTACTTGTCGCAAGTTACAAATAATTTCCGTTAAAGTATTAACAATGGGGCTCGTGGTTCACTTAAACTTGAAGAACAAATAATTGGCGAATTGTACTGTTTGGACGCATTGCATATATGTTTCTTAGACTATATAGAAGCAATATATACAATGATTTCAACAGTCTACCTGTTCCATTCATTGTTCTACTTGTCGAAATTTACAAATAATTTCCTTTAATGGATTAACAATGGGGCTCGTAGTTCACTTAAACTTGAAGAACAAAAAATTGGCGAATGGTACTGTTTGGATGCTTTGCATATATGTTTCTTAGACTATATGGAAGCACTATATACAAAGATTTCAACCGTCTACGTGTTCCAATCATTGTTCTACTTGTCGAAATTTACAAATAATTTCCTTTAAAGGATTAACAATGGGGCTCATTGTTCACTTAAACTTGAAGAACAAAAAATTGGCGAATTGTACTGTTTGGATGCTTTGCGTTCATGTTTCTTAGACTATATGGAAGCAATATATACAAGGATTTCAACCGTCTACCTGTTCCATTGATTGTTCTACTTGTCGAAAGTTACAAATAATTACCGATAAAGGATTAACCATTGGGGCTCATTGTTCACTTAATCTTGAAGAAAAAAAAATTGGCGAATGGTACTGTTTGGATGCTTTGCATATATGTTTCTTAGACTATATAGAAGCAATATATACATTGATTTCAACCGGCTACCTGTTCCATTCATTGTTCTACTTGTCGCAAGTTACAAATAATTTCCGTTAAAGTATTAACAATGGGGCTCGTAGTTCACTTAAACTTGAAGATCAAATAATTGGCGAATTGTACTGTTTGGACGCATTGCATATATGTTTCTTAGACTATATAGAAGCAATATATACAATGATTTCAACAGTCTACCTGTTCCATTCATTGTTCTACTTGTCGAAATTTACAAATAATTTCCTTTAATGGATTAACAATGGGGCTCGTAGTTCACTTAAACTTGAAGAACAAAAAATTGGCGAATAGTACTGTTTGGATGCTTTGCATATATGTTTCTTAGACTATATGGAAGCACTATATACAAAGATTTCAACCGTCTACGTGTTCCAATCATTGTTCTACTTGTCGAAATTTACAAATAATTTCCTTTAAAGGATTAACAATGGGGCTCATTGTTCACTTAAACTTGAAGAACAAAAAATTGGCGAATTGTACTGTTTGGATGCTTTGCATATATGTTTCTTAGACTATATGGAAGCAATATATACAAGGATTTCAACCGTCTACCTGTTCCATTAATTGTTCTACTTGTCGAAAGTTACAAATAATTTCCGATAAAGGATTAACAATGGGGCTCATTGTTCACTTAAACTTGTAGAACAAAAAATTGGCGAATTGTACTGTTTGGATGCTTTGCATATATGTTTCTTAGACTATATAGAAGCAATATATACAAAGATTTCAACCGTCTACCTGTTCCATTAATTGTTCTACTTGTCGAAAGTTACAAATAATTTCCGATAAAGGATTAACAATGGGGCTCATTGTTCACTTAAACTTGAAGGACAAAAAATTGGCGAATGGTACTGTTTGGATGCTTTGCGTTCATGTTTCTTAGACTATTTGGAAGCAATATATACAAGGATTTCAACCGTCTACCTGTTCCATTCATTGTTCTACTTGTCGAAAGTTACAAATAATTACCGATAAAGGATTAACCATTGGGGCTCATTGTTCACTTAAACTTGAAGAACAAAAAATTGGCGAATTGTACTGTTTGGATGCTTTGCATATATGTTTCTTAGACTATATAGAAGCAATATGTACACAGATTTCAACCGTCTACCTGTTCCATTCATTTTTCTACTTGTCGAAAGTTACAAATAATTTCCTTTAAAGGATTAACAATGGGGCTCGTAGTTCACTTAAACTTGAAGAACAAAAAATTGGCGAATTGTACTGTTTGGATGCTTTGCATAGATGTTTCTTAGACTATTTAGAAGCAATATATAGAAAGATTTCACCCGTCTACCTGTACTATTCATTGTTCTACTTGTAGATAGTTACAAATAATTGCCATTTCATGATTATCAATGGGGCTCGCTGTTCACTTATACTTGAAGAACAAAAAATTGGCGAATTGTACTGTTTGGATGCTTTGCATATATGTTTCTTAGACTATATAGAAGCAATATATACAAAGATTTCAACCGTCTACCTGTTCCATTCATTGTTCTACTTGTCGAAAGTTACAAATAATTTCCTTTAAAGGATTAACAATGGGGCTCGTAGTTCACTTAAACTTGAAGAAAAAAAAATTGGCGAATGGTACTGTTTGGATGCTTTGCATATATGTTTCTTAAACTATATAGAAGCAATATATACATTGATTTCAACCGGCTACCTGTTCCATTCATTGTTCTACTTGTCGCAAGTTACAAATAATTTCCGTTAAAGTATTAACAATGGGGCTCGTGGTTCACTTAAACTTGAAGAACAAATAATTGGCGAATTGTACTGTTTGGACGCATTGCATATATGTTTCTTAGACTATATAGAAGCAATATATACAATGATTTCAACAGTCTACCTGTTCCATTCATTGTTCTACTTGTCGAAATTTACAAATAATTTCCTTTAATGGATTAACAATGGGGCTCGTAGTTCACTTAAACTTGAAGAACAAAAAATTGGCGAATGGTACTGTTTGGATGCTTTGCATATATGTTTCTTAGACTATATGGAAGCACTATATACAAAGATTTCAACCGTCTACGTGTTCCAATCATTGTTCTACTTGTCGAAATTTACAAATAATTTCCTTTAAAGGATTAACAATGGGGCTCATTGTTCACTTAAACTTGAAGAACAAAAAATTGGCGAATTGTACTGTTTGGATGCTTTGCGTTCATGTTTCTTAGACTATATGGAAGCAATATATACAAGGATTTCAACCGTCTACCTGTTCCATTGATTGTTCTACTTGTCGAAAGTTACAAATAATTACCGATAAAGGATTAACCATTGGGGCTCATTGTTCACTTAAACTTGAAGAACAAAAAATTGGCGAATTGTACTGTTTGGATGCTTTGCATATATGTTTCTTAGACTATATAGAAGCAATATGTACACAGATTTCAACCGTCTACCTGTTCCATTCATTTTTCTACTTGTCGAAAGTTACAAATAATTTCCTTTAAAGGATTAACAATGGGGCTCGTAGTTCACTTAAACTTGAAGAACAAAAAATTGGCGAATTGTACTGTTTGGATGCTTTGCATAGATGTTTCTTAGACTATTTAGAAGCAATATATAGAAAGATTTCACCCGTCTACCTGTACTATTCATTGTTCTACTTGTAGATAGTTACAAATAATTGCCATTTCATGATTATCAATGGGGCTCGCCGTTCACTTATACTTGAAGAACAAAAAATTGGCGAATTGTACTGTTTGGATGCTTTGCATATATGTGTCTTAGACTATATAGAAGCAATATATACAAAGATTTCAACCGTCTACCTGTTCCATTCATTGTTCTACTTGTCGAAAGTTACAAATAATTTCCTTTAAAGGATTAACAATGGGGCTCGTAGTTCACTTAAACTTGAAGAAAAAAAAATTGGCGAATGGTACTGTTTGGATGCTTTGCATATATGTTTCTTAGACTATATAGAAGCAATATATACATTGATTTCAACCGGCTACCTGTTCCATTCATTGTTCTACTTGTCGCAAGTTACAAATAATTTCCGTTAAAGTATTAACAATGGGGCTCGTAGTTCACTTAAACTTGAAGATCAAATAATTGGCGAATTGTACTGTTTGGACGCATTGCATATATGTTTCTTAGACTATATAGAAGCAATATATACAATGATTTCAACAGTCTACCTGTTCCATTCAATGTTCTACTTGTCGAAATTTACAAATAATTTCCTTTAATGGATTAACAATGGGGCTCGTAGTTCACTTAAACTTGAAGAACAAAAAATTGGCGAATGGTACTGTTTGGATGCTTTGCATATATGTTTCTTAGACTATATGGAAGCACTATATACAAAGATTTCAACCGTCTACGTGTTCCAATCATTGTTCTACTTGTCGAAATTTACAAATAATTTCCTTTAAAGGATTAACAATGGGGCTCATTGTTCACTTAAACTTGAAGAACAAAAAATTGGCGAATTGTACTGTTTGGATGCTTTGCATATATGTTTCTTAGACTATATGGAAGCAATATATACAATGATTTCAACAGTCTACCTGTTCCATTCATTGTTCTACTTGTCGCAAGTTACAAATAATTTCCGTTAAAGTATTAACAATGGGGCTCGTGGTTCACTTAAACTTGAAGAACAAATAATTGGCGAATTGTACTGTTTGGACGCATTGCATATATGTTTCTTAGACTATATAGAAGCAATATATACAATGATTTCAACAGTCTACCTGTTCCATTCATTGTTCTACTTGTCGAAATTTACAAATAATTTCCTTTAATGGATTAACAATGGGGCTCGTAGTTCACTTAAACTTGAAGAACAAAAAATTGGCGAATGGTACTGTTTGGATGCTTTGCATATATGTTTCTTAGACTATATGGAAGCACTATATACAAAGATTTCAACCGTCTACGTGTTCCAATCATTGTTCTACTTGTCGAAATTTACAAATAATTTCCTTTAAAGGATTAACAATGGGGCTCATTGTTCACTTAAACTTGAAGAACAAAAAATTGGCGAATTGTACTGTTTGGATGCTTTGCGTTCATGTTTCTTAGACTATATGGAAGCAATATATACAAGGATTTCAACCGTCTACCTGTTCCATTGATTGTTCTACTTGTCGAAAGTTACAAATAATTACCGATAAAGGATTAACCATTGGGGCTCATTGTTCACTTAAACTTGAAGAACAAAAAATTGGCGAATTGTACTGTTTGGATGCTTTGCATATATGTTTCTTAGACTATATAGAAGCAATATGTACACAGATTTCAACCGTCTACCTGTTCCATTCATTTTTCTACTTGTCGAAAGTTACAAATAATTTCCTTTAAAGGATTAACAATGGGGCTCGTAGTTCACTTAAACTTGAAGAACAAAAAATTGGCGAATTGTACTGTTTGGATGCTTTGCATAGATGTTTCTTAGACTATTTAGAAGCAATATATAGAAAGATTTCACCCGTCTACCTGTACTATTCATTGTTCTACTTGTAGATAGTTACAAATAATTGCCATTTCATGATTATCAATGGGGCTCGCCGTTCACTTATACTTGAAGAACAAAAAATTGGCGAATTGTACTGTTTGGATGCTTTGCATATATGTGTCTTAGACTATATAGAAGCAATATATACAAAGATTTCAACCGTCTACCTGTTCCATTCATTGTTCTACTTGTCGAAAGTTACAAATAATTTCCTTTAAAGGATTAACAATGGGGCTCGTAGTTCACTTAAACTTGAAGAAAAAAAAATTGGCGAATGGTACTGTTTGGATGCTTTGCATATATGTTTCTTAGACTATATAGAAGCAATATATACATTGATTTCAACCGGCTACCTGTTCCATTCATTGTTCTACTTGTCGCAAGTTACAAATAATTTCCGTTAAAGTATTAACAATGGGGCTCGTAGTTCACTTAAACTTGAAGATCAAATAATTGGCGAATTGTACTGTTTGGACGCATTGCATATATGTTTCTTAGACTATATAGAAGCAATATATACAATGATTTCAACAGTCTACCTGTTCCATTCAATGTTCTACTTGTCGAAATTTACAAATAATTTCCTTTAATGGATTAACAATGGGGCTCGTAGTTCACTTAAACTTGAAGAACAAAAAATTGGCGAATGGTACTGTTTGGATGCTTTGCATATATGTTTCTTAGACTATATGGAAGCACTATATACAAAGATTTCAACCGTCTACGTGTTCCAATCATTGTTCTACTTGTCGAAATTTACAAATAATTTCCTTTAAAGGATTAACAATGGGGCTCATTGTTCACTTAAACTTGAAGAACAAAAAATTGGCGAATTGTACTGTTTGGATGCTTTGCATATATGTTTCTTAGACTATATGGAAGCAATATATACAATGATTTCAACAGTCTACCTGTTCCATTCATTGTTCTACTTGTCGAAATTTACAAATAATTTCCTTTAATGGATTAACAATGGGGCTCGTAGTTCACTTAAACTTGAAGAACAAAAAATTGGCGAATGGTACTGTTTGGATGCTTTGCATATATGTTTCTTAGACTATATGGAAGCACTATATACAAAGATTTCAACCGTCTACGTGTTCCAATCATTGTTCTACTTGTCGAAATTTACAAATAATTTCCTTTAAAGGATTAACAATGGGGCTCATTGTTCACTTAAACTTGAAGAACAAAAAATTGGCGAATTGTACTGTTTGGATGCTTTGCATATATGTTTCTTAGACTATATGGAAGCAATATATACAAAGATTTCAACCGTCTACCTGTTCCATTCATTGTTCTACTTGTCGAAAGTTACAAATAATTTCCGATAAAGGATTAACAATGGGGCTCATTGTTCACTTAAACTTGAAGGACAAAAAATTGGCGAATTGTACTGTTTGGATGCTATGCATATATGTTTCTTAGATTATATAGACGCAATATATACAAGGGTTTCAACCGTCTACCTGTTCCATTCATTGTTCTACTTGTCGAAAGTTACAAATAGTTACCGATAAAGGATTAATCATTGGGGCTCATTGTTCACTTAAACTTGAAGAACAAAAAATTGCCGAATTGTACTGTTTGGATGCTTTGCATATATGTTTCTTAGGCTATATAGAAGCAATATATACAAATATTTCAACCGTCTACCTGTTCCATTCATTGTTCTACTTGTCGAAATTTACAAATAATTTCCTTTAAAGGATTAACAATGGGGCTCATTGTTCACTTAAACTTGAAGAACAAAAAATTGGCGAATTGTACTGTTTGGATGCTTTGCATATATGTTTCTTAGACTATATAGAAGCAATATATACATTGATTTCAACCGGCTACCTGTTCCATTCATTGTTCTACTTGTCGCAAGTTACAAATAATTTCCGTTAAAGTATTAACAATGGGGCTCGTAGTTCACTTAAACTTGAAGATCAAATAATAGGCGAATTGTACTGTTTGGACGCTTTGCATATATGTTTCTTAGACTATATAGAAGCAATATATACAATGATTTCAACAGTCTACCTGTTCCATTCATTGTTCTACTTGTCGAAATTTACAAATAATTTCCTTTAAAGGATTAACAATGGGGCTCGTAGTTCACTTAAACTTGAAGAACAAAAAATTGGCGAATGGTACTGTTTGGATGCTATGCATATATGTTTCTTAGATTATATAGACGCAATATATACAAATATTTCAACCGTCTACCTGTTCCATTCATTGTTCTACTTGTCGAAATTTACAAATAATTTCCGATAACGGATTAACCATTGGGGCTCATTGTTCACTTAAAGTTGAAGAACAAAAAATTGGCGAATTGTACTGTTTGGATGCTTTGCATATATGTTTCTTAGACTATATAGAAGCAATATATACACAGATTTCAACCGTCTACCTGTTCCATTCATTGTTCTACTTGTCGAAAGTTACAAATAATTTCCGATAAGGGATTAACAATGGGGATCGCAGTTTACTTAAACTTGAAGAACAAATAATTGGCGAATTGTACTGTTTGGATGCTTTGCATATATGTTTCTTATACTATATAGAAGCAATATATACAAATATTTCAACCGTCTACCTGTTCCATTCATTGTTCTACTTGTCGAAATTTACAAATAATTTCCTTTAAAGGATTAACAATGGGGCTCGTAGTTCACTTAAACTTGAAGAACAAAAAATTGGCTAATTGTACTGTTTGGATGCTTTGCATATATGTTTCTTAGACTATTTAGAAGCAATATATAGAAAGATTACACCCGTCTACCTGTACTATTCATTGTTCTACTTGTAGAAAGTTACAAATAATTTCCGTTAAAGGATTAACAATGGGGCTCGTAGTTCACTTAAACTTGAAGAACAAAAAATAGGCGAATTGTACTGTTTGGATGCTTTGCATATATGTTTCGTAGACTATATAGAAGCAATATATACAATGATTTCAACCGTCTACATGATCCATTCATTGTTCTACTTGTCGAAATTTACAAATAATTTCCTTTAAAGGATTGACAATGGGGCTCGTAGTTCACTTAAACTTGAAGAGCAAAAAATTGGCGAATTGTACTGTTTGGACGCTTTGCATATATGTTTCTTGGACTATATAGAAGCAATATATACAATGATTTCAACAGTCTACCTGTTCCATTCATTGTTCTACTTGTCGAAAGTTACAAATAATTTCCGTTTAGGGATTAACAATGGGGATCGTAGTTTACTTAAACTTGAAGAACAATAAATTGGCGAATTGTACTGTTTAGATGCTTTGCATATAGGTTTCTTAGACTATATAGAAGCAACATATACAAAGATTTCAACCGTCTACCTGTTCTATTCATTGTTCTACTTGTAGAAAGTTACAAATAATTTCCGTTTCATGATTATCAATGGGGCTCGTTGTTCACTTAAACTTGAAGAACAAAAAATTGGCGAATGGTACTGTTTGGATGCTTTGCATATATGTTTCTTAGATTATATAGAAGCAATATATACAAAGATTTCAACCGTCTACCTGTTCCATTCATTGTTCTACTTGTCGAAAATTACAAATAATTTCCGATAAAGGATTAACAATGGGGCTCTTTGTTCACTTAAACTTGAAGAACAAAAAATTGGCGAATTGTACTGTATGGATGCTTTGCATATATGTTTCGTAGACTATATAGAAGCAATATATACAATGATTTCAACCGTCTACATGATCCATTCATTGTTCTACTGGTCGAAATTTACAAATAATTTCCTTTAAAGGATTAACAATGGGGCTCGTAGTTCACTTAAACTTGAAGAACAAAAAATTGGCGAATTGTACTGTTTGGATGCTTAGCATATTTGTTTCTTAGACTATTTAGAAGCAATATATAGAAAGATTTCACCCGTCTACCTGTACTATTCATTGTTCTACTTGTAGAAAGTTACAAATAACTTCCATTTCATGATTATCAATGGGGCTCGCTGTTCACTTAAACTTGAAGATCAAAAAATTGGCGATTGTTACTGTTTAGATGCTTTGCATATAGGTTTCTTAGACTATATAGAAGCAACATATACAAAGATTTCAACCGTCTACCTGTTCTATTCATTGTTCTACTTGTAGAAAGTTACAAATAATTTCCGTTTCATGATTATCAATGGGGCTTGTTGTTCACTTAAACTTGAAGAACAAAAAATTGGCGAATGGTACTGTTTGGATGCTTTGCATATATGTTTCTTAGATTATATAGAAGCAATATATACAAAGATTTCAACCTTCTACCTGTTCCATTCATTGTTCTACTTGTCGAAAATTACAAATAATTTCCGATAAAGGATTAACCATTGGGGCTCATTGTTCACTTAAACTTGAAGAACAAAAAATTAGCGAATGGTACTGTTTGGATGCTTTGCATATATGTTTCTTAGACTACATAGAAGCAATATATACAAAGATTTCAACCGGCTACCTGTTCCATTCATTGTTCTACTTGTCGAAATTTACAAATAATTTCCGATAAAGGATTAACCATTGGGGCTCATTGTTCACTTAAACTTGAAGAACAAAAAATTGGCGAATTGTACTGTTTGGATGCTTTGCATATATGTTTCTTATACTATATGGAAGCAATATATACAAAGATTTCAACCGTCTACGTGTTCCAATCATTGTTTTACTTGTCGAAATTTACAAATAATTTCCGATAAAGGATTAACCATTGGGGCTCATTGTTCACTTAAACTTGAAGAACAAAAAATTGGCGAATGGTACTGTTTGGATGCTTTGCATATATGTTTCTTAGACTATATGGAAGCAATATATACAAAGATTTCAACCGTCTACGTGTTCCAATCATTGTTCTACTTGTAGAAAGTTACAATTAATTTCCGTTAAAGGATTAACAATGGGGCTCGTAGTTCACTTAAACTTGAAGATCAAAAAATTGGCGAATTGTACTGTTTGGATGGTTTACATAGATGTGTTCTTAGACTATTTAGAAGCAATATATAGAAAGATTTCACCCGTCTACCAGTTCCATTCATTGTTCTACTTGTCGAAAATTACAGATAATTTCCGATAAAGGATTAACCATTGGGGCTCATTGTTCACTTAAACTTGAAGAACAAAAAATTGGCGAATGGTACTGTTTGGATGCTTTGCGTACATGTTTCTTAGACTATATGGAAGCAATATATACAAAGATTTCAACCGTCTACGTGTTCCAATCATTGTTCTACTTGTCGAAAGTTACAAATAATTTCCGATAAAGGATTAACAATGGGGCTCATTGTTCACTTAAACTTGAAGGACAAAAAATTGGCGAATGGTACTGTTTGGATGCTTTGCGTACATGTTTCTTAGACTATATGGAAGCAATATATACAAGGATTTCAACCGTCTACCTGTTCCATTCATTGTTCTACTTGTCGAAAGTTACAAATAATTTCCGATAAAGGATTAACAATGGGGCTCATTGTTCACTTAAACTTGAAGAACAAAAAATTGGCGATTTGTACTGTTTGGATGCTTTGCATATATGTTTCTTAGACTATATAGAAGCAATATATATATTGATTTCAACCGTCTACGTGTTCCACTCATTGTTCTACTTGTCGAAAGTTACAAATAATTTCCGTTAAAGTGTTAACAATGGGGCTCGTAGTTCACTTAAACTTGAAGATGAAATAATTGGCGAATTGTACTGTTTGGATGCTTTGCATATATGTTTCTTAGATTATATAGAAGAAATATATACAAAGATTTCAACCGTCTACCTGTTCCATTCATTGTTCTACTTGTCGAAAGCTACAAATAATTCCCGATAACGGATTAACCATTGGGGCTCATTGTTCACTTAAACTTGAAGAACAAAAAATTGGCGAATTGTACTTTTTGGATGCTTTGCATATATGTTTCTTAGACTATATAGAAGCAATATATACAAAGATTTCAACCGTCTACCTGTTCCATTCATTGATCTACTTGTCGAAAGTTACAAATAATTTCCGATAAAGGATTAACAATGGGTCTCATTGTTCACTTAAACTTGAAGAACAAAAAATTGGCGAATGGTACTGTTTGGATGCTTTGCATATATGTTTCTTAGACTATATGGAAGCAATATATACAAAGATTTCAACCGTCTACGTGTTCCAATCATTGTTCTACTTGTAGAAAGTTACAATTAATTTCCGTTAAAGGATTAACAATGGGGCTCGTAGTTCACTTAAACTTGAAGAACAAAAAATTGGCGAATTGTACTGTTTGGATGCTTTGCATAGATGTTTCTTAGACTATTGAGAAGCAATATATAGAAATTTTCACCCGTCTACCTGTACTATTCATTGTTCTACTTGTAGAAAGTTACAAATAATTTCCATTTCATGATTATCAATGGGGCTCGCTGTTCACTTAAACTTGAAGATCAAAAAATTTGCGATTGTTACTGTTTGGATGCTTTGCATATATGTTTCTTAGATTATATAGAAGCAATATATACAAAGATTTCAACCGTCTACCTGTTCCATTCATTGTTCTACTTGTCGAAAGCTACAAATAATTTCCGATAACGGATTAACCATTGGGGCTCATTGTTCACTTAAACTTGAAGAACAAAAAATTGGCGAATTGTACTTTTTGGATGCTTTGCATATATGTTTCTTAGACTATATAGAAGCAATATATACAAAGATTTCAACCGTCTACCTGTTCCATTCATTGATCTACTTGTCGAAAGTTACAATTAATTTCCGTTAAAGGATTAACAATGGGGCTCGTAGTTCACTTAAAATTGAAGAACAAAAAATTGGCGAATTGTACTGTTTGGATGCTTTGCATAGATGTTTCTTAGACTATTGTGAAGCAATATATAGAAATTTTCACCCGTCTACCTGTACTATTCATTGTTCTACTTGTAGAAAGTTACAAATAATTTCCATTTCATGATTATCAATGGGGCTCGCTGTTCACTTAAACTTGAAGATCAAAAAATGGGCGATTGTTACTGTTTAGATGCTTTGCATATATGTTTCTTAGATTATATAGAAGCAATATATACAAATATTTCAACAGTCGACCTGTTCCATTCATTGTTCTACTTGTCGACATTTACAAATAATTTCCTATAAAGTATTAACAATGGGGCTCGTAGTTCACTTAAACTTGAAGAACAAAAAATTGCCGAATGGTACTGTTTGGATGCTTTGCATATATGTTTCTTAGACTATATAGACGCAATATATACAAAGATTTCAACCGTCTACCTGTTCCATTCATTGTTCTACTTGTCGGAAGTTACAAATAATTTCCGATAATGGATTAACCATTGGAGCTCGTTGTTCACTTAAACTTGAAGAACAAAAAATTGGCGAATGGTACTGTTTGGATGCTTTGCATATATGTTTCTTAGACTATATAGCAGCAATATATACATCGATTTCAACCGTCTACCTGTTCCATTCATTGTTCTACTTGTAGAAAGTTACAAATAATTTCCGTTTCATGATTATCAATGGGGCTCGTTGTTCACTTAAACTTGGAGAACAAAAAATTGGCGAATTGTACTGTTTTGATGCTTTGCATATATGTTTCTCAGACTATATAGAAGCAATATATACAAAGATTTCAAGCGTCTACCTGTTCCATTCATTGTTCTACTTTTCGAAAGTTACAAATAATTTCCGATAAAGGATTAACAATGGGGCTCATTGTTCACTTAAACTTGAAGGACAAAAAATTGGCGAATGGTACTGTTTGGATGCTTTGCATATATGTTTCTTAGACTATATGGAAGCAATATATACAAAGATTTCAATCGTCTACGTGTTCCAATCATTGTTCTACTTGTAGAAAGTTACAATTAATTTCCGTTAAAGGATTAACAATGGGGCTCGTAGTTCACTTAAACTTGAAGAACAAAAAATTGTCGAATTGTACTGTTTGGATGCTTTGCATATATGTTTCGTAGACTATATAGAAGCAATATATACAATGACTTCAACCGTCTACATGATCCATTCATTGTTCTACTTGTCGAAATATACAAATAATTTCCTTTAAAGGATTAACAATGGGGCTGGTAGTTCACTTAAACTTGAAGAACAAAAAATTGGCGAATGGTACTGTTTGGATGCTTTGCATATATGTTTCTTAGACTATATAGAAGCAATATATACAAATATTTCAACCGTCTACCGGTTCCATTCATTGTTCTACTTGTTGAAAATTACAAATAATTTCCGATAAAGGATTAACCATTGGGGCACATTGTTCACTTAAACTTGAAGAACAAAAAATTGGCGAATGGTACTGTTTGGATGCTTTGCATATATGTTTCTTAGACTATATAGAAGCAATATATACAAAGATTTCAACCGTCTACCTTTTCCATTCAGTGTTCTACTTGTCGAAAGTTACAAATAATTTCCGATAACGGATTAACCATTTGGGCTCATTGTTCACTTAAACTTGAAGAACAAAAAATTGGCGAATTGTACTGTTTGGATGCTTTGCACATATGTTTCTTAGACTACATAGAAGCAATATGTACAAAGATTTCAACCGGCTACCTGTTCCATTCATTGTTCTACTTGTTGAAAATTACAAATAATTTCCGATAAAGGATTAACCATTGGGGCACATTGTTCACTTAAACTTGAAGAACAAAAAATTGGCGAATGGTACTGTTTGGATGCTTTGCATATATGTTTCTTAGACTATATAGAAGCAATATATACAAAGATTTCAACCGTCTACCTTTTCCATTCAGTGTTCTACTTGTCGAAAGTTACAAATAATTTCCGATAACGGATTAACCATTTGGGCTCATTGTTCACTTAAACTTGAAGAACAAAAAATTGGCGAATTGTACTGTTTGGATGCTTTGCACATATGTTTCTTAGACTACATAGAAGCAATATATACAAAGATTTCAACCGGCTACCTGTTCCATTCATTGTTCTACTTGTCGAAATTTACAAATAATTTCCGATAAAGGATTAACCATTGGGGCTCATTGTTCACTTAAACTTGAAGAACAAAAAATTGGCGAATTGTACTGTTTGGATGATTTGCATATATGTTTCTTAGACTATATAGAAGCAATATATACAATAATTTCAACAGTCTACCTGTTCCATTCATTGTTCTACTTGTCGAAATTTACAAATAATTTCCTTTAAAGGATTAACAATGGGGCTCGTAGTTCACTTAAACTTGAAGAACAAAAAATTGGAGAATTGTACTGTTTGGATGATTTGCATATATGTTTCTTAGACTATATAGAAGCAATATATACAATGATTTCAACCGTCTACCTATTCCATTCATTGTTCTACTTGCCGAAATTTACAAATAATTTCCTTTAAAGGATTAACAATGGGGCTCGTTGTTCACTTAAACTTGAAGATCAAATAATTGGCGAATTGTACTGTTTGGATGATTTGCATATATGTTTCTTAGACTATATAGAGGCAATATATACAATGATTTCAACCGTCTACCTATTCCATTCATTGTTCTACTTGCCGAAATTTACAAATAATTTCCTTTAAAGGATTAACAATGGGGCTCGTAGTTCACTTAAACATGAAGAACAAAAAATTGGAGAATGGTACTGTTTGGATGCTTTGCATATATGTTTCTTATACTATATAGATGCAATATATACAAAGATTTCAAACGTCTACCTGTTCCATTCATTGTTCTACTTGTCGAAAGTTACAAATAATTTCCTTTAAAGGATTAACAATGGGGCTCGTTGTTCACTTAAACTTGAAGAACAATAAATTGGCGAATTGTACTGTTTGGATGCTTTGCATATATGTTTCTTAGACTATATAGAAGCAATATATACATTTATTTCAACCGGCTACCAGTTCCATTCATTGTTCTACTTCTCGCAAGTTACAAATAATTTCCGTTAAAGTATTAACAATGGGGCTCGTAGTTCACTTAAACTTGAAGAACAAAAAATTGGCGAATGGTACTGTTTGGATGCTTTGCATATATGTTTCTTAGATTATATAGAAGCAATATATACAAAGATTTCAACCGTCTACCTGTTCCATTCATTGTTCTACTTGTCGAAAATTAGAAATAATTTCCGATAAAGGATTAACCATTGGGGCTCATTGTTCACTAAACTTGAAGAACAAAAAATTGGCGAATTGTACTGTTTGGATGCTTTGCACATATGTTTCTTAGACTACATAGAAGCAATATATACAAAGATTTCAACCGGCTACCTGTTCCATTCATTGTTCTACTTGTTGAAAATTACAAATAATTTCCGATAAAGGATTAACCATTGGGGCACATTGTTCACTTAAACTTGAAGAACAAAAAATTGGCGAATGGTACTGTTTGGATGCTTTGCATATATGTTTCTTAGACTATAAAGAAGCAATATATACATTGATTTCAACCGTCTACCTGTTCCATTCATTGTTCTACTTGTCGCAAGTTACAAATAATTTCCGTTAAGGGATTAACAATGGGGATCGTAGTTTACTTAAACTTGAAGAACAAGAAATTGGCGAATTGTACTGTTTGGATGATTTGCATATATGTTTCTTAGACTATATAGAAGCAATATATACAATGATTTCAACCGTCTACCTATTCCATTCATTGTTCTACGTGCCGAAATTTACAAATAATTTCCTTTAAAGGATTAACAATGGGGCTCGTTGTTCACTTAAACTTGAAGATCAAATAATTGGCGAATTGTACTGTTTGGATGATTTGCATATATGTTTCTTAGACTATATAGAAGCAATATATACAATGATTACAACCGTCTACCTATTCCATTCATTGTTCTACTTGCCGAAATTTACAAATAATTTCCTTTAAAGGATTAACAATGGGGCTCGTAGTTCACTTAAACATGAAGAACAAAAAATTGGCGAATGGTACTGTTTGGATGCTTTGCATATATGTTTCTTATACTATATAGAAGCAATATATACAAAGATTTCAACCGTCTACCTGTTCCATTCATTGTTCTACTTGTCGAAAATTACAAATAATTTCCGTTAAGGGATTAACAATGGGGATCGTAGTTTACTTAAACTTGAAGAACAAAAAATTGGCGAATTGTACTGTTTGGATGCTTTGCATATATGTTTCTTAGACTATATAGAAGCAATATATACATTTATTTCAACCGGCTACCAGTTCCATTCATTGTTCTACTTCTCGCAAGTTACAAATAATTTCCGTTAAAGTATTAACAATGGGGCTCGTAGTTCACTTAAACTTGAAGAACAAAAAATTGGCGAATGGTACTGTTTGGATGCTTTGCATATATGTTTCTTAGATTATATAGAAGCAATATATACAAAGATTTCAACCGTCTACCTGTTCCATTCATTGTTCTACTTGTCGAAAATTACAAATAATTTCCGATAAAGGATTAACCATTGGGGCTCATTGTTCACTAAACTTGAAGAACAAAAAATTGTCGAATTGTACTGTTTGGATGCTTTGCATATATGTTTCTTAGACTATATAGAAGCAATATATACAAAGATTTCAACCGGCTACCTGTTCCATTCATTGTTCTACTTGTCGAAATTTACAAATAATTTCCGATAAAGGATTAACCATTGGGGCTCATTGTTCACTTAAACTTGAAGAACAAAAAATTGGCGAATTGTACTGTTTGGATGCTTTGCATATATGTTTCTTAGACTATATAGAAGCAATATATACAAAGATTTCAACCGTCTACCTGTTCCATTCATTGTTCTACTTGTCGAAAATTACAAATAATTTCCGTTAAGGGATTAACAATGGGGATCGTAGTTTACTTAAACTTAAAGAACAAAAAATTGGCGAATTGTACTGTTTGGATGCTTTGCATATATGTTTCTTAGACTATTTAGAAGCAATATATACAATGATTTCAACCGTCTACCTATTCCATTCATTGTTCTACTTGCCGAAATTTACAAATAATTTCCTTTAAAGGATTAACAATGGGGCTCGTAGTTCACTTAAACTTGAAGAGCAAAAAATTGTCGAATTGTACTGTTTGGATGCTTTGCATATATGTTTCTTAGACTATATAGAAGCAATATATACAATGATTTCAACCGTCTACCTGTTCCATTCATTGTTCTACTTGTCGAAATTTACAAATAATTTCCGAAAAAGGATTAACCATTGGGGCTCATTGTTCACTTAAACTTGAAGAACAAAAAATTGGCGAATTGTACTGTTTGGATGCTTTGCATATATGTTTCTTAGACTATATAGGAGCAATATATACAAAGATTTCAACCATCTACCTGTTCCATTCATTGTTCTACTTGTCGAAAGTTACAAATAATTTCCGATAACGGATTAACCATTGGGGCTCATTGTTCACTTAAACTTGAAGAACAAAAAATTGGAGAATTGTACTGTTTGGATGCTTTGCGTACATGTTTCTTAGACTATATGGAAGCAATATATACAAAGATTTCAACCGTCTACCTGTTCCATTCATTGTTCTACTTGTCGAAAGTTACAAATAATTTCCTTTAAAGGATTAACAATGGGGCTCGTTGTTCACTTAAACTTGAAGAACAATAAATTGGCGAATTGTACTGTTTGGATGCTTTGCATATATGTTTCTTAGACTATATAGAAGCAATATATACAAAGATTTCAACCGTCTACCTGTTCCATTCATTGTTCTACTTGTCGAAAGTTACAATTAATTTCCGTTAAAGTATTAACAATGGGGCTCGTAGTTCACTTAAACTTGAAGTACAAAAAATGGGCGAATTGTACTGTTTGGATGCTTTGCATATATGTTTCGTAGACTATATAGAAGCAATATATACAAATATTTCAACCGTCTAACTGTTCCATTCATTGTTCTACTTGTCGCAAGTTACAAATAATTTCCGTTAAAGTATTAACAATGGGGCTCGTAGGTCACTTAAACTTGAAGATCAAATAATTGGCGAATTGTACTGTTTGGATGATTTGCATATATGTTTCTTAGACTATATAGAAGCAATATATACAATGATTTCAACCGTCTACCTGTTCCATTCATTGTTCTACTTGTCGAAAGTTACAAATAATTTCCGTTAAGGGATTAACAATGGGGATCGTAGTTCACTTAAACTTGAAGAACAAAAAATTGGCGAATGGTACTGTTTGGATGCTTTGCATATATGTTTCTTAGACTATATAGAAGCAATATATACAAAGATTTCAACCGTCTACCTTTTCCATTCATTGTTCTTCTTGTCGAAAGTTACACATAATTTCCGATAACGGATTAACCATTGCGGCTCATTGTTCACTTAAACTTGAAGAACAAAAAATTGGCGAATGGTACTCTTTGGATGCTTTGCATATATGTTTCTTAGACTATATAGAAGCTATATATACAAAGATTTCAACCGTCTACATTTTCCATTCAATGTTCTTCTTGTCGAAAGTTACAAATAATTTCCGATAACGGATTAACCATTGGGGCTCATTGTTCACTTAAACTTGAAGAACAAAAAATTGGCGAATTGTACTGTTTGGACGCTTTGCATATATGTTTCTTATACTATATAGAAGCAATATATACAAAGATTTCAATCGTCTACCTGTTCCATTCACTGTTCTACTTGTCGAAGATTACAAATAATTTCCGATAATGGATTAACAATGGGGCTCATTGTTCACTTAAACTTGAAGAACAAAAAATTGGCGAATTGTACTGTTTGGATGCTTTGCATATATGTTTCGTAGACTATATAGTAGCAATATATACAAATATTTCAACCGTCTAACTGTTCCATTCATTGTTCTACTTGTCGAAAATTACAAATAATTTCCGATAAAGTATTAACCATTGGTGCTCATTGTTCACTTAAACTTGAAGAACAAAAAATTGGCGAATGGTACTGTTTGGATGCTTTGCATATATGTTTCTTAGACTATATAGAAGCAATATATACAAAGATTTCAACCGTCTACCTATTCCATTCATTGTTCTACTTGTCAAAAGTTACAAATAATTTCCGATAACGGATTAACCATTGGGGCTCATTGTTCACTTAAACTTGAAGAACAAAAAATTGGCGAATTGTACTGTTTGGATGCTTTGCATATATGTTTCTTATACTATATAGAAGCAATATATACAAAGATTTCAACCGGCTACCTGTTCCATTCATTGTTCTACTTGTTGAAAATTACAAATAATTTCCGATAAAGGATTAACCATTGGGGCACATTGTTCACTTAAACTTGAAGAACAAAAAATTGGCGAATTGTACTGTTTGGATGCTTTGCATATATGTTTCTTAGACTATATAGGAGCAATATATACAAAGATTTCAACCATCTACCTGTTCCATTCATTGTTCTACTTGTCGAAAGTTACAAATAATTTCCGATAACGGATTAACCATTGGGGCTCATTGTTCACTTAAACTTGAAGAACAAAAAATTGGCGAATTGTACTGTTTGGATGCTTTGCATATATGTTTCTTATACTATATAGAAGCAATATATACAAAGATTTCAACCGGCTACCTGTTCCATTCATTGTTCTACTTGTTGAAAATTACAAATAATTTCCGATAAAGGATTAACCATTGGGGCACATTGTTCACTTAAACTTGAAGTACAAAAAATGGGCGAATTGTACTGTTTGGATGCTTTGCATATATGTTTCGTAGACTATATAGAAGCAATATATACAAATATTTCAACCGTCTAACTGTTCCATTCATTGTTCTACTTGTCGCAAGTTACAAATAATTTCCGTTAAAGTATTAACAATGGGGCTCGTAGGTCACTTAAACTTGAAGATCAAATAATTGGCGAATTGTACTGTTTGAATGATTTGCATATATGTTTCTTAGACTATATAGAAGCAATATATACAAAGATTTCAACCGTCTACCTGTTCCATTCATTGTTCTACTTGTCGAAAGTTACAAATAATTTCCGTTAAGGGATTAACAATGGGGATCGTAGTTTACTTAAACTTGAACAACAAGAAATTGGCGAATTGTACTGTTTGGATGATTTGCATATATGTTTCTTAGACTATAAAGAAGCAATATATACATTGATTTCAACCGTCTACCTGTTCCATTCATTGTTCTACTTGTCGCAAATTACAAATAATTTCCGTTAAAGTATTAACAATGGGGCTCGTAGTTCACTTAAACTTGAAGATCAAATAATTGGCGAATTGTACTGTTTGGATGATTTGCATATATGTTTCTTAGACTATATAGAAGCAATATATACAAAGATTTCAACCGTCTACCTGTTCCATTCATTGTTCTACTTGTCGAAAGTTACAAATAATTTCCGTTAAGGGATTAACAATGGGGATCGTAGTTCACTTAAACTTGAAGAACAAAAAATTGGCGAATGGTACTGTTTGGATGCTTTGCATATATGTTTCTTAGACTATATAGAAGCAATATATACAAAGATTTCAACCGTCTACCTTTTCCATTCATTGTTCTTCTTGTCGAAAGTTACACATAATTTCCGATAACGGATTAACCATTGCGGCTCATTGTTCACTTAAACTTGAAGAACAAAAAATTGGCGAATGGTACTCTTTGGATGCTTTGCATATATGTTTCTTAGACTATATAGAAGCTATATATACAAAGATCTCAACCGTCTACCTTTTCCATTCAATGTTCTTCTTGTCGAAAGTTACAAATAATTTCCGATAACGGATTAACCATTGGGGCTCATTGTTCACTTAAACTTGAAGAACAAAAAATTGGCGAATTGTACTGTTTGGACGCTTTGCATATATGTTTCTTATACTATATAGAAGCAATATATACAAAGATTTCAATCGTCTACCTGTTCCATTCACTGTTCTACTTGTCGAAGATTACAAATAATTTCCGATAATGGATTAACAATGGGGCTCATTGTTCACTTAAACTTGAAGAACAAAAAATTGGCGAATTGTACTGTTTGGATGCTTTGCATATATGTTTCGTAGACTATATAGAAGCAATATATACAAATATTTCAACCGTCTAACTGTTCCATTCATTGTTCTACTTGTCGAAAATTACAAATAATTTCCGATAAAGTATTAACCATTGGTGCTCATTGTTCACTTAAACTTGAAGAACAAAAAATTGGCGAATGGTACTGTTTGGATGCTTTGCATATATGTTTCTTAGACTATATAGAAGCAATATATACAAAGATTTCAACCGTCTACCTTTTCCATTCATTGTTCTACTTGTCAAAAGTTACAAATAATTTCCGATAACGGATTAACCATTGGGGCTCATTGTTCACTTAAACTTGAAGAACAAAAAATTGGCGAATTGTACTTTTTGGATGCTTTGCATATATGTTTCTTATACTATATAGAAGCAATATATACAAAGATTTCAACCGTCTACCTGTTCCATTCACTGTTCTACTTGTCGAAATTTACAAATAATTTCCTTTAAAGGATTAACAATGGGGCTCGTTGTTCACTTAAACTTGAAGAACAAAAAATTGGCGTATGGTACTGTTTGGATGCTTTGCATATATGTTTCTTAGACTATATAGAAGCAATATATACAAAGATTTCAACCGTCTACCTTTTCCATTCAGTGTTCTACTTGTCGAAAGTTACAAATAATTTCCGATAACGGATTAACCATTTGGGCTCATTGTTCACTTAAACTTGAAGAACAAAAAATTGGCGAATTGTACTGTTTGGATGCTTTGCACATATGTTTCTTAGACTACATAGAAGCAATATATACAAAGATTTCAACCGGCTACCTGTTCCATTCATTGTTCTACTTGTCGAAATTTACAAATAATTTCCGATAAAGGATTAACCATTGGGGCTCATTGTTCACTTAAACTTGAAGAACAAAAAATTGGCGAATTGTACTGTTTGGATGATTTGCATATATGTTTCTTAGACTATATAGAAGCAATATATACAATAATTTCAACAGTCTACCTGTTCCATTCATTGTTCTACTTGTCGAAATTTACAAATAATTTCCTTTAAAGGATTAACAATGGGGCTCGTAGTTCACTTAAACTTGAAGAACAAAAAATTGGAGAATTGTACTGTTTGGATAATTTGCATATATGTTTCTTAGACTATATAGAAGCAATATATACAATGATTTCAACCGTCTACCTATTCCATTCATTGTTCTACTTGCCGAAATTTACAAATAATTTCCTTTAAAGGATTAACAATGGGGCTCGTTGTTCACTTAAACTTGAAGATCAAATAATTGGCGAATTGTACTGTTTGGATGATTTGCATATATGTTTCTTAGACTATATAGAAGCAATATATACAATGATTTCAACCGTCTACCTATTCCATTCATTGTTCTACTTGCCGAAATTTACAAATAATTTCCTTTAAAGGATTAACAATGGGGCTCGTAGTTCACTTAAACATGAAGAACAAAAAATTGGCGAATGGTACTGTTTGGATGCTTTGCATATATGTTTCTTATACTATATAGATGCAATATATACAAAGATTTCAAACGTCTACCTGTTCCATTCATTGTTCTACTTGTCGAAAGTTACAAATAATTTCCTTTAAAGGATTAACAATGGGGCTCGTTGTTCACTTAAACTTGAAGAACAATAAATTGGCGAATTGTACTGTTTGGATGCTTTGCATATATGTTTCTTAGACTATATAGAAGCAATATATACATTTATTTCAACCGGCTACCAGTTCCATTCATTGTTCTACTTCTCGCAAGTTACAAATAATTTCCGTTAAAGTATTAACAATGGGGCTCGTAGTTCACTTAAACTTGAAGAACAAAAAATTGGCGAATGGTACTGTTTGGATGCTTTGCATATATGTTTCTTAGATTATATAGAAGCAATATATACAAAGATTTCAACCGTCTACCTGTTCCATTCATTGTTCTACTTGTCGAAAATTACAAATAATTTCCGATAAAGGATTAACCATTGGGGCTCATTGTTCACTAAACTTGAAGAACAAAAAATTGGCGAATTGTACTGTTTGGATGCTTTGCACATATGTTTCTTAGACTACATAGAAGCAATATATACAAAGATTTCAACCGGCTACCTGTTCCATTCATTGTTCTACTTGTTGAAAATTACAAATAATTTCCGATAAAGGATTAACCATTGGGGCACATTGTTCACTTAAACTTGAAGAACAAAAAATTGGCGAATGGTACTGTTTGGATGCTTTGCATATATGTTTCTTAGACTATAAAGAAGCAATATATACATTGATTTCAACCGTCTACCTGTTCCATTCATTGTTCTACTTGTCGCAAGTTACAAATAATTTCCGTTAAGGGATTAACAATGGGGATCGTAGTTTACTTAAACTTGAAGAACAAGAAATTGGCGAATTGTACTGTTTGGATGATTTGCATATATGTTTCTTAGACTATATAGAAGCAATATATACAATGATTTCAACCGTCTACCTATTCCATTCATTGTTCTACGTGCCGAAATTTACAAATAATTTCCTTTAAAGGATTAACAATGGGGCTCGTTGTTCACTTAAACTTGAAGATCAAATAATTGGCGAATTGTACTGTTTGGATGATTTGCATATATGTTTCTTAGACTATATAGAAGCAATATATACAATGATTACAACCGTCTACCTATTCCATTCATTGTTCTACTTGCCGAAATTTACAAATAATTTCCTTTAAAGGATTAACAATGGGGCTCGTAGTTCACTTAAACATGAAGAACAAAAAATTGGCGAATGGTACTGTTTGGATGCTTTGCATATATGTTTCTTAGACTATATAGAAGCAATATATACAATGATTTCAACCGTCTACCTATTCCATTCATTGTTCTACGTGCCGAAATTTACAAATAATTTCCTTTAAAGGATTAACAATGGGGCTCGTTGTTCACTTAAACTTGAAGATCAAATAATTGGCGAATTGTACTGTTTGGATGATTTGCATATATGTTTCTTAGACTATATAGAAGCAATATATACAATGATTACAACCGTCTACCTATTCCATTCATTGTTCTACTTGCCGAAATTTACAAATAATTTCCTTTAAAGGATTAACAATGGGGCTCGTAGTTCACTTAAACTTGAAGAACAATAAATTGGCGAATTGTACTGTTTGGATGCTTTGCATATATGTTTCTTAGACTATATAGAAGCAATATATACATTTATTTCAACCGGCTACCAGTTCCATTCATTGTTCTACTTCTCGCAAGTTACAAATAATTTCCGTTAAAGTATTAACAATGGGGCTCGTAGTTCACTTAAACTTGAAGAACAAAAAATTGGCGAATGGTACTGTTTGGATGCTTTGCATATATGTTTCTTAGATTATATAGAAGCAATATATACAAAGATTTCAACCGTCTACCTGTTCCATTCATTGTTCTACTTGTCGAAAATTACAAATAATTTCCGATAAAGGATTAACCATTGGGGCTCATTGTTCACTAAACTTGAAGAACAAAAAATTGTCGAATTGTACTGTTTGGATGCTTTGCATATATGTTTCTTAGACTATATAGAAGCAATATATACAAAGATTTCAACCGGCTACCTGTTCCATTCATTGTTCTACTTGTCGAAATTTACAAATAATTTCCGATAAAGGATTAACCATTGGGGCTCATTGTTCACTTAAACTTGAAGAACAAAAAATTGGCGAATTGTACTGTTTGGATGCTTTGCATATATGTTTCTTAGACTATATAGAAGCAATATATACAAAGATTTCAACCGTCTATCTGTTCCATTCATTGTTCTACTTGTCGAAAATTACAAATAATTTCCGTTAAGGGATTAACAATGGGGATCGTAGTTTACTTAAACTTGAAGAACAAAAAATTGGCGAATGGTACTGTTTGGATGCTTTGCATATATGTTTCTTAGATTATATAGAAGCAATATATACAAAGATTTCAACCGTCTACCTGTTCCATTCATTGTTCTACTTGTCGAAAGTTACAAATAATTTCCGATAAAGGATTAACCATTGGGGCTCATTGTTCACTAAACTTGAAGAACAAAAAATTGTCGAATTGTACTGTTTGGATGCTTTGCATATATGTTTCTTAGACTATATAGAAGCAATATATACAAAGATTTCAACCGGCTACCTGTTCCATTCATTGTTCTACTTGTCGAAATTTACAAATAATTTCCGATAAAGGATTAACCATTGGGGCTCATTGTTCACTTAAACTTGAAGAACAAAAAATTGGCGAATTGTACTGTTTGGATGCTTTGCATATATGTTTCTTAGACTATATAGAAGCAATATATACAATGATTTCAACCGTCTACCTATTCCATTCATTGTTCTACTTGCCGAAATTTACAAATAATTTCCTTTAAAGGATTAACAATGGGGCTCGTAGTTCACTTAAACTTGAAGAGCAAAAAATTGTCGAATTGTACTGTTTGGATGCTTTGCATATATGTTTCTTAGACTATATAGAAGCAATATATACAATGATTTCAACCGTCTACCTGTTCCATTCATTGTTCTACTTGTCGAAATTTACAAATAATTTCCGAAAAAGGATTAACCATTGGGGCTCATTGTTCACTTAAACTTGAAGAACAAAAAATTGGCGAATTGTACTGTTTGGATGCTTTGCATATATGTTTCTTAGACTATATAGGAGCAATATATACAAAGATTTCAACCATCTACCTGTTCCATTCATTGTTCTACTTGTCGAAAGTTACAAATAATTTCCGATAACGGATTAACCATTGGGGCTCATTGTTCACTTAAACTTGAAGAACAAAAAATTGGAGAATTGTACTGTTTGGATGCTTTGCGTACATGTTTCTTAGACTATATGGAAGCAATATATACAAAGATTTCAACCGTCTACCTGTTCCATTCATTGTTCTACTTGTCGAAAGTTACAAATAATTTCCTTTAAAGGATTAACAATGGGGCTCGTTGTTCACTTAAACTTGAAGAACAATAAATTGGCGAATTGTACTGTTTGGATGCTTTGCATATATGTTTCTTAGACTATATAGAAGCAATATATACAAAGATTTCAACCGTCTACCTGTTCCATTCATTGTTCTACTTGTCGAAAGTTACAATTAATTTCCGTTAAAGTATTAACAATGGGGCTCGTAGTTCACTTAAACTTGAAGTACAAAAAATGGGCGAATTGTACTGTTTGGATGCTTTGCATATATGTTTCGTAGACTATATAGAAGCAATATATACAAATATTTCAACCGTCTAACTGTTCCATTCATTGTTCTACTTGTCGCAAGTTACAAATAATTTCCGTTAAAGTATTAACAATGGGGCTCGTAGGTCACTTAAACTTGAAGATCAAATAATTGGCGAATTGTACTGTTTGGATGATTTGCATATATGTTTCTTAGACTATATAGAAGCAATATATACAAAGATTTCAACCGTCTACCTGTTCCATTCATTGTTCTACTTGTCGAAAGTTACAAATAATTTCCGTTAAGGGATTAACAATGGGGATCGTAGTTCACTTAAACTTGAAGAACAAAAAATTGGCGAATGGTACTGTTTGGATGCTTTGCATATATGTTTCTTAGACTATATAGAAGCAATATATACAAAGATTTCAACCGTCTACCTTTTCCATTCATTGTTCTTCTTGTCGAAAGTTACACATAATTTCCGATAACGGATTAACCATTGCGGCTCATTGTTCACTTAAACTTGAAGAACAAAAAATTGGCGAATGGTACTCTTTGGATGCTTTGCATATATGTTTCTTAGACTATATAGAAGCTATATATACAAAGATTTCAACCGTCTACATTTTCCATTCAATGATCTTCTTGTCGAAAGTTACAAATAATTTCCGATAACGGATTAACCATTGGGGCTCATTGTTCACTTAAACTTGAAGAACAAAAAATTGGCGAATTGTACTGTTTGGACGCTTTGCATATATGTTTCTTATACTATATAGAAGCAATATATACAAAGATTTCAATCGTCTACCTGTTCCATTCACTGTTCTACTTGTCGAAGATTACAAATAATTTCCGATAATGGATTAACAATGGGGCTCATTGTTCACTTAAACTTGAAGAACAAAAAATTGGCGAATTGTACTGTTTGGATGCTTTGCATATATGTTTCGTAGACTATATAGAAGCAATATATACAAATATTTCAACCGTCTAACTGTTCCATTCATTGTTCTACTTGTCGAAAATTACAAATAATTTCCGATAAAGTATTAACCATTGGTGCTCATTGTTCACTTAAACTTGAAGAACAAAAAATTGGCGAATGGTACTGTTTGGATGCTTTGCATATATGTTTCTTAGACTATATAGAAGCAATATATACAAAGATTTCAACCGTCTACCTTTTCCATTCATTGTTCTACTTGTCAAAAGTTACAAATAATTTCCGATAACGGATTAACCATTGGGGCTCATTGTTCACTTAAACTTGAAGAACAAAAAATTGGCGAATTGTACTGTTTGGATGCTTTGCATATATGTTTCTTATACTATATAGAAGCAATATATACAAAGATTTCAACCGGCTACCTGTTCCATTCATTGTTCTACTTGTTGAAAATTACAAATAATTTCCGATAAAGGATTAACCATTGGGGCACATTGTTCACTTAAACTTGAAGAACAAAAAATTGGCGAATTGTACTGTTTGGATGCTTTGCATATATGTTTCTTAGACTATATAGGAGCAATATATACAAAGATTTCAACCATCTACCTGTTCCATTCATTGTTCTACTTGTCGAAAGTTACAAATAATTTCCGATAACGGATTAACCATTGGGGCTCATTGTTCACTTAAACTTGAAGAACAAAAAATTGGCGAATTGTACTGTTTGGATGCTTTGCATATATGTTTCTTATACTATATAGAAGCAATATATACAAAGATTTCAACCGGCTACCTGTTCCATTCATTGTTCTACTTGTTGAAAATTACAAATAATTTCCGATAAAGGATTAACCATTGGGGCACATTGTTCACTTAAACTTGAAGTACAAAAAATGGGCGAATTGTACTGTTTGGATGCTTTGCATATATGTTTCGTAGACTATATAGAAGCAATATATACAAATATTTCAACCGTCTAACTGTTCCATTCATTGTTCTACTTGTCGCAAGATACAAATAATTTCCGTTAAAGTATTAACAATGGGGCTCGTAGGTCACTTAAACTTGAAGAACAAAAAATTGGCGAATGGTACTGTTTGGATGCTTTGCATATATGTTTCTTAGACTATATAGAAGCAATATATACAAAGATTTCAACCGTCTACCTGTTCCATTCATTGTTCTACTTGTCGAAAGTTACAAATAATTTCCGTTAAGGGATTAACAATGGGGATCGTAGTTTACTTAAACTTGAACAACAAGAAATTGGCGAATTGTACTGTTTGGATGATTTGCATATATGTTTCTTAGACTATAAAGAAGCAATATATACATTGATTTCAACCGTCTACCTGTTCCATTCATTGTTCTACTTGTCGCAAGTTACAAATAATTTCCGTTAAAGTATTAACAATGGGGCTCGTAGTTCACTTAAACTTGAAGATCAAATAATTGGCGAATTGTACTGTTTGGATGATTTGCATATATGTTTCTTAGACTATATAGAAGCAATATATACAAAGATTTCAACCGTCTACCTGTTCCATTCATTGTTCTACTTGTCGAAAGTTACAAATAATTTCCGTTAAGGGATTAACAATGGGGATCGTAGTTCACTTAAACTTGAAGAACAAAAAATTGGCGAATGGTACTGTTTGGATGCTTTGCATATATGTTTCTTAGACTATATAGAAGCAATATATACAAAGATTTCAACCGTCTACCTTTTCCATTCATTGTTCTTCTTGTCGAAAGTTACACATAATTTCCGATAACGGATTAACCATTGCGGCTCATTGTTCACTTAACCTTGAAGAACAAAAAATTGGCGAATGGTACTCTTTGGATGCTTTGCATATATGTTTCTTAGACTATATAGAAGCTATATATACAAAGATTTCAACCGTCTACCTTTTCCATTCAATGTTCTTCTTGTCGAAAGTTACAAATAATTTCCGATAACGGATTAACCATTGGGGCTCATTGTTCACTTAAACTTGAAGAACAAAAAATTGGCGAATTGTACTGTTTGGACGCTTTGCATATATGTTTCTTATACTATATAGAAGCAATTTATACAAAGATTTCAATCGTCTACCTGTTCCATTCACTGTTCTACTTGTCGAAGATTACAAATAATTTCCGATAATGGATTAACAATGGGGCTCATTGTTCACTTAAACTTGAAGAACAAAAAATTGGCGAATTGTACTGTTTGGATGCTTTGCATATATGTTTCGTAGACTATATAGAAGCAATATATACAAATATTTCAACCGTCTAACTGTTCCATTCATTGTTCTACTTGTCGAAAATTACAAATAATTTCCGATAAAGTATTAACCATTGGTGCTCATTGTTCACTTAAACTTGAAGAACAAAAAATTGGCGAATGGTACTGTTTGGATGCTTTGCATATATGTTTCTTAGACTATATAGAAGCAATATATACAAAGATTTCAACCGTCTACCTTTTCCATTCATTGTTCTACTTGTCAAAAGTTACAAATAATTTCCGATAACGGATTAACCATTGGGGCTCATTGTTCACTTAAACTTGAAGAACAAAAAATTGGCGAATTGTACTGTTTGGATGCTTTGCATATATGTTTCTTATACTATATAGAAGCAATATATACAAAGATTTCAACCGTCTACCTGTTCCATTCACTGTTCTACTTGTCGAAATTTACAAATAATTTCCTTTAAAGGATTAACAATGGGGCTCGTTGTTCACTTAAACTTGAAGAACAAAAAATTGGCGTATGGTACTGTTTGGATGCTTTGCATATATGTTTCTTAGACTATATAGAAGCAATATATACAAAGATTTCAACCGTCTACCTTTTCCATTCAGTGTTCTACTTGTCGAAAGTTACAAATAATTTCCGATAACGGATTAACCATTTGGGCTCATTGTTCACTTAAACTTGAAGAACAAAAAATTGGCGAATTGTACTGTTTGGATGCTTTGCACATATGTTTCTTAGACTACATAGAAGCAATATATACAAAGATTTCAACCGGCTACCTGTTCCATTCATTGTTCTACTTGTCGAAATTTACAAATAATTTCCGATAAAGGATTAACCATTGGGGCTCATTGTTCACTTAAACTTGAAGAACAAAAAATTGGCGAATTGTACTGTTTGGATGATTTGCATATATGTTTCTTAGACTATATAGAAGCAATATATACAATAATTTCAACAGTCTACCTGTTCCATTCATTGTTCTACTTGTCGAAATTTACAAATAATTTCCTTTAAAGGATTAACAATGGGGCTCGTAGTTCACTTAAACATGAAGAACAAAAAATTGGCGAATGGTACTGTTTGGATGCTTTGCATATATGTTTCTTATACTATATAGATGCAATATATACAAAGATTTCAAACGTCTACCTGTTCCATTCATTGTTCTACTTGTCGAAAGTTACAAATAATTTCCTTTAAAGGATTAACAATGGGGCTCGTTGTTCACTTAAACTTGAAGAACAATAAATTGGCGAATTGTACTGTTTGGATGCTTTGCATATATGTTTCTTAGACTATATAGAAGCAATATATACATTTATTTCAACCGGCTACCAGTTCCATTCATTGTTCTACTTCTCGCAAGTTACAAATAATTTCCGTTAAAGTATTAACAATGGGGCTCGTAGTTCACTTAAACTTGAAGAACAAAAAATTGGCGAATGGTACTGTTTGGATGCTTTGCATATATGTTTCTTAGATTATATAGAAGCAATATATACAAAGATTTCAACCGTCTACCTGTTCCATTCATTGTTCTACTTGTCGAAAATTACAAATAATTTCCGATAAAGGATTAACCATTGGGGCTCATTGTTCACTAAACTTGAAGAACAAAAAATTGGCGAATTGTACTGTTTGGATGCTTTGCACATATGTTTCTTAGACTACATAGAAGCAATATATACAAAGATTTCAACCGGCTACCTGTTCCATTCATTGTTCTACTTGTTGAAAATTACAAATAATTTCCGATAAAGGATTAACCATTGGGGCACATTGTTCACTTAAACTTGAAGAACAAAAAATTGGCGAATGGTACTGTTTGGATGCTTTGCATATATGTTTCTTAGACTATAAAGAAGCAATATATACATTGATTTCAACCGTCTACCTGTTCCATTCATTGTTCTACTTGTCGCAAGTTACAAATAATTTCCGTTAAGGGATTAACAATGGGGATCGTAGTTTACTTAAACTTGAAGAACAAGAAATTGGCGAATTGTACTGTTTGGATGATTTGCATATATGTTTCTTAGACTATATAGAAGCAATATATACAATGATTTCAACCGTCTACCTATTCCATTCATTGTTCTACGTGCCGAAATTTACAAATAATTTCCTTTAAAGGATTAACAATGGGGCTCGTTGTTCACTTAAACTTGAAGATCAAATAATTGGCGAATTGTACTGTTTGGATGATTTGCATATATGTTTCTTAGACTATATAGAAGCAATATATACAATGATTACAACCGTCTACCTATTCCATTCATTGTTCTACTTGCCGAAATTTACAAATAATTTCCTTTAAAGGATTAACAATGGGGCTCGTAGTTCACTTAAACATGAAGAACAAAAAATTGGCGAATGGTACTGTTTGGATGCTTTGCATATATGTTTGTTATACTATATAGATGCAATATATACAAAGATTTCAACCGTCTACCTGTTCCATTCATTGTTCTACTTGTCGAAAGTTACAAATAATTTCCTTTAAAGGATTAACAATGGGGCTCGTTGTTCACTTAAACTTGAAGAACAATAAATTGGCGAATTGTACTGTTTGGATGATTTGCATATATGTTTCTTAGACTATATAGAAGCAATATATACAAAGATTTCAACCGGCTACCTGTTCCATTCATTGTTCTACTTGTCGAAATTTACAAATAATTTCCGATAAAGGATTAACCATTGGGGCTCATTGTTCACTTAAACTTGAAGAACAAAAAATTGGCGAATTGTACTGTTTGGATGCTTTGCATATATGTTTCTTAGACTATATAGAAGCAATATATACAAAGATTTCAACCGTCTACCTGTTCCATTCATTGTTCTACTTGTCGAAAATTACAAATAATTTCCGTTAAGGGATTAACAATGGGGATCGTAGTTTACTTAAACTTGAAGAACAAAAAATTGGCGAATTGTACTGTTTGGATGCTTTGCATATATGTTTCTTAGACTATATAGAAGCAATATATACATTTATTTCAACCGGCTACCAGTTCCATTCATTGTTCTACTTCTCGCAAGTTACAAATAATTTCCGTTAAAGTATTAACAATGGGGCTCGTAGTTCACTTAAACTTGAAGAACAAAAAATTGGCGAATGGTACTGTTTGGATGCTTTGCATATATGTTTCTTAGATTATATAGAAGCAATATATACAAAGATTTCAACCGTCTACCTGTTCCATTCATTGTTCTACTTGTCGAAAATTACAAATAATTTCCTTTAAAGGATTAACAATGGGGCTCGTAGTTCACTAAACTTGAAGAACAAAAAATTGTCGAATTGTACTGTTTGGATGCTTTGCATATATGTTTCTTAGACTATATAGAAGCAATATATACAAAGATTTCAACCGGCTACCTGTTCCATTCATTGTTCTACTTGTCGAAATTTACAAATAATTTCCGATAAAGGATTAACCATTGGGGCTCGTAGTTCACTTAAACATGAAGAACAAAAAATTGGCGAATGGTACTGTTTGGATGCTTTGCATATATGTTTCTTATACTATATAGATGCAATATATACAAAGATTTCAAACGTCTACCTGTTCCATTCATTGTTCTACTTGTCGAAAGTTACAAATAATTTCCTTTAAAGGATTAACAATGGGGCTCGTTGTTCACTTAAACTTGAAGAACAATAAATTGGCGAATTGTACTGTTTGGATGCTTTGCATATATGTTTCTTAGACTATATAGAAGCAATATATACATTTATTTCAACCGGCTACCAGTTCCATTCATTGTTCTACTTCTCGCAAGTTACAAATAATTTCCGTTAAAGTATTAACAATGGGGCTCGTAGTTCACTTAAACTTGAAGAACAAAAAATTGGCGAATGGTACTGTTTGGATGCTTTGCATATATGTTTCTTAGATTATATAGAAGCAATATATACAAAGATTTCAACCGTCTACCTGTTCCATTCATTGTTCTACTTGTCGAAAATTACAAATAATTTCCGATAAAGGATTAACCATTGGGGCTCATTGTTCACTAAACTTGAAGAACAAAAAATTGTCGAATTGTACTGTTTGGATGCTTTGCATATATGTTTCTTAGACTATATAGAAGCAATATATACAAAGATTTCAACCGGCTACCTGTTCCATTCATTGTTCTACTTGTCGAAATTTACAAATAATTTCCGATAAAGGATTAACCATTGGGGCTCATTGTTCACTTAAACTTGAAGAACAAAAAATTGGCGAATTGTACTGTTTGGATGCTTTGCATATATGTTTCTTAGACTATATAGAAGCAATATATACAAAGATTTCAACCGTCTACCTGTTCCATTCATTGTTCTACTTGTCGAAAATTACAAATAATTTCCGTTAAGGGATTAACAATGGGGATCGTAGTTTACTTAAACTTGAAGAACAAAAAATTGGCGAATTGTACTGTTTGGATGCTTTGCATATATGTTTCTTAGACTATATAGAAGCAATATATACATTTATTTCAACCGTCTACCTATTCCATTCATTGTTCTACTTGCCGAAATTTACAAATAATTTCCTTTAAAGGATTAACAATGGGGCTCGTAGTTCACTTAAACATGAAGAACAAAAAATTGGCGAATGGTACTGTTTGGATGCTTTGCATATATGTTTCTTAGACTATATAGAAGCAATATATACAAAGATTTCAACCGTCTACCTATTCCATTCATTGTTCAACTTGTCGAAAGTTACAATTAATTTCCGTTAAAGGATTAACAATGGGGCTCGTAGTTCACTTAAAATTGAAGATCAAATAATTGGCGAATGGTACTGTTTGGATGCTATGCATATATGTCTCTTAGACTATATAGAAGCAATATATACAAAGATTTCAACCGTCTACCTGTTCCATTCATTGATCTACTTGTCGAAAGTTACAAATAATTTCCGTTAAGGGATTAACAATGGGGATCGTAGTTCACTTAAACTTGAAGAACAAAAAATTGGCGAATTGTACTGTTTGGGTGCTTTGCATATATGTTTCTTAGACTATAAAGAAGCAATATATACATTGATTTCAACCGTCTACCTGTTCCATTCATTGTTCTACTTGTCGCAAGTTACAAATAATTTCCGTTAAAGTATTAACAATGGGGCTCGTAGGTCACTTAAACTTGAAGATCAAATAATTGGCGAATTGTACTGTTTGAATGATTTGCATATATGTTTCTTAGACTATATAGAAGCAATATATACAAAGATTTGAACCGTCTACCTGTTCCATTCATTGTTCTACTTGTCGAAAGTTACAAATAATTTCCGTTAAGGGATTAACAATGGGGATCGTAGTTTACTTAAACTTGAACAACAAGAAATTGGCGAATTGTACTGTTTGGATGATTTGCATATATGTTTCTTAGACTATAAAGAAGCAATATATACATTGATTTCAACCGTCTACCTGTTCCATTCATTGTTCTACTTCTCGCAAGTTACAAATAATTTCCGTTAAAGTATTAACAATGGGGCTCGTAGTTCACTTAAACTTGAAGATCAAATAATTGGCGAATTGTACTGTTTGGATGATTTGCATATATGTTTCTTAGACTATATAGAAGCAATATATACAAAGATTTCAACCGTCTACCTGTTCCATTCATTGTTCTACTTGTCGAAAGTTACAAATAATTTCCGTTAAGGGATTAACAATGGGGATCGTAGTTCACTTAAACTTGAAGAACAAAAAATTGGCGAATGGTACTGTTTGGATGCTTTGCATATATGTTTCTTAGACTATATAGAAGCAATATATACAAAGATTTCAACCGTCTACCTTTTCCATTCATTGTTCTTCTTGTCGAAAGTTACACATAATTTCCGATAACGGATTAACCATTGGGGCTCATTGTTCACTTAAACTTGAAGAACAAAAAATTGGCGAATGGTACTCTTTGGATGCTTTGCATATATGTTTCTTAGACTATATAGAAGCTATATATACAAAGATTTCAACCGTCTACCTTTTCCATTCAATGTTCTTCTTGTCGAAAGTTACAAATAATTTCCGATAACGGATTAACCATTGGGGCTCATTGTTCACTTAAACTTGAAGAACAAAAAATTGGCGAATTGTACTGTTTGGATGCTTTGCATATATGTTTCTTATACTATATAGAAGCAATATATACAAAGATTTCAATCGTCTACCTGTTCCATTCCCTGTTCTACTTGTCGAAGATTACAAATAATTTCCGATAATGGATTAACAATGGGGCTCATTGTTCACTTAAACTTGAAGAACAAAAAATTGGCGAATTGTACTGTTTGGATGCTTTGCATATATGTTTCGTAGACTATATAGAAGCAATATATACAAATATTTCAACCGTCTAACTGTTCCATTCATTGTTCTACTTGTCGAAAATTACAAATAATTTCCGATAAAGTATTAACCATTGGTGCTCATTGTTCACTTAAACTTGAAGAACAAAAAATTGGCGAATGGTACTGTTTGGATGCTTTGCATATATGTTTCTTAGACTATATAGAAGCAATATATACAAAGATTTCAACCGTCTACCTTTTCCATTCATTGTTCTACTTGTCAAAAGTTACAAATAATTTCCGATAACGGATTAACCATTGGGGCTCATTGTTCACTTAAACTTGAAGAACAAAAAATTGGCGAATTGTACTGTTTGGATGCTTTGCATATATGTTTCTTATACTATATAGAAGCAATATATACAAAGATTTCAACCGTATACCTGTTCCATTCACTGTTCTACTTGTCGAAATTTACAAATAATTTCCTTTAAAGGATTAACAATGGGGCTCGTTGTTCACTTAAACTTGAAGAACAAAAAATTGGCGTATGGTACTGTTTGGATGCTTTGCAAATATGTTTCTTAGACTATAAAGAAGCAATATATACATTGATTTCAGCCGTCTACCTGTTCCATTCATTGTTCTACTTGTCGCAAGTTACAAATAATTTCCGTTAAAGTATTAACAATGGGGCTCGTAGTTCACTTAAACTTGAAGATCAAATAATTGGCGAATTGTACTGTTTGGATGATTTGCATATATGTTTCTTAGACTATATAGAAGCAATATATACAAAGATTTCAACCGTCTACCTGTTCCATTCATTGTTCTACTTGTCGAAAGTTACAATTAATTTCCGTTAAAGGATTAACAATGGGGCTCGTAGTTCACTTAAAATTGAAGATCAAATAATTGGCGAATTGTACTGTTTGGACGCTTTCCATATATGTTTCTTAGTCTATATAGAAGCAATATATACAAAGATTTCAACCATCTACCTGTTCCATTCATTGTTCTACTTGTCGAAAGTTACAAATAATTTCCGATAACGGATTAACCATTGGGGCTCATTGTTCACTTAAACTTGAAGAACAAAAAATTGGCGAATTGTACTGTTTGGATACTTTGCATATATGTTTCTTATACTATATAGAAGCAATATATACAAAGATTTCAACCGTCTACCTGTTCCATTCACTGTTCTACTTGTCGAAAGTTACAAATAATTTCCGTTAAGGGATTAACAATGGGGATCGTAGTTCACTTAAACATGAAGAACAAAAAATTGGCGAATTGTACTGTTTGGATGCTTTGCGTACATGTTTCTTAGACTATATGGAAGCAATATATACAAAGATTTCAACCGTCTACGTGTTCCAATCATTGTTCTACTTGTCGAAAGTTACAAATAATTTCCTTTAAAGGATTAACAATGGGGCTCGTTGTTCACTTAAACTTGAAGAACAATAAATTGGCGAATTGTGCTGTTTGGATGCTTTGCATATATGTTTCTTAGACTATAAAGAAGCAATATATACATTGATTTCAGCCGTCTACCTGTTCCATTCACTGTTCTACTTGTCGAAAGTTACAAATAATTTCCGTTAAGGGATTAACAATGGGGATCGTAGTTCACTTAAACTTGAAGATCAAATAATTGGCGAATTGTACTGTTCGGATGATTTGCATATATGTTTCTTAGACTATATAGAAGCAATATATACAAAGATTTCAACCGTCTACCTGTTCCATTCATTGTTCTACTTGTCGAAAGTTACAAATAATTTCTGTTAAGGGATTAACAATGGGGATCGTAGTTTACTTAAACTTGAAGAACAAGAAATTGGCGAATTGTACTGTTTGGATGATTTGCATATATGTTTCTTAGACTATATAGAAGCAATATATACAATGATTTCAACCGTCTACCTATTCCATTCATTGTTCTACTTGCCGAAATTTACAAATAATTTCCTTTAAAGGATTAACAATGGGGCTCGTAGTTCACTTAAACATGAAGAACAAAAAATTGGCGAATGGTACTGTTTGGATGCTTTGCATATATGTTTCTTAGACTATATAGAAGCAATATATACAAAGATTTCAACCGTCTACCGGTTCCATTCATTGTTCTACTTGTCGAAAGTTACAAATAATTTCCTTTAAAGGATTAACAATGGGGCTCGTTGTTCACTTAAACTTGAAGAACAATAAATTGGCGAATTGTGCTGTTTGGATGCTTTGCATATATGTTTCTTAGACTATATAGACGCAATATATACAAAGATTTCAACCGTCTACCTGTTCCATTCATTGTTCTACTTGTCGAAAGTTACAATTAATTTCCGTTAAAGGATTAACAATGGGGCTCGTAGTTCACTTAAAATTGAAGATCAAATAATTGGCGAATTGTACTGTTTGGACGCTTTGCATATATGTTTCTTAGTCTATATAGAAGCAATATATACAAAGATTTCAACCATCTACCTGTTCCATTCATTGTTCTACTTGTCGAAAGTTACAAATAATTTCCGATAACGGATTAACCATTGGGGCTCATTGTTCACTTAAACTTGAAGAACAAAATATTGGCGAATTGTACTGTTTGGATGCTTTGCATATATGTTTCTTATACTATATAGAAGCAATATATACAAAGATTTCAACCGTCTACCTGTTCCATTCACTGTTCTACTTGTCGAAAGTTACAAATAATTTCCGTTAAGGGATTAACAATGGGGATCGTAGTTCACTTAAACATGAAGAACAAAAAATTGGCGAATTGTACTGTTTGGATGCTTTGCGTACATGTTTCTTAGACTATATGGAAGCAATATATACAAAGATTTCAACCGTCTACGTGTTCCAATCATTGTTCTACTTGTCGAAAGTTACAAATAATTTCCGTTAAGGGATTAACAATGGGGATCGTAGTTTACTTAAACTTGAAGAACAAGAAATTGGCGAATTGTACTGTTTGGATGATTTGCATATATGTTTCTTAGACTATATAGAAGCAATATATACAATGATTTCAACCGTCTACCTATTCCATTCATTGTTCTACTTGCCGAAATTTGCAAATAATTTCCTTTAAAGGATTAACAATGGGGCTCGTAGTTCACTTAAACATGAAGAACAAAAAATTGGCGAATGGTACTGTTTGGATGCTTTGCATATATGTCTCTTAGACTATATAGAAGCAATATATACAAAGATTTCAACCGTCTACCTGTTCCATTCATTGTTCTACTTGTCGAAAGATACAAATAATTTCCGTTAAGGGATTAACAATGGGGATCGTAGTTCACTTAAACTTGAAGAACAAAAAATTGGCGAATTGTACTGTTTGGATGCTTTGCATATATGTTTCTTAGACTATATAGAAGCAATATATAGAATGATTTCAACCGTCTACCTATTCCATTCATTGTTCTACTTGCCGAAATTTACAAATAATTTCCTTTAAAGGATTAACAATGGGGCTCGTAGTTCACTTAAACTTGAAGAACAATAAATTGGCGAATTGTGCTGTTTGGATGCTTTGCATATATGTTTCTTAGACTATATAGAAGCAATATATACAAAGATTTCAACCGTCTACCTGTTCCATTCATTGTTCTACTTGTCGAAAGTTACAATTAATTTCCGTTAAAGGATTAACAATGGGGCTCGTAGTTCACTTAAACTTGAAGTACAAAAAATTGGCGAATTGTACTGTTTGGATGCTTTGCATATATGTTTCGTAGACTATATAGAAGCAATATATACATTGATTTCAACCCTCTACCTGTTCCATTCATTGTTCTACTTGTCGAAAGTTACAAATAATTTCCGTTAAGGGATTAACAATGGGGATCGTAGTTTACTTAAACTTGAAGAACAAAAAATTAGCGAATTGTACTGTTTGGATGCTTTGCATAAATGTTTCTTAGACTATATAGAAGCAATATATACAATGATCTCAACAGTCTACCTGTTCCATTCATTGTTCTACTTGTCGAAAGTTACAAATAATTTCCGATAAAGGATTAACAATGGGGCTCGTCGTTCACTTAAACTTGAAGAACAAAAAATTGGCGAATGGTACTGTTTGGATGCTTTGCATATATGTTTCTTAGACTATATAGAAGCAATATATTCATTGATTTCAAGCGGCTACCAGTTCCATTCATTGTTCTACTTCTCGCAAGTTACAAATAATTTACGTTAAAATATTAACAATGGGGCTCGTAGTTCACTTAAACTTGAAGAACAAAAAATTGGCGAATGGTACTGTTTGGATGCTTTGCATATATGTTTCTTAGATTATATAGAAGCAATATATACAAAGATTTCAACCGTCTACGTGTTCCAATCATTGTTCTACTTGTCGAAATTTACAAATAATTTCCTTTAAAGGATTAACAATGGGGCTCGTTGTTCACTTAAACTTGAAGAACAAAAAAGTGGCGAATGGTACTGTTTGGATGCTTTGCATATATGTTTCTTAGACTATAAAGAAGCAATATATACATTGATTTCAACCGTCTACCTGTTCCATTCATTGTTCTACTTGTCGCAAATTACAAATAATTTCCGTTAAGGGATTAACAATGGGGATCGTAGTTCACTTAAACTTGAAGAACAAACAATTGGCGAATTTTACTGTTTGGATGCTTTGCGTACATGTTTCTTAGACTATATGGAAGCAATATATACAAAGATTTCAACCGTCTACGTGTTCCAATCATTGTTCTACTTGTCGAAATTTACAAATAATTTCCTTTAAAGGATTAACAATGGGGCTCGTTGTTCACTTAAACTTGAAGAACAAAAAAGTGGCGAATGGTACTGTTTGGATGCTTTGCATATATGTTTCTTAGACTATATAGAAGCTATATATACAAAGATTTCAACCGTCTACCTTTTCCATTCAATGTTCTTCTTGTCGAAAGTTACAAATAATTTCCGATAACGGATTAACCATTGGGGCTCATTGTTCACTTAAACTTGAAGAACAAAAAATTGGCGAATGGTACTGTTTGGATGCTTTGCATATATGTTTCTTAGACTATATAGAAGCAATATATATGAGGATGGGTAGTAATTAGTGGAAGCAACCCGATTCGATTCGTCTAAAATAAGGGGTATTTATATTTATATATTTACATAGTTATCATATTTACAAAGTGAGCACGTTTGTACCAACCTAAAATAAGGGAATCAACAATCAAGCTGTTGCTTCCCGGATCTCCTTAACACTTTTATTAGTTATACTTAACAGATTATTTTATATCTCGCGTCAGCGCACGTGTAGGATTTTTGTATGCCCTCTCTCTGCTGATATCGTCCCGAGGTGATCACTTACTCCTGGTCTCGTGTCATGCGCACAAAGCTTACATCTCCCCCCTTTAAAACATTAATTTTCATATAAATTAATGTCCTATTGACTAGTCTACGGGAATGAGCTTTGTGACATGGTATAAACCTATTGAATTTTTTTTGTTATCTGTCTTTATCTTAAAGATCGAGTCCGATATTTTTTTCTCTATCTTGAAGGGACCGACTCTAATCTCGTCCATTTTTCTCCTGTTCAGCTTGTTTTTATTTTCCACGTACACATTGTCGCCCTCTTTGAATTTATAGTTTATTCTATTTTTATCATACCGAGATTTGTTATACTCGTGTGATCTACGAGTTCGGAGTAGCGCAAGGTTTCTGTCTTCTTCCAAATTTCTTCTGTTGTTTTTTGTTAATTCTGGTGGCAGTAGATCTGTGGATTCTCCATTTAGCAAATATTCGGGTGAAAAACCTGTAACTGAATGGTCCGTTTCGTTATATTTTTTCCTGCATTCTTCTGCTATCGTGGCCCATGATTTTTTCCTTGTATTTCCATTTAATGTACATCTTATTTTGTTGACCAACGTTTGATTTAATCTTTCGTTCAGCCCGTTTGAAAACGGTGCGTCTACGGCTGTGAAAATCAATTGTATGTTTCTTGTTTTAAGATAGTTTTTGAGCTCTTTGGAGTTTATTCCAGGATATTGGTCCGAGAGTATTGTTTCTATTTTCTCTTCCTCTGGTATTTTTTTTATTAATTTTATAAAGTCGGATGCGTTTTGATTTTTTGAGCATAAAATATAAGCGTATCTAGTAAAGTGGTCTTCTAATAGGTGTAAGTACCTTTTCGTCGATCTTTGTCCACCAAATCCGCCGATGGTATCTAATGACATTATTTGCAAAGGCCTCTCTGCTGGTCCTAGGTGTGACATAAGTCCGTATTTTCTGTTTAGTCTTGTTTTGTTTTTAATACAAATCTCGCAATTTTTACATATATGTTGTATATTTTTGACCATATTTGGTGCGGTGTAAAATGGTTTTATCTTAAGTGTAGTCTGGTTAATTCCAGTGTGGCAGTATTTTTCGTGGATGCGCTTTATCAAGGTTTTGCTGTATTCCTCACTCAGCACAATTTTTTTCTTGTTTTTTAATTTTCGGTAATAAATTTCATCTTCTACTGTGAAGTTTTGTGTATTTTCTGTTATTTGTTTGTTTAGTTTTTGGTCGTCTATTATTTCCTGCATGGTAATATTATTTACTGTTTTTAACACATCCTCTGAATTTTCATCTGGTTCCAAGATTGGATTTCGACTAAAGAAGTCTGCTTCTGCATTATTTTTTCCCGGGTTATATTTAACAGTGCAGTTATATTGAGATATGTAGTGTATCATATCTCCTAACTCATCATCTGTTCTATTTTTCACGTTTAAGTTCTCCAAAGGTCTATGGTCCGAGTATATTGTAAAGAAATTTCCGATTAACCAATATTGCCAGAACTTTATACTTTCTTTAATGGCTAGGCATTCTAGGAAAATTGCCTTCCTTTTCTTTTGTGTTTCGTTTAATTTTTTTGAAAAGTATGCGACCGTTTTTATTGTGCCATCCGCTTGGGGTTGTTTTAGCACTGCTCCAAGACCCTTGATGCTTGCGTCCGTGTATATGAAAATATCTGATTTTGGATTAAATATGGCTAGGACTGGTCCTGAACACAAAATTTCTTTTATGTTTTTGAACGCAGCTATGCAGTCATCTGACCAATAGAATTTCACATTCTTCCTGAGCAAGTTGTGCAAAGGCTCAAGAATTTGTGTGATTTTTGGTACATATTTTCTTTCAAAATTTATTTTTCCTAGAAACTGCCTTATTTGTTTTCTGTTTTTTGGTGTATTGAAATCTTTTATTGATTTTAGATTATCTTTCAGTGGTGTGATTGTGTTATTCTTTATTAAGTGGCCTAAATATTTTACTTCGTTTTTTGCAAATTTGCATTTTGTAAATTTTAGTTTTAATCCCTCTTCTTTTATTGCGTCAAGCAATAATCTAATCTGATTTAAGTGGTCTTCCAATGTCTTTGAAAATATCATTATATCATCTATGTAATTTACACAGAATTTAGATAAATTGTATTTTTTTATTATGTTTACCAAGATTCTTTGAAAGATCGCTGGTGACGTCTTTAAACCGAAGGGAAGACATGTCCACTGGTAGTGACCTTCTTGGGTTACAAATCCCGTTTTTTGTCTGTCTCCAACTCTCAATGGAATGGACCAAAAAGCTGAGTTTACGTCCAATGTTGTGAAATACTTGCAACCTATTGTTTTTATCATTAAATCTTCTATTAACGGAAATGGCTGAGATTGTGGAACAATTATCTTGTTTAAATCTCTAAAGTCTACGCACAGCCTGTTCTTTTTATTTTCTTCTTTTTTGAAGGCCAGTGTGACTGGTGCCGCGAAGGGGCTATATGAGTCTTCAACCAGACCATGTTTTAAAAGCTGTGATACTTGTTCCTCTATTTCTTTCCTGTCATTTATTGAACATCTATATGGTCTCTTAGAACAATATTTATCAATTTGTAAGTCGATAAATGCTTCATAGTTTTTTACCTTACCAACGTCGTATTTATCTATAGCAAAAATATCTTTATAATTGTTTACTAAAATTTGCATTTTTTCTTTTTTATCTTCACTTAAGTGATCTAAGTCTATCTTGAATTCATTTGTTTTTATAAATTCATTAAAATTTATCTCATATCTATTATCAATCTTTAAATCGACTTTAGTATCTTTATTTTTACCTTTTATATCTAAGTTTTTGTTTTCCTTAAAATTAATTGTTTCATTTTTTTTTCTTTTTGCATTTTGGAATTGGATGTTTAAGTTCTCATCATGAGTCAACCCAAATCTCTGTACACTATCTAGTCCTAAGATCAGATCAAAATTAAAGTTTTCATTATCATATACAAAGGCATTTAAAGTTCCTTTTATACCATGTATTTCTGCATTTAATTTTATAAAACCATAGCTTCTGCCCCACCCACTAATTGTTTTTAGCCGGTAGTTCTTTTTACTTTTTATAAGTTCTTTATTTAGTAATTTTGCATTTATTACTGTTATTCTTGAACCTGGGTCATACAGTCCTTTCACCTCCACAGACTCTTCTAATTTTACTTTCATTTCAATTAGTGGGGGGATTTCTAGTTTTTTGGATCCTCTTCTGATAGTTCTACGTTTAACAGTGTGTTTATTAATTCATTATTTTCTTTTTTTTCATTTTTGTACCAACATGTACTTTCAGGATGAAATCTATTCTTTTTTCCTTTTGCTTCGCATGTTTTACATGGAGATTTTTCTTTTGTACCTCCTGGCTTTTGTAATTTTGATCTATTATCTACTGGTGCATTTTTACTACTATTGTTTTCTTTTATTAGGTGTTCTAGCCCTCTTAACTTATTGAAGAGATCATCAACCTCCTTTAATTTTTCTCTGTCAATCTTATCTATAACGAAATTTGGTAAGCCAACGGCAATCATGTCTATAAGTAGTGATTTATTAATTGAACTGTTTACTTCTAGCAATAATCTTTCTTTTTTTAATGCGTAGTCTAATATTGACCCCTTTAAATATTTAAAATTCAATGCATACTTGATGGGCGACCAACCTTTATCAGCATATGTTTCTTTCAAACTTTGTACCCATATGGACCAGTCTGATTCCACCGTGTTTTTTATTAGCATTGATAGATACCAGTCCTTGCAAGAGTCGTCCAACAGTAATCTTAGCATCTCAATTTTTTCTATATCTGTGTCTAACTCCAAACGTTCACATTCTTTTTCAAAAATATTTAGCCACTGTGTAACATTCGTCGTTGATTTTGAAAATTTTTCTATTGAGAATCTTTCCGCTAATTTTAGTTTATTTTGTCTTTTCTGTATATGGTCAGTGTTTGCTGTCGACCTCTTCTCTTCTTTTCTTACTTTTTCCAGAAGAAAACCATTAAATTGCATATTTCCATTGTCAAAATACGTTTTTGTTATTTCAGAGGTTAGGTTTATCCATACTTCTCTGCTTTCGTGTCTCCTTGTTATTGAATTTTTTACCATCTCAAATGTTTTATTTTTTATTAATTCTGTATGTAGATGCATTGGTTGATATTCTTTTGGCAAGATGTAAGAATTGTTTTCTGTGTCTGTAATTGATAGTAAGCCATAAATGTTTGATTTGTTATCCTCTGACTTAGGTATTACGGCAAATTCAAATTTTAATTTTTCCATTTTCCACCAAATTTTGATTGTTGATTTATGAGGATGGGTAGTAATTAGTGGAAGCAACCCGATTCGATTCGTCTAAAATAAGGGGTATTTATATTTATATATTTACATAGTTATCATATTTACAAAGTGAGCACGTTTGTACCAACCTAAAATAAGGGAATCAACAATCAAGCTGTTGCTTCCCGGATCTCCTTAACACTTTTATTAGTTATACTTAACAGATTATTTTATATCTCGCGTCAGCGCACGTGTAGGATTTTTGTATGCCCTCTCTCTGCTGATATCGTCCCGAGGTGATCACTTACTCCTGGTCTCGTGTCATGCGCACAAAGCTTACATATATACAAAGATTTCAACCGTCTACCTGTTCCATTCATTGTTCTACTTGTCGAAAGTTACAAATAATTTCCTTTAAAGGATTAACAATGGGGCTCGTTGTTCACTTAAACTTGAAGAACAATAAATTGGCGAATTGTACTGTTTGGATGCTTTGCATATATGTTTCTTAGATTATATAGAAGCAATATATACAAAGATTTCAACCGTCTACCAGTTCCATTCATTGTTCTACTTGTCGAAAGTTACAAATAATTTCCGTTAAGGGATTAACAATGGGGATCGTAGTTTACTTAAACTTGAAGAACAAAAAATTGGCGAATTGTACTGTTTGGATGCTTTGCATATATGTTTCTTAGACTATATAGAAGCTATATATACAAAGATTTCAACCGTCTACCTTTTCCATTCATTGTTCTACTTGTCAAAAGTTACAAATAATTTCCGATAACGGATTAACCATTGGGGCTCATTGTTCACTTAAACTTGAAGAACAAAAAATTGGCGAATTGTACTGTTTGGATGCTTTGCATATATGTTTCTTATACTATATAGAAGCAATATATACAAAGATTTCAACCGTCTACCTGTTTCATTCACTGTTCTACTTGTCGAAAGTTACAAATAATTTCCGTTAAGGGATTAACAATGGGGATCGTAGTTCACTTAAACTTGAAGAACAAAAAATTGGCGAATTGTACTGTTTGGATGCTTTGCGTACATGTTTCTTAGACTATATGGAAGCAATATATACAAAGATTTCAACCGTCTACGTGTTCCAATTATTGTTCTACTTGTCGAAATTTACAGATAATTTCCGTTAAGGGATTAACAATGGGGATCGTAGTTTACTTAAACTTGAAGAACAAAAAATTAGCGAATTGTACTGTTTGGATGCTTTGCATAAATGTTTCTTAGACTATATAGAAGCAATATATACAATGATTTCAACAGTCTACCTGTTCCATTCATTGTTCTACTTGTCGAAAGTTACAAATAATTTCCGATAAAGGATTAACAATGGGGCTCGTCGTTCACTTAAACTTGAAGAACAAAAAATTGGCGAATGGTACTGTTTGGATGCTTTGCATATATGTTTCTTAGACTATATAGAAGCAATATATTCATTGATTTCAAGCGGCTACCAGTTCCATTCATTGTTCTACTTCTCGCAAGTTACAAATAATTTACGTTAAAATATTAACAATGGGGCTCGTAGTTCACTTAAACTTGAAGAACAAAAAATTGGCGAATGGTACTGTTTGGATGCTTTGCATATATGTTTCTTAGATTATATAGAAGCAATATATACAAAGATTTCAACCGTCTACGTGTTCCAATCATTGTTCTACTTGTCGAAATTTACAAATAATTTCCTTTAAAGGATTAACAATGGGGCTCGTTGTTCACTTAAACTTGAAGAACAAAAAAGTGGCGAATGGTACTGTTTGGATGCTTTGCATATATGTTTCTTAGACTATAAAGAAGCAATATATACATTGATTTCAACCGTCTACCTGTTCCATTCATTGTTCTACTTGTCGCAAGTTACAAATAATTTCCGTTAAGGGATTAACAATGGGGATCGTAGTTCACTTAAACTTGAAGAACAAACAATTGGCGAATTTTACTGTTTGGATGCTTTGCGTACATGTTTCTTAGACTATGTGGAAGCAATATATACAAAGATTTCAACCGTCTACGTGTTCCAATCATTGTTCTACTTGTCGAAATTTACAAATAATTTCCTTTAAAGGATTAACAATGGGGCTCGTTGTTCACTTAAACTTGAAGAACAAAAAAGTGGCGAATGGTACTGTTTGGATGCTTTGCATATATGTTTCTTAGACTATAAGGAAGCAATATATACATTGATTTCAACCGTCTACCTGTTCCATTCATTGTTCTACTTGTCGCAAGTTACAAATAATTTCCGTTAAAGTATTAACAATGGGGCTCGTAGTTCACTTAAACTTGAAGATCAAATAATTGGCGAATTGTACTGTTTGGATGCTTTGCATATATGTTTCTTAGACTATATAGAAGCAATATATACAAAGATTTCAACCGTCTACCGGTTCCATTCATTGTTCTACTTGTCGAAAGTTACAAGTAATTTCCTTTAAAGGATTAACAATGGGGCTCGTTGTTCACTTAAACTTGAAGAACAATAAATTGGCGAATTGTGCTGTTTGGATGCTTTGCATATATGTTTCTTAGACTATATAGAAGCAATATATACAAAGATTTCAACCGTCTACCTGTTCCATTCATTGTTCTACTTGTCGAAAGTTACAATTAATTTCCGTTACAGGATTAACAATGGGGCTCGTAGTTCACTTAAAATTGAAGATCAAATAATTGGCGAATTGTACTGTTTGGACGCTTTGCATATATGTTTCTTAGTCTATATAGAAGCAATATATACAAAGATTTCAACCATCTACCTGTTCCATTCATTGTTCTACTTGTCGAAAGTTACAAATAATTTCCGATAACGGATTAACCATTGGGGCTCATTGTTCACTTAAACTTGAAGAACAAAAAATTGGCGAATTGTACTGTTTGGATACTTTGCATATATGTTTCTTATACTATATAGAAGCAATATATACAAAGATTTCAACCGTCTACCTGTTCCATTCACTGTTCTACTTGTCGAAAGTTACAAATAATTTCCGTTAAGGGATTAACAATGGGGATCGTAGTTCACTTAAACATGAAGAACAAAAAATTGGCGAATTGTACTGTTTGGATGCTTTGCGTACATGTTTCTTATACTATATGGAAGCAATATATACAAAGATTTCAACCGTCTACGTGTTCCAATCATTGTTCTACTTGTCGAAAGTTACAAATAATTTCCGTTAAGGGATTAACAATGGGGATCGTAGTTTACTTAAACTTGAAGAACAAGAAATTGGCGAATTGTACTGTTTGGATGATTTGCATATATGTTTCTTAGACTATATAGGAGCAATATATACAAAGATTTCAACCGTCTACCTGTTCCATTCATTGTTCTACTTGTCGAAAGTTACAAATAATTTCCTTTAAAGGATTAACAATGGGGCTCGTTGTTCACTTAAACTTGAAGAACAATAAATTGGCGAATTGTACTGTTTGGATGCATTGCATATATGTTTCTTAGACTATATAGAAGCAATATATACAAAGATTTCAACCGTCTACCTGTTCCATTCATTGTTCTACTTGTCGAAAGTTACAATTAATTTCCGTTAAAGTATTAACAATGGGGCTCGTAGTTCACTTAAACTTGAAGTACAAAAAATGGGCGAATTGTACTGTTTGGATGCTTTGCATATATGTTTCGTAGACTATATAGAAGCAATATACACAAAGATTTCAACCGTCTACCTGTTCCATTCATTGTTCTACTTGTCGAAAGTTACAAATAATTTCTTTTAAGGGATTAACAATGTGGATCGTAGTTTACTTAAACTTGAAGAACAAGAAATTGGCGAATTGTACTGTTTGGATGATTTGCATATATGTTTCTTAGACTATATAGAAGCAATATATACAATGATTTCAACCGTCTACCTATTCCATTCATTGTTCTACTTGCCGAAATTTACAAATAATTTCCTTTAAAGGATTAACAATGGGGCTAGTAGTTCACTTAAACATGAAGAACAAAAAATTGGCGAATGGTACTGTTTGGATGCTTTGCATATATGTTTCTTAGACTATATAGAAGCAATATATACAAAGATTTCAACCGTCTACCGGTTCCATTCATTGTTCTACTTGTCGAAAGTTACAAATAATTTCCTTTAAAGGATTAACAATGGGGCTCGTTGTTCACTTAAACTTGAAGAACAATAAATTGGCGAATTGTGCTGTTTGGATGCTTTGCATATATGTTTCTTAGACTATAAAGAAGCAATATATACATTGATTTCAGCCGTCTACCTGTTCCATTCATTGTTCTACTTGTCGCAAGTTACAAATAATTTCCGTTAAAGTATTAACAATGGGGCTCGTAGTTCACTTAAACTTGAAGATCAAATAATTGGCGAATTGTACTGTTCGGATGATTTGCATATATGTTTCTTAGACTATATAGAAGCAATATATACAAAGATTTCAACCGTCTACCTGTTCCATTCATTGTTCTACTTGTCGAAAGTTACAAATAATTTCTGTTAAGGGATTAACAATGGGGATCGTAGTTTACTTAAACTTGAAGAACAAGAAATTGGCGAATTGTACTGTTTGGATGATTTGCATATATGTTTCTTAGACTATATAGAAGAAATATATACAATGATTTCAACCGTCTACCTATTCCATTCATTGTTCTACTTGCCGAAATTTACAAATAATTTCCTTTAAAGGATTAACAATGGGGCTCGTAGTTCACTTAAACATGAAGAACAAAAAATTGGCGAATGGTACTGTTTGGATGCTTTGCATATATGTTTCTTAGACTATATAGAAGCAATTATATACAAAGATTTCAACCGTCTACCTGTTCCATTCATTGTTCTACTTGTCGAAAGTTACAATTAATTTCCGTTAAAGGATTAACAATGGGGCTCGTAGTTCACTTAAAATTGAAGATCAAATAATTGGCGAATTGTACTGTTTGGACGCTTTGCATATATGTTTCTTAGTCTATATAGAAGCAATATATACAAAGATTTCAACCATCTACCTGTTCCATTCATTGTTCTACTTGTCGAAAGTTACAAATAATTTCCGATAACGGATTAACCATTGGGGCTCATTGTTCACTGAAACTTGAAGAACAAAAAATTGGCGAATTGTACTGTTTGGATGCTTTGCGTACATGTTTCTTAGACTATATGGAAGCAATATATACAAAGATTTCAACCGTCTACGTGTTCCAATTATTGTTCTACTTGTCGAAATTTACAGATAATTTCCTTTAAAGGATTAACATTGGGGCTCGTTGTTCACTTAAACTTGAAGAACAAAAAAGTGGCGAATGGTACTGTTTGGATGCTTTGCGTACATGTTTCTTAGACTATATGGAAGCAATATATACAAAGATTTCAACCGTCTACGTGTTCCAATCATTGTTCTACTTGTCGAAAGTTACAAATAATTTCCGTTAAAGTATTAACAATGGGGCTCGTAGTTCACTTAAACATGAAGAACAAAAAATTGGCGAATGGTACTGTTTGGATGCTTTGCGTACATGTTTCTTAGACTATATGGAAGCAATATATACAAAGATTTCAACCGTCTACGTGTTCCAATCATTGTTCTACTTGTCGAAAGTTACAAATAATTTCCGTTAAGGGATTAACAATGGGGATCGTAGTTTACTTAAACTTGAAGAACAAGAAATTGGCGAATTGTACTGTTTGGATGATTTGCATATATGTTTCTTAGACTATATAGAAGCAATATATAGAATGATTTCAACCGTCTACCTATTCCATTCATTGTTCTACTTGCCGAAATTTACAAATAATTTCCTTTAAAGGATTAACAATGGGGCTCGTAGTTCACTTAAACATGAAGAACAAAAAATTGGCGAATGGTACTGTTTGGATGCTTTGCATATATGTTTCTTAGACTATATAGAAGCAATATATACAAAGATTTCAACCGTCTACCTGTTCCATTCATTGTTCTACTTGTCGAAAGTTACAAATAATTTCCTTTAAAGGATTAACAATGGGGCTCGTTGTTCACTTAAACTTGAAGAACAATAAATTGGCGAATTGTGCTGTTTGGATGCTTTGCATATATGTTTCTTAGACTATAAAGAAGCAATATATACATTGATTTCAGCCGTCTACCTGTTCCATTCATTGTTCTACTTGTCGCAAGTTACAAATAATTTCCGTTAAAGTATTAACAATGGGGCTCGTAGTTCACTTAAACTTGAAGATCAAATAATTGGCGAATTGTACTGTTCGGATGATTTGCATATATGTTTCTTAGACTATATAGAAGCAATATATACAAAGATTTCAACCGTCTACCTGTTCCATTCATTGTTCTACTTGTCGAAAGTTACAAATAATTTCTGTTAAGGGATTAACAATGGGGATCGTAGTTTACTTAAACTTGAAGAACAAGAAATTGGCGAATTGTACTGTTTGGATGATTTGCATATATGTTTCTTAGACTATATAGAAGCAATATATACAAAGATTTCAACCGTCTACCTTTTCCATTCATTGTTCTTCTTGTCGAAAGTTACACATAATTTCCGATAACGGATTAACCATTGGGGCTCATTGTTCACTTAAACTTGAAGAACAAAAAATTGGCGAATGGTACTGTTTGGATGCTTTGCATATATGTTTCTTAGACTATATAGAAGCTATATATACAAAGATTTCAACCGTCTACCTTTTCCATTCATTGTTCTTCTTGTCGAAAGTTACAAATAATTTCCGATAACGGATTAACCATTGGGGCTCATTGTTCACTTAAACTTGAAGAACAAAAAATTGGCGAATTGTACTGTTTGGATGCTTTGCATATATGTTTCTTATACTATATAGAAGCAATATATACAAATATTTCAATCGTCTAACTGTTCCATTCATTGTTCTACTTGTCGAAAATTACAAATAATTTCCGATAAAGTATTAACCATTGGTGCTCATTGTTCACTTAAACTTGAAGAACAAAAAATTGGCGAATGGTACTGTTTGGATGCTTTGCATATATGTTTCTTAGACTATATAGAAGCAATATATACAAAGATTTCAACCGTCTACCTTTTCCATTCATTGTTCTTTTTGTCGAAAGTTACACATAATTTCCGATAACGGATTAACCATTGGGGCTCATTGTTCACTTAAACTTGAAGAACAAAAAATTGGCGAATGGTACTGTTTGGATGCTTTGCATATATGTTTCTTAGACTATATAGAAGCTATATATACAAAGATTTCAACCGTCTACCTTTTCCATTCATTGTTCTTCTTGTCGAAAGTTACAAATAATTTCCGATAACGGATTAACCATTGGGGCTCATTGATCACTTAAACTTGAAGAACAAAAAATTGGCGAATTGTACTGTTTGGATGCTTTGCATATATGTTTCTTATACTATATAGAAGCAATATATACAAAGATTTCAATCGTCTACCTGTTCCATTCACTGTTCTACTTGTCGAAGATTACAAATTATTTCCGATAATGGATTAACAATGGGGCTCATTGTTCACTGAAACTTGAAGAACAAAAAATTGGCGAATTGTACTGTTTGGATGCTTTGCGTACATGTTTCTTAGACTATATGGAAGCAATATATACAAAGATTTCAACCGTCTACGTGTTCCAATTATTGTTCTACTTGTCGAAATTTACAGATAATTTCCTTTAAAGGATTAACATTGGGGCTCGTTGTTCACTTAAACTTGAAGAACAAAAAAGTGGCGAATGGTACTGTTTGGATGCTTTGCATATATGTTTTTTAGACTATAAGGAAGCAATATATACATTGATTTCAACCCTCTACCTGTTCCATTCATTGTTCTACTTGTCGAAAGTTACAAATAATTTCCGTTAAGGGATTAACAATGGGGATCGTAGTTTACTTAAACTTGAAGAACAAAAAATTAGCGAATTGTACTGTTTGGATGCTTTGCATAAATGTTTCTTAGACTATATAGAAGCAATATATACAATGATTTCAACAGTCTACCTGTTCCATTCATTGTTCTACTTGTCGAAAGTTACAAATAATTTCCGATAAATGATTAACAATGGGGCTCGTCGTTCACTTAAACTTGAAGAACAAAAAATTGGCGAATGGTACTGTTTGGATGCTTTGCATATATGTTTCTTAGACTATATAGAAGCAATATATTCATTGATTTCAAGCGGCTACCAGTTCCATTCATTGTTCTACTTCTCGCAAGTTACAAATAATTTACGTTAAAATATTAACAATGGGGCTCGTAGTTCACTTAAACTTGAAGAACAAAAAATTGGCGAATGGTACTGTTTGGATGCTTTGCATATATGTTTCTTAGATTATATAGAAGCAATATATACAAAGATTTCAACCGTCTACGTGTTCCAATCATTGTTCTACTTGTCGAAATTTACAAATAATTTCGTTTAAAGGATTAACAATGGGGCTCGTTGTTCACTTAAACTTGAAGAACAAAAAAGTGTCGAATGGTACTGTTTGGATGCTTTGCATATATGTTTCTTAGACTATAAAGAAGCAATATATACATTGATTTCAACCGTCTACCTGTTCCATTCATTGTTCTACTTGTCGCAAGTTACAAATAATTTCCGTTAAGGGATTAACAATGGGGATCGTAGTTCACTTAAACTTGAAGAACAAACAATTGGCGAATTTTACTGTTTGGATGCTTTGCGTACATGTTTCTTAGACTATATGGAAGCAATATATACAAAGATTTCAACCGTCTACGTGTTCCAATCATTGTTCTACTTGTCGAAATTTACAAATAATTTCCTTTAAAGGATTAACAATGGGGCTCGTTGTTCACTTAAACTTGAAGAACAAAAAAGTGGCGAATGGTACTGTTTGGATGCTTTGCATATATGTTTCTTAGACTATAAGGAAGCAATATATACATTGATTTCAACCGTCTACCTGTTCCATTCATTGTTCTACTTGTCGCAAGTTACAAATAATTTCCGTTAAAGTATTAACAATGGGGCTCGTAGTTCACTTAAACTTGAAGATCAAATAATTGGCGAATTGTACTTATTGGATGATTTGCATATATGTTTCTTAGACTATATAGAAGCAATATATACAAAGATTTCAACCGTCTACCTGTTCCATTCACTGTTCTACTTGTCGAAAGTTACAAATAATTTCCGTTAAGGGATTAACAATGGGGATCGTAGTTTACTTAAACTTGAAGAACAAGAAATTGGAGAATTGTACTGTTTGGATGATTTGCATATATGTTTCTTAGACTATATAGAAGCAATATATACAATGATTTCAACCGTCTACCTATTCCATTCATTGTTCTACTTGCCGAAATTTACAAATAATTTCCTTTAAAGGATTAACAATGGGGCTCGTAGTTCACTTAAACTTGAAGAACAAAAAATTGGCGAATGGTACTGTTTGGATGCTTTGCATATATGTTTCTTAGACTATATAGAAGCAATATATACAAAGATTTCAACCGTCTACCTGTTCCATTCATTGTTCTTCTTGTCGAAAGTTACAAATAATTTCCTTTAAAGGATTAACAATGGGGCTCGTTGTTCACTTAAACTTGAAGAACAATAAATTGGCGAATTGTACTGTTTGGATGCTTTGCATATATGTTTCTTATACTATATAGAAGCAATATATACAAAGATTTCAATCGTCTACCTGTTCCATTCCCTGTTCTACTTGTCGAAGATTACAAATAATTTCCGATAATGGATTAACAATGGGGCTCATTGTTCACTTAAACTTGAAGAACAAAAAATTGGCGAATTGTACTGTTTGGATGCTTTGCATATATGTTTCGTAGACTATATAGAAGCAATATATACAAATATTTCAACCGTCTAAGTGTTCCATTCATTGTTCTACTTGTCGAAAATTACAAATAATTTCCGATAAAGTATTAACCATTGGTGCTCATTGTTCACTTAAACTTGAAGAACAAAAAATTGGCGAATGGTACTGTTTGGATGCTTTGCATATATGTTTCTTAGACTATATAGAAGCAATATATACAAAGATTTCAACCGTCTACCTTTTCCATTCATTGTTCTACTTGTCAAAAGTTACAAATAATTTCCGATAACGGATTAACCATTGGGGCTCATTGTTCACTTAAACTTGAAGAACAAAAAATTGGCGAATTGTACTGTTTGGATGCTTTGCATATATGTTTCTTATACTATATAGAAGCAATATATACAAAGATTTCAACCGTATACCTGTTCCATTCACTGTTCTACTTGTCGAAATTTACAAATAATTTCCTTTAAAGGATTAACAATGGGGCTCGTTGTTCACTTAAACTTGAAGAACAAAAAATTGGCGTATGGTACTGTTTGGATGCTTTGCAAATATGTTTCTTAGACTATAAAGAAGCAATATATACATTGATTTCAGCCGTCTACCTGTTCCATTCATTGTTCTACTTGTCGCAAGTTACAAATAATTTCCGTTAAAGTATTAACAATGGGGCTCGTAGTTCACTTAAACTTGAAGATCAAATAATTGGCGAATTGTACTGTTTGGATGATTTGCATATATGTTTCTTAGACTATATAGAAGCAATATATACAAAGATTTCAACCGTCTACCTGTTCCATTCATTGTTCTACTTGTCGAAAGTTACAAATAATTTCTGTTAAGGGATTAACAATGGGGATCGTAGTTTACTTAAACTTGAAGAACAATAAATTGGCGAATTGTGCTGTTTGGATGCTTTGCATATATGTTTCTTAGACTATATAGAAGCAATATATACAAAGATTTCAACCGTCTACCTGTTCCATTCATTGTTCTACTTGTCGAAAGTTACAATTAATTTCCGTTAAAGGATTAACAATGGGGCTCGTAGTTCACTTAAAATTGAAGATCAAATAATTGGCGAATTGTACTGTTTGGACGCTTTGCATATATGTTTCTTAGTCTATATAGAAGCAATATATACAAAGATTTCAACCATCTACCTGTTCCATTCATTGTTCTACTTGTCGAAAGTTACAAATAATTTCCGATAACGGATTAACCATTGGGGCTCATTGTTCACTTAAACTTGAAGAACAAAAAATTGGCGAATTGTACTGTTTGGATACTTTGCATATATGTTTCTTATACTATATAGAAGCAATATATACAAAGATTTCAACCGTCTACCTGTTCCATTCACTGTTCTACTTGTCGAAAGTTACAAATAATTTCCGTTAAGGGATTAACAATGGGGATCGTAGTTCACTTAAACATGAAGAACAAAAAATTGGCGAATTGTACTGTTTGGATGCTTTGCGTACATGTTTCTTAGACTATATGGAAGCAATATATACAAAGATTTCAACCGTCTACGTGTTCCAATCATTGTTCTACTTGTCGAAAGTTACAAATAATTTCCTTTAAAGGATTAACAATGGGGCTCGTTGTTCACTTAAACTTGAAGAACAATAAATTGGCGAATTGTGCTGTTTGGATGCTTTGCATATATGTTTCTTAGACTATAAAGAAGCAATATATACATTGATTTCAGCCGTCTACCTGTTCCATTCACTGTTCTACTTGTCGAAAGTTACAAATAATTTCCGTTAAGGGATTAACAATGGGGATCGTAGTTCACTTAAACTTGAAGATCAAATAATTGGCGAATTGTACTGTTCGGATGATTTGCATATATGTTTCTTAGACTATATAGAAGCAATATATACAAAGATTTCAACCGTCTACCTGTTCCATTCATTGTTCTACTTGTCGAAAGTTACAAATAATTTCTGTTAAGGGATTAACAATGGGGATCGTAGTTTACTTAAACTTGAAGAACAAGAAATTGGCGAATTGTACTGTTTGGATGATTTGCATATATGTTTCTTAGACTATATAGAAGCAATATATACAATGATTTCAACCGTCTACCTATTCCATTCATTGTTCTACTTGCCGAAATTTACAAATAATTTCCTTAAAAGGATTAACAATGGGGCTCGTAGTTCACTTAAACATGAAGAACAAAAAATTGGCGAATGGTACTGTTTGGATGCTTTGCATATATGTTTCTTAGACTATATAGAAGCAATATATACAAAGATTTCAACCGTCTACCGGTTCCATTCATTGTTCTACTTGTCGAAAGTTACAAATAATTTCCTTTAAAGGATTAACAATGGGGCTCGTTGTTCACTTAAACTTGAAGAACAATAAATTGGCGAATTGTGCTGTTTGGATGCTTTGCATATATGTTTCTTAGACTATATAGACGCAATATATACAAAGATTTCAACCGTCTACCTGTTCCATTCATTGTTCTACTTGTCGAAAGTTACAATTAATTTCCGTTAAAGGATTAACAATGGGGCTCGTAGTTCACTTAAAATTGAAGATCAAATAATTGGCGAATTGTACTGTTTGGACGCTTTTCATATATGTTTCTTAGTCTATATAGAAGCAATATATACAAAGATTTCAACCATCTACCTGTTCCATTCATTGTTCTACTTGTCGAAAGTTACAAATAATTTCCGATAACGGATTAACCATTGGGGCTCATTGTTCACTTAAACTTGAAGAACAAAATATTGGCGAATTGTACTGTTTGGATGCTTTGCATATATGTTTCTTATACTATATAGAAGCAATATATACAAAGATTTCAACCGTCTACCTGTTCCATTCACTGTTCTACTTGTCGAAAGTTACAAATAATTTCCGTTAAGGGATTAACAATGGGGATCGTAGTTCACTTAAACATGAAGAACAAAAAATTGGCGAATTGTACTGTTTGGATGCTTTGCGTACATGTTTCTTAGACTATATGGAAGCAATATATACAAAGATTTCAACCGTCTACGTGTTCCAATCATTGTTCTACTTGCCGAAAGTTACTAATAATTTCCGTTAAGGGATTAACAATGGGGATCGTAGTTTACTTAAACTTGAAGAACAAGAAATTGGCGAATTGTACTGTTTGGATGATTTGCATATATGTTTCTTAGACTATATAGAAGCAATATATACAATGATTTCAACCGTCTACCTATTCCATTCATTGTTCTACTTGCCGAAATTTGCAAATAATTTCCTTTAAAGGATTAACAATGGGGCTCGTAGTTCACTTAAACATGAAGAACAAAAAATTGGCGAATGGTACTGTTTGGATGCTTTGCATATATGTCTCTTAGACTATATAGAAGCAATATATACAAAGATTTCAACCGTCTACCTGTTCCATTCATTGTTCTACTTGTCGAAAGTTACAAATAATTTCCGTTAAGGGATTAACAATGGGGATCGTAGTTCACTTAAACTTGAAGAACAAAAAATTGGCGAATTGTACTGTTTGGATGCTTTGCATATATGTTTCTTAGACTATATAGAAGCAATATATACAATGATTTCAACCGTCTACCTATTCCATTCATTGTTCTACTTGCCGAAATTTACAAATAATTTCCTTTAAAGGATTAACAATGGGGCTCGTAGTTCACTTAAACTTGAAGAACAATAAATTGGCGAATTGTGCTGTTTGGATGCTTTGCATATATGTTTCTTAGACTATATAGAAGCAATATATACAAAGATTTCAACCGTCTACCTGTTCCATTCATTGTTCTACTTGTCGAAAGTTACAATTAATTTCCGTTAATGGATTAACAATGGGGCTCGTAGTTCACTTAAACTTGAAGTACAAAAAATTGGCGAATTGTACTGTTTGGATGCTTTGCATATATGTTTCGTAGACTATATAGAAGCAATAGATACAAATATTTCAACCGTCTAACTGTTCCATTCATTGTTCTACTTGTCGAAAATTACAAATAATTTCCGATAAAGGATTAACCATTGGGGCTCATTGTCCACTTAAACTTGAAGAACAAAAAATTGGCGAATGGTACTGTTTGGATGCTTTGCATATATGTTTCTTAGACTATATAGAAGCAATATATACAAAGATTTCAACCGTCTACCTTTTCCATTCATTGTTCTTCTTGTCGAAAGTTACACATAATTTCCGATAACGGATTAACCATTGGGGCTCATTGTTCACTTAAACTTGAAGAACAAAAAATTGGCGAATGGTACTGTTTGGATGCTTTGCATATATGTTTCTTAGACTATATAGAAGCTATATATACAAAGATTTCAACCGTCTACCTTTTCCATTCATTGTTCTTCTTGTCGAAAGTTACAAATAATTTCCGATAACGGATTAACCATTGGGGCTCATTGTTCACTTAAACTTGAAGAACAAAAAATTGGCGAATTGTACTGTTTGGATGCTTTGCATATATGTTTCTTATACTATATAGAAGCAATATATACAAAGATTTCAATCGTCTACCTGTTCCATTCACTGTTCTACTTGTCGAAGATTACAAATAATTTCCGATAATGGATTAACAATGGGGCTCATTGTTCACTGAAACTTGAAGAACAAAAAATTGGCGAATTGTACTGTTTGGATGCTTTGCATATATGTTTCGTAGACTATATAGAAGCAATATATACAAATATTTCAACCGTCTAACTGTTCCATTCATTGTTCTACTTGTCGAAAATTACAAATAATTTCCGATAAAGTATTAACCATTGGTGCTCATTGTTCACTTAAACTTGAAGAACAAAAAATTGGCGAATGGTACTGTTTCGATGCTTTGCATATATGTTTCTTAGACTATATAGAAGCAATATATACAAAGATTTCAACCGTCTACCTTTTCCATTCATTGTTCTTCTTGTCGAAAGTTACACATAATTTCCGATAACGGATTAACCATTGGGGCTCATTGTTCACTTAAACTTGAGGAACAAAAAATTGGCGAATGGTACTGTTTGGATGCTTTGCATATATGTTTCTTAGACTATATAGAAGCTATATATACAAAGATTTCAACCGTCTACCTTTTCCATTCATTGTTCTTCTTGTCGAAAGTTACAAATAATTTCCGATAACGGATTAACCATTGGGGCTCATTGTTCACTTAAACTTGAAGAACAAAAAATTGGCGAATTGTACTGTTTGGATGCTTTGCATATATGTTTCTTATACTATATAGAAGCAATATATACAAAGATTTCAATCGTCTACCTGTTCCATTCACTGTTCTACTTGTCGAAGATTACAAATTATTTCCGATAATGGATTAACAATGGGGCTCATTGATCACTGAAACTTGAAGAACAAAAAATTGGCGAATTGTACTGTTTGGATGCTTTGCATATATGTTTCGTAGACTATATAGAAGCAATATATACAAATATTTCAACCGTCTAACTGTTCCATTCATTGTTCTACTTGTCGTAAATTACAAATAATTTCCGATAAAGTATTAACCATTGGTGCTCATTGTTCACTTAAACTTGAAGAACAAAAAATTGGCGAATGGTACTGTTTGGATGCTTTGCATATATGTTTCTTAGACTATATAGAAGCAATATATACAAAGATTTCAACCGTCTACCTTTTCCATTCATTGTTCTACTTGTCAAAAGTTACAAATAATTTCCGATAACGGATTAACCATTGGGGCTCATTGTTCACTTAAACTTGAAGAACAAAAAATTGGCGAATTGTACTGTTTGGATGCTTTGCATATATGTTTCTTATACTATATAGAAGCAATATATACAAAGATTTCAACTGTCTACCTGTTCCATTCACTGTTCTACTTGTCGAAAGTTACAAATAATTTCCGTTAAGGGATTAACAATGGGGATCGTAGTTCACTTAAACTTGAAGAACAAAAAATTGGCGAATTGTACTGTTTGGATGCTTTGCGTACATGTTTCTTAGACTATATGGAAGCAATATATACAAAGATTTCAACCGTCTACGTGTTCCAATTATTGTTCTACTTGTCGAAATTTACAGATAATTTCCTTTAAAGGATTAACATTGGGGCTCGTTGTTCACTTAAACTTGAAGAACAAAAAAGTGGCGAATGGTACTGTTTGGATGCTTTGCATATATGTTTTTTAGACTATAAGGAAGCAATATATACATTGATTTCAACCCTCTACCTGTTCCATTCATTGTTCTACTTGTCGAAAGTTTCAAATAATTTCCGTTAAGGGATTAACAATGGGGATCGTAGTTTACTTAAACTTGAAGAACAAAAAATTAGCGAATTGTACTGTTTGGATGCTTTGCATAAATGTTTCTTAGACTATATAGAAGCAATATATACAATGATTTCAACAGTCTACCTGTTCCATTCATTGTTCTACTTGTCGAAAGTTACAAATAATTTCCGATAAAGGATTAACAATGGGGCTCGTCGTTCACTTAAACTTGAAGAACAAAAAATTGGCGAATGGTACTGTTTGGATGCTTTGCATATATGTTTCTTAGACTATATAGAAGCAATATATTCATTGATTTCAAGCGGCTACCAGTTCCATTCATTGTTCTACTTCTCGCAAGTTACAAATAATTTACGTTAAAATATTAACAATGGGGCTCGTAGTTCACTTAAACTTGAAGAACAAAAAATTGGCGAATGGTACTGTTTGGATGCTTTGCATATATGTTTCTTAGATTATATAGAAGCAATATATACAAAGATTTCAACCGTCTACGTGTTCCAATCATTGTTCTACTTGTCGAAATTTACAAATAATTTCCTTTAAAGGATTAACAATGGGGCTCGTTGTTCACTTAAACTTGAAGAACAAAAAAGTGGCGAATGGTACTGTTTGGATGCTTTGCATATATGTTTCTTAGACTATAAAGAAGCAATATATACATTGATTTCAACCGTCTACCTGTTCCATTCATTGTTCTACTTGTCGCAAATTACAAATAATTTCCGTTAAGGGATTAACAATGGGGATCGTAGTTCACTTAAACTTGAAGAACAAACAATTGGCGAATTTTACTGTTTGGATGCTTTGCGTACATGTTTCTTAAACTATATGGAAGCAATATATACAAAGATTTCAAGCGTCTACGTGTTCCAATCATTGTTCTACTTGTCGAAATTTACAAATAATTTCCTTTAAAGGATTAACAATGGGGCTCGTTGTTCACTTAAACTTGAAGAACAAAAAAGTGGCGAATGGTACTGTTTGGATGCTTTGCATATATGTTTCTTAGACTATATAGAAGCTATATATACAAAGATTTCAACCGTCTACCTTTTCCATTCAATGTTCTTCTTGTCGAAAGTTACAAATAATTTCCGATAACGGATTAACCATTGGGGCTCATTGTTCACTTAAACTTGAAGAACAAAAAATTGGCGAATGGTACTGTTTGGATGCTTTGCATATATGTTTCTTAGACTATATTGAAGCAATATATACAAAGATTTCAACCGTCTACCTGTTCCATTCATTGTTCTACTTGTCGAAAGTTACAAATAATTTCCTTTAAAGGATTAACAATGGGGCTCGTTGTTCACTTAAACTTGAAGAACAAAAAATTGGCGACTGGTACTGGTTGGATGCTTTGCATATATGTTTCTTAGACTATATAGAAGCAATGTATAAAAAGATTTCAACCGTCTACCAGTTCCATTCATTGTTCTACTTGTCGAAAGTTACAAATAATTTCCGTTATGGGATTAACAATGGGGATCGTAGTTTATTTAAACTTGAAGAACAAAAAATTGGCGAATTGTACTGTTTGGATGCTTTGCATACATGTTTCTTAGACTATATAGAAGCAATATATAAAAAGATTTCATCCGTCTACCAGTTCCATTCATTGTTCTACTTGTCGAAAATTACAAATAATTTCCGTTAAGGGATTAACAATGGGGATCGTAGTTTACTTAAACTTGAAGAACAAAAAATTGGCGAATTGTACTGTTTGGATGCTTTGCATATATGTTTCTTAGACTATATAGAAGCAATATATACAAAGATTTCAACCGTCTACCTGTTCCATTCACTGTTCTACTTGTCGAAAGTTACAAATAATTTCCGATAACGGATTAACCATTGGGGCTCATTGTTCACTTAAACTTGAAGAACAAAAAATTGGCGAATTGTACTGTTTGGATGCTTTGCATATATGCTTCTTATACTATACAGAAGCAATATATACATAGATTTCAACCGTCTACCTGTTCCATTCACTGTTCCACTTGTCGAAAGTTACAAATAATTTCCGTTAAGGGATTAACAATGGGGATCGTAGTTTACTTAAACTTGAAGAACAAAAAATTGGCGAATTGTACTGTTTGGATGCTTTGCATAAATGTTTCTTAGACTATATAGAAGCAATATATACAATGATTTCAACAGTATACTTGTTCCATTCACTGTTCTACTTGTCGAAAGTTGCAAATAATTTCCGTTAAGGGATTAACAATGGGGATTGTAGTTTACTTAAACTTGAAGAAAAAAAAATTGGCGAATTGTACTGTTTGGATGCTTTGCATAAATGTTTCTTAGACTATATAGAAGCAATATATACAAAGATTTCAACCGTCTACCTGTTCCATTCATTGTTCTACTTGTCGAAAGTTACAAATAATTTCCTTTAAAGGATTAACAATGGGGCTCGTTGTTCACTTAAACTTGAAGAACAAAAAATTGGCGAATTATACTGTTTGGATGCTTTGCATATGTGTTTCTTAGACTATATAGAAGCAATATATAAAAAGATTTCAACCGTGTACCAGTTCCATTCATTGTTCAACTTGTCGAAAGTTACAAATAATTTCCGTTAAGGGATTAACAATGGGGATCGTAGTTTACTTAAATTTGAAGAACAAAAAATTGGCGAATTGTACTGTTTGGATGCTTTGCATATATGTTTCTTAGACTATATAGACGCAATATATACAAGAATTTCAACCGTCTACCTGTTCCATTCATTGTTCTACTTGTCGATAGTTACAAATAATTACCTATAAAGGATTAACCATTGGGGCTCATTGTTCACTTAAACTTGAAGAACAAAAAATTGGCGAATGGTACTGTTTGGATGCTTTGCGTACATGTTTCTTAGACTATATGGAAGCAATATATACAAAGATTTCAACCGTCTACGTGTTCCAATCATTGTTCTACTTGTCGAAATTTACAAATAATTTCCTTTAAAGGATTAACAATGGGGCTCGTTGTTCACTTAAACTTGAAGAACAAAAAAGTGGCGAATGGTACTGTTTGGATGCTTTGCATATATGTTTCTTAGACTATATAGAAGCAATATATACATTGATTTCAACCGTCTACCTGTTCCATTCATTGTTCTACTTGTCGAAAGTTACAATTAATTTCCGATAACGGATTAACCATTGGGGCTCATTGTTCACTTAAACTTGAAGAACAAAAAATAGGCGAATTGTACTGTTTGGATGCTTTGCATATATGTTTCTTATACTATATAGAAGCAATATATACAAAGATTTCAACCGTCTACCTGTTCCATTCACTGTTCTACTTGTCGAAAGTTACAAATAATTTCCGTTAAGGGATTAACAATGGGGATCGTAGTTTACTTAAACTTGAAGAACAAAAAATTGGCAAATTATACTGTTTGGATGCTTTGCATATGTGTTTCTTAGACTATATAGAAGCAATATATAAAAAGATTTCAACCGTGTACCAGTTCCATTGATTGTTCAACTTGTCGAAAGTTACAAATAATTTCCGTTAAGGGATTAACAATGGGGATCGTAGTTTACTTAAATTTGAAGAACAAAAAATTGGCGAATTGTACTGTTTGGATGCTTTGCATATATGTTTCTTAGACTATATAGACGCAATATATACAAGAATTTCAACCGTCTACCTGTTCCATTCATTGTTCTACTTGTCGATAGTTACAAATAATTACCGATAAAGGATTAACCATTGGGGCTCATTGTTCACTTAAACTTGAAGAACAAAAAATTGGCGAATGGTACTGTTTGGATGCTTTGCGTACATGTTTCTTAGACTATATGGAAGCAATATATACAAAGATTTCAACCGTCTACGTGTTCCAATCATTGTTCTACTTGTCGAAATTTACAAATAATTTCCTTTAAAGGATTAACAATGGGGCTCGTTGTTCACTTAAACTTGAAGAACAAAAAAGTGGCGAATGGTACTGTTTGGATGCTTTGCATATATGTTTCTTAGACTATATAGAAGCAATATATACATTGATTTCAACCGTCTACCTGTTCCATTCATTGTTCTACTTGTCGAAAGTTACAATTAATTTCCGATAACGGATTAACCATTGGGGCTCATTGTTCACTTAAACTTGAAGAACAAAAAATAGGCGAATTGTACTGTTTGGATGCTTTGCATATATGTTTCTTATACTATATAGAAGCAATATATACAAAGATTTCAACCGTCTACCTGTTCCATTCACTGTTCTACTTGTCGAAAGTTACAAATAATTTCCGTTAAGGGATTAACAATGGGGATCGTAGTTTACTTAAACTTGAAGAACAAAAAATTGGCAAATTATACTGTTTGGATGCTTTGCATATGTGTTTCTTAGACTATATAGAAGCAATATATAAAAAGATTTCAACCGTGTACCAGTTCCATTGATTGTTCAACTTGTCGAAAGTTACAAATAATTTCCGTTAAGGGATTAACAATGGGGATCGTAGTTTACTTAAATTTGAAGAACAAAAAATTGGCGAATTGTACTGTTTGGATGCTTTGCATATATGTTTCTTAGACTATATAGACGCAATATATACAAGAATTTCAACCGTCTACCTGTTCCATTCATTGTTCTACTTGTCGATAGTTACAAATAATTACCGATAAAGGATTAACCATTGGGGCTCATTGTTCACTTCAACTTGAAGAACAAAAAATTGGCGAATGGTACTGTTTGGATGCTTTGCGTACATGTTTCTTAGACTATATGGAAGCAATATATACAAAGATTTCAACCGTCTACGTGTTCCAATCATTGTTCTACTTGTCGAAATTTACAAATAATTTCCTTTAAAGGATTAACAATGGGGCTCGTTGTTCACTTAAACTTGAAGAACAAAAAAGTGGCGAATGGTACTGTTTGGATGCTTTGCATATATGTTTCTTATACTATATAGAAGCAATATATACACAGATTTCAACCGTCTACCTGTTCCATTCACTGTTCTACTTGTCGAAAGTTACAAATAATTTCCGTTAAGGGATTAACAATGGGGATCGTAGTTCACTTAAACATGAAGAACAAAAAATTGGCGAATTGTACTGTTTGGATGCTTTGCGTACATGTTTCTTAGACTATATGGAAGCAATATATACAAAGATTTCAACCGTCTACGTGTTCCAATCATTGTTCTACTTGTCGAAAGTTACAAATAATTTCCGTTAAGGGATTAACAATGGGGATCGTAGTTTACTTAAACTTGAAGAACAAGAAATTGGCGAATTGTACTGTTTGGATGATTTGCATATATGTTTCTTAGACTATATAGAAGCAATATATACAATGATTTCAACCGTCTACCTATTCCATTCATTGTTCTACTTGCCGAAATTTGCAAATAATTTCCTTTAAAGGATTAACAATGGGGCTCGTAGTTCACTTAAACATGAAGAACAAAAAATTGGCGAATGGTACTGTTTGGATGCTTTGCATATATGTCTCTTAGACTATATAGAAGCAATATATACAAAGATTTCAACCGTCTACCTGTTCCATTCATTGTTCTACTTGTCGAAAGTTACAAATAATTTCCGTTAAGGGATTAACAATGGGGATCGTAGTTCACTTAAACTTGAAGAACAAAAAATTGGCGAATTGTACTGTTTGGATGCTTTGCATATATGTTTCTTAGACTATATAGAAGCAATATATAGAATGATTTCAACCGTCTACCTATTCCATTCATTGTTCTACTTGCCGAAATTTACAAATAATTTCCTTTAAAGGATTAACAATGGGGCTCGTAGTTCACTTAAACTTGAAGAACAATAAATTGGCGAATTGTGCTGTTTGGATGCTTTGCATATATGTTTCTTAGACTATATAGAAGCAATATATACAAAGATTTCAACCGTCTACCTGTTCCATTCATTGTTCTACTTGTCGAAAGTTACAATTAATTTCCGTTAAAGGATTAACAATGGGGCTCGTAGTTCACTTAAACTTGAAGTACAAAAAATTGGCGAATTGTACTGTTTGGATGCTTTGCATATATGTTTCGTAGACTATATAGAAGCAATAGATACAAATATTTCAACCGTCTAACTGTTCCATTCATTGTTCTACTTGTCGAAAATTACAAATAATTTCCGATAAAGGATTAACCATTTTGGCTCATTGTTCACTTAAACTTGAAGAACAAAAAATTGGCGAATGGTACTGTTTGGATGCTTTGCATATATGTTTCTTAGACTATATAGAAGCAATATATACAAAGATTTCAACCGTCTACCTTTTCCATTCATTGTTCTTCTTGTCGAAAGTTACACATAATTTCCGATAACGGATTAACCATTGGGGCTCATTGTTCACTTAAACTTGAAGAACAAAAAATTGGCGAATGGTACTGTTTGGATGCTTTGCATATATGTTTCTTAGACTATATAGAAGCTATATATACAAAGATTTCAACCGTCTACCTTTTCCATTCATTGTTCTTCTTGTCGAAAGTTACAAATAATTTCCGATAACGGATTAACCATTGGGGCTCATTGTTCACTTAAACTTGAAGAACAAAAAATTGGCGAATTGTACTGTTTGGATGCTTTGCATATATGTTTCTTATACTATATAGAAGCAATATATACAAATATTTCAATCGTCTAACTGTTCCATTCATTGTTCTACTTGTCGAAAATTACAAATAATTTCCGATAAAGTATTAACCATTGGTGCTCATTGTTCACTTAAACTTGAAGAACAAAAAATTGGCGAATGGTACTGTTTGGATGCTTTGCATATATGTTTCTTAGACTATATAGAAGCAATATATACAAAGATTTCAACCGTCTACCTTTTCCATTCATTGTTCTTTTTGTCGAAAGTTACACATAATTTCCGATAACGGATTAACCATTGGGGCTCATTGTTCACTTAAACTTGAAGAACAAAAAATTGGCGAATGGTACTGTTTGGATGCTTTGCATATATGTTTCTTAGACTATATAGAAGCTATATATACAAAGATTTCAACCGTCTACCTTTTCCATTCATTGTTCTTCTTGTCGAAAGTTACAAATAATTTCCGATAACGGATTAACCATTGGGGCTCATTGATCACTTAAACTTGAAGAACAAAAAATTGGCGAATTGTACTGTTTGGATGCTTTGCATATATGTTTCTTATACTATATAGAAGCAATATATACAAAGATTTCAATCGTCTACCTGTTCCATTCACTGTTCTACTTGTCGAAGATTACAAATTATTTCCGATAATGGATTAACAATGGGGCTCATTGTTCACTGAAACTTGAAGAACAAAAAATTGGCGAATTGTACTGTTTGGATGCTTTGCGTACATGTTTCTTAGACTATATGGAAGCAATATATACAAAGATTTCAACCGTCTACGTGTTCCAATTATTGTTCTACTTGTCGAAATTTACAGATAATTTCCTTTAAAGGATTAACATTGGGGCTCGTTGTTCACTTAAACTTGAAGAACAAAAAAGTGGCGAATGGTACTGTTTGGATGCTTTGCATATATGTTTTTTAGACTATAAGGAAGCAATATATACATTGATTTCAACCGTCTACCTGTTCCATTCATTGTTCTACTTGTCGCAAGTTACAAATAATTTCCGTTAAGGGATTAACAATGGGGATCGTAGTTCACTTAAACTTGAAGAACAAACAATTGGCGAATTTTACTGTTTGCCGTTCGACGGGAGGATAGAAGAGTGGTCCTTCGAGCCGGATCGTGCGCGAGGTGTTACGAACTTCTGTCTGACTGACCTAACTGTGCGAAGCATGGAGGACATTCGTGTGAAACAGCAAATGCTGCGAGGGCTAATTGAGAAGGCCCTGGTGAACTTTAAAAAGGCCGGCAAAGCCAACCTCACGCCCGCCAAGATTCGCTCCCGAATCTCGAATCTGACCACCACGTGGCAAAAGTTCCAAGATGGCCACGTTTCCTACGTTCTGCTGTGCCCTGCCGACCAGCAACCCAGGTTGAATATTTCAAGGACGACCATTTCTCTGTGGTCGAGGAGGCATACAGCATCGCCCTCGACGTCATGAACGAGGCATTGGAAGGTTTGGAGCCCCCTTCTCCAGCTTCCCCACCTGCCATGAACTCATCGTTGTGCCGGAGCAGTCCTGCTCCCCCTCTGGTTCCCCTTCCACCGATCCGACTGACGCCGTTCGACGGGAGGATAGAAGAGTGGGAGTCGTTCCGCGACAAGTTCTGTACGTTGGTGCGGGACAATAAGGACATCTCGGACTTCACCAAGATGCACTACCTAACATCAAGCGTAAGCCACTCCGCACACGATTGTATTAAACACCTAGCTATCACCGCAGATAACTTTCAGGTAGCGTGGAACGCGTTAACGGCGCGGTTTGAGAACAAGCGACGCTTGTTAACTAAATTAGTCACCGACTTTTTCGCGATCCCATCCGTTTCGCGAGAAAACGCGAACGATTTGCAGCTCTTAATTGACCGAGCGAGTAGTATAATCGCGGCTCTAAAAAGGATGGGCAGAGATGACGCGACTCTTCTGGACGACGTGTTCACTCATGTCGTGGCTCAGAAAACCGACCCTGTCACGCGAAAGGCCTGGGCGCATCGCGCGAGCGACGGTAACGATTTGCCTAGTTATAAGGACTTAGAAGCATTCGTATCATCGCGAGTTTGTGCGCTGCAGGAGTGTTCCCCTGCGACGCACCAACCTCCTTCTAAATTGCCCGTTTCTCGTGTTCACGTTGCCACCACCCCGTCGTCCACGAAGGGTAGCTGCCCGCTCTGTAAATCTGCCCACTTCTTGCAAGCATGCCCGCGCTATCTTCGTGCATCCGCGTCCGAGCGTCGCGAAATAGCTGTTCGGTTCAAGCGCTGTCTCAATTGCATGAGCACCCGTCATTCTCTTTCCGAGTGTACAAGCAAATTCACGTGTCAGGAGTGTCGTCAGCGGCATCACACCTCTTTGCATGGTTCGTCGCGGGTCGTAAACGTCAACCGTCCCGCGCTTCAGTCACCCGATCAGGCCGCCCCCACCGCGGCAAATGACGCAACGGCATTGCAAGTTTCTCCAGGTGTTCGCAAGCGCCGTGCGATGGTTCTCGGCACTGCTTATCTTTTGGCCGGAGTTCTCGGAGGACGTGCTGCCGTGTTTCGCGCCCTTCTTGACCCCGGATCTGAACTCACCTTCGTGAGTGAGCATTTGGCTCAAATTCTAAGAGCAGACCGAATTCGTTTACCGACCCCTTTACACGGGATTGCTTGTACACCCTCCGGGACGGCACGCCACGCCGTCCATTTGGCCGTTGCGCACCGAGCTCGCACTGGCCCCGTCTTTTCCACTGTGGCACTTGTACTCGACGCCCTAACTGCGTATTCGCCTAAACAATTACCACCCGCGGCGTGTCTTAGTCACTTAGCCGACCTGACGTGGGCGGACGACGATCCGGCTTCCTCCCATCGGATCGATTTAATCATAGGCGCCGATCTTTATAACGACGTTTTGTTGACCGGTGTTCGTAAAGGCAGTCGGGGCGAGCCTGTCGCGCAGGAGACGATTTTCGGATGGGTCATTACTGGCCCTCGTGAGCCTCCAATCTGTCCTGTCCCCGACGACCAGGAATGGGACTTCATGCGAGACCCTCCGCAGTGCGTCCTGGCGTACCACTGCTTCACCACTCCCTCTCTCGACGAGGAAGTAAGGAGATTCTGGGAGTTTGAGGAGCTGCCCCGTTCTCAGGTCGTGGAACCCGGTGACGCTCAGTGCGAAGCGCACTTCCGCGACACTCACTCTCGTGATTCGTCGGGTCGCTACATTGTGCGACTTCCGTTCAAGGTCGCGCCCCCCATTAAGATCGGGCGTTCTCGGGAAACCGCGGAAAAACTCGCGCGTAGTATCTCTCGCCGGCTTTCCCGCGACACCTACCTCGAACGCGAATACCGTAGTTTCATGGGTGAGAATGAACGACTCGGCCACATGCGCGCCGTTTCTTGTTTACCGCCCTCTCCTGTTTCCACCACTGTGTACATTCCTCACCATCCAGTCTTTCGAACGGACAGCGCTACCAGCAGATTGCGTGTCGTTTTCAACGCCTCATGTCGAACCTCCGACGGAACGTCTTTAAACGATCATTTGTTAACCGGTCCAAAGCTCCAGCAGGACCTGACTGCGGTCATCCTGCGATGGCGTCGGTGGAGGTACGTGTGCTCCGCGGACATCGCTAAGATGTACCGGCAGATTCTCGTTGATCCGCGGGACGTCGACTATCAGCGAATCTTGTGGCTCTCTGAACCCTCCTCCTCCTTGAAGGAGTTTCAATTGCTAACCGTCACATACGGTATGGCCTGTGCGCCCTTTCTCGCGCTTCGCGTTCTGCAGCAACTTGCTGAGGACGACGGTGACGACTTCCCTCTTGCTCGAGAGACTCTTCGGCAAAACACATATGTCGACGATGTCCTTTTCGGAGCTGACGACGTCGATTCCCTCCGCCTCGCCCGTCAACAATCTATTTCTCTCTTAAACAAAGGCGGCTTCACCCTCCGGAAGTGGGCAAGCAACTCGTCGGAATTGCTCGCTGATGTAGATGAGTCGGATCACGGGTTGGCATGCGACAAGGTCCTATCCGCGGACGAAAATCTGAAGGTCCTCGGCATTGTCTGGTCTCCCAGTCGGGATGAATTTTCGTTTTCTGTGTCGCCATTTGACCGCGAACCGATTACTAAGCGTGCCGTTCTGTCAATCATAGCGCGACTATATGACCCCCTCGGATGCGTCACCCCCGTTGTCATTAAAGCCAAACTTGTCATGCAAGATCTATGGAGGAGCAAGGTCGGCTGGGACGATCCTGTCCCACCGCCCATTCTTCGTGATTGGGTGGCCTTTTCCTCTAACTTGAGCCAATTAAATCTGGTCAAGATTCCTCGATGGACGCAACTTTCCGCGAGCGTCTCATCCATTGAGCTTCATGGTTTTGCCGACGCATCCTCCTCCGCTTATGCTGCGGCTGTTTACCTCCGAGTGTTGTCTGAATCAAACCATGTCACTGTTTCGTTGCTCGCGGGCAAGTCTAAAGTCGCCCCCTTGACACCGATTAGTATACCCCGCCTCGAGTTGAATGCAGCCGTGCTTTTAGCTCGTCTCATCTCATTCACCGTCGCGTCCATGGGTTTCGGTAATGTACCCGTCACCTGTTGGTCCGATTCTACTGTCGTGCTGCACTGGATTTCGCAGCACCCATCGCGATGGAAAATATTCGTAGCCCATCGTGTTGCCCGAATACACGAACTCGTTCCATCCGCAGTGTGGCGGTACGTTCCGACGTCCGACAACCCCGCCGACGTCGCGTCTCGCGGAATTCTACCCACCGAAATCCTCAATCACTCTCTCTGGTGGCGAGGCCCTCCGTGGTTGCGCGGGGAAAGGGCCTCCTGGCCTACCCCTCCTCCCAACGTCAACTTTGACTCTCATCTCGAGGAGAAGGTCACCACCGCTCTCCAGTGTTCACCTGTCCCACCCATGTGGGAGTTATCTGTTCGCTACTCCTCATGGGACAGACTACTCCGTATCACCGCCCTTGTTATTCGTTTCATTAGTCGATGTCGCCGTCGAAAAGACATTGTCCAAACCCCTATCGGTAGTGTTCACGTCACGGCCGAGGAGTATAACTTTTCTCGTTGTTTCTGGTTGCGCTGTATCCAACGTGAAGTTTTTCCAGCGGAATTTCACCTTCTCTCGTCGAGAAAGGAACTCCCTCCTAAGCATCCTCTTCTTTCCCTCCGTCCTTTCGTATCATCCGATAACCTTATTCGGGTTGGAGGTCGCTTAAGACATGCTCCAATGTCCTTCGAGTCCCGCCACCCAATCCTCCTGTCTGCCCATCCGCTCGTTGACCTCCTCCTTCTCCATGTCCATCAACGAGCGCTGCATTCGGGACCGCAGCTGACGCTCAGCATCCTGCGGCGGGAGTACTGGCTTCTCCGCGCGCGTGGAATCGTCCGTCGCATCATTCATCGCTGTGTCCCATGTACTCGCGAACGTGCGGCAGTTCCTCGTCAGCTCATGGGTGACCTCCCTCGTGTCCGGGTGACTCCCACCTTCCGGAGTTTTCTACACTCAGGAGTTGATTACGCAGGTCCCGTGTGGATTCGTTCCTCACCTGGTCGCGGAGCAAGGTCTCGCAAGGCATACATCGCGTTGTTCGTTTGTCTGACCTCGAAAGCCATTCACCTCGAGCTAGTAAGCGATTATTCCTCCGAGGCTTTCATTGGTGCATTTTCTCGGTTCTGCTCTCGTCGCGGCATCCCCGAAGCTATGTATTCGGACAACGGGACGACCTTCGTCGGTGCCGATCGTGAACTAACCAAAGCGTACCGCGCGGCCCTTCGTGATCCGGACTTCCTCAATTCGACGGTGTCTGATCGCATCTCTTGGCACTTCATTCCTCCCTCAGCTCCTCACTTCGGTGGTCTGTGGGAGGCTGGAGTCCGGAGTGTGAAAACTCATCTCTCTCGTGTTGTTGGAGACCGGACGCTAACCTTCGAGGAATTGTCCACCCTCTTATGCCGAATCGAAGCCTGTCTAAATTCTAGGCCGCTGTGTCCCTTATCCGACACGCTCGATGACCTCGAGTGCCTTACTCCCGGTCATTTCACGATCGGCGCCGCGATCGTCGTGCCCCCGGAACCGTCCATCCTTGACCTGACCGAGAATCGTCTCTCGCGTTGGCAGCTCGTCCGCCAAATGAATGAGCGGTTTTGGCGCATTTGGCAATCCGACTACGTCAATACATTACAGCAACGGACTAAGTGGCGTACCGATCAACCCCCCGTCCAGGTCGGTCGCATGGTTCTCCTCCGGAACTCCAGTCTTCCGCCAGCGAAGTGGGAGCTCGGCCGCGTCGTTCAGGTTCACCCGGGTCCCGACTGTCTTACGCGCGTCGTTACGATCAAAACTGCTCGTGCGGAGTATAAGCGGCCGATCAGCAAACTATGTTTGTTACCTATCTGGAGTGCATCTAAAGATTCTCCGACGCCTCCATGACTGCGTTACTCGCGTGTGTGCATAGCGTTACTCTCGTTCCTCCCGCCTTCCTGCACTGGGAACGTTTTCTGCGATGTGCTTGTGTTGCTAGATTTAAGACCTTTCGACGTATTTTCTTTACTTATCTTAATGTATAACGGTGTTAGTTGATAAGAATCCTCCAGCGTTAATGATATTTCGAGCCGTTCCGGCCATCGTTACGTTAAGTCTAGATATAAGGTACTTATTGTCATGCGCTAACTTGTGTTCGTTTCTTGTTATATCATTTTATTAATTTGCGTAACTGCTACTTACAACAGCCTCCCTGTTGTCCGCGCTCCGACCACACTCTTGTGCTGGGCGGCCGCTTCTATGCTTGTACATGCGAGTACCGCATCGCGCCTCTGAGAAGACGCGCGACTTCTCATTAATTTTGTTTTGTTTTCCATTTCGTCCTGGCACCGCCACGGTGGGCGGCTGGACTGTTCAATTTATGTTCTAGATGTTCTAGATGTTCCGCGGCTGCTGTTCGATTTAGTCGCGGACATAAAAGTGAACAGCAGCCGCGGAACGGAACGTTGATTCGCTTCCGAATGGAAGCGGCGCGCGAAGGCACGAAACTTAGGCGACTCGATCCGATGTACGTTTGGAAGCACGTGGAGGAAAGAAAACTCCTTACACAAAATTCGCTTTATTACGTCTCAAATTCACAAACACAAACACGTTGACTTAACGAAGAACAATATCGCGAAGGACAATATACGAATAGAAATACGGGTCGCGAAGGCGGACCGCGTGAACAATAATTGCGAAAGCAATTGAACAAAGGAGATGACTCTCAACGCGCGATACGTAGTTTATCGCGGCACAGTAGAACGCAGATTGAAACGCGGAACACGTGCGTTCGATAGTTCGCGTTACAATTCAGAAAAGAGGGCGCTGAGGTTATCATAATCGCGAATAGGAGCAGCGAAAGGGCCACGTGGGCCGTGCGTCACAGGATATAATTGGCTCCCGGACATCACGCGATGTGACGAAGTCGACATACGCGGACATGGAGATGACCAGTCCTCCTGGTCTTTAACGGAAATATCAGGACCGACTCGTGTGAGCCGAGGGCCCCTCCCTGTGGCGCACAACCCATTGCCAATCCTGAACAGATGCTTTGCGTACATGTTTCTTAGACTATATGGAAGCAATATATACAAAGATTTCAACCGTCTACGTGTTCCAATCATTGTTCTACTTGTCGAAATTTACAAATAATTTCCTTTAAAGGATTAACAATGGGGCTCGTTGTTCACTTAAACTTGAAGAACAAAAAAGTGGCGAATGGTACTGTTTGGATGCTTTGCATATATGTTTCTTAGACTATAAGGAAGCAATATATACATTGATTTCAACCGTCTACCTGTTCCATTCATTGTTCTACTTGTCGCAAGTTACAAATAATTTCCGTTAAAGTATTAACAATGGGGCTCGTAGTTCACTTAAACTTGAAGATCAAATAATTGGCGAATTGTACTTTTTGGATGATTTGCATATATGTTTCTTAGACTATATAGAAGCAATATATACAAAGATTTCAACCGTCTACCTGTTCCATTCACTGTTCTACTTGTCGAAAGTTACAAATAATTTCCGTTAAGGGATTAACAATGGGGATCGTAGTTTACTTAAACTTGAAGAACAAGAAATTGGAGAATTGTACTGTTTGGATGATTTGCATATATGTTTCTTAGACTATATAGAAGCAATATATACAATGATTTCAACCGTCTACCTATTCCATTCATTGTTCTACTTGCCGAAATTTACAAATAATTTCCTTTAAAGGATTAACAATGGGGCTCGTAGTTCACTTAAACTTGAAGAACAAAAAATTGGCGAATGGTACTGTTTGGATGCTTTGCATATATGTTTCTTAGACTATATAGAAGCAATATATACAAAGATTTCAACCGTCTACCTGTTCCATTCATTGTTCTTCTTGTCGAAAGTTACAATTATTTTCCTTTAAAGGATTAACAATGGGGCTCGTTGTTCACTTAAACTTGAAGAACAATAAATTGGCGAATTGTACTGTTTGGATGCTTTGCATATATGTTTCTTAGATTATATAGAAGCAATATATACAAAGATTTCAACCGTCTACCTGTTCCATTCACTGTTCTACTTGTCGAAAGTTACAAATAATTTCCGTTAAGGGATTAACAATGGGGATCGTAGTTTACTTAAACTTGAAGAACAAGAAATTGGAGAATTGTACTGTTTGGATGATTTGCATATATGTTTCTTAGACTATATAGAAGCAATATATACAATGATTTCAACCGTCTACCTATTCCATTCATTGTTCTACTTGCCGAAATTTACAAATAATTTCCTTTAAAGGATTAACAATGGGGATCGTAGTTTACTTAAACTTGAAGAACAAAAAATTGACGAATTGTACTGTTTGGATGCTTTGCATATATGTTTCTTAGACTATATAGAAGCAATATATACATTGATTTCAACCGGCTACCTGTTCCATTCATTGTTCTACTTGTCGAAATTTACAAATAATTTCCGATAAGGGATTAACCATTGGGGCTCATTGTTCACTTAAACTTGAAGAACAAAAAATTGGCGAATGGTACTGTTTGGATGCTTTGCATATATGTTTCTTAGACTATATAGAAGCAATATATACATTGATTTCAACCGTCTACCTGTTCCATTCATTGTTCTACTTGTCGAAAGTTACAAATAATTTCCGTTAAGGCATTAACAATGGGGATCGTAGTTTACTTAAACTTGAAGAACAAGAAATTGGCGAATTTTACTGTTTGGATGCTTTGCATATATGTTTCTTAGACTATATAGAAGCAATATATACAATGATTTCAACCGTCTACCTGTTCCATTCATTGTTCTACTTGTCGAAAGTTACAAGTAATTTCCTTTAAAGGATTAACAATGGGGCTCATTGTTCACTTAAACTTGAAGAACAATAAATTGGCGAATTGTACTGTTTGGATGCTTTGCATATATTTTTCTTAGACTATATAGAAGCAATATATACAAAGATTTCAACCGTCTACCTGTTCCATTCATTGTTCTACTTGTCGAAAGTTACAATTAATTTCCGATAACGGATTAACCATTGGGGCTCATTGTTCACTTAAACTTGAAGAACAAAAAATAGGCGAATTGTACTGTTTGGATGCTTTGCATATATGTTTCTTATACTATATAGAAGCAATATATACAAAGATTTCAACCGTCTACCTGTTCCATTCACTGTTCTACTTGTCGAAAGTTACAAATAATTTCCGTTAAGGGATTAACAATGGGGATCGTAGTTTACTTAAACTTGAAGAACAAAAAATTGGCGAATTGTACTGTTTGGATGCTTTGCATATATGTTTCTTAGACTATATAGAAGCAATATATACATTGATTTCAACCGTCTACCTGTTCCATTCATTGTTCTACTTGTCGAAAGTTACAAATAATTTCCGTTAAGGCATTAACAATGGGGATCGTAGTTTACTTAAACTTGAAGAACAAAAAATTGGCGAATTGTACTGTTTGGATGCTTTGCATATATGTTTCTTAGACTATATAGACGCAATATATACAAAGACTTCAACCGTCTACCTTTTCCATTCATTGTTCTACTTGTCGAAAGTTACAAATAATTTCCGATAACGGATTAACCATTTGGGCTCATTGTTCACTTAAACTTGAAGAACAAAAAATTGGCGAATTGTACTGTTTGGATGCTTTGCATATATGTTTCTTAGACTACATAGAAGCAATATATACAAAGATTTCAACCGGCTACCTGTTCCATTCATTGTTCTACTTGTCGAAATTTACAAATAATTTCCGATAAGGGATTAACCATTGGGGCTCATTGTTCACTTAAACTTGAAGAACAAAAAATTGGCGAATGGTACTGTTTGGATGCTTTGCATATATGTTTCTTAGACTATATAGAAGCAATATATACATTGATTTCAACCGTCTACCTGTTCCATTCATTGTTCTACTTGTCGAAAGTTACAAATAATTTCCGTTAAGGCATTAACAATGGGGATCGTAGTTTACTTAAACTTGAAGAAGAAGAAATTGGCGAATTTTACTGTTTGGATGCTTTGCATATATGTTTCTTAGACTATATAGAAGCAATATATACAATGATTTCAACCGTCTACCTGTTCCATTCATTGTTCTACTTGTCGAAAGTTACAAGTAATTTCCTTTAAAGGATTAACAATGGGGCTCATTGTTCACTTAAACTTGAAGAACAATAAATTGGCGAATTGTACTGTTTGGATGCTTTGCATATATGTTTCTTAGACTATATAGAAGCAATATATACAAAGATTTCAACCGTCTACCTGTTCCATTCACTGTTCTACTTGTCGAAAGTTACAAATAATTTCCGTTAAGGGATTAACAATGGGGATCATAGTTTACTTAAACTTGAAGAACAAAAAATTGGCGAATTGTACTGTTTGGATGCTTTGCATATGTGTTTCTTAGACTATATAGAAGCAATATATAAAAAGATTTCAACCGTGTACCAGTTCCGTTCATTGTTCAACTTGTCGAAAGTTACAAATAATTTCCGTTAAGGGATTAACAATGGGGATCGTAGTTTACTTAAATTTGAAGAACAAAAAATTGGCGAATTGTACTGTTTGGATGCTTTGCATATATGTTTCTTAGACTATATAGACGCAATATATACAAGAATTTCAACCGTCTACCTGTTCCATTCATTGTTCTACTTGTCGATAGTTACAAATAATTACCGATAAAGGATTAACCATTGGGGCTCATTGTTCACTTAAACTTGAAGAACAAAAAATTGGCGAATGGTACTGTTTGGATGCTTTGCATATATGTTTCTTAGACTATATAGAAGCAATATATACATTGATTTCAAGCGGCTACCAGTTCCATTCATTGTTCTACTTCTCGCAAGTTACAAATAATTTACGTTAAAGTATTAACAATGGGGCTCGTAGTTCACTTAAACTTGAAGAACAAAAAATTGGCGAATGGTACTGTTTGGATGCTTTGCATATATGTTTCTTAGATTATATAGAAGCAATATATACAAAGATTTCAACCGTCTACGTGTTCCAATCATTGTTCTACTTGTCGAAATTTACAAATAATTTCCTTTAAAGGATTAACAATGGGGCTCGTTGTTCACTTAAACTTGAAGAACAAAAAAGTGGCGAATGGTACTGTTTGGATGCTTTGCATATATGTTTCTTAGATTATATAGAAGCAATATATACAAAGATTTCAACCGTCTACCAGTTCCATTCACTGTTCTACTTGTCGAAAGTTACAAATAATTCCCGTTAAGGGATTAACAATGGGGATCGTAGTTTACTTAAACTTGAAGAACAAAAAATTGGCGAATTGTACTGTTTGGATGCTTGGCATAAATGTTTCTTAGACTATATAGAAGCAATATATACAATGATTTCAACAGTATACTTGTTCCATTCACTGTTCTACTTGTCGAAAGTTGCAAATAATTTCCGTTAAGGGATTAACAATGGGGATTGTAGTTTACTTAAACTTGAAGAAAAAAAAATTGGCGAATTGTACTGTTTGGATGCTTTGCATAAATGTTTCTTAGACTATATAGAAGCAATATATACAAAGATTTCAACCGTCTACCTGTTCCATTCATTGTTCTACTTGTCGAAAGTTACAAATAATTTCCTTTAAAGGATTAACAATGGGGCTCGTTGTTCACTTAAACTTGAAGAACAAAAAATTGGCGAATTATACTGTTTGGATGCTTTGCATATGTGTTTCTTAGACTATATAGAAGCAATATATAAAAAGATTTCAACCGTGTACCAGTTCCATTCATTGTTCAACTTGTCGAAAGTTACAAATAATTTCCGTTAAGGGATTAACAATGGGGATCGTAGTTTACTTAAATTTGAAGAACAAGAAATTGGCGAATTGTACTGTTTGGATGCTTTGCATATATGTTTCTTAGACTATATAGACGCAATATATACAAGAATTTCAACCGTCTACCTGTTCCATTCATTGTTCTACTTGTCGATAGTTACAAATAATTACCTATAAAGGATTAACCATTGGGGCTCATTGTTCACTTAAACTTGAAGAACAAAAAATTGGCGAATGGTACTGTTTGGATGCTTTGCGTACATGTTTCTTAGACTATATGGAAGCAATATATACAAAGATTTCAACCGTCTACGTGTTCCAATCATTGTTCTACTTGTCGAAATTTACAAATAATTTCCTTTAAAGGATTAACAATGGGGCTCGTTGTTCACTTAAACTTGAAGAACAAAAAAGTGGCGAATGGTACTGTTTGGATGCTTTGCATATATGTTTCTTAGACTATATAGAAGCAATATATACATTGATTTCAACCGTCTACCTGTTCCATTCATTGTTCTACTTGTCGAAAGTTACAATTAATTTCCGATAACGGATTAACCATTGGGGCTCATTGTTCACTTAAACTTGAAGAACAAAAAATAGGCGAATTGTACTGTTTGGATGCTTTGCATATATGTTTCTTATACTATATAGAAGCAATATATACAAAGATTTCAACCGTCTACCTGTTCCATTCACTGTTCTACTTGTCGAAAGTTACAAATAATTTCCGTTAAGGGATTAACAATGGGGATCGTAGTTTACTTAAACTTGAAGAACAAAAAATTGGCAAATTATACTGTTTGGATGCATTGCATATGTGTTTCTTAGACTATATAGAAGCAATATATAAAAAGATTTCAACCGTGTTCCAGTTCCATTGATTGTTCAACTTGTCGAAAGTTACAAATAATTTCCGTTAAGGGATTAACAATGGGGATCGTAGTTTACTTAAATTTGAAGAACAAAAAATTGGCGAATTGTACTGTTTGGATGCTTTGCATATATGTTTCTTAGACTATATAGACGCAATATATACAAGAATTTCAACCGTCTACCTGTTCCATTCATTGTTCTACTTGTCGATAGTTACAAATAATTACCGATAAAGGATTAACCATTGGGGCTCATTGTTCACTTAAACTTGAAGAACAAAAAATTGGCGAATGGTACTGTTTGGATGCTTTGCGTACATGTTTCTTAGACTATATGGAAGCAATATATACAAAGATTTCAACCGTCTACGTGTTCCAATCATTGTTCTACTTGTCGAAATTTACAAATAATTTCCTTTAAAGGATTAACAATGGGGCTCGTTGTTCACTTAAACTTGAAGAACAAAAAAGTGGCGAATGGTACTGTTTGGATGCTTTGCATATATGTTTCTTAGACTATATAGAAGCAATATATACATTGATTTCAACCGTCTACCTGTTCCATTCATTGTTCTACTTGTCGAAAGTTACAAATAATTTCCGTTAAGGCATTAACAATGGGGATCGTAGTTTACTTAAACTTGAAGAACAAGAAATTGGCGAATTTTACTGTTTGGATGCTTTGCATATATGTTTCTTAGACTATATAGAAGCAATATATACAATGATTTCAACCGTCTACCTGTTCCATTCATTGTTCTACTTGTCGAAAGTTACAAGTAATTTCCTTTAAAGGATTAACAATGGGGCTCATTGTTCACTTAAACTTGAAGAACAATAAATTGGCGAATTGTACTGTTTGGATGCTTTGCATATGTGTTTCTTAGACTATATAGAAGCAATATATAAAAAGATTTCAACCGTGTACCAGTTCCATTGATTGTTCAACTTGTCGAAAGTTACAAATAATTTCCGTTAAGGGATTAACAATGGGGATCGTAGTTTACTTAAATTTGAAGAACAAAAAATTGGCGAATTGTACTGTTTGGATGCTTTGCATATATGTTTCTTAGACTATATAGACGCAATATATACAAGAATTTCAACCGTCTACCTGTTCCATTCATTGTTCTACTTGTCGATAGTTACAAATAATTACCGATAAAGGATTAACCATTGGGGCTCATTGTTCACTTAAACTTGAAGAACAAAAAATTGGCGAATGGTACTGTTTGGATGCTTTGCGTACATGTTTCTTAGACTATATGGAAGCAATATATACAAAGATTTCAACCGTCTACGTGTTCCAATCATTGTTCTACTTGTCGAAATTTACAAATAATTTCCTTTAAAGGATTAACAATGGGGCTCGTTGTTCACTTAAACTTGAAGAACAAAAAAGTGGCGAATGGTACTGTTTGGATGCTTTGCATATATGTTTCTTAGACTATATAGAAGCAATATATACATTGATTTCAACCGTCTACCTGTTCCATTCATTGTTCTACTTGTCGAAAGTTACAAATAATTTCCGTTAAGGCATTAACAATGGGGATCGTAGTTTACTTAAACTTGAAGAACAAGAAATTGGCGAATTTTACTGTTTGGATGCTTTGCATATATGTTTCTTAGACTATATAGAAGCAATATATACAATGATTTCAACCGTCTACCTGTTCCATTCATTGTTCTACTTGTCGAAAGTTACAAGTAATTTCCTTTAAAGGATTAACAATGGGGCTCATTGTTCACTTAAACTTGAAGAACAATAAATTGGCGAATTGTACTGTTTGGATGCTTTGCATATATGTTTCTTAGACTATATAGAAGCAATATATACAAAGATTTCAACCGTCTACCTGTTCCATTCATTGTTCTACTTGTCGAAAGTTACAATTAATTTCCGATAACGGATTAACCATTGGGGCTCATTGTTCACTTAAACTTGAAGAACAAAAAATAGGCGAATTGTACTGTTTGGATGCTTTGCATATATGTTTCTTATACTATATAGAAGCAATATATACAAAGATTTCAACCGTCTACCTGTTCCATTCACTGTTCTACTTGTCGAAAGTTACAAATAATTTCCGTTAAGGGATTAACAATGGGGATCGTAGTTTACTTAAACTTGAAGAACAAAAAATTGGCGAATTGTACTGTTTGGATGCTTTGAATATGTGTTTCTTAGACTATATAGAAGCAATATATAAAAAGATTTCAACAGTCTACCTATTCAATTCATTGTTCTACTTGCCGAAATTTACAAATAATTTCCTTTAAAGGATTAACAATGGGGCTCGTTGTTCACTTAAACTTGAAGAACAAAAAAGTGGCGAATGGTACTGTTTGGATGCTTTGCATATATGTTTCTTAGACTATAAAGAAGCAATATATACATTGATTTCAACCGTCTACCTGTTCCATTCATTGTTCTACTTGTCGAAAGTTACAAATAATTACCGATAAAGGATTAACCATTGGGGCTCATTGTTCACTTAAACTTGAAGAACAAAAAATTGGCGAATTGTACTGTTTAGATGCTTCGCATATAGGTTTCTTAGACTATATAGAAGCAACATATACAAAGATTTCAAACGTCTACCTGTTCTATTCATTGTTCATCTTGTCGAAAGTTACAAATAATTTCCGTTTCATGATTATCAATGGGCCTCGGTGTTCACTTAAACTTGAAGAACAAAAAATTGGCGACTGGTACTGGTTGGATGCTTTGCATATATGTTTCTTAGACTATATAGAAGCAATGTATAAAAAGATTTCAACCGTCTACCAGTTCCATTCATTGTTCTACTTGTCGAAAGTTACAAATAATTTCCGTTAAGGGATTAACAATGGGGATCGTAGTTTACTTAAACTTGAAGAACAAAAAATTGGCGAATTGTACTGTTTGGATGCTTTGCATATATGTTTCTTAGACTATATAGAAGCAATATATAAAAAGATTTCATCCGTCTACCAGTTCCATTCATTGTTCTACTTGTCGAAAATTACAAATAATTTCCGTTAAGGGATTAACAATGGGGATCGTAGTTTACTTAAACTTGAAGAACAAAAAATTGGCGAATTGTACTGTTTGGATGCTTTGCATATATGTTTCTTAGACTATATAGAAGCAATATATACAATTATTTCAACAGTCTACCTATTCCATTCATTGTTCTACTTGCCGAAATTTACAAATAATTTCCTTTAAAGGATTAACAATGGGGCTCGTTGTTCACTTAAACTTGAAGAACAAAAAAGTGGCGAATGGTACTGTTTGGATGCTTTGCATATATGTTTCTTAGACTATAAAGAAGCAATATATACATTGATTTCAACCGTCTACCTGTTCCATTTATTGTTCTACTTGTCGAAATTTACAAATAATTTCCTTTAAAGGATTAACAATGGGGCTCGTAGTTCACTTAAACTTGAAGAACAAAAAATTGGCTAATTGTACTGTTTGGATGCTTTGCATATATGTTTCTTAGACTATTTAGAAGCAATATATAGAAAGATTACACCCGTCTACCTGTACTATTCATTGTTCTACTTGTAGAAAGTTACAAATAATTTCCGATAAAGGATTAACAATGGGGCTCGTTGTTCACTTAAACTTGAAGAACAAAAAATTGGCGAATGGTACTGTTTGGATGCTTTGCATATATGTTTCTTATACCATATAGAAGCAATATATACAAATATTTCAACCGTCTACCTGTTCCATTCATTGTTCTACTTGTCGAAATTTACAAATAATTTCCTTTAAAGGATTAACAATGGGGCTCGTAGTTCACTTAAACTTGAAGAACAAAAAATTGGCTAATTGTACTGTTTGGATGCTTTGCATATATGTTTCTTAGACTATTTAGAAGCAATATATAGAAAGATTACACCCGTCTACCTGTACTATTCATTGTTCTACTTGTAGAAAGTTACAAATAATTTCCGTTAAAGGATTAACAATGGGGCTCGTAGTTCACTTAAACTTGAAGAACAAAAAATTGGCGAATTGTACTGTTTAGATGCTTTGCATATAGGTTTCTTAGACTATATAGAAGCAACATATACAAAGATTTCAACCGTCTACCTGTTCTATTCATTGTTCTACTTGTAGAAAGTTACAAATAATTTCCGTTTAATGATTATCAATGGGGCTCGTTGTTCACTTAAACTTGAAGAACAAAAAATTGGCGAATGGTACTGTTTGGATGCTTTGCATATATGTTTCTTAGATTATATAGAAGCAATATATACAAAGATTTCAACCGTCTACCTGTTCCATTCATTGTTCTACTTGTCGAAAGTTACAAATAATTTCCGTTAAGGGATTAACAATGGGGATCGTAGTTTACTTAAACTTGAAGAACAATAAATTGGCGAATTGTACTGTTTAGATGCTTTGCATATAGGTTTCTTAGACTATATAGAAGCAACATATACAAAGATTTCAACCGTCTACCTGTTCTATTCATTGTTCTACTTGTAGAAAGTTACAAATAATTTCCGTTTAATGATTATCAATGGGGCTCGTTGTTCACTTAAACTTGAAGAACAAAAAATTGGCGAATGGTACTGTTTGGATGCTTTGCATATATGTTTCTTAGATTATATAGAAGCAATATATACAAAGATTTCAACCGTCTACCTGTTCCATTCATTGTTCTACTTGTCGAAAATTACAAATAATTTCCGATAAAGGATTAACAATGGGGCTCTTTGTTCACTTAAACTTGAAGAACAAAAAGTTGGCGAATTGTACTGTTTGGATGCTTTGCATATATGTTTCTTATACTATATAGAAGCAATATATACAAAGATTTCAACCGTCTACCTGTTCCATTCACTGTTCTACTTGTCGAAAGTTACAAATAATTTCCGTTAAGGGATTAACAATGGGGATCGTAGTTTACTTAAACTTGAAGAACAAAAAATTGGCGAATTGTACTGTTTGGATGCTTTGAATATGTGTTTCTTAGACTATATAGAAGCAATATATAAAAAGATTTCAACAGTCTACCTATTCAATTCATTGTTCTACTTGCCGAAATTTACAAATAATTTCCTTTAAAGGATTAACAATGGGGCTCGTTGTTCACTTAAACTTGAAGAACAAAAAAGTGGCGAATGGTACTGTTTGGATGCTTTGCATATATGTTTCTTAGACTATAAAGAAGCAATATATACATTGATTTCAACCGTCTACCTGTTCCATTCATTGTTCTACTTGTCGAAAGTTACAAATAATTACCGATAAAGGATTAACCATTGGGGCTCATTGTTCACTTAAACTTGAAGAACAAAAAATTGGCGAATTGTACTGTTTAGATGCTTCGCATATAGGTTTCTTAGACTATATAGAAGCAACATATACAAAGATTTCAAACGTCTACCTGTTCTATTCATTGTTCATCTTGTCGAAAGTTACAAATAATTTCCGTTTCATGATTATCAATGGGCCTCGGTGTTCACTTAAACTTGAAGAACAAAAAATTGGCGACTGGTACTGGTTGGATGCTTTGCATATATGTTTCTTAGACTATATAGAAGCAATGTATAAAAAGATTTCAACCGTCTACCAGTTCCATTCATTGTTCTACTTGTCGAAAGTTACAAATAATTTCCGTTAAGGGATTAACAATGGGGATCGTAGTTTACTTAAACTTGAAGAACAAAAAATTGGCGAATTGTACTGTTTGGATGCTTTGCATATATGTTTCTTAGACTATATAGAAGCAATATATAAAAAGATTTCATCCGTCTACCAGTTCCATTCATTGTTCTACTTGTCGAAAATTACAAATAATTTCCGTTAAGGGATTAACAATGGGGATCGTAGTTTACTTAAACTTGAAGAACAAAAAATTGGCGAATTGTACTGTTTGGATGCTTTGCATATATGTTTCTTAGACTATATAGAAGCAATATATACAATTATTTCAACAGTCTACCTATTCCATTCATTGTTCTACTTGCCGAAATTTACAAATAATTTCCTTTAAAGGATTAACAATGGGGCTCGTTGTTCACTTAAACTTGAAGAACAAAAAAGTGGCGAATGGTACTGTTTGGATGCTTTGCATATATGTTTCTTAGACTATAAAGAAGCAATATATACATTGATTTCAACCGTCTACCTGTTCCATTTATTGTTCTACTTGTCGAAATTTACAAATAATTTCCTTTAAAGGATTAACAATGGGGCTCGTAGTTCACTTAAACTTGAAGAACAAAAAATTGGCTAATTGTACTGTTTGGATGCTTTGCATATATGTTTCTTAGACTATTTAGAAGCAATATATAGAAAGATTACACCCGTCTACCTGTACTATTCATTGTTCTACTTGTAGAAAGTTACAAATAATTTCCGATAAAGGATTAACAATGGGGCTCGTTGTTCACTTAAACTTGAAGAACAAAAAATTGGCGAATGGTACTGTTTGGATGCTTTGCATATATGTTTCTTATACCATATAGAAGCAATATATACAAATATTTCAACCGTCTACCTGTTCCATTCATTGTTCTACTTGTCGAAATTTACAAATAATTTCCTTTAAAGGATTAACAATGGGGCTCGTAGTTCACTTAAACTTGAAGAACAAAAAATTGGCTAATTGTACTGTTTGGATGCTTTGCATATATGTTTCTTAGACTATTTAGAAGCAATATATAGAAAGATTACACCCGTCTACCTGTACTATTCATTGTTCTACTTGTAGAAAGTTACAAATAATTTCCGTTAAAGGATTAACAATGGGGCTCGTAGTTCACTTAAACTTGAAGAACAAAAAATTGGCGAATTGTACTGTTTAGATGCTTTGCATATAGGTTTCTTAGACTATATAGAAGCAACATATACAAAGATTTCAACCGTCTACCTGTTCTATTCATTGTTCTACTTGTAGAAAGTTACAAATAATTTCCGTTTAATGATTATCAATGGGGCTCGTTGTTCACTTAAACTTGAAGAACAAAAAATTGGCGAATGGTACTGTTTGGATGCTTTGCATATATGTTTCTTAGATTATATAGAAGCAATATATACAAAGATTTCAACCGTCTACCTGTTCCATTCATTGTTCTACTTGTCGAAAGTTACAAATAATTTCCGTTAAGGGATTAACAATGGGGATCGTAGTTTACTTAAACTTGAAGAACAATAAATTGGCGAATTGTACTGTTTAGATGCTTTGCATATAGGTTTCTTAGACTATATAGAAGCAACATATACAAAGATTTCAACCGTCTACCTGTTCTATTCATTGTTCTACTTGTAGAAAGTTACAAATAATTTCCGTTTAATGATTATCAATGGGGCTCGTTGTTCACTTAAACTTGAAGAACAAAAAATTGGCGAATGGTACTGTTTGGATGCTTTGCATATATGTTTCTTAGATTATATAGAAGCAATATATACAAAGATTTCAACCGTCTACCTGTTCCATTCATTGTTCTACTTGTCGAAAATTACAAATAATTTCCGATAAAGGATTAACAATGGGGCTCTTTGTTCACTTAAACTTGAAGAACAAAAAGTTGGCGAATGGTACTGTTTGGATGCTTTGCATATATGTTTCTTAGGCTATATAGATGCAATATATACAATGATTTCAACAGTCTACCTGTTCTATTCATTGTTCTACTTGTAGAAAGTTACAAATAATTTCCGTTTCATGATTATCAATGGGGCTAGTTGTTCACTTAAACTTGAAGAACAAAAAATTGGCGAATGGTACTGTTTGGATGCTTTGCATATATGTTTCTTAGGCTATATAGATGCAATATATATAATGATTTCAACAGTCTACCTGTTCCATTCATTGTTCTACTTGTCGAAATTTAGAAATAATTTCCTTTAAGGGATTAACAATGGGGCTCGTAGTTCACTTAAACTTGAAGAACAAAAAATTGTCGAATTGTACTATTTGGATGCTTTGCATACATGTTTCTTAGACTATATAGAAGCAATATATACAATGATTTCAACCGTCTACCTGTTCCATTCATTGTTCTACTTGTCGACAGTTTCAAATAATTTCCGTTAAGGGATTAACAATGGGGATCGTAGTTTACTTAAACTTGAAGAACAAAAAATTGGCGAATTGTACTGTTTGGATGCTTTTCATATATGTTTCTTAGACTATTTAGAAGCAATATATAGAAAGATTTCACCCGTCTACCTGTACTATTCATTGTTCTACTTGTAGAAAGTTACAAATAATTTCCATTTCATGATTATCAATGGGGCTCGCTGTTCACTTAAACTTGAAGATCAAAAAATTGGCGAATGTTTCTGTTTAGATGCTTTGCATATAGGTTTCTTAGACTATATAGAAGCAATATATACAATGATATCCATCGTCAACCTGTTCCATTCATTGTTCTACTTGTAGAAAATTACAATTAATTTCCGTTAAAGGATTAACAATGGGGCTCGTAGTTCACTTAAACTTGAAGAACAAAAAATTGGCGAATTGTACTGTTTGGATACTTTGCGTACATGTTTCTTAGACTATATAGAAGCAATATATACAAAGATTTCAACCGTTTACCAGTTCCATTCATTGTTCTACTTGTCGAAAGTTACAAATAATTTCCGATAAAGGATTAACAATGGGGCTCATTGTTCACTTAACCTTGAAGAACAAAAAATTGGCGAATGGTACTGTTTGGATGCTTTGCATATATGTTTCTTAGACTATATGGAAGCAATATATACAAATATTTCAACCGTCTACGTGTGTCAATCATTGTTCTACTCGTCGAAATATACAAATAATTTCCTTTAAAGGATTAACAATGGGGCTCATTGTTCACTTAAAATTGAAGAACAAAAAATTGGCGAATTGTACTGAATGGATGCTTTGCATATATGTTTTTCAGACTATATAGAATCAATATATACAAAGATTTCAACCGTTTACCTGTTCCATTCATTGTTCTACTTGTCGCAAGTTACAAATAATTTCCGTTAAAGGATTAACAATGGGGATCGTAGTTCACTTAAACTTGAAGAACAAAAAATTGGCGAATGGTACTGTTTGGATACTTTGCATATATGTTTCTTAGACTATATAGAAGCAATATATACAAAGATTTGAACCGTCTACGAGTTCCAATCATTGTTCTACTTGTCGCAAGTTACAAATAATTTCCGTTAAAGTATTAACAATGGGGCTCGTAGTTCACTTAAACTTGAAGATCAAATAATTGGCGAATTGTACTGTTTGGACGCATTGCATATATGTTTCTTAGACTATATAGAAGCAATATATACAAAGATTTCAACCGTCTACCTGTTCCATTCATTGTTCTACTTGTCGAAAGTTACAAATAATTTCCTTTAAAGGATTAACAATGGGGCTCGTAGTTCACTTAAACTTGAAGAAAAAAAAATTGGCGAATGGTACTGTTTGGATGCTTTGCATATATGTTTCTTAAACTATATAGAAGCAATATATACATTGATTTCAACCGGCTACCTGTTCCATTCATTGTTCTACTTGTCGCAAGTTACAAATAATTTCCGTTAAAGTATTAACAATGGGGCTCGTAGTTCACTTAAACTTGAAGATCAAATAATTGGCGAATTGTACTGTTTGGACGCATTGCATATATGTTTCTTAGACTATATAGAAGCAATATATACAATGATTTCAACAGTCTACCTGTTCCATTCATTGTTCTACTTGTCGAAATTTACAAATAATTTCCTTTAATGGATTAACAATGGGGCTCGTAGTTCACTTAAACTTGAAGAACAAAAAATTGGCGAATGGTACTGTTTGGATGCTTTGCATATATGTTTCTTAGACTATATGGAAGCACTATATACAAAGATTTCAACCGTCTACGTGTTCCAATCATTGTTCTACTTGTCGAAATTTACAAATAATTTCCTTTAAAGGATTAACAATGGGGCTCATTGTTCACTTAAACTTGAAGAACAAAAAATTGGCGAATTGTACTGTTTGGATGCTTTGCGTTCATGTTTCTTAGACTAGATGGAAGCAATATATACAAGGATTTCAACCGCCTACCTGTTCCATTCATTGTTCTACTTGTCGAAAGTTACAAATAATTACCGATAAAGGATTAACCATTGGGGCTCATTGTTCACTTAAACTTGAAGAACAAAAAATTGGCGAATTGTACTGTTTGGATGATTTGCATATATGTTTCTTAGACTATATGGAAGCAATATATACAAGGATTTCAACCGTCTACCTGTTCCATTCATTGTTCCACTTGTCGAAAGTTACAAATAATTACCGATAAAGGATTAACCATTGGGGCTCATTGTTCACTTAAACTTGAAGAACAAAAAATTGGCGAATTGTACTGTTTGGATGCTTTGCATATATGTTTCTTAGACTATATAGAAGCAATATATACATTGATTTCAACCGGCTACCTGTTCCATTCATTGTTCTACTTGTCGCAAGTTACAAATAATTTCCGTTAAAGTATTAACAATGGGGCTCGTAGTTCACATAAACTTGAAGATCAAATAATAGGCGAATTGTACTGTTTGTACGCTTTGCATATATGTTTCTTAGACTATATAGAAGCAATATATACAATGATTTCAACAGTCTACCTGTTCCATTCATTGTTCTACTTGTCGAAATTTACAAATAATTTCCTTTAAAGGATTAACAATGGGGCTCGTAGTTCACTTAAACTTGAAGAACAAAAAATTGGCGAATGGTACTGTTTGGATGCTATGCATATATGTTTCTTAGATTATATAGACGCAATATATACAAGGGTTTCAACCGTCTACCTGTTCCATTCATTGTTCTACTTGTCGAAAGTTACAAATAGTTACCGATAAAGGATTAATCATTGGGGCTCATTGTTCACTTAAACTTGAAGAACAAAAAATTGCCGAATTGTACTGTTTGGATGCTTTGCATATATGTTTCTTAGGCTATATAGAAGCAATATATACACAGATTTCAACCGTCTACCTGTTCCATTCATTTTTCTACTTGTCGAAAGTTACAAATAATTTCCTTTAAAGGATTAACAATGGGGCTCATTGTTCACTTAAACTTGAAGAACAAAAAATTGGCGAATTGTACTGTTTGGATGCTTTGCATATATGTTTCTTAGACGATATAGAAGCAATATATACAATGATTTCAACAGTCTACCTGTTCCATTCATTGTTCTACTTGTCGAAAGTTACAAATAATTTCCGTTAAGGGATTAACAATGGGGATCGTAGTTTACTTAAACTTGAAGAACAAAAAATTGGCGAATTGTACTGTTTGGATGCTTTGCATATATGTTTCTTATACTATATAGAAGCAATATATACAAATATTTCAACCGTCTACCTGTTCCATTCATTGTTCTACTTGTCGAAATTTACAAATAATTTCCGATAACGGATTAACCATTGGGGCTCATTGTTCACTTAAACTTGAAGAACAAAAAATTGGCGAATTGTACTGTTTGGATGCTTTGCATATATGTTTCTTAGACTATATAGAAGCAATATATACACAGATTTCAACCGTCTACCTGTTCCATTCATTGTTCTACTTGTCGAAAGTTACAAATAATTTCCGATAAGGGATTAACAATGGGGATCGCAGTTTACTTAAACTTGAAGAACAAATAATTGGCGAATTGTACTGTTTGGATGCTTTGCATATATGTTTCTTATACCATATAGAAGCAATATATACAAATATTTCAACCGTCTACCTGTTCCATTCATTGTTCTACTTGTCGAAATTTACAAATAATTTCCTTTAAAGGATTAACAATGGGGCTCGTAGTTCACTTAAACTTGAAGAACAAAAAATTGGCTAATTGTACTGTTTGGATGCTTTGCATATATGTTTCTTAGACTATTTAGAAGCAATATATAGAAAGATTACACCCGTCTACCTGTACTATTCATTGTTCTACTTGTAGAAAGTTACAAATAATTTCCGTTAAAGGATTAACAATGGGGCTCGTAGTTCACTTAAACTTGAAGAACAAAAAATTGGCGAATTGTACTGTTTGGATGCTTTGCATATATGTTTCGTAGACTATATAGAAGCAATATATACAATGATTTCAACCGTCTACATGATCCATTCATTGTTCTACTTGTCGAAATTTACAAATAATTTCCTTTAAAGGATTGACAATGGGGCTCGTAGTTCACTTAAACTTGAAGAGCAAAAAATTGGCGAATTGTACTGTTTGGACGCTTTGCATATATGTTTCTTGGACTATATAGAAGCAATATATACAATGATTTCAACAGTCTACCTGTTCCATTCATTGTTCTACTTGTCGAAAGTTACAAATAATTTCCGTTAAGGGATTAACAATGGGGATCGTAGTTTACTTAAACTTGAAGAACAATAAATTGGCGAATTGTACTGTTTAGATGCTTTGCATATAGGTTTCTTAGACTATATAGAAGCAACATATACAAAGATTTCAACCGTCTACCTGTTCTATTCATTGTTCTACTTGTAGAAAGTTACAAATAATTTCCGTTTCATGATTATCAATGGGGCTCGTTGTTCACTTAAACGTGAAGAACAAAAAATTGGCGAATGGTACTGTTTGGATGCTTTGCATATATGTTTCTTAGATTATATAGAAGCAATATATACAAAGATTTCAACCGTCTACCTGTTCCATTCATTGTTCTACTTGTCGAAAATTACAAATAATTTCCGATAAAGGATTAACAATGGGGCTCTTTGTTCACTTAAACTTGAAGAACAAAAAATTGGCGAATGGTACTGTTTGGATGCTTTGCATATATGTTTCTTAGACTATATAGAAGCAATATATACATTGATTTCAACCGTCTACCTGTTCCATTCATTGTTCTACTTGTCGCAAGTTATAAATAATTTCCGTTAAAGTATTAACAATGGGGCGCGTAGTTCACTTAAACTTGAAGATCAAATAATTGGCGAATTGTACTGTTTGGATGCTTTGCATATATGTTTCGTAGACTATATAGAAGCAATATATACAATGATTTCAACCGTCTACATGATCCATTCATTGTTCTACTTGTCGAAATTTACAAATAATTTCCTTTAAAGGATTGACAATGGGGCTCGTAGTTCACTTAAACTTGAAGAGCAAAAAATTGGCGAATTGTACTGTTTGGACGCTTTGCATATATGTTTCTTGGACTATATAGAAGCAATATATACAATGATTTCAACAGTCTACCTGTTCCATTCATTGTTCTACTTGTCGAAAGTTACAAATAATTTCCGTTAAGGGATTAACAATGGGGATCGTAGTTTACTTAAACTTGAAGAACAATAAATTGGCGAATTGTACTGTTTAGATGCTTTGCATATATGTTTCTTAGACTATATAGAAGCAATATATACAAAGATTTCAACCGTCTACCTGTTCCATTCATTGTTCTACTTGTCGAAAGTTACAAATAATTTCCGATAAAGGATTAACAATGGGGCTCAATGTTCACTTAAACTTGAAGATCAAAAAATTGGAGAATGTTACTGTATAGATGCTTTGCATATAGGTTTCTTAGACTATATAGAAGCAACATATACAAAGATTTCAACCGTCTACCAGTTCCATTGATTGTTCTACTTGTCGAAAGTTACAAATAATTTCCGATAAAGGATTAACAATGGGGCTCATTGTTCACTTAAACTTGAAGATCAAAAAATTGGCGAATGTTACTGTTTAGATGCTTTGCATATAAGTTTCGTAGACTATATAGAAGCAACATATACAAAGATTTCAACCGTCTACCTGTTCTATTCATTGTTCTACTTGTAGAAAGTTACAAATAATTTCCGTTTCATGATTATCAATGGGGCTAGTTGTTCACTTAAACTTGAAGAACAAAAAATTGGCGAATGGTACTGTTTGGATGCTTTGCATATATGTTTCTTAGGCTATATAGATGCAATATATACAATGATTTCAACAGTCTACCTGTTCCATTCATTGTTCTACTTGTCGAAATTTAGAAATAATTTCCTTTAAGGGATTAACAATGGGGCTCGTAGTTCACTTAAACTTGAAGAACAAAAAATTGTCGAATTGTACTATTTGGATGCTTTGCATACATGTTTCTTAGACTATATAGAAGCAATATATACAATGATTTCAACCGTCTACCTGTTCCATTCATTGTTCTACTTGTCGACAGTTTCAAATAATTTCCGTTAAGGGATTAACAATGGGGATCGTAGTTTACTTAAACTTGAAGAACAAAAAATTGGCGAATTGTACTGTTTGGATGCTTTTCATATATGTTTCTTAGACTATTTAGAAGCAATATATAGAAAGATTTCACCCGTCTACCTGTACTATTCATTGTTCTACTTGTAGAAAGTTACAAATAATTTCCATTTCATGATTATCAATGGGGCTCGCTGTTCACTTAAACTTGAAGATCAAAAAATTGGCGAATGTTTCTGTTTAGATGCTTTGCATATAGGTTTCTTAGACTATATAGAAGCAATATATACAATGATTTCAACCGTCTACCTGTTCCATTCATTGTTCTACTTGTCGAAAGTTACAATTAATTTCCTTTAAAGGATTAACAATGGGGATCGTAGTTTACTTAAACTTGAAGATCAAATAATTGGCGAATTGTACTGTTTGGACGATTTGCATATATGTTTCTTAGACTATATAGAAGCAATATATACAATGATTTCAACAGTCTACCTGTTCCATTCATTGTTCTACTTGTCGAAATTTACAAATAATTTCCTTTAAAGGATTAACAATGGGGCTCGTAGTTCACTTAAACTTGAAGAACAAAAAATTGGCGAATGGTACTGTTTGGATGCTTTGCATATATGTTTCTTAGACTATATAGAAGCAATATATACAATGATTTCAACAGTCTACCTGTTCCATTCAATGTTCTACTTGTCGAAATTTACAAATAATTTCCTTTAAAGTATTAACAATGGGGCTCGTAGTTCACTTAAACTTGAAGAACAAAAAATTGGCGAATGGTACTGTTTGGATGCTTTGCATATATGTTTCTTAGATTATATAGACGCAATATATACAAGGATTTCAACCGTCTACCTGTTCCATTCATTGTTCTACTTGTCGCAAGTTACAAATAATTTCCGTTAAAGGATTAACAATGGGGATCGTAGTTCACTTAAACTTGAAGAACAAAAAATTGGCGAATGGTACTGTTTGGATGCTTTGCATATATGTTTCTTAGACTATATAGAAGCAATATATACAAAGATTTGAACCGTCTACGAGTTCCAATCATTGTTCTACTTGTCGCAAGTTACAAATAATTTCCGTTAAAGTATTAACAATGGGGCTCGTAGTTCACTTAAACTTGAAGATCAAATAATTGGCGAATTGTACTGTTTGGACGCATTGCATATATGTTTCTTAGACTATATAGAAGCAATATATACAAAGATTTCAACCGTCTACCTGTTCCATTCATTGTTCTACTTGTCGAAAGTTACAAATAATTTCCTTTAAAGGATTAACAATGGGGCTCGTAGTTCACTTAAACTTGAAGAAAAAAAAATTGGCGAATGGTACTGTTTGGATGCTTTGCATATATGTTTCTTAAACTATATAGAAGCAATATATACATTGATTTCAACCGGCTACCTGTTCCATTCATTGTTCTACTTGTCGCAAGTTACAAATAATTTCCGTTAAAGTATTAACAATGGGGCTCGTAGTTCACTTAAACCTGAAGATCAAATAATTGGCGAATTGTACTGTTTGGACGCATTGCATATATGTTTCTTAGACTATATAGAAGCAATATATACAATGATTTCAACAGTCTACCTGTTCCATTCATTGTTCTACTTGTCGAAATTTACAAATAATTTCCTTTAATGGATTAACAATGGGGCTCGTAGTTCACTTAAACTTGAAGAACAAAAAATTGGCGAATGGTACTGTTTGGATGCTTTGCATATATGTTTCTTAGACTATATGGAAGCACTATATACAAAGATTTCAACCGTCTACGTGTTCCAATCATTGTTCTACTTGTCGAAATTTACAAATAATTTCCTTTAAAGGATTAACAATGGGGCTCATTGTTCACTTAAACTTGAAGAACAAAAAATTGGCGAATTGTACTGTTTGGATGCTTTGCGTTCATGTTTCTTAGACTAGATGGAAGCAATATATACAAGGATTTCAACCGCCTACCTGTTCCATTCATTGTTCTACTTGTCGAAAGTTACAAATAATTACCGATAAAGGATTAACCATTGGGGCTCATTGTTCACTTAAACTTGAAGAACAAAAAATTGGCGAATTGTACTGTTTGGATGATTTGCATATATGTTTCTTAGACTATATGGAAGCAATATATACAAGGATTTCAACCGTCTACCTGTTCCATTCATTGTTCCACTTGTCGAAAGTTACAAATAATTACCGATAAAGGATTAACCATTGGGGCTCATTGTTCACTTAAACTTGAAGAACAAAAAATTGGCGAATTGTACTGTTTGGATGCTTTGCATATATGTTTCTTAGACTATATAGAAGCAATATGTACACAGATTTCAACCGTCTACCTGTTCCATTCATTTTTCTACTTGTCGAAAGTTACAAATAATTTCCTTTAAAGGATTAACAATGGGGCTCGTAGTTCACTTAAACTTGAAGAACAAAAAATTGGCGAATTGTACTGTTTGGATGCTTTGCATAGATGTTTCTTAGACTATTTAGAAGCAATATATAGAAAGATTTCACCCGTCTACCTGTACTATTCATTGTTCTACTTGTAGATAGTTACAAATAATTGCCATTTCATGATTATCAATGGGGCTCGCTGTTCACTTAAACTTGAAGAACAAAAAATTGGCGAATTGTACTGTTTGGATGCTTTGCATATATGTTTCTTAGACTATATAGAAGCAATATATACATTGATTTCAACCGGCTACCTGTTCCATTCATTGTTCTACTTGTCGCAAGTTACAAATAATTTCCGTTAAAGTATTAACAATGGGGCTCGTAGTTCACATAAACTTGAAGATCAAATAATAGGCGAATTGTACTGTTTGGACGCTTTGCATATATGTTTCTTAGACTATATAGAAGCAATATATACAATGATTTCAACAGTCTACCTGTTCCATTCATTGTTCTACTTGTCGAAATTTACAAATAATTTCCTTTAAAGGATTAACAATGGGGCTCGTAGTTCACTTAAACTTGAAGAACAAAAAATTGGCGAATGGTACTGTTTGGATGCTATGCATATATGTTTCTTAGATTATATAGACGCAATATATACAAGGGTTTCAACCGTCTACCTGTTCCATTCATTGTTCTACTTGTCGAAAGTTACAAATAGTTACCGATAAAGGATTAATCATTGGGGCTCATTGTTCACTTAAACTTGAAGAACAAAAAATTGCCGAATTGTACTGTTTGGATGCTTTGCATATATGTTTCTTAGGCTATATAGAAGCAATATATACACAGATTTCAACCGTCTACCTGTTCCATTCATTTTTCTACTTGTCGAAAGTTACAAATAATTTCCTTTAAAGGATTAACAATGGGGCTCATTGTTCACTTAAACTTGAAGAACAAAAAATTGGCGAATTGTACTGTTTGGATGCTTTGCATATATGTTTCTTAGACGATATAGAAGCAATATATACAATGATTTCAACAGTCTACCTGTTCCATTCATTGTTCTACTTGTCGAAAGTTACAAATAATTTCCGTTAAGGGATTAACAATTGGGATCGTAGTTTACTTAAACTTGAAGAACAAAAAATTGGCGAATTGTACTGTTTGGATGCTTTGCATATATGTTTCTTATACTATATAGAAGCAATATATACAAATATTTCAACCGTCTACCTGTTCCATTCATTGTTCTACTTGTCGAAATTTACAAATAATTTCCGATAACGGATTAACCATTGGGGCTCATTGTTCACTTAAACTTGAAGAACAAAAAATTGGCGAATTGTACTGTTTGGATGCTTTGCATATATGTTTCTTAGACTATATAGAAGCAATATATACACAGATTTCAACCGTCTACCTGTTCCATTCATTGTTCTACTTGTCGAAAGTTACAAATAATTTCCGATAAGGGATTAACAATGGGGATCGCAGTTTACTTAAACTTGAAGAACAAATAATTGGCGAATTGTACTGTTTGGATGCTTTGCATATATGTTTCTTATACCATATAGAAGCAATATATACAAATATTTCAACCGTCTACCTGTTCCATTCATTGCTCTACTTGTCGAAATTTACAAATAATTTCCTTTAAAGGATTAACAATGGGGCTCGTAGTTCACTTAAACTTGAAGAACAAAAAATTGGCTAATTGTACTGTTTGGATGCTTTGCATATATGTTTCTTAGACTATTTAGAAGCAATATATAGAAAGATTACACCCGTCTACCTGTACTATTCATTGTTCTACTTGTAGAAAGTTACAAATAATTTCCGTTAAAGGATTAACAATGGGGCTCGTAGTTCACTTAAACTTGAAGAACAAAAAATTGGCGAATTGTACTGTTTGGATGCTTTGCATATATGTTTCGTAGACTATATAGAAGCAATATATACAATGGTTTCAACCGTCTACATGATCCATTCATTGTTCTACTTGTCGAAATTTACAAATAATTTCCTTTAAAGGATTGACAATGGGGCTCGTAGTTCACTTAAACTTGAAGAGCAAAAAATTGGCGAATTGTACTGTTTGGACGCTTTGCATATATGTTTCTTGGACTATATAGAAGCAATATATACAATGATTTCAACAGTCTACCTGTTCCATTCATTGTTCTACTTGTCGAAAGTTACAAATAATTTCCGTTAAGGGATTAACAATGGGGATCGTAGTTTACTTAAACTTGAAGAACAATAAATTGGCGAATTGTACTGTTTAGATGCTTTGCATATAGGTTTCTTAGACTATATAGAAGCAACATATACAAAGATTTCAACCGTCTACCTGTTCTATTCATTGTTCTACTTGTAGAAAGTTACAAATAATTTCCGTTTCATGATTATCAATGGGGCTCGTTGTTCACTTAAACGTGAAGAACAAAAAATTGGCGAATGGTACTGTTTGGATGCTTTGCATATATGTTTCTTAGATTATATAGAAGCAATATATACAAAGATTTCAACCGTCTACCTGTTCCATTCATTGTTCTACTTGTCGAAAATTACAAATAATTTCCGATAAAGGATTAACAATGGGGCTCTTTGTTCACTTAAACTTGAAGAACAAAAAATTGGCGAATGGTACTGTTTGGATGCTTTGCATATATGTTTCTTAGACTATATAGAAGCAATATATACATTGATTTCAACCGTCTACCTGTTCCATTCATTGTTCTACTTGTCGCAAGTTATAAATAATTTCCGTTAAAGTATTAACAATGGGGCGCGTAGTTCACTTAAACTTGAAGATCAAATAATTGGCGAATTGTACTGTTTGGATGCTTTGCATATATGTTTCGTAGACTATATAGAAGCAATATATACAATGATTTCAACCGTCTACATGATCCATTCATTGTTCTACTTGTCGAAATTTACAAATAATTTCCTTTAAAGGATTGACAATGGGGCTCGTAGTTCACTTAAACTTGAAGAGCAAAAAATTGGCGAATTGTACTGTTTGGACGCTTTGCATATATGTTTCTTGGACTATATAGAAGCAATATATACAATGATTTCAACAGTCTACCTGTTCCATTCATTGTTCTACTTGTCGAAAGTTACAAATAATTTCCGTTAAGGGATTAACAATGGGGATCGTAGTTTACTTAAACTTGAAGAACAATAAATTGGCGAATTGTACTGTTTAGATGCTTTGCATATATGTTTCTTAGACTATATAGAAGCAATATATACAAAGATTTCAACCGTCTACCTGTTCCATTCATTGTTCTACTTGTCGAAAGTTACAAATAATTTCCGATAAAGGATTAACAATGGGGCTCAATGTTCACTTAAACTTGAAGATCAAAAAATTGGAGAATGTTACTGTATAGATGCTTTGCATATAGGTTTCTTAGACTATATAGAAGCAACATATACAAAGATTTCAACCGTCTACCAGTTCCATTGATTGTTCTACTTGTCGAAAGTTACAAATAATTTCCGATAAAGGATTAACAATGGGGCTCATTGTTCACTTAAACTTGAAGATCAAAAAATTGGCGAATGTTACTGTTTAGATGCTTTGCATATAAGTTTCGTAGACTATATAGAAGCAACATATACAAAGATTTCAACCGTCTACCTGTTCTATTCATTGTTCTACTTGTAGAAAGTTACAAATAATTTCCGTTTCATGATTATCAATGGGGCTAGTTGTTCACTTAAACTTGAAGAACAAAAAATTGGCGAATGGTACTGTTTGGATGCTTTGCATATATGTTTCTTAGGCTATATAGATGCAATATATACAATGATTTCAACAGTCTACCTGTTCCATTCATTGTTCTACTTGTCGAAATTTAGAAATAATTTCCTTTAAGGGATTAACAATGGGGCTCGTAGTTCACTTAAACTTGAAGAACAAAAAATTGTCGAATTGTACTATTTGGATGCTTTGCATACATGTTTCTTAGACTATATAGAAGCAATATATACAATGATTTCAACCGTCTACCTGTTCCATTCATTGTTCTACTTGTCGACAGTTTCAAATAATTTCCGTTAAGGGATTAACAATGGGGATCGTAGTTTACTTAAACTTGAAGAACAAAAAATTGGCGAATTGTACTGTTTGGATGCTTTTCATATATGTTTCTTAGACTATTTAGAAGCAATATATAGAAAGATTTCACCCGTCTACCTGTACTATTCATTGTTCTACTTGTAGAAAGTTACAAATAATTTCCATTTCATGATTATCAATGGGGCTCGCTGTTCACTTAAACTTGAAGATCAAAAAATTGGCGAATGTTTCTGTTTAGATGCTTTGCATATAGGTTTCTTAGACTATATAGAAGCAATATATACAATGATATCCATCGTCAACCTGTTCCATTCATTGTTCTACTTGTAGAAAATTACAATTAATTTCCGTTAAAGGATTAACAATGGGGCTCGTAGTTCACTTAAACTTGAAGAACAAAAAATTGGCGAATTGTACTGTTTGGATACTTTGCGTACATGTTTCTTAGACTATATAGAAGCAATATATACAAAGATTTCAACCGTTTACCTGTTCCATTCATTGTTCTACTTGTCGAAAGTTACAAATAATTTCCGATAAAGGATTAACAATGGGGCTCATTGTTCACTTAACCTTGAAGAACAAAAAATTGGCGAATGGTACTGTTTGGATGCTTTGCATATATGTTTCTTAGACTATATGGAAGCAATATATACAAATATTTCAACCGTCTACGTGTGTCAATCATTGTTCTACTCGTCGAAATATACAAATAATTTCCTTTAAAGGATTAACAATGGGGCTCATTGTTCACTTAAAATTGAAGAACAAAAAATTGGCGAATTGTACTGAATGGATGCTTTGCATATATGTTTTTCAGACTATATAGAATCAATATATACAAAGATTTCAACCGTTTACCTGTTCCATTCATTGTTCTACTTGTCGCAAGTTACAAATAATTTCCGTTAAAGGATTAACAATGGGGATCGTAGTTCACTTAAACTTGAAGAACAAAAAATTGGCGAATGGTACTGTTTGGATGCTTTGCATATATGTTTCTTAGACTATATAGAAGCAATATATACAAAGATTTGAACCGTCTACGAGTTCCAATCATTGTTCTACTTGTAGAAAGTTACAATTAATTTCCGTTAAAGGATTAACAATGGGGCTCATTGTTCACTTAAACTTGAAGAACAAAAAATTGGCGAATGGTACTGTTTGGATGCTTTGCGTACATGTTTCTTATACTATATTTAAGCAATATATACAAAGATTTCAACCGTGGACGTGTTCCAATCATTGTTCTACTTGTCGAAATTTACAAATAATTTCCTTTAAAGGATTAACAATGGGGCTCGTAGTTCACTTAAACTTGAAGAACAAAAAATTGGCGAATTGTACTGTTTGGATGCTTTGCACATATGTATCTTAGACTATATAGAAGCAATATATACAATGATTTCAACAGTCTACCTGTTCCATTCATTGTTCTACTTGTCGAAATTTACAACTAATTTCCTTTAAAGGATTAACAATGGGGCTCGTAGTTCACTTAAACTTGAAGAACAAAAAATTGGCGAATGGTACTGTTTGGACGCTTTGCATATAGGTTTCTTAGACTATATAGAAGCAACATATACAAAGATTTCAACCGTCTACCTGTTCTATTCATTGTTCTTCTTGTCGAAAGTTACAAATAATTTCCGTTTCATGATTATCAATGGGCCTCGTTGTTCACTTAAACTTGAAGAACAAAAAATTGGCGACTGGTACTGTTTGGATGCTTTGCACATATGTTTCTTAGACTATATAGAAGCAATATATAAAATGATTTCAACAGTCTACCAGTTCCATTCATTGTTCTACTTGTCGAAAGTTACAAATAATTTCTGATAAAGGATTAACAATGGGGCTCATTGTTCACTTAAACTTGAAGAACAAAAAATTGGCGAATGGTACTGTTTGGATGCTTTGCATATATGTTTCTTAGACTATATAGAAGCAATATATACATTGATTTCAACCGTCTACCTGTTCCACTCATTGTTCTACTTGTCGCAAGTTACAAATAATTTCCGTTAAAGTATTAACAATGGGGCTCGTAGTTCACTTAAACTTGAAGATGAAATAATTGGCGAATTGTACTGTTTGGATGCTTTGCATATTTGTTTCGCAGACTATATAGAAGCAATATATACAATGATTTCAACCGTCTACATGATCCATTCATTGTTCTACTTGTCGAAATTTACAAATAATTTCCTTTAAAGGATTAACAATGGGGCTCGTAGTTCACTTAAACATGAAGATGAAATAATTGTCGAATTGTACTGTTTGGATGCTTTGCATATATGTTTCTTAGACTATATAAAAGCAATATATACAATGATTTCAACCGTCTACCTGATCCATTCATTGTTCTACTTGTCGAAATTTACAAATAATTTCCTTTAAAGGATTAACAATGGGGCTCGTAGTTCACTTAAACTTGAAATACAAAAAATTGGCGAATTGTACTGTTTGGATGCTTTGCATATATGTTTCTTAGACTATTTAGAAGCAATATATAGAAAGATTTCACCCGTCCACCTGTACTATTCATTGTTCTACTTGTAGAAAGTTACAAATAATTTCCATTTCATGATTATCAATGGGGCTCGCTGTTCACTTAAACTTGAAGATCAAAAAATTGGCGATTGTTACTGTTTAGATGCTTTGCATATAGGTTTCTTAGACTATATAGAAGCAACATATACAAAGATTTCAACCGTCTACCTGTTCTGTTCATTGTTCTACTTGTAGAAAGTTACAAATAATTTCCGTTTCATGATTATCAATGGGGCTCGTTGTTCACTTAAACTTGAAGAACAAAAATTTGGCGAATGGTACTGTTTGAATGCTTTGCATATATGTTTCTTAGATTATATAGAAGCAATATATACAAAGATTTCAACCGTCTACCTGTTCCATTCATTGTTCTACTTGTCGAAAGTTGCAAATAATTACCGATAAAGGATTAACCATTGGGGCTCATTGTTCACTTAAACTTGAAGAACAAAAAATTGGCGAATTGTACTGTTTGGATGCTTTGCATATATGTTTCTTAGACTATATAGAAGCAATATATACAAAGATTTCAACCGTCTACCTGTTCCATTCATTGTTCTACTTGTCGAAAGTTACAAATAATTTCCGATAAAGGATTAACAATGGGGCTCATTGTTCACTTAAACTTGAAGGACAAAAAATTGGCGAATTGTACTGTTTGGATGCTTTGCATATATGTTTCTTAGACTATATGGAAGCAATATATACAAAGATTTCAACCGTCTACGTGTTCCATTCATTGTTCTACTTGTCGAAATTTACAAATAATTTCCGTTAAAGGATTAACAATGGGGCTCGCTGTTCACTTAAACTTGAAGATCAAAAAATTGGCGATTGTTACTGTTTAGATGCTTTGCATATAGGTTTCTCAGACTATATAGAAGCAACATATACAAAGATTTCAACCGTCTATCTGTTCTGTTCATTGTTCTACTTGTAGAAAGTTACAAATAATTTCCGTTTCATGATTATCAATGGGGCTCGTTGTTGACTTAAACTTGAAGAACAAAAAATTGGCGAATGGTACTGTTTGGATGCTTTGCATATATGTTTCTTAGACTATATAGAAGCAATATATACACAGATTTCAACCGTCTACCTGTTCCATTCATTTTTCTACTTGTCGAAAGTTACAAATAATTTCCTTTAAAGGATTAACAATGGGGCTCATTGTTCACTTAAACTTGAAGAACAAAAAATTGGCTAATTGTACTGTTTGGATGCTTTGCATATATGTTTCTTAGACGATATAGAAGCAATATATACAATGATTTCAACAGTCTACCTGTTCCATTCATTGTTCTACTTGTCGAAATTTACAAATAATTTCCTTTAAAGGATTAACAATGGGGCTCGTAGTTCACTTAAACTTGAAGAACAAAAAATTGGCGAATGTTAACGTTTGGATGCTTTGCATAGATGTTTCTTAGACTATTTAGAAGCAATATATAGAAAGATTTCACCCGTCTACCTGTACTATTCATTGTTCTACTTGTAGATAGTTACAAATAATTGCCATTTCATGATTATCAATGGGGCTCGCTGTTCACTTATACTTGAAGAACAAAAAATTGGCGAATTGTACTGTTTGGATGCTTTGCATATATGTTTCTTAGACTATATAGAATCAATATATACAAAGATTTCAACCGTCTACCTGTTCCATTCATTGTTCTACTTGTCGAAAGTTACAAATAATTTCCTTTAAAGGATTAACAATGGGGCTCGTAGTTCACTTAAACTTGAAGAAAAAAAAATTGGCGAATGGTACTGTTTGGATGCTTTGCATATATGTTTCTTAGACTATATAGAAGCAATATATACATTGATTTCAACCGGCTACCTGTTCCATTCATTGTTCTACTTGTCGCAAGTTACAAATAATTTCCGTTAAAGTATTAACAATGGGGCTCGTAGTTCACTTAAACTTGAAGATCAAATAATTGGCGAATTGTACTGTTTGGACGCATTGCATATATGTTTCTTAGACTATATAGAAGCAATATATACAATGATTTCAACAGTCTACCTGTTCCATTCATTGTTCTACTTGTCGAAATTTACAAATAATTTCCTTTAATGGATTAACAATGGGGCTCGTAGTTCACTTAAACTTGAAGAACAAAAAATTGGCGAATGGTACTGTTTGGATGCTTTGCATATATGTTTCTTAGACTATATAGAAGCAATATATACATTGATTTCAACCGGCTACCTGTTCCATTCATTGTTCTACTTGTCGCAAGTTACAAATAATTTCCGTTAAAGTATTAACAATGGGGCTCGTAGTTCACTTAAACTTGAAGATCAAATAATTGGCGAATTGTACTGTTTGGACGCATTGCATATATGTTTCTTAGACTATATAGAAGCAATATATACAATGATTTCAACAGTCTACCTGTTCCATTCATTGTTCTACTTGTCGAAATTTACAAATAATTTCCTTTAATGGATTAACAATGGGGCTCGTAGTTCACTTAAACTTGAAGATCAAATAATTGGCGAATTGTACTGTTTGGACGCATTGCATATATGTTTCTTAGACTATATAGAAGCAATATATACAATGATTTCAACAGTCTACCTGTTCCATTAATTGTTCTACTTGTCGAAAGTTACAAATAATTTCCGATAAAGGATTAACAATGGGGCTCATTGTTCACTTAAACTTGAAGGACAAAAAATTGGCGAATGGTACTGTTTGGATGCTTTGCGTTCATGTTTCTTAGACTATTTGGAAGCAATATATACAAGGATTTCAACCGTCTACCTGTTCCATTCATTGTTCTACTTGTCGAAAGTTACAAATAATTACCGATAAAGGATTAACCATTGGGGCTCATTGTTCACTTAAACTTGAAGAACAAAAAATTGGCGAATTGTACTGTTTGGATGCTTTGCATATATGTTTCTTAGACTATATAGAAGCAATATGTACACAGATTTCCACCGTCTACCTGTTCCATTCATTTTTCTACTTGTCGAAAGTTACAAATAATTTCCTTTAAAGGATTAACAATGGGGCTCGTAGTTCACTTAAACTTGAAGAACAAAAAATTGGCGAATGGTACTGTTTGGATGCTTTGCGTTCATGTTTCTTAGACTATTTGGAAGCAATATATACAAGGATTTCAACCGTCTACCTGTTCCATTCATTGTTCTACTTGTCGAAAGTTACAAATAATTTCCGATAAAGGATTAACCATTGGGGCTCATTGTTCACTTAAACTTGAAGAACAAAAATTGGCGAATGGTACTGTTTGGATGCTTTGCGTTCATTTTCCTTAGACTATATGGAAGCAATATATACAAGGATTTCAACCGTCTACCTGTTCCATTCATTGTTCTACTTGTCGAAAGTTACAAATAATTACCGATAAAGGATTAACCATTGGGGCTCATTGTTCACTTAAACTTGAAGAACAAAAAATTGGCGAATTGTACTGTTTGGATGCTTTGCATATATGTTTCTTAGACTATATAGAAGCAATATATACATTGATTTCAACCGGCTACCTGTTCCATTCATTGTTCTACTTGTCGCAAGTTACAAATAATTTCCGTTAAAGTATTAACAATGGGGCTCGTAGTTCACATAAACTTGAAGATCAAATAATAGGCGAATTGTACTGTTTGGACGCTTTGCATATATGTTTCTTAGACTATATAGAAGCAATATATACAATGATTTCAACAGTCTACCTGTTCCATTCATTGTTCTACTTGTCGAAATTTACAAATAATTTCCTTTAAAGGATTAACAATGGGGCTCGTAGTTCACTTAAACTTGAAGAACAAAAAATTGGCGAATGGTACTGTTTGGATGCTATGCATATATGTTTCTTAGATTATATAGACGCAATATATACAAGGGTTTCAACCGTCTACCTGTTCCATTCATTGTTCTACTTGTCGAAAGTTACAAATAGTTACCGATAAAGGATTAATCATTGGGGCTCATTGTTCACTTAAACTTGAAGAACAAAAAATTGCCGAATTGTACTGTTTGGATGCTTTGCATATATGTTTCTTAGGCTATATAGAAGCAATATATACACAGATTTCAACCGTCTACCTGTTCCATTCATTTTTCTACTTGTCGAAAGTTACAAATAATTTCCTTTAAAGGATTAACAATGGGGCTCATTGTTCACTTAAACTTGAAGAACAAAAAATTGGCGAATTGTACTGTTTGGATGCTTTGCATATATGTTTCTTAGACGATATAGAAGCAATATATACAATGATTTCAACAGTCTACCTGTTCCATTCATTGTTCTACTTGTCGAAAGTTACAAATAATTTCCGTTAAGGGATTAACAATGGGGATCGTAGTTTACTTAAACTTGAAGAACAAAAAATTGGCGAATTGTACTGTTTGGATGCTTTGCATATATGTTTCTTATACTATATAGAAGCAATATATACAAATATTTCAACCGTCTACCTGTTCCATTCATTGTTCTACTTGTCGAAATTTACAAATAATTTCCGATAACGGATTAACCATTGGGGCTCATTGTTCACTTAAACTTGAAGAACAAAAAATTGGCGAATTGTACTGTTTGGATGCTTTGCATATATGTTTCTTAGACTATATAGAAGCAATATATACACAGATTTCAACCGTCTACCTGTTCCATTCATTGTTCTACTTGTCGAAAGTTACAAATAATTTCCGATAAGGGATTAACAATGGGGATCGCAGTTTACTTAAACTTGAAGAACAAATAATTGGCGAATTGTACTGTTTGGATGCTTTGCATATATGTTTCTTATACCATATAGAAGCAATATATACAAATATTTCAACCGTCTACCTGTTCCATTCATTGTTCTACTTGTCGAAATTTACAAATAATTTCCTTTAAAGGATTAACAATGGGGCTCGTAGTTCACTTAAACTTGAAGAACAAAAAATTGGCTAATTGTACTGTTTGGATGCTTTGCATATATGTTTCTTAGACTATTTAGAAGCAATATATAGAAAGATTACACCCGTCTACCTGTACTATTCATTGTTCTACTTGTAGAAAGTTACAAATAATTTCCGTTAAAGGATTAACAATGGGGCTCGTAGTTCACTTAAACTTGAAGAACAAAAAATTGGCGAATTGTACTGTTTGGATGCTTTGCATATATGTTTCGTAGACTATATAGAAGCAATATATACAATGATTTCAACCGTCTACATGATCCATTCATTGTTCTACTTGTCGAAATTTACAAATAATTTCCTTTAAAGGATTGACAATGGGGCTCGTAGTTCACTTAAACTTGAAGAGCAAAAAATTGGCGAATTGTACTGTTTGGACGCTTTGCATATATGTTTCTTGGACTATATAGAAGCAATATATACAATGATTTCAACAGTCTACCTGTTCCATTCATTGTTCTACTTGTCGAAAGTTACAAATAATTTCCGTTTAGGGATTAACAATGGGGATCGTAGTTTACTTAAACTTGAAGAACAATAAATTGGCGAATTGTACTGTTTAGATGCTTTGCATATAGGTTTCTTAGACTATATAGAAGCAACATATACAAAGATTTCAACCGTCTACCTGTTCTATTCATTGTTCTACTTGTAGAAAGTTACAAATAATTTCCGTTTCATGATTATCAATGGGGCTCGTTGTTCACTTAAACTTGAAGAACAAAAAATTGGCGAATGGTACTGTTTGGATGCTTTGCATATATGTTTCTTAGATTATATAGAAGCAATATATACAAAGATTTCAACCGTCTACCTGTTCCATTCATTGTTCTACTTGTCGAAAATTACAAATAATTTCCGATAAAGGATTAACAATGGGGCTCTTTGTTCACTTAAACTTGAAGAACAAAAAATTGGCGAATGGTACTGTTTGGATGCTTTGCATATATGTTTCTTAGGCTATATAGATGCAATATATACAATGATTTCAACAGTCTACCTGTTCTATTCATTGTTCTACTTGTAGAAAGTTACAAATAATTTCCGTTTCATGATTATCAATGGGGCTAGTTGTTCACTTAAACTTGAAGAACAAAAAATTGGCGAATGGTACTGTTTGGATGCTTTGCATATATGTTTCTTAGGCTATATAGATGCAATATATACAATGATTTCAACAGTCTACCTGTTCCATTCATTGTTCTACTTGTCGAAATTTAGAAATAATTTCCTTTAAGGGATTAACAATGGGGCTCATTGTTCACTTAACCTTGAAGAACAAAAAATTGGCGAATGGTACTGTTTGGATGCTTTGCATATATGTTTCTTAGACTATATGGAAGCAATATATACAAATATTTCAACCGTCTACGTGTGTCAATCATTGTTCTACTCGTCGAAATATGCAAATAATTTCCTTTAAAGGATTAACAATGGGGCTCATTGTTCACTTAAAATTGAAGAACAAAAAATTGGCGAATTGTACTGAATGGATGCTTTGCATATATGTTTTTCAGACTATATAGAATCAATATATACAAAGATTTCAACCGTTTACCTGTTCCATTCATTGTTCTACTTGTCGCAAGTTACAAATAATTTCCGTTAAAGGATTAACAATGGGGATCGTAGTTCACTTAAACTTGAAGAACAAAAAATTGGCGAATGGTACTGTTTGGATGCTTTGCATATATGTTTCTTAGACTATATAGAAGCAATATATACAAAGATTTGAACCGTCTACGAGTTCCAATCATTGTTCTACTTGTAGAAAGTTACAATTAATTTCCGTTAAAGGATTAACAATGGGGCTCATTGTTCACTTAAACTTGAAGAACAAAAAATTGGCGAATGGTACTGTTTGGATGCTTTGCGTACATGTTTCTTATACTATATTTAAGCAATATATACAAAGATTTCAACCGTGGACGTGTTCCAATCATTGTTCTACTTGTCGAAATTTACAAATAATTTCCTTTAAAGGATTAACAATGGGGCTCGTAGTTCACTTAAACTTGAAGAACAAAAAATTGGCGAATTGTACCGTTTGGATGCTTTGCACATATGTATCTTAGACTATATAGAAGCAATATATACAATGATTTCAACAGTCTACCTGTTCCATTCATTGTTCTACTTGTCGAAATTTACAACTAATTTCCTTTAAAGGATTAACAATGGGGCTCGTAGTTCACTTAAACTTGAAGAACAAAAAATTGGCGAATGGTACTGTTTGGACGCTTTGCATATAGGTTTCTTAGACTATATAGAAGCAACATATACAAAGATTTCAACCGTCTACCTGTTCTATTCATTGTTCTTCTTGTCGAAAGTTACAAATAATTTCCGTTTCATGATTATCAATGGGCCTCGTTGTTCACTTAAACTTGAAGAACAAAAAATTGGCGACTGGTACTGTTTGGATGCTTTGCACATATGTTTCTTAGACTATATAGAAGCAATATATAAAATGATTTCAACCGTCTACCTGTTCCACTCATTGTTCTACTTGTCGCAAGTTACAAATAATTTCCGTTAAAGTATTAACAATGGGGCTCGTAGTTCACTTAAACTTGAAGATGAAATAATTGGCGAATTGTACTGTTTGGATGCTTTGCATATTTGTTTCGCAGACTATATAGAAGCAATATATACAATGATTTCAACCGTCTACATGATCCATTCATTGTTCTACTTGTCGAAATTTACAAATAATTTCCTTTAAAGGATTAACAATGGGGCTCGTAGTTCACTTAAACATGAAGATGAAATAATTGTCGAATTGTACTGTTTGGATGCTTTGCATATATGTTTCTTAGACTATATAAAAGCAATATATACAATGATTTCAACCGTCTACCTGATCCATTCATTGTTCTACTTGTCGAAATTTACAAATAATTTCCTTTAAAGGATTAACAATGGGGCTCGTAGTTCACTTAAACTTGAAATACAAAAAATTGGCGAATTGTACTGTTTGGATGCTTTGCATATATGTTTCTTAGACTATTTAGAAGCAATATATAGAAAGATTTCACCCGTCCACCTGTACTATTCATTGTTCTACTTGTAGAAAGTTACAAATAATTTCCATTTCATGATTATCAATGGGGCTCGCTGTTCACTTAAACTTGAAGATCAAAAAATTGGCGATTGTTACTGTTTAGATGCTTTGCATATAGGTTTCTTAGACTATATAGAAGCAACATATACAAAGATTTCAACCGTCTACCTGTTCTGTTCATTGTTCTACTTGTAGAAAGTTACAAATAATTTCCTTTTCATGATTATCAATGGGGCTCGTTGTTCACTTAAACTTGAAGAACAAAAATTTGGCGAATGGTACTGTTTGAATGCTTTGCATATATGTTTCTTAGATTATATAGAAGCAATATATACAAAGATTTCAACCGTCTAACTGTTCCATTCATTGTTCTACTTGTCGAAAGTTGCAAATAATTACCGATAAAGGATTAACCATTGGGGCTCATTGTTCACTTAAACTTGAAGAACAAAAAATTGGCGAATTGTACTGTTTGGATGCTTTGCATATATGTTTCTTAGACTATATAGAAGCAATATATACAAAGATTTCAACCGTCTACCTGTTCCATTCATTGTTCTACTTGTCGAAAGTTACAAATAATTTCCGATAAAGGATTAACAATGGGGCTCATTGTTCACTTAAACTTGAAGGACAAAAAATTGGCGAATTGTACTGTTTGGATGCTTTGCATATATGTTTCTTAGACTATATGGAAGCAATATATACAAAGATTTCAACCGTCTACGTGTTCCATTCATTGTTCTACTTGTCGAAATTTACAAATAATTTCCGTTAAAGGATTAACAATGGGGCTCGCTGTTCACTTAAACTTGAAGATCAAAAAATTGGCGATTGTTACTGTTTAGATGCTTTGCATATAGGTTTCTCAGACTATATAGAAGCAACATATACAAAGATTTCAACCGTCTATCTGTTCTGTTCATTGTTCTACTTGTAGAAAGTTACAAATAATTTCCGTTTCATGATTATCAATGGGGCTCGTTGTTGACTTAAACTTGAAGAACAAAAAATTGGCGAATGGTACTGTTTGGATGCTTTGCATATATGTTTCTTAGACTATATAGAAGCAATATATACACAGATTTCAACCGTCTACCTGTTCCATTCATTTTTCTACTTGTCGAAAGTTACAAATAATTTCCTTTAAAGGATTAACAATGGGGCTCATTGTTCACTTAAACTTGAAGAACAAAAAATTGGCTAATTGTACTGTTTGGATGCTTTGCATATATGTTTCTTAGACGATATAGAAGCAATATATACAATGATTTCAACCGTCTACCTGTTCCATTCATTGTTCTACTTGTCGCAAGTTACAAATAATTTCCGTTAAAGTATTAACAATGGGGCTCGTAGTTCACTTAAACTTGAAGATCAAATAATTGGCGAATTGTACTGTTTGGACGCATTGCATATATGTTTCTTAGACTATATAGAAGCAATATATACAATGATTTCAACAGTCTACCTGTTCCATTCATTGTTCTACTTGTCGAAATTTACAAATAATTTCCTTTAATGGATTAACAATGGGGCTCGGAGTTCACTTAAACTTGAAGAACAAAAAATTGGCGAATGGTACTGTTTGGATGCTTTGCATATATGTTTCTTAGACTATATGGAAGCACTATATACAAAGATTTCAACCGTCTACGTGTTCCAATCATTGTTCTACTTGTCGAAATTTACAAATAATTTCCTTTAAAGGATTAACAATGGGGCTCATTGTTCACTTAAACTTGAAGAACAAAAAATTGGCGAATTGTACTGTTTGGATGCTTTGCATATATGTTTCTTAGACTATATGGAAGCAATATATACAAAGATTTCAACCGTCTACCTGTTCCATTCATTGTTCTACTTGTCGAATGTTACAAATAATTTCCGATAAAGGATTAACAATGGGGCTCATTGTTCACTTAAACTTGAAGGACAAAAAATTGGCGAATTGTACTGTTTGGATGCTTTGCATATATGTTTCTTAGACTATATGGAAGCAATATATACAAAGATTTCAACCGTCGACGTGTTCCAATCATTGTTCTACTTGTAGAAAGTTACAATTAATTTCCGTTAAAGGATTAACAATGGGGCTCGCTGTTCACTTAAACTTGAAGATCAAAAAATTGGCGATTGTTACTGTTTAGATGCTTTGCATATAGGTTTCTCAGACTATATAGAAGCAACATATACAAAGATTTCAACCGTCTATCTGTTCTGTTCATTGTTCTACTTGTAGAAAGTTACAAATAATTTCCGTTTCATGATTATCAATGGGGCTCGTTGTTGACTTAAACTTGAAGAACAAAAAATTGGCGAATGGTACTGTTTGGATGCTTTGCATATATGTTTCTTAGACTATATAGAAGCAATATATACACAGATTTCAACCGTCTACCTGTTCCATTCATTGTTCTACTTGTCGAAATTTACAAATAATTTCCTTTAAAGGATTAACAATGGGGCTCGTAGTTCACTTAAACTTGAAGAACAAAAAATTGGCGAATGTTAACGTTTGGATGCTTTGCATAGATGTTTCTTAGACTATTTAGAAGCAATATATAGAAAGATTTCACCCGTCTACCTGTACTATTCATTGTTCTACTTGTAGATAGTTACAAATAATTGCCATTTCATGATTATCAATGGGGCTCGCTGTTCACTTATACTTGAAGAACAAAAAATTGGCGAATTGTACTGTTTGGATGCTTTGCATATATGTTTCTTAGACTATATAGAAGCAATATATACAAAGATTTCAACCGTCTACCTGTTCCATTCATTGTTCTACTTGTCGAAAGTTACAAATAATTTCCTTTAAAGGATTAACAATGGGGCTCGTAGTTCACTTAAACTTGAAGAAAAAAAAATTGGCGAATGGTACTGTTTGGATGCTTTGCATATATGTTTCTTAGACTATATAGAAGCAATATATACATTGATTTCAACCGGCTACCTGTTCCATTCATTGTTCTACTTGTCGCAAGTTACAAATAATTTCCGTTAAAGTATTAACAATGGGGCTCGTAGTTCACTTAAACTTGAAGATCAAATAATTGGCGAATTGTACTGTTTGGACGCATTGCATATATGTTTCTTAGACTATATAGAAGCAATATATACAATGATTTCAACAGTCTACCTGTTCCATTCATTGTTCTACTTGTCGAAATTTACAAATAATTTCCTTTAATGGATTAACAATGGGGCTCGTAGTTCACTTAAACTTGAAGAACAAAAAATTGGCGAATGGTACTGTTTGGATGCTTTGCATATATGTTTCTTAGACTATATAGAAGCAATATATACATTGATTTCAACCGGCTACCTGTTCCATTCATTGTTCTACTTGTCGCAAGTTACAAATAAATTCCGTTAAAGTATTAACAATGGGGCTCGTAGTTCACTTAAACTTGAAGATCAAATAATTGGCGAATTGTACTGTTTGGACGCATTGCATATATGTTTCTTAGACTATATAGAAGCAATATATACAATGATTTCAACAGTCTACCTGTTCCATTCATTGTTCTACTTGTCGAAATTTACAAATAATTTCCTTTAATGGATTAACAATGGGGCTCGTAGTTCACTTAAACTTGAAGATCAAATAATTGGCGAATTGTACTGTTTGGACGCATTGCATATATGTTTCTTAGACTATATAGAAGCAATATATACAATGATTTCAACAGTCTACCTGTTCCATTAATTGTTCTACTTGTCGAAAGTTACAAATAATTTCCGATAAAGGATTAACAATGGGGCTCATTGTTCACTTAAACTTGAAGGACAAAAAATTGGCGAATGGTACTGTTTGGATGCTTTGCGTTCATGTTTCTTAGACTATTTGGAAGCAATATATACAAGGATTTCAACCGTCTACCTGTTCCATTCATTGTTCTACTTGTCGAAAGTTACAAATAATTACCGATAAAGGATTAACCATTGGGGCTCATTGTTCACTTAAACTTGAAGAACAAAAAATTGGCGAATTGTACTGTTTGGATGCTTTGCATATATGTTTCTTAGACTATATAGAAGCAATATGTACACAGATTTCAACCGTCTACCTGTTCCATTCATTTTTCTACTTGTCGAAAGTTACAAATAATTTCCTTTAAAGGATTAACAATGGGGCTCGTAGTTCACTTAAACTTGAAGAACAAAAAATTGGCGAATTGTACTGTTTGGATGCTTTGCATAGATGTTTCTTAGACTATTTAGAAGCAATATATAGAAAGATTTCACCCGTCTACCTGTACTATTCATTGTTCTACTTGTAGATAGTTACAAATAATTGCCATTTCATGATTATCAATGGGGCTCGCTGTTCACTTATACTTGAAGAACAAAAAATTGGCGAATTGTACTGTTTGGATGCTTTGCATATATGTTTCTTAGACTATATAGAAGCAATATATACAAAGATTTCAACCGTCTACCTGTTCCATTCATTGTTCTACTTGTCGAAAGTTACAAATAATTTCCTTTAAAGGATTAACAATGGGGCTCGTAGTTCACTTAAACTTGAAGAAAAAAAAATTGGCGAATGGTACTGTTTGGATGCTTTGCATATATGTTTCTTAAACTATATAGAAGCAATATATACATTGATTTCAACCGGCTACCTGTTCCATTCATTGTTCTACTTGTCGCAAGTTACAAATAATTTCCGTTAAAGTATTAACAATGGGGCTCGTGGTTCACTTAAACTTGAAGTACAAATAATTGGCGAATTGTACTGTTTGGACGCATTGCATATATGTTTCTTAGACTATATAGAAGCAATATATACAATGATTTCAACAGTCTACCTGTTCCATTCATTGTTCTACTTGTCGAAATTTACAAATAATTTCCTTTAATGGATTAACAATGGGGCTCGTAGTTCACTTAAACTTGAAGAACAAAAAATTGGCGAATGGTACTGTTTGGATGCTTTGCATATATGTTTCTTAGACTATATGGAAGCACTATATACAAAGATTTCAACCGTCTACGTGTTCCAATCATTGTTCTACTTGTCGAAATTTACAAATAATTTCCTTTAAAGGATTAACAATGGGGCTCATTGTTCACTTAAACTTGAAGAACAAAAAATTGGCGAATTGTACTGTTTGGATGCTTTGCGTTCATGTTTCTTAGACTATATGGAAGCAATATATACAAGGATTTCAACCGTCTACCTGTTCCATTGATTGTTCTACTTGTCGAAAGTTACAAATAATTACCGATAAAGGATTAACCATTGGGGCTCATTGTTCACTTAAACTTGAAGAAAAAAAAATTGGCGAATGGTACTGTTTGGATGCTTTGCATATATGTTTCTTAGACTATATAGAAGCAATATATACATTGATTTCAACCGGCTACCTGTTCCATTCATTGTTCTACTTGTCGCAAGTTACAAATAATTTCCGTTAAAGTATTAACAATGGGGCTCGTAGTTCACTTAAACTTGAAGATCAAATAATTGGCGAATTGTACTGTTTGGACGCATTGCATATATGTTTCTTAGACTATATAGAAGCAATATATACAATGATTTCAACAGTCTACCTGTTCCATTCATTGTTCTACTTGTCGAAATTTACAAATAATTTCCTTTAATGGATTAACAATGGGGCTCGTAGTTCACTTAAACTTGAAGAACAAAAAATTGGCGAATAGTACTGTTTGGATGCTTTGCATATATGTTTCTTAGACTATATGGAAGCACTATATACAAAGATTTCAACCGTCTACGTGTTCCAATCATTGTTCTACTTGTCGAAATTTACAAATAATTTCCTTTAAAGGATTAACAATGGGGCTCATTGTTCACTTAAACTTGAAGAACAAAAAATTGGCGAATTGTACTGTTTGGATGCTTTGCATATATGTTTCTTAGACTATATGGAAGCAATATATACAAGGATTTCAACCGTCTACCTGTTCCATTAATTGTTCTACTTGTCGAAAGTTACAAATAATTTCCGATAAAGGATTAACAATGGGGCTCATTGTTCACTTAAACTTGTAGAACAAAAAATTGGCGAATTGTACTGTTTGGATGCTTTGCATATATGTTTCTTAGACTATATAGAAGCAATATATACAAAGATTTCAACCGTCTACCTGTTCCATTAATTGTTCTACTTGTCGAAAGTTACAAATAATTTCCGATAAAGGATTAACAATGGGGCTCATTGTTCACTTAAACTTGAAGGACAAAAAATTGGCGAATGGTACTGTTTGGATGCTTTGCGTTCATGTTTCTTAGACTATTTGGAAGCAATATATACAAGGATTTCAACCGTCTACCTGTTCCATTCATTGTTCTACTTGTCGAAAGTTACAAATAATTACCGATAAAGGATTAACCATTGGGGCTCATTGTTCACTTAAACTTGAAGAACAAAAAATTGGCGAATTGTACTGTTTGGATGCTTTGCATATATGTTTCTTAGACTATATAGAAGCAATATGTACACAGATTTCAACCGTCTACCTGTTCCATTCATTTTTCTACTTGTCGAAAGTTACAAATAATTTCCTTTAAAGGATTAACAATGGGGCTCGTAGTTCACTTAAACTTGAAGAACAAAAAATTGGCGAATTGTACTGTTTGGATGCTTTGCATAGATGTTTCTTAGACTATTTAGAAGCAATATATAGAAAGATTTCACCCGTCTACCTGTACTATTCATTGTTCTACTTGTAGATAGTTACAAATAATTGCCATTTCATGATTATCAATGGGGCTCGCTGTTCACTTATACTTGAAGAACAAAAAATTGGCGAATTGTACTGTTTGGATGCTTTGCATATATGTTTCTTAGACTATATAGAAGCAATATATACAAAGATTTCAACCGTCTACCTGTTCCATTCATTGTTCTACTTGTCGAAAGTTACAAATAATTTCCTTTAAAGGATTAACAATGGGGCTCGTAGTTCACTTAAACTTGAAGAAAAAAAAATTGGCGAATGGTACTGTTTGGATGCTTTGCAAATATGTTTCTTAGACTACATAGAAGCAATATATACATTGATTTCAACCGGCTACCTGTTCCATTCATTGTTCTACTTGTCGCAAGTTACAAATAAATTCCGTTAAAGTATTAACAATGGGGCTCGTAGTTCACTTAAACTTGAAGATCAAATAATTGGCGAATTGTACTGTTTGGACGCATTGCATATATGTTTCTTAGACTATATAGAAGCAATATATACAATGATTTCAACAGTCTACCTGTTCCATTCATTGTTCTACTTGTCGAAAGTTACAAATAATTACCGATAAAGGATTAACCATTGGGGCTCATTGTTCACTTAAACTTGAAGAACAAAAAATTGGCGAATTGTACTGTTTGGATGCTTTGCATATATGTTTCTTAGACTATATAGAAGCAATATGTACACAGATTTCAACCGTCTACCTGTTCCATTCATTTTTCTACTTGTCGAAAGTTACAAATAATTTCCTTTAAAGGATTAACAATGGGGATCGTAGTTCACTTAAACTTGAAGAACAAAAAATTGGCGAATTGTACTGTTTGGATGCTTTGCATAGATGTTTCTTAGACTATTTAGAAGCAATATATAGAAAGATTTCACCCGTCTACCTGTACTATTCATTGTTCTACTTGTAGATAGTTACAAATAATTGCCATTTCATGATTATCAATGGGGCTCGCCGTTCACTTATACTTGAAGAACAAAAAATTGGCGAATTGTACTGTTTGGATGCTTTGCATATATGTGTCTTAGACTATATAGAAGCAATATATACAAAGATTTCAACCGTCTACCTGTTCCATTCATTGTTCTACTTGTCGAAAGTTACAAATAATTTCCTTTAAAGGATTAACAATGGGGCTCGTAGTTCACTTAAACTTGAAGAAAAAAAAATTGGCGAATGGTACTGTTTGGATGCTTTGCATATATGTTTCTTAGACTATATAGAAGCAATATATACATTGATTTCAACCGGCTACCTGTTCCATTCATTGTTCTACTTGTCGCAAGTTACAAATAATTTCCGTTAAAGTATTAACAATGGGGCTCGTAGTTCACTTAAACTTGAAGATCAAATAATTGGCGAATTGTACTGTTTGGACGCATTGCATATATGTTTCTTAGACTATATAGAAGCAATATATACAATGATTTCAACAGTCTACCTGTTCCATTCAATGTTCTACTTGTCGAAATTTACAAATAATTTCCTTTAATGGATTAACAATGGGGCTCGTAGTTCACTTAAACTTGAAGAACAAAAAATTGGCGAATGGTACTGTTTGGATGCTTTGCATATATGTTTCTTAGACTATATGGAAGCACTATATACAAAGATTTCAACCGTCTACGTGTTCCAATCATTGTTCTACTTGTCGAAATTTACAAATAATTTCCTTTAAAGGATTAACAATGGGGCTCATTGTTCACTTAAACTTGAAGAACAAAAAATTGGCGAATTGTACTGTTTGGATGCTTTGCATATATGTTTCTTAGACTATATGGAAGCAATATATACAATGATTTCAACAGTCTACCTGTTCCATTCATTGTTCTACTTGTCGAAATTTACAAATAATTTCCTTTAATGGATTAACAATGGGGCTCGTAGTTCACTTAAACTTGAAGAACAAAAAATTGGCGAATGGTACTGTTTGGATGCTTTGCATATATGTTTCTTAGACTATATGGAAGCACTATATACAAAGATTTCAACCGTCTACGTGTTCCAATCATTGTTCTACTTGTCGAAATTTACAAATAATTTCCTTTAAAGGATTAACAATGGGGCTCATTGTTCACTTAAACTTGAAGAACAAAAAATTGGCGAATTGTACTGTTTGGATGCTTTGCATATATGTTTCTTAGACTATATGGAAGCAATATATACAAAGATTTCAACCGTCTACCTGTTCCATTCATTGTTCTACTTGTCGAAAGTTACAAATAATTTCCGATAAAGGATTAACAATGGGGCTCATTGTTCACTTAAACTTGAAGGACAAAAAATTGGCGAATTGTACTGTTTGGATGCTATGCATATATGTTTCTTAGATTATATAGACGCAATATATACAAGGGTTTCAACCGTCTACCTGTTCCATTCATTGTTCTACTTGTCGAAAGTTACAAATAGTTACCGATAAAGGATTAATCATTGGGGCTCATTGTTCACTTAAACTTGAAGAACAAAAAATTGCCGAATTGTACTGTTTGGATGCTTTGCATATATGTTTCTTAGGCTATATAGAAGCAATATATACAAATATTTCAACCGTCTACCTGTTCCATTCATTGTTCTACTTGTCGAAATTTACAAATAATTTCCTTTAAAGGATTAACAATGGGGCTCATTGTTCACTTAAACTTGAAGAACAAAAAATTGGCGAATTGTACTGTTTGGATGCTTTGCATATATGTTTCTTAGACTATATAGAAGCAATATATACATTGATTTCAACCGGCTACCTGTTCCATTCATTGTTCTACTTGTCGCAAGTTACAAATAATTTCCGTTAAAGTATTAACAATGGGGCTCGTAGTTCACTTAAACTTGAAGATCAAATAATAGGCGAATTGTACCGTTTGGACGCTTTGCATATATGTTTCTTAGACTATATAGAAGCAATATATACAATGATTTCAACAGTCTACCTGTTCCATTCATTGTTCTACTTGTCGAAATTTACAAATAATTTCCTTTAAAGGATTAACAATGGGGCTCGTAGTTCACTTAAACTTGAAGAACAAAAAATAGGCGAATTGTACTGTTTGGATGCTTTGCATATATGTTTCGTAGACTATATAGAAGCAATATATACAATGATTTCAACCGTCTACATGATCCATTCATTGTTCTACTTGTCGAAATTTACAAATAATTTCCTTTAAAGGATTGACAATGGGGCTCGTAGTTCACTTAAACTTGAAGAGCAAAAAATTGGCGAATTGTACTGTTTGGACGCTTTGCATATATGTTTCTTGGACTATATAGAAGCAATATATACAATGATTTCAACAGTCTACCTGTTCCATTCATTGTTCTACTTGTCGAAAGTTACAAATAATTTCCGTTTAGGGATTAACAATGGGGATCGTAGTTTACTTAAACTTGAAGAACAATAAATTGGCGAATTGTACTGTTTAGATGCTTTGCATATAGGTTTCTTAGACTATATAGAAGCAACATATACAAAGATTTCAACCGTCTACCTGTTCTATTCATTGTTCTACTTGTAGAAAGTTACAAATAATTTCCGTTTCATGATTATCAATGGGGCTCGTTGTTCACTTAAACTTGAAGAACAAAAAATTGGCGAATGGTACTGTTTGGATGCTTTGCATATATGTTTCTTAGATTATATAGAAGCAATATATACAAAGATTTCAACCGTCTACCTGTTCCATTCATTGTTCTACTTGTCGAAAATTACAAATAATTTCCGATAAAGGATTAACAATGGGGCTCTTTGTTCACTTAAACTTGAAGAACAAAAAATTGGCGAATTGTACTGTATGGATGCTTTGCATATATGTTTCGTAGACTATATAGAAGCAATATATACAATGATTTCAACCGTCTACATGATCCATTCATTGTTCTACTGGTCGAAATTTACAAATAATTTCCTTTAAAGGATTAACAATGGGGCTCGTAGTTCACTTAAACTTGAAGAACAAAAAATTGGCGAATTGTACTGTTTGGATGCTTAGCATATTTGTTTCTTAGACTATTTAGAAGCAATATATAGAAAGATTTCACCCGTCTACCTGTACTATTCATTGTTCTACTTGTAGAAAGTTACAAATAACTTCCATTTCATGATTATCAATGGGGCTCGCTGTTCACTTAAACTTGAAGATCAAAAAATTGGCGATTGTTACTGTTTAGATGCTTTGCATATAGGTTTCTTAGACTATATAGAAGCAACATATACAAAGATTTCAACCGTCTACCTGTTCTATTCATTGTTCTACTTGTAGAAAGTTACAAATAATTTCCGTTTCATGATTATCAATGGGGCTTGTTGTTCACTTAAACTTGAAGAACAAAAAATTGGCGAATGGTACTGTTTGGATGCTTTGCATATATGTTTCTTAGATTATACAGAAGCAATATATACAAAGATTTCAACCTTCTACCTGTTCCATTCATTGTTCTACTTGTCGAAAGTTACAAATAATTTCCGATAAAGGATTAACCATTGGGGCTCATTGTTCACTTAAACTTGAAGAACAAAAATTGGCGAATGGTACTGTTTGGATGCTTTGCGTTCATTTTCCTTAGACTATATGGAAGCAATATATACAAGGATTTCAACCGTCTACCTGTTCCATTCATTGTTCTACTTGTCGAAAGTTACAAATAATTACCGATAAAGGATTAACCATTGGGGCTCATTGTTCACTTAAACTTGAAGAACAAAAAATTGGCGAATTGTACTGTTTGGATGCTTTGCATATATCTTTCTTAGACTACATAGAAGCAATATATACACAGATTTCAACCGTCTACCTGTTCCATTCATTGTTCTACTTGGCGAAATTTACTAATAATTTCCGATAATGGATTAACCATTGGGGCTCATTGTTCACTTAAACTTGAAGACCAAAAAATTGGCGAATGGTACTGTTTGGATGCTTTGCATATATGTTTCTTAGACTATATAGAAGCAATATATACAAAGATTTCAACCGTCTACCTGTTCCATTCACTGTTCTACTTGTCGAAAGTTACAAATAATTTCCGTTAAGGGATTAACAATGGGGATCGTAGTTTACTTAAACTTGAAGAACAAAAAATTGGCGAATTGTACTGTTTGGATGCTTTGCATATATGTTTCTTATACGATATAGAAGCAATATATACAAATATTTCAACCGTCTACCTGTTCCATTCATTGTTCTACTTGTCGAAATTTACAAATAATTTCCTTTAATGATTAACAATGGGGCTCGTAGTTCACTTAAACTTGAAGAACAAAAAATTGGCTAATTGTACTGTTTGGATGCTTTGCATATATGTTTCTTAGACTATTTAGAAGCAATATATAGAAAGATTACACCCGTCTACCTGTACTATTCATTGTTCTACTTGTAGAAAGTTACAAATAATTTCCGTTAAAGGATTAACAATGGGGCTCGTAGTTCACTTAAACTTGAAGAACAAAAAATTGGCGAATTGTACTGTTTGGATGCTTTGCATATATGTTTCGTAGACTATATAGAAGCAATATATACAATGATTTCAACCGTCTACATGATCCATTCATTGTTCTACTTGTCGAAATTTACAAATAATTTCCTTTAAAGGATTGACAATGGGGCTCGTAGTTCACTTAAACTTGAAGAGCAAAAAATTGGCGAATTGTACTGTTTGGACGCTTTGCATAGATATTTCTTGGACTATATAGAAGCAATATGTACAATGATTTCAACAGTCTACCTGTTCCATTCATTGTTCTACTTGTCGAAAGTTACAAATAATTTCCGTTAAGGGATTAACAATGGGGCTTGTTGCTCACTTAAACTTGAAGAACAAAAAATTGGCGAATGGTACTGTTTGGATGCTTTGCATATATGTTTCTTAGATTATATAGAAGCAATATATACAAAGATTTCAACCGTCTACCTGTTCCATTCATTGTTCTACTTGTCGAAAATTACAAATAATTTCCGATAAAGGATTAACCATTGGGGCTCATTGTTCACTTAAACTTGAAGAACAAAAAATTGGCGAATGGTACTGTTTGGATGCTTTGCGTTCATGTTTCTTAGACTATATGGAAGCAATATATACAAGGATTTCAACCGTCTACCTGTTCCATTCATTGTTCTACTTGTCGAAAGTTACAAATAATTACCGATAAAGGATTAACCATTGGGGCTCATTGTTCACTTAAACTTGAAGAACAAAAAATTGGCGAATTGTACTGTTTGGATGCTTTGCATATATCTTTCTTAGACTACATAGAAGCAATATATACACAGATTTCAACCGTCTACCTGTTCCATTCATTGTTCTACTTGGCGAAATTTACAAATAATTTCCGATAAAGGATTAACCATTGGGGCTCATTGTTCACTTAAACTTGAAGAACAAAAAATTGGTGAATGGTACTGTTTGGATGCTTTGCGTTCATGTTCCTTAGACTATATGGAAGCAATATATACAAGGATTTCAACCGTCTACCTGTTCCATTCATTGTTCTACTTGTCGAAAGTTACAAATAATTACCGATAAAGGATTAACAATGGGGCTCGTAGTTCACTTAAACTTGAAGAACAAAAAATTGGCGAATTGTACTGTTTGGATGCTTAGCATATATGTTTCTTAGACTATTTAGAAGCAATATATAGAAAGATTTCACCCGTCTACCTGTACTATTCATTGCTCTACTTGTAGAAAGTTAGAAATAACTTCCATTTCATGATTATCAATGGGGCTCGCTGTTCACTTAAACTTGAAGATCAAAAAATTGGCGATTGTTACTGTTTAGATGCTTTGCATATAGGTTTCTTAGACTATATAGAAGCAACATATACAAAGATTTCAACCGTCTACCTGTTCTATTCATTGTTCTACTTGTCGCAAGTTACAAATAATTTCCGTTAAAGTATTAACAATGGGGCTCGTAGTTCACTTAAACTTGAAGATCAAATAATTGGCGGATTGTACTGTTTGGATGATCTGCAGATATGTTTCTTAGACTATATAGAAGCAATATATACAATGATTTCAACCGTCTACCTGTTCCATTCATTGTTCTACTTGTCGAAAGTTACAAATAATTTCCGTTAAGGGATTAACAATGGGGATCGTAGTTTACTTAAACTTGAAGAACAAAAAATTGGCGAATTGTACTGTTTGGATGCTTTGCATATATGTTTCTTAGATTATATAGAAGCAATAGATACAAAGATTTCAACCGTCTACGTGTTCCAATCATTGTTCTACTTTTCGAAATTTACAAATAATTTCCTTTAAAGGATTAACAATGCGGCTCGTTGTTCACTTAAACTTGAAGAACAAAAAATTGGCGAATGGTACTGTTTGGATGCTTTGCATATATGTTTCTTAGACTATATAGAAGCAATATATACATTGATTTCAACCATCTACCTGTTCCATTCATTGTTCTACTTGTCGCAAGTTACAAATAATTTCCTTTAAAGTATTAACAATGGGGCTCGTAGTTCACTTAAACTTGAAGAACAAAAAATTGGCGAATTGTACTGTTTGGATGCTTTGCATATATGTTTCTTAGACTATATGGAAGCAATATATACAAAGATTTCAACCGTCTACCTGTTCCATTCATTGTTCTACTTGTCGAAAGTTACAAATAATTTCCGATAAAGGATTAACAATGGGGCTCATTGTTCACTTAAACTTGAAGGACAAAAAATTGGCGAATTGTACTGTTTGGATGCTTTGCATATATGTTTCTTAGACTATATGGAAGCAATATATACAAAGATTTCAACCGTCGACGTGTTCCAATCATTGTTCTACTTGTAGAAAGTTACAATTAATTTCCGTTAAAGGATTAACAATGGGGCTCGCTGTTCACTTAAACTTGAAGATCAAAAAATTGGCGATTGTTACTGTTTAGATGCTTTGCATATAGGTTTCTCAGACTATATAGAAGCAACATATACAAAGATTTCAACCGTCTATCTGTTCTGTTCATTGTTCTACTTGTAGAAAGTTACAAATAATTTCCGTTTCATGATTATCAATGGGGCTCGTTGTTGACTTAAACTTGAAGAACAAAAAATTGGCGAATTGTACTGTTTGGATGCTTTGCGTTCATGTTTCTTAGACTATATGGAAGCAATATATACAAGGATTTCAACCGTCTACCTGTTCCATTGATTGTTCTACTTGTCGAAAGTTACAAATAATTACCGATAAAGGATTAACCATTGGGGCTCATTGTTCACTTAAACTTGAAGAACAAAAAATTGGCGAATGGTACTGTTTGGATGCTTTGCATATATGTTTCTTAGACTATATAGAAGCAATATATACATTGATTTCAACCGGCTACCTGTTCCATTCATTGTTCTACTTGTCGCAAGTTACAAATAATTTCCGTTAAAGTATTAACAATGGGGCTCGTAGTTCACTTAAACTTGAAGATCAAATAATTGGCGAATTGTACTGTTTGGACGCATTGCATATATGTTTCTTAGACTATATAGAAGCAATATATACAATGATTTCAACAGTCTACCTGTTCCATTCATTGTTCTACTTGTCGAAATTTACAAATAATTTCCTTTAATGGATTAACAATGGGGCTCGTAGTTCACTTAAACTTGAAGAACAAAAAATTGGCGAATGGTACTGTTTGGATGCTTTGCATATATGTTTCTTAGACTATATGGAAGCACTATATACAAAGATTTCAACCGTCTACGTGTTCCAATCATTGTTCTACTTGTCGAAATTTACAAATAATTTCCTTTAAAGGATTAACAATGGGGCTCATTGTTCACTTAAACTTGAAGAACAAAAAATTGGCGAATTGTACTGTTTGGATGCTTTGCATATATGTTTCTTAGACTATATGGAAGCAATATATACAATGATTTCAACAGTCTACCTGTTCCATTCATTGTTCTACTTGTCGAAATTTACAAATAATTTCCTTTAATGGATTAACAATGGGGCTCGTAGTTCACTTAAACTTGAAGAACAAAAAATTGGCGAATGGTACTGTTTGGATGCTTTGCATATATGTTTCTTAGACTATATGGAAGCACTATATACAAAGATTTCAACCGTCTACGTGTTCCAATCATTGTTCTACTTGTCGAAATTTACAAATAATTTCCTTTAAAGGATTAACAATGGGGCTCATTGTTCACTTAAACTTGAAGAACAAAAAATTGGCGAATTGTACTGTTTGGATGCTTTGCATATATGTTTCTTAGACTATATGGAAGCAATATATACAAAGATTTCAACCGTCTACCTGTTCCATTCATTGTTCTACTTGTCGAAAGTTACAAATAATTTCCGATAAAGGATTAACAATGGGGCTCATTGTTCACTTAAACTTGAAGGACAAAAAATTGGCGAATTGTACTGTTTGGATGCTATGCATATATGTTTCTTAGATTATATAGACGCAATATATACAAGGGTTTCAACCGTCTACCTGTTCCATTCATTGTTCTACTTGTCGAAAGTTACAAATAGTTACCGATAAAGGATTAATCATTGGGGCTCATTGTTCACTTAAACTTGAAGAACAAAAAATTGCCGAATTGTACTGTTTGGATGCTTTGCATATATGTTTCTTAGACTATATAGAAGCAATATATACATTGATTTCAACCGGCTACCTGTTCCATTCATTGTTCTACTTGTCGCAAGTTACAAATAATTTCCGTTAAAGTATTAACAATGGGGCTCGTAGTTCACTTAAACTTGAAGATCAAATAATAGGCGAATTGTACTGTTTGGACGCTTTGCATATATGTTTCTTAGACTATATAGAAGCAATATATACAATGATTTCAACAGTCTACCTGTTCCATTCATTGTTCTACTTGTCGAAATTTACAAATAATTTCCTTTAAAGGATTAACAATGGGGCTCGTAGTTCACTTAAACTTGAAGAACAAAAAATTGGCGAATGGTACTGTTTGGATGCTATGCATATATGTTTCTTAGATTATATAGACGCAATATATACAAGGGTTTCAACCGTCTACCTGTTCCATTCATTGTTCTACTTGTCGAAAGTTACAAATAGTTACCGATAAAGGATTAATCATTGGGGCTCATTGTTCACTTAAACTTGAAGAACAAAAAATTGCCGAATTGTACTGTTTGGATGCTTTGCATATATGTTTCTTAGGCTATATAGAAGCAATATATACACAGATTTCAACCGTCTACCTGTTCCATTCATTTTTCTACTTGTCGAAAGTTACAAATAATTTCCTTTAAAGGATTAACAATGGGGCTCATTGTTCACTTAAACTTGAAGAACAAAAAATTGGCGAATTGTACTGTTTGGATGCTTTGCATATATGTTTCTTAGACGATATAGAAGCAATATATACAATGATTTCAACAGTCTACCTGTTCCATTCATTGTTCTACTTGTCGAAAGTTACAAATAATTTCCGTTAAGGGATTAACAATGGGGATCGTAGTTTACTTAAACTTGAAGAACAAAAAATTGGCGAATTGTACTGTTTGGATGCTTTGCATATATGTTTCTTATACTATATAGGAGCAATATATACAAATATTTCAACCGTCTACCTGTTCCATTCATTGTTCTACTTGTCGAAATTTACAAATAATTTCCGATAACGGATTAACCATTGGGGCTCATTGTTCACTTAAACTTGAAGAACAAAAAATTGGCGAATTGTACTGTTTGGATGCTTTGCATATATGTTTCTTAGACTATATAGAAGCAATATATACACAGATTTCAACCGTCTACCTGTTCCATTCATTGTTCTACTTGTCGAAAGTTACAAATAATTTCCGATAAAGGATTAACAATGGGGCTCATTGTTCACTTAAACTTGAAGGACAAAAAATTGGCGAATTGTACTGTTTGGATGCTATGCATATATGTTTCTTAGATTATATAGACGCAATATATACAAGGGTTTCAACCGTCTACCTGTTCCATTCATTGTTCTACTTGTCGAAAGTTACAAATAGTTACCGATAAAGGATTAATCATTGGGGCTCATTGTTCACTTAAACTTGAAGAACAAAAAATTGCCGAATTGTACTGTTTGGATGCTTTGCATATATGTTTCTTAGGCTATATAGAAGCAATATATACAAATATTTCAACCGTCTACCTGTTCCATTCATTGTTCTACTTGTCGAAATTTACAAATAATTTCCTTTAAAGGATTAACAATGGGGCTCATTGTTCACTTAAACTTGAAGAACAAAAAATTGGCGAATTGTACTGTTTCGATGCTTTGCATATATGTTTCTTAGACTATATAGAAGCAATATATACATTGATTTCAACCGGCTACCTGTTCCATTCATTGTTCTACTTGTCGCAAGTTACAAATAATTTCCGTTAAAGTATTAACAATGGGGCTCGTAGTTCACTTAAACTTGAAGATCAAATAATAGGCGAATTGTACTGTTTGGACCCTTTGCATATATGTTTCTTAGACTATATAGAAGCAATATATACAATGATTTCAACAGTCTACCTGTTCCATTCATTGTTCTACTTGTCGAAATTTACAAATAATTTCCTTTAAAGGATTAACAATGGGGCTCGTAGTTCACTTAAACTTGAAGAACAAAAAATTGGCGAATGGTACTGTTTGGATGCTATGCATATATGTTTCTTAGATTATATAGACGCAATATATACAAGGGTTTCAACCGTCTACCTGTTCCATTCATTGTTCTACTTGTCGAAAGTTACAAATAGTTACCGATAAAGGATTAATCATTGGGGCTCATTTTTCACTTAAACTTGAAGAACAAAAAATTGCCGAATTGTACTGTTTGGATGCTTTGCATATATGTTTCTTAGGCTATATAGAAGCAATATATACACAGATTTCAACCGTCTACCTGTTCCATTCATTTTTCTACTTGTCGAAAGTTACAAATAATTTCCTTTAAAGGATTAACAATGGGGCTCATTGTTCACTTAAACTTGAAGAACAAAAAATTGGCGAATTGTACTGTTTGGATGCTTTGCATATATGTTTCTTAGACGATATAAAAGCAATATATACAATGATTTCAACAGTCTACCTGTTCCATTCATTGTTCTACTTGTCGAAAGTTACAAATAATTTCCGTTAAGGGATTAACAATGGGGATCGTAGTTTACTTAAACTTGAAGAACAAAAAATTGGCGAATTGTACTGTTTGGATGCTTTGCATATATGTTTCTTATACTATATAGAAGCAATATATACAAATATTTCAACCGTCTACCTGTTCCATTCATTGTTCTACTTGTCGAAATTTACAAATAATTTCCGATAACGGATTAACCATTGGGGCTCATTGTTCACTTAAACTTGAAGAACAAAAAAATGGCGAATTGTACTGTTTGGATGCTTTGCATATATGTTTCTTAGACTATATAGAAGCAATATATACACAGATTTCAACCGTCTACCTGTTCCATTCATTGTTCTACTTGTCGAAAGTTACAAATAATTTCCGATAAGGGATTAACAATGGGGATCGCAGTTTACTTAAACTTGAAGAACAAATAATTGGCGAATTGTACTGTTTGGATGCTTTGCATATATGTTTCTTATACTATATAGAAGCAATATATACAAATATTTCAACCGTCTACCTGTTCCATTCATTGTTCTACTTGTCGAAATTTACAAATAATTTCCTTTAAATGATTAACAATGGGGCTCGTAGTTCACTTAAACTTGAAGAACAAAAAATTGGCCAATTGTACTGTTTGGATGCTTTGCATATATGTTTCTTAGACTATTTAGAAGCAATATATAGAAAGATTACACCCGTCTACCTGTACTATTCATTGTTCTACTTGTAGAAAGTTACAAATAATTTCCGTTAAAGGATTAACAATGGGGCTCGTAGTTCACTTAAACTTGAAGAACAAAAAATTGGCGAATTGTACTGTTTGGATGCTTTGCATATATGTTTCGTAGACTATATAGAAGCAATATATACAATGATTTCAACCGTCTACATGATCCATTCATTGTTCTACTTGTCGAAATTTACAAATAATTTCCTTTAAAGGATTGACAATGGGGCTCGTAGTTCACTTAAACTTGAAGAGCAAAAAATTGGCGAATTGTACTGTTTGGACGCTTTGCATATATGTTTCTTGGACTATATAGAAGCAATATATACAATGATTTCAACAGTCTACCTGTTCCATTCATTGTTCTACTTGTCGAAAGTTACAAATAATTTCCGTTTAGGGATTAACAATGGGGATCGTAGTTTACTTAAACTTGAAGAACAATAAATTGGCGAATTGTACTGTTTAGATGCTTTGCATATAGGTTTCTTAGACTATATAGAAGCAACATATACAAAGATTTCAACCGTCTACCTGTTCTATTCATTGTTCTACTTGTAGAAAGTTACAAATAATTTCCGTTTCATGATTATCAATGGGGCTCGTTGTTCACTTAAACTTGAAGAACAAAAAATTGGCGAATGGTACTGTTTGGATGCTTTGCATATATGTTTCTTAGATTATATAGAAGCAATATATACAAAGATTTCAACCGTCTACCTGTTCCATTCATTGTTCTACTTGTCGAAAATTACAAATAATTTCCGATAAAGGATTAACAATGGGGCTCTTTGTTCACTTAAACTTGAAGAACAAAAAATTGGCGAATGGTACTGTTTGGATGCTTTGCATATATGTTTCTTAGACTATATAGAAGCAATATATACATTGATTTCAACCGTCTACCTGTTCCATTCATTGTTCTACTTGTCGCAAGTTATAAATAATTTCCGTTAAAGTATTAACAATGGGGCGCGTAGTTCACTTAAACTTGAAGATCAAATAATTGGCGAATTGTACTGTTTGGATGATATGCAGATATGTTTCTTAGACTATATAGAAGCAATATATACAAATGATTTCAACAGTCTACCTGTTCCATTCATTTTTCTACTTGTCGAAAGTTACAAATAATTTCCGATAAAGGATTAACCATTGGGGCTCATTGTTCACTTAAACTTGAAGAACAAAAAATTGGCGAATTGTACTGTTTGGATGCTTTGCATATATGTTTCTTAGACTACATAGAAGCAATATATACCAAGATTTCAACCGTCTACCTGTTCCATTCATTGTTCTACTTGTCGAATGTTACAAATAATTTCCGATAAAGGATTAATAATGTGGCTCATTGTTCACTTAAACTTGAAGAACAAAAAATTGGCGAATTGTACTGTTTGGATGCTTTGCATATATGTTTCGTAGACTATATAGAAGCAATATATACAATGATTTCAACCGTCTACATGATCCATTCATTGTTCTACTGGTCGAAATTTACAAATAATTTCCTTTAAAGGATTAACAATGGGGCTCGTAGTTCACTTAAACTTGAAGAACAAAAAATTGGCGAATTGTACTGTTTGGATGCTTAGCATATTTGTTTCTTAGACTATTTAGAAGCAATATATAGAAAGATTTCACCCGTCTACCTGTACTATTCATTGTTCTACTTGTAGAAAGTTACAAATAACTTCCATTTCATGATTATCAATGGGGCTCGCTGTTCACTTAAACTTGAAGATCAAAAAATTGGCGATTGTTACTGTTTAGATGCTTTGCATATAGGTTTCTTAGACTATATAGAAGCAACATATACAAAGATTTCAACCGTCTACCTGTTCTATTCATTGTTCTACTTGTAGAAAGTTACAAATAATTTCCGTTTCATGATTATCAATGGGGCTTGTTGTTCACTTAAACTTGAAGAACAAAAAATTGGCGAATGGTACTGTTTGGATGCTTTGCATATATGTTTCTTAGATTATATAGAAGCAATATATACAAAGATTTCAACCTTCTACCTGTTCCATTCATTGTTCTACTTGTCGAAAGTTACAAATAATTTCCGATAAAGGATTAACCATTGGGGCTCATTGTTCACTTAAACTTGAAGAACAAAAATTGGCGAATGGTACTGTTTGGATGCTTTGCGTTCATTTTCCTTAGACTATATGGAAGCAATATATACAAGGATTTCAACCGTCTACCTGTTCCATTCATTGTTCTACTTGTCGAAAGTTACAAATAATTACCGATAAAGGATTAACCATTGGGGCTCATTGTTCACTTAAACTTGAAGAACAAAAAATTGGCGAATTGTACTGTTTGGATGCTTTGCATATATCTTTCTTAGACTACATAGAAGCAATATATACACAGATTTCAACCGTCTACCTGTTCCATTCATTGTTCTACTTGGCGAAATTTACTAATAATTTCCGATAATGGATTAACCATTGGGGCTCATTGTTCACTTAAACTTGAAGACCAAAAAATTGGCGAATGGTACTGTTTGGATGCTTTGCATATATGTTTCTTAGACTATATAGAAGCAATATATACAAAGATTTCAACCGTCTACCTGTTCCATTCACTGTTCTACTTGTCGAAAGTTACAAATAATTTCCGTTAAGGGATTAACAATGGGGATCGTAGTTTACTTAAACTTGAAGAACAAAAAATTGGCGAATTGTACTGTTTGGATGCTTTGCATATATGTTTCTTATACGATATAGAAGCAATATATACAAATATTTCAACCGTCTACCTGTTCCATTCATTGTTCTACTTGTCGAAATTTACAAATAATTTCCTTTAATGATTAACAATGGGGCTCGTAGTTCACTTAAACTTGAAGAACAAAAAATTGGCTAATTGTACTGTTTGGATGCTTTGCATATATGTTTCTTAGACTATTTAGAAGCAATATATAGAAAGATTACACCCGTCTACCTGTACTATTCATTGTTCTACTTGTAGAAAGTTACAAATAATTTCCGATAAAGGATTAACAATGGGGCTCGTAGTTCACTTAAACTTGAAGAACAAAAAATTGGCGAATTGTACTGTTTGGATGCTTTGCATATATGTTTCGTAGACTATATAGAAGCAATATATACAATGATTTCAACCGTCTACATGATCCATTCATTGTTCTACTTGTCGAAATTTACAAATAATTTCCTTTAAAGGATTGACAATGGGGCTCGTAGTTCACTTAAACTTGAAGAGCAAAAAATTGGCGAATTGTACTGTTTGGACGCTTTGCATAGATATTTCTTGGACTATATAGAAGCAATATGTACAATGATTTCAACAGTCTACCTGTTCCATTCATTGTTCTACTTGTCGAAAGTTACAAATAATTTCCGTTAAGGGATTAACAATGGGGCTTGTTGCTCACTTAAACTTGAAGAACAAAAAATTGGCGAATGGTACTGTTTGGATGCTTTGCATATATGTTTCTTAGATTATATAGAAGCAATATATACAAAGATTTCAACCTTCTACCTGTTCCATTCATTGTTCTACTTGTCGAAAATTACAAATAATTTCCGATAAAGGATTAACCATTGGGGCTCATTGTTCACTTAAACTTGAAGAACAAAAAATTGGCGAATGGTACTGTTTGGATGCTTTGCGTTCATGTTTCTTAGACTATATGGAAGCAATATATACAAGGATTTCAACCGTCTACCTGTTCCATTCATTGTTCTACTTGTCGAAAGTTACAAATAATTACCGATAAAGGATTAACCATTGGGGCTCATTGTTCACTTAAACTTGAAGAACAAAAAATTGGCGAATTGTACTGTTTGGATGCTTTGCATATATCTTTCTTAGACTACATAGAAGCAATATATACACAGATTTCAACCGTCTACCTGTTCCATTCATTGTTCTACTTGGCGAAATTTACAAATAATTTCCGATAAAGGATTAACCATTGGGGCTCATTGTTCACTTAAACTTGAAGAACAAAAAATTGGTGAACGGTACTGTTTGGATGCTTTGCGTTCATGTTCCTTAGACTATATGGAAGCAATATATACAAGGATTTCAACCGTCTACCTGTTCCATTCATTGTTCTACTTGTCGAAAGTTACAAATAATTACCGATAAAGGATTAACAATGGGGCTCGTAGTTCACTTAAACTTGAAGAACAAAAAATTGGCGAATTGTACTGTTTGGATGCTTAGCATATATGTTTCTTAGACTATTTAGAAGCAATATATAGAAAGATTTCACCCGTCTACCTGTACTATACATTGCTCTACTTGTAGAAAGTTAGAAATAACTTCCATTTCATGATTATCAATGGGGCTCGCTGTTCACTTAAACTTGAAGATCAAAAAATTGGCGATTGTTACTGTTTAGATGCTTTGCATATAGGTTTCTTAGACTATATAGAAGCAACATATACAAAGATTTCAACCGTCTACCTGTTCTATTCATTGTTCTACTTGTCGCAAGTTACAAATAATTTCCGTTAAAGTATTAACAATGGGGCTCGTAGTTCACTTAAACTTGAAGATCAAATAATTGGCGGATTGTACTGTTTGGATGATCTGCAGATATGTTTCTTAGACTATATAGAAGCAATATATACAATGATTTCAACCGTCTACCTGTTCCATTCATTGTTCTACTTGTCGAAAGTTACAAATAATTTCCGTTAAGGGATTAACAATGGGGATCGTAGTTTACTTAAACTTGAAGAACAAAAAATTTGCGAATTGTACTGTTTGGATGCTTTGCATATATGTTTCTTAGATTATATAGAAGCAATAGATACAAAGATTTCAACCGTCTACGTGTTCCAATCATTGTTCTACTTTTCGAAATTTACAAATAATTTCCTTTAAAGGATTAACAATGCGGCTCGTTGTTCACTTAAACTTGAAGAACAAAAAATTGGCGAATGGTACTGTTTGGATGCTTTGCATATATGTTTCTTAGACTATATAGAAGCAATATATACATTGATTTCAACCATCTACCTGTTCCATTCATTGTTCTACTTGTCGCAAGTTACAAATAATTTCCTTTAAAGTATTAACAATGGGGCTCGTAGTTCACTTAAACTTGAAGATCAAATAATTGGCGGATTGTACTGTTTGGATGATCTGCAGATATGTTTCTTAGACTATATAGAAGCAATATATACAATGATTTCAACCGTCTACCTGTTCCATTCATTGTTCTACTTGTCGAAAGTTACAAATAATTTCCGTTAAGGGATTAACAATGGGGATCGTAGTTTACTTAAACTTGAAGAACAAAAAATTGGCGAATTGTACTGTTTGGATGCTTTGCATATATGTTTCTTAGACTATATAGAAGCAATATATACATTGATTTCAACCATCTACCTGTTCCATTCATTGTTCTACTTGTCGCAAGTTACAAATAATTTCCTTTAAAGTATTAACAATGGGGCTCGTAGTTCACTTAAACTTGAAGATCAAATAATTGGCGAATTGTACTGTTTGGATGATATGCAGATATGTTTCTTAGACTATATAGAAGCAATATATACAAATGATTTGAACAGTCTACCTGTTCCATTCATTGTTCTACTTGTCGAAAGTTACAAATAATTTCCGATAAAGGATTAACAATGGGGCTCGTTGTTCACTTAAACTTGAAGAACAATAAATTGGCGAATTGTACTGTTTGGATGCTTTGCATATATGTTTCTTAGACTATATAGAAGCAATATATACAATGATTTCAACAGTCTACCTGTTCCATTCATTGTTCTACTTGTCGAAATTTACAACTAATTTCCTTTAAAGGATTAACAATGGGGCTCGTAGTTCACTTAAACTTGAAGAACAAAAAATTCGTGAATTGTACTGTTTGGATGCTTTGCGTACATGTTTCTTAGACTATATGGAAGCAATATATACAAAGATTTCAACCGTCTACGTGTTCCAATCATTGTTCTACTTGCCGAAATTTACAATTAATTTCCTTTAAAGGATTAACAATGGGGCTCGTAGTTCACTTAAACTTGAAGAACAAAAAATTGGCGAATTGTACTGTTTGGATGCTTTGCATATATGTTTCTTAGACTATATAGAAGCAATATATACAATGATTTCAACAGTCTACCTGTTCCATTCATTGTTCTACTTGTCGAAATTTACAAATAATTTCCTTTGAAGGATTAACAATGGGGCTCGTAGTTCACTTAAACTTGAAGAACAAAAAATTGGCGAATGGTACTGTTTGGATGCTTTGCGTACATGTTTCTTAGACTATATGGAAGCTATATATACAAAGATTTCAACCGTCTACGTGTTCCAATCATTGTTCTACTTGTCAAAATTTACAAATAATTTCCGATAATGGATTAACCATTGGGGCTCATTGTTCACTTAAACTTGAAGAACAAAAAATTGGCGAATGGTACTGTTTGGGTGCTTTGCATATATGTTTCTTAGATTATATAGAAGCAATATATACAAAGATTTCAACCGTCTACCTGTTCCATTCATTGTTCTACTTGTCGAAATTTACAAATAATTTCCTTTAAAGGATTAACAATGGGGCTCGTAGATCACTTAAACTTGAAGATCAAAAAATTGGCGAATGTTTCTGTTTAGATGCTTTGCATATAGGTTTCTTAGACTATATAGAAGCAATATATACAATGATATCCATCGTCAACCTGTTCCATTCATTGTTCTACTTGTAGAAAATTACAAATAATTACAGATAATGGATTAACCATTGGGGCTCATTGTTCACTTAAACTTGAAGTACAAGAAATTGGCGAATTGTACGGTTTGGATGCTTTGCATATATGTTTCTTAGACTATATAGAAGCAATATATACAAGGATTTCAACCGTCTACCTGTTCCATTCATTGTTCTACTTGTCGAAAGTTACAAATAATTACCGATAATGGATTAACCATTGGGGCTCATTGTTCACTTAAACTTGAAGTACAAGAAATTGGCGAATTGTACTGTTTGGATGCTTTGCATATATATTTCTTAGACTATATAGAAGCAATAAATACAAAGATTTCAACCGGCTACCTGTTCCATTCATTGTTCTACTTGTCGCAAGTTACAAATAATTTCCGTTAAAGTATTAACAATGGGGCTCGTAGTTCACTTAAACTTGAAGAACAAAAAATTGGCGAATGGTACTGTTTGGGTGCTTTCCATATATGTTTCTTATACTATACAGAAGCAATATATACAAAGATTTCAACCGTCTACCTGTTCCATTCAATGTTCTACTTGTCGAAAGTTACAAATAATTTCCGATAAAGGATTAACAATGGGGCTCATTGTTCACTTAAACTTGAAGAACAAAAAATTGGCGAATGGTACTGTTTGGATGCTTTGCATATATGTTTCTTAGATTATATAGAAGCAATATATACAAAGATTTCAACCGTCTACCTGTTCCATTCATTGTTCTACTTGTCGAAATTTACAAATAATTTCCTTTAAAGGATTAACAATGGGGCTCGTAGTTCACTTAAACTTGAAGAACAAAAAATTGGCGAATGGTACTGTTTGGATGCTTTGCATATATGTTTCTTAGATTATATAGACGCAATATATACAAGGATTTCAACCGTCTACCTGTTCCATTCATTGTTCTACTTGTCGAAAGTTACAAATAATTACCGATAATGGATTAACCATTGGGGCTCATTGTTCACTTAAACTTGAAGTACAAGAAATTGGCGAATTGTACTTTTTGGATGCTTTGCATATATGTTTCTTAGACTATATGGAAGCAATATATACAAAGATTTCAACCGTCTACGTGTTCCAATCATTGTTCTACTTGTCGAAATTTACAAATAATTTCCTTTAAAGGATTAACAATGGGGCTCGTTGTTCACTTAAACTTGTAGAACAAAAAATTGCGAATGGTACTGTTTGGATGCTTTGCATATATGTTTCTTAGACTATATAGAAGCAATATATACATTGATTTCAAACGGCTACCTGTTCCATTCATTGTTCTACTTGTCGCAAGTTACAAATAATTTCCGTTAAAGTATTAACAATGGGGCTCGTAGTTCACTTAAACTTGAAGATCAAATAATTGCCGAATTGTACTGTTTGGACGCTTTGCATATATGTTTCTTAGACTATATAGAAGCAATATATACAATGATTTCAACAGTCTACCTGTTCCATTCATTGTTCTACTTGTCGAAATTTACAAATAATTTCCTTTAAAGGATTAACAATGGGGCTCGTAGTTCACTTAAACTTGAAGAACAAAAAATTGGCGAATGGTACTGTTTGGACGCTTTGCATATATGTTTCTTAGACTATATAGGAGCAATATATACAATCATTTCAACAGTCTACCTGTTCCATTCATTGTTCTACTTGTCGAAATTTACAAATAATTTCCTTTAAAGGATTAACAATGGGGCTCGTAGTTCACTTAAACTTGAAGAACAAAAAATTGGCGGATTGTACTGTTTGGATGCTTTGCATATATGTTTCTTAGACTATATAGAAGCAATATATACAAAGATTTCAACCGTCTACGTGTTCCATTCATTGTTCTACTTGTCGCAAGTTACAAATAATTTCCGTTAAAGTATTAACAATGGGGCTCGTAGTTCACTTTAACTTGAAGATCAAATAATTGGCGAATTGTACTGTTTGGGCGCTTTGCATATATGTTTCTTAGACTATATAGAAGCAATATATACAATGATTTCAACAGTCTACCTGTTCCATTCATTGTTCTACTTGTCGAAATTTACAAATAATTTCCTTTAAAGGATTAACAATGGGGATCGTATTTTACTTAAACTTGAAGATAAAATAATTGGCGAATTGTACTTTTTGGACGCTTTGCATATATGTTTCTTAGACTATATAGAAGCAATATATACAATGATTTCAACAGTCTACCTGTTCCATTCATTGTTCTACTTGGAGAAAGTTACAAATAATTTCCGTTTCATGATTATCAATGGCGCTCGTTGTTCACTTAAACTTGAAGAACAAAAAATTGGCGAATGGTACTGTTTGGATGCTTTGCATATATGTTTCTTAGATTATATAGAAGCAATATATACAAAGATTTCGACCGTCTACCTGTTTCATTCATTGTTCTACTTGTCGAAAATTACAAATAATTTCCGATAAAGGATTAACCATTGGGGCTCATTGTTCACTTAAACTTGAAGAACAAAAAATTGGCGGATGGTACTCTTTGGATGCTTTGCGTACATCTTTCTTACACTATATGGAAGCAATATATACAAAGATTTCAACCGTCTACGTGTTCCAATCATTGTTCTACTTGTCGAAATTTACAAATAATTTCCTTTAAAGTATTAACAATGGGGCTCGTTGTTCACTTAAACTTGAAGAACAAAAAAATTGCGAATGGTACTGTTTGGATGCTTTGCAAATATGTTTCTTAGACTATATAGAAGCAATATATACATTGATTTCAACCTGCTACCTGTTCCATTCATTGTTCTACTTGTCGCAAGTTACAAATAATTTCCGTTAAAGTATTAACAATGGGGCTCGTAGTTCACTTAAACTTGAAGATCAAATAATTGGCGAATTGTACTGTTTGGATGATATGCAAATATGTTTCTTAGACTATATAGAAGCAATATATACAAATGATTTGAACAGTCTACCTGTTCCATTCATTGTTCTACTTGTCGAAAGTTACAAATAATTTCCGATAAAGGATTAACAATGGGGCTCGTTGTTCACTTAAACTTGAAGAACAAAAAATTGGCGAATGGTACTGTTTGGGTGCTTTGCATATATGTTTCTTATACTATACAGAAGCAATATATACAAAGATTTCAACCGTCTACCTGTTCCATTCAATGTTCTACTTGTCGAAAGTTACAAATAATTTCCGATAAAGGATTAACAATGGGGCTCATTGTTCACTTAAACTTGAAGAACAAAAAATTGGCGAATGGTACTGTTTGGATGCTTTGCATATATGTTTCTTAGATTATATAGAAGCAAAAAATTGGCGAATGTTACCGTTTGGATGCTTTGCATATATGTTTCTTAGACTATATAGAAGCAATATATACAAAGATTTCAACCGTTTACATGTTTCATTCATTGTTCTACTTGTCGAAATTTACAAATAATTTCCTTTAAAGGATTAACAATGGGGCTCGTAGATCACTTAAACTTGAAGAACGAAAAATTGGCGAATGGTACTGTTTGGAAGCTTTGCATATATGTTTCTTAGACTATATAAAAGCAATATATACAATGATTTCAACCGTCTACCTTTTCCATTCATTGTTCTCCTTGTCGAAATTTACAAATAATTTAAGTTAAAGGATTAAGAATTGGGCTCGTAGTTCACTTAAACTTGAAGAACAAAAAATTGGCGAATGTTACTGTTTGGATGCTATGCATATATGTTTCTTAGACTATATAGAAGCAATATATACAAAGATTTCAACCGTCTACGTGTTCCAATCATTGTTCTACTTGTCGAAATTTACAAATAATTTCCGATAAAGGATTAACAATTGGGCTCGTAGTTCACTTAAACTTGAAGAACAAAAAATTGGCGAATGTTACCGTTTGGATGCTTTGCATATATGTTTCTTAGACTATATAGAAGCAATATATACAAAGATTTCAACCGTTTACATGTTTCATTCATTGTTCTACTTGTCGAAATTTACAAATAATTTCCTTTAAAGGATTAACAATGGGGCTCGTAGATCACTTAAACTTGAAGAACACAAAATTGGCGAATGGTACTGTTTGGAAGCTTTGCATATATGTTTCTTAGACTATATAAAAGCAATATATACAATGATTTCAACCGTCTACCTTTTCCATTCATTGTTCTCCTTGTCGAAATTTACAAATAATTTAAGTTAAAGGATTAACAATTGGGCTCGTAGTTCACTTAAACTTGAAGAACAAAAAATTGGCGAATGTTACTGTTTGGATGCTATGCATATATGTTTCTTAGACTATATAGAAGCAATATATACAAAGATTTCAACAGTCTAATTGTTCTATTCATTGTTCTACTTGTAGAAAGTTAGAAATAATTTCCCTTTCATGATTATCAATGGGGCTCGTTGTTCACTTAAACTTGGAGAACAATAAATTGGCGAATGGTACTGTTTGGATGCTTTGCATATATGTTTCGTAGACTATATAGAAGCAATATATACAATGATTTCAACCGTCTACATGATCCATTCATTGTTCTACTTGTCGAAATTTAGAAATAATTTCCTTTAAGGGATTAACAATGGGGCTCGTCGTTCACTTAAACTTGAAGAACAAAAAATTGTCGAATTGTACTATTTGGATGCTTTGCATACATGTTTCTTAGACTATATAGAAGCAATATATACAATGATTTCAACCGTCTACCTGTTCCATTCATTGTTCTACTTGTCGACAGTTTCAAATAATTTCCGTTAAGGGATTAACAATGGGGATCGTAGTTTACTTAAACTTGAAGATCAAAAAATTGGCGAATTGTAGTGTTTGGATGCTTTTCATATATGTTTCTTAGACTATTTAGAAGCAATATATAGAAAGATTTCACCCGTCTACCTGTACTATTCATTGTTCTACTTGTAGAAAGTTACAAATAATTTCCATTTCATGATTATCAATGGGGCTCGCTGTTCACTTAAACTTGAAGATCAAAAAATTGGCGATTGTTACCGTTTAGATGCTTTGCATATTTGTTTCTTAGACTATATAGAAGCAATATATACAATGATTTCAACCGTCTACCTGTTCCATTCCATGTTCTACTTGTCGAAATTTACAAATAATTTCCTTTAAAGGATTAACAATGGGGATCGTATTTTACTTAAACTTGAAGATCAAATAATTGGCGAATTGTACTGTTTGGGCGCTTTGCATATATGTTTCTTAGACTATATAGAAGCAATATATACAATGATTTCAACAGTCTACCTGTTCCATTCATTGTTCTACTTGTCGAAATTTACAAATAATTTCCTTTAAAGGATTAACAATGGGGATCGTATTTTACTTAAACTTGAAGATAAAATAATTGGCGAATTGTACTTTTTGGACGCTTTGCATATATGTTTCTTAGACTATATAGAAGCAATATATACAATGATTTCAACAGTCTACCTGTTCCATTCATTGTTCTACTTGGAGAAAGTTACAAATAATTTCCGTTTCATGATTATCAATGGCGCTCGTTGTTCACTTAAACTTGAAGAACAAAAAAATTGCGAATGGTACTGTTTGGATGCTTTGCAAATATGTTTCTTAGACTATATAGAAGCAATATATACATTGATTTCAACCTGCTACCTGTTCCATTCATTGTTCTACTTGTCGCAAGTTACAAATAATTTCCGTTAAAGTATTAACAATGGGGCTCGTAGTTCACTTAAACTTGAAGATCAAATAATTGGCGAATTGTACTGTTTGGATGATATGCAAATATGTTTCTTAGACTATATAGAAGCAATATATACAAATGATTTGAACAGTCTACCTGTTCCATTCATTGTTCTACTTGTCGAAAGTTACAAATAATTTCCGATAAAGGATTAACAATGGGGCTCGTTGTTCACTTAAACTTGAAGAACAAAAAATTGGCGAATGGTACTGTTTGGGTGCTTTGCATATATGTTTCTTATACTATACAGAAGCAATATATACAAAGATTTCAACCGTCTACCTGTTCCATTCAATGTTCTACTTGTCGAAAGTTACAAATAATTTCCGATAAAGGATTAACAATGGGGCTCATTGTTCACTTAAACTTGAAGAACAAAAAATTGGCGAATGGTACTGTTTGGATGCTTTGCATATATGTTTCTTAGATTATATAGAAGCAAAAAATTGGCGAATGTTACCGTTTGGATGCTTTGCATATATGTTTCTTAGACTATATAGAAGCAATATATACAAAGATTTCAACCGTTTACATGTTTCATTCATTGTTCTACTTGTCGAAATTTACAAATAATTTCCTTTAAAGGATTAACAATGGGGCTCGTAGATCACTTAAACTTGAAGAACGAAAAATTGGCGAATGGTACTGTTTGGAAGCTTTGCATATATGTTTCTTAGACTATATAAAAGCAATATATACAATGATTTCAACCGTCTACCTTTTCCATTCATTGTTCTCCTTGTCGAAATTTACAAATAATTTAAGTTAAAGGATTAAGAATTGGGCTCGTAGTTCACTTAAACTTGAAGAACAAAAAATTGGCGAATGTTACTGTTTGGATGCTATGCATATATGTTTCTTAGACTATATAGAAGCAATATATACAAAGATTTCAACCGTCTACGTGTTCCAATCATTGTTCTACTTGTCGAAATTTACAAATAATTTCCGATAAAGGATTAACAATTGGGCTCGTAGTTCACTTAAACTTGAAGAACAAAAAATTGGCGAATGTTACCGTTTGGATGCTTTGCATATATGTTTCTTAGACTATATAGAAGCAATATATACAAAGATTTCAACCGTTTACATGTTTCATTCATTGTTCTACTTGTCGAAATTTACAAATAATTTCCTTTAAAGGATTAACAATGGGGCTCGTAGATCACTTAAACTTGAAGAACACAAAATTGGCGAATGGTACTGTTTGGAAGCTTTGCATATATGTTTCTTAGACTATATAAAAGCAATATATACAATGATTTCAACCGTCTACCTTTTCCATTCATTGTTCTCCTTGTCGAAATTTACAAATAATTTAAGTTAAAGGATTAACAATTGGGCTCGTAGTTCACTTAAACTTGAAGAACAAAAAATTGGCGAATGTTACTGTTTGGATGCTATGCATATATGTTTCTTAGACTATATAGAAGCAATATATACAAAGATTTCAACAGTCTAATTGTTCTATTCATTGTTCTACTTGTAGAAAGTTAGAAATAATTTCCCTTTCATGATTATCAATGGGGCTCGTTGTTCACTTAAACTTGGAGAACAATAAATTGGCGAATGGTACTGTTTGGATGCTTTGCATATATGTTTCGTAGACTATATAGAAGCAATATATACAATGATTTCAACCGTCTACATGATCCATTCATTGTTCTACTTGTCGAAATTTAGAAATAATTTCCTTTAAGGGATTAACAATGGGGCTCGTCGTTCACTTAAACTTGAAGAACAAAAAATTGTCGAATTGTACTATTTGGATGCTTTGCATACATGTTTCTTAGACTATATAGAAGCAATATATACAATGATTTCAACCGTCTACCTGTTCCATTCATTGTTCTACTTGTCGACAGTTTCAAATAATTTCCGTTAAGGGATTAACAATGGGGATCGTAGTTTACTTAAACTTGAAGATCAAAAAATTGGCGAATTGTAGTGTTTGGATGCTTTTCATATATGTTTCTTAGACTATTTAGAAGCAATATATAGAAAGATTTCACCCGTCTACCTGTACTATTCATTGTTCTACTTGTAGAAAGTTACAAATAATTTCCATTTCATGATTATCAATGGGGCTCGCTGTTCACTTAAACTTGAAGATCAAAAAATTGGCGATTGTTACCGTTTAGATGCTTTGCATATTTGTTTCTTAGACTATATAGAAGCAATATATACAATGATTTCAACCGTCTACCTGTTCCATTCCATGTTCTACTTGTCGAAAGTTACAAATAATTTCCTTTAAAGGTTTAACAATGGGGCTCGTTGTTCACTTAAACTTGAAGAACAATGAATTGGCGACTTGTACTGTTTGGATGCTTTGCATATATGTTTCTTAGACTATATAGATGCAATATATACAAAGATTTCATCCGTCTACCTGTTACATTCATTGTTCTACTTGTCGAAAGTTACAAATAATTTCCGTTAAGGGATTAACAATGGGGATCGTAGTTTACTTAAACTTGAAGAACAAAAAATTGGCGAATTCTACTGTTTGGATGCTTTGCATATATGTTTCTTAGACTATATAGAAGCAATATATACAAAGATTTCAACCGTCTACCTGTTCCATTCATTGTTCTACTTGTCGAAATTTACAAATAATTTCCTTTAAAGGATTAACAATGGGGCTCGTAGTTCACTTAAACTTGAAGAACAAAAAATTGGCAAATTGTACTGTTTGGATGCTTTGCATATATGTTTCTTATACTATATAGAAGCAATATATACAAAGATTTCAACCGTCTACCTGTTCCATTCATTGTTGTACTTGTCGAAAGTTACAAATAATTTCCGATAACGGATTAAGCATTGGGGCTCATTGTTCACTTAAACTTGAAGAACAAAAAATTGGCAAATTGTACTGTTTGGATGCTTTGCATATATGTTTCTTATACTATATAGAAGCAATATATACAAAGATTTCAACCGTCTACCTGTTCCATTCATTGTTCTACTTGTCGAAATTTACAAATAATTACCGATAACGGATTAAGCATTGGGGCTCATTGTTCACTTAAACTTGAAGAACAAAGAATTGGCGAATTGTACTGTTTGGATGCTTTGCATATATGTTTCTTAGACTATATAGAAGCAATATATACAAAGATTTCAACCGTTTACCTGTTCCATTCATTGTTCTACTTGTCGAAATTTAGAAATAATTTCCTTTAAGGGATTAACAATGGGGATCGTATTTTACTTAAACTTGAAGATCAAATAATTGGCGAATTGTACTGTTTGGGCGCTTTGCATATATGTTTCTTAGACTATATAGAAGCAATATATACAATGATTTCAACAGTCTACCTGTTCCATTCATTGTTCTACTTGTCGAAATTTACAAATAATTTCCTTTAAAGGATTAACAATGGGGATCGTATTTTACTTAAACTTGAAGATAAAATAATTGGCGAATTGTACTTTTTGGACGCTTTGCATATATGTTTCTTAGACTATATAGAAGCAATATATACAATGATTTCAACAGTCTACCTGTTCCATTCATTGTTCTACTTGGAGAAAGTTACAAATAATTTCCGTTTCATGATTATCAATGGCGCTCGTTGTTCACTTAAACTTGAAGAACAAAAAATTGGCGAATGGTACTGTTTGGATGCTTTGCATATATGTTTCTTAGATTATATAGAAGCAATATATACAAAGATTTCGACCGTCTACCTGTTTCATTCATTGTTGTACTTGTCGAAAGTTACAAATAATTTCCGTTAAGGGATTAACAATGGGGATCGTAGTTTACTTAAACTTGAAGAACAAAAAATTGGCGAATGGTACTGTTTGGATGCTTTGCATATATGTTTCTTAGACTATATAGAAGCAATATATACAAAGATTTGAACCGTCTACGAGTTCCAATCATTGTTCTACTTGTAGAAAGTTACAATTAATTTCCGTTAGAGGATTAACAATGGGGCTCATTGTTCACTTAAACTTGAAGAACAAAAAATTGGCGAATGGTACTGTTTGGATGCTTTGCGTACATGTTTCTTAGACTATATTTAAGCAATATATACAAAGATTTCAACCGTGGACGTGTTCCAATCATTGTTCTACTTGTTGAAATTTACAAATAATTTCCTTTAAAGGATTAACAATGGGGCTCGTAGTTCACTTAAACTTGAAGAACAAAAAATTGGCGAATTGTACTGTTTGGATGCTTTGCACATATGTATCTTAGACTATATAGAAGCAATATATACAATGATTTCAACAGTCTACCTGTTCCATTCATTGTTCTACTTGTCGAAATTTACAACTAATTTCCTTTAAAGGATTAACAATGGGGCTCGTAGTTCACTTAAACTTGAAGAACAATAAATTGACGAATTGTACTGTTTGGATGCTTTGCACATATGTTTCTTAGACTATATAGAAGCAATATATACAATGATTTCAACCGTCTACGTGTTCCAATCATTGTTCTACTTGTAGAAAGTTAGAATTAATTTCCGTTAAAGGATTAAAAATGGGGCTCATTGTTCACTTAAACTTGAAGAACAAAAATTGGCGAATGGTACTGTTTGGACGATTTGCATATATGTTTCTTAGACTATACGGAAGCAATATATAGTAATATTTCAACCGTCTACCTGTTCCATTCATTGTTCTACTTGTCGAAAGTTACAAATAATTTCCGATAAAGGATTAACCATTGGGGCTCATTGTTCACTTAAACTTGAAGAACAAAAATTTGGCGAATTGTACTGTTTGGATACTTTGCATATATGTTTCTTAGACTATTTAGAAGCAATATATAGAAAGATTTCACCCGTCTACCTGTACTATTCATTGTTCTACTTGTAGAAAGTCACAAATAATTTCCATTTCATGATTATCAATGGGGCTCGCTGTTCACTTAAACTTGAAGATTCAAAAATTGTCGATTGTTACTGTTTAGATGCTTTGCATATAGGTTTCTTAGACTATATAGAAGCAACATATCCAAAGATTTCAACCGTCTACCTGTTCTATTCATTGTTCTACTTGTAGAAAGTTACAAATGATTTCCGTTTCATGATTATCAATGGGGCTCGTTGTTCACTTAAACTTGAAGAACAAAAAATTGGCGAATGGTACTCTTTGGATGCTTTGCATATATGTTTCTTAGACTATATAGAAGCAATATATACATTGATTTCAACCGTCTACCTGTTCCATTCATTGTTCTACTTGTCGTAAGTTACAAATAATTTCCGTTAAAGTATTAACAATGGGGCTCATTGTTCACTTAAACTTGAAGAACAAAAAATTGGCGAATTCTACTGTTTGGATGCTTTGCATATATGTTTCTTAGACTATATAGAAGCAATATATACAAAGATTTCAACCGTCTACCTGTTCCATTCATTGTTCTACTTGTCGAAATTTACAAATAATTTCCTTTAAAGGATTAACAATGGGGCTCGTAGTTCACTTAAACTTGAAGAACAAAAAATTGGCAAATTGTACTGTTTGGATGCTTTGCATATATGTTTCTTATACTATATAGAAGCAATATATACAAAGATTTCAACCGTCTACCTGTTCCATTCATTGTTGTACTTGTCGAAAGTTACAAATAATTTCCGATAACGGATTAAGCATTGGGGCTCATTGTTCACTTAAACTTGAAGAACAAAAAATTGGCAAATTGTACTGTTTGGATGCTTTGCATATATGTTTCTTATACTATATAGAAGCAATATATACAAAGATTTCAACCGTCTACCTGTTCCATTCATTGTTCTACTTGTCGAAATTTACAAATAATTACCGATAACGGATTAAGCATTGGGGCTCATTGTTCACTTAAACTTGAAGAACAAAGAATTGGCGAATTGTACTGTTTGGATGCTTTGCATATATGTTTCTTAGACTATATAGAAGCAATATATACAAAGATTTCAACCGTTTACCTGTTCCATTCATTGTTCTACTTGTCGAAATTTAGAAATAATTTCCTTTAAGGGATTAACAATGGGGCTCGTAGTTCACTTAAACTTGAAGATCAAAAAATTGGCGAATGTTTCTGTTTAGATGCTTTGCATATAGGTTTCTTAGACTATATAGAAGCAATATATACAATGATATCCATCGTCAACCTGTTCCATTCATTGTTCTACTTGTAGAAAATTACAATTAATTTCCGTTAAAGGATTAACAATGGGGCTCGTAGTTCACTTAAACTTGAAGAACAAAAAATTGGCGAATTGTACTGTTTGGATACTTTGCGTACATGTTTCTTAGACTATATAGAAGCAATATATACAAAGATTTCAACCGTTTACCTGTTCCATTCATTGTTCTACTTGTCGAAAGTTACAAATAATTTCCGTTAAAGGATTAACAATGGGGATCGTAGTTCACTTAAACTTGAAGAACAAAAAATTGGCGAATGGTACTGTTTGGATGCTTTGCATATATGTTTCTTAGACTATATAGAAGCAATATATACAAAGATTTGAACCGTCTACGAGTTCCAATCATTGTTCTACTTGTAGAAAGTTACAATTAATTTCCGTTAGAGGATTAACAATGGGGCTCATTGTTCACTTAAACTTGAAGAACAAAAAATTGGCGAATGGTACTGTTTGGATGCTTTGCGTACATGTTTCTTAGACTATATTTAAGCAATATATACAAAGATTTCAACCGTGGACGTGTTCCAATCATTGTTCTACTTGTTGAAATTTACAAATATTTTCCTTTAAAGGATTAACAATGGGGCTCGTAGTTCACTTAAACTTGAAGAACAAAAAATTGGCGAATTGTACTGTTTGGATGCTTTGCACATATGTATCTTAGACTATATAGAAGCAATATATACAATGATTTCAACAGTCTACCTGTTCCATTCATTGTTCTACTTGTCGAAATTTACAACTAATTTCCTTTAAAGGATTAACAATGGGGCTCGTAGTTCACTTAAACTTGAAGAACAATAAATTGACGAATTGTACTGTTTGGATGCTTTGCACATATGTTTCTTAGACTATATAGAAGCAATATATACAATGATTTCAACCGTCTACGTGTTCCAATCATTGTTCTACTTGTAGAAAGTTAGAATTAATTTCCGTTAAAGGATTAAAAATGGGGCTCATTGTTCACTTAAACTTGAAGAACAAAAATTGGCGAATGGTACTGTTTGGACGATTTGCATATATGTTTCTTAGACTATACGGAAGCAATATATAGTAATATTTCAACCGTCTACCTGTTCCATTCATTGTTCTACTTGTCGAAAGTTACAAATAATTTCCGATAAAGGATTAACCATTGGGGCTCATTGTTCACTTAAACTTGAAGAACAAAAATTTGGCGAATTGTACTGTTTGGATACTTTGCATATATGTTTCTTAGACTATTTAGAAGCAATATATAGAAAGATTTCACCCGTCTACCTGTACTATTCATTGTTCTACTTGTAGAAAGTCACAAATAATTTCCATTTCATGATTATCAATGGGGCTCGCTGTTCACTTAAACTTGAAGATCAAAAAATTGTCGATTGTTACTGTTTAGATGCTTTGCATATAGGTTTCTTAGACTATATAGAAGCAACATATCCAAAGATTTCAACCGTCTACCTGTTCTATTCATTGTTCTACTTGTAGAAAGTTACAAATGATTTCCGTTTCATGATTATCAATGGGGCTCGTTGTTCACTTAAACTTGAAGAACAAAAAATTGGCGAATGGTACTCTTTGGATGCTTTGCATATATGTTTCTTAGACTATATAGAAGCAATATATACATTGATTTCAACCGTCTACCTGTTCCATTCATTGTTCTACTTGTCGTAAGTTACAAATAATTTCCGTTAAAGTATTAACAATGGGGCTCATTGTTCACTTAAACTTGAAGAACAAAAAATTGGCGAATGGTACTGTTTGGATGCTTTGCATATATGTTTCTTAGACTATATGGAAGCAATATATACAAAGATTTCAACCGTCTACGTGTTCCAATCATTGTTCTACTTGTCGAAAATTACAAATAATTTCCGATAAACGATTAACCATTGGGGTTCATTGTTCACTTAAACTTGAAGAACAAAAAATGGCGAATGGTACTGTTTGGATGCTTTGCATACATGTTTCTTAGACTATATGGAAGCAATATATACAAAGATTTCAACCGTCTACGTGTTCCAATCATTGTTCTACTTGTCGAAATTTACAATTAATTTCCGTTAAAGGATTAACAATGGGGCTCGTAGTTCACTTAAACTTGAAGAACAAAAAATTGGCGAATTGTACTGTTTGGATGCTTTGCATATATGTTTCTTACACTATATAGAAGCAATATATACAAAGATTTCATCCGTCTACCTGTTCCATTCATTGTTCTACTTGTCGAAAGTTACAAATAATTTCCTTTAAGGGATTAACAATGGGGCTCGTAGTTCACTTAAACTTGAAGAACAAAAAATTGTCGAATTGTACTATTTGGATGCTTTGCATACATGTTTCTTAGACTATATAGAAGCAATATATACAATGATTTCAACCGTCTACCTGTTCCATTCATTGTTCTACTTGTCGACAGTTTCAAATAATTTCCGTTAAGGGATTAACAATGGGGATCGTAGTTTACTTAAACTTGAAGAACAAAAAATTGGCGAATTGTACTGTTTGGATGCTTTTCATATATGTTTCTTAGACTATTTAGAAGCAATATATAGAAAGATTTCACCCGTCTACCTGTACTATTCATTGTTCTACTTGTAGAAAGTTACAAATAATTTCCATTTCATGATTATCAATGGGGCTCGCTGTTCACTTAAACTTGAAGATCAAGAAATTGGCGAATGTTTCTGTTTAGATGCTTTGCATATAGGTTTCTTAGACTATATAGAAGCAATATATACAATGATATCCATCGTCAACCTGTTCCATTCATTGTTCTACTTGTAGAAAATTACAATTAATTTCCGTTAAAGGATTAACAATGGGGCTCGTAGTTCACTTAAACTTGAAGAACAAAAAATTGGCGAATTGTACTGTTTGGATACTTTGCGTACATGTTTCTTAGACTATATAGAAGCAATATATACAAAGATTTCAACCGTTTACCTGTTCCATTCATTGTTCTACTTGTCGAAAGTTACAAATAATTTCCGATAAAGGATTAACAATGGGGCTCATTGTTCACTTAACCTTGAAGAACAAAAAATTGGCGAATGGTACTGTTTGGATGCTTTGCATATATGTTTCTTAGACTATATGGAAGCAATATATACAAATATTTCAACCGTCTACGTGTGTCAATCATTGTTCTACTCGTCGAAATTTACAAATAATTTCCTTTAAAGGATTAACAATGGGGCTCATTGTTCACTTAAAATTGAAGAACAAAAAATTGGCGAATTGTACTGTTTGGATACTTTGCGTACATGTTTCTTAGACTATATAGAAGCAATATATACAAAGATTTCAACCGTTTACCTGTTCCATTCATTGTTCTACTTGTCGAAAGTTACAAATAATTTCCGTTAAAGGATTAACAATGGGGATCGTAGTTCACTTAAACTTGAAGAACAAAAAATTGGCGAATGGTACTGTTTGGATGCTTTGCATATATGTTTCTTAGACTATATAGAAGCAATATATACAAAGATTTGAACCGTCTACGAGTTCCAATCATTGTTCTACTTGTCGAAAGTTACAATTAATTTCCGTTAGAGGATTAACAATGGGGCTCATTGTTCACTTAAACTTGAAGAACAAAAAATTGGCGAATGGTACTGTTTGGATGCTTTGCGTACATGTTTCTTAGACTATATTTAAGCAATATATACAAAGATTTCAACCGTGGACGTGTTCCAATCATTGTTCTACTTGTTGAAATTTACAAATATTTTCCTTTAAAGGATTAACAATGGGGCTCGTAGTTCACTTAAACTTGAAGAACAAAAAATTGGCGAATTGTACTGTTTGGATGCTTTGCACATATGTATCTTAGACTATATAGAAGCAATATATACAATGATTTCAACAGTCTACCTGTTCCATTCATTGTTCTACTTGTCGAAATTTACAACTAATTTCCTTTAAAGGATTAACAATGGGGCTCGTAGTTCACTTAAACTTGAAGAACAATAAATTGACGAATTGTACTGTTTGGATGCTTTGCACATATGTTTCTTAGACTATATAGAAGCAATATATACAATGATTTCAACCGTCTACGTGTTCCAATCATTGTTCTACTTGTAGAAAGTTAGAATTAATTTCCGTTAAAGGATTAAAAATGGGGCTCATTGTTCACTTAAACTTGAAGAACAAAAATTGGCGAATGGTACTGTTTGGACGATTTGCATATATGTTTCTTAGACTATACGGAAGCAATATATAGTAATATTTCAACCGTCTACCTGTTCCATTCATTGTTCTACTTGTCGAAAGTTACAAATAATTTCCGATAAAGGATTAACCATTGGGGCTCATTGTTCACTTAAACTTGAAGAACAAAAATTTGGCGAATTGTACTGTTTGGATACTTTGCATATATGTTTCTTAGACTATTTAGAAGCAATATATAGAAAGATTTCACCCGTCTACCTGTACTATTCATTGTTCTACTTGTAGAAAGTCACAAATAATTTCCATTTCATGATTATCAATGGGGCTCGCTGTTCACTTAAACTTGAAGATCAAAAAATTGTCGATTGTTACTGTTTAGATGCTTTGCATATAGGTTTCTTAGACTATATAGAAGCAACATATCCAAAGATTTCAACCGTCTACCTGTTCTATTCATTGTTCTACTTGTAGAAAGTTACAAATGATTTCCGTTTCATGATTATCAATGGGGCTCGTTGTTCACTTAAACTTGAAGAACAAAAAATTGGCGAATGGTACTCTTTGGATGCTTTGCATATATGTTTCTTAGACTATATAGAAGCAATATATACATTGATTTCAACCGTCTACCTGTTCCATTCATTGTTCTACTTGTCGTAAGTTACAAATAATTTCCGTTAAAGTATTAACAATGGGGCTCATTGTTCACTTAAACTTGAAGAACAAAAAATTGGCGAATGGTACTGTTTGGATGCTTTGCATATATGTTTCTTAGACTATATGGAAGCAATATTTACAAAGATTTCAACCGTCTACGTGTTCCAATCATTGTTCTACTTGTCGAAAATTACAAATAATTTCCGATAAACGATTAACCATTGGGGTTCATTGTTCACTTAAACTTGAAGAACAAAAAATGGCGAATGGTACTGTTTGGATGCTTTGCATACATGTTTCTTAGACTATATGGAAGCAATATATACAAAGATTTCAACCGTCTACGTGTTCCAATCATTGTTCTACTTGTCGAAATTTACAAATAATTTCCGTTAAAGGATTAACAATGGGGCTCGTTGTTCACTTAAACTTGAAGAACAATAAATTGGCGAATTGTACTGTTTGGATGCTTTGCATATATGTTTCTTACACTATATAGAAGCAATATATACAAAGATTTCATCCGTCTACCTGTTCCATTCATTGTTCTACTTGTCGAAAGTTACAAATAATTTCCGATAAAGGATTAACCATTGGGGCTCATTGTTCACTTAAACTTGAAGAACAAAAAATTGGCGAATTGTACTGTTTGGATGCTTTGCATATATGTTTCTTAGACTATATAGAAGAAATATATTCAAAGATTTCAACCGTCTACCTGTTCCATTCATTGTTCTACTTGTCGCAATTTACAAATAATTTCAGTTTCATGATTATCAATGGGGCTCGTTGTTCACTTAAACTTGAAGAACAAAAATTTGGCGAATGGTACTGTTTGGATGATTTGCATATATGTTTCTTAGACTATACGGAAGCAATATATACAAATATTTCAACCGTCTACCTGTTCCATTCATTGTTCTACTTGTCGAAAGTTACAAATAATTCCCGATAAAGGATTAACCATTGGGGCTCATTGTTCACTTAAACTTGAAGAACAAAAATTTGGCGAATTGTACTGTTTGGATACTTTGCATATATGTTTCTTAGACTATTTAGAAGCAATATATACAATGATTTCAACCGTCTACCTGTTCCATTCATTGTTCTACTTGTCGACAGTTTCAAATAATTTCCGTTAAGGGATTAACAATGGGGATCGTAGTTTACTTAAACTTGAAGAACAAAAAATTGGCGAATTGTACTGTTTGGATGCTTTTCATATATGTTTCTTAGACTATTTAGAAGCAATATATAGAAAGATTTCACCCGTCTACCTGTACTATTCATTGTTCTACTTGTAGAAAGTTACAAATAATTTCCATTTCATGATTATCAATGGGGCTCGCTGTTCACTTAAACTTGAAGATCAAAAAATTGGCGAATGTTTCTGTTTAGATGCTTTGCATATAGGTTTCTTAGACTATATAGAAGCAATATATACAATGATATCCATCGTCAACCTGTTCCATTCATTGTTCTACTTGTAGAAAATTACAATTAATTTCCGTTAAAGGATTAACAATGGGGCTCGTAGTTCACTTAAACTTGAAGAACAAAAAATTGGCGAATGGTACTGTTTGGATGCTTTGCATATATGTTTCTTAGACTATATGGAAGCAATATATACAAATATTTCAACCGTCTACGTGTGTCAATCATTGTTCTACTCGTCGAAATTTACAAATAATTTCCTTTAAAGGATTAACAATGGGGCTCATTGTTCACTTAAAATTGAAGAACAAAAAATTGGCGAATTGTACTGTTTGGATGCTTTGCATATATGTTTTTCAGACTATATAGAAGCAATATATACAAAGATTTCAACCGTTTACCTGTTCCATTCATTGTTCTACTTGTCGCAAGTTACAAATAATTTCCGTTAAAGGATTAACAATGGGGATCGTAGTTCACTTAAACTTGAAGAACAAAAAATTGGCGAATGGTACTGTTTGGATGCTTTGCATATATGTTTCTTAGACTATATAGAAGCAATATATACAAAGATTTGAACCGTCTACGAGTTCCAATCATTGTTCTACTTATAGAAAGTTAGAATTAATTTCCGTTAAAGGATTAAAAATGGGGCTCATTGTTCACTTAAACTTGAAGAACAAAAATTGGCGAATGGTACTGTTTGGACGATTTGCATATATTCCGATAAAGGATTAACCCTTCCGGCACTGGGAATGTTTTTCTGCGACGTGCTTGTGTTCCTAGATTTAAGACCTTTCGATGTATTTTCTTTACTTATCCTAATGGATAACGGCGTTAGTTGATAAGAACCCCCCAGCATTAATGATATGTCGAGCCGTTCCGGCCATCGTTAAGTTAAGTCTAGATATAAGGTACTTATTATCATGCGCTAGCTTGTGTTTGTTTCTTGTTATTCATGCCATATCATTGTATTAATTTTGCGTAACTGCTACTTACAACAGTCTCCCTTTTGTTCGCGCTCCGCCCTGGCACCCTTGTGGTGGGCGGCCGCTTCGATGCTTGTACATGCGAGTACCGCATCGCGCCTCTGAGAAGACGCGCGACTTCTACTTATTTTTTTTGTTTCCCATCTCGTCCTGGCACCGCCACGGTGGGCGGTTGGACTGTTCAATTTATGTCCTAGATTCCTTCGCATCTCTAGTCGTTCATCGAAACCGTTGTTTCGAGGTGGGCGGCATGTTCGGGGTTGGCAGTGGGTTGTGCGCCACAGGGAGGGGCTCTCGGCTCACACGAGTCGGTCCTGGTACTTCCGTTGAAGTCCAGGAAGACTGGTCATCTCCATGTCTTCGTATGTCGAACTCGTCACATCGCGTTATGCCCGGGAGCCAATTATATCCTTGTGACGCACGGCCCACGTGGCCCTTTCGCTGCTCCTTTTCGCGATTATGCTAACTTCAGCGCCCTCTTTTCTGAATTGTAACGCGAACAAGCGAACGCACCTGTTCCGCGCTTCACTCTTCTTTCTACTGTGCCGCGATAAACTACGCATCGCGCGTTGAGAGTCATCTCTTTTTGTTCAGTTGCTTTCGCAATTATTGTTCACGCGGTCCGCCTTCGCGACCCGTATTTTTATTCGTAGATTCGCGATATTGTCCCTCGTTAAAACCCAAGTGTTTGTGTTTGTTGATTTGAGACGGAATAAAGCGAGTTTTGGTGTAAGGGAGTTTTCTTTCCTCCACGTGCTTCCGAACGTGCATCGGACCAGTCGCCTCAGTCCCTGTCCTCGCGCGCCGCTTCCATTCGGGAGCGAACCAACGTTCCGTTCCGCGGCTGTTGTTGACTTTAGTCGCGAACAATAAACCTGTCAAATCGCGATAGAGTATTATAATGAAGTAACGCAATGGTCGCCACCCTTGTCAGTCGATTTCAGGAAATTGGTACGTACATTTTAGAGTATGAATGTTGTTTGCGAACTCGGGTGTCGGAGGAACCCCGGGGAGTCCTCTCTAGTTCAGGCCCATGCACATTGGTTCCTGATTGAGAACCGTGGAGTGATGTGTGTTTGTGTGATTTGTGTCGCGATTTGCATTTTTAAATATAGGTTTTAGATACGTAGGTAGCATACCGTTCTTGAATGTGAGTTAAATATAAGCAGGAAGGGCCAGGAATTCAGGATATCACATTCTCTGTGTAGGTCGGGTAAAAGTGATATGCCTGGACCTGGGATCAAACTACGGTCAAACCGAGTGTCCCCCTCTTTTTGACCGTAGTTTCTAGTTTGTAAATTTTTTGCGCACGTGGTGAAACTCCCGGTGCAATGTTCGAATACTTTGCCTTTTTTTATGAAAACTGTGCTACACGAGCAGCGAATACGCTCTGCACGCTCGTGGTGTGGTTTTCACTGTTGAATTTGATAATAGTAAGACTTTTGTTGGTGCAAAGTATTCGAGCATTCTCTAGCGGCAGAAGAAGTGGCTAACAAGTGCCGAAGAGGCCCGACAAACTGTCACGAAGAGGGCTGCAGCGAATGGCTTTTCATCCTCGAATCCGTTTTGGGTTCTAGAATGGAAAGTCATTATTAGTATTTGTTAATTCACTGTGCTCGCTTTCTGTATTTGTCCTCTGACGGATGTAACATTCCCGTCCAACGAGCGCATCTTGGCTGCATGCGGTTTTTCATTGCGAAATTAGAGTTACGTATACCTTGCTCGTTAGTGTTGCGAAATTAAGGTCACCACGGATGGTACCCACGGGTTTGTTCGAATTAATTGGTAGTTGTTAGTGTTGCGATATGAATATACTCGGTTTTTTAATTTTTAGAATATTATATTAAATTAGAGATAGAGTTGCGAGAGATATCGCCCGAGATGGCGAACGGGAGCTTGCTTTAATTAGATGTTTAGAAGTAGCGTTGCGAATTGAAGCACGAAAAGTGACCGGTTTTTCTTTGAACAGTAATTCTTTAAAGTAGCGTTGCGATATAAAGCACGAAAAGTGCCCGGTTTGTCTTTGAATAATTAATTGTTAAAGTAGAGTTGCGACATAGCCCTTGATCAAGGAGCACGGGAGTTTGTTTTAGTATCTTATAGAATATTTCGAATTAGTATTTTCTTAATAATTTGTAGAGTATAGCATCACGATTTAGCACCTGAAATGGGTGTCCGGGAGTTTGCTCTTAATAAATTCTAAATTTGTGTTGCGAAATATGAATTATACACGGTTTTCTTTTGAACAATCGCGAAACTAGCGTTGCGAAATACAAAAGCAGCTGAGAGATGCGCATCTGCTGAGTCAGAGACTCAGCAATTGGAGTTGCAAAAATGCAACTCCCCATGGAGTGCCTCAGGAGGCCTGCTCCCAACGATAGCTTCTTTTTTTCCGGATAGGTAGTGTTGCGATTTCTGAGAGCCCCCGGAATGGCAGTAGGCGGGTTTTGAAGTAGCGTTGCGAACAATGAAAGCCTCGAAATGGCAGTACGCGATTGTTTATTAAATAATGTTACGTATTTTTTTTTTAAAATTCGTTTATTTTGACGACACCATATAATAGCAATTACCCTGATAAACGGCAGGCAAAATACAAATGGGCATGTATATGTAATGTGGCAGCATATTGCTGCTTCTCGAAACATAGTTTTAGCAGTGAGTGACAATGTAAATATATTTTTAGCGGGGTGAAAAGAAAATAAAAATATTACGTATGATAGCCATGGAATGGCAATAGGCGGGTTTTAAAGTAGCGTTGCGAAGAATGAGAGCCATGAAATGGCAATAGGCGGGTTTTGAGCTAGCGTTGCGAACAGTAAGAGCCTGAAATGGCACCGGTTTCTCGCGATTTTTATTGAAAGCGCCTCTTGGCTGCTCGATGATTTCGGGATTTTCAGCGCCTTTTGGCTGCTTCATGTCATGATTTTTGTATTGTTAATCAAGTGCTTGCAAATAGAAATACTGCTGCAAATGTATCTTTTAATACAAGAAATTTTGAGGATTTATGTAGAATTTTTGTCAAGTTATATTATGTATTGTCCATTGAGACCAATCAGTCAATGAATTTCATCGTGGTCATTGAAACCACTCAAATAAAAGTGCAAAAAGTTATATGCACATTTGATGACACAGATAGAAAATGAGTGTCAGTTAATTTAATAAAATTCGTGAAATAGGAAACACGCTGCTGGCTGTCATGGTTAAAGTTATTAATTTAATATTGTCTGGATTTTACTTGGATCGCGATGACATTTTTGTGAGAATACCGCGTCGACGTAGAGGTTTCGATGAATTCTCGCAAATTTCTTACAAAAATTACGGACCACGGGTTTTGCATACTTTTTTAATAGAATGAAAATAACAAACTTGCGCCCGAAACATATATATCGAAATTGCAGTGTGATAGACGGATAGCAAATACAGATAAGAAGTAAACGCGTCGCTTTTAGATATTTGCTTATTTATTTCACTAAATGGTAGAGTTATATTGTAGCAAAGGGGGAAGTCTGTCTTTATTTAACACTTTTCGCGTCGCGAATTAAAGAGTGATGCATTTATTTTTATGCTCGGATGATGGAAAGGTTTCAAATAATTTCGAATGCAACTGCGTCGAAATTAGCTTTTTTCATTCAAGTAATTTATTTGATAGCAAATGATTGTGACATTGCACAATTTGCTAAATTGTCCATACTATTCAATTCGCGTTTGTCGACTCGATATGTAACTTCAAATTTTATATTTGCTTTTTTAAATTTCTGATCATTCTTTATCGTAAAGTTTACAACATTTGCATTTCCTACAATTTTTAATAAATTATGCTTCATTTGATTTTCGTAAATTTCGATACTCGTCTGTTACAATATTCAAGGGTCGGTGATATTTCGTTTTATGTTGCGCGTTTTGGGCAAAATTAATGAGAGTTTGTTGCAGAAGACGGAATACTAATAATGGATATTTAGAGGAAATGAATTGGACCATGCCCATGGAAATTAAGAGAGACAGGCGTCCAGAGACGCTGGGGGAATCCACAGTGTAATGACATTTTACTAACAAATGAGTTTTTATTGCAGGAGTTGCATGAATCGAATCACATCGAAGGGAGTTCGATGGATATTTCTCGGTGACATCTTGTGTTGCAAATTGTGTGTTAGGTTTGCAGATATTTCTTCTGAAAATTTGTTACGATCGTGTGATGACCATTTCTTAATGGTTTCGTTGTTAATGGTTTCGATACGTTTGATTTTTGGATCAAAGTATCGTCTGTATTGTTTTCGAAGTCTGATTCATGAGATAATTGTTGTCCGACTTTCTTCATTCATGAAGCAATACGATGTTTCTGTTCATTCTGTTTCAAGCAGAATGCATTTTTCATTTTCTGGCCAAGAGGTTTGCTTTCTGCTATGCAGATAAGGAATCAGGCAATATTTTGCAACGAAATCTTTGCTATTAATTGGACAGGCTCAGATTGTGTTTGTATTTCCCCCGAGATAGGATGATTTTTACTGTGTACAAAAACTGCTTCCATATCGAAGGTCAGATTGATATTGCGGGCGGGCGGTCAAATTGTAATTGTAATGGATTAGACTTTAAGACGTTCGTGGTATGTTGAGATTAAGATTATTCGTAAGGTTAATTTAATAAGGAATAAATTTCGCGTTAGTCCTTAAGCATTGGATGCTCGTCGCATCACGGTCGGGAATTTATTTCTCCCAGTGCGAGATGGGTAACGAAAGTAAAGTAGAGCAAGAAATTTTGCCTGACACATTTTCCCGTTCATTTTGTCGTTCATGCCGTCGTTCATTCCGTCGTTCATTCCGTCGTTTAAACCTGTAAAAATGATGGGAAAATGTTTCACGCGAAAGACAAAATGCGATGCCCGAACTACGAGCCCTATTGATAATCATGAAACGGAAATTATTTGTAACTTTCTAATAGTAGAACAATGAATGGAACAGGTAGACGGTTGAAATCATTGTATATATTGCTTCTATATAGTCTAAGAAACACATATGCAAAGCATCCAAACAGTACAATTCGCCAATTTTATGTTCTTCAAGTTTAAATGAACTACGAGCCCCATTGTTAATCATTTAACGGAAATTATTTGTAACATTCGACAAGTAGAACAATGAATGGAACAGGTAGACGGTTAAATCATTGTATATATTCCTTCTATATAGTCTAAGAAACATGTACGCAAACCATCCAAGCAGTACAATTCGCCAATTTATTGTTCTTCAAGTTTAAGTGAACAACGAGCCGCATTGTTAATCCTTGAAAGGAAATTATTTGTAAATTTCGACAAGTAGAACAATGAATGGAACAGGTAGACGGTTGAAATCATTGTATATATTGCTTCCATATAGTCTAAGAAACATGTACGCAAAGCATCCAAACAGTACCATTAGCCAATTTTTTGTTCTTCAAGTTTAAGTGAACGACGATCCCCATTGATAATCATGAAACGGAAATTATTTGTAACATTCGACAAGTAGAACAATGAATGGAACAGGTAGACGGTTAAATCATTGTATATATTCCTTCTATATAGTCTAAGAAACATGTACGCAAACCATCCAAGCAGTACAATTTGCCAATTTTTTGTTCTTCAAGTTTAAGTGAACTACGAGCCCCATTGTTAATTCTTTAAAGGAAATTATTTGTAATTTTCGACAAGTAGAACAATGAATCGGACAGGTAGACGGTTGAAATCTTTGTATATATTGCTTCTATATAGTCTAAGAAACATATATGCAAAGAATCGAAACAGTACAATTCGCCAATTTTTTGTTCTTCAAGTTTAAGTGAACTACGAGCCCCATTGTTAATCCTATAATGGAAATTATTTGTAAATTGCGACAAGTAGAACAATGAATGGTACAGGTAGACGGTTGAGATCTTTGTATATATTGCTTCTATATAGTCTAAGAAACATATATGCAAAGCATCCAAACAGTACAATTCGCCAATTTATTGTTCTTCAAGTTTAAGTGAACTACGAGCCCCATTGTTAATCCTTTAACGGAAATTATTTGTAAATTTCGACAAGTAGAACAATGATTGGAACACGTAGACGGTGGAAATCTTTGTATATATTGCTTCCATATAGTCTAAGAAACATATACGCAAAGCATCCAAACAGTACAATTCGCCAATTTTTTGTTCTTCAAGTTTAAGTGAACTACGAACCGCATTGTTAATCCTTTAAAGGAAATAATTTGTAAATTTCGACAAGTAGAACAATGATTGGAACACTTAGACGGTTGAAATTTTTGTATATATTGCTTCCATATAGTCTAAGAAACATGTACGCAAAGCATCCAAACAGTACCATTCGCCAATTTTTTGTTCTTCAAGTTTAAGTGAACAATGAGCCCCATTGTTAGTCCTTTATCGGAAATTATTTGTAATTTCCGACAAGTAGAACAATGAATGGAACAGGTAGACAGTTGAAATCTTTGTATATATTGCTTCAATATAGTCTAAGAAACATATACGCAAAGCATTAAAACAGTACAATTCGCGAATTTTTTTTCTTCAAGTTTAAGTGAACAATGAGCCCCAATGGTTAATCCGTTATCGGAAATTATTTGTAACTTTCGACAAGTAGAACAATGAATGGAAAAGGTAGACGGTTGAAATCTTTGTATATATTGCTTCTATATAGTCTAAGAAACATATATGCAAAGCATCCAAACAGTACCATTCGCCAATTTTTTGTTCTTCAAGTTTAAGTGAACTGCGAGCCCCATTGTTAATCCTTTAAAGGAAATTATTTGTAAATTTCGACAAGTAGAACAATGAATGGAACAGGTAGACTGTTGAAATCATTGTATATATTGCTTCTATATAGTCTAAGAAACATATATGCAAAGCATCCAAACAGTAGAATTCGCCAAATTTTTGTTCTTCAAGTTTAAGTGTACAATGAGCCCCATTGTTAATCCTTTAAAGGAAATTATTTGTAACTTTCGACAAGTAGAACAATGAATGGAACAGGTAGACGGTTGAAATCTTTGTATATATTGCTTCTATATATTCTAAGAAACATATATGCAAAGCATCCAAACAGTACAATTCGCCAATTTTTTGTTCTTCAAGTTTAAGTGAACAATGAGCCCCAATGGTTAATCCTTTATCGGTAATTATTTGTAACTTTCGACAAGTAGAACAATGAATGGAACAGGTAGACGGTTGAAATCCTTGTATATATTGCTTCCATATAGTCTAAGAAACATGTACGCAAAGCATCCAAACAGTACCATTCGCCAATTTTTTGTCCTTCAAGTTTTAGTGAACAATGAGCCCCATTGTTGATCCTTCATCGGAAATTATTTGTAACTTTCGACAAGTAGAATAATGAATGGAACAGGTAGACGGTTGAAATCCTTGTATATATTGCTTCTATATAGTCTAAGAAACATATATGCAAAGCGTCCAAACAGTACAATTCGCCAATTTTTTGTTCTTCAAGTTTAAGTGAACAATGAGCCCCATTGTTAATCCTTTAAAGGAAATTATTTGTAATTTTCGACAAGTAGAACAATGAATGCAACAGGTAGACGGTTGAAATCTTTGTATATATTGCTTCTATATAGTCTAAGAAACATATATGCAAAGCATCCAAACAGTACAATTCGCCAATTTTTTGTTCTTCAAGTTTAAGTGAACAATGAGCCCTAATGGTTAATCCTTTATCGGTAATTATTTGTAACTTTCGACAAGTTGAACAATGAATGGAACAGGTAGACGGTTGAAATCCTTGTATATATTGCTTCCATATAGTCTAAGAAACATGTACGCAAAGCATCCAAACAGTACCATTCGCCAATTTTTTGTCCTTCAAGTTTAAGTGAACAATGAGCCCCATTGTTAATCCTTTATCGGAAATTATTTGTAACTTTCGACAAGGAGAATAATGAATGGAACAGGTAGACGGTTGAAATCATTGTATATATTGCTTCTATATAGTCTAAGAAACATATATGCAAAGCATCCAAACAGTACAATTCGCCAATTTTTTGTTCTTCAAGTTTAAGTAAACAATGAGCCCCAATGGTTAATCCTTTATCGGTAATTATTTGTAACTTTCGACAAGTAGAACAATGAATGGAACTGGTAGACGGTTGAAATCTTTGTATATATTGCTTCTATATAATCTAAGAAACATATATGCAAAGCACCTAAACAGTAACAATCGCCAATTTTTTGATCTTCAAGTTTAAGTGAACAGCGAGCCCCATTGATAATCATGAAATGGAAACTATTTGTAACTTTCTACAAGTAGAACAATGAATAGTACAGGTAGACGGGTGAAATCTTTCTATATATTGCTTCTAAATAGTCTAAGAAACATCTATGCAAAGCATCCAAACAGTACAATTCGCCAATTTTTTGTTCTTCAAGTTTAAGTAAACTACGATCCCCATTGTTAATCCCTTAACGGAAATTATTTGTAACTTTCGACAAGTAGAACAATGAATGGAACAGGTAGACGGTTGAAATCATTGTATATATTGCTTCTATATAGTCTAAGAAACATATATGCAAAGCATCCAAACAGTACAATTCGACAATTTTTTGCTCTTCAAGTTTAAGTGAACTACGAGCCCCATTGTTAATCCTTTAAAGGAAATTATTTCTAAATTTCGGCAAGTAGAACAATGAATGGAATAGGTAGACGGTTGAAATCATTGTATATATTGCTTCTATATAGTCTAAGAAACATATATGCAAAGCATCCAAACAGTACAATTCGCCAATTTTTTGTTCTTCAAGTTTAAGTGAACAAAGAGCCCCATTGTTAATCCTTTAAAAGAAATTATTTGTAAATTTCGACAAGTAGAACAATGATTGGAACACGTAGACGGTTGAAATCTTTGTATATATTGCTTCCATATAGTCTAAGAAACATGTACGCAAAGCATCCAAACAGTGCCATTCGCCAATTTTTTGTTCTTCAAGTTTAAGTGAACTGCGAGCCCCATTGTTAATCCTTTAAAGGAAATTATTTGTAAATTTCGACAAGTAGAACAATGAATGGAACAGGTATACTGTTGAAATCATTGTATATATTGTTTCTATATAGTCTAAGAAACATATATGCAAAGGATCCAAACAGTACAATTCGCCAAATTTTTGTTCTTCAAGTTTAAGTGAACAATGAGCCCCATTGTTAATCCTTTAAAGGAAATTATTTGTAACTTTCGACAAGTAGAACAATGAATGGAACAGGTAGACGGTTGAAATCTTTGTATATATTGCTTCTATATAGTCTAAGAAACATATATGCAAAGCATCCAAACAGTACAATTCGCCAATTTTTTGTTCTTCAAGTTTAAGTGAACAATGAGCCCCAATGGTTAATCCTTTATCGGTAATTATTTGTAACTTTCGACAAGTAGAACAATGAATGGAACAGGTAGACGGTTGAAATCCTTGTATATATTGCTTCCATATAGTCTAAGAAACATGTACGCAAAGCATCCAAACAGTACCATTCGCCAATTTTTTGTCCTTCAAGTTTTAGTGAACAATGAGCCCCATTGTTAATCCTTCATCGGAAATTATTTGTAACTTTCGACAAGTAGAACAATGATTGGAACACGTAGACGGTGGAAATCTTTGTATATATTGCTTCCATATAGTCTAAGAAACATGTACGCAAAGCATCCAAACAGTGCCATTCGCCAATTTTTTGTTCTTCAAGTTTAAGTAAACTACGATCCCCATTGTTAGTCCTTTATCGGAAATTATTTGTAATTTTCGACAAGTAGAACAATGAATGGAACAGGTAGACAGTTGAAATCTTTGTATATATTGCTTCAATATAGTCTAAGAAACATATACGCAAACCATTAAAACAGTACAATTCGCCAATTTTTTGTTCTTCAAGTTTAAGTGAACAATGAGCCCCAATGGTTAATCCTTTATCGGTAATTATTTGTAACTTTCGACAAGTAGAACAATGAATGGAACAGGTAGACGGTTGAAATCCTTGTATATATTGCTTCTATATAGTCTAAGAAACATATATGCAAAGCATCCAAACAGTACAATTCGCCAATTTTTTGTTCTTCAAGTTTAAGTAAACTACGATCCCCATTGTTAATCCCTTAACGGAAATTATTTGTAACTTTCGACAAGTAGAACAATGAATGGAACAGGTAGACGGTTGAAATCCTTGTATATATTGCTTCTATATAGTCTAAGAAACATATATGCAAAGCATCCAAACAGTACAATTCGCCAATTTTTTGTTCTTCAAGTTTAAGTGAACAATGAGCCCCAATGGTTAATCCTTTATCGGTAATTATTTGTAACTTTCGACAAGTAGAACAATGAATGGAACAGGTAGACGGTTGAAATCCTTGTATATATTGCTTCCATATAGTCTAAGAAACATGTACGCAAAGCATCCAAACAGTACCATTCGCCAATTTTTTGTCCTTCAAGTTTTAGTGAACAATGAGCCCCATTGTTAATCCTTCATCGGAAATTATTTGTAACTTTCGACAAGTAGAATAATGAATGGAACAGGTAGACGGTTGAAATCCTTGTATATATTGCTTCTATATAGTCTAAGAAACATATATGCAAAGCGTCCAAACAGTACAATTCGCCAATTTTTTGTTCTTCAAGTTTAAGTGAACAATGAGCCCCATTGTTAATCCTTTAAAGGAAATTATTTGTAACTTTCGACAAGTAGAACAATGAATGGAACAGGTAGACGGTTGAAATCTTTGTATATATTGCTTCCATATAGTCTAAGAAACATGTACGCAAAGCATCCAAACAGTGCCATTCGCCAATTTTTTGTCCTTCAAGTTTAAGTGAACAATGAGCCCCATTGTTAATCCTTTATCGGAAATTATTTGTAACTTTCGACAAGGAGAATAATGAATGGAACAGGTAGACGGTTGAAATCTTTGTATATATTGCTTCTATATAGTCTAAGAAACATGTACGCAAAGCATCCAAACAGTGCCATTCGCCAATTTTTTGTCCTTCAAGTTTAAGTGAACAATGAGCCCCATTGTTAATCCTTTATCGGTAATTATTTGTAACTTTCGACAAGTAGAACAATGAATGGAACAGGTAGACGGTTGAAATCCTTGTATATATTGCTTCCATATAGTCTAAGAAACATGTACGCAAAGCATCCAAACAGTACCATTCGCCAATTTTTTGTCCTTCAAGTTTTAGTGAACAATGAGCCCCATTGTTGATCCTTCATCGGAAATTATTTGTAACTTTCGACAAGTAGAATAATGAATGGAACAGGTAGACGGTTGAAATCTTTGTATATATTGCTTCTATATAGTCTAAGAAACATATATGCAAAGCATCCAAACAGTACAATTCGCCAATTTTTTGTTCTTCAAGTTTAAGTGAACAATGAGCCCTAATGGTTAATCCTTTATCGGTAATTATTTGTAACTTTCGACAAGTTGAACAATGAATGGAACAGGTAGACGGTTGAAATCCTTGTATATATTGCTTCCATATAGTCTAAGAAACATGTACGCAAAGCATCCAAACAGTACCATTCGCCAATTTTTTGTCCTTCAAGTTTAAGTGAACAATGAGCCCCATTGTTAATCCTTTATCGGAAATTATTTGTAACTTTCGACAAGGAGAATAATGAATGGAACAGGTAGACGGTTGAAATCATTGTATATATTGCTTCTATATAGTCTAAGAAACATATATGCAAAGCATCCAAACAGTACAATTCGCCAATTTTTTGTTCTTCAAGTTTAAGTAAACAATGAGCCCCAATGGTTAATCCTTTATCGGTAATTATTTGTAACTTTCGACAAGTAGAACAATGAATGGAACTGGTAGACGGTTGAAATCTTTGTATATATTGCTTCTATATAATCTAAGAAACATATATGCAAAGCACCTAAACAGTAACAATCGCCAATTTTTTGATCTTCAAGTTTAAGTGAACAGCGAGCCCCATTGATAATCATGAAATGGAAACTATTTGTAACTTTCTACAAGTAGAACAATGAATAGTACAGGTAGACGGGTGAAATCTTTCTATATATTGCTTCTAAATAGTCTAAGAAACATCTATGCAAAGCATCCAAACAGTACAATTCGCCAATTTTTTGTTCTTCAAGTTTAAGTAAACTACGATCCCCATTGTTAATCCCTTAACGGAAATTATTTGTAACTTTCGACAAGTAGAACAATGAATGGAACAGGTAGACGGTTGAAATCATTGTATATATTGCTTCTATATAGTCTAAGAAACATATATGCAAAGCATCCAAACAGTACAATTCGACAATTTTTTGCTCTTCAAGTTTAAGTGAACTACGAGCCCCATTGTTAATCCTTTAAAGGAAATTATTTCTAAATTTCGGCAAGTAGAACAATGAATGGAATAGGTAGACGGTTGAAATCATTGTATATATTGCTTCTATATAGTCTAAGAAACATATATGCAAAGCATCCAAACAGTACAATTCGCCAATTTTTTGTTCTTCAAGTTTAAGTGAACAAAGAGCCCCATTGTTAATCCTTTAAAAGAAATTATTTGTAAATTTCGACAAGTAGAACAATGATTGGAACACGTAGACGGTTGAAATCTTTGTATATATTGCTTCCATATAGTCTAAGAAACATGTACGCAAAGCATCCAAACAGTGCCATTCGCCAATTTTTTGTTCTTCAAGTTTAAGTGAACTGCGAGCCCCATTGTTAATCCTTTAAAGGAAATTATTTGTAAATTTCGACAAGTAGAACAATGAATGGAACAGGTATACTGTTGAAATCATTGTATATATTGTTTCTATATAGTCTAAGAAACATATATGCAAAGGATCCAAACAGTACAATTCGCCAAATTTTTGTTCTTCAAGTTTAAGTGAACAATGAGCCCCATTGTTAATCCTTTAAAGGAAATTATTTGTAACTTTCGACAAGTAGAACAATGAATGGAACAGGTAGACGGTTGAAATCTTTGTATATATTGCTTCTATATAGTCTAAGAAACATATATGCAAAGCATCCAAACAGTACAATTCGCCAATTTTTTGTTCTTCAAGTTTAAGTGAACAATGAGCCCCAATGGTTAATCCCTTAACGGAAATTATTTGTAACTTTCGACAAGTAGAACAATGAATGGAACAGGTAGACGGTTGAAATCCTTGTATATATTGCTTCTATATAGTCTAAGAAACATATATGCAAAGCATCCAAACAGTACAATTCGCCAATTTTTTGTTCTTCAAGTTTAAGTGAACAATGAGCCCCAATGGTTAATCCTTTATCGGTAATTATTTGTAACTTTCGACAAGTAGAACAATGAATGGAACAGGTAGACGGTTGAAATCCTTGTATATATTGCTTCCATATAGTCTAAGAAACATGTACGCAAAGCATCCAAACAGTACCATTCGCCAATTTTTTGTCCTTCAAGTTTTAGTGAACAATGAGCCCCATTGTTAATCCTTCATCGGAAATTATTTGTAACTTTCGACAAGTAGAATAATGAATGGAACAGGTAGACGGTTGAAATCCTTGTATATATTGCTTCTATATAGTCTAAGAAACATATATGCAAAGCGTCCAAACAGTACAATTCGCCAATTTTTTGTTCTTCAAGTTTAAGTGAACAATGAGCCCCATTGTTAATCCTTTAAAGGAAATTATTTGTAACTTTCGACAAGTAGAACAATGAATGGAACAGGTAGACGGTTGAAATCTTTGTATATATTGCTTCCATATAGTCTAAGAAACATGTACGCAAAGCATCCAAACAGTGCCATTCGCCAATTTTTTGTCCTTCAAGTTTAAGTGAACAATGAGCCCCATTGTTAATCCTTTATCGGAAATTATTTGTAACTTTCGACAAGGAGAATAATGAATGGAACAGGTAGACGGTTGAAATCTTTGTATATATTGCTTCTATATAGTCTAAGAAACATGTACGCAAAGCATCCAAACAGTGCCATTCGCCAATTTTTTGTCCTTCAAGTTTAAGTGAACAATGAGCCCCATTGTTAATCCTTTATCGGAAATTATTTGTAACTTTCGACAAGGAGAATAATGAATGGAACAGGTAGACGGTTGAAATCCTTGTATATGTTGCTTCTATATAGTCTAAGAAACATATATGCAAAGCGTCCAAACAGTACAATTCGCCAATTTTTTGTTCTTCAAGTTTAAGTGAACAATGAGCCCCATTGTTAATCCTTTAAAGGAAATTATTTGTAACTTTCTACAAGTAGAACAATGAATAGTACAGGTAGACGGGTGAAATCTTTCTATAAATTGCTTCTAAATAGTCTAAGAAACATCTATGCAAAGCATCCAAACAGTACAATTCGCCAATTTTTTGTTCTTCAAGTTTAAGTAAACTACGATCCCCATTGTTAATCCCTTAACGGAAATTATTTGTAACTTTCGACAAGTAGAACAATGAATGGAACAGGTAGACGGTTGAAATCATTGTATATATTGCTTCTATATAGTCTAAGAAACATATATGCAAAGCATCCAAACAGTACAATTCGAGAATTTTTTGCTCTTCAAGTTTAAGTGAACTACGAGCCCCATTGTTAATCCTTTAAAGGAAATTATTTGTAAATTTCGGCAAGTAGAACAATGAATGGAATAGGTAGACGGTTGAAATCATTGTATATATTGCTTCTATATAGTCTAAGAAACATATATGCAAAGCATCCAAACAGTACAATTCGCCAAATTTTTGTTCTTCAAGTTTAAGTGAACAATGAGCCCCATTGTTAATCCTTTAAAGGAAATTATTTGTAACTTTCGACAAGTAGAACAATGAATGGAACAGGTAGACGGTTGAAATCTTTGTATATATTGCTTCTATATAGTCTAAGAAACATATATGCAAAGCATCCAAACAGTACAATTCGCCAATTTTTTGTTCTTCAAGTTTAAGTGAACAATGAGCCCCAATGGTTAATCCTTTATCGGTAATTATTTGTAACTTTCGACAAGTAGAACAATGAATGGAACAGGTAGACGGTTGAAATCCTTGTATATATTGCTTCCATATAGTCTAAGAAACATGTACGCAAAGCATCCAAACAGTACCATTCGCCAATTTTTTGTCCTTCAAGTTTTAGTGAACAATGAGCCCCATTGTTAATCCTTCATCGGAAATTATTTGTAACTTTCGACAAGTAGAACAATGATTGGAACACGTAGACGGTGGAAATCTTTGTATATATTGCTTCCATATAGTCTAAGAAACATGTACGCAAAGCATCCAAACAGTGCCATTCGCCAATTTTTTGTTCTTCAAGTTTAAGTAAACTACGATCCCCATTGTTAATCCCTTAACGGAAATTATTTGTAACTTTCGACAAGTAGAACAATGAATGGAACAGGTAGACTGTTGAAATCATTGTATATATTGCTTCTATATAGTCTAAGAAACATATATGCAAAGCATCCAAACAGTACAATTCGCCAATTTTTTGTTCTTCAAGTTTAAGTAAACTACGATCCCCATTGTGAATCCCTTAACGGAAATTATTTGTAACTTTCGACAAGTAGAACAATGAATGGAACAGGTAGACGGTTGAAATCATTGTATATATTGCTTCTATATAGTCTAAGAAACATATATGCAAAGCATCCAAACAGTACAATTCGCCAATTTTTTGTACTTCAAGTATAAGTGAACTACGAGCCCCATTGTTAATCCTTTAACGGAAAGTAATTGTAAGTTTCGACAAGTAGAACAATGAATGGAACAGGTAGACGGTTGAAATCTTTGTATAGATTGCTTCTATATAGTCTAAGAAACATATATGCAAAGCATCCAAACAGTACCATTCGCCAATTTTTTGTTCTTCAAGTTTAAGTGAACAATGAGCCCCATTGTTAATCCTTTATCGGAAATTATTTGTAAATTTCGACAAGTAGAACAATGAATGGAACTGGTAGCCGGTTGAAATCTTTGTATATATTGCTTCTATATAGTCTAAGAAACATATATGCAAAGCATCCAAACAGTACAATTCGCCAATTTTTTGTTCTTCAAGTTTAAGTGAACAATGAGCCCCAATGGTTAATCCTTTATCGGAAATTATTTGTAAATTTCGACAAGTAGAACAATGAATGGAACAGGTAGACTGTTGAAATCATTGTATATATTGCTTCTATATAGTATAAGAAACATATATGCAAAGCATCCAAACAGTACCATTCGCCAATTTTTTGTTCTTCAAGTTTAAGTGAACAATGAGCCCCATTGTTAATCCTTTAAAGGAAAGTATTTGTAAATATCGACAAGTAGAAAGATGAATGGAACAGGTAGACGGTTGAAATCTTTGTATATATTGCTTCTATATAGTCTAAGAAACATATATGCAAAGCATCCAAACAGTACAATTCGCCAATTTTTTGTTCTTCAAGTTTAAGTGAACAATGAGCCCCAATGGTTAATCCTTTATCGGAAATTATTTGTAAATTTCGACAAGTAGAACAATGAATCGAACTGGTAGCCGGTTGAAATCTTTGTATATATTGCTTCTATATAGTCTAAGAAACATATATGCAAAGCATCCAAACAGTACAATTCGCCAATTTTTTGTTCTTCAAGTTTAATTGAACAATGAGCCCCAATGGTTAATCCTTTATCGGAAATTATTTGTAAATTTCGACAAGTAGAACAATGAATGGAACAGGTAGCCGGTTGAAATCAATATATATATTGCTTCTATATAGTCTAAGAAACATATATGCAAAGCATCCAAACAGTACCATTCGCCAATTTTTTGTTCTTCAAGTTTAAGTGAACTACGAGCCGCATTGTTAATCCTTTAACGGAAATTAATTGTAACTTTCGACAAGTAGAACAATGAATGGAACAGGTAGACGGTTGAAATCTTTGTATATATTGCTTCTATATAGTCTAAGAAACATATATGCAAAGCATCCAAACAGTACAATTCGCCAATTTTTTGTTCTTCAAGTTTAAGTAAACTACGATCCCCATTGTTAATCCCTTAACGGAAATTATTTGTAACTTTCGACAAGTAGAACAATGAATGGAACAGGTAGACTGTTGAAATCATTGTATATATTGCTTCTACATAGTCTAAGAAACATCTATGCAAAGCATCCAAACAGTACAATTCGCCAATTTTTTGTTCTTCAAGTTTAAGTAAACTACGATCCCCATTGTTAATCCCTTAACGGAAATTATTTGTAACTTTCGACAAGTAGAACAATGAATGGAACAGGTAGACGGTTGAAATCATTGTATATATTGCTTCTATATAGTCTAAGAAACATATATGGAAAGCATCCAAACAGTACAATTCGCCAATTTTTTGTTCTTCAAGTTTAAGTGAACAATGAGCCCCAATGGTTAATCCTTTATCGGTAATTATTTGTAACTTTCGACAAGTAGAACAATGAATGGAACAGGTAGACGGTTGAAATCCTTGTATATATTGCTTCCATATAGTCTAAGAAACATGTACGCAAAGCATCCAAACAGTACCATTCGCCAATTTTTTGTCCTTCAAGTTTAAATGAACAATGAGCCCCATTGTTAATCCTTTATCGGAAATTATTTGTAACTTTCGACAAGGAGAATAATGAATGGAACAGGTAGACGGTTGAAATCTTTGTATATATTGCTTCTATATAGTCTAAGAAACATATATGCAAAGCATCCAAACAGTACAATTCGCCAATTTTTTGTTCTTCAAGTTTAAGTAAACAATGAGCCCCAATGGTTAATCCTTTATCGGTAATTATTTGTAACTTTCGACAAGTAGAACAATGAATGGAACTGGTAGACGGTTGAAATCTTTGTATATATTGCTTCTATATAATCTAAGAAACATATATGCAAAGCACCTAAACAGTAACAATCGCCAATTTTTTGATCTTCAAGTTTAAGTGAACAGCGAGCCCCGTTGATAATCATGAAATGGAAACTATTTGTAACTTTCTACAAGTAGAACAATGAATAGTACAGGTAGACGGGTGAAATCTTTCTATATATTGCTTCTAAATAGTCTAAGAAACATCTATGCAAAGCATCCAAACAGTACAATTCGCCAATTTTTTGTTCTTCAAGTTTAAGTAAACTACGATCCCCATTGTTAATCCCTTAACGGAAATTATTTGTAACTTTCGACAAGTAGAACAATGAATGGAACAGGTAGACGGGTGAAATCTTTCTATATATTGCTTCTATATAGTCTAAGAAACATATATGCAAAGCATCCAAACAGTACAATTCGCCAATTTATTGTTCTTCAAGTTTAAGTGAACAATGAGCCCCATTGTTAATCCTTTATCGGAAATTATTTGTAACTTTCGACAAGTAGAACAATGAATGGAACAGGTAGACGGTTGAAATCATTGTATATATTGCTTCTATATAGTCTAAGAAACATATATGCAAAGCATCCAAACAGTACAATTCGCCAATTTTTTGTACTTCAAGTATAAGTGAACTACGAGCCCCATTGTTAATCCTTTAACGGAAAGTAATTGTAAGTTTCGACAAGTAGAACAATGAATGGAACAGGTAGACGGTTGAAATCTTTGTATAGATTGCTTCTATATAGTCTAAGAAACATATATGCAAAGCATCCAAACAGTACAATTCGCCAATTTATTGTTCTTCAAGTTTAAGTGAACAATGAGCCCCATTGTTAATCCTTTATCGGAAATTATTTGTAACTTTCGACAAGTAGAACAATGAATGGAACAGGTAGACGGTTGAAATCTTTGTATATATTGCTTCTATATAGTCTAAGAAACATATATGCAAAGCATCCAAACAGTACAATTCGCCAATTTATTGTTCTTCAAGTTTAAGTGAACAATGAGCCCCATTGTTAATCCTTTATCGGAAATTATTTGTAACTTTCGACAAGTAGAACAATGAATGGAACAGGTAGACGGTTGAAATCTTTGTATATATTGCTTCTATATAGTCTAAGAAACATATATGCAAAGCATCCAAACAGTACAATTCGCCAATTTTTTGTTCTTCAAGTTTAAGTAAACTACGATCCCCATTGTTAATCCCTTAACGGAAATTATTTGTAACTTTCGACAAGTAGAACAATGAATGGAACAGGTAGACTGTTGAAATCATTGTATATATTGCTTCTACATAGTCTAAGAAACATATATGCAAAGCATCCAAACAGTACAATTCGCCAATTTTTTGTTCTTCAAGTTTAAGTAAACTACGATCCCCATTGTTAATCCCTTAACGGAAATTATTTGTAACTTTCGACAAGTAGAACAATGAATGGAACAGGTAGACGGTTGAAATCATTGTATACATTGCTTCTATATAGTCTAAGAAACATATATGCAAAGCATCCAAACAGTACAATTCGACAATTTTTTGCTCTTCAAGTTTAAGTGAACTACGAGCCCCATTGTTAATCCTTTAAAGGAAATTATTTGTAAATTTCGGCAAGTAGAACAATGAATGGAATAGGTAGACGGTTGAAATCATTGTATATATTGCTTCTATATAGTCTAAGAAACATATATGCAAAGCATCCAAACAGTACAATTCGCCAATTTTTTGTTCTTCAAGTTTAAGTGAACAACGAGCCCCATTGTTAATCCTTTAAAAGAAATTATTTGTAAATTTCGACAAGTAGAACACTTATTGGAACACGTAGACGGTTGAAATCTTTGTATATATTGCTTCCATATAGTCTAAGAAACATGTACGCAAAGCATCCAAACAGTGCCATTCGCAAATTTTTTGTTCTTCAAGTTTAAGTGAACAATGAGCCCCAATGGTTAATCCTTTATCGGAAATTATTTGTAATTTTCGTCAAGTAGAACAATGAATGGAACAGTTAGACGGTTGAAATATTTGTATATATTGCTTCTATATAATCTAAGAAACATATAAGCAAAGCATCTAAACAGTAACAATCGCCAATTTTTTGATCTTCAAGTTTAAGTGAACAGCGAGCCCCATTGATAATCATGAAATGGAAATTATTTGTAACTTTCTACAAGTAGAACAATGAATAGTACAGGTAGACGGGTGAAATCTTTCTATATATTGCTTCTAAATAGTCTAAGAAACATCTATGCAAAGCATCCAAACAGTACAATTCGCCAATTTTTTGTTCTTCAAGTTTAAGTGAACTGCGAGCCCCATTGTTAATCCTTTAAAGGAAATTATTTGTAAATTTCGACAAGTAGAACAATGAATGGAACAGGTAGACTGTTGAAATCATTGTATATATTGCTTCTATATAGTCTAAGAGACATATATGCAAAGCATCCAAACAGTACAATTCGCCAATTTTTTGTTCTTCAAGTTTAAGTGAACTACGAGCCCCATTGTTAATCCTTTAAAGGAAATTAATTGTAACTTTCTACAAGTAGATCAATGAATGGAACAGGTAGAAGGTTGAAATCTTTGTTTATATTGCTTCTATATAATCTAAGAAACATATATGCAAAGCATCCAAACAGTACCATTCGCCAATTTTTTGTTCTTCAAGTTTAAGTGAACAATGAGCCCCAATGGTTAATCCTTTATCAGAAATTATTTGTAAATTTCGACAAGTAGAACAATGAATGGAACAGGTAGACTGTTGAAATCATTGTATATATTGCTTCTATATAGTATAAGAAACATATATGCAAAGCATCCAAACAGTACCATTCGCCAATTTTTTGTTCTTCAAGTTTAAGTGAACAATGAGCCCCAATGGTTAATCCTTTATCAGAAATTATTTGTAAATTTCGACAAGTAGAACAATGAATGGAACAGGTAGACTGTTGAAATCATTGTATATATTGCTTCTATATAGTATAAGAAACATATATGCAAAGCATCCAAACAGTACAATTCGCCAATTTTTTGTTCTTCAAGTTTAAGTAAACTACGATCCCCATTGTTAATCCCTTAACGGAAATTATTTGTAACTTTCGACAAGTAGAACATTGAATGGAACAGGTAGACGGTTGAAATCATTGTATATATTGCTTCTATATAGTCTAAGAAACATATATGCAAAGCATCCAAACAGTACAATTCGACAATTTTTTGCTCTTCAAGTTTAAGTGAACTACGAGCCCCATTGTTAATCCTTTAAAGGAAATTATTTGTAAATTTCGGCAAGTAGAACAATGAATGGAATAGGTAGACGGTTGAAATCATTGTATATATTGCTTCTATATAGTCTAAGAAACATATATGCAAAGCATCCAAACAGTACAATTCGCCAATTTTTTGTTCTTCAAGTTTAAGTAAACTACGATCCCCATTGTTAATCCCTTAACGGAAATTATTTGTAACTTTCGACAAGTAGAACAATGAATGGAACAGGTAGACTGTTGAAATCATTGTATATATTGCTTCTACATAGTCTAAGAAACATCTATGCAAAGCATCCAAACAGTACAATTCGCCAATTTTTTGTTCTTCAAGTTTAATTGAACAATGAGCCCCAATGGTTAATCCTTTATCGGAAATTATTTGTAAATTTCGACAAGTAGAACAATGAATGGAACAGGTAGCCGGTTGAAATCAATATATATATTGCTTCTATATAGTCTAAGAAACATATATGCAAAGCATCCAAACAGTACCATTCGCCAATTTTTTGTTCTTCAAGTTTAAGTGAACTACGAGCCGCATTGTTAATCCTTTAACGGAAATTAATTGTAACTTTCGACAAGTAGAACAATGAATGGAACAGGTAGACGGTTGAAATCTTTGTATATATTGCTTCTATATAGTCTAAGAAACATATATGCAAAGCATCCAAACAGTACAATTCGCCAATTTTTTGTTCTTCAAGTTTAAGTAAACTACGATCCCCATTGTTAATCCCTTAACGGAAATTATTTGTAACTTTCGACAAGTAGAACAATGAATGGAACAGGTAGACTGTTGAAATCATTGTATATATTGCTTCTACATAGTCTAAGAAACATCTATGCAAAGCATCCAAACAGTACAATTCGCCAATTTTTTGTTCTTCAAGTTTAAGTAAACTACGATCCCCATTGTTAATCCCTTAACGGAAATTATTTGTAACTTTCGACAAGTAGAACAATGAATGGAACAGGTAGACGGTTGAAATCATTGTATATATTGCTTCTATATAGTCTAAGAAACATATATGGAAAGCATCCAAACAGTACAATTCGCCAATTTTTTGTTCTTCAAGTTTAAGTGAACAATGAGCCCCAATGGTTAATCCTTTATCGGTAATTATTTGTAACTTTCGACAAGTAGAACAATGAATGGAACAGGTAGACGGTTGAAATCCTTGTATATATTGCTTCCATATAGTCTAAGAAACATGTATGCAAAGCATCCAAACAGTACCATTCGCCAATTTTTTGTCCTTCAAGTTTAAATGAACAATGAGCCCCATTGTTAATCCTTTATCGGAAATTATTTGTAACTTTCGACAAGGAGAATAATGAATGGAACAGGTAGACGGTTGAAATCTTTGTATATATTGCTTCTATATAGTCTAAGAAACATATATGCAAAGCATCCAAACAGTACAATTCGCCAATTTTTTGTTCTTCAAGTTTAAGTAAACAATGAGCCCCAATGGTTAATCCTTTATCGGTAATTATTTGTAACTTTCGACAAGTAGAACAATGAATGGAACTGGTAGACGGTTGAAATCTTTGTATATATTGCTTCTATATAATCTAAGAAACATATATGCAAAGCACCTAAACAGTAACAATCGCCAATTTTTTGATCTTCAAGTTTAAGTGAACAGCGAGCCCCGTTGATAATCATGAAATGGAAACTATTTGTAACTTTCTACAAGTAGAACAATGAATAGTACAGGTAGACGGGTGAAATCTTTCTATATATTGCTTCTAAATAGTCTAAGAAACATCTATGCAAAGCATCCAAACAGTACAATTCGCCAATTTTTTGTTCTTCAAGTTTAAGTAAACTACGATCCCCATTGTTAATCCCTTAACGGAAATTATTTGTAACTTTCGACAAGTAGAACAATGAATGGAACAGGTAGACGGGTGAAATCTTTCTATATATTGCTTCTATATAGTCTAAGAAACATATATGCAAAGCATCCAAACAGTACAATTCGCCAATTTATTGTTCTTCAAGTTTAAGTGAACAATGAGCCCCATTGTTAATCCTTTATCGGAAATTATTTGTAACTTTCGACAAGTAGAACAATGAATGGAACAGGTAGACGGTTGAAATCATTGTATATATTGCTTCTATATAGTCTAAGAAACATATATGCAAAGCATCCAAACAGTACAATTCGCCAATTTTTTGTACTTCAAGTATAAGTGAACTACGAGCCCCATTGTTAATCCTTTAACGGAAAGTAATTGTAAGTTTCGACAAGTAGAACAATGAATGGAACAGGTAGACGGTTGAAATCTTTGTATAGATTGCTTCTATATAGTCTAAGAAACATATATGCAAAGCATCCAAACAGTACAATTCGCCAATTTATTGTTCTTCAAGTTTAAGTGAACAATGAGCCCCATTGTTAATCCTTTATCGGAAATTATTTGTAACTTTCGACAAGTAGAACAATGAATGGAACAGGTAGACGGTTGAAATCTTTGTATATATTGCTTCTATATAGTCTAAGAAACATATATGCAAAGCATCCAAACAGTACAATTCGCCAATTTATTGTTCTTCAAGTTTAAGTGAACAATGAGCCCCATTGTTAATCCTTTATCGGAAATTATTTGTAACTTTCGACAAGTAGAACAATGAATGGAACAGGTAGACGGTTGAAATCTTTGTATATATTGCTTCTATATAGTCTAAGAAACATATATGCAAAGCATCCAAACAGTACAATTCGCCAATTTTTTGTTCTTCAAGTTTAAGTAAACTACGATCCCCATTGTTAATCCCTTAACGGAAATTATTTGTAACTTTCGACAAGTAGAACAATGAATGGAACAGGTAGACTGTTGAAATCATTGTATATATTGCTTCTACATAGTCTAAGAAACATATATGCAAAGCATCCAAACAGTACAATTCGCCAATTTTTTGTTCTTCAAGTTTAAGTAAACTACGATCCCCATTGTTAATCCCTTAACGGAAATTATTTGTAACTTTCGACAAGTAGAACAATGAATGGAACAGGTAGACGGTTGAAATCATTGTATACATTGCTTCTATATAGTCTAAGAAACATATATGCAAAGCATCCAAACAGTACAATTCGACAATTTTTTGCTCTTCAAGTTTAAGTGAACTACGAGCCCCATTGTTAATCCTTTAAAGGAAATTATTTGTAAATTTCGGCAAGTAGAACAATGAATGGAATAGGTAGACGGTTGAAATCATTGTATATATTGCTTCTATATAGTCTAAGAAACATATATGCAAAGCATCCAAACAGTACAATTCGCCAATTTTTTGTTCTTCAAGTTTAAGTGAACAACGAGCCCCATTGTTAATCCTTTAAAAGAAATTATTTGTAAATTTCGACAAGTAGAACACTTATTGGAACACGTAGACGGTTGAAATCTTTGTATATATTGCTTCCATATAGTCTAAGAAACATGTACGCAAAGCATCCAAACAGTGCCATTCGCAAATTTTTTGTTCTTCAAGTTTAAGTGAACAATGAGCCCCAATGGTTAATCCTTTATCGGAAATTATTTGTAATTTTCGTCAAGTAGAACAATGAATGGAACAGTTAGACGGTTGAAATATTTGTATATATTGCTTCTATATAATCTAAGAAACATATAAGCAAAGCATCTAAACAGTAACAATCGCCAATTTTTTGATCTTCAAGTTTAAGTGAACAGCGAGCCCCATTGATAATCATGAAATGGAAATTATTTGTAACTTTCTACAAGTAGAACAATGAATAGTACAGGTAGACGGGTGAAATCTTTCTATATATTGCTTCTAAATAGTCTAAGAAACATCTATGCAAAGCATCCAAACAGTACAATTCGCCAATTTTTTGTTCTTCAAGTTTAAGTGAACTGCGAGCCCCATTGTTAATCCTTTAAAGGAAATTATTTGTAAATTTCGACAAGTAGAACAATGAATGGAACAGGTAGACTGTTGAAATCATTGTATATATTGCTTCTATATAGTCTAAGAGACATATATGCAAAGCATCCAAACAGTACAATTCGCCAATTTTTTGTTCTTCAAGTTTAAGTGAACTACGAGCCCCATTGTTAATCCTTTAAAGGAAATTAATTGTAACTTTCTACAAGTAGATCAATGAATGGAACAGGTAGAAGGTTGAAATCTTTGTTTATATTGCTTCTATATAATCTAAGAAACATATATGCAAAGCATCCAAACAGTACCATTCGCCAATTTTTTGTTCTTCAAGTTTAAGTGAACAATGAGCCCCAATGGTTAATCCTTTATCAGAAATTATTTGTAAATTTCGACAAGTAGAACAATGAATGGAACAGGTAGACTGTTGAAATCATTGTATATATTGCTTCTATATAGTATAAGAAACATATATGCAAAGCATCCAAACAGTACCATTCGCCAATTTTTTGTTCTTCAAGTTTAAGTGAACAATGAGCCCCAATGGTTAATCCTTTATCAGAAATTATTTGTAAATTTCGACAAGTAGAACAATGAATGGAACAGGTAGACTGTTGAAATCATTGTATATATTGCTTCTATATAGTATAAGAAACATATATGCAAAGCATCCAAACAGTACAATTCGCCAATTTTTTGTTCTTCAAGTTTAAGTAAACTACGATCCCCATTGTTAATCCCTTAACGGAAATTATTTGTAACTTTCGACAAGTAGAACAATGAATGGAACAGGTAGACGGTTGAAATCATTGTATATATTGCTTCTATATAGTCTAAGAAACATATATGCAAAGCATCCAAACAGTACAATTCGACAATTTTTTGCTCTTCAAGTTTAAGTGAACTACGAGCCCCATTGTTAATCCTTTAAAGGAAATTATTTGTAAATTTCGGCAAGTAGAACAATGAATGGAATAGGTAGACGGTTGAAATCATTGTATATATTGCTTCTATATAGTCTAAGAAACATATATGCAAAGCATCCAAACAGTACAATTCGCCAATTTTTTGTTCTTCAAGTTTAAGTGAACAAAGAGCCCCATTGTTAATCCTTTAAAAGAAATTATTTGTAAATTTCGACAAGTAGAACAATGATTGGAACACGTAGACGGTTGAAATCTTTGTATATATTGCTTCCATATAGTCTAAGAAACATGTACGCAAAGCATCCAAACAGTGCCATTCGCCAATTTTTTGTTCTTCAAGTTTAAGTGAACTGCGAGCCCCATTGTTAATCCTTTAAAGGAAATTATTTGTAAATTTCGACAAGTAGAACAATGAATGGAACAGGTATACTGTTGAAATCATTGTATATATTGTTTCTATATAGTCTAAGAAACATATATGCAAAGGATCCAAACAGTACAATTCGCCAAATTTTTGTTCTTCAAGTTTAAGTGAACAATGAGCCCCATTGTTAATCCTTTAAAGGAAATTATTTGTAACTTTCGACAAGTAGAACAATGAATGGAACAGGTAGACGGTTGAAATCTTTGTATATATTGCTTCTATATAGTCTAAGAAACATATATGCAAAGCATCCAAACAGTACAATTCGCCAATTTTTTGTTCTTCAAGTTTAAGTGAACAATGAGCCCCAATGGTTAATCCTTTATCGGTAATTATTTGTAACTTTCGACAAGTAGAACAATGAATGGAACAGGTAGACGGTTGAAATCCTTGTATATATTGCTTCCATATAGTCTAAGAAACATGTACGCAAAGCATCCAAACAGTACCATTCGCCAATTTTTTGTCCTTCAAGTTTTAGTGAACAATGAGCCCCATTGTTAATCCTTCATCGGAAATTATTTGTAACTTTCGACAAGTAGAACAATGATTGGAACACGTAGACGGTGGAAATCTTTGTATATATTGCTTCCATATAGTCTAAGAAACATGTACGCAAAGCATCCAAACAGTGCCATTCGCCAATTTTTTGTTCTTCAAGTTTAAGTAAACTACGATCCCCATTGTTAGTCCTTTATCGGAAATTATTTGTAATTTTCGACAAGTAGAACAATGAATGGAACAGGTAGACAGTTGAAATCTTTGTATATATTGCTTCAATATAGTCTAATAAACATAAACGCAAAGCATTAAAACAGTACAATTCGCCAATTTTTTTTCTTCAAGTTTAAGTGAACAATGAGCCCCAATGGTTAATCCGTTATCGGAAATTATTTGTAACTTTCGACAAGTAGAACAATGAATGGAAAAGGTAGACGGTTGAAATCTTTGTATATATTGCTTCTATATAGTCTAAGAAACATATATGCAAAGCATCCAAACAGTACCATTCGCCAATTTTTTGTTCTTCAAGTTTAAGTGAACTGCGAGCCCCATTGTTAATCCTTTAAAGGAAATTATTTGTAAATTTCGACAAGTAGAACAATGAATGGAACAGGTAGACTGTTGAAATCATTGTATATATTGCTTCTATATAGTCTAAGAAACATATATGCAAAGCATCCAAACAGTACAATTCGCCAAATTTTTGTTCTTCAAGTTTAAGTGTACAATGAGCCCCATTGTTAATCCTTTAAAGGAAATTATTTGTAACTTTCGACAAGTAGAACAATGAATGGAACAGGTAGACGGTTGAAATCTTTGTATATATTGCTTCTATATAGTCTAAGAAACATATATGCAAAGCATCCAAACAGTACAATTCGCCAATTTTTTGTTCTTCAAGTTTAAGTGAACAATGAGCCCCAATGGTTAATCCTTTATCGGTAATTATTTGTAACTTTCGACAAGTAGAACAATGAATGGAACAGGTAGACGGTTGAAATCCTTGTATATATTGCTTCCATATAGTCTAAGAAACATGTACGCAAAGCATCCAAACAGTACCATTCGCCAATTTTTTGTCCTTCAAGTTTTAGTGAACAATGAGCCCCATTGTTAATCCTTCATCGGAAATTATTTGTAACTTTCGACAAGTAGAATAATGAATGGAACAGGTAGACGGTTGAAATCCTTGTATATATTGCTTCTATATAGTCTAAGAAACATATATGCAAAGCGTCCAAACAGTACAATTCGCCAATTTTTTGTTCTTCAAGTTTAAGTGAACAATGAGCCCCATTGTTAATCCTTTAAAGGAAATTATTTGTAACTTTCGACAAGTAGAACAATGAATGGAACAGGTAGACGGTTGAAATCTTTGTATATATTGCTTCTATATAGTCTAAGAAACATATATGCAAAGCATCCAAACAGTACAATTCGCCAATTTTTTGTTCTTCAAGTTTAAGTGAACAATGAGCCCTAATGGTTAATCCTTTATCGGTAATTATTTGTAACTTTCGACAAGTTGAACAATGAATGGAACAGGTAGACGGTTGAAATCCTTGTATATATTGCTTCCATATAGTCTAAGAAACATGTACGCAAAGCATCCAAACAGTGCCATTCGCCAATTTTTTGTCCTTCAAGTTTAAGTGAACAATGAGCCCCATTGTTAATCCTTTATCGGAAATTATTTGTAACTTTCGACAAGGAGAATAATGAATGGAACAGGTAGACGGTTGAAATCTTTGTATATATTGCTTCTATATAGTCTAAGAAACATATATGCAAAGCATCCAAACAGTACAATTCGCCAATTTTTTGTTCTTCAAGTTTAAGTAAACAATGAGCCCCAATGGTTAATCCTTTATCGGAAATTATTTGTAAATTTCGACAAGTAGAACAATGAATCGAACTGGTAGCCGGTTGAAATCTTTGTATATATTGCTTCTATATAGTCTAAGAAACATATATGCAAAGCATCCAAACAGTACAATTCGCCAATTTTTTGTTCTTCAAGTTTAATTGAACAATGAGCCCCAATGGTTAATCCTTTATCGGAAATTATTTGAAAATTTCGACAAGTAGAACAATGAATGGAACAGGTAGCCGGTTGAAATCAATATATATATTGCTTCTATATAGTCTAAGAAACATATATGCAAAGCATCCAAACAGTACCATTCGCCAATTTTTTGTTCTTCAAGTTTAAGTGAACTACGAGCCGCATTGTTAATCCTTTAACGGAAATTAATTGCAACTTTCGACAAGTAGAACAATGAATGGAACAGGTAGACGGTTGAAATCATTGTATATATTGCTTCTATATAGTCCAAGAAACATATATGCAAAGCATCCAAACAGTACAATTCGCCAATTTATTGTTCTTCAAGTTTAAGTAAACTACGATCCCCATTATTAATCCCTTAACGGAAATTATTTGTAACATTCGACAAGTAGAACAATGAATGGAACAGGTAGACGGTTGAAATCATAGTATATATTGCTTCTATATAGTCTAAGAAACATATATGCGAAGCATCCAAACAGTACAATTCGCCAATTTTTTGTTCTTCAAGTTTAAGTGAACAATGAGCCCCAATGGTTAATCCTTTAAAGGAAATTATTTGTAAATTTCGACAAGTAGAACAATGATTGGAACACGTAGACGGTTGAAATCTTTGTATATATTGCTTCCATATAGTCTAAGAAACATGTACGCAAAGCATCCAAACAGTACCATTCGCCAATTTTTTGTTCTTCAAGTTTAAGTGAACAATGAGCCCCATTGTTAATCCTTTAAAGGAAATTATTTGTAACTTTCGACAAGTAGAACAATGAATGGAACAGGTAGACGGTTGAAATCTTTGTATATATTGCTTCTATATAGTCTAAGAAACACATATGCAAAGCATACAAACAGTACAATTCGCCAATTTTATGTTCTTCAAGTTTAAATGAACTACGAGCCCCATTGTTAATCATTTAACGGAAATTATTTGTAACATTCGACAAGTAGAACAATGAATGGAACAGGTAGACGGTTAAATCATTGTATATATTCCTTCTATATAGTCTAAGAAACATGTACGCAAACCATCCAAGCAGTACAATTCGCCAATTTATTGTTCTTCAAGTTTAAGTGAACAACGAGCCGCATTGTTAATCCTTGAAAGGAAATTATTTGTAAATTTCGACAAGTAGAACAATGAATGGAACAGGTAGACGGTTGAAATCATTGTATATATTGCTTGCATATAGTCTAAGAAACATGTACGCAAAGCATCCAAACAGTACCATTAGCCAATTTTTTGTTCTTCAAGTTTAAGTGAACGACGATCCCCATTGATAATCATGAAACGGAAATTATTTGTAACATTCGACAAGTAGAGCAATGAATGGAACAGGTAGACGGTTAAATCATTGTATATATTCCTTCTATATAGTCTAAGAAACATGTACGCAAACCATCCAAGCAGTACAATTCGCCAATTTATTGTTCTTCAAGTTTAAGTGAACAACGAGCCGCATTGTTAATCCTTGAAAGGAAATTATTTGTAAATTTCGACAAGTAGAACAATGAATGGAACAGGTAGACGGTTGAAATCATTGTATATATTGCTTGCATATAGTCTAAGAAACATGTACGCAAAGCATCCAAACAGTACCATTAGCCAATTTTTTGTTCTTCAAGTTTAAGTGAACGACGATCCCCATTGATAATCATGAAACGGAAATTATTTGTAACATTCGACAAGTAGAACAATGAATGGAACAGGTAGACGGTTAAATCATTGTATATATTCCTTCTATATAGTCTAAGAAACATGTACGCAAACCATCCAAGCAGTACAATTTGCCAATTTTTTGTTCTTCAAGTTTAAGTGAACTACGAGCCCCATTGTTAATTCTTTAAAGGAAATTATTTGTAATTTTCGACAAGTAGAACAATGAATCGGACAGGTAGACGGTTGAAATCTTTGTATATATTGCTTCTATATAGTCTAAGAAACATATATGCAAAGAATCGAAACAGTACAATTCGCCAATTTTTTGTTCTTCAAGTTTAAGTGAACTACGAGCCCCATTGTTAATCCTATAATGGAAATTATTTGTAAATTGCGACAAGTAGAACAATGAATGGTACAGGTAGACGGTTGAAATTTTTGTATATATTGCTTCCATATAGTCTAAGAAACATGTACGCAAAGCATCCAAACAGTACCATTCGCCAATTTTTTGTTCTTCAAGTTTAAGTGAACAATGAGCCCCATTGTTAGTCCTTTATCGGAAATTATTTGTAATTTTCGACAAGTAGAACAATGAATGGAACAGGTAGACAGTTGAAATCTTTGTATATATTGCTTCAATATAGTCTAAGAAACATATACGCAAAGCATTAAAACAGTACAATTCGCCAATTTTTTTTCTTCAAGTTTAAGTGAACAATGAGCCCCAATGGTTAATCCGTTATCGGAAATTATTTGTAACTTTCGACAAGTAGAACAATGAATGGAAAAGGTAGACGGTTGAAATCTTTGTATATATTGCTTCTATATAGTCTAAGAAACATATATGCAAAGCATCCAAACAGTACCATTCGCCAATTTTTTGTTCTTCAAGTTTAAGTAAACAATGAGCCCCAATGGTTAATCCTTTATCGGTAATTATTTGTAACTTTCGACAAGTAGAACAATGAATGGAACTGGTAGACGGTTGAAATCTTTGTATATATTGCTTCTATATAATCTAAGAAACATATATGCAAAGCACCTAAACAGTAACAATCGCCAATTTTTTGATCTTCAAGTTTAAGTGAACAGCGAGCCCCATTGATAATCATGAAATGGAAACTATTTGTAACTTTCTACAAGTAGAACAATGAATAGTACAGGTAGACGGGTGAAATCTTTCTATATATTGCTTCTAAATAGTCTAAGAAACATCTATGCAAAGCATCCAAACAGTACAATTCGCCAATTTTTTGTTCTTCAAGTTTAAGTGAACAAAGAGCCCCATTGTTAATCCTTTAAAAGAAATTATTTGTAAATTTCGACAAGTAGAACAATGATTGGAACACGTAGACGGTTGAAATCTTTGTATATATTGCTTCCATATAGTCTAAGAAACATGTACGCAAAGCATCCAAACAGTGCCATTCGCCAATTTTTTGTTCTTCAAGTTTAAGTGAACTGCGAGCCCCATTCTTAATCCTTTAAAGGAAATTAATTGTAAATTTCGACAAGTAGAACAATGAATGGAACAGGTATACTGTTGAAATCATTGTATATATTGTTTCTATATAGTCTAAGAAACATATATGCAAAGCATCCAAACAGTACAATTCGCCAAATTTTTGTTCTTCAAGTTTAAGTGAACAATGAGCCCCATTGTTAATCCTTTAAAGGAAATTATTTGTAACTTTCGACAAGTAGAACAATGAATGGAACAGGTAGACGGTTGAAATCCTTGTATATATTGCTTCCATATAGTCTAAGAAACATGTACGCAAAGCATCCAAGCAGTACAATTCGCCAATTTATTGTTCTTCAAGTTTAAGTGAACAACGAGCCGCATTGTTAATCCTTGAAAGGAAATTATTTGTAAATTTCGACAAGTAGAACAATGAATGGAACAGGTAGACGGTTGAAATCATTGTATATATTGCTTGCATATAGTCTAAGAAACATGTACGCAAAGCATCCAAACAGTACCATTAGCCAATTTTTTGTTCTTCAAGTTTAAGTGAACGACGATCCCCATTGATAATCATGAAACGGAAATTATTTGTAACATTCGACAAGTAGAACAATGAATGGAACAGGTAGACGGTTAAATCATTGTATATATTCCTTCTATATAGTCTAAGAAACATGTACGCAAACCATCCAAGCAGTACAATTCGCCAATTTATTGTTCTTCAAGTTTAAGTGAACAACGAGCCGCATTGTTAATCCTTGAAAGGAAATTATTTGTAAATTTCGACAAGTAGAACAATGAATGGAACAGGTAGACGGTTGAAATCATTGTATATATTGCTTGCATATAGTCTAAGAAACATGTACGCAAAGCATCCAAACAGTACCATTAGCCAATTTTTTGTTCTTCAAGTTTAAGTGAACGACGATCCCCATTGATAATCATGAAACGGAAATTATTTGTAACATTCGACAAGTAGAACAATGAATGGAACAGGTAGACGGTTAAATCATTGTATATATTCCTTCTATATAGTCTAAGAAACATGTACGCAAACCATCCAAGCAGTACAATTTGCCAATTTTTTGTTCTTCAAGTTTAAGTGAACTACGAGCCCCATTGTTAATTCTTTAAAGGAAATTATTTGTAATTTTCGACAAGTAGAACAATGAATCGGACAGGTAGACGGTTGAAATCTTTGTATATATTGCTTCTATATAGTCTAAGAAACATATATGCAAAGAATCGAAACAGTACAATTCGCCAATTTTTTGTTCTTCAAGTTTAAGTGAACTACGAGCCCCATTGTTAATCCTATAATGGAAATTATTTGTAAATTGCGACAAGTAGAACAATGAATGGTACAGGTAGACGGTTGAAATTTTTGTATATATTGCTTCCATATAGTCTAAGAAACATGTACGCAAAGCATCCAAACAGTACCATTCGCCAATTTTTTGTTCTTCAAGTTTAAGTGAACAATGAGCCCCATTGTTAGTCCTTTATCGGAAATTATTTGTAATTTTCGACAAGTAGAACAATGAATGGAACAGGTAGACAGTTGAAATCTTTGTATATATTGCTTCAATATAGTCTAAGAAACATATACGCAAAGCATTAAAACAGTACAATTCGCCAATTTTTTTTCTTCAAGTTTAAGTGAACAATGAGCCCCAATGGTTAATCCGTTATCGGAAATTATTTGTAACTTTCGACAAGTAGAACAATGAATGGAAAAGGTAGACGGTTGAAATCTTTGTATATATTGCTTCTATATAGTCTAAGAAACATATATGCAAAGCATCCAAACAGTACCATTCGCCAATTTTTTGTTCTTCAAGTTTAAGTGAACTGCGAGCCCCATTGTTAATCCTTTGAAGGAAATTATTTGTAAATTTCGACAAGTAGAACAATGAATGGAACAGGTAGACTGTTGAAATCATTGTATATATTGCTTCTATATAGTCTAAGAAACATATATGCAAAGCATCCAAACAGTACAATTCGCCAAATTTTTGTTCTTCAAGTTTAAGTGTACAATGAGCCCCATTGTTAATCCTTTAAAGGAAATTATTTGTAACTTTCGACAAGTAGAACAATGAATGGAACAGGTAGACGGTTGAAATCTTTGTATATATTGCTTCTATATAGTCTAAGAAACATATATGCAAAGCATCCAAACAGTACAATTCGCCAATTTTTTGTTCTTCAAGTTTAAGTGAACAATGAGCCCCAATGGTTAATCCTTTATCGGTAATTATTTGTAACTTTCGACAAGTAGAACAATGAATGGAACAGGTAGACGGTTGAAATCCTTGTATATATTGCTTCTATATAGTCTAAGAAACATATATGCAAAGCATCCAAACAGTACAATTCGCCAATTTTTTGTTCTTCAAGTTTAAGTGAACAATGAGCCCCAATGGTTAATCCTTTATCGGTAATTATTTGTAACTTTCGACAAGTAGAACAATGAATGGAACTGGTAGACGGTTGAAATCTTTGTATATATTGCTTCTATATAATCTAAGAAACATATATGCAAAGCACCTAAACAGTAACAATCGCCAATTTTTTGATCTTCAAGTTTAAGTGAACAGCGAGCCCCGTTGATAATCATGAAATGGAAACTATTTGTAACTTTCTACAAGTAGAACAATGAATAGTACAGGTAGACGGGTGAAATCTTTCTATATATTGCTTCTAAATAGTCTAAGAAACATCTATGCAAAGCATCCAAACAGTACAATTCGCCAATTTTTTGTTCTTCAAGTTTAAGTAAACTACGATCCCCATTGTTAATCCCTTAACGGAAATTATTTGTAACTTTCGACAAGTAGAACAATGAATGGATCAGGTAGACGGGTGAAATCTTTCTATATATTGCTTCTATATAGTCTAAGAAACATATATGCAAAGCATCCAAACAGTACAATTCGCCAATTTATTGTTCTTCAAGTTTAAGTGAACAATGAGCCCCATTGTTAATCCTTTATCGGAAATTATTTGTAACTTTCGACAAGTAGAACAATGAATGGAACAGGTAGACGGTTGAAATCATTGTATATATTGCTTCTATATAGTCTAAGAAACATATATGCAAAGCATCCAAACAGTACAATTCGCCAATTTTTTGTACTTCAAGTATAAGTGAACTACGAGCCCCATTGTTAATCCTTTAACGGAAAGTAATTGTAAGTTTCGACAAGTAGAACAATGAATGGAACAGGTAGACGGTTGAAATCTTTGTATAGATTGCTTCTATATAGTCTAAGAAACATATATGCAAAGCATCCAAACAGTACAATTCGCCAATTTATTGTTCTTCAAGTTTAAGTGAACAATGAGCCCCATTGTTAATCCTTTATCGGAAATTATTTGTAACTTTCGACAAGTAGAACAATGAATGGAACAGGTAGACGGTTGAAATCTTTGTATATATTGCTTCTATATAGTCTAAGAAACATATATGCAAAGCATCCAAACAGTACAATTCGCCAATTTATTGTTCTTCAAGTTTAAGTGAACAATGAGCCCCATTGTTAATCCTTTATCGGAAATTATTTGTAACTTTCGACAAGTAGAACAATGAATGGAACAGGTAGACGGTTGAAATCTTTGTATATATTGCTTCTATATAGTCTAAGAAACATATATGCAAAGCATCCAAACAGTACAATTCGCCAATTTTTTGTTCTTCAAGTTTAAGTAAACTACGATCCCCATTGTTAATCCCTTAACGGAAATTATTTGTAACTTTCGACAAGTAGAACAATGAATGGAACAGGTAGACTGTTGAAATCATTGTATATATTGCTTCTACATAGTCTAAGAAACATATATGCAAAGCATCCAAACAGTACAATTCGCCAATTTTTTGTTCTTCAAGTTTAAGTAAACTACGATCCCCATTGTTAATCCCTTAACGGAAATTATTTGTAACTTTCGACAAGTAGAACAATGAATGGAACAGGTAGACGGTTGAAATCATTGTATACATTGCTTCTATATAGTCTAAGAAACATATATGCAAAGCATCCAAACAGTACAATTCGACAATTTTTTGCTCTTCAAGTTTAAGTGAACTACGAGCCCCATTGTTAATCCTTTAAAGGAAATTATTTGTAAATTTCGGCAAGTAGAACAATGAATGGAATAGGTAGACGGTTGAAATCATTGTATATATTGCTTCTATATAGTCTAAGAAACATATATGCAAAGCATCCAAACAGTACAATTCGCCAATTTTTTGTTCTTCAAGTTTAAGTGAACAACGAGCCCCATTGTTAATCCTTTAAAAGAAATTATTTGTAAATTTCGACAAGTAGAACACTTATTGGAACACGTAGACGGTTGAAATCTTTGTATATATTGCTTCCATATAGTCTAAGAAACATGTACGCAAAGCATCCAAACAGTGCCATTCGCCAATTTTTTGTTCTTCAAGTTTAAGTGAACAATGAGCCCCAATGGTTAATCCTTTATCGGAAATTATTTGTAATTTTCGTCAAGTAGAACAATGAATGGAACAGTTAGACGGTTGAAATATTTGTATATATTGCTTCTATATAATCTAAGAAACATATAAGCAAAGCATCTAAACAGTAACAATCGCCAATTTTTTGATCTTCAAGTTTAAGTGAACAGCGAGCCCCATTGATAATCATGAAATGGAAATTATTTGTAACTTTCTACAAGTAGAACAATGAATAGTACAGGTAGACGGGTGAAATCTTTCTATATATTGCTTCTAAATAGTCTAAGAAACATCTATGCAAAGCATCCAAACAGTACAATTCGCCAATTTTTTGTTCTTCAAGTTTAAGTGAACTGCGAGCCCCATTGTTAATCCTTTAAAGGAAATTATTTGTAAATTTCGACAAGTAGAACAATGAATGGATCAGGTAGACGGGTGAAATCTTTCTATATATTGCTTCTATATAGTCTAAGAAACATATATGCAAAGCATCCAAACAGTACAATTCGCCAATTTATTGTTCTTCAAGTTTAAGTGAACAATGAGCCCCATTGTTAATCCTTTATCGGAAATTATTTGTAACTTTCGACAAGTAGAACAATGAATGGAACAGGTAGACGGTTGAAATCATTGTATATATTGCTTCTATATAGTCTAAGAAACATATATGCAAAGCATCCAAACAGTACAATTCGCCAATTTTTTGTACTTCAAGTATAAGTGAACTACGAGCCCCATTGTTAATCCTTTAACGGAAAGTAATTGTAAGTTTCGACAAGTAGAACAATGAATGGAACAGGTAGACGGTTGAAATCTTTGTATAGATTGCTTCTATATAGTCTAAGAAACATATATGCAAAGCATCCAAACAGTACAATTCGCCAATTTTTTGTTCTTCAAGTTTAAGTGAACTGCGAGCCCCATTGTTAATCCTTTAAAGGAAATTATTTGTAAATTTCGACAAGTAGAACAATGAATGGAACAGGTAGACTGTTGAAATCATTGTATATATTGCTTCTATATAGTCTAAGAGACATATATGCAAAGCATCCAAACAGTACAATTCGCCAATTTATTGTTCTTCAAGTTTAAGTGAACTACGAGCCCCATTGTTAATCCTTTAAAGGAAATTAATTGTAACTTTCTACAAGTAGATCAATGAATGGAACAGGTAGAAGGTTGAAATCTTTGTTTATATTGCTTCTATATAATCTAAGAAACATATATGCAAAGCATCCAAACAGTACCATTCGCCAATTTTTTGTTCTTCAAGTTTAAGTGAACAATGAGCCCCAATGGTTAATCCTTTATCAGAAATTATTTGTAAATTTCGACAAGTAGAACAATGAATGGAACAGGTAGACTGTTGAAATCATTGTATATATTGCTTCTATATAGTATAAGAAACATATATGCAAAGCATCCAAGCAGTACCATTCGCCAATTTTTTGTTCTTCAAGTTTAAGTGAACAATGAGCCCCATTGTTAATCCTTTAAAGGAAAGTATTTGTAAATATCGACAAGTAGAACAATGAATGGAACAGGTAGACGGTTGAAATCTTTGTATATATTGCTTCTATATAGTCTAAGAAACATATATGCAAAGCATCCAAACAGTACAATTCGCCAATTTTTTGTTCTTCAAGTTTAAGTGAACAATGAGCCCCAATGGTTAATCCTTTATCGGAAATTATTTGTAAATTTCGACAAGTAGAACAATGAATGGAACTGGTAGCCGGTTGAAATCTTTGTATATATTGCTTCTATATAGTCTAAGAAACATATATGCAAAGCATCCAAACAGTACAATTCGCCAATTTTTTGTTCTTCAAGTTTAATTGAACAATGAGCCCCAATGGTTAATCCTTTATCGGAAATTATTTGTAAATTTCGACAAGTAGAACAATGAATGGAACAGGTAGCCGGTTGAAATCAATATATATATTGCTTCTATATAGTCTAAGAAACATATATGCAAAGCATCCAAACAGTACCATTCGCCAATTTTTTGTTCTTCAAGTTTAAGTGAACTACGAGCCGCATTGTTAATCCTTTAACGGAAATTAATTGTAACTTTCGACAAGTAGAACAATGAATGGAACAGGTAGACGGTTGAAATCATTGTATATATTGCTTCTATATAGTCTAAGAAACATATATGCAAAGCATCCAAACAGTACAATTCGCCAATTTATTGTTCTTCAAGTTTAAGTAAACTACGATCCCCATTATTAATCCCTTAACGGAAATTATTTGTAACATTCGACAAGTAGAACAATGAATGGAACAGGTAGACGGTTGAAATCATTGTATATATTGCTTCTATATAGTCTAAGAAACATATATGCGAAGCATCCAAACAGTACAATTCGCCAATTTTTTGTTCTTCAAGTTTAAGTGAACAATGAGCCCCAATGGTTAATCCTTTAAAGGAAATTATTTGTAAATTTCGACAAGTAGAACAATGATTGGAACACGTAGACGGTTGAAATCTTTGTATATATTGCTTCCATATAGTCTAAGAAACATGTACGCAAAGCATCCAAACAGTACCATTCGCCAATTTTTTGTTCTTCAAGTTTAAGTGAACAATGAGCCCCATTGTTAATCCTTTAAAGGAAATTATTTGTAACTTTCGACAAGTAGAACAATGAATGGAACAGGTAGACGGTTGAAATCTTTGTATATATTGCTTCTATATAGTCTAAGAAACATATATGCAAAGCATCCAAACAGTACAATTCGCCAATTTTTTGTTCTTCAAGATAAGTGAACAATGAGCCCCAATGGTTAATCCTTTATCGGTAATTATTTGTAACTTTCGACAAGTAGAACAATGAATAGAACAGTTAGACGGGTGAAATCTTTCTATATATTGCTTCTATATAGTCGAAGAAACATATATGCAAAGCATCCAAACAGTACCATTCGCCAATTTTTTGTTCTTCAAGTTTAAGTGAACAGCGAGCCCCATTGATAATCATGAAATGGAAATTATTTGTAACTTTCTACAAGTAGAACAATGAATAGTACAGGTAGACGGGTGAAATCTTTCAATATATTGGTTCTATATAGTCTAAGAAACATATATGCAAAGCATCCAAAATGTACCATTCGCTAATTTTTTGTTCTTCAAGTTTAAGTGAACTACGAGCCCCATTGTTAATCCTTTAACGGAAATTATTTATAAATTTCGACAAGTAGAACAATGAATGGAACAGGTAGACGGTTGAAATCTTTGTATATATTGCTTCTATATAGTCTAAGAAACATATATGCAAAGCGTCCAAACAGTACAATTCGCCAATTATTTGTTCTTCAAGTTTAAGTGAACAACGAGCCCCATTGTTAATCCATTAAAGGAAATTATTTGTAACTTTCGACAAGTAGAACAATGAATGGAACAGGTAGACGGTTGAAATTATTGTATATATTGCTTCTATATAATCTACGAAACATATATGCAAAGCATCCAAACAGTCCAATTGGCCAATTTTTTGTTCTTCAGGTTTAAGTGAACTACGAGCCCCATTGTTAATCCTTTAACGGAAATTAATTGTAACTTTCTACAAGTAGAACAATGATTGGAACACGTAGACGGTTGAAATCTTTGTATATATTGCTTCCATATAGTCTAAGAAACATATATGCAAAGCATCCAAACAGTACCATTCACCAATTTTTTATTCTTCAAGTTTAAGTAAACTACGATCCCCATTGTTAATCATTTATCGGAAATTATTTGTAACTTTCGACAAGTAGAACAATGAATGGAACAGGTAGACGGTTGAAATCTTTGTATATATTGCTTCTATATAGTATAAGAAACATATATGGAAAGCATCCAAACAGTACAATTCGCCAATTTATGTTCTTCAAGTTTAAGTGAACAATGAGCCCCAATGGTTAATCCTTTATCGGTAATTATTTGTAACTTTCGACAAGTAGAACAATGAATGGAACAGGTAGACGGTTGAAATCCTTGTATATATTGCGTCTATATAATCTAAGAAACATATATGCAAAGCAACCAAACAGTACCATTCGCCAATTTTTTGTTCTTGAAGTTTAAGTGAACTACGAGCCCCATTGTTAATCCATTAAAGGAAATTATTTGTAAATTTCGACAAGTAGAACAATGAATGGAACAGGTAGACTGTTGAAATCATTGTATATATTGCTTCTATATAGTCTAAGAAACATATATGCAAAGCGTCCAAACAGTACAATTCGCCAATTATTTGATCTTCAAGTTTAAGTGAACTACGAGCCCCATTGTTAATACTTTAACGGAAATTATTTGTAACTTGCGACAAGTAGAACAATGAATGGAACAGGTAGCCGGTTGAAATCAATGTATATATTGCTTCTATATAGTCTAAGAAACATATATGCAAAGCATCCAAACAGTACCATTCATCAATATTTTGTTCTTCAAGTTTAAGTGAACAACGAGCCCCATTGTTAATCCGTTAAAGGAAATTATTTGTAAAGTTCGACAAGTAGAACAATGATTGGAACACGTAGACGGTTGACATCTTAGTATATATTGCTTCCATATAGTCTAAGAAACATGTACGCAAAGCATCCAAACAGTACCATTCGCCAATTTTTTGTTCTTCAAGTTTAAGTGAACAACGAGCCCCATTGTTAATCCGTTAAAGGAAATTATTTGTAAAGTTCGACAAGTAGAACAATGAATGGAACAGGTAGACTGTTGAAATCATTGTATATATTGCTTCTATATAGTCTAAGAAACATATATGCAAAGCATCCAAACAGTACCATTCGCCAATTTTTTGTTCTTCAAGTTTAAGTGAACTACGAGCCCCATTGTTAATCCTTTAAAGGAAATTATTTGTAAATTTCGACAAGTAGAACAATGAATGGAACTGGTAGACTGTTGAAATCATTGTATATATTGCTTCTATATAGTCTAAGAAACATATATGCAAATCGTCCAAACAGTACAATTCGCCAATTATTTGATCTTCAAGTTTAAGTAAACTACGATCCCCATTGTTAATCCTTTAAAGGAAATTAATTGTAACTTTCGACAAGTAGAACAATGAATGGAACAGGTAGACGGTTGAAATCATTGTATATATTGCTTCTATATAGTCTAAGAAACATATATGCAAAGCATCCAAACTGTACCATTCGCTAATTTTTTGTTCTTCAAGTTTAAGTGAACTACGAGCCCCATTGTTAATCCTTTAACGGAAATTATTTATAAATCTCGACAAGTAGAACAATGAATGGAACAGGTAGACTGTTGAAATCATTGTATATATTGCTTCTAAATAGTCTAAGAAACATATATGCAAAGCGTCCAAACAGTACAATTCGCCAATTATTTGTTCTTCAAGTTTAAGTGAACAACGAGCCCCATTGTTAATCCTTTAAAGGAAATTATTTGTAACTTTCGGCAAGTAGAACAATGAATGGAACAGGTAGACGGTAGAAATCTTTGTATATATTGCTTCTATATAGTCTAAGAAACATATATGCAAAGCATCCAAACAGTACAATTCGCCAATTTTTTGTTCTTCAAGTTTAAGTGAACTACGAGCCCCATTGTTAATCCTTTAAAGGAAATTATTTGTAAATTTCGACAAGTAGAACAATGAATGGAACAGGTAGACTGTTGAAATCATTGTATATATTGCTTCTATATAGTCTAAGAAACATATATGCAAAGCGTCCAAACAGTACAATTCGCCAATTATTTGATCTTCAAGTTTAAGTGAACTACGAGCCCCATTGTTAATACTTTAACGGAAATTATTTGTAACTTGCGACAAGTAGAACAATGAATGGAACAGGTAGCCGGTTGAAATCAATGTATATATTGCTTCTATATAGTCTAAGAAACATATATGCAAAGCATCCAAACAGTACCATTCATCAATATTTTGTTCTTCAAGTTTAAGTGAACAACGAGCCCCATTGTTAATCCGTTAAAGGAAATTATTTGTAAAGTTCGACAAGTAGAACAATGATTGGAACACGTAGACGGTTGACATCTTAGTATATATTGCTTCCATATAGTCTAAGAAACATGTACGCAAAGCATCCAAACAGTACCATTCGCCAATTTTTTGTTCTTCAAGTTTAAGTGAACAACGAGCCCCATTGTTAATCCGTTAAAGGAAATTATTTGTAAAGTTCGACAAGTAGAACAATGATTGGAACACGTAGACGGTTGAAATCTTTGTATATATTGCTTCTATATAATCTAAGAAACATATATGCAAAGCAACCAAACAGTACCATTCGCCAATTTTTTGTTCTTGAAGTTTAAGTGAACTACGAGCCCCATTGTTAATCCTTTAAAGGAAATTATTTGTAACTTTCTACAAGTAGAACAATGAATAGTACAGGTAGACGGGTGAAATCTTTCAATATATTGGTTCTATATAGTCTAAGAAACATATATGCAAAGCATCCAAAATGTACCATTCGCTAATTTTTTGTTCTTCAAGTTTAAGTGAACTACGAGCCCCATTGTTAATCCTTTAACGGAAATTATTTATAAATTTCGACAAGTAGAACAATGAATGGAACAGGTAGACGGTTGAAATCTTTGTATATATTGCTTCTATATAGTCTAAGAAACATATATGCAAAGCGTCCAAACAGTACAATTCGCCAATTATTTGTTCTTCAAGTTTAAGTGAACAACGAGCCCCATTGTTAATCCATTAAAGGAAATTATTTGTAACTTTCGACAAGTAGAACAATGAATGGAACAGGTAGACGGTTGAAATTATTGTATATATTGCTTCTATATAATCTACGAAACATATATGCAAAGCATCCAAACAGTCCATTTGGCCAATTTTTTGTTCTTCAGGTTTAAGTGAACTACGAGCCCCATTGTTAATCCTTTAACGGAAATTAATTGTAACTTTCTACAAGTAGAACAATGATTGGAACACGTAGACGGTTGAAATCTTTGTATATATTGCTTCCATATAGTCTAAGAAACATATATGCAAAGCATCCAAACAGTACCATTCACCAATTTTTTATTCTTCAAGTTTAAGTAAACTACGATCCCCATTGTTAATCATTTATCGGAAATTATTTGTAACTTTCGACAAGTAGAACAATGAATGGAACAGGTAGCCGGTTGAAATCTTTGTATATATTGCTTCTATATAGTCTAAGAAACATATATGCAAAGCATCCAAACAGTACAATTCGCCAATTTTTTGTTCTTCAAGTTTAATTGAACAATGAGCCCCAATGGTTAATCCTTTATCGGAAATTATTTGTAAATTTCGACAAGTAGAACAATGAATGGAACAGGTAGCCGGTTGAAATCAATATATATATTGCTTCTATATAGTCTAAGAAACATATATGCAAAGCATCCAAACAGTACCATTCGCCAATTTTTTGTTCTTCAAGTTTAAGTGAACTACGAGCCGCATTGTTAATCCTTTAACGGAAATTAATTGTAACTTTCGACAAGTAGAACAATGAATGGAACAGGTAGACGGTTGAAATCATTGTATATATTGCTTCTATATAGTCTAAGAAACATATATGCAAAGCATCCAAACAGTACAATTCGCCAATTTATTGTTCTTCAAGTTTAAGTAAACTACGATCCCCATTATTAATCCCTTAACGGAAATTATTTGTAACATTCGACAAGTAGAACAATGAATGGAACAGGTAGACGGTTGAAATCATTGTATATATTGCTTCTATATAGTCTAAGAAACATATATGCGAAGCATCCAAACAGTACAATTCGCCAATTTTTTGTTCTTCAAGTTTAAGTGAACAATGAGCCCCAATGGTTAATCCTTTAAAGGAAATTATTTGTAAATTTCGACAAGTAGAACAATGATTGGAACACGTAGACGGTTGAAATCTTTGTATATATTGCTTCCATATAGTCTAAGAAACATGTACGCAAAGCATCCAAACAGTACCATTCGCCAATTTTTTGTTCTTCAAGTTTAAGTGAACAATGAGCCCCATTGTTAATCCTTTAAAGGAAATTATTTGTAACTTTCGACAAGTAGAACAATGAATGGAACAGGTAGACGGTTGAAATCTTTGTATATATTGCTTCTATATAGTCTAAGAAACATATATGCAAAGCATCCAAACAGTACAATTCGCCAATTTTTTGTTCTTCAAGATAAGTGAACAATGAGCCCCAATGGTTAATCCTTTATCGGTAATTATTTGTAACTTTCGACAAGTAGAACAATGAATAGAACAGTTAGACGGGTGAAATCTTTCTATATATTGCTTCTATATAGTCGAAGAAACATATATGCAAAGCATCCAAACAGTACCATTCGCCAATTTTTTGTTCTTCAAGTTTAAGTGAACAGCGAGCCCCATTGATAATCATGAAATGGAAATTATTTGTAACTTTCTACAAGTAGAACAATGAATAGTACAGGTAGACGGGTGAAATCTTTCAATATATTGGTTCTATATAGTCTAAGAAACATATATGCAAAGCATCCAAAATGTACCATTCGCTAATTTTTTGTTCTTCAAGTTTAAGTGAACTACGAGCCCCATTGTTAATCCTTTAACGGAAATTATTTATAAATTTCGACAAGTAGAACAATGAATGGAACAGGTAGACGGTTGAAATCTTTGTATATATTGCTTCTATATAGTCTAAGAAACATATATGCAAAGCGTCCAAACAGTACAATTCGCCAATTATTTGTTCTTCAAGTTTAAGTGAACAACGAGCCCCATTGTTAATCCATTAAAGGAAATTATTTGTAACTTTCGACAAGTAGAACAATGAATGGAACAGGTAGACGGTTGAAATTATTGTATATATTGCTTCTATATAATCTACGAAACATATATGCAAAGCATCCAAACAGTCCAATTGGCCAATTTTTTGTTCTTCAGGTTTAAGTGAACTACGAGCCCCATTGTTAATCCTTTAACGGAAATTAATTGTAACTTTCTACAAGTAGAACAATGATTGGAACACGTAGACGGTTGAAATCTTTGTATATATTGCTTCCATATAGTCTAAGAAACATATATGCAAAGCATCCAAACAGTACCATTCACCAATTTTTTATTCTTCAAGTTTAAGTAAACTACGATCCCCATTGTTAATCATTTATCGGAAATTATTTGTAACTTTCGACAAGTAGAACAATGAATGGAACAGGTAGACGGTTGAAATCTTTGTATATATTGCTTCTATATAGTATAAGAAACATATATGGAAAGCATCCAAACAGTACAATTCGCCAATTTATGTTCTTCAAGTTTAAGTGAACAATGAGCCCCAATGGTTAATCCTTTATCGGTAATTATTTGTAACTTTCGACAAGTAGAACAATGAATGGAACAGGTAGACGGTTGAAATCCTTGTATATATTGCGTCTATATAATCTAAGAAACATATATGCAAAGCAACCAAACAGTACCATTCGCCAATTTTTTGTTCTTGAAGTTTAAGTGAACTACGAGCCCCATTGTTAATCCATTAAAGGAAATTATTTGTAAATTTCGACAAGTAGAACAATGAATGGAACAGGTAGACTGTTGAAATCATTGTATATATTGCTTCTATATAGTCTAAGAAACATATATGCAAAGCGTCCAAACAGTACAATTCGCCAATTATTTGATCTTCAAGTTTAAGTGAACTACGAGCCCCATTGTTAATACTTTAACGGAAATTATTTGTAACTTGCGACAAGTAGAACAATGAATGGAACAGGTAGCCGGTTGAAATCAATGTATATATTGCTTCTATATAGTCTAAGAAACATATATGCAAAGCATCCAAACAGTACCATTCATCAATATTTTGTTCTTCAAGTTTAAGTGAACAACGAGCCCCATTGTTAATCCGTTAAAGGAAATTATTTGTAAAGTTCGACAAGTAGAACAATGATTGGAACACGTAGACGGTTGACATCTTAGTATATATTGCTTCCATATAGTCTAAGAAACATGTACGCAAAGCATCCAAACAGTACCATTCGCCAATTTTTTGTTCTTCAAGTTTAAGTGAACAACGAGCCCCATTGTTAATCCGTTAAAGGAAATTATTTGTAAAGTTCGACAAGTAGAACAATGAATGGAACAGGTAGACTGTTGAAATCATTGTATATATTGCTTCTATATAGTCTAAGAAACATATATGCAAAGCATCCAAACAGTACCATTCGCCAATTTTTTGTTCTTCAAGTTTAAGTGAACTACGAGCCCCATTGTTAATCCTTTAAAGGAAATTATTTGTAAATTTCGACAAGTAGAACAATGAATGGAACTGGTAGACTGTTGAAATCATTGTATATATTGCTTCTATATAGTCTAAGAAACATATATGCAAATCGTCCAAACAGTACAATTCGCCAATTATTTGATCTTCAAGTTTAAGTAAACTACGATCCCCATTGTTAATCCTTTAAAGGAAATTAATTGTAACTTTCGACAAGTAGAACAATGAATGGAACAGGTAGACGGTTGAAATCATTGTATATATTGCTTCTATATAGTCTAAGAAACATATATGCAAAGCATCCAAACTGTACCATTCGCTAATTTTTTGTTCTTCAAGTTTAAGTGAACTACGAGCCCCATTGTTAATCCTTTAACGGAAATTATTTATAAATCTCGACAAGTAGAACAATGAATGGAACAGGTAGACTGTTGAAATCATTGTATATATTGCTTCTAAATAGTCTAAGAAACATATATGCAAAGCGTCCAAACAGTACAATTCGCCAATTATTTGTTCTTCAAGTTTAAGTGAACAACGAGCCCCATTGTTAATCCTTTAAAGGAAATTATTTGTAACTTTCGGCAAGTAGAACAATGAATGGAACAGGTAGACGGTAGAAATCTTTGTATATATTGCTTCTATATAGTCTAAGAAACATATATGCAAAGCATCCAAACAGTACAATTCGCCAATTTTTTGTTCTTCAAGTTTAAGTGAACTACGAGCCCCATTGTTAATCCTTTAAAGGAAATTATTTGTAAATTTCGACAAGTAGAACAATGAATGGAACAGGTAGACTGTTGAAATCATTGTATATATTGCTTCTATATAGTCTAAGAAACATATATGCAAAGCGTCCAAACAGTACAATTCGCCAATTATTTGATCTTCAAGTTTAAGTGAACTACGAGCCCCATTGTTAATACTTTAACGGAAATTATTTGTAACTTGCGACAAGTAGAACAATGAATGGAACAGGTAGCCGGTTGAAATCAATGTATATATTGCTTCTATATAGTCTAAGAAACATATATGCAAAGCATCCAAACAGTACCATTCATCAATATTTTGTTCTTCAAGTTTAAGTGAACAACGAGCCCCATTGTTAATCCGTTAAAGGAAATTATTTGTAAAGTTCGACAAGTAGAACAATGATTGGAACACGTAGACGGTTGACATCTTAGTATATATTGCTTCCATATAGTCTAAGAAACATGTACGCAAAGCATCCAAACAGTACCATTCGCCAATTTTTTGTTCTTCAAGTTTAAGTGAACAACGAGCCCCATTGTTAATCCGTTAAAGGAAATTATTTGTAACTTTCTACAAGTAGAACAATGAATAGTACAGGTAGACGGGTGAAATCTTTCAATATATTGGTTCTATATAGTCTAAGAAACATATATGCAAAGCATCCAAAATGTACCATTCGCTAATTTTTTGTTCTTCAAGTTTAAGTGAACTACGAGCCCCATTGTTAATCCTTTAACGGAAATTATTTATAAATTTCGACAAGTAGAACAATGAATGGAACAGGTAGACGGTTGAAATCTTTGTATATATTGCTTCTATATAGTCTAAGAAACATATATGCAAAGCGTCCAAACAGTACAATTCGCCAATTATTTGTTCTTCAAGTTTAAGTGAACAACGAGCCCCATTGTTAATCCATTAAAGGAAATTATTTGTAACTTTCGACAAGTAGAACAATGAATGGAACAGGTAGACGGTTGAAATTATTGTATATATTGCTTCTATATAATCTACGAAACATATATGCAAAGCATCCAAACAGTCCATTTGGCCAATTTTTTGTTCTTCAGGTTTAAGTGAACTACGAGCCCCATTGTTAATCCTTTAACGGAAATTAATTGTAACTTTCTACAAGTAGAACAATGATTGGAACACGTAGACGGTTGAAATCTTTGTATATATTGCTTCCATATAGTCTAAGAAACATATATGCAAAGCATCCAAACAGTACCATTCACCAATTTTTTATTCTTCAAGTTTAAGTAAACTACGATCCCCATTGTTAATCATTTATCGGAAATTATTTGTAACTTTCGACAAGTAGAACAATGAATGGAACAGGTAGACGGTTGAAATCTTTGTATATATTGCTTCTATATAGTATAAGAAACATATATGGAAAGCATCCAAACAGTACAATTCGCCAATTTATGTTCTTCAAGTTTAAGTGAACAATGAGCCCCAATGGTTAATCCTTTATCGGTAATTATTTGTAACTTTCGACAAGTAGAACAATGAATGCAACAGGTAGACGGTTGAAATCCTTGTATATATTGCGTCTATATAATCTAAGAAACATATATGCAAAGCAACCAAACAGTACCATTCGCCAATTTTTTGTTCTTGAAGTTTAAGTGAACTACGAGCCCCATTGTTAATCCATTAAAGGAAATTATTTGTAAATTTCGACAAGTAGAACAATGAATGGAACAGGTAGACTGTTGAAATCATTGTATATATTGCTTCTATATAGTCTAAGAAACATATATGCAAAACGTCCAAACAGTACAATTCGCCAATTATTTGATCTTCAAGTTTAAGTGAACTACGAGCCCCATTGTTAATACTTTAACGGAAATTATTTGTAACTTGCGACAAGTAGAACAATGAATGGAACAGGTAGCCGGTTGAAATCAATGTATATATTGCTTCTATATAGTCTAAGAAACATATATGCAAAGCATCCAAACAGTACCATTCATCAATATTTTGTTCTTCAAGTTTAAGTGAACAACGAGCCCCATTGTTAATCCGTTAAAGGAAATTATTTGTAAAGTTCGACAAGTAGAACAATGATTGGAACACGTAGACGGTTGACATCTTAGTATATATTGCTTCCATATAGTCTAAGAAACATGTACGCAAAGCATCCAAACAGTACCATTAGCCAATTTTTTGTTCTTCAAGTTTAAGTGAACAACGAGCCCCATTGTTAATCCGTTAAAGGAAATTATTTGTAAAGTTCGACAAGTAGAACAATGATTGGAACACGTAGACGGTTGAAATCTTTGTATATATTGCTTCTATATAATCTAAGAAACATATATGCAAAGCAACCAAACAGTACCATTCGCCAATTTTTTGTTCTTGAAGTTTAAGTGAACTACGAGCCCCATTGTTAATCCTTTAAAGGAAATTATTTGTAAATTTCGACAAGTAGAACAATGAATGGAACAGGTAGACTGTTGAAATCATTGTATATATTGCTTCTATATAGTCTAAGAAACATATATGCAAAGCGTCCAAACAGTACAATTCGCCAATTATTTGATCTTCAAGTTTAAGTGAACTACGAGCCCCATTGTTAATACTTTAACGGAAATTATTTGTAACTTGCGACAAGTAGAACAATGAATGGAACAGGTAGCCGATTGAAATCAATGTATATATTGCTTCTATATAGTCTAAGAAACATATATGCAAAGCATCCAAACAGTACCATTCATCAATATTTTGTTCTTCAAGTTTAAGTGAACAACGAGCCCCATTGTTAATCCGTTAAAGGAAATTATTTGTAAAGTTCGACAAGTAGAACAGTGATTGGAACACGTAGACGGTTGACATCTTAGTATATATTGCTTCCATATAGTCTAAGAAACATGTACGCAAAGCATCCAAACAGTACCATTCGCCAATTTTTTGTTCTTCAAGTTTAAGTGAACAATGAGCCCCAATGGTTAATCCTTTATCGGAAATTATTTGTAATTTTCGACAAGTAGAACAATGATTGGAACACGTAGACGGTTGACATCTTAGTATATATTGCTTCTATATAATCTAAGAAACATATATGCAAAGCATGCAAACAGTACCATTCGCCAATTTTTTGTTCTTCAAGTTTAAGTGAACTACGAGTCCCATTGTTAGTACTTTAACGGAAATTATTTGTAACTTGCAACAAGTAGAACAATGAATGGAACAGGTAGCCGGTTGAAATCTTTGTATATATTGCTTCTATATAGTCTAAGAAACATATATGCAAAGCATCCAAACAGTACCATTCGCCAATTTTTTGTTCTTCAAGTTTAAGTGAACAATGAGCCCCAATGGTTAATCCTTTATCGGTAATTATTTGTAACTTTCGACAAGTAGAACAATGAATGGAACAGGTAGACGGTTGAAATCCTTGTATATATTGCGTCTATATAATCTAAGAAACATATATGCAAAGCATCCAAACAGTACCATTCGCCAATTTTTTGTTCTTCAAGTTTAAGTGAACTACGAGCCCCATTGTTAATCCTTTAAAGGAAATTATTTGTAAATTTCGACAAGTAGAACAATGAATGGAACAGGTAGACTGTTGAAATCATTGTATATATTGCTTCTATATAGTCTAAGAAACATATATGCAAAGCATCCAAACAGTACCATTCGCCAATTTTTTGTTCTTCAAGTTTAAGTGAACTACGAGCCCCATTGTTAATCCTTTAAAGGAAATTATTTGTAAATTTCGACAAGTAGAACAATGAATGGAACTGGTAGACTGTTGAAATCATTGTATATATTGCTTCTATATAGTCTAAGAAACATATATGCAAATCGTCCAAACAGTACAATTCGCCAATTATTTGATCTTCAAGTTTAAGTAAACTACGATCCCCATTGTTAATCCTTTAAAGGAAATTAATTGTAACTTTCGACAAGTAGAACAATGAATGGAACAGGTAGACGGTTGAAATCATTGTATATATTGCTTCTATATAGTCTAAGAAACATATATGCAAAGCATCCAAACTGTACCATTCGCTAATTTTTTGTTCTTCAAGTTTAAGTGAACTACGAGCCCCATTGTTAATCCTTTAACGGAAATTATTTATAAATTTCGACAAGTAGAACAATGAATGGAACAGGTAGACTGTTGAAATCATTGTATATATTGCTTCTAAATAGTCTAAGAAACATATATGCAAAGCGTCCAAACAGTACAATTCGCCAATTATTTGTTCTTCAAGTTTAAGTGAACAACGAGCCCCATTGTTAATCCTTTAAAGGAAATTATTTGTAACTTTCGGCAAGTAGAACAATGAATGGAACAGGTAGACGGTAGAAATCTTTGTATATATTGCTTCTATATAGTCTAAGAAACATATATGCAAAGCATCCAAACAGTACAATTCGCCAATTTTTTGTTCTTCAAGTTTAAGTGAACTACGAGCCCCATTGTTAATCCTTTAAAGGAAATTATTTGTAAATTTCGACAAGTAGAACAATGATTGGAACACGTAGACGGTTGAAATCTTTGTATATATTGCTTCCATATAGTCTAAGAAACATGTACGCAAAGCATCCACACAGTACCATTCGCCAATTTTTTGTTCTTCAAGTTTAAGTGAACAATGAGCCCCAATGGTTAATCCTTTATCGGAAATTATTTTGTAATTTTCGACAAGTAGAACAATGATTGGAACACGTAGACGGTTGACATCTTAGTATATATTGCTTCTATATAATCTAAGAAACATATATGCAAAGCATCCAAACAGTACCATTCGCCAATTTTTTGTTCTTCAAGGTTAAGTGAACAACGAGACCAATTGATAATCATGAAACGGAAATTATTTGTAACTTTCGGCAAGTAGAACAATGATTGAAACAGGTAGACGGTTGAAATCATTGTATATATTGCTTCTATATAGTCTAAGAAACATATATGCAAAGCGTCCAAACAGTACAATTCGCCAATTATATGATCTTCAAGTTTAAGTGAACTACGAGTCCCATTGTTAGTACTTTAACGGAAATTATTTGTAACTTGCGACAAGTAGAACTATGAATGGAACAGGTAGCCGGTTGAAATCATTGTATATATTGCTTCTATATAGTCTAAGAAACATATATGCAAAGCATCCAAACAGTACAATTCGCCAATTTTTTGTTCTTCAAGTTTAAGTGAACAATGAGCCCCAATGGTTAATCCTTTATCGGTAATTATTTGTAACTTTCGACAAGTAGAACAATGAATGGAACAGGTAGACGGTTGAAATCCTTGTATATATTGCGTCTATATAATCTAAGAAACATATATGCAAAGCATCCAAACAGTACCATTCGCCAATTTTTTGTTCTTCAAGTTTAAGTGAACTACGAGCCCCATTGTTAATCCTTTAAAGGAAATTATTTGTAAATTTCGACAAGTAGAACAATGAATGGAACAGGTAGACTGTTGAAATCATTGTATATATTGCTTCTATATAGTCTAAGAAACATATATGCAAATCGTCCAAACAGTACAATTCGCCAATTATTTGATCTTCAAGTTTAAGTAAACTACGATCCCCATTGTTAATCCTTTAACGGAAATTAATTGTAACTTTCGACAAGTAGAACAATGAATGGAACAGGTAGACGGTTGAAATCTTTGTATATATTGCTTCTATATAGTCTAAGAAACATATATGCAAAGCATCCAAACAGTACAATTCGCCAATTTTTTGTTCTTCAAGTTTAAGTGAACAATGAGCCCCAATGGTTAATCCTTTATCGGTAATTATTTGTAACTTTCGACAAGTAGAACAATGAATGGAACAGGTAGACGGTTGAAATCCTTGTATATATTGCGTCTATATAATCTAAGAAACATATATGCAAAGCATCCAAACAGTACCATTCGCCAATTTTTTGTTCTTCAAGTTTAAGTGAACTACGAGCCCCATTGTTAATCCTTTAAAGGAAATTATTTGTAACTTTCGACAAGTAGAACAATGAATGGAACAGGTAGACGGTTGAAATCATTGTATATATTGCTTCTATATAATCTACGAAACATATATGCAAAGCATCCAAACAGTCCAATTCGCCAATTTTTTGTTCTTCAGGTTTAAGTGAACTACGAGCCCCATTGTTAATCCTTTAACGGAAATTAATTGTAACTTTCTACAAGTAGAACAATGATTGGAACACGTAGACGGTTGAAATCTTTGTATATATTGCTTCCATATAGTCTAAGAAACATATATGCAAAGCATCCAAACAGTACCATTCACCAATTTTTTGTTCTTCAAGTTTAAGTAAACTACGATCCCCATTGTTAATCATTTATCGGAAATTATTTGTAACTTTCGACAAGTAGAACAATGAATGGAACAGGTAGACGGTTGAAATCTTTGTATATATTGCTTCTATATAGCATAGAAACATATAAGCATAGCATCTAAACAGTACAATTCGCCAATTTTTTGTTCTTCAAGTTTAAGTGAACAATGAGCCCCAATGGTTAATCCTTTATCGGAAATTATTTCTAACTTTCGACAAGTAGAACAATGAATGGAACAGGTGGATGGTTGAAATCCTTGTATATATTGCGTCTATATAATCTAAGAAACATATATGCAAAGCATCCAAACAGTACAATTCGCCAATTTATTGTTCTTCAAGTTTAAGTGAACAATGAGCCCCATTGTTAATCCTTTATCGGAAATTATTTGTAACTTTCGACAAGTAGAACAATGAATGGAACAGGTAGACGGTTGAAATCTTTGTATATATTGCTTCTATATAGTCTAAGAAACATATATGCAAAGCATCCAAACAGTACAATTCGCCAATTTATTGTTCTTCAAGTGTAAGTGAACAATGAGCCCCATTGTTAATCCTTTATCGGAAATTATTTGTAACTTTCGACAAGTAGAACAATGAATGGAACAGGTAGACGGTTGAAATCTTTGTATATATTGCTTCTATATAGTCTAAGAAACATATATGCAAAGCATCCAAACAGTACCATTCACCAATTTTTTGTTCTTCAGGTTTAAGTAAACTACGATCCCCATTGTTAATTATTTATCGGAAATTATTTGTAACTTTCGACAAGTAGAACAATGAATGGAACAGGTAGACGGTTGAAATCTTTGTATATATTGCTTCTATATAGCATAGAAACATATATGCATAGCATCTAAACAGTACAATTCGCCAATTTTTTGTTCTTCAAGTTTAAGTGAACAATGAGCCCCAATGGTTAATCCTTTATCGGAAATTATTTGTAAATTTCGACAAGTAGAACAATGAATGGAACAGGTAGACTGTTGAAATCATTGTATATATTGCTTCTATATAGTATAAGAAACATATATGCAAAGCATCCAAACAGCACCATTCGCCAATTTTTTGTTCTTCAAGTTTAAGTGAACAATGAGCCCCATTGTTAATCCTTTAAAGGAAAGTATTTGTAAATATCGACAAGTAGAACAATGAATGGAACAGGTAGACGGTTGAAATCTTTGTATATATTGCTTCTATATAGTCTAAGAAACATATATGCAAAGCATCCAAACAGTACAATTCGCCAATTTTTTGTTCTTCAAGTTTAAGTGAACAATGAGCCCCAATGGTTAATCCTTTATCGGAAATTATTTGTAAATTTCGACAAGTAGAACAATGAATGGAACAGGTAGACGGTTGAAATCATTGTATATATTGCTTCTATATAGTCTAAGAAACATATATGCGAAGCATCCAAACAGTACAATTCGCCAATTTTTTGTTCTTCAAGTTTAAGTGAACAATGAGCCCCAATGGTTAATCCTTTAAAGGAAATTATTTGTAAATTTCGACAAGTAGAACAATGATTGGAACACGTAGACGGTTGAAGTCTTTGTATATATTGCTTCCATATAGTCTAAGAAACATGTACGCAAAGCATCCAAACAGTACCATTCGCCAATTTTTTGTTCTTCAAGTTTAAGTGAACAATGAGCCCCATTGTTAATCCTTTAAAGGAAATTATTTGTAACTTTCGACAAGTAGAACAATGAATGGAACAGGTAGACGGTTGAAATCTTTGTATATATTGCTTCTATATAGTCTAAGAAACATATATGCAAAGCATCCAAACAGTACAATTCGCCAATTTTTTGTTCTTCAAGTTTAAGTGAACAATGAGCCCCAATGGTTAATCCTTTATCGGTAATTATTTGTAACTTTCGACAAGTAGAACAATGAATAGAACAGTTAGACGGGTGAAATCTTTCTATATATTGCTTCTATATAGTCGAAGAAACATATATGCAAAGCATCCAAACAGTACCATTCGCCAATTTTTTGTTCTTCAAGTTTAAGTGAACAGCGAGCCCCATTGATAATCATGAAATGGAAATTATTTGTAACTTTCTACAAGTAGAACAATGAATAGTACAGGTAGACGGGTGAAATCTTTCAATATATTGGTTCTATATAGTCTAAGAAACATATATGCAAAGCATCCAAAATGTACCATTCGCTAATTTTTTGTTCTTCAAGTTTAAGTGAACTACGAGCCCCATTGTTAATCCTTTAACGGAAATTATTTATAAATTTCGACAAGTAGAACAATGAATGGATCAGGTAGACGGTTGAAATCTTTGTATATATTGCTTCTATATAGTCTAAGAAACATATATGCAAAGCGTCCAAACAGTACAATTCGCCAATTATTTGTTCTTCAAGTTTAAGTGAACAACGAGCCGCATTGTTAATCCATTAAAGGAAATTATTTGTAACTTTCGACAAGTAGAACAATGAATGGAACAGGTAGACGGTTGAAATTATTGTATATATTGCTTCTATATAATCTACGAAACATATATGCAAAGCATCCAAACAGTCCAATTGGCCAATTTTTTGTTCTTCAGGTTTAAGTGAACTACGAGCCCCATTGTTAATCCTTTAACGGAAATTAATTGTAACTTTCTACAAGTAGAACAATGATTGGAACACGTAGACGGTTGAAATCTTTGTATATATTGCTTCCATATAGTCTAAGAAACATATATGCAAAGCATCCAAACAGTACCATTCACCAATTTTTTATTCTTCAAGTTTAAGTAAACTACGATCCCCATTGTTAATCATTTATCGGAAATTATTTGTAACTTTCGACAAGTAGAACAATGAATGGAACAGGTAGACGGTTGAAATCTTTGTATATATTGCTTCTATATAGTATAAGAAACATATATGGAAAGCATCCAAACAGTACAATTCGCCAATTTATTGTTCTTCAAGTTTAAGTGAACAATGAGCCCCAATGGTTAATCCTTTATCGGTAATTATTTGTAACTTTCGACAAGTAGAACAATGAATGGAACAGGTAGACGGTTGAAATCCTTGTATATATTGCGTCTATATAATCTAAGAAACATATATGCAAAGCAACCAAACAGTACCATTCGCCAATTTTTTGTTCTTGAAGTTTAAGTGAACTACGAGCCCCATTGTTAATCCATTAAAGGAAATTATTTGTAAATTTCGACAAGTAGAACAATGAATGGAACAGGTAGACTGTTGAAATCATTGTATATATTGCTTCTATATAGTCTAAGAAACATATATGCAAAGCGTCCAAACAGTACAATTCGCCAATTATTTGATCTTCAAGTTTAAGTGAACTACGAGCCCCATTGTTAATACTTTAACGGAAATTATTTGTAACTTGCGACAAGTAGAACAATGAATGGAACAGGTAGCCGGTTGATATCAATGTATATATTGCTTCTATATAGTCTAAGAAACATATATGCAAAGCATCCAAACAGTACCATTCATCAATATTTTGTTCTTCAAGTTTAAGTGAACAACGAGCCCCATTGTTAATCCGTTAAAGGAAATTATTTGTAAAGTTCGACAAGTAGAACAATGATTGGAACACGTAGACGGTTGACATCTTAGTATATATTGCTTCCATATAGTCTAAGAAACATGTACGCAAAGCATCCAAACAGTACCATTCGCCAATTTTTTGTTCTTCAAGTTTAAGTGAACAACGAGCCCCATTGTTAATCCGTTAAAGGAAATTATTTGTAAAGTTCGACAAGTAGAACAATGATTGGAACACGTAGACGGTTGAAATCTTTGTATATATTGCTTCTATATAATCTAAGAAACATATATGCAAAGCAACCAAACAGTACCATTCGCCAATTTTTTGTTCTTGAAGTTTAAGTGAACTACGAGCCCCATTGTTAATACTTTAACGGAAATTATTTGTAATTTTCGACAAGTAGAACAATGAATGGAACAGGTAGACGGTTGAAATCATTGTATATATTGCTCCTATATAGTCTAAGAAACATATATGCATAGCATCCAAACTGTACCATTCGCTAATTTTTTGTTCTTCAAGTTTAAGTGAACTACGAGCCCCATTGTTAATACTTTAACGGAAATTATTTGTAACTTTCGACAAGTAGAACAATGAATGGGACAGGTAGCCGGTTGAAATCAATGTATATATTGCTTCTATATAGTCTAAGAAACATATATGCAAAGCATCCAAACAGTACCATTCATCAATATTTTGTTCTTCAAGTTTAAGTGAACAACGAGCCCCATTGTTAATCCGTTAAAGGAAATTATTTGTAAAGTTCGACAAGTAGAACAGTGATTGGAACACGTAGACGGTTGACATCTTAGTATATATTGCTTCCATATAGTCTAAGAAACATGTACGCAAAGCATCCAAACAGTACCATTCGCCAATTTTTTGTTCTTCAAGTTTAAGTGAACAATGAGCCCCAATGGTTAATCCTTTATCGGAAATTATTTGTAATTTTCGACAAGTAGAACAATGATTGGAACACGTAGACGGTTGACATCTTAGTATATATTGCTTCTATATAATCTAAGAAACATATATGCAAAGCATGCAAACAGTACCATTCGCCAATTTTTTGTTCTTCAAGTTTAAGTGAACAACGAGACCAATTGATAATCATGAAACGGAAATTATTTGTAACTTTCGGCAAGTAGAGCAATGATTGAAACAGGTAGACTGTTGAAATCATTGTATATATTGCTTCTATATAGTCTAAGAAACATATATGCAAAGCGTCCAAACAGTACAATTCGCCAATTATTTGATCTTCAAGTTTAAGTGAACTACGAGTCCCATTGTTAGTACTTTAACGGAAATTATTTGTAACTTGCAACAAGTAGAACAATGAATGGAACAGGTAGCCGGTTGAAATCTTTGTATATATTGCTTCTATATAGTCTAAGAAACATATATGCAAAGCATCCAAACAGTACCATTCGCCAATTTTTTGTTCTTCAAGTTTAAGTGAACAATGAGCCCCAATGGTTAATCCTTTATCGGTAATTATTTGTAACTTTCGACAAGTAGAACAATGAATGGAACAGGTAGACGGTTGAAATCCTTGTATATATTGCGTCTATATAATCTAAGAAACATATATGCAAAGCATCCAAACAGTACCATTCGCCAATTTTTTGTTCTTCAAGTTTAAGTGAACTACGAGCCCCATTGTTAATACTTTAAAGGAAATTATTTGTAAATTTCGACAAGTAGAACATTGAATGGAACAGGTAGACTGTTGAAATCATTGTATATATTGCTTCTATATAGTCTAAGAAACATATATGCAAAGCATCCAAACAGTACCATTCGCCAATTTTTTGTTCTTCAAGTTTAAGTGAACTACGAGCCCCATTGTTAATCCTTTAAAGGAAATTATTTGTAAATTTCGACAAGTAGAACAATGAATGGAACAGGTAGACTGTTGAAATCATTGTATATATTGCTTCTATATAGTCTAAGAAACATATATGCAAATCGTCCAAACAGTACAATTCGCCAATTATTTGATCTTCAAGTTTAAGTAAACTACGATCCCCATTGTTAATCCTTTAAAGGAAATTAATTGTAACTTTCGACAAGTAGAACAATGAATGGAACAGGTAGACGGTTGAAATCATTGTATATATTGCTTCTATATAGTCTAAGAAACATATATGCAAAGCATCCAAACTGTACCATTCGCTAATTTTTTATTCTTCAAGTTTAAGTGAACTACGAGCCCCATTGTTAATCCTTTAACGGAAATTATTTATAAATTTCGACAAGTAGAACAATGAATGGAACAGGTAGACTGTTGAAATCATTGTATATATTGCTTCTAAATAGTCTAAGAAACATATATGCAAAGCGTCCAAACAGTACAATTCGCCAATTATTTGTTCTTCAAGTTTAAGTGAACAACGAGCCCCATTGTTAATCCTTTAAAGGAAATTATTTGTAACTTTCGGCAAGTAGAACAATGAATGGAACAGGTAGACGGTTGAAATCTTTGTATATATTGCTCCTATATAGTCTAAGAAACATATATGCAAAGCATCCAAACAGTACAATTCGCCAATTTTTTGTTCTTCAAGTTTAAGTGAACTACGAGCCCCATTGTTAATCCTTTAAAGGAAATTATTTGTAAATTTCGACAAGTAGAACAATGATTGGAACACGTAGACGGTTGAAATCTTTGTATATATTGCTTCCATATAGTCTAAGAAACATATATGCAAAGCATCCAAACAGTACCATTCACCAATTTTTTGTTCTTCAAGTTTAAGTGAACAATGAGCCCCAATGGTTAATCCTTTATCGGAAATTATTTGTAACATTCGGCAGGTAGAACAATGAATGGAACAGGTAGACGGTTGAAATCTTTGTATATATTGCTTCTATATAGTCTAAGAAACATATATGGAAAGCATCCAAACAGTACAATTCGCCAATTTATTGTTCTTGAAGTTTAAGTGAACAATGAGCCCCAATGGTTAATCCTTTATCGGTAATTATTTGGAACTTTCGAAAAGTAGAACAATGAATGGAACAGGTAGCCGGTTGAAATCTTTGTATATATTGCTTCTATATAGTCTAAGAAACATATATGCAAAGCATCCAAACAGTACAATTCGCCAATTTTTTGTTCTTCAAGTTTAAGTGAACAATGAGCCCCAATGGTTAATCCTTTATCGGTAATTATTTGTAACTTTCGACAAGTAGAACAATGAATGGAACAGGTGGATGGTTGAAATCCTTGTATATATTGCGTCTATATAATCTAAGAAACATATATGCAAAGCATCCAAACAGTACAATTCGCCAATTTTTTGTTCTTCAAGTTAAGTGAACAATGAGCCCCAATGGTTAATCCTTTATCGGTAATTATTTGTAACTTTCGACAAGTAGAACAATGAATGGAACAGGTAGACGGTTGAAATCCTTGTATATATTGCGTCTATATAATCTAAGAAACATATATGCAAAGCATCCAAACAGTACCATTCGCCAATTTTTTGTTCTTGAAGTTTAAGTGAACTACGAGCCCCATTGTTAATCCTTTAAAGGAAATTATTTGTAAATTTCGACAAGTAGAACAATGAATGGAACAGGTAGACTGTTGAAATCATTGTATATATTGCTTCTATATAGTCTAAGAAACATATATGCAAAGCGTCCAAACAGTACAATTCGCCAATTATTTGATCTTCAAGTTTAAGTGAACTACGAGCCCCATTGTTAATACTTTAACGGAAATTATTTGTAACTTGCGACAAGTAGAACAATGAATGGAACAGGTAGCCGGTTGAAATCAATGTATATATTGCTTCTATATAGTCTAAGAAACATGTACGCAAAGCATCCACACAGTACCATTCGCCAATTTTTTGTTCTTCAAGTTTAAGTGAACAATGAGCCCCAATGGTTAATCCTTTATCGGAAATTATTTGTAATTTTCGACAAGTAGAACAATGATTGGAACACGTAGACGGTTGACATCTTAGTATATATTGCTTCTATATAATCTAAGAAACATATATGCAAAGCATCCAAACAGTACCATTCGCCAATTTTTTGTTCTTCAAGTTTAAGTGAACACCGAGACCAATTGATAATCATGAAACGGAAATTATTTGTAACTTTCGGCAAGTAGAACAATGATTGAAACAGGTAGACGGTTGAAATCATTGTATATATTGCTTCTATATAGTCTAAGAAACATATATGCAAAGCGTCCAAACAGTACAATTCGCCAATTATATGATCTTCAAGTTTAAGTGAACTACGAGTCCCATTGTTAGTACTTTAACGGAAATTATTTGTAACTTGCGACAAGTAGAACAATGAATGGAACAGGTAGACGGTTGAAATCATTGTATATATTGCTTCTATATAGTCTAAGAAACATATATGCAAAGCATCCAAACAGTACAATTCGCCAATTTTTTGTTCTTCAAGTTTAAGTGAACAATGAGCCCCAATGGTTAATCCTTTATCGGTAATTATTTGTAACTTTCGACAAGTAGAACAATGAATGGAACAGGTAGACGGTTGAAATCCTTGTATATATTGCGTCTATATAATCTAAGAAACATATATGCAAAGCATCCAAACAGTACCATTCGCCAATTTGTTGTTCTTCAAGTTTAAGTGAACTACGAGCCCCATTGTTAATCCTTTAAAGGAAATTATTTGTAAATTTCGACAAGTAGAACAATGAATGGAACAGGTAGACTGTTGAAATCATTGTATATATTGCTTCTATATAGTCTAAGAAACATATATGCAAAGCATCCAAACAGTACCATTCGCCAATTTTTTGTTCTTCAAGTTTAAGTGAACTACGAGCCCCATTGTTAATCCTTTAAAGGAAATTATTTGTAAATTTCGACAAGTAGAACAATGAATGGAACAGGTAGACTGTTGAAATCATTGTATATATTGCTTCTATATAGTCTAAGAAACATATATGCAAATCGTCCAAACAGTACAATTCGCCAATTATTTGTTCTTCAAGTTTAAGTGAACAACGAGCCCCATTGTTAATCCTTTAAAGGAAATTATTTGTAACTTTCGACAAGTAGAACAATGAATGGAACAGGTAGACGGTTGAAATCATTGTATATATTGCTTCTATATAATCTACGAAACATAGATGCAAAGCATCCAAACAGTCCAATTCGCCAATTTTTTGTTCTTCAGGTTTAAGTGAACTACGAGCCCCATTGTTAATCCTTTAACGGAAATTAATTGTAACTTTCTACAAGTAGAACAATGATTGGAACACGTAGATGGTTGAAATCTTTGTATATATTGCTTCCATATAGTCTAAGAAACATATATGCAAAGCATCCAAACAGTACCATTCACCAATTTTTTGTTCTTCAAGTTTAAGTAAACTACGATCCCCATTGTTAATCATTTATCGGAAATTATTTGTAACTTTCGACAAGTAGAACAATGAATGGAACAGGTAGACGGTTGAAATCTTTGTATATATTGCTTCTATATAGTATAGAAACATATATGCATAGCATCTAAACAGTACAATTCGCCAATTTTTTGTTCTTCAAGTTTAAGTGAACAATGAGCCCCAATGGTTAATCCTTTATCGGAAATTATTTGTAACATTCGGCAAGTAGAACAATGAATGGAACAGGTAGACGGTTGAAATCTTTGTATATATTGCTTCTATATAGTCTAAGAAACATATATGCAAAGCATCCAAACAGTACAATTCGCCAATTTTTTGTTCTTCAAGTTTAAGTGAACTACGAGCCCCATTGTTAATCCTTTAAAGGAAATTATTTGTAAATTTCGACAAGTAGAACAATGATTGGAACACGTAGACGGTTGAAATCTTTGTATATATTGCTTCCATATAGTCTAAGAAACATATATGCAAAGCATCCAAACAGTACCATTCACCAATTTTTTGTTCTTCAAGTTTAAGTGAACAATGAGCCCCAATGGTTAATCCTTTATCGGAAATTATTTGTAACATTCGGCAAGTAGAACAACGAATGGAACAGGTAGACGGTTGAAATCTTTGTATATATTGCTTCTATATAGTCTAAGAAACATATATGGAAAGCATCCAAACAGTACAATTCGCCAATTTATTGTTCTTCAAGTTTAAGTGAACAATGAGCCTCAATGGTTAATCCTTTATCGGTAATTATTTGGAACTTTCGACAAGTAGAACAATGAATGGAACAGGTAGCCGGTTGAAATCTTTGTATATATTGCTTCTATATAGTCTAAGAAACATATATGCAAAGCATCCAAACAGTACAATTCGCCAATTTTTTGTTCTTCAAGTTTAAGTGAACAATGAGCCCCAATGGTTAATCCTTTATCGGTAATTATTTCTAACTTTCGACAAGTAGAACAATGAATGGAACAGGTGGATGGTTGAAATCCTTGTATATATTGCGTCTATATAATCTAAGAAACATATATGCAAAGCATCCAAACAGTACAATTCGCCAATTTTTTGTTCTTCAAGTTAAGTGAACAATGAGCCCCAATGGTTAATCCTTTATCGGTAATTATTTGTAACTTTCGACAAGTAGAACAATGAATGGAACAGGTAGACGGTTGAAATCCTTGTATATATTGCGTCTATATAATCTAAGAAACATATATGCAAAGCATCCAAACAGTACCATTCGCCAATTTTTTGTTCTTGAAGTTTAAGTGAACTACGAGCCCCATTGTTAATCCTTTAAAGGAAATTATTTGTAAATTTCGACAAGTAGAACAATGAATGGAACAGGTAGACTGTTGAAATCATTGTATATATTGCTTCTATATAGTCTAAGAAACATATATGCAAAGCGTCCAAACAGTACAATTCGCCAATTATTTGATCTTCAAGTTTAAGTGAACTACGAGCCCCATTGTTAATACTTTAACGGAAATTATTTGTAACTTGCGACATGTAGAACAATGAATGGAACAGGTAGCCGGTTGAAATCAATGTATATATTGCTTCTATATAGTCTAAGAAACATATATGCAAAGCATCCAAACAGTACCATTCACCAATTTTTTGTTCTTCAAGTTTAAGTGAACAATGAGCCCCAATGGTTAATCCTTTATCGGAAATTATTTGTAATTTTCGACAAGTAGAACAATGAATGAAACAGGTAGACGGTTGAAATCTTTGTATATATTGCTTCTATATAATCTAAGAAACATATAAGCAAAGCATCCAAACAGTACCATTCGCCAATTTTTTGTTCTTCAAGTTTAAGTGAACAACGAGCCCCATTGATAATCATGAAACGGAAATTATTTGTAACTTTCTACAAGTACAACAATGAATAGAACTGGTAGACGGTTGAAATCTTTGTATATGTTGCTTCTATATAGTCTAAGAAACCTATATGCAAAGCATCTAAAGAGTAACAATCGCCAATTTTTTGACCTTCAAGTTTAAGTGAACAGCGAGCCCCATTGATAATCATGAAATGGAAATTATTTGTAACTTTCTACAAGTAGAACAATGAATAGTACGGGTAGACGGGTGAAATCTTTCTATATATTGCTTCTAAATAGTCTAAGAAATATATATGCAAAGCATCCAAACAGTACCATTCGCCACTTTTTTGTTCTTCAAGTTGAAGTGAACAACGAGCCCCATTGTTAATCCTTTAAAGGAAATTATTTGTAAATTTCGACAAGTAGAACAATGAATGGAACAGGTAGACGGTTGAAATCTTTGTATATATTGCTTCTATATAGTCTACGAAACATATATGCAAAGCATCCAAACAGTACAATTCGCCAATTTTTTGATCATCAAGTTTAAGTGAACTACGAGCCCCATTGTTAATCCTTTAAAGGAAGTTATTTGTAAATTTCGACAAGTAGAACAATGAATGGATCATGTAGACGGTTGAAAAAATTGTATGTATTGCTTCTATATAGTCTACGAAACATATATGCAAAGCATCCAAACAGTACAATTCGCCAATTTTTTGTTCTTCAAGTTTAAGTGAACAGCGAGCCCCATTGATAATCATGAAATGGAAATTATTTGTAACTTTCTACAAGTAGAACAATGAATAGTACAGGTAGACGGGTGAAATCTTTCTATATATTGCTTCTATATAGTCTAAGAAACATATATGCAAAGCATCCAAACTGTACCATTCGCTAATTTTTTGTTCTTCAAGTTTAAGTGAACTACGAGCCCCATTGTTAATCCTTTAACGGAAATTATTTATAAATTTAGACAAGTAGAACAATGAATGGAACAGGTAGACTGTTGAAATCATTGTATATATTGCTTCTAAATAGTCTAAGAAACATATATGCAAAGCGTCCAAACAGTACAATTCGCCAATTATTTGCTCTTCAAGTTTAAGTGAACAACGAGCCCCATTGTTAATCCTTTAAAGGAAATTATTTGTAACTTTCGACAAGTAGAACAATGAATGGAACAGGTAGACGGTTGAAATCATTGTATATATTGCTTCTATATAATCTACGAAACATATATGCAAAGCATCCAAACAGTATAATTCGCCAATTATTTGATCTTCAAGTTTAAGTGAACTACGAGCCCCATTGTTAATACTTTAACGGAAATTATTTGTAACTTGCGACAAGTAGAACAATGAATGGAACAGGTAGCCGGTTGAAATCAATGTATATATTGCTTCTATATAGTCTAAGAAACATATATGCAAAGCATCCAAACAGTACCATTCGCCAATTTTTTGTTCTTCAAGTTTAAGTGAACAATGAGCCCCAATGGTTAATCCTTTATCGGTAATTATTTGTAACTTTCGACAAGTAGAACAATGAATCGATCAGGTAGACGGTTGAAATCATTGTATATATTGCTTCTACATAATCTACGAAACATATATGCAAAGCATCCAATCAGTACAATTCGCCAATTTTTTGTTCTTCAAGTTTAAGTGAACAGCGAGCCCCATTGATAATCATGAAATGGAAATTATTTGTAACTTTCTACAAGTAGAACAATGAATAGTACAGGTAGACGGGTGAAATCTTTCTATATATTGCTTCTATATAGTCTAAGAAACATATATGCAAAGCATCCAAACTGTACCATTCGCTAATTTTTTGTTCTTCAAGTTTAAGTGAACTACGAGCCCCATTGTTAATCCTTTAACTGAAATTATTTATAAATTTCGACAAGTAGAACAATGAATGGAACAGGTAGACTGTTGAAATCATTGTATATATTGCTTCTAAATAGTCTAAGAAACATATATGCAAAGCGTCCAAACAGTACAATTCGCCAATTATTTGTTCTTCAAGTTTAAGTGAACAACGAGCCCCATTGTTAATCCTTTAAAGGAAATTATTTGTAACTTTCGACAAGTAGAACAATGAATGGAACAGGTAGACGGTTGAAATCATTGTATATATTGCTTCTATATAATCTACGAAACATATATGCAAAGCATCCAAACAGTCCAATTCGCCAATTTTTTGTTCTTCAGGTTTAAGTGAACTACGAGCCCCATTGTTAATCCTTTAACGGAAATTAATTGTAACTTTCTACAAGTAGAACAATGATTGGAACACGTAGACGGTTGAAATCTTTGTATATATTGCTTCCATATAGTCTAAGAAACATATATGCAAAGCATCCAAACAGTACCATTCACCAATTTTTTGTTCTTCAAGTTTAAGTAAACTACGATCCCCATTGTTAATCATTTATCGGAAATTATTTGTAACTTTCGACAAGTAGAACAATGAATGGAACAGGTAGACTGTTGAAATCATTGTATATATTGCTTCTAAATAGTCTAAGAAACATATATGCAAAGCGTCCAAACAGTACAATTCGCCATTTATTTGTTCTTCAAGTTTAAGTGAACAACGAGCCCCATTGTTAATCCTTTAAAGGAAATTATTTGTAACTTTCTACAAGTAGCACAATGATTGGAACACGTAGACGGTTGAAATCTTTGTATATATTGCTTCCATATAGTCTAAGAAACATATATGCAAAGCATCCAAACAGTACCATTCACCAATTTTTTGTTCTTCAAGCTTAAGTAAACTACGATCCCCATTGTTAATCATTTATCGGAAATTATTTGTAACTTTCGACAAGTAGAACAATGAATGGAACAGGTAGACGGTTGAAATCTTTGTATATATTGCTTCTATATAGTATAAGAAACATATATGCATAGCATCCAAACAGTACAATTCGCCAATTTTTTGTTCTTCAAGTTTAAGAGAACAATGAGCCCCAATGGTTAATCCTTTATCGGAAATTATTTGTAACATTTGGCAAGTAGAACAATGAATGGATCAGGTAGACGGTTGAAATCATTGTATATATTGCTTCTTTATAATCTACGAAACATATATGCAAAGCATCCAAACAGTACAATTCGCCAATTTTTTGTTCTTCAAGTTTAAGTGAACAGCGAGCCCCATTGATAATCATGAAATGGAAATTATTTGTAACTTTCTACAAGTAGAACAATGAATAGTACAGGTAGACGGGTGAAATCTTTCAATATATTGCTTCTATATAGTCTAAGAAACATATATGCAAAGCATCCAAACTGTACCATTCGCTAATTTTTTGTTCTTCAAGTTTAAGTGAACTACGAGCCCCATTGTTAATCCTTTAACGGAAATTATTTATAAATTTCGACAAGTAGAACAATGAATGGAACAGGTAGACTGTTGAAATCATTGTATATATTGCTTCTAAATAGTCTAAGAAACATATATGCAAAGCGTCCAAACAGTACAATTCGCCAATTATCTGTTCTTCAAGTTTAAGTGAACAACGAGCCCCATTGTTAATCCTTTAAAGGAAATTATTTGTAACTTTCGACAAGCAGAACAATGAATGGAACAGGTAGACGGTTGAAATCATTGTATATATTGCTTCTATATAGTCTAAGAAACATATATGCAAAGCGTCCAAACAGTACAATTCGCCAATTATTTGATCTTCAAGTTTAAGTGAACTACGAGCCCCATTGTTAGTACTTTAAAGGAAATTATTTGTAACTTGCGACAAGTAGAACAATGAATGGAACAGGTAGCCGGTTGAAATCTTTGTATATATTGCTTCTATATAGTCTAAGAAACATATATGCAAAGCATCCAAACAGTACAATTCGCCAATTTTTTGTTCTTCAAGTTTAAGTGAACAGCGAGCCCCATTGATAATCATGAAATGGAAATTATTTCTAACTTTCTACAGGTAGAACAATGAATAGTACAGGTAGACGGGTGAAATCTTTCAATATATTGCATCTATATAGTCTAAGAAACATATATGCAAAGCATCCAAACTGTACCATTCGCTAATTTTTTGTTCTTCAAGTTTAAGTGAACTACGAGCCCCATTGTTAATCCTTTAACGGAAATTATTTATAAATTTCGACAAGTAGAACAATGAATGGAACAGGTAGACTGTTGAAATCATTGTATATATTGCTTCTAAACAGTCTAAGAAACATATATGCAAAGCGTCCAAACAGTACAATTCGCCAATTATTTGTTCTTCAAGTTTAAGTGAACAACGAGCCCCATTGTTAATCCTTTAAAGGAAATTATTTGTAACTTTCGACAAGCAGAACAATGAATGGAACAGGTAGACGGTTGAAATCATTGTATATATTGCTTCTATATAATCTACGAAACATATATGCAAAGCATCCAAACAGTCCAATTCGCCAATTATTTGATCTTCAAGTTTAAGTGAACTACGAGGCCCATTGTTAATACTTTAACGGAAATTATTTGTAATTTTCGACAAGTAGAACAATGAATGGAACAGGTAGACGGTTGAAATCTTTGTATATATTGCTTCTATATAATCTAAGAAACATATATGCAAAGCATGCAAACAGTACCATTCGCCAATTTTTTGTTCTTCAAGTTTAAGTGAACAACGAGCCCAATTGATAATCATGAAACGGAAATTATTTGTAACTGTCGGCAAGTAGAACAATGATTGGAACAGGTAGACGGTTGAAATCATTGTATATATTGCTTCTATATAGTCTAAGAAACATATATGCAAAGCGTCCAAACAGTACAATTCGCCAATTTTTTGTTCTTCAAGTTTAAGTGATCTACGAGCCTCATTGTTAATCCTTTAACGGAAATTATTTGTAACTTGCGACAAGTAGAACAATGAATGGAACAGGTAGCCGGTTGAAATCTTTGTATATATTGCTTCTATATAGTCTAAGAAACATATATGCAAAGCATCCAAACAGTACAATTCGCCAATTTTTTGTTCTTCAAGTTTAAGTGAACAATGAGCCCCAATGGTTAATCCTTTAACGGAAATTATTTGTAACTTGCGACAAGTAGAACAATGAATGGAACAGGTAGCCGGTTGAAATCTTTGTATATATTGCTTCTATATAGTCTAAGAAACATATATGCAAAGCATCCAAACAGTACAATTCGCCAATTTTTTGTTCTTCAAGTTTAAGTGAACAATGAGCCCCAATGGTTAATCCTTTATCGGAAATTATTTGTAATTTTCGACAAGTAGAACAATGAATGGAACAGGTAGACTGTTGAAATCATTGTATATATTGCTTCTATATAGTCTAAGAAACATATATGCAAATCGTCCAAACAGTACAATTCGCCAATTATTTGATCTTCAAGTTTAAGTGAACTACGAGCCCCATTGTTAATACTTTAACGGAAATTATTTGTAATTTTCGACAAGTAGAACAATGAATGGAACAGGTAGACGGTTGAAATCTTTGTATATATTGCTTCTATATAATCTAAGAAACATATATGCAAAGCATGCAAACAGTACCATTCGCCAATTTTTTGTTCTTCAAGTTTAAGTGAACAACGAGCCCAATTGATAATCATGAAACGGAAATTATTTGTAACTGTCGGCAAGTAGAACAATGATTGGAACAGGTAGACGGGTGAAATCTTTCTATATATTGCTTCTATATAGTCTAAGAAACATATATGCAAAGCATCCAAACTGTACCATTCGCTAATTTTTTGTTCTTCAAGTTTAAGTGAACTACGAGCCCCATTGTTAATCCTTTAACTGAAATTATTTATAAATTTCGACAAGTAGAACAATGAATGGAACAGGTAGACTGTTGAAATCATTGTATATATTGCTTCTAAATAGTCTAAGAAACATATATGCAAAGCGTCCAAACAGTACAATTCGCCAATTATTTGTTCTTCAAGTTTAAGTGAACAACGAGCCCCATTGTTAATCCTTTAAAGGAAATTATTTGTAACTTTCGACAAGTAGAACAATGAATGGAACAGGTAGACGGTTGAAATCATTGTATATATTGCTTCTATATAATCTACGAAACATATATGCAAAGCATCCAAACAGTCCAATTCGCCAATTTTTTGTTCTTCAGGTTTAAGTGAACTACGAGCCCCATTGTTAATCCTTTAACGGAAATTAATTGTAACTTTCTACAAGTAGAACAATGATTGGAACACGTAGACGGTTGAAATCTTTGTATATATTGCTTCCATATAGTCTAAGAAACATATATGCAAAGCATCCAAACAGTACCATTCACCAATTTTTTGTTCTTCAAGCTTAAGTAAACTACGATCCCCATTGTTAATCATTTATCGGAAATTATTTGTAACTTTCGACAAGTAGAACAATGAATGGAACAGGTAGACGGTTGAAATCTTTGTATATATTGCTTCTATATAGTATAAGAAACATATATGCATAGCATCCAAACAGTACAATTCGCCAATTTTTTGTTCTTCAAGTTTAAGAGAACAATGAGCCCCAATGGTTAATCCTTTATCGGAAATTATTTGTAACATTTGGCAAGTAGAACAATGAATGGATCAGGTAGACGGTTGAAATCATTGTATATATTGCTTCTTTATAATCTACGAAACATATATGCAAAGCATCCAAACAGTACAATTCGCCAATTTTTTGTTCTTCAAGTTTAAGTGAACAGCGAGCCCCATTGATAATCATGAAATGGAAATTATTTGTAACTTTCTACAAGTAGAACAATGAATAGTACAGGTAGACGGGTGAAATCTTTCAATATATTGCTTCTATATAGTCTAAGAAACATATATGCAAAGCATCCAAACTGTACCATTCGCTAATTTTTTGTTCTTCAAGTTTAAGTGAACTACGAGCCCCATTGTTAATCCTTTAACGGAAATTATTTATAAATTTCGACAAGTAGAACAATGAATGGAACAGGTAGACTGTTGAAATCATTGTATATATTGCTTCTAAATAGTCTAAGAAACATATATGCAAAGCGTCCAAACAGTACAATTCGCCAATTATCTGTTCTTCAAGTTTAAGTGAACAACGAGCCCCATTGTTAATCCTTTAAAGGAAATTATTTGTAACTTTCGACAAGCAGAACAATGAATGGAACAGGTAGACGGTTGAAATCATTGTATATATTGCTTCTATATAGTCTAAGAAACATATATGCAAAGCGTCCAAACAGTACAATTCGCCAATTATTTGATCTTCAAGTTTAAGTGAACTACGAGCCCCATTGTTAGTACTTTAAAGGAAATTATTTGTAACTTGCGACAAGTAGAACAATGAATGGAACAGGTAGCCGGTTGAAATCTTTGTATATATTGCTTCTATATAGTCTAAGAAACATATATGCAAAGCATCCAAACAGTACAATTCGCCAATTTTTTGTTCTTCAAGTTTAAGTGAACAGCGAGCCCCATTGATAATCATGAAATGGAAATTATTTCTAACTTTCTACAGGTAGAACAATGAATAGTACAGGTAGACGGGTGAAATCTTTCAATATATTGCATCTATATAGTCTAAGAAACATATATGCAAAGCATCCAAACTGTACCATTCGCTAATTTTTTGTTCTTCAAGTTTAAGTGAACTACGAGCCCCATTGTTAATCCTTTAACGGAAATTATTTATAAATTTCGACAAGTAGAACAATGAATGGAACAGGTAGACTGTTGAAATCATTGTATATATTGCTTCTAAACAGTCTAAGAAACATATATGCAAAGCGTCCAAACAGTACAATTCGCCAATTATTTGTTCTTCAAGTTTAAGTGAACAACGAGCCCCATTGTTAATCCTTTAAAGGAAATTATTTGTAACTTTCGACAAGCAGAACAATGAATGGAACAGGTAGACGGTTGAAATCATTGTATATATTGCTTCTATATAATCTACGAAACATATATGCAAAGCATCCAAACAGTCCAATTCGCCAATTATTTGATCTTCAAGTTTAAGTGAACTACGAGCCCCATTGTTAATACTTTAACGGAAATTATTTGTAATTTTCGACAAGTAGAACAATGAATGGAACAGGTAGACGGTTGAAATCTTTGTATATATTGCTTCTATATAATCTAAGAAACATATATGCAAAGCATGCAAACAGTACCATTCGCCAATTTTTTGTTCTTCAAGTTTAAGTGAACAACGAGCCCAATTGATAATCATGAAACGGAAATTATTTGTAACTGTCGGCAAGTAGAACAATGATTGGAACAGGTAGACGGTTGAAATCATTGTATATATTGCTTCTATATAGTCTAAGAAACATATATGCAAAGCGTCCAAACAGTACAATTCGCCAATTTTTTGTTCTTCAAGTTTAAGTGATCTACGAGCCTCATTGTTAATCCTTTAACGGAAATTATTTGTAACTTGCGACAAGTAGAACAATGAATGGAACAGGTAGCCGGTTGAAATCTTTGTATATATTGCTTCTATATAGTCTAAGAAACATATATGCAAAGCATCCAAACAGTACAATTCGCCAATTTTTTGTTCTTCAAGTTTAAGTGAACAATGAGCCCCAATGGTTAATCCTTTAACGGAAATTATTTGTAACTTGCGACAAGTAGAACAATGAATGGAACAGGTAGCCGGTTGAAATCTTTGTATATATTGCTTCTATATAGTCTAAGAAACATATATGCAAAGCATCCAAACAGTACAATTCGCCAATTTTTTGTTCTTCAAGTTTAAGTGAACAATGAGCCCCAATGGTTAATCCTTTATCGGAAATTATTTGTAATTTTCGACAAGTAGAACAATGAATGGAACAGGTAGACTGTTGAAATCATTGTATATATTGCTTCTATATAGTCTAAGAAACATATATGCAAATCGTCCAAACAGTACAATTCGCCAATTATTTGATCTTCAAGTTTAAGTGAACTACGAGCCCCATTGTTAATACTTTAACGGAAATTATTTGTAATTTTCGACAAGTAGAACAATGAATGGAACAGGTAGACGGTTGAAATCTTTGTATATATTGCTTCTATATAATCTAAGAAACATATATGCAAAGCATGCAAACAGTACCATTCGCCAATTTTTTGTTCTTCAAGTTTAAGTGAACAACGAGCCCAATTGATAATCATGAAACGGAAATTATTTGTAACTGTCGGCAAGTAGAACAATGATTGGAACAGGTAGACGGTTGAAATCATTGTATATATTGCTTCTATATAGTCTAAGAAACATATATGCAAAGCGTCCAAACAGTACAATTCGCCAATTTTTTGTTCTTCAAGTTTAAGTGATCTACGAGCCTCATTGTTAATCCTTTAACGGAAATTATTTGTAACTTGCGACAAGTAGAACAATGAATGGAACAGGTAGCCGGTTGAAATCTTTGTATATATTGCTTCTATATAGTCTAAGAAACATATATGCAAAGCATCCAAACAGTACAATTCGCCAATTTTTTGTTCTTCAAGTTTAAGTGAACAATGAGCCCCAATGGTTAATCCTTTATCGGTAATTATTTGTAACTTTCGGCAAGTAGAACAATGATTGGAACAGGTAGACGGTTGAAATCATTGTATATATTGCTTCTATATAGTCTAAGAAACATATATGCAAAGCGTCCAAACAGTACAATTCGCCAATTATTTGATCTTCAAGTTTAAGTGAACTACGAGCCCCATTGTTAGTACTTTAACGGAAATTATTTGTAACTTGCGACAAGTAGAACAATGAATGAAACAGGTAGCCGGTTGAAATCTTTGTATATATTGCTTCTATATAGTCTAAGAAACATATATGCAAAGCATCCAAACAGTACAATTTGCCAATTTTTTGTTCTTCAAGTTAAGTGAACAATGAGCCCCAATGGTTAATCCTTTATCGGTAATTATTTGTAACTTTCGACAAGTAGAACAATGAATGGAACAGGTAGACGGTTGAAATCCTTGTATATATTGCGTCTATATAATCTAAGAAACATATATGCAAAGCATCCAAACAGTACCATTCGCCAATTTTTTGTTCTTGAAGTTTAAGTGAACTACGAGCCCCATTGTTAATCCTTTAAAGGAAATTATTTGTAAATTTCGACAAGTAGAACAATGAATGGAACAGGTAGACTGTTGAAATCATTGTATATATTGCTTCTATATAGTCTAAGAAACATATATGCAAAGCGTCCAAACAGTACAATTCGCCAATTATTTGATCTTCAAGTTTAAGTGAACTACGAGCCCCATTGTTAATACTTTAACGGAAATTATTTGTAACTTGCGACATGTAGAACAATGAATGGAACAGGTAGCCGGTTGAAATCAATGTATATATTGCTTCTATATAGTCTAAGAAACATATATGCAAAGCATCCAAACAGTACCATTCGCTAATTTTTTGTTCTTCAAGTTTAAGTGAACTACGAGCCCCATTGTTAATCCTTTAACGGAAATTATTTATAAATTTCGACAAGTAGAACAATGAATGGAACAGGTAGACTGTTGAAATCATTGTATATATTGCTTCTATATAGTCTAAGAAACATATATGCAAAGCATCCAAACAGTACAATTCGCCAATTTTTTGTTCTTCAAGTTTAAGTGAACAATGAGCCCCAATGGTTAATCCTTTATCGGTAATTATTTGTAACTTTCGGCAAGTAGAACAATGAATGAAACAGGTAGCCGGTTGAAATCTTTGTATATATTGCTTCTATATAGTCTAAGAAACATATATGCAAAGCATCCAAACAGTACCATTCACCAATTTTTTGTTCTTCAAGGTAAGTGAACAATGAGCCCCAATGGTTAATCCTTTATCGGAAATTATTTGTAATTTTCGACAAGTAGAACAATGAATGAAACAGGTAGACGGTTGAAATCTTTGTATATATTGCTTCTATATAATCTAAGAAACATATAAGCAAAGCATCCAAACAGTACCATTCGCCAATTTTTTGTTCTTCAAGTTTAAGTGAACAACGAGCCCCATTGATAATCATGAAACGGAAATTATTTGAAACTTTCTACAAGTACAACAATGAATAGAACAGGTAGACTGTTGAAATCATTGTATATATTGCTTCTAAACAGTCTAAGAAACATATATGCAAAGCGTCCAAACAGTACAATTCGCCAATTATTTGTTCTTCAAGTTTAAGTGAACAACGAGCCCCATTGTTAATCCTTTAAAGGAAATTATTTGTAACTTTCGACAAGCAGAACAATGAATGGAACAGGTAGACGGTTGAAATCATTGTATATATTGCTTCTATATAATCTACGAAACATATATGCAAAGCATCCAAACAGTCCAATTCGCCAATTATTTGATCTTCAAGTTTAAGTGAACTACGAGCCCCATTGTTAATACTTTAACGGAAATTATTTGTAATTTTCGACAAGTAGAACAATGAATGGAACAGGTAGACGGTTGAAATCTTTGTATATATTGCTTCTATATAATCTAAGAAACATATATGCAAAGCATGCAAACAGTACAATTCGCCAACTTTTTGTTCTTCAAGTTTAAGTGAACAACGAGCCCAATTGATAATCATGAAACGGAAATTATTTGTAACTGTCGGCAAGTAGAACAATGATTGGAACAGGTAGACGGTTGAAATCATTGTATATATTGCTTCTATATAGTCTAAGAAACATATATGCAAAGCGTCCAAACAGTACAATTCGCCAATTTTTTGTTCTTCAAGTTTAAGTGATCTACGAGCCTCATTGTTAATCCTTTAACGGAAATTATTTGTAACTTGCGACAAGTAGAACAATGAATGGAACAGGTAGCCGGTTGAAATCTTTGTATATATTGCTTCTATATAGTCTAAGAAACATATATGCAAAGCATCCAAACAGTACAATTCGCCAATTTTTTGTTCTTCAAGTTTAAGTGAACAATGAGCCCCAATGGTTAATCCTTTAACGGAAATTATTTGTAACTTGCGACAAGTAGAACAATGAATGGAACAGGTAGCCGGTTGAAATCTTTGTATATATTGCTTCTATATAGTCTAAGAAACATATATGCAAAGCATCCAAACAGTACAATTCGCCAATTTTTTGTTCTTCAAGTTTAAGTGAACAATGAGCCCCAATGGTTAATCCTTTATCGGAAATTATTTGTAATTTTCGACAAGTAGAACAATGAATGGAACAGGTAGACTGTTGAAATCATTGTATATATTGCTTCTATATAGTCTAAGAAACATATATGCAAATCGTCCAAACAGTACAATTCGCCAATTATTTGATCTTCAAGTTTAAGTGAACTACGAGCCCCATTGTTAATACTTTAACGGAAATTATTTGTAATTTTCGACAAGTAGAACAATGAATGGAACAGGTAGACGGTTGAAATCTTTGTATATATTGCTTCTATATAATCTAAGAAACATATATGCAAAGCATGCAAACAGTACCATTCGCCAATTTTTTGTTCTTCAAGTTTAAGTGAACAACGAGCCCAATTGATAATCATGAAACGGAAATTATTTGTAACTGTCGGCAAGTAGAACAATGATTGGAACAGGTAGACGGTTGAAATCATTGTATATATTGCTTCTATATAGTCTAAGAAACATATATGCAAAGCGTCCAAACAGTACAATTCGCCAATTTTTTGTTCTTCAAGTTTAAGTGATCTACGAGCCTCATTGTTAATCCTTTAACGGAAATTATTTGTAACTTGCGACAAGTAGAACAATGAATGGAACAGGTAGCCGGTTGAAATCTTTGTATATATTGCTTCTATATAGTCTAAGAAACATATATGCAAAGCATCCAAACAGTACAATTCGCCAATTTTTTGTTCTTCAAGTTGAAGTGAACAATGAGCCCCAATGGTTAATCCTTTATCGGTAATTATTTGTAACTTTCGGCAAGTAGAACAATGATTGGAACAGGTAGACGGTTGAAATCATTGTATATATTGCTTCTATATAGTCTAAGAAACATATATGCAAAGCGTCCAAACAGTACAATTCGCCAATTATTTGATCTTCAAGTTTAAGTGAACTACGAGCCCCATTGTTAGTACTTTAACGGAAATTATTTGTAACTTGCGACAAGTAGAACAATGAATGAAACAGGTAGCCGGTTGAAATCTTTGTATATATTGCTTCTATATAGTCTAAGAAACATATATGCAAAGCATCCAAACAGTACAATTTGCCAATTTTTTGTTCTTCAAGTTAAGTGAACAATGAGCCCCAATGGTTAATCCTTTATCGGTAATTATTTGTAACTTTCGACAAGTAGAACAATGAATGGAACAGGTAGACGGTTGAAATCCTTGTATATATTGCGTCTATATAATCTAAGAAACATATATGCAAAGCATCCAAACAGTACCATTCGCCAATTTTTTGTTCTTGAAGTTTAAGTGAACTACGAGCCCCATTGTTAATCCTTTAAAGGAAATTATTTGTAAATTTCGACAAGTAGAACAATGAATGGAACAGGTAGACTGTTGAAATCATTGTATATATTGCTTCTATATAGTCTAAGAAACATATATGCAAAGCGTCCAAACAGTACAATTCGCCAATTATTTGATCTTCAAGTTTAAGTGAACTACGAGCCCCATTGTTAATACTTTAACGGAAATTATTTGTAACTTGCGACATGTAGAACAATGAATGGAACAGGTAGCCGGTTGAAATCAATGTATATATTGCTTCTATATAGTCTAAGAAACATATATGCAAAGCATCCAAACAGTACCATTCGCTAATTTTTTGTTCTTCAAGTTTAAGTGAACTACGAGCCCCATTGTTAATCCTTTAACGGAAATTATTTATAAATTTCGACAAGTAGAACAATGAATGGAACAGGTAGACTGTTGAAATCATTGTATATATTGCTTCTATATAGTCTAAGAAACATATATGCAAAGCATCCAAACAGTACAATTCGCCAATTTTTTGTTCTTCAAGTTGAAGTGAACAATGAGCCCCAATGGTTAATCCTTTATCGGTAATTATTTGTAACTTTCGGCAAGTAGAACAATGATTGGAACAGGTAGACGGTTGAAATCATTGTATATATTGCTTCTATATAGTCTAAGAAACATATATGCAAAGCGTCCAAACAGTACAATTCGCCAATTATTTGATCTTCAAGTTTAAGTGAACTACGAGCCCCATTGTTAGTACTTTAACGGAAATTATTTGTAACTTGCGACAAGTAGAACAATGAATGAAACAGGTAGCCGGTTGAAATCTTTGTATATATTGCTTCTATATAGTCTAAGAAACATATATGCAAAGCATCCAAACAGTACAATTTGCCAATTTTTTGTTCTTCAAGTTAAGTGAACAATGAGCCCCAATGGTTAATCCTTTATCGGTAATTATTTGTAACTTTCGACAAGTAGAACAATGAATGGAACAGGTAGACGGTTGAAATCCTTGTATATATTGCGTCTATATAATCTAAGAAACATATATGCAAAGCATCCAAACAGTACCATTCGCCAATTTTTTGTTCTTGAAGTTTAAGTGAACTACGAGCCCCATTGTTAATCCTTTAAAGGAAATTATTTGTAACTTGCGACAAGTAGAACAATGAATGAAACAGGTAGCCGGTTGAAATCTTTGTATATATTGCTTCTATATAGTCTAAGAAACATATATGCAAAGCATCCAAACAGTACAATTTGCCAATTTTTTGTTCTTCAAGTTAAGTGAACAATGAGCCCCAATGGTTAATCCTTTATCGGTAATTATTTGTAACTTTCGGCAAGTAGAACAATGATTGGAACAGGTAGACGGTTGAAATCATTGTATATATTGCTTCTATATAGTCTAAGAAACATATATGCAAAGCGTCCAAACAGTACAATTCGCCAATTATTTGATCTTCAAGTTTAAGTGAACTACGAGCCCCATTGTTAGTACTTTAACGGAAATTATTTGTAACTTGCGACAAGTAGAACAATGAATGAAACAGGTAGCCGGTTGAAATCTTTGTATATATTGCTTCTATATAGTCTAAGAAACATATATGCAAAGCATCCAAACAGTACCATTCACCAATTTTTTGTTCTTCAAGTTTAAGTGAACAATGAGCCCCAATGGTTAATCCTTTATCGGAAATTATTTGTAATTTTCGACAAGTAGAACAATGAATGAAACAGGTAGACGGTTGAAATCTTTGTATATATTGCTTCTATATAATCTAAGAAACATATAAGCAAAGCATCCAAACAGTACCATTCGCCAATTTTTTGTTCTTCAAGTTTAAGTGAACAACGAGCCCCATTGATAATCATGAAACGGAAATTATTTGTAACTTTCTACAAGTACAACAATGAATAGAACTGGTAGACGGTTGAAATCTTTGTATATGTTGCTTCTATATAGTCTAAGAAACCTATATGCAAAGCATCTAAACAGTAACAATCGCCAATTTTTTGACCTTCAAGTTTAAGTGAACAGCGAGCCCCATTGATAATCATGAAATGGAAATTATTTGTAACTTTCTACAAGTAGAACAATGAATAGTACGGGTAGACGGGTGAAATCTTTCTATATATTGCTTCTAAATAGTCTAAGAAATATATATGCAAAGCATCCAAACAGTACCATTCGCCACTTTTTTGTTCTTCAAGTTGAAGTGAACAACGAGCCCCATTGTTAATCCTTTAAAGGAAATTATTTGTAAATTTCGACAAGTAGAACAATGAATGGAACAGGTAGACTGTTGAAATCATTGTATATATTGCTTCTATATAGTCTAAGAAACATATATGCAAAGCGTCCAAACAGTACAATTCGCCAATTATTTGATCTTCAAGTTTAAGTAAAATACGATCCCCATTGTTAATCCTTTAAAGGAAATTATTTGTAAATTTCGACAAGTAGAACAATGAATGGAACAGGTAGACTGTTGAAATCATTGTATATATTGCTTCTATATAGTCTACGAAACATATATGCAAAGCATCCAAACAGTACAATTCGCCAATTTATTGTTCTTCAAGTTTAAGTGAACAACGAGCCCCATTGTTAATACTTTAACGGAAATTATTTGTAACTTGCGACAAGTAGAACAATGAATGGAACAGGTAGACGGTTGAAATCTTTGTATATATTGCTTCTATATAGTCTACGAAACATATATGCAAAGCATCCAAACAGTACAATTCGCCAATTTTTTGATCATCAAGTTTAAGTGAACTACGAGCCCCATTGTTAATCCTTTAAAGGAAGTTATTTGTAAATTTCGACAAGTAGAACAATGAATGGATCATGTAGACGGTTGAAAAAATTGTATGTATTGCTTCTATATAGTCTACGAAACATATATGCAAAGCATCCAAACAGTACAATTCGCCAATTTTTTGTTCTTCAAGTTTAAGTGAACAGCGAGCCCCATTGATAATCATGAAATGGAAATTATTTGTAACTTTCTACAAGTAGAACAATGAATAGTACAGGTAGACGGGTGAAATCTTTCTATATATTGCTTCTATATAGTCTAAGAAACATATATCCAAAGCATCCAAACTGTACCATTCGCTAATTTTTTGTTCTTCAAGTTTAAGTGAACTACGAGCCCCATTGTTAATCCTTTAACGGAAATTATTTATAAATTTCGACAAGTAGAACAATGAATGGAACAGGTAGACTGTTGAAATCATTGTATATATTGCTTCTAAATAGTCTAAGAAACATATATGCAAAGCGTCCAAACAGTACAATTCGCCAATTATTTGCTCTTCAAGTTTAAGTGAACAACGAGCCCCATTGTTAATCCTTTAAAGGAAATTATTTGTAACTTTCGACAAGTAGAACAATGAATGGAACAGGTAGACGGTTGAAATCATTGTATATATTGCTTCTATATAATCTACGAAACATATATGCAAAGCATCCAAACAGTATAATTCGCCAATTATTTGATCTTCAAGTTTAAGTGAACTACGAGCCCCATTGTTAATACTTTAACGGAAATTATTTGTAACTTGCGACAAGTAGAACAATGAATGGAACAGGTAGCCGGTTGAAATCAATGTATATATTGCTTCTATATAGTCTAAGAAACATATATGCAAAGCATCCAAACAGTACCATTCGCCAATTTTTTGTTCTTCAAGTTTAAGTGAACAATGAGCCCCAATGGTTAATCCTTTATCGGTAATTATTTGTAACTTTCGACAAGTAGAACAATGAATCGATCAGGTAGACGGTTGAAATCATTGTATATATTGCTTCTACATAATCTACGAAACATATATGCAAAGCATCCAAACAGTACAATTCGCCAATTTTTTGTTCTTCAAGTTTGAGTGAACAGCGAGCCCCATTGATAATCATGAAATGGAAATTATTTGTAACTTTCTACAAGTAGAACAATGAATAGTACAGGTAGACGGGTGAAATCTTTCTATATATTGCTTCTATATAGTCTAAGAAACATATATGCAAAGCATCCAAACTGTACCATTCGCTAATTTTTTGTTCTTCAAGTTTAAGTGAACTACGAGCCCCATTGTTAATCCTTTAACTGAAATTATTTATAAATTTCGACAAGTAGAACAATGAATGGAACAGGTAGACTGTTGAAATCATTGTATATATTGCTTCTAAATAGTCTAAGAAACATATATGCAAAGCGTCCAAACAGTACAATTCGCCAATTATTTGTTCTTCAAGTTTAAGTGAACAACGAGCCCCATTGTTAATCCTTTAAAGGAAATTATTTGTAACTTTCGACAAGTAGAACAATGAATGGAACAGGTAGACGGTTGAAATCATTGTATATATTGCTTCTATATAGTCTAAGAAACATATATGCAAAGCGTCCAAACAGTACAATTCGCCAATTATTTGATCTTCAAGTTTAAGTGAACTACGAGCCCCATTGTTAGTACTTTAAAGGAAATTATTTCTAACTTGCGACAAGTAGAACAATGAATGAAACAGGTAGCCGGTTGAAATCTTTGTATATATTGCTTCTATATAGTCTAAGAAACATATATGCAAAGCATCCAAACAGTACCATTCACCAATTTTTTGTTCTTCAAGTTTAAGTGAACAATGAGCCCCAATGGTTAATCCTTTATCGGAAATTATTTGTAATTTTCGACAAGTAGAACAATGAATGAAACAGGTAGACGGTTGAAATCTTTGTATATATTGCTTCTATATAATCTAAGAAACATATAAGCAAAGCATCCAAACAGTACCATTCGCCAATTTTTTGTTCTTCAAGTTTAAGTGAACAACGAGCCCCATTGATAATCATGAAACGGAAATTATTTGTAACTTTCTACAAGTACAACAATGAATAGAACTGGTAGACGGTTGAAATCTTTGTATATGTTGCTTCTATATAGTCTAAGAAACCTATATGCAAAGCATCTAAACAGTAACAATCGCCAATTTTTTGACCTTCAAGTTTAAGTGAACAGCGAGCCCCATTGATAATCATGAAATGGAAATTATTTGTAACTTTCTACAAGTAGAACAATGAATAGTACGGGTAGACGGGTGAAATCTTTCTATATATTGCTTCTAAATACTCTAAGAAATATATATGCAAAGCATCCAAACAGTACCATTCGCCACTTTTTTGTTCTTCAAGTTGAAGTGAACAACGAGCCCCATTGTTAATCCTTTAAAGGAAATTATTTGTAAATTTCGACAAGTAGAACAATGAATGGAACAGGTAGACTGTTGAAATCATTGTATATATTGCTTCTATATAGTCTAAGAAACATATATGCAAAGCGTCCAAACAGTACAATTCGCCAATTATTTGATCTTCAAGTTTAAGTAAAATACGATCCCCATTGTTAATCCTTTAAAGGAAATTATTTGTAAATTTCGACAAGTAGAACAATGAATGGAACAGGTAGACTGTTGAAATCATTGTATATATTGCTTCTATATAGTCTAAGAAACATATATGCAAAGCGTCCAAACAGTACAATTCGCCAATTATTTGATCTTCAAGTTTAAGTGAACTACGAGCCCCATTGTTAATACTTTAACGGAAATTATTTGTAACTTGCGACAAGTAGAACAATGAATGGAACAGGTAGACGGTTGAAATCTTTGTATATATTGCTTCTATATAGTCTACGAAACATATATGCAAAGCATCCAAACAGTACAATTCGCCAATTTATTGTTCTTCAAGTTTAAGTGAACAACGAGCCCCATTGTTAATACTTTAACGGAAATTATTTGTAACTTGCGACAAGTAGAACAATGAATGGAACAGGTAGACGGTTGAAATCTTTGTATATATTGCTTCTATATAGTCTACGAAACATATATGCAAAGCATCCAAACAGTACAATTCGCCAATTTTTTGATCATCAAGTTTAAGTGAACTACGAGCCCCATTGTTAATCCTTTAAAGGAAGTTATTTGTAAATTTCGACAAGTAGAACAATGAATGGATCATGTAGACGGTTGAAAAAATTGTATGTATTGCTTCTATATAGTCTACGAAACATATATGCAAAGCATCCAAACAGTACAATTCGCCAATTTTTTGTTCTTCAAGTTTAAGTGAACAGCGAGCCCCATTGATAATCATGAAATGGAAATTATTTGTAACTTTCTACAAGTAGAACAATGAATAGTACAGGTAGACGGGTGAAATCTTTCTATATATTGCTTCTATATAGTCTAAGAAACATATATGCAAAGCATCCAAACTGTACCATTCGCTAATTTTTTGTTCTTCAAGTTTAAGTGAACTACGAGCCCCATTGTTAATCCTTTAACGGAAATTATTTATAAATTTCGACAAGTAGAACAATGAATGGAACAGGTAGACTGTTGAAATCATTGTATATATTGCTTCTAAATAGTCTAAGAAACATATATGCAAAGCGTCCAAACAGTACAATTCGCCAATTATTTGCTCTTCAAGTTTAAGTGAACAACGAGCCCCATTGTTAATCCTTTAAAGGAAATTATTTGTAACTTTCGACAAGTAGAACAATGAATGGAACAGGTAGACGGTTGAAATCATTGTACATATTGCTTCTATATAGTCTAAGAAACATATATGCAAAGCGTCCAAACAGTACAATTCGCCAATTATTTGCTCTTCAAGTTTAAGTGAACAACGAGCCCCATTGTTAATCCTTTAAAGGAAATTATTTGTAACTTTCGACAAGCAGAACAATGAATGGAACAGGTAGACGGTTGAAATCATTGTATATATTGCTTCTATATAGTCTAAGAAACATATATGCAAAGCGTCCAAACAGTACAATTCGCCAATTATTTGATCTTCAAGTTTAAGTGAACTACGAGCCCCATTGTTAGTACTTTAAAGGAAATTATTTGTAACTTGCGACAAGTAGAACAATGAATGGAACAGGTAGCCGGTTGAAATCTTTGTATATATTGCTTCTATATAGTCTAAGAAACATATATGCAAAGCATCCAAACAGTACAATTCGCCAATTTTTTGTTCTTCAAGTTTAAGTGAACAATGAGCCCCAATGGTTAATCCTTTATCGGAAATTATTTGTAATTTTCGACAAGTAGAACAATGATAGGAACACGTAGACGGTTGAAATCATTGTATATATTGCTTCTATATAGTCTAAGAAACATATATGCAAAGCGTCCAAACAGTACAATTCGCCAATTATTTGATCTTCAAGTTTAAGTGAACTACGAGCCCCATTGTTAGTACTTTAACGGAAATTATTTGTAACTTGCGACAAGTAGAACAATGAATGGAACAGGTAGCCGGTTGAAATCTTTGTATATATTGCTTCTATATAGTCTAAGAAACATATATGCAAAGCATGCAAACAGTACCATTCGCCAATTTTTTGTTCTTCAAGTTTAAGTGAACAACGAGCTCAATTGATAATCATGAAACGGAAATTATTTGTAACTTTCGGCAAGTAGAACAATGATTGGAACAGGTAGACGGTTGAAATCATTGTATATATTGCTTCTATATAGTCTAAGAAACATATATGCAAAGCGTCCAAACAGTACAATTCGCCAATTATTTGATCTTCATGTTTAAGTGAACTACGAGCCCCATTGTTAGTACTTTAACGGAAATTATTTGTAACTTGCGACAAGTAGAACAATGAATGGAACAGTTAGCCGGTTGAAATCTTTGTATATATTGCTTCTATATAGTCTAAGAAACATATATGCAAAGCATCCAAATAGTTCAATTCGCCAATTTTTTGTTCTTCAAGTTTAAGTGAACAATGAGCCCCAATGGTTAATCCTTTATCGGTAATTATTTGCAACTTTCGACAAGTAGAACATTGAATGGAACAGGTAGACGGTTGAAATCCTTGTATATATTGCGTCTATATAATCTAAGAAACATATATGCAAAGCATCCAAACAGTACCATTCGCCAATTTTTTGGTCTTCAAGTTTAAGTGAACTACGAGCCCCATTGTTAATCCTTTAAAGGAAATTATTTGTAAATTTCGACATGTAGAACAATGATTGGAACACGTAGACGGTTGAAATCTTTGTATATATTGCTTCCATATAGTGTAAGAAACATGTACGCAAAGCATCCAAACAGTACCATTCGCCAATTTTTTGTTCTTCAAGTTTAAGTGAACAATGAGCCCCAATGGTTAATCCTTTATCGGAAATTATTTGTAATTTTCGACAAGTAGAACAATGAATGAAACAGGTAGACGGTTGAAATCTTTGTATATATTGCTTCTATATAGTCTAAGAAACATATATGCAAAGCGTCCAAATAGTACAATTCGCCAATTATTTGATCTTCAAGTTTAAGTGAACAACGAGCCCCATTGTTAATCCTTTAAAGGAAATTATTTGTCACTTGCGACAAGTAGAACATTGAATGGAACAGGTAGCCGGTTGAAATCTTTGTATATATTGCTTCTATATAGTCTAAGAAACATATATGCAAAGCGTCCAAACAGTACAATTCGCCAATTATTTGATCTTCAAGTTTAAGTGAACTACGAGCCCCATTGTTAGTACTTTAACGGAAATTATTTGTAACTTGCGACAAGTAGAACAATGAATGGAACAGGTAGCCGGTTGAAATCTTTGTATATATTGCTTCTATATAGTCTAAGAAACATATATGCAAAGCATGCAAACAGTACCATTCGCCAATTTTTTGTTCTTCAAGTTTAAGTGAACAACGAGCTCAATTGATAATCATGAAACGGAAATTATTTGTAACTTTCGGCAAGTAGAACAATGATTGGAACAGGTAGACGGTTGAAATCATTGTATATATTGCTTCTATATAGTCTAAGAAACATATATGCAAAGCGTCCAAACAGTACAATTCGCCAATTATTTGATCTTCATGTTTAAGTGAACTACGAGCCCCATTGTTAGTACTTTAACGGAAATTATTTGTAACTTGCGACAAGTAGAACAATGAATGGAACAGTTAGCCGGTTGAAATCTTTGTATATATTGCTTCTATATAGTCTAAGAAACATATATGCAAAGCATCCAAATAGTACAATTCGCCAATTTTTTGTTCTTCAAGTTTAAGTGAACAATGAGCCCCAATGGTTAATCCTTTATCGGTAATTATTTGCAACTTTCGACAAGTAGAACATTGAATGGAACAGGTAGACGGTTGAAATCCTTGTATATATTGCGTCTATATAATCTAAGAAACATATATGCAAAGCATCCAAACAGTACCATTCGCCAATTTTTTGGTCTTCAAGTTTAAGTGAACTACGAGCCCCATTGTTAATCCTTTAAAGGAAATTATTTGTAAATTTCGACATGTAGAACAATGATTGGAACACGTAGACGGTTGAAATCTTTGTATATATTGCTTCCATATAGTGTAAGAAACATGTACGCAAAGCATCCAAACAGTACCATTCGCCAATTTTTTGTTCTTCAAGTTTAAGTGAACAATGAGCCCCAATGGTTAATCCTTTATCGGAAATTATTTGTAATTTTCGACAAGTAGAACAATGAATGAAACAGGTAGACGGTTGAAATCATTGTATATATTGCTTCTATATAGTCTAAGAAACATATATGCAAAGCGTCCAAATAGTACAATTCGCCAATTATTTGATCTTCAAGTTTAAGTGAACAACGAGCCCCATTGTTAATCCTTTAAAGGAAATTATTTGTCACTTGCGACAAGTAGAACATTGAATGGAACAGGTAGCCGGTTGAAATCTTTGTATATATTGCTTCTATATAGTCTAAGAAACATATATGCAAAGCATCCAAACAGTACAATTCGCCAATTTTTTGTTCTTCAAGTTTAAGTGAACAATGAGCCCCAATGGTTAATCCTTTATCGGTAATTATTTGTAACTTTCGACAAGTAGAACAATGAATAGTACAGGTAGACGGGTGAAATCTTTCTATATATTGCTTCTAAATAGTCTAAGAAACATCTATGCAAAGCATCCAAACAGTACAATTCGCCAATTTTTTGTTCTTCAAGTTTAAGTGAACTACGAGCCCCATTGTTAATCCTTTAAAGGAAATTATTTGTAAATTTCGACAAGTAGAACAATGAATTGAACAGGTAGACTGTTGAAATCATTGTATATATTGCTTCTATATAGTCTAAGAAACATATATGCAAATCGTCCAAACAGTACAATTCGCCAATTATTTGATCTTCAAGTTTAAGTGAACAACGAGCCCCATTGTTAATCCTTTAAAGGAAATTATTTGTAAATTTCGACAAGTAGAACAATGATTGGAACACGTAGACGGTTGAAATCTTTGTATATATTGCTTCCATATAGTCTAAGAAACCTATATGCAAAGCATGCAAACAGTACCATTCGCCAATTTTTTGTTCTTCAAGTTTAAGTGAACAACGAGACCAATTGATAATCATGAAACGGAAATTATTTGTAACTTACGGCAAGTAGAACAATGATTGGAACAGGTAGACGGTTGAAATCATTGTATATATTGCTTCTATATAGTCTAAGAAACATATATGCAAAGCGTCCAAACAGTACAATTCGCCAATTATTTGATCTTCAAGTTTAAGTGAACTACGAGTCCCATTGTTAGTACTTTAACGGAAATTATTTGTAACTTGCGACAAGTAGAACAATGAATGGAACAGGTAGCCGGTTGAAATCTTTGTATATATTGCTTCAATATAGTCTAAGAAACATATATGCAAAGCATCCAAACAGTACAATTCGCCAATTTTTTGTTCTTCAAGTTTAAGTGAACAATGAGCCCCATTGTTAATCCTTTATCGGAAATTATTTGTAACTTTCGACAAGTAGAACAATGAATGGAACTGGTAGACGGTTGAAATCCTTTTATATATTGCTTCTATATAGACTAAGAAACCTATATGCAAAGCATCTAAACAGTAACATTCGCCAATTTTTTGATCTTCAAGTTTAAGTGAACAACGAGGTCCATTGATAATTATGAAACGGAAATTATTTCTAACTTTCGACAAGAAGAACAATGAATAGAACAGGTAGACGGTTGAAATCTTTGTATATGTTGCTTCTATATAGTCTAAGAAACCTATATGCAAAGCATCTAAACAGTAACATTCGGCAATTTTTTGATCTTCAAGTTTAAGTGAACAGCGAGCCCCATTGATAATCATGAAAGGGAAATTATTTGTAACTTTCTTTTTCTTTTTTTTTTTTTATTTACAATATACAATAATAAACAATTACATAAAGATACGATAACTGGGTACCAAGATTAACTTTCACCCCAGTCATTACTAAATTAAGTTTTTAACAAATTAACGCGATTGTCTATAGTTTAGAAGAATGATAGGAAAATTATAAAAACCTGTCTCATCATAGAAGACTTGAAGTAATATACAATAAGTACAAGGCTAGAGACTAAGTAACAAATGAATGATTCGCTTATGTTTATACTTCTTATAGTTAAGGTCAACCTGAGAATAATTTCCTATGGAATTAATAGCTTTATCTTTACTTTTATGGCACGTTTGGTAAAAGCGTATGGAGAATTTTTGAATGTAATCACTTATGTAGCTTATACCTAGATCTTTATGAATTAATGATATATTAGTATATTTAGCGCAAAGTGCATTATTATTTTCCACCATTTTAATAATCCCCTGTTACTGAATCGTGAGGAGTGAGCAGGAATCACTGGATATCGTTGTCCGTTGAAACGAGCAACTTATAAATTGTGCTAAAAACGAATGGCATTTCCGACTAATCCACGTACAAGAGGATGGTTGGACGTTTCGCAACGGTGTCGTGTTTCCTATCGTTTAGGTCAGATTTCTCTTTGAGTACCGTATCACTATGTTTATTTGAGAGTCGTGAAACGACAGTGGCTCGATTTGATTAAAATTTCACGTTCCATCGATGCTTGTTTTTCGCAGTTATTAACATCGCGATCACCGAATACATTACACAGTCGATTTACATTATTCTGCATCAGATGTAATTAAAATTTACACTTAAATAAATACCAGCATAATTCTCCACTTCCGTGCAATTACTTTCCCCGTGCAACGGCGACCCGTGATATCTACAAAGACGACTGTTTAAAACGAATCTCCCTTTCTCGAGATATTCAATCGTTGAATTAATAAACGTCAAAGAGTACAATCGGAAGGTGTACAATGAGAAAAATAAAAGGGAAGAGCACACGGAAAATCCTAATACTCTTCATCGAGATATGTCTCTCTCTCTCTCTCTTTATCACTTTGCATCTCTCCTCTCTGTTATTCGCATATTTCATATTTTCACGAATTGATCGCGGATCGGCAATGGAAGAAAAAAGCCGCACGTATGCACGGTGCGGCAAAAAGCGTTTTATTAAACCGAGCTCACGGCGACCTTCGACAATGTGATTACTGCGTTTCAATAAATTTTTTGCGTTTCGTCAAACTTTCGTTGATTGGCATTCCTATTATTTTGTTCCGATGCTAGGAAATGCGTGTAGAGGAGGAGCACAGAGAGAAAACTGGGGAGGACAGAAACGTTGCGCGGAACAAAAGAGTACGATATTTCCGCTTCCTACTCGATTTTTACCTCGCTTTTCCAAACATTTCCTGCTAAATGGTGAGAGGAAAGCCGATGAAAGTCGTCGTACAGAGAATTCGCTGTTTGCGCGTATTGAAATCGAAAAACTTTGATCTATCGCGTTAGATTCGTGGATAGAAGTGGAGGCTCGACGATGCTCTCGGTTGAACGGTGCGAAATATCGTTGGCTGACAAAGCGACGATGCAAAAACCGGGGTAATTCGACCTCCAATGCCATTTTCGCCAATGAAAGGGAGTAAATGCTCAGAAGACATGCTCTCTTCGACTGATAATTGCTTTACGGTGGCCACGTTGGGGAGAAATCATAGTTAACGAAGTTCCATCGATTTTCCCTCGGACCATACAGCGAATGTGAGAAAATTGACGGGAGCGTCATCAAAATATTAAATACTGAATATATAATATTATTTTCGCGCTTATTCGAAGCCCTGATAAATGGGATAGTCGTAAAAAATATAGAGAATAATTTCGAATTATTGTTATCGTGTTATCGTAAAATTTGAATATTTGTTATGCAGCCTCGAAAATTTATTATGCAGCTGGTTAGACGGTGAAAGCTCTTTTGTTGATGTTTCCTAATATATCGCGTAGAGGTTGTGCAAAATTATTATTCTTTCGTCGGTCGAGGTTGTCAAGTATTTGCATACTAGTAAAATATACATGCGAATGGAGAATTTTGTATTGCAAATTCCATGGTAAACGTGTGGATCCAAGCACTTGACCTTTACAAAAAAGCCTCCGGCGATCTGTTGTGCAACATTCGTAAATGTGCTTCGGAAGCATTGTGTATCGATTTGCAAATGTCAGGGAATAAAGGACGTATGTAATGGAGTGCGTTTTGTCAAATGATTGCAAAGGAATTCAACTTGAAAGTCTGCCTGAATGGCTCGACGAAAGGCTTGAGAAAACAATTGGAAATGTATTGTACCGGAGAAAATCATGATAGTAATAGGAATTGGTTGTATTGGTTTAATTACTATATCATAGAAGATACTATAGATTATAAAAGATATAATTGCATTATACTGGCATACAGTAATGCTTACTTTGTTGGGATGAAATATTGCAAAACATATTTTATTTGGACTAGGATGTTAACCGTGTTCGTTAAAGCAGCGGGATGATAACAAAATAAGGGATGGTAAAATATTTCAACTTGATCGACCGTCTATAAAATAGAAATTCTTGATAACGTTATCGCTATCGGATTGCAGTCAAGCAGGAACCTTCTATTTTGATGGTATGAAATGTATTTGAACCCTCCGTTTTGAGAGATAATATCTGCCAAAAACTGAATACGTTCAGCGTGGAACAGTTCCGTTGTCTCTAACTAAATTATAACAACAATAATTTTCGTTTTTTCTTCCTTTTGCATCGTTCGTCCAATCAGAGTATCGAGTTGGTGCGGTTGGTAAACTAGCTTAGCACGCGCAGTCGGCGAACGAGGTGTCTACCTTCGAAAATCCTTTCCTTATATATTTCTTACATTATATTCCCCAAATAATATTGGAGGTTGCTTGAAATTCATCGAAGATAGCTGCAAATATATTATTTATCAATAAGATAAAAGTATTACACAAAGAATCAAATATTCGTAAGCATTGAAAAGTACATCGTCAATTATAAACTCACGTACTTCACTCCTATAATTTTTATTCACCATAAGATTTATTAAAAATAAGCAGAGACAAGTTATTAAATAATAATTACATCTGTAATAAACGATTATTGACGAAAATTATTGTAATAACCGAAGTTTGCAAAATTATCCATGGAGAAAGGGGATCTCATTACGTAAGGTGCACTACGCATGTTCAGCGAGCCACCTCGCTGAGGCGGGAGAGCACAGTACAGCTTCAGACATCGAACGGGTCGCGTGATTTGACAGGTTGGTCCCTATGTATATTTGTGCACTTGCATATGGGTACCTAGTCACTCTTGATCTTGGATTACGACTATTAGTGCATGTGTGCTATAATATTAAACTACTTAAACAATAAATTAAAAGTGATATTAAATAATTTTAACAATTAAATACAATGTTTTGTGGAAGTATTAGTGGCATCAAGTGATAGTTACTTGTAGTGTTTTTACATCATTTTAACAATTAAATACAACGTTTTGTGGAAGTATCAGTGACCTCAGGTGCCAGTTACCTGCAAGTGTTTTTAAATTATTTCGACAATTAAATACAAGGTTTTGTGGATGTGTCAGTGACATCAAGTGACAGTTTTGTGCAAGTGTTTTTAAATTATTTCAACAATTAAATACAAGGTTTTGTGGATGTGTCAGTGACATCAAGTGACAGTTTTGTGCAAGTGTTTTTAAATTATTTCGACAATTAAATACAAGGTTTTGTGGATGTGTCAGTGATATCAAGTGACAGTTTTGTGCAAGTGTTTTTAAATTATTTCGACAATTAAATACAAGGTTTTGTGGATGTGTCAGTAACATCAAGTGACAGTTTTGTGCAAGGGTTTTTAAATAATTTCGACAATTAAATACAACGTTTTGTGGAAGTATCAGTGACATCAAGTGATCGTTACTTGTAGTGTTTTTACATCATTTTAACAATTGAATACAACGTTTTGTGGATGTGTCCGTGACATCAAGTGACAGTTTTGTGCAAGTGTTTTTAAATTATTTCGCCAATTAAATACAACGTTTCATGGATGTGTCAGTGACATCAAGTGGCAGTTTTGTGCAAGTGTTTTTAAATTATTTCGACAATTAAATATAACGTTTTGTGGAAGTGTTAGTGACACAAAGTGATAGTTTTGTGCAAGTGATTTTGAATAATTTAAGCGATTAAATACAACGTGTTGTTATAGTGTCAGTGACATAAAGTGATTACTTCGTGTAAATGTCAATAACTTAAAGTTACGGTTTCGCGCCAGTGTTTCTAATTAATTTAAGCGATTGAACACAACGTGTTGTGAAATAACCATTAAAATATTGCACATTTATTTTCGATAGTTGGTTCCCGTAGATGTTGTATTATGTTATCAATTCATTTTCTCTTTCCTCGAAACTCGCAATTATCGTAGCTTAATATTTCCACCTCCATTTCCTCCGTAATGTCAGTTCTTAATTAATTTTCACAAAAATAGATTCATTTTTTCAAGTCCGATTGTTATTTCTGTTTACAGTATCTCCGGCAGAAGGTTTTGGGATATTGGGCCATTCTCAATCAGTTGGAACTCACGTTAAATGAGAAATGACTCACTTTCGCTACAATTTCCCCGTGTTTCGAGATTCTTGATATTTTTCAAATGATATAGTAGAAGCTGCCGTCTTTCTAGAACTCGATTGCATTATCGTAAAGTCTGTAGTGCGAGTATAGAATAACATTCGCGCTTAGAAGTTCACAGAATTATGAAATCTTCAATTAGAAATGGGACTTTGATCTGTGTAACTCGTTTGGGGAACTGTATCGTTGAAATTTTTTATTATTTTGTCATTCAATAGTAATTCGAACGACATACGATATAATCACAGTATACGATATAATTTTAATTTCAATACCTTATAGTTAAAGTATCTCGATTATATAAATGTAATGTTTCATTGACAAACGCTTGCATATTAAAATTTGCGACCGATTTATCGGTCTTAGAGTCAGTGCCGGGTTTTGTATCGCATATATTTAAAACATACTCGAAACGAGTATTCGCGCAAGTAGAGCCAGTGTTCGTTCGTACCGTAAATCGTTTCAACGTACCGGTCGCGAATACCGATCACCGAAATCGCGAAACTCGCGGGTCAGCACCTGCTCCTGCGGAGAGGACCTCCATCGTGCAGTCGGTGGACGATGGAGGATGTAAGTTTCATTATTTCACTAACATTTTCATTAATCGACCCCTATTTCAATTGGAACTTAAAGTTCACTTTAACCGTTTGAGTCTCAGTATCAAAAAGATCCGTTATATTCTATCTCTATAAAGAAAATTGTTTTATTTCTCTCAAAATTTGTCCAATATATCCTGAGACTCAAACGGTTAAGAGAATTAAATTAGAGTTTAATTTTACCCACCGTATATTCAAATAATTCTCCTTAGAGATTCTATAATGTTGTCTTCTCTTGTGTTAAAGAAAGGACAATCTCCAGGCCATGGATGCAGCCAGGCCATGGATGCAGCCGGACCATGGACTACGATCTCAACGTGGAGGTAAACACTTTTCAACTATCACTTTCCTCGGTTGGTGAGTGACAAAATTCAAAGTTCCTCCGGTCGTTCGATCATGCCGCAGGACGAATGGTCCGAAACGGCACCGAACGACTGGTTGTATTTTATGTGTGCTAGTAGTTTGCGAACATAGTGACCGCGATTATGGTAATTAGTACCATAGTCGCGAGTAGTAACGATTTTTCTAGGATGTTTAGTATGTAAGAATTTCGCGGATGGTCAATTCCATTGTCAAAGTAATAATAACGAATGTATATTGAATTTTTCGACGAATTACTTTGACGATGGTATTGACCGACAAATTTCAATGATCTCAGTAGAGTCACTTTTAGTCAATTACAATTCACTTTTAAATTCATTTGCATATAGAGTGTCAATGCTCTACGTAGAGTCACTTTAATAGATTTCAATTCTCATTTAAAGTCATGTTATTTATTGAAATTTCTTATGCCGCTTTTATTATATTAATTAATCATTCTCGTTAGGATTTTCAGGTTGTAACCCTAATTCTTTCCTTTTTCTTTCAGAAATATACAGTAAGTTTATGTTTTACGTTACTACTTTGTCACTATGTTCGCTTGTAGTAGTAGTAGTAATAGTTGTGTGGTAGTTAGTTGCTTCGCCGCATCGCAGCAAAAAGTTGCGAATTCGGCTTCGTCCGCGAAATTAGTGTCGCGAAAATAACAATACGCGTCTTTGCTTCTTTCATTATTTTATAAAGTAGTGTTGCGAAAATTTATACGCGATTTTGCTCTTTTCTTTATTTTTCAGGGTAGTGTAGCGAACATTTAAACGCGATTTTGTCCTTTTCTTTACTTTTTCAAAGTAGTGTGGCGAAAATTTATACGCGATATTGCTGTCTTCTTTATTTTTCAGGGTAGTGTTGCGAAAATTTACACGCGATTTTGCTCTTTTCTTTATTTTTCAGGGTAGTGTAGCGAAAATTTATACGCGATTTTGCCCTTTTCTTTATTTTTCAAAGTAGTGTTGCGAAAATGTATACGCGATTTACAATTCTCTTTCTTTTTTAAAGTAGTGTTGCGAAACTAAGTACACGGATTGTTCGATATTATATTCGCGATTTCAGCTCTGCGAAAAATCGCAACACTGCGATTAATATCGCAAAATTGCGGTTAATATCGCAGAATTGCGATTAATATCGCAGTACAGTACTGCGTCTACGTCATGACGCCAGTGCGGGATACTATCCCGTCAATTGTATAAAATATTCGCGATTATTAGAGTTGCGAAATTAAAAGTGCACCTCGGTAGAGGTTGCCCGCGATTTTGTTCGATCACTCTTCGCAAACTTAGCGTTGCGAAAATTCACAGCGTCTCGCTAAGATGCTCGCGATTTTGCTCGTCGCAAAATTAGTGTTGCGAAAATTCACAGCGCCTCGCGTAGGCGCTCGCGATTATTGCTCGTACGCGAAATTAGTGTTGCGAAAATTGACAGCACCTCGGAAAGATACTCGCGATTCCGTTAGCCGCGAATTTCCGTAGCGCTTCGGAAACAGGTGCTCGCGTTCTTTTTACGATTAAAATAACTATGATTAATAATAAAGTGAAGCTGTTTTCGCAAGCGTTTGTCAAATGGAACATTACGAACTATTAATTGAATTAATATATTGTCAAAATATTTCATCTTATTCTACAATAATATTGATACTGTGACTGTTGGCCATTCGAATTACCTGTTTTCTCAATTCAATTTTTCATCGAGGATAAAGTTCCGCCGATACATTTTCCCAAATGCTTTGCACAAATCATGGTTTATTTTTATCGTACATTTGCAATTACATGGAGTTCCATAAGCTCGCATTCTTACTTTATGATAGTGCAATCGAGGACTTTAGATCGATGGCGAATTTTCTTTCGAGTTTTCTCGCGTATATGATATTCTGTGTATACTGTAGCGAAAGTGGGTCGTTCTCTTTTAATGTACAATATTCCGATCTTCCACGATAACGATGACGATGATGGTGATGACGATGATAACCAACGATTTGAGATTATCATCGAAACTGGTAAAATTAGTTTTCGTATAGTTAAGTCTCTGATTCTCAAAAGATTTCAGGTGTCAGTTAAATCCGATTCTCAGAAATTTAGAAGGTCTTTGTTATCGGGAGGCAATTTCTTCAGTTTCAATGGAATCTACACATCGCACAAGCAGATGTTTGGTTTAAGTATATTTTTGTAACCGGATAAACTAAGTTTTCGGAGAAGGCTATTCCTTATTTTTCAAGAAACTTAAATCCTATATATTTTGCATGAGGTTTTAACTATCAAACATTTTGGAATTGAACTTAATTCCTTAATAGGCAGGTTATTCGTTATTAAGGAAACATGGTAACGACGTTACTTCTAAGAGATCTTAATTATCGAATATATGGGACTTTAATTTTTATAAAACTTAGCTATCGAAAAGGCAGGCTTCGAATTTTACGACGAGTTAGTTACTGAATAGGCAGGTTTTAAATTTTAAGACATGACATTCATTTATCGAGCCAGCCAGCTCCTAATTTTAAGGCGAATTAGTTTCAGAATAGGCAGGCGTTTAGTTTTAAGACGAGTTAGTTGTTGAATAGACAGGTTTTAAATTTTAAGACAAAATAGTGCATGTATCGAGCCGGCCAGCTCTTAATTTTAAGGCGAGTTAGTTTCAGAATAGGCAGGCGTTTAGTTTTAAGACGAGTTAATCACTGAATAGGCAGGGTATTAGCTTTAAGATGAGTTAGTCGCTGAATAGGCAGGCTATTAGCTTTAAAATGAGTTAGTCACTGAATAGGCAGGTTTTAAATATTAAGGCAAGATATCGTCTTTATGGAGGTGGTCAACTCTTAATTTTAATGTATGTTCCTATCAGAATAGGCGGGATTTTAATTTTAAGACGAGTTAGTTAACGAATAGGCAGGTTTTTAGCTTTAAGACAAATTATTAATATCTTGTTCTAAGACAAGTTATTAACCGAACAGGCAGACTTTTAATTTTAAGAATAGTAAGTTACTGAATAGGAAAGCTTTTAAGTTTAAGAGAACTTAGTCCTCGGATAGATGTCTTACTAGATTTTAATGAAATTTAGCAATGCTACAGGAAGGATCTTAGTTGCAAGAAAAATTAACCTCTAATACATTCAAAAATAATTCGTTCATTATAACAATTTCTAATGCTGAGAAATTAATACGATATAATAATCTGCCTCTCTTCTCGAACGAAGTTAAAGGCTGCTGCGATCTGCTTCCCTATAGTTTATTCTCTTCCTGTACTCACTGCAAATAGTAAGTAAGGCTAGATTTAAGAGTTTAGTTTAGTTTAGAATAAGCAAATATTGTAAAGGGAGATCGACACCATTCGGCGGGTGTCTATCTCTTTTCGCGAAACGGGATGAGAAAAGTAGAGTCGGCGATTCCTCTGCTACACTTTCTCTCGACATTGAATTCGTCAATGTCGAGGGAAAGTGTCTCAGGGGAAGAGCAAAATGAAATGGAGGTTGGTTGGGCATGCATTTTTGGGTCCCGTTTCGTGGCAACCTCCTCGCGGTGGGACCTGGGTCGATATCACTTGCTATGATTTTAAATTTTATTAAATGTGCTTTTAGCACGATCCTTTGTTCAATAATAATACTAAATAGCAAGTGGTATCGAGCGAATAGCCACGAAATCCGAATATTCGGTAGCCCTGGCTACCGAATGTTCGGATTCCTAGTTTTAGTTACATCTAAGAATTTGCGTTTAAGTTAGCTTTAAGATTTCGCGATTAAGTAGAAATTAAGCTTCGCATCGAAGAAGAGTCAACGTTGGGCAGGTTTGTTCTCTTTTATCTCTGACTATTCGTTTTTTTTTTTTTGGTGACAACAATTTTTTCACATCTCTACGTCTTCTCCTTCTTCTCCAATCTTTCGCTCTTCGTTGATTAAAACTTCCAGTCATCATCTCCGAAGAAGACATCGTTTAGCATTAAGATAGTTCCGAGTATGGTTTAAGTTAGATTTAAAAATATCACCTAAGCGTAAGATTGAATTTATGAGTGTAAACGTAACTCAATTCCATGTTCCCGAAATATACGAAAGAAGGCAAATGTTTCTTTCATTTAGCCATCCCCGTTACTTACCTCTTACCTTAGTTGCACCTCCTGCCCGGTCGACTGACGAGTGTTTCTGTGGCGGTGCGGAAGCAGGAGCGTTGTACTACGGTCCAGTGACGTCTTCAGGGTTGGTCTTTGAGCCGAAGGTCGTACGATCGACTTACGACATATGTGGTTCATACCGATCGTTGGGGGACCACTGTCTTGGTGTAAGCCGGACCCTCTGACTGGACAGATGAGCCGCCACGTCACGCAGCCCTCCTGGTAGTAAGACGTGTCCTCTGGCCCTCATTACGTCCAGTTACGGTACGCGACTGGTCAGTGCTCCACCAACGATCGGATGATCGCATTTGCCGTCGGTCGACGTACGACCTGTAGGCTCAAAGGCGAAACGCTGTCGTGCTCCAGGTTAGATCATGACACGGTTCTGCGGATAATCCGGCTTAGCCCAGTTCAGGTCGACCCAGTCCGATTCGGGAGGTGGTGCAACTCGGCTCAAGCCGCAAAAGACTAACTTTCTCCCCCCTTTCGCGATCGCGTTTTCATTTTGCTTTTCAAAGTCGTTTGGCTTCTTCTCGGATATTTCTTGAGCATGGATGCGAGATTATGGTTTTGTAAGAGTGATTGCGTGTGGAAAGTGAGACGTGAATTAGGAATGTCGAATGAGTAATTATTGTAAAGGGAGATCGACACCATTCGGCGGGTGTCTATCTCTTTTCGCGAAACAGGATGAGAAATGTAGAGTCGGCGATTCCTCTGTTACATTTTCTCTCGACATTGAATTCGTCAATGTCGAGGGAAAGTGTTTCAGAGGAAGAGCAAAATGAAATGGAGGTTGGTTGGGCATGCATTTTTGGGTCCCGTTTCGTGGCAACCTCCTCGCGGTGGGACCTGGGTCGATAGCACTTGCTATGATTTTAACTTTTATTAAACGTGCTTTTAGTACGATATTTTGTTAAATAGTAGTACTAAATAGCAAGTGATATCGAGCGAATAGCCACGAAATCCGAATATTCGGCAGCCTTGGCTACCGAATGTTCGGATTCCTAGTCTTACAATTAGTTACATCTAAGAATTTGCGTTTAAGTTAGCTTTAAGGTTACGCGATTAAGTAGAAATTAAGCTTCGCATCGAAGAAGAGTCAACGTTGGGCAGATTTGTTCGCTTTTATCTCTGACTATTCGTTTTCTTTCTTTGGTGACAACAATTCTTTAACTCTTCGTTGATTAAAAGTTCCAGTCATCACCTCGAAAGAAGACATCGTTTAGCGTTAAGATAGTTCCAGTAAGATTTAAGTTAGATTTAAAAATGTCACCTAAGCGTAAAAATGAATGCAAGCGTGTCATCGTAACTCAATTCCATGCTCTCGAAAATATGCGAAAGAAGGCAAACGTTTTTCTCGTGTAGCCGTCCTCGTTACTTACTTCCTATCCCAATTGCAGCCCCTGTCCAGAAGACCGACGAATGTTTCTGCGGCGGCGCGGAGGCGAGAAGCTTGGTTCTACGGGCCAGGGACGGCTTCAGGGTTGGTCTTTGAGCCGAAGGTCGTACGATCGACTTATGACATATGTACATCATACCGACCGATGGGGGGCACTGTGTCGGTGTAAGCCGGACCCTCTGACTGGGCCGATGAGCCGCCACGTTACGCAGCCTCGTCGTTGTAAGACGTAACCTCTGGCACTCATCGCGTCCAGTTACGGTACGCGACTGGCCAGTGCACCACCACCGACCGGATGATCGCATTTGTCATCGGTCGACGTACGACCCGAGGGCTCAAAGACGCAACCCCGTCGTGGTTCAAGTTGGATCATGACCCGCCTGGCAGATAATCCGGTTCAGCTACAGATCGTACCAACCCAGTCCGTCTCAGGAAGGGGTGCAACTGGACTCCAGCCGCAGAAGACTAACTTTCTTCCCCCCTTTCGCGATCGCGTTTTCATTTTGCTTTTCAAAGTCGTTTGCCTTCTTCTCGGATATTTCTTGAGCATGGATGCGATATTATGGTTTTGTAAGAGTGATTGCGTGCGGAAAGTAAGATAAGAATTAGGAATGTCGAATAAGTAAATATTGTAAAGGGAGATCGACACCATTCGGCGGGTGTCTATCTCTTTTCGCGAAACGGAATAAGTAAAGTAGAGTCGGCGATTCCTCTGCTACACTTTCTCTCGACATTGAATTCGTCAATGTCGAGGGAAAGTGTCTCAGAGGAAGAGCAGAATGAAATGGAGGTTGGTTGGGCATGCATTTTTGGGTCCCGTTTCGTGGCAACCTCCTCGCGGTGGGACCTGGGTCGATATCACTTGCTATGATTTTAACTTTTATTAAACGTGCTTTTAGTACGATATTTTGTTAAATAGTAGTACTAAATAGCAAGTGATATCGAGCGAATAGCCACGAAATCCGAATATTCGGCAGCCTTGGCTACCGAATGTTCGGATTCCTAGTCTTACAATTAGTTACATCTAAGAATTTGCGTTTAAGTTTGCTTTAAGGTTACGCGATTAAGTAGAAATTAAGCTTCGCATCGAAGAAGAGTCAACGTTGGGCAGATTTGTTCGCTTTTATCTCTGACTATTCGTTTTCTTTCTTTGGTGACAACAATTCTTTAACTATTCGTTGATTAAAAGTTCCAGTCATCACCTCGAAAGAAGACATCGTTTAGCGTTAAGATAGTTCCAGTAAGATTTAAGTTAGATTTAAAAATGTCACCTAAGCGTAAAATTGAATGCAAGAGTGTCATCGTAACTCAATTCCATGCTCTCGAAAATATGCGAAAGAAGGCAAACGTTTTTCTCGTGTAGCCGTCCTCGTTACTTACTTCCTATCCCAATTGCAGCCCCTGTCCAGAAGACCGACGAGTGTTTCTGCGGCGGCGCGGAGGCGAGAAGCTTGGTTCTACGGGCCAGGGACGGCTTCAGGGTTGGTCTTTGAGCCGAAGGTCGTACGATCGACTTATGACATATGTACATCATACCGACCGATGGGGGGCACTGTGTCGGTGTAAGCCGGACCCTCTGACTGGGCCGATGAGCCGCCACGTTACGCAGCCTCGTCGTTGTAAGACGTAACCTCTGGCACTCATCGCGTCCAGTTACGGTACGCGACTGGCCAGTGCACCACCACCGACCGGATGATCGCATTTGTCATCGGTCGACGTACGACCCGAGGGCTCAAAGACGCAACCCCGTCGTGGTTCAAGTTGGATCATGACCCGCCTGGCAGATAATCCGGTTCAGCTACAGATCGTACCAACCCAGTCCGTCTCAGGAAGGGGTGCAACTGGACTCCAGCCGCAGAAGACTAACTTTCTTCCCCCCTTTCGCGATCGCGTTTTCATTTTGCTTTTCAAAGTCGTTTGCCTTCTTCTCGGATATTTCTTGAGCATGGATGCGATATTATGGTTTTGTAAGAGTGATTGCGTGCGGAAAGTAAGATAAGAATTAGGAATGTCGAATAAGTAAATATTGTAAAGGGAGATCGACACCATTCGGCGGGTGTCTATCTCTTTTCGCGAAACGGAATAAGTAAAGTACTGTCGGCGATTCCTCTGCTACACTTTCTTTCGACATTGAATTCGTCAATGTCGAGGGAAAGTGTCTCAGAGGAAGAGCAGAATGAAATGGTGGTTGGTTGGGCATGCATTTTTGGGTCCCGTTTCGTGGCAACCTCCTCGCGGTGGGACCTGGGTCGATATCACTTGCTATGATTTTAACTTTTATTAAACGTGCTTTTAGTACGATATTTTGTTAAATAGTAGTACTAAATAGCAAGTGATATCGAGCGAATAGCCACGAAATCCGAATATTCGGCAGCCTTGGCTACCGAATGTTCGGATTCCTAGTCTTACAATTAGTTACATCTAAGAATTTGCGTTTAAGTAAGCTTTAAGGTTACGCGATTAAGTAGAAATTAAGCTTCGCATCGAAGAAGAGTCAACGTTGGGCAGATTTGTTCGCTTTTATCTCTGACTATTCGTTTTCTTTCTTTGGTGACAACAATTCTTTAACTCTTCGTTGATTAAAAGTTCCAGTCATCACCTCGAAAGAAGACATCGTTTAGCGTTAAGATAGTTCCAGTAAGATTTAAGTTAGATTTAAAAATGTCACCTAAGCGTAAAAATGAATGCAAGCGTGTCATCGTAACTCAATTCCATGCTCTCGAAAATATGCGAAAGAAGGCAAACGTTTTTCTCGTGTAGCCGTCCTCGTTACTTACTTCCTATCCCAATTGCAGCCCCTGTCCAGAAGACCGACGAGTGTTTCTGCGGCGGCGCGGAGGCGAGAAGCTTGGTTCTACGGGCCAGGGACGGCTTCAGGGTTGGTCTTTGAGCCGAAGGTCGTACGATCGACTTATGACATATGTACATCATACCGACCGATGGGGGGCACTGTGTCGGTGTAAGCCGGACCCTCTGACTGGGCCGATGAGCCGCCACGTTACGCAGCCTCGTCGTTGTAAGACGTAACCTCTGGCACTCATCGCGTCCAGTTACGGTACGCGACTGGCCAGTGCACCACCACCGACCGGATGATCGCATTTGTCATCGGTCGACGTACGACCCGAGGGCTCAAAGACGCAACCCCGTCGTGGTTCAAGTTGGATCATGACCCGCCTGGCAGATAATCCGGTTCAGCTACAGATCGTACCAACCCAGTCCGTCTCAGGAAGGGGTGCAACTGGACTCCAGCCGCAGAAGACTAACTTTCTTCCCCCTTTCGCGATCGCGTTTTCATTTTGCTTTTCAAAGTCGTTTGCCTTCTTCTCGGATATTTCTTGAGCATGGATGCGATATTATGGTTTTGTAAGAGTGATTGCGTGCGGAAAGTAAGATAAGAATTAGGAATGTCGAATAAGTAAATATTGTAAAGGGAGATCGACACCATTCGGCGGGTGTCTATCTCTTTTCGCGAAACGGAATAAGTAAAGTACTGTCGGCGATTCCTCTGCTACACTTTCTTTCGACATTGAATTCGTCAATGTCGAGGGAAAGTGTCTCAGAGGAAGAGCAGAATGAAATGGTGATTGGTTGGGCATGCATTTTTGGGTCCCGTTTCGTGGCAACCTCCTCGCGGTGGGACCTGGGTCGATATCACTTGCTATGATTTTAACTTTTATTAAACGTGCTTTTAGTACGATATTTTGTTAAATAGTAGTACTAAATAGCAAGTGATATCGAGCGAATAGCCACGAAATCCGAATATTCGGCAGCCTTGGCTACCGAATGTTCGGATTCCTAGTCTTACAATTAGTTACATCTAAGAATTTGCGTTTAAGTTAGCTTTAAGGTTACGCGATTAAGTAGAAATTAAGCTTCGCATCGAAGAAGAGTCAACGTTGGGCAGATTTGTTCGCTTTTATCTCTGACTATTCGTTTTCTTTCTTGGGTGACAACAATTCTTTAACTCTTCGTTGATTAAAAGTTCCAGTCATCACCTCGAAAGAAGACATCGTTTAGCGTTAAGATAGTTCCAGTAAGATTTAAGTTAGATTTAAAAATGTCACCTAAGCGTAAAATTGAATGCAAGAGTGTCATCGTAACTCAATTCCATGCTCTCGAAAATATGCGAAAGAAGGCAAACGTTTTTCTCGTGTAGCCGTCCTCGTTACTTACTTCCTATCCCAATTGCAGCCCCTGTCCAGAAGACCGACGAGTGTCTTGACATATGTGCTTATCTGACATATGTGCTTCATACCGTCCGATGGGGGGGCACTGTGTCGGTGTAAGCCAGACCCTCTGACTGGGCCGATGAAGAATTTGCGTTTAAGGTAGCTTTAAGATTACGCGATTAAGTAGAAGTTAAGCCTCGCATTGGAGATGAGTCAACGGTGGTCAGATGTTTTCTCTTTATCACTGTTGCTCGTGCGATCATGCTGTCTCTATTGTTTCGGTTGTTCATTCACTCGTACATATAGCATAATAAACTGACTCCATAATGCTCTTATTCTGCGAATGTAAATTGGAAACATTATAAATATGGTCTTCATGAGAAAGCCACAAACTTAAAGACAAAGTGAAAGAAGGCAGACCTTTTGTTATTTTTGAAGTTATGTGATCGGCACTCACGGTTTTGGTACCCAAATTGTTTTAAATTCTAATATTGATTTATATCGTCATTGAACATTAATACTATATTATCACGTAAAGAATAACTTCTTGTTATTTAAATAAGTAAAAAGATTCGTTTCTCTGCTCTATACGATATATCTTCTACATATTACCGGTGGAGATCTTTCTACTTAATAACTATTTTAATAATTCATGCTCAAATCTCTTATTTCGAGACATTATAATTCTTTGTTTGAAATTTCTCAAAATCCCTGGTTTTGGCGCGCTAGAGGATAGGCCTTGTAGCGCGTGACATGCAGCCGTATTCTGATTGGCTCGCTTTTCCCCCACCGAGCGGCAACCAAGCCGCCGCGAGCTATCCCCACTCCTACCTGAGCGGTCACCTACCTCTTTCTCTCTCCGGACTTGGAACCGTTAACACGTATCCGCTGTGAGTACCTTTTCTTTTACATCGCCCTCGTTTACCGACCGCTAAAAAATAGTTCACTTGTTTATCTACTACGTAATAGTCTTCTGCTGTACCATATCAATCAATTTGGACAATAATAATTACGAATTTAGTAACAATCGCGAAATAATTACGACGCAATTGGTGACGTCACTGACCTCTCGCGACATTTACGCGGTGCTTTTCTCGTCTACAACATTAGTACTTCTTCTATAGCTTCGTATTTCGATTTTATTGACGAAGACCGCGATTATTGTTGCTCTGAAACGTGATTATACGGAATTATTGTACTTTTTCGCAGTTATTTAATAGTTTACTCGTGTGTGCTTGCAGGACTCGGAGTATCCTTTGAACGACCTTCCGGGCTGGCACGATCGGACACGTGCACGGTGTAGCAACAAAACGTAAGATATTACGACGCCATACGCAAGTAACATTTTCATTTACTTCGGGTCTTCGCGATATTTTGTTTGAATTTATACAATATTCATATTAATTGATATCGAGTCGAACATCCGACGAATAGAATTTACATTTCTACGAATTAATACGGTTCTACGGAAACATGCAACGATTGAAATCTTTCGGGATTATTTGAAACCTCTTACAATATACGAGTATTCAGTCAATATTTACAATACGATAGTCGACTTCCAAGAAAGCTGCTCCTTATTCTGACAGTGTTTACCAATTCGCGGTGTTAAATTTCGACGGCTACAATTCTATGCTACAAATAAATCGCGATTCGTTTTTACTTGGTATTTACATGTTACGACTTATCCTTCCGTTTTGAGACGCTGCAATGGATTTACATAGGTTTCATGGCATAAGTATAGAAGTAAATAAAAATCGTATTTGCCGATGTAGGGTGTTAAGGTCCTGCGTTAGATTCGTCCGTAATTTCTATAAAGATTTTCGTGAATTTATCGAAGGGGGTTAGTGTTCATATGTAATAGGGAATAAGCATGACTAATCTTATAACTTTAACAGTGGCAGCTCGCAGTATTTATTGTTTATACATTTAATTAATAGTGTATTGTATTACACAAAGAACATGACGAATCAATGAGTAAGACATAATTTTTAAGCAGTATTTCTTGAAGCAAGCACTTGATTTGATATGAAAAAGAAAAACATGGTTGTTTGATTTTCTTGTGTTCCCCACCCCACCCTTTTATTTTCAGCAAAATTTGGGGCCGAGCGCATTTCGGTCTAGAGTCAGTGCTTGTTTCGTATTATATTAATATTTATATCTGTATATATTTATTACTCAATATTTTTTCAATTTATAACAAATTCACGCGACATAGAGTCAGTGTTTGCAACCCGCTATTATAATTATTAATATCTTTTGAATAATTATTAAAAATATTAAGAATTCTTTTCTCCGCGAAAGTAGAGTCAAAATTGTTCGCCGGAAATGATTCTCGGTCGCGGTAGCTTCCTTATATTATTTAAATTGATCGTACCGGAAGTAGAGACAGTGCATCGAGCAGCAGCTGTGGAAAGGACTTCCATCGGGCAAGGCTTCACGAATTTTAAAAGTAAGTATAAGATGCTCGAGAAATGAAATTTTTTAATTAAAAAATATGTATATAAACTAACCAAAATGTTAATTTGTTTGTTACAGAACAGTCAAATGACGGGATGGTTGAGCAGCGACAATCATTCCTTGGCGATGGGCAAAGTCTGTGAAGGTAAGTTGAAATTTTATTCCGTACACACGTCATAACTTTGATATTTGCCAATTCCCTTGCAAACTTAACTTTGTTCTCTCCATCAATTTAATTAACGTAAATAAAGTATTAATTAGCTTTTGCAGTTCTCATAGAATACTTGCAACATTTTTATGCTAAATAAAAAATTAGCTGAATTTTCCAGTTTTCAGAGAGCAAATATTTTATATTTTGCGTTTTATTTTTGTTACAGACTTTGTCCGAATTCGTGAGGCATCGCTGGAGTGTTTGTTTCGCATTTTATATATACTTTAATAAGTGTTAAATTTCTAGTAATTTTACGCGAAAGTAGAGTCAGTGTTTGCTTCGTATTTCATATTATACACTTCAATTTATAACTTTACGCGAAAGTAGAGTCAGTGTTTGCTTCGTATTTCATATTATACACTTAAATTTATAACTTCACGCGAAAGTAGAGTCAAATTGTTCGCCGAAAATAATTCTCTGTCGCAAATTGTCTTTTTTTCAATTATACCGCGCCGGAAGTAGAGTCAGTGCAACAGGAGCAGCTGTGGAAAGGATTTCCATCGGGCAAGGCTTCACGAATTTAAAAAGTAAGTATCACATGATCGAGAAATAAAAATTCACAGTCGAGAAATACAAAGATGGCTTATACTAATGAAAATGTTAATTTTTTTGTTACAGAACAGTCAAATGACGGGATGGTTGAACGGCGACAATCACTCCCAGGCGGAGGGCAAATCTTTTATAGGTGAGCTGAAATTTTAATTCGCATGTACCCCGCAATTTTTCCCCAAGTTTCAGTTGCTACTTGAAAATTTTCTCCAAAGCGTCCTTACAAGTTTTATATCAAATTTCCATACCCTTACATTGTATGTTCTACCAATAAAATAAATAAAAATTAAAAATTCCCCGACATGAAATTTTCAGGGAATAAGTATTTAAGATGTGCATCTTATTTTTGTTACAGACTTTGCTCGAATTCGTGAGGCATCGCTGTACCCTATGAAACTGCGATGCACCTTCCGCCTTGAAGGTGAGTAACGTAAACACAGAGATGTTTTATTTCTACGTACTTGTCGGAAAGTTTCGATACATAGTTCGATATATAACTTCTCCTTGAATTCTCAATTCTGAAAATCATTCATAAACTAATCATTCTTACGATCTACTCTTAACGTTTCTTGATATATAATTACGACTTTTTTTCATCCGCTGTTTTCAAAATTCAATTAGCTTTCTTTGTAAAATCGGAACGGAAGGCAGTTTAACGTTCTACGAACGGTGCCTCCTTCAATGCGAAATGCTTTGTTTTGTTTAGACCTTGGACATTCCTTGAGATGACCTGAGGACAACCTTGATAACAGCGGCGGAGACAACACTGGTAGAGACAGCAGCGGCTGAGATTCTAAGGTAACCAATGGTATTCTGGTGTCTCGACACTGGTGAGTCAAAAACTTTAACTGTCCCTCCGGTCTCCAAACCATGCCGTAGGACGAAAGGTCCGAAGCGTCACTGGAGATTGGTTGTATTGTTCTATAAAGCGAGTATAGTGAACACGAGTAATTTAAAAATTACTCGTGAGTAGAAACTGTTATATATTTTCCTTGTGTACTGTCATGTATATCGTAGCTTAGGACAGGGCCTTCTTGTAGCGCGATTTTTGCATTATTCACATGAATGTAATCATGAAATTTACAGTTAGCGTTGCGAATTTATCAACACAAATGAACAGTTGACGAGTATTGTGCGTTCTTTATATTCACTGGAAAAATATTCTTATAACAAAATTTGTTATAAGATCGCGGCTAATTGCTTTCTTCGAGACGATTTATGTTTTAAAATAGATCGCTCGATTTGTGCTTTTGATAGACGAAATTTCGGAAGTTTGTAAATTTGTTTCGCGTCGTTTCAATAACAATTATTGTATTATCTACAAGAAGGCAATTCGCGACGGGTAGATCTCGAAGTCAGAGTGACAGTTAATACATTTCCCTGTTAAAATTCTTCCCCTGATGACGAGATCTCCCGGTTTTTAATATTCATTTCCAATTCAAAGTAAATTTTGCATATTTACAAATATATAAAGTAGAGTATTTTGCTTCTATAGAGTTCACTTTTTCAATTAAAATTCTCTTTGCTTGAACAAATATGAAAGTCGAGTCACTTGCTTAAATAAATATAATAGTCGAGTCATTTGCTTGATTAAATATCAAATTCGAGTCACTTGCTGCAATTTTTCATGAATCAGACCGTTAGAATTCTTCTAATCATCCTCTTAGCTAGGATTTTCAGCAAAAATACGCAGTGAGTACAAAGTTCTGCCGTGTTCACTTTAAGCCCGAACTCATTCGAGTGCCCAGGTGCACTTCGAATGGGTAAAGGCGGTGGGCACGGCCATTTTTTTAAAAATCAGCGACTGACATTGCGGTGGCGAATCGTGCACGACGTAATTTCCACATGTGTGTGATGTGTGTTAGGCTGTGGATCTTGCGTCGCTTGAAATTTTCTCGTATCATAAAATAATTTATACAACCTTCAACAATATATTTTGCCTTATTCTCCTTTTCACTCTTACTACAACTCATCGATGTATATGGCATGCCAATGATGAAATTCTCTCTATCTGTGCAACATATGCCATATACATTGCCTCAAATATCAAACGATACAATGTCAAATATTTATAATTCTATAAATGTTCGGGGTTGGCAGTGGGTTGTGCGCCACAGGGAGGGGCTCTCGGCTCACACGAGTCGGTCCTGGTACTTCTGTTAAAGTCCAGGAAGACTGGTCATCTCCATGTCTTCGTATGTCGAACTCGTCACATCGCGTGATGCCCGGGAGCCAATTATATCCTTGTGACGCACGGCCCACGTGGCCGTTTCGCTGCTCCTATTCGCGATTATGCTAACTTCAGCGCCCTCTTTTCTGAATTGTAACGCGAACAAGCGAACGCACCTGTTCCGCGCTTCACTCTTCTTTCTACTGTGCCGCGATAAACTACGCATCGCGCGTTGAGAGTCATCTCTTTTTGTTCAGTTGCTTTCGCAATTATTGTTCACGCGGTCCGCCTTCGCGACCCGTATTTTTATTCGTAGATTCGCGATATTGTCCCTCGTTAAAACCCAAGTGTTTGTGTTTGTTGATTTGAGACGGAATAAAGCGAGTTTTGGTGTAAGGGAGTTTTCTTTCCTCCACGTGCTTCCGAACGTGCATCGGACCAGTCGCCTCAGTCCCTGTCCTCGCGCGCCGCTTCCATTCGGGAGCGAACCAACGTTCCGTTCCGCGGCTGTTGTTCACTTTAGTCGCGAACAATAAACCTGTCAAATCGCGATAGAGTATTATAATGAAGTAACGCAATGGTCGCCACCCTTGTCAGTCGATTTCAGGAAATTGGTACGTACATTTTAGAGTATGAATGTAGTTTGCGAACTCGGGTGTCGGAGGAACCCCGGGGAGTCCTCTCTAGTTCAGGCCCATGCACATTGGTTACTGATTGAGAACCGTGGAGTGATGTGTGTTTGTGTGATTTGTGTCGCGATTTGCAGTTTTAAATATAGGTTTTAGATACGTAGGTAGCATACCGTTCTTGAATGTGAGTTAAATATAAGCAGGAAGGGCCAGGAATTCAGGATATCACATTCTCTGTGTAGGTCGGGTAAAAGTGATATGCCTGGACCTGGGATCAAACTACGGTCAAACCGAGTGTCCCCCTCTTTTTGACCGTAGTTTCTAGTTTGTAAATTTTTTGCGCACGTGGTGAAACTCCCGGTGCGATGTTCGAATACTTTGCCTTTTTTTATGAAAACTGTGCTACACGAGCAGCGAATACGCTCTGCACGCTCGTGGTGTGGTTTTCACTGTTGAATTTGATAATAGTAAGACTTTTGTTGGTGCAAAGTATTCGAGCATTCTCTAGCGGCAGAAGAAGTGGCTAACAAGTGCCGAAGAGGCCCGACAAACTGTCACGAAGAGGGCTGCAGCGAATGGCTTTTCATCCTCGAATCCGTTTTGGGTTCTAGAATGGAAAGTCATTATTAGTATTTGTTAATTCACTGTGCTCGCTTTCTGTATTTGTCCTCTGACGGATGTAACATTCCCGTCCAACGAGCGCATCTTGGCTGCATGCGGTTTTTCATTGCGAAATTAGAGTTACGTATACCTTGCTCGTTAGTGTTGCGAAATTAAGGTCACCACGGATGGTACCCACGGGTTTGTTCGAATTAATTGGTAGTTGTTAGTGTTGCGATATGAATATACTCGGTTTTTTAATTTTTAGAATATTATATTAAATTAGAGATAGAGTTGCGAGAGATATCGCCCGAGATGGCGAACGGGAGCTTGCTTTAATTAGATGTTTAGAAGTAGCGTTGCGAATTGAAGCACGAAAAGTGACCGGTTTTTCTTTGAACAGTAATTCTTTAAAGTAGCGTTGCGATATAAAGCACGAAAAGTGCCCGGTTTGTCTTTGAATAATTAATTGATAAAGTAGAGTTGCGACATAGCCCTTGATCAAGGAGCACGGGCGTTTGTTTTAGTATCTTATAGAATATTTCGAATTAGTATTTTCTTAATAATTTGTAGAGTATAGCATCACGATTTAGCACCTGAAATGGGTGTCCGGGAGTTTGCTCTTAATAAATTCTAAATTTGTGTTGCGAAATATGAATTATACGCGGTTTTCTTTTGAACAATCGCGAAACTAGCGTTGCGAAATACAAAAGCAGCTGAGAGATGCGCATCTGCTGAGTCAGAGACTCAGCAATTGGAGTTGCAAAAATGCAACTCCCCATGGAGTGCCTCAGGAGGCCTGCTCCCAACGATAGCTTCTTTTTTTCCGGATAGGTAGTGTTGCGAATTCTGAGAGCCCCCGGAATGGCAGTAGGCGGGTTTTGAAGTAGCGTTGCGAACAATGAAAGCCTCGAAATGGCAGTACGCGATTGTTTATTAAATAATATTACGTATTTTTTTTTTTAAAATTCGTTTATTTTGACGACACCATATAATAGCAATTACCCTGATAAACGGCAGGCAAAATACAAATGGGCATGTATATGTAATGTGGCAGCATATTGCTGCTTCTCGAAACATAGTTTTAGCAGTGAGTGACAATGTAAATATATTTTTAGCGGGGTGAAAAGAAAAAAAAAATATTACGTATGATAGCCATGGAATGGCAATAGGCGGGTTTTAAAGTAGCGTTGCGAAGAATGAGAGCCATGAAATGGCAATAGGCGGGTTTTGAGCTAGCGTTGCGAACAGTAAGAGCCTGAAATGGCACCGGTTTCTCGCGATTTTTATTGAAAGCGCCTCTTGGCTGCTCGATGATTTCGGGATTTTCAGCGCCTTTTGGCTGCTTCATGTCATGATTTTTGTATTGTTAATCAAGTGCTTGCAAATAGAAATACTGCTGCAAATGTATCTTTTAATACAAGAAATTTTGAGGATTTATGTAGAATTTTTGTCAAGTTATATTATGTATTGTCCATTGAGACCAATCAGTCAATGAATTTCATCGTGGTCATTGAAACCACTCCGCAAATAAAAGTGCAAAAAGTTATATGCACATTTGATGACACAGATAGAAAATGAGTGTCAGTTAATTTAATAAAATTCGTGAAATAGGAAACACGCTGCTGGCTGTCATGGTTAAAGTTATTAATTTAATATTGTCTGGATTTTACTTGGATCGCGATGACATTTTTGTGAGAATACCGCGTCGACGTAGAGGTTTCGATGAATTCTCGCAAATTTCTTACAAAAATTACGGACCACGGGTTTTGCATACTTTTTTAATAGAATGAAAATAACAAACTTGCGCCCGAAACATATATATCGAAATTGCAGTGTGATAGACGGATAGCAAATACAGATAAGAAGTAAACGCGTCGCTTTTAGATATTTGCTTATTTATTTCACTAAATGGTAGAGTTATATTGTAGCAAAGGGGGAAGTCTGTCTTTATTTAACTTTTTTCGCGTCGCGAATTAAAGAGTGATGCATTTATTTTTATGCTCGGATGATGGAAAGGTTTCAAATAATTTCGAATGCAACTGCGTCGAAATTAGCTTTTTTCATTCAAGTAATTTATTTGATAGCAAATGATTGTGACATTGCACAATTTGATAAATTGTCCATACTATTCAATTAGCGTTTGTCGACTCGATATGTAACTTCAAATTTTATATTTGCTTTTTTAAATTTCTGATCATTCTTTATCGTAAAGTTTACAACATTTGCATTTCCTACAATATTTAATAAATTATGCTTCATTTGATTTTCGTAAATTTCGATACTCGTCTGTTACAATATTCAAGGGTCGGTGATATTTCTTTTTATGTTGCGCGTTTTGGGCAAAATTAATGAGAGTTTGTTGCAGAAGACGGAATACTAATAATGGATATTTAGAGGAAATGAATTGGACCATGCCCATGGAAATTAAGAGAGACAGGCGTCCAGAGACGCTGGGGGAATCCACAGTGTAATGACATTTTACTAACAAATGAGTTTTTATTGCAGGAGTTGCATGAATCGAATCACATCGAAGGGAGTTAGATGGATATTTCTCGGTGACATCTTGTGTTGCAAATTGTGTGTTAGGTTTGCAGATATTTCTTCTGAAAATTTGTTACGATCGTGTGATGACCATTTCTTAATGGTTTCGTTGTTAATGGTTTCGATACGTTTGATTTTTGGATCAAAGTATCGTCTGTATTGTTTTCGAAGTCTGATTCATGAGATAATTGTTGTCCGACTTTCTTCATTCATGAAGCAATACGATGTTTCTCTTCATTCTGTTTCAAGCAGAATGCATTTTTCATTTTCTGGCCAAGAGGTTTGCTTTCTGCTATGCAGATAAGGAATCAGGCAATATTTTGCAAAGAAATCTTTGCTATTAATTGGACAGGCTCAGATTGTGTTTGTATTTCCCCCGAGATAGGATGATTTTTACTGTGTACAAAAACTGCTTCCATATCGAAGGTCAGATTGATATTGCGGGCGGGCGGTCAAATTGTAATTGTAATGGATTAGACTTTAAGACGTTCGTGGTATGTTGAGATTAAGATTATTCGTAAGGTTAATTTAATAAGGAATAAATTTCGCGTTAGTCCTTAAGCATTGGATGCTCGTCGCATCACGGTCGGGAATTTATTTCTCCCAGTGCGAGATGGGTAACGAAAGTAAAGTAGAGCAAGAAATTTTGCCTGACACATTTTCCCGTTCATTTTGTCGTTCATGCCGTCGTTCATTCCGTCGTTCATTCCGTCGTTTAAACCTGTAAAAATGATGGGAAAATGTTTCACGCGAAAGACAAAATGCGATGCCCGAACTACGAGCCCTATTGATAATCATGAAACGGAAATTATTTGTAACTTTCTACAAGTAGAACAGTGAATAGAACTGGTAGTCTGTTGAAATCTTTGTATATATTGCTTCCATATAGTCTAAGAAACATATATGCAAAGCATCCAAACAGTACAATTCGCCAATTTTTTGTTCTTCAAGTTTAAGTGAACTACGAGCCGCATTGTTAATCCTTTAAAGGAAATTATTTGTAAATTTCGACAAGTAGAACAATGAATGGAACAGGTAGACGATTGAAATCATTGTATATATTGCTTCCATATAGTCTAAGAAACATATACGCAAAGCATCCAAACAGTACAATTCGCCAATTTTTTGTTCTGCAAGTTTAAGTGAACTACGAGCCGCATTGTTAATCCTTTAAAGGAAATTATTTGTAAATTTCGACAAGTAGAACAATGAATGGAACAGGTAGACGATTGAAATCATTGTATATATTGCTTCCATATAGTCTAAGAAACATGTACGCAAAGCAGCCAAACAGTACCATTCGCCAATTTTTTGTTCTTCAAGTTTAAGTGAACAATGAGCCCCATTGTTAATCCTTTATCGGAAATTATTTGTAATTTTCGACAAGTAGAACAATGAATGGAACAGGTAGACGGGTGAAATCTTTCTATATATTGCTTCTATATAGTCTAAGAAACATATACGCAAAGCATCCAAACAGTACAATTTGCCAATTTTTTGTTCTTCAAGTTTAAGTGAACTACGAGCCGCATTGTTAATCCTTTAAAGGAAATTATTTGTAAATTTCGACAAGTAGAACAATGATTGGAACACTTAGACGGTTGAACTTTTTGTATATATTGCTTCCATATAGTCTAAGAAACATGTACGCAAAGCATCCAAACAGTACAATTCGCCAATTTTATGTTCTTCAAGTTTAAATGAACTACGAGCCCCATTGTTAATCATTTAACGGAAATTATTTGTAACATTCGACAAGTAGAACAATGAATGGAACAGGTAGACGGTTAAATCATTGTATATATTCCTTCTATATAGTCTAAGAATCATGTACGCAAACCATCCAAGCAGTACAATTTGCCAATTTATTGTTCTTCAAGTTTTAGTGAACAACGAGCCCCATTGTTAATCCTTTAAAGGAAATTATTTGTAAATTGCGACAAGTAGAACAATGAATGGTACAGGTAGACGGTTGAGATCTTTGTATATATTGCTTCCATATAGTCTAAGAAACATGTACGCAAAGCATCCAAACAGTACCATTCGCCAATTTTTTGTTCTTCAAGTTTAAGTGAACAATGAGCCCCATTGTTAGTCCTTTATCGGAAATTATTTGTAATTTTCGACAAGCAGAACAATGAATGGAACAGGTAGACCGTTGAAATCTTTGTATATATTGCTTCAATATAGTCTAAGAAACATATACGCAAAGCATCAAAACAGTACAATTCGCCAATTTTTTTTCTTAAAGTTTAAGTGAACTACGAGCCCCATTGTTAATCCTTTAAAGGAAATTATTTGTAACTTTCGACATGTAGAACAATGAATGGAACAGGTATACGGTTGAGATCTTTGTATATATTGCTTCTATATAGTCTAAGAAACATGTACGCAAAGCATCCAAACAGTACCGTTCGCCAATTTTTTGTTCTTCAAGTTTAAGTGAACAATGAGCCCCATTGTTAATCCTTTATCGGAAATTATTTGTAATTTTCGACAAGTAGAACAATGAATGGAACAGGTAGACGGGTGAAATCTTTCTATATATTGCTTCTATATACTCTAAGAAACATATACGCAAAGCATCCAAACAGTACAATTCGCCAATTTTTTGTTCTTCAAGTTTAAGTGAACTACGAGCCGCATTGTTAATCCTTTAAAGGAAATTATTTGTAAATTTCGACAAGTAGAACAATGATTGGAACACTTAGACGGTTGAAATTTTTGTATATATTGCTTCCATATAGTCTAAGAAACATGTACGCAAAGCATCCAAACAGTACCATTCGCCAATTTTTTGTTCTTCAAGTTTAAGTGAACAATGAGCCCCATTGTTAGTCCTTTATCGGAAATTATTTGTAATTTTCGACAAGTAGAACAATGAATGGAACAGGTAGACAGTTGAAATCTTTGTATATATTGCTTCAATATAGTCTGAGAAACATATACGCAAAGCATCCAAACAGTACAATATGCCAATTTTTTGTTCTTCAAGTTTAAGTGAACTGCGAGCCGCATTGTTAATCCTTTAAAGGAAATTATTTGTAAATTTCGACAAGTAGAACAATTATTGGAACACTTAGACGGTTGAACTTTTTGTATATATTGCTTCCATATAGTCTAAGAAACATGTACGCAAAGCATCCAAACAGTACAATTCGCCAATTTTATGTTCTTCAAGTTTAAATGAACTACGAGCCCCATTGTTAATCATTTAACGGAAATTATTTGTAACATTCGACAAGTAGAACAATGAATGGAACAGGTAGACGGCTAAATCATTGTATATATTCCTTCTATATAGTCTAAGAATCATGTACGCAAACCATCCAAGCAGTACAATTTGCCAATTTATTGTTCTTCAAGTTTTAGTGAACAACGAGCCCCATTGTTAATCCTTTAAAGGAAATTATTTGTAAATTGCGACAAGTAGAACAATGAATGGAACAGGTAGACGGTTGAAATCATTGTATATATTGCTTCTATATAGTCTAAGAAACATATATGCAAAGCATCAAATCAGTACAATTTGCCAATTTATTGTTCTTCAAGTTTAAGTGAACAACGAGCGACATTGTTAATCCTTTAAAGGAAATTATTTGTAATTTTCGACAAGTAGAACAATGAATGGAACAGGTAGACGGTTGAAATCTTTGTATATATTGCTTCAATATAGTCTAAGAAACATATATGCAAAGCATCCAAACAGTACCATTCGCCAATTTGTTGTTCTTCAAGTTGAAGTGAACAACGAGCCCCATTGTTAATCCTTTATCGGAAATTATTTGTAATTTTCGACAAGTAGAACAATGAATGGAACAGGTAGACGGGTGAAATCTTTCTATATATTGCTTCTATATACTCTAAGAAACATATACGCAAAGCATCCAAACAGTACAATTCGCCAATTATTTTTCTTCAAGTTTAAGTGAACTACGAGCCCCATTTTTAATCCTTTAAAGGAAATTATTTGTAAATTTCGACAAGTTGAAAAATGAATGGAACAGGTGGACGGTTGAAATCATTGTATATGTTGCTTCTATATAGTCCAAGAAACATATATGCAAATCATCAAAACAGTACAATTCGCCAATTTTTTGTTCTTCAAGTTTAAGTGAACAACGAGCCCCATTGATAATCACGAAAGGGAAATTATTTGTAAGTTTCTACAAGTAGAACAATGAATAGAACAGGTAGACGGTTGAATTCTTTGTATATATTGCTTCTATATAGTCTAAGAAGCATATATGCAAAGCATCCAAAGAGTACAATTCGCCAATTTATTGTTCTTCAAGTTGAAGTGAACAACGAGCCCCATTGATAATCATGAAATGGAAATTATTTGTAACTTTCTACAAGTAGAACAATGAATAGTAAAAGTAGACGGGTGAAATCTTTCTATATATTGCTTCTATATAGTCTAAGAAACATATACGCAAAGCATCCAAACAGTACAATTCGCCAATTTTTTGTTCTGCAAGTTTAAGTGAACTACGAGCCGCATTGTTAATCCTTTAAAGGAAATTATTTGTAAATTTCGACAAGTAGAACAATGAATGGAACAGGTAGACGATTGAAATCATTGTATATATTGCTTCCATATAGTCTAAGAAACATGTACGCAAAGCAGCCAAACAGTACCATTCGCCAATATTTGTTCTTCAAGTTTAAGTGAACAATGAGCCCCATTGTTAATCCTTTATCGGAAATTATTTGTAATTTTCGACAAGTAGAACAATGAATGGAACAGGTAGACGGGTGAAATCTTTCTATATATTGCTTCTATATAGTCTAAGAAACATATACGCAAAGCATCCAAACAGTACAATTTGCCAATTTTTTGTTCTTCAAGTTTAAGTGAACTACGAGCCGCATTGTTAATCCTTTAAAGGAAATTATTTGTAAATTTCGACAAGTAGAACAATGATTGGAACACTTAGACGGTTGAACTTTTTGTATATATTGCTTCCATATAGTCTAAGAAACATGTACGCAAAGCATCCAAACAGTACAATTCGCCAATTTTATGTTCTTCAAGTTTAAATGAACTAAGAGCCCCATTGTTAATCATTTAACGGAAATTATTTGTAACATTCGACAAGTAGAACAATGAATGGAACAGGTAGACGGTTAAATCATTGTATATATTCCTTCTATATAGTCTAAGAATCATGTACGCAAACCATCCAAGCAGTACAATTTGCCAATTTATTGTTCTTCAAGTTTTAGTGAACAACGAGCCCCATTGTTAATCCTTTAAAGGAAATTATTTGTAAATTGCGACAAGTAGAACAATGAATGGTACAGGTAGACGGTTGAGATCTTTGTATATATTGCTTCCATATAGTCTAAGAAACATGTACGCAAAGCATCCAAACAGTACCATTCGCCAATTTTTTGTTCTTCAAGTTTAAGTGAACAATGAGCCCCATTGTTAGTCCTTTATCGGAAATTATTTGTAATTTTCGACAAGCAGAACAATGAATGGAACAGGTAGACCGTTAAAATCTTTGTATATATTGCTTCAATATAGTCTAAGAAACATATACGCATAGCATCAAAACAGTACAATTCGCCAATTTTTTTTCTTCAAGTTTAAGTGAACTACGAGCCCCATTGTTAATCCTTTAAAGGAAATTATTTGTAACTTTCGACGTGTAGAACAATGAATGGAACAGGTAGACGGCTGAGATCTTTGTATATATTGCTTCTATATAGTCTAAGAAACATGTACGCAAAGCATCCAAACAGTACCGTTCGCCAATTTTTTGTTCTTCAAGTTTAAGTGAACAATGAGCCCCATTGTTAATCCTTTATCGGAAATTATTTGTAATTTTCGACAAGTAGAACAATGAATGGAACAGGTAGACGGGTGAAATCTTTCTATATATTGCTTCTATATACTCTAAGAAACATATACGCAAAGCATCCAAACAGTACAATTCGCCAATTTTTTGTTCTTCAAGTTTAAGTGAACTACGAGCCGCATTGTTAATCCTTTAAAGGAAATTATTTGTAAATTTCGACAAGTAGAACAATGATTGGAACACTTAGACGGTTGAAATTTTTGTATATATTGCTTCCATATAGTCTAAGAAACATGTACGCATAGCATCCAAACAGTACCATTCGCCAATTTTTTGTTCTTCAAGTTTAAGTGAACAATGAGCCCCATTGTTAGTCCTTTATCGGAAATTATTTGTAATTTTCGACAAGTAGAACAATGAATGGAACAGGTAGACAGTTGAAATCTTTGTATATATTGCTTCTATATAGTCTAAGAAACATATATGCAAAGCATCCAAACAGTACAATTCGCCAATTTTTTGTTCTTCAAGTTTAAGTAAACTACGATCCCCATTGTTAATCCTTAAACGGAAATTATTTGTAACTTTCGACAAGTATAACAATGAATGGAACCGATAGACGGGTGAAATCTTTCTATATATTGCTTCTATATACTCTAAGAAACATATACGCAAAGCATCCAAACAGTACAATTCGCCAATTTTTTGTTCTTCAAGTTTAAGTGAACTACGAGCCGCATTGTTAATCCTTTAAAGGAAATTATTTGTAAATTTCGACAAGTAGAACAATGATTGGAACACTTAGACGGTTGAAATTTTTGTATATATTGCTTCCATATAGTCTAAGAAACATGTACGCAAAGCATCCAAACAGTACCATTCGCCAATTTTTTGTTCTTCAAGTTTAAGTGAACAATGAGCCCCATTGTTAGTCCTTTATCGGAAATTATTTGTAATTTTCGACAAGTAGAACAATGAATGGAACAGGTAGACAGTTGAAATCTTTGTATATATTGCTTCAATATAGTCTAAGAAACATATACGCAAAGCATCCAAACAGTACAATTTGCCAATTTTTTGTTCTTCAAGTTTAAGTGAACTGCGAGCCGCATTGTTAATCCTTTAAAGGAAATTATTTGTAAATTTCGACAAGTAGAACAATGATTGGAAAACTTAGACGGTTGAACTTTTTGTATATATTGCTTCCATATAGTCTAAGAAACATGTACGCAAAGCATCCAAACAGTACAATTCGCCAATTTTATGTTCTTCAAGTTTAAATGAACTACGAGCCCCATTGTTAATCATTTAACGGAAATTATTTGTAACATTCGACAAGTAGAACAATGAATGGAACAGGTAGACGGTTAAATCATTGTATATATTCCTTCTATATAGTCTAAGAATCATGTACGCAAACCATCCAAGCAGTACAATTTGCCAATTTATTGTTCTTCAAGTTTTAGTGAACAACGAGCCCCATTGTTAATCCTTTAAAGGAAATTATTTGTAAATTGCGACAAGTAGAACAATGAATGGTACAGGTAGACGGTTGAGATCTTTGTATATATTGCTTCCATATTGTAGGATCAGAGATGGTGGAGAATACGGGGTGATCCGGTGCGAATAAGAACTGCCACGTTTGTTCGAAATATATATATATTGACACACTAAACTACACGCTTACACACTACTTGAATCTTAATTGACTATTATAGCTAATTGAAACTAAACTAAATGAAACTAAGTTAATGATATTTCGCCCGCCTCGCCTTAACTCTTTCGCCGCGCCTCAACCGTTTCGCCTGTACTCGCCGCCTGTTGCGAGCCGACTCTGCCGCAACCGTTCTTGACGCCCTTCGCAACGACCTACGGTTTCCGCACCGCGTTGCCGAAATTCGCGGGTCAACGCCCTGGCATCCGTTGCTAGGACCCGCCATTGGTCTTAGGCAGCCGCACGCGTCTCCAACGCCGCGCGCTCGCAGCCCAACCGTCAAACCCGCGCGGTGCCTTCGCGACGCGTTTGTTTAGGTTCGCGGGCGTTGCCTTCTTGCCGCGTAACCGCTGTCGCCAGACGCGGGTACGGTCGCGATCGCGGTTACCGACATTCCATCCTACACCCGGCCCTCCTGGTTTAAGCATCTGGCCTCAGATGCTGCGTCTTCGTGGTCCACGTCCTCCCCGTCGGCTCCGCTGTCGGCCTCGATCCACGGCTTGAGATGATCGGCCACAGTGCACGTCTGATGCGGTCCCTGTTGAGCACCAATTTTTTCCACCATGTACCGATGATGTCTTAGTACCTTTGTAATTTTGTACGGTCCTAAGTACTTCGCGGCTAATTTTAGTCCCGGACCGAGCTGCGTTCGCTTTATCGCAACCAATTCGCCTTCGCGGTACGCCCTAGCCTCTTTTCGTTTCCGGTTATAGCTTTTACGGTTTTCCGCCTGGATTTTCGCGATGCTTCTTTTCGCCTCCGCTCTTTCCGAGTCTCGCCTCTCCTGGAACATCCCCGCCCATTCCTGCTCGAGCATCTCGCGGAGCGGCGCGTCTTCTCGCGTTCGCATCCGAGTTCCAAAGAACAATTGGAACGGCGTGGAATTAATACTGCGATGGTGTGCAGCGTTCAGGTACTTCTGTACCCCTTCCAGATGACGGTACCATTGCTCAGGCCTCGGCGCCGAGAGTTTCGTCAACAGCGGGATGAGCACCCGATTTACCCGCTCCGCCTGACCATTACCCCGTGGTACGCCCGTCGCGATCAGGGAATGCACGATTCGTTCCCGCGTGCAGTACTCTGTGAATTCCCGGGAAGTAAACGCGGTGCCTCTATCGGAAATAATTCGGCGCGGATTTCCGAACGTAACTGCCTGCTTTTCCAAGTGTCGAATGACTTCGCTCGAACTCGTCGTTTTTGTAGCGTACAACCACACGAACTTCGTAAAAGCGTCTACGACTACGAGGATATGTCGGTACGCCTTCTTAGTGGAGGTCAGCGGTCCCAGGTGGTCGATATGGAACGTATCGAGCGGTGTTTCGCCCTTATCAATTGGCGCAAGGAAGCCGTCCTGTTTGCCCGTTTTCCTCTCCGCCAAGATGCAGTCGACACAACTTCGGATTACTTTTTCAATTTTGGGCCGAAGGCCCTGAAACCAATAGTCCCGTTTAATCATGGCCTCGGTCTTGCCCGCTGCAAAGTGCCCCATGCCATGCACTCGCCGTATCAGTTGTGACTGCATGCTTTTTGGCACGATAAGTCTACTACCGTCTTCGACCACCTTGAACAGTAGACCTCCCTTAAGTAGATATCCGTCTATCTCCTCCCGCTCGGCCAATTTACGGATTCTATCTACACTCTCATCTTCGCGCTGCGCTTTCCCGATCCGCGCCGTCATGCTCTCATCGTCCTCGCTGACGACGAAACATGTCGACAACGGATTTCTACTTAGCGCATCGACATGCGCCATTTTCTTCCCCGCCCGATGTTCGATTTCGAAGTCGAACTCCTCCAGTAGCAGCGCCCAACGAGCTACCCGGACGCAGAGATCTCGCTTGTTCATCGTCATGGTGAACGCCTTGCAGTCTGTTACAATTTTGAAGCGGATTCCTAGTAGGTACACGCGGAATCTCTTTATAGCTTTCACTACCGCCAGTACTTCTAACTCGTAACTAGTGTACCTCTCTTCTGCGGGAGTCGTTTTGCCGCTTGCGTAGTACACCGGGTGTAATTCGCCATCCTCCCCGTCCCGCTGCAATAAGACCGCCCCGTACCCTAACATCGTTCATCGGTATGCAGTTCGGTGGGCGCATCTGTCCGATACAACCGTAGTACCGGGCTGCCGCTGAGGCTCGCCTTTAGCTCCCGGAACGCGCTCGTTTCTTTGTCGGTGAATTCGAACTTAGAGTTGTCCCGGAGTAGGTCAGTCAAGGGCCTCGCGATTACTGAATATCCTTGTATAAATTTTCGGAAATACCCCGTGAGCCCCAGAAAACTCTGCAGTTGCTTTCGCGTGGCCGGTTTCGGAAACTTCATCACGGCATTCGTTTTCCTTTCCGACGGACGAATTTTACCGCCTTCGATCCTATGCCCGAGAAATTCGACCCTGTCCTGTAAAATGCTGCATTTCTTCCAATTAATGCTCAAACCATACTCGCTCGCCACCTCTAACACCGCCTTGAGGTTCTGTACGCCTTCGACTAAGTCTTTAGAGGGTATAATTACATCGTCGATGTACACGAGTACGATTTTTCGCTTGATGAGGTCTCGAAATACCGCGTGAATAAATCTGGAGAACACAGCTGGCGAATTACAAAGTCCGAACGGTACTCTCAAAAATTCGTACTGTCCATCCGGTACTACGAAGGACGTGTATTTACGGCTTTCTCCGTCTACTGGTACATGGAAAAACCCGTTCTTGAGATCTAATGTACTGAAAATCTTGGCCCCTTGCAATGCGTCCAGCTGGTCCTCCACCAGCGGCAAAGGGTACCGGTCCCTTACTACCTTCCGATTCAGTTTGCGATAATCTACGCACACGCGCGTTGAACCGTCTTTTTTCTTAACCAGAACGATTGGACTAGTGTACTCTGATAATGATGGCTGAATTATTTTATCCCGTAGCCACTCATCCATTTGCGCATTCACCGTATTCTTTTCTACGGCCGACAATCGCCGCGCCCTGTGGTAGACTGGTTCGTCATCCGTCACCACGATTTTCATTCTTACCCCCGCATCGCGCGTCTTTCCCGGAGCGTAATTTCGAATCGCCGCCCGTACTTCTCGCTCGACCCCGGTATCTTTAATATGTGTTAGGTCGACGCCGCCACCTTCTTCGTCGCACTCGATACGATAAATGTCCGGCAAGTCGCTGTTCCTTTCAATTCCGCGTACAATTTTCTCGAACGCGACTAACCCTTGCCTAATCGTAACGCTTACTGCGTTCAAGAAATCCGTCCCGACGAGTAGGTCGTGCTTCAGTAAAGTATCCGGTACTACGTGCACTACCGCCGAATACGAATTTCCGTCGGTGACTAGCTCGGCCGCGAATTTTCCAAGCGTTTTGTACGTCGTCGACCCTATGCCTCGGAAATGCACCTCGTCGCGTTCCAGCCGCGGCGCTCCCACTCTGACGTAACATTCCGTCCGCATCAGAGTCAAATCGCTCCCCGTGTCGACTAGCGCCGTTACTTCGCGACCGTTAATCCTCACCGTTTTCCAGGGCTTTTCCCTGGCGCTCCGCTCCACTAGGTTGGTACTCCGGACCTCCCTGACGTCCCGCCTCGGACACACAGTTGAGACGTGTCCGTGTTCGCCGCACCGGTAGCACCGCATCCCTTGCGATTTTGTGGGACAGTTCCTGCCCAGATGGCCTCCGATTCCGCAGTTGTAGCATTTGCTCGGCTCCGACCTGGCTGAATTTCCGACGTTCCATGGCGCGCCCGCCTTGATCTCCGGCCGACTCGGCTTCGTCTGTTGTCCCCGGAAGGTACTCACTGTACTTCTCGTTTCCGCTGGCAGCCACAGCCTCTCGAATGCGCGTAACAGCAACTCTGGTGCATTGAAACACTGAATCGTCGCTTGGTTCCTCAGCGACGGATCCGGGATTCCCTCGACTATGTAATCGACCAGCTCGACTTGGTCTTCCACCGGCACTCGACTCGCCAAAACGGTTTTGTCGTGGAAGTAGTCCTCGAAGGGCTCGCCCCTTTTCCAAGTGCGGTCTTGGAACTGCTTCCGTAGCAGCATCGTGCTCGGACGATGGTGGAACATTGTTTCTATTTTCCTAAGAAAATCGTCGATTCCCATCTCCAAAAACTCGGGGCGGTGGTCCACCCACTCTCGAGCTCTTCCCTGCAGCCTTAGCCCGATCAGGATTCTCGTCTCATCGTCGCTTAGCTGATAATTCCTTTGCAGGATTTTGACACGTTTTATCCACGCTGGCAGATTTTCCGACTTTCCGTCGAAATTTCCTAGTAACGCCGCGACCGTTTCTACTCCTACTCGCGGACGGTTAGCCACTGGGACGGGCTGTTCTAGATGCCCTGTGCGATTGCTTTGTCTCAGTCGCAGCATCTCATTTTCGCGCCGTGTCACTTCCAGCTCCCGCTCCTTGAGTGCCAACTCACGACGAAGCAGATCCATCTCGTATTTTTCCCGCCGCCGGTCCTCATTTAAAAACGAGAACCCCGGCATGGGGCTTGGCTCGCTAATTCCTCTGCCAATGCCCTCTGTTTCGTCGGTAAACGGTGCAGAAGAAAACGTCTCCGGCTGCTCCGATTTCCCTTCGTCCAGCACGCTCGGCCAGCGTCCAGAAGCTTCGCTTTCTTGCCAGCGGGCCAGCAAGTCCGCCTTTGTTCCAGCCAAACTAAGTCCGCGCGTTTTCAATAAGTCTTTTAAATCGCTTACTAGTAGCGTGCTCGTGTCTTTGGCCGACATGGTCACTGCTTGCACTCTTTTCACACCGTTCTCACACGAAAGTTCCACTCGTTGATCGCTTTTAGGCTGTTTAGATCCCGGTTGAGCCCCCAAAATTATGTAGGATCAGAGATGGTGGAGAATACGGGGAGATCCGGTGCGAATAAGAACTGCCACGTTTGTTCGAAATATATATATATTGACACACTAAACTACACGCTTACACACTACTTGAATCTTAATTGACTATTATAGCTAATTGAAACTAAACTAAATGAAACTAAGTTAATGATATTTCGCCCGCCTCGCATTAACTCTTTCGCCGCGCCTCAACCGTTTCGCCTGTACTCGCCGCCTGTTGCGAGCCGACTCTGCCGCAACCGTTCTTGACGCCCTTCGCAACGACCTACGGTTTCCGCACCGCGTTGCCGAAATTCGCGGGTCAACGCCCTGGCATCCGTTGCTAGGACCCGCCATTGGTCTTAGGCAGCCGCACGCGTCTCCAACGCCGCGCGCTCGCAGCCCAACCGTCAAACCCGCGCGGTGCCTTCGCGACGCGTTTGTTTAGGTTCGCGGGCGTTGCCTTCTTGCCGCGTAACCGCTGTCGCCAGACGCGGGTACGGTCGCGATCGCGGTTACCGACATTCCATCCTACAATATAGTCTAAGAAACATGTACGCAAAGCATCCAAACAGTACCATTCGCCAATTTTTTGTTCTTCAAGTTTAAGTGAACAATGAGCCCCATTGTTAGTCCTTTATCGGAAATTATTTGTAATTTTCGACAAGCAGAACAATGAATGGAACAGGTAGACCGTTGAAATCTTTGTATATATTGCTTCAATATAGTCTAAGAAACATATACGCAAAGCATCAAAACAGTACAATTCGCCAATTTTTTTTCTTCAAGTTTAAGTGAACTACGAGCCCCATTGTTAATCCTTTAAAGGAAATTATTTGTAACTTTCGACATGTAGAACAATGAATGGAACAGGTAGACGGTTGAGATCTTTGTATATATTGCTTCAATATAGTCTAAGAAACATATATGCAAAGCGTCCAAACAGTACAATTCGCCAATTTTTTGTTCTTCAAGTTTAAGTGAACAATGAGCCCCATTGTTAGTCCTTTAAAGGAAATTATTTGTAACTTTCGACATGTAGAACAATGAATGGAACAGGTAGACGGTTGAGATCTTTGTATATATTGCTTCTATATAGTCTAAGAAACATATATGCAAAGCATCCAAACAGTACAATTCGCCAATTTATTGTTCTTCAAGTTTAAGTGAACTACGAGCCCCATTGTTAATGCTATAAAGGAAATTATTTGTAAATTTCGACAAGTAGAACAATGAATGGAACAGGTAGACGGTTGAAATCATAGTATATATTGCTTCTATATAGTCTAAGAAACACATATGCAAAGCATCCAAACAGTACAATTCGCCAATTTTATGTTCTTCAAGTTTAAATGAACTACGAGCCCCATTGTTAATCATTTAACGGAAATTATTTGTAACATTCGACAAGTAGAACAATGAATGGAACAGGTAGACGGTTAAATCATTGTATATATTCCTTCTATATAGTCTAAGAATCATGTACGCAAACCATCCAAGCAGTACAATTTGCCAATTTATTGTTCTTCAAGTTTTAGTGAACAACGAGCCCCATTGTTAATCCCTTAAAGGAAATTATTTGTAAATTGCGACAAGTAGAACAATGAATGGTACAGGTAGACGGTTGAGATCTTTGTATATATTGCTTCCATATAGTCTAAGAAACATGTACGCAAAGCATCCAAACAGTACCATTCTCCAATTTTTTGTTCTTCAAGTTTAAGTGAACAATGAGCCCCATTGTTAGTCCTTTATCGGAAATTATTTGTAATTTTCGACAAGTAGAACAATGAATGGAACAGGTAGACAGTTGAAATCTTTGTATATATTGCTTCAATATAGTCTAAGAAACATATACGCAAAGCATCAAAACAGTACAATTCGCCAATTTTTTTTCTTCAAGTTTAAGTGAACTACGAGCCCCATTGTTAATCCTTTAAAGGAAATTATTTGTAACTTTCGACATGTGGAACAATGAATGGAACAGGTAGACGGTTGAGATCTTTGTATATATTGCTTCTATATAGTCTAAGAAACATATATGCAAAGCATCCAAACAGTACAATTCGCCAATTTTTTTTCTTCAAGTTTAAGTGAACTACGAGCCCCATTGTTAATCCTTTAAAGGAAATTATTTGTAACTTTCGACATGTAGAACAATGAATGGAACAGGTAGACGGTTGAGATCTTTGTATATATTGCTTCAATATAGTCTAAGAAACATATATGCAAAGCGTCCAAACAGTACAATTCGCCAATTTTTTGTTCTTCAAGTTTAAGTGAACAATGAGCCCCATTGTTAGTCCTTTAAAGGAAATTATTTGTAACTTTCGACATGTAGAACAATGAATGGAACAGGTAGACGGTTGAGATCTTTGTATATATTGCTTCTATATAGTCTAAGAAACATATATGCAAAGCATCCAAACAGTACAATTCGCCAATTTATTGTTCTTCAAGTTTAAGTGAACTACGAGCCCCATTGTTAATGCTATAAAGGAAATTATTTGTAAATTTCGACAAGTAGAACAATGAATGGAACAGGTAGACGGTTGAAATCATAGTATATATTGCTTCTATATAGTCTAAGAAACACATATGCAAAGCATCCAAACAGTACAATTCGCCAATTTTATGTTCTTCAAGTTTAAATGAACTACGAGCCCCATTGTTAATCATTTAACGGAAATTATTTGTAACATTCGACAAGTAGAACAATGAATGGAACAGGTAGACGGTTAAATCATTGTATATATTCCTACTATATAGTCTAAGAATCATGTACGCAAACCATCCAAGCAGTACAATTTGCCAATTTATTGTTCTTCAAGTTTTAGTGAACAACGAGCCCCATTGTTAATCCTTTAAAGGAAATTATTTGTAAATTGCGACAAGTAGAACAATGAATGGTACAGGTAGACGGTTGAGATCTTTGTATATATTGCTTCCATATAGTCTAAGAAACATGTACGCAAAGCATCCAAACAGTACCATTCTCCAATTTTTTGTTCTTCAAGTTTAAGTGAACAATGAGCCCCATTGTTAGTCCTTTATCGGAAATTATTTGTAATTTTCGACAAGTAGAACAATGAATGGAACAGGTAGACAGTTGAAATCTTTGTATATATTGCTTCAATATAGTCTAAGAAACATATACGCAAAGCATCAAAACAGTACAATTCGCCAATTTTTTTTCTTCAAGTTTAAGTGAACTACGAGCCCCATTGTTAATCCTTTAAAGGAAATTATTTGTAACTTTCGACATGTGGAACAATGAATGGAACAGGTAGACGGTTGAGATCTTTGTATATATTGCTTCTATATAGTCTAAGAAACATATATGCAAAGCATCCAAACAGTACAATTCGCCAATTTATTGTTCTTCAAGTTTAAGTGAACTACGAGCCCCATTGTTAATCCTTTAAAGGAAATTATTTGTAAATTTCGACAAGTATAACAATGAATGGAACAGGTAGACTGTTGAAATCATTGTATATATTGCTTCTATATAGTCTAAGAAACATAAATGCAAAGCGTCCAAACAGTACAATTCGCCAATTTTTTGTTCTTCAAGTTTAAGTAAACTACGATCCCCATTGTTAATCCTTAAACGGAAATTATTTGTAACTTTCGACAAGTATAACAATGAATGGAACAGATAGACGGTTGAAATCATTGTATATATTGCTTCTATATAGTCTAAGAAACATAAGTGCAAAGCGTCCAAACAGTACAATTAGCCAATTTTTTGTTCTTCAAGTTTAAGTAAACTACGATCCCCATTGTTAATCCTTAAACGGAAATTATTTGTAACTTTCGACAAGTATAACAATGAATGGAACAGATAGACGGTTGAAATCATTGTATATATTGCTTCTATATAGTCTAAGAAACATATATGCAAAGCATCCAAATAGTACAATTCGCCAATTTTTTGTTCTTCAAGTTTAAGTGAACTACGAGCCCAATTGTTAATCCTCTAAAGGAAATTATTTGTAAATTTCGACAAGTAGAACAATGAATGGAATAGGTAGACGGTTGAAATCATTGTATATGCTGCTTCTATATAGCATAAGAAACCTATATGCAAAGCATCTAAACAGTACCATTCGCCAATTTTTTGTTCTTCAAGTTTAAGTGAACAATGAGGCTCATTGTTAATCCTTTATCGGAAATTATTTGTAACTTTCGACAAGTAGAACAATGAATGGAACAGGTAGACGGTTGAAATCTTTGTATATATTGCTTCTATATAGTCTAAGAAACATATATGCAAAGCATCCAAAGAGTACAATTCGCCAATTTATTGTTCTTCAAGTTGAAGTGAACTACGATCCCCATTGTTAATCCTTTAAAGGAAATTATTTGTAACTTTCGACATGTGGAACAATGAATGGAACAGGTAGACGGTTGAGATCTTTGTATATATTGCTTCTATATAGTCTAAGAAACATATATGCAAAGCATCCAAACAGTACAATTCGCCAATTTATTGTTCTTCAAGTTTAAGTGAACTACGAGCCCCATTGTTAATCCTTTAAAGGAAATTATTTGTAAATTTCGACAAGTATAACAATGAATGGAACAGGTAGACTGTTGAAATCATTGTATATATTGCTTCTATATAGTCTAAGAAACATAAATGCAAAGCGTCCAAACAGTACAATTCGCCAATTTTTGTTCTTCAAGTTTAAGTAAACTACGATCCCCATTGTTAATCCTTAAGCGGAAATTATTTGTAACTTTCGACAAGTATAACAATGAATGGAACAGATAGACGGTTGAAATCATTGTATATATTGCTTCTATATAGTCTAAGAAACATAAGTGCAAAGCGTCCAAACAGTACAATTAGCCAATTTTTTGTTCTTCAAGTTTAAGTAAACTACGATCCCCATTGTTAATCCTTAAACGGAAATTATTTGTAACTTTCGACAAGTATAACAATGAATGGAACAGATAGACGATTGAAATCATTGTATATATTGCTTCTATATAGTCTAAGAAACATATATGCAAAGCATCCAAATAGTACAATTCGCCAATTTTTTGTTCTTCAAGTTTAAGTGAACTACGAGCCCAATTGTTAATCCTCTAAAGGAAATTATTTGTAAATTTCGACAAGTAGAACAATGAATGGAATAGGTAGACGGTTGAAATCATTGTATATGCTGCTTCTATATAGCATAAGAAACCTATATGCAAAGCATCTAAACAGTACCATTCGCCAATTTTTTGTTCTTCAAGTTTAAGTGAACAATGAGGCTCATTGTTAATCCTTTATCGGAAATTATTTGTAACTTTCGACAAGTAGAACAATGAATGGAACAGGTAGACGATTGAAATCATTGTATATATTGCTTCCATATAGTCTAAGAAACATGTACGCAAAGCATCCAAACAGTACCATTCGCCAATTTTTTGTTCTTCAAGATTAAGTGAACAATGAGCCCCATTGTTAATCCTTTATCGGAAATTATTTGTAATTTTCGACAAGTAGAACAATGAATGGAACAGGTAGACGATTGAAATCATTGTATATGCTGCTTCTTTATAGTCTAAGAAACCTATATGCAAAACATCTAAACAGTAACATTCGCCAATTTTTGTATCTTCAAGTATTAGTGAACAACGAGCCCCATTGATAATCATGAAATGGAAATTATTTGTAACTTTCTACAAGTAGAACAATGAATGGAACAGGTAGACGGTTAAATCATTGTATATATTCCTTCTATATAGTCAAAGAAACATGTACGCAAACCATCCAAGCAGGACAATTCGCCAATTTATTGTTCTTCAAGTTTAAGTGAACAACGAGCCCCATTGTTAATCCTTTAAAGGAAATTATTTGTAAGCTTCTACAAGTAGAACAATGAATAGAACAGGTAGACGGTTGAAATCTTTGTATATGCTGCTTCTATGTAGTCTAAGAAACCTATATGCAAAGCATCTAAACAGTAACATTCGCCAATTTTTGTATCTTCAAGTATTAGTGAACAACGAGCCCCATTGATAATCATGGAATGGAAATTATTTGTAACATTCTACAAGTAGAACAATGAATAGTACAGGTATACGAGTGAAATCTTTCTATATATTGCTTCTATATAGTCTAAGATACATATATGCAAAGCATCCAAGCTGTACAATTCGCCAATTTATTGTTCTTCAAGTTTAAGTGAACAACGAGCCGCATTGTTAATCCTTTAAAGGAAATTATTTGTAAATTTCGACAAGTAGAACAATGAATAGAACAGGTAGACGGTTGAAATCTTTGTATATGCTGCTTCTATGTAGTCTAAGAAACCTATATGCAAAGCATCTAAACAGTAACATTCGCCAATTTTTGTATCTTCAAGTATTAGTGAACAACGAGCCCCATTGATAATCATGGAATGGAAATTATTTGTAACATTCTACAAGTAGAACAATGAATGGAACAGGTAGACGGTTAAATCATTGTATATATTCCTTCTATATAGTCTAAGAATCATGTACGCAAACCATCCAAGCAGTACAATTTGCCAATTTATTGTTCTTCAAGTTTTAGTGAACAACGAGCCCCATTGTTAATCCTTTAAAGGAAATTATTTGTAAATTTCGACAAGTAGAACAATGAATGGAACAGGTAGACGGTTGAAATTGTTACGTCCCGGGGACTAAAATTCTTTTTCTTTTGAGTTCATTGCCTGCGCATTTGCCAATGATTGAAATTCCTTCGGCAAATACGCAGAACGTTAATAATTGTTCTCCGATTCCGATGATGCAGGAATGCTTATGCATTCAGAGTTCTCTCTAACTGCATTACGATATCGTTTGAGATTCTCTATAACGAAAGAAATGCACATCCGGCTGCTCTGCTGACAAAGGTCGTTTCGAGTCACGTATGTCCTCCGGTCCCAGGAATTGCGAGGCAAATCAGCAGCGGCTGATGTGTGGGGCTCGGACGGAAGGGAGGATGGAGACTAGCACTCAAAATTGTTAACCTTAGCAAAACGTGACCACGGAACGTGGCTACCACCTCCACCTAGGGCCCACCCTTGTGAGGCCAAAGACGAGCTCAACTCGTCACTATCGTCTGGAAAGTCGCGAGGTGCGTAGGCATAGTCCGAGGGTTTAGTTAAGCTTAGGTTATACGCGAATAACTTCAATAGTTCGATACGCGGTAACGGACTTTATAATCCTCGTTAAACAAATAAATCTCTTGGTTTTCAATCGTAAAGTCGCGAGGTGCGTGATTGTGAACCCGCGAAACCGTGAGAGAATCCTAGATTCTCCGTGAGCGTAGTTCGGTAACGCTGTAGTTCCGAAAGACTCAGAGTTGCGCGCGAGAATTGTATTGTAAAACCTACTTATAGATTTCGTTAACCGTATATTTTAGTATTGCATGATCTATAGAATCATTAGAATAGGTAAATTCGAAAAAGTGCAGTTCTAATCCATCCACTCTTCTGTGCAGCCACTTGAACTCCGAGTTAATCTCGTCGAGAGTAAATCATAACACAAACCGCAATTATCATCGTATATTTGTATCATCTCAAAATCCAGGGTGAGTTCTAATTTGCCATTACCATAATTATCTTGTCACATTCTATGGTAAACCGCCGTCTCATTAGTGAGTTTCTCTACCGTTGGACTATTTTAAAATATACATTTTGCCTGTAAATGGGAGGTTGTTTCGGAAACGAAAGATAGATTCGATTGGATCATAATCACTCGATTTCGAGCCAGCTTCACCACCAATAAATTGTTAACGTACATGTATCTATTCAAAATCAATTATTTTATATCCAACTTAGCCGATATTATAATCCATTTCATTACCGTTTGTAACGTTCTTTGTTTAAATTTGAATACACATTGCTTTTCCCATTATAACATTGTGAGATTCAGTTCTATTATTCAATATCCTTATCCTTTAGATTTCGATTAAGCCAGACCTGTATAGGTCTTAACAGATCGACCCATCCATCCTGTCCTCTCCTCGCCTTAGGCTGGGGAGAGCTACAAAATTTTCAAATAGTGTCAACCGCGGAAACCCGCGCGCGATTCGTTTCGTCTTGGCCGTTACGCACGGAATCTACCATCCGTCGGCACCCGCTCGACGACGGACGGGACGTTCGAATAATACGCCGTTCGTAACAGCTAAAACTGGTGTCAGAAGTGGGATACGATCTGTTAAATCGAAATTTAAATCTGATAAGGATTATTGATTTAAGATCTTTCAATTTAGATTTTTGATTTAAAGGAAATTGTTTTATGTATTTTTCTCTTCTTCCACCTTCGGTCCAGAAGCTCTCTATTTATAATTTAAATTTCGTTTCATTAATTGTTCCATGATATCGTAAAATATTATTTTACTGAATTTTCTGTATTTTTACGAATTGATTTCTGGTCTACTATTATATATTGCTTTGATGACATTTATCTGTTTGATATTTTAATATTTGTGTATTTGATATATTGTTGCTATTTATGCGAATAATTTCTCTTGAATTGTGATCTATTGCATTGATGTTTTGTTACCTACTGGGAAGAAGGATTGTACATTGACAACGTCAGAATCTTTGGTATTATAAAAGAAAAAAAAAAAAAAAAAAATAATAATCTCTTAGCACCGAATTCAATCCTTGTTCTCATATATTACACACGCATATATATATATATATATATATATATATATATATATATATATATATATTGTTCCTTTCTTTTGCAAACCATACATAACTATATACATATTGTTGAAAATGAATCCGAATGGAAACGCAGCTCGGAGCGCGAACGCGACTAATGCGGCAAGCGCATTCGCCGAAGATTTAAATATTACTAATTCTATGATGACATCTATGGCAGAATGCTTCGCGGTACAAAATAGCACGTTAAATATACCGTATTTTGATGGCAAAAATATCCCTCTTAAGAATTTTCTTCAAGACGTACATAATGGGTCAATTTTCGTACCACCGGCATTAGAGGGATCGTTCCTTAGGGCAGTACTAGGCAAATTGCAAGGGGCTGCTAGAGATAGCACTTGGGGAAGAACATTCAGGAAAGTAGATGATTTGGTTAAACAGCTAAAGGAAAGATTCGCGCCTGGAAAAGGTTATTCATATTACAATCGCGAAATAGAAAATATTCGAATGAACAGGGGCGAATCCGTGAACGATTTTTCCGACAGATTAAATATTCTGGTAAATGGTGCTCGCACTGCATTAGAAGATAAATATGGATGTGACGCTGAGCGGATGATGACGCTTGTCGAGGAAAGTGCATTAGAAGCATTTATTCGAGGGCTGCCGGACGAAATAGCTTTGTATGTAGCTACGCGCGAACCCAAAACCTTAGATAGCGCGGTAAAGTTTGCTTCAAAGCTAGAGTCACGCATGAAAACAGGGGTAATTCCGGGGTTCGGACCTACTCGGTTAATGCTATCTCGCGATTCAAATCCAGATTCAGAAATAAATTCGAAGCCTATAGAATCACGTTATCGGCACAAGAATTATCGCGACCAAGAATCAAGGAGTCCTAGTCCTACCCCAGGGCCTGCAAATCGGTCGACACCACCCATTAGCATTTTGAAATCAGCTGTTCGCGAACCTGTGCCACCAGATCCATACAAGTACCAATTCCCACCATATCCACCATATCCGCCGTACTACCCTTATTATTTTGGTCCTCCTATGCCTTACAATCCTATGTACCCCTACCCGAATACCAGTCATAACTCCATGCCGAGCCCGCACAACGTTACACCACAAAACCAACCTTTACCAATCGAACCTCCTCCATTTTCCCCATACAAACGCGAACCAAGATCACCTTCCCCATTTCGGAAATCTATACAATTTCGCGAAGAATCCCCTCCGCCACGGAAAAGTGAATTTAGACCAAATTCGCCGAACTATAAATCTAATCAATTTCGATCCGAATCGCCAAATCGATTTGAAAATACGAATATAAACTCCGAAATGACTCGCTGGAGAGGCGCGACGGCGAGTTATCCGAGCCGAGAGCGTCGCAGCAAGGCCGGGACCTTGGAGGGCAACGAACCTACTTCTCTTACTCGCGTCAGCGGGAGTCACCGCTCGTAGAAATGCAAGCTAAGGAGTTCCGCGACGGTTTCGCTCGCCTCTTAGTAGATACCGGGTCGGACATAAATTTAATTAAAGTAAACGCTCTACATATAGACCAGATTGTAGAATTGCATGAATCCATTACAATAGCCGGGATAACACCGGAAAGCCTAGAAACAATTGGTACAACCACAGTCACGCTTTTGGGGCAACCTGTGAAATTTCATGCGGTAAAATCGTCTTTCCCTCTTAAAAGTGACGGAATTCTAGGAAAGGAATTTTTGCGCCAAGAATAGGCCGAAATATCTTTTGCTCATAATACACTAGTAACCAAATCAGAACCCATAAAACCTTTTAGATTTATCGGAGAAAAACCAAACACGTATAAACCGCGAAATTTTAAACCGCGTATATTTTTGTTGAAAGCCCGTACTCGTCAAGCAGTCGCTATCGATGTCATCAATCCAGAATTATTAGAAGGTTATTTACCTAAATTATCGACTAAAGCGGGTATATACATCGGGGAAGCAGCAGTTAGCGTAAATCAAGGCGTATGCCATGTGTTAGCCATAAATACCCTTGAAAAAGATATTGAGATAGAAGTTCCTCCACAAGAAATTTATCCGTTTGAATATCATAATTTCCCAGAAGAAGATAAACACTTAGAAACAGATTCTGATTCGGAATATATAGAAACGAAACATTACGGCGACAGAGTCTCCAGAATCTTAGACAAGTTACGTCTGAGTCATTTGAATATAGAAGAACGGGAACATGTAATAGATTTGATAGAAGAGTTTCCTGATTGCTTTCATTTACCGGGTGACAAATTAGAGGCAACTCCCTTAATTCAACACAGAATACACACAACTGACGATTTACCCATAAATACCCGACAGTACAGATTTCCACCAGTTTATAAAACTGAAATAGAAAACCAAATTTCTTCAAAATTAAATAGTGGGATAATTACGCCTTCAAAGTCTCCATACAATTCTCCACTTTGGATCGTACCAAAGAAACCTGATTCCCAGGGCAATCCCAGGTGGCGAATGGTAATTGATTTTCGAAAGTTAAATGAGAAAACCGTTGGTGATGCGTACCCACTACCGAACATAACAGATATTTTGGATCATTTGGGTGAAGCTAGATATTTTACAACCTTTGATTTGGCAAGTGGGTTCCAGCAAATTGAAATGGACCCACGTGACAGACAGAAAACGGCATTTTCCACACCAAATGGCCATTACGAATACATTCGAATGCCAGAGGGTCTGAAAAATGCTCCAGCTACTTTTCAAAGACTTATGGATCAAGTACTGCGCGGATTGCAAGGGGTAGAATTATTCGTATATTTGGACGACATAGTTATTTACGCTAAAACTCTAGAAGAACACGGGAAAAAGATTCGCCGCTTGTTGACTAAATTGACCGATGCTAAATTAACATTGCAACTGGACAAGTGCGAATTCTTGAAAACAGAAGTATCTTATTTAGGACACGTAATTAGTCGAAAAGGGGTAAAACCAGATCCCAGGAAAATAAAGGCAGTCAGAAAATTTCCGAAACCCCAGAATCAGAAAAACATTAGGCAGTTCCTAGGACTTGCTGGTTGCTATCGGCGATTCATAAGAGATTTCGCTGCGAAGGCCAAACCGTTAACAGCACTTTTAAAAAAGGACACCAAATTTGAATGGGGAATGGAACAGAAGCGTAGTTTTCGTGAGCTGCGCAAGGCGCTGTGCGAGTTTCCAATCCTCCAGTATCCGAATTTTGATAAACCATTTACACTTACGACGGATGCATCTGACTTTGCAATAGGTGCCGTTTTATCTCAAGAAGTTGATGGCCACGATTTGCCAGTAGCTTACCTTTCCAGGAATTTAACCAAACCGGAACAAAATTACTCCACTACTGAGAAAGAATGCTTGGCAGTTCTATACTCAGTTTTGCATTTTAGGCCGTACCTATATGGCAGAAAATTTACTTTATTCAGCGATCATGAACCACTAAAGTGGATAGATTCAATAAAGGATCCAGGTCAGAGGCTAATCCGTTGGAGATTAAAATTGCGAGATTACGAATACAACTTTGTTCATAAACCGGGTCGCCTAAATGTAAACGCAGATGCACTATCTCGTAATCCAGTAAACCCTTCCGATTCTTCATCCACGGACCATTCTTCCGATTCCGACTCCGATTCCATACAGATTTTCCCGATCCAGAAACGGGCGGCATGTTCAAAACCAACGACCACCAATTCCGAAATTCCTAAGGGACCTGGTCGACCAGTTGGCTCTAAGAACAAGCCCAAAAACCCCATAAATCCAGATTCGATTGCACTACGTACTCGACAGAAACTGAGATCAACTACTTCACCGACAATAACAGACGATAAAGACACCGACGAAACTGACGCAGAAACTGTTATACCACCAATATTACGCAAACGGAAAAGTACTTTACCTAGCCTAGATTTACCTCCGAAGTCTTTAGTTACCCCGCGAAGATCAAAACCAGGTGAAACTGACTTACAATTGGAACCCATTCGGGAGGAAAAGACGGACGAAGCTGATAATAATATGAGAAATTTACCAGACAATATTATAGTAGAAGTACAACCACCTTTAGACAACAGTGACGACGACGTTTTTATTGATACTTCAGATCAGCCAATCGATTTACAGGAATTACAAAATTCATTTGCCAAATTTGATGAATCTTTGCAACAACGCAACCTTACCCCGGAACAATCGCAATCAGACGCAACAAACGATAGTAATGAAGAAGAAATTGACGATGAGGAACTGAATAGACGAATTAAGGGGCTATTAAACCGTTATGACACATCAGAAAGACAGAATGAACAAACAAAAATTCACTGGCAACCGCGTAGATCTGTGTTTCCTACTCCTATGCCATTACGCCGACCACTAGCCTTGTCTACACCCCGTCCCTCATATCACACCTTTTCCGTACCTCAAGAAGTGTCCGCTGGAAAGGAGGAACAAAAGGTCTCATCAGCTGAAATTTCGAATGAACCTTACTATGCCGGCATTAGGATAACAGAAGATATACCACCGGATATAGAAACAACCTCACCATTAAATCTTCCTCGAAGAACGTCAAAACTGTTGAGTTTTAGTAGAGACAACTTAACTGCAACCACTGGAAATTATGTGCATTTCATTTCGTCGGACTGTGAGCTTGTCAACCCTATAGGTAGATTACTCGTAGACATAGGGGCTATAAGCATTGAAAATCTGCGAGAAATGAAACCAAGGGCCGGTCAAATTCTCATCACGACACGAGGAAAGCACAGAATTTTTAGTGTGGTTATTCAAAAGAACCATTTCGATACATTGGATATAGATCAAGTAAAAATTGGATTGGAAAATTTAAAGAAATCATTAATAAAATTGGGCATAAAATCACTCAAAATTTCGAAATCAGGAGATCTAATCGGTACACTATCTCAAGGTACATTGATAGATTTATTAATGAATACCTTTGGTGAAACCGATATCGACATAATTATTTGCAATGGTACAATTCAAGTGCCACCTGAAGAACTCCGATCGGAAATAATTTCCGAATATCACGGTAGTTTGGTAGGTGGACATAAGGGAATTACGAAAACTTATCAGAGAATTCGAGAAAGATTTTATTGGCCAGGAATGAGGAATGATGTTCAAAATTTTATAAGGACCTGCAATAGCTGTCAGGAAAACAAGATAGTACGTGTTAAAACAAGGGAGCCGATGTTAATTACAGATACCCCGTTAGAACCATTTGTTAAAGTATCCTTAGATACCGTGGGACCGTTACCTATTACTCCTAATGGCAATCGTCACATACTCACCATGCAAGATAATTTAACTAAATACTGTCTAGCCATACCTGTTCCGGATATTAAAGCAGAAACAATAGCACACGCCATAGTAGAAACACTAATTCTTCAGTTTGGAGCGCCACGTGTTATATTAACGGATAGAGGCACTAGATTCGTAAACAAACTTCTCGGGGAAATGGCAAAATTATTTAAAATGGATCACGTAACCACATCAAGCTATAGACCACAATCAAATGGAGCATTAGAAAGAAGCCACATAGTATTGACAGATTATATAAAACACTATTTAGATGATTTCGACGACTGGGATCGTTTAGTTCCCTTTTCGGGAAGTAGAAAATAAATTTCTAAATTTCGTAAATTTCGACAAGTAGAACAATGAATGGAACAGGTAGACGGTTGAAATCTTTGTATATATTGCTTCTAAATAGTCTAAGAAACGTATATGCAAAGCATCCAAACAGTACAATTCGCCAATTTTTTGTTCTTCAAGTTTAAGTGAACTACGAGCCCCATTGTTAATACTTTATCGGTAATTATTTGTAACTTTCGACAAGTAGAACAATGAATGGAACAGGTAGACGGTTGAAATCTTTGTATATATTGCTTCTATATAATCTAAGAAACATATATGCAAAGAATCTAAACAGTAACAATCGCCAATTTTTTGATCTTCAAGTTTAAGTGATCAGCGAGCCCCATTGATAATCATGAAATGGAAATTATTTGTAAATTGCGACAAGTAGAACAATGAATGGATCAGTTAGACGGTTGAAATCAATGTATATATTGCTTCTATATAATCTACGAAACATATATGCATAGCATCCAAACAGTACAACTCGCCAATTTTTTGTTCTTCAAGTTTAAGTGAACAATGAGCCCCAATGGTTAATCCTTTATCGGTAATTATTTGTAACTTTCGACAAGTAGAACAATGAATGGAACAGGTAGACGGTTCAAATCCTTGTATATATTGCGACTATATAGTCTAAGAAACATATATGCAAAGCATCCAAACAGTACCATTCGCCAATTTTTTGTTCTTCAAGTTTAAGTGAACTACGAGCCCCATTGTTAATCCTTTAAAGGAAATTATTTGTAAATTTCGACAAGTAGAACAATGAATGGAACAGGTAGACTGTTGAAATCATTGTATATATTGCTTCTATATAGTCTAAGAAACATATATACAAAGCATCGAAACAGTACAATTCGCCAATTTTTTGTTCTTCAAGTTTAAGTGAACTACGAGCCCCATTGTTAATCCTTTATCGGAAATTATTTGTAACATTCGACAAGTAGAACAATGAATGGAACAGGTAGACGGTTGAAATCTTTGTATATATTGCTTCTATATAGTCGAAGAAACATATATGCAAAGCATCCAAACAGTACAACTCGCCAATTTTATGTTCTTCAAGTTTAAGTGAACAATGAGCCCCAATGGTTAATCCTTTATCGGTAATTATTTGTAACTTTCGACAAGTAGAGCAATGAATGGAACAGGTAGACGGTTGAAATCCTTGTATATATTGCGTCTATATAGTCTAAGAAACATATATGCAAAGCATCAAAACAGTACAATTCGCCAATTTATTATTCTTCAAGTTTAAGTGAACAACGAGCCCCATTGTTAATCCTTTAAAGGAAATTATTTGTAAATTTCGACAAGTAGAACAATGAATGGAACAGGTAAACGGTTGAAATCTTTGTATATATTGCTTCTATATAATCTAAGAAACATATATGCAAAGCATCCAAACTGTACCATTCGCCAATTTTTTGTTCTTCAAGTTTAAGTGAACTACGAGCCCCATTGTTAATCATTTAAAGGAAATTATTTGTAAATTTCGGCAAGTAGAACAATGAATGGAATAGGTAGACGGTTGAAATCATTGTATATATTGCTTCTATATAGTCTAAGAAACATATATGCAAAGCATCCAAACAGTACAACTCGCCAATTTTTTGTTCTTCAAGTTTAAGTGAACAATGAGCCCCAATGGTTAATCCTTTATCGGTAATTATTTGTAACTTTCGACAAGTAGAGCAATGAATGGAACAGGTAGACGGTTGAAATCCTTGTATATATTGCGTCTATATAGTCTAAGAAACATATATGCAAAGCATCAAAACAGTACAATTCGCCAATTTATTATTCTTCAAGTTTAAGTGAACAACGAGCCCCATTGTTAATCCTTTAAAGGAAATTATTTGTAAATTTCGACAAGTAGAACAATGAATGGAACAGGTAAACGGTTGAAATCTTTGTATATATTGCTTCTATATAATCTAAGAAACATATATGCAAAGCATCCAAACTGTACCATTCGCCAATTTTTGGTTCTTCAATTTTAAGTGAACTACGAGCCCCATTGTTAATCCTTTAAAGGAAATTATTTGTAAATTGCGACAAGTAGAACAATGAATGGGTCAGTTAGACGGTTGAAATCAATGTATATATTGCTTCTATATAATCTACGAAACATATATGCATAGCATCCAAACAGTACAATTCGCCAATTTTTTGTTCTTCAAGTTTAAGTGAACTACGAGCCCCATTGTTAATCCTTTAACGGAAATTATTTGTAAATTTCGACAAGTAGAACAATGAATGGAACAGGTAGACGGTTGAAATCTTTGTATATATTGCTTCTAAATAGTCTAAGAAACGTAGATGCAAAGCATCCAAACAGTACAATTCGCCAATTTTTTGTTCTTCAAGTTTAAGTGAACTACGAGCCCCATTGTTAATACTTTATCGGTAATTATTTGTAACTTTCGACAAGTAGAACAATGAATGGAACAGGTAGACGGTTGAAATCTTTGTATATATTGCTTCTATATAATCTAAGAAACATATATGCAAAGAATCTAAACAGTAACAATCGCCAATTTTTTGATCTTCAAGTTTAAGTGATCAGCGAGCCCCATTGATAATCATGAAATGGAAATTATTTGTAAATTGCGACAAGTAGAACAATGAATGGATCAGTTAGACGGTTGAAATCAATGTATATATTGCTTCTATATAATCTACGAAACATATATGCATAGCTTCCAAACAGTACAACTCGCCAATTTTTTGTTCTTCAAGTTTAAGTGAACAATGAGCCCCAATGGTTAATCCTTTATCGGTAATTATTTGTAACTTTCGACAAGTAGAACAATGAATGGAACAGGTAGACGGTTCAAATCCTTGTATATATTGCGACTATATAGTCTAAGAAACATATATGCAAAGCATCCAAACAGTACCATTCGCCAATTTTTTGTTCTTCAAGTTTAAGTGAACTACGAGCCCCATTGTTAATCCTTTAAAGGAAATTATTTGTAAATTTCGACAAGTAGAACAATGAATGGAACAGTTAGACGGTTGAAATCCTTGTATATATTGCGTCTATATAGTCTAAGAAACATATATGCAAAGCATCAAAACAGTACAATTCGCCAATTTATTGTTCTTCAAGTTTAAGTGAACAACGAGCCCCATTGTTAATCCTTTAAAGGAAATTATTTGTAAATTTCGGCAAGTAGAACAATGAATGGAATAGGTAGACGGTTGAAATCATTGTATATATTGCTTCTATATAGACTAAGAAACATATATGCATAGCGTCCAAACAGTACAATTCGCCAATTTTTTGCTCTTCAAGTTTAAGTGAACAATGAGCCCCAATGGTTAATCCTTTATCGGTAATTATTTGTAACATTCGACAAGTAGAACAATGAATGGAACAGGTAGACGGTTGAAATCCTTGTATATATTGCGTCTATATAGTCTAAGAAACATATATGCAAAGCATCAAAACAGTACAATTCGCCAATTATTTGATCTTCAAGTTTAAGTGAACTACGAGCCCCATTGTTAATACTTTATCGGTAATTATTTGTAACTTTCGACAAGTAGAACAATGAATGGAACAGTTAGACGGTTGAAATCTTTGTATATATTGCTTCTATATAATCTAAGAAACATATATGCAAAGCATCTAAACAGTAACAATCGCCAATTTTTTGATCTTCAAGTTTAAGTGATCAGCGAGCCCCATTGATAATCATGAAATGGAAATTATTTGTAACTTTCTACAAGTAGAACAATGAATAGTACAGGTAGACGGTTGAAATCTTTGTATATATTGCTTGTAAATAGTCTAAGAAACGTATATGCAAAGCATCCAAACAGTACAATTCGCCAATTTTTGGTTCTTCAAGTTTAAGTGAACTACGAGCCCCATTGTTTATCCTTTAAAGGAAATTATTTGTAAATTGCGACAAGTAGAACAATGAATGGATCAGTTAGACGGTTGAAATCATTGTATATATTGCTTCTATATAATCTACGAAACATATATGCATAGCATCCAAACAGTACAATTCGCCAATTTTTTGTTCTTCAAGTTTAAGTGAACTACGAGCCCCATTGTTAATCCTTTAACGGAAATTAATTGTAACTTTCTACAAGTAGAACAATGATTGGAACACGTAGACGGTTGAAATCTTTGTATATATTGCTTCCATATAGTCTAAGAAACATGTACGCAAAGCATCCAAACAGTACCATTCGCCAATTTTTTGTTCTTCAAGTTTAAGTGAACAATGAGCCCCAATGGTTAATCCTTTATCGGAAATTATTTGTAATTTTCGACAAGTAGAACAATGATTGGAACACGTAGACGGTTGAAATCTTTGTATATATTGCTTCCATATAGTCTAAGAAACATTTATGCAAAGCATCCAAACATTACCATTCGCCAATTTTTTGTCCTTCAAGTTTAAGTGAACAATGAGCCCCATTGTTAATCCTTTAAAGGAAATTATTTGTAAATTTCGACAAGTAGAACAATGATTGGAACACGTAGACGGTTGAAATCTTTGTATATATTGCTTCCATATAGTCTAAGAAACATTTATGCAAAGCATCCAAACATTACCATTCGCCAATTTTTTGTCCTTCAAGTTTAAGTGAACAATGAGCCCCATTGTTAATCCTTTATCGGAAATTATTTGTAACTTTCGACAAGTGGAACAATGAATGGAACAGGTAGACGGTTGAAATCTTTGTATATATTGCTTCTATATAGTCTAAGAAACATATATGCAAAGCATCCAAACAGTACAACTCGCCAATTTTTTGTTCTTCAAGTTTAAGTGAACAATGAGCCCCAATGGTTAATCCTTTATCGGTAATTATTTGTAACTTTCGACAAGTAGAACAATGAATGGAACTGGTAGACGGTTGAAATCCTTGTATATATTGCGTCTATATAGTCTAAGAAACATATATGCAAAGCATCAAAACAGTACAATTCGCCAATTTATTGTTCTTCAAGTTTAAGTGAACAACGAGCCCCATTGTTAATCCTTTAAAGGAAATTATTTGTAAATTTCGACAAGTAGAACAATGAATGGAACAGGTAAACGGATGAAATCTTTGTATATATTGCTTCTATATAATCTAAGAAACATATATGCAAAGCATCCAAACAGTACCATTCGCCAATTTTATGTTCTTCAAGTTTAAGTGAACTAGGAGCCCCATTGTTAATCCTTTAAAGGAAATTATTTGTAAATTTCGGCAAGTAGAACAATGAATGGAATAGGTAGACGGTTGAATTCATTGTATATATTGCTTCTATATAGTCTAAGAAACATATATGCATAGCGTCCAAACAGTACAATTCGCCAATTTTTTGCTCTTCAAGTTTAAGTGAACAATGAGCCCCAATGGTTAATCCTTTATCGGTAATTATTTGTAACATTCGACAAGTAGAACAATGAATGGAACAGGTAGACGGTTGAAATCCTTGTATATATTGCGTCTATGTAGTCTAAGAAACATATATGCAAAGCATCAAAACAGTACAATTCGCCAATTATTTGATCTTCAAGTTTAAGTGAACTACGAGCCCCATTGTTAATACTTTATCGGTAATTATTTGTAACTTTCGACAAGTAGAACAATGAATGGAACAGGTAGACGGTTGAAATCTTTGTATATATTGCTTCTATATAATCTAAAAAACATATATGCAAAGCATCTAAACAGTAACAATCGCCAATTTTTTGATCTTCAAGTTTAAGTGATCAGCGAGCCCCATTGTTAAAACTTTAACGGAAATTATTTGTAACTTGCGACAAGTAGAACAATGAATGGAACAGGTAGACGGTTGAAATCATTATATATATTGCTTCTACATAGTCTGAGAAACATATATGCAAATTATCCAAACAGTACCATTCGCCAATTTTTTGTTCTTCAAGTTTATGTGAACTACGAGCCCCATTGTTAATACTTTAACGGAAATTAATTGTAATTTTCTACAAGTAGAACAATGAATGGAACAGGTAGACGGAGGAAATCCTTCTATATATTGCTTCTATATAGTCTAAGAAACATATATGCAAAGCATCCAAACAGTACAATTCGCCAATTTTTTGCTCTTCAAGTTTAAGCGAACTACGAGCCCCATTGTTAATCCTTTAAAGGAAATTATTTGTAAATTTCGACAAGTAGTACAATGAATGGAACAGGTAGACGGTTGAAATCTTTGTATATATTGCTTCTATATAGTCTAAGAAACATATATGCAAAGCATCCAAAAAGTACAATTCGCCAATTTTTTGTTCTTCAAGTTTATGTGAACTACGAGCCCCATTGTTAATACTTTAACGGAAATTAATTGTAATTTTCGACAAGTAGAACAATGAATGGAACAGGTAGACGGTTGAAATCTTTGTATATATTGCTTCTATATAATCTAAGAAACATATACGCAAAGCATCCAAACAGTACAATTTGCCAATTTTTTGTTCTTCAAGTTTAAGTGAACTACGAGCCGCATTGTTAATCCTTTAAAGGAAATTATTTGTAAATTTCGACAAGTAGAACAATGATTGGAACACTTAGACGGTTGAACTTTTTGTATATATTGCTTCCATATAGTCTAAGAAACATGTACGCAAAGCATCCAAACAGTACAATTCGCCAATTTTATGTTCTTCAAGTTTAAATGAACTACGAGCCCCATTGTTAATCATTTAACGGAAATTATTTGTAACATTCGACAAGTAGAACAATGAATGGAACAGGTAGACGGAGGAAATCCTTCTATATATTGCTTCTATATAGTCTAAGAAACATATATGCAAAGCATCCAAACAGTACAATTCGCCAATTTTTTGCTCTTCAAGTTTAAGTGAACAATGAGCCCCAATGGTTAATCCTTTATCGGTAATTATTTGTAACATTCGACAAGTAGAACAATGAATGGAACAGGTAGACGGTTGAAATCCTTGTATATATTGCGTCTATGTAGTCTAAGAAACATATATGCAAAGCATCAAAACAGTACAATTCGCCAATTATTTGATCTTCAAGTTTAAGTGAACTACGAGCCCCATTGTTAATCCTTTAAAGGAAATTATTTGTAAATTTCGACAAGTAGAACAATGAATGGATCATGTAGAAGGTTGAAATCATTGTATATATTACTTCTATATAGTCTAAGAAACATATATGCAAAGCATCCAAACAGTACACTTCGCCAATTTTTTGTTCTTCAAGTTTAAGTGAACTACGAGCCACATTGTTAATCCTTTAAAGGAAATTATTTGTAAATTCCGACAAGTAGAACAATGAATGGATCAGTTAGACGGTTGAAATCATTGTATATATTGCTTCTATATAATCTACGAAACATATATGCATAGCATCCAAACAGTACAATTCGCCAATTTTTTGTTCTTCAAGTTTAAGTGAACTACGAGCCCCATTGTTAATCCATTAACGGAAATTAATTGTAACTTTCTACAAGTAGAACAATGATTGGAACACGTAGACGGTTGAAATCTTTGTATATATTGCTTCCATATAGTCTAAGAAACATGTACGCAAAGCATCCAAACAGTACCATTCGCCAATTTTTTGTTCTTCAAGTTTAAGTGAACAATGAGCCCCAATGGTTAATCCTTTATCGGAAATTATTTGTAATTTTCGACAAGTAGAACAATGATTGGAACACGTAGACGGTTGAAATCTTTGTATATATTGCTTCCATATAGTCTAAGAAACATTTATGCAAAGCATCCAAACATTACCATTCGCCAATTTTTTGTCCTTCAAGTTTAATTGAACAATGAGCCCCATTGTTAATCCTTTAAAGGAAATTATTTGTAAATTTCGACAAGTAGAACAATGATTGGAACACGTAGACGGTTGAAATCTTTGTATATATTGCTTCCATATAGTCTAAGAAACATTTATGCAAAGCATCCAAACATTACCATTCGCCAATTTTTTGTCCTTCAAGTTTAAGTGAACAATGAGCCCCATTGTTAATCCTTTATCGGAAATTATTTGTAACTTTCGACAAGTGGAACAATGAATGGAACAGGTAGACGGTTGAAATCTTTGTATATATTGCTTCTATATAGTCTAAGAAACATATATGCAAAGCATCCAAACAGTACAACTCGCCAATTTTTTGTTCTTCAAGTTTAAGTGAACAATGAGCCCCAATGGTTAATCCTTTATCGGTAATTATTTGTAACTTTCGACAAGTAGAACAATGAATGGAACTGGTAGACGGTTGAAATCCTTGTATATATTGCGTCTATATAGTCTAAGAAACATATATGCAAAGCATCAAAACAGTACAATTCGCCAATTTATTGTTCTTCAAGTTTAAGTGAACAACGAGCCCCATTGTTAATCCTTTAAAGGAAATTATTTGTAAATTTCGACAAGTAGAACAATGAATGGAACAGGTAAACGGATGAAATCTTTGTATATATTGCTTCTATATAATCTAAGAAACATATATGCAAAGCATCCAAACAGTACCATTCGCCAATTTTATGTTCTTCAAGTTTAAGTGAACTAGGAGCCCCATTGTTAATCCTTTAAAGGAAATTATTTGTAAATTTCGGCAAGTAGAACAATGAATGGAATAGGTAGACGGTTGAATTCATTGTATATATTGCTTCTATATAGTCTAAGAAACATATATGCATAGCGTCCAAACAGTACAATTCGCCAATTTTTTGCTCTTCAAGTTTAAGTGAACAATGAGCCCCAATGGTTAATCCTTTATCGGTAATTATTTGTAACATTCGACAAGTAGAACAATGAATGGAACAGGTAGACGGTTGAAATCCTTGTATATATTGCGTCTATGTAGTCTAAGAAACATATATGCAAAGCATCAAAACAGTACAATTCGCCAATTATTTGATCTTCAAGTTTAAGTGAACTACGAGCCCCATTGTTAATACTTTATCGGTAATTATTTGTAACTTTCGACAAGTAGAACAATGAATGGAACAGGTAGACGGTTGAAATCTTTGTATATATTGCTTCTATATAATCTAAAAAACATATATGCAAAGCATCTAAACAGTAACAATCGCCAATTTTTTGATCTTCAAGTTTAAGTGATCAGCGAGCCCCATTGTTAAAACTTTAACGGAAATTATTTGTAACTTGCGACAAGTAGAACAATGAATGGAACAGGTAGACGGTTGAAATCATTATATATATTGCTTCTACATAGTCTGAGAAACATATATGCAAAGCATCCAAACAGTACCATTCGCCAATTTTTTGTTCTTCAAGTTTATGTGAACTACGAGCCCCATTGTTAATACTTTAACGGAAATTAATTGTAATTTTCTACAAGTAGAACAATGAATGGAACAGGTAGACGGAGGAAATCCTTCTATATATTGCTTCTATATAGACTAAGAAACATATATGCAAAGCATCCAAACAGTACAATTCGCCAATTTTTTGCTCTTCAAGTTTAAGCGAACTACGAGCCCCATTGTTAATCCTTTAAAGGAAATTATTTGTAAATTTCGACAAGTAGTACAATGAATGGAACAGGTAGACGGTTGAAATCTTTGTATATATTGCTTCTATATAGTCTAAGAAACATATATGCAAAGCATCCAAAAAGTACAATTCGCCAATTTTTTGTTCTTCAAGTTTATGTGAACTACGAGCCCCATTGTTAATACTTTAACGGAAATTAATTGTAATTTTCGACAAGTAGAACAATGAATGGAACAGGTAGACGGTTGAAATCTTTGTATATATTGCTTCTATATAATCTAAGAAACATATACGCAAAGCATCCAAACAGTACAATTTGCCAATTTTTTGTTCTTCAAGTTTAAGTGAACTACGAGCCGCATTGTTAATCCTTTAAAGGAAATTATTTGTAAATTTCGACAAGTAGAACAATGATTGGAACACTTAGACGGTTGAACTTTTTGTATATATTGCTTCCATATAGTCTAAGAAACATGTACGCAAAGCATCCAAACAGTACAATTCGCCAATTTTATGTTCTTCAAGTTTAAATGAACTACGAGCCCCATTGTTAATCATTTAACGGAAATTATTTGTAACATTCGACAAGTAGAACAATGAATGGAACAGGTAGACGGAGGAAATCCTTCTATATATTGCTTCTATATAGTCTAAGAAACATATAAGCAAAGCATCCAAACAGTACAATTCGCCAATTTTTTGCTCTTCAAGTTTAAGTGAACAATGAGCCCCAATGGTTAATCCATTATCGGTAATTATTTGTAACATTCGACAAGTAGAACAATGAATGGAACAGGTAGACGGTTGAAATCCTTGTATATATTGCGTCTATGTAGTCTAAGAAACATATATGCAAAGCATCAAAACAGTACAATTCGCCAATTATTTGATCTTCAAGTTTAAGTGAACTACGAGCCCCATTGTTAATCCTTTAAAGGAAATTATTTGTAAATTTCGACAAGTAGAACAATGAATGGATCATGTAGAAGGTTGAAATCATTGTATATATTACTTCTATATAGTCTAAGAAACATATATGCAAAGCATCCAAACAGTACACTTCGCCAATTTTTTGTTCTTCAAGTTTAAGTGAACTACGAGCCACATTGTTAATCCTTTAAAGGAAATTATTTGTAAATTCCGACAAGTAGAACAATGAATGGATCAGGTAGACGGTTGAAATAATTGTATATAATGCTTCTATATAATCTACGAAACATATATGCAAAGCATCCAAACAGTACAATTCGCCAATTTTTTGTTCTTCAAGTTTAAGTGAACTAAAAGCCCCATTGTTAATCCTTTAACGGAAATTAATTGTAACTTTCGACAAGTAGAACAATGAATGGAACAGGTAGACGGTTTCAATCTTCGTATATATTGCTTCTATATAGTCTAAGAAACATATATGCAAAGCATCCAAACAGTACAATTCGCCAATTTTTTGTTCTTCAAGTTTAAGTGAACAATGCGCCCCAATGGTTAATCCTTTATCGGTAATTATTTGTAACTTTCGACAAGTAGAACAATGAATGGAACAGGTAGACGGTTGAAATCTTTGTATATATTGCGTCTATATAGTCTAAGAAACATATATGCAAATCATCAAAACAGTACAATTCGCCAATTTATTGTTCTTCAAGTTTAAGTGAACAACGAGCCCCATTGTTAATCCTTTAAAGGAAATTATTTGTAAATTTCGACAAGTAGAACAATGAATGGAACAGGTAAACGGATGAAATCTTTGTATATATTGCTTCTATATAATCTAAGAAACATATATGCAAAGCATCCAAACAGTACCATTCGCCAATTTTTTGTTCTGCAAGTTTAAGTGAACTACGAGCCCCATTGTTAATCCTTTAAAGGAAATTATTTGTAAATTTCGGCAAGTAGAACAATGAATGGAATAGGTAGACGGTTGAAATCATTGTATATATTGCTTCTATATAGTCTAAGAAACATATATGCATAGCGTCCAAACAGTACAATTCGCCAATTTTTTGCTCTTCAAGTTTAAGTGAACAATGAGCCCCAATGGTTAATCCTTTATCGGTAATTATTTGTAACATTCGACAAGTAGAACAATGAATGGAACAGGTAGACGGTTGAAATCCTTGTATATATTGCGTCTATGTAGTCTAAGAAACATATATGCAAAGCATCAAAACAGTACAATTCGCCAATTATTTGATCTTCAAGTTTAAGTGAACTACGAGCCCCATTGTTAATACTTTATCGGTAATTATTTGTAACTTTCGACAAGTAGAACAATGAGTGGAACAGGTAGACGGTTGAAATCTTTGTATATATTGCGTCTATATAGTCTAAGAAACATATATGCAAAGCATCCAAACAGTACCATTCGCCAATTTTTTGTTCTTCAAGTTTATGTGAACTACGAGCCCCATTGTTAATACTTTAACGGAAATTAATTGTAATTTTCTACAAGTAGAACAATGAATGGAACAGGTAGACGGAGGAAATCCTTCTATATATTGCTTCTATATAGTCTAAGAAACATATATGCAAAGCATCCAAACAGTACAATTCGCCAATTTTTTGCTCTTCAAGTTTAAGCGAACTACGAGCCCCATTGTTAATCCTATAAAGGAAATTATTTGTAAATTTCGACAAGTAGAACAATGATTGGAACACGTAGACGGTTGAAATCTTTGTATAAATTGCTTCCATATAGTCTAAGAAACATGCACGCAAAGCATCCAAACAGTACCAGTCGCCAATTTTTTGTTCTTCAAGTTTAAGTGACCAATGAGCCCCAATGGTTAATCCTTTATCGGAAATTATTTGTTACATTCGACAAGTAGTACAATGAATGGAACAGGTAGACGGTTGAAATCTTTGTATATATTGCTTCTATATAGTCTAAGAAACATATATGCAAAGCATCCAAAAAGTACAATTCGCCAATTTTTTGTTCTTCAAGTTTATGTGAACTACGAGCCCCATTGTTAATACTTTAACGGAAATTAATTGTAATTTTCTACAAGTAGACAATGAATGGAACAGGTAGACGGAGGAAATCCTTCTATATATTGCTTCTATATAGTCTAAGAAACATATATGCAAAGCATCCAAACAGTACAATTCGCCAATTTTTTGCTCTTCAAGTTTAAGCGAACTACGAGCCCCATTGTTAATCCTTTAAAGGAAATTATTTGTAAATTCCGACAAGTAGAACAATGAATGGATCAGGTAGACGGTTGAAATAATTGTATATATTGCTTCTATATAATCTACGAAACATATATGCAAAGCATCCAAACAGTACAATTCGCCAATTTTTTGTTCTTCAAGTTTAAGTGAACTACGAGCCCCATTGTTAATCCTTTAAAGGAAATTATTTGTAAATTTCGACAAGTAGAACAATGAATGGAACAGGTAAACGGATGAAATCTTTGTATATATTGCTTCTATATAATCTAAGAAACATATATGCAAAGCATCCAAACAGTACAATTCGCCAATTATTTCATCTTCATGTTTAAGTGAACTACGAGCCCCATTGTTAATCCTTTAAAGGAAATTATTTGTAAATTTCGACATGTAGAACAATGAATGGATCATGTAGACGGTTGAAATCATTGTATATATTGCTTCTATATAATCTAAGAGACACATATGCAAAGCATCCAAACAGTACAATTCGCCAATTATTTCATCTTCATGTTTAAGTGAACTACGAGCCCCATTGTTAATCCTTTAAAGGAAATTATTTGTAAATTTCGACAAGTAGAACAATGAATGGATCATGTAGAAGGTTGAAATCATTGTATATATTACTTCTATATAGTCTAAGAAACATATATGCAAAGCATCCAAACAGTACACTTCGCCAATTTTTTGTTCTTCAAGTTTAAGTGAACTACGAGCCACATTGTTAATCCTTTAAAGGAAATTATTTGTAAATTCCGACAAGTAGAACAATGAATGGATCAGGTAGACGGTTGAAATAATTGTATATATTGCTTCTATATAATCTACGAAACATATATGCAAAGCATCCAAACAGTACAATTCGCCAATTTTTTGTTCTTCAAGTTTAAGTGAACTACGAGCCCCATTGTTAATCCTTTAACGGAAATTAATTGTAACTTTCGACAAGTTGAACAATGAATGGAACAGGTAGACGGTTTCAATCTTTGTATATATTGCTTCTATATAGTCTAAGAAACATATATGCAAAGCATCCAAACAGTACAATTCGCCAATTTTTTGTTCTTCAAGTTTAAGTGAACAATGCGCCCCAATGGTTAATCCTTTATCGGTAATTATTTGTAACTTTCGACAAGTAGAACAATGAATGGAACAGGTAGACGGTTGAAATCTTTGTATATATTGCGTCTATATAGTCTAAGAAACATATATGCAAATCATCAAAACAGTACAATTCGCCAATTTATTGTTCTTCAAGTTTAAGTGAACAACGAGCCCCATTGTTAATCCTTTAAAGGAAATTATTTGTAAATTTCGACAAGTAGAACAATGAATGGAACAGGTAAACGGATGAAATCCATGTATATATTGCGTCTATATAGTCTAAGAAACATATATGCAAAGCATCAAAACAGTACAATTCGCCAATTTATTGTTCTTCAAGTTTAAGTGAACAACGAGCCCCATTGTTAATCCTTTAAAGGAAATTATTTGTAAATTTCGGCAAGTAGAACAATGAATGGAATAGGTAGACGGTTGAAATCATTGTATATATTGCTTCTATATAATCTAAGAAACATATATGCAAAGCATCCAAACAGTACCATTCGCCAATTTTTTGTTCTTCAAGTTTAAGTGAACTACGAGCCCCATTGTTAATCCTTTAAAGGAAATTATTTGTAAATTTCGGCAAGTAGAACAATGAATGGAATAGGTAGACGGTTGAAATCATTGTATATATTGCTTCTATATAGTCTAAGAAACATATATGCATAGCGTCCAAACAGTACAATTCGCCAATTTTTTGCTCTTCAAGTTTAAGTGAACAATGAGCCCCAATGGTTAATCCTTTATCGGTAATTATTTGTAACATTCGACAAGTAGAACAATGAATGGAACAGGTAGACGGTTGAAATCCTTGTATATATTGCGTCTATGTAGTCTAAGAAACATATATGCAAAGCATCAAAACAGTACAATTCGCCAATTATTTGATCTTCAAGTTTAAGTGAACTACGAGCCCCATTGTTAATACTTTATCGGTAATTATTTGTAACTTTCGACAAGTAGAACAATGAATGGAACAGGTAGACGGTTGAAATCTTTGTATATATTGCTTCTATATAATCTAAGAAACATATATGCAAAGCATCTAAACAGTAACAATCGCCAATTTTTTGATCTTCAAGTTTAAGTGATCAGCGAGCCCCATTGTTAAAACATTAACGGAAATTAATTGTAATTTTCTACAAGTAGAACAATGAATGGAACAGGTAGACGGAGGAAATCCTTCTATATATTGCTTCTATATAGTCTAAGAAACATATATGCAAAGCATCCAAACAGAACAATTCGCCAATTTTTTGCTCTTCAAGTTTAAGCGAACTGCGAGCCCCATTGTTAATCCTTTAAAGGAAATTATTTGTAAATTTCGACAAGTAGAACAATGATTGGAACACGTAGACAGTTGAAATCTTTGTATATATTGCTTCCATATAGTCTAAGAAACATGTACGCAAAGCATCCAAACAGTACCAGTCGCCAATTTTTTGTTCTTCAAGTTTAAGTGACCAATGAGCCCCAATGGTTAATCCTTTATCGGAAATTATTGGTTACATTCGACAAGTAGTACAATGAATGGAACAGGTAGACGGTTGAAATCTTTGTATATATTGCTTCTATATAGTCTAAGAAACATATATGCAAAGCATCCAAAAAGTACAATTCGCCAATTTTTTGTTCTACAAGTTTATGTGAACTACGAGCCCCATTGTTAATACTTTAACGGAAATTAATTGTAAATTTCGACAAGTAGAACAATGATTGGAACACGTAGACGGTTGAAATCTTTGTATATATTGCTTCCATATAGTCTAAGAAACATGTACGCAAAGCATCCAAACAGTACCAGTCGCCAATTTTTTGTTCTTCAAGTTTAAGAGACCAATGAGCCCCAATGGTTAATCCTTTATCGGAAATTACTTGTAACTTTCGACAAGTAGAACAATGAATGGAACAGGTAGACGGTTGAAATCCTTGTATATATTGCGTCTATATAGTCTAAGAAACATATATGCAAAGCATCCAAACAGTATCATTCGCCAATTTTTTGTTCTTCAAGTTTAAATGAACTACGAGCCCCATTGTTAATCCTATAAAGGAAATTATTTGTAAATTTCGACAAGTAGAACAATGATTGGAACACGTAGACGGTTGAAATCTTTGTATAAATTGCTTCCATATAGTCTAAGAAACATGCACGCAAAGCATCCAAACAGTACCAGTCGCCAATTTTTTGTTCTTCAAGTTTAAGTGACCAATGAGCCCCAATGGTTAATCCTTTATCGGAAATTATTTGTTACATTCGACAAGTAGTACAATGAATGGAACAGGTAGACGGTTGAAATCTTTGTATATATTGCTTCTATATAGTCTAAGAAACATATATGCAAAGCATCCAAAAAGTACAATTCGCCAATTTTTTGTTCTTCAAGTTTAAGTGAACTACGAGCCCCATTGTTAATCCTTTAAAGGAAATTATTTGTAAATTTCGACAAGTAGAACAATGAATGGAACAGGTAGACGGTTGAAATCATTGTATATATTGCTTCTATATAATCTAAGAGACACATATGCAAAGCATCCAAACAGTACAATTCGCCAATTATTTCATCTTCATGTTTAAGTGAACTACGAGCCCCATTGTTAATCCTTTAAAGGAAATTATTTGTAAATTTCGACAAGTAGAACAATGAATGGATCATGTAGACGGTTGAAATCATTGTATATATTGCTTCTATATAATCTAAGAGACACATATGCAAAGCATCCAAACAGTACAATTCGCCAATTATTTCATCTTCATGTTTAAGTGAACTACGAGCCCCATTGTTAATCCTTTAAAGGAAATTATTTGTAAATTTCGACAAGTAGAACAATGAATGGATCATGTAGAAGGTTGAAATCATTGTATATATTACTTCTATATAGTCTAAGAAACATATATGCAAAGCATCCAAACAGTACACTTCGCCAATTTTTTGTTCTTCAAGTTTAAGTGAACTACGAGCCACATTGTTAATCCTTTAAAGGAAATTATTTGTAAATTCCGACAAGTAGAACAACGAATGGATCAGGTAGACGGTTGAAATAATTGTATATATTGCTTCTATATAATCTACGAAACATATATGCAAAGCATCCAAACAGTACAATTCGCCAATTTTTTGTTCTTCAAGTTTAAGTGAACTACGAGCCCCATTGTTAATCCTTTAACGGAAATTAATTGTAACTTTCGACAAGTAGAACAATGAATGGAACAGGTAGACGGTTTCAATCTTTGTATATATTGCTTCTATATAATCTACGAAACATATATGCAAAGCATCCAAACAGTACAATTCGCCAATTTATTGTTCTTCAAGTTTAAGTGAACAACGAGCCCCATTCTTAATCCTTTAAAGGAAATTATTTGTAAATTTCGACAAGTAGAACAATGAATGGAACAGGTAAACGGATGAAATCTTTGTATATATTGCTTCCATATAGTCTAAGAAACATTTATGCAAAGCATCCAAACATTACCATTCGCCAATTTTTTGTCCTTCAAGTTTAAGTGAACAATGAGCCCCATTGTTAATCCTTTATCGGAAATTATTTGTAACTTACGACAAGTGGAACAATGAATGGAACAGGTAGACGGTTGAAATCTTTGTATATATTGCTTCTATATAGTCTAAGAAACATATATGCAAAGCATCCAAACAGTACAACTCGCCAATTTTTTGTTCTTCAAGTTTAAGTGAACAATGAGCCCCAATGGTTAATCCTTTATCGGTAATTATTTGTAACTTTCGACAAGTAGAACAATGAATGGAACTGGTAGACGGTTGAAATCCTTGTATATATTGCGTCTATATAGTCTAAGAAACAAATATGCAAAGCATCAAAACAGTACAATTCGCCAATTTATTGTTCTTCAAGTTTATGTGAACAACGAGCCCCATTGTTAATACTTTAACGGAAATTAATTGTAATTTTCTACAAGTAGAACAATGAATGGAACAGGTAGACGGAGGAAATCCTTCTATATATTGCTTCTATATAGTCTAAGAAACATATATGCAAAGCATCCAAACAGTACAATTCGCCAATTTTTTGCTCTTCAAGTTTAAGCGAACTACGAGCCCCATTGTTAATCCTTTAAAGGAAATTATTTGTAAATTTCGACAAGTAGTACAATGAATGGAACAGGTAGACGGTTGAAATCTTTGTATATATTGCTTCTATATAGTCTAAGAAACATATATGCAAAGCATCCAAAAAGTACAATTCGCCAATTTTTTGTTCTTCAAGTTTATGTGAACTACGAGCCCCATTGTTAATACTTTAACGGAAATTAATTGTAATTTTCGACAAGTAGAACAATGAATGGAACAGGTAGACGGTTGAAATCTTTGTATATATTGCTTCTATATAATCTAAGAAACATATACGCAAAGCATCCAAACAGTACAATTTGCCAATTTTTTGTTCTTCAAGTTTAAGTGAACTACGAGCCGCATTGTTAATCCTTTAAAGGAAATTATTTGTAAATTTCGACAAGTAGAACAATGATTGGAACACTTAGACGGTTGAACTTTTTGTATATATTGCTTCCATATAGTCTAAGAAACATGTACGCAAAGCATCCAAACAGTACAATTCGCCAATTTTATGTTCTTCAAGTTTAAATGAACTACGAGCCCCATTGTTAATCATTTAACGGAAATTATTTGTAACATTCGACAAGTAGAACAATGAATGGAACAGGTAGACGGAGGAAATCCTTCTATATATTGCTTCTATATAGTCTAAGAAACATATATGCAAAGCATCCAAACAGTACAATTCGCCAATTTTTTGCTCTTCAAGTTTAAGTGAACAATGAGCCCCAATGGTTAATCCTTTATCGGTAATTATTTGTAACATTCGACAAGTAGAACAATGAATGGAACAGGTAGACGGTTGAAATCCTTGTATATATTGCGTCTATGTAGTCTAAGAAACATATATGCAAAGCATCAAAACAGTACAATTCGCCAATTATTTGATCTTCAAGTTTAAGTGAACTACGAGCCCCATTGTTAATCCTTTAAAGGAAATTATTTGTAAATTTCGACAAGTAGAACAATGAATGGATCATGTAGAAGGTTGAAATCATTGTATATATTACTTCTATATAGTCTAAGAAACATATATGCAAAGCATCCAAACAGTACACTTCGCCAATTTTTTGTTCTTCAAGTTTAAGTGAACTACGAGCCACATTGTTAATCCTTTAAAGGAAATTATTTGTAAATTCCGACAAGTAGAACAATGAATGGATCAGTTAGACGGTTGAAATCATTGTATATATTGCTTCTATATAATCTACGAAACATGTATGCATAGCATCCAAACAGTACAATTCGCCAATTTTTTGTTCTTCAAGTTTAAGTGAACTACGAGCCCCATTGTTAATCCATTAACGGAAATTAATTGTAACTTTCTACAAGTAGAACAATGATTGGAACACGTAGACGGTTGAAATCTTTGTATATATTGCTTCCATATAGTCTAAGAAACATGTACGCAAAGCATCCAAACAGTACCATTCGCCAATTTTTTGTTCTTCAAGTTTAAGTGAACAATGAGCCCCAATGGTTAATCCTTTATCGGAAATTATTTGTAATTTTCGACAAGTAGAACAATGATTGGAACACGTAGACGGTTGAAATCTTTGTATATATTGCTTCCATATAGTCTAAGAAACATTTATGCAAAGCATCCAAACATTACCATTCGCCAATTTTTTGTCCTTCAAGTTTAAGTGAACAATGAGCCCCATTGTTAATCCTTTAAAGGAAATTATTTGTAAATTTCGACAAGTAGAACAATGATTGGAACACGTAGACGGTTGAAATCTTTGTATATATTGCTTCCATATAGTCTAAGAAACATTTATGCAAAGCATCCAAACATTACCATTCGCCAATTTTTTGTCCTTCAAGTTTAAGTGAACAATGAGCCCCATTGTTAATCCTTTATCGGAAATTATTTGTAACTTTCGACAAGTGGAACAATGAATGGAACAGGTAGACGGTTGAAATCTTTGTATATATTGCTTCTATATAGTCTAAGAAACATATATGCAAAGCATCCAAACAGTACAACTCGCCAATTTTTTGTTCTTCAAGTTTAAGTGAACAATGAGCCCCAATGGTTAATCCTTTATCGGTAATTATTTGTAACTTTCGACAAGTAGAACAATGAATGGAACTGGTAGACGGTTGAAATCCTTGTATATATTGCGTCTATATAGTCTAAGAAACATATATGCAAAGCATCAAAACAGTACAATTCGCCAATTTATTGTTCTTCAAGTTTAAGTGAACAACGAGCCCCATTGTTAATCCTTTAAAGGAAATTATTTGTAAATTTCGACAAGTAGAACAATGAATGGAACAGGTAAACGGATGAAATCTTTGTATATATTGCTTCTATATAATCTAAGAAACATATATGCAAAGCATCCAAACAGTACCATTCGCCAATTTTATGTTCTTCAAGTTTAAGTGAACTAGGAGCCCCATTGTTAATCCTTTAAAGGAAATTATTTGTAAATTTCGGCAAGTAGAACAATGAATGGAATAGGTAGACGGTTGAATTCATTGTATATATTGCTTCTATATAGTCTAAGAAACATATATGCATAGCGTCCAAACAGTACAATTCGCCAATTTTTTGCTCTTCAAGTTTAAGTGAACAATGAGCCCCAATGGTTAATCCTTTATCGGTAATTATTTGTAACATTCGACAAGTAGAACAATGAATGGAACAGGTAGACGGTTGAAATCCTTGTATATATTGCGTCTATGTAGTCTAAGAAACATATATGCAAAGCATCAAAACAGTACAATTCGCCAATTATTTGATCTTCAAGTTTAAGTGAACTACGAGCCCCATTGTTAATACTTTATCGGTAATTATTTGTAACTTTCGACAAGTAGAACAATGAATGGAACAGGTAGACGGTTGAAATCTTTGTATATATTGCTTCTATATAATCTAAAAAACATATATGCAAAGCATCTAAACAGTAACAATCGCCAATTTTTTGATCTTCAAGTTTAAGTGATCAGCGAGCCCCATTGTTAAAACTTTAACGGAAATTATTTGTAACTTGCGACAAGTAGAACAATGAATGGAACAGGTAGACGGTTGAAATCATTATATATATTGCTTCTACATAGTCTGAGAAACATATATGCAAAGCATCCAAACAGTACCATTCGCCAATTTTTTGTTCTTCAAGTTTATGTGAACTACGAGCCCCATTGTTAATACTTTAACGGAAATTAATTGTAATTTTCTACAAGTAGAACAATGAATGGAACAGGTAGACGGAGGAAATCCTTCTATATATTGCTTCTATATAGTCTAAGAAACATATATGCAAAGCATCCAAACAGTACAATTCGCCAATTTTTTGCTCTTCAAGTTTAAGCGAACTACGAGCCCCATTGTTAATCCTTTAAAGGAAATTATTTGTAAATTTCGACAAGTAGTACAATGAATGGAACAGGTAGACGGTTGAAATCTTTGTATATATTGCTTCTATATAGTCTAAGAAACATATATGCAAAGCATCCAAAAAGTACAATTCGCCAATTTTTTGTTCTTCAAGTTTATGTGAACTACGAGCCCCATTGTTAATACTTTAACGGAAATTAATTGTAATTTTCGACAAGTAGAACAATGAATGGAACAGGTAGACGGTTGAAATCTTTGTATATATTGCTTCTATATAATCTAAGAAACATATACGCAAAGCATCCAAACAGTACAATTTGCCAATTTTTTGTTCTTCAAGTTTAAGTGAACTACGAGCCGCATTGTTAATCCTTTAAAGGAAATTATTTGTAAATTTCGACAAGTAGAACAATGATTGGAACACTTAGACGGTTGAACTTTTTGTATATATTGCTTCCATATAGTCTAAGAAACATGTACGCAAAGCATCCAAACAGTACAATTCGCCAATTTTATGTTCTTCAAGTTTAAATGAACTACGAGCCCCATTGTTAATCATTTAACGGAAATTATTTGTAACATTCGACAAGTAGAACAATGAATGGAACAGGTAGACGGAGGAAATCCTTCTATATATTGCTTCTATATAGTCTAAGAAACATATATGCAAAGCATCCAAACAGTACAATTCGCCAATTTTTTGCTCTTCAAGTTTAAGTGAACAATGAGCCCCAATGGTTAATCCTTTATCGGTAATTATTTGTAACATTCGACAAGTAGAACAATGAATGGAACAGGTAGACGGTTGAAATCCTTGTATATATTGCGTCTATGTAGTCTAAGAAACATATATGCAAAGCATCAAAACAGTACAATTCGCCAATTATTTGATCTTCAAGTTTAAGTGAACTACGAGCCCCATTGTTAATCCTTTAAAGGAAATTATTTGTAAATTTCGACAAGTAGAACAATGAATGGATCATGTAGAAGGTTGAAATCATTGTATATATTACTTCTATATAGTCTAAGAAACATATATGCAAAGCATCCAAACAGTACACTTCGCCAATTTTTTGTTCTTCAAGTTTAAGTGAACTACGAGCCCCATTGTTAATCCTTTAAAGGAAATTATTTGTAAATTTCGACATGTAGAACAATGAATGGAACAGGTAGACGGTAGAAATCTTTGTATATATTGCTTCTATATAATCTAAGAAACATATATGCAAAGCATCCAAACAGTACCATTCGCCAATTTTTTGTCTTCCAAGTTTAAGTGAACTACGAGCCCCATAGTTAATCCTTTAAAGGAAATTATTTGTAACTTGCGACAAGTAGAACAATGAATGGAACAGGTAGACGGTTGAAATCTTTGTATATATTGCTTCTATATAATCTAAGAAACATATACGCAAAGCATCCAAACAGTACAATTTGCCAATTTTTTGTTCTTCAAGTTTAAGTGAACTACGAGCCGCATTGTTAATCCTTTAAAGGAAATTATTTGTAAATTTCGACAAGTAGAACAATGATTGGAACACTTAGACGGTTGAACTTTTTGTATATATTGCTTCCATATAGTCTAAGAAACATGTACGCAAAGCATCCAAACAGTACAATTCGCCAATTTTATGTTCTTCAAGTTTAAATGAACTACGAGCCCCATTGTTAATCATTTAACGGAAATTATTTGTAACATTCGACAAGTAGAACAATGAATGGAACAGGTAGACGGAGGAAATCCTTCTATATATTGCTTCTATATAGTCTAAGAAACATATATGCAAAGCATCCAAACAGTACAATTCGCCAATTTTTTGCTCTTCAAGTTTAAGTGAACAATGAGCCCCAATGGTTAATCCTTTATCGGTAATTATTTGTAACATTCGACAAGTAGAACAATGAATGGAACAGGTAGACGGTTGAAATCCTTGTATATATTGCGTCTATGTAGTCTAAGAAACATATATGCAAAGCATCAAAACAGTACAATTCGCCAATTATTTGATCTTCAAGTTTAAGTGAACTACGAGCCCCATTGTTAATCCTTTAAAGGAAATTATTTGTAAATTTCGACAAGTAGAACAATGAATGGATCATGTAGAAGGTTGAAATCATTGTATATATTACTTCTATATAGTCTAAGAAACATATATGCAAAGCATCCAAACAGTACACTTCGCCAATTTTTTGTTCTTCAAGTTTAAGTGAACTACGAGCCCCATTGTTAATCCTTTAAAGGAAATTATTTGTAAATTTCGACATGTAGAACAATGAATGGAACAGGTAGACGGTAGAAATCTTTGTATATATTGCTTCTATATAATCTAAGAAACATATATGCAAAGCATCCAAACAGTACCATTCGCCAATTTTTTGTCTTTCAAGTTTAAGTGAACTACGAGCCCCATAGTTAATCCTTTAAAGGAAATTATTTGTAACTTGCGACAAGTAGAACAATGAATGGAACAGGTAGACGGTTGAAATCAATGTATAGATTGCTTCTATATAGTCTAAGAAACATATATGCAAAGCATCCAAACAGTGCCATTCGCCAATTTTTTGTTCTTCAAGTTTAAGTGAACTACGAGCCCCATTGTTAATCCTTTAAAGGAAATTATTTGTAAATTTCGACATGTAGAACAATGAATGGAACAGGTAGACGGTAGAAATCTTTGTATATATTGCTTCTATATAATCTAAGAAACATATATGCAAAGCATCCAAACAGTACCATTCGCCAATTTTTTGTCTTTCAAGTTTAAGTGAACTACGAGCCCCATAGATAATCCTTTAAAGGAAATTATTTGTAACTTGCGACAAGTAGAACAATGAATGGAACAGGTAGACGGTTGAAATCAATGTATAGATTGCTTCTATATAGTCTAAGAAACATATATGCAAAGCATCCAAACAGTACCATTCGCCACTTTTTTGTTCTTCAAGTTTAAGTGAACAACGAGCCCCATTGTTAATACTTTAAAGGAAATTATTTGTAAATTTCGACAAGTAGAACAATGATTGGAACACGTAGACGGTTGAAATCTTTGTATATATTGCTTCCATATAGTCTAAGAAACATGTACGCAAACCATCCAAACAGTACCATTCGCCAATTTTTGTTCTTCAAGTTTAAGTGAACAATGAGCCCCAATGGTTAATCCTTTATCGGAAATTATTTGTAATTTTCGACAAGTAGAAGAATGAATGGAACAGGTAGACGGTTGAAATCTTTGTATATATTGCTTCTATATAATCTAAGAAACATATATGCAAAGCATCCAAACAGTACCATTCGCCAATTTTTTGTTCTTCAAATTTAAGTGAACAACGAGCCCCATTGATAATCATGAAACGGAAATTATTTGTAACTTTCTACAAGTAGAACAATGAATAGAACAGGTAGACGGTTGAAATCTTTGTATGTGTTGCTTCTATATAGTCTAAGAAACCTATATGCAAAGCATCCAAACAGTACAATTCGCCAATTTCTTGTTCTTCAAGTTTAAGTAAACTACGATCCCCATTGTTAATCCCTTAACGGAAATTATTTGTAACTTGCGACAAGTAGAACAATGAATGGAACAGGTAGACGGTTGAAATCAATGTATATATTGCTTCTATATAGTCTAAGAATCATATATGCAAAGCATCCAAACAGTACAATACGCCAATTTTTTGTTCTTCAAGTTTAAGTAAACTACGATCCCCATTGTTAATCCTTTAACGGAAATTATTTGTAACATTCGACAAGTAGAACAATGATTGGAACACGTAGAAGGTTGAAATCTTTGTATATATTGCTTCTATATAATCTAAGAAACATATATGCAAATCATCCAAACAGTACAATTCGCCAATTATTTGATCTTCAAGTTTAAGTGAACTACGAGCCCCATTGTTAATCCTTTAAAGGAAATTATTTGTAAATTTCGACAAGTAGAACATTGAATGGAACAGGTAGACGGTTGAAATCATTGTATATATTACTTCTATATAGTCTAAGAAACATATATGCAAAGCATCCAAACAGTACACTTCGCCAATTTTTTGTTCTTCAAGTTTAAGTGAACTACGAGCCCCATTGTTAATCCTTTAAAGGAAATTATTTGTAAATTTCGACATGTAGAACAATGAATGGAACAGGTAGACGGTAGAAATCTTTGTATATATTGCTTCTATATAATCTAAGAAACATATATGCAAAGCATCCAAACAGTACCATTCGCCAATTTTTTGTCTTTCAAGTTTAAGTGAACTACGAGCCCCATAGTTAATCCTTTAAAGGAAATTATTTGTAACTTGCGACAAGTAGAACAATGAATGGAACAGGTAGACGGTTGAAATCAATGTATAGATTGCTTCTATATAGTCTAAGAAACATATATGCAAAGCATCCAAACAGTGCCATTCGCCAATTTTTTGTTCTTCAAGTTTAAGTGAACTACGAGCCCCATTGTTAATCCTTTAAAGGAAATTATTTGTAAATTTCGACATGTAGAACAATGAATGGAACAGGTAGACGGTAGAAATCTTTGTATATATTGCTTCTATATAATCTAAGAAACATATATGCAAAGCATCCAAACAGTACCATTCGCCAATTTTTTGTCTTTCAAGTTTAAGTGAACTACGAGCCCCATAGATAATCCTTTAAAGGAAATTATTTGTAACTTGCGACAAGTAGAACAATGAATGGAACAGGTAGACGGTTGAAATCAATGTATAGATTGCTTCTATATAGTCTAAGAAACATATATGCAAAGCATCCAAACAGTACCATTCGCCACTTTTTTGTTCTTCAAGTTTAAGTGAACAACGAGCCCCATTGTTAATACTTTAAAGGAAATTATTTGTAAATTTCGACAAGTAGAACAATGATTGGAACACGTAGACGGTTGAAATCTTTGTATATATTGCTTCCATATAGTCTAAGAAACATGTACGCAAACCATCCAAACAGTACCATTCGCCAATTTTTGTTCTTCAAGTTTAAGTGAACAATGAGCCCCAATGGTTAATCCTTTATCGGAAATTATTTGTAATTTTCGACAAGTAGAAGAATGAATGGAACAGGTAGACGGTTGAAATCTTTGTATATATTGCTTCTATATAATCTAAGAAACATATATGCAAAGCATCCAAACAGTACCATTCGCCAATTTTTTGTTCTTCAAATTTAAGTGAACAACGAGCCCCATTGATAATCATGAAACGGAAATTATTTGTAACTTTCTACAAGTAGAACAATGAATAGAACAGGTAGACGGTTGAAATCTTTGTATGTGTTGCTTCTATATAGTCTAAGAAACCTATATGCAAAGCATCCAAACAGTACAATTCGCCAATTTCTTGTTCTTCAAGTTTAAGTAAACTACGATCCCCATTGTTAATCCCTTAACGGAAATTATTTGTAACTTGCGACAAGTAGAACAATGAATGGAACAGGTAGACGGTTGAAATCAATGTATATATTGCTTCTATATAGTCTAAGAATCATATATGCAAAGCATCCAAACAGTACAATACGCCAATTTTTTGTTCTTCAAGTTTAAGTAAACTACGATCCCCATTGTTAATCCTTTAACGGAAATTATTTGTAACATTCGACAAGTAGAACAATGATTGGAACACGTAGAAGGTTGAAATCTTTGTATATATTGCTTCTATATAATCTAAGAAACATATATGCAAATCATCCAAACAGTACAATTCGCCAATTATTTGATCTTCAAGTTTAAGTGAACTACGAGCCCCATTGTTAATCCTTTAAAGGAAATTATTTGTAAATTTCGACAAGTAGAACATTGAATGGAACAGGTAGACGGTTGAAATCATTGTATATATTGCTTCCATGTAGTCTAAGAAACATGTACGCAAAGCATCCAAATAGTACCATTCGCCAATTTTTTGTTCTTCAAGTTTAAGTGAACTACGAGCCCCATTGTTAATACTTTAACGGAAATTTTTTGTAACTTTCGACAAGTAGAACAAAGAATGGAACAGGTAGACGGTTGAAATCTTTGTATATATTGTTTCTATATAGTCTAAGAATCATATATGCAAAGCATCCAAACAGTACAATACGCCAATTTTTTGTTCTTCAAGTTTAAGTAAACTACGATCCCCATTGTTAATCCTTTAACGGAAATTATTTGTAACATTCGACAAGTAGAACAATGATTGGAACACGTAGAAGGTTGAAATCTTTGTATATATTGCTTCCATATAGTCTAAGAAACATGTACGCAAAGCATCCAAACAGAACCATTCGCCAATATTTTGTTCTTCAAGTTTAAGTGAACAATGAGCCCCAATGGTTAATCCTTTATCGGAAACTGATTGTAACTTTCGACAAGTAGAACAATGATTGGAACACGTAGACGGTTGAAATCTTTGTATATATTGCTTCCATATAGTCTAAGAAACATGTACGCAAAGCATCCTAACAGTAGAATTCGCCAATTATTTGATCTTCAAGTTTAAGTGAACAACGAGCCCCATTGATAATCATGAAACGGAAATTATTTGTAACTTTCTACAAGTAGAACAATGAATAGTACAGGTAGACGGGTGAAATCTTTCTATATATTGCTTCTAAATAGTCTAAGAAACAAATATGCAAAGCATCCAAACAGTACAATACGCCAATTTTTTGTTCTTCAAGTTTAAGTAAACTACGATCCCCATTGTTAATCCTTTAACGGAAATTATTTGTAACATTCGACAAGTAGAACAATGATTGGAACACGTAGAAGGTTGAAATCTTTGTATATATTGCTTCTATATAATCTAAGAAACATATATGCAAATCATCCAAACAGTACAATTCGCCAATTATTTGATCTTCAAGTTTAAGTGAACTACGAGCCCCATTGTTAATCCTTTAAAGGAAATTATTTGTAAATTTCGACAAGTAGAACATTGAATGGAACAGGTAGACGGTTGAAATCATTGTATATATTGCTTCCATGTAGTCTAAGAAACATGTACGCAAAGCATCCAAATAGTACCATTCGCCAATTTTTTGTGCTTCAAGTTTAAGTGAACTACGAGCCCCATTGTTAATACTTTAACGGAAATTTTTTGTAACTTTCGACAAGTAGAACAAAGAATGGAACAGGTAGACGGTTGAAATCTTTGTATATATTGTTTCTATATAGTCTAAGAATCATATATGCAAAGCATCCAAACAGTACAATACGCCAATTTTTTGTTCTTCAAGTTTAAGTAAACTACGATCCCCATTGTTAATCCTTTAACGGAAATTATTTGTAACATTCGACAAGTAGAACAATGATTGGAACACGTAGAAGGTTGAAATCTTTGTATATATTGCTTCTATATAATCTAAGAAACATATATGCAAATCATCCAAACAGTACAATTCGCCAATTATTTGATCTTCAAGTTTAAGTGAACTACGAGCCCCATTGTTAATCCTTTAAAGGAAATTATTTGTAAATTTCGACAAGTAGAACATTGAATGGAACAGGTAGACGGTTGAAATCATTGTATATATTGCTTCCATGTAGTCTAAGAAACATGTACGCAAAGCATCCAAATAGTACCATTCGCCAATTTTTTGTTCTTCAAGTTTAAGTGAACTACGAGCCCCATTGTTAATACTTTAACGGAAATTTTTTGTAACATTCGACAAGTAGGACAATGATTGGAACACGTAGAAGGTTGAAATCTTTGTATATATTGCTTCCATATAGTCTAAGAAACATGTACGCAAAGCATCCAAACAGAACCATTCGCCAATATTTTGTTCTTCAAGTTTAAGTGAACAATGAGCCCCAATGGTTAATCCTTTATCGGAAACTGATTGTAACTTTCGACAAGTAGAACAATGATTGGAACACGTAGACGGTTGAAATCTTTGTATATATTGCTTCCATATAGTCTAAGAAACATGTACGCAAAGCATCCTAACAGTACAATTCGCCAATTATTTGATCTTCAAGTTTAAGTGAACAACGAGCCCCATTGATAATCATGAAACGGAAATTATTTGTAACTTTCTACAAGTAGAACAATGAATAGTACAGGTAGACGGGTGAAATCTTTCTATATATTGCTTCTAAATAGTCTAAGAAACAAATATGCAAAGCATCCAAACAGTACCATTCGCCAATTTTTTGTTCTTCAAGTTTAAGTGAACTACGAGCCCCAATGGTTAATAATTTATCAGAAATTATTTGTAATTTTCGACAAGTAGAACAATGATTGGAACACACAGACGGTTGAAATCTTTGTATATATTGCTTCCATATAGTCTAAGAAACATATATGCAAAGCATCCAAACAGTACCATTCGCCAATTTTTTGTTCTTCAAATTTAAGTGAACAATGAGCCCCATTGTTAATCCTTTATCGGAAATTATTTGTAACTTTCGACAAGTAGAACATTGAATGGAACAGGTAGACGGTTGAAATCATTGTATATATTTCTTACATGTAGTCTAAGAAACATGTACGCAAAGCATCCAAATAGTACCATTCGCCAATTTTTTGTTCTTCAAGTTTAAGTGAACTACGAGCCCCATTGTTAATACTTTAACGGAAATTTTTTGTAACTTTCGACAAGTAGAACAAAGAATGGAACAGGTAGACGGTTGAAATCTTTGTATATATTGTTTCTATATAGTCTAAGAATCATATATGCAAAGCATCCAAACAGTACAATCCGCCAATTTTTTGTTCTTCAAGTTTAAGTAAACTACGATCCCCATTGTTAATCCTTTAACGGAAATTATTTGTAACATTCGACAAGTAGAACAATGATTGGAACAAGTAGAAGGTTGAAATCTTTGTATATATTGCTTCCATATAGTCTAAGAAACATGTACGCAAAGCATCCAAACAGTACAATTCGCCAATTTATTGTTCTACAAGTTTGAGTGAACTACAAGCCCCATTGTTAATCCTTCAAAGGAAATTATTTGTAAATTTCGACAAGTAGAACAATGAATGGAACAGGTAGACGGTTGAAATCATTGTATATATTGCTTCCATGTAGTCTAAGAAACATGTACGCAAAGCATCCAAATAGTACCATTCGCCAATTTTTGTTCTTCAAGTTTAAGTGAACAATGAGCCCCAATGGTTAATCCTTTATCGGAAATTATTTGTAACTTGCGACAAGTAGAACAATGAATAGTACAGGTAGACGGGTGAAATCTTTCTATATATTGCTTCTAAATAGTCTAAGAAACATATATGCAAAGCATCCAAACAGTACAATTCGCCAATTTTTTGTTCTTCATGTTTAAGTGAACAATGAGCCCCAATGGTTAATCCTTTATCGGAAATTATTTGTAACTTTCGACAAGTAGAACAATGAATGGAACAGGTAGACGGTTGAAATCTTTGTATATGTTGCTTCTATATAGTCTAAGAAACATATATGCAAAGCATCCAAACAGTACAATTCGACAATTATTTGATCTTCAAGTTTAAGTGAACTACGAGCCCCATTGTTAAGACTTTAACGGAAATTATTTGTAACTTGCGACAAGTTGAACAATAATTGGAACACGTAGACGGTTGAAATCTTTGTATATATTGCTTCCATATAGTCTAAGAAACATGTACGCAAAGCATCCAAACAGTACCATTCGCCAATTTTTTGTTCTTCAAGTTTAAGTGAACAATGAGCCCCAATGGTTAATCCTTTATCGGAAATTTTTTGTAACTTTCGACAAGTAGAACAAAGAATGGAACAGGTAGACGGTTGAAATCTTTGTATATATTGTTTCTAAATAGTCTAAGAATCATATATGCAAAGCATCCAAACAGTACAATACGCCAATTTTTTGTTCTTCAAGTTTAAGTAAACTACGATCCCCATTGTTAATCCTTTAACGGAAATTATTTGTAACATTCGACAAGTAGAACAATGATTGGAACACGTAGAAGGTTGAAATCTTTGTATATATTGCTTCCATATAGTCTAAGAAACATGTACGCAAAGCATCCAAACAGAACCATTCGCCAATATTTTGTTCTTCAAGTTTAAGTGAACAATGAGCCCCAATGGTTAATCCTTTATCGGAAACTGATTGTAACTTTCGACAAGTAGAACAATGATTGGAACACGTAGACGGTTGAAATCTTTGTATATATTGCTTCCATATAGTCTAAGAAACATGTACGCAAAGCATCCTAACAGTACAATTCGCCAATTATTTGATCTTCAAGTTTAAGTGAACAACGAGCCCCATTGATAATCATGAAACGGAAATTATTTGTAACTTTCTACAAGTAGAACAATGAATAGTACAGGTAGACGGGTGAAATCTTTCTATATATTGCTTCTAAATAGTCTAAGAAACAAATATGCAAAGCATCCAAACAGTACCATTCGCCAATTTTTTGTTCTTCAAGTTTAAGTGAACTACGAGCCCCAATGGTTAATAATTTATCAGAAATTATTTGTAATTTTCGACAAGTAGAACAATGATTGGAACACACAGACGGTTGAAATCTTTGTATATATTGCTTCCATATAGTCTAAGAAACATATATGCAAAGCATCCAAACAGTACCATTCGCCAATTTTTTGTTCTTCAAATTTAAGTGAACAATGAGCCCCATTGTTAATCCTTTATCGGAAATTATTTGTAACTTTCGACAAGTAGAACATTGAATGGAACAGGTAGACGGTTGAAATCATTGTATATATTTCTTCCATGTAGTCTAAGAAACATGTACGCAAAGCATCCAAATAGTACCATTCGCCAATTTTTTGTTCTTCAAGTTTAAGTGAACTACGAGCCCCATTGTTAATACTTTAACGGAAATTTTTTGTAACTTTCGACAAGTAGAACAAAGAATGGAACAGGTAGACGGTTGAAATCTTTGTATATATTGTTTCTATATAGTCTAAGAATCATATATGCAAAGCATCCAAACAGTACAATACGCCAATTTTTTGTTCTTCAAGTTTAAGTAAACTACGATCCCCATTGTTAATCCTTTAACGGAAATTATTTGTAACATTCGACAAGTAGAACAATGATTGGAACACGTAGAAGGTTGAAATCTTTGTATATATTGCTTCTATATAATCTAAGAAACATATATGCAAATCATCCAAACAGTACAATTCGCCAATTATTTGATCTTCAAGTTTAAGTGAACAACGAGCCCCATTGTTAATCCTTTAAAGGAAATTATTTGTAAATTTCGACAAGTAGAACATTGAATGGAACAGGTAGACGGTTGAAATCATTGTATATATTGCTTCCATGTAGTCTAAGAAACATGTACGCAAAGCATCCAAATAGTACCATTCGCCAATTTTTTGTTCTTCAAGTTTAAGTGAACTACGAGCCCCATTGTTAATACTTTAACGGAAATTTTTTGTAACATTCGACAAGTAGAACAATGATTGGAACACGTAGAAGGTTGAAATCTTTGTATATATTGCTTCCATATAGTCTAAGAAACATGTACGCAAAGCATCCAAACAGTACAATTCGCCAATTTATTGTTCTACAAGTTTGAGTGAACTACAAGCCCCATTGTTAATCCTTCAAAGGAAATTATTTGTAAATTTCGACAAGTAGAACAATGAATGGAACAGGTAGACGGTTGAAATCATTGTATATATTGCTTCCATGTAGTCTAAGAAACATGTACGCAAAGCATCCAAATAGTACCATTCGCCAATTTTTGTTCTTCAAGTTTAAGTGAACAATGAGCCCCAATGGTTAATCCTTTATCGGAAATTATTTGTAACTTGCGACAAGTAGAACAATGAATAGTACAGGTAGACGGGTGAAATCTTTCTATATATTGCTTCTAAATAGTCTAAGAAACATATATGCAAAGCATCCAAACAGTACAATTCGCCAATTTTTTGTTCTTCATGTTTAAGTGAACAATGAGCCCCAATGGTTAATCCTTTATCGGAAATTATTTGTAACTTTCGACAAGTAGAACAATGAATGGAACAGGTAGACGGTTGAAATCTTTGTATATGTTGCTTCTATATAGTCTAAGAAACATATATGCAAAGCATCCAAACAGTACAATTCGACAATTATTTGATCTTCAAGTTTAAGTGAACTACGAGCCCCATTGTTAAGACTTTAACGGAAATTATTTGTAACTTGCGACAAGTTGAACAATGATTGGAACACGTAGACGGTTGAAATCTTTGTATATATTGCTTCCATATAGTCTAAGAAACATGTACGCAAAGCATCCAAACAGTACCATTCGCCAATTTTTTGTTCTTCAAGTTTAAGTGAACAATGAGCCCCAATGGTTAATCCTTTATCGGAAATTTTTTGTAACTTTCGACAAGTAGAACAAAGAATGGAACAGGTAGACGGTTGAAATCTTTGTATATATTGTTTCTATATAGTCTAAGAATCATATATGCAAAGCATCCAAACAGTACAATACGCCAATTTTTTGTTCTTCAAGTTTAAGTAAACTACGATCCCCATTGTTAATCCTTTAACGGAAATTATTTGTAACATTCGACAAGTAGAACAATGATTGGAACACGTAGAAGGTTGAAATCTTTGTATATATTGCTTCCATATAGTCTAAGAAACATGTACGCAAAGCATCCAAACAGAACCATTCGCCAATATTTTGTTCTTCAAGTTTAAGTGAACAATGAGCCCCAATGGTTAATCCTTTATCGGAAACTGATTGTAACTTTCGACAAGTAGAACAATGATTGGAACACGTAGACGGTTGAAATCTTTGTATATATTGCTTCCATATAGTCTAAGAAACATGTACGCAAAGCATCCTAACAGTACAATTCGCCAATTATTTGATCTTCAAGTTTAAGTGAACAACGAGCCCCATTGATAATCATGAAACGGAAATTATTTGTAACTTTCTACAAGTAGAACAATGAATAGTACAGGTAGACGGGTGAAATCTTTCTATATATTGCTTCTAAATAGTCTAAGAAACAAATATGCAAAGCATCCAAACAGTACCATTCGCCAATTTTTTGTTCTTCAAGTTTAAGTGAACTACGAGCCCCAATGGTTAATAATTTATCAGAAATTATTTGTAATTTTCGACAAGTAGAACAATGATTGGAACACACAGACGGTTGAAATCTTTGTATATATTGCTTCCATATAGTCTAAGAAACATATATGCAAAGCATCCAAACAGTACCATTCGCCAATTTTTTGTTCTTCAAATTTAAGTGAACAATGAGCCCCATTGTTAATCCTTTATCGGAAATTATTTGTAACTTTCGACAAGTAGAACATTGAATGGAACAGGTAGACGGTTGAAATCATTGTATATATTTCTTCCATGTAGTCTAAGAAACATGTACGCAAAGCATCCAAATAGTACCATTCGCCAATTTTTTGTTCTTCAAGTTTAAGTGAACTACGAGCCCCATTGTTAATACTTTAACGGAAATTTTTTGTAACTTTCGACAAGTAGAACAAAGAATGGAACAGGTAGACGGTTGAAATCTTTGTATATATTGTTTCTATATAGTCTAAGAATCATATATGCAAAGCATCCAAACAGTACAATACGCCAATTTTTTGTTCTTCAAGTTTAAGTAAACTACGATCCCCATTGTTAATCCTTTAACGGAAATTATTTGTAACATTCGACAAGTAGAACAATGATTGGAACACGTAGAAGGTTGAAATCTTTGTATATATTGCTTCTATATAATCTAAGAAACATATATGCAAATCATCCAAACAGTACAATTCGCCAATTATTTGATCTTCAAGTTTAAGTGAACAACGAGCCCCATTGTTAATCCTTTAAAGGAAATTATTTGTAAATTTCGACAAGTAGAACATTGAATGGAACAGGTAGACGGTTGAAATCATTGTATATATTGCTTCCATGTAGTCTAAGAAACATGTACGCAAAGCATCCAAATAGTACCATTCGCCAATTTTTTGTTCTTCAAGTTTAAGTGAACTACGAGCCCCATTGTTAATACTTTAACGGAAATTTTTTGTAACATTCGACAAGTAGAACAATGATTGGAACACGTAGAAGGTTGAAATCTTTGTATATATTGCTTCCATATAGTCTAAGAAACATGTACGCAAAGCATCCAAACAGAACCATTCGCCAATATTTTGTTCTTCAAGTTTAAGTGAACAATGAGCCCCAATGGTTAATCCTTTATCGGAAACTGATTGTAACTTTCGACAAGTAGAACAATGATTGGAACACGTAGACGGTTGAAATCTTTGTATATATTGCTTCCATATAGTCTAAGAAACATGTACGCAAAGCATCCTAACAGTACAATTCGCCAATTATTTGATCTTCAAGTTTAAGTGAACAACGAGCCCCATTGATAATCATGAAACGGAAATTATTTGTAACTTTCTACAAGTAGAACAATGAATAGTACAGGTAGACGGGTGAAATCTTTCTATATATTGCTTCTAAATAGTCTAAGAAACAAATATGCAAAGCATCCAAACAGTACCATTCGCCAATTTTTTGTTCTTCAAGTTTAAGTGAACTACGAGCCCCAATGGTTAATAATTTATCAGAAATTATTTGTAATTTTCGACAAGTAGAACAATGATTGGAACACACAGACGGTTGAAATCTTTGTATATATTGCTTCCATATAGTCTAAGAAACATATATGCAAAGCATCCAAACAGTACCATTCGCCAATTTTTTGTTCTTCAAATTTAAGTGAACAATGAGCCCCATTGTTAATCCTTTATCGGAAATTATTTGTAACTTTCGACAAGTAGAACATTGAATGGAACAGGTAGACGGTTGAAATCATTGTATATATTTCTTACATGTAGTCTAAGAAACATGTACGCAAAGCATCCAAATAGTACCATTCGCCAATTTTTTGTTCTTCAAGTTTAAGTGAACTACGAGCCCCATTGTTAATACTTTAACGGAAATTTTTTGTAACTTTCGACAAGTAGAACAAAGAATGGAACAGGTAGACGGTTGAAATCTTTGTATATATTGTTTCTATATAGTCTAAGAATCATATATGCAAAGCATCCAAACAGTACAATCCGCCAATTTTTTGTTCTTCAAGTTTAAGTAAACTACGATCCCCATTGTTAATCCTTTAACGGAAATTATTTGTAACATTCGACAAGTAGAACAATGATTGGAACACGTAGAAGGTTGAAATCTTTGTATATATTGCTTCCATATAGTCTAAGAAACATGTACGCAAAGCATCCAAACAGTACAATTCGCCAATTTATTGTTCTACAAGTTTGAGTGAACTACAAGCCCCATTGTTAATCCTTCAAAGGAAATTATTTGTAAATTTCGACAAGTAGAACAATGAATGGAACAGGTAGACGGTTGAAATCATTGTATATATTGCTTCCATGTAGTCTAAGAAACATGTACGCAAAGCATCCAAATAGTACCATTCGCCAATTTTTGTTCTTCAAGTTTAAGTGAACAATGAGCCCCAATGGTTAATCCTTTATCGGAAATTATTTGTAACTTGCGACAAGTAGAACAATGAATAGTACAGGTAGACGGGTGAAATCTTTCTATATATTGCTTCTAAATAGTCTAAGAAACATATATGCAAAGCATCCAAACAGTACAATTCGCCAATTTTTTGTTCTTCATGTTTAAGTGAACAATGAGCCCCAATGGTTAATCCTTTATCGGAAATTATTTGTAACTTTCGACAAGTAGAACAATGAATGGAACAGGTAGACGGTTGAAATCTTTGTATATGTTGCTTCTATATAGTCTAAGAAACATATATGCAAAGCATCCAAACAGTACAATTCGACAATTATTTGATCTTCAAGTTTAAGTGAACTACGAGCCCCATTGTTAAGACTTTAACGGAAATTATTTGTAACTTGCGACAAGTTGAACAATGATTGGAACACGTAGACGGTTGAAATCTTTGTATATATTGCTTCCATATAGTCTAAGAAACATGTACGCAAAGCATCCAAACAGTACCATTCGCCAATTTTTTGTTCTTCAAGTTTAAGTGAACAATGAGCCCCAATGGTTAATCCTTTATCGGAAATTATTTGTAAATTTCGACAAGTAGAACAATGAATAGAACAGGTAGACGGTTGAAATCATTGTATATATTTCTTCCATGTAGTCTAAGAAACATGTATGCAAAGCATCCAAATAGTACCATTCGCCAATTTTTTGTTCTTCAAGTTTAAGTGAACTACGAGCCCCATTGTTAATACTTTAACGGAAATTTTTTGTAACTTTCGACAAGTAGAACAATGATTGGAACACGTAGAAGGTTGAAATCTTTGTATATATTGCTTCTATATAATCTAAGAAACATATATGCAAATCATCCAAACAGTACAATTCGCCAATTATTTGATCTTCAAGTTTAAGTGAACTACGAGCCCCATTGTTAATCCTTTAAAGGAAATTATTTGTAAATTTCGACAAGTAGAACATTGAATGGAACAGGTAGACGGTTGAAATCATTGTATATATTGCTTCCATGTAGTCTAAGAAACATGTACGCAAAGCATCCAAATAGTACCATTCGCCAATTTTTTGTTCTTCAGGTTTAAGTGAACTACGAGCCCCATTGTTAATACTTTAACGGAAATTTTTTGTAACATTCGACAAGTAGAACAATGATTGGAACACGTAGAAGGTTGAAATCTTTGTATATATTGCTTCCATATAGTCTAAGAAACATGTACGCAAAGCATCCAAACAGAACCATTCGCCAATATTTTGTTCTTCAAGTTTAAGTGAACAATGCGCCCCAATGATAATCATGAAACGGAAATTATTTGTAACTTTCTACAAGTAGAACAATGAATAGTACAGGTAGACGGGTGAAATCTTTCTATATATTGCTTCTAAATAGTCTAAGAAACAAATATGCAAAGCATCCAAACAGTACCATTCGCCAATTTTTTGTTCTTCAAGTTTAAGTGAACTACGAGCCCCAATGGTTAATAATTTATCAGAAATTATTTGTAATTTTCGACAAGTAGAACAATGATTGGAACACACAGACGGTTGAAATCTTTGTATATATTGCTTCCATATAGTCTAAGAAACATATATGCAAAGCATCCAAACAGTACCATTCGCCAATTTTTTGTTCTTCAAATTTAAGTGAACAATGAGCCCCATTGTTAATCCTTTATCGGAAATTATTTGTAACTTTCGACAAGTAGAACATTGAATGGAACAGGTAGACGGTTGAAATCATTGTATATATTTCTTACATGTAGTCTAAGAAACATGTACGCAAAGCATCCAAATAGTACCATTCGCCAATTTTTTGTTCTTCAAGTTTAAGTGAACTACGAGCCCCATTGTTAATACTTTAACGGAAATTTTTTGTAACTTTCGACAAGTAGAACAAAGAATGGAACAGGTAGACGGTTGAAATCTTTGTATATATTGTTTCTATATAGTCTAAGAATCATATATGCAAAGCATCCAAACAGTACAATCCGCCAATTTTTTGTTCTTCAAGTTTAAGTAAACTACGATCCCCATTGTTAATCCTTTAACGGAAATTATTTGTAACATTCGACAAGTAGAACAATGATTGGAACACGTAGAAGGTTGAAATCTTTGTATATATTGCTTCCATATAGTCTAAGAAACATGTACGCAAAGCATCCAAACAGTACAATTCGCCAATTTATTGTTCTACAAGTTTGAGTGAACTACAAGCCCCATTGTTAATCCTTCAAAGGAAATTATTTGTAAATTTCGACAAGTAGAACAATGAATGGAACAGGTAGACGGTTGAAATCATTGTATATATTGCTTCCATGTAGTCTAAGAAACATGTACGCAAAGCATCCAAATAGTACCATTCGCCAATTTTTGTTCTTCAAGTTTAAGTGAACAATGAGCCCCAATGGTTAATCCTTTATCGGAAATTATTTGTAACTTGCGACAAGTAGAACAATGAATAGTACAGGTAGACGGGTGAAATCTTTCTATATATTGCTTCTAAATAGTCTAAGAAACATATATGCAAAGCATCCAAACAGTACAATTCGCCAATTTTTTGTTCTTCATGTTTAAGTGAACAATGAGCCCCAATGGTTAATCCTTTATCGGAAATTATTTGTAACTTTCGACAAGTAGAACAATGAATGGAACAGGTAGACGGTTGAAATCTTTGTATATGTTGCTTCTATATAGTCTAAGAAACATATATGCAAAGCATCCAAACAGTACAATTCGACAATTATTTGATCTTCAAGTTTAAGTGAACTACGAGCCCCATTGTTAAGACTTTAACGGAAATTATTTGTAACTTGCGACAAGTTGAACAATGATTGGAACACGTAGACGGTTGAAATCTTTGTATATATTGCTTCCATATAGTCTAAGAAACATGTACGCAAAGCATCCAAACAGTACCATTCGCCAATTTTTTGTTCTTCAAGTTTAAGTGAACAATGAGCCTTAATGGTTAATCCTTTATCGGAAATTATTTGTAAATTTCGACAAGTAGAACAATGAATAGAACAGGTAGACGGTTGAAATCATTGTATATATTTCTTCCATGTAGTCTAAGAAACATGTATGCAAAGCATCCAAATAGTACCATTCGCCAATTTTTTGTTCTTCAAGTTTAAGTGAACTACGAGCCCCATTGTTAATACTTTAACGGAAATTTTTTGTAACTTTCGACAAGTAGAACAATGATTGGAACACGTAGAAGGTTGAAATCTTTGTATATATTGCTTCTATATAATCTAAGAAACATATATGCAAATCATCCAAACAGTACAATTCGCCAATTATTTGATCTTCAAGTTTAAGTGAACTACGAGCCCCATTGTTAATCCTTTAAAGGAAATTATTTGTAAATTTCGACAAGTAGAACATTGAATGGAACAGGTAGACGGTTGAAATCATTGTATATATTGCTTCCATGTAGTCTAAGAAACATGTACGCAAAGCATCCAAATAGTACCATTCGCCAATTTTTTGTTCTTCAGGTTTAAGTGAACTACGAGCCCCATTGTTAATACTTTAACGGAAATTTTTTGTAACATTCGACAAGTAGAACAATGATTGGAACACGTAGAAGGTTGAAATCTTTGTATATATTGCTTCCATATAGTCTAAGAAACATGTACGCAAAGCATCCAAACAGAACCATTCGCCAATATTTTGTTCTTCAAGTTTAAGTGAACAATGAGCCCCAATGGTTAATCCTTTATCGGAAACTGATTGTAACTTTCGACAAGTAGAACAATGATTGGAACACGTAGACGGTTGAAATCTTTGTATATATTGCTTCCATATAGTCTAAGAAACATGTACGCAAAGCATCCTAACAGTACAATTCGCCAATTATTTGATCTTCAAGTTTAAGTGAACAACGAGCCCCATTGATAATCATGAAACGGAAATTATTTGTAACTTTCTACAAGTAGAACAATGAATAGTACAGGTAGACGGGTGAAATCTTTCTATATATTGCTTCTAAATAGTCTAAGAAACAAATATGCAAAGCATCCAAACAGTACCATTCGCCAATTTTTTGTTCTTCAAGTTTAAGTGAACTACGAGCCCCAATGGTTAATAATTTATCAGAAATTATTTGTAATTTTCGACAAGTAGAACAATGATTGGAACACACAGACGGTTGAAATCTTTGTATATATTGCTTCCATATAGTCTAAGAAACATATATGCAAAGCATCCAAACAGTACCATTCGCCAATTTTTTGTTCTTCAAATTTAAGTGAACAATGAGCCCCATTGTTAATCCTTTATCGGAAATTATTTGTAACTTTCGACAAGTAGAACATTGAATGGAACAGGTAGACGGTTGAAATCATTGTATATATTTCTTACATGTAGTCTAAGAAACATGTACGCAAAGCATCCAAATAGTACCATTCGCCAATTTTTTGTTCTTCAAGTTTAAGTGAACTACGAGCCCCATTGTTAATACTTTAACGGAAATTTTTTGTAACTTTCGACAAGTAGAACAAAGAATGGAACAGGTAGACGGTTGAAATCTTTGTATATATTGTTTCTATATAGTCTAAGAATCATATATGCAAAGCATCCAAACAGTACAATCCGCCAATTTTTTGTTCTTCAAGTTTAAGTAAACTACGATCCCCATTGTTAATCCTTTAACGGAAATTATTTGTAACATTCGACAAGTAGAACAATGATTGGAACACGTAGAAGGTTGAAATCTTTGTATATATTGCTTCCATATAGTCTAAGAAACATGTACGCAAAGCATCCAAACAGTACAATTCGCCAATTTATTGTTCTACAAGTTTGAGTGAACTACAAGCCCCATTGTTAATCCTTCAAAGGAAATTATTTGTAAATTTCGACAAGTAGAACAATGAATGGAACAGGTAGACGGTTGAAATCATTGTATATATTGCTTCCATGTAGTCTAAGAAACATGTACGCAAAGCATCCAAATAGTACCATTCGCCAATTTTTGTTCTTCAAGTTTAAGTGAACAATGAGCCCCAATGGTTAATCCTTTATCGGAAATTATTTGTAACTTGCGACAAGTAGAACAATGAATAGTACAGGTAGACGGGTGAAATCTTTCTATATATTGCTTCTAAATAGTCTAAGAAACATATATGCAAAGCATCCAAACAGTACAATTCGCCAATTTTTTGTTCTTCATGTTTAAGTGAACAATGAGCCCCAATGGTTAATCCTTTATCGGAAATTATTTGTAACTTTCGACAAGTAGAACAATGAATGGAACAGGTAGACGGTTGAAATCTTTGTATATGTTGCTTCTATATAGTCTAAGAAACATATATGCAAAGCATCCAAACAGTACAATTCGACAATTATTTGATCTTCAAGTTTAAGTGAACTACGAGCCCCATTGTTAAGACTTTAACGGAAATTATTTGTAACTTGCGACAAGTAGAACAATGATTGGAACACGTAGAAGGTTGAAATCTTTGTATATATTGCTTCTATATAATCTAAGAAACATATATGCAAATCATCCAAACAGTACAATTCGCCAATTATTTGATCTTCAAGTTTAAGTGAACTACGAGCCCCATTGTTAATCCTTTAAAGGAAATTATTTGTAAATTTCGACAAGTAGAACATTGAATGGAACAGGTAGACGGTTGAAATCATTGTATATATTGCTTCCATGTAGTCTAAGAAACATGTACGCAAAGCATCCAAATAGTACCATTCGCCAATTTTTTGTTCTTCAGGTTTAAGTGAACTACGAGCCCCATTGTTAATACTTTAACGGAAATTTTTTGTAACATTCGACAAGTAGAACAATGATTGGAACACGTAGAAGGTTGAAATCTTTGTATATATTGCTTCCATATAGTCTAAGAAACATGTACGCAAAGCATCCAAACAGAACCATTCGCCAATATTTTGTTCTTCAAGTTTAAGTGAACAATGAGCCCCAATGGTTAATCCTTTATCGGAAACTGATTGTAACTTTCGACAAGTAGAACAATGATTGGAACACGTAGACGGTTGAAATCTTTGTATATATTGCTTCCATATAGTCTAAGAAACATGTACGCAAAGTATCCTAACAGTACAATTCGCCAATTATTTGATCTTCAAGTTTAAGTGAACAACGAGCCCCATTGATAATCATGAAACGGAAATTATTTGTAACTTTCTACAAGTAGAACAATGAATAGTACAGGTAGACGGGTGAAATCTTTCTATATATTGCTTCTAAATAGTCTAAGAAACAAATATGCAAAGCATCCAAACAGTACCATTCGCCAATTTTTTGTTCTTCAAGTTTAAGTGAACTACGAGCCCCAATGGTTAATAATTTATCAGAAATTATTTGTAATTTTCGACAAGTAGAACAATGATTGGAACACACAGACGGTTGAAATCTTTGTATATATTGCTTCCATATAGTCTAAGAAACATATATGCAAAGCATCCAAACAGTACCATTCGCCAATTTTTTGTTCTTCAAATTTAAGTGAACAATGAGCCCCATTGTTAATCCTTTATCGGAAATTATTTGTAACTTTCGACAAGTAGAACATTGAATGGAACAGGTAGACGGTTGAAATCATTGTATATATTTCTTACATGTAGTCTAAGAAACATGTACGCAAAGCATCCAAATAGTACCATTCGCCAATTTTTTGTTCTTCAAGTTTAAGTGAACTACGAGCCCCATTGTTAATACTTTAACGGAAATTTTTTGTAACTTTCGACAAGTAGAACAAAGAATGGAACAGGTAGACGGTTGAAATCTTTGTATATATTGTTTCTATATAGTCTAAGAATCATATATGCAAAGCATCCAAACAGTACAATCCGCCAATTTTTTGTTCTTCAAGTTTAAGTAAACTACGATCCCCATTGTTAATCCTTTAACGGAAATTATTTGTAACATTCGACAAGTAGAACAATGATTGGAACACGTAGAAGGTTGAAATCTTTGTATATATTGCTTCCATATAGTCTAAGAAACATGTACGCAAAGCATCCAAACAGTACAATTCGCCAATTTATTGTTCTACAAGTTTGAGTGAACTACAAGCCCCATTGTTAATCCTTCAAAGGAAATTATTTGTAAATTTCGACAAGTAGAACAATGAATGGAACAGGTAGACGGTTGAAATCATTGTATATATTGCTTCCATGTAGTCTAAGAAACATGTACGCAAAGCATCCAAATAGTACCATTCGCCAATTTTTGTTCTTCAAGTTTAAGTGAACAATGAGCCCCAATGGTTAATCCTTTATCGGAAATTATTTGTAACTTGCGACAAGTAGAACAATGAATAGTACAGGTAGACGGGTGAAATCTTTCTATATATTGCTTCTAAATAGTCTAAGAAACATATATGCAAAGCATCCAAACAGTACAATTCGCCAATTTTTTGTTCTTCATGTTTAAGTGAACAATGAGCCCCAATGGTTAATCCTTTATCGGAAATTATTTGTAACTTTCGACAAGTAGAACAATGAATGGAACAGGTAGACGGTTGAAATCTTTGTATATGTTGCTTCTATATAGTCTAAGAAACATATATGCAAAGCATCCAAACAGTACAATTCGACAATTATTTGATCTTCAAGTTTAAGTGAACTACGAGCCCCATTGTTAAGACTTTAACGGAAATTATTTGTAACTTGCGACAAGTTGAACAATGATTGGAACACGTAGACGGTTGAAATCTTTGTATATATTGCTTCCATATAGTCTAAGAAACATGTACGCAAAGCATCCAAACAGTACCATTCGCCAATTTTTTGTTCTTCAAGTTTAAGTGAACAATGAGCCCCAATGGTTAATCCTTTATCGGAAATTATTTGTAAATTTCGACAAGTAGAACAATGAATAGAACAGGTAGACGGTTGAAATCATTGTATATATTTCTTCCATGTAGTCTAAGAAACATGTATGCAAAGCATCCAAATAGTACCATTCGCCAATTTTTTGTTCTTCAAGTTTAAGTGAACTACGAGCCCCATTGTTAATACTTTAACGGAAATTTTTTGTAACTTTCGACAAGTAGAACAATGATTGGAACACGTAGAAGGTTGAAATCTTTGTATATATTGCTTCTATATAATCTAAGAAACATATATGCAAATCATCCAAACAGTACAATTCGCCAATTATTTGATCTTCAAGTTTAAGTGAACTACGAGCCCCATTGTTAATCCTTTAAAGGAAATTATTTGTAAATTTCGACAAGTAGAACATTGAATGGAACAGGTAGACGGTTGAAATCATTGTATATATTGCTTCCATGTAGTCTAAGAAACATGTACGCAAAGCATCCAAATAGTACCAATCGCCAATTTTTTGTTCTTCAGGTTTAAGTGAACTACGAGCCCCATTGTTAATACTTTAACGGAAATTTTTTGTAACATTCGACAAGTAGAACAATGATTGGAACACGTAGAAGGTTGAAATCTTTGTATATATTGCTTCCATATAGTCTAAGAAACATGTACGCAAAGCATCCAAACAGAACCATTCGCCAATATTTTGTTCTTCAAGTTTAAGTGAACAATGAGCCCCAATGGTTAATCCTTTATCGGAAACTGATTGTAACTTTCGACAAGTAGAACAATGATTGGAACACGTAGACGGTTGAAATCTTTGTATATATTGCTTCCATATAGTCTAAGAAACATGTACGCAAAGCATCCTAACAGTACAATTCGCCAATTATTTGATCTTCAAGTTTAAGTGAACAACGAGCCCCATTGATAATCATGAAACGGAAATTATTTGTAACTTTCTACAAGTAGAACAATGAATAGTACAGGTAGACGGGTGAAATCTTTCTATATATTGCTTCTAAATAGTCTAAGAAACAAATATGCAAAGCATCCAAACAGTACCATTCGCCAATTTTTTGTTCTTCAAGTTTAAGTGAACTACGAGCCCCAATGGTTAATAATTTATCAGAAATTATTTGTAATTTTCGACAAGTAGAACAATGATTGGAACACACAGACGGTTGAAATCTTTGTATATATTGCTTCCATATAGTCTAAGAAACATATATGCAAAGCATCCAAACAGTACCATTCGCCAATTTTTTGTTCTTCAATTTTAAGTGAACAATGAGCCCCATTGTTAATCCTTTATCGGAAATTATTTGTAACTTTCGACAAGTAGAACATTGAATGGAACAGGTAGACGGTTGAAATCATTGTATATATTTCTTACATGTAGTCTAAGAAACATGTACGCAAAGCATCCAAATAGTACCATTCGCCAATTTTTTGTTCTTCAAGTTTAAGTGAACTACGAGCCCCATTGTTAATACTTTAACGGAAATTTTTTATAACTTTCGACAAGTAGAACAAAGAATGGAACAGGTAGACGGTTGAAATCTTTGTATATATTGTTTCTATATAGTCTAAGAATCATATATGCAAAGCATCCAAACAGTACAATCCGCCAATTTTTTGTTCTTCAAGTTTAAGTAAACTACGATCCCCATTGTTAATCCTTTAACGGAAATTATTTGTAACATTCGACAAGTAGAACAATGATTGGAACACGTAGAAGGTTGAAATCTTTGTATATATTGCTTCCATATAGTCTAAGAAACATGTACGCAAAGCATCCAAACAGTACAATTCGCCAATTTATTGTTCTACAAGTTTGAGTGAACTACAAGCCCCATTGTTAATCCTTCAAAGGAAATTATTTGTAAATTTCGACAAGTAGAACAATGAATGGAACAGGTAGACGGTTGAAATCATTGTATATATTGCTTCCATGTAGTCTAAGAAACATGTACGCAAAGCATCCAAATAGTACCATTCGCCAATTTTTGTTCTTCAAGTTTAAGTGAACAATGAGCCCCAATGGTTAATCCTTTATCGGAAATTATTTGTAACTTGCGACAAGTAGAACAATGAATAGTACAGGTAGACGGGTGAAATCTTTCTATATATTGCTTCTAAATAGTCTAAGAAACATATATGCAAAGCATCCAAACAGTACAATTCGCCAATTTTTTGTTCTTCATGTTTAAGTGAACAATGAGCCCCAATGGTTAATCCTTTATCGGAAATTATTTGTAACTTTCGACAAGTAGAACAATGAATGGAACAGGTAGACGGTTGAAATCTTTGTATATGTTGCTTCTATATAGTCTAAGAAACATATATGCAAAGCATCCAAACAGTACAATTCGACAATTATTTGATCTTCAAGTTTAAGTGAACTACGAGCCCCATTGTTAAGACTTTAACGGAAATTATTTGTAACTTGCGACAAGTTGAACAATGATTGGAACACGTAGACGGTTGAAATCTTTGTATATATTGCTTCCATATAGTCTAAGAAACATGTACGCAAAGCATCCAAACAGTACCATTCGCCAATTTTTTGTTCTTCAAGTTTAAGTGAACAATGAGCCCCAATGGTTAATCCTTTATCGGAAATTATTTGTAAATTTCGACAAGTAGAACAATGAATAGAACAGGTAGACGGTTGAAATCATTGTATATATTTCTTCCATGTAGTCTAAGAAACATGTATGCAAAGCATCCAAATAGTACCATTCGCCAATTTTTTGTTCTTCAAGTTTAAGTGAACTACGAGCCCCATTGTTAATACTTTAACGGAAATTTTTTGTAACTTTCGACAAGTAGAACAAAGAATGGAACAGGTAGACGGTTGAAATCTTTGTATATATTGTTTCTATATAGTCTAAGAATCATATATGCAAAGCATCCAAACAGTACAATACGCCAATTTTTTGTTCTTCAAGTTTAAGTAAACTACGATCCCCATTGTTAATCCTTTAACGGAAATTATTTGTAACATTCGACAAGTAGAACAATGATTGGAACACGTAGAAGGTTGAAATCTTTGTATATATTGCTTCTATATAATCTAAGAAACATATATGCAAATCATCCAAACAGTACAATTCGCCAATTATTTGATCTTCAAGTTTAAGTGAACTACGAGCCCCATTGTTAATCCTTTAAAGGAAATTATTTGTAAATTTCGACAAGTAGAACATTGAATGGAACAGGTAGACGGTTGAAATCATTGTATATATTGCTTCCATGTAGTCAAAGAAACATGTACGCAAAGCATCCAAATAGTACCATTCGCCAATTTTTTGTTCTTCAAGTTTAAGTGAACTACGAGCCCCATTGTTAATACTTTAACGGAAATTTTTTGTAACTTTCGACAAGTAGAACAAAGAATGGAACAGGTAGACGGTTGAAATCTTTGTATATATTGTTTCTATATAGTCTAAGAATCATATATGCAAAGCATCCAAACAGTACAATACGCCAATTTTTTGTTCTTCAAGTTTAAGTAAACTACGATCCCCATTGTTAATCCTTTAACGGAAATTATTTGTAACATTCGACAAGTAGAACAATGATTGGAACACGTAGAAGGTTGAAATCTTTGTATATATTGCTTCCATATAGTCTAAGAAACATGTACGCAAAGCATCCAAACAGAACCATTCGCCAATATTTTGTTCTTCAAGTTTAAGTGAACAATGAGCCCCAATGGTTAATCCTTTATCGGAAACTGATTGTAACTTTCGACAAGTAGAACAATGATTGGAACACGTAGACGGTTGAAATCTTTGTATATATTGCTTCCATATAGTCTAAGAAACATGTACGCAAAGCATCCTAACAGTACAATTCGCCAATTATTTGATCTTCAAGTTTAAGTGAACAACGAGCCCCATTGATAATCATGAAACGGAAATTATTTGTAACTTTCTACAAGTAGAACAATGAATAGTACAGGTAGACGGGTGAAATCTTTCTATATATTGCTTCTAAATAGTCTAAGAAACAAATATGCAAAGCATCCAAACAGTACCATTCGCCAATTTTTTGTTCTTCAAGTTTAAGTGAACTACGAGCCCCAATGGTTAATAATTTATCAGAAATTATTTGTAATTTTCGACAAGTAGAACAATGATTGGAACACACAGACGGTTGAAATCTTTGTATATATTGCTTCCATATAGTCTAAGAAACATATATGCAAAGCATCCAAACAGTACCATTCGCCAATTTTTTGTTCTTCAAATTTAAGTGAACAATGAGCCCCATTGTTAATCCTTTATCGGAAATTATTTGTAACTTTCGACAAGTAGAACATTGAATGGAACAGGTAGACGGTTGAAATCATTGTATATATTTCTTCCATGTAGTCTAAGAAACATGTACGCAAAGCATCCAAATAGTACCATTCGCCAATTTTTTGTTCTTCAAGTTTAAGTTAACTACGAGCCCCATTGTTAATACTTTAACGGAAATTTTTTGTAACTTTCGACAAGTAGAACAAAGAATGGAACAGGTAGACGGTTGAAATCTTTGTATATATTGTTTCTATATAGTCTAAGTATCATATATGCAAAGCATCCAAACAGTACAATACGCCAATTTTTTGTTCTTCAAGTTTAAGTAAACTACGATCCCCATTGTTAATCCTTTAACGGAAATTATTTGTAACATTCGACAAGTAGAACAATGATTGGAACACGTAGAAGGTTGAAATCTTTGTATATATTGCTTCTATATAATCTAAGAAACATATATGCAAATCATCCAAACAGTACAATTCGCCAATTATTTGATCTTCAAGTTTAAGTGAACTACGAGCCCCATTGTTAATCCTTTAAAGGAAATTATTTGTAAATTTCGACAAGTAGAACATTGAATGGAACAGGTAGACGGTTGAAATCATTGTATATATTGCATCCATGTAGTCTAAGAAACATGTACGCAAAGCATCCAAATAGTACCATTCGCCAATTTTTTGTTCTTCAAGTTTAAGTGAACTACGAGCCCCATTGTTAATACTTTAACGGAAATTTTTTGTAACTTTCGACAAGTAGAACAAAGAATGGAACAGGTAGACGGTTGAAATCTTTGTATATATTGTTTCTATATAGTCTAAGAATCATATATGCAAAGCATCCAAACAGTACAATACGCCAATTTTTTGTTCTTCAAGTTTAAGTAAACTACGATCCCCATTGTTAATCCTTTAACGGAAATTATTTGTAACATTCGACAAGTAGAACAATGATTGGAACACGTAGAAGGTTGAAATCTTTGTATATATTGCTTCCATATAGTCTAAGAAACATGTACGCAAAGCATCCAAACAGAACCATTCGCCAATATTTTGTTCTTCAAGTTTAAGTGAACAATGAGCCCCAATGGTTAATCCTTTATCGGAAACTGATTGTAACTTTCGACAAGTAGAACAATGATTGGAACACGTAGACGGTTGAAATCTTTGTATATATTGCTTCCATATAGTCTAAGAAACATGTACGCAAAGCATCCTAACAGTACAATTCGCCAATTATTTGATCTTCAAGTTTAAGTGAACAACGAGCCCCATTGATAATCATGAAACGGAAATTATTTGTAACTTTCTACAAGTAGAACAATGAATAGTACAGGTAGACGGGTGAAATCTTTCTATATATTGCTTCTAAATAGTCTAAGAAACAAATATGCAAAGCATCCAAACAGTACCATTCGCCAATTTTTTGTTCTTCAAGTTTAAGTGAACTACGAGCCCCAATGGTTAATAATTTATCAGAAATTATTTGTAATTTTCGACAAGTAGAACAATGATTGGAACACACAGACGGTTGAAATCTTTGTATATATTGCTTCCATATAGTCTAAGAAACATATATGCAAATCATCCAGACAGTACCATTCGCCAATTTTTTGTTCTTCAAATTTAAGTGAACAATGAGCCCCATTGTTAATCCTTTATCGGAAATTATTTGTAACTTTCGACAAGTAGAACATTGAATGGAACAGGTAGACGGTTGAAATCATTGTATATATTTCTTCCATGTAGTCTAAGAAACATGTACGCAAAGCATCCAAATAGTACCATTCGCCAATTTTTTGTTCTTCAAGTTTAAGTGAACTACGAGCCCCATTGTTAATACTTTAACGGAAATTTTTTGTAACTTTCGACAAGTAGAACAAAGAATGGAACAGGTAGACGGTTGAAATCTTTGTATATATTGTTTCTATATAGTCTAAGAATCATATATGCAAAGCATCCAAACAGTACAATCCGCCAATTTTTTGTTCTTCAAGTTTAAGTAAACTACGATCCCCATTGTTAATCCTTTAACGGAAATTATTTGTAACATTCGACAAGTAGAACAATGATTGGAACACGTAGAAGGTTGAAATCTTTGTATATATTGCTTCCATATAGTCTAAGAAACATGTACGCAAAGCATCCAAACAGTACAATTCGCCAATTTATTGTTCTTCAAGTTTGAGTGAACTACAAGCCCCATTGTTAATCCTTCAAAGGAAATTATTTGTAAATTTCGACAAGTAGAACAATGAATGGAACAGGTAGACGGTTGAAATCATTGTATATATTGCTTCCATGTAGTCTAAGAAACATGTACGCAAAGCATCCAAATAGTACCATTCGCCAATTTTTGTTCTTCAAGTTTAAGTGAACAATGAGCCCCAATGGTTAATCCTTTATCGGAAATTATTTGTAACTTGCGACAAGTAGAACAATGAATAGTACAGGTAGACGGGTGAAATCTTTCTATATATTGCTTCTAAATAGTCTAAGAAACATATATGCAAAGCATCCAAACAGTACAATTCGCCAATTTTTTGTTCTTCATGTTTAAGTGAACAATGAGCCCCAATGGTTAATCCTTTATCGGAAATTATTTGTAACTTTCGACAAGTAGAACAATGAATGGAACAGGTAGACGGTTGAAATCTTTGTATATGTTGCTTCTATATAGTCTAAGAAACATATATGCAAAGCATCCAAACAGTACAATTCGACAATTATTGGATCTTCAAGTTTAAGTGAACTACGAGCCCCATTGTTAAGACTTTAACGGAAATTATTTGTAACTTGCGACAAGTTGAACAATGATTGGAACACGTAGACGGTTGAAATCTTTGTATATATTGCTTCCATATAGTCTAAGAAACATGTACGCAAAGCATCCAAACAGTACCATTCGCCAATTTTTTGTTCTTCAAGTTTAAGTGAACAATGAGCCCCAATGGTTAATCCTTTATCGGAAATTATTTGTAAATTTCGACAAGTAGAACAATGAATAGAACAGGTAGACGGTTGAAATCTTTGTATATGTTGGTTCTATATAGTCTAAGAAACCTATATGCAAAGCATCTAAACAGTACAATTCGCCAATTTTTTGTTCTTCAAGTTTAAGTGAACTTCGAGCCCCATTGTTAATCCTTTAACGGAAATTAATTGTAACTTTCTACAAGTAGAACAATGATTGGAACACGTAGACGGTTGAAATCTTTGTATATATTGCTTCTATATAGTCTAAGAAACATATATGCAAAGCATCCAAACAGTACAATTCGCCAATTTTTTGTTCTTCAAGTTTAAGTGAACAATGAGACCCATTGTTAATCCTTTATCGGAAATTATTTGTAACTTTCGACAAGTAGAACAATGAATGGAACAGGTAGACGGTTGAAATCTTTGTATATATTGCGTCTATATAGTCTAAGAAACATATATGCAAAGCATCCAGACAGTACCATTCGCCAATTTTTTGTTCTTCAAGTTTAAGTGAACTTCGAGCCCCATTGTTAATCCTTTAACGGAAATTAATTGTAACTTTCTACAAGTAGAACAATGATTGGAACACGTAGACGGTTGAAATCTTTGTATATATTGCTTCTATATAGTCTAAGAAACATATATGCAAAGCATCCAAACAGTACAATTCGCCAATTTTTTGTTCTTCAAGTTTAAGTGAACAATGAGACCCATTGTTAATCCTTTATCGGAAATTATTAGTAACTTTCGACAAGTAGAACAATGAATGGAACAGGTAGACGGTTGAAATCTTTGTATATATTGCGTCTATATAGTCTAAGAAACATATATGCAAAGCATCCAGACAGTACCATTCGCCAATTTTTTGTTCTTCAAGTTTAAGTGTACTACGAGCCCCATTGTTAATCCTTTAAAGGAAATTATTTGTAAATTTCGACAAGTAGAACAATGATTGGAACACGTAGACGGTTGAAATCTTTGTATATATTGCTTCTATATAGTCTAAGAAACATATATGCAAAGCATCCAAACAGTACAATTAGCCAATTTTTTGTTTTTCAAGTTTAAGTGAACAATGAGCCCCAATGGTTAATCCTTTATCGGAAATTATTTGTAACTTTCGACAAGTAGAACATTGAATGGAACAGGTAGACGGTTGAAATCATTGTATATATTGCTTCCATGTAGTCTAAGAAACATGTACGCAAAGCATCCAAATAGTACCATTCGCCAATTTTTTGTTCTTCAAGTTTAAGTGAACTACGAGCCCCATTGTTAATACTTTAACGGAAATTTTTTGTAACTTTCGACAAGTAGAACAAAGAATGGAACAGGTAGACGGTTGAAATCTTTGTATATATTGTTTCTATATAGTCTAAGAATCATATATGCAAAGCATCCAAACAGTACAATACGCCAATTTTTTGTTCTTCAAGTTTAAGTAAACTACGATCCCCATTGTTAATCCTTTAACGGAAATTATTTGTAACATTCGACAAGTAGAACAATGATTGGAACACGTAGAAGGTTGAAATCTTTGTATATATTGCTTCCATATAGTCTAAGAAACATGTACGCAAAGCATCCAAACAGAACCATTCGCCAATATTTTGTTCTTCAAGTTTAAGTGAACAATGAGCCCCAATGGTTAATCCTTTATCGGAAACTGATTGTAACTTTCGACAAGTAGAACAATGATTGGAACACGTAGACGGTTGAAATCTTTGTATATATTGCTTCCATATAGTCTAAGAAACATGTACGCAAAGCATCCTAACAGTACAATTCGCCAATTATTTGATCTTCAAGTTTAAGTGAACAACGAGCCCCATTGATAATCATGAAACGGAAATTATTTGTAACTTTCTACAAGTAGAAAAATGAATAGTACAGGTAGACGGGTGAAATCTTTCTATATATTGCTTCTAAATAGTCTAAGAAACAAATATGCAAAGCATCCAAACAGTACCATTCGCCAATTTTTTGTTCTTCAAGTTTAAGTGAACTACGAGCCCCAATGGTTAATAATTTATCAGAAATTATTTGTAATTTTCGACAAGTAGAACAATGATTGGAACACACAGACGGTTGAAATCTTTGTATATATTGCTTCCATATAGTCTAAGAAACATATATGCAAAGCATCCAAACAGTACCATTCGCCAATTTTTTGTTCTTCAAATTTAAGTGAACAATGAGCCCCATTGTTAATCCTTTATCGGAAATTATTTGTAACTTTCGACAAGTAGAACATTGAATGGAACAGGTAGACGGTTGAAATCATTGTATATATTTCTTCCATGTAGTCTAAGAAACATGTACGCAAAGCATCCAAATAGTACCATTCGCCAATTTTTTGTTCTTCAAGTTTAAGTGAACTACGAGCCCCATTGTTAATACTTTAACGGAAATTTTTTGTAACTTTCGACAAGTAGAACAAAGAATGGAACAGGTAGACGGTTGAAATCTTTGTATATATTGTTTCTATATAGTCTAAGAATCATATATGCAAAGCATCCAAACAGTACAATACGCCAATTTTTTGTTCTTCAAGTTTAAGTAAACTACGATCCCCATTGTTAATCCTTTAACGGAAATTATTTGTAACATTCGACAAGTAGAACAATGATTGTAACACGTAGAAGGTTGAAATCTTTGTATATATTGCTTCTATATAATCTAAGAAACATATATGCAAATCATCCAAACAGTACAATTCGCCAATTATTTGATCTTCAAGTTTAAGTGAACTACGAGCCCCATTGTTAATCCTTTAAAGGAAATTATTTGTAAATTTCGACAAGTAGAACATTGAATGGAACAGGTAGACGGTTGAAATCATTGTATATATTGCTTCCATGTAGTCTAAGAAACATGTACGCAAAGCATCCAAATAGTACCATTCGCCAATTTTTTGTTCTTCAAGTTTAAGTGAACTACGAGCCCCATTGTTAATACTTTAACGGAAATTTTTTGTAACTTTCGACAAGTAGAACAAAGAATGGAACAGGTAGACGGTTGAAATCTTTGTATATATTGTTTCTATATAGTCTAAGAATCATATATGCAAAGCATCCAAACAGTACAATACGCCAATTTTTTGTTCTTCAAGTTTAAGTAAACTACGATCCCCATTGTTAATCCTTTAACGGAAATTATTTGTAACATTCGACAAGTAGAACAATGATTGGAACACGTAGAAGGTTGAAATCTTTGTATATATTGCTTCCATATAGTCTAAGAAACATGTACGCAAAGCATCCAAACAGAACCATTCGCCAATATTTTGTTCTTCAAGTTTAAGTGAACAATGAGCCCCAATGGTTAATCCTTTATCGGAAACTGATTGTAACTTTCGACAAGTAGAACAATGATTGGAACACGTAGACGGTTGAAATCTTTGTATATATTGCTTCCATATAGTCTAAGAAACATGTACGCAAAGCATCCTAACAGTACAATTCGCCAATTATTTGATCTTCAAGTTTAAGTGAACAACGAGCCCCATTGATAATCATGAAACGGAAATTATTTGTAACTTTCTACAAGTAGAACAATGAATAGTACAGGTAGACGGGTGAAATCTTTCTATATATTGCTTCTAAATAGTCTAAGAAACAAATATGCAAAGCATCCAAACAGTACCATTCGCCAATTTTTTGTTCTTCAAGTTTAAGTGAACTACGAGCCCCAATGGTTAATAATTTATCAGAAATTATTTGTAATTTTCGACAAGTAGAACAATGATTGGAACACACAGACGGTTGAAATCTTTGTATATATTGCTTCCATATAGTCTAAGAAACATATATGCAAATCATCCAGACAGTACCATTCGCCAATTTTTTGTTCTTCAAATTTAAGTGAACAATGAGCCCCATTGTTAATCCTTTATCGGAAATTATTTGTAACTTTCGACAAGTAGAACATTGAATGGAACAGGTAGACGGTTGAAATCATTGTATATATTTCTTCCATGTAGTCTAAGAAACATGTACGCAAAGCATCCAAATAGTACCATTCGCCAATTTTTTGTTCTTCAAGTTTAAGTGAACTACGAGCCCCATTGTTAATACTTTAACGGAAATTTTTTGTAACTTTCGACAAGTAGAACAAAGAATGGAACAGGTAGACGGTTGAAATCTTTGTATATATTGTTTCTATATAGTCTAAGAATCATATATGCAAAGCATCCAAACAGTACAATCCGCCAATTTTTTGTTCTTCAAGTTTAAGTAAACTACGATCCCCATTGTTAATCCTTTAACGGAAATTATTTGTAACATTCGACAAGTAGAACAATGATTGGAACACGTAGAAGGTTGAAATCTTTGTATATATTGCTTCCATATAGTCTAAGAAACATGTACGCAAAGCATCCAAACAGTACAATTCGCCAATTTATTGTTCTTCAAGTTTGAGTGAACTACAAGCCCCATTGTTAATCCTTCAAAGGAAATTATTTGTAAATTTCGACAAGTAGAACAATGAATGGAACAGGTAGACGGTTGAAATCATTGTATATATTGCTACATGTAGTCTAAGAAACATGTACGCAAAGCATCCAAATAGTACCATTCGCCAATTTTTGTTCTTCAAGTTTAAGTGAACAATGAGCCCCAATGGTTAATCCTTTATCGGAAATTATTTGTAACTTGCGACAAGTAGAACAATGAATAGTACAGGTAGACGGGTGAAATCTTTCTATATATTGCTTCTAAATAGTCTAAGAAACATATATGCAAAGCATCCAAACAGTACAATTCGCCAATTTTTTGTTCTTCATGTTTAAGTGAACAATGAGCCCCAATGGTTAATCCTTTATCGGAAATTATTTGTAACTTTCGACAAGTAGAACAATGAATGGAACAGGTAGACGGTTGAAATCTTTGTATATGTTGCTTCTATATAGTCTAAGAAACATATATGCAAAGCATCCAAACAGTACAATTCGACAATTATTGGATCTTCAAGTTTAAGTGAACTACGAGCCCCATTGTTAAGACTTTAACGGAAATTATTTGTAACTTGCGACAAGTTGAACAATGATTGGAACACGTAGACGGTTGAAATCTTTGTATATATTGCTTCCATATAGTCTAAGAAACATGTACGCAAAGCATCCAAACAGTACCATTCGCCAATTTTTTGTTCTTCAAGTTTAAGTGAACAATGAGCCCCAATGGTTAATCCTTTATCGGAAATTATTTGTAAATTTCGACAAGTAGAACAATGAATAGAACAGGTAGACGGTTGAAATCTTTGTATATGTTGGTTCTATATAGTCTAAGAAACCTATATGCAAAGCATCTAAACAGTACAATTCGCCAATTTTTTGTTCTTCAAGTTTAAGTGAACTTCGAGCCCCATTGTTAATCCTTTAACGGAAATTAATTGTAACTTTCTACAAGTAGAACAATGATTGGAACACGTAGACGGTTGAAATCTTTGTATATATTGCTTCTATATAGTCTAAGAAACATATATGCAAAGCATCCAAACAGTACAATTCGCCAATTTTTTGTTCTTCAAGTTTAAGTGAACAATGAGACCCATTGTTAATCCTTTATCGGAAATTATTTGTAACTTTCGACAAGTAGAACAATGAATGGAACAGGTAGACGGTTGAAATCTTTGTATATATTGCGTCTATATAGTCTAAGAAACATATATGCAAAGCATCCAGACAGTACCATTCGCCAATTTTTTGTTCTTCAAGTTTAAGTGAACTTCGAGCCCCATTGTTAATCCTTTAACGGAAATTAATTGTAACTTTCTACAAGTAGAACAATGATTGGAACACGTAGACGGTTGAAATCTTTGTATATATTGCTTCTATATAGTCTAAGAAACATATATGCAAAGCATCCAAACAGTACAATTCGCCAATTTTTTGTTCTTCAAGTTTAAGTGAACAATGAGACCCATTGTTAATCCTTTATCGGAAATTATTTGTAACTTTCGACAAGTAGAACAATGAATGGAACAGGTAGACGGTTGAAATCTTTGTATATATTGCGTCTATATAGTCTAAGAAACATATATGCAAAGCATCCAGACAGTACCATTCGCCAATTTTTTGTTCTTCAAGTTTAAGTGTACTACGAGCCCCATTGTTAATCCTTTAAAGGAAATTATTTGTAAATTTCGACAAGTAGAACAATGATTGGAACACGTAGACGGTTGAAATCTTTGTATATATTGCTTCTATATAGTCTAAGAAACATATATGCAAAGCATCCAAACAGTACAATTAGCCAATTTTTTGTTTTTCAAGTTTAAGTGAACAATGAGCCCCAATGGTTAATCCTTTATCGGAAATTATTTGTAACTTTCGACAAGTAGAACATTGAATGGAACAGGTAGACGGTTGAAATCATTGTATATATTGCTTCCATGTAGTCTAAGAAACATGTACGCAAAGCATCCAAATAGTACCATTCGCCAATTTTTTGTTCTTCAAGTTTAAGTGAACTACGAGCCCCATTGTTAATACTTTAACGGAAATTTTTTGTAACTTTCGACAAGTAGAACAAAGAATGGAACAGGTAGACGGTTGAAATCTTTGTATATATTGTTTCTATATAGTCTAAGAATCATATATGCAAAGCATCCAAACAGTACAATACGCCAATTTTTTGTTCTTCAAGTTTAAGTAAACTACGATCCCCATTGTTAATCCTTTAACGGAAATTATTTGTAACATTCGACAAGTAGAACAATGATTGGAACACGTAGAAGGTTGAAATCTTTGTATATATTGCTTCCATATAGTCTAAGAAACATGTACGCAAAGCATCCAAACAGAACCATTCGCCAATATTTTGTTCTTCAAGTTTAAGTGAACAATGAGCCCCAATGGTTAATCCTTTATCGGAAACTGATTGTAACTTTCGACAAGTAGAACAATGATTGGAACACGTAGACGGTTGAAATCTTTGTATATATTGCTTCCATATAGTCTAAGAAACATGTACGCAAAGCATCCTAACAGTACAATTCGCCAATTATTTGATCTTCAAGTTTAAGTGATCAACGAGCCCCATTGATAATCATGAAACGGAAATTATTTGTAACTTTCTACAAGTAGAACAATGAATAGTACAGGTAGACGGGTGAAATCTTTCTATATATTGCTTCTAAATAGTCTAAGAAACAAATATGCATAGCATCCAAACAGTACCATTCGCCAATTTTTTGTTCTTCAAGTTTAAGTGAACTACGAGCCCCAATGGTTAATAATTTATCAGAAATTATTTGTAATTTTCGACAAGTAGAACAATGATTGGAACACACAGACGGTTGAAATCTTTGTATATATTGCTTCCATATAGTCTAAGAAACATATATGCAAAGCATCCAAACAGTACCATTCGCCAATTTTTTGTTCTTCAAATTTAAGTGAACAATGAGCCCCATTGTTAATCCTTTATCGGAAATTATTTGTAACTTTCGACAAGTAGAACATTGAATGGAACAGGTAGACGGTTGAAATCATTGTATATATTTCTTCCATGTAGTCTAAGAAACATGTACGCAAAGCATCCAAATAGTACCATTCGCCAATTTTTTGTTCTTCAAGTTTAAGTGAACTACGAGCCCCATTGTTAATACTTTAACGGAAATTTTTTGTAACTTTCGACAAGTAGAACAAAGAATGGAACAGGTAGACGGTTGAAATCTTTGTATATATTGTTTCTATATAGTCTAAGAATCATATATGCAAAGCATCCAAACAGTACAATACGCCAATTTTTTGTTCTTCAAGTTTAAGTAAACTACGATCCCCATTGTTAATCCTTTAACGGAAATTATTTGTAACATTCGACAAGTAGAACAATGATTGGAACAGGTAGACGGTTGAAATCTTTGTATATATTGCTTCTATATAGTCTAAGAAACATATATGCAAAGCATCCAAACAGTACCGTTCGCCAATTTTTTGTTCTTCTGGTTTAAGTGAACAATGAGCCCCATTGTTAATCCTTTATCGGAAATTATTTGTAACTTTCGACCAGTAGAACAATGAATGGAACAGGTAGACGGTTGAAATCTTTGTATATATTGCTTCTATATAGTCTAAGAAACATATATTCAAAGCATCCAAACAGTACAATTCGCCAATTTTTTTATCTTCAAGTTTAAGTGAACAATGAGCCCCATGGTTAATCCGTTATCGGAAATTATTTGTAACTTTCGACAAGTAGAACAATGAATGGAACAGGTAGACGGTTGAAATCTTTGTATATATTGCTTCTATATAGTCTAAGAAACATATATGCAAAGCATCCAAACAGTACCATTCGCCAATTTTTTGTTCTTCAAGTTTAAGTGAACAACGAGCCCCATTGTTAATCCTTTAAAGGAAATTATTTGTAAATTTCGACAAGTAGAACAATGATTGGAACACGTAGACGGTTGAAGTCTTTCTATATATTGCTTCCATATAGTCTAAGAAACATGTACGCAAAGCATCCAAACAGTACCATTCGCCAATTTTTTGTTCTTCAAGTTTAAGTGAACAATGAGCCCCAATGGTTAATCCTTTATCGGAAATTATTTGTAACTTTCGGCAAGTAGAACAATGAATGGAACAGGCAGACGGTTGAAATCTTTGTATATATTGCTTCTATATAGTCTAAGAAACATATATGCAAAGCATCCAAACAGTACAATTCGCCAATTTATTGTTCTTCAAGTTTAAGTGAACAACGAGCCCCATTGTTAATCCTTTAAAGGAAATTATTTGTAAATTTCGACAAGTAGAACAATGATTGAAACACGTAGACGGTTGAAATCTTTGTATATATTGCTTCCATATAGTCTAAGAAACATGTACGCAAAGCATCCAAACAGTACCGTTCGCCAATTTGTTGGTCTTCAAGATTAAGTGAACAATGAGCCCCAATGGTTAATCCGTAATCGGTAATTATTTGTAACTTTCGACAAGTAGAACAATGAATGAAACAGGTAGACGGTTGAAATCCTTGTATATGTTGCTTCCATATAGTCTAAGAAACATGTACGCAAGCATCCAAACAGTACCATTCGCCAATTTTTTGTTCTTCAAGTTTAAGTGAACAATGAGCCCCAATGGTTAATCCGTTATCGGAAATTATTTGTAACTTTCGACAAGTAGAACAATGAATGGAACAGGTAGATGGTTGAAATCTTTGTATATATTGCTTCTATATAGTCTAAGAAACATATATGCAAAGCATCCAAACAGTACCATTCGCCAATTTTTTGTTCTTCAAGTTTAAGTGAACTACGAGCCCCATTGTTAATCCTTTAAAGGAAATTATTTGTAAATTTCGACAAGTAGAACAATGAATGGAACAGGTAGACTGTTGAAATTATTGTATATATTGCTTCTATTTAGTTTAAGAAACATATATGCAAAGCATCCAAACAGTACAATTCGCCAATTTTTTGTTCTTCAAGTTTAAGTAAACTACGATCCCCATTGTTAATCCCTTAACGGAAATTATTTGTAACTTTCGACAAGTAGAACAGTGAATGGAACAGGTAGACGGTTGAAATCTTTGTATATATTGCTTCTATATAGTCATAGAAACATATATGCAAAGCATCCAAACAGTATCATTCGCCAATTTTTTGTTCTTCAAGTTTAAGTGAACAATGAGCCCCATTGTTAATCTTTTAAAGGAAATTATTTGTAACTTTCGACAAGTAGAACAATGATTGGAACACGTAGACGGTTGAAATCTTTGTATATATTGCTTCCATATAGTCTAAGAAACATGTACGCAAAGCATCCAAACAGTACCATTCGCCAATTTTTTGTTCTTCAAGTTTAAGTGAACAACGAGCCCCATTGTTAATCCTTTAAAGGAAATTATTTGTAAATTTCGACAAGTAGAACAATGAATGGAACAGGTAGCCGGTTGAAATCAATGTATATATTGCTTCTATATAGTCTAAGAAACATATATGCAAAGCATCCAGACAGTACCATTCGCCCCTTTTTTGTTCTTCAAGTTTAAGTGAACAACGAGCCCCATTGTTAATCCTTTAAAGGAAATTATTTGTAAATTTCGACAAGTAGAACAATGATTGGAACACGTAGACGGTTGAAATCTTTGTATATATTGCTTCCATATAGTCTAAGAAACATGTACGCAAAGCATCCAAACAGTACCATTCGCCAATTTTTTGTTCTTCAAGTTTAAGTGAACAACGAGCCCCATTGTTAATCCTTTAAAGGAAATTATTTGTAAATTTCGACAAGTAGAACAATGATTGGAACACGTAGACGGTTGAAATCTTTGTATATATTGCTTCCATATAGTCTAAGAAACATGTACGCAAAGCATCCAAACAGTACCGTTCGCCAATTTTTTGTTCTTCTGGTTTAAGTGAACAATGAGCCCCATTGTTAATCCTTTATCGGAAATTATTTGTAACTTTCGACCAGTAGAACAATGAATGGAACAGGTAGACGGTTGAAATCTTTGTATATATTGCTTCTATATAGTCTAAGAAACATATATTCAAAGCATCCAAACAGTACAATTCGCCAATTTTTTTATCTTCAAGTTTAAGTGAACAATGAGCCCCAATGGTTAATCCGTTATCGGAAATTATTTGTAACTTTCGACAAGTAGAACAATGAATGGAACAGGTAGACGGTTGAAATCTTTGTATATATTGCTTCTATATAGTCTAAGAAACATATATGCAAAGCATCCAAACAGTACCATTCGCCAATTTTTTGTTCTTCATGTTTAAGTGAACAACGAGCCCCATTGATAATCATGAAACGGAAATTATTTGTAACTTTCTACAAGTAGAACAATGAATAGATCAGGGAGACGGTTGAAATTTTTGTATATGTTGCTTCTATATAGTCTAAGAAACCTATGTGCAAAGCATCCAAACAGTACCATTCGCCAATTTTTTGTTCTTCAAGTTTAAGTGAACAATGAGCCCCAATGGTTAATCCTTTATCGGAAATTATATGTAACTTTCGGCAAGTAGAACAATGAATGGAACAGGCAGACGGTTGAAATCTTTGTATATATTGCTTCTATATAGTCTAAGAAACATATATGCAAAGCATCCAAACAGTACAATTCGCCAATTTATTGTTCTTCAAGTTTAAGTGAACAACGAGCCCCATTGTTAATCCTTTAAAGGAAATTATTTGTAAATTTCGACAAGTAGAACAATGATTGAAACACGTAGACGGTTGAAATCTTTGTATATATTGCTTCCATATAGTCTAAGAAACATGTACGCAAAGCATCCAAACAGTACAATTCGCCAATTTTTTGTTCTTCAAGTTTAAGTGAACTACGATCCCCATTGTTCATCCCTTAACGGAAATTATTTGTAACTTTCGACAAGTAGAACAGTGAATGGAACAGGTAGACTGTTGAAATCTTTGTATATATTGCTTCTATATAGTCATAGAAACATGTACGCAAAGCATCCAAACAGTACAATTCGCCAATTTTTTGTTCTTCAAGTTTAAGTGAACTACGATCCCCATTGTTCATCCCTTAACGGAAATTATTTGTAACTTTCGACAAGTAGAACTGTGAATGGAACAGGTAGACGGTTGAAATCTTTGTATATATTGCTTCTATATAGTATAAGAAACATATAATGCAAAGCATCCAAACAGTACAATTCGCCAATTTTTTGTTCTTCAAGTTTAAGTGAACAATGAGCCCCATTGTTAATCTTTTAAAGGAAATTATTTGTAACTTTCGACAAGTAGAACAATGATTGGAACACGTAGACGGTTGAAATCTTTGTATATATTGCTTCCATATAGTCTAAGAAACATGTACGCAAAGCATCCAAACAGTACCATTCGCCAATTTTTTGTTCTTCAAGTTTAAGTGAACAACGAGCCCCATTGTTAATCCTTTAAAGGAAATTATTTGTAAATTTCGACAAGTAGAACAATGAATGGAACAGGTAGCCGGTTGAAATCAATGTATATATTGCTTCTATATAGTCTAAGAAACATATATGCAAAGCATCCAGACAGTACCATTCGCCCCTTTTTTGTTCTTCAAGTTTAAGTGAACAACGAGCCCCATTGTTAATCCTTTAAAGGAAATTATTTGTAAATTTCGACAAGTAGAACAATGATTGGAACACGTAGACGGTTGAAATCTTTGTATATATTGCTTCCATATAGTCTAAGAAACATGTACGCAAAGCATCCAAACAGTACCATTCGCCAATTTTTTGTTCTTCAAGTTTAAGTGAACAACGAGCCCCATTGTTAATCCTTTAAAGGAAATTATTTGTAAATTTCGACAAGTAGAACAATGATTGGAACACGTAGACGGTTGAAATCTTTGTATATATTGCTTCCATATAGTCTAAGAAACATGTACGCAAAGCATCCAAACAGTACCGTTCGCCAATTTTTTGTTCTTCTGGTTTAAGTGAACAATGAGCCCCATTGTTAATCCTTTATCGGAAATTATTTGTAACTTTCGACCAGTAGAACAATGAATGGAACAGGTAGACGGTTGAAATCTTTGTATATATTGCTTCTATATAGTCTAAGAAACATATATGCAAAGCATCCAAACAGTACAATTCGCCAATTTTTTGTTCTTCAAGTTTAAGTGAACAATGAGCCCCAATGGTTAATCCGTTATCGGAAATTATTTGTAACTTTCGACAAGTAGAACAATGAATGGAACAGGTAGACGGTTGAAATCTTTGTATATATTGCTTCTATATAGTATAAGAAACATATATGCAAAGCATCCAAACAGTACCATTCGCCAATTGTTTGTTCTTCAAGTTTAAGTGAACTACGAGCCCCATTGTTAATCCTTTAAAGGAAATAATTTGTAAATTTCGACAAGTAGAACAATGAATGGAATAGGTAGACGGTTGAAATCATTGTATATATTGCTTCTATATAGTCTAAGAAACATATATGCAAATCATCCAAACAGTACAATTCGCCAATTTCTTGTTCTTCAAGTTTAAGTAAACTACGATCCCCATTGTTAATCCCTTAACGGAAATTATTTGTAACATTCGACAAGTAGAACAGTGAATGGAACAGGTAGACTGTTGAAATCTTTGTATATATTGCTTCTATATAGTCATAGAAACATATATGCAAATCATCCAAACAATACCATTCGCCAATTTTTTGTTCTTCAAGTTTAAGTGAACAACGAGCCCCATTGTTAATCCTTTAAAGGAAATTATTTGTAAATTTCGACAAGTAGAACAATGATTGGAACTCGTAGACGGTTGAAATCTTTGTATATATTGCTTCCATGTAGTCTAAGAAACATGTACGCAAAGCATCCAAACAGTACAATTCGCCAATTTTTTGTTCTTCAAGTTTAAGTGAACTACGATCCCCATTGTTAATCCCTTAACGGAAATTATTTGTAACTTTCGACAAGTAGAACTGTGAATGGAACAGGTAGACGGTTGAAATCTTTGTATATATTGCTTCTATATAGTATAAGAAACATATAATGCAAAGCATCCAAACAGTACAATTCGCCAATTTTTTGTTCTTCAAGTTTAAGTGAACAATGAGCCCCAATGGTTAATCCGTTATCGGAAATTATTTGTAACTTTCGACAAGTAGAACAATGAATGGAACAGGTAGATGGTTGAAATCTTTGTATATATTGCTTCTATATAGTCTAAGAAACATATATGCAAAGCATCCAAACAGTACCATTCGCCAATTTTTTGTTCTTCAAGTTTAAGTGAACTACGAGCCCCATTGTTAATCCTTTAAAAGAAATTATTTGTAAATTTCGACAAGTAGAACAATGAATGGAACAGGTAGACTGTTGAAATCATTGTATATATTGCTTCTATATAGTCTAAGAAACATATATGCAAATCATCCAAACAGTACAATTCGCCAATTTCTTGTTCTTCAAGTTTAAGTAAACTACGATCCCCATTGTTAATCCCTTAACGGAAATTATTTGTAACTTTCGACAAGTAGAACAGTGAATGGAACAGGTAGACTGTTGAAATCTTTGTATATATTGCTTCTATATAGTCATAGAAACATATATGCAAATCATCCAAACAATACCATTCGCCAATTTTTTGTTCTTCAAGTTTAAGTGAACAACGAGCCCCATTGTTAATCCTTTAAAGGAAATTATTTGTAAATTTCGACAAGTAGAACAATGATTGGAACTCGTAGACGGTTGAAATCTTTGTATATATTGCTTCCATATAGTCTAAGAAACATGTACGCAAAGCATCCAAACAGTACAATTCGCCAATTTTTTGTTCTTCAAGTTTAAGTGAACTACGATCCCCATTGTTAATCCCTTAACGGAAATTATTTGTAACTTTCGACAAGTAGAACTGTGAATGGAACAGGTAGACGGTTGAAATCTTTGTATATATTGCTTCTATATAGTATAAGAAACATATAATGCAAAGCATCCAAACAGTACAATTCGCCAATTTTTTGTTCTTCAAGTTTAAGTGAACAATGAGCCCCAATGGTTAATCCGTTATCGGAAATTATTTGTAACTTTCGACAAGTAGAACAATGAATGGAACAGGTAGATGGTTGAAATCTTTGTATATATTGCTTCTATATAGTCTAAGAAACATATATGCAAAGCATCCAAACAGTACCATTCGCCAATTTTTTGTTCTTCAAGTTTAAGTGAACTACGAGCCCCATTGTTAATCCTTTAAAAGAAATTATTTGTAAATTTCGACAAGTAGAACAATGAATTGAACAGGTAGACTGTTGAAATTATTGTATATATTGCTTCTATTTAGTTTAAGAAACATATATGCAAAGCATCCAAACAGTACAATTCGCCAATTTTTTGTTCTTCAAGTTTAAGTAAACTACGATCCCCATTGTTAATCCCTTAACGGAAATTATTTGTAACTTTCGACAAGTAGAACAGTGAATGGAACAGGTAGACGGTTGAAATCTTTGTATATATTGCTTCTATATAGTCATAGAAACATATATGCAAAGCATCCAAACAGTATCATTCGCCAATTTTTTGTTCTTCAAGTTTAAGTGAACAATGAGCCCCATTGTTAATCTTTTAAAGGAAATTATTTGTAACTTTCGACAAGTAGAACAATGATTGGAACACGTAGACGGTTGAAATCTTTGTATATATTGCTTCCATATAGTCTAAGAAACATGTACGCAAAGCATCCAAACAGTACCATTCGCCAATTTTTTGTTCTTCAAGTTTAAGTGAACAACGAGCCCCATTGTTAATCCTTTAAAGGAAATTATTTGTAAATTTCGACAAGTAGAACAATGATTGGAACACGTAGACGGTTGAAATCTTTGTATATATTGCTTCCATATAGTCTAAGAAACATGTACGCAAAGCATCCAAACAGTACCGTTCGCCAATTTTTTGTTCTTCTGGTTTAAGTGAACAATGAGCCCCATTGTTAATCCTTTATCGGAAATTATTTGTAACTTTCGACCAGTAGAACAATGAATGGAACAGGTAGACGGTTGAAATCTTTGTATATATTGCTTCTATATAGTCTAAGAAACATATATGCAAAGCATCCAAACAGTACAATTCGCCAATTTTTTTATCTTCAAGTTTAAGTGAACAATGAGCCCCATGGTTAATCCGTTATCGGAAATTATTTGTAACTTTCGACAAGTAGAACAATGAATGGAACAGGTAGACGGTTGAAATCTTTGTATATATTGCTTCTATATAGTCTAAGAAACATATATGCAAAGCATCCAAACAGTACCATTCGCCAATTTTTTGTTCTTCAAGTTTAAGTGAACAACGAGCCCCATTGTTAATCCTTTAAAGGAAATTATTTGTAAATTTCGACAAGTAGAACAATGATTGGAACACGTAGACGGTTGAAGTCTTTCTATATATTGCTTCCATATAGTCTAAGAAACATGTACGCAAAGCATCCAAACAGTACCATTCGCCAATTTTTTGTTCTTCAAGTTTAAGTGAACAATGAGCCCCAATGGTTAATCCTTTATCGGAAATTATTTGTAACTTTCGGCAAGTAGAACAATGAATGGAACAGGCAGACGGTTGAAATCTTTGTATATATTGCTTCTATATAGTCTAAGAAACATATATGCAAATCATCCAAACAGTACAATTCGCCAATTTATTGTTCTTCAAGTTTAAGTGAACAACGAGCCCCATTGTTAATCCTTTAAAGGAAATTATTTGTAAATTTCGACAAGTAGAACAATGATTGAAACACGTAGACGGTTGAAATCTTTGTATATATTGCTTCCATATAGTCTAAGAAACATGTACGCAAGCATCCAAACAGTACCATTCGCCAATTTTTTGTTCTTCAAGTTTAAGTGAACAATGAGCCCCAATGGTTAATCCGTTATCGGAAATTATTTGTAACTTTCGACAAGTAGAACAATGAATGGAACAGGTAGATGGTTGAAATCTTTGTATATATTGCTTCTATATAGTCTAAGAAACATATATGCAAAGCATCCAAACAGTACCATTCGCCAATTTTTTGTTCTTCAAGTTTAAGTGAACTACGAGCCCCATTGTTAATCCTTTAAAGGAAATTATTTGTAAATTTCGACAAGTAGAACAATGAATGGAACAGGTAGACTGTTGAAATTATTGTATATATTGCTTCTATTTAGTTTAAGAAACATATATGCAAAGCATCCAAACAGTACAATTCGCCAATTTTTTGTTCTTCAAGTTTAAGTAAACTACGAGCCCCATTGTTAATCCCTTAACGGAAATTATTTGTAACTTTCGACAAGTAGAACAGTGAATGGAACAGGTAGACGGTTGAAATCTTTGTATATATTGCTTCTATATAGTCATAGAAACATATATGCAAAGCATCCAAACAGTATCATTCGCCAATTTTTTGTTCTTCAAGTTTAAGTGAACAATGAGCCCCATTGTTAATCTTTTAAAGGAAATTATTTGTAACTTTCGACAAGTAGAACAATGATTGGAACACGTAGACGGTTGAAATCTTTGTATATATTGCTTCCATATAGTCTAAGAAACATGTACGCAAAGCATCCAAACAGTACCATTCGCCAATTTTTTGTTCTTCAAGTTTAAGTGAACAACGAGCCCCATTGTTAATCCTTTAAAGGAAATTATTTGTAAATTTCGACAAGTAGAACAATGAATGGAACAGGTAGCCGGTTGAAATCAATGTATATATTGCTTCTATATAGTCTAAGAAACATATATGCAAAGCATCCAGACAGTACCATTCGCCCCTTTTTTGTTCTTCAAGTTTAAGTGAACAACGAGCCCCATTGTTAATCCTTTAAAGGAAATTATTTGTAAATTTCGACAAGTAGAACAATGATTGGAACACGTAGACGGTTGAAATCTTTGTATATATTGCTTCCATATAGTCTAAGAAACATGTACGCAAAGCATCCAAACAGTACCATTCGCCAATTTTTTGTTCTTCAAGTTTAAGTGAACAACGAGCCCCATTGTTAATCCTTTAAAGGAAATTATTTGTAAATTTCGACAAGTAGAACAATGATTGGAACACGTAGACGGTTGAAATCTTTGTATATATTGCTTCCATATAGTCTAAGAAACATGTACGCAAAGCATCCAAACAGTACCATTCGCCAATTTTTTGTTCTTCAAGTTTAAGTGAACAACGAGCCCCATTGTTAATCCTTTAAAGGAAATTATTTGTAAATTTCGACAAGTAGAACAATGATTGGAACACGTAGACGGTTGAAATCTTTGTATATATTGCTTCCATATAGTCTAAGAAACATGTACGCAAAGCATCCAAACAGTACAATTCGCCAATTTATTGTTCTTCAAGTTTAAGTGAACAACGAGCCCCATTGTTAATCCTTTAAAGGAAATTATTTGTAAATTTCGACAAGTAGAACAATGATTGAAACACGTAGACGGTTGAAATCTTTGTATATATTGCTTCCATATAGTCTAAGAAACATGTACGCAAAGCATCCAAACAGTACCGTTCGCCAATTTGTTGGTCTTCAAGATTAAGTGAACAATGAGCCCCAATGGTTAATCCGTAATCGGTAATTATTTGTAACTTTCGACAAGTAGAACAATGAATGAAACAGGTAGACGGTTGAAATCCTTGTATATGTTGCTTCCATATAGTCTAAGAAACATGTACGCAAGCATCCAAACAGTACCATTCGCCAATTTTTTGTCCTTCAAGTTTATGTGAACAATGAGCCCCATTGTTAATCCTTTATCGGAAATTATTTGTAACTTTCTACAAGTAGAACAATGAATAGTACAGGTAGACGGGTGAAATCTTTCTATATATTGCTTCTAAATAGTCTAAGAAACATCTATGCAAAGCATCCAAACAGTACAATTCGCCAATTTTTTGTTCTTCAAGTTTAAGTAAACTACGATCCCGATTGTTAATCCGTTATCGGAAATTATTTGTAACTTTCGACAAGTAGAACAATGAATGGAACAGGTAGATGGTTGAAATCTTTGTATATATTGCTTCTATATAGTCTAAGAAACATATATGCAAAGCATCCAAACAGTACCATTCGCCAATTTTTTGTTCTTCAAGTTTAAGTGAACTACGAGCCCCATTGTTAATCCTTTAAAGGAAATTATTTGTAAATTTCGACAAGTAGAACAATGAATGGAACAGGTAGACTGTTGAAATTATTGTATATATTGCTTCTATTTAGTTTAAGAAACATATATGCAAAGCATCCAAACAGTACAATTCGCCAATTTTTTGTTCTTCAAGTTTAAGTAAACTACGATCCCCATTGTTAATCCCTTAACGGAAATTATTTGTAACTTTCGACAAGTAGAACAGTGAATGGAACAGGTAGACGGTTGAAATCTTTGTATATATTGCTTCTATATAGTCATAGAAACATATATGCAAAGCATCCAAACAGTATCATTCGCCAATTTTTTGTTCTTCAAGTTTAAGTGAACAATGAGCCCCAATGTTAATCTTTTAAAGGAAATTATTTGTAACTTTCGACAAGTAGAACAATGATTGGAACACGTAGACGGTTGAAATCTTTGTATATATTGCTTCCATATAGTCTAAGAAACATGTACGCAAAGCATCCAAACAGTACCATTCGCCAATTTTTTGTTCTTCAAGTTTAAGTGAACAACGAGCCCCATTGTTAATCCTTTAAAGGAAATTATTTGTAAATTTCGACAAGTAGAACATTGATTGGAACACGTAGACGGTTGAAATCCTTGTATATATTGCTTCCATATAGTCTAAGAAGCATGTACGCAAAGCATCCAAACAGTACCATTCGCCAATTTTTTGTCCTTCAAGTTTAAGTGAACAATGAGACCCATTGTTAATCCTTTATCGGAAATTATTTGTAAATTTCGACAAGTAGAACAATGAATGGATCAGGTAGACGGTTGAAATCATTGTATATATTGCTTCTATATAATCTACGAAACATATATGCAAAGCATCCAAACAGTACAATTCGCCAATTTTTTGTTCTTCAAGTTTAAGTGAACTACGAGCCCCCTTGTTAATCCTTTAACGGAAATTAATTGTAACTTTCGACAAGTAGAACAGTGAATGGAACAGGTAGACGGTTGAAATCTTTGTATATATTGCTTCTATACAGTATAAGAAACATATATGCATAGCATCCAAACAGTACCATTCGCCAATTTTTTGTTCTTCATGTTTAAGTGAACAATGAGCCCCATTGTTAATCCTTTAAAGGAAATTATTTGTAAATTTCGACAAGTAGAACAATGAATGGAACAGGTAGACTGTTGAAATCATTGTATATATTGCTTCTATATAGTCTAAGAAACATATATGCAAAGCGTCCAAACAGTACAATTCGCCATTTATTTGATCTTCAAGTTTAAGTGAACTACGAGCCCCATGGTTAATACTTTAACGGAAATTATTTGTAACTTGCGACAAGTAGAACAATGAATGGAACAGGTAGCCGGTTGAAATCAATGTATATATTGCTTCTATATAGTCTAAGAAACATATATGCAAAGCATCCAAACAGTACCATTCGCCAATTTTTTGTTCTTCAAGTTTAAGTGAACAACGAGACCCATTGTTAATCCTTTAAAGGAAATTATTTGTAAATTTCGACAAGTAGAACATTGATTGGAACACGTAGACGGTTGAAATCCTTGTATATATTGCTTCCATATAGTCTAAGAAGCATGTACGCAAAGCATCCAAACAGTACCATTCGCCAATTTTTTGTCCTTCAAGTTTAAGTGAACAATGAGACCCATTGTTAATCCTTTATCGGAAATTATTTGTAAATTTCGACAAGTAGAACAATGACTGGATCAGGTAGACGGTTGAAATCATTTATATATTGCTTCTATATAATCTACGAAACATATATGCAAAGCATCCAAACAGTACAATTCGCCAATTTTTTGTTCTTCAAGTTTAAGTGAACTACGAGCCCCCTTGTTAATCCTTTAACGGAAATTAATTGTAACTTTCGACAAGTAGAACAGTGAATGGAACAGGTAGCCGGTTGAAATCAATGTATATATTGCTTCTATATAGTCTAAGAAACATATATGCAAAGCATCCAAACAGTACCATTCGCCAATTTTTTGTTCTTCAAGTTTAAGTGAACAACGAGCCCCATTGTTAATCCTTTAAAGGAAATTATTTGTAAATTTCGACAAGTAGAACAATGATTGGAACACGTAGACGGTTGAAGTCTTTGTATATATTGCTACCATATAGTCTAAGAAACATGTACGCAAAGCATCCAAACAGTACCATTCGCCAATTTTTTGTTCTTCAAGTTTAAGTGAACAATGAGCCCCAATGGTTAATCCTTTATCGGAAATTATTTGTAACTTTCGGCAAGTAGAACAATGAATGGAACAGGCAGACGGTTGAAATCTTTGTATATATTGCTTCTATATAGTCTAAGAAACATATATGCAAAGCATCCAAACAGTACAATTCGCCAATTTATTGTTCTTCAAGTTTAAGTGAACAACGAGCCCCATTGTTAATCCTTTAAAGGAAATTATTTGTAAATTTCGACAAGTAGAACAATGATTGAAACACGTAGACGGTTGAAATCTTTGTATATATTGCTTCCATATAGTCTAAGAAACATGTACGCAAAGCATCCAAACAGTACCGTTCGCCAATTTGTTGGTCTTCAAGATTAAGTGAACAATGAGCCCCAATGGTTAATCCGTAATCGGTAATTATTTGTAACTTTCGACAAGTAGAACAATGAATGAAACAGGTAGACGGTTGAAATCCTTGTATATGTTGCTTCCATATAGTCTAAGAAACATGTACGCAAGCATCCAAACAGTACCATTCGCCAATTTTTTGTCCTTCAAGTTTATGTGAACAATGAGCCCCATTGTTAATCCTTTATCGGAAATTATTTGTAACTTTCTACAAGTAGAACAATGAATAGTACAGGTAGACGGGTGAAATCTTTCTATATATTGCTTCTAAATAGTCTAAGAAACATCTATGCAAAGCATCCAAACAGTACAATTCGCCAATTTTTTGTTCTTCAAGTTTAAGTAAACTACGATCCCCATTGTTAATCCCTTAACGGAAATTATTTGTAACTTTCGACAAGTAGAACAATGATTGGAACACGTAGACGGTTGAAATCTTTGTATATATTGCTTCCACATAGTCTATGAAACATGTACGCAAAGCATCCAAACAGTACCATTCGCCAATTTTTTGGTCTTCAAGTTTAAGTGAACAGCGATCCCCATTGATAATCATGAAATGGCAATTATTTGTAACTTTCTACAAGTAGAACAATGAATAGTACAGGTAGACGGGTGAAATCTTTCTATATATTGCTTCTAAATAGTCTAAGAAACATCTATGCAAAGCATCCAAACAGTACAATTCGCCAATTTTTTGTTCTTCAAGTTTAAGTAAACTACGATCCCCATTGTTAATCCCTTAACGGAAATTATTTGTAACTTTCGACAAGTAGAACAATGATTGGAACACGTAGGCGGTTGAAATCTTTGTATGTATTGCTTCCATATAGTCTAAGAAACATGTACGCAAAGCATCCAAACAGTACCATTCGCCAATTTTTTGTTCTTCAAGTTTAAGTGAACAATGAGCCCCAATGGTTAATCCTTTATCGGAAATTATTTGTAATTTTCGACAAGTAGAACAATGAATGAGACAGGTAGACGGTTGAAATATTTGTATATATTGCTTCTATATAGTATAAGAAACATATATGCAAAGCATCCAAACAGTACAATTCGCCAATTTTTTGTTCTTCAAGTTTAAGTAAACTACGATCCCCATTGTTAATCCCTTAACGGAAATTATTTGTAACTTTCGACAAGTAGAACAGTGAATGGAACAGGTAGACGGTTGAAATCTTTGTATATATTGCTTCTATACAGTATAAGAAACATATATGCATAGCATCCAAACAGTACCATTCGCCAATTTTTTGTTCTTCAAGTTTAAGTGAACTACGAGCCCCATTGTTAATCCTTTATCGGAAATTATTTGTAACTTTCTACAAGTAGAACAATGAATAGTACAGGTAGACGGGTGAAATCTTTCTATATATTGCTTCTAAATAGTCTAAGAAACATCTATGCAAAGCATCCAAACAGTACAATTCGCCAATTTTTTGTTCTTCAAGTTTAAGTAAACTACGATCCCGATTGTTAATCCCTTAACGGAAATTATTTGTAACTTTCGACAAGTAGAACAATGATTGGAACAGGTAGACGGTTGATATATTTGTATATATTGCTTCTATATAGTATAAGAAACATATATGCAAAGCATCCAAACAGTACAATTCGCCAATTTTTTGTTCTTCAAGTTTAAGTAAACTACGATCCCCATTGTTAATCCTTTAAAGGAAATTATTTGTAAATTTCGACAAGTAGAACAATGAATGGAACAGGTAGACGGTTGAAATCCTTGTATATATTGCTTCCATATAGTCTAAGAAACATATATGCAAAGCATCCAAACAGTACCATTCGCCAATTTTTTGTTCTTCAAGTTTAAGTGAACTACGATCCCCATTGTTAATCCCTTAACGGAAATTATTTGTAATTTTCGACAAGTAGAACAATGAATGGAACAGGTAGACGGTTGAAATCTTTGTATATATTGCTTCTATATAATCTAAGAAACATATATGCAAAGCATCCAAACAGTACCATTCGCCAATTTTTTGTTCTTCAAGTTTAAGTGAACTACGAGCCCCATTGTTAATCCTTTAAAGGAAATTATTTGTAAATTTCGACAAGTAGAACAATGAATGGAACAGGTAGACTGTTGAAATTATTGTATATATTGCTTCTATATCGTCTAAGAAACATATATGCAAAGCATCCAAACAGTACAATTCGCCAATTTTTTGTTCTTCAAGTTTAAGTGAACAATGAGCCCCAACGGTTAATCCTTTATCGGTAATTATTTGTAACTTTCGACAAGTAGAACAATGAATGGAACAGGTAGACGGTTGAAATCCTTGTATATATTGCTTCCATATAGTCTAAGAAACATGAACGCAATGCATCCAAACAGTACCATTCGCCAATTTTTTGTCCTTCAAGTTTAAGTGAACAATGAGCCCCATTGTTAATCCTTTATCGGAAATTATTTGTAACTTTCGACAAGTAGAACAATGAATGGAACAGGTAGACGGTTGAAATCATTGTATATATTGCTTCTATATAATCTACGAAACATATATGCAAAGCATCCAAACAGTACAATTCGCCAATTTTTTGTTCTTCAAGTTTAAGTGAACTACGAGCCCCCTTGTTAATCCTTTAACGGAAATTAATTGTAACTTTCGACAAGTAGAACAGTGAATGGAACAGGTAGCCGGTTGAAATCAATGTATATATTGCTTCTATATAGTCTAAGAAACATATATGCAAAGCATCCAAACAGTACCATTCGCCAATTTTTTGTTCTTCAAGTTTAAGTGAACAACGAGCCCCATTGTTAATCCTTTAAAGGAAATTATTTGTAAATTTCGACAAGTAGAACAATGATTGGAACACGTAGACGGTTGAAGTCTTTGTATATATTGCTTCCATATAGTCTAAGAAACATGTACGCAAAGCATCCAAACAGTACCATTCGCCAATTTTTTATTCTTCAAGTTTAAGTGAACAATGAGCCCCAATGGTTAATCCTTTATCGGAAATTATTTGTAACTTTCGGCAAGTAGAACAATGAATGGAACAGGCAGACGGTTGAAATCTTTGTATATATTGCTTCTATATAGTCTAAGAAACATATATGCAAAGCATCCAAACAGTACAATTCGCCAATTTATTGTTCTTCAAGTTTAAGTGAACAACGAGCCCCATTGTTAATCCTTTAAAGGAAATTATTTGTAAATTTCGACAAGTAGAACATTGATTGAAACACGTAGACGGTTGAAATCTTTGTATATATTGCTTCCATATAGTCTAAGAAACATGTACGCAAAGCATCCAAACAGTACCGTTCGCCAATTTGTTGGTCTTCAAGATTAAGTGAACAATGAGCCCCAATGGTTAATCCGTAATCGGTAATTATTTGTAACTTTCGACAAGTAGAACAATGAATGGAACAGGTAGACGGTTGAAATCCTTGTATATATTGCTTCCATATAGTCTAAGAAACATGTACGTAAGCATCCAAACAGTACCAGTCGCCAATTTTTTGTCCTTCAAGTTTAAGTGAACAATGAGTCCCATTGTTAATCCTTTATCGGAAATTATTTGTAACTTTCGGCAAGTAGAACAATGAATGGAACAGGTAGACGGTTGAAATATTTGTATATATTGCTTCTATATAGTATAAGAAACATATATGCAAAGCATCCAAACAGTACAATTCGCCAATTTTTTGTTCTTCAAGTTTAAGTAAACTACGATCCCCATTGTTAATCCCTTAACGGAAATTATTTGTAACTTTCGACAAGTAGAACATTGAATGGAACAGGTAGACGGTTGAAATCTTTGTATATATTGCTTCTATACAGTATAAGAAACATATATGCATAGCATCCAAACAGTACCATTCGCCAATTTTTTGTTCTTCAAGTTTAAGTGAACAATGAGCCCCATTGTTAATCCTTTAAAGGCAATTATTTGTAAATTTCGACAAGTAGAACAATGAATGGAACAGGTAGACTGTTGAAATCATTGTATATATTGCTTCTATATAGTCTAAGAAACATATATGCAAAGCGTCCAAACAGTACAATTCGCCATTTATTTGATCTTCAAGTTTAAGTGAACTACGAGCCCCATGGTTAATACTTTAACGGAAATTATTTGTAACTTGCGACAAGTAGAACAATGAATGGAACAGGTATTTGGTTGAAATCAATGTATATATTGCTTCTATATAGTCTGAGAAACATATATGCAAAGCATCCAAACAGTACCATTCGCCAATTATTTGTTCTACAAGTTTAAGTGTACAACGAGCCCCATTGATAATCATGAAACGGAAATTATTTGTAACTTTCTACAAGTAGAACAATGAAATGTACAGGTAGACGGGTGAAGCCTTTCTATATATTGCTTCTTTATATTCTAGGAAACATATATGCAAAGCATCCAAACAGTACATTTCGCCAATTTTTTGTTCTTCAAGTTTAAGTGAACTACGAGCCCCATTGTTAATCCATTAAAGGAAATTATTTGTAACTTTCTACAAGTAGAACAATGAATAGAACAGGTAGACGGGTGAAGTCTTTCTATATATTGCTTCTATATATTCTAGGAAACATATATGCAAAGCATCCAAACAGTAGATTTCGCCAATTTTTTGCTCTTCAAGTTTAAGTGAACTACGAGCCCCATTGTTAATCCTTCAACGGAAATTATTTGTAATATTCTACAATTAGAACAATGAATGGAACAGGTAGACGGTTGAAATCTTTGTATATATTGTTTTTATATAGTCTAAGAAACATACCTGCAAAGGATCCAAGTAGTACCATTCGCGAATTTATTGTTCTTCAAGTTTAAGTGAACAACGAGCCCCATTGATAATCATGAAAGGGAAATTATTTGTAACTTTCTACAAATAGAACAATGAATGGAACAGTTAGACTGTTGAAATCTTTGTATATATTGCTTCTATATAGTCTAAGAAACATATATGCAAAGCATCCAAACAGTACCATTCGCCAATTTTTTGTTCTTCATGTTTAAGTGAACAACGAGCCCCATTGATAATCATGAAACGGAAATTATTTGTAACTTTCTACAAGTAGAACAATGAATAGATCAGGGAGACGGTTGAAATTTTTGTATATGTTGCTTCTATATAGTCTAAGAAACCTATGTGCAAAGCATCTAAACAGTAACATTCGCCAATTTTTTTTTCTTCAAGTTTAAGTGAACTACGAGCCCCATTGTTAATCCTTTAAAGGAAATTATTTGTAATTTTCGACAAGCAGAACAATGAATGGAACAGGTAGACGGTTGAAATCTTTGTATATATTGCTTCTATATAATCTAAGAAACATATATGCAAAGCATCCAAACAGTACAATTCGCCAATTATTTGAACTTCAAGTTTAAGTGAACTACGAGCCCCATTGTTAATCCTTTAAAGGAAATTATTTGTAAATTTCGACAAGTAGAACAATGAATGGATCATGTAGACGGTTGAAATCATTGTATATATTGCTTCTATATAGTCTAAGAAACATATATGCAAAGCATCCAAACAGTACCATTCGCCAATTTTTTGTGCTTCAAGTTTAAGTGAACAATGAGCCCCATTGTTAATCCTTTATCGGAAATTATTTGTAATTTTCGACAAGTAGAACAATGAATGGAACAGGTAGACGGTTGATATCTTTGTATATATTGCTTCTATATAATTTAAGAAACATATATGCAAAGCATCCAAACAGTACAATCCGCCAATTTTTTGTTCTTCATGTTTAAGTGAACTACGAGCCCCATTGTTAATCCTTTAACGGAAATTAATTGTAACTTTCTACAAGTAGAACAATGAATGGAACAGGTAGACGGTTGAAATCATTGTATATATTGCTTCTATATAGTCTAAGAAACATATATGCAAAGCATCCAAACAGTACCATTCGCCAATTTTTTGTTCTTCAAGTTTAAGTGAACTACGAGCCCCATTGTTAATCCTTTATCGGAAATTATTTGTATCTTTCGACAAGTAGAACAATGAATGGAACAGGTAGACGGTTGAAATCATTGTATATATTGCTTCTATATGGTCTAAGAAACATATATGCAAAGCATCCAAATAGTACAATTCGACAATTTTTTGTTATTCAAGTTTAAGTGAACAATGAGCCCCATTTTTAATCCTTTAAAGGAAATTATTTGTAAATTTCGACAAGTAGAATAATGAATGGAACAGGTAGACGGTTGAAATCTTTGTATATATTGCTTCTATATAATATAAGAAACATATATTCAAAGCATCCAAACAGTACCATTCGCCAATTTTTTGGTCTTCAACTTTAAGTGAACAATGAGCCCTAATGGTTAACCCTTTATCGGAAATTATTTGTAATTTTCGACAAGTAGAACAATGAATGGAACAGGTAGACTGTTGAAATCATTGTATATATTGCTTCTATATAGTCTAAGAAACATATATGCGAAGCATCCAAACAGTACAATTCGCCAATTTTATGTTCTTCAAGTTTAAGTGAACAATGAGCCCCAATGGTTAATCCTTTATCGGAAATTATTTGTAAATTTCGACAAGTAGAACAATGATTGGAACACGTAGACGGTTGAAATCTTTGTATATATTGCTTCTACATAGTCTAAGAAACATATATGCAAAGCATCCAAACAGTACAAGTCGCCAATTCTTTGTTCTTCAAGTTTAAATGAACAATGAGCCCCAATGATTAATCCTTTAACGGAAATTAATTGTAATTTTCTACAATTAGAACAATGAATGGAACAGGTAGACGGTTGAAATCATTGTATTTATTGCTTCTATATAGTCTAAGAAACATATATTCAAAGCATCCAAACAGTACAATTCGCCAATTTATTGTTCTTCAAGTTTGAGTGAACAACGAGCCCCATTGTTAATCTTTTAAAGGAAATTATTTGTAAATTTCGACAAGTAGAACAATGATTGGAACACGTAGACGGTTGAAATCTTTGTATATATTGCTTCTATATAGTCTAAGAAACATATATGCAAAGCATCCAAACAGTACAATTCGCCAATTTTTTGTTCTTCATGTTTAAGTAAACGACGAGCCCCATTGATAATCATGAAACGGTAATTATTTGTAACATTCTACAAGTAGAACAATGAATACAACAGGTAGACGGTTGAAATCTTTGTATATGTTGTTTCTATATAGTCTAAGAAACCTATGTGCAAAGCATCTAAACAGTAACATTCGCCAATTTTTTGTTCTTCAAGTTTAAGTGAACTACGAGCCCCATTGTTAATCGTTTAAAGGAAATTATTTGTAAATTTCGACAAGTAGAACAATGAATGGAAAAGGTAGACTGTTGAAATCATTGTATATATTGCTTCCATATAGTCTAAGAAACATATATGCAAAGCATCCAAACAGTACAATTCGCCAATTTTATGTTCTTCAAGTTTAAGTGAACAATGAGCCCCAATGGTTAATCCTTTAACGGAAATTAATTGTAATTTTCTACAATTAGAACAATGAATGGAACAGGTAGACGGTTGAAATCATTGTATATATTGCTTCTATATAGTCTAAGAAACATATATGCAAAGTATCCAAACAGTACAATTCGCCAATTTATTGTTCTTCAAGTTTGAGTGAACAACGAGCCCCATTGTTAATCCTTTAAAGGAAATTATTTGTAAATTTCGACAAGTAGAACAATGATTGGAACACGTAGACGGTTGAAATCTTTGTATATATTGTTTCTATATAGTCTAAGAAACATATATGCAAAGCATCCAAACAGTACAATTCGCCAATTTTTTGTTCTTCAAGTTTAAGTGAACAACGAGCCCCATTGATAATCATGAAAGGGAAATTATTTATAAGGTTCTACAAGTAGAACAATGAATAGAACAGGTAGTCTGTTGAAATCTTTGTATATATTGCTTCCATATAGTCTATGAAACATATATGCAAAGCATCCAAATAGTACAATTCGCGAATTTATTGTTCTTCAAGTTTAACTGAACAACGAGCCCCATTGATAATCATGAAAGGGAAATTATTTGTAAATTTCGACATGTAGAACAATGATTGGAACACGTAGACGGTTGAAATCTTTGTATATATTGCTTCCATATAGTCTAAGAAACAAATATGCAAAGCATCCAAACAGTACCATCCGCCAATTTTTTGTTCTTCAAGTTTAAGTGAACAATGAGCCCCATTCAAAATCCTTTATCGGAAATTATTTGTAACTTTCGACAAGTAGAACAATGAATGGAACAGGTAGACGGTTGAAATCTTCGTATATATTGCTTCTATATAGTCTAAGATACATATATGCAAAGAATCCAAACAGTACCATACGCCAATTTTTTGTTCTTCAAGTTTAAGTGAACAACGAGCCCTATTGATAATCATGAAACGGAAATTATTCGTAACTTTCTACAAGTAGAACAATGAATTGTACAGGTAGACGAGTGAAGTCTTTCTATACATTGCTTCTATATATTCTAAGAAACATATATGCAAAGCATCCAAACAGTACATTTCGCCAATTTTTTGTTCTTCAAGTTTAAGTGATCTACGAGCCACATTGTTAATCCTTTAAAGGAAATTATTTGTAAATTTCGACAAGTAGAACAATGAATGGAACAGGTAGACTGTTGAAATCATTGTATATATTGCTTCTATATAGTCTAAGAAACCTATATGCAAAGCATCTAAACAGTAACATTCGCCAATTTTTTGTTCTTCAAGTTTAAGTGTACAACGAGCCCCATTGATAATCATGAAACGGAAATTATTTGTAACTTTCTACAAGTAGAACAATGAAATGTACAGGTAGACGGGTGAAGCCTTTCTATATATTGCTTCTATATATTCTAGGAAACATATATGCAAAGCATCCAAACAGTACATTTCGCCAATTTTTTGTTCTTCAAGTTTAAGTGAACTACGAGCCCCATTGTTAATCCTTTAAAGGAAATTATTTGTAACTTTCTACAAGTAGAACAATGAATAGAACAGGTAGACGGGTGAAGTCTTTCTATATATTGCTTCTATATATTCTAGGAAACATATATGCAAAGCATCCAAACAGTACATTTCGCCAATTTTTTGTTCTTCAAGTTTAAGTGAACTACGAGCCCCATTGTTAATCCTTCAACGGAAATTATTTGTAATATTCTACAATTAGAACAATGAATGGAACAGGTAGACGGTTGAAATCTTTGTATATATTGTTTTTATATAGTCTAAGAAACATACCTGCAAAAGATCCAAGTAGTACCATTCGCGAATTTATTGTTCTTCAAGTTTAAGTGAACAACGAGCCCCATTGATAATCATGAACGGGAAATTATTTGTAACTTTCTACAAATAGAACAATGAATAGAACAGTTAGACTGTTGAAATCTTTGTATATATTGCTTCTATATAGTCTAAGAAACATATATGCAAAGCATCCAAACAGTACCATTCGCCAATTTTTTGTTCTTCATGTTTAAGTGAACAACGAGCCCCATTGATAATCATGAAACGGAAATTATTTGTAACTTTCTACAAGTAGAACAATGAATAGATCAGGTAGACGGTTGAAATTTTTGTATATGTTGCTTCTATATAGTCTAAGAAACCTATGTGCAAAGCATCTAAACAGTAACATTCGCCAATTTTTTGATCTTCAAGTTTAAGTGAACAGCGAGCCCCATTGATAATCATGAAATGGAAATTATTTTTAACTTTCGACAAGTAGAACAATGAATAGTACAGGTAGACGGGTGAAGTCTTTCTATATGTTGCTTCTATATAGTGCAAGAAACATATATGCAAAGCATCCAAACAGTACAATTCGCCAATTTATTGTTCTTCAAGTTTAAGTGAACTACGATCCCCATTGTTAATCCTTTAACGGAAATTATTTGTAACTTACGACATGTAAAACAATGAATGGAACAGGTAGACCGTTGAAATCTTTGTATATATTGCTTCTATATAGTCTAAGAACCATATATGCAAAGCATCCAAACAGTACATTTCGCCAATTTTTTGTTCTTCAAGTTTAGGTGAACTACGAGCCCCATTGTTAATCCTTTAAAGGAAATTATTTGTAAATTTCGACAAGTAGAACAATGAATGGATCATGTAGACGGTTGAAATCATTGTATATATTGCTTCTATATAGTCTAAGAAACATATATGCAAAGCATCCAAACAGTACCATTCGCCAATTTTTTGTTCTTCAAGTTTAAGTGAACAATGAGCCCCATTGTTAATCCTTTATCGGAAATTATTTGTAATTTTCGACAAGTAGAACAATGAATGGAATTGGTAGACGGTTGAAATCATTGTATATATTGCTTCTATATAGTCTAAGAAACATATATGCAAAGCATCCAAACAGTACCATTCGCCAATTTTTTGTTCTTCATGTTTAAGTGAACAACGAGCCCCATTGTTAATCCTTTAAAGGAAATTATTTGTAAATTTCGACAAGTAGAACAATGAATGGAACAGGTAGACGGTTGAAATCTTCGTATATATTGCTTCTATATAGTCTAAGATACATATATGCAAAGAATCTAAACAGTACCATACGCCAATTTTTTGTTCTTCAAGTTTAAGTGAACAACGAGCCCTATTGATAATCATGAAAGGGAAATTATTCGTAACTTTCTACAAGTAGAACAATGAATTGTACAGGTAGGCGGGTGAAATCTTTCTGTATATTGCTTCTAAATAGTCTAAGAAACATATATGCAAAGCATCCAAACAGTACAATTCGTCAATTTTTTGTTCTTCAAGTTTAAGTGAACTACGAGCCCCATTGTTAATCCTATAAAGGAAATTATTTGTAAATTTCGACAAGTAGAACAATGAATGGAACAGGTAGACGGTTGAAATCTTCGTATATATTGCTTCTATATAGTCTAAGATACATATATGCAAAGAATCCAAACAGTACCATACGCCAATTTTTTGTTCTTCAAGTTTAAGTGAACAACGAGCCCTATTGATAATCATGAAACGGAAATTATTCGTAACTTTCTACAAGTAGAACAATGAATTGTACAGGTAGACGAGTGAAGTCTTTCTATATATTGCTTCTATATATTCTAGGAAACATATATGCAAAGCATCCAAACAGTACATTTCGCCAATTTTTTGTTCTTCAAGTTTAAGTGAACTACGAGCCCCATTGTTAATCCTTCAACGGAAATTATTTGTAATATTCTACAATTAGAACAATGAATGGAACAGGTAGACGGTTGAAATCTTTGTATATATTGTTTTTATATAGTCTAAGAAACATACCTGCAAAAGATCCAAGTAGTACCATTCGCGAATTTATTGTTCTTCAAGTTTAAGTGAACAACGAGCCCCATTGATAATCATGAACGGGAAATTATTTGTAACTTTCTACAAATAGAACAATGAATAGAACAGTTAGACTGTTGAAATCTTTGTATATATTGCTTCTATATAGTCTAAGAAACATATATGCAAAGCATCCAAACAGTACCATTCGCCAATTTTTTGTTCTTCATGTTTAAGTGAACAACGAGCCCCATTGATAATCTTGAAACGGAAATTATTTGTAACTTTCTACAAGTAGAACAATGAATAGATCAGGTAGACGGTTGAAATTTTTGTATATGTTGCTTCTATATAGTCTAAGAAACCTATGTGCAAAGCATCTAAACAGTAACATTCGCCAATTTTTTGATCTTCAAGTTTAAGTGAACAGCGAGCCCCATTGATAATCATGAAATGGAAATTATTTTTAACTTTCGACAAGTAGAACAATGAATAGTACAGGTAGACGGGTGAAGTCTTTCTATATGTTGCTTCTATATAGTGTAAGAAACATATATGCAAAGCATCCAAACAGTACAATTCGCCAATTTATTGTTCTTCAAGTTTAAGTGAACTACGATCCCCATTGTTAATCCTTTAACGGAAATTATTTGTAACTTACGACATGTAAAACAATGAATGGAACAGGTAGACCGTTGAAATCTTTGTATATATTGCTTCTATATAGTCTAAGAACCATATATGCAAAGCATCCAAACAGTACATTTCGCCAATTTTTTGTTCTTCAAGTTTAGGTGAACTACGAGCCCCATTGTTAATCCTTTAAAGGAAATTATTTGTAAATTTCGACAAGTAGAACAATGAATGGATCATGTAGACGGTTGAAATCATTGTATATATTGCTTCTATATAGTCTAAGAAACATATATGCAAAGCATCCAAACAGTACCATTCGCCAATTTTTTGTTCTTCAAGTTTAAGTGAACAATGAGCCCCATTGTTAATCCTTTATCGGAAATTATTTGTAATTTTCGACAAGTAGAACAATGAATGGAATTGGTAGACGGTTGAAATCATTGTATATATTGCTTCTATATAGTCTAAGAAACATATATGCAAAGCATCCAAACAGTACCATTCGCCAATTTTTTGTTCTTCATGTTTAAGTGAACAACGAGCCCCATTGTTAATCCTTTAAAGGAAATTATTTGTAAATTTCGACAAGTAGAACAATGAATGGAACAGGTAGACGGTTGAAATCTTCGTATATATTGCTTCTATATAGTCTAAGATACATATATGCAAAGAATCCAAACAGTACCATACGCCAATTTTTTGTTCTTCAAGTTTAAGTGAACAACGAGCCCTATTGATAATCATGAAAGGGAAATTATTCGTAACTTTCTACAAGTAGAACAATGAATTGTACAGGTAGGCGGGTGAAATCTTTCTGTATATTGCTTCTAAATAGTCTAAGAAACATATATGCAAAGCATCCAAACAGTACAATTCGTCAATTTTTTGTTCTTCAAGTTTAAGTGAACTACGAGCCCCATTGTTAATCCTATAAAGGAAATTATTTGTAAATTTCGACAAGTAGAACAATGAATGGAACAGGTAGACGGTTGAAATCTTCGTATATATTGCTTCTATATAGTCTAAGATACATATATGCAAAGAATCCAAACAGTACCATACGCCAATTTTTTGTTCTTCAAGTTTAAGTGAACAACGAGCCCTATTGATAATCATGAAACGGAAATTATTCGTAACTTTCTACAAGTAGAACAATGAATTGTACAGGTAGACGAGTGAAGTCTTTCTATATATTGCTTCTATATATTCTAGGAAACATATATGCAAAGCATCCAAACGGTACATTTCGCCAATTTTTCGATCTTCAAGTTTAAGTGAACTACGAGCCCCATTGTTAATCCTTCAACGGAAATTATTTGTAATATTCTACAATTAGAACAATGAATGGATCAGGTAGACGGTTGAAATCCTTGTATATATTGCTTCCATATAGTCTAAGAAACATGTACGCAAAGCATCCAAACAGTACCATTCGCCAATTTTTTGTCCTTCAAGTTTAAGTGAACAACGAGCCCCATTGTTAATCCTTTATAGGAAATTATTTGTAACTTTCGACAAGTAGAACAATGAATGGAACATGTAGACGGTTGAAATCTTTGTATATATTGCTTCCATATAGTCTAAGAAACAAATATGCAAAGCATCCAAACAGTACAATTCGCCAATTTTTTGATCTTCAAGTTTAAGTGAACAGCGAGCCCCATTGATAATCATGAAATGGAAATTAATTGTAACTTTCTACAAGTAGAACAATGATTGGAACCCGTAGACGGTTGAAATCTTTATATATATTGCTTCTATATAGTCTAAGAAACATATATGCAAAGCATCCAAACAGTACAATTCGCCAATTTTTTGTTCTTCAAGTTTAAGTGAACTACGAGCCCCATTGTTAATCCTTTATCGGAAATTATTTGTAACTTTCGACAAGTAGAACAATGAATGGAACAGGTAGACGGTTGAAATCTTTGTATATGTTGCTTCTATATAGTCTAAGAAACCTATATGCTACGCATCTAAACAGTAACAATCGCCAATTTTTTGATCTTCAAGTTTAAGTGAACAGCGAGCCCCATTGATAATCATGAAATGGAAATTATTTGTAACTTTCGACAAGTAGAACAATGAATAGAACTGGTAGACGGTTGAAATCTTTGTATATGTTGCTTCTATATAGTCTACGAAACATATATGCAAAGCATCCAAACAGTACAATTCGCCAATTTTTTGATCTTCAAGTTTAAGTGAACAGCGAGCCCCATTGATAATCATGAAATGGAAATTAATTGTAACTTTCTACAAGTAGAACAATGATTGGAACCCGTAGACGGTTGAAATCTTTGTATATATTGCTTCTATATAGTCTAAGAAACATATATGCAAAGCATCCAAACAGTACAATTCGCCAATTTTTTGTTCTTCAAGTTTAAGTGAACTACGAGCCCCATTGTTAATCCTTTATCGGAAATTATTTGTAACTTTCGACAAGTAGAACAATGAATGGATCATGTAGACGGTTGAAATCATTGTATATATTGCTTCTATATAGTCTGAGAAACATATATGCAAAGCATCCAAACAGTACCATTCGCCAATTTTTTGTTCTTCAAGTTTAAGTGAACAATGAGCCCCATTGTTAATCCTTTATCGGAAATTATTTGTAATTTTCGACAAGTAGAACAATGAATGGAACAGGTAGACGGTTGATATCTTTGTATATATTGCTTCTATATAATTTAAGAAACATATATGCAAAGCATCCAAACAGTACAATTCGCCAATTTTTTGTTCTTCAAGTTTAAGTGAACTACGAGCCCCATTGTTAATCCTTTAACGGAAATTAATTGTAACTTTCTACAAGTAGAACAATGAATGGAACAGGTAGACGGTTGAAATCATTGTATATATTGCTTCTATATAGTCTAAGAAACATATATGCAAAGCATCTAGACAGTAACAATCGCCAATTTTTTGATCTTCAAGTTTAAGTGAACAGCGAGCCCCATTGATAATCATGAAATGGAAATTATTTGTAACTTTCTACAAGTAGAACAATGAATAGTACAGGTAGGCGGGTGAAATCTTTCTGTATATTGCTTCTAAATAGTCTAAGAAACATATATGCAAAGCATCCAAACAGTACAATTCGCCAATTTTTTGTTCTTCAAGTTTAAGTGAACTACGAGCCCCATTGTTAATCCTTTATCGGAAATTATTTGTAACTTTCGACAAGTAGAACAATGAATAGAACAGGTAGACGGTTGAAATCTTTGTATATGTTGCTTCTATATAGTCTAAGAAACCTATATGCAACGCATCTAAACAGTAACAATCGCCAATTTTTTGATCTTCAAGTTTAAGTGAACAGCGAGCCCCATTGATAATCATGAAATGGAAATTATTTGTAACTTTCTACAAGTAGAACAATGAATAGTACAGGTAGACGGGTGTAATCTTTCTATATATTGCTTCTAAATAGTCTAAGAAACATATATGCAAAGCATCCAAACAGTACAGTTCGCCAATTTTTTGTTCTTCAAGTTTAAGTGAACTACGAGCCACATTGTTAATCCTTTAAAGGAAATTATTTGTAAATTTCGGCAAGTAGAACAATGAATGGAACAGGTAGACGGTTGAAATCTTTGTATATATTGCTTCTATATAGTCTAAGAAACATATATGCAAAGCATCCAAACAGTACCATTCGCCACTTTTTTGTTCTTCAAGTTTAAGTGAACAACGAGCCCCATTGTTAATCCTTTAAAGGAAATTATTTGTAAATTTCGACAAGTAGAACAATGATTGGAACACGTAGACGGTTGAAATCTTTGTATATATTGCTTCCATATAGTCTAAGAAACATGTACGCAAAGCATCCAAACAGTACAATTCGCCAATTTTTTGTTCTTCAAGTTTAAGTGAACAATGAGCCCCAATGGTTAATCCTTTATCGGAAATTATTTGTAACTTTCGACAAGTAGAACAATGAATGGAACAGGTAGACGGTTGAAATCTTTGTATATATTGCTTCTATATAGTCTAAGAAACATATATGCAAAGCATCCAAACAGTACAATTCGCCAATTTATTGTTCTTCAAGTTTAAGTAAACTACGATCCCCATTGTTAATCCCTTAACGGAAATTATTTGTAACTTTCGACAAGTAGAACAATGAATGGAACAGGTAGACGGTTGAAATCTTTGTATATATTGCTTCTATATAGTCTAAGAAACATATATGCAAAGCATCCAAACAGTACCATTCGCCAATTTATTGTTCTTCAAGTTTAAGTGAACAATGAGCCCCAATGGTTAATCCTTTATCGGAAATTATTTGTAATTTTCGACAAGTCGAACAATGAATGGAACAGGTAGACGGTTGAAATATTTGTATATATTGCTTCCATATAGTCTAAGAAACATGTACGCAAAGCATCCAAACAGTACCATTCGCCAATTTTTTGGTCTTCATGTTTAAGTGAACAATGAGCCCCAATGGTTAATCCTTTATCGGAAATTATTTGTAATTTTCGACAAGTCGAACAATGAATGGAACAGGTAGACGGTTGAAATATTTGTATATATTGCTTCTATATAATATAAGAAACATTTATTCAAAGCATCCAAACAGTACCATTCGCCAATTTTTTGTTCTTCAAGTTTAAGTGAACTACGAGCCCCATTGTTAATCCATTAAGGGAAATTATTTGTAACTTGCGACAAGTAGAACAATGAGTGGATCAGGTAGACGGTTGAGATCATTGTATATATTGCTTCCATATAGTCTACGAAACATATAGGCAAAGCATCCAAACAGTACAATTCGCCAATTTTTTGTTCTTCAAGTTTAAGTGAACTTCGAGCCCCATTGTTAATCCTTTAACGGAAATTAATTGTAACTTTCTACAAGTAGAACAAAGAATGGAACAGGTAGACGGTTGAAATCAATGTATATATTGTTTCTATATAGTCTAAGAAGCATATATGCAAAGCATCCAAACCGTACAATTCGCCAATTTTTTGTTCTTCAAGTTTAAGTGAACTACGAGCCCCATTGGTAATCCTTTAACGGAAATAAATTGTAATTTTCTACAAGTAGAACAATGAATGGAACAGGTTGACGATGGAAATCATTGTATATATTGCTTCTATATAGTCTAAGAAACATATATGCAAAGCATCCAAACAGTACCATTCGCCAATTTTTTGTTCTTCATGTTTAAGTGAACAATGAGCCCCAATGGTTAATCCTTTACCGGAAATTATTTGTAATTTTCGACAAGTAGAACAATGAATGGAACAGGTAGACGGTTGAAATCATTGCATGTATTGCTTCTATATAATCTACGAAACATATATGGAAAGTATCCAAACAGTACAATGCACGCAATTTTTGTTCTTCAAGTTTAAGTGAACTACGAGCCCCATTGTTAATCCTTTAACGGAAATTAATTGTAACTTTCTACAAGTAGAACAATGATTGGAACACGTAGACGGTTGAAATCTTTGTATATAATGCTTCCATATAGTCTAAGGAACATGTACTCAAAGCATCCAAACAGTACCATTCGCCAATTTTTTGTTCTTCAAGTTTAAGTGAACAATGAGCCCCAATGGTTAATCCTTTATCGGAAATTATTTGTAATTTTCGACAAGTAGAACAATGAATGGAACAGGTAGAAGGTTCAAATCTTTGTATATATTGCTTCTATATAATCTAAGAAACATATATGCAAAGCATCCAAACAGTACCATTCGCCAATTTTTTGTTCTTCAAGTTTAAGTGAACAACAAGCCCCATTGATAATCATGAAACGGAAATTATTTGTAACTTTCTACAAGTAGAACAATGAATAGAACAGGTAGACGGTTAAAATCTTTGTATATGTTGCTTCTATATAGTCTAAGAAACCTATATGCAAAGCATCTAAACAGTAACAATCGCCAATTTTTTGTTCTTCAAGTTTAAGTGAACTACGAACCCCATTGTTAATCCTATAAAGGAAATTATTTGTAAATTTCGACAAGTAGAACAATGAATGGAACAGGTAGACGGTTGAAATATTTGTATATATTGCTTCTATATAGTATAAGAAACATATATGCAAAGCATCCAAACAGTACAATTCGCCAATTATTTGTTCTTCAAGTTTAAGTAAACTACGATCCCCATTGTTAATCCCTTAACGGAAATTATTTGTAACTTTCGACAAGTAGAACAGTGAATGGAACAGGTAGACGGTTGAAATCTTTGTATATATTGCTTCTATATAGTATCAGAAACATATATGCAAAGCATCCAAACAGTACAATTCGTCAATTTTTTGTTCTTCAAGTTTAAGTAAACTACGATCCCCATTGTTAATCCCTTAACGCTAATTATTTGTAACTTTCGACAAGTAGAACAATGAATGGAACAGGTAGACGGTTGAAATCATTGTATATATTGCTTCTATATAGTCTAAGAAACATATATGCAAAGCATCCAAACAGTACAATTCGACAATTTTTTGCTCTTCAAGTTTAAGTGAACTACGAGCCCCATTGTTAATCCTTTAAAGGAAATTATTTGTAAATTTCGGCAAGTAGAACAATGAATGGAATAGGTAGACGGTTGAAATCATTGTATATATTGCTTCTATATAGTCTAAGAAACATATATGCAAAGCATCCAAACAGTACCATTCGCCAATTTTTTGTTCTTCAAGTTTAAGTGAACAACGAACCCCATTGTTAATCCTTTAAAGGAAATTATTTGTAAATTTCGACAAGTAGAACAATGATTGGAACACGTAGACGGTTGAAATCTTTGTATATAGTGCTTCCATATAGTCTAAGAAACATATATGCAAAGCATCCAAACAGTACCATTCGCCAATTTTTTGTTCTTCAAGTTTAAGTGAACAATGAGCCCCAATGGTTAATCCTTTATCGGAAATTATTTGTAAATTTCGACAAGTAGAACAATGATTGGAACACGTAGACGGTTGAAATCTTTGTATATAGTGCTTCCATATAGTCTAAGAAACATATATGCAAAGCATCCAAACAGTACAATTCGCCAATTTTTTGTTCTTCAAGTTTAAGTGAACTACGAGCCACATTGTTAATCCTTTATCGGAAATTATTTGTAACTTTCGACAAGTAGAACAATGAATAGAACAGGTAGACGATTGAAATCTTTGTATATGTTGCTTCTATATAGTCTAAGAAACCTATATGCAACGCATCTAAACAGTAACAATCGCCAATTTTTTGATCTTCAAGTTTAAGTGAACAGCGAGCCCCATTGATAATCATGAAATGGAAATTATTTGTAACTTTCTACAAGTAGAACAATGAATAGTACAGGTAGACGGGTGTAATCTTTCTATATATTGCTTCTAAATAGTCTAAGAAACATATATGCAAAGCATCCAAACAGTACAATTCGCCAATTTTTTGTTCTTCAAGTTTAAGTGAACTACGAGCCACATTGTTAATCCTTTAAAGGAAATTATTTGTAAATTTCGACAAGTAGAACAATGAATGGATCATGTAGACGGTTGAAATCATTGTATATATTGCTTCTATATAGCCTACGAAACATATATGCAAAGCATCCAAACAGTACAATTCGCCAATTTTTTGTTCTTCAAGTTTAAGTAAACTACGATCCCTATTGTTAATCCCTTAACGGAAATTATTTGTAACTTTCGACAAGTAGAACAATGAATTGTACAGGTAGACGAGTGAAGTCTTTCTATACATTGCTTCTATATATTCTAAGAAACATATATGCAAAGCATCCAAACAGTACCATTCGCCAATTTTTTGTTCTTCAAGTTTAAGTGAACAATGAGCCCCATTGTTAATCCTTTATCGGAAATTATTTGTAATTTTCGACAAGTAGAACAATGAATGGAACAGGTAGACGGTTGATATCTTTGTATATATTGCTTCTATATAATTTAAGAAACATATATGCAAAGCATCCAAACAGTACAATTCGCCAATTTTTTGTTCTTCAAGTTTAAGTGAACTACGAGCCCCATTGTTAATCCTTTAACGGAAATTAATTGTAACTTTCTACAAGTAGAACAATGAATGGAACAGGTAGACGGTTGAAATCATTGTATATATTGCTTCTATATAGTCTAAGAAACATATATGCAAAGCATCTAGACAGTAACAATCGCCAATTTTTTGATCTTCAAGTTTAAGTGAACAGCGAGCCCCATTGATAATCATGAAATGGAAATTATTTGTAACTTTCTACAAGTAGAACAATGAATAGTACAGGTAGGCGGGTGAAATCTTTCTGTATATTGCTTCTAAATAGTCTAAGAAACATATATGCAAAGCATCCAAACAGTACAATTCGCCAATTTTTTGTTCTTCAAGTTTAAGTGAACTACGAGCCCCATTGTTAATCCTTTATCGGAAATTATTTGTAACTTTCGACAAGTAGAACAATGAATAGAACAGGTAGACGGTTGAAATCTTTGTATATGTTGCTTCTATATAGTCTAAGAAACCTATATGCAACGCATCTAAACAGTAACAATCGCCAATTTTTTGATCTTCAAGTTTAAGTGAACAGCGAGCCCCATTGATAATCATGAAATGGAAATTATTTGTAACTTTCTACAAGTAGAACAATGAATAGTACAGGTAGACGGGTGTAATCTTTCTATATATTGCTTCTAAATAGTCTAAGAAACATATATGCAAAGCATCCAAACAGTACAGTTCGCCAATTTTTTGTTCTTCAAGTTTAAGTGAACTACGAGCCACATTGTTAATCCTTTAAAGGAAATTATTTGTAAATTTCGGCAAGTAGAACAATGAATGGAACAGGTAGACGGTTGAAATCTTTGTATATATTGCTTCTATATAGTCTAAGAAACATATATGCAAAGCATCCAAACAGTACCATTCGCCACTTTTTTGTTCTTCAAGTTTAAGTGAACAACGAGCCCCATTGTTAATCCTTTAAAGGAAATTATTTGTAAATTTCGACAAGTAGAACAATGATTGGAACACGTAGACGGTTGAAATCTTTGTATATATTGCTTCCATATAGTCTAAGAAACATGTACGCAAAGCATCCAAACAGTACAATTCGCCAATTTTTTGTTCTTCAAGTTTAAGTGAACAATGAGCCCCAATGGTTAATCCTTTATCGGAAATTATTTGTAACTTTCGACAAGTAGAACAATGAATGGAACAGGTAGACGGTTGAAATCTTTGTATATATTGCTTCTATATAGTCTAAGAAACATATATGCAAAGCATCCAAACAGTACAATTCGCCAATTTATTGTTCTTCAAGTTTAAGTAAACTACGATCCCCATTGTTAATCCCTTAACGGAAATTATTTGTAACTTTCGACAAGTAGAACAATGAATGGAACAGGTAGACGGTTGAAATCTTTGTATATATTGCTTGTATATAGTCTAAGAAACATATATGCAAAGCATCCAAACAGTACCATTCGCCAATTTTTTGTTCTTCATGTTTAAGTGAACAATAAGCCCCAATGGTTAATCCTTTACCGGAAATTATTTGTAATTTTCGACAAGTAGAACAATGAATGGAACAGGTAGACGGTTGAAATCATTGCATGTATTGCTTCTATATAATCTACGAAACATATATGGAAAGTATCCAAACAGTACAATGCACGCAATTTTTGTTCTTCAAGTTTAAGTGAACTACGAGCCCCATTGTTAATCCTTTAACGGAAATTAATTGTAACTTTCTACAAGTAGAACAATGATTGGAACACGTAGACGGTTGAAATCTTTGTATATAATGCTTCCATATAGTCTAAGAAACATGTACTCAAAGCATCCAAACAGTACCATTCGCCAATTTTTTGTTCTTCAAGTTTAAGTGAACAATGAGCCCCAATGGTTAATCCTTTATCGGAAATTATTTGTAATTTTCGACAAGTAGAACAATGAATGGAACAGGTAGAAGGTTCAAATCTTTGTATATATTGCTTCTATATAATCTAAGAAACATATATGCAAAGCATCCAAACAGTACCATTCGCCAATTTTTTGTTCTTCAAGTTTAAGTGAACAACAAGCCCCATTGATAATCATGAAACGGAAATTATTTGTAACTTTCTACAAGTAGAACAATGAATAGAACAGGTAGACGGTTAAAATCTTTGTATATGTTGCTTCTATATAGTCTAAGAAACCTATATGCAAAGCATCTAAACAGTAACAATCGCCAATTTTTTGTTCTTCAAGTTTAAGTGAACTACGAACCCCATTGTTAATCCTATAAAGGAAATTATTTGTAAATTTCGACAAGTAGAACAATGAATGGAACAGGTAGACGGTTGAAATATTTGTATATATTGCTTCTATATAGTATAAGAAACATATATGCAAAGCATCCAAACAGTACAATTCGCCAATTATTTGTTCTTCAAGTTTAAGTAAACTACGATCCCCATTGTTAATCCCTTAACGGAAATTATTTGTAACTTTCGACAAGTAGAACAGTGAATGGAACAGGTAGACGGTTGAAATCTTTGTATATATTGCTTCTATATAGTATCAGAAACATATATGCAAAGCATCCAAACAGTACAATTCGTCAATTTTTTGTTCTTCAAGTTTAAGTAAACTACGATCCCCATTGTTAATCCCTTAACGCTAATTATTTGTAACTTTCGACAAGTAGAACAATGAATGGAACAGGTAGACGGTTGAAATCATTGTATATATTGCTTCTATATAGTCTAAGAAACATATATGCAAAGCATCCAAACAGTACAATTCGACAATTTTTTGCTCTTCAAGTTTAAGTGAACTACGAGCCCCATTGTTAATCCTTTAAAGGAAATTATTTGTAAATTTCGGCAAGTAGAACAATGAATGGAATAGGTAGACGGTTGAAATCATTGTATATATTGCTTCTATATAGTCTAAGAAACATATATGCAAAGCATCCAAACAGTACCATTCGCCAATTTTTTGTTCTTCAAGTTTAAGTGAACAACGAACCCCAATGGTTAATCCTTTATCGGAAATTATTTGTAAATTTCGACAAGTAGAACAATGATTGGAACACGTAGACGGTTGAAATCTTTGTATATAGTGCTTCCATATAGTCTAAGAAACATATATGCAAAGCATCCAAACAGTACAATTCGCCAATTTTTTGTTCTTCAAGTTTAAGTGAACTACGAGCCACATTGTTAATCCTTTATCGGAAATTATTTGTAACTTTCGACAAGTAGAACAATGAATAGAACAGGTAGACGATTGAAATCTTTGTATATGTTGCTTCTATATAGTCTAAGAAACCTATATGCAACGCATCTAAACAGTAACAATCGCCAATTTTTTGATCTTCAAGTTTAAGTGAACAGCGAGCCCCATTGATAATCATGAAATGGAAATTATTTGTAACTTTCTACAAGTAGAACAATGAATAGTACAGGTAGACGGGTGTAATCTTTCTATATATTGCTTCTAAATAGTCTAAGAAACATATATGCAAAGCATCCAAACAGTACAATTCGCCAATTTTTTGTTCTTCAAGTTTAAGTGAACTACGAGCCACATTGTTAATCCTTTAAAGGAAATTATTTGTAAATTTCGACAAGTAGAACAATGAATGGATCATGTAGACGGTTGAAATCATTGTATATATTGCTTCTATATAGCCTACGAAACATATATGCAAAGCATCCAAACAGTACAATTCGCCAATTTTTTGTTCTTCAAGTTTAAGTAAACTACGATCCCTATTGTTAATCCCTTAACGGAAATTATTTGTAACTTTCGACAAGTAGAACAGTGAATGGAACAGGTAGACGGTTGAAATCTTTGTATATATTGCGTCTATATAGTCTAAGAAACATATATGCAAAGCATCCAAACAGTACCATTCGCCAATTTTTTGTTCTTCAAGTTTAAGTGAACAATGAGCCCCAATGGTTAATCCTTTATCGGAAATTACTTATAATTTTCGACAAGTAGAACAATGAATGGAACAGGTAGACGGTTGAAATCTTTGTATATGTTGCTTCTATATAGTCTACGAAACATATATGCAAAGCATCCAAACAGTACCATTCGCCAATTTTTTGGCCTTCAAGTTTAAGTGAACAATGAGCCCCAATGATTAATCCTTTATCGGTAACTATTTGTAACTTTCGACAAGTAGAACAATGAATGGAACAGGTAGACGGTTGAAATATTTGTATATATTGCTTCTATATAGTATAAGAAACATAAATGCAAAGCATCCAAACAGTACAATTCGCCAATTTTTTGTTCTTCAAGTTTAAGTAAACTACGATCCCCATTGTTAATCCCTTAACGGAAATTATTTGTAACTTTCGACAAGTAGAACAGTGAATGGAACAGGTAGACGGTTGAAATCTTTGTATATATTGCTTCTATATAGTATAAGAAACATATATGCAAAGCATCCAAACAGTACAATTCCCCAATTTTTTGTTCTTCAAGTTTAAGTGAACAATGAGCCCCAATGGTTCATCCGTTATCGGAAATTATTTGTAACTTTCGACAAGTAGAAAAATGAATGGAACAGGTAGACGGTTGAAATCTTTGTATATATTGCTTCTATATAGTCTAAGAAACATATATGCAAAGCATCCAAACAGTACAATTCGCCAATTTTTTGTTCTTCAAGTTTAAGTGAACAATGAGCCCCAATGATTAATCCTTTATCGGTAACTATTTGTAACTTTCGACAAGTAGAACAATGAATGGAACAGGTAGACGGTTGAAACCCTTGTATATATTGCGTCTATATAATCTAAGAAACATATATGCATAGCATCCAAACAGTACCATTCGCCAATTTTTTGTTCTTCAAGTTTAAGTGAACTACGAGCCCCATTGTTAATCCTTTAAAGGAAATTATTTGTAAATTTCGACAAGTAGAACAATGAATGGAACAGGTAGACTGTTAAAATCATTGTATATATTGCTTCTATATAGTCTAAGAAACATATATGCAGAGCGTCCAAACAGTACAATTCGCCAATTATTTGATCTTCAAGTTTAATTGAACTACGAGCCCCATTGTTAATACTTTATCGGAAATTATTTGTAACTTGCGACAAGTAGAACAATGAATGGAACAGGTAGACGGTTGAAACCCTTGTATATATTGCGTCTATATAATCTAAGAAACATATATGCATAGCATCCAAACAGTACCATTCGCCAATTTTTTGTTCTTCAAGTTTAAGTGAACTACGAGCCCCATTGTTAATCCTTTAAAGGAAATTATTTGTAAATTTCGACAAGTAGAACAATGAATGGAACAGGTAGACTGTTGAAATCATTGTATATATTGCTTCTATATAGTCTAAGAAACATATATGCAAAGCATCCAGACAGTACAATTCGCCAATTTTTTGTTCTTCAAGTTTAAGTAAACTACGATCCCCATTGTTAATCTCTTAACGGAAATTATTTGTAACTTTCGACAAGTAGAAAAATGAATGGAACAGGTAGACGGTTTAAATCTGTGTATATATTGCTTCTATATAGTCTAAGAAACATATATGCAAAGCATCCAAACAGTACCATTCGCCAATTTTTTGGTCTTCAAGTTTAAGTGAACAATGAGCCCCAATGGTTAATCCATTATCGGAAATTATTTGTAAATTTCGACAAGTAGAACAATGAATGGAACAGGTAGACGGTTGAAATATTTGTATATATTGCTTCTATATAGTATAAGAAACATATATGCAAAGCATCCAAACAGTACAATTCTCCAATTTTTTGTTCTTCAAGTTTAAGTAAACTACGATCCCCATTGTTAATCCCTTAACGGAAATTATTTGTAACTTTCGACAAGTAGAACAGTGAATGGAACAGGTAGACGGTTGAAATCTTTGTATATATTGCTTCTATATAGTATAAGAAACATATATGCAAAGCATCCAAACAGTACAATTCCCCAATTTTTTGTTCTTCAAATTTAAGTGAACAATGAGCCCCAATGATTAATCCTTTATCGGTAATTATTTGTAACTTTCGACAAGTAGAACAATGAATGGAACAGGTAGACGGTTGAAACCCTTGTATATATTGCGTCTATATAAACTAAGAAACATATATGCATAGCATCCAAACAGTACCATTCGCCAATTTTTTGTTCTTCAAGTTTAAGTGAACTACGAGACCCATTGTTTATCCTTTAAAGGAAATTATATGTAAATTTCGACAAGTAGAACAATGAATGGAACAGGTAGACTGTTGAAATCATTGTATATATTGCTTCTATATAGTCTAAGAAACATATATGCATAGCGTCCAAACAGTACAATTCGCCAATTATTTGATCTTCAAGTTTAAGTGAACTACGAGCCCCATTGTTAATACTTTAACGGAAATTATTTGTAACTTGCGACAAGTAGAACAATGAATGGAACAGGTAGCCGGTTGAAATCAATGTATGTATTGCTTCTATATTGTCTAAGAAACATATATGCAAAGCATCCAAACAGTACCATTCGCCAATTTTTTGTTCTTCAAGTTTAAGTGAACTACGAGCCCCATTGTTTATCCTTTAAAGGAAATTATTTGTAACTTTCGACAAGTAGAACAATGAATGGAACAGGTAGACGGTTGAAATCTTCGTATATATTGCTTCTATATAGTCTAAGAAAAATATATGCAAAGCATCCAAACAGTACAATTCGCCAATTTTTTGTTCTTCAAATATAAGTGAACAGCGAGCCCCATTGATAATCATGAAATGGCAATTATTTGTAACTATCTACAAGTAGAACAATGAATAGTATAGGTAGACGGGTGAAATCTTTCTATATATTGCTTCTAAATAGTCTAAGAAACATCTATGCAAAGCATCCAAACAGTACAATTCGCCAATTTTTTGTTCTTCAAGTTTAAGTGAACTACGAGCCCCATTGTTAATCCTTTAAAGGAAATTATTTGTAACTTTCGACAAGTAGAACAATGAATGGAACAGGTAGACTGTTGAAATCATTGTATATATTGCTTCTATATAGTCTAAGAAACATATATGCAAAGCATCCAGACAGTACAATTCGCCAATTTTTTGTTCTTCAAGTTTAAGTAAACTACGATCCCCATTGTTAATCTCTTAACGGAAATTATTTGTAACTTTCGACAAGTAGAAAAATGAATGGAACAGGTAGACGGTTTAAATCTGTGTATATATTGCTTCTATATAGTCTAAGAAACATATATGCAAAGCATCCAAACAGTACCATTCGCCCATTTTTTGGTCTTCAAGTTTAAGTGAACAATGAGCCCCAATGGTTAATCCATTATCGGAAATTATTTGTAAATTTCGACAAGTAGAACAATGAATGGAACAGGTAGACGGTTGAAATATTTGTATATATTGCTTCTATATAGTATAAGAAACATATATGCAAAGCATCCAAACAGTACAATTCTCAAATTTTTTGTTCTTCAAGTTTAAGTAAACTACGATCCCCATTGTTAATCCCTTAACGGAAATTATTTGTAACTTTCGACAAGTAGAACAGTGAATGGAACAGGTAGACGGTTGAAATCTTTGTATATATTGCTTCTATATAGTATAAGAAACATATATGCAAAGCATCCAAACAGTACAATTCCCCAATTTTTTGTTCTTCAAGTTTAAGTGAACAATGAGCCCCAATGATTAATCCTTTATCGGTAATTATTTGTAACTTTCGACAAGTAGAACAATGAATGGAACAGGTAGACGGTTGAAACCCTTGTATATATTGCGTCTATATAAACTAAGAAACATATATGCATAGCATCCAAACAGTACCATTCGCCAATTTTTTGTTCTTCAAGTTTAAGTGAACTACGAGCCCCATTGTTAATCCTTTAAAGGAAATTATTTGTAAATTTCGACAAGTAGAACAATGAATGGAAAAGGTAGACTGTTGAAATCATTGTATATATTGCTTCTATATAGTCTAAGAAACATATATGCAAAGCGTCCAAACAGTACAATTCGCCAATTATTTGATCTTCAAGTTTAAGTGAACTACGAGCCCAATTGTTAATACTTTAACGGAAATTATTTGTAACTTGCGACAAGTAGAACAATGAATGGAACAGGTAGCCGGGTGAAATCAATGTATGTATTGCTTGTATATTGTCTAAGAAACATATATGCAAAGCATCCAAACAGTACCATTCGCCAATTTTTTGTTCTTCAAGTTTAAGTGAACTACGAGCCCCATTGTTTATCCTTTAAAGGAAATTATTTGTAACTTTCGACAAGTAGAACAATGAATGGAACAGGTAGACGGTTGAAATCTTCGTATATATTGCTTCTATATAGTCTAAGAAAAATATATGCAAAGCATCCAAACAGTACAATTCGCCAATTTTTTGTTCTTCAAGTATAAGTGAACAGCGAGCCCCATTGATAATCATGAAATGGCAATTATTTGTAACTATCTACAAGTAGAACAATGAATAGTATAGGTAGACGGGTGAAATCTTTCTATATATTGCTTCTAAATAGTCTAAGAAACATCTATGCAAAGCATCCAAACAGTACAATTCGCCAATTTTTTGTTCTTCAAGTTTAAGTGAACTACGAGCCCCATTGTTAATCCTTTAAAGGAAATTATTTGTAACTTTCGACAAGTAGAAAAATGAATGGAACAGGTAGACGGTTGAAATCTGTGTATATATTGCTTCTATATAGTCTAAGAAACATATATGCGAAGCATCCAAACAGTACAATTCGCCAATTTTTTGTTCTTCAAGTTTAAGTGAACAATGAGCCCCAATGGTTAATCCTTTATCGGTCATTATTTGTAACTTTCGACAAGTAGAACAATGAATGGAACAGGTAGACGGTTGAAATATTTGTATATATTGCGTCTATATAGTATTAGAAACATATATGCAAAGCATCCAAACAGTACAATTCGCCAATTTCTTGTTCTTCAAGTTTAAGTAAACTACGATCCCCATTGTTAATCCCTTAACGGAAATTATTTGGAACTTTCGACAAGTAGAACAGAGAATGGAACAGGTAGACGGTTGAAATCTTTGTATATATTGCTTCTATATAGTATAAGAAACATATATGCAAAGCATCCAAACAGTACAATTCCCCAATTTTTTGTTCTTCAAGTTTAAGTGAACAATGAGCCCTAATGATTAATCCTTTATCGGTAATTATTTGTAACTTTCGACAAGTAGAACAATGAATGGAACAGGTAGACGGTTGAAACCCTTGTATATATTGCGTCTATATAAACTAAGAAACATATATGCATAGCATCCAAACAGTACCATTCGCCAATTTTTTGTTCTTCAAGTTTAAGTGAACTACGAGCCCCATTGTTAATCCTTTAAAGGAAATTATTTGTAACTTTCGACAAGTAGAACAATGAATGGAACAGGTAGACTGTTGAAATCATTGTATATATTGCTTCTATATAGTCTAAGAAACATATATGCAAAGCATCCAGACAGTACAATTCGCCAATTTTTTGTTCTTCAAGTTTAAGTAAACTACGATCCCCATTGTTAATCTCTTAACGGAAATTATTTGTAACTTTCGACAAGTAGAAAAATGAATGGAACAGGTAGACGGTTGAAATCTTTGTATATATTGCGTCTATATAGTCTAAGAAACATATATGCAAAGCATCCAAACAGTACCATTCGCCAATTTTTTGTTCTTCAAGTTTAAGTGAACAATGAGCCCCAATGGTTAATCCTTTATCGGAAATTACTTGTAATTTTCGACAAGTAGAACAATGAATGGAACAGGTAGACGGTTGAAATCTTTGTATATGTTGCTTCTATATAGTCTACGAAACATATATGCAAAGCATCCAAACAGTACCATTCGCCAATTTTTTGGCCTTCAAGTTTAAGTGAACAATGAGCCCCAATGATTAATCCTTTATCGGTAACTATTTGTAACTTTCGACAAGTAGAACAATGAATGGAACAGGTAGACGGTTGAAATATTTGTATATATTGCTTCTATATAGTATAAGAAACATAAATGCAAAGCATCCAAACAGTACAATTCGCCAATTTTTTGTTCTTCAAGTTTAAGTAAACTACGATCCCCATTGTTAATCCCTTAACGGAAATTATTTGTAACTTTCGACAAGTAGAACAGTGAATGGAACAGGTAGACGGTTGAAATCTTTGTATATATTGCTTCTATATAGTATAAGAAACATATATGCAAAGCATCCAAACAGTACAATTCCCCAATTTTTTGTTCTTCAAGTTTAAGTGAACAATGAGCCCCAATGGTTCATCCGTTATCGGAAATTATTTGTAACTTTCGACAAGTAGAAAAATGAATGGAACAGGTAGACGGTTGAAATCTTTGTATATATTGCTTCTATATAGTCTAAGAAACATATATGCAAAGCATCCAAACAGTACAATTCGCCAATTTTTTGTTCTTCAAGTTTAAGTGAACAATGAGCCCCAATGATTAATCCTTTATCGGTAACTATTTGTAACTTTCGACAAGTAGAACAATGAATGGAACAGGTAGACGGTTGAAACCCTTGTATATATTGCGTCTATATAATCTAAGAAACATATATGCATAGCATCCAAACAGTACCATTCGCCAATTTTTTGTTCTTCAAGTTTAAGTGAACTACGAGCCCCATTGTTAATCCTTTAAAGGAAATTATTTGTAAATTTCGACAAGTAGAACAATGAATGGAACAGGTAGACTGTTAAAATCATTGTATATATTGCTTCTATATAGTCTAAGAAACATATATGCAGAGCGTCCAAACAGTACAATTCGCCAATTATTTGATCTTCAAGTTTAATTGAACTACGAGCCCCATTGTTAATACTTTAACGGAAATTATTTGTAACTTGCGACAAGTAGAACAATGAATGGAACAGGTAGACGGTTGAAACCCTTGTATATATTGCGTCTATATAATCTAAGAAACATATATGCATAGCATCCAAACAGTACCATTCGCCAATTTTTTGTTCTTCAAGTTTAAGTGAACTACGAGCCCCATTGTTAATCCTTTAAAGGAAATTATTTGTAAATTTCGACAAGTAGAACAATGAATGGAACAGGTAGACTGTTGAAATCATTGTATATATTGCTTCTATATAGTCTAAGAAACATATATGCAAAGCATCCAGACAGTACAATTCGCCAATTTTTTGTTCTTCAAGTTTAAGTAAACTACGATCCCCATTGTTAATCTCTTAACGGAAATTATTTGTAACTTTCGACAAGTAGAAAAATGAATGGAACAGGTAGACGGTTTAAATCTGTGTATATATTGCTTCTATATAGTCTAAGAAACATATATGCAAAGCATCCAAACAGTACCATTCGCCAATTTTTTGGTCTTCAAGTTTAAGTGAACAATGAGCCCCAATGGTTAATCCATTATCGGAAATTATTTGTAAATTTCGACAAGTAGAACAATGAATGGAACAGGTAGACGGTTGAAATATTTGTATATATTGCTTCTATATAGTATAAGAAACATATATGCAAAGCATCCAAACAGTACAATTCTCCAATTTTTTGTTCTTCAAGTTTAAGTAAACTACGATCCCCATTGTTAATCCCTTAACGGAAATTATTTGTAACTTTCGACAAGTAGAACAGTGAATGGAACAGGTAGACGGTTGAAATCTTTGTATATATTGCTTCTATATAGTATAAGAAACATATATGCAAAGCATCCAAACAGTACAATTCCCCAATTTTTTGTTCTTCAAATTTAAGTGAACAATGAGCCCCAATGATTAATCCTTTATCGGTAATTATTTGTAACTTTCGACAAGTAGAACAATGAATGGAACAGGTAGACGGTTGAAACCCTTGTATATATTGCGTCTATATAAACTAAGAAACATATATGCATAGCATCCAAACAGTACCATTCGCCAATTTTTTGTTCTTCAAGTTTAAGTGAACTACGAGACCCATTGTTTATCCTTTAAAGGAAATTATATGTAAATTTCGACAAGTAGAACAATGAATGGAACAGGTAGACTGTTGAAATCATTGTATATATTGCTTCTATATAGTCTAAGAAACATATATGCATAGCGTCCAAACAGTACAATTCGCCAATTATTTGATCTTCAAGTTTAAGTGAACTACGAGCCCCATTGTTAATACTTTAACGGAAATTATTTGTAACTTGCGACAAGTAGAACAATGAATGGAACAGGTAGCCGGTTGAAATCAATGTATGTATTGCTTCTATATTGTCTAAGAAACATATATGCAAAGCATCCAAACAGTACCATTCGCCAATTTTTTGTTCTTCAAGTTTAAGTGAACTACGAGCCCCATTGTTTATCCTTTAAAGGAAATTATTTGTAACTTTCGACAAGTAGAACAATGAATGGAACAGGTAGACGGTTGAAATCTTCGTATATATTGCTTCTATATAGTCTAAGAAAAATATATGCAAAGCATCCAAACAGTACAATTCGCCAATTTTTTGTTCTTCAAATATAAGTGAACAGCGAGCCCCATTGATAATCATGAAATGGCAATTATTTGTAACTATCTACAAGTAGAACAATGAATAGTATAGGTAGACGGGTGAAATCTTTCTATATATTGCTTCTAAATAGTCTAAGAAACATCTATGCAAAGCATCCAAACAGTACAATTCGCCAATTTTTTGTTCTTCAAGTTTAAGTGAACTACGAGCCCCATTGTTAATCCTTTAAAGGAAATTATTTGTAACTTTCGACAAGTAGAACAATGAATGGAACAGGTAGACTGTTGAAATCATTGTATATATTGCTTCTATATAGTCTAAGAAACATATATGCAAAGCATCCAGACAGTACAATTCGCCAATTTTTTGTTCTTCAAGTTTAAGTAAACTACGATCCCCATTGTTAATCTCTTAACGGAAATTATTTGTAACTTTCGACAAGTAGAAAAATGAATGGAACAGGTAGACGGTTTAAATCTGTGTATATATTGCTTCTATATAGTCTAAGAAACATATATGCAAAGCATCCAAACAGTACCATTCGCCCATTTTTTGGTCTTCAAGTTTAAGTGAACAATGAGCCCCAATGGTTAATCCATTATCGGAAATTATTTGTAAATTTCGACAAGTAGAACAATGAATGGAACAGGTAGACGGTTGAAATATTTGTATATATTGCTTCTATATAGTATAAGAAACATATATGCAAAGCATCCAAACAGTACAATTCTCAAATTTTTTGTTCTTCAAGTTTAAGTAAACTACGATCCCCATTGTTAATCCCTTAACGGAAATTATTTGTAACTTTCGACAAGTAGAACAGTGAATGGAACAGGTAGACGGTTGAAATCTTTGTATATATTGCTTCTATATAGTATAAGAAACATATATGCAAAGCATCCAAACAGTACAATTCCCCAATTTTTTGTTCTTCAAGTTTAAGTGAACAATGAGCCCCAATGATTAATCCTTTATCGGTAATTATTTGTAACTTTCGACAAGTAGAACAATGAATGGAACAGGTAGACGGTTGAAACCCTTGTATATATTGCGTCTATATAAACTAAGAAACATATATGCATAGCATCCAAACAGTACCATTCGCCAATTTTTTGTTCTTCAAGTTTAAGTGAACTACGAGCCCCATTGTTAATCCTTTAAAGGAAATTATTTGTAAATTTCGACAAGTAGAACAATGAATGGAAAAGGTAGACTGTTGAAATCATTGTATATATTGCTTCTATATAGTCTAAGAAACATATATGCAAAGCGTCCAAACAGTACAATTCGCCAATTATTTGATCTTCAAGTTTAAGTGAACTACGAGCCCAATTGTTAATACTTTAACGGAAATTATTTGTAACTTGCGACAAGTAGAACAATGAATGGAACAGGTAGCCGGTTGAAATCAATGTATGTATTGCTTGTATATTGTCTAAGAAACATATATGCAAAGCATCCAAACAGTACCATTCGCCAATTTTTTGTTCTTCAAGTTTAAGTGAACTACGAGCCCCATTGTTTATCCTTTAAAGGAAATTATTTGTAACTTTCGACAAGTAGAACAATGAATGGAACAGGTAGACGGTTGAAATCTTCGTATATATTGCTTCTATATAGTCTAAGAAAAATATATGCAAAGCATCCAAACAGTACAATTCGCCAATTTTTTGTTCTTCAAGTATAAGTGAACAGCGAGCCCCATTGATAATCATGAAATGGCAATTATTTGTAACTATCTACAAGTAGAACAATGAATAGTATAGGTAGACGGGTGAAATCTTTCTATATATTGCTTCTAAATAGTCTAAGAAACATCTATGCAAAGCATCCAAACAGTACAATTCGCCAATTTTTTGTTCTTCAAGTTTAAGTGAACTACGAGCCCCATTGTTAATCCTTTAAAGGAAATTATTTGTAACTTTCGACAAGTAGAAAAATGAATGGAACAGGTAGACGGTTGAAATCTGTGTATATATTGCTTCTATATAGTCTAAGAAACATATATGCGAAGCATCCAAACAGTACAATTCGCCAATTTTTTGTTCTTCAAGTTTAAGTGAACAATGAGCCCCAATGGTTAATCCTTTATCGGTCATTATTTGTAACTTTCGACAAGTAGAACAATGAATGGAACAGGTAGACGGTTGAAATATTTGTATATATTGCGTCTATATAGTATTAGAAACATATATGCAAAGCATCCAAACAGTACAATTCGCCAATTTCTTGTTCTTCAAGTTTAAGTAAACTACGATCCCCATTGTTAATCCCTTAACGGAAATTATTTGGAACTTTCGACAAGTAGAACAGAGAATGGAACAGGTAGACGGTTGAAATCTTTGTATATATTGCTTCTATATAGTATAAGAAACATATATGCAAAGCATCCAAACAGTACAATTCCCCAATTTTTTGTTCTTCAAGTTTAAGTGAACAATGAGCCCTAATGATTAATCCTTTATCGGTAATTATTTGTAACTTTCGACAAGTAGAACAATGAATGGAACAGGTAGACGGTTGAAACCCTTGTATATATTGCGTCTATATAAACTAAGAAACATATATGCATAGCATCCAAACAGTACCATTCGCCAATTTTTTGTTCTTCAAGTTTAAGTGAACTACGAGCCCCATTGTTAATCCTTTAAAGGAAATTATTTGTAACTTTCGACAAGTAGAACAATGAATGGAACAGGTAGACTGTTGAAATCATTGTATATATTGCTTCTATATAGTCTAAGAAACATATATGCAAAGCATCCAGACAGTACAATTCGCCAATTTTTTGTTCTTCAAGTTTAAGTAAACTACGATCCCCATTGTTAATCTCTTAACGGAAATTATTTGTAACTTTCGACAAGTAGAAAAATGAATGGAACAGGTAGACGGTTTAAATCTGTGTATATATTGCTTCTATATAGTCTAAGAAACATATATGCAAAGCATCCAAACAGTACCATTCGCCCATTTTTTGGTCTTCAAGTTTAAGTGAACAATGAGCCCCAATGGTTAATCCATTATCGGAAATTATTTGTAAATTTCGACAAGTAGAACAATGAATGGAACAGGTAGACGGTTGAAATATTTGTATATATTGCTTCTATATAGTATAAGAAACATATATGCAAAGCATCCAAACAGTACAATTCTCCAATTTTTTGTTCTTCAAGTTTAAGTAAACTACGATCCCCATTGTTAATCCCTTAACGGAAATTATTTGTAATTTTCGACAAGTAGAACAGTGAATGGAACAGGTAGACGGTTGAAATCTTTGTATATATTGCTTCTATATAGTATAAGAAACATATATGCAAAGCATCCAAACAGTACAATTCCCCAATTTTTTGTTCTTCAAGTTTAAGTGAACAATGAGCCCCAATGATTAATCCTTTATCGGTAATTATTTGTAACTTTCGACAAGTAGAACAATGAATGGAACAGGTAGACGGTTGAAACCCTTGTATATATTGCGTCTATATAAACTAAGAAACATATATGCATAGCATCCAAACAGTACCATTCGCCAATTTTTTGTTCTTCAAGTTTAAGTGAACTACGAGCCCCATTGTTAATCCTTTAAAGGAAATTATTTGTAAATTTCGACAAGTAGAACAATGAATGGAAAAGGTAGACTGTTGAAATCATTGTATATATTGCTTCTATATAGTCTAAGAAACATATATGCAAAGCGTCCAAACAGTACAATTCGCCAATTATTTGATCTTCAAGTTTAAGTGAACTACGAGCCCAATTGTTAATACTTTAACGGAAATTATTTGTAACTTGCGACAAGTAGAACAATGAATGGAACAGGTAGCCGGTTGAAATCAATGTATGTATTGCTTGTATATTGTCTAAGAAACATATATGCAAAGCATCCAAACAGTACCATTCGCCAATTTTTTGTTCTTCAAGTTTAAGTGAACTACGAGCCCCATTGTTTATCCTTTAAAGGAAATTATTTGTAACTTTCGACAAGTAGAACAATGAATGGAACAGGTAGACGGTTGAAATCTTCGTATATATTGCTTCTATATAGTCTAAGAAAAATATATGCAAAGCATCCAAACAGTACAATTCGCCAATTTTTTGTTCTTCAAGTATAAGTGAACAGCGAGCCCCATTGATAATCATGAAATGGCAATTATTTGTAACTATCTACAAGTAGAACAATGAATAGTATAGGTAGACGGGTGAAATCTTTCTATATATTGCTTCTAAATAGTCTAAGAAACATCTATGCAAAGCATCCAAACAGTACAATTCGCCAATTTTTTGTTCTTCAAGTTTAAGTGAACTACGAGCCCCATTGTTAATCCTTTAAAGGAAATTATTTGTAACTTTCGACAAGTAGAAAAATGAATGGAACAGGTAGACGGTTGAAATCTGTGTATATATTGCTTCTATATAGTCTAAGAAACATATATGCGAAGCATCCAAACAGTACAATTCGCCAATTTTTTGTTCTTCAAGTTTAAGTGAACAATGAGCCCCAATGGTTAATCCTTTATCGGTCATTATTTGTAACTTTCGACAAGTAGAACAATGAATGGAACAGGTAGACGGTTGAAATATTTGTATATATTGCGTCTATATAGTATTAGAAACATATATGCAAAGCATCCAAACAGTACAATTCGCCAATTTCTTGTTCTTCAAGTTTAAGTAAACTACGATCCCCATTGTTAATCCCTTAACGGAAATTATTTGGAACTTTCGACAAGTAGAACAGAGAATGGAACAGGTAGACGGTTGAAATCTTTGTATATATTGCTTCTATATAGTATAAGAAACATATATGCAAAGCATCCAAGCAGTACAATTCCCCAATTTTTTGTTCTTCAAGTTTAAGTGAACAATGAGCCCTAATGATTAATCCTTTATCGGTAATTATTTGTAACTTTCGACAAGTAGAACAATGAATGGAACAGGTAGACGGTTGAAACCCTTGTATATATTGCGTCTATATAAACTAAGAAACATATATGCATAGCATCCAAACAGTACCATTCGCCAATTTTTTGTTCTTCAAGTTTAAGTGAACTACGAGCCCCATTGTAAATCCTTTAAAGGAAATTATTTGTAAATTTCGACAAGTAGAACAATGAATGGAACAGGTAGACTGTTGAAATCATTGTATATATTGCTTCTATATAGTCTAAGAAACATATATGCAAAGCGTCCAAACAGTACAATTCGCCAATTATTTGATCTTCAAGTTTAAGTGAACTACGAGCCCCATTGTTAATACTTTAACGGAAATTATTTGTAACTTGCGACAAGTAGAACAATGAATGGAACAGGTAGCCGGTTGAAATCAATGTATATATTGCTTCTATATAGTCTAAGAAACATATATGCAAAGCATCCAAAAAGTACCATTCGCCAATTTTTTGTTCTTCAAGTTTAAGTGAACTACGAGCCCCATTGTTAATCCTTTAAAGGAAATTATTTGTAACTTTCGACAAGTAGAACAATGAATGGAACAGGTAGACGGTTGAAATCTTTGTATATATTGCTTCTATATAGTCTAAGAAACATATATGCAAAGCATCCAAACAGTACAATTCGCCAATTTTTTGTTCTTCAAGTATAAGTGAACAGCGAGCCCCATTGATAATCATGAAATGGCAATTATTTGTAACTATCTACAAGTAGAACAATGAATAGTACAGGTAGACGGGTGAAATCTTTCTATATATTGCTTCTAAATAGTCTAAGAAACATCTATGCAAAGCATCCAAACAGTACAATTCGCCAATTTTTTGTTCTTCAAGTTTAAGTGAACTACGAGCCCCATTGTTAATCCTTTAAAGGAAATTATTTGTAAATTTCGACAAGTAGAACAATGAATGGAACAGGTAGACTGTTGAAATCATTGTATATATTGCTTCTATATCGTCTAAGAAACATATATGCAAAGCATCCAAACAGTACAATTCGCCAATTTTTTGTTCTTCAAGTTTAAGTGAACAATGAGCCCCATTGAAAAATCCTTTAAAGGAAATTATTTGTAACTTTCGACAAGTAGAAAAATGAATGGAACAGGTAGACGGTTGAAATCTGTGTATATATTGCTTCTATATAGTCTAAGAAACATATATGCAAAGCATCCAAACAGTACAATTCGCCAATTTTTTGTTCTTCAAGTTTAAGTGAACAATGAGCCCTAATGGTTAATCCTTTATCGGTAATTATTTGTAACTTGCGACAAGTAGAACAATGAATGGAACAGGTAGACGGTTGAAATCCTTGTATATATTGCTTCCATATAGTCTAAGAAACATGAACGCAAAGCATCCAAACAGTACCATTCGCCAATTTTTTGTCCTTCAAGTTTAAGTGAACAGCGAGCCCCATTGATAATCATGAAATGGCAATTATTTGTAACTATCTACAAGTAGAACAATGAATAGTACAGGTAGACGGGTGAAATCTTTCTATATATTGCTTCTAAATAGTCTAAGAAACATGTATGCAAAGCATCCAAACAGTACAATTCGCCAATTTTTTGTTCTTCAAGTTTAAGTGAACTACGAGCCCCATTGTTAATCCTTTAACGGAAATTAATTGTAACTTTCTACAAGTAGGACAATGATTGGAACACGTAGACGGTTGAAATCTTTGTATATATTGCTCCTATATAGTCTAAGAAACATATACGCAAAGCATCCAAACAGTACCATTCGCCAATTTTTTGTTCTTCAAGTTTAAGTGAACAATGAGCCCCAATGGTTAATCCTTTATCGGAAATTACTTGTAATTTTCGACAAGTAGAACAATGAATGGAACAGGTAGATGGTTGAAATCTTTGTATATGTTGCTTCTATATAGTCTAAGAAACCTATATGCAAAGCATCTAAACAGTAACAATCGCCAATTTTTTGATCTTCAAGTTTAAGTGAACTACGAGCCCCATTGTTAATCCTTTAACGGAAATTAATTGTAACTTTCTACAAGTAGGACAATGATTGGAACACGTAGACGGTTGAAATCTTTGTATATATTGCTCCTATATAGTCTAAGAAACATATACGCAAAGCATCCAAACAGTACCATTCGCCAATTTTTTGTTCTTCAAGTTTAAGTGAACAATGAGCCCCAATGGTTAATCCTTTATCGGAAATTATTTGTAACTTTCGACAAGTAGAACAATGAATGGAACAGGTAGATGGTTGAAATCTTTGTATATATTGCTTCTATATAGTATAAGAAACATATATGCAAAGCATCCAAACAGTACAATCCGCCAATTTTTTGTTCTTCAAGTTTAAGTGAACAACGAGCCCCAATGGTTAATCCTTTATCGGAAATTATTTGTAACATTCGGCAAGTAGAACAATGAATGGAACAGGTAGACGGTTGAAATCCTTGTATATATTGCTTCCATATAGTCTAAGAAACATGTACGCAAAGCATCCAAACAGTACCATTCGCCAATTTTTTGTCCTTCAAGTTTAAGTGAACAATGAGCCCCAATGGTTAATCCTTTATCGGAAATTATTTGTAATATTCGGCAAGTAGAACAATGAATGGAACAGGTAGACGGGTGAAATCTTTCTAAATATTGCTTCTAAATAGTCTAAGAAGCATCTATGCAAAGCATCCAAACAGTACAATTCCCCAATTTTTTGTTCTTCAAGTTTAAGTGAACTACGAGCCACATTGTTAATCCTTTAAAAGAAATTATTTCGAAATTTCGACAAGTAGAACAATGAATGGATCATGTAGACGGTTGAAATCGTTGTATATATTGCTTCTATATAGTCTACGAAACATATATGCAAAGCATCCAAACAGTACAA